>CM053145.1:54069063-56569063 GCA_028571685.1 Heterohyrax brucei | reverse complement strand
GGGAAGTAGAATCTTTTGGTGGCTGCTGAATTTCAGCAAAATGTCTTGAAAGCAATTCCCTTTCGGTCATAATCATACAAAGATTTAGGTGTGCTGGGCTTCACTGGTAATACATACAAAGAACATCTCTGGAACTGGAATTCATGTCTAGGAGGACACTTTCTGAAATGTAAAGATTTACTTAAGTAACTCGTAACTCTTAAGTCTACCAAGTATAAAGTAGCAATGCATAGACTTAGACTAGTTCTTAGATTATTTAACCTTTTAATAGCTTCTATTTTTCTCTTGCAATAATAAAATTTCAACTGTTGAGAATGGTGCTGATGTTTGAATATATCCTTTGGAGAGATGGTTGCAAAATGATTTGCGTTCAGAATAACTGAATACGCAAACATAATGTTTATATAGAAATAAAAAAAATATGTATGCTACTTCAATAAATGTTTATTGAGGATTTACTTTATTCAATACAGTATTTGATGCACCAAAGTAAGAACAGAGATTAGGTATGTTTAGTGCACTAGAATAATTCAAACTACAGAGATGAAGGATAGTGTAACATAAGGAGGTTGTGATATAAGATAGAATAAACTGTAAGAACGCAGATTGTGCATTTATTTGTTCATATATTATTTGTTCATTAGCATGAAGTCCTTGTGTGTGTGTGTACATGCACGTACGTGTGTGCTGCAGTTTGTGGAAAATGGGAAAAACAAAAACTGTAAGTTGTAACAGCAAATATCATAAATCAGAAGAAAATTATTGGTGTTATTTAGCCTATCCATAAAATATTAATAAAATAAGTTCCTTTAGTAAGCATGGTGACCGATCCGGCTTGACGGCACTTGGCTTGTCTTTTTAGTAAGCAAGCACAATAGTTTTCATTAATGTAGATATATTTTTAAAATAGCCTGAGGAAAATGTGAAATAACTTTCCAAAGATAGGCTTATAAAATACTCCTTTCTGTGTCACTTTATTTCATGTCTTAGTTTTGCTTTTTATGCTGTTCAATTGAAGATGAAGTATGCAAAAGATCTCTTTAAGAGCTGAAAAGCAAAAATATTGCTTTGGTGAATAAGCTGCACCTGGCCCAACCTGTGATCTTTTTAATTGCGTCCTATGCATGTGAAAACTGTACAGGGAAAAAGGATTATAAGAGAATTGATGCATTTGAATTGTGGAACTGCAAAGAACCACAGACTGCCAGAAGAACAAATAAATCCAACTTAAGGAAGTACAGAAGATGCTCCTTGGAAACAAGAACTGGGAGATTTCATCCTGTTTACTTTGAATTCACCATCAGGGAATCCTAAATGCTGGAAAAGGACATCATGTTTGGTAAAGTAGAGTAAAACATTCACTGAAATGCATTTATATGGCGGCTTTAACAAATGGAATCAAGCACGTCAACTGCTGAGAGCGTGGCATAGGACTGGACAGTATTTTATTCTGTTACATGTAAAAGATCTGACAGTTAAGTGTGGGAACCTAATTGTTCTAAGTGCTACATACCTCACTGCTGAGCATTATTACTACAGTTACCTTCAAAGAACTTCCCTTGGGAAGCTATGCACTGACATCAGCACCTAGTCCACCTTTCAAAGCAATTTTGGAACTCTTCCTGGAATGGCCATTGCTGACGGTGGCAAGGTGGCAAGTTCATGAACTTAACTGGATCGTTGTCTGTGAGGGAGATTTTAGCCAGGAAGCAAATAACTGTTTTAGAACACCCTCCCTGCTCATCTGATCTGCCCACCAATGACTTTTTTCTTTACCCAGAGATAAAGGAAACATTGGGAGGAAGACATTGTGATGATACTTAGGACACCAAGGGTAATACGTCAGCGGCTCTGATGACCATTCCAGAAAAAGAGTTCCAAAATTGCTTTGAAGGGTGGAATGGGCACTGGCATCAGTGCATGGTTTCCCAAGGGGAGTGCTTCTAAGGTGACCATAGTGACATTCAGCAGTGAGGTATGTAGCACTTTTTCTAGGATGAGTTCACAGCGTCACAAGGGCACCCTAAGTTGGAGCCGAGCAGACAGCTAACAACGTGTTGGTGAAGTACATATCTGTGTTCACCAGCAGGTGTATGCAAAGTGTTCATTGAAGTTCTTTTTATGTGTCAAAAATTGGGGAAAAAAATCTATTCATAGAATAAATAAGTAGTGATATATTCATAAAGTGGTAGATATTAAAATGAACAAACTATAACTACATAGATTAATGTAAAATAAATTTATAATTAGAGGGAAATCTCGGCACAAAATATCTTATTATGGTATAATTCCATTCATTTGAAGTTTAAAACATAAGCAATTGATTTATAGACTTAGAAGTAAAGCCAGTGGCACACTTAGTTGGGGCAGAGATAGTGAAGGAACAAGAACGATTAAGGAACATCAGTTTGTTGAGGAAAAAGACAAGTTCGGCCTGCAGAAGAGTAAACACCTCAAACATCATTTTGTCTTTAAGAGGAAGAGGATTTATTGCTGGCGGTGCTGTGGTCGGACTCAAGTCCAAAAAATAGTCTCTTGCCCTGTTCTGTTATCAAACGTACTTATTTATATGTTTTCTCAAAGAAGCAAACAAAGGAATTTTCATATATTCTTCCAATTCACGACTACAGGTTTACAGATTTTCATATTACAATTTCATTGACATAGCAGTTTTACAAATTATCATTTTACCTTCTAACAGGTGTTAACATGGTTACAAAGATACAGATAAACAAATTCTTAAGTTGAGAGGAGGGGCTCTCCCTTCTCTGGCGTCGAACTGCTCACAGGAAGCGCTTGTGCGGGGATTTCTGTTGTGCCAGGCTTCCAGGCTCCTGGTGCTTTTAACAAGGCTATAGCTGTTCAGGTTTGAAGCCCTCAGGCTTCTGGTATTTTAGGAAGGGCTGTAATTCTTTTAGGCTTTCCTCTCTCAGGTTGTTTTCTGTTTGATAATCTGGGTGGTAGTTCTAAAACTGTATAACTGCTTTATTAAAATGTTTTACCTCAAAGCTTACCAACTTTTTGAGTTCACAGGAACCATGATTGCCTTTGCATTCCTATCTGATACTATGCAGTTTGAGTTGGTAGGCGAGAAAGAGCAATTCCTATAGATATAATAATAAAATACATGCGAGACAGGAGGCAAAAAAAATAAACCCTGCAAAAGCACCAAGTCCTATGGTCTTGGTGAAATTTCAAGGCAGTGGGTTTATAGTGTTACCCAAAGCAGATCCTACTCTGTGTAGATTCTTGTGAATAAAGACACAATGAGGTGAGGAAGCCCTGGTACTGTACTGGTTAAGTGCTAGCCATGTGGTCTGCTAGCTGTGAGGTCTGCAGTTCAAATCTGCCACGAGTTGACTCGATGGCAATGATTTGGTTTTAGGAGGTAAGGAGACAGGAAGAGCCTTTACCACAAGAGTACAGGCAAGGAACAAGGAAGTGTATACCTTAAAACAAGCTCCCAGAGCAAAGAGAAGCAGAATCTTTTATACTGTCCCTTGCAGAGAAGTACATATAAACATTAAGAAGTACATAGGTTATTATCATGGCTTACAGGTGAAGTAAGACAAATTACATTTTTTTTCTTTCATATATAGGCTGGTAAACCAGTTTTCACTGGCTTGAGCCACACCCAGTGCTTGGAAGACAGTGGACAGGAGAAGGGCAAGCTCCCCTTGATCTCAACAGCTCCCAATTCAGCTACATTTAGTGCTACACCTTAAGGTTTTGTTTGATAATGTCTAAGGGTCGCCTCCGACTCGAGGGCACTTGGCTGGGCAAGTAGCTCCTAGCTGCCTTTGGCTATCATTTCCGTGAACAGTCCCTCCCTAGACAATATCTCTTTTGATTGCAAAGACAATGTAAGTCTCATCTGGGCACTCTTGCAGTGCTCCTGTTTACAGAATGATCCAAAATGTTGCCAACTTTGAGGGAGACCAAGAATAAGAGCTCTGAGATAGGTTCAGGCTCCAGCACAAAATGACCTGCTGCTGTGTTACCCGAAATAGAGAGTCCAACAGTGCTTAAAGTATCAGTGGTCTATAGACATACAGTATGGAACCTGTGGTGGGCCCCCAGAGGCTAATCAGATCATCAGTTCTGAGGATTTGGGAGTGTGTTATCCTTTGATGATAACTGATACCACTTTATGAAACTGTTTCTATTTTGCTATTAGAGACTGAATGCCTAAAAACGAGCTACCAACTTTCCAGCCCCTCTGAGAAGCCTATTAACTGAGTGTTGCCTGACTGATCATGTCATAAAGTTAAGCAGTATTTGATTAAGAGCTATGACAGGGGTGAGTAATTTTCCAGGCAATTACTGCTTGCAGGGTATGCAGGAAATGTGAGTTCTGGTAGCCTGAGGCACTCCTACATAGAGAGGCACTGACTGCTGCTACTGAATTCATATTGAAGGTGACGTTATAAAAATAGTAGAGGGCTCACCAAGAGAATAATGGTAGGAAGTTAGCATTTCTGCTACAATGATCTAAATCTGCCCTTTCAATACAGCAGTCACTGGCTACAATTGGTTGTTGAGTACTTGAAAGGTGGCCAGTCTAAGTGGGGATGTTCGGTTAAAATAAAACACTGTATTTTGTACAAGAAGAAAATATAATATAAATATTTCCGTATTTTAAATATTGATTATATGGTGAAGTGATAATATTATGGATATGTTGGATTAAGCAAAACATTAAAATTAATATCCTTTTTTAGTACTACTTCTTAAAAATTTTAAATTTTATGTATGTCTTTATGTTTCTGTTGGGCAGTTGTGACCTAAACTGCCTTGTCTCTGGTCCTGGAGGTGAATAGATAAGAATCTAATCATAATTCCCTACTATGTAGAGAAACTCACATTCAGTAGAAAGGAAAAGGCAAATACAGACAAAAGCAAATGGAGGGGAAAAAAAAAAAAACCAGAGAGACACAACTATTACTGAGTTAGTCTAGTTTATGAAGGCAAGTCTTCATCTCTTCACCGTGAACATGTGGCATTCATTCATATTTGCTGATATGTTTACGTTTAATGCAAGGTCAAAAATAAGAAGTTTATATCACAGGAAAAACCATCAAGTTATGTTTTCTTCAGTAATTTATAGTATTTGTTTTCTTTTGGTTTAAACAATAAACTTTATTCAGCTTAATTCATAGTGCTATTATTATTACTATTATTATTTGTATCTGATTAGCACAATTAACTTGATTCATCAGGTCTGAATGGAAAGGAAGGATGTTTTATCCCCTTATTTTTAATTTTGAAAAAAGGTTATCATTGGAAATAACAAATGGACAATTTTTCTGTTTCTTATTGCTTGCAAATTGTAGGCATTTTTGCTTTAGAATCTTCTAAGGAAAGAATGGCACTTTTACCTTTTCCTTGTAAACAAAAATAACTATGTAATGAAAACGTGTACGCTATGTGTAACTTGAGAATAATGATTATATCAGAGGTCAAAAATTGCGACTAAGTTTTTAAGAGTTGTAGTTAATAGTTTGAGCATACCTCCAATTTAAGAAAGCAGTATGTCAAGAATTATTTGAGAGTATATGTATATGGTTAAGAAAGAGCTGTCCAGAATGTCTACAACTATTAGCTTTCCTAAAAGAAAAAGAAATGTGGAAAACAAAACTAAATCCAGAACAAAATTTGCCAGAATAGTCAGTCAAAAAGAAGCGAGTTCACAATTGTTTAAAATGTGATTCTAAAAATAAATTAGAAAAATATTGAGCATAAATGTTATCAGTAACACTGGCAATATGTGATAAAATAAGTATCTTTATAAATGTATGTAAACAATCAGGGATGGTTATATTTATTTATATTAAAAATGTTAAAATAGCTTTAACAGAAACTTAAGACTTGCAAGTATATCAAGTTAAGTCACAGAGATTACACTGAATGAAAGAAGTACAATTTCACAAATTTACAAACTGGTTTAGGTTAATGCAGAGAAAAATGTGTAAAGCCAAATTTTAAGTTAATTTAAAAATTATTAATAGTTCCTAAAATGGAAGGAAGATTTCAGTTGCTTACATATAAAAAAATACAAAGAGAGATAAAGAGGAATGACAGTCTTAAGATTGTAATTAAAGATCTGGCTCACAAATACGTGTATTAGCTAAAGAGTTCTATGTTCCTGTGACAGGAAAGTCTGAAGAATTGTAGCCTTTCCTAAAATACTAGAAGCCCGAGGGCTTCAAACCTGAACAGTTACAGCCTGGCACAAAAAAAAGTCCCCATGCAAGGGCTTCCTGTGAGCAGTTCGACCCCAGAGAAAGGCGAGCCCCCTCCTGACAACTTAAGAATTTGCTTATGTTTATCTTTGTAACCATGTTAATACCAGTTAGAAGGTAAAATGATAATTTGTAAAACTGCTATGCCAATGAAATTGTAATATGAAAATCTGTAAACCTGTAGTTGCCAATTGGAAGAATATATGAAAATTTCTTTGTTTGAGAAAACATGTAAGTAGGTATATTTGATAACGGAACAGGGTGTGTGGCTATTTTTTTGGACTGACCACAGCACTGCCAGCAATAAATTCTCTTCCTCTTAAAGACAAAATGGTGTTTAAGGTGTTTTCTGCTCTGTGGGCTGAGCTTGTCTATTTCCTGCAACATTCATTCTGTTCTGACTTCTAAAAAAATTAATTGTGAATTTTCATGCAAGGCAGTGGGGGCATTTTCAATATTTAAAGTCATATAAAGTTTATGATATTGTTATCTAAATTCATACATCTTACCAGCTCCTCCTATCAGAGATTTTTCAATACAGTTAATGATGAAAGTAAATCAATGAGTGAATTACTGAATCAAAGAAAATGCTAAGCTTCAAGGGGATCTCATAGCACCAAGAAGTAGTGCCAGGAGCAGAATGTGTCCTTTGGAAGGGACTTGGTCCCTGTGCCTCGGAAGCACCCATTCCAGGGGAAGACTGACAAGGACCTTCCTCCAGAGTCAACAGAGAAAGATTTCCCCTGAAGCTGTATTTGAACTTTTATCCTACTGGACTGTGACAGAATAAAATCATTCTTTTTAAAGCTATAAACTTGTTGTATTTCTGCTATAAGCAGCTTTCAGTAACTATGACAGAATTTGGTATGAGGATAGTGAGGCACATGCCTAAAATGTGAAAGCAGTTTTGAAACTGTGAGTGGATAGAAGACTCAGAAGTAACTAAGGAGAACTATTAACACCAGAGAAGGTGCAGATGGTGAGAAGCAGAAACAGTGATGCAGAACCAGACCAGAGTAAGACAGTGACAGAGCCAACCCATAGAGTGAGAGAATTGAGTGTCTGTGCACAGAAGGTGTACAGGTAGTGCCTCTGGGCACTACCAGTAGAGCTTCAGAGCTTTGGAACACTTGCCCCAGCAGGGCACATGCAGGCTTGAGGTCTAGTCCAAGATGCCCCTGGAATCAGAAGCTGAAGAGATAAGAAGCACAAGAAGCTAAGCTGCCTCAGTCTCAACAGATGTGGTCGTGACCTCAGAGATTTCAGAGGGCAGAATTCTTGACCCCTGGTGTTTCTAAGGATGGAGTTTCCACTCAGATGGACTAGGAAAATGGTGATCCTAAAGCCAAGGAAGCAGTACTGTTTTTCCGATGGGTTTGAAAGGTGAAGGTGAAGCTCAGGCCCCAGAGGCTTCTACTCAGAATCTGGAGAGTGTGGCCAGTACTCAGAGTCTGGAGGACAGAGCCATTGTGTAAAATGTCTCAGAGGAAGAAAGATTATTTTTAAGCCTTGAGGGCTAATATGTGTTCTGTTAATTTGTTTGGTGCCACTTATGCTGTCTTTCCTTCAAGTTTCTGTTTGTAATAGAAATGTCTAAGTTGTGCCTGTCTGTTCTGTCATCGTATTTTGGAAGCAGATAACTTGTGTTACAGATTTCACAGCTGAAGAGGAATTTCTAGGCTTTTGACTCAGACTTAAGACTTTCACTACAATGAGTAAGTATTCTTTATATGTTGCAAGGATGCGATCTGGGGGGACCCAAATGGTGGTGAAAATGCTGGTGGTGTAGTGGTTAAGTGCTGTGTCTGCTAACCAATACGTCAGCAGTTCAAATCTACCAGGTGCTCCTTGGAAACCCTATGGGGCAGTTCTACTCTTTCATTTAAGGTCACTATGAGTCAGAATCAGCATGATGGCAGTGGGTTTGGAAAATGGTGGAATGTCATGGATTGAATTGTGTGTCCCCAAAAATATGCATAGCAATTTGGCTAGGCCATGATTTTTGATATTGTGAGATATTTCTATATGCTGTAAACCCTGTCTATCACATGTTAATGAGGGAAGATGGGTGTGAGTTATGTTCGTGGGGCAGGACTCAATGTGTAAGACTGGTTTATGTCTTGAGGTAGTCTCTTGGGATATGAAGGAAAGGGAAAGAAGCAAAGAGTTGGGTATCTCATATCACAAGAAACAGTGCTGAGAGCAGAATGTATCCTTTGGAAAGAAATCAGGGTCCCTGATCCTCAGAAACTGCCAGTCCAGGGAGAGACTGATGATAAGGATCTCCCTTCAGAGCCAACAGAAAAAGACTTTTCTTCGAGTTGATGCCCTGAATTTGGACTTTTAGATTATTGGACTGTGACAGAATAAAATCTCTCTTTTTAAAACCACATTAAAAAAAAGAAAGAAAAGAAAAAGCTAAGCTACAGAACATGTGATCTCAAGCCAAACCAACCTTAAAATTCCATCACTCAAAAATGTTGTTCGGTTATGCATTACTGCATTATTTTCTACTTGACTTCATGATGGGAAGAACCACTCTAGCCCCCTTTCTTACCATGCATGAGTGCTTTCATTATAGATATGGATTACTTTGCTCTGGGGATAATTTATTTATGCTTTTCTTGTTTCTTTATTTTTGAGGTGTCTCACACTTGCTGTGCTACGAATTTATTGTAGAGTGTGTTCAATCCCATGGAATTATTCCTTAAAACCAGAAAACCAAACCTATTGCCATTAGTCATTTCTGACTCAGTGACCTTACAGGACAGAGTAATACTACCTCACTAGGTTTCCAAGGAGCACTTGGCTGGATTTGAACTGCTGACATTTTGGTTTGTAGCCATAGTACTTAATACACCACCAGTGTTTCTTAGTGTGCATTAAAATATTCTGATTCTTGGATGTATTTCTAACCAAGGAAATTTTGCATTAGCTTCAACTTGACACCAGAATTATAAAAATGTTACATACATGGCAGGTCCCTTAAACTTTGTGGAGTTTATTTCCACCCTTTCCAGTGTATGTGTCTTACCATACACTTAGCCACTTTTTACTGATTTTGCCTTATAGATGTGATGCCACAGATGCTGTGGATCAATGGGATGTTCTAAAAGAAGTACAAATGGTCTAGATCTTTTTGAACACTATTTTGACAGAACAAGAGTGTTAACTGTCTTGGGCCAAAATTTTGCACATTCCTTTTGTCATGAAAATTGTTTCTGATCCTGTTTCTGGATTAGGAGAGAAAATGAATCTGCAAAATCAACAAATGCATATACTATATCTGAGGCCATATTAATCTGCTCTAGCAAGAGTAGTACAACCTAAATCTCAGTTTCGATTCAAAATACACCTTTACTGAGAATTTATTCAGCCATTTTCAAGGATGCATCTGGTTCTCCAATGTCTGAGTTGGCAAATTAAACAGATGTACGAAGGGGATCACCATTCTTGTGTCCCTCAGATCTGTAAATGTGGCAATAGACTTCACCACACCCCACTGCATATATGATCTTTTTAAAATTTACTCTGTTGGCCAATGAGAGACAGTTTCACAGGCTTCCAGTTTCAGAAGTCTATCAGCTAAGGTAACTCTTACTCTACAGGTCAAGGACCCAGTATAAATGTTACTCCAGGTGCTCAGTATGTCCATATCAATTTTACATTATAAATACAAGGGAAAACAAAAACTAGGTGGGTCCTAGAACACAGTGGACCCACTGTATGCTGGATTTTGTGTCTGAGCTCCACTTACTACCCGGTCAATTTTCTGTCACGCAAAAGCTGGTCCATGATGATGTTTCATGTTTGGAGTATCAATAGCAACTCAGATCTTTTGTCCAGTGATCTTCAAATTGCTTGGTTATTTACCGTTCTCCAAGGTAGAATTTTCCAAATTAAGGACTGTAGGCAAAACCAGCTTCACAGGCATCTGATCTTTGCAGCTGCACAGGGAACATGTTTCACAGGTCTTGCTCTTGGCTAAAGGTTTATTGCCGGTGTCTCAAAGTCCTAATAGTTTTATTTTAATTATTGAAAAATTTCATTTTTATTTTGCAATGGACTCCAAAAAATTATGTGTACAGGTTTGTCTACAGTTCCTTTTAGTGACAGATTAGAGGAACCATTAGTCTCTATACTTCCTTTGATATTGCAGGGACTTTATTCATGGGAATTCAGCCAATTTTTCAATATCTGAAATCTGACCCATATAAGAGAACTGGACAGTAGATCCTGCATTTTATAGAGTATATTATGTTCAAGGATTCCTTGGGGCATGATAATAATTAACATGCTCATTTGCTAACTGAAAGCCTGGAGATGCCTCAGAAAATGGCCTGGAAATCTACTTCCAAAAAAATCAGCCATTGAGAATCTTATGGAGCACAGTTTTACTCTGATACACACGGGTTCACCAGGTGCTGGAATCAACAGCATGTTTAGTGGTGTATTACCCTCAGATCACTGCTCGTATGTTATTAGGTACAGCTATAGATATACATAGACCAAAAATAAACAAAAATCCATTGCCTTTAAACAATTCTGATTCATAGACATATCGAAACCAAACCAAACCTACTACTATTGAGTCTATTCCAACTCTTAGTGACCACATAGTCATCCTACCCATCCACCCAGTGCAGTCCAGTCGATTCCAACTCATAGCGACCCTATAGAACAGAGTAGAACTGCCTCATACAGTTTCCAAGGAGCGCCTGGCAGATTTGAATTGCTGACGTTTTGGTTAGCAGCTGTAGCACTTAACCATTATGCCAAACCAAACCCAGTGCCATTGAGTTGATTCCAACTCACAATAACCCTTCAAACAGTGTGGAACTGCCTATAGAGTTTCCAAGGAGTGCCTGGTGGATTTTAGCTACTGACTTTCTGGTTAGCAGTTGTAGGACTTAACCACTATGCTACCAAGGTTTCCTATAGACATATAGATCTTACAGATCCACATTCTTGTTGATCTTCAAGGATATTATGCTCTGCTATCATCATCAAACCAAAACTCTCTATACACCAAACCCATTTGTTTAGTAGTCATAACAAAAAAAAAAAAACTTTGGTTTCCTGGATTCTGCCAGTTAACTGACCTCTAATATATAAGGAAGACTTCATCCTGTTAAAATTAAACCACTTTCTATAATCACTTTAATATTAGCCCTCCTAAAAGAACCACCACTGGAGTTTCTCCCACCTCTTTCTCCCACTCCTTATTTGCTTATTTCCCAATGTTTATGTTTGATGTTGCTTTTTATTTAGATATTCTCTCAAGCATTTGCATCTGGGCTACCAATTTATCCCCAAGACCATCCCTACCATAACAACAATCACAAGGTCCTCATTGCCAGCCACTAAGACATCTATTCCCCAAACTCCAACTTACTCCTCTTTCCTCCAACTGCTTCTGAAACTGCTGAGTCCATTTTGTTCTCCAGAAAGCAAAAGTTAAAACACAGTTCAGAATAAAAAAAAAATATTGGAGAGTAACCCTGGTGGTGTAGTAGTTAAGCACTACATCTGCTAACCGAAATCTCAGAAGTTTGAATCCTCCAGGCTCTCCTTGCAGATTCTATAGAGCAGTTCTACTCTGTCTTATACAGTCACTATGAGTAAAAATTGACTCCATAGCACTGTTTTTTTGTTTGATTTCTGTTTTGTTTTTTCAGATCACGGATTCAACTGTGTCCTGCATAAATATATGTCAACTTGGTTAGGACATGATCTTTTTGGAATTATAACTTTATGTTAAGGAGGATTAGAGTCAGAATGTAAAACCCTGTGCTCAGGTCACATCCCTGATTCAATGTAAAGGGAGTTTCCCTGGAATGTGGCTTGCATTACTTTTTAACTTACCAGATATAAAAGGAAAGGAAGCAAGCAGAGATGATGGGATCTCATACCACTAATAAGGCAGTGGTTGAGCAGAATGTAGACCTGAAGTCCCTGAAATGAGATGCTCCCAGACCAGGGCAAGATTGATGAGAAGGACCTCCCTCCAGAGCTGATAGAAGACTTCCCCTAGTGCTGATGCTCTGAGTTTGGACTTCTAACCTACTCGAAAAAAACAAACCTGTTTCCCTCAAGTCAGTTCTGATTCACACCAACCCTATAGTCTACAAGAATGAGAAAATAAGTTTCTATTTGTTAAAGTGATCCACTTGTGGTATTACTATTGTAGCAACACTAGATAACTAAGACAGAGTATAATATCCCTGCATAAAGTGTAAAGGACTGTTAAAAGATGGTGGAATAAACACATGTCTCCTCATTTCCCTCTGAGAACTAAGGCCTGGGTGATGTTTATATGGAGCACTGAACTTTTGGGGAGCCCTATGACCTAGCATATTTGACTAGGCACCAGTATCAGACTAATCTTCCCCTCTCAAAAATGATTCACTGGCCATCTGACCTGCCTTCTGCTGTTTCGCGGTATCAGAGAACTGCAGCTTCTGCAAATGGTCAGTAACGTAGTTTCATTATCAGTTGGTAGGTGGAGTCTGCTTCTCCTGACTACCTGTTCAGGCCATTGCATTGGACAGCTCCTAGCTTCCAGTTCAGCACTTGGACAGCTCCCCACATAGAAGTGCAGTTTATGTTTATGTATTTTTTGTCTGGAGATCTCTCTGTTGAGAGGTCCAATAGCTTTTCCTCTCACTCTTCTGTGACTCACTTTGTAGGTTTGGTTGACAGCCTCCAGTTTCTCCATAAGCAGAGCACCCTCTTTGTCACCCAATAAGCAGAGTCTTCCACCCTCGAGAGTCCACCTGAGTCAAATCACTAGACTATTAGAGACAGCTGGTGACCAACAATTCTCTTAAATCCAATACTAGAGAAATAAAACAGTGTCTAGTGGCACACAGGCAGCAGACCGTAATTAATCATTTAAAGAAGCAGCCTTCAAATACTCCAGAAGATTCCCTAAATAAAGATTGAAAAAATTCCCAGATAAAGAAGTCTTTCTCAGTCTATCAGAGATTGATTGGTAAGCTATTTGAACTGATGGAACATCAACAATTTGAAGTACATCAGATCAACAACAAAATCACAGAATTAGCTAATTCAATTCAAAGCCAGGATTGAACAGATTGAAGTTAGACTCAGTGAGTGACCTTGATGACAGAGTAACTGACACCAGTATTTATGAGGTGAAATCAGAGAAAAGAAACAAGAAAAATGAAGAACTATAAAGAAACATACGGGACTCCATTAAGAGGAATAATTTACGTTTAATTGGAGTTCTTGAACAAGAGGTGATTAATGACAATATAGGGAGTACTGCTGTAGAGATGCTGACAGAAAACTTTCCTGAGATTATGAGCAAAGAAAACATAGCTATCCAAGTTGTTTATCGAACACCACAAAAGCTAGACCCAAAAAGAAAGACACCAAGGCATATTATAATCAAGCTTAATAAGCTAAAACATAAACAGACACTTCTGAAGGCAGCAAGGCTCAAAGCAAAACTAACACTCTGAGTGAAATCTTGTAGGCTTTTGTCTGACTTTTCTGCAGAAACAATGCTGGCTAGAAAACAGTGGACAGACACATTCAAAGTCCTGAATAAGAAAAACTTCCATCTGAGAATTATTTATCCTGCAAAATTGCCTATCAAATATAATGGTGAAATTAAGACTTCTGAAGATAAAGAGAAATTTAGAGACTTCATAAAAAGTAAGCCAAAATCACATGAATTATTGAAAGAAGCTATTCCCTTATAAAAGCAGAACCACTAAATGTATATTTAAGGTGATAACTCAGGACACTTCAAAATTGTAATCAGTTAAGGAAGTCACAAAACTTCATCAAGCTACAGTGTTAGAATAAGGGAATCTGTGATCATATCATGAAAACTATAGTATCATCACATTAAAAGAGGGATAAACTATAGTATTTACAGTTGTTTTAGATGTAGAGGAAGTCTCAGAGTTATGCAGTAGTTAAAATTGGGTTTAATCCCAATATGTTAAGGAGGATAATACATGTAAACATAAAGCAGATTAACAATGCATTGTATCAAAATAGAAAATGCAATACAGGAGTCTCAACAAATACAAAACCAACACTGAAATAATAACCAATAAAGATGAATGCCTCAGTACAGAACATTAAGAGCAATATAGAAAACATCAGCATAGAAGCAATTACATCAAAATGATGGTACTAAGCACATACATATCAATAATTACATTGAATGTAAATGGACTGAATGCTCCAGTAAAGAGACAGTGAGTGACATCTTGGATCAAAAGACATGACCCATCAATATGCTGCTTACAAGAAACATACCTTAGACTTAAAGATATGAACAAATTGAAAATTAAAGGTTGGAATAATATATATCAATCTAACAATACACAAAGAAGAGCAGATATGGCAATACTGATCTCAGATAAAATAGATTTTAACGTAAAATCCACTATAGTGGATACTCAAGCAGAACTTAACAACATTAAATATTTATGCACCCAATACTAGAGCACTTAATATGTTGAACAAACACTGACAACACTGAAAAATGAGATAGATCATTCCACAGTAACAGTTGGACACTTCAACACTCCCCTTTCAGTTATGGATAGATTATCCCAAAAAAAGATGCAGAGGATCTTATTTCAACAATCAAACAACTTGACCTTATCAACATATGCAGATCTTTTCATCCATCAGCAGATAAGTACACCTTCTTCTCCAACGCACATGGAACATTCTCCGGAATAGACCATGTGTTAGGTCATAAAGCAATTCTCTATAAAATCTAAATCACTGATTTACTGCAAAGCATCTTCTCAGACTATGTAGCTATAAAAGTTGAAATCAATAAGAGAAAATTCATAGGTAGAAATTCAAACGTTTGGAAACTGAACAACACTTTGCTCAAAAAGCCTTGGGTTATAGAAGAAATTGAGGACAAGATAAAGAAATTTATGAATTCAAATGAGAATGAAAACACATCCTACCAAAATTTATGAGATACAGCAAAAGCAGTGCTCAGAGGTCAGTTTATTTCTGTAACTGCACACATCCAGAAAGAAGGGCCAAAATTAAATAATTAACCTTACATCTGGAATAACTAGAAAGAGAGCAATGTAAAACCTCCCCAGGCACCAGAAGAAAACAGATTATAAGGACTGGAGCAGAACTAAATGAATTAGAGAACAGAAAAACAATTGAAAAAATTAACAAAACCAAAAGCTGGTTCTTTGACAAGATCAACAAAATTGATAAACCACTGGCTAAACTGACAAAAGAAAAACAGTAGCAGACACAAATAATTTGATTAAGAAATGAGGTGGGAGTTGTTACAACAGACCCAACTGAAATAAAACATATCATAACAGAATACTATAAAAAGGCTGTACTCTTTAACAGTTTTGAAAACCTAGGGGAAATGAGCAAATTTCTAGATTCTTATGACTCACCAAGATTATTGCAAGGAGAAGTAGATCGTCTTAGTAAGTCTATCACAAAAGAAGAGATTGAAAAAGTCATCAAAAATCTGCCAACCAAAAAAAGTCCTGGCCCAGCTGGCTTCACTGGATAATTCTACCAAACTTTTAGAGAAGAGTTAACTCCAATGCCATTGAGGCTATTTCACACCACAGAAAGGGATGGAATACTCCCAAATTTATTCTATGAAACTGGCATAACCCTGGTACCAAAGCCAGGGAAAGATCTGGCAAAAAAAGAAAATTACAGACCAATGTCACTCATGAACCTAAATGCAAAAATCTTCAACAAAATTCTAGCCAATAGAATTTAACACCATATGAAAAAAATCATTCATCAGAATCAGGTTGGTTTCATTCCAGGGATACAAGGTTGGTTCAATATAAGAAAAACAATTAATGCAATCAACCACATTAATAACACAAAAGATAAGAATCACCTGATTTTGCCAATTGGTGTAGAAAAGGCATTTGACAAAGTTCAACACTCATTCATGCTTAAACATCTCAGAATAATAGGAATAGAGGGGAAATTCCTGAATGCAGTCAGCAGCATCTATGCAAAGCCAGCTGTCTTCATCATCCTGAGTGGTGAAAGACTGAAAGAATTCTCTTTGAGAATGGGAACTAGACAAGGATGTCCACTCTTAGCACTTTTATTCAGCATTGTGCTGGAAGTTGTAGCCAGAGAAATTAGACAAGACAAAGAAATACAGGGTAACTGTATTGGCAATGAAGAATTAAAAATTTCCCTCTTTGCAGATGATATGATTGTTCATGCAGAGAATTCAAAGGTGTACATAAGTAAACTATTGGAACTAATAGAGGCGTTCAGCAAAATCTTGGGATACAAGAGAAACGTAAGTAAATCAATAGGATTCCTTTATACCAACAGTGAGATTATTAAAGAAGAAATCACCAAATCAATTCCATTTACTATAGTTCCCAAGAAAATAAAATACATAGGAACAAATCTAACTAGAGAAATAAGAGATCTTCAGAAAGAGAACTACAAGACCTTACTGCAAGAAACTAAGAGAGCCTCACGTAAATGGAGTAATCTACCCTGCTCATGGATAGGAAGACACAGCATTGTAAAAATGTCCATTTTGCCCCAAACAATCTACTTATATAGTGCAGTCCCAGTACAAATTCCAGCAATATTTTTTAATGATATGGAGAAGCAAATCATCATCTTTGTTTGGAAAGGGGAGAAACCTTGGATAAGTAAAGCGCTACTGAAGAACATAAAGCGAGGCCTCTCACTACCTGACTTTAGAACTTATTACACTGCCACAGTTGTGAAAACAGCTTGGTACTGGTACAAAAAGAGACATATTGACTAATGTGACAGAATAGAGACCCCAGAGATGCCACCATCAACCTATGAACAGTTGATATTTGACAAAGGCCCCAAGATTTTATACTGGGGTAAGAACAGTCTCTTTAACAAATGATGCTGGCAAAATTGGATAGCCATCTGGAAAAAATTGAAACAAGACCCGTATCTCACACTTTATACAAAAACCAACTCAAATTGGATAAAAGACCTAAATATCAAATCTAAAACGATTAAGTTCATGCAAGATAAAATAGGATCAACAATGGAAGTTTTAATACACAATGTAGACAGACTTCAAAATCTGACAAACAAAACACATTTGACAGAAGGGAAAATAGATAAATGGAAACTATTAAGAATCAAACACTTTCGCTCAACCGAAGACTTCGTCAAAAGAATTAAAAGACTACCTACAGAACGGGAAAAAAATATTTGGCAACTCTATGTCAGACTGATGTCTGATCTCCATAATCTATAAGGTATTATAAAACATCAACAAGGAAAGGATAAATAATCCAATTAAGCAATGGGCAAAGGAGATGGACAGACATTTCTCTAAAGAGGATATCCAGGCAGCTGAATGACTCGTGCAGAATTGCTCACGATCATTGGCAGTTAAAGAAATTCGAATCAAAACTACAACGAGGTGTCATCTTGCCCCAACAAGGTTAGCTATGATATGAAAAACACAAAACAACAAATGCTGGAGAGGCTGTGGAGAAATTGGAACTCTCCTACACTGCGGGTGGGGTTGCAAAATGGTACAACCTCTTTGCAAAATAGTCTGGCACTTCCTTAAAAACCTGGAGATACACCATTTGATCCTGTAATTCCACTGCTTGGAATTTATCCTTCAGAAACAGAGGTTGTCACACAAACAGACACATGTACACAAATGTTTGTTGAGGCATAGTCCACAATAGCAAAAAGTTGGAATCAACCCCGATGCCCATCAACAGATATTCATCTGTTGATGAATAAGCAAACTATGGTACAAATACACTGTGCTATGATAAAGAACAATGAGGATTTTAGAAAACGTCTCATAACATGGTCTCATTTGGAAGAGATCATGCCGAGTGAAATCAGTGTCCAAAGGACAAGTTTTGTATGAGACCCCCATTATAAGGGCTTAACAAGAGAATTATGGATAGAAGAAAATGACTGTGTTGGCTACATGGGTGGGTGGGGGCTGAGGGTTTATCATGGATGAGATAACTGATAGATGTTAGAAATTTTATTATTTTATTGTAATTAATAAAAAAATTAAAAAAAGTTATTTAAGAAAAGAAAGAAGAAAGCAATTTGGGACATATGAAGCTTTCAGACTACTTAGTAAATCTGACAAAGTCCTCAATTGTAAAACAGCTTTACAGAAGAGGTTGTCACAAAGAATATGACATAAGCTTAAATGACCAAGTATTTGTACCTGAGTCCTTTTCCAGTCGTTGGCTAAGGGTGTTCTGAGATAAGAGTATGCTTTGCTCAACACCTGAGTTAAACCTGAAAAAGTTTAGAACTATAATTTGTTGACTAACATCAAACCTTTCAGCTGGTCATAGTCCCTTATTGAAGAAGAATTTCAGCAGTGAATTTTTCTGTCTCCTACAAGGAAATTGTCAATATTCACATGGCTGGGAAATATAGTAGCCAAGAGCTGAATAAAATGCATAATAACTGTGATAACCTTACCCATAAATTACCAATATCAAAACAATTATCATTCAGCAAAGCATACAGCAGGCCTGGTTTTACATTTGTGCTCAAATTCCAACATCCATTTTATCTAGAGCTGCTTTTAACCAATTAGATTCTGACAGCCTGAAAAAATTACAACCGTGGCTTATTTTTATTTTTCCCTAACAGTGCATTTAACATTTTATATTCAACGTATATAGTAACATACTGTGGGCTTAGAAAATAAAGCAAAATAATGTGGCCCAGAATGGTTATATTTTCTGGTAATTGATTGGTATGCACTATTTTAAATCATCTATGTTTTTCAACAGAAAGATTTTTTTTAAGCAAAAGTCAGTGGAAAAAATATTTATTTGTAACAAACTTAAATATTCACTTCCCTTTGCTGCCATTAATTTACTTGAGGGTCACATATTTTTGTGTAGTTCCACAGTGTATAAACTTATCAATTTGTACAAGTTTTTAAATGTATGTTCTCATATATAATATGATTTAATGGAGACTGAAATTATTCACAAATTGTGTTCAAATCTTTATATTGTTATGTGATAATCTAAAATTTTTATATAGATTACATACATTCTTTAGTACTTCAGTTTTCTCATTTATAAAATCAAGGTGATGATTCTCTCTCCATAACGCAAGATCCCTAAATTGAGAACGTTATGTCCTATATACTTTTTTAAATGTTTATTTTCTTTCCTTTCACTTTTTCTTCCAATAAGTATATCTATAAGTAGGTTTGTCAACATAAATTGAGCAGAAGAAATCAGTTTAAGAAACTCTGTCCTCTCCTTAACCTTATCATACATTACATAGGGGAGAAAAGGAAGAAAAATGAGTTTGAAAGTACTACACCATATTTTGAATTAGCTTTATTTTTCTAAGTGCAGTACAATTAAATCACTTTTGGATGGTTAAGTAAGGAAATTTCATCCTGCTATTTACCAGGTGACTATGGCATGGATAAAAACCCAAAGAATATTTGATTTTCTCTATCGGTAGAGTAGCAACTTTGACATTATTTTAAGATTTTTTTTTTTTAACTGAGCTATCCCTATCTGCTGACATCTCTTTGTTAAGATTCTGAAGTTATGTAGCATGAAAGGACTTTTTCGTAAGTCAATATATTGGTTAAAGTAGCCAAGAAAGAAAAATAAAAAACAGGAATCCTAGCAGTCTTCAAGAGATTTTCTACAGACAAGTGTTGTCGTTAGGTATCATCTAGTGGATTCTGACTCATAACAACCCTACTAAAATAGAATGAAACATTGCCTGATCTTGCGCCATTGTCAGAATCTTGCTATGTTTCTGGTCACTGTGACAATACATTTCAATGGGGAACTCCTTCATTTTCACTGACTCTCTTCTTTACCAAGCATGATGTAAACTTATATACAAGGTCTCACAGTTAAGTTTGCAAACTCATCCTAGAAAGAAATGCTACCTACTTCATTGCTGTATATCACTACAGTCACCTTCAAAGTACTCCCCTTGGGAAGCTATGCACTTATACCAGTGCTTAGTCTACCCTTCAAAAACATTTTGGAACTCTTTCTAGAATGGCCATCACAGCTGTCATCATATTACCCTTGATGTCTTGAACGTCATCAAAATGTCTTCCTTTCAACATTTCCCTCATCTTCAGGTAAACAAAAAAGTCATTGGGGGCCAGAACACATGAGTAAGGAGGGTATTCCAATACAGTTATTTTTTACTGATTAAAAACTCCTCAGTGAAAACTTTACAATTAAGTTCTCAAACTTGCCATCTTGCCACTGTGTGCAACGGCCATTCCAGAAAGAGTTCAAAAATTGCTTTGAGGCAATGGAATGCAGAGTTAGCAAGAATGAAAGGTAAAGCAGTTGATACCAAAAACATAGGGAAAAATCAGATTAAACAATTGTCGGACAATGAGGAAACACAATGAGTTTTGTGAGAATATATCAAGAAGAATAATTTACAAGTGATTGGGTTACCAGAACAAGGGAAGAAAACACAAAATAGGGAGAAAATTACTGAAGATTCATTGATAGATAACTTCTCTGATACCTAAGAGGCTCATAAAACTCCACAGAAGTCTCCAAAAAGAAAAACACCAAAGTGCATTATAACCAAACTTGACAAAACCAAAGATAAGGAGACAATTTTAAAAGTAGTTAGGGATAAAGGAAAGGTAATCTACAAAAAGAGTCAGTAAAACTAAGTTATGGCTGCTCAGCAGAAACTATACAGTCAAGAAGGCAATGGGATGACATGTATATGTAAAGGCTTGAAGGAGAAAAAAAATGCCAGCCAATGATTAGACATCCAGTAAAACTGTCTCTCAAATGTGACAGTGAAATTAGGACATTTCTAGATAAAAAGAAACTTATGGAATTTGAAAACAAACAAACAAACAAACAAACAAACAAAGAAAACACAAGCAATACTAAAGGGAGTCCTTCAATTAGAAAGCCAGTAACATCAGATAATAACCCAGTACTGGAACACAGGACAGAGAAAACTTGTCGACCCTGATAGGGTAATTACAAAAATAAAAATAAATTAAAGCACAAACATTTAAAAAAAGAAACAAAAATATCAATATGTAAAGGATGATAATATTGATAGCACAAAGGAGAGTCTAAAACATAGTCATAGATCTTTCATATGAAGAGGAAGTTGCAGTGACAAAAAGAAAAAAAAGAGACTGGTTTAAATTTAGAAAAACAGGAAAATATTAACATAACAGAAAAGAAAATAAACAGTCCTACACATCAAAATTGGAAAAAAAAAAGTATATCAAGAAGTCTAAGCTGACATAAAATCAGAAACAATGAAAAAGATGAAAACACATAAAGAAAAATGATTCAGAACAGAAAATTAAGTGGCACAAAGGAATTGTTTATGGTGCACAAAAGAGGTATAAAAACTAGACAGTATTAAACTCATGCCTATCAAAAATTGTGCTGAATGTGAGTAGGTTAAAAGCACTAATAAAGATACGGAGTACAGCAGATAGGATTAAAAAAAAAGATTATCCACCTACACACTGCCTACAGAAGACACACCTTAGACTTAAAGACAAGCAAACTAAAACTCTGACAATGGCAAAGAAAATTATATCAAGCACACAACATTCAAAAAGGAGCAGGACAAACTTTAAAGTAAAATCCACCACAGTGGACAAGGAAGGACACTCTGTAATGATTACAAGATCAATACATCAGAAAGAAATAGCCACATTAAATACTTACATACCCAATGACAGAGCTCTTAAGTATATCAAACAAATTCTAACAGCATTGAAAACAGAAACAGACAGCTTCAAAATGATGGTAGGATACTTTAAGAAGCCACTTCCAGTGAAGGACTGAATATCCATAAAGAAGCTCAATAAAGATATTGAAGCTCTAAATGCCACAATCAGCGTACTTTACCTCATAGATGTATCCAGAACACGCCCCCCATTAGCAGCCTGGTATACTTTCTTTTTGATGCACATGGAACATTCCCCAGAATAGACTACATGTTAGACCATAAAGCAAGCCTTAACAAAACCCCAAACATTAAAGTATTGAAAAGTATCATTTTCAGAACCTAAAGCCATAAGAGTAAAAATCAGTAACAGAAAAAGCAAGGGAAAAAATCAACCATATGAAAACTGAACAACAGCTTGCTGAAAAACTGTTGGGCTATAGAAGGAAGCAAAGACAGAATAAAGACACTCAGAGAAACAAATGAGAATGAAATTCCATCCTAGCAGAACCTTTGGGACACAGAAAAAGCAGTGATTAGAGTTCAATTTCTTTCAATAAATGCACATGTCAAAAAAGAAAAAAGGGCCCAAAACAAAGAATTAGCCTTATTACACAAGAAAGCAAAACAGCAAAAGAAGCCTTTGGGTTCCAGAAGAAACCAAATAATACAAATTAGAACAAAACTAAATGAATTAGAGAATAGAAAAATGATAGAAACTGCTAACAAGATCAAAAACCGATAGCTTGCAATGATCAACAAAATGAATAAACCACTGGCCAAAACGACAAAAGAAAAACAGAAGATGAAACAGATAGTCTAAATAAGAACCGAGACTTAGAGATATCACAACACACATAACTGAAATTTTAAAAAACCGTTAACAGAATACTATGAAAAATTGTACTGTAACAAATTTGAAAACTTAGAGGAAATGGACAAATTTCTAAAAATATACTGCCTACCTAAACTGACCGAATAGAGATAGAACAACTAAACTCATAACAAAAGAAGAGATTGAAAAGGTAATTAAAAAAAAAACAACTACAGAAAGCCCTGATCCTTACAGTTTCACTGGAGAATTCTACCAAACTTTTAGAGAACAGTTAACACCACTATTGGTATTGTCACAGTCTACGGTATTCTATGAAGCTGGCGTAACTCTTATATCAAAATCAGGTAAAGATATCAAAAAATAAAAAAGGAAAATTACAGACCAGTGTCACTTATAAATTTAGATGCAAAAATCTTCAAAAAGGATTCTAGCCAATAGAATTCAATAAGATACCAAAAGAATAATTCACTATGACCAAGTGAGACTCATACCAGGGCTGCAGGGATAGTTCAACATTGGGGGAAAAGAAATCAATGTAATCAGCCACATAAATAAAAAACAAGAACTGTTTGATTTTATCAACTGATGCAGAAAGGGCATTTGATGAACTCCAAAACCCATTTATGATAATAATAGCAAAATCGGAGTAGAAGAGAATAAAGGACATCTGTACAAAGCCAACAATCAACATCATCCTAAATGAAGAGAGTTTGAAAGCATTTTTCTAGAGAACAGGAACCAGACAAGTATACCTTTTGTTCTTTGTCCCCACTTTTATTCAACACTGTGTTTCAGGTTATACACAGAGGAGTCAGACTAGAAAGGTAGTAAAAGCATTTCTATTCGCAGATGATATAATCTTATACACAGAGAATCCTGAGAAATTAAAAAAAAATATATATATCTGCTGGAACCAGTAGAAGAGTTCAGTAAATTATCTGGATAGAAATAAATTCTCAAAAATCAGCTGGATTCTTCTATACCAACAAAGAGAACTTCAATGAGGTAATTCTGGAATCAAAACCATTTACAATAGTCCTCAAGAAAATAAAATACTTAGGAATAAATCTAACCAGATATTCAAAAGACCTATACAAAGAAAACTAGAAGACACTACTGCAAGAAACAAAGCAGACCTGAGTAAGTGGAAAAACATATGTTGCTCATAGATAGGACAACTCAGCACTGTGACAATAACTATTCTACCCAAAATGATCTATAGATACAATGCAATCTATATCCAAATTTTGATGGTGTTTTGTAATGAGATGCAGAAGCGAAACGGAATTGGAAGAAACCTCAGAGAAACAAAGCATTACTAAAAAAGAAGAATAAAGTGTTACTCCCCATTCTACTTGACTTTAGAACCTATTGTACCACCACTGTAGTCAAAACAACCTGGCACTGATAATGGTAAAACAACAAATATACAGATAAATGGAATATAGGTGAGAATCCAGACATAAAACAATTTGCTTATAAACAACTGATGTTTGAAAAAAGCCCAAAGTCTGTAAATTGGGGAAATGACAGTCTCTTCAACAAATTGTTGGCATTGCTGGATATCCATCTGCAAAGAAGACAAATAAATAAAACAAGGGTAATGTCTTATACCATACCAAAAAAAAAAAAAAAAAGTAAGTCAAAATGGATCAATATAAACATAAAATAATAAGATCATGGAAGAAAAAACAGAGATTTTGCTAGGAACCCTAATACAAGAAATAAATTGAATACAAAACATTACTAGCAAATGCAAACACCAGAATACAGAATAGGTAACTGGGACCTCTTAAAAATCGAAACTTAAGGTCATTCAAAGACTTTACCAAAAGAGTAAATAGACAACTTAAGTACCAGGAAAAAAATTTTGGCTATGACAAATCCAGTCAGTTCCTAATCTCTAAAATCTGTAAGATACTGCAAAACCTCAAGAACAAAAAAGACAGATAATCCAATTATAAAATGGGCAAAGAGCATGAACAGGCACTTTACCAAAGAAGATGTTCAGTCAGCTAGCAGATACATAAGGAAATGTTCTTTGTCTTTAGCCATTAGAGAAATGTAAGTTAAAACTACAATGCTGTTAAAACTACAATGTCACCCAAACAACGCTGATATTAACTCCACAAAGATGAAATAATAACTGTTGGTGAGGTTGTGGAGATACTAGAACACTTGTGCACTGTAGAACTACATTGAAAATCTATCTGGTATTTTCTTAAAAAGCTAGAAATAGCATACATCCAGCAATCCCATTTCTTGGAATATATCTGACAGAAATAAGAGCTGTCACATGAATAAATACATGTACACCAGTGTTCTTCACAGCACTGTTCACAATAGCAAAAAGATGGTATCGACCTAGCTTCCCATCAGTGGAAGAATGGGTAAACAGAGTATGTTATATTCACAATAGAATATCAGTAATGATAAAGAACAATGATGGATTGGGGAAAAATTTCATAACATGGAGAAATCTTGAAGGCATTATGCTTTGTGAAAATAGTCAGTTGCAAAAGGACAAATACTGTATGAGACTACTGTTGTAAGGCATCAACTATAGGTTAAACACAGAAAACATTCTTTGATGGGTGGGGGCTGAGTGGATAGTAGAGAGATATTCACTAACTAGGTAACTGACAAGAATTATTTTAAGTGAAAGGAGAAACAACACACAGTAGATGAAAAGTCACCACAACTGTACTAAACCCAAAGCTTAGGGGTACTCTAAATAAAACTAAGCACTCGGAGGTACAGAGTACCAGGTTCAGGATTTTGGAGGTCATGGTTTCAGGAAACATTGAAGTCAATTAGCAAAATATAGTTTAGTAAAGTGCTCTGCTTCTCACTTTGGTGAGTGGTGTCTGAGATCTTATGAGCTAGCAAGTGGCCATCCAAGAAGCACCAACTGGTCTCAAACCACGTGGAGCAAAGGAGAAACAAAAGCATCAAAGACAAAAGAAAGTATGAGTCCAAGAAACAGAAAGGGCCACATATTCCACATACTACATCAACATGAGATCAGAAAAACTGATCTCCACCACCAAAGACCGCCCTTACAAAGAATCAAAAAAAAAAAAAAAAAAAATCCCTGATGAAGCAGTATTGTAAGGTACAGAACTCAAACTCTAATAAGAAAAAGAATAGACTTAATGGTCTAACAGACTATAGTAGAGTCCTCAGAAAATGTGGCCTCTGGAGTCACTGATAGCTCAGAACTGAAACCATTCTAAAAAACAAATCCTCAGACAAAGACTGAACTATTATATAAGACATAAAAAGATACTGATGAAGACTGTGTCTCCTGGCTTTGGTAGATAGATGAAACTAACCCAAGAGCTCCTGTTAGGGGGCAAGATGAGAAGACAGAGGAACAAGAGCTTGTTAAATGGATACTGGAAACCTGGCATGCAGAGGAGAGGTACGCTGCCACAGTGTGGGAAGAGCAGCTAGGGTCACATAGCAAAGCAAGTGTAACTTTTTATATGACAAACTGTAACTGTAAATTTTCACTTAAAAAAACAACGAAAAAAGCAGAAATTAAAAAAATCTTAGAATACAATGTGAATGGTACACTCTAAATTTGTATAATGCTGTAATCTTATTTAAAGAAATAAAAGTCTACCTCTTCTTTCAAAAAAAAAAGAAGCACAGCAAGACTGTGTCTCATGTAATTTAAACATGTTCTCAAGAGGTACTGGTCCCTGGAGAAGGACATAATGCTTGGTAAAGTAAACAGTCAGGGAAAGAGACAATAATGATATCGTCTTGTTCCATTGTTTGTTCCAAATCCAGCTTCAACTTCTGACAGTTCCCTGTGGATATACTATTGCAACCATCTTTGAGTGATCTTCAGCAAAATTTTACAGGAAATTGTTTTCCAAATTTCATTGCATACATACACTAGTAAGTACCTCCATCGCTGCATCTTTTTGCTAAAACACGTCAGTTGATATTCCGTCACTTCTGGGAGAATTCTTTTTTGCCCATGCCTTCAGCGCGTCTTGGATCTCTTCATTCATCAGCATGAGTTCTTGATTACATGCAACCTCCTAAAAGAATTGAATGTCAAGTTGTTTTTCTTTTTTCTTTTTTGGGGGGTGGGTATCGTGATTATGTGCATTCTTTCTATTTGTTGATATCTTATGTGTCATTCAATATTTCCCCTGTAGAATCCATCAGTCTTGACATTTTTCTTCAGTTCTTTCAGCCTGAGAAATGCCAAGCATGTTCTTCTTTCTTTGTTTTCTAACTCCAGGTCTGTTAGCTTCAACTTAAAGTGTCAGGGTCAGCACTCTGTTCTTATATCATATTTATTCAAGCTGTTGAGAAAGTGGACTATATGCAGAAGAATGGGGCATCAGGAGTGGAAGAAGATTTATTAGCAATTTGAAATATGCAAATGATACAACCTTGTTTCCTGAATGTGAAAAGGGCTTGAAGCACTTACTGAGGAAGATCAACGCCTGCAGCTTTCAATACGGATTGCATCCACACACAAAGAGAATAAAAATCCTCATAACTGAACCAACAAGCAACATCATGATACATGGAGGAAAGATTGAAGCAGTGAAGCCCTTTGTGTTACTTGGAGCCACAATCACCATGGAAATAACAGACAATAAAACAGATAAAACATGGCACTGGAGAAATCACGCTGCAAGAGACCTCTTTCAATTGTTGAAAAGTAGGATGTAACCTTGAGGAGTAAATAGTGTCTGAATGAAGCCCTGGCATTTTATTTTCAGTCACCTCATATGCAGGCTAAATTTCTACTTTAAATAAGGAAGTCTGAAGAAGAATTGCTGTCTGCGAATTATGGTGCTGGTGAAGAATATTGAACATATCACGTACTGACCAGCAGAAGGAAAAATAGACCTATTTTGGAAGAAGTACACCCAGAACATTCCTTATAGTCAAGAATGGCTTGATTTTGTCTTACATACATTAGACATGTTATCAGCAGGGATGAGTCTCTGGAAAAAGACATCATACTTAGCGAAGTGGAGGGTCAGCCAGAAGGAAGAAGATCTTCACTGTGACGGATTGACACTAAAACCTGCAACACTGGGCTCAAGCATAGGAAGAATTGTGAGAATGGTGAAGGACTGTACAATGTTTCCTTCTGCTGTACACTTGGTATGTAAGTGTTGGAAACAACCTGATGGCACCTAACAATAACAGCAGAAAAATATTCCTGCCAACACAGATGAAAAATTTTGTGAACAATTTTGACAAATGAAATGGGATAATATATAAATATACTTATAAATATATAATTTGAATTGACAAACAAAAAAGCAAGTCTGAAAAGAAGTAATTCTATCTTCATTCAAATATGATATAATCATCTACACTGAAATTCTATGAAACACAACCTTGAGATGATCACTAGGATTAGGTGAGTTTATCAATATTACAGATCACAAGATCAAACCAATAAAATCTGCTATATTTCTTTTTCCTAACATCAATCCCAGGAAGCACTGGGTGGTGAAAAAAGTTAAGGGCTACCACTGAAAGCTTGGCCATTAAAACCTACTCAGAGGTAACTGAGAAGATTACACCTAGAAATCGGTTCCTGAAAGGCCAGAGCCTTGAAAAGTTTGTGGAGCAATTCTGCTCAGCCCACGTGGATTACCGTGAGTCCGAACTGATTTACTGGCAATCAACAATAACAATAACAGTAATCTCAACAATACAAAAGCAAAAACTAAAAATAAAACTTCTTTTCAAAATAGTATGATAGCATCAATAAACATGTAATACTTAAAGGTATATCAGATAAAATATTTATAAGACCTATATACTGAAAACAATACATAGTTGGTGGAAGAAATTGAATACCTAAATACATTGAGGAACTGGTTATATTTAAGGATATCAGTACTTTACGTGTTGATCTCCATCACAATTTCTAATCTTGATCACAATCCCAGCAGGAAATTTTTGAAATATACTCACTTATTCAAAATTCACATGGAAATCCAATGGATCTGGTTCAACCTAAACAATTTTGAAAAATAACAAATTTTGACTTCAAGAAGTTTTGGAGCTGTAATAAACAAGACAACGTGGTATCAGAGCTGAGACAGACACACTGCTTAGAAGAACAAACGCCAGTCCTCAGGGCTTGAAGTGAAACAATTCTTACTGAGAATTAGAAACAAATAACAACAAAAAACAAACAGTGCTTACACTGCAGAGGCAATCCATGTTTGAAAACAGTGAGACAAACCTAAAAAGCAACCAGAGGTGGAGACAGAACTGATGGTAGGCTGGAGAGGATTACCTCTGGGGGAAAAAAAAAGAAGACAATTAGACTAAAGTTACTTTACACGTTCAAGTTATCAGAGGAAGAAAACCGAAATGAGAGAACATACGTATATTTTTTAGCTATGTCACCTGGGATCTATGGATATAGGTAGGTTTAGATAGATATGCAGATTGATAAGAGACAGAAAGATAGGTAGGATGGCACAAGACTGGACAATGTCTCCTTCTGTTGTACACAGGGTTGCTGTGAGTCAGATTGACTCGATAGCATCTAACAACAGTAACAATGGAAAAGTTTATCACAGTTTTAACTCATAGATTATGATCAAAACATCAACATGTTTATTCATTTACTTGTTGAAAGACACTTCAGTTGTTTCTAGTTTTAGGCTATTATAGTTTCCAGTAGAAAGACCATTGTCATCAACTGTTTTTTTAAAAAACAAATAATTTTTAGGTTTATTGACACAGTGACCAAAACAGTGGGTTCAAGCACAGCAGTGATTCCGTGAATGATTCAGGACCATGCAGTTTTTCATTCTCTTGTACATAACGTTGCTGTAGTCAGAGTCAACTTGGTGGTTTCTAAGAACAGTTTTATTGAGTTGTGATCAGAGTGTATTTTTGTAATATTTTTGATTTAAGTAACTTACAGATGTTTACTTTGTGAACTAAAATATGATAATTTTGTGTTGAGTGTTTCATCTCTGCTTTAAACTAAAAGTCAAACCAAACCCACTGCTGTCAAGTAGATTCTGACTCAAAGCCAACCCTGTATGACAGAGTAGAACTGCCCTATAGAGTTTCCAAAGAGCAGGCCTGGGGATTCAAAGTTCTGACTTTTTAGTTAGCAGGCATAGAACTTAACCGCTATACCACCACTTGCTTTAAAAGGTGATGATATGTTACTAACATGTAAAGTTTCATATGCATTCGTGAAATATACTTAGCCAAGCAAGCCAAGTGCCATTGAGTCAGATCCAACTCATGACAACCCTAGGGGCCAGGGTAGAACTGATCCCCAGAATATTCAAGGAACTTAGTTGGTTATATAATTAAAAAGGGTAGCTCTTCTACCTTCTTATATACTATGTATTTGAGCTGTCTTGTAACAAAATGACTAAGGTAGTATGTTTTAAAGCATTTGAAATAATTTTTTTCACCCTTTTGAATATATCCAACTAGATACAAAATTACATTCATTTTCTCCACTTATTTGTATTTTTTAAGTATTTGTTCAATCAGTTTTTTAAAAACATTTTTTGTGTGTGTGCTTTAAATGAAAGGTTACATTCCAAGTCAATTTGCCATATGAAAACCTGCACCCATACCGCTATGCTCTCCCCCAGCCTGTGACAGAACACTCCTGCTTTTCACCATGTACTTCCTATATGCATTCAACCCAATCCTGTCTCCCTCCACCCTGTTATCTCACCTCTGGATGAGAGCTGCTCAGACAGCCTCATGTATATAGTTAAGCCAAGAAGCACATTCTTCACCAGCATTAGTCTATGATTTATAGTCCAGTAAAATCTTCACCTGGAGAGTTGGCTTTGGTACTGGTTTCCATTCTGGGCTAACAGAGAGTCCGGGGCCCATGTCCTCAGGGAACCCTCCAGTCTGAGGGACCATCAGGTGAGGTCTTTTAATAGAGTTCTAGTACACCAATTTTTCTCCCAGTACATCAGGGACTTTACACTTTGTTCCCTGTCAGGGCAGTCACTGGTGATGACTAGGTACCATCTAGTTCTGGTCTTACACTGATATAGTGTCTAGATCATGTAGCATCTCTTGGGCTTATATTGTCCTCATGTATTTTATGTTCCTCATTCTCCTCTGCTCCAGGTAGATTGGGACCTGTTGATGATACTTAGATGGCAGCATGATAGCTTTTAAGACCACAGACATCACTCTTTACAGTGGTATGGAGAACATTTTCTTAAAAAAAAAAAACAAACCTTAGTTATACCAATTAACCTAGATGCCCCCTGAAACCATGGTCCCCAGAATCTTGTCCCTGCTCCTCTACCCTTCAAAATGTTGAATTGTATTTAGAAAACCTTTTAGCTATTAGGAAACTCTCGTGGTCTAGTGGTTAAGTACTAAGGCTGTTAATCAGAAGGTCTTCAGTTTAAGTCCACAATGTGTTCTTTGGAAACTCTTAGGTGGCAGTTCTGCTTCTTTAGGGTCACTATGAGTTGGAACTGAGTCAACGGCAGTGAGTTTGTTTTTGCTTGTTTGTTTAGCTGTTTGTATAGTACAATTGTGCTAACCTCCCTTCTGCTGCATGCTGTCACTCTCTTCACCTAGCCTGGTTCCTATCTACTATCTAATCTGTGAATACCCCCTCCCTCCCTTCCAACCCTTGTGATCATCAAAGATGAATTTCTTTTGTGTTTAAACAGTGATCTCACATGATAGTTGTCGTTTTGCAGCTGACTAATGTCACTCAGCATAATGTCTTCCAGATGACTCCATGCTATGAGGTATTTCCTAAGATCACTGTTGTTCTTCTTTATCATTGCACAGTATTCCGTTGTGTGAATATACCATAGTTTGTTTATCCATTTGTCTGCTGATGGGCAGCTGGGTTGATTCCATCTTTTTGCTATTGTACACAGACCTGCAATAAACTTTCATGTGCATGTATTTGTTTCTGTGACAGCCTTTATTTCTCTTGGATCTTCCAAAAAAATAGGATTGCTGGATCATATGGTATTTCTATTTCTAGCTTTTGAATAAAGTGCTGAATTGATTTCCAAAGTGACTGTACCATTTCACATTTCCACCAGCTATGTAAAAGATTTCCAGTCTTTCCACAGCCTCTTGAATATTTGTTTATTTATTTGTATGAATGACACCCTTGTTGGGTCAGGTGGTATCCAATTGTAGTTTTGATTTGGATTTCTCTAAGAGCCAATGATGGTGAGAATTTCCTTATTCATCTGTTTGCTCACTGAATGTCTTCTTTGGGTAAGTGCCTGTGTGTTATCAGTTTTGATCCATTTCTTATTCAGAACACATTAGCAAAATTGGTTTTGTTAAAATAAATACTGTACATAAAGATACAGAAGACCTCATTGCCACAATTAACCAACTAACCTTCATTGATATATACAGAACTTTCCACTCATCAGCAGATGGGTATATATGGAACATTCTCCAGAATTGACCATGTGATAGGCCATAATGCAATGCTCAGCAAAATCCATACCATTGAATTACTGCAAAGCATCTTCTCAGATCACAAAGCCATAAAAGCTGAAATCAATAGCAGAAAAAACATAGATAGAAAGTGAAACTCTTGGAAACTGAACAACAGCTTGCTCAAAAAAACATGGGTTATAGAGGAAATCAAGGATGAATTAAAGAAATTCATGGATTCCAATGAGAATGAAAACACTTCCTACCAGAACCTATGGGATACAGCCAAAGCAGTGTTCAGAGGTCTGTTTATCTCCATAAATGCACACATCTGGAAGGAAGAAAGAAACCAAATCAAGGAACTAACCCTACGGCTTGAACAAGTAGAAAGAGAACAACAGAGGAACCCCTCGGGTACCAGAAGAAACAAGATCATAAAGATTAGAGCAGAGCTAAATGAATTAGAGAATAGAAAAACAATTGAAAAACTTGAAAAGACCAAAAGCTGGTTTTTTGAGAAGATCAACAAAATTGACAAACCGCTGGCTAAACTTACTAAAGAAAAGCAGGAAAGGAAACAAATAACCTAAATTAGAAATGAGAGGGGTGTTGTTACCACAGATGCAACAGAAATCAAAATTATCATAATACTGTGAAAGACTGTACTCTAACAAATTTGAAAACTTAGGGGAAATGGACCAATTCCTTGACTTATACTACCTACCCAAATTATCACAACGTGAAGCAGAACAACTTAATAAATCCATTACAAAGGAAGAGATTGAAAAGGTCATCAGAACACTGCCAACCAAAAAAAGTTCGGGTCAAGATGGCTTCACGGCAGAATTCTACCAAGCATTTAGAGAAGAGTTATCTCCAATACTACGGAAATTATTTCACAGTATAGAAAGGGATGGAGTACTCCCAAACTCATTCTACAAAGTTAGCCTAACACTGATACCCAAGCCAGGGAAAGACCCAACAAAGAAAGAGAACTACAGACCGATATCACTCATGAATCTAGATGCAAAAATCTTCAACAAAATTCTTGCCAATAGAATACAACAACATATCAAGAAAATAATCTTTCATGACCAAGTGGGATTCATACCAGAGATGCAAGGCTGGTTCAATGTCAGGAAAACAATGTGATTAACCACATAAATAACACAAAAGACAAGGATCATCTGATTTTGTCCATTGATTCAGAAAAGACATTTGATAAAGTCCAACACCCATTCATGCTAAAAACTCTTAGCAAAATGGGCATAGATGGCAAATTCCTCAACACAATAAGGGCCATTTATACAAAGCCAATTGCCCACGTCATCCTGAATGGAGAGAGACTGAAAGACTACCCCTTGAGATCAGGAACCAGACAAGGATGCCCACTTCACCTCTTCTATTCAAGATTGTGCTAGAAGTTTTAGCCAGAGCAATTAGACAAGACCAAGAAATAAAGGGCATCTGCATTGGCAAAGAGGAAGGTAAAATCTCTCTGTTTGCAGATGATATGATTGTATATGCAGAGAATCCCAAGGAATCTATACGTAAACTACTCAACTGATAGAAGAGTTCAGCAAAGTCTCAGGATACAAGATAAACATAAGTAAATCAGTAGGATTCCTTTATACCAACAATGAGACTGACAAGGAAGAAATTATCAAATCAATACCATTTACGATAGCCCTTAAGAAGATAAAGTACCTAGGAATTAATCTAACCAGAGAAATAACAGACCTTTACAAAGAGAACTACAAGCCCGTACTACAAGAAACTAAGAGAGACTTAGAAAAATGGAAAAACCTACCCTGCTCATGGATAGGAAGACTTAACATTGTGAAAATGTCTATTTTACCCAAAGCAATTTATATAATGCAATCCCAATACAAGTTCCAGCATCATTTTTAATGAGATGGAGAAACAAATCATCAATTTTGTTTGGAAAGCGAAGAAACCCTGGCTAAGCAAGGTATTACTAAAGAAAAAGAAGACACTGGGAGGCCTCTCATTACCTGACGTTAGAACATATTACATTGCCACAGTGGTCAAAACAGCCTGGTACTGGTATAAGAACAGATAGATCAATCAGTGGAACAGAACTGAGACCCCAGAGATGACACCATCTACCTAGGAACAACTGATATTTAATAAAGGCTCTAAGACATTAAACTGGGGTAAAAACAGTATCTTCAACAAATGGTGCTGGCAAAATTGGATATCCATCTGCAAGAAACTGAAACAAGATCCATATCTTACATCTTATACAAAAACCAACTCCAACCGGATAAAAGACCTAAATATCAAACCTAAAACGATAAAGCTCATCCAAGAAAAAGTAGGAGCAACAATGGAAGTTTTAATACACAATATGGACAGACTCCAAAATCTGTCAACGAAACCACAGTCATCAGAAGAGAACATAGATAAATGGGATCTATTAAGAATTAAACACTTTTGCTCATCTGAAGACTTTATTAATAGAATTAAAAGAACACCTACAGAACAGGAAAAAATATTTGGAAACTCTATGTCAGACCGACACCTGATTTCCATAATCTACAAGATGCTACAAAATATCAAGAAGAAGAAGATAAACCATCCAATTAAGCGATGGGCAAAGGAGATGGACAGACATTTTACTAAAGTAGAGATCCAGGCAGCCAAAAAACACATGCAGACATGTTCTTGATCTTTAGTTATTAAAGAAATTCAAATCAAGACAACAATGAGATACCATCTCACCCCAACAAAATTGGCCATGATCCAAAAAACACAAAACAACAAATGCTGGAGAGGCTGTGGAGAAAGTGGAACCCTCCTACACTGTTGGTGGGGTTGCAAAATGGTCCAGCCCCTTTGGAAAACAATCTGGCACGTCCTTAAAAAAATGGATATTGATATACCATTTGACCTGGTAATTCCACTACTTGGAATATAGCCTGCAGAATCAAGGCCTTTCACACCAACGGACACATGCACCAGAATGTTTATCGCAGCACAGTCCACAATAGTAAAAAGATGGAATCAACCCAGATGCCCAATAATAGAAGAATGGATAGGTAAACTATGGTATATATACTCAATGGAACACTACACAATGATAAAGAACAACAATGACTTCAGGAAACATCTTATGAGCTGGTTTCAACTGGAAGACATTATGTTGAGTGAAATCAGTCAGCGACAAAAGGACAAATATTGTATGAGACCTCTACGATAAGATCTCAAAAACAGACTTGTGTATAGAAGAAAAGACTCTTTGACAGCTGCAAGGGAGGGAAGGGAGGGAGGGAGCGGGGGAGAGTTTAGATTAGATAGTTGCTAGGTATCAGGTTGGGTGAAATCGGTGATAGCACACATCAGAAACAAGAACAATACTAAGTGGACTTAAACATAACATGAGTACTCCTTCTATCTTAACCCAATATTGCAAGGATAGAGTAGCTGGGGCAGGGGCGGGGGACCATGCTCTAAAGCCAAAGCGAGGCCAATTGGCACAACTAGCATTTTGCTAAGAGGGCTCTCTGCACCCCACGTTGGTGGGTCGCATCTGGGGTCTTAAAAGCTGCCACGCTGCCATCCGAGGGCACAGCAAATGGTCACAACTCAGCAGGAACCGATGCTCACCAAGGACCAAAATGACATGGGGGAAAGACAACCCAGAAGACAAAGAGACCCACATCAGTGGGTGCCTACATCGACTTGGGACGGGAAGAATCGGATGGTGCCTGGCCACCACCAGTGATAGCCGCTATGGAGCTCACTAAGTTGAGTCTCACTGGCAACACAAGAATAAAAGGGGTGCACCCTGAGATCTCCACTAAAAGACCTCAAATGATGGTCCAGTGGTTTCGGGGTTCCCCTGGGAGCATGGCCCCTCACCCTGATGGTGCCCTTGACCGTAAATCATAACGAAGGTCCACGCTTCGGACAGGAATGGATTGGACTTGGCAATGCAGTGACCATATATTGTATGCACTTTACGGTTCTATACATCTATAGGATGTCATCCTGCTGACCTCTGGCTGGAGGAAGGAGAGTGGGTGGAGAGGAGGGAAAAAAGAGACTGTTGGGAGAATGAGACATGTATGGAGCAGAGAGGAATAGTGTGCTGTCACCGGGCAGGGATAGCAGTGGAAGCTGTATATAGGTGGGTTTGTAAATTTATACAGGAATGTACATTTTCACTCAGTTATATTAATACAAAATGTAAAAAAATACTGTTTTATTATCTTGAAGACCTAACTATTTTTCTTTGTTTTTAGAGAAATGTATTTTCATTATTTCTAAGAAAATCATGTATTCATGCAGAAAATACACAACCAACAATCTTACACAACAAGAAACATTTCCACCTATTGCCCACTTGTTGATGTGAATTAAGTTGAACCTATATGTTGGTTTAAGCAAAGAAAGTAGCTTTATTGCAGTTATTCTGACTGTAAAATGGATTCTCCCTTTGAACAATTCTTTTTCAGTGTTTTAAGAAATTAGTATTTTTCCACTGATGTTCATTTTAAAGTGCTATTTTGAACACTAAAAAATCTTCTTTATTTTTTAAAATCTTTCATACTACTTAATCGATTACTTTGTTTCTTGATATGAAATAGTATTAGTCTCAATTATTTAAAAAAATGGTCAGTTTTTTTTTGAAGTTTTAAGACCGTGACCAGAACTTTAAATATAACTTAACTCAGTGAAATTATGTATTTTTCTACTCCTAAATTTCATGAGAATGCTTTATTCATTCACAATACCATAAAGTTTGAAACACATGCTTCTTTTTAAAAACAAACAAAAAAAAATCTAGGCTTATTCATGTTGGAGCTAGTATGTTCTGTGAGAAATTGAGCTCAGTCATTTTAGAGTTTTGACTAAGACCTACCCAAACATTTCTAGACTGAGCATTCTCATCTAGTAAGGAGTCAGGTATTAGTTCATATCTTTTAAATATAGATTTACTGGTACAAACAATATAAGTAGTTTCAGTTTATACTTGGAAGTTAATTAAAATATTTTGCCTTATCATGTGAATCCTTCAACATTTCCTTCTATAATTCCTGAGATTATTAATTACTTTTTTGTCCAGATGACTTTCATCCATTTCAGATTCCATAAACTCTAGACTGATACATTCCTGACACACTAGTATTAAAAATTGCAGTCTTTCTATCTAGTTGTGTTCTGGAATTATTTCTAGGTCTTTTTGGCTTCCATAAATGCCTGTGAATATATTTAAGCATTTATAACACAGACTGGAAAACTGGCTCATTGAATGCTACTCATTTTTCTCCTAGAAGTGACTTTGCAAACCAGAAAAAGTAGTCACTATAAATAGCCACACTAAACCGCACTGGGGACCTATTGATCACTCACCTTACTTTTGTCTTTGCACCTTCTGTTACTCTTTTGTTGAAATTTAAATAAAGGTCTTTTTCTCAGCCGACCTTGACTTCACTGTATCACCCAAATTTGGTTCAGAGCTCTTATTCTCCAGGATATTCGAATTATTCTGGTTCATTGAATCAAAATAAATGATGAAACCACATCTGAATTTTAGTTGTGCTTTTCTCATTGTTGTGGAATAGTATTTTTTTTCTCCATTGAAAAGTAGGCTGAAGAACCAAAGAGGATTTTTTAATAATTACTTAAATACTGTAATGCATTGTGGATTGTTCACTTTAATCATTTATTTCTCTACCTCCATGCAATATTTCATACTTTTTCTGTAAAGTATGATAGATAAAAAATATTCTAATTGCTTTAATGTCTTTGTGATTTTCACCTCTATGTGAACTAGTGCCTGCCTCACTACTTCATGTGACATTTTGAATCAAACTCATTTTTCTAGCTACAACCCCAACATACCTCTGGAAATGTTACCTTCTTAGCATTGTGTACCTGATTTCGATCCCTTTTGATGAGATAAACATTTATTATGTGTCCCCGCTCATATGATTCTATACCCTGAATGCAGTACACAGTTAGGAAGACTTTGGTATACTCTATTCACTATTTTATTTCACTTGGTACTCATTGCAGTTCAGTGAAATCATTGACACTATTCTCATATTACTGGCCCAGGAAAACCTTAGAAAGATAGATATTTCACAGACACGTTGAGTGTTCAAGATTAGAAACTGCTTAAAGCCACTTAAAATACATATGAGGGACAAATAAAGAAAGGGTGTTCTATTTTCTGAGTGTCTATTATGTGGCAGGCTGTGTTCTATTGCTATGCATGTTTTTGAAAACTCGAGTTGATACAGCTGTGACATGCATAGAATTATATTCATTTTTAAAGAGAAAAAAGGAATCTTCACTTATGTTTTAATCAACAACTTTAAATTTCTGTTAAACGCTAACTCATTTCAGGTTCACTGTCGAGTAGTCCTGGTGGCCCTGTCATTAAGAGATTGTCTGCTAATCAAAAGGCTGGCAGTTTGAATACACTGGCTACAGTAAGTGTATATAGTCTAGTGAAAGTCTACAGAAAAGCTAGAAGATTTTGTGCATTTCCAAGGCCTATTTAAAAATATATCATTTTATTTGCCTTGGAATCAAATACACTATTCCATCTGTCCATATTTTAGGTGCTCAGTAATCATTCTTTTATAACTAAGTGAATGTATATGTAACTACTGAGTGTATACTCTACATAAAAAATAAAGCATAAGAAAAACAGAAACTTCCTCCATCCACACAGAGCTTACAATCAAGATCATTGATGATGAGAATTTTTAGTTTATTGGTTTTAAATTCTGCTTGAATATATCAGCAATTTCTCTTTTCACAATCCATTTGAACTGCTGGTTTTGTTCAGGGAATGGACACTGTGGTCTAAGGGTCAACCCCAGTTTGTTGTATGATTTTATAAATAAGGTTTAATTGGAATATGTATTGTCAATGGCAATTTATATGAATTTAGTAGTTGAATTTAGTAGTGTTTGAAGAAAATTGTAACTTAAAATATTTATTATCAGACACTTTAGATAAAAAAATTTCCTGAGCCCTAGTACTGATGACAGTTTCAGTTATAAGATAATTTTAATTGCTACATTACGACTTTGTTGTGTGAGGTGATTTTTATGTATCAGAATGATTACAAATTAAATTTGCTGTTAAGTTACTACTATAGATTCTACTAAGATGAAGTTCCTTTAAAAACATGTAAAGTGTTCATTGAATGTGTGCTTAATGGTCTATTGATGTATGTTTATATCATGTACTTAACTACGAAGACAGTTAACAAGTAATCATAGCGGGAAAGAATAATTGGTAAATTCTTAAATCTGAGATCTGCTTTAATGCTTATAAATATCAGTCAGACTCATTAATAAAGGTTTACTGCAACAATAAAACAGAGTTAGGCCCAGGAAAATCTTAGAAAGTAGATATTTCGTGGACACATTGAGTATTCAGATTAGTAATTGCTTAAAGCTAAATAGAACACAAATGAGGGACACATAAAGGAAGGGTGTTTTATTTTCTGAGCATCTACTATATGGCAGGCTGTGTCATATCTATGTATGTTTCTGAAAACTCATATTGATACAGCTGTGAGATACATAGAATCATATTAATTTTTAAAGAGAAAAGGAATCCTTACTTATGTTTTGATTAATAACTTTAAATTTCTATTAAATGCTAACTCACTTTAGGTTCACTACTGAGGAGTCCTGGTGGCCTTGTCGTAAAGACATTGCCTGCTAATCAAAAGGCTGGCAAATTGAATATACTGGCCGCTCCATGGAAACGCTATGAAGCAGCTCTACTCTGACCTATAGGGCCACTATGGGTGGGAATCAAGCTAAAGGCTTTTTTTTTTTTTTTTTTTGGTATTGAGGACTTTGCTATACTATATTTGCTATTTTCTTTCATTTGGTATTGATAGAAGTTCAATGAAATCATTGACACTATTGTCATATTATCTAATAAGAACAGTTTATGATTTATCTGAGGAAAGAATGACAGAACCAGCATTTAAATCTAGTTCTATTTGGGTGTAAATAAAAAGATGTGTTGCATTGGGCAAATCTGAAGTAAAAGACCTATTTAAAGTGTTCCAAAGCAAAGATGTTGTCTTGAAGACTCAGATGCACCTGACCCAAGCCAGGAGGTTCTCAATTGCCTCATCTGCATGTAAAACTGGACGGTGAGTAAGAAAGAGAAAGAAGAACTGATGCCTTTGACTGCAGTGTGGCAAAGAATATTGAATTCATCATGGACTGCCAAAACAATGAGCAAAGAACAAATATGTCCTGGAAAAAGTACACCCAGAATGCTCCTTGAAAGCAAGGATGGCCAAGACTACGTCTCCAATACTTTGGACACGTTATCGGGAGGGACCAGTCCCTAAGACATCATGTTAATTAAAGTAGAGGGATCAGGGAAAAGGAGACCCTCAGTGAGACGAACTGACACAGTGACTGCAACAATGGGCTGTAGTATAGTAGTAATAGGTAGGATGCTACAGGAATGGACAGTGTCATTGATTCACCTGTGTCCCCCCAGAAATGTGTGCAGCCATTTGGTTGAGCAATGGTCCCCAATATTTTATGATTGTTCTCCATTTTGTGATTTTCCTGTGCTGTGTGTTGACAAGGATTAGGGTGGGACTGTAAATCTCTTCCAATGGTCATCTCCCTGCCCCACTGTAAAGGGAGTTTCTTTGGAGTGCAGCTTGTGCTATCTTTTATCCTTCTGTCTTACAAAAGATAAAAGGAAAGGGAAGCAAGCAGAAAATTGAGAACCTCACCAGAAGCAGAGCAGCTCCTTCAAATCTGAGGTTCCTGTGCCAAGATGCTCCCTAACCAAAAACTGGTGTAACACAATGACTTTCCTCCAGAGCTGACAGGTGGAAAGCCCTCCCCTGGAGTGGACATCCTGAATTTGGACACAGTGGACTGTGTAAGAATGAACTTTCCTTTGTTAAAGCCATCCGCTTGTGGTATTTCTGCTAGGGCAGCACTAGATAATTGGAACAGGCAGTGTTTCCTTCTGTTGCACAGAGGGTCACTATAAGACACCTGTAAATAGGTTTCGTTAGTCAAAATCATTAGCTGAAATGCCCTGTCTTGACACTTAATTAAGAGCCAGGAGTTAAAAAAAACTGTCTGAATATTTTTCTAAGTGGCAACTTGAAGAGTGAGAAAGAAAGCCTGTATGATTCAAAACCCAAGTTTTTTCCGTGCTGAAAATGACTTCATTAAGAAGAAAAATTCTGAAACATTACTCAGGATGTAGTTGCTGATTGAAGGCTGCTGGGGCTGCTGTCACTACATCCTACACATTCTTATCCCTTTTAAATGTAATGTCTTACAGTGATTAGGAGTTCTAACTTTGCTATGATGCTTCCATGATTCAAATTATTGCCTAATCACTTACTGATGATATATTCTGTAGAAGTTGCATAACCTTTCTATGTATGTTTTCGTTGAAGTGGGGGTAGCAATAGTACCTGCTTTGTAGGAGTGTAAAGAGTTGGCACATATGAACATTTTGCCTTGATGCTCTTTCTCTCTGTCTTGCTTGTCCATGTACTTAGATTTGCTTTTATTATTGTTATTATTTTTAATGTTGACATTCTGCTTTCAGGTTCAGTTGAAAATTTGCACAAGCATCAGAAAACAAATTTACCTTCCTTAGGAGATACTTATTTGATAACCAGTGCAAGTGGAGTCTTCAAGATTTTTAATCATTAATGATTATGTTTTCAGAAGTAAAATTAATGTTGACAAGATTATATCGACAGAAATGTAGTAAGATAAATGATGGTGCTGAATTTATATAAAATTCATGATTAATACTTTCATTATTTCAAGACAATGTTTCAGCTTTTTTACTATTTATTTTATTTTAAAAAATGCTTTAAGACTTCTCGTGGGTTGTGGAACATTCAGGTTTTTGAGACTGTAACAATATTTGTACAGGTGCAAGAACATAGACTCTAATCGCTCTGGAATCAGGTAATTGACTAATTACAATATGTGCCCCCAAAGTTGCTTGGAGCTGCCTTACCATTTTGATATAGTTCCCCTTTCAAATAAAAGGTGTGAGTTATTGCTGATGGTGAATATAATACATGAGTATGGTACAGTAAAAACAGCTTTATTCTATGTATCAACTGAAAGCAGTCTACAGAAATTATGCTGAAAAGTTTTGTATATATATATATATATATATATATATATATATATATATATATATATATATACATGCCCAAGCCAAGTGCCATCCAGTCAGATCTGACTTATGGCCACCCTAGAGTAGAACTGCCCTCTAGGGTATTCAAGAAGTGCCTGGTGGATTTGAACTGCCAACCTTGTGGTTAGCAGTGGTAGCACTTAACCCACTACACCACCAGAGTTTCCGAATACACACACACACACACACACACACACACATAAGCCTATCACACATAAAACTAGAAAGCATTTATAAGCCATAGTCACAAAATAGAACTCGCCGTCTTTGCCACTAAAGTGAACTTGTGCTCCTTTTGCTTACTTCTTGTGCAGTTTTTAGGCACTGGGCTGCTAACCCAAGGATTGGTGGTTTGAAGCCACCAGCCATCCAGGGTGAGAACGGTGTGGCCCTCTGCTTCAGAAAAGGCAACAGCCTTGAAAATGCTATGGGACGTTCTCCTCTGTCCTGTGAGTTACAAGTTTTGTTTCAGTTGTTGAATACTTGGTGCTTTATATAGAATCTTAACTGTGTACCTACTCAACAAATAGTTGCTCAATGAAGAAACAAAGGCACAAACCCGATGGAGAGAGGACCGTGAAACTGGACACATGACAAGGAAGATAATTGATAACAGGTAGAGATATTCAGCCACAGAATAAGCATCTCTGGGGTCAAAAATGAATAAAAAGTTAAAAGAGAAAGCTTCTATTTAACACTGCGAATTGAATATTCAAATGGAAATAGACAAGCCACTTCAGACTAATTTTCTACTCTGTGTGGTAAAGAGGAGAATGTATATGTGTATATATGATTTATGTTATCTAAATTAGTCAAATCCCACATTAGAACGTTTAGGAAAAGTGAATTAACACTTGATTTGAAACAAATCTAATAAATTTAAGTAGATTTCTCTCCAGTCAATTCTGACCCATAGTGGCCCTATAGAGATATACAATTTTTCTTTTAAGCTGAAATATACACAAATGTTTAAAAAGCTAAATTACCTAGTTATCTAAAATCCAGTGCCCATCAAGTCAATTCCAACTCATTGTGAGCCTATAGGTCAGAGTAGAGCTGCCCGACAGAGTTTCCGTGGATTTGAACTGCCAACTTTTTGGTTATCAGCCATAGACTTAACTGCTACTTAGCTATGCCCCTTCCAAAAAAACCCCAATGCCCGCGAGTCTATTCTGACCCATTGCGACCCTACAGGACAAAGTAGAACTGCTGCAGAGAGTTTTCAAGTAGTACCTGGTGAATTCAAACTGCTGACCTTTTGAGGAGCAGCAGTAGCACTAACCACTGCACAACCAGGGTTTCCACCTAGATGTACAGAGCAGGAAATAAACGGTACACGGACTTTACATCAATAGTGTGCAGCCAAGCTGCAGTTGATTTAGCTGAGTTAAATATTATGGGATCTCAAAACGATAAAATTATTATACATAATAGCGTTATGTATAATATCATATATATAATACATAGTGTGTCTGTGTCTGTGTCTGTGCTGGTGTGAGAAACAGGTAAGTTAATATGTGTATTTTTGCCGAATACAACGATTAGTGCATAGAAGTTATTTAACCCCTTTTTGTATAACAATCTATGTGGCTTTCTGGGTGTGTGTGTGTGTGTGTGTGTGTGTGTGTGTGTGTGTGTGTGTGTGTGTGTGTGGCATGTTTGAGACATGGAGACAGATAAGGACAGGAAGACATCACTGTATTCCTTCTTAGGTAGAATTTATTTGGCAGACGGTGCAGAAACTCCTTTTAATTACACAGTCCATTAGACATGGCAATCATTGTGCTCCTTGTATATCTCTGTCTTATCGTCAGATGAAAATTGATACTTTTTTTCTTCACATGGAGGAAAATTCTTTATATTGGAATTCAAAAATGCAGGAGCCATCTGTTCCATCAATATGGCTCAAGTACCTGCCTTTTTTATTGTGGGAGTTCCTATATCTTTCAAATTTCAGAATTGTATCTTCTCTCAACAGTCTCTATGGCTCTTAAGAAATATTTTTACCTTGTGTGTGATCAAAAATTATGCTATTCAGTAGGCTGAGTTAAAGCCTTTGCAGGTCTCTCAGCATGCTGGTGATTATTGCTCGGTACCGTTCACTTTTCTTCATCGCTTGTTGAATATAGCTCCTATTTTCTCCTCCAAAGAGGTTATAAGTTTCTGCAATCTGTTTTGTCCTGCTTGAATCACATCAAACGTGTCCCTGAAAGGTTATGGCTCATCTTTTTTGACACCTCAGGGAGCAGTCCTAAACTAAGAAGACAAATACAACATTGAACTCTTTGAGTGAGGGGCTTGGAAATTCTATTTGATGGTTTTTATATTTCCCCTGCAAAGCACTGAAAGGATAACAATACTGATCCCGTATTTATTTCATATAACTGCTACAGAGATTCATTAGATCACTTCTGTAATGTGCTTTGAATCCTTCAGAGAGACATACTTTAAATTTTTGTATCTCCAGCTTTTCATCCTTTGACCCCTTGATGAACTTTTAGTGATGATGAGCCAGTTACTTACTGCAAAATACGTGTACTTTTCAAAAGAGAATAGTGATAGAGTATGCCACATAACTTTTTCTTAACAGCTCAGGACAAAACAGCAGGAATTTGGCTAATGCTGTTTTTTTTCCCCAGTGAGACCTCTCTACAACCAATACCTTGTAAGTACCCTGAAATTGTATGCTTACCTGCAGGTCTCAACTTAGTGCAAGGGCTTTCAAGAAGGTTATGACTCTCTGCTTCAATGCCTATAAATTCCATACTCTATATGTACATTCAGTTCATATTAACCACATGTTGCATAGGAAGGAGAGCGGAGACATAGTAGGGCTCCATGTAAACCAAATCTGCCACAAATTCTTGAGGTTATGACAATACATACATGAAATATAAATCAGAGTCTATTTGAATTCATGAACTCTAGTCATGTAGAGACAGAGCAAACACCAAGTATCATGCCTGCCTGTAGTGGGTGCCCACTAAATATCTATTCAAGGAAGGAATTCCTACAAAAAGACAGTTCAGTAATAACAACTAGTACCTGGAGTTTTTCCTTCCTCATGCATTCTCATATTTAAGAAAGATAATTATTTTTTTCTTTTTTTAACCTCTTATCTAAGTAACAGAGAAAAAGTTTTAACTAATGGGCCGTTAACACAAGGACAAAAAATAGCCTTCAGAATCTATAATTTTATCACTACCATCATCCCAATTTCTCCAAAAGTTTTATATTACCTCTAAATTTCCCAATTCCTTGCTTCCAAATGACCTATTTTTTGCATTTAGAAATTCTCTACAGCATAATAGGTGGATCAATTTAAATTTTTGTTTTAAATATTGCATTAATTAGGTGCTATTAATAATACTTTCATAACCTTGTAACGACTCAGTTCTCCTTAGACCATGTTTATGATGTGTCAAGAGTGATACACTCTCTAATAGAACGGGGCTTATTTTAGGCTCTACAGCAACTATAAAAGGTAAAATACTGGAAAATCAACAGTGAGGTATAACCAAATTATCGAAAAGACACTGTACTTTTCACAAAGATGAAATGATAATAATGAAAACCCACTGCCATCGAGTGAATTCTGACTCATAATAATAATAGCTCACATTTAGGTTTAGTGATTTGTATTTAGAAATTACTCCCACATATATTACTTAATTTTATTTTATTATCAATGCGTGATAAGCATTATTAGCTATACTTCCCCTCAACATGCACACAGTCACTCTCAGATAAAAAAGACTAGGACTAGAAATTTGAACTTCTAGCTATAGTGAACTAATTACACTTTTAAAAGAACGTTTGTTTTGTTCATGTGTCTCTGTAATGTTTTCAAGCTGCTTTGCAAAGCAGTAAGACTGTGTGGCCCTATAGTGAGTTATGCATTTATTTTTCTTCCTATTAAATTGAGATGATAATTTCAAACTATTGGAGAATTAACAAAATCATAAAATTAACCCTCTCTGTTGATTTATAGCAGACATTTAGATGAGTTCTCCAGTTTTTTGAAAAACATATTTTGAAATGAGGCCAATGCAAATATATGAAGTTAAGAAACATTTTGTTCTAGTTTTATCATCCAGATAAAGATGCCCTAAATAAATTAAACTGCCCCACTCTGTGAAAAGATATATATCATAAATGCCCAAATAAAACATGATTTTTTCCTCATAAATTATCTTCCAGTGAAGAGAGTCCACCTACATACTGTGTAACACACATACACATTGGCTTTCCTCTTGTAACAATGGCTGAGCCATGCCTGCTTTGACCTAAGATCAAACTCTTAATTGTACACTATGTTCTATCCCTCCTTTCTCGCTCAACTGATTTTTTTCTTACAGTTTTATTCTATTTGTAGCAATAATATCCTCCTTTTTATATATGATACAGAGTGTCTACAATGTTCCAGGAATATTTTTAAGGATTTTACACATGACAGTTTGTTAACCTCCATTCAATCTTATAGTTTACAATTTTCAGGCCCATTTTACAGATAAAGACACTGAGTCAGGATTTGAGCCCAAACTATGCTGGGCTAGGCCCAGAACTCTAAAGCAGTGTACTATTTTGCCTCTTATCTTTAGTTAAAAACAATGACATAAAACAATGACAAAACCTTATTTATAAAACAGATAAGCAAACAAGCAAAAAGAATTCTCTTGATTTCAACATTACCTAGGAGACCCTGGTAGTATAATGGTTAGGGGTTATGTCTGCTGACCAAAAGGCTGGCAGTTCAAATCTACCAGGCATTCCTTAGAAACTCTATAGGGACAGTCCTACCCTGTCCTGTAGGATCACCATGAATAGGAATCAACTAGACAGCGTTTTTTTTTTTTTTTTCTCTCACTACTGACATACTTCCTTTCTAGGTCATCTGGTATCGCCTTTACCGTATTCTCTCTAAAATACTGCTTTCCTAGTCAGTAGTCATTAAACAGAATTGGTCATTCTTTTAAAATGTAAATCTCACTCTGCACAGAAGCTCCTTGTAACAGTCAGATGCTCTTAAAATGCTTACAACACGCTCCTTTCCAGGACTTCTACTCCTGTTCCTCTCTCCACCTCAGTGTATGTCTCCCTTTTCTTTTCTGTTGTGCAGGCTGTACTTTTCCACATTTGTTTTCCAGTCTTCAAGGCCGGAGTCAAATTAATTTTACTTGTGGTAATCTGAATGGAAAATTTATAGAAGACATAGTGGTGAAAAATGGTATCACTGACCTCAGTTGTTTGTGCTAATGGCTGTGCTTAACAGATGGGTCGTATAATTTAATTTATTATACTTTGCTTAGCATCAGAGAACATGAGTAGAATCCCTACACTGTCATTTATTAATCAGAAAGTTTGTGCTACAATAAAAATTAACCTCTGTACTTTCTGAGGAAATTGAAGTCACATAAATAAAGTTTCTAGTGTGTGTACATGTGTGGAAAAAGAGATTACTATGTTCCAACAAAACTGTTTTAGTCAGCTAGGGCTGCTCAAACAGAAATACCACAGAGTGGATGGCTTTAACAAAGGAAGGTTTATTCTTACACAGTCCGGTAGACTGCAAGTCCAAATTCAGGATATCTGCTCCAGGGGAAGGCTTTCCCCCTCATTGGCTCTGGAGGAAAGTCCAGTATTGCATCAGTCTTTGTCCAGGGAGCATCTTGGCACAGGAACCTCAGGTCTGAAGGACGCACCCTTCTCCTGGTGCAGCTTTCTTGATGGTGTAAGGTTCCCAATTCTCTTCTTGTTTCTCTTTCCTTTTATCTCTTGTAGGACGAAATGATGAAGGTGATGCAAGCCATACTCCAGGGAAACTCCCTTTACAGTGGAGCAGGGAGGTGATCCTATGAAGGGATTTACAGTCTCATCCTAATCCTTTAACATACAGCACAGTAAAATCATAAAATGAAGGACAATCACAAAATACTGGGATTAACAGCCTAGCCACACGGCTACACGTATTTTGGGGTGTACATAATTCGATCTACAACAAAAACAGTTCATAATTTTTTTTAATTCAATGTGCAATCATTCTAATCACCTCTTATTTCAAATCAGCAAGTTATTATTGGTGTGAATTTAGGAAAGTGTCCTGTAATTCATAAAACAAAACAGGAAGAATAAAAAAGAAACAAAGATGATCTACACTAGTATATAACTTGTAGCATTGCTGTGATGTTTAATAGACTATTTTTATTTATTTTAGTTTTTTATTGTGCTTTAAGTGAAAGTTTACAGTTCAAGTTGGTTTGTCCTAGAAAACCTTACGTGTACAATGTGACCCTAGTTGCTCTCCCTACAATGTGACAGCTTACTCCCCAACCCCACCTTGTATTTCCCAGGTCCGTTCAAGCAGCTGCTGTCCCGTTTTAGCTGTTCGTTTCACCTTTGGACAGGAGCTTCCCATTTAATCTCCTATATCGACTTGAGCCAAGTTGAACACTTCCTACCAGAATCATTTTATGTCTTATCACCCATTGCCATCAAGTAGATTCTGACTCATGGTGACCCCATAGGACACAGTAGAACTGCCTCACAGAGTTTCAGAGGAGCACCTGTTGGATTCGGACTGCCACCCGTTTTGGTTAACAGCCACAGAGCTTAACCACTGTGCCACCAGCTTTTCCTTAGCATCTTATACTTCAGCCTAATCTTTGTCTGAAGAGTTAGCTTCAAGAATGGTTTCAGTTCCAGGTTAGCAGAGAGTCCAAGGGCCGTGTCTTTTGGAGTCCCTCCAGTCTCACACCATCAAGTTCGATCTTTTTAACTGTAATTTTAGTTCTGTTCCCTACTTTTTTCCCACTCCATCAGTGACTCTCTCCAGTGTCCCCTGCCATGGCAGTCATTGCTGGTAGCTGGACACCACCTGTTCTGCTCTGAGGCTGATGTGGTGTCTGGCTTTGGTGGCCCTTCCTATCTCTTTGGGTTCTGTTTCCCTTATGTCTTTGCTGTCCTTTTGTTTGTTTGTTTTTGCTTTAATTTTTATTATGACTAAGTGAAAGTTTAAAATCCAAGACAATTTGCCATATTAAACCCTGACCACACGCATCTGTGCCAACCTATGTGCTCTCTGCATCTTGTGAAAGCATGCTATTTCTTTCCACTTTGTACTTCCGGCATTCATTGAACCAACAGCTGTCCCCTCCTCCCTGGCCTCCTTTCTCACCTTTAGAGAAGAGCTGGTCAGACAGCCTCACATATGGGTATATATTTAAGCCAAGAAGTACACACACCAGCTGCACCCCTCTATGTTTTACAGTCCTGATTAAATTTTGTCTCAAGAGTTTCCTTCAGTACTGATGTCAGCTCTGGGCTGGCACCAAGTCCAAAAGCCGTATTCTCAGGGGACCTGCTAGGATGTCAAGCTATCGAGTCTGGTCTTTTAGAAGAGTTCTAAAACTGTGTTCCTCTTTTTCTTGTGCTACACCAGGAACTCCACATTGGGTTCCCTGTCAGGGCAGTCTTTAGGGGTGGCTGGGCATCAACTAGATCTTCTAGTCTCATGCTGATATAGTCTCCCAATCATATGGGCCCTTCTGTCTCCTGGACTTATATTTTCCCATATCCTTGATATTCTTGGTTTTCATCTGCTCTAGGTAGGTTAGGACAAACTGATATTCCTTAGATGGCAATTTGCTGGCTTTTAAAACCCCTGATATCACTCATTAATATGGGATACAGAACATTTTCTTAGAAAAAAAAGAGTTATGCTAACTGACCTCAATGTGCCCTGAAACCACGGTGCTCAGACTCCTGTCCATGCTATACTGTCTTTTGAAATGGTGGATTGTATTTAAAAATCCCTGGTGGTGTAGTGGTAAGTGCTATGTCTGTTAAACAAAAGGTTGACAGTTTGAATCCACTAGAATCTCCTTGGAAACTATGGGGAGATTATTTTCTATCTAGTGTTAGAACTGGCTCAACAGCATTGAGTGTGGTTTTTGGTTTATTAAGAAAACTTTTTAGCTCATGGTGTAGTCCACTTGTGCTGACTTGTCTTCTGCATACTGTCACTGCCCTCACCTAACTGAATTCCTATCAGCTATCTAATCTGTGAATATCACTCTCCCTCCTTCACCATGTTTGTAGTCCTCAAAGATTATTATCTTGTGTGCATAAGTCTTTTCTTAAGTCCTTATAATAGTGTTCTCATACAGTATTTGTCCTTTTGTGTTGAAATATTTCACTCAGCGCGAGGTCTTCAGTTGATGCCAGATTATGAGATGTTTCACAAAATCACCTTTATTCTTTATCATTGTATAGTGTTCCATTGTACAAATATACCATGATTTGTTTATCCATTCATTTGTTGATGGACATCTAGGTTGTTTCTATCTTTTTGCTCTTGTGGACAGTGCATCAGTAAACATTCACATGCGTGTATCTGTTCTTGTGACAGCCTTTATTTCTCTAGAACGTATTCCCGGCAGTGGGACTTCTGTACTGTAGGGTATTTCTATTTCTAGCTTTTTGAGAAAGCACTAAATTGCTTTCCAAAGAGGTTGCACCATTGGACATTCCTACCAGCAGTATAGAAGAGTTCCAATCTCTCCACATCCTCTCTAGTATTTGTTACTTCATATTTTTTGGATTAATGCCAGACTTGCTGGGGTGAGATGGTATCTAATTGTAGTTTTGACTTGGACTTCTTTAATAAGTATTGATCGTGAGCATTTCCTCATGTGTCTTTTGGCAGCCTGGGTGTCTTCTTTGGAGAAGTGTCTATCTGATGTCTTTTGCCCATTGTTTAAATGGGTTGTTTGTCTTTCTCTTCCTGATATTTTGCAGTACTTTGTGTGTTGTGGAGATTAGATGCTGATCAGATTCATGGTTGCCAAATATTTTTTTCCAGTCTAGAGGTAGTCTTTTTACTCTTTTGGTAAAGTCTTTGAATAAACATAAGTGTTTTATTTTTAGTAGTTCCCATTTATCTGTTTTCTTCTGCTGTTTGTGCATTGTTAATAATACTTTGTAGTCTGTTTATGCCATGTAGTAGGAATCTCAGTGTTGTCCCTATTTTCTTCCATAATTTTTCTCATTTTAAATTTGATATTTAGGTCTTTGATCCATTTTGAGTTAATTTTGGGGCAAGGTGTGAGACAATTTTTGCAGATAGACATCCAATATCATTTGTTAAAGAGAGTGTTTTTACTCTGATTTACAACTTTTGGGTCTTTGTTGAATATCAACTGCTCTTAGGAAGATGGTGACATTTCTGGACTCTGGATTCTCTTCTATTGGTCTCTCTATCTGTTCTTGTGTCAGGATCAGGTTCTTTTGACTACTGTGGTGGTGTAATAGGTTCTGAGGTCAGACAGTGTGAAGCCTCCCACTGCGTTCCTCTTCTTCAGTAGTGCCTGACGTATGTGGGGTTTCTTCCCTTTCCAAATAAAGTTGGTGATCTCTTTCTCCATCTCGTTAAAAAATAATACTGGAATTTGTATTGGGATTGCATTGTATATGTAGATCACTTTGAGTAGAACACACATTTTCACAATGGAAGGCTTCCTATCCATGAACAAGGTAGGTTTCACCACTTACGTCTCTATTGGTATCTTGCAGTAGAGTTTTGTAGTTTTCTTTATATGGGTTTCTTATTATCTCTGATTAGATTTATTCCTAGGTATTTTATCTTTTGCAGACTATTGTAAATGGTAATGATTTGGTGATTTCCTCTTCTATGGTCTCTTTTTTGGCATAATTTAACTATGTCTATTTTATGTGCTGATACTTTGCTACTCTTCTATTAGCTCCAGTAGTTTTATTGTGGGTTCTTTAGGTTTTATGTATATAAAGCCATATCATCTGCAAATAGAGATACTTTTACTTCTTCTTTACTGATGCAGATGCCCTTTATTTCTTTATTTTCTCTGATTACTCTGCCCCTAGGGTCACCATGAGTCAGATCCTAATTGACTGCACTTGGCTGGCTGATTACTCTGGCTAGAACTTTCAGCACAATGTTGAATAAAATGGTGACAATGGGCATTCTCTTCTGTTTCATTGTCTCAGGAGGAATTATTTCAGTCTCTCCCCATTTAAGATGATGTTGGCTGTTGGCACTTGTATAGATGCTGCTCATTATGTTGAAAAATTCCTCTTCCATTCCTGTTTTGCTGAGAGTTTTATTTATTTATTTTTTTTTGTAGCAAGAATGGGTGATGGACTTTGTTAAATACTTTTTCTACAACAATTTATAAAATCAAATGATTTTGTTTTATTCATGTGGTTGACTACATTAAGTATTTTCCTAGTGTTGAACCATTCCTGAATCCTTGGTGTGAATCCTACTTGGTCATGATGCATTCTTATTTTGATATGCTATTGAATTCTGTTGGCTAGTATTTTGTTGAGGATTTTTGTTCATGGGAGATATTGCGATGTCTTTTTCCTTTTCTGTGGCATCTTTATCCGGTTTCGGTATCAGGGTGATGCTGACTTCATAGAATGAATTTGGGAGTGTTCTGTCCTTTTCTATGCTGTGAAATACCTTCAGCAGTGTCATGGATTTCAGTGTTTCCCCCCCAAAAGGTGTGCATCAATTTTGCTCGGCTATGATTCCCAGAGTTGAGTCATTTTTTTCCATGTGTTGTGATCCTATGTCTGTGATGATGAGGGAGAATGTGCAGCAGTTGTGTTGGTGAGGGAGGACTCAAGCTACAAGTTTCTGGAATATGAAAGAGCAAATGAGCACTAAGAGTCAGGAAGCTCATATCACCAAGAGAGCAGCACCAAGAGCAGAGTGCATTATTTGGACCTGAGTTTCCTGCACCAGGATACTGTCATTGAATTTGATCTCTTAGCCTAGTGGACTATGATAATTTCTCATATTGAATGGATTTAGAGCTTGTGAATGGATTTGTGGTTTACTAGGCTGTGACAATAAAATTTCTCTTCTTGAAGTCTTTCACTTGTGGTATTTTCTGTTGGAGGTATACCAAGTGACTGAGACAAGCAATGCTGTATTAACTCCTCTCTAAAAGTTTGTAGAATTCTCCAGCAAAGCTGTCTGGACTAGGACTTTTTGGGGGGGCGGGGGGGGGGGGTGGTGGTAGTTTTTTTATTGCTTTTCAATCTCTTCTTTTGTGATGGATCTATTAAGTTGTTCTTCTGTTTGTGTTGCTTTTGGTAGGTAATGTGATTCTAGAAATTTGTTCTTTTCCTCTAGGTTTTCATTATCTATTACAGTACAAGTTTTTGTAATATTCTGTTTTGATTATTTTAACTTTATTTGGGTCTGCTGTGAGATTGCTCTTTTCATTTTTTATTTGGGCTGTTTGCTACCTTGCCTACTTTTCTTTAGTGAGTTTGCCTAATGGTTTATCAATTTTGTTGACGTTTTTAAAAAAACAGCTATTGGTTTTGTTAATTCTTTCAATCTTTTTTTTCTGTTCTCTAATTAGCTCTGCTCTAATTTTAATTTTCCATTTTCTTCTGGTGCTTGAAGGTTTTTCTTTTTGGTTGTTGTTCTCTTTCTCCTTGTTCAAATAGTAGGTTTAATTCTTTGATTTGGACCCTTTCTTCATTTCGGCTGTGTGCATTTATTGAGACAAATTGACCTCTGAGTCTTTTTTTTTCTGCTGTATCCCATAATGTCTACTTAGATGTATTTTCATTCTCATTTGTTTCCATGAATTTCTTTATTCTATCCCTGATTTCTTATATAACCTAGAATTTTTTGAGCAATGTGTAACTCAGTTTCCAGGAGTCTGAGTTTTTACCCATGCTTTTTCTGCTATTTACTTCAACTTTTATGGTTTTATGACCTGAGAAAATGCTTTGCAATATTTCAGTGCTTTGAATTCTGTTAAGACCCGATTTAAGGCCAAATATATGATCTATTCTGGAGAATGTCCCATGAGCATTGGGAAAAACGGTACACTTGTCTGTTGTTGGGTGGAGACTCTGCATGTCTCTATAAGGTCAAGTTGATTGTCACATTAAGACCTTCCATATCTTTATTGAGCTTCTTTCTGGATATTCTGTCCATTTCTAAAAGTAGTGTGTTGAAATCTCCTATCATTGGGAAGTAATCTATCTCAATTTTCAGTCCTGTTAGCATTCATTTGATGTGTTTATAAGCTCGGTTGTTGAGTGTGTATATATTTAATGCTGTTATATCTTCCTTGTGTACTGATCGCTTAAGCGATAAATAGTGGCCTTCCCTGTCTGTGATGGTGGATTTTACTTTAAAGTCTATTTTATCTGAGATTAATATTGCCATTCATGCTCTTCCTTGCATAGTGTTACCTTGGTGAATATTTGTATATCCTTTGAGTATCAGTTTGCTCCTACCCTTGAGTCTATGGTGTGTTTTTTGTAAGCAGTATGTAGGTGGATCATGTTTTGCTTTTGTTTTTTTAATTTATCTTGTTTTACTTTGTCTCTTTGTGCATTTAACTCATTTGCACTCAGTGTGATTATTGATAAGCATGAATTTAGAGCTGTCACTTTAGTGGCTTTTTTATGTATTGTTGACATTGTGTTTCCTCTGTTTAATTTTCTCTTCTGAGTTTTTTTTTTTTTCTTTATGAGTTTTATTTTCATCTTTTTCAATGCTAGTTTTATATCTGCTGAAACCTCTAGGTTTTCTTTCTTGTTTTGATGTGTAGTATTGTTAATTTACTTTGACTTCCTGTCAAGCTGAAGGGTCTATGAATACATTAATTTGTCCATCTTTTGGTATAATGCTGTCAGCACTTACATGCTGAGATCCCTGTTTCCCTATTTTTAATATTTTAGCTTGGATTGAGCTTTGTGTATTCCTTATCCAAGTTGGACTCCAGATGCTCTGTCCTGAATTGTATCCTTGTGCACGTACCTGATATTACTGATTTTCTAATCAAAGAACTACCTTTAGTATTTCTTATAATATTGTTTTGGTTTCTGCAAATTCTCTAGGCTTCTGTTTATCTAGGAATGTCCTAATTTCACCATCATATTCAAGAGACAATTTTGCAGGATATATAATTCTTGGTTCAAGATTTTTCCTTCTGGGCTTTTTGTGTGTCATTACATTGCCTTCTTGACAACACTTTTTTTCTGCTGAGTAATCAAAGTTCAGTCTTAATGACCCTCCCTTGCAAGTTAGCTTTGCTTCAGTCAAGTTTGGTTATAAAATGTCTTAGTGTCTTTCTTTTGAGAACCACCCTTTGTAGTGTTTGATGTGCATCTTGGATAGATACCATCTTGTCTTTTATGATGCCAGGTAGGTTTTCTGTCAGCAAGTCTTCAACAATTCTCTCTGTATTTTTTGTTATCACTCCATGTTCTGGTATTCCAATTACTCATAAATTATTCCACTTAATAGAGTCCCATGTAACTCTTAGTGATTTTTCATTTTTTTAAATTCCGTTATGTGATTTTCCCTCATATATGCTGCTGTTAGTTGCTTTATCTTCAATACCACTAATTACACATTCCATCACCTCAGTCCTGCTCTTTTGACTTCCTATTGAATTGTCTAACTCTGTGATTTGACTGTTAGTCTGCTGAATTTCAGATCATTGTTGTTGTAGCAATTCTTGTAGCTTATTTAATTTTTTATCTTGTTCTCTACACTTCATCTAATCTCCTTCCTGACTTCTTGAAGGCCTCAGTACGTAACTCTTTTGTACATTACCTCTGATCATTACAGGAAGTCATTTTCATCTGAGAATTTTTTTTATTCTTTGTCTTGAGAATTTTCTGAAGACATGGTGGTCTGCTTCTTAAAGTGATTAGAAATTGATTGCCATCTCTGAGCCATCAGAATTCTGTTGTAATGTATTTGTTAGGTTATTGCAATCTAACTTACATGTGTAAATATATTTTATTTTGTTTTTGACTGTCTCAGTAGTCTATTGGTTTGAACTAGGGTGGTTACTGAAGCCTTAATGATTCTAATTCCTTGACACAAAATAATTGGAGCTGTGACTTCACTGAGAAAGGTAAAAGGAATTGCTGGCTAATGGAAGCTGTAGAAACTATTACTTTGTCTTTCTCTTTGATTCCTTCTCCAAGTCTGGGAAATAAGCTCAAGGCATACACATAACCCGCATAGTGCACCAGAATTTAGCAACCTGTGTAGAACAGAGAAAGAAGAATGGAAAGACTGAGGATAGGGAGAGAAGTCAGCCTGTAGGAAAAGTTTGAGCCATGAAAGTTTGTGAGCACTTAACTTGGGACACTCTGGTGAAAGTCTTCAGTGGGTATGTAAGTGTAATCATCCACAGCTCAGAGGAGCTGGCAGAACTTTTCTTTTCCCCCTCCCTTTGTTTCCTTCTCCAAGTCCAGAGAAGAACGCTCAAGGCACACATGCAAAATGTCCCACGTCCTCAGAATTCAGTGCCTGTTGTAGCCCAGAGAAGGGTGTCCTGAAGATAGGAAGATAAATCAGTGTGTATGAAAGCTTTGAGCCTTGAGAGTTTCCAAGAACTTAGCTTGTGATACTCTGGTGAAAGTCCTTTTTGGCTCTGTAGGTATGGCAATTTGCAGCTCAGCTTCTCCACTGAGAAGGACATGCTCCTCTTGCTCACTGCTGTGGCACTTGACTATCAGCCACCACTGTGTTCTGTATGTGTGACCATCCTAAGCTCAGCTTCCTGGCTGAAAAAGATAGGCTCCATTTAGGCACTGCGACCCTCCTTGGCTGCTGGCTTCTGCAGTGCTATCAAGTATAACCATCATAAGTGCAGCTTCCCTGCTAAGATGGGTTCCACTCCTGTGCTACTGCTCTGCTTTCTCTCCAGCAGAAGTGAGAGCCTCTGCAGCTGCTGATCTGATTCTGACATAAGTACTTTTCTCCTTACTGTCACTCAGTCTCATCTCTCAGCTTTCTGTCTGATCTGTGGGCTCCTAGGATGTCCTATTTACTCCACTCAGTTGTTTTTCAAGTTCTTTGTTGTTAGAGGGGTCAGAGGAACCATGTTGCTAGTCCACCATCTTACTTTTTATCTTTGGTATTCTTCATTCTCCGTTGCTTCAGGTGGATTGGGACCAATTGATGTTTCTTAGATGCCCACTTGCTGGCTTTAGAGATCCCAGATGCCACTCACTGAAGTGGGATGCAAAACATTGTCTTAATAAACTTTGTTACCCCAAGTGACCTAGAAGTCTCTTGAAAACATGGTGACCCCTGTCACTCTTTCCTTTGAAATATTTTGTCATATTCAGGAAAACTTCATAGATTTGATTTAATCCAGTTGTGGTGATTTCCCCTGTATTGTATGTTGTTGTCCTTCCTTTCACCTAAAATAATTCTTGTCTGCTATCTAGTAGTTACTGAATACTTTTTTCCTCTGTTCTCACCCTCATAACCAGAAAATAATATTTTCTGTGTGTTTAAACCTTTTCTTGAATTTTAAGAGATAATTTTTGTAATGTTCTTGGGATGAATTAATCATTCAATAAATATCAATAATATTACTGTTCATTTTAGTTGAAAAATTAAGGCAGTTTTGGAGAAGGTGGTGAGTATGATCTTCTGGCAGAGAACATTCACAGAAACTTGAATGTGAGTGTACTAGTCAAGTTAAAAGGATCACTCACTTTATCTAACTGCTGAAGCTTTAATCAGTTAGTTTAAGCAACTTATACTGTATCAGCAAACATCTCCAAAACCTCTGTAACTGCTACTGTCAAAATTCATTTCCGCACACTTCGTGCAAGTTGTGGGTGGTCCTGTGGCTCTTCTCTTCTTCTTCCAACCAGGATCCAGGCAGAAGACAAACAAACAACAGCAACAACAAAAATCCGGGTAAGGCACTCTTTTTAAAAACCAGTCCCATTGCCATAGAGTCAATTATAACTTACACTGATCCTGTAGGACAGAGTAGAACTGCCATATAGAGTTTCTAAGGAGTACCTGGTGGATTCAAACTTTAGACCTTTAGTTTAACAGCTGTAACTGTTAACCACTATGTCCCCAGGTTTTCCTCATAGTGACTAGGTAGGAGAAAAAAGAAGTGACTGAGTTGTTTGACCACATTTTAAAGCTTCAGCTCAAAAAAGGTTTATATCACTTTCATTCATAACATTGCCTACAGAAAGTTATTTGGCCAAATGTGATGTAAATTGAAGTATGATTCTCTCACAGGAAAAATGACACCTAGAAACAGAATGCTAAGTGCAACATTAATATAATCCTCCATAGTTTGTTAGTTTGTTCAAAAATAATTTTTATCCTCCTTCCTCACACATGCAGGACGCAATTATCCTCTAGTAAAAGAAAGCCAAGAGTTCCATTAAATGATGGTGGTAGAATCACATTCTAAGGTGTTGTTTCTCTCGATATGGAAACTATGAATGAAAAATACACACATACACACAGCAAAAACAAGCAAGACAAAACAGAGCTAAAGAGTAATTCTCCTATTTTCGAAATAGAATGAAAATGCCTAGGATGTAGCAATCCTCAAGTTCCCCTCTTTGGGGAAGTGAAGTTTCTTCCTTCTGTTTTCCCTCCCTCCCTCTGTTTCTTCTTTCCTTTCTTCTTCCTCCCTTCCCTTCCCCTTTTCTCCCCTCAACCATACAGACAAAGAGGCTTATTTTTAGGGAAGCAGCTTCCTTCCAGTACTAAGTTATCAGGTCTCTCTGCTTATATACCTCTGTTGTAAGCTGGATTCTCTAGATAAAACAAATAGTAAAGTGTATATAAACATATATAGGGCAATTTAAATCAAGGAAACTGGCTCCCATGATTGTAAAGTGTGGAACGTCTGGGGTCCATAGATCAGAATGGAGTTTTCTCATGATTCATGTAGACACACGGGCTACTGATTCCAAGATGAGCAAGTCAGAGAACCTATTCTCAGGCTGTGAAGATCAATGAATTCCAAGACTTTCAGAGAAGTTGATAGCTAAAGTCCAAAGAGCTGGAGGTCAGATGAACAGGAGGCAGCTGCAGACTCCAGACCAAGCAAAAAGCCAGAACATCTGTGTATGTAGGGATACAGGCCACACCTCCAACAAAACTCCACTTAAACTGATGGGGTACTCACAAAAGATGCAATCATAGGAGTGATCGCTTACAAACACTGAGAATCTTAACCTTCAGAGTATCCTAGCCATCATGTTTTGCCTTTGTACATGCTTTTAATATTATGATTTGAAAAGAAGATACTCAACTTCCTTTTTTTTATTTATTATAGTGAATGCATAAAATTTCTGAGATCTATCAGTTATCATCTATGACAAACCCACACAGACACCCATCCTTGTAGCCAACAGAGTTGTTTTCTTCTGTAAATAATTCTATTTTTAAGTCCTTATAACAGAGGTCTCATACAATGTTTGTCCTTTTGACACTGATTGATTTTACTTAGCATAATATCTTCCAATTGAAACCACATTATGAGCTGTTTTCTGTAGTCTACATTGTTTTTTATCATAGCCTATTGTTCCACTGAATATATGTACGATTGTTTGTTTATCCATTCATCTGTTGATGGGCATCTGGGATGATTCCATCTTTTTTTTTTTTTTTTAATTTATTTTTTGTGTGAGTGAAAGTGTATAATCCAGTTTAAATTTGCATGCCCAGCCATTTGCAGCTCCTACTCTTCTCCATGCCTGGTGACAGCACACTCCTCCTTTCTGTTCTGTACATGTCGTATCCTCTTAACAATCTTCTGCCCCCTTTTCCACCTCTCCACTCCCGTCTAGTAAGAGGTCAGTAGGCCAGCATCCTATAGATGCATAGAACCATAAAGTGCATAAACGGTATCATCACTCTCTGTTGCTGACTTCAATCCATTCCTGTTAGAGGAGTTGAGCTCAGTAATGATTTATGAATGGTGCAGCATCAGGTCTTGGGTTCATGCTCCTAGGGGAACCTTGAGGCCTTTAGACTATCAGTTGTGGTATTTTAGTGGAGTTCTCGTGATGCATGCCTTTTTAATACCAGGTTGCCCCTGAGACTCAATTTTGTGAGCCCCGTCACGGCTGTCACTGGAGGTGGCCAGGTATTATCTGATTCTTCTGGTCACATGTTGATGTAGTCACCTGTTCACATGGATCTTTCTGTCTTCTGGGTTCCCTTTCCTCCATGATGTTTTTGTCCTTGGTGATCACCTTTTTCTGCTGAGTTGGGACCATTTGGTATACCTCAAATGGCAGCTTGCTAGCTTTTAAGGCCCCAGATGCCACTCACCAATATGAGGTGAAGAAGACTACCTTAACAGCAGGCTAGTTATGCCAATTGGCCTCGATGTCCCCTGCCAGCATGATCGCCAGACCCCGACCCTTGCTACTCTGTCTTTGCCATATTGGGGTAAGATTGGAAGAGTATTCATGTTATGTTGAAGTCCAGTGAAATTGCTCTTTTTTCTAATGTGTGCTGTCGCTGATTTCATCCAATCAATTTTCTATCATGGCTAATTTATAACTAGCCCTCTCCCTTCCTCCCGCGTTTCCCTTGCATCCATCAAAGTGTCTTTTCTTCTGTCCATGAGTCTGTTTTGAAGTTCTCATAGTAAGGTTCTCATAGAATTTGTTCTTGTGCCGCTGGTTAATTTCATTCAATGTAACGTTTTCCAATTGAAACCAAGTTATGAGATGCTTCCTGAAATCATCGTTGTTCTTTACCATTGCGTAGTGTACCATTGAGTAAATACACTATAGTTTATTTATCCATTCATCTGTTGTTGAGCATCTGGGTTGATTCGATCTTCTTGCAATTATGGACTGTGCTGCAATAAACATTTGTGTACATGTATCTGTTTGTGTGACTGCCTTTGCATTTGTAGGATATATTCCAAGCAGTGGGATTACTGGGTCAAATGGTATAGTTATTTCCACCTTTTTAAGGACGTGCCAGATTGCTTTCCAAACAGATTGTACCAACTTGCAATCCCACCAGCAGTGTAGGAGAGTTCTAATCTTACCACAGCCTCTCCAGCATTTGTTTTATGTTTTTTGGATCATGGCTGTTTTAATTAGCTAGGGCTGCTCCAGCAGAAATACCACAGGGTGCATGGCTTTAACAAATGGTAAGTTTATTCTTACACAGTCCAATAGGCTACAAGGCCAAATTCAGGATGTCCACGCCAGGGGAAGTCTTTCCCTTTTGTTGTTTCTAGAGGAAAGTCCAGTATTGCATCAGTCTTTGTCCAGGGAGCATCTTGACATAGGAACCTCAGGTCTGAAGGATACGGTCTCCCAGTGCTGTTTACTGGATGGTGTGAGGTTCTGAATTCTCTTCTTGCTTCTCTTTCCTTTTATCTCCTGTAGGATGCAAGGATTAAAGGTGGAGCAAGCCTTCCTCCAGAGAAACTCCCTTTACAGTGGAGCAGGGCGGTGATCTTCTGAAGAGACTTACAGTCTCGTCCTAATCCTTTAACATTCAGCACAGTAAAATCACAAAATGGAGGACAATCATAGACTACAAAGAATCACGGTCACATGGTTTCACCTATTTGGGGGGGGGACACAATTCAACCCACGACAATGGTCAATCTTGTTGGGGTGAGATGATATCTCATTGTAGTTTTGATTTGGATTTCTCTGATAGCTAATGATTGTGAGCAAATTTTCATATGTCTTTTGGCTACCTGGATGTCTTCTCCAGTGAAGTGTCTGCCCACCTCCTTTGCTCATCACTTAGGTTATTTACCTTTTTATTGTTGACATTTTGCAGAACCTTGTAGATTATGGAGATCAGACGACAGTCCGACATGTAGTTGAACACTTTTTTCCATTCTGTAGGTGGTCTTTTAATTCTTTGGATAAAGTCTCTGGAAGAACAAAACTGTTTGATTCCTAGTAATTCCCATTTATCTATTCTCTCTTTTGTTATTCATACTTTCTTTGCTAGATTTTGAAGTCTGTCTAAACTGTGTATTAGAAAATCCATTATTGATCCTATTTTTTCTTTCATGACTTTTATCATTTTAGGTTTGATATTTAGGTCTTTGATCCATTTAGAGTTAGTTTTTGTGTAACTTGTGAGTTATGGGTCTTGTTTCAGGTTTTTGCAGAGGGATATCCAATTTTGCCAGCACCATTTGTTTTTAGCCCAGTTTACAATTTTAGGGTCTTTGTCAAACATCAACTGTAAGAGGATGGTGACATCCTGGGTTCTCTGCTCCTTTCCATTGGTCTATATGTGTCTTTCTGTACCAGTACCAGGCTGGTTTGACTACTGTGGCAGTGTAATAGGTTCTGAGGTTGGGTAGTGTGAGGACTCCCGTTGCGTTTTTCTTCTTCTGTAGTCCTTCACTAAGCCAGGGTTTCTTCCCCTTCCAAACAAAGTTGGTGGTATGTTTCTCCATCTCATAAAAAGTGACACTGGAATTTGTATTGAGATTGCATTGTAGAAGTAGATCACTTTAGGTAAAATAGACGTCTTCGCAATGTTCACAAAGGGTAGCTTTCTCCAATTTCCTAAGTCTTTTTTGGTTTCTTACAGTAAGACCTTTTTGCTCTCTCTGTATAGGTCTCTTATTTCTCTAGTTAGATTTACTTCTTGATACTTTATCTTCTTGTGGACTATAGTAATGGTATTGATTTGGTGATTTCTTCTTTGATGAACTCTTTGTTGGTATAAAGAGATCCTACTGATTCACTTACATTTATCTTGTATCCTGATACTTTGCTCAACTCCTCTATTAGTTCTATTAGTTTACTTACAGATTCCTTTGGATTCTCTGCATATACATACAATCACATAATCTGCAAATATGGAGATTTTTACTTCTTCATTGCTGTTACAGATGCCCTTTGTCTTGTCTAATTGCTCTGGCTAGAACTTCTTGCACAATGTTGAATAGAATTGGTGAGAGTGAGCATTGTTTTCTAGTTCCCAATCTCAAGGGGGATTCTTTCAGTCTTTCACCATTCAGGACAATGAAGGCAGTTGGCTTTGCATAGACGCCACTAATTGTGTTGAGGAATTCCCCTCTGTTTCTATTTTTCTGGGAGTTTTTATCACGAATCGTTGTTGGACTTTGTCAAGTGCCTTTTCTGCATCCATTGACAGGATCAGATGATTCTTATCTTTTGTGTTATTTATGTAGTTGATCACATTAATTGTTTTTCTGATGTTGAACCAGCCTTGCATCACTGGAATGAAACCAACTTGACCATGATGAATTATTTTTTTAATATGCTGTTGAATTTTATTGGCTAGAATTTTGTTGAAGATTTTTGCACCTAGTTTCATGAGCGATACTGCTTTGTAATTTTCTTTTTTTGTAGAATCTTTCCCTGGCTTTTGTATCAGGGTTATACTGGCTTCATAGAAAGAATTTGGGACTATTCCATCCTTTTCTATAGTGTGAAATAGCCTCAGTAATATTGGAGTCAACTCGTCTCTAAAAGTTTGGTAGAATTGTTCCATGAAGCCATCTGGGCCAGGACTTTTTTTGGTTGGCAGATTTTTGATGACTTTTTCACTCTCTTCTTTTGTGATAAATTTATCACAATTTTTTTGTGTGATAAATTTATCACTTCTCTTTGTGATAATCTTGGTGGGTAATATGAATCTAAAAATTTGTCCATTTCCTATAGGTTTTCAAACCTGTTAGAGTGCAGACTTTCATAGTATTCTGTCGTGATACTTTTTTATTTCAGCTGATCTGTTGTGACATCTCTCATCTTGTTTCTTAATTGAGTTATTTGTATCTTCTGCTGTTTTTCTTTTGTAACTTTAGCTAGAGACTTATCAAATTTGTGATCTTTTCAAAGAACCAGCTTTTGTTTTTGTTAAATTTTTTCAATTGTTCTTCTATTGTCTACCTCATTCAGTTCTGCTCCAGTCTTTATGATCCATTTTCTTCTGGTGCCTGAGGGGTACCTCTGTTGTTCTCTTTCTACTTGTTCAAGTTGTAAGGTTAATTGTTTAATTTGGGCCCTTTCTTCTTTCTTGATGGGTGTAGTTACAGAAATAAATTGACCTCTTGGCACCACTTTTGCTGTATCCCATAGATGATCAGGATGTGTTTCCATTCTCATTTGATTCCATAAATTTATTTATTTTGTCCTTCATTTCTTCTACAACCCAAGGCTTTTTGAACGAAGTATTGTTCAGTTTCCATAATTTTGAATTTCTACCTATGAGTTTTCTGCTATTTATTTCAACTTTTATGGCTCTATAGTCCGAGAAAATACTTTGCTGTAAATCAGTGATTTGGATTTTGTAGAGAATTGTTTTATGACCTAACACATGGTCTATTCTGGAGAATGGAATGTTCCATGTGCATTGGAGAAGAAGGTGTGCTTATCTGTTCATGAGTGAAAAGATCTCTATATGTAGATAATGTCAAGTTGGTGATTCTTACAATAAGATCTACATAAAATACTGAAAGAAGTTCTTTGCTTAGAAAAACAAAACTGTTAAATGTGTATCTAAGATAGCAATGCAGGACACAGCACCCAGATCCTATAACAACTACTAAATTAGGGAAGTCACGAAACTTAGTCAAAGCTACAATATTAAAAGAAGGGAATCAGTGATCATATCACAAAAACTAAGGAATCATCACATTAAGAAGAGGGATACACTACAGTAGTTAGAGTCTTTTCAGATGAAGAAGTTAAAAAGTGATGTAGAAGTTAAAATTGGGTTTAATCTTAGCGTGTTAAGGGGGATGCTAGGTATAACTTCAACGCAAAATAACAATGCAGCATAACAAAACAAGAAACACAATACAGGAATCTCAACAAACACAAAACCAGCACTGAAAAGTCAACCTATAAAGAAAAATGACGCAGAACAGAACATTAAGAGCAGTATAGAAAACATCAACAGAAGAATAATTACAACAAAATGGTGGCAGTAAACACATACCTATCAATAGTTACACTGAATGTAAACGGACTGAATGCTCCAGTAAGGAGACAGTGAGTGACATCCTGGATCAAAATACGTGACCCGTCTATATGTTGCTTTCAAGAAACACAGCTAAGATAGACTTGAAGAGAGGAACAAACTGAAAATTAAAGCATGGAATAGTATATACCAAGCCATCAACATACAAAGAAGTGCAGTGTGGCAATATTAATCTCAGATAAAATAGATTTTAATGTAAAACCCACTATTGTGGACAGGGATGATCACTATTTATTGCTGAAAGTTTCAGTACTCAAGCAGGACTTAACAATATTAAATATTTAGGCACTCAGTACCAGAGTATCTAAATACATTGAACAAACTCTGACAACACTGAAAAATGAGATGCATCATTCCACAGCTGGAGACTTGAACACTTTCAGTTATGGATGGATCATCCAGAAAAAAGCTCAGTAAAGATACAGAAGATCTTATTGCAACAATCAAATTTCTTGTTTCTCATTTTCTTTTATTGTTTCAAAGCTTTTAAAAAGATATGAAATTTAAAATTCAATTTTGTCTGGTTGTGTTCAGTAGTTTTGAAAAACAATATTCAAATTAACATTTTCTTGTATGCATATCATTTCTTTTAAATTTAAATGTGTTTGGCGATCTTTAGTTATTAAAGAAATTCAAATCAAGACAACAATGAGATACCATCTCACCCCAACAAGATTGGCCATAATCCAGAAAACACAAAACAACAAATGCTGGAGAGGCTGTGGAGAAAGTGGAACCCTCCTACACTGTTGGTGGGGTTGCAAAATGGTCCAGCCTCTTTGGAAGGCAATCTGGCGCTTCCTTAAAAAAATGGATACTGATATACCATTTGACCCAGTAATTACACTACTTGGAATATATCCTACAGAATCAAGGCCTTTGACACCAATGGACACATGCACCAGAATGTTTACCACAGCAGAGCCCACGATAGCAAAAAGATGGAATCAACCCAGATGCCCAACAATAGAAGAATGAATAGGTAGACTATGGTACATATACTCAGTGGAGCACTACGGAATGATAAAGAATAACGATGATTCCAGGAAACATCTCCTAACCTGGTTTCAACTGGAAGACATTATGTTGAGTGAAAGTAGTCAGTGACAAAGCTACAAATACTGTATGAGACCTCTACGATAAGATCTCGAAAACAGACTTGTGTATAGAAGAAAAGACTCTTCGACAGCTGCAAGGGAGGGGAGGGAGGGAAGGTGAAAGGGGGAGGGTTTAGTTTAGACAGTTACTAGAAATCTAGTTGGGAGAAAGCGGTGATAGCACACATTAGAAACAAGAACAACATTAAGTGGACTTCAGCATAATTGAGTACTCCTTTCATCTTAACTCAATACTGCAAGGATAGAGTAGCTGGGGCGGGAGGCCGGGGACCATGCTCTTAGGTAAATTCCAGGCGAATTGGCACAACTAGCGTTTTGCTAAGAGAGCTCTCTGCACCCCACATTGGTGAGTGGCGTCTGGGGTCTTAAAAGCTGCCAAGCTGCCATCCGAGGACACAGCAAATGGTCCCAACTCAGCAGGAATGGATGCTCACCGAGGACCAAAATGACATGCGGTAAAGACAACCGAGAAGACAGAGAGACCCACAAGAGTGGGTGCCTACATTGACTTGGGACCGGAAGAATCGGATGGTGCCCGGCCACCACCGGTGATAGCCATGATGGAGCTCACAGAGAGGAGTCTCGTTGGCAACACAAGAATAAAAAGGGGTGCATCATGAGATCTCCACTACAAGACCTCAACTGATGGTCCAGCGGTTTTGGGGTTCCTCTGAGAGCAAGGCCCCCAGCCCTGATGCTGCCCTTTCCCATAAATTGTAACAAACTTCCACTCTTTGGACAGGAATGGATTGGACTTGGCAATGCAAAGTGACCATATATTGGAAGCACTTTATGGTTCTATACATCTACAGGATACCATCTTGCTGACCTCTGGCTGGAGGAACGGGAGTGTACAGAGAGGAGGGGAAAGGAGGCTGTTGGAAGGATGAAACAGGTATGGAGCAGAGAGGAATAGTGTGCAGTCACCGGACAGGGAGAGCAGTGGAAGCTGCATATAGGTGGGCATGTAAATTTATACGTGAATGTACATTTTCACTCAGTCATGTTAAATAAAAATAAAAAAAAATTTAAATGTGTTTGGTATTATTAGTGAGAAAAACTTATTATAATTTTTGTTCTGTTTCTACAAAGTAGAAAATTTCAGCCTTTAGCTTCTCTTTACAGACTTTACAGTCACTGTATACCTGTGTATATAAGGTAACTTCACTTTCCAGTTTAGAGATATTGTCTACCCAGGTAGCCTATGTTGAAGTTTAAAGGTAATTATGAAATTTATGGTATCGATATGGCTAAAGGTGAATTCTTAGCTTGAGGAATGTTTTTGAAAAAGTAAATTAAGCAAATAAAATATAATCTCATATAAATGTTAAATATTTATAGTAACACTCTACATGACTAATCAATAATATTAGAAAGTAAAGTGTATTGTAAATGGGGTGGGGAGTTTCTGCTTTCATTCTTTTACTTTATTTGATTAAAAGCCTGATATAAAGAATTGCAGACTGTTGGAATATTGATTTGTATATTTTATTAGAGAGGAATTAAAATTGAGAGACAACAGAAATAATTCCTGCAACAGATGAACATATCTAAAATATATAATTTGAGTCATAGATTTTAATATATTTTATGTATATTGATAATCTATAAATCCTTTACTAAAGAGTACCCATTTGTGGAAATTATCTCAATATGTTTATAAAAGACACAACTACATAAAACCTGCAAAGATGAAAGTATCAATTTAATTTTCGCAACTGGCTACAACACTTAAAATTCACTTTGTTATCATGAAAAAAACATGGTTGAAAATTTGAAAGAATTCACTATGAATAGTAACTCTAGCACTTACAAATTTACACTAACTAATTATCAGCTCTTAGCCACTGCTCTCATTTGCAAGCTTGGGGGTAAAGCCAACAATTTTATAGGATCACTGTGATTAATAAAAATAGACATAAACAATCAGTAATTAAAGATATTATTACTTTTATTCATTACCATTATTGATTAAATCACAGAAAAGCTGAGCACAATCAGGTAAGAAATGAGAAACCAAAATGAAAAAACAAACATCATGTTTTAGCTTTATTTTAAAATGCCTTCTTTTCTATTTTATTATAAGTTTTAACATTAGACACTGTCAGAGACAAGAAGCTGGACCACGTGGTACACTAGTCCATCCAAGAAGACCTTTTTCATTTCTTAATATGCTTTATGGTATACTACACTAATATCTGTTGAGTATCACATGCCTTCTTTCCTATGATTTTCTTTACCCATAAAATGGAAACGCTTTTTACAATCAAATGATATTATTTTCAAATAGTTTAGTATCCCTGTTCTGGAGTTACTTTTACATCATATAATTCATTTATGGCCATTGCTATAATAATTTAAAGCTATCATAATAGCCCTGCAATATCCCCAGTAGTACTTTGGCAAGGTAAAGCAAAGCCACATATACCCACAAATGTAATTACTAAACAAAGATTCTGGGAGGAAAATCTATCTCTTTTCATATCTGTTTCTGTTTTAGTAAGCAAGCAAGAAAACAAACATAATAACAAAATCACAGCCAGCAAGAAGAGTTTTTCTAAGTTTAAGAAATGTATCTAAGCAGTAAATTTTAGTTTACATTCAGGGAAGTCAAAGGAAGTGCAAACTCAGTTTTGCTGTGTGCTATTACATAAATGAGAGGAATATCAGTCAACAGATAAATGAGTAAGTAAAATGTAATATACACATATAATGGCGTATTATTTAGTTGTGATGAGAAATAAATTTCTGGTACTGTTATGACATGGTATGAACATAATAGAATCTGAAATAAGTCAAACAGAATTTACAAATCTTTTATGATTCCACTTACATGAAATACACAGAAAAGGCAAAGCACAGAGAAAAATGTTCATTAATGTTTATCGGGGGCTTGAAAAAAGAAGGACTGGGAAGTAATTTTAAGTGCTACTGATTTTCTCCTTGAGGTAATGAAAATCTTTTAGAAATAGTGGTGATCGTTGCACAACGTGTTGAATGAAGTTAATGTCACTGAATTGTACACTTAAATTTTTTTCAATGACATATTACAAAAATTCAAATTCTTAAACAGGGATAATACATAGTAATGACTAAACAAATGACACATGAATTATGTGAGGAGGCTTTGAACCTTTTAATACTGAGTGCAGTTAATCTTGAAATTTTCATATAAATCTAAGGAAATAAACTGTACACACACACATATATACTCACACACACTCATATACATAAAAATAATAGATATAAGTGTAAGCTATTATTTTTATGAACAGTAGGGAACATTCAGAATTCATATAGGAACATGTGGCAAATAATATAACATATAAATTAAAAATTTTCTAGAGACAAATCATAAAATAAGAAGTTAAGCCTTAAAGTGCCTTGTACAGAATAGGCAAAGCTTTAATGTCCAACATACTACAAATCAATATTAAAAACAAATAACCCAATTAAAAAAAAAACTGAGGATATGAATAAGGGATTTGCAGGAAACATTAAGAAGTAGTAAATATGAGAAGAGATTATCAGTATTACTACTAATAAGAGAAATTTAAATCAAATTAGATAATTTGAACTAAAAGTCAGATTTTACTCCTCAGATTAAAAAAAAGGAAAGAGAGAGAACTGTTGCTATTGAGCCAACTTCAATTAATAGTAATCCTGCAGGACACAGTAGAGCTGTCTCACAGGATTTTCAAGGGCAGAATGGTGAATTTGAACTGCCAGCCTTTTAGTTAGCAGCCTGAGATCTCAACAGCTGCTCTACCAGGTCTAATTTGATGTATTCTGGTGTACACTGATACTAAGACTACAAATGAAATTTTTTGGTGAAAAATTGATCATTTATTAAAAACCGTAATTTCTTTGCATTCGCCATTTCATTTCTGGGAAGCTAAGCCAAAGAAGTATTGCCATACAACTGTAATGACAATGCATATACAAAAATATTTATTTAGGATAGCCATTTACATCATTTTAACATGAGAAAAAAACCTCAGCATAAGAAATTGGTTACACACATATGATTTATCCATAAGAAATTCAACAAAAAAAGTAAAAAAAATTAAATAGATTTGTAAGTACTAACGTGTAATGATGTCTATCCTATGTAGCTGAGCAATCAGGTAAATTGTAAAAAAAACATTGATAGCTTGATCTTGTTTCTGATAAATGTGTCTTCGCACTCGCTTCTATTTTGTCCCAGGAAGCTCTTGCCTGGAGTTTCCCCAAGCTGGTTCTTCCTATTGTAGAAGTGCAAAGTGACATGTCCTTCCCTCTGGGGAGTAGTTTTTGCCACTGAATTTAAAGAACTTCTTCCTTACTCTGTATCTCACTACATTATTTGTTTTTCAATTACAGTACTTAAGATTACTTAAAATTATGTTGTTCTTTACTATTTCTGTCTATATACCACATTATACCCTGGAATGTAAATTTCATTAAAGTAGGAAACTTTTTTATCTAGTTAAATGCAGAATTCCAAAATCTAAAATTGCACCCAGTATGTAGCAAATTCTGTGTGTGTGTTTTTTTTTTGGAATGAATGAATGAGGCAGATTTTCTTTAATGTACATTCTCAGATAGTATTTCATGTGTTAATTATAGATCATCCTTACTAATGACACACATTTTGCTTACTTGAGGTTTCTGTAGGCACTGTGATTGATATTAGGAAAGAATGTGAAGTAGTAGCATAGCAGTTACCATTTAAAAACATAATAATGATAACCAAAAACTTAAGATACAGTAACATCCTAATTTGCACCAAAAGGTTATTGAATTTATAACAGGCAAGCTACTGATGGTGAGAAGGAATATAAGGAACATGTACAGGACACAATAAGATTCAAGTCCCTGGCTTCCCATCAGACTTAGAATAGAAGTCTAAGTCCTTACAATGCCCTCGAAAGAAGTTAGCACACTTTGTCGCTAATGAGCCTCATAGTAATATTTTCAGTTTTGCAGCCTGTTAGATATCTGTTGCAATTCTTCAACTGTCTTTACAGTGCAAATTAGCCATATACAATTCATGGTAAATTGATGTGAGTGAATTCCAATATGATATTTAACAAATACAACTGCATTACAATAAATGTAATTTTATTTAAAAAGTCAGCTGACAGAGCTTCTTGGTAGTTTGCTGTCCTGTCCTAAAGGACCACAGATATCGTGCGACTTCTCCCCATGCAGTCCCACATGCTAGAGTCAGCCACATAATTTACTACTGTTTTCCCTGCTAACTTTGCTCAAGTGACACTAGTCTATATGTTATTCTTAAAAATGTCCATCATACTTTTGACTTGTAACATTTGCACTTGTCATTTCCTATGTGCTTGTTTCTGGAATGTCTACCTGGTTTGCTCTTGTATTCCCTCAGATGTTTTTTCATGGAAGCCTACTCTGATCAACCAGTTTTAAGAATCACAATAACCATACTGGCTTGATACTTCTGTTTATTTTCCCAATTTATATTTATATCACAATATAGACCAACATTTGACATTGGATCTTTCCTTGTGTGATAGGAAGAAAAGCCTCAGTCCTACAATGACTGGTGTATAATATCTATTAAGTATCCATAAATAGTTGCTCTTTTTTTTAACTTTCAAAATATAAATTTGGGGATGCAAGAAGACTTAGGATTATGAGGTAGCAATTGCTAAGATGAAAGAAAAAACTTAAATATCTACTTTCAGGTGACAGAGAAAGAGTGAAAGAAGGAGAAATAAAAGGGCAATTTGGTGCAGACCAGGCAAGATGAGAAGTACAGGGGATGAGTTCAGGGATGCAGACAAAGGCCTAAGTCTTCCATAAATTGGGAATCATGGTAAAGGCTTTAGATTTATCCTATGTGCTTAGGAGCCTTTGGACATTTTTAGTCAGGGCAGTGATTGGAAGTATTACCTTAGCTTTTGTGTGGAGAATATATATTGTAAGAAAGTGTGAGTGAAAATGGAGAAGAATTAGAATGTCTTATTAGAATTACCAAATGCTGGATGCTTGAACAATGAGTGTAACCATAGAAAGAATAATCAATGGAAATTGTTAATACCCTGGATTCAGCAGTGAAAAAAGTGAAAAATAAAAAATGACTCAAGTTTATGACTGAATAATAGGAAGTAAAAAATTATGGTTGAGTTTCAAAGGAGGAGGCAATAAGTGGCTGCTAAGAATATGAAACTTCTGAAATAATCTTTAGATTTCCAAATTGATATTGAAAACAATGGATTTAGGACTTCAAGAAGGCAGAAATTGATGCGCAAATCTGAGAGTCATTAGTTTGTAGAGAGTAAATAATTCAAGAGATTAAGAAGAAAATATTGGGGGAGATGTGGAGAATTTTTAGATGTCTGTCAGGAAAGCAGAATGAGAGTATGAGCCCAGTGGCTTGTTGTAACAGAATCTGAAAAAAAAAAAAAAAAAAAAAAAATTGCATCATTCAGCTCTGTGACTGAAAACCTGTTGAAACCAAGGTTGATTTTATAATAGCTGGAATGTGGGAGAAGGAGGACTAGTACCATGTGTTGCAAAGGACTAGAGAGTTAAGGGTTTGCAGATAACTTACTTCAGTAGTAACCCAAACTTAACCACAAAATTAAAACCATTTAAGGACTGTATAGACATCAGGGATATGGTGAATACTGAAAAAATGGTAGAATAAATGATGTCTATACTCACCCAAGGAAATCTTCTCAGAATGGACTGCTTGTCAGTCACAGCAGTTCTGGACCCAACGAAATGTTTATCATTTTGAGTTGATCTTTAGCTTCCTTTTATTCATCATAAGGAGACTAACTGTAAGTAATTTTAAGAGCTCTTTGTATTTACGTGGCATTTTAGTTTAGAAGATGCACCTATGTCAGAATATCTACAAACCAGAAAATGTAGCTTTGAAATTTGTTATAGAGATTTACTAAATGAAGATCAATTACTAGAAATAAAAGTACCAGCACCACATATATCAAATAAATCTCTGTCAGGAAAAGAAAAATTATCTAAGTGAAAATCACCTAAATATATGTTAAAGTTGGTCTTTTTACTAAGACTCTCACTTATTTGAGCTACATTTTTATCATATGAGGATGTACCATAAATATCACGTGGTTCATCAGAACCAAATTTATTTTTCCTACTCATGTTTCCTTTAGGAAATGAACTAATGTTATTGTAAGTTGTTTGGATCTGTTAAGGTATAAACTGATACATTTACTAAAATATCCACCTTAGGAATACATGTATTCATTGGTATACAAACTTCTTGGGATTTAAGTTGGGAGTTGAAGCACCGACCTAGTACAGATCTTTAAACTATTTAGATGACAATGAACAAATCTTGTTTACACAATCTTGCTTTAAACAGGCTTCTTATTGGGGTAAATACGATGCAGGGATTTTTTTCTTTTTTTAAGGGACATAATGTACTATGTGGAAACCATGGTTACACAGTAGTGAAGAGCTGTAGCCACTAACCAAAATGTCTACAGTTCTAACCTACCAGGTGTTTCTTAGAAACCATGTGGAGCAGTTCCACTCTGTTCTATAGGGTGTCTTTGAGTCAGAACTGACTTGATGTCACTTTGTTTGCCTTAATGTACTCTATGTCCTTTAGCTTAGTTATAATACATCTTGACTCTGTTACAGCAGAAATGGAAATTAAACATCAACTATGTTTCAAAGCTTGTCTTGTAAATGCTAGCACAGAATCAGCAAGTTAATCTCAAATTTAAATATGCATAGTCCTGCATAAATGCTGTACTTGCTCCAGCATTTTTGTGAGAACATTCTTTACAATTTACTGAGCTGTTTTGTGTGATTGCATACCAAGCTAACACAGCTATTTTCTACTTAACTGACTAGATTCAGAGTGAGAGTAGAGACACTGTTTATTTTATTGTCACCTACACTTAAAGTTATCTCAGAATTTCCATTATGAATCTGTTTTCAGAGGCTTATAACTTTGTAGCAGTTCTAATCACAGAGTAAATCCAAATCTCTTGCTAGGAGAGTTTAAAGTAACTTTTTTTAAAAAGAAAAATGGATCCAAATACCTAGACTTAGAGAAACATCCCAATATTAAAAGGGGTGTAATTTCTATAGAGCTCATAATTATTCTACCTTACTAGCTGAACATGAAAAATACAGTTTTGAAAAGATAATGATGGATATTAGTTTGGAGGTAGGCTGAAGAGAGAGAGTTTATAGTAATATATCAACAGGATTAGATTCTTTTAAAATGGTGCTTTCAACTTCTCCATCAAGATTACATATAGTGCAGCATTCTCTCCAAAGCCCTGCCCAATATTTAGGTTAATTCATCTACAGAAAATTGTACTTTTATGTATGTTATTGCCTAGTTTGTATTTTGTATCCTGACCTCAATTTTTCCTTCTTATTCTGCATTTAATTCTATATTTAAAATAATCATTTTTAAAGAAATACAAAATTCTTTTAATCAACTGTGAGAAAATGGAAAAACTGAATTTCTCCCACCCATAATATTGCATATCAAACAAGGCTACATGGGATTTGTGCAGACCATGATGATTTCTGATGAGAAATATGAGTTCCTCATGCAGGCTATAACCTTTTCTAAAATTAATTTTTATCCTCTTTTATTATTCACTTGAAGGCTTACCTTTCTCACTTAGTACTTAGTTTTTTTTGTGAGACTTTATGAGATGTGAAAATGACTAACACTGCTTTAGTAAATCTGATACGTATTACAGAATATCGACTCACACTTCTTCTGTTGTATCATTGTGGGAAAACCAGTGTGTTTTTGTTTTTGGTTATCCTCTACCTATAGCACAGCATGAGTTGTTGCCTATGGAGAAATTCATCACATTCAGTTTTCTCTGTTCAAACAAATACAGATGTATAAGCATCTAGTTGGAAGGGAATGATGTAGTAGTATTCAGGATCCTGACATCTTACAGCCTGGTTTGAATTCAGTCTATTCCATTTAAAACTTCTGTGACCTTGAGAAATGTCCTTTTCAAGTCCTCATTTCCATCATCTAGTCAATGTTCGATATCAACTGCTATCAATAACTAAAAACAGGAACCATGTATTCAGTCCCAAGTATTGTCTAAAGAGTTAACTTATTTAACATGTGAAATGACCAGAGATGAGGGACTAGGGGCAAGACAGAACTGTGTACAAAGAAAAAAGGGAATGGGAGTGATATAGGCCTCAAAATGCCAAGAAGAAGAACAGAGAATTTTCTTACAGAAATTTATGATGAGAATGCATGCAATAACTTTCAAGAAGCAGTGTCAGAGACCAAAGAAAATAATTAGATTCTAAGTGAACAAATAAAGGGCAGCTGGTGAGAAGTAGTAGATATTAATATAAAATCACTTCCTCAATATATCTGAACAGAAAATGAAGCTTGTAGTTATCTAGGAGAAAAATATGGGAAGAGACAGAATGGGAATGTGATTATGTTAGCAGGCTCGTGGAAAGGTAGTAGCAGAGAGAAGAGAGAGAAGAAAATGGGTCTTACAGCCATGAAGGTATGGGAGTCTTAGGTTGCATTCTCACGATAGGATAATCTACAGTAAGATCGTGAGTGCAGATGATTTATTGGGAAGTGATCCCAGGAAGAAGAAGACGAAGTGAGAAAAGTGAGTCAGGAAATTAGGAAGTGTCAATATTAGAATATGTTACTGAGACCATTTATATGAGTACTAGGGGTTTGATTCTAAGAATCTCTGAGAAGAATCAAGGACATGCTATACAATTCTACATCTGAGAGATGAGAGAGTGGTATGTTTCTTCATAATTCTAGTTGCCATTTGTTTTAGAGGCTCTCAGGATATTGGGGAATCATGGTTGCCTAGTGGTTAAGTTCAAGTCCACTAGGAACTCCTTGGAAACTCTGTAGACCAGTTCTACTCTGTCTTATAGTGTTACTGTATGTTGGACACAACCTGATGGTAGTGGGTTGGGTTTTCTCAGAGGTGTTAGGATATTAACTGTGCAATATGCTCTGGTTGTGTTTTTTCCATTAGACACAGTGTATTCCCTTGATGTGTAGAAGACCCTGTGGTAGAATGCAAAAAAGTTAGACACTGTCAGTATGAAGTAAGAACAAGTACACGTAGAACTGTCCACTGCTGTGGCTGCAAGCGGAGATGGATGAGGTGCAGTGGTGGCAGCAGCTGTGTCTGCTACAGAGGACTGTGGATACACTAAGAAATGATAAAAAGAGATGCAGTCATCTTAAGAAGAAATTAGAAATTGTTCAGAAAAGTAGAAGATGGGGATAAGAATAATGGCCAATCATTCTAAGACCTGTGAATTGGGGTTAGTGCATTAAAAGGGAATACTCCTAGAAAAAACTTCATGACAAGTAAAACTGTAAAAAGCTAAACCAGGCTTCAACTAAGATGAGTAGCGTGAACAAGGAGAGAAGGCCACAAGTCATACAGTTGATAATTGGAATGGCACTAAGAATAGGAATAAATTCTTTTTTGGTTTAATTTTTATTTTTATTTAACATAACTGAGTGAAAAGGTACATTCGCATATAAATTTACATGCCCCCCTATATGCAGCTTCCACTGCTCTCCCTGCCCGGTGACAGCACACTGTTCCACTCTGCTCCATACATGTCTCATCCTCCCAACAGCCTCCTTTCCCCTCCTCTCCGTCCACTCCCCTTCCTCCAGCCAGAGGTCAGCAAGATATCCTATAGATGTATAGAACCATAAAGTGCTTCCAATATATGGTTACTCTGCATTGCCAAGTCCAATCCATTCCTGTCCAAAGAGTGGACCTTTGTTATAATTTATGGGAAAGGGCAGCATCAGGGCAGGGGGCCATGCTCTCAGAGGAACCCCAAAACCGCTGGACCATCAATTGAAGTCTTTTAGTGGAGATCTCATGATGCACCTCTTTTTATTCTTGTGTTGCCAGTGAGGCTCCTCTCTGTGAGCTCCGTCGTGGCTATCACTGCTGGTGGCGGGCACTATCCGGTTCTTCCGGTCCCAAGTCGATGTAGGCACCCACTCTTGTGGGTCTCTCTGTCTTCTCGGTTGTCTTTACCGCATGCCATTTTGGCCCTCGGTGAGCATCCACTCCTGCTGAGTTCGGACCATTTGCTGTGTCCTCACACGGCAGCTTGGCAGCTTTTAAGATCCCAGATGCCACTCAATAATGTGGGGTGCAGAGAGCTCTCTTAGCAAAACGCTAGTTGTGCCAATTGGCCTGGAATTCGCCTAAGAGCATGGTCCCCTGCCCCCCTCCCCAGCTACTCTATCCTTGCAGTATTGAGTTAAGATGGAAGGAGTACTCAAGTTATGCTGAAGTCCACTTAATGTTGTTCTTGTTCTTAATGTGTGCTGTGACCACTTTCTCCCAACTAGATTTCTAGTAACTAAACTAAACCCTACCCCCCTCTCCCTCCTTCCCTCCCCTCCCTTGCAGCTGTCAAAGAGTCTTTTCTTCTATACACAAGTCTGTTTTTGAAATCTTATCATAGAGGTCTCATACAGTATTTGTCCTTTTGTCGCTGACTACTTTCACTCAGCATAATGTCTTCCAGTTGAAACCAGGTTAGGAGATGTTTCCTGGAATCATCTTTATTCTTTATCATTGCATAGTGCTCCATTGAGTATACGTACCACAGTTTACCTATCCATTCTTCTATTGTTGGGCATCTGGGTTGATACCATCGTTTTGCTATCGTGGACTGTGCTGCGATAAACATCCTGGTGCATGTGTTCGTTTGTGTCAAAGGCCTTGAATCTGTAGGATATATTCCAAATAGTGGAATTACTGGGTCAAATGGTATATCGCTATCCATTTTTTAAGGAAGCGCCAGATTGCCTTCCAAAGAGGCTGGACCATTTTGCAACCCCACCAACAGTGTAGGAGGGTTCCAATTTCTCCACAGCCTCTCCAGCATTTGTTCTTTTGTGTTTTCTGGATCATGGCCGATCTTGTTGGGGTGAGATGGTATCTCATTCTTGTCTTGATTTGAATTTCTTTAATAACTAAAGATCGTGAACATGTCCGCATGGGTTTTTTGGCTGCCTGGATCTCCTCTTTAGTGAAGTGTCTGTCCATCTCCTTTGCCCATCGCTTAATTGGATGGTTTATCTTCTTCTTCTTGATATTTTGTAGTATCTTATAGATTATGGAGATCAGGCGTCGATCTGACATAGAGTTGCCAAATATTTTTTTCCCATTCTGTGGGTGTTCTTTTAATTCTATTAATAAAGTCTTTGGATGAGCAAAAGTGTTTGATTCTTAATAGTTCCCATTTATCTATTTTCTGTTGATTGAGGTTTGTTTGACAGATTTTGGAGTCTGTCCTCATTTTGTATTAAAATTTCCATTGTTGTTCCTATCTTTTCTTGGATGAGCTTTATCGTTTTAGGTTTGATATTTAGGTCTTTTATCCAGTTGGAGTGGGTTTTTGTATAAGGTGTAAGATATGGATCTTGATTCAGTTTATTGCAAATGGATAACCAATTTTGCCAGCACCATTTGTTGAACATACTGTTTTTACTCCAGTTTATTGTCTTAGGGCCTTTGTCGAATATCAACTGCTCATAGGCAGATGGTGTCATCTCTGGATTCTCAATTCTGTTCCATTGATCGATCTGTCTGTTCTTGTACCAGTACCAGGCTGTTTTGACCACTGTGGCAGTGTAGTATGTTCTAAGGTCAGGTAATGAGAGGCCTCCCAGTGTGTTCTTCTTCTTTAGTAGTACCTTACTTATCCAGGGCTTCTTCCATTTCCAAAGAAAATTGGTGATTTGTTTCTCCATCTCATTAAAAAATGATGCTGGAACTTGTATTGGGATTGCATTATATAAATAAATTGCTTTGGGTAAAATAGACATTTTCACAATGTTAAGTCTTCCTATCCATGAGCAGGGTGGGTTTTTCTATTTATCTAAGTCTCTCTTAGTTTCTTGTAGTAAGGGCTTGTAGTTCTCTTTGTAAAGGTCTGTTGTTTCTCTGGTTAGATTGATTCCTAGGTACTTTATCTTCTTAGTGGCTATCATAAATGGTATTGATTTGATAATTTCCTCCTTAACAGTCTCGTTGATAGTATAAAGGAAACCTACTGATTTACTTATGTTTATCTTGTATCCTGAAACTTTTCTGAACTCTTCTATCAGTTTGAGTAGCTTACTTATAGATTCCTTGGGGTTCTCTGCATATACAATCATATCATCTGCGAACAGGGAGATTTTAACTTCCTCTTTGCCGATGCAGATGCCCTTTATTTGTTCAACTTGTCCAATTGCTCTGCCTAGAACTTCTAGCACAATGTTGAATAGGAGAGGTGACAGTGGGCATCTTTGTCTAGTTCCTGATCTCAGGGGAAAGTCTTTCAGTCTCTCTCCATTCAGGATGATGTGGGCAATTAGCTTTGTATAAATGGCTCTTACTGTGTTGAGGAATTTGCAGTCTATGCCCATTTTGCTAAGAATTTTCAGCATGAATGGGTGTTGGACTTTATCAAATGCCTTTTCGGCATCAATGGACAAAATCAGGTGATCTTTGTCTTTTGTGTTATTTATGTGGTTAATCACATTAATTGTTCTCCTGATGTTGAACCAGCCTTGAATCCCTGGTATGAATCCCACTTGGTCATGATGGATTATTTTCTTGATATGTTGTTGTATTCTGTTGGCAACAATTTTGTTGAAGATTTTTGCATGTAGATTCATGAGTGATATCGGTCTGCAGTTTTCTGTCTTTGTTGAATCTTTCCCTGGCTTAGGTATCAAGGTTATGCTGCCTTCATAGAATGAGTTTGGGAGTACTCCATCCCTTTCTATTCTGTGAAATAGTTTCAATAGTATTGGGGATAACTCTTCTCTAAATGCTTGGTAGAATTCTGCTGTGAAGCCATCTGGGCCCAGACTTTTTTTGGTTGGCAGTGTTTTGATGACCTTTTCAATCTCTTCCTTTGTGATGGGTCTATTAAGTTGTTCTGCTTCATGTTGTGATAATTTGGGTAGGTGGTATGAGTCCAGGAATTTGTCCATTTCCCCTAGGTTTTCAAACTTGTTAGAGTACAGTCTTTCATAGTATTCTGTTATGATATTTTTGATTTCTGTTGCATCTGTGGTGACAACTCCCTTCTCATTTCTAATTTGGGTTATTTGTTTCCTTTCCTGCTTTTCTTTAGTAAGTTTAGCCAGTGGTTTATCAATTTTGTTGATCTTTTCAAAAAAACAGCTTTTGGTCTTTTCAATTTTTTCAATAGTTTTTCTATTCTCTAATTCATTTAGCTCTGCTCTAATCTTTATGATCTCATTTCTTCCAGTGCCTGAAGGTTTCCTCTGTTGTTCTCTTTCTATTTGTTCAAGCTGTAGAGTTAGTTCCTTGATTTGATTTCTTTCTTCCTTCCAGATGTGTGTATTTATGGAGATAAACACACCTCTGAGCACTGCTTTGGCTGTATCCCATTGGTCTGGTAGGAAGTATTTTCGTTCTCATTGGAATCCATGAATTTCTTTAATTGATCCCTGATTTCCTCTATAACTCATGTTTTTTTGAGCAAGATGTTCAATTTCGAAGAGTTCCACTTTCTATTTCTGTTTTTTCTGCTATTGATTTCAACTTTTATGGCTTTATGATCTGAGAAGATGCTTTGCAGTAATTCAATGGTATGGATTTTGCTGAGCACTGCATTATGGCCTATCACATGGTCAATTCTGGAGAATGTTCCATGTGCACTGGAGAAGAAGGTGTAGTTATCTGCTGATCGGTGGAAAATTCTGTATATATCAATGAGGTTTAGTTTGTTAATTGTGTCAGTGAGGTCTTCGGTATCTTTACTGAGCTTTTTGTAGATGATCTGTCTAGTAATGAGAGTGGAGTGTTAAAGTCTCCCACTACTATTGTGGAGTCATCTAACTCTCTTTTGAGCGTAGTCAGTGTTTCTTCGACATATTTAGGTGCTCTGACATTAGGTGCATAAATGTTTAATATAGTTAAGTCTTGCTTGTGTACTGAAACTTTCAGCAATAAATAGTGTCCATCTTTGTCCACGATGGTGGATTTGACATTAAAATTGATTTTGTCTGAGATTAGAATTGCCACCCCTGCTCTTCTTTGTTCATCGTTAGCTTGATATATACTCTTCCATCTCTTAATTTTCAGTTTGTTCCTGTCTTTAGGTCTCAAGTGAGTTTCTTGTAGACAGCATATGGATGGGTCGTGTCTTTTGATCCAAGATGACACTCGGTGTCTCTTTATTGGAGCATTCAGTCCATTCACATTCAATGTAATTATTGATAGGTATGTATTCACTGCTGCCATTGTGATATGTTTATTTTTATGTTGATGTTGTCTCTGTTGTTCTTATTAGTCTGTTCTGGGACACTCTTTTTGGTGGGTTGATTTTTCACCTTTTTCAGAGCTGGTTTTATAGTTGTTGAGACTCGTGTGTTAGATTTCTTGAAATGGTATGATACATCTTTGTTGTGCTTTACATCTGCCCCTATTGACCCCCTTAATAAACTATTTATAAACCCAATTTTAATTATTACCAGTCTTGTCATCTTCCTCTCCATCTGGAAGGACTATAATGACTGTAGTACATCCCTCTTTTATTATGATGACACCATAGTTTTCATGATGATCACTGGATTGCTTCTTTCCAAATCAAAGCTGTGATTTACTTTGGAGCCTTCCCTAAATGAGTATTGAGTAGTGTGTTGTTCTAAAATATAAAGTTAGTGGTTTTGTTCTTCTAAGCCAAAGCCAAGAACTTCTTTCAGTATTTCTTGTAGTTTGGGTTTGGTTTTTACAAAGTCTCTGAGTTTCTGTTTATCTGGGAATGTCTTAATTTCATTTTCGTATTTGAAAGATAGTTTTGCAGGATATATAATTCTTGGTTGGAAGTTCTTCTCCTTCAAGACTTTGAATGTGTCGTGCCACTGTCTCCGTGCCAGCATGGTTTCTGCTGAGAAATCTGATGAGAGCCTACAGGGTTTCCCTCTGAATGTTAGCTTTGCCTTGAGTCTTGCTGCCTTTAAGAGTTGCTGCTTATGTTTCATTTTGTTAAGCTTGATTATAATATGCCTTGGAGTCTTTCTTTTGAGATCTATATTGGGTGGCGTACGATATGCATCTGAGATGTCTATATTCTCTTCCTTCATGATTTCTGGGAAGTTTTCTTTCAGCAGCTCAGCAACAATTCTCTCTGTGTTCTCAGATGTCTCACCTTGTTCAGGGACTCCAATTAATCGAAGGTTGTTCCTCTTAATAGAATCCCACATGCTTCTTAATGTTTCTTCATTTTTCTTGTTTCTTTTTTCTGATTTCTGCTCATAGATGCTGGCCTCAGTAGCTCTGTCTTCCAAGTCAGAAATTCTTTTTTCCATTTGTTACATTCTGTTTTCTTGGCTTTGCATGGAAGTTTCTATGTCTTTGATTTTCTTCTTGATCTGTTGGATTTCAGAGTACTGGTGTTCCATCGGATCAAACAACTTTCTTAATTTTTCATTTTGTTCTCCTGCATTTTGAATAAGGTCTAGAAGGGCTCTGTATATAATAAATTTGTATTCACTTCCTGATGCTTTCATAAAAGTTTCTTCATCTGGAAAACTCCTTGGTTGTTTTGTTTGGGAGCCTTCTGAAGCCATGAGTGATTGCTTGTATGCCACAATTGTCTGTTGCTTTTTGGGTCCCATGTTAGGCTGGAAGAGGTACTGTGAGGATGGATTGCAAATGTTTCTCTAGGCTGTCTTCAAATGTAAAGCAAAAGGTATCTGACCAGTTCACAAGTCAGTTAAATTTTCAGGTGTGGAGGTCCCTCTTCTCATCTGACAAAGTAAGCACCACTATATCCAACCCCAGATGATAACAAACTTGTTCAGAATACAGCAATGCAACTGCCCTTTTGGCCTCTGCTGACAGGGTCTAGCCTTAGCCAACACTGCATCGAGTACTGGTTTTGTGATAGAAAAGCGCTTTCCTGTGGGCAGGCTCTGGCTCCCAAGCTAAGAATTAGGTCCAGCTGTGGCCACCGTACTGAAGATGGCGTCCTCCACACAGGCAGCAGACAGAGGGGCTAAAGGTGCTGAGACACAGCGATTCCTCTGCTTCTGTTGCAGGGCCCCCAACCTAGGCAGCACTGTGAAAATCACTACTTTTCTGTTGGAGAAGCGCTGTCCCGTTTGCAGGCACTAGCTCACAGGCTAAGAACCAGGTCCTGCTAAAATCTCGGTACCCACATGGCATCCCGCACCCTGACCGTGGAGCTCCACACAAACCCCACTGAGGCAGCTACAATACAAAAGGCTCAAAGTGTCTACATTAACAGAGTCCCGAGCCTGGCTCTCAGAATGTGGGAATTTCGTCTGCCTATCCCCCCAGCAGCGCATCTGAGTCCAGCCACCAGGCAAGGCTCAGCTCTGCTGGCCAGCCGAGACAGAGGGAAAAAAAAGTCAAACTGGTGCGTTTACCTTCCGTCCATGAGAGCCGGGGCTAGCCAGGAGCGGGAGTCAGCGAGAGAGAGGAGGTTTTTCGCTGAGTGGTATGAAGTCCCAATTAACAGCTCTGTCCCGTGTCCTGAGGCTGATTAGGTGATCAGAAGCCTCTGTTTGATTGCCATTTCAGGTCTTGGTTTTCAGAGGGATATAAGGAGACGTGTGCTTAGTCGGCCATCTTGATTCCACCCCCCTAGGAATAAATTCTATAGAAATTAAAGGTCTAAAAAAAAATTGAGCATGATGGTTGAAGGACGGTTGAAGGGAGATTTTGTTCAAAGAAGAAGTTGTGGTTTTCAACAGTGATAGTAAAATAAAAGTTATAAAATTCTTTGTATGTTCCGTGCTTGACATATTCTTACCAGCCTGTGTTGGGTGTTATCATCCTTGTTTCGTATTTGAGAAAACTGAGGCTTTAGAGGCTCACCTAGAATTTGAATATGATCTGTCTGCACAAAGCCCCTACTCATCCACAAAGACAGTAAGAAAGTTGACAATTAGGTTACAACTTTATTGTTGTTAGTTTCAGTTGAGTCAGCTCCACCTCACAGAGATCTTATATTTGAATCATCATCATGAGTGTTGGCATGTGTGAGTTCATTGCTAAGGCTATTGTGTTAATTTATCTCACTGAAGATTTTCCTTGTTTTAGCTGACTCTTTAATTTTCCAAACATGATATCCTTTTCTACCAACTGACCTTTACGGATGACATGCCTAAAGTGACTCTGTGTCTCACCATCCTGGCTACAAAGGAGCATTCTTGGTTGCATTTATTCTAAGACTGAGCTCATTCTTCAGGAAATCTATAGTATATTTAGTGTTTTTTATAAAACATTGCTTCATCATTGATGAGAGGAGACTGTTCAGAGAGGATCTGGCAACTTAAAGAAATTAATTGGTATGTTATTGTTTTCGGTGCTGATTCAGCAGGCACACTCAAGAAAATGAGAGATAACAGTCATTTCTAGTGGGAGACAGTGGTGTGGAGAGTAGGACAGAGAGGCAAGTTCAGAGAAGAAAGAGCAGATTGATAGTTACATATAAGATGCAAATAGATAGAAGCTATTGACACTGTTGGGAGTACCAGTTGGAGAAGCAAGGCAGAAACCATGTCTTAAATTCATAAAGCATTGTGTTTTGAGATGTTCCTTTCTACTGTTGTATATTAGTCAATCATTAAGTTTCTATTGGTAAATAGAGAAGAAACATTCCTCTAAACTTATTTTTTAATTAGGAAGGAATAAATAGCTATTTTTAAAAATAGTAAGGAGTAGCATGAAGGAAACGTACAAACCTTTTTTTTTTGGTATGGGCATTAGAGAAATATTCCTTCTGGGATGAAAACTGGGAAACTGGTGATACAGTATTAGTTCTGGTGTGTGCTAGTTTTGTCCATCAGGCAATTTATTTAACTTTCCACACCTCTGTTTCTTCATCTAAAAAAAGAAGGCTAGTGTTAAATCACTTCCATAAACATTGTTATTATTAATTATAAGTAATGTTTTAACCCTATTGCAAGAAATACATGATTAAGAAATAATACCATTACACTTTTAGATAAAGATCACTGTTTGTAGCCTGGTGATGGAAACGCATTCAAATTAGCAAACTGGCCAGCCAAGTGCCGTTGAACTGGAGCTAACAATTTATTGAAGACAATGCTTTTACTGAAAACTGACAGATGCTTTCTGGACACCTCCAAAGCTGTCACTGGCTTACCAGATATCCGAAGCAATCATTTCTGATAGGACTTCTTCAGAAACATGAAGACTGTATTTGGCATCCTGACCTTGTTAGGGAGTAGCAGAAACATCCAGGCAGGAACAGAGGATGCCTCCAGTGCAGGACTAGTGGTCGGCTGTGTTATCAGTACTGCAAAGTATAGAAGTGCTTTAAGAAATGTACTCAACTACTGTGGATTTTACGTTTAATGATTTTAACAGCTTAAAAGGCTTTGTTTTCAACCAAAAGAAATGTTAAATAGTAATGATACAAATTTCTAAAAAAGAATAATGAAATTCTGCACATTGTGAAAGCCTTGACTGTGAAAAGCCCCTGGAGCATCATACACGTGAAACGCTGCCAAATCTTATTTCTAGACCAGTGTTTTCTTGTCCTTAGGGAAGAGCTGTCAAGCATTTCAATGACTAACAGACAGAGCCATAGATTCGATAGATAACTTCAAATGAGAACGTCAGCTTAATAAATACTTGTTGACTTGACTTGGAAGGCAAAAAAAAGCCCTGCTATTTTATTGAATTCTAATTCTAATTTTCCAAAGGAAAATGTAGAAACCAAAAATACATGAGTTAATGATAATCACACTATTACAGAAAGTCCATATAAATGATCTTCCTTCATATGACAACAGTGATGGATTTTGCTGGGGAAAACAGAAGCACATCAGCTCTCTCTATAATTCCTTCTGAGAAAATGGGGTGAATAATCCCAGTTAAAGACCAAGTAATCTCAATTACACCATTAATGAAGAAAAATCAGTAGAGCTTTTTCTCTTTCAATTTCTGATGTGTATTTCATTATACTGTGTTGCCAGTTTTATATATATAAAATAAACACTGACATCAGTGTTAAATAATGTGCTCGAAAATTCAGTACTATTGACTCACATCTCCAAATTGAAGACTCTAGTTTTATTCACTCTTTGTCATAGACTGAACTGTGTCCCACCAATATACATATCAACTTGATTAGACCAGGATTCCTGGTATTGTGTCTTTATCTGTGATTGCAATTTTATGTTAAAGAAGATTAGGGACAGATTGTAACGCCCTCACTAAGGTAATATCCCTGACCCAATGCAAAAGGAAATTCCCTGGGGAGTGGGCTGTACCACCACTTATCTTATAAGAGGTAAAAGCAAAGGAAAGCAAATAGAGAGTAGGAACCTCATACCACAAAAAAAGCAGTACCAGGAGCAGATTTGTCTTTTGAACCCGAAGTTCCAATGCTGAGACACTCCTATCCCAAGAGAAGAGTGGTTACAAAGACCTTGCTCTAGAGCTAATAGAGTAAGAAAGTATTTCCCTGGAGTTGATGCCCTGAATTTGGAATTATAGCCCACCAGACTGTGAGACAATAAATTTCTCTTTGTGAAAGCCATCCTACATGTGGTATTTCTGTTACAGCAACACTAGTTGACTGTGGTTCTATTCAAACTACAAAGAACTATGCCAATTTATTTCTGTTTGAACATAAGACACACTAATTGTGTTAAAGTCTTAATTTTAGAACTGTTCACAGTTTTAGCACTATATGCTTGAGAGTATTTCAGGCAATTACTCTATTTTATACAGACAATCATATTTTTAAACATTCATGTGTTTGTCCATTTAATAAAATATGTTTATGTATCAGAAATTATGCTGGTTTCTGAAATAAAGATGAAAAAGGCATATCACTTTGATCAACAGTTTGCAGACAATAATAATAATAAAGTATGATGAGTGTGTAATACATATATATACACACACAGAGAGAAATTCTTGCTTCTGAAGTGGTAATACAACTTTCAAAAGTCAGCATTAAAGTGTGAATTAGTATTTGTCAGGCAACTACAGAAAACAGCATGTGCAAAGGCACAACCAGAAAACAAAAGTGATATATTGCTATCTAATCAATTTTTATTCACAGTGACCATATAGGGCAGAGTAGAACAGCCCTGTAAGGTTTTCAAGGCTGAAAACTTTACAGAAGCAAACTGTCATATCTTTCTCCCCCTAAGTAGCTTATGAGTTTGAACCACTGACATTTCGTTTAACAGCCAACTGCTTAATCATTGCTGTACCAGGGATCCTTACAAGCTCAGAACTCAGAAATAATATGGAATATTTAAGAAATAAAAAATGAAATTAGTTTTGTATAGCTACAATGGAAACTAGTCTTCAGGAAACTGGAATATGCAATTGTAAACATTGGCAGGAGCAAAAAATACGAATTATAGATCACTCTGAATCAGTTACTAAAACTCAGTCTATTCTGTTTTAAGACTCTAATGCTTTCTATTCATAATATTAAAAAAAGTGTTTCTTTTCTAGATATTTGCAAAGCACATGAAGAAATGAAATGCAATATGGACAAAAATAACACGCTGGCATTTGGCAAAATAATAATGCCTAAACTGGATAATTACTGCCATAAATTTTTAGATAGATAATAAATAGTGACATATGATATTTTAAAAGGGAATTAAAAAAAGAACTATAACTGAACCAAACAACTTTTCACTGTAGAAAGAAAAGCAATGAAATATTTACATATTGAAGACCCAAACATAATAGTAGTAATTTGGGAAACTAACATATTAGTCCATACCCTAAACTACCACATCTACAAAGATCTCTTGAACTACCAACAGACAGAAATCTCCATATGCTGGAATGTTTAATCAGTAATTTCTAAATATTTATCCACATCAGTGTCAAATGAAAACCTTGTAAAAACAAAAACAACATTTCAAAATTTCACTTTAGAACACATGTGATTAAGAAACAAAAACTTTAACCTGAAATGCATACACAAAACAAAACAGACTCTTTTCTCTGAAAGACACTGTTAAGAGAATGACAACACAAGCTATGGATGGGGAGAAATTTTTCACAAAGCAAATGTATAATAAAGGACTTGTATGCAAAATATAGAAAACAGAAATCCTCACAACTGGACTGGTAAACAACATAGTAATAAAAGGAGAAAGGATTGAGGTTGTCAAGAATTTCATTTTTCTTGGGTCCACAATCAACACCCATAGAAGCAGCAGTCAAGAAATCAAAAGACACACTGCATGGGGAAAATCTGATGTAAAGAATCTCTTTCAAGTATTGAAAAGGAACGATGTCACCTCGAAGACTAAAGTGCACTTGACCCAAGCCGTGGCATTCTCAATCACATCGTATGCACGTGAAAGCTGGACAGTGAACAAAGAAGACAGAAAAAAGAATTGATGTGTTTGAACTGTGGTGTTGGAGAAGAATGTTGAACATACCACAGACTGTCGAAAGAACAAACGGATCTGTTCCGGAAGAAGTACAACCAGAAGCAAAGATGGCAAGACTGCATCTTACATACTTTGGACATGTTGTCAGGAAGCATCAGTCCCTAGAGAAGGACATCACGCTTGGTAGAGTGGAAGGTCAGTGAAAAAGAGGAAGACCCTCAATAAGTTGGACCGGCACAGTGGCTGAAACAATGGGCTTAAGCACAAAAATGATTGTGGACATGCTGTAAGCTTGGGCAATGTTTCATTGAGTTGTGCATGGGGTCACTATGAGCTGGAACCTGTTTGACATCAACTAACAACAACAATTGGATCCTGTGGCTCCCTCCTGCTCATCCGACCTCTGACTCTTGGGATTTAATCCATCAGTTTACCTGCTGATCTTGGACTCATCAATCTTCACAGCCTATGAGTGGGAATCTTGCTCTCTGATCTGTCAGTCTTGGGTTTGCTGGCCTAGCAGCTATGTAAATTGTAGGAAGCCTCTGTCATGATCTATGGACTAGGGACATTCATCCTTTATAATCCTGTGAGCCATTTCCTTGATAAGAATCTCAGTATATAGTTACATATGTACTGGGTTTGCGTCTCTACAGAACCCAGCCTAAGACACTGGCGTTCAAAGAGAGAAGGGAGAGACAAAAAGGTAGAATACAGGGACAATTTATGGCAGCGAAATTAGTCTGTATGATACTGAGGCATAGTATTTAAGTGCTATGGCTACCAACCAAAAGACTGGAAGTTCGAGTCCACCAGATTCTCCTTGGAAACTCAATGAGGCAGTTTGCTCTGTCTTTTATGGTCACAACTGACTCAAAAATGTTGGTGATTTTGTTTTAGCATGCATTACATCTCTCTAAAATTTATAAATATAAGCAATATTGTGTTGATTGTCCCTAATGTGTTTCTTCTGATTATTTGTTGAATTATTTCTCATAATTCAAGGCTTCAAAATATCAATTTATTGCTGCTGAAAAAATATTAATATAAAAGATATTTCTCGTAGCAACTTATCACTGCCTGTCAGGGTATGTGACCTAGAGTAAGGCTCACATACAGAATAATTCCACACTGCACCAAAATATTAGAGCAAAATATTTTTGACCTTCAGTAATATTTTATTTCTCACAAGAGAAATATGATAGTAAAAATTAGACATAGCGGACAACCGAACAACAGAAAATGACATTTTTTTTTTTTTTCTCTGTAACCCTGTTCAGGATCAGTCTACCAAGAAAGAGTCTATTTGTTTGGGAAATGCTCTTAATTCAATGAAATATACCCAAAATTTAATGAAATTCAGTTAATTTAGTTTAACATTTTCAGAATACAATATATTATGCTACTCGCATTTAGATTTATTTCCTCATTTAATTCAGTATAACAATAAATAAGGTAGGTTTTATGATTTCCATGCTGTAAATCAGAAAATGGATGTTCCAAGAATTTAAGGAGCTAGTACAAGATCACACAGTTAATATAGCAGAGCCAGGAGTTAGAACTGAATCTATCCTTTCCACCTCATTGAATTCTATTAACATAAGTCATTTGCAAATGGGAACAAATCAATAAGAAAAACCCAAGAATGCCTATAATTTTCTTTATCACATACAATTGATCTGCAAATCAAAGTACCTATACCTCTTTTTTTTTAAGCGCACCTACCTGATTGGTTCCAATCTTAGATTCTCTATCAGGCATGGAGTCTAGAAAGCTGTGTTTGTAAAATTCTCCAAATCTGTTTTGACTTAACTGGTTTAGGGAATCATAGACTGTAGGAAATACTAATTTCCCAGTGTCAACAATTAATTTCTCACTTGAATGCTAGAGTTTTTAAGGTTGTTTACCTAGAAAGCCATGTACAAATCTCCAAAGAAAGAGAACAAATTATACACACACACACATATTTATGTGTATATGTATATATACATAGCCTGATTTATGATGTACCACCATCTTTTTCTATATATATACATTTTATCATTCTCCAACGTTCACTAATGAGTCGGATCCGACTCGACGGGACTTGGCTTGGCTTTGGCTAATGTTCACTCTCATTGTAGTTAAATTGCTGAATTTATAAAGTTACTAGCAATGAAAGCCAATAATATTGAAAACTAAAAAATAAATGAAGTTTTCAACTTACATCAGAACCAACATAAGTAGGGTGCTATCTGGGTATAAATGGAGAGAGAGAAATTGATTTTAAGAAACTGACTCGCAGAATTGTGTGGGCTGGCAAATCTGAAATCTATAGAGCAGGCTGCAAAAGAAAATTCACAGAAGAGTTAATGTTGCATTCTTGAGTCCAAAATTACTAGCAATCATCAAAAAACCACATTATTGTCAGATAAATCTAACTCACAGCAACCCTACAAAACAGAGTAGAACTGCCCCACGGGTTTTCCAAGGCTTTACTCTTTATGGAAGTAGGCTGCCAGATCTTTCTTTCGTGAAGTGGCTGATGGGTTCAAATCACCTGCCTCTGGGTTAGCAGCCAAGCTCTTAACCACTGCACCACTAAGGCAGGCCAGTAGTTTACAAAAAAACTCAGCAGAATTTCTATGTGGAAGTCTTGAAGCTGAATTCCTTCTGTCTTTGGAAAACTTCAGTTTTTGCACTTAAAGCCTTCAGCTGTTTGGGTAAGGCCAGTCCACACCCAAACAGTTTTACTTAAAGTCAACTGATTAGAAATGTCAATCATGTCTACATACTTTTATATCTGGGTACCATTGTCTAGCCAATTTGACACATAAAATGAACCATTATAGCTCATAGCTTAAAATAATAACAGATAGGAATGGATATTCTAAACAATAACATTTCTACCATCGGAGTTAGAAAAGTGTTTATTCATCGACAGATATGTGTGTTTTTTTCAGTCTTCACCACAACACATATACCATGCTTATTTCACAACTCAGCTCATGCACCTATACCCACATTGACATACATTCATGTATAGCTGACAGTATAGCATAAAGTTGATGTTTGATCGATATTTGAATATATATATATATTTCATTGTTGTTGTTAGATACTGTCCGATCAATTCTGATTCATAGTGACCCATGTACAAAAGAACAAAACTGAGACACTCCCAGGTCCTGCATTACCCTCACGATTGGTGCTGTTTGAGTCCATAGTTGTAGCCAGTGCATCTCATTTCGTCTTGTTAAAATCTGCATCTTTTTTGTTGATAACTTTTCTTTACCAAACATGATGTTCTTCTCCAGGGACTGGTCCCTCCTAACAGTGCATCGAAATTTCATGATACTAAGTGTCATGATCTTCACTTCTAATAATATATAAATCATTCTATTTATTTATTTATGACCTAACAAATAGTATACTTGGCAAAAATTTTTATCTGGTGAAAAATTAGTACTTGTTTTCTCAATAATATCTATGCCTTGTGTGAAATGGATGAACTTTTTAAATGCCAGGATTAATGAGTAGAATTTAAATTTTCACACAGCAGTCATAAAATGCCTTTTCTAACTCATTTCAGAATAATTTTATGCAGGTTCCTTAGGAAACATTGGCTATCATTTCCTGTTCTAATTAAAACACTGCTTTCCATTTCCTATAGCAGTGCTGTTTCTTGAGATTTGAATAAAACACAGTGATGACATAATCCTTATTTAATAAATCCTTATTTAGTAAATTCAGTGTTCTGACTAGATTTATACAAAATATTTCAAAACATCCTCATCTCTGATTCTACCCTCCCAGCACAATATATTAAAAACAGAACTTACAGCTTTGAGTTTTCCTGCTTCTTTACATATTTAAGATTTGCTATCTATGGAAATGAAGTTAAAAGAAACACTAAAGTCAACCTGAGTCAAATTAGCTGTCAATGTGTGTAAGACAGAGATGATTTTTCTTTTTGTATTTTTACATTCATTAAAACATCTAGTAATGACCTCATCCTGTTTTGATGGTTTGATTTTCCTTTACTGTCTCTTGATGTGCCTTCATAAAAAGGAAAAATCAAAATTCATCAGAGCTTATCTGCTGAGAATCTCTACTGAATAAAATTAAAAATATTTGGGAAGATTTATGTGTATATTTGAAGATCAAAGAAAAATTTCCTTTTTAAACTGAAACAGTGATTTGGAACGGCACTGCGTGTGCCATTCTTTACCCTCTTAGTGAGGATCGTGTGGTAGAAGCTGTCAACCATGGTGTCATCATTTTTCTTGTCATGTTAATTCAAATCCCAAACCAGACACATTGATAAACTTGTTTATTTAACTGACTGTAGACTCTAGACTCACTAGGGGCTGAAGTCTTTGGGATTACATTTTGTTCAGTTTTAAAAATTCATATTGGGATGCTTATTTTGGCTTTAAATTTCCACAGCAAGAAATGATAAAGAATTATCAAACAGGATTCTGTATTTTTACATGAAAACAGTTTATATCTAAGGATTATCCTTCAAAGTTTTAAGTATATTAGTAAATTCAAGTTATTTAATGTGTAATTATGACATGAGCAAGTACTCTCAAGTGCTTCCTTTCTCTATCATATGGACAAGTCTAATCAGCCCTTTAAGATCAGTGTCAGACACAACCTCCATTGAGAATGGACAAAGACCACAACAGCTGTGTAGTAAAGAATTTACGTTTGCCAAAAAGAGATTTGGTCTTTGTGTCTCGGATTCTGGTAGGTAATCTCTAAGCCTTTAAGATGTTACTCTGATAAGAATATCTTTGTTCATCTGGGGACATCATACTGGAGATCATACTGTATACTCTAACAATATGACTTAGGGTGAGGACTGGGAATACGTTACAACCTGGGCTGAGCACATCAGAAAGACCAATGATATGATTTATTATGGAGGCTCTGTGTCATTTGGTATGAGCTTAAGGGAGACTGAAATCAACCACACAGGCAAAAAATCAATTATTAATATCTACATATTGGAATTCCCATAAAATTCCAAACACCAATGCTTGGGTGAACTTTTGTGGTTGGCAATACTCAGTGTGTGTTTTCATGAACTAATATGAGGAAACTAATGTGATTCCAGAAAGACAGGTGTGTTACACTTGATACTTCCTGGATTCTGCCCTATGTGCTTATTTCTTTGACTGATTTTATTCTGTCTGCTCTCCCTGTAATACCATAATTGTGAGATTGATAATTTTCAGTGAGTCCTGTGAATCCTTCTAGTGAATTAAAGACACTAACGTTAGTTTGGGGAACTCTCTGAACATACAGTTTGTATAACAAGTGAGGATGGTCTTTTGTGAAATAGTGCCTCTAACTTTGCAGTTGAATGGAAGTTGTGTCTAAAATTACTGATCATACTAGCCTATACAAATCTTTTGGTACCCCAACTCCTAGTCATTTGGTCTTATATAAAGTTGAAGTGTGTTACATGAAAATTGTCACAAGCTCCATGCCTAGAACAGTTCTTGACTCGATAATAATGTGTTAAACAGGTGATGAAATGAATGAACAAATGAGTGCATGCATGAATGAATGACTGCAACAGAATAAATAAAAGGAAATATCTCCCTTTTAAAAAAATAAAGAATCACAAGCTTACCAACCTAATGAGGGTGCTTTCCTCACTGTGTCTACAGATAAGGTTTGGAGTCAGGAAGATGAGACTGAGCAAATAGCAGCAGAATATTATGAATCTATACACTCTATTTTGAAGTTTATAATCTTTTTGTGATCTCTTGAAGTTTATAATCTATTTATAAAGAGATTATCAAGGAAGAAATCACCAAATCAATTCTATTTTCTATAGCCCCAAGAAGATAAAATACTTAAGAATAAATCTAACTAGAAAAATAAGAGATCTTACAAAGAAAACTACAAGACCTTACCACAAGAAACTGAGAGAGACTTATGTAAATGTAATAATCTACCCTGCTCATGGATAGGAAGGCTCAACATTCTGAATTGTCTATTTTACCCAAAGTAATCTACTTATACAATGCAATCCCAATACAAATTCCAGGGACATTTTTTAAAGAGAGGGAGAAACAAGTCATCAACTTTGGAAAGTGAAGAAACCTAGAGTGAGTAAAGCACTACTGAAGAAGAACATCATACTGAGAAGCCTCTCATCATCTGGCTTTAGAAACTATTACACTGCCACAGCAGTCAAAACAGTCTGGTACTGGTACAAAAAGAGACATACAGACCAACGGAGCAGAGTCGAGACCCCAGAGACACCACCATCCTCCTATGAACAGTTGATATTTGACAAAGGTCCCAAAATTTTAAACTGGGGTAAGAATGGTCTCTTTCACAGATGGTGCTGGCAAAATTGGATAACCATCTGCAAAAAATTGAAACGAGACCCATATCTCACACCTTATACAAAAACCAACTCAAATTGGATAAAAGACTTACATATCAAATCTAAAATGATAAAGCTCATCCAAGATAAAATAAGATCAGCAGTGGAAGTTTTAGTACACAGTACAGACAGACTTCAAAATCTGACAAACCAAGCACGATCAATAGAAGAGAAAATAGATAAATGGGAACTACTAAAAATCAAACACTTTTGCTTACCCAAAGACTTCATCAAAAGAATTAAAAGACCACCTACATAATGGGAAAAATTATTTGGCAACTGTATGTCAGATCGATGTCTGAGCTGTATAACGTAGAAGGTATTACAAAATATTGACAAGAAAAGGATAAATAATCCAATTGAGTGACGGCTGAAGGATGTAGACAGACATTTATCTAAAGAGGACTCTAGGAAGCTGAAAGACACATGCAGAATTGTTCACAATCCTTAGTTATTAGAGAAATTCAAATCAAAACTACAATGAGATATCATCTCACCCCAACAAGGTTGACCGTGATCCAGAAAACATAAACCAACAAATGCTGGAGAGCCTGCAGAGAAATTGGAACCCTCCTACACTGCTGGTGGGATTGCAAAATGGTACAGCCTCTTTGGAAAACAATCTGGTGCTTCCTTAAAAAGCTGGAAATAGATATACCATTTGATCCTGTCATTCCACTACTTGGAATTTACCTTTCAGAAACAAAGGTTGTCACATGAACAGACAAGTGTACACGAATGTTTGTTGCAGCACAGTCCACAATAGCAAAAAGTTGAAATCAACCCTGATGTCCACCAACAGACGCACAGATAAGCAAACTATGAAATATACACTCAGTGGAACACTATGCTATGATAAAAAACAATGACAGTTTTAGAAATCATCTCGTAACATGGTCTCATTTAGAAGAGATCACATTAAGTGAAACCAATCAGTGTCAAAAGGACAAATTTTGTATGAGACCCCTATCATAAGGACTTAACAAGAGAATTATCCACAGCAGAAAATGACTGTGTTGGCTACATGACTGGGTGTGAGATGGAAGGTTTATCATAGATGAGACAGTTGATAGATGTTAGCAATTTTATTCTTTTAAACTGTAGTTAGTAAAAGATAAAAATTAACGAAAAGAATTTTTATATAGGATAATATTAAGACAAAGTATTTGCTGCACTTTTGAAATAATTGGGCACAGTGGTAAAGTAGATCCCAGATTGGACTGTACCACGTTAAGAGAGGAAACCCTGGTGCTATAGTGGCGAATCACTACAGTTGCTAACCAAGAGGTCAGTAGTTCAAATTCACCTGGTGCTACTTGAAAACTCTATGCGGCAGTTCCGCTCTAACCTACAGGGTTGCTATGAGTTACAACCGACTCAATGGCACCTAGCAACAACATTAAGAGATATTTGGTAAAGGCTACAGACTTTCCTTCACTCAACCTCCTGTAGCAAAATCAGTGATTTTGCTCCCTTCTGCTGTGTCTCTTACGTCATCATAAAGAGAGTCAATATAAGTTCAAATAATGCACATACACTTCACTGAAGAAAAACAAATGTGAAGCTAATAGTAGAGAGTCATTACCCTCTGTCAGTTTGTCGTACTCTGAAGGCTTGTGTGTTGCTGTGATGCTGGAATTTATGCCAGGATATTCAAATAGCAAGAGTGCTCCCCACACTAGACAGGTTTAAACTGAGCTTCCAAACTAAGGCAAACTAGGAAGAAGGACTCAGAGTCTATAAAAAGAATTATTACATGGTGAAAACCTTATGAATAACAGTAGGACATTGTCTAATATGATGCTGGAATATAAGCTCCTCAGGTTGGAAGGCACTCAAAATACTACTGAGGAAGAGCTGCGTCCTCAAAGTAGAATCATCATTGACGACATGTAAATGGAGTCAAGCTTTTATGACCCTCATTTGCTGACCTTGCACAATTTTAATGAGAAGGAAACAGATGCAAACAGAAAGTACAAAGTATGAATCCAGGAAAACTAGAAATCATCAAAAATGAAATATGACACCTAAAGATTGATATGCTAAGCAGCAGTGAGCTGACATGGATTGGTATTGGTCATTTTGAATCAGACAATTATATGGTTTACTGCATCAAGAAGGATAACTTCTAGAGCAATGATGTTGCATTCAGCATCAAAAAGAATATTTCAGGATCCGTGAAGTACAATGCTGTCAGTAATAGGATAATATCCATATACCTATGAGGAAGACTAGTTAATACGACTATCTTTCAAATTTATGCACCAACCACTGCGGGCAAAGATGAAGATATTTAAGATTTTTACCAGTTTCTGCTATCTGAAATTAATCAAACATGCAATCAAGGTGCACTGATAATTACTGGAATGTAAAAGTTGGAAACAAGGGGGGCGGAGTCAAGATGGCGGACTAAGGACGCGTCTCTTTCTATCCCTCTGGAAACCAAGACCTGAATTGACAATCAAACAGAGCCTTCTGAGCACCTAATCAGCCTCAGGACACGGCACAGAGCTGTTAATTGGGACTTTATATCATTCGGCGAAAAACCTCCTCTCTTTCACTGACTCCCGCTCCTGGCTAGCCCGGGCTCTCACGGACGGAAGGTAAACGCACCAGTTTGACTTTTTTTTCCTCGGTCTCGGCTGGCGGGCGGAGCTGGGCCTTGCCCGGCGGCTGGACTCAGACGCGCTGCTGGGAGGATAGGCAGGCGAAATTCCCATGTTCTGAGAGTCAGACACTTTGAGCCTTTCGTTTTGTAGCTGCCTCAGTGGGGTTTGTGCGGAACTCCGCGGTCAGGGTGCGGGACGCCATGTTGGTAGGGAGATTTTAGCGGGACCTCGTTCTTAGCCTGGGAGCAAGCGCCTGCAAACGGGACAGCGCTTCTCCATCAGAAAAGTGGTGATTTTGCATAGTGCTGCCTACGTTGGGGGCCCTGTAACAGAAGCAGAGGAATTGCTGCCTCTGGGCATCTTTAGCCCCCCTGTCTGCTGCCTGTGTGGAGGACGCCATCTTGGGTACGGTGGCCACAGCTGGACCTAATTCCTAGCTTGGGAGCCAGACCCTGCCCACAAGAGAGCGCTTTTCTATCACAAATCCAGTACTTGACGCAGTGTTGGCTAAGGCTAGGCCCTGTCAGCAGAGGCCACGAGGGCACTAGCAGTGCTGTATTCTGAACTAGTTTGTTATCATCTGGGGTTGGATACAGTGGCGCTTACTTTGTCAGATGGGAAGAGGGACCTCTACACCTGAAAATTTAACTGACTTGTGAACTGGTCAGATACCTTTTGCTTTACATTTGAAGACAGCCTAGAGAAACATTTGCAATCCATCCTAACAGTACCTCTTCCAGCCTCTATATACTCACACGGGACCCAAAAAGCAACAGACAATTGTGGCATACAAGCAATCACTCATGGCTTCAGAAGGCTCCCAAACAAAGCAACCAAGGAGTTTTCCAGATGAAGAAACTTTTATGAAAGCATCAGGAAGCGAATACAAATTTATTATATACAGGGCCCTTCTAGACCTTATACAAAATGCAGCAGAACAAAATGAAAATTAAGCAAGTTGTTCGATCTGATGGAACACCAGTACTCTGAAATCCAACAGATGAAGAAGAAAATCAAAGACATAGAAGCTTCCATGCAAACCCAAGAAAACAGAATGGAACAAATGGAAAAAAGAATTTCTGACTTGGAAGACAGAGCTACCAATGCCAGTGTCTATGAGCAGAAATCGGAATAAAGAAACAAGAAAAATGAAGAAACATTAAGAAGCATGTGGGACTCTATTAAGAGGAACAACCTTCGATTAATTGGAGTCCCTGAACAGGGTGAGACATTTGAGAACACAGAGAGTATTGTTGCTGAGCTGCTGAAAGAAAATTTCCCAGAAATCATGAACGAAGAGAATATAGACATCTCAGATGCATATCGTACACCACCCAATATAGATCTCAAAAGAAAGACTCCAAGGCATATTATAATCAAGCTTAACAAAATGAAACATAAGCAGCAACTCTTAAAGGCAGCAAGACTCAAGGCAAAGCTAACATTCAGAGGGAAACCCTGTAGGCTCTCGTCAGATTTCTCAGCAGAAACCATGCTGGCACGGAGACAGTGGCATGACACATTCAAAGTCTTGAAGGAGAAGAACTTCCAACCAAGAATTATATATCCTGCAAAACTGTCTTTCAAACATGAAAATGAAATTAAGACATTTCCAGATAAACAGAAACTCAGAGACTTTGTAAAAACCAAACCCAAACTACAATAAATAATGAAAGAAGTTCTTGGCTTTGGCTTAGAAGAACAAAACCACTAACTTTATATTTTAGAATGACACACTACTCAATACTCATTTAGGGAAGACTCCAAAGTAAATCACAGCTTTGATTTGGAAGGAAGCAATCCAGTGATCATCATGAGAACTATGGTGTCATCATAATAAAAGAGGGATGTACTACAGTCATTATAGTCCTTCCAGATGGAGAGGAAGATGACCAGACTGGTAGTAATTAAAATTGGGTTTATAAATAGCTTATTAAGGGGGTTCATGGGGCAACTGTAAAGCACAACAAAGACGTATCATACCATTTCAAGAAATCTAACACACAAGTCTCAACAATTATAAAACCAGCTCTGAAAAAGGTGAAAAATCAACTCACAAAAAAGAGTGTCTCAGAACAGACTAATGAGAACAACAGAGAAAACATCAACATAAAAATAAACATATCACAATGGCAGCAGTGAACACATACCTATCAATAATTACATTGAATGTGAATGGACTGAATGCTCCAGTAAAGAGACACCGAGTGTCATCTTGGATCAAAAGACATGACCCATCCATAAGTTGTCTACAAGAAACTCACTTGAGACCTAAAGACAGGAACAAATTGAAAATTAAAGGTTGGAAGAATATATATCAAGCTAACAATGAACAAAGAAGAGCAGGGGTAGCAATTCTAATCTCAGACAAAATCAACTTTAATGTCAAATCCACCATCGTGGACAAAGATGGACACTATTTACTGCTGAAAGGTTCAGTACACAAGCAAGACTTAACTATATTAAACATTTATGCACCTAATGTCAGAGCACCTAAATATGTCGAAGAAACACTGACTATGCTCAAAAGAGAGTTAGATGACTCCACAATAATAGTGGGAGACTTTAACACTCCACTCTCATTACTAGACAGATCATCTAGAAAAAAGCTCAGTAAAGATACAGAAGACCTCACTGACACAATTAAACAACTAAACCTCATTGATATATACAGAAATTTCCACCCATCAGTAGACAACTACACCTTCTTCTCTAGTGCACATGGAACATTCTCCAGAATTGACCACGTGATAGGCCATAATGCAATGCTCAACAAAATCCATATCATTGAATTACTGCAAAGCATCTTCTCAGATCATAAAGCCATCAAAGTTGAAATCAATAGCAGAAAAAACAGAGATAGAAAGTGGAATTCTTGGAAACTGAACAACATCTTGCTCAAAAAAACATGGGTTATAGAGGAAATCAGGGATCAATTAAAGAAATTCATGGATTCCAATGAGAATGAAAACACTTCCTACCTGAACCTATGGGATACAGCCAAAGCAGTGCTCAGAGGTCTGTTTATCTCCATAAATGCACACATAGGGAAGGAAGAAAGAAACCAAATCAAAGAACTAACTCTACAGCTTGAACAAGTAGAAGGAGAACAATAGAGGAACCCCTCGGGCACCAGAAGAAAGGAGATCATAAAGATTAGAGCAGAGCTAAATGAATTAGAGAATAGAAAAACCATTGAAAAAATTGAAAAGACCAAAAGCTGGTTTTTTGAAAAGATCAACAAAATTGATAAACCACTGGCTAAACTTACTAAAGAAAAGCAGGAAAGGAAACAAATAACCCAAATTAGAAATGAGAAGGGAGTTGTCACGACAGATGCAACAGAAATCAAAACCATCATAACAGAATACTATGAAAGACTGTGCTCTAACAAATTTGAAAACCTAGGGGAAATGGACCAATTCGTTGACTCATAACACCTACCCAAATTATCACAACGTGAAGCAGAACAACTTAATAAACCCATCACAAAGGAAGAGATTGAAAAGGTCATCAAAACACTGCCAACCCAAAAAAGTCCGGGCCCAGATGGCTACACGGTAGAATTCTACCAAGCATTCAGAGAAGAGTTATCCCCAGTACTATTGAAACTATTTCACAGTATAGAAAGGGATGAAGTACTCCCAAACTCATTCTATGAAGCCAGCATAACCCTGATACCTAAGCCCGGGAAAGATCCAACAAAGACAGAGAACTACAGACAGATATCACTCATGAACTTAGATGCAAAAATCTTCAACAAAATTCTTGCCAACAGAATACAACAACATATCAAGAAAATAATTCATCATGACCAAGTGGGTTTCACACCAGGGATGCAAGGCTGGTTCAACATCAGGAAAACAATTAATGTGATTAACCACATAAATAACACAAAAGACAAAGATCACCTGATTCTGTCCATTGCTGTCGAAAAGACATTTGATAAAGTCCAACACCCATTCATGCTAAAAACTCTTCGCAAAATGGGCATAGACGGCAAATTCCTCAACACAATAAGGGCCATTTATACAAAGCCAATTGCCCACATCATCCTGAATGGAGAGAGACTGAAAGACTTTCCCCTGAGATCAGGAACTAGACAAGGATGCCCACTGTCACCTCTCCTATTCAACATTGTGCTAGAAGTTCTAGCCAGAGCAATTAGACTAGACGAACAAATAAAGGGCATCTGCATCGGCAAAAGGAAGTTAAAATCTCCCTGTTCGCAGATGATATGATTGTATATGCAGAAAACCCCAAGGAATATATAAGTAAGTTACTCAAACTGATAGAAGAGTTCAGCAAAGTCTCAGGATACAAGATAAACATAAGTAAATCAGTAGGATTCCTTTATACCAACAATGAGACTGTTAAGGAGGAAATTATCAAATCTATACCATTTGTGATAGCCCCTAAGAAGATAAAGTACCTAGGAATTAATCTAACCAGAGAAACAATAGACCTTTACAAAGAGAACTACAAGCCCTTACTACAAGAAACTAAGAGAGACTTAGATAAATGGAAAAACCTACCTTGCTCATGGATAGGAAGACTTAACATTGTGAAACTGTCTATTTTACCCAAAGCAATTTATTTATATAATGCAATCCCAATACAAGTTCCAGCATCATTTTTTAATGAGATGGAGAAACAAATCACCAATTTTGTTTGGAAAGGGAAGAAGCCCCAGATAAGTAAGGTACTACTAAAGAAGAAGAACATACTGGGAGGCCTCTCATTACCTGACCTTAGAACATACTACACTGCCACAGTGGTCAAAACAGCCTGGTTCTGGTACAAGAACAGACAGACTGATCAATGGAACAGAATTGAGACCCCAGAGATGACACCATCTGCCTATGAACAGTTGATATTCGACAAAGGCCCTAAGACATTAAACTGGGGTAAAAACAGCATCTTCAACAAATGGTGCTGGCAAAATTGGTTATCCATTTGCAATAAACTGAATCAAGATCCATATCTTACACCTTGTACAAAAACCCACTCCAACTGGATAAAAGACCTAAATATCAAACCTAAAATGATAAAGCTCATCCAAGTAAAGGTAGGAACAACAATGGAAGTTTTAATACACAATGAGGACAGACTCCAAAATCTGTCAAACAAACCACCATCATCGGAAGAGAAAATAGATAAATGGGAACTATTAAGAATCAAACACTTTTGCTCATCCAAAGACTTTATTAATAGAATTAAAAGAACACCCACAGAGTGGGAAAAAATATTTGGCAACTCTATGTCAGATCGACGCCTGATCTCTGTAATCTATAAGATACTACAAAATATCAATAAGAAGAAGATAAACCATCCAATTAAGCAATGGGCAAAGGAGATGGACAGATACTTGACTAAAGAGGAGATCCAGACAGCCAAAAAACACATGCGGACATGTTCACGATCTTTAGCTATTAAAGAAATTCCAATCAAGACAACAATGAGATACCATCTCACCCCAACAAGATCGGCCATGATCCAGAAAACACAAAACAACAAATGCTGGAGAGGCTGTGGAGAAAGTGGAACCCTCCTACACTGTTGGTGGGGTTGCAAAATGGTCCAGCCTCTTTGGAAGGCAATCTGGCGCTTCCTTAAAAAAATGGATATTGATATACCATTTGACCCAGTAATTCCACTATTTGGAATATATCCTACAGATTCAAGGCCTTTCACACCAACGGACACATGCACCAGAATGTTTATCGCGGCACAGTCCACAATAGCAAAAATGTGGAATCAACCCAGATGCCCAACAATAGAAGAATGGATAGGTAAACTGTGGTACATATACTCAATGGAGCACTACGCAATGATAAAGAATAACGATGATTCCAGGAAACATCTCCTAACCTGGTTTCAACTGGAAGACATTATGTTGAGTGAGAGTAGTCAGCGACAAAAGGACAAATACTGTATGAGAGCTGTACGATAAGAGCTCAAAAACAGACTTGTGTATAGAAGAAAAGACTCTTTGACAGCTACAAGGGAGGGGACGGAGGGAAGGAGGGCAAGGGGGGGAGGGTTTAGTTTAGATAGTTACTAGAAATCTAGTTGGGAGAAAGCGGTGACAGCACACATTAGGAACAAGAACAACATTAAGTGGACTTCAGCATAACTTGAGTACTCCTTCCATCTTAACTCAATACTGCAAGGATAGAGTAGCTGGGGCGGGGGGCGGGGGGCAGGGGACCATGCTTTTAGGTGAATTCCAGGCCAATTGGCACAACTAGCGTTTTGCTAAGAGAGCTCTCTGCACCCCACTTTGGTGAGTGGCGTCTGGGGTCTTAAAAGCTGCCAAGCTGCCATCCGAGGACACAGCAAATGGTCCCAACTCAGCAGGAACGGATGCTCACCGAGGGCCAAAATGGCATACGGTAAAGACAACCGAGAAGACAGAGAGACCCACAAGAGTGGGTGCCTACATCGACCTGGGACCGGAAGAACCGGATGGTGCCCGGCCACCACCAGTGATAGCCATGACGGAGCTCACAGAGAGGAGCCTCACTGGCAACACAAGAATAAAAAGAGGTGCGTCATGAGATTTCCACTAAAAGACCTCAACTGATGGTCCAGCGGTTTTGGGGTTCCTCTGAGAGCATGGCCCCCAGCCCTGATGCTGCCCATTCCCATAAATTATAACAAAGGTCCACTCTTTGGACAGGAATGGAATGGACCTGGCAATGCAGAGTAACCATATGTTGGAAGCACTTTATGGTTCTATACATCTATAGGATATCATCTTGCTGACCTCTGGCTGGAGGAAGGGGAGTGGACGGAGAGGAGGGGAAAGGAGACTGTTGGGAGGATGAGACACATATGGAGCAGAGAGGAATAGTGTGCAGTCACCGGACAGGGAGAGCAGTGGAAGCTGCATATAGGGGGGCATGTAAATTTACATGTGAATGTACATTTTTACTCAGTTATGTTAAATAAAAAATAAAAATAAAAAATAAAAATAAAAGTTGGAAACAAAAAAGGACCCATAGTTGGTGTTCGTGTTGATATTGGTGTTGGTGATAAAAATGATGACTGATATCACATCATTGAATTTTGCAAGACCAATCACTTCATTGCAAATATCTTTTTCACCAACATGAACAGCAACTATACACATGGACCTCACCAGATGGAATACTTAGGAATCATATCACTATGTCTGTGGAAAGAAACAATGGAAAAGCTCAATATCATCAATTAGATCAAGGCCATCATTGACTGTGGATCAGATCATTAATTATTCATATGCAAGTTCAACTTGAAACTGAAGAAAACTAGAAAAAAATCCATGAGATCCAAAGTAAAACTTTAAGTACATCACACGTGAATGTGGGGACCATCTCAAGAACAGTTTTGATATGTTGAACACTAACAGCCAAAAATCAGATGAGTTGCAGAATGACATCAAGAGCATCAAACATGAAGAAAGCAAGAGGTTGTTAAACAGACAGGGAAGAAATAAAAGATCAAAGTAGTTAGAAGAGACTTCAAAATTTATTTTGAACTTCAATAGCTAAAGAAAAAGGAAAAAATGATGAAGTTAAAGAGCGGAACAGAAAATTTCAAAACATGGCTCAAGAAGACAAAGTGTTATGACGATATATGCACAAGTCTGGAGATGGAACACCAGAACAAAAGAACACATTGAGCACTTTTCAAGCTGAAAGAATTGAAGAAAAAAATTCAAGCTTCGAGTTGCAATATTGAAGGAAAGTATTAAACGACACAGAACCATCAAAAGAAGATGTAATGAATACACAGACTCAGTATACCAAAAAGAATTCTTGACATTCAACCATTTCAGGAGGTAGCATATGATCAGGAACTGACAGTACTAAAAAAAGAAGTCCAAGTTGTTCTACAGGTATTGATGAAAAACAGGACACCTAAAACTGATGGCACACCGCTGAGATGCTTCAGCAAACAAATACAGTGCTGATAGCACATGCTTGTCTGTGCCAAGAAATTTGTAAGACAGCTACCCAGCTTACTGATTGGAAGAGATCCATGTTTATGCCTATGCCAAATAAAGCTGATCAAACTGAATGTGGAATTATCAAATAGCATCATTAATATTTCACACAAGAAAATTCTATTGAAGGTCATTCAAAAGGGTCTGAAGCAGTATATTGACAAGGAACTGCCAGAAATTCAAGCCAGATTTACAAGATGGTATCATTGCTCATGTCTAGTGGATCCTGGCTGAAATTAGAGAATATCAGAAAGATGTCATGGATTGAATTGTGTCCCCCTCAAAATAGGTGTAGCCACGTGGCTGGGCCATGATCCCCAGTATCTTGTGACTATCCTCCATTGTGTGGTTTTCCTATGCTGTATGTTAAAGGATTAGGGTGGGGCTGTAAATCCCTTCGTAAGATCACTTCCCTGCTCCACTGTAAAGGGAGTTTCCCTGGAGTATGCTTTGCCCCACCCTTAATACTTTCATCCTACGACAGATAAAAGGACAGAGAAGCAGGCAGAGAATCGGGAACCTTGTACCATCAAGAAAGCAGCACCGGCAGAAGAGCACGTCTTTCAGACCTGAGGTTCCTGTGCCAAGATGCTCCCTGGACAAACACTGATGCAATACTGGACTTTCCTCCAGAGCCGACAAGGGGAAAGCCTTCCCCTGGAACAGACGCCGTGAATATGGACTTGCAGCCTAGCAGATTGTGTAAGAAAAAAACCTTCCTTTGTTAAAGCCATCCACTCTGGTATTTCTGTTAGAGCAGCCCTAGCTGACTAAAACAGATGTTTACGTATGTTTTATTGACTATGCAAAGACATTCAGCTGTGTGGATCACGACAAATTATGGATAACATTGTGGAGAATGGAAATTCCAGAAAACTTAGTAGTGCTCATAAGGAATCTGTACGTGGATCAAGAGGCAGTTATGTAAACAGAACAAGTGGATGATGTGAGGTTTAAAGTCAAGAAAGGTATGTTTCAAGGTTGCATCCTTTCACCATACCTACTCAATTTGTATTCTAAGCATATAATCCAAGAAACTGGACTGTGTGAAGAAGAATGAGGCATCAAGAGTGGAGGAAGACTCATAAACAAAATGTGATAAGCAGATGACAAATCTTGCTTGCTGAAAATGAAGAGGGCATGAAACACTTACTGGTGAAGATCAAAGATCACAGCCTTCATTACAGATTACAACTCATTGTAAAGAAAAAAAAAAAAAAACTTACAACAGACCAATAAGAAACATCTTGGTAAACAGAGAAAAGATTACTTGAATCCTCAATCAACACCCATGGAGGCAGCAACCAAGAAGTGAAAAGACTCATTGCACTGGGCAAAACAGCTGCAAGAAATCTCTTTAAAGTGTTTAAAAGCAAAGACATCGTCCTGAAGACTGAGGTATGCCTGGTCCATGCCTCCGATGTGTTCAATCACCTCATATGAATGTGAAAGCTGAACAGTGAATAAGAAAGACCAAAGAAATGATGTATTTGAATTGTGGTGTTGGTGAAGAGTACTGAATATACCATGGACTCCAAAAGAATGAACAAATCTGTGTTGGAAGAAGTCCAACCAGAATGTCACTTAGAAGCAAGCATGGTGAGACTTTGTGTCATCTACTTGGGACATGTTATTGGGAGTGATCAGCTCCTGGTGATGGATATCATGTTTGGTAAAGCAGAGAATCAGTGAAAAAAGAGGAAGACACTCAATGAGATGGACTGACACATTTCTGCAACCATGTACCCAAGCATAGCAATAATTGTGAGGGTGGCTAAGTACCTGTCAGTGTTTCATTCTATTGTACATAGGGTTGAAATGAGTAAGAACCAACTTGACAGCAACCAACAACAACTGCTGTAGTAGAGGGAAGATTATAATTGCAAAATTGCAAAATTGCAGATAAAAGAAGACATTCCAGAGTCATGTCAGTTATCTACTTCTGCATGTTTAAAAAAAAAAAAGTTTTTTCTAATAGAAAGAAATATTTGCAGATGAGAAAGGATTGCATATTTGGAGGTTATTTTGAAGTCAAATATAAATTTTAATTTCTTATGAGCATTATAAAGCAAATATCTTATTCCACTTCTCTTTCTGATACAATCCATTAGAATTTAACATAAATAATACTACATTTTCACTTTCAAGAATATTGTTAAAGTCTAACACATCTCTTCAATAATTGTTTAGGTAATAGAGTAAGTAATAGGACAATATCCTTAGAAATAATCTTTGAGTAATACTCAAAGTACCTTTGAGTAATATTTCCTTTAGGTAATTATACCAAAACATATCTCTTGCTACTATCTTCCTCAACTTAAAAAAAAAAGGCAGGAATGAATTTGGAATCATCAAATCTATCTTGAAAACGAAGAAAAAGATTGAGGAAAAGTATTTGCTTATCTTAGACAATGCTGAACGCTTTATAGGCTGACAGGAAAAAGTGATTTAAAGTGAAGGCCCCAGGAGATGCAAATCTAGGGAGATTTGAACTCTCTTCCCCCCGTGAAATTTACCAGACAATAAAAAAACAGTTGGCATAGGGTTGTTTTTGACTCTCAGATCTGACTTGATGGCATTTGGCTTGCTTAGTGATCCTGTAGGATACAGTAGGACCACTCCATAGTGGTTCCAAAGCTGAAATCTTTATGCTAGCAGACTGTAACATCTTTCATCCCTTATTCTGGTGGGCTGGAACTCCCCCACTTTTCCATTAGCAGCCCAACACTTAACCACTGTGCCATCAGATCTCCCTCTATAGGGAATTAGTTGGCCTTAAGTAAAACAGATTTTTTTCATAGTGTGGATTGTCCTCAATCTGATAAAGGCCTTAAAAGTAAACGTAGGGGAGGGGAGTAAAAGTGGGAGGTAGGTAAGGGGACTCTCCCTTTTGGGGAAGAGGAGTGTTCTGCCTCTAGACTAAGAATAGACATTTTGCCTGAACACTCTTATTCTTCATTCTTCTTGCCCCTTGACTATAACATTTGTAACTTATATGAGGTCCCCACATTTAAGTTCATGAACTTAATTGTTCTAAGTACACATGTCACTGGTGAATACTACTATGGTCACAAAGTACTCCCCTTGAAAAGCTATACACGGATGCCAGTGACTATTCCACCCTTCAGTGCAATTTTGGAACTCTTTCTGGAATGGCCATTGTGTCCACAGTAGCAAGTCTGTGAACTTAACTGTATACTTGTCTGTGAGGGAGTTTTTAGCCAGTAAATGAATAACTGTATTGGAACACCCTCCCTTCTCACTTGATCTGGCCCCCAATGACTTTTTTCTTTACCCAAAGATAAGGGAAATATTGAAAGGAAGTCATGTTGATGGCACTCAGGACATCAAGGGTAATACATCGACACCTCTAGTAGACATTCCAGAAAAAGAGCTCCAAAGTTGCACTGAAGGGGGGATGCAAGCTGGGAGAGCTTCTAAGGCACCTGTAGTGATATTTAGCAATGAGGTATTTAGCATTTTTTCTCGGATGAGTTTAAGAACTTAATTGTGAGTCTTCATACATGTGTCTCTAGCCTGTTGCCTTACCTGTGGATTTGGTCTTACCAAGCCAAGCCAAGCCACGCCAAGCCAAGACAAGCCAAACCCTTCATTGGTGAAACAGTTTTGACCCATAGAGAACTTATGTGACAGAGCAGAATTGCCTGATAGGGTTTCCAAGGAGTAGCTGGTGGATTTGATTATAGAAACTTTGGTTAGCAGTCAAATGCTTAACCACTGCACCAGCAGGACTCCTTTGAATTTGCCAGTAAGTGACAATCTTAAGATCTAATTCTTGAAGTAAATGTCTTGTTTTCTGTATCTCACTGGTTCTGTTTCTCTAGGGAAACTTGATGATAATCCTTAAAAAATTTTTAGATAAAGACTGGATCAAAATAAAAAAGAAAATTAGAAAATATTTTGATTGAAATAATAACAAAGATGTTAAGGCAACATTTAGAGCCAGCATTAGAGTTAAGGCACATATCTCAAAACAAGAAAACATACAGATCAAACATATGAATATCTAACTTGAGAATCAATTGAAAAGAGGTAGAAGAAGAAAGCTGATAAAACACATAGTAGAAAAGTAATAAAAGTGGGAACAGATCATAAGGAAATAAGAAACAGATGCAAATAAGAATCAGCAGATCCCAAAGCTGAATATAAGTATGAAGAATAAAAAAATGACATCACTATATATTCTATGCATTAAAGAGATAATGGGAGAACATGAATAATTGTATGTAAATATACTTGACAATACAGTTGACTGTAAGTAAACAAATTCCTTGAAAATGTAGTTTTCCAAAACTAGCACTAAAAAATATAATTGAAAATGTAGGTACTTGTTATGGATTTAATTGCCCCCCACAGAAAATGTTTTCACTAATTTGGCTGGACAGTGATTCCCAGTACTATATGATTGAGTGGTTTTCTACCATTTGATGAGATTTTCCTGTGTTTGTAAGTTCTGTCACTGTGATTTAATAAGATGGATTATCAATATTTATACTGATGAAATCTACAGGATTGTACTGTGTTTTAAGCCAATCTTTTTTGAGGTACAAAAGAGAGACACAAGTGTAGAAACATGGGGACCTCATACCACCAACAAAGCAGAGCCAGGAGCACAGTGCTTCCTTTAGACCTAAGATCCCTGTGCTAAGATGCTCCCAGTTCAAGGGAAGACTGACACATCATAAGGACCTTCATCCAGAGCGGACAGAAAATCTTTCCTTAGAGCTGGATCCTTGAATTCAAACTTGTAGCCTACTGGACTGTGACAGAATAAACTCCTCATGGTTAAAGCCATCCATTTGTGGTATTTCTCTTTTAGCAGCAACAGATGACTGAAACAGTAATCACAGGTATTAAAATTTTGAATATGTAATTTGACAACACCTTCTTCAATGAAGATCTCAGAAACAGATGATTTACTAACATATCTGATGAATGGAGAAAGAGGGGACACTTCTTGATTTGTCTGATGATCCAAATAAACTTAAAACTAAAACAGGACTATGGAAGTGTAAACTATAGGCAAATGGAAAACAAAAACTACATGATAATACCTTGACAGAGAGAATGCAGAAACAGTTTTTTTAAAAAAATATTTTTATGTAAGAATACTTGGTTGCTAAGTAGGATTTATCCTAGTTTTACAAGGATTCCTTAATGTGAAAAAAAAGTAAACAGAACATAACAATAAAACTAACAAAAAGAGTGATGACTATCGAAGGACTATCACAGTGGTTTAAGATAAATTAGAAAACAATCAGTGAATGTGATTTGTCTTATTAAGAAGAAAAATCATCATCATAATATGATGATGAAAAAAGGGGACCTATTTCAATTCTTTTATCATAAAAGGAAATCCTGTTGGTGTTGTTAAGAGCTACAGTGGTTAACCAAAAAGTCAACAGTTTAAATCCACCAGGTTCTTCTTGGAAACTACGCTACAGTTCTTTGATCCATGGGGTCACTATGCATCAGAATCAACTCTATGACAATGTTATAATATGTCTTGGTGTATTTCTTTTGAAGTCTATGTTTCATGGAGTTCGATGAGCATCTTGAATGGCTATCTTCTTTCATGACATCAGTATTTTCTGCTATCCCTCCTTGTTCTGGAATTCCAATTACTCATAAATTGTTCCTTGTTAAAGTCACACATGATTAATGATTCCTCTTTTTTTTTTTTTTTTCAATCTGATTTCTTCTCATAAATGCTGGCATCACTTGCTTTATCTTCAGTTTTGCTGATCCTGCATTCTATTTCCTCAGTCATGTTCTTGTGGTTTTCAATTGAATTGTCTAATTCTGTAATTTTATTATTGATCTGCAGGATTTCAGATTGTTGTTCAGCAGTTCATGTGGCTTGTTTAATTTTTCATTTTGTTCTGCTTCAGTTTGTCTAATCTCCATCCTAAGATCTAGAAGGCTCTGTACATAACTATTTTCTGTTCTATCTCTAATAATTTCAAGAATGCTGCTTCATCTGGGAAGTTTTTTATTCTTTATTTTGGGAGTTTAGTGGAGTCATGGTTGTCTGCTTCTTTAACTGGTTAGATAGTAATTGTTGTCTTCAAGCCATCAGAAAGCTGTTCAGCTTCTCTGGTGTTGAACCAGCTATCGTGTAGCTCAGAGAAGGTAGTGGGGAAAGACACAGCTTTACTCGGCCAGCAGACACTGCTGAGTTCTCTAGGTGAGCCTGTCTTAAGTACAGCTTCTCCACTAAGAGAGAAGCTGTTCAGTCTGGCAGTGCTGCTCAGAGTGGCAGCTGTCCCCAACTGGTCCCTCAGGGGTAGTAAGCCCCACTTCCTAGCTGACAAAGATGGAGACCTACTCATGCAGACTCTCTGGAGTCATGCCAGCAGATGCTATTGCACAGCTCAGAGAAGAGAGGAGGGAAGTGTGGTGTCACACTTCAGCTTCCAGACACTGCTACATGCTCTAGGTGCAGCTGTCTTAAGAACAACTTCTATACTGAGAGATGCTGTCCAGTGACAGCTGGTCCCAGCCAGGCCCTCAAGCTTGGTAGACTCCACCTCCCCGCTGACAAAGATGGTGACCTACTTGTGGAGACTCTGTGGAGCCACCTCAGCAAACACTATGGCATGACTCAAAGAAGGGAAGAGTGAAGGGCACTCCTGCACTTAGTGGCCAGTCACCTCTGTGCTCTCTAGGTGTGGTCTTAAAAACAGCTTTTCTGCTGAGAGAGGTACTGTCCAGTCAGACACTGCTGCTCAACATTGCAGCCAGCTCCAGCCAGGCCTTCAGGCATGTCTGACTCCATCTCTCCACTAAGATGGCATCCTACCTGTGTCACCTTTCCTGTGGTGTGCCAGCAGAATCTATGGCATAACTGAGAGAAGAGAGGCAGGGAGGGTGCTTCTGGACTTGGCTAAGAGCCACCACTGGTTTGTCCAGATGTTGCCTTAAGTACAGCCTCTCTGCTGCAAAAGACGTTGTCTACTCAAGTGCTGCTGCCCAGCATGGCAGCTGGCCCCAACCAGGCTTTCAGGCACAACAGCCCCAGTCCGTCTCCTGGTTGACAAAGATGGCATCCACACCTGTAAGCCTCACTGCTGCTGCACAAGCAGAAGTGGGACCATTTACACTGCCTTCTCACCTCCGACAAAGTTGGTATTCCCCTTCCTGTCACCCAGTCCATTCTCACAAATTTCTTCTGATCTTTGGGCTCAGAAAGTGTCCACTCAGCTCAGTTCAGTTGTTTTTCTAGGCCTTAGCTCTCAGAGGGAATTGAGGAGATGTGTAACTAGTCTGCCACTTGGCCCTGTGTCCCTCTCATTGTAGTGTTGATTTAAATTTCTGTAATTGCTGATGATCATGAGAATTTCCTCACGTATCTGTTAGCCACCTGGATGTCTTCTTTGATGAAGTGCTTGTTCATATCCTCTGCCCATTGTTTAATAGAGTTATTTATCTTTTACTTGTTGAAGTTTTTGTGGTACCTTATAGATTATGGAGATTAAACACTGATCAGACTCATGGTAGTCAAAAATTTTTTCTCGATCTGTAGGTAGGCTTTTTACTCTTTTGGTAAAGTCTTTGGATTAGCATAAAAGCTTGATTTTTTAGGAGTTCTCAGTTATCTGTTTTCTCTTTTGGTATTTGTGGATTGTTAGTTATATTTTGTACTCTGTTTATGCCATGTATTCCCAGAGTTGTTCCTATTTTTTTTCCATGATCTTTATTGTTTCAATTTTTATATGTAGGCCTTTGATCCACTTGGAGTTAGTCATTGTGTATGGTTTCAGATACAGGTTGTGTTTCAGATGGATATCCAGCTGTGCCGATATCATTTGTTAAATAAAGATGCTATCTTTCCCCAGTTTACAAACTTTGTACCTTTATCAAATGTCAGATGTTCATAGGGGATAATGTTGTATCTAGATTTTCAAATCTGTTCTATTGGTCTGTGTATCTACTTTTATACCAGTACTAGGCTATTTTGACTAACATAGCAGTGTAATATTTTCTAAATTCAAGTAGTATGAGGTCTCAAACTTTGTTTTTCTTCTTCAGTAATGTTTTATCTGTCTAGAGTTTTTCTGTTTCTGTGTAAAGTTGTTGATTTGTTTTGACATCTCATTAAGAAATGACATTGGAATTTGTATTGGGATTGCATTACAACTATAAATCACTTTAGGTAGAATAGGTATTTTCATGATGTTGAGGACTTCTTCTTTTATTTCTTTAAGAGTTTTTAACATGAATCCCTGCTGGACTTTGTCATAGGCCTTTGCTACATCATTTGATAAAATCAAGTGATTTTTGTCTTTTGTTTCATTTATGTGGTTGGTAATGATAATTATTTCTCTAATGTTGAACCATCCCTTATATGAATCCCATTTGGTCATGGTGAGTTATCTTTTTGATATGTTGTTGAGTTCTTTTGGCTAGACTTTCATCATGGATTTTTGTATCTAACTTCATAAGAGATATTGGTCTGTAATTTTCCTGTTTTTTTGCTGTCTTTATAAAATTTTGGTATCAGAGTTATGCTGGCTTCACAGAATGAGTTTGGAAGTATTCCATCATTTTCTATGCTTTGAAAAACCTTTAGTAATAGGGCATTTAACTCTTCTTTAAAAGTTTGATGGAATTCTGTAGTGAAGCCATCTTACCCAGGACTTTTTTGGGTTTGGAGCTTTTTAATTGCCTTTTCAGTTTCTTCTTTTATGAAGAAATTACTTAGGTGTTCTACTTCTCCTTTAGTACATAATGCCTTTCTATAAATTTGTCCATTTCCTCTAAATTCATTAGAGTACAATTTTCCTAGTATTCTGTCATGATTTGTTAATTTCAGTTTGCCAGCCAAGCCAAGTGCCGTCGAGAAGGGTCTGTTGTAAATAGCCCATCTCATTTCTTATTCAAGTTAATTCCTTCCTTTCCTGTTTCTCTTTTGTCAGTTTGGCCAATGGTTTATCAATTTTGTAGATTTTTTTTCTTTTTTATGACTGAGTGAAAATGTACATTCTCATATAAATTCACATGCCCACCTAATGCATCTTCCATTGCTCTCCCCGCCCGGTGACAGCACACTATTCCTCCCTGCTCCATGTGTGTCCCATCCTCCCAAAAGTCTCCTTTCCCCTCATCTCCACCCACTCTCCTTCCTCCCACCAGAGCTCCTGCAATGAAGCTCACTAGGTCGTGTCTCACTGACAACACAAGAATAAAAAGGGGTGCACCCTGAGATCTCCACTAAAAGACTGCAATTAATGGTCCAGCAGCTTCAGGGTTCCCCTGGGAGAACGGCCCCTGGCCCTGATGCTGCCATGGCCCATAAATCATAACAAAGGTCCACTCTTCAGACATGAATGGATTGGACTTGGTAATGCAGAGTGATCATATATTGGATGCACTTTATGGTTCTATGCATTTATAGGATAGATCTTTTTAAAAAACCAACTTTTGGTCTTATGAAAACTTTCAATCATTTTTCTATTCTCTATTTCATTTCATTCTGCTCTAATTTTATGATTTACCTTCTTCTGGTGCTCAAGAGGTTCTTTTGCTGTTCTCTATCTGTTCAAACTATAAGGTTAATTCTTTGATTTGGACACTTTTTTCTTTTTGGATGTGTGTATTTATTGGCATAAATTGACCTGTAAGCACTGCTTCTGCTGTCTCCCACTGGTTCTGACAGGATGTGTTTTCTTTCCCATTTGATTTTATGAATTCCTTTATTCCACCCTTGTCAGCATGGTCTCAGTCAAGTATTCTGAAATAAGTCTTATTGATTCTCCTTTGTGATCTTACTGATCTCCTTATCGATCTCCTTATGATTCTCCTTTGTAGGTTGTTTTAAAAGTGTCTCCTTTTCTTTTATTTTGGCCAGTTTGACTACAGTATGCTTTGATGTCTTTCTTTTGGGTTCTACTTTGTGTGGAATTCGATGAGCTTCTTGGATAGATATATTCTCACCTTTGATGATATCAGGGAAGATTTCTGTCAGCAAATCTTCAACTATGCTCCTTATTCTCCCTTCTCCTCTCTTGTTGATATTCCACTCACTCGTAGATTGTTCTTCTTTACACAGTTCTGCAGAATCATTAATGTATCTTTTCTTTAATTCTTCTATCTGATTTTTCCTCAAATATGTTGATGTCATGTGCTTTACCTTCAGTCTCACTAATTGGGCCTCCCATTATCTCGATTCTGTTCCTTTGACTGTCTATTGGGTTGTCTAATCTTATAATTTCATTATTTTATAAATTTCTAATTCTTACCACCCTGTGCTCTCTTGCAGCTTGTTCAGTTTGTCATTATGCTTCACTGAATTTTACTTAATCTCCTTCCTCATCTCTTCAGAAGTTCTAAATATTCATCTTTTGTATTATACCTCTGAAAATTCCAGGAAATTCTTTCTTCTCCTGGGAAATTTGACTTTTTGTTTTGGGAGCTTTCTGAAGAAATCTTGACCTGATTTTTTAAGTAACTGGAAATTTGCTATTGTCTCCAAGCCATCGGCAAATTATATTTATTCATTTGTTTGCTGTGTTCTAGCTTCTTGATTTGAAATGTTCAAATAGACTGACTGTGTGTAATAAGCGATTATTGTTGTTTGTGATGCTCTAATGTCCAGTCACCAGGTGATTAGAGCTATTACTAAACTTGAGAGCCCAAAAGTCCTTTTACTTTTTTTATGTGGATTCAGCTGTGGTATCCAAGTAGTCAGTCATCATGTATACGGGACAAGGTCTTGCCCATTGTCCTAGAAGGGCAGGAGTAATTTGTATAATCACTGGTGTCTGACAGCAGCCACTGAAAAAAGCAGGAGGCTAAGAGCCATCCATGAGTACCTGAGAAGATAGCATATACTCTTACATCTGAATCTAGGTGAGGGAACAATTTCGGCCCTGATTTCCTGGCCTAGGGAAATGGCAATATTTTCTCCCCCCGCCCCCCCCATTCTCCCATGAGTCTAATCTGACTCGATGGCACTTGGCTTGGCTTGGCTTCTCCCATTTGTTAAAATTATTTCTCATCTGAGTCTCAGACAACGGCTCAGAGTGGGCTTAAGGAGTCCCACTTTTGGTTCGGTTAATAGTTTCAGACTCCAGAGCCCAGCTCAGTGCAGAGAAAGAAGGGGGAGACTTGGTCAGGACAGGCTTGAGGAGTCACACTTCCAGTTCAGTTGATGGCATCAGACTCTAGGGTGGGTTACAGTTCAGAGAAGGGAAGGGAAAGCACTGGGAAAATGGAACTAGTCATATTTTGAAGGAAAGAATTAGATATGTCACAGTAGGTTATATGCAAATACTTAGCTTTTGATGATCCAGTGCTGTTTCCCAAAGGTTCTGCAGATGCCGGTGGACCCTCCAGGCAATTTTTCCTGCTGAGGAAGATCCACCTCTCAACTCACCACAATGTTTCATGGCAAGTCAGGTCTGTGGAATCTTATGTACTTGTGGTATTATTCTGCCTTATCCATTGTTACGTACAATTTCTCAACTTTCCCTTTAATGTTCAGAACTCATAGGATATCATATTTGCTAGATTCACTTGTTCTTTTGAGTGTTTGTTGTTAAAAGGTTCACAGAGAGTACATGTCTACTCTGCCATCTTAGCCCAGCCCTCCTATAGATTCTTTTTTTTCACAGTACACCATGTTTACTGATCACATACTTTATTTTGTATTTGCTATTTCACTAACAATCGGCTAGTTCACTCAAAGGTGACCTCAGTGTTTAGTTTCAGTTCAAGGCTTAAACAGTATATCAGAGTAACAGACTCAGAAAGTCCTTTAGTTTCAACTATTCCAGTAGTCTGGACTTTCTCAGAATTTGAGTTCTGTTCGACATTTTGCTCCCATTCTAGGAAAGTCTCTGTGTTATGGCTGTGACCAGAATGGTTGATAGTCGTAGCTGAGCACTATACGGCTCTTCTTATTTCAAGCTAGGTGAGTCTGTGGCTAATGTAATCAATTTGGTCTGTAGACTAGTTTCTTCTGAGGCTTTGGTTTCCTTCTTTCACTCTTGATGAGTAGAGAACAATAGATGTTCTCTCTCATTATGATGGCTAGGATTGTGTGTCACCTTGTCTGGGCCAAGATTCTCTGTATCTGTGTGTGATCACTCCCATGATTACATATTCTGTGAGTCACCAATCACTTTAAACAGAGTTTACTTGGGGGTATGGGCCTTTATAAGCAGACATTCTGGCCTTTTGCTTGCTCTGGATCCTGTGGCTCCCTTCTTTTTGTCTGACCTCCAACTGTTGGAACTTGAGCTAGCAGCTTATCTGCAGATCTTAAAATCTGTTGATCTTCAAAGCTCTCTGACCTGCTGATCTTGCATCTGTCAGCTCTTATGGCTATGTGAATGGAGAGAAGCCTCCATCCTGATCCAAGGACTTGGGATGCTGCAACCTGTACAACTTCATTATCTGCTTCCTTGACATAAATCTCTCTTTATATGTATTTATATGCTTTACTGATTTTTTCACTCTAGAAAACTTAGCCTAAGATGTTAGCTGAGTAAAGATCACAGCAGCCAGAGTAAAGATCACAGCACCCAGCTCTGCCTGGTTCAGAGGAGTCCTAGCTCCCTCCTCTGCCTAAATGGCCTGGCCTTTACAATATAGGAGCTGGGCTGTGAGCCGCCATCAGACAGCTACCCTTACAAGGCACTAAGCAGATTGCCTGGGATTCACCACAGGGGTGGCATTTAGCCTGTATGCCCCCAGTGTTGGTGCCTTCTCAGAGCATTCTTGCATTAAGACCAGTCTTTTGTGACTGAGATAGGAACTGAGCATACGTGGAAGCTTTGGCTGCCCCATTGCTCTCATCAGGTTAGATTTTCATAGGCCAGGGTTGGCCTGGCCAGATGCTCCTGCCCCATCAGCTATGTGGAGACACTGTTCATGTGTCACTTCTCTCCAGTCAGGCCAGGCACGAAACTTAGAGGAGTGGCTTCCCACTGGCTAGCCTAGGACACAGTGCTGGATACAGTGACAATGTGTCCCCAGGCCCAGTATGAGGCAGACCTCGGGGACCTCATCATCAAGAAAGCAGTGCTGGGAACAGAGCATATCATTTGGACCTGAAGTTTGTGTACTAAGACTCTCCCAGACCAAAGGAAGACTAATAATGAAGATTGTCCTCCAGAGCTGACAGAGATACAGCCTTTCCCTGGAATTGGCACAAAGAAAAATGTCAATATTTGGGTAAACCAAACCATATTACTGAGCTATATTTTATGACTTAAATATATATAGGAATTAAAGTGCATTATAACCATAACATCAACCAATCCAAAAAAACCTGTCAAATAGTCTCTGACTCATAGTGACCCTATGAGAAAGATTGGAACTGACTCAGAGTTTTCAAGGAGTAGCTGGTAGATTCAAAATGTTGAAATTTGGTAAGGAGCTGTAGTTCTAAGCTACTTCACTGTCAGAATAGTGTCAGGATAATTGTGTTCTAGGTTCTTCATATTATCTATAAAGGATCAAAATAATCACAAGTAAATTCCAACAGCCAGAGACATATGTTGATTTCTCCAGAGCATATTAAGGAAGATAAAATCATGCAATTTAACAGAGAATGAAATTAAATAGAAATATTACTACTTAAAAAGAAAGAATACTGTCCCAATCATCTCATGCTGCTTTAACAGAAATACTGTAAGCATATAGCTTTAAAAAAGAGTAATTTTATTTTGTCAGATTCCAGTAGGTTAGAAGTACAAAGTCAGGGTGTTAGCTCCAGGGGAAGGCTTTCTTTGCTGGCTCTAGTAGAAGATCTTTTTCATCAGTCTTCCCCTGGACTGGAAGTTTCTGAACCACAGGGACAGGGTTCCCTTCCAAAGGATGCAATCTGTTTCTGGCACTGCTTTCTTGATGGTACATTATCCTCAAATCTCTTCTTGCCTGCTTTTATATCTCAAGAGCCTCCCCCAAGACACAATATAATCTAGTGCCTTGAGTCCTGCCTTGCCAACACAAATGCCACTCATCCTTTCTCATTTACTCCATAGAGATAAGATTTACAACACAAAAGAACATCACACAATATTGGGAATTATGGCTAGGCAAACTGCCACACAGAGTTTTGGTGAGACATAATTCAATCCATGACATTCCATCCTTTGGCTCCCCCAAAATCACATCCTTGCAACTTGCAAAACATATTCACCCCATCATAGCAAAAGTCTTAAGTCCAAGTCTAAAATCCAGAAATTAATCTTCAACTATGAAATCTAGGACACAAGTTATCTGCTTCCAAAATACAGTGGCAGAACAGGCAGGCAAAAGTTAGGTGTTTCCATTATAAGCAGGAGAAAGAAGGCAAAACAGGCAACAAGCAAGTCAGCAGAAAGCATTACATTAGCTGTCAAAGCTTTGAAAATAATTTCCCATTTTCTAGGACATTTTACAGAATGGTCCTGTCCTCCAGAATCTAGATATTAGACACACTCTCCAGATTCTGAATGGAGGCCTCTTGGCCCTGTGCTATGGCTCTGCCTTCCAGGCCAGCTGGGACAGCAACTCTGCTCCACCAGCTTTAGGTGCACCATTTTCCTAGCCCATTGGAGTGGCAACTCCATGTTTCAAAACTGAGATCTTGGCCATAACTTTTGAGACTGAGGCAGCTCAGCTCTTTGTCTCTTCGGCTTCTACTTCCTATGGCCTCATGACCTGGGCCTCACACCCACATCTGCCCTGATGGGGAGGTTGTCCAAGTTCTCTAGCTACACCAATTTAAGTACCTGAGGGCACCCGACTCCACCAGAAAGCTTCCTACATACAGATATGCAACTTTCTCACTCCATGGATCAGGCAGCCGAGCTCCACCAACTTAAGTTCCTAGAGGCAATTCACTCTTCCAGGAAGCCTCCTGCACCCAGGCACACAGATCTCTCACACTGTGTATTGTCTCCAGCATTGTCTCATTCTGGTCTGTTGGTTCACTGCTGCTGCTACCATTTCTCTGCTTCTTGTTTCTCATGGCCTGTATTTTTTTTTTTTTTTTGGTGCTAATGAATCCACTTGGTTACTTTTGAGTCTTCTAGACATTCACAGTTTCAAAATTGCTTTTACTTTTTAGATTATCTGTTAGAGTAGCACCCCAGTATCTCAGTACCAATCTGTGTCGCAGTCATCTAGTGCTGCTTTAACAGAAGTAGCACAAATTAAAGACTTTAGAAAGAGAAATTTTATTTCATTACAGTCTAACAGATGAAAAATCCAATTTCATGGTATCAGCTCCAGAGGAAAGCTTTCTCCGCTGGCTCAGGTGGACTGAACTTGTTGTCAGTCTTCTACTGGAACGGAGGTTTTTGAGGTGCAGGGACCCCAATACTTTCCAAAAGATGCACTGTTCTCCCAGCACTGTTTTCTTGGTGGTATGAGGCCCATATATCCATTTGCCTCTTTTTCCTTTATATCACAAGAGGTTGCCCCAAAGCACAACACGATACCATATACTGAGGTCTGCCCTACCAAACACCATTGTCACCCATCCTCCTTCCAACACAGAGACAGGGTTTGCAACGTATGGAAACATAATGTAATACTGGAAATCATGGGTCAGTGACACTTCCATACTCATTTTAGGGAGGACATCCTTCAATCCATGACAACTACCAAGAAAACAAAATATAACATTAGTTAAAACACAAATAAACTGGTAATGCCATTAAGGTAAATTGGCTAAATATTCAAAGAAAATATAAAGATGATATTACTCTATTATAAAACAAAAAGTGGTTATGTGTTAGCTTTAAGAGATAAACATCAAGTAGATATACAGAAACTGTGTGAAAATAAAATCATAGAAAATGTATACTATGCAAACAATAATCAAAAGGAAACAAGTATAGGTTAAGTAATGTTAGGTAAATTATTATCGAAGTGGGGTAGCAATACTGCAGATATGAGGGATATTTAATGACAATAATATAATAAATCTGAAAGATATAAAAATTCTAAATGTATATGCAACCAAAATTGATCCAAAACATGTGAAGAAAAAGCTGACAAAATTAAAGGAAAGAAACAGCTAAAAATTTAAACTGTAGTGAGAATTTATACACATCTCTTATTAGCAACTTAGAGCTTTGGTTGGCAGAAGTTAAGTGCTCAACTCCTAACCAAAATGTCAGTGGTTTGAATCCCCCAGCTGCTCTATGGGAGAAATATGCAACAGTCTGCTTCTGTAAGGAATACAGCCTTGGAAACCCTCTGGAACAGTTTTATTTTGTACCACAAAGCCACTAGGAAACCCTGATTGTGTACTGGTTAAGAGCTACAACTGCTTACCAAAAGGTCAGCAGTTCAAGTCCATCAGATGCTCATTGGAAACCCTGTGGGGCAAATTTACTCTGTCCTGCAGGATTGCTACAAATCAGAACTGACTCAGTGGCGATGGGTTTTAATAGGGTCACTATAAATCAGATTTCACTTCATGGAAATGTCTTTCTTTGGCTCTTTAAAAAAATCAAACCATTGCTGCTGAGTCAGCTCTGACTTATGACAACCCTGTAAATATGATAGAATTTCCTCATAGGGTTTCCAAGGAGTGCCTTGTGTTTTCAAACTGCCTGTTTTTTGCTTATCAGCTGGAGCACTTAACCATTATGCCACCAAATAACTTTTGCTTACTAAATAACTGGAAAAGCAGACAAAAATTAATAGTAGATCTAAATAACACAGTTAACAAAAATGGAATTAATTTATTTAAATGGAGCATTACACCTAAGAACTGTAAATTCATATGGAATATCATCATGGATTGAATTGTGTGCTGTCAATGATTCCCTGTATTGCATGATGTTCTCTTACGTTGTAAACACTACCTCTATGATGTTAACGGAGGAGAATGGGTGGCAGTTATGTTGGAGAGGCAAGTGAAGAACTGGGGATCATATACTGCCAAGAAGAGTTGGGGACCTCATTATCACCAAGAAGCAGTGCCAGGAGTTGAATGTGTCCTTTGGAAAAGACTTTAGGGTCCCCGTGCCTGAGAAACTCCCAGTCCAGGGTAAAAATGATGACGAAGACCTCCTCTGGAGCTAACAGAAAATGCCTTTCCCTGGAGCTGACACCCTGAATTTGTACGTCTAGCCTACTGGACTGTCACAAAATAAAATTTCCCTTTTTAAAGCCTTCCACTTGTGGTATTTCTGTTAAAGCAGCGCTAGATTACTAAGACAAATGTTTAGCGCATTTACCCTGTATCTGGTAACAAAACAATCCACAAAAGACTGTAAAGGTTTGAAATTATGTAGGTTTTTGTAATCAAACCTCACTGAAATCAGTTTAGAAGTCAATAACTTGAGATTAATGGGACATCACCAACTTCCTGGCATTAAATAGGTCATCGGTCACAGAAGAGATTTCAATGGGAATCTGAGAATGTTTTCAGCTGAATGATGATGAAAATGTGATGTAAAATTTGGTGGTGATGTTAAGTCTCAACTGAGAAGAAAGTGTAAAAACTGTAGAGATTTATTAGAAAAAATGAAAAAAACCTGAAAATCCATTATCTATCAATATTAAGAAATCAAAAACAACTGTATACAAAAGGGGAAATTCTGGTGGTATAGTGATTAAGCTCTGTGTCTGCTAACCAAAAGGCAGCCGTTCAAATCCACCAGGCCTTCCTTGGAAACTCTATGGAGAGATTCTAAACCATCCCATGAGGTCGCTATGATTTGGAGACAACTCAGTGGCACTGGGTTTGGTTTTCTGTTTTCCTATACAAAAGAAGAAGAAAGAAATACTTAATGAGAAAAAATCAGTGATCAAAATTATAAATACTAGAGAAAATCAACTTTGCAAAAATTGACATTTAAAAATAATAAAATTGACAACCACTGTAACACTAGTCAAGGAAATTGAAAAATCATTAATTCTTAATATAGAGTCTGAAAACAACAAGATAGTATTGTGGACCATGCAAACTAAGCTGAATATATGAATATATGAAGAAGTCAGGAAGTGTTTCAATAAATTCAATAATTTTGTCAAATTGTTAATAGATCTCAAAACACAAAAAAGAAATATCAAGATGAAATACTAAAATGTATATTTTTAAGCTGTATCAATAATTTAGAATCTATTTAAAAAGAATATACTAAGCCTAACTGTTCCATAAGATTTAAAAATAAATAACATTAAATTTGTACAAATTGTTCCATAGTATAGGAAAAAGTAAAAAACATGTTCCTTTTATCATGCCATGTCAGTCTTGGTACAAAATTCTGATAGATATTAAAATAAAGGAAACATCTATGCCAAATTCAACAAAAACATTATTTATATATTTTAAATAAAATGTTAGAAGATTAAATTCATTAATATGTTAAAATGAATAAAGAAGTGTTAAAAGGAACAAATAATGACAGAAAGAATAAAGGTTGGCTTGGCTATCTTGTAAAAATCTGTCATAGTTTGTTATATTTGGAAATCATTCATTTAATGCAGAAAAATCATTCTAAAATATTCCTAATTGCATGATTTTTTTAATTACTAAAAGAAGAACAAAAATAAACTTTCTCTAATCTTACAATTTACAGAAGATATGAACTAAGGAAGTAGCAAATCTTTCCCAAAAAGATTCGTATTGAGGTAAAGTCACTTTCTCATCCCTCCTATTCATCTTCTATTAGAGGACCTAACTAGTACATTAAGGAAATAACAATAACAATAATAATAATAATAGTAAATGGTATAAGGACTTGTTAAGAAAGATACAAAGACTATACTTATTTACAGATAGCATCAAGAAAACCAAACCTATTGCCATTGAGTTAATTCTGCCACTTAGGGACCCCGTAAGTAGAGTAGAACTCCAATAGATTTCCCAAGGCACATCTGGTGGGTTCAAACTGCTGACCTTTTGGTTAGCAGTGGTAGCACTTAACCACTATGTCACTAGGGTTTCCACAGATAGCATAACAACTTATATTTGAGATCCAAAAGAAACTATGAATAAATTACAGTAATTTTAAAAGTTTGCAATGTATGTTCTATTTACTTACTTTTAATATATTTTATTGTGAATTAAAGACAGCTTTTCAATCAATATCATGTTGCCGTATAACACCCAGAACTTTCATGGCTATTGTATTCTAGCTGCTCGTCTTCCCCATGACAGCATGGTTCCCCTTTCGTCCAGAACTTCCCATGGCCTTTTAACCAAGTCCTGACCTTCCTCACCCAATCATCTCAGCTCCAGCAAAGAGCCTCTCAGACAACCCCATGCACATGTTTAAAGGTTTGATTGTCTCCAGTCTCAGTCTACGTTTTATATAGTCCAGGTCATTCTTTGTTTGGGGAGCCTGCCCGCCTCCCCATGCTGGATGCTCCTTGGGATTAGAGAGATGAGGAGCTATGCCCCAGGGGACTCTGTGTTCAGAAGGACCAACAAGTACGGTCTTTTGACAGACTTCTAGCCCTGTCCTCTATTCCATCACCCCCTATGTCCAGGACTTTACCTTGTACTGCATCTGGGCTCTCATCGCTGATGGCCAGGCTCCATCTAGCTCTTCTGGTCTCATGTTGAGGCAGACTGTGGCTTATCTGGCCCTTTCCATCTGTTCTATTTTCCTCCTGTCCTCGTTGTCTACCTTTTGCCTCTGGTCCAGGTGGATGGGGACCATTTCATGCTATTTAGGTGGCATGAAAGTAAAGTTGCTTCCAACTTTTTGCTATTGTGGAGAGAGCTGCAATAAACATCGGCATACATTTTTTTTTTTTAATTTTTATTTAACATGACTGAGTGAAAATATACATTCACGTATAAATTTACATGCCCACCTATATGCAGCTTCCACTGCTCTCCCTGTCTGGTGACTGCACACTATTCCTCTCTGCTCCATACATGTCTCATCCTCCCAACAGCTTCCTTTCCCCTACTCTCCGTCCACTCCCCTTCCTCCAGCCAGAGGTCAGCAAGATGATAGCCTGTAGATGTATAGAACCATAAAGTGCTTTCAATATATGGTCATTCTGCACTGCCAAGTCCAATCCATTCCTGTCCAAAGAGTGGACCTTTGGCATACATTTTAAGACACCAGCGGCCGGTCATCCAGGTGGAATGCAGAGCATTCTTTTAAGAGAGGGACAGTGAAAAAAAAAGCTTAGGTATGCCAATCAGTCTGAAAGTCCCTTTAGGGCATGGTCCCCTGATGCCACTGTTTCTATGTTCTTTCAAAGAGGTGGACCACATTAAAGGGACAGTTTGGTTTTGAAGTTGAATAGTTGTTGATATAGCACTTCTAGTGCATGATGTCACATCCTACACCCAACCCTAATCATAGCCACTATCTAATTTGTAAAAATCCCTCTCCCTTCCTCCTTCTCCACCTTAGTAACCATCAAAGATTGATTTCTTCTGTACTTAGTTGCTTTGTTGTGTCTTTATAATATCTGTCTCATAAAAAAAATTGTCCTTTTGTGTCTGGCTAATTTTGCTCAGCATAATTTCTTCTAGATGGTGTCACATTGATATATATTTCTCTAGGCAATTGTTTCTTATCATTGTGTAGTATTCCATTCTGTGGATATACCATAGTTCAGTTTATCGCTTGTCTGTTGATGGGCATCTAGGTCACTTCCAGCTTTTTGCTATTGTAGAGAGAGTTGCAATAAACATCAGCATACATGTATCTGTTTGCATGGTAGCCATTATTTATTTGAGATATATTCCAAGGACTAGGATTGCTAGATCATATGCTATTTCTATTTCTAGGTTTTCAAGAAAGCATCAAATCAATTTCCATAGTGACTGAACTGTTTTACAGTCCTACCAACAGTGTAGAAGAGTTCCTTTCTCTCCACATCCTCTGGCATTTATTATGCTATATTTTGGATTAGTTCCAGCTTTGCTGGGGTGAGGTCATATCTCATTGTGGTTTTCATTTGGATCTGTCTGTTGCCTAGGGATTGTGAGCATTTCCTCATGTATCTGTTGGCAACCTGTATGTCTTCTTTGGTGAAGTGTCTGGTCATGCCTGTTGCCTACTTTTTAATTGGATTATTTATCTTTTTCTTGTTGAAGTTTTGCAGTGTCTTGTGGATTAAAGAGATTAGGTGATGGTCAGAAACTTGGTGGGCAAATATTCATTCCCACTCTGTAGGCAGTCTTTTTATGCTTTTGATAAAGGCTTTAGATGAACCTAAGTATTTAATTTTTAAGAGTTCCCAATTATCTAGTTTCATTTCTGATGATTGAGGGTTGTTGGTGGTTTTTGGTAGACAGTTGATACCGTATGTTAGGGTTTCCAGGGTCTTCCCAATTTTTCTTCCAGCAATTTTATTGTTTTAGCTTTTATATTTAGGTCTTCGATCCATTTTCAATTGTTTTTTTGCATGGTGTGAGATAAGAGTCTTGTTTCATTTTTTGGAAGATGGATAACAAGTTATGCCAACACTGTTTGTTGAAGAGACTGTATTTTTCCCCAGCTCACAGCCTTTGGGCCTTTATCAAATATCAGCTGTTCATAAGTGGATGAAATTATATCTCGATTCTCAATTCTACTCCATTGGTCTATGTTTCTATTTTTGTGCCAGTACCAGGCTTTTACTTTGAAGAAAAGACCTAAACAGAAGATTTTAGAGAACAACTCGAGAAGACATATGCAAAGAGTTGGAAATGGAAAACAGAAGGGAAGAACACATTCAGCATTTCTCAAGATGAAAGAACTGGAGAAAAAAGTCAAGCCTCGAGGTGCAACAGTGAAGGATTCTACAGAGAAACTTTTAAATGACTTAGGGAGCATCAAAAGAAGATGAAAGGAATACACAGAGTCGTTGTACCAGAAAGAACTAGTTGATGTTCAGCCATTTGAAGAGGTATCATATGATCAGGAACCAACGGTACTGAAAGAAGAAGTCAAAGCTGCATTGAAGGCGTTGGTGAAAAACAAGGCTTAAAGAATTGGTGGAATAACAACAGAAATACTTCAACAAAGATGCAGTGCTGAAAGTGCTTACTCCTCTATGCCAAGAAATTTGGAGGACAGCTACCTGGCCAACTGACTGGAAGAGATCCATATGTATGCCCACTCCAAAGAAAGGTGATCCAACATAATGCGGAAATTACTGAACAATATCATTGATATCACAAGGAAGTAAAATTCTCACCAAGGTTATTCAAAAATGACTACAACAATATATTGACAACGACCTGCCAGAAATTCAAGCTGGGTTCAGAAGAGGACATGGAACCAGGGATATCTTCACTGATGTCAGGTGGATCTTAGCTTAAAGTAAAGAATACCAACAAGATGTTTTCTTGTGTTTCATTGACTAAGCAAAAGCATTTGACTGCATGGATCATACTAAATCATGGCTAACGTTGTGAAGCATGGGAATTCCAGAGCCCCTAATTGTGCTCTTAAGGAATCTGTACATGGATCAAGAGGCAGTTGTTCAAACAGAACAAGAGCACAGTGCATCGTTTAAGGTCAGGAAAAATGTGTATCCTTTCACAGTAACTTTTCCATCGGTATGCCAAGGAAATAATGCAAGAAACCTGGATTATCCAAAGAAGAATGAGGTATCAGGATTGGAGGACGACTCCTTAACAACTTGCATTATGCAGACGACGCCATTTTACTTACCGGAAATGAAGAAGATTTGAGACACTTACTGATTAAGATCAAGGATCACAGCCCTCAGTATGGATTGCACCTCAGCATCAGGAAAACAAAAATCCTCACAACTGGACCTATAAGCAATATTGTCATAAATGAAGAAAGGGTTGAAGTTGTCAAGGATTTCATTTTACTTGGGTACACAGTCAATGCCCTTGGAAGCAGCAGTCAAGAAATCAAAAGATGTGTTGCAATAGGAAAATTTGCTTCAAAGGATCTCTTCAAAGCATTCAAAAGTAAGGACGTCACCTTGAAGACTAAAATGCCCTGACCCAAACCATGGTATTTTCAATTGCATCATATACATGCAAAAGCTGAACCATGAATAAAGAAGAGAGATGAAGAATTGATACCTTCGAATTGTGGAGTTGGAGAATAATGTTGAGTGTGTCATGGACTGCCAAAAGAACTAACAGGTCTGTTCTGAAAGAAGTACAACCACAGTGATCCTTGGAAGCAAAGATGACAAGACTGTGTCTTACATACTTTAGAGATGTTGTTAGGAAAGATCAGTCCCTGGGAAAGGACTTCATGATTGATAGACTGGTGGGTCAGTGAAAAAGAGAAAGACCCTTGATGAGATAGATTGACACAGTGGCCACAACAATGGGCTTAAGCATAAAAACAATTGTGGACATGGCACAAGACTAGGAAGTGTTTCATCCTGTTGCTCATAGGGTCTTTATGAGTCAGAACCTCCTCAATGGCACCTAACAACAACACTACCAAGCTGTCTTGGCTACTATGGCAGTGTGTAGGTTCTTCTTTAGTAGTAACTTACTTGTCCATCATTTCCTCCCTTTCTATACGAAGTTGGTGATTTGTTTCTCCATCTCATTGAAAATGTCACTGGAATTTTAATTGGGATTGCACTGTATGTATAGAGTACTTTGAGAAATGTAGACATTTCCATAATGTTAAGTCTTCCTATCCAAGAGCAAGGTAGTTTCTATACTTATCTAAGTAAGTCACTTTTAGTTTCTTGCAGTAGTGTCTTGTAGTTTTCTTTCTATAGGACTTTTACATCTCTGGTCAGATTTATTCCTAGGTATTTTACCATCCTGATGGCTATAGTAAATGGTAAAAATTTTGTGATTTCCTCTTTGATGGTCTTTTTGTTGGTGTAAAGGAATCCCACTGATTTATGTATGTTTATATTGTTTCCTGATACTTTGCTGAAGTCTTCTACTAGATCCAGCAGTTTTTTGGTGGATTCTTTAGAGTTTTCTGTATATAAGATCATGTCATCTGCAAATAGCAGTATTTTAACTTCTTTACCAATTTGGATGCCTCTTGTTTCTTTATCAAGTCTAATTGCTCTGGCTAGGACTTCCAGAACAATGTTGAATAGAAGTGGTTACAATGGGAATCCTTGTCCAGTACCTTTTCTTAAGGGGAATCTTTTCATCTTCTCTCCATTAAGTACAATATTAACTGTTGATTTAGTGTAGATGCCATTTATTATGTTGAGAAATTTCTCTTCTATTCGTATTCTACTGAGTTTTTAACATGAATGGATGCTGGACTTCATCAAATGCCTATTCTGCATGGATGGATAGAATTAAGTGGTTCTTGTCTTTCACTTTGTTTATGTGGTTGATTACATTAAAAAATTTCCTGATGTTGAACCATCCTTGTATCCCTGGTATGAATCCTACTTGGTTGTGATAAACTGTTTTTTGATATGTTATAGAATTCTGTTAGCTAGGATTTTTGCATCTAAATTCATGGGAGATATTGTTCTGTAAATTTCCCTTTTTTGTGCTGTCTTTACCTGATTTTGGTACCATGGTTATACCAGTTTCATAGAATGAGTTGGGGGGTATTCAATCCTTTTCTATGCTCTGGAATACTTCTAAAAGTAGTAATGTAAACTTTTCTCTGAATATTTGGTAGAATTCTCCAGTAAAGCCATTTGGGCCAGGGTTTTTTTTTTTTTTTTGGCTAGCGAAGCCAGCCAAGTTTTTTAATTAATTTTTCAGTCTCTTCTTTTGCAGCCGGTTTGTTTAGTTGTTCTATCTCTGATTTTGCTAGCTTAGGTAGGTGGTGTTTTTCTAAAAAAAAAAAAAAAAAAGTCCATTTCCTCTAGGTTTTCAAATTTATTAGAGTACAATTTTTTGTAGTATTCAACTATGATTATTTTGATTTCACTACAGTCTGTTGTGATATCACCCATCTCATTTCTTATTCAGATTATTTGTTTCTTCTCCTGTTTATCTTTTGTCAGTTTAGCCAATAGCTCATCAATTTTGTTGATCTTTTCAAAAAACCAGCTTTTGGACTTGTCTACTCTTTCAATCACCTTTCTATTTCCTATTTTGTTTACTTCTGCTCTAATTTTAATATGTTGCTTTCTTCTGGAGACTGATGGGTTCTTTTGCTGGAATCTTTCCAGTTGTTCAAGTTCGAGAGTTAATACTTTAATTTTCACCCTTTCTTCTTTTTTGGATGTGCATGATTTTTGAGGTAAATTGACCTCTGAACACTGGTTTTGCAGCATCCCATAGATTTTGGTAGGATATGTCTTTGTTCTTGCTTGATCCTATGAAATTCTTCATTTCATCCTTGATTTCTTCTATTATCCAGTAATTCTTGAGCAAAATGTTATGCAGTTTCCCTGGTTTTGATTTTATTTGGGTCTTTTTTTTGTTATTGATTTTTAGTTTTACGGTGTTATGGTCTGAAAAGAAGCTTGGTATTATTCCAATATTTAGAATTTTGTTGAGGATTCCTTTGTGGCTAACATGTAATCAATTCTGGAGAACATTCCATGTATATTTGAAAAGAACGTATACTTGGTTGCTGCTGGATGAAGTGTTTTCAACGTGTCTGTGAGGTCAAGTTGGTTGATTGTGGCATTTAGATCTTCCGTGTGTTTACTAAGGTTTTTCTGAGATGTTCTTTCCTTTACTAGAGTGGTACATTGAAGTCTCCTACTATTATCACGGAATTGTCTATTCCCGTCTTCAGTACAAATAGTGTTTGTTTTATGTATTTTGAAGTCTTGTTATTGAGTGGATAGATATTTAGAATGGTTATGTCCTCCTGCTGTATTGAGCCTTTAATGGTTATATAGTGTCCCTCTTTGTCCCCTGTGGTGGATTTAACTTCAAAGTTTATTTTGTCAGAGATTAGTATTGCCATTCCCACTCTCTTTTGAAAGTTATTATCCTGATATATATATATATATATTTCCAGTCATTGATTTGTAGTTTGTGTCTTTGAGTCTAAGGTGTGTCTCTTGTAAGCTTCATATAGATAGGTCGTTTGGGTTTTTTTTGTTGTTGTTTTTATCTAATCTTCTACTCTCCTTCTCCTTGTTAGTGCATTTAGACCATTTACATTCAGTATGATTATTGATATATATGATGCTAGCACTGTCATTTTCATGCCTTTTGGGGGTGTTGTAGACAGTTCCTCTGTTGCATTCAATTTTCTGTGCTCAGTCTTTTTTGTGTGTGTTCTTTTCATGGCTTTCAGTGTTTGTTTGTTTTTTTGAAATTGTTGTGATTTCATGTTTTGCCTGCTTTTTGGTTAGTCTGATGTTTTGGCATGTAGAATTATAAGATTCTTTTGCTGTTACTACCTCAGTCTCCTTTATTAATCTAAAAGTAATCCAGACTTTAGTGTCTTTGTGTCTCCTTGACTTCCTCCACAACTGGAAGATCTATGTGTACATTTTTTTGAACCTCTTTGACATAGAATGTAGTTGTCAATTACATCCTGAGATCTGCTTATTTACATTTCTTTTTAATTTGGTTTTGGTTATAATTTTTGGATTTTCTCTCCTGATGATATCTAGACACTCTGTTGAATGTTGAATGCTTAAGTATATATCTGATGTCATTGATTTTCTATTTGAAGATCTTCCTTTAATGTTTCTTGCAATTTTGGTTTGGTTTCTGCAAATTCTGTACATTTCTGCTTATCTGCGAAAGTCTTAATTTCACCTTCATGTTTGAGAGACAATTTCATGGGATATATAGTTCTTGGTTAGCTGTATTTTTCCTTCAGGTTTTTATGTTAGCCCATTGTCTTTGAGCCAACATGGTTTCAGCTGAGTAGTCTGAGCTTAATCTTAATAATTTTCCTTTGTAAGTTATTTTTTGTTTAAATCTGGCTGCGTTAGTAGTCTTTCCTTGTCTCTTTTATTGAGCTTGATTATAATATGACTTTCTGGAAACCCTGGTGGTATAGTGATTAAGGGCTATGACTGCTAACCAAAAACTCAGCAGTTCAAATCTGCAATATTCTCCTTGGAAACTCTATGGGGCAGTTCTGCTCTGCCCATAGGGTCACTATGAGTTGGAATCAACTCAATGGCCCTAGTTTTTGTTGTATTTATGTCAGGATCTATAGTGAGTGAGGTTTGATGAGCATCCTGAACAGAGATCTTCTCATCTTTCATGATGTCAGGGAAGTTTTCTGTCAGCAGATCTTCATCTATTCTCTCTGTATTTTGGGAAATCCTGCCTTGTTCTCATACTCCAATCATTTGATTTTGTTCCTCTTAATAGAGTCCCACAGCAGCCTTAGGAATTATTCTGTCTTTAAGTTGTTTATCTGAATTTTCCTCAGGTGTGCTGCTTCATTTACTTTGTCTTCAGTCTCACTAATTCCACATTCCATGTCATCAATCTTGCTCCTTCAACTTAAACTCAGAGATTTTATTGTTAATCTACCCAATTTCAGAGCATTTCTTGCAGTTTATTTAATTTTCCAGTGTGCTTTGCCGCATTTTGGCTGGTATCTTGCACAACTCTGTACATCAATCTTTTGCATTTTGTCTCTGATAGTTTCAGGAACTCTTCTTTGTCTGAGAAATCCATCAATACTTTATTTTGGGAGTTTTCAGAAGCCATGGTAATCTGCTTCTTTTGGTGTTTAGAAATTGTTTGTCATCTTCATGTCATCAGAAAGACATTGCAGTTCTGGAGGGACTTAATAGTTCGTTGACCTGTCCAATGTCTCTCTTTAGGGGCTGGAATGTAGATTCTCAGGAGGTCTGATTATTTTCTGATACCTGATCTTAGTGTCCTGCACTATACCGCAATTACCACAGCCCATGAGTGGATGATTCAGAGGGGGTCGCACCTGCTTTCAGCAACATCACTGCCTTTTCTTCCTCTGGGGCTTGGGGGTCATTGAAGCAGCCAACATACTTATGTAGCACTCCCAAGGTGGATAGGACACAAGTGCCACTGTTGCAGCTGCCTCTGATTTGGGCAGGTCCTTCATGGAGCCTCAGCTCAGCTGTTAGGTGGGGGAGAGATCACAAGCTCCTTCACCACTTCAGGCTCCTTTGCCAAGGCACCGCTGTGCCTGGGTTGAGTGGGTCACAGGAGGATCCTTGGTCTTGGCTTTCAGCCAGGGTAGAGAGCATGCCATTCATCAATGCCACCCCTTTGTTGCTGGTGCTGCTGGTGCTGTTGCCTCTGGGTTAGGCAGGTTGCAGGAAGAACCTTGAATAAGGCTCTCTAGCAGAGGAGGGGTGACATGCCCCTTCACCACTGTGACCCCTTTGCCACTGACCCCACTGCCCCTAGGTTGGACAAGTTGCAGGCAGAGCCTCGCAGAGGCTTTCAGGTGGGGGAGGGGTCACATATGCTTTCACTGCCACAGGCCCCTTTGCTGCTGACTCTGGATTGGGCTGGTCAGTGGAGGAGCCTTGGTCGTGGCTCTCAGACACGTAAGGATTTGGGCCAGCACCTTCTCATGCTGCTGCTGTCTCTGTTGCCTCTGGACTGGACAAGTACCTCCTGGAGCTTCTGCTGTTGCTCTCTGGTCAGGGAGGGTTCCCAAACCCTTATCCACAGCTCCTAGGTCATACGTGCACCCTCCTCGTCACTGCCTCCTCTGCCTGTGGGCTGGGCTGGTCTGGTCTCTCAGGGATCTTCAGTCACAGCTGCAGCTCACTGGCAGGGGAAGCACTGTGCACTTCCTTGCCACCACTCCTGGGACACACACTTCTCCCATGTCACTGTCACTGCCACCCCAGGGTCACACACATTCCTGGGGCCACTCCTGTTTCAAGGCTGGGTGTACACTCATGCCACTGTGCTGGGCAATGCATGTGTTTCCTCTTTACTTTTCCCAGTACCACCACTCTAGTGCCTCCGGAGCCACTGGGTCCTAATGCCTTCTAAGCATTGAACTGGTCTCAAGCCTCTATGACCTGTGTAGGGCCTTCTGTCTTGGGCTGCGTTCTTTAAGGAGATGTGAATCATCTTTGCTCCAGACCTGGTGGTACCTTTCAGTCCTGTGCTGCAGATTTATCGCTTGGGGAGCTTTACTGTGCCTGCTTCACCATCTGTACATGGGATTTCTTTGTCTGGAGCCCTCTGTTGCCTCCATGGTGGTCCAGTGCTCCTATGATATTCCTGTCACTCAATCCATTCTCATATTTTTCTAACAGGTGTTCAGGCCTCCTGGAGTATCCAGTTTGGTTGGTTTAATTGATTCTACCATTCTCAGTTTTTAGAGGGTTCACAGGATCTCACGGCTATGCCACCTTCTTAACTCTACCTCCCACAAGATACATTTAAAAAATAACACAAATGAATACCTATAAAGTAGAAAAAAAATCAGAAAATGGAATCTTAAAATGATAACATTTAAAATGTCATTGTAACACATCAAAATCAGGAAGTAAATCTAATGAAATATATGTAATAGCTCTATATCTATTCCATTGCCATCAAGTTGATTTCCATAGTTGACTTTACATGACAGAGTAGAATTGCCCTGCGTGGTTTCCAAGGAATGGCTGTTGAATTCTAACTGCCAACTTTCTGGTTAGCTGCCACACTTTTAACTGCCGTACCTCCAAGGCTCCATACCTCTACACAGACTATACCAAAATATTTTGAGAGAAATTTAAAAGGCCCCAAATAAACCAAAATTTGTACAACATACTATGATTTCATAGAAGTGGCAATTTTCCCAGAATTGATCTATATACTAACACTATATTATGTTTCAAAATTTGACACATCCATTTTTGATCAAATTGACATACTGGTGCTGAAATTTATATAAAAGTTCAAAAAGCCTATAATGCCCAAGGTAATATATATATTTTGAAAAAGGGCAAACTTAATATCAATTTTAAGGTATATTTTCAAATATATTGTTAAACTATTTTAACTAAGACAACAACTCTGTGTTGCTTCAATAAACTGAACATGGCAAAATACGGAATTCAGAAACAAATCTCATATTATGGTCACCTGGCTTATGCTACTGACAGTTTACAGTGCAGTGGAGAAAGTGTGGTCATCAAGAAATTGTGTTCAGTTAATTGGATATACTTGTGGAAAAATAAAAAAAAAAAATTTAACATTTAAAATTCATGAAACATACAACACACACTGATTTGTTCCAAATAGCTTACGAAAATAATTGAAAGGTAAAACAATAAATTATCTAGAAGATGATATGAGTTTATCTTGATGAACTGGAAGTAGATAAAGTGCTTTTAAAGCAGAACATATCCACAAAACTTATGTAAAAATATAAGTAAAATAAAATACTAAAAAATATATTAAAATATAGAAATTACATTTTAGTCCTAATGTATAGGTCAAAACATCACATAAAATGATATAATCCATGTAATTGTATTTATCTTTTTAATAACAGTGAATTTTGTCTAGTAAATCACCAAGTTATGTTTTCACTATGTAAATCTATTTCTTCCTCTCTACTGACAAGAAATAGAATATATTGTAACAAGTCACATTATTGCCTCACAGCGGTGTAACTAAGTACATTTTCTTTTCTTTTTTTAATGATCTAGTGCATATGTTAGAAAGAGAGCAAACACTTTGCCCAAGACAATAAACTACAAAATTCAGTTATAGTATTTGGTCATAAACTGAGGCTTTCATGCTGATCGACAAAGAACAATGATGAATAAGTCCTTTATTTCTCCATGTATGTCAGTATACGAGCTTGCATGGCACAAGCAGTCAGACCACCTGTTAAGAGCAGTTTTATTAATAGTTCCTGCTTACATAAGGGTACTTCATTTATCAACTTCATTGATTGTGACAAAGTGCTTATGCCACTGGCAAAGGCTGGCTCAGCCAAGGGGCAAAGAAATAGCAACTGTAAGAAAGTCACTTAAAGACTTTGGCCTGCTTGAATCAGCCAGCTTAGAGAAAAAAGAATTGTGGAATTAAAAGTCCTAGTTTTTTGTTTTTTTTTTTTTTTTCCCCTCTGAGTAAACTAGTATTCCTAATGATGGCAGTAATTATAATTATATGGTTAGGAAAAATAAGGTCAAGTATTATCTCCATTTGCTGTTTCGTTTTTTTCAATATGCAATAGAACTCTTGGAATATCCTTAGAATTTTGTCTTTGTTGTTTATTAATGTAATCAGGACTGAGTGGAATATTTGTTTTCCATGGTTTAAAAAGAATTCCCTACAGTATCTGATGTCAGCTTGAAGATTCTTTAAAGTATGGAGTTTTGTTAAATTGGCTGTTTTGAGAATGATGTCGCACCAATGTATGTGTTCTTGCCTAATATTACTCTGGTATATGCATTTAGCACTTGATGGATTGAGGTAAGACTCTCATTAGTTGAGGATAATTAGCAGACATACAATTTAATTTAGTGAAGCATCTGTGTTACACAATACACACACACAAACACATGTATTCACACACACATTTTATTAATGTAAGACTACTCAGAGTCATGAAAATATTAATCCCGTTAAATGTGAAACAATTCTACATGATTTTAAGATATTTAGAAACTAGTTTTGTTGTTGTTTAGTGGATTTGTCAGTGTTAAATCTCAGCTCAGTCACTGTACATTTTCACATCTGAGGGTTTTATTGAGAACGTGATTTCTCTTTAGGTCTGAGTCTTACAATTTCTCAAGGAGCTAAGAACAACAATAATAAAGATGCATTTTTAGTGAAACGAAGAGAGAAACGTAACCACCAAATTGTGTAAATGCCTAAAGAATTTGTACCAGCGTGGTCAAGCAAGAAGTCTCACCTAGAAACACTTAAGAACTACAATTCTTAGGATGGTTTCAATGAATTTATGGCAACCTGTGCAGTGGAAATAAATAAACTAGCTTCTTTTTTGAGAATTGATGTACTCAAGAAGTTTTTCTATTATTGGGCCACTAAGAAAATTTTACTGAGCTACAAAAAGTAGAAATAGTGTAGCAAATAGTCTCTGAACACAATATAGCATTACATATTGAAATAAAAATACACACAAATATAAAACCCAGATTTGGAAGGAAAAATATCACTCAATTTCTTGATAAAGATTCAGATTTAAAGAAAAGAAAAAAATACAGTCACAACCCGTGGGATATAAATAAAGCAGCATGCAGAAGAAAAAGCGTGTAAATTAATTTTGACCAGAATAATTGTAAATGAATTCAGGCAGCTGCTTAGTAAGTTTGAAAAAAATTTAATGGTGACAAATGAAAAGATTTGAATAACATCGTGAAGTATTTTAATGCCAAGCCTCATTTTAATTCATTTTTTCTTTTCTTTTTCTTTCTTTTTTTTTTAAATATCAGTAACCGCTTGCCTTGTGCTGTTTTCAAACATGGATATAAACTCAGGAATAGAATTTTATTTCTTTAAGAGTCAGAGTTTGTTATATATATGTGAGACCTTCAAATACAGAGAAATACAGGAAGTCTGCTTGCGTTTATTTTTTCTAACTTTATTTTTGTAATTATTCATACTGGTTAAGTGCTACATCTGCTAACCAAACAGTTGGCAGTTCAAATCTGCCAGGTGCTCCTTGGAAACTCCGTGGAGCAGTTTTACTCCGTCTTCAGGTCACTGTGAGTTGAAATAGACTCGATGCTAGTGGGTTCGTTTCTCTGGAGAGCGGGGCTGTTATTGAGCACTGTTGAGTTTATCTGAGCTCATAAGCTATTCCAAGTCACAGAGTGGAAATACCCCATAGGGTTTTATTGGAAGTAGTCTTTACAAAACCAGATTACTGGGTCTTCTAAGAGCAGCTGAGAGGATTCAAACCATCAAAACTTCAGTTAGCCGCTGAGCACTTAACTTTTGCACCACTAGGGTTTCTTTCTTTTTCTTTGTTTCAGTTGTGATTAAGTGAAGGTATACAATCTGAATTGAATTTGCGTGCCCGTCTATATGCAGCTCCCTCCGCTGTTGCCCAGTGACAGCACACTCTGCTTTTTCACTCTGTTAAGTGTCCTGCCCTCTTAAGAAACAATCTCCCGAACCCTCCTCTCTAGCTTTTTGTCTCCCGTCTAGAAAGAGATCAGTACAATAGCATCCTATAAATCAATAGAACACTAAAGTACACATACCACTTGCTCACATTGTGTCCTGAATCCAGTCCACCTTTGCCCGAAGAGTTGACCACAGTAGTGTTTTCTGGACAGGGGCAGAAGCCGGTCTGAGGGCAGTGCTCTGAGGTGATCATTAAGACCGTGGGATCATAAATTGTGGCCTTTTAGCAGAGTTTTTCGGTGCGCCCCTCTTTAAATCATGTTGCTACAGGGACACAACATTGTTTGCCCCTCCATGGATGTCTTTGGTGGTGACCGGGCACCCGTCTGGTTCTTCTGATCACATGTTGCTAGTTTCCCATTCACAGGCAACCTTCTGTCTTCTGGGCCCTTTTTCCCCCTGTTATTGACGGCGATCATCTGTTTCGGATGAGTTGGGAAGATTTGGTGCACCTCAGATGGCAATTTGCTAGTTTTAAGACCCAAGATGCCACTCACCACTTTGGGGTGCAGAAGACTCTGTTAACAATAGACTACTTATGCCAGTTGGCCTAGAAGTTCTCGGCTTCGAATTCCTCCAAGAGCATGGTCCCCAGACATTGCCCCTGCTACCCTATCCTTACAATATTGGGTTAAGATTAGAAGAGTTTTCAGTTTATGTTGAAATTCAGTTGTTGATCTACCATCTACTGTGTGCTGTCACTGCTTTCACCTAACTAATCTATGACCAACCCTCTCCCTCCGTTACCACACTTGTTGCTGTCAGAGTCTTTTCTTCTGTACATAAGTCTAAGTATTTACAGTAGTGGTCTAATACAATATCTGTCCTTTTGCCAAGGATTGATTTCACTCAGCATAATCTCTTTCATCGTTGTTTTTTACCATTGCATAGTGTTCCACTGATTATATGTACCATACTTTGTGTATCCACTTCTCTGATGATGAGCATCTGGGTTGATTCTATCTTTTTGCTATTGTAGACAATGCTGCAATAAACGTTCGTGTGCAGTATCTGTTCATGTGACAGCCTTTGTTTCTGTAGGATATATTCTGAGCAGTGGGATTACTGGATCAAATGATATATCTATTTCTAGCTTTTTAAGGAAGCTCCATATTGCTTTCCAACGAGGTTGTACTGTTTTTCAATCATACCAGCAGTATAGGAGAGTTCCAATTTCTCCACAGCCTCTTTAGCATTTGTTCTTTTGTGTTTTGGGGATCATGGCCAGCCTTGTTGGGGTGAGATGTTATCTTGCAGTTTTGATTTGGATTTCTCTGATAGCTAATGACCATGAGCATTTCCTTATGTGTCTTTTGGCTGCCTGGATGTCTTCATTGGTGAAGTGTCTGTCCATTTCCTTTGCCCATTTCTTAACTGGATTATTTACCTTTTTCTTGCTGATATACTGCAGTACCTTGTAAATTATGGAGATCAGACTTCAGTCCGACACGTAGTTGCCAAGTAATATTCACACTCTGTAGGTGATCTTTTGGATGAGCAAAAGTGTTTGATTCTTAGTAGTTCCCATTTATCTGTTTTCTCTTCTGTTGATCACGCATTGTCAGATTATAAAATCTAAGCTGTGCATTAAAATTTCCATTGTTGACCTCATTTTTTGCTTGCATGGATCTTTATCATTTTAGGTTTGATATTTAGTTCTTTTATCGAATTTGAGTTAGTTTTTGTTTAAGGTGTGAGATATTGATTTTGTTTCCATTTCTGGGAGATGGTTATCTGATTTTGTCAGCACCATTTGATCAAGAGAATATTTTTACCCCAGTTTACAATCTTAGGGCCTTAGTCAATTATCAACTGTTCATAAGAGGATGGTGGCATCTCTGGGGTCTCATCTCTGTTTGACTGGTTTATATGTCTCTTTCTGTACCAGTGCCAGGCTGTTTTGACTACTGTGGGAGTATAATAGGTTCTAAGTTCGGATAGTGAGAGGCCTTCCACTGTGTTCCTCTTCTTCAACAGTACTTTACTTATTCTGGGTTTCTTCTTTTCTAAATGAAGCTGATAATTTTTTTCTCCATCTCACTAAAAAACAACACTGGAATTTGTATTGGGATTGCACTGTATATGTAGATCACTTTGGGCAAACTAGACATGAGCAGGGTATGTTCCTCCATTTATGTAGGTCTCTTGGTTTCTTTCACTAGTCTTGTAACTGTCTCTATATAGGTCTCATAGTTCTCTGGTTAGATTTATTCCTAGGTATTTTGTCTTCTTGGGGGCTATAGTAAATGGTGTGATTTGCTGATTTCTTCTTTGATGATCTCTTTGTTGCTGTAAAGGAATCCTACTGACTTATTGATGTTTATCTTATATCCCGACCCGACACTTTGCTGAACTTTTCTGTTATTGTGGTAGTTCACCTACAAATTCTTTAGGATTCTCTGTATATAGAATCATATCATCTGCGAATGGGGAGACTTTTACTTCTTCTTTGCTGATGTGGATGCCTTTTATTTCCTCATCTTGTCTAATTGCTCTGCCTGAAACCTCTAGTACATTATTGAATAGAAGTGGTGAGAATGGGCATCCTTGTCTGGTTCCCGTTCTCAAACAGAATTCTTTCAGTGTCTCTCCCTGCAGGATGATGTGGGCTGTTGGCTGTCCATAGATGCTCCTTACTGTAGTGAGGAACTTGCCTTCTATTACTATTTTGCTGAGAGACTTTAGCATGAAGGGGTGTTAGACTTTGTTGAATGTGTTTTCTGCATCAACCGACAAAATCAGGTGATTCTTACCCTTTGTACTATTTATATGGTAGAGCACATTAACTGTTTTCCTGATGTTGAACCAGACTTGCATCCCTGGTGTGAATTGAAGTGATCATGATGAATTATTTTTTTGATATGTTGTTGAATTCTATTGGCAAGGATTATTTTTGAAGATTTTTGCATCTAGGTTTGTGAGTGATATTAGTCTGTAATTTTCCTTTTTTTGTGGGATCTTACCCTGGCTTTGGTATCAGGGTTATGCTGGCATCATAGAATGAATTTGAGAGTATCCCATCCCTTTCTATTCTGTGAAATAGTCTTGATAATATTGGAATTAATTCTTCTCTAAAGGAATTGGTAGAATTCTATGAAGCTGTCTGGGCCGGGGCTTTTTTTGATTGGTAGTTTTTGGATGACTTTTTCCTTTGTGATGGGTTTATTAAGTTGTTTATTGTGATGGGTTCGAAGTTATAATTAAGTTGTTCCACTTATCCTTGTGATAATTTTGGTAGGTGATATGAATCTAGAAATTTGTTCATTTCCTCTAGGGTTTCAAATCTGTTACAGTCTTTCATAATATTCTCTTATATTTTTCATTTCAATTGACTCTGTTGTGACATGACCCATCATGTCTTCTTCAGATTATTTGTTTCCTCTCCTGTTTTTCTTTTGTAAGTTTAGCCAATCATTTACAGATTTTGATGATCTTTTCCAAAAACCAGTTTTTGGTTTTGTTAACTTTTTCAATTGTTCTTCTCTAATTCATTTAGTTCTGCTCTGATCTTTATGATGTTTTCTTTGGGTGCCTGGGGGGTACTTCTGTTGCTCTCTTTCTGCTTGTTCAAGTTGTAAGGTTAATTCTTTGGTTTAAGTCCATTCCTCCTTCCGTATGTGTGCATTTATAGAGATAAATCGACTTCTCAACACTGCTTTTGCTCTATCCCATACGTTCTGGTAGGATGTGTTTCCATTCTCATTTGATTCCATAAATTTCTTTATTTCATCCTTGATTTCTTCTATAACCCATGGATTTTTGAGCAAGATATTGCTCAGTTTCCATGAGTCAACTTTTATGGCTTTGTGGTACAAGAAGATACTTTGCAATAATTCAATGGTTTGAATTTTGTTGAGACTTGCTTTACATCCTAACACATAGTCTGCTCTGGAGAATGCTCTGAGTACATTAGAGAAGAAGTTGTACTTACCTGTTGATAGTGAAAATGTTCTCTTTTTCATAATTTCAGGGAAGTTTTCTTTCAGCAACTCAACAGCAATACTCTGTGTTTTCAGCTACTCCTTCCAGTTCAGAAACTCCAGTTAGTCATAGGTTATTTCTTTTGATAGAATCTCACATGCTTCTTAATGCTTCTTCATTTTTCCTATTTCTTTTCTCTGATTTCTCTCATAAACACTGGTGTTCGTAACTCTATCTTTAGGCCACTCAGTCTAATATCCAATTTGTCAGTTCTGCTCTTTTGGCTTTGAATTGAATTGTTTCATTCTGTAATTTTGTTATATATCTATCAGATTTCAGAATGTTGATGTTCCCTCAGTTCAGATAGTGGCTTAATTTTTCATTTTGTTCTGCTGTGTTCTGTTTAATCTGTAGGAGGGTTCTACATATAATTCTTTTGTGTTTATCCTCTGATAGTTTCAGAAAGACTTCTTCATCTGGGATGATTCTTTATTTGGGGATTTTTTTTATTTTTTATTTTGGGAATTTTCTGGAACCATAGTTTGATGTTTCTTTAAATGCCTGACAATGGTTTATTGCTTACAGAATATCTAGGGGTTGTTTAGTTTCTCTGGTGTTGGCTTAACATGAGCTGAGGCATAGTTCTGAGAAGAGAGTTGGTCACCAGCTACCTCTTTGTACTCCAGTGACTGACCCCAGTGGACCCTCTCAGATGACAGGTTCCACTTCTTGGCTGTGAAAGACACTACCCTACTTATGGAATCACTGGTGTTCATCAACCAACCCTATGATGTGAGTCAGTAAAGGCTGGAATAGATGTGATCAGGCTGCACAGCAGTGATTTCTCCAGGCAGTCTGATTTTTAAAAACTAAAATCTATCTGATAACTTCCAGAATCAGCCAGGCTGTCAGGTGTGGGAGGCCCCTCCTTCTGGCTGACATTGGAGGCAGCTCTTTGGCCATCCCCAGATGCTATCACTTATTTCAAAGCATGGAGAGGCTGCTGCAGTGTTATCATTGCCTGCCAGAGTCTACCCATAAGGCAACACTGTGCTGAACAATGCTGGAAAAGTTATCCTTGAAATGGCACTGCCTCACAGCCTGGGAATTAGTCCCTACTGAGGCCTCTGGTAGAGTATCTCCATCTCCCAGCCAAACAAGATAGCGTTCCCAGTCAAGCTACCCCTCATGACATGAAAGAGCCAAATCTATGGAAGATCTCCCAAAATGGAGAGTGGAGAGACAGTAGTGACCCTGGTCACCCTCTGGGCTCTCAAAATGTGGTTATTCCACACACTGTCTCTCTGCTGTACTACTTGCTGTTAACTTCAGAACTGAAGTGCAGCATAGCTGCTGGGACATGCCCTTACCTTGCCTACCATCCAACAAAAAGAAAAAAAAAGTTGAAAATGCCAAATACCTTTGGTTCTCATGAGCCAGTCTCTCAGTGATAACAGAATTCAGCAGTTTAGAGGAAGTTTCCCACTTAGTGGGATGTAGTCCAAACTGACAGCCCTATGCCATGTCTTAGGATTTACTGGTTGTCTAGAAAGCTCTGTCCAATTATCACCCCATGCTTTAGTTTGCAGAAGGAATTAAGGAGACATGTGTCTATTCTGCCATCTTAGCTCTGTCCCCATGATTCAGTTTTAAATACTTAATTTGACTTGGTTAGAAAACAAAAGCTGAGCTTGGAAACTGAACTACCTCAACTTCAAAGATACACCTCAAGGGTTTAAAAAACGGAGTCATGCCCTCTGGTATTTCTGATGTGGAGTTGCCACTCCTGTGGGCTTGAAAATTGTGTGCCTGAAGCCCAGGGAACAAGAGGTGTTGTACCAGTGGGCCCAGAAGGCAGAGTTATAGGATAGGTCAGGGAGGCTTCTACTCAAAATCTGGAGAAGTGGCCAATACACAGAGTCTAGAGGCAGGGGCATTGTGTAAAATATGATGTGTTCTGTAAAACTGCTTTGTGCCCTGTGAATCACCTCCTTTCCCCTGTGGCTTCTCCCATTTGTAGTGGAATGTTTTTTTGAAAACAGAAGATATTAGATAACCAGATTATTATGAATAATGTTAAAGTTTTAACATAAACTGCCCCCTTCTCTCCTGAGGTTCTGGCTCCCCCTTGTCCTGCTGAAGGCAGTTCAGACGTAGTCTTGCCATCACACATCCAGCAGGGAACTCAATTCAGCCAGGGGATCTGGGATAGCAAAGCAGGGTAATACCTTCTTCAACAGCTCCAAGTTGGAGTAAATCGACAAGGACAATCAGCTAGATATTACTGGGCTGATATTCAGGCTTTGTTAAATGCACTACTCACTGGTGATGCAAAGCACCCAGTCCTGTGCAAAGCAAAAGAAGAAACTGAGTGGTTTCACTCTGAAAGCCAAACGACACTACTAACTCAGAAATGGTCAGCAATGACTGAGCATAACTAAGCCTCAATGATGAAGGTTTGCCTCTCCAAAACCATTATAGAAGGTAAATTTTAACAGGCCTCAAAATGGAGTCCATAAGCAGAAAAGTTTGAGCACAGTGCAAGGAGTATGACAAAAGGTCATGGAGGATCCATCCAAATTCCTGGAAAGAATCTAGGACTCCTACTGTAAGCACACTGATATGGACCCTGAAGTGCCTGAAAATCAGAAAATGACAAACATGATTTTGTCTCCCAAAGCACACCAGATGTCCAGAAAAAGCTACAGAAGTTGGACAGAACTTTGGGAATGAATCCTGCCCAGGTGGTGGAATTAACATTCAAGGTATTTTAATAACAGCAAATTCAGGAAAATCCAAGCTGCCATCCTGTTTAAGAGACAACATATGGTAAGGGACACAAAGGTACCCAATAGGGATCTTGGGGATGATGAGTCACAATCAAGAAAAATCAGTACACATGTTAGAAAGAAATAGGGCACTGGACAAATGAGTGTCCTAAGAAAGACGCTGCCAAAACTGGTAGAATAAGCCACCAGCTGACTGACCTTTCAGACGACTGAAAAGGTCCAATGCTACAGACAGAATTAACTACCAGCATTGTAAGTACACTCCCCAGGAACTTCAGGTGGAATTAAGAGTGAGGGGACAAACAGTAGATTTCCTAGTACACATTGGGGCCACGTATTTGGTCCTTAGTAACGCCCTTCACCACTGACTACTCAGTCAGTCCCAGGGATGGGACTAATGGGGCAACTGGAACGTAAGTTTTCCTTCAGCCTCTTGACTGTCAGACTGGAGAAAAGCAGATGACTCACCAGTTTTTGTATACGCCAGACTGTTCTGTCCCATTACTGGGGAGAGACTATTGTCTAAACGTGAGGCCCAGATCATCATCTCTTCTGAGGAGAAGAATCTTCCTATGGAAGGACCAGAAGGAAATGCCTGGCGACTCCTGATTTACCACCTGGAGGTGGAGTCTGACTGGCCAAGAGAAATCTATCATCAGAAAGTGAGAACATTCCTGGGCATCAGATAGGAGACCACAGTCATCAGGAAAGGTTGAGAAGATGCATCATGCTTTAAAGAGACAAATCTCCAAGCTATGGCAAGAGACTCATTTACATTGAGATTAGGCATTGCCCATTGCCTTGTTTAGAATCTGGGTAGCCATTAGAAGCAGGCTGTTTGAGCCTCTATAAAATTGCGTGTGGAAGACCCTTTCAGGATGCCTCAGTACAGCTTTCCCCACAGGCAGAAAATGACCTTAAAGTTCAAAACTCAGCAATTTTCTCTCACCAGGTCTTTACTCTCTCTCTCAGATAAAAACTTAAGAGGGAGGCCTGAAGAACAGCTGGAAGAGGTAGACTGACACGTGGAAAATCCTCCTGACCACCCCCAGTGCTGCAAAATTGGCCAGACTGAAGACCTGGACACATCATACCCAGGTAAAGCCATACCCTTCGGCAGATATGGACATGGACACCTCCTTGTCGGATCCTGACCATGAGTGGTTAGACCTCCATTCCTGCAGGGAAACCAAGATAAGTTTCCAGAAATGTCTTCCAGAATTCTCTCTCTTACTAGGACTCAACGTAGCTTTAGGACTTTTACAATACATTGTCCCTTTCCGACAAAGTGAGTACTTGTGGATTTATCTTGAGCAAAATGTAATGAATGTTTCTGATTTCTGTCTAGTGGGAGGTACTTGTGTCGAAGAAGTTTTCGCTTCATGTTTAATTGGTGAATGCATCCCCTTGAATTGATTAGAAAGTTTACATTGTTCAGACATATTCAAAAGAATATTACTTATGGCAATATCTATAACTGGGGACCAGTTAAGAGAAAAAGGATGGAGAATTGTTCTTGATCCAGCCTGAGACTGTTACCCCTAGTGAAAAGTGCATCAGATTTTCAGGGTACCCTTCCTCCTGTTATGATTTGAGTAACCCCACTGTCGAATGTAACAGAAACATAATGGTATCCTACACTGATAGACACATTAAGCTACCTAAAGGATGGTTCTTGCTGTGTGGAAATCAGGCCTTTTCTTACTTCCCCACAAATGCTATGGTGGGACCTTGCTGCTTGGGAAGGCTCTCTTCATTCCAGCCCAAGATTAAGGACATCTGACCTAACGATACCTGAGCTGTAAGAGAAATTAACCTTCCTGGAGATTGCTGTAGCGATATCCATCTATTCAGTCTGGCTGAATTTGTTTGCTTGTCCCTTTTTGTCATGCCTGCCATGGCAATAGGTTTAAATATTGAAATTAATAGGCTAGCCTGTGCCATGGTTAAAGCCTTACATGCTACCTTGAAGGGCATAAATGCCTTAGGCTTTGAATTGAGGCTTTGAACTAGGCAAGTCAGAGAGGCAGTTCTAGAAAACAGGGTAGCTACAGACTACTTACTCCTCAGACACAATCATAGATGTAAAGATTTTAAGAGGATGTTTTGCTTTAAATTGTCTGGTAATTCCCAATTGATGGAGAACAAATTAAAAACAGTGAAGGATGTTGTGAATGATATCAAACAGCAGGAAGACTTCTTCAGGTTGGAGTCTGAGAAATTACTCTCATGGCTTCCCAACCTAGGTTGGCTGCACATACTAGTAACAGTAATCGGAATTATTATTTTCTGTTTGTTGCTGTATGCAGTGTGTACCCTGCTTCATGACTAATCATACCACATGCTGTAGAGAACTAGCCTGCAGTCTGAGATTTGATACTATAAATCAAAGCAACTATCTTCATTTAAAGACTACTTCATAGATACAAAATTGATGATTAAGAATAGGGAATGTTAGTAGCTGGAACTTAATCAAGGTCACGTAGACTACTAAAACTGGATCAACAGATTTACATTCCTTTACCTGTCTCTGGAGTAGTAAATCAGTTATTTAAACCTTCAGGGATGTAAAGACATTGTTCAATAACATGTAAAGATATCTTGTGATTCCCTGTTCTATACTGCGACAAGATTAGACATTTTCCAGATGCAAATCCCTTTGTAATCTGGCTATAAAAGCCACTGAATTGTAACCCAAGAAGAACAGTCTTGGGGAAATTATTCTTACTACCTCACAAGCTTCCATGCTTGTCTTTTAATAAAACATTGCTTGAAGCTTTTTCAGCATCTTTGAATTTGGCTGCAGTGACAGGCAGAATGAACTCAGTTTGGGTTCTGCAACACATCTGGCCCACTTCAGCATATTCAGTGTTTTTCTCCCACACATAATTCAAAGATGTCAATTCTTATTCCACCTCTTTTTTATTTCTTATCCAACTCTTGCATGTATATAAAGCAAGAGAAAACACCATGGCTTAGGTCAAGCATGCTTTAGTACTTAATGTGACATCTTTCCTTTTTAGTACTTAAAGAGGACTTTTACAGCAGTTTTGCCTAATGCATACATTTTTGTTTTTTATTTCTAATTCCACGGGAGTTGACTGCAGATCCAAGTGAAATGAAACCCTTAACAACTTTCATTTTTTTATCCATTTATCATGATGTTCTTATTGGTCTAGTTTTAAGGATAAGTCTCTAGACAGCCTGTCAGAAAACCGTACCCTTATTTACTCAGTTACTTAGGCCAGTTACTTACTCAGTTACTTATCCTTGATTTTTCTTTTTGTCTCTATTAATAACACATCTTTAAACAAGCTTTGTTAGCTATTCCTCCACAGTAAGTATAAAATCCATGCATTCTGACCACCCAACCCCACATTGTCATTGCTGGTACTCTGGTCAATATTCCCTCTATATCACATTGGGCTGCTGAAATTACATTGCATGTGGTATCCTGGCTCGCAAGAGTCCCTCCTCTCATCAGTTTACACTGCAAGAGGAAAAGCAAGTTTTTCAATATACAAATCAAATGAGATCATTCTTTCCTTCTTGGCCATCACTATCTTTAGTGCACGGTACAGAGTTGGAGGTTAATAAATGATATCTCAACTAATGCTGAATGAATGAATGAAGAAAAACCTATATATAAGTGTAGAAAGTTTCTTAAAAAATGAACACTAAGAGGAAGAGCCAAGATGGCAGAGTAGTCAGACATTCCTCGTGAAAAGACCCAAGAAAATAAATGAATACTTCACATATGACATTCCAGGAACCCTGAACATCAAAGGCAAAGTTGAGAAATCAAATTGAGAACAGGAAAAGGAAGGAAGGTTGAGAAGCGGGAAGACCTACCTAGGTGGGAATCAGCACAGCAAAACCAGCAGTAGTACTCAAAATGCATTTTCCACATCAGGAGATACCTTGTTGTGGAGAGTCCATTTACCTCTCCAGAATCAGTGAAAAGCAGCACTAGATTGTGAAAAGATAAGTAACTCACATCCAACCTACAACATGGGCCTAAAAACTCTTCTTTGGGATAAACCATCTCACCCAGTTACCTGCCGTTCTCCGACTCTGCGCTTGGCTTAAACCATCTCCTAACAGTGATGTCCTAGTCACCTGTTACTGCTCTAGTAGAAAATACCATAAGTGGAAGGTTTCAGGAAGAGAAGCTTTATTGAGACAGTCCAGTAAGCTGCAAATCCATTTATAAATTGTAAGTCCATTCAGTAAGAGACTTTATCACAATCTGGTAGGTTGAGTCCAAATCCAGTGAGAGAATTTCAGCACAGAAACCTCAGGTCCAAAGGACATGCTCCACTCTTGGTGCTTCTCTCTTAGTGGTATGAGGTTCCCAACTTCCTCACCTCACTTCTCTCCCTTATAACCCACAAGCTTGTAGCTTGAGACCTGCCGCACAACTGTTGCTCATGCTCCATCATCTGTCTCACAGAGGCAGGATTCACAACACATGGGAGGAATGGCACCATACTGGGACTCATAGCCAAGTCAAATCAACACATACATTTTTGGGGGGACACAATTCAATCCATGACAAGTGACATAACCCCTGGGCCAAAAGTAGGATCTCTTTCCTGCCATAAGACATTCTCCCAGCCTTGGAAAGGGACCAAATTAGTAAAAAGGGAAAAAAATAACCTGCCATCTCCTGTAAACCAGGAACTCAGGGCAGAAACAGCTCCTTTGCCTAGACAGAGACGTAAGGAGTCTGTGGACTTTAAATGCTTTTCATTCCTTCATAGACCTGTGTGGGCCCACTATAAAAGGCAGGCCTTCATTAGCACAGTATAATGGTAAATATCTGAACTGTAATTTTACTGTATCACAATATGGTGGTAATGTTGGTTCCTAATATTTGAAACAGAGCTGCCTATTAACCAGGGTCCTCACCTACACACAGCAGAAGCCTGAGGACTGGTGGCTCCACCCATACCACCTATGTATCTGTGACAGGTCTGAAGAATACATGATGTCTCCAAGTCTTTACATTCAACAGCATTGGGCACCCATAGTCTAATTGCAAAACCTACCCACCCACTCACTGTAGGGAAGTGGGCACATTGTAGTCTTAGACACTCAGGAGTAGTTTTCAGTTACCTACACTGTTCAGTGCATGCAGCCAGAGACTTGTGCCTACACCAATCAACCTTACCCATCAAGGACCAATGACTACTGGATACCTGAGTCAAATCCATACAAGAAAAATAAACAGAATTCTATGCTCACATAGGTAGTAATAGCTCTAAACACTTGGTGATAGTATGTTAGAGTTTCAAAATCAGCAGTCATCAAACAAGCTTACACAAGTAGCTTATTTGGGTACTTCAAAATAAAACAAGAAGGTAGGACACAGTAAGCATACATAAAATCAAGTACAATAAGTTACTGGTGGCTAAAGGTGAACAGTTAATATCAAATCACATAAACAGGCAGATAATAATAGCTTCAGAAAGTTTCCAAATGACTCCAAAAAACCTTCCAGATGAAGAAAACTTCCTGGAATGACCAGATGTAGGATACAAAAGATAAATAAACAGAATTCTTAAGAGATAAGGAAGAAGATCAGGCAAAATGCAGAACAAGCCGAGAAAGACTCAGACACATCAGCTGAGGAATCTAAGAAGCTTAGAGCAGAGCATAATAACAAACTGAGTAGGCTACAAGAATCCATGGAGACAGCAAACAGAAATTCAGAAGACTAACAATAAAATTTCAGAGTTAGACAACTCAACAGAAACTCAAAAGAGCAAAACTGAGGCAATAGAAGTCAGGTTAGTGAAATTAAAGATAAAGCAATTGACACCAACACATTTGAGAAAAAATAAGAAAAAGAATTTAAAAAATGAAGAAACCCTAAGAATTTCATGGGATTCTACCAAGAGAAATAATTTATGAGTGACTGGAGTACTAGAAAAGGGGGGAACAACAGAAAACTCAGAGAGAATTGTTGAAGATTTGCTGGCAGAGAACTTCCCTGCTATCATGAAAGATAAGAAGATAGCTATCCAAGATGCTCATCCAAGATACTACCTTGCCATCACAGGCAGATTCCAGTAACACCAAATAACAACTCAAAACTAGAATGCAGGACATAGAAACCAGGTATAAACCTAGATTGGGAAAATCATAAAAATGTGTCAAAGATAAAACACTGAAAATCAGGAAACAGATTATGTGAAGGATAATAACATTATAACAAAAAGTGGGACTAACAAATGTAACCATAACTCTTTCATATGGAGAGGAAGTCAGGGTGATATAAAGAAATTGAAGATTGGTTTAAACTTAGAAAAACAGGGGTCAATGCTAAGGTAACTACAAAGGAAACTAACAATTCTATACATCTGAATGAAAACAAAAACAAAGACTCAACAAATACATAACCAACAAAAATGAAAGAGATGAAGAGTATACATAAAGAAAAAATGACTCAGCACAGAAAATTAACTGTACAGAGATACTATCAACAATATGCAAAAAAGGCACTAAAATGACAACGCTGAAGTCATAATTATTAATAATTAAGCTGAATGTAAATGAACTAAATGTACCAATAAAGAGATGAAGAATAGTAGATGGGATAAAAAACAAGATCCATCTATATATTGCCTACAATAGACACAACATAGACTTAAACGTGTGAACAAGCTAAAGCTCAAAGTATGGAAAAAATGTATTAAGCAAAGACCATTCAAAAAAGAGCAGGAGTGGCAATGTTAATTTATGACAAAATAGATTTTAAGATAAAATCCTTTACAATGGATAAGGAAAGCACTATATAACGATTAAAGGGTCAATACACCATTAAGACAACCGTATTATCTACATATCCAAATGACAGAGCTCCCGAATACATAAAACAAATTTTAACAGCACTGAAAAGAGAAATAGACAGTTCCTCCATAATAGTGAGTGACCTGAACACCACTTTGGGTGAGGGACAGAACGTCCAGAAAGAAGTCTAATACAGATTTAGAAGATTTAAATGCCACTATCAACCAACTCAACCTCATAGACACATACAGAACAGTCCATCCAACAGCAGCAAAGTATAATTTCTTTTCCAACACCTGGGGAACATTCTCCAAAATAGATCACATATTAAACCGCAAAGCAAATCTTAACAGAATCCCAAAACAAACATTAAAATTACAGATAGAGAAATTTTCTGCATTCTTTTCAAGGAGCAAGGGTATACACTAGCAAAATTAAGGAAAAAACATTAGATATTAAGAAGACCATATGAGGCTCTAGTAGCTTTCTATTCAAACTGTGTACTGTTGAGTTCCATGGGTCTGTATCGCCCAGGGTTGATTGGTGCCAATGAAGAATGCCACACAGGAGTTACTTGTGGTGAAGAGGAGAGCTGATTATCTCCGATGCCCCAGACTCTGATTTGGGCATCATACAGTTCGTATTTACTTAGTGAACAGAATAGTTGTATACACACAGTAAAGCAGGGATTGATTTGAATAGGATTTGGGGGAAGTTCCTCCCAAAGCAAACTTGTACCTTTCTCATCCAATCAGCATAACAAAGGCCACTTCCTCAGGTGAATCCACCTATCAGAGGAGGAAAGCATGTAGGCATGGGTGCAGGTACAAAGATCACATTTAGCCAGCCAGATCCATCATTTTCAAGGGTCTGATATCATGCATTCCAGCCATTTTCAGCTGTTTACATTCACTCATTCACAGGCTCACAAGACCTGCACCCAGGCCAAAATGCTTGTCCTAACTGTGGCCATGTTGCCCACAGCCCCAGCTGTGGCCAAGTTGCCTACAGCGTAACACTATCGTAACAACCTGGAAGGCTGTTGTTTACCAAGGAATGAAACACTGCCTGGTTCTGTGCCATCTTCACAATTCTTACGTTTAACCCATTGTTGCAGCCCCTGTGTCAATCTACCTCCTTGAAGAGCTTTCCTTTTCCACGGACCCTCTACTTTACAGACTGTGGTATCCTTTATAAAAAAAATTGATCCAGGAGGGTAAAGCCAAGATGGAAGACATATGTCTCCTCAATTCCCTCTGAAAACTAAGGCCTGGACTGATAACTGAACAGAATACTCTGGACATCCAGGAAGCACTGGGATATGGCATAGGATTGTCAGATTAGACCACATGCCACCAAATGGGAAACTTACTCTCTCTGACACATGCCGAACCTTGCTCCTGCTGACTCAGGGCTCAGACGGACAGCAGGTACTGATGTGATTCTTTTTTCTTTTTTTTTTGTTATTGGGGAGGTGGAGGATAGTGGGAGCTGGCAAATATTCCCAATGGCAGTGCCAAACAGCGTATGGCTCAGCAGAGAGACAGTGCATGGAACAGCCACATTTTGAGAGCCCAGCTCCTGACTGAGGGTACCATTGCCTCCTGCCCTCTCTTTTCTGAGCTCCTCCATAGATTTTGCTGCTTGCTGGTGGGAGGGGCAGCTCAGCGGGGATGCCATCTTCATTCACTGGGACGCAAAGTCAACACAAATGGAGGCCTCAGCAGGTGCTAGTTCCCAAGATGAGAAGCACTGCCACTCCAGAAAGCACTTTTCCAGCAGACAGGCTATGTTTAGCACAGTGTTACCCTATGGGTGTGGCCCAGCTGAGGTTGGCACCAAGGCCTTAACCCCTCCCTACTTTGGACTACATCATAGCATCTGCGGACTGCTGCAAAAGTGCTTCCATTGTCAGTAGGAAGGCAGGGCCTGACACTCCTGATGGCTTGTCTAATTTTGGCAGCTGTTGGATAGCTCCTAAATTTTATTTGTTTGTTTATATTGGTTTGAGTGAAAGTTTACACTATAATTCAAATTTACATTTCTGCCTATCTTGCAGTTCTCTTTGCTCTCCTTTCCCAGTGACAGCACACTCCTCCTTTCCATTCCATACATGTCATATCCTCTTAACCATCTCCTGTCCTCCCCTCTCCATCTTCTCCACTCCCCTCTAATAAGAGGCTAGTAGGACGACATCTTATAGATGCATAGAACCTTAAAGTCTACAGACTACATAGTGACTCTGTGGCCCCATGTCCAATCCATTCCTATCCAAATAGTTGATCTCACTAATGACCTATGATCAAGAGCAGTATCAGGTCTAGAGAGCATGCTCCCAGGGGAACTCCCAGGCATTCCACCACCAACTGCAGTATTTTATTGGAGTTCTTAGGATGGACCCCTTTCTTGTGTGTGTTGCCACTGGGACTCAACATTGTGTGCCCCATCACGGCTGTCACTGGTAATGACTAGGCACCATCTGGTTCTTCTGGTTCACAAGGGTCTTTCTGTCTTCTGGGCTCTTTTTCCCTCACATCATATTTGTCCTTGGTGATCAGCTGTTCAAGCTGAGTTGGGACCATTTGGTGCACCTCAGATGTCAGCTTGCTAGCTTTTAAGCCCCTAGCCACCACTCACTAATACAGGGAGCAGAAGACTCTCTTAGCAATAGGCTAGTTATGCCAATTGGCCTCAATGACCCCTGAGAACATGGTCCCCAGACCCCAGTCCTGGCTGTTCTGTCCATGTAATACTGGGTTAAGATTGGAAGAGTTTTCAGGTTATGCTGAAGCCCAGTTAAACCTATCTTTCTAATGTGTGCTGTCACTGGTTTCAACTGATCAAATTGCTATCAACTGTCTAATCTATAACCAGTCCTCTCCTTCTCTCCCTCCCCACCCTTGCAGCCATCAGAGTCTTTTCGTCTGTACATGAGTCTGTTTCTAAGTCCTTAGCAGGAGTTCCATACAATTTTTGTCCTTATGCCACTGACTGATTCCACTCAACATAATGATGTCTTCCAATCGGAACCAAGTTATAAGCTGCTTCCTAAAATTATTATTGCTCTTTATCATCACAGAATGTTTCACTGAGTGTATATACTACAGTTTTTTTATCGATTCATCTGTTGCTGGGCATCTGGGATGCTTCCACCTTTTTCCTATTGTGGACTGTGCTACAATAAACATTCGTGTGCATGTATCTGTGTGACTGCCCTTGTGTCTGTAGAATATATTCCAAGCAGTAAGATTATTGGGTCAAATGGCTTATCTATTTCCAGTTTTTTAAGGAAGCACAAGATTGCTTTCCAAAGAAGTTGTACCAACTTGCAACCCCACCAGCAGTGTAGGAGAATTCCAGTCTCTCCACAGCATTTGTTGTTTTGTGTTTTTTGGATTATGGCCAATCTTATTGGGGTGAGATGTTATCTCATTGTAGTTTTGATTTGGATTTCTCTGATAGTTAGTGATAGTGAGCATTTCCTCTTGTGTCTTTTGGCTGCCTGGAAGTCATCTCTAGTGAAGTATCATAGAACACAACATAACAAACATGTCACTCATATTTGCATAATAGAATTTGTTTTTAAGTTTTTCTTTTGTTCCTAAACATTTTGCAGGAAAAATAATATTGAGAATTAACAAATTAGTGAAGTGTCTCCCTATCTCCTTTGCCCATTGCTTAGTTAGGTTATTTACCTTTTTCTTGTTGAAATAAACAGTGCCTTTTAGATTATGGAGATCATATATTGGTCCCACATATAGCTGCCAAATATTTTTTCCCACACTGTAGGTGGTCTTTTAACTTTTTAAGTCTATGGATGAGCCAAAATGTTTGATTCTTAGTAGTTCCCATTTATCTTCTTTCTGCTGATCATGCTTTGTGTATCAGATTTTAAAGTCTGTCTAAGCTGTGTATTAGAAATTCCATTGTTAACCCTATTTTTTCTTGTTAACCCTATTTTTTCTTGTATGATCTTTATCATTTTAGGTTTGATATTTAGGTGTTAGATCCATTTTGAGTTAGTTTTTTGGTAAGGTGTGAGATATGGGTCTTGTTTCAGTTTTCTGCAGATGAATATCCAACTTTGCCAGCGCCACTTGTTAAAGAGACTGCTCAACATAAGAGAATGGTGGCATCTCAACTCTGTTCATTGGTCTATACGTCTCTTTTTGTACCAGTACCAGGCAATTTTGACTACTGTGGCAGTGTAAAAGGTTCTAAGGTTGGGTAGTGTGAGGCTTCCTAACACTTTGCTCTTCTTCAGTATTGCTTTATGTATTATGCTGATATTTTTAAGAATGTTCTTTAGAGTCTGAATAATTGAAAACAGATGTAGTATCCTCTTCACTTGTTCTGAATCTAACATGATTCACTTACCACAAAGCAAAAAAAAAAAAAAAGCCACACTTATATTTTTTAATGAATAAGCCAAGCAGGGAGTAGAACATATTATTTTTAAGGCCTCAACAAGCACTTTAACTTTACATACATCTTTTCTTTTCTCTTTTTCTCTTCTTCCCCCCTTTATTAGCTTAGTGCCTGTGAAACCTTTTGAATAAAAGATAAATTTGACATTATTCCCTTAATGCTTATTTTATTTTTGCTATTACAGTGTAGATACAGATAGTGTTAATATACATGGAGGTGGGTTGTTCATTATTGAGAATATTTTATATGGTATGAAATATAATTATGCTGCAACACAAAGAAGTCATTTACATCCCTGTCAAATAGGAACAGAAATTTAAGTTAATCCCTAGTAGATGTAAATATGACTTTTTGTTGTTGCTGATATATTATTTGAGTCTTTATTTACCTTATTTACTGTACATTTCATTATATTCTTTTATATACCTAACAGGTCATGTGTTTGCAAAATAATCATTTTCTGTCTTTTCTCAATGCATTTTACAAGGTTTTAATTGTATTGACCTCCAGTCCAATTGGATTGATGAGTTCAACAATACCTGCTTTTCCAGTTTTCTTTACAGAGTGTCACATATTTAATCATTCTATGTGTTCTCTGCACCTAATAAGCTGTAAACTTGTTCTTACACTTTATAACAACAGTGAACCACTCCTTGCCTTTAAATAAAACATAAGTTTTCTATTTAGATTCATAACATTTGGAAATCTTTCTAGACTCCTAGCCAAATGATTTGTCCTAACTAGCTGCCTACAGATTAGAGGTGTTTAGGATGCCGTTTACCTGAAGGCTACATCTAGTATCTGATGATCTCCTTAGAATCCTCAGGATTCAGCAGTACCATATAGCCTCAGCATGACTTCAGCTTCAGCAAATATCTCCTCATCACTGGGTAGGTTGTCCTTTCACTCCACAGACACAGTGTGCTCCTGGAAGCTGTAATCCTCTTCATGTAGGCAAACATTTGGTGCTCAACAGGAGCCCTAACATAATAGATGAATCTCAGTTCTCTTACAAGAATTTTCTCACACAAAAAGCTACAGTACCAACTGGATGCCAGATTAGTTACAAACTTACTAGGCTATTTCTCAGAAGAAATGTGAATTAATTGCTCAACATCAACAGAAATCTGAACAAATCATCACTTGCCCTAAAGACAGTGTCTGCACAGGCATCCAGATGATAGTACACTCTAGCTGACATCTTAAGCACTAATAAGGCATGAATGCTGGTACCAAAAAAGACTTTATTTTACTGAACTCACAATATTTGTCAGACATAGTGTCAGTTGCTTCAAATATCTTCTCTCTTTTAATCTTCACATCAACCTTCTAAGATAAGTATTGTTAGGATTATTACCATTTTATACACCATAGTATAAAGTTTATTTAACTTATCCAAAGGTACATGGTTTGTGAGTACTTTCTATCAAATTAGATCTCGATATTTTTGTGTCTTCCTAGTGGTCGCATGCTTCAACAACCTTGTTTCCCAAGCTAGGTATCTGGGCATCATTTACGAATCATCAGTTCCTACTTCAGTGGTTTAAACTGAATCCTACTTGGTCATTCTCTCATAAATCTTTGTTCAAAATGGATTGTTCTCCAGGTTAGTATCAGAATTATGACAACAGTCTCTTTAGTTGTTTGAAAAGAAAGGAGAGACACAGTAAGGGAGGGAGGACCTCTGAAGCTATCTTCAATCTAAAATATAAAACCAAGACTTGACTGTTAGTATGCAGCCTTTTGCAATCTAACAGTGGACATTGTTGTCTCCTTGTCTTCCAATATCCCTTTTCAAGCATCCTGACATGTGATTTTGTCACCTTTCTCACCTTAGACTTCCAAGACTCTTTCAGTGTATTGAATTGCTCAGCAACTTATTTTGATGTTCTCTCATGCAGCAAAATTTCATTTGCTCATCAGACACATAACATGATTGTGACGCTGGCTCTTGTTTTCAAACAGACCTGGCCTCAAACTTGTGTTTTTAGGCAAATCTCTTAACTGCTTTAGACTTTAGTCAGTATAATAATTTACCTCATGACAAGTCTGCAAGGCTCAAAAGAGATGATGCTGCAAAGCACTAACATAGATTCTGGCTAACACACATACACCCGTTACTGTCCAGTTGATTGGCACTTACAGCAACCCTGTAGGACAGAGTAGAACTGACTCAGGGTTTCCAAGGAGTGACTGGTCAGTTCACCTGGATAGCAAGTGAGTTTTTAACGACTGTACCACAATGGCTCTTGCGAACATTCCATAAATAGTGGATATTATTTTATACTCATTCAGATATCACCAGCTCTATGAATTTTAACTTTGATCTCTTCTATGCTGCCCTCAGTACTAGTATCACATAATTTCTGTAGCATTTAGCATGGTAGTCTCCTGTGGCTGTTAACCAAAATATCAGTGCTTCAAACCCACCAACCACTTTGCAGGAGAAAAATACGGCAGTTCACTTCCATATACATTACTAACTTGGAAGCTCTGTGGGGGAGTTCCACTGTGTCCTGTAGCATTACAATAAATCAGAACTGATTCAAAGACAACAGGTTTTTGTGGAAATTTTTGTGGAAGCTCACATTACATAGGTACTGTAATGAAGTTTTGTAATGTCAGGCAGGACACGAGAAGTAACACTCAGTTCCCAGTGGTACAGTGTGCTAAGATTCAGAGCCACACAGGGCATGGCGTAAGGAGAGAAGATAAAGTAAGCTGGAGTTGTAGGTGAGGGCCTGTGGATGCAAACTAGGTGAGGTTACCTAGCTTGTGCAGCCTTCCTGGGGATTTTGCGGTCTGAGTAATTCTGCAGACTCAGAGGACTTAGGGACCATTCCTAGTTGTTGAACATCTGTCCCTCTGGTGATTAGGATGGCTGCATGGTGGCCCAGGAGCGTGAAAACCTAATGCAGGGTGTGGTTGAAGAGTAGACTTTATCAGCTGCTCAAGAAATGAAATGAATCAGTCTTCTACGCAGGGCCTCAAAATTGTGTCAGGAGAGTATTGTAAGAAACTTACATTGCAGTGTGCCTGATGAGATTCTGTTCAAATTCACCAACTAATGTCAACAAAATTGAGGAAAGAAGCCAATGGACAAATAGACTCTAAAGTCATCCACGCCTTCGAGAACATTAGACAGTTCATCTGACAGCAGGTGTGAAGGCTCAGCATAGTTCCATGTTCTCACTTTAGTGTCATAAGAAACCAGAAATGGCAGAATCGCTTGAAGGTGTTTTCGAAAGTCAGTGGTGAAATCCCAGTAACCATCAGTTCCACAGTTTTTAGTGATATTGAAGATGCTGGTTCCCAACAATGTAAGAAATTTGCATCAGAATCTAAATATGGTTCTTAACCCTTGCCAAGCCAAGTGCCGTCGAGTCAGATCCGACTCATGGCGACCCTTGAGGAAAGCCATATTATGAAAGGGGAAAAAACATCAGGTTACTGAAACACTGAACTTAGTAATGTATTTGATTTGAATTTTTGTACAGACTTCTCATCTCATGGTAAACCAGTAAAAAGCACTTCACCAACAGGCAGATAGCTTAGGGGTTACAGCATCAGTGAATTCATTTTGTATCATTTATCTCCAGTATTTGTCACATATGAGACTCTTGGGGAGGGACTTGGGGCAGAGGGAGGTCTTTCCTTACCTTCCTCTTAGCAAACTATCACATGTTCATTCTAAATTTGCTAAACTGGTCCACAACCAGGAAGACCTGATGATGTCAGTGGTCTGAATGCTAACATGAGTCAGAGGAGTGAAAAGAGTACCATCAACAGCAGATGTTTCAAAGAATGTTGCTGTTTAGAGAAATATGCACAGGAGGGTAGTAACAGTGGAACATAGGTAGATATCAAAGTTATAATTTGCCTCTTTTTTGTCTTCATCACTCTTATGAAAGCATAAGCTTGCAGAATGATATATTTTATTCATATTATCAAAAAATAACAAGCACTGTATTTTTCTAAGCAGATGTCTTTGTGTTAAACATACATTTCTTGTAGCTGACATACAGTTGGGTCTTGCTTGTTTATCCGGACTTGTGAACTCTTCTAATTTTTTTAATGTAGTGTTTTGTCTATTCACATTTGATATTATTTCTGTGTCTACATTTAAGTCTATCGTTCTTTTCTGTTTGTTCTATCTGTTCTTGTTTATTGTTCCTTTTTTCTTCAGACTTTTTTTTAAAGATCAATTGCATGCTTTTTTGTATTTTATTTTTTATCTCTTTTATTGATCTGTAGGTATATTTCTTTCTTTGGTTTTTAATGGTTTCTCTAAGGATTAGAATATGCACTTGCACTACACTTTCAAATAATTATTTGACCACTTCTCCTATAAGAGTCTTATCACAGTATGCTGTATTTTTATGCAAACTGTGTGTGTTTTCTGCATTTGTTTTCTGGCCACACCATCTCCCTGCACAGTGCTTTTGTTAAGTAACCTATCCTAATTTTTAACAGCAACCTGTGTAAGAGGATTGACATGGAAACACTTCTAAGAGTGACTCGGGGGTATAGGAGCACGTGGCCAGCAAGGAAACAGACGGTAGTGTTTTTTGGTGTAAAAATACAGTATGTTTACTTCTCCCTTCACAATTGTTGTGCTACTATTCTTGTACATATGCTAACATGTTATCCTACATACATTATAATCCCACATTACGCAGTTATTGACATTCACTTACCCTGACAATTATAGTTTAGAGAAATTAGAAGCTAATAAAATTATTATGCTTATCCACATATATATCCTTTCATTGTTTTACATTGTTTTGAAAGAGATCCAAGTTGTTCAAGTTGTCCAGTTGTTCAAGTTTCCTTTTATCTGAGTTATCTGTTCTTTTCCTGCAATGCAGATATTCAGGAGATGAACTATCCTAGTTTTTGTTAGTCTAAATATGTCTATTTCATTTTTATTTTTGAAATTTAGTTTGGCTAGATATGGAAGTATAAATCAACATTCTTCCCCCCCCCCCCAGCACTTAACAAGATGTTCCACTATCTTCAGACATGGTCAGAAAGTCTAGTCCTGTGTCTCTTCTTGTTCAATGACTGAATACAGCTATTTCATGAGAGAATAGTGGTGTCCTTACTGTGTTGCTTTTCTATAATGTGTTGTTGTTTCTTTCGGTTACTTTTAGGATTTCCTTCATCACTGATTTTCAAAACTATGTGCCCTGTTGCGATTTTCTGTGTGTTCATTTGGCTTGGTGGTTGCCTTGGTTATCTAGGGCTTCTGTAACAGAAATACCATAAATAGCTTTAGTGAGTAGAAATTAGTCTCTTGCAGCCTTAGGAGTCTAGAAGTCCAAATTAAAGACAGGCGCTCTAGCTGAAGGCTTTCCTTCTGTGTCAGCTCTGGGGAAAGGTCCTTGACACGAGTGGTCTAAGAGCTTCTTCTCATGGTCTAGGAACCATTCAGTGCAGGCACCCTGGATCCCAAAGATGTGCTGTGCTCTGGCTCTTTTCCTACAGTGGTAATAAGGTCTCCCTGTCTGTCTGCTTGCTTCTCTCTTCTGTATCTCAAATGAGATTGACTAAAGATACAGCTTAATCCTGTAAACTGTGGTCTGCTAATTCATACGACTGCTTCTAATCCTGCATCATTAACATCATAGGGTATAAGATTTACAACACAGAGAAAAGTTATATCAGTTTACACAATGGAGGAAAATCACACAAAACTGGGAATTACGGCCTAGCCAAGTTGAGACATTCTGAGTGAATGCAATCCAATCTAAAAAAGTACATTGAAATCTATGGGTGTGGGGGGTCTATATCACACAGATTATTTTATCATATGTATATACATATGCGTATATATATATATATATATATATATATATATATATATATATATATATATATATATAAGATTTTCCTCCCCTAATCTCTGCTTTCTTTCCTTATGGTGTTCTGGTAACGCTTATGTTAGACTGCTTGACCCAAAAGATCACTGAGCTTTGCTCATTTTATTCAGTCTTTTCCCATGGGTCCTGCTGTAATTTCGTCCTTTCTTCGTACTAACTGGTCTTTTCTTCTTTGGTATCTAATATGCTGTCAAGTCTATTCAGTAACTCTTTATTTCAAATGCCATATTTTGATTCTAAAATTAGCATTTGATTCATTTTTATCTTTTCATTTTTTCCATTGGGGTTTCCTATTTGTTCTGTAATTATGGTTATGCTTTTCTTAAGTATTTAACAAAACTCCTTTAAATTTTTGTATGCTAATTTCTAACATGTATGCTAATTCTGTCTTTTTTTCTGTTTATGTTGGATATAGATAACATCTTCCTGCTTCTTCATAGTTTCAGTAATTTATGATTATGCTCTAGATGTTATGTATGTTATGGTGGTTAGTAACTAAAGATCCCTGGGGGCACAATGACTGAACATCTGGCTGCTCACTGAAAGGTTGGTGGCTCTAACACAACAGTTGTTCCACTGGAGAAAGATGTGGCTGTTTATTTCAATAAAGTTACAGCCTTGGAAATCTGATAGGGAAATTCTCCTCTATCCTACGGGTCACTGTGAGTGGGAATCAAATCAATAGCTATGGGGTCAGGTTGGTATCTGGATTTTGTTATTTTTATTAATAGAGTAATTTGATTTTGATTCAACTTGACCCTTTCAAGACTTCTTTTAGTGTTTTGATAGGGTATGTATAAAATATGCTTTACTTCCTAGGACTTGATAAACACAGTTCTACATCTGTGTTTTTTCTGGATTCCCTATGAAATTCCCAAGATGCTCAAGGAAATGTCTCCTCCCTGGCTATTTGGAACTGTTTTGCGTTCCTCACTGCAAGATTCAGTACTTTTTCAGTCCTTTAAGTCGGTGATAATTTCTCCAGTACTTGTCCTTTGCCCACCTTCCCTAAGCAGATAAAGCCTAGTATATGGCCAAAGAACAAAGGCAGTCTCTACATACAACTCATTCTCTTCATTGTCCATTTCTCTCTAGTGCCCTGCCTGAAAAATTCTAGTCATGCCAATAGCTTAAAACTCAATATTAGATTCTTAGCTCAGAAAAGCCATCTGGCTCTGCTTGGGCTTCCCCTCACAGTAATTCAGTTAGCAATGCAGTTTTGTACAGAAATCCAGAGTGCTCATGAAGATAATTAGTTTGTTTAGGAAGCCTAATTCTGTATCTCCTTTAGTCCAATATATCTGAATAGAACCATTTAGTGTATTGTCTTGTTTTAGAGTTGTTTACGAGAAAGACTGGCCCTTTACCTGAGGAATAATAGAAATGTAGACAGCAGTAAGTGAATAGATTCAAGATGTATTGTGCTTTTCAAAATTGAAGTACATGTTAATTTATATTTTCTGTTCTTAGGGACTTACCAATAATAAACACTCGTAAAACACTGGATAACCTAATTTGTGAACAAATCATTGTAACCTGGCAAAATTCTACATCCTCTCATCAGTTTTTAAAAGGCATTTAGTAACCTGATGCTTGAAAAAATATGCCTAGAATGAGTCTCCGGTACTTTGACGTCCACTGCTATTGCTGTACAGTAGATTTTCTTATGCCCTGCTGACCTAATTAGATCCCTTTGAATACACGATGACTCTGAAGAATGACATTTGGGGGGAAAATATTAAAGTCCTAAATGTCTTGGGATCTGGTGCTCTAAACATTTCTGGCTTATTTTTTTTCCTTTACCTTCTGCCTAGATGATTTTAGCTTTACCTAAATGAAGGTGTAGAAAACTCCAGTAAATTTAAATTGTTTGGTGCCAGTATGAAAGAGATGGTATTTTATATCTCTACTCACTACTTCTAAATTCCCAGTGTGATGATATGCATTATTAAGATGCTTCTCAATTAAAAGATAATACTTATTACTGAGAAATACAACAAGAAATGGCAGAGCAGAGCCAGCTTCAAACACATTAGAAAAGATTCATAATCAATAAGACTATTACCTATAATTTTTAGGAAACAAATTAAGGGAATGTTACTCTAAAGCCTAGGAATATCAGTTTCAACCTCAAATAATTGATCCTTATTCATTTTTTCACTGGAAAAATAATATAAACATTTAATTTATTGAGAAAATATAGAACATTTACCTCTGAACTTACCATTGTTTCTAAACAAGTAATAGAACCATTTTAAAACTGTTGTATACTAATTGCTGTTAGTCATGCGTGGACGTTTTTACTGTTACATGAGAATAGGCATCACATTGATCTGATAGAAAACAATGGATAAAATGGTCTTGTGACACTCCTACCACTCAAAATAGCTAGAAATAGTTAGCACTTTATTATTTCTTTGGTTTAAGTGAGAAAATTTAACGAGACTTTTGATATTTTGTTCATTAATTAAAATAACCTGCGCATACTTTCAGTTCAAATTTATGACTCCGCAGGCATATCTCTGATAATTCTCATCTAATTGTATTTGTTCATCAGAAATGCTGGTCCACAGTTCTGAGGGAATCCATGTACTTAATTGCTAATTGCCTGCTTGTGCCATTAAAAAGCACCATTCTACACTTAGTTTTGTGATTAAATCTTCGTTAATTGTCTCATTTGGAGAATGAATAGTTGTGATAATTAATAAGTAGTTTTTAGTGGTTAGTTTCGTATGTTGATTGAATTGGACCAAGAGTCACGCATGTCTAGGTAAATGTAATTGCTATTCTAAATCTATGAAATATAAATATAACATAGGTACATTATATATGTTACCAACTGTAACCTGGCTGTCTCATTGTCTCTCCAAGATCAAAGAATGATTTTACAAGCTGTGAGAGTTCCCAATAATCTCCATCATTTATGCTAATTCTCTACCCATTACCGTCAAGCGCACTCCTACTCGTAGCAACACTGAAGGACAGAGTAGAAGTGTTAAGTGTAGAATTGCACTACAAGGTTTCCGAGGCTGTAAATCTTCATGAAAGCAGACTACCACATTTTTCTCACATGGAGTTGCAGTGGGTTTGAACCAACGATTTTTCGTTAGCGGTTAAGAGTTCCATAGTCTCATGACCAGTGGGATATATAGTTACCCACCAGTATTTTCTCCCACTCAGGTTCAAACTGCCTTCCCAGATTGAGTATATTCTGGTACAAGGTGGGAGCCTGTTTAAATGCAAGAAACTGAAGAAATGAGACTTGATGCCTCATCAGTGGCTTCTGTGTTGGTTCATCTTGCAGGTGCACGTTTGCGGAACTTTTGTCTTTTTTGCCATTTTCACTGAGAGATAAGCCTCATCAGCATCTCCTGGATTCTGTGTGCCGGCACCAGTGTATTCTCATGAAAATAGGCTATCCCTGAAACCCAGAACCCAGTGTCATCGAGTAGATTCTGACTCACAGGATCCCTATAGGACAGAGTAGAACTGCTCCATAGAGTTCCCAAGGAGTGCCTGGTGGATTTGAACTGGCAATCTTTCAGCTAGCTGTAGCACTTCACCACTATGCCACCCAGGGTTTCCAAGTTATCCTTAAAATCCACTGTCACGGAGTCGAGTCTGACTCATGGCGACCCTAGCGGTCAGAATAGAACTGCCCCAATCCTTAGGTGTCATTAATTATTAGTCACCACGTATTTCCCAGTGCTATTCATTGCATCCAGATGTTAAAGCGTCTCTGCTCAGATGTGAGCCGCTCTCTTAGAGTCTTCCAGGACAACTCTTCTTATTTCTGAGCTATTGGTACCACTTTTGCAATGACAGAGAATGTACTGCAGTAGTAATTTTCAAGAGACAAAAATTCCTGTAAATTGTTCTTAGGTGTCTTTCATTCTTAGGTGTTGTTTACTTGTATAGCTGCATCCATGCCTAGCCTTGAGTTGTTCAATAAATTTCTACAACTATTGTCTGTTTCTGAGCTGTATTACTTTTTTCAGTAAGGAAGAATAGACGTTAGTAACAGTTTTGGCGAGATACAAATTCCTTTGATTTCATTTATTTGGGCAGGGGGCTTGAATTAGGCAATTGCTCTCTTTACGTATTCTCCTGTTTCTTTGGAGGCATCCAGTAGGTGTTATAGTAGCTTTGTAACACCTTTTTTTTTTTTTTTCCTGGAACACCACTCTGTCTTACAAATTGTGAAGAGATTTAGAAAACCCCAGGAAATTCTAAATTATTTATTTTCTTTACTTGGTACTGAGGGGTACCTAGATAAGGAGCGTGACAAGGATGCCTCGGAAGAGCTTTCCAGTTATATGCAGTCCACAGCACTTTTGGAAAGTAAGAACAGCAACACTGACACGGTAGTCTAGAAGGAGGAAGCAGTAGACATTGAAGAGGAAAGGTATAAAGAGGTGAGATGACCACAATGGAGTGGAGAGGTGTAAGTATGTCTCCTACTTGGAAAATCTAACCACCTCATTTCATTAACACTTTTGCAAGCTTATCCTGACTTTACTCACACGGACACTGAAGTTGATTATCTTATGCCTGCATCTATGAAAGAGATTTTGGGAACTATAAAGAACCAAACAAATCTTTATGTGATCCAGGAGTGCTCCGCATGATCTAGAAGGCAGGCTATTAGAAGGTATCCAAAGACCAGCAGCCTTCATCAGTAGAGGAAATAAAGACACGTATTGTTTTGCGCATAGTGATGGGAATACACCTCTTGCAGAAGCTTGGGCATTACTGGTGCAGTAACCCCAGCCTGAGTTTTGCTTTTGTTCCAGATCTTATGACTAAAACTGGATTCAAAAAATTGATTAGAAAAACAAACAAAAAAACCCACATACACTGCGGTGCCCAAAGGAGAACGTGGCTCCAAACAGCTTCACAGACTGAGCCCAGTGTTCTCAGTGACCTTCTCAAGGAGATGCACGTACCATCAAGTGTCGTGGCAGCTGATGAACGTATGGTGCCATTCAGCTGCTGTTCTTCAATAATAATGCCCATAAAGCCTGTCAAGCATATACAACATTTGGGTATATGTTCTTGGGTGACTTACAAACTAGGTTTTTGAGTTAATTTGTCATCTACAGTGGAGAAAAAAAGTGTAGACAATGACTCAGCTGTCTCTCATTGAGTGTTGTGTTTGAGCTATGTCATTCATGATATGACTGTCACAGGCTCATTTCCTGTGATAAGTATTTTATATTCTATTACTTGATGAAAAGCATGAATACAAGGAAATTGTATGCTGTTGGCACAGTGTAAACAACTAGTAAGTGACTCCCGGGAGGAAAGATAATTTATAGTGCAGGGGAGAATTTATGTTTCATACTAAAGGATAATGTTTGTGTCAGCAATAAAGAGGCAAGACAACAAACGCATGGTTACACAATCCTAAGGGTATCATTACTGTTGAAAGAAAGAGCAAAGATAATTCCTCCTCAAAAATACCTTGCCCAACAGAAGTTGCAGCATGTAATACCCCTATGGAAGGAGCAGACTGTTTTCATCAGAGGTATAAAATGTACACAATGACACGGCATTGTCTCAAATGGTAGTGTTCATTGTTGTATTTTCTTGTTGACCTTGGTGTTATACACAGTTGTGTAATATGGAACTGTAACTCTGTCGAGGGGACAGTTTTCTGTTTGCTCAGAGCCAGAGAAGAGGGACTCTATCATTTCACAAAAAAGAAAAAAAAAAAAGAAAATTAAGCTAAGATGAAGAAGGCTAGAACTAGATTTATGTGTTGGAATTGCCAGATGCCTTTATGAATTATATCATGTTTTGAAAATTTTCACAAAATAAAAGATCTAAGATAAAACAGTTACCTCCTTGCCCCATGTTATCAGTATTTCTTAGCTCTGGAATCTTCTGAAGCATGTGTGTTCCACATAATGTGTATCAAAATCCACATCTCATGTCAAAAATTCAGAAAGGATCACTGAATAATCATGCCTTCCATTATTTAAAACACCTAATGTCCACAAAAAATCAAAAGATAAAATGAACCAGTCTTGAAAGGGTTCCGCTGTGTCCCAGATATGTTAATTTACAGTTTATTTAATCCTGTCTTTGCTTCTTTCTTCTTCTTCTTCTTTCTTCTACTGTCGGCTAAGATAACACAGTATCATCAAGTACAACACTTCTTGTAATGTGCTGGTTCTCTTTCCTCTCTCTTCCAACAAGTTTTGCCCTTTACTCTGTTCTTTCAAAATCATCCTAAAGAACTCCAATTCTTCTCTTCAGTGTATGCATGATAGTACTTACTAGGGTAGCAGGTTGTCATAGATTGAACTGTGTCCCCCCAAAAAATTCACATAGCAATTTGACTAGGCTATCTCTCCCAGTACTGTGGGATTGCCTTCCATTTTGTGATTTTCTAATGCTGTGAACCCTGATCTCTGCCTGTGCTTAATAGATAGGATTTTACTACCGGAGGATTGGGGTGGAACTGCAAAACCCTTGCTAAGGCAGTTTCCCTGGAGTGTGGCTTGCACCACCTTTTATCCTACAGGGAAGCAAGCAGAGGGTTGGGGCCTCACAGCTTCAAGAGAGCAGAGGGCATCCTTTGGACCTGAGGTTCTTGCTCCCTGACCAGAGATATGCCACACAGAACCTTCCTCCAGAGCTGACAAAAAGAGAAAGCTTCCCCTTGAGCAGACACCTTGCATTAAGACTTTTACTTTACTGGATCTTGAGAGAATACGCTTTTTTTGTTAAAGCCATCCACTCATCGTACTTCTGTTAGAGTAGCACTAGACGACTGAAACAACAGGCCACTTAGCTAAACTCTTCCCAAGGAAATGGGTGCTTCCTAACTCTATAATGAGAAGAGACAATTTACATAACATACAGCTTCAAATCCCTTGCTTGTATCTCTAAACAAAGAGATTAACACTAGCTATCTAGCAAATTACACGTTATATGTATGTCCTAGAGACTAAGGGTATGTGTTACAATGTCCTCATGGAGGAGATGGATTTTGCTGAACAAGGAAACACTTGACACAGAAAAGATGTTATTTGTCTGAGAATGATAGAAAATAGTTAATTATTGCTCAGTGAAATAAATGATGGGATAAAAAGGAAAGACAATGAAACAGTATAATTTTAAATGTAAAAGAATCCAAATGAATGAAAAATTCGGAATGTAGTAGAGGAAGGGTAACAAAGTTGATACAAACCGAAAAAGCAAAAAAAAAAAAAAAGGATATTAGTAACTGTAAAAAGAGTGGCTGCTATAGAGTGAAATGGAGGAAGGACAGAATGCAGGTAAGAAGAAAACAAAAGAGCATACTATTTATCAATGCATTCATGAGCAAAAAAATCACTAAAGAAGACAACAACAGTGTAAACCTATTCAACCTTAAAATTCAAGCACAGGGAAAAGATTCCTTAACAATGCATATAACAGTTTAACATGTGAGAAATGTTGAGAAATAGACTCTGATATGTGGGATATTTAATACATTACCAAAGAAGTCACCCAAGATAAGAGGAAATATATTCCGTTAAAACACAGTAGAAATTTGCTTGGCTGGCTAGAATAAAACATAATTTTAAGTTAATTCTCATATTCTATAAAAATGCAATACTACTGCTTTTAAAAACGAAAATGAAAGTTATAAATAAACAAAAATGGGAAGAGAAAAGAGGGAAAAAGTTACAATGGAGTTTTATCATCTTTAGAGGGGACTTTTCATGTTTATAGGCAGTGGAAATCATTAATAACATATATCAAATAAGGGTTGGCCTTGGCATATAAATCTTTAGCTTCTGGTGTCTGTGCTTTTGTGTAATTCCTCCCCTTGAATGTGAGCTGTACTTTCCATGAACAGAAAGTAATAAAACCCTTGGGTGTCCCTTTGAAGATTAGAATGCAAAAAGATGATGATTTTCATCTTGCTTGCCCACTCTTATTCTCTTTCCTACTCTAAAGCAATAAACTTCCATTTGTGAGTTGTCTTACAGAGAAATCAACATGACAAGGATCTGAGGGAAGTTTCTGGCCAACAAGGCAGGGAAGCTTTCTGTTCAACAACCTACAAAGCACTGCGCTCTACTAATACCCTGTAAGAGAACTTTGAGACTCATTTTTTCCCAGTCAGTGCTTTAGACTGGACCACAGACCTCTCTAATGGTTTGAATGCAGCTTCACGGGAGACCTATAGGCAGAGGCACTCAGATAATCTGTGCCCTAATTCCTGATCCATGGCAACTGCTTGTTGTAAATTTTAGGGTGACTGCTTGTATAAGCTCTGGTTGCATAATGGTTAAGTACTATGGCTGTTAATCAAAAGACTAACTGTTCAAATCCACCAGATGCTCCTTAGAAACTCAATGGGGCAGTTCTACACTATAGAGTTGTTAGGAGACAAAGTTGACTCTATGGCAACAGGTTAGATCTGCGGTTTGGTTACATAACAATAATGTATTAATACAGGTATATTTTAGCCTCTTCCCTTTGAGTGAGGGCTGAACTTACCGAATTGACTAATGAGGACAACAAATCACTTTTGAGGTTAGGTAAAAAGAGAGTATGGGTATCTTCTTGTATGCCCTTTCTTGCTTTCTCTCAGAGCCCTTGTTCTAGGCTAAGCAAACAGTTTGTGAATAGCCCCGTGAAGGAGACCACAAGACAAGCAACTTAGTGTGACTTCTTGCCAACAGTCATCAAATGTCTCATTCCTTCCAATAACTATGTGAGGAAGCTTGCAAATGGTTCCTCCCTCAAATGAGGCTTGAAATAAATGTAGCCATACTTATATCTCAAGTGAAGTCTTGTGAGAGACCCTTACTATAGGGCCTACAGATAATCCGCATTTCAATTACTTAACCCACAGAAACTATGAGATAATAAATGAGTGCTGTTTTAGATTTGCAAGTTTTGGAATAATTTGTTATACATCAATCAATAATCAATTCAAGCACCAAGAACTTCAATGTGTACAGCAGCTGTGATGGTTAAGGTTGTGTATCATCTTAGCTGGGCTATGATTCTCAGTGTTATGGCAGTCTTACAATGTGACCAGCTCCAAGATAGGATTTGTTATGAGAAGCCAAATCCATTGAAAGGGAATCTCCTTGGGCATGTGACATGAACTAAATATAAGTGGACTTTCCTAGAAGGCTTGCAGGCTTTTGCTTGCTCTGGATTCTGCAGCTGACTCCAGGTCATGTGACCTCCAGTTCTTGGAACTTGAGCTAGCAGCTTACGTGCAGTCTTGCCTGATGATATGGTGGTTTATTGATCTTTGCAGCCTCTGAGCAAGAGCTCTGCTTTCCAACCTGCTGATCCTGGGTTCATCAGCCCCACAGTTACATAAATTGGGAGAAACCTCTATCTTGACCCATGGACTTGGGCTGTACCAACCTCTACAAATGCATGGACCATTTCCTTGGTATAAACCTCTCTATATATTTATATGATTTAGTGGCTTTGCTTCTTTAGAGAACTTAGCCTAAGGCAGTACGTGTTCAGTAAAGAAACTGAGAGGAAACAGACAAGATAAGGTGTGGAAAGAGAAAACAAAATAAAGGTCACATTTTTATTTCTGTATACTTTATATGAGCAAAAGATTCAATTAGAATTCAACAAACAGAGCTCAGTATCCAGAAAATATAGACATTTATAGGCACTATAACTGGCTTTTCTAACAAGTGGATCCTTCTTAGTTTTACTGAAAGTAGCTGTGGTGAATGATAGTGAGTCTAGCTAGCTCTTCTTTGTAGAACAACTGGAGGGAGGATTGGAGGGATTTGTGGAGTGAATGAAACAGTGGATCAGGAAGGGGAGCACTGAGATGTGCTGAAGATGTGCTAAACCTACGGATTCATAAATACTGCAATAGCGTAGACCCTTTGTAATTTCTTTTGATTTTCTTTTCATTTATCCTATCAGCTGGCCACTGTCACATGTGTGGCAGCCCTCAGACTGGAAAGCAGTCACATTTATTGTCCTGAGGAGTTGTTTTTCATAGTTTTACTTGAGTTGGTAGTAAACATGGCAGACTATTGCCTTGATTGCTTCACCATGTCTTCCTGCCAAGAAGACTCAAAAGTATCTAAAAGAAATAGGATAGATACAAAGAGAACCAACAATAAATGGTTACAAAAACATAGAAAATGTTTTAATTAATGTTCTAGTAAATAAAAGAAATGCCAATGAAAGAGCAAAACTACACAGTTAACCCCTTACATAAAAATCACACCTTTACTGTTCAAAGCTGCTGCAGGTATGGTTGAATAAAATCTTCTAGATATTGATCTAGATAATTAAGATTAGCCTATCTCTCAGAATGCAACATGGATGTTGCTTCAAAATAATATTTAGAAAGAGGAGATAAGAAAATTGGAAAATTAATACTTACAGTATAATAGAATTATTTTTTAAAAATAAAAATTTTAGCAGAGGAAAACAAGATAAAAATCTTAATAAAACAGGGGGACTTATCTCCAAATATACCCCCAAACCAAATCCACTGCCATTCAGTCCATTCTAATTCATAGCAACAGTATAGAACAGAGCAACATTACCACACTGGGTTTCCAAGCAGCTGCTGGTAGATTCAAACTGCTAACCTTTTGTTAGCAATCACTTAACCACTACATCACCAGGGTTCCATGATTTCCATTGATACAAACTTTCAATTTTCTATACTAATTTTTGTATGTAAATAAACACTGTAAAACTCAGTGACTAAAACCTAAGAGAAGCATAATTTCTCATGATTCTATGATTTGCCCAGGTGATTCTTCTGTTCTAAGCTCTCTTGACCAGTGATTGAGGAGGCAGGATGATTTCACTCTCATGCTTTGGGCTTTAGCTATTGTGACTAGGAGAGCTGGGTTAGCTGAGATGGCTGGAACCTGTTTCCTCGTGGTCTCATTCTCTAGGAAGCTCACCTTTATTTGTTTAAATGGTGTCTCAAGGTTACCACCAACAAGAAAGGGCAAACTAAAAGTGCAAGAACTTTCTCATTTCTGCTTGAACCATATTTTCTAACGTCCTATTGACCAAAGCAAGTCCCATAGCTAAGACTAGATTCAAACAGTAGGAAATTAAATTCCGTCTCTGATAGAAAGAACTCAAAAGTCATATGACAAAATTTTATGCCTACACTAATGAGAAGTATTACTGAAGCTGTTTTTGTTCAGACATTCTAATATATAATCCTGTGAAAATTTTAAAACTAAAACTTTCATTATACTCTCATAGACATTTAATAAAGCATTTGATGTTTGATTTAAAATATTAGTTGTAGAAGAGTTTCATTTTACTATATATGAATAATAAAATCAGGTACTTAAAAGATAAGTATTCTCTACTTATACTTACTAACTGGTGTTGTGGTTAAAAGTTTGGCTGCTAACCAATAGGTCAGCCTTTTTGATCTACCAGATGCCCCTTGGAAACCCTGTGGGAAAGTTCTACTATGTCTATAAGGTTGCTATGAGTCAGAATTAACTCAGCAACAATAGATTTGCTTACATAACACTTAATGGTTTTCCCTTAAATACGACAAAATGAGAATGACTTCCTGAATTATTCCTGAAACCATTGACTTGACGTTCTAACCAATCACCAAGATGGGAAGTGGAAATAAGTAAGTTATTTAACTGACAAAAGGAAAATACCGTTATTCAATTAGAGATCATGTAGCCTAAGGCCATGCTTACCTGTGGTATTGTTCATTATAGTTTATCTGTTGCACAGATTTCTAATTCTTAAGTTCTTTCTTTTGTGTGGTAGGTAGGCATATTATGTATGATTATGTCTGTATTACACATGAATTTCAATTTGATCTAGCATAAAAGTCCTAGACCGTGGCCTTTTAAAAAAATTAAGGGAAATATATCAGTCACATGCTACAGTCCGATCACCAGGACATCAGTATATTGAATCACTAGGACACGATATGCTGAAGTAAAGGACCAAGCCGACCACAAAGGTTGACAACTTGAAAGGAAACTCAGAAAACATTAAAGACACAAGTTAAAAGAATGTAATGTATTTTGGATAAGAAAATTAAATATATCAGTCAGAGGCTGAGAGACTTTCAGAGGAATCCATATTTTCACATAGCAAACATATGGAGAAATCCCGCACAATGTTCAATAGCACAAGACACAAATTTGGAAAGAGAGGCTGTTGGAAAGCAGCAAGACACAAAGAGAACTCACTGATAGAGGCCAAATATGAAATGGAAAAATTTTTTGGTCATTATGATAGACACGCTGAACCAATAACTCTTTAAAGCGGAAGGAAATTTATAAAGAAAAATATAAAGAATCACAATCTGACCAAAATACAATGTTTGAAGTGTAGAAATACTGTTCAACATTGCATAAAAGAGTTAAAATAATAAAATGATAATTACTATAGAGTTTAGAAGCATTGACCTTCAGATGAGACCAAACTAAATATGTAGCCTACTTCTGACATTATCAACTAAGCCTTAGTTTCCTCGTCTATAAAATGAGGATATAACAACCACAATATCACTAAGATTATAGTCTTTATAACATCGTTATTGTAAATACAAAGTGTCTAGTGATGTCTAGGAAAACAATAACACCAAGTATGGTAGGTAATATTATTAAAGCTTTGATATATATTAGTAACAGAATACTAAGGTGAAAGAGAAGACTAGAAAGATAACAACATGAATGAGTTCATAAGATGTTAGTAACATATTTACAAAACTTATGTACAGGTCAAAAATAAAATCTAAGTATATTAATGTATTTTATAATTAAAAGCCTTTGAGGACTAAGTAACATACTATACCTGAAAACACTTAGAAAACAATGAAGTGCGAATTAAACACACTGGATAAATAGGTACTAACTTCTCATTAAGTTAAAGAACCAGAGCAATTGACAGAAGAGAGAACAACTGTAACATCTGAAATTATAAAACACAGTATAATGAAGACCAACCCAAAAGGAAGGTAGAAACAACATTATTTTTTAAAGAAGTTACGAATTTTCGTAGAGACGTGTCAAAAAAAATGTTAATGAAACTTTCAGAAATAAAAGAGCTTTGTCTTTAACAAAACTTGACATTTGCATATACCCATGAAATAACCATTATGATCAAGTTAGTGAATATATTTATCACTCCAAAAATTTCTTTGTGACCATGTGTATTCTCCCTTCTGTCCTTTGCCCACCATTCCTGTTTTCCTTGGGCAACAAATGATCTGTGTTCTGTCTTATAAATTAGGTTGAACTTTTTTTTTAGAATTTTATAGAAAAGGAGTTGTACAGTACGAACTTTTTTTTTATTGTGGCTTAATTTATTCCTTGCAACGAATTTACCTTGGAAAGAGGACAGCCAGAATGCTCTTTAGGACAGCCAGAATGCTCTTTAGAAGCAAGTATGTTGAGACTTCATCTCAAGTTGGACATGGTATCGGAAAGGACGAGTCCCTGGAACAAGAGACTATGCATGGCAGAGTAGAGGGCCAGGGAAAAGGAAGAGGACCTGCAGCAGCAGGCACTGACGCAGTGGTTGCAACAATGGGCTCAGACATAATTCTAATCATGAGGAACCCAGACAGTGTTTTGTTCTAGTGACCCTAGGGTCACTAGAACTAGTACTTCCTCAATGGCACCTAACTACAACAACACTTATTATCTTAAGAATCACCCATATTATGCCATGTAACATAAAAAAAAAATTATTGTTGAGTCGATTCTGACTCATAACAACCCTATAGTACAGAGTACTCTTTTTTACTTTTTTAGTTGAACTCTATGGTATGGATAAACCATTATATTTTTATCCATTCATACATTCAAAGGTATTTAGATTGTTTCAAATACCTATTCCACTTAAAAGAAGGCTTCAGTGAATATTCTTCTACAAGTTTTGGAGTGGACATAATACTATTTTTAATCTCATATAAATATGTAGGATTTAAATCCGAGATCATACCCAACCCAAAACCCAATGCTGGTGGGTTGATTCTGTCTCCTAGCAATCCTGTAAGATAGAGTAGAACTTCCCAATCACATTTCAAAGGAGTGCCTGGTGGATCTGAACTGCTGACCTTTTAGTTAGCAGCCATAGCACTTAGTCACTATTCCACCAGTGTTTCCTCACAGGACATAAGGTGGCTGTATTTTTACCTTTTCAAGAAACAGCAAACAAAGCTTTCCAAGGGAGTTGTAATATTTCACATGCTTTCACCAGAAGCGTATTAAATACAAATTTCTCCACACCCTCACCAGTACTTGCAATAATCAATCTTTTTATATGTATTTATGAGATCTGACAAGTAAGTTCTCAAAGTTGCCACTGTGCGTTTACTTTGGCAGCTCTGTACAAACCACTCTGTAAGGTTACACAGCTGTGTTTGTGTCAGTGTGTGGCAGTGTCCTGCTGAGTGACATTCATTATTGTTGTGGATTTTTGTGTGCCATCCTGAGAATGCTGGAGCTTGACTTAGAGTAACCAGCAAGCATTAAATTTCTTGTTAAACTTGGCAAGAGTGGCAATGCAATTAGTGACATGTTAGTCCAAGTTTACGAGGATAATGCCATGAAGCAAACAACAGTGTACAGAAGGATTAAACATTTTTTCTAGCAGAAGAAAAAGTGTCACTGATGAAGTGAGGTCAGGGCAGACAATAACAAGCAGAACTGATGAAAACATTGCAAGTATTTGCCAAATTGTGCGTCCAAATTGTTGGCCAACTGAGAAGCATAGCAGACAAAGTAAACATTAATAGAGACAAAGTTATGACAATCTTAACTGAAAATCTTGGCATGAGAAACGTGTGTGCAAAATGGTCCCAAAGAAGCTTACTGATGAACAAATGCAAAGGAGAGGCAAAGTTTGCAAAGACTATTTAGACAGGCAAGACAATGTTTTGGGCCATGTTATAATTGGTGACAAAACATGGGTATAAATATACAACTCTGAAACAAAACATCAAAGAATACGAGGGAAGTCAGCCAATTCTCCACAACCAAAAATTTCATCAGTCCAAATCAACAGTGAAAATGATACTGCTAACTTTTTTAATATGAGTGATTATTCACTATGAATTTGTACCAACTGGACAAACGGTTAACTGAGTTTACCATTTGGAAGTGCTGAAAGGTTGCCTGAAAAAGTTGCATGAAAACTACCTGAACTTTTTGTCAGCTCAGAGCTCTTGCATCTCCACAATGGACCAGCTCACACAGAGCTGCTTGTGCGGGAGTTTTTAACCCATAAATGAATATCTGTATTGGAACACTCTCCCTACTCACTTGGTCTGGCCCCCAATGACTTTTTTCTTTACCCAATGATAAAGGAAATGTTGAAAGAATGACATTTTTTATGACATTAAGGACATCAAGTGTAAAAAAACTATGACAGTTCTTATGGCCGTTCCAGAAAAAGAGTTCCAAAATGGCTTTGAAGGGTGGGTTAGGCACTAGTGTCAGTGCATAGTTTCCAAAAGGGACTACTTCGAAGGTGACAGTAGTAACATTCAGCAAGGAGGTACGTAGCATTTTTTCTAGAGTGAGTTCACGAACTTAATTGTCAGACTTTGTATTCTAAATAGATGTTGTTAGTTGCTATTGTGAACTGCTCCACAGGATTTTCAAGGAGTGATTTTCAGAAGCTGATTGCCAGGCCTGTCCTAAGAAGTGTCTCTGAGTGGGTTAGAACCATCAACTCGTCAACCAATGGCAGAGTTAACTGTTTTCACTACCCAAGGACTCCTACAAGTTACTCTACAATTTCCAGTTTTGTCACCCTTAGAAAGCACTACAGAATCCCTCAACTGGGAAAATTGCTACTGTGAAAACAGTATCAGTGTTTCATTACTCATTGTTGTTGATTCTTGCACTCACTCACCCTGTACAACAAAGTAGAACTGCTGGGTTTTCAAGCTTGTGAACTTTACAGAAGCAGATTTTCTCATCTCTCTCCTGTGTCAAGGATGGTGGGTTTGAACCATTAACCTTTTGGTTAATAGTTGAGAACTTAATTATCGTGCCACCAGGGCTCTATCGCTGTCTTATAAAACCTTGTAATCTATAATGTGCCTGCCTACAACTGAGAATAAAATTTTGTTAATTGTACAGAACTATGTAATACCCTGAACCCTTGGTAGCATAGTAGTTAAGTGCTATGGCTGCTAACCAAAAAGCTGGCACTTTAAATCCACCATGCACTCGTTGGAAACTCTATGGGGCAATACAGCTCTGACTATAGGGTTGCTATAATTCAGAACAAACCTGATGGCCCCTAAAACAAACATGAAATGTCCAAAAAGTAAAAGTAGGTGTTTCTATGTGATATCAGATAAGGCAATGGATTATTTATTAATGTTATAAATTTCTATTTTTCAAAATGTTTTAAGTGAAAATTTACGATTACAGTCAACTTCTCAGACAAGAACTTACACCCACTTCGCCACATGACCCAAGCTACTCTCTCCACATGGTGAAGGCAGTGGATTATTAAGTGTGACACTAAAAACATGAGCAACAAAAGAAAAAGAAAATTTAGATTTCATCAAAACAGAAAATTTCTGTGCTTCAAAGAACACCATAAAGTTTGAAAACAACTCCAACTGAGAGAGAATATTTGAAAAATCATTTATATAAGGCAATTGTATCTGGAATATACAGAAAACTCTTGAAACCAAATAATGTAAAGACAGACCATGATTTCAAAATATTTAAAGGATCTGAATGGACGTTTCTCCAAAGAAGATATACAAATGACCCATAAGTTCACAAAAAGATACTCAGCATTGTTACTTATCAGGAAAATATAAATAGAAACTATGGTAAAATATAACTCTGTAACTGTTAAGGATGAATAAATTGTTGAAATTGGCTTCTAATAAAGGATTGAAGGTTAATTTTGAAACTATGCATCATTTGCTTAATTGTGACTAAGTTGCTTTAAAATATCTTCTTCCTGTCCTGTCAACGTGGGTGGGTGAAAGTGGTTTCTCTTCACTGAACATTATTAAAACAAAACTCAGAAACAATTTAGACATTCATTATCCTCTGTGAGTACCATTGTTGTCAGTTTTATCCTAGATTAGGTAAATTAATGAGCAAGATACAAACTCATTTGTTGCATTAAAATATTTTAAATATTGGTATACAGTGTTTGTTCAAATCATATATACCCATTTAATATGGGAAATTATTGATACTCTTACCATTTTTATTTAATTGCAATTGCAGAATGACAAAAATTTTAAATATAACAATGATTCACTGTGTTGACTACTCACATGAACAGTTTTAATGACCAATGTTTAGTTTTCTGTTGCTTATGTTAATTACATATTTTATAATATAAATTTTCCTTGTAGAGGCATATAATAAAGTAATGTGCTTATAGTTTTATGCCTTTGTTTACTCAATTTATTTTTCCTAGTAAGTAAATTTTTTGTACATTACAATAAAGATGCCATTATCCATCTGTCAGTTTGTCATAATGCGCCGGCCTGAATGTTGACACCACCAGGTATATGAAAACCATAGTCAGTGATGGTGCAGAAGTTTTACCAGAGCTTTTAGATTAAGACAGACTAGGAAGAAAGAACTGGCAAGCTACTTTTTAAAAATAGCCAACAAAAACTTTATGTATCTCAAAAGAATACTGTGCAGTATAGCATTGAACGATGGCCCTCCTAGGTTGGAAGTAACAATGGGCTCATACCAAAAACCATCACAGTGCCACAGGATTGGACAATGTGTTTTTCTGTTCCACCTAAAATGGCTATGAGTCAGAACTGACTCAAAAGCAACTAACAACAACAATAAACGAAGACAGATTGAAAATTAAAAAGGAAAAAGAAAATACCACAGATGTGTAAACAGCAGTGCTTTAGAAGGCCTCTGCTCTAGCCTTAATCTGCCCAAAACCCTTCTTACAAAATAAGGAGGTAAGAGGGTACACACATTTGAAGTCTCACACTTTTTTGCTTAACGGTATTCTGCTGAGATTGTAATTCCCACTGATAGAGATGCTATGGGATAAAGTAGAATTGTTCCACACGATTTCTTAGGCTATAACCTTTATGGAAGCAGTTCTCCAGGTCTTTTCTCCCAAGTAGCACCTTGATTCAAACCTCTGATCTTTTGGTTGGCAACAGAGTACTTAACCACTCTGAAACCAGGGCTCCTTAGTTAGTTTCTCAGAATTCTCATCCTTAATTTCTCTACCAAGACAACCTGGGTCTTTGCACTGGCCTGTTCTCGGGGCCTGACTTCAAAAGGGCAAGCCATACCACTGATATGTGGACTCCTTTCTCTGAGTATAGCCAATAGGCAACTAGTCAGGGAATGTAAACAGGGTTGGACTTGTGGATTACAGAGTCTACTACATGTGTGGGTGAACGAGAAAAGTAAAGCCCAAGTGATAAAGGAAGTGAAAAAAGCTGTGAGCCTGCAAAGAAAACCAAGAACTTCCTGCCCTACTTAGCCATGTATCTAAGTAGTACCTGACTTTCCAAATCACATTAAAAACATATTTGTCAAACTAGAAGAATAGAACGTATTTTACCTAACAGTTCATTAGCTTAATTGTAAGTCTTAAATATACATACTTAATGTAAGCTTCCATTTTCAATCCGGCTGACTTCCAGGAAATGGTAAGAGTAAACAGTTTTTGCCAAATCCGATCAATGTTCTCTAGTTTATTTCTTTATTCAACAAATAATTACTTAACTTCCTCTTGTGTCAGGCGCTACTTTAGATGTTACAACAAGAGGAAAACATGATCGTGCCTCTCACTCCTCCTTGTGTCTGTCATTTTGTTGCACTGTGGGGGCCTATGTGTTGCTGTCATGCTGGAAGCTATGCCACCAGTATTCAAATACTGGCAGGTAGACCATGAGAGCAGGTTTCTGCTGAGCTTCCAGATTGAGGCAGGTTAGGAAGAAGGACCTGAAAGTCTACTTCTGAAGAGAATTAGCCAGTGAAACCTTGTAAATAGCAGAGGAACATTTTCAGATACAGCGCACAAAGATAAACCACTCAGGTTGGAAGTCACTCGTAACACAGGCGAAGAGCTGCCTACCCAAAGCAGAATCAATCTAAATGATGTGGACGGAGTCAAGCTTTTAGGACCTTCATTTGATGCACCAATTGCAAACATCCATTAATAATCAGAACATGGAATGTATGACACATGAATCTAGGAAAACTGGAAATTGCCAAAAATAAAATGAAATGCGTGAACATCAATATCTTACACATTAAAAAAAAACAAACCTGTTCCCGTTGAGAATATTCCAACTCATAGCAACTTTATGGGACAGAATAGAATTGTTTCATAGAATTTGTAACTCGTGCCTGGTGTATTCAAACTGCCAAACTTGAGTTTAGTAGGCGTAGCACTTATCTACTACACTACCAGGGTTTCCATCTGTGGTGGTCAGGATTGTGTCAACTTGGCTACTCCTTGTTTGGCTGCTGTATGAAGTGGCAGGGTGGGGCCTGTGGTGGCTTCCCTCCCCTCAGCTCTCATCTCTCCGCCTTCCACCATCTACTTCCTGTCTGCTCACATAACCAGCAGCTCCTTCACTCTCCTGGCATCTGGTTCCTGGACCAGAACTTGCAGCTGTTGGGTTCATCAGTGCTTATAGCTGGTGCTTGAGAGTCCTGTTCCCTGACCTGCCAGTCCTGGGTTTGCCAGCTTCTGCGGCTCTGTGAGTCAGCAGAGACCTCGCAGTTTCCCCGCCAGCTTGGAATCCGCCAACCTACACAGCCGGTGATCCAGAATTCTGGTCTCTGACCTGTTGACCTTGGGTTCACCAGCTCCCAGGGCCACACGAGGCTTGTGCCAGGACTTGGGGCATTTAACTTCTACGACTGTGTGAGCTGTTTCTTTTATACATAAATCTTTCCTTGTGCTTTGTATATAAATCTTTCCTTGTACATATATTTGTTACTAGTTTTGCTTCCCTAGAAAACTCAGCCTATGGCACCATCCCATGCCTTAGTGAGCTGAACTGAACTGGTATTGGCCATTCTGAATTGGACAGTCATGTGGTCTACTATGCCAGGAATAGCAATGTGAAGAGGACTGAAGTTGCATTCATTCTCAGAAAAAACATTTGAAGATCTATCCTAAAGTACCATGCTGTTGGTGATAGGACAGTACCCATACACCTATAGGGAAAAACAGTTAATACAACTGTTACAAATACAGGAACCAATCACTAAGGTCAGAGATGAAGAAACTGAAGATTTCTTCCAAGTTCTGCAGCCTAAAATTGATCAAACATGCAGTTAAGATGCATTGATAATTATTGGTGACTGGCATCCAAAATTTAGAAAGAAGAAAGATTGGTAATTGCAAAATATGGCCTTGGTGATAGAAATGATTTTGGGGGTCATATGTTAGAATTTTGCAAAATCAACAACTTTTTCATTGCAAATACCTTTCTTTTACAACAACATAAATGACTACTGTACATGTGGACCTTTCCAAATGGAATACACAAGAATCAAATCAGCTACATCTGGGGAAAGAGACAATGGGGAAGCTCAACATCTTCTGTCAGAATTGGATTTGGTTTTGGTTTGTTTTTACTCCTTTTCTTAGAGAGTTGCTAAATCAAAAGCATCAATTCAAAAAGTCGTGTGTACACCAATGCTTATTACAGTATTGAAAGTAGTTAACATGTGGAAACAACTCAAGTGCCCTTCAACAAGACCAGGCACCAATTGTGGAATAAAGCATCTATTGCTAATATGCAACTTCTCTTTGAAACAGAAGGAAATCATAACAAGTCCATGAGAGCCAAAGTACTACCTTGAGTGTAGCCCACCTGATTTAGCAATTAACTCAAGAATAGATTTGACACCCTGAACACTAATGACTGAAGACCTAGAGAAACTGTGGAACAATACCAAGAATATCATACATGAAGAAAACAAGAAGTCATTTAAAAAGACAGGAAAGAAAGGACCAAAATGGATGTCAGAAGAGATCCTTAAACTTGCTCTTGAATGTTAAGTAGCTTAAGCAAAAGAAATAATGAAATCAAAGAGCTGAACAGAATGTTTCAAAGGGCATTTACTTTGAGGAGACAAGCTAAAGTGTTACAGCAACATGTGCAAATGCCTAGAGACAGAAAACCAAAATGGAATGACACTCCTGTGCTGTTTATCAGGCTGAAGGAACTGAAGACAAAATTCAAGCCTCAGGTTGCAATATTAGAAGATTGTATAGGAAAAATAGAAACCCTGGTGGCATAGTGGCAAAGTGCTGTGTCTGCTAGCCAAAAGGTCATCACTTCTAATCTGCCAGATGTTCTTGGAAACTCTATGGGTCAGTTCTACACTGATCTATAGGGTTGCTATGTGTCAGACTTGACTCAATGGCATTGGATTTGGTTTGGTTTGAATGGGGAAAACATTAAAAGCCCAAGGAAGCATCACAAGATAATAGAAGAAATACAGAGACTAACTGTAGCAAAAAGAACTGGTAGATGTTCCACCGTTTCAGGAGGCAGAATATGATCAGGAACCAGTGGTGCTGAAGGAAGAGTTCCAACCTCTGCTGAAAACATTTGTGAATGACAAGGCTCCAGTAACTGACAGGATACCAACTGAGATGTTTCAGCAAAAGGATGAAGTACTGAAAGCAATCATTCATCTATGCTAACAAATTTGGAAGACAGTTACCTGGCCAATAGGCTGCAGTAGATCCATATTTATGTTTATTCCTGAGAAAGGTGATCCAATTGAATGTGGAAATCATCAAACAATGTCATTAATGTCACATTCAAGTAAAATTTTTCTGAAGATAATTCAAAAGCAACTGTGGGAGTATATCCACAGGAAACTGCCAGAAATGCAATCCAGATTCAGAAGAGGACTTGGAACCGGAAACAGTGTACCAGATATGAAATGGAACATCTGGACTACATGAAGAAGAATGAACATCAGGACTGAAGGAAGACTCAATAACAACCTATACTATACAGATGACACAATCATGCTTCTGAAAATGAAGGGGACTTGAAGGATTTGCTGATGAAGATCAAAGACTACAGCCTTCAGAATTCATTATACCTCAACATAAAGAAAAGAAAAATCCTTAAAAATAGATCAGTAAACAGCATCATTACAAATAGAGAAAATATTAAAGTTGTAAAGGAATTCATTTTACTTGGATCCTCAATCAACACCCATGGAAGCAGCAGTCAAGGAATCAAAAGACACATAGCATCAGAAAAATCTGATGCAAGTCTTCCTTAAAGAGTTGAAAAGCAAATATGTCACCTTGAACACTAACATGTGTTCAAGTACCTCATATACATGCAAAAGCTGGACAAAGAGTAAACAACTGTGGAGAAATAATGCCTTTGAATTGTGGCATTGGCAAAAGAATACTGAATACACCATGGACTGCCAAAAGAACAAACCAATTTGTCTTTGGAAGTAGTACAACCAGAATGTTCCTTAGAAGTAAAGATGGTGAGATTCTGTTTCACATACTTGCGGCATATCAAGAGGGATCAGTCCCTGGTGGCGACATCATATTTTGTAAACAGTCAGTGAAAAAGAGAAACACCTTCAGAGAGAAAGATTGACACAATGACTGCAATGATGAGCTCAAACATAACAAGGATTTTGAGGATGGCATAGCATTAAGCAACATTTAATTCTCTTTTTCCAATTCATGTTGGAATCAACTCAGTGACATCTTGAACATACACACACATATCTCTCGTAGGTCCTTGGCCCCAGGGAAAAAAGTGGGTGATATTTAGTAAAGTTTAATGTGCACACATTAAATGACATATCAATTCCACTCTTGGAGATGTATTGTGTCATAGATTAAATTGTATCCCTTCCAAAATGTGTATCAGCTTGACTAGCCATGACTCCCAGTGTTGTGTGATTTTTCCCCCATGTCTTGTAAATCCTTCCTCTGTAACGTTAATGAAGGAGGATGGGCAACAGATAAGTTAGTGAGGTGGGAATCAAACTACAATGGATTGTGTCTTGCAGCAATCTCCTGAGAGATAAAAGGAAAGGGAAGGTAGCAGAGAGTTGGGGACCTCATGCTACCAGGAAAAATGTACTGGGAGTAGAGTATATCCTTCAGACTCAGGGACCCTGTACCTGAGAATCTCCCAGTTCAGGGAATGTTTCACAAGGACCTTCCTCAAGTGTCTACAGAGAAAGTCTTTTCCTGGAGCTGACACCCTGAATTTGGACTTTTAGCCTACTCTACTATGAGGAATGAATTTCTCTTTGTGAAAGCCATCCACTTGTGGTATATGTGTTTTGACAACAGTAGATGACTAAGACTGAATCTGGTACCAAGAGAATGTGGTGCTGCTCTAACAGATACCTAAAATGTACAGGTGGAAAAGAAGACTCAGACGGAATGGAGGAGAACTGTTAACAAGTGACAGGGTGAAAATGGTGAGAAGCTGCAGCAGCCCGCTGGCAGCAGCAGAACCAAGAGACCATCCGGAGATGACACTGGAGCTAACCCATGGAGTGAGAAAACTGAGTGTGTGTAGGAGGCTTCTTGGTGGAATTGGGTGCTTCCAGATACTTACCAGTGAAGCTATAGAGCTTTGGAATTCTAGACCAAGCAAGGTAGATGCAGGTTTGAGACCTGCTAAGACACCACAGGAAACAGAAGTTGAAGAGAAAAAAGAGCATGAGAAGCAGAGCTGTCTCTGTCTCATAAGCTACAGCCATTATCTCAGGGGTTTCAAAGGGTGGGGCCATGGCCTCTGGTGTTTCTAAGGATGGTTTTACCACTCAGATGGGCTACAAAAATGGTGAACCTAAAGCCAAGGGAGCAGAATTGCTGTCCCAGTGGGCCTGGAAGGCAAAGCTGTAGCCAAGGGCCAAAGGGCTTCCACTAAGAATCTGAACAGCGTGGCCAGTACCTAGAGCCTGGAGGGCAGGGCCACTGTGTAAAATGTTTCAGAGAATGGAGGATTATTTTCCAAGGCTGGAGGGCTAATGGAATGTGTTCTGCTGACTTGCTTGTGCCTGTTGTCTCCTCTTTCCCTACAATTTCTCCCATTCATGGAAATGTTAGCTTGTGCCTGTTCTGCCATTTTTCCTTTGGAGGCAGATAACTTGTATTCTACATTTTACAGATGAAGAGGAATTTTTGGATTTCAGACTTAGAGTTAAGACTTTTGCTATGATATGATGGCGTGAATGTTTTTCATGTTGCAAGAATGTGATTTCGGGGGTGCCAAAGTATACAACGTCATGGATTGAATTTTCTCCCCCAGTAAAGTGTATCAATTTGCCTTGGCCATGATTTCCAGTATTGTATGATTTCTGCCCCTTCACCCCCCCCCACGTGTAGTGTAAATCCTGCCTCTATGACATTGATGAAGGAGAATGGGCAGCCAATGTGTTAGTATGGTGGGACTCAATCTACTCACTTAGATTGTGTCTTGAGGCAATTTCCCAAAAAACAAAAGAAAAGGGAAGAGAGCAGAGACTTGGGAACCTCATACCACCAGAAAATAAGCCCTAGGAACAGAGTCTGCCCTTTGGACACAGGATCTGGCACCTCGGAAGCTCTCAGTTCAGAGGAATATAGATGACAAAATCCTTCCCCAGAGCCAGCACAGAAAGCCTTCTCTTGGAGCTGACTCCCTGAATTTAGACTTTTAACCTACTTCACTGTGAGAAAATAAATTTCTCTTTGTTATAGTCCAGTGGTGGTATTTCTGTTATGGTGCCAACAGATAACTAAGACATACTCTTGTATGTGTTCATAAAGATATGTAAAAGTGCATTTGTATAAAAAATAGAAATGATCTGGAAATTCCTTAACAAGCTAATCAATCAGTACATAGTGATACACTCATAAAATACAGCACAAAGTACCACGTGTCCTACAGTCAACTATAAACTCATGGTGACATCACGTATGTCAGAAAAGGACTGTGCTAGATAGGATTTTTAATGAGTGATTTTCCGTAAGTAAATCATCAAACCTTTCTTAGGTGGCACCTCTGAATGATGCCAAATCTCCAATCTTCTGGTTAGCAGCTGAGCATTAACTATATACAAACAAATTGTATCTATGTATATAAATACCAGTCCTTAATATAATGAGTGTCACTTGGCTTCAGAAAATGCATTTTTGTGGTGTTTAGCACCTGGCTAGATAATATTTAAAAACAAGCATAACCCTTAGGATTCACATTCAAAGGGTTTAAGAATGCTTGAATTCCTGGAAATGATGAACCCTTATTTCCAGTATTGTTTTCTAGCAGGCTTCAGGAGTGATGAGACTAAATACGGAAACACTGCATAGAGAACTCCAAGTGTTTTGGTTATGTTTTCCATTTCATGTTGGTTATTGGCAATATGGATGCTCGTTTTATAATTGTCTCACCTTTTCACATGACATATTTTACAGTAAATGTTAAAAAAAGTGTAAAGACCATAATGTCATGTTGGATTGAAACAACAGTTTACACACCAGCAGAGCTTTTTAGTCTGTGTATTTCAGCAGATTGTTGTGACAGTGGATTTATGGAAGCCATAGATTTTGGGGATTCTTTTGTTTGCTTTTTTTTTGTTCCCATGAATGCAATAGTTCTGTTTTGGTGATGGCAAAGTCCCATCTGTGCCCTTAAAATTTGTGGCTGAATAGGAGTTGAGTAGGTTAAAGTAAAACAACACTAGAATGCTAGATGAATTATGTAGAGATTTAGAAGTTATCACAAATGATTGTAGAATCAAAGATTACTTTCTCTAGTAGTTTATTTTCTCTCCTCTACTTATCTTTTTTCTGTATTTCCCTTCCCTCCTCCTTCTTACCCTTCTCCCTTTCTTAAAAAAAAATAAATAAATGGAAGAAGTATAATTTGGAAAAAAAAAATGATACCAGAATAGTTTGGAAGGAAATGATAGGTATTGAAAATGGTTAGATGGGCAGAAAGTGATTCGATGATGTCAGCGGAGTGAAGCATAGACACGGAATAAAGATTAAAGACTTCTAGAAAAGACACGCAGCAGAGTCCTGATGGTGCTATGGTTAACAGTTCAACTGCTTATCAAAAGATCATCAGTTTGAATTTACCGGTTGCTCCTTGAAAACACTATAAGACAGTTCTATTCTGTGCTAGGGGGTCATTATGAGTCAGAACTCAGTTCTAAGGCAATCGTTTGGTTTTTGTTCCATTTTGATGATGTTTAATGTACATAAAAGCAAACAAAGCCAAACCTGCTGCTGTTCAACTTGTAGCAGCCTTAGAGAATGGAGTAGAACTGTCCCATAGGATTTGCAAGGAGCATTTGGTGGAATGGAACTGCAGACATTTTGGTTAGTAGCCCAACTCTTCACAACTGTGCTACCAGGACTGCATGACAGAGATTTCAAATACATTGGCTTTTTTAATATGTTTTATTGTGTACGCGTGAAAACTTACGTTTTCTAAGGAAAGGGTGGACGTTTGTTTTAAAATATCTATCGTAACTTTTATAGTCTATGCCATGGCATCTTGCAGAAAATAGCTATTCAGTTACAGAAATTGTGTTTTTCTGAATATTTTAGTAAAATACATTTGTATGGCCACATTTAACAATGTTAAGAGCCCTGAGGTATACAAAAGATAATAAGTAATAAATTACACAAAAAACTTCACATGATTGTGACAGTATTATGAGGTTTATTAATATGAACCCCCATACTGTTTTATATTATTTTGGTTTTTTTTTTTTTGAAACAATCACTTCAAGCTTTCCAGTGAGGTTAGCCAGCACATAAAAGCACCAAATAAAACTATTGTAAATAATGGTTCATTCAATGATTCATTCGATTGTTTGCAAAAATTATTTACTAAATGTCTACTTTGTATATGGCAATAAGTTAAACACATTTTTAAACAGACTTAAAATATAACAGAAAGAAGAAAGGAGATTGGAAACCAAGTTATCAAATTTCTTAATATTTACCTCTGTTACTAGATTTAATGAAGGAATTTGTTCACATTTTTATTTCTGTAACATCCTGCCATAAAACGGTGAAACATATTGACCTTAGGATGTATAAAACCTGTATTTTTAAGTATTGCCTCTTTAACCAATTATAGCATATTATAGGTTAGGGAGTACCTTTGTGTCATTATAAAAAATATATATAGCTGTCATTGATTTTAAGGCCCAAGAAAATGCTGAACCAGTGGCCCCAATCCACTTCTTTTAATTTACAAAGTGTTAATCCAAGTTTCTTTTCTTGTAGGGGTAGTTCACATAAAATTCTCTTCTTTCAATTCCTTCAGAATAATCTGACATCTTTGTTGTTTATTCATTGCATTTCATGCAGTTTGCTTTTGGACATTCATCTTGGTCTCTTTTTGCTACAGTAAATATATTTCAAAATTACATTTCAGATTCATTGACATCAGATACCTTTGGCAGAGAAGTTTTCCTTTCCCTGGTTTACAAAATTCACAAAACAACTTATATATATAGTGTCACAACCACATATGTACATATATTATGATCCTTCAGCAGAATCTGTCATTAATTGTGTGGCACATCAAGTATATTCCAAACCACAATGACCCTATATGACATAGCAGAACTGCCCTGAAGGCTTTCCCAGGCTGGAATTTTTATGGGTGTGGATCACCAGATCTGTCATACATTTTCTTCATGCCAGCTTCAATATTTGTTTTAGGTCCACCTTAGTTTTATTTACAGTTGTCAACATACTGGCATGACTATAAAGAAACAGTTTTTAACTCTCCTGGAATCCAGATTTCTGGGATTCATGAAGTTGAGTTGACCCACTTATGATGTTTGCCCATAGACATCCTTTTGAATTTGGAGCCTTGTAGAAACTCATTTTCTAAACCTCATACACCATGAGTCAAATGATGGTCTAGATAAACGAGTATGACACCTTCACCCTGGACTTCGTGTATTTTTGAAGAGCTCAGTCAGTTTTCAGAGACACCAAAGTTCAGAATGGGAGGTATGTCTGAGGGTAAATCAGTAATTATTGCCATTGTTTTTCAAGACAATTCTGTCTGAAATCTTTTGTGACCCTAAATTGCTGTGCAGTTATGTTCCACCCCTTTTACAAGTGGCAATAAGACAAGATTTAGTGTCACAGTGTTTCAAGGTTCTCTCATCTTTGGAGCATTTTTGACTATCCAGTTAAAATGTTACCTTAATCTTCAAATCATGTGTTAAATAAACTTCAATTAGTATCTTTTATTGGCTTAATACGGTTTTTCACTTAAATATTACCCACCCATAGGTGTGCAGCCAAATCTAAAACAGCACTGTCTGGTGCTTCTTAGCACACTATTTTCCTAATCACACAAAATGTGTGCACATATTTGTGTATAAGATACATATATAATTTTATAGGGAAGTAGATGTATACATATATGTGTATGCCTCTCTATTTTACATATGCTAAGACCACAATTAAACCGTTTACTATAAAGTCAGTTCCAACTCATAGCAACCTTACAGACCTGAGCAGACATAGCTTATTTTGTTTCCAAGCAGTGGCTGGTGGACTCAGACTGATAGCTTTTGGTTAGCAGCCAAGTTCTAAATCAGTGAAACCTCAAAACTCCATCTATGTGTGTATATGTACATACAGGCACACAAACATATACACATACACATACAAACTCAGGCACAAACACACACACACACATATATATGATGATGTTGGTTGTCACGGAGTCAATCCTGTCTCAGGGTGACCCCGTGAGCCCATAGTACATTTGCTCTTTATAGGGTCGCTGTTAGTTGGAGTCAGCTTGGTGGTGACAGATTTGAGTTGGTATTTTACAGAGTTTTCAAAGCTGTGATCTTTTAAAGGCAGTTCGCAAGGTCTGTCTTCTGGGTTGGTTTTAAAACTCAAACTTTCTGTTAGTAGTCAAGTGCTTAATCACTATGCTAGCCAGATTAATATGAAAAGTTCCTCCAGAATTAAGTGTATATGTATTTGGCTCCACTCTGCTAGAAGTTGTTTTGCCAAGTGCAGCCAAGTGCTGCTTGAGTCAGATGAGTCAGAAGTTGTTCTAGCAAGGCTCTTTTTGATTGTCTCTTTCTCTGATCCCTCTGTTCGTCTGTCACTCTGTAGGTATCCCACTCGCTGTTAGTTTCCACAATTGCTGTCTGATTGCTTTATTGTTTTACACAATGCTCTGGGCCAAAATACTTCACAGTTTGATCTACCAAAAGAACAGCATCTCGGTAGGGAGAGTTTTGAAGCCAGTTGTACAGGTTTGTTCTGAACCCAGGTGGGCTCTTGTTATCTGTTACTTTACTTGATCAGCTCTGGTAAACCATGGTTTAGACTGGAGCTTGTCGCTCAGAACTACCAAAACCAGATACCAGAATAGTTGCTACGGAGTTGATTTTGACTCTTGGTGACACGGTCCCTTGTGTTTCAGAGTAGATATGTGCTCCCCTGAGGTCTCGGTGCCTGATTTTACATAAGCCGATCTCCAAGTCTTTCTTCCAAAGGGCTTCTCTGTGGACTTAAATCACCAACCAGTAGGGTTAGTTGTTGAGCAACAAACAATTCCAGACTCTTCAGAGGTATCACAGCAATAACAAAACAAATGATACATGCACACATACGCACACACATGCACACACATGCACGCACACACACGCACACACACACACACACACACACACACACAAATTGCCCTCAAGTTGATTTTGACTCACAGGGTCAGAACTGCCAGCCTTCTCTTCCTTTACCATCAAGTCAATTCCTATACTTAGCAATCCTAAAAAACAGAGTAGAACTGCCCCATACATTCCCAACGAGAGGCTGATGAATCTTTTTGCTTAGCAGAGGATATCTTAACTATTACGCAACCAGGGCTCCACAGAAATTCACGTTTATTTTGACAGCACCTTAAGCTTTAACATCCTCCCATTTGCTTTCAAATTAACTCAGTTCTTTTAGAAAACTTCGGTGCTCTCTGCTCTTATGGAATTTGTTATGGGTTGAATTGTTGCCCCTATATCAACTCTAGGTTACGCAATGATGTCCAGTATTATGTCATTATCCTTCATTTTTGCGGTCTGTTATAATAGCCTATGTACTGTGAATCCCAACATTTATGATGTTAATAAGGCTGGATTAGAGGCAGTCTGTAGATTGAGACTGGACTCAATCTATGAGATTAGGTCATGTCTTGACTCCATCTCTTCTGATATATAAAAGAGACACTTGACCAGAGAGGAGAGGGACTTCCTTCTACCAAGAAAGAAAAGTCATGACAAGCATGCTTCCTTTGAACCCAGGGAACACACATGGAGAAACTCCTAGACCCAGAGGAAGATTGATGACAAAGACCTTTCCCCAGAGTGGACAGAGAGAGACCTTCCATTGCAGACGCTATATTGAATTGGATGTCTGACTTCATAAACTATTAGTGAATAAGCTTTTGTGTGTTAAAGCTGTCCGTGTTTGGTGTTTCTGTTAGAGCAGCACTAGAAAACTAAGAATTTTTTTCTCCCTCTCCTGCTCCCAGCAAGGTAAAAATCTATGGTCTCCAGAGCTGGAGGTGGGAATGACACCCCTTTTGTAATAGGAGGGTGTTGCATGGAAGAGATAGCTCTGATCTTCTTAGCTTATCTAGCGTGAAGTGAAACCTTTGTCAAATGCGTAAACTGAGGCAAGGAGAGCCCCAGTCTTTTCAACCTGCGGCGTCTGGTGTCCATCCTTGATTACAGACTTTATGTGTAATGGATGATTTGTAGGAGGGAAGACCCCAGTCTGCCACCCACACTTGCCAGAAATTTAGTCTATACAATTTGGAGCTGGAGGGGAGTGAGAACGCTGGTGGCTGGATCCTCCTGGTGTCACACTATCTCACTTCAAGGGAAACTCAGAAGAGAGGAAGCAGCTTCTCGGCTGCACCCGCAGAAATAGGGTTTACGTCATGCTGAACTGATGCAGGAGAGAAGAAGGAGGAATTATGGCTCTTTCTGTTCTTATGGGATCTAGTAGATGTTCTTGCATAAATTCTTCTGCATTGGGTGTGTACTTCAACAATTTTCCAAGACCTCAAACGGTTACTTTTTGTTTGTTTGTATTTTCACAATGATAGTTGTTTCACTGTGGAATGTGTCTGCAGGCCTCCTCACGTCACCATTCCCAAAGGCATTCCAATAGAAATGCACTTTAGCTATAGTTTAACCTAAATCAAACGTTTGTCATAATATACATAATGTGTGTGTGTGTGTGTGTGTGTGTGTGTGCACGTGCACGCTCGTGCACATGGGCGCCTATGCATATACATTCAAAAACCCTTTTAATACTCCCCGAACACAGATTTCAGGATCTCATGGAAGCTGGTGTAACACACCAAGGTCATTGCCTTTAGGTATTCTTTTGAACCTTGAAAAAAAAAAATTTCTTTAAGCCACTTTTGAGTCGAAGAATAGTCTACACAAACTAGTAAAGTAGTTTTGCTCTGAGCACTGCGGTCTTTTGAAGAATTCAGTTTGGGAAGTAGACTCACATTTCAGATTCAAACTTTAGACTGAAAGCTACAGTCAGTGTAAATCTGTAACTATTTTAATTGTTCCTCAAGATAATGCTGTATGAAAATTCTTCCTAACACAAACTTGTTTATCACCTCTGTTCTGACTCGGTTTTTCAGTGACAATGTCAACAAGATTTGGTAAAATGTGTTTTGTGGTTCACTCAACTTCAGACAGACAGACACACACACGTATACTACGTCTAATAATTTCATTCCAGAACTCATCCTAGAAAAAGTGCTACATCACTCATTACTGCATATAACTGCAGTTACCTTCGAAGGACTCCCCGTAGGAGGCTATGCACTGACGCCAGCGCCTAGTCCACCCTCCAAAGCAATTTTAGAACTCTTTGTCTGAAGTGTCCAATAGAGCTGTCATCGTATTACACTTTATGACCTGAACTGTTATCCAAATGTCTTTCTTTCAATATTTCCTTTATCTTTGGGTAAAGAAAAAAGTCACTGGAGGCCAGATCAGGTGAGTAGGGAGATTGCTCCAAAACAGTTGTTTACTGGTTAAAAACTCCCTGACAGAGAACTATGTCATTAAGTTGCTGAACTTGCCACTATGCTGTCTTGTGCAATGGCCATTTCAGAAAGAGTTCCAAAATTGCTTTGAAGGTTGGACTAGGCGCTGGTATCGGTGCATAGCTTCCCAAAGAGAGTGCTTCGACAGTGACATTCAGCTATGAGGTATGTAGCACTTAAAATAATTAAGTTAGCTGAATACAGCAAATTTGTAGTGTCCAAGTCAGTACATATTAGAAATAGTTTAATGATAATTCCTTGCTCTAGTGAGAAATATTTAATAAAAACACAATTATTTCCCTTAACCACTTTTTGCTGTAAAGAAAATAAATTCCTCATAATCAAAGTGAAAATCCATCATTAAACATCTTTCGTATTTTTAGTAACAGTACTTTACACAATACAATGTCTGTGCATGCAGGTTAAAAAGGTGAACATATTAAAAATACCGTGTTATGATTGAAAAATTCTGTCTCACTGGTCAAATATTTTATGAACTCAGTTTAATTATAGTTGTATTCAGTAGTTTATTTTTTGTGGAAAACAGAGAGGAGAGGTGCAGTTGTCTTTCATGACACAGTGGCTTGGCTTTTCTGTTGTTCAGACTCAACTTTTCAGATGTCATTAACTGTTACAGCAATGAATTCCTGTGACTTTTATTGAGAATTGCTAAACATTCACACTACCTTCTTCTGCAAAGCTTAGATAAGACTTAGACTTCAAACAAACAAAAAAAAAAAATCAACATGTGTATTCTATTGAAGGTCCACTACTCTTCCAAATTGTGCAAAACTCATAAATGCTGTGTATTAAAGGTTTTTCTATAAAAATTACAACATATTTTTAATAAGTTAACAATAGGGTCAATAATTCAAACAAGAAAAGCAAAATGTAAACTGTACATCACAAGGACTTAACTTAAAGTATGTCTATATACCAGTTCTTCAAATTTAAAAATAAGAAAATATTTTTGAGTCATTACCAATCATGATTAGCTAATTCTCTAATTGTATTCACATTTTGTGAAGGTGTATTCAATATTATTTTAGGCTCAGGACAAATTTAACAATGTCTTCCTCATTTCATACTTCATTTAAGATCACAAATCTATTCATAGAAATAAAAATTTTAAAATAAATACTGGTTAATTACAGTATATCTCTGGGATGTTTTCCTATGAATGATGGTATACATTTCATAATCTTAAATTTGAGTTCTAATGAAATAATGCAATTGCAATGTTGTATAAAATGACCAATTCGTTTTGCTTATGTTTTTGTCCCTTGAAATGTTAAGTTACCTGATAAGCTCGCTTCTTTGTTAAACATACTATAAACAGAATACCTTTGGGATTTTAGTCCCTATACCTAAGTATTAAAAAATGCACAAACATTGAGCAGATTTGATTTTAAATACATATATTGAAACCCATAAGATTCAACAATAAATAATTAGAATATCAGAATAAGAAAATATTTTATTCAGGGCACTTTATCTAAATAATAATAATAATAATAATAATTAGGTCAATACCTTAAAGAGGATTGAAAGTCAGAACCAAGACAAGGTTCCAGTACTCCAAAATGCTAGTTACGGATCCAGGCTTTGGAGTCAGATTGATTAGATTTATAGTCCTGCCATTTTCCCTTCTTGAATAAGGTATTTTGTCTCAATTATCAAGTAATAATTATCTCTCCGTGGGGCAGTAAGATCTTATGCAGAAATGGTTTCTGTTTTGCTCATATGACGTTTGATAAATCAAATCAGTACTAAAAAGGCTATAACAACCACTTGTCACTGAGTTGATTCAGACTCATGGTGACCCCAAGTGTTGTACAGTAGAAGCATACTCCACAGGATTTTAAATGGCTGATTTTTTTTTCAAAGTAGACAGTCAATCATTCTTCCTACATGCTTAAGGGTAGGTGAACTATCAATCTTTCAGCTAGCAGCCAAACATTTAACATTTTACACCACATAGCAGTACTTAATACCATAAGCCCACAAAATGTATTTGTAGAAGAGTTGTAGTTAAAATGAAGACTATTTGCTTATATGGATGCTGAAATAAACAAGTCCTTGTTCACATCATGGTAGCAGTCTGTTCTACATCATCTTCTTTTTTTCTTCTTTCTATCAGAACAAGGAAAACAAACAAAAAGGAATAAAGTGTTCCAGAAGCAGAGATAGAAGTAATAATTTCAAATTATTTTAAGGGCTTTTGTTTTTCCCATTCTCCCTTCAATCAAAACTGTGATGTTTCACACCACTGTACTTACAACTCGCTTTCTAGATGTTGTATTTCCAACTGACAGGGAGTCTAAAGTAAAATTACCCTGGCGTATTGGTGTGATTGACTTTTTAGAAAATCATAGCGTGTAAAAGACGGCGTATTTCTTTCCAGTAAAGACTTAAGAGCATGAATATAGGAACACATTCACATTTATTTTTATTTAACATAACTGAGTGAAAATGTACATTCCTGTATAAATTTACATGCCCCCCTATATGCAGCTTCCACTGCCCTCCCTGTCCTGTGACTGCACACTATTCCTCTCTGCTCCATACCTGTCTCATCCTCCCAACAGTCTCCTTTCCCCTCCTCTCCGTCCACTCCCCTTCCTCCAGCCAGAGGTCAGCAAGATGATATCCTATAGATGTATAGAACCATAAAGTGCTTCCAATGTATGGTTACTCTGCATTGCCAAGTCCAATCCACTCCTGTCCAAAGAGTGGACCTTTGTTATAATTTATGGGAAAGGGCAGCATCAGGGCTGGGGGCCATGCTCTCAGAGGAACCCCAAAACCGCTGGACCATCAATTGAGGTCTTTTAGTGGAGATCTCATGATGCACCTCTTTATTCTTGTGTTGCCAGTGAGACTCCTCTCTGTGAGCTCCATCGTGGCTATCACTGGTGGTGGCCGGGCACCATCCGGTTCTTCCGGTCCCAAGTCAATGTAGGCACCCACTCTTGTGGGTCTCTCTGTCTTCTCGGTTGTCTTTACCGCATGTCATTTGGTCCTCGGTGAGCATCCATTCCTGCTGAGCTGGGACCATTTGCTGTGTCCTCGTATGGCAGCTTGGCAGCTTTTAGGACCCCAGATGCCACTCACCAATGACCTTCACATTTTTTAATGTTTGTGTACTTGAGAACATTGATGCTCTTTTTAGTTTCCTTCTTTTGAAAGTGTACATAATAATTTCAGGTTACATATAAGTTTATTTCAAACTCTTCTGTTTATTGATATTTGTAAAGGAGAAATAGCTTTATTTCCAAACACTGATATTTCCTGGGTATAAATGTTCCTTTTCTAACTGACTTGGAAGCTATAGTTTTCAAAAAATTTTATGAGGTTAATACTTACATTATACTAGATATGATGGAATTATTTTTGGCCTCATGTTTGAGTCTGACTAAAAGAAAGCTGAATATATTGATATTTAAAACATCCAGTTGCATTATTTGTTTTTGGTAAATTTTCTCATATTCTGTCTCAAGACTGTTGTTGTTAGGTACTGTTGGGTGGGTTCTGACTCACTGCAATCATAGACACGACAGAATGAAACACTGTCTTGTCCTGTACCATTCCCACAATCATTTTTATGCTTAAGCCCATTCTAGAAGCCACTGTGTCAGTCCTACTTGTCCAGAATCTTCCTCTTTGTTCTTGACACTCTACCAAACAGGTTGTCCTTATTCAAGCACTGATCCCTCCTTACAACAAATCCAAAGTTGGTAAGATGCAGTCTCACCATCTTTGCTTCCAAGGAGCACCCTGGTTGTACTTCTTCCAAAACAGATCTGTGTGTTCTTTGGGCAGTCCATAGTACATCCAGTGTTCTTCTCTAATACCACCATTCAACGATGTCAGTTCTTTTTCTGTCTACCTTATACATTGTCCAGCTTTTGCATGCATATGATGAGACTGAAAATACCTCTGCTTGGGTAAGGCATGCCTTAGTCTTCCAGGTGACATTTTTTGACACTTTATAGAGGCCATTTACAGCAGATTTTCCCAAGGCAATGTCTCTTTTGATCGCATGACTGCTGCTTCCAAGGCTGTAGATTACGGAACCAAGTAAAAAGAAACTGTTATCCTTTCTCCATTTATCATGATATTACTTACTGGTCCACTTCTGAAGACTTCTGTTTTCTTGATGTTGAGGTGCAATCCATACTGAAGATTGTGGTCTTTGATCTTTATCAGTAAGAGTTTCAAATCCTCTTAACTTCCAGGAAGCAGAGTTGTCTAATCTACATAACACAAGATGTTAGTGAGTCTTCTTCCAGTCCTGCTTTCTCCTTCTTCTTCATATAGCCCAGTTTCTCAGATTATTTGCTTGGCATATAGACTGAGAACATGTGGTGAAAGGTTATTACTTTGAACCACACCTTTCCTGACTTTAAACCACAGAGTGTCCGCTTGTTCTGTTTTCATGACTGCCTCTTGATCCATACACCAGTTCCTCTTGAGCACAATTAAATATTATGAAATTCCCATTATCTGCAGTACTATCTGTAAATTTTTATGATCCACACAGTCTAATGCCTTTGCATAGTCAGTGAAGAACAGGTACACATCTTTCCGGTATTCCCTGCTTTCAGCCAAGATCCATCTGATGTCACCAGTAATATCCCTGGTTCCACATCTTCTTTGGCATCCAGCTTGAATTTCTGACAGTTCCCTGTCAAAACAGAGCAAAATTTTACTTGTGTGTGATATTAATGATTTTGTCCTTTTATTTCCCTATTTTCTTGGATCATCTTTCTTGGGAATAGACGTAAGTATTGATCTCTTCCAGTTGATTAACCAAGTAGCTCTCCTCCAAATTTCTTGCATTAGACAAGTGAGCACTTCCACCTCTGCATTCATTTGTGGAAACATCTCAATTGATAAATCATCAATTACTGGAGCTTTTATTTTTGCAAATACCTTCAATACTGCTTAGACTTCTTCCTTCAGTATCCAAGGTTCCTCATTATATGCTACCTCTTCAAATGGTTGCACGTTGACGAGTTCTTTTTGATGTAATGAGCCTGTGTATTCCTTTTGTCTTCTTCTGATGTTTACTGAGCTGCTTAATATTTTCCCTGTAGCGTCCTTCACAATTGCAACTCCAGCATTCAGGACCTTTATTTGCTGATGTGGCACTACTCAAAATGAGAAGAAACATTTGCAGACATCCATTAATAATCATGACTTGGCCTATTAATAATCAAAATTTGGCATGTACAAATTATGAATCCAGGAAAATTGGAAATTGTCAAAAAATTAAATGGAACACATAAACAACAATGTCCTAGGCACTAGCGAGCTGCAGTGGAGTGATATTGGCCATTACAGATCACACAAAACTATGGTCCACTGTGCTGGGAATGAAAACTTAAAGAGGAATGGTGTTGCATTCATCATCAAAAAGAACATTTGAAGATGTATCCTGAAGTATAGTACTGTCAGTGATTGGATAATATCCATATGCCTACAAGGAAGGACAGTTAATACGAATATTACTCAAATTTATACACCAACTGCTAAGGACAAATATGAAGAAATTGAAGATTTTGGTCACCTTCTGCAGTCCAGAATTAACTGAACATGCTATGAGGATGCATTTATACTTACTGGAGATTAGAATACAAAAGATGGAAACCAAGAAGAAGGACCGGTGGTTGGAAAACATGGCCTTGGTGATAGAAGTGATGCCAGTGATCAAAAGGCAGAATTTTGCAAGACCAGTGACTTCTTCATTGAAAATACCTTCTTTAACCAACATAAATGGTGGTGATATACATGGACCTCACCCAATGAAATATGCAGGAATCAAATTGACTACATTTGTAGAAACAAATGATGGGAAAACTCAGTATGAGCAGTGAGAACTAAACTAGGTGCTGACTGTGGCACGGACCATCAACTATTCGAGTTCAAAATGAAACTTGTGAGAATTAGAACAGTTTCACAAAAGCCTAAGTACCACCTTGAGTATATCTACCCGAATTTAGAGATCATCTCTAGAGCAGATTTGTTGGCACTGAACACTAATCACCACAGACCAGACAAATTGTAGAATGACATCAGATATCATCCATGAAGAAAGCAGAAGTCATTAAAAGACAGGAAAGAAATGAAGATCAAAGTGGATGTCAGAAGAGACTCTGCAACTTACTCTTGAAGGTCAAGTACATAAAGCAAGAGGAAGGAATGACAAAGTAAAAGAACTCAACAGAATATTTCAAAACAGAGCTAGAGAAGACAAAGTATCTTAACTACTGGTACAAGGAGCTGGAAATAGAACACCAAAAGGGAAGAACACACTCTGCATATCTCAAGCTGCCAAAACTGAAGAAAAAATTCAAACCTCAAGTGGCAATAGTCTTATGACTAAACACATACATTAACTGTGCAGTTATTTCCCTGTGATCATTAGACAGCTCAGGCTTATTTGTTATTTCTTCGTTCTGTTGACTCACTCAGTGTTCTCCTTTCCCACTGGAAAAACAAATAAACATACAAAAAATATCAGCAATACCAAATGAGTTTGTGGTTGGCATAAGACATCAAATTTTAAATGTTTCCATTTGAAAGAGCTCGTGTCCCTGTCCATTGTTTTTTTAAAAATGGAGTTCCAGAAAACAAAAAGAAAAACAACAGCAAATAGCAAATGAGTCAAAGGAAATAAAACTCATAAAAATAAAGAACAAAGATCAGATTATTGTGTCTTTTATTATTCTTAACTATATATTTATGTACTACTTACTACCAAACAGAACCTGAGACAATTGGTGGGGGAGGGGAGGGGGGAAGACATGTATGTAATCCATAAGTGCGTTTTTTGTTGGATTTAATTTTTCTTTTCTCAAATATTACACTTTTTTTGTCTTGATAAACCTTGTACAGATTTTAAATTGCATCCAGCTTATATTAGCAGACAATATCTATGTATAAAATGGAAATTTTTCATTCTTTTTCATCTTTGGAGAATTGGTTATTGAATTAAAAGCTATTTTCATATACATAATGCTGAAATAATTTTGTTTTTGACCATTGTGTCTCCCTGTTAAGTGAAAGAGTTTTTATGGGAGGAGAGGCAGTTTAGAGTCCAAGTGTTGTGCAAATGGTTAATATGCGGTTGTTAACTGCAAGCTTGAACGTCTGAGTACACCCAGAAGCACCTCAAAAGAAAGACATAGCCAGCTAATTCTGTAAAATGAGCCATTAAAAACTTGTGGAGCACAGGTCGACTGTGATATAATTAGATCACTATAAATTGGAATTGATTTGACAACAACTGGCCTGCTTTTTAAAAAAGATACAGAAAAAATAATTTTAAACTTTAAGAATGCCGCTTTTTGTCAGTTCCTAAGTGCTATGAAACATTTTAAAGAATGCCCATTAACTAACAGTATAATGAATTCTTCAACACAAATCTTAAGGAAGCTTTTATGTATCAAATGTTCATTTTGCTGCTGTTACACAGATCAAAGAGTTACTCCTCAGTTTTGCATTTGAACTTAATAGAGCTTTTTAATTTCTCATTACAGAGAACTCACTGAAAGCATACTCTGAGTTGAAATTCACAAAGTGTTTGTCACATAATCGGCTTTATTCAATTGAAATATAGGTAAAATCCATTTATATCTAGAAACGCTAATTAGGAACTTGATACACATTATCAAGTAAGCAAATGCATTGATTTCACAGCAATTTTTCTAAATACAGTAGGTCAAGTTCAGTCAAATTACACACAAATTACTAAAAAGAAGTAGTCAGGATAGGCCCAAAGTTATAAAGTATTACACTTATTAAAATGACCCATAACCAATTATATGAGATTGCTTTCCTCTGCTAAGATATTAAAATGTTGATTGGATTATATTTATAGATCCTACAACTTTCACATTTCTTGTAATGTATTCTCATTAGGGTATATAGATTTACATGCTTCATAAAAATGATACAGAAATCTTTTTAGATGTAAGGAAATTAAAAACTTGAATAAAATAAAAGGATAAAAAAGTAAATGTCAAGAATAAATAATTATTATCAAGAAATTTACAATTTATCAAATTTGGAACCACAGTAAGACAACTGAATCAGATGTTATCCAAAGAAGGTTGATACAAATTTATGACTACATAGGAGTGATATGTCTAAGAGTTAATACGCAGTAAACTTATTCTGCTAAATGTTTATTAAATTCTAATAAAAACTCCAAAGGCAAGCCTGTAAGTCTCTTATTGCACAAATGAGAAGATTAGGGTTAGAGACATTTAGTAATTGGTCATGATAACCTGTGTCAAAACAGATGAGATTTAAACCTGGCAGTCAGACCATTAGTTGCAAAGAGACTTTTATATTTATTTCAAAGATGGAGAAGAAGCATCCATATTTCCACATATTAGAAAATGAGGGGATTTAGATGAAAAACAAAATCCCTAACTACTCAAGAAGGGTAAGATATTTAAATCAGAATCTTTCAAATTATGTGCCTATGCACTTAGTAGTGTGAAAACTAATACAAGAGTTTTGAAACTTGAGAAAGTTGCAAAAATTCAATTTTAGATGAAAGTATTAAGCCCCAAACTCCACTTTTCTTTGTAATTATTAACACCACCCCCCACCAAGAAAACCCATTGCAGTCAAGTCAGGTGCAACTTATGGCGACACTAGAGATCAGTGAACAATTGCCCCCTAGAGTTTATAAAATAGTATAACTACTAACAGAAAATAACAAAACTTGAGTCATTAAGGAGCCCTGATGGCACAGTATTTGAAGGCTTAGCTGCTAACCAAAAGTTGGAAGTTTAAACCCATCAAGGGCCCTGCAGTAGAAAGGTGAAGCCACCTGCCTCCAGAAAGATTACAGCCTTGGGGCAGCTCTGCTCTGTCCTACAGGATCCCTATGAGTCACAAATGACTGTAGCATGTACAACAATAATTAATGACATACAGAAAATACTTTTCAACTTTATATAAAACCCCTTATGTTACTGAAACACATGTTTGCAAATGCTTTTGATACTTCTACTAGACTGCTGAAACTTTCTGCTCAAATGCTAGACAATCCTCATTTTAACTTTGTATACTTGATGCAATTACAATTTTGTCATAGTTTAGGATGATACACTTTTGCTCTTATTTACATTTTTGCTTTTTTTAATGCATCATAAGAACAGTTTAAATGGAAAACCCATGAGTTTGGTGACAATGTCGACTTATGAGTAACTCTGAGGTATTTAACTCTAATGCAGATACAACAAAGTTACTGTCTATTCATTGTAGCTACATGGTCCAGTGAATCATGAACATGCACCACAAAGTTATGTAGTATTTGCCAAATATTTGAACAAGTTTTTAGAGGTTGTGTATTCCTTTAGTTAAAATGTTAATGTAATTTTTTACAGTATTGGAAAAACACTTCTGTTAACCAAGAATACTACTGCAGTGCCTATATAAAATGTTATGAATTTCTCTCATATAAGCTGTGCTATTAATAGGGGACTATAATAAAGTAAGTATATGTAACAAATATATGTACATATTTATATCATGATAAGAAATGATTTTTATATAACAAAAAATGATTTCAATGATATATGTAACAAATATGTATATGTACATATATAGAGAGAAATGATTTGAATGGATGAAGAAGGGAAGAAGTAACAGTACAACAGTCTCCTAGATTTCCTGTTTACATAAATTCTGTCAGTGTTTGCTGTATAGTTATGGCTGTTTATTCAACTGTAAGTAGTCTCATAGTTATTATTATGGCAAAATTGTGGCATTGCCAGTTTCACAAATGGAGCAACAGAGCAGAAGAAAAATGGCTAAGATGTAGAATGTCAAATATTTCCAAGAGTATCAAGTTGATTTTTATTCTCTCAGTGACTTGAAATCATACAGTAATAAGATGGAGCTTAACACTGATTTCGAGAGGAATTAGGCAGTTGACTGGGATCTATGGAGACACAATTACAGCTAGTGAAAGGAAGAAAACTAGGTGAACTATGGAAAAAAGCTTGGATATAAAATCCATGTTTGCAAAAGCTCTGCCACGTTAAGTTTCTAAATTGAATCAAATGTCTGTTCTGGCATTCTGTTTACAAAAGAATGTTGTTCTAGTCTGATGTATCAGACACATCTGAATCCAGACATAGATATGTATAGTGGTTTTCTGTAAATAATGAAATTCTGTAAAGTGCTTGTAAGAAACTATAATATTCAAATAGGTTTGGCAGTTGCAGGCATGAGAGATTTACACTAGTCATGTCTGTAAAAGAAATGAGAGTGAGATAACTTGCACTATTTTTTTAGAGATAACTGGAAGAATTATCTCAGAAAAAAAAATTTACTCATGACACTGTCAGATACACTTGAACCTGTATCAGTGTTTAAGTATTTATTATAGATCAACCATGTGCTAAATAATTGTTTATTTATAGGACTATTAGATACTTATTTAAAACACAGTATCAGTGTATTTGTTTAAAGTGCATTTTCAGAGAACACCTAATTAGAATACCACAATTACAGTGAGTGAAAGAAGAGGTTTTGAATTTTTTTTGTTGTTGCAGTCATCAACTTTGTTTCTAGTAATACTGTGTTTAGTATCTTCATAGATAAATGACCTGTGACTATGTTATAATAATTTTTTATTTTTTATTTAACATAACTGAGTGAAAATGTACATTCACATGTAAACTTACTTGCCCCCCTATAAGCAGCTTCCATTGCTCTCCCTCTCCGGTGACTGCACACTATTCCTCTCTGCTCCATACATGTCTCATCCTCCCAACAGTCTCCTTTCCCCTCCTCTCCGTCCACTCCCCTTCCTCCAGCCAGAGGTCAGCAAGATGATATCCTATAGATGTATAGAACCATAAAGTGCTTCCAACATATGGTTACTCTGCATTGCCAAGTCCATTCCATTCCTGTCCAAAGAGTGGACCTTCGTTATAATTTATGGGAACGGGCAGCATCAGGGCCGGGGGCCATGCTCTCAGAGGAACCCCAAAACCGCTGGATCATCAATTGAGGTCTTTTAGTGGAAATCTCAAGATGCACCTCTTTTTATTCTTGTGTTGTCAGTGAGGCTCCTCTCTGTGAGCTCCGTCATGGCTGTCACTGGTGGTGGCCGGGCACCATCCGGTTCTTCCGGTCCCAGGTCGATGTAGGCATCCACTCTTGTGGGTCTCTCTGTCTTCTCGGTTGTCTTTACCGCATGTCATTTTGGTCCTCGATGAGCATCCGTTCCTGCTGAGTTGGGACCATTTGCTGTGTCCTCGGATGGCAGCTTGGCAGCTTTTAAGACCCCAGACGCCACTCACCAATGTGGGGTGCAGAGAGCTCTCTTAGCAAAATGCTAGTTGTGCCAATTGGCCTGGAATTCGCCTAAGAGCATGGTCCCCCGCCCCCCACCCCAGCTACTCTATCCTTGCAGTATTGAGTTAAGATGGAAGGAGTACTCAAGTTATGCTGAAGTCCACTTAATGTTGTTCTTGTTCCTAATGTGTGCTGTCACCGCTTTCTCCCAACTAGATTTCTAGTAACTACCTAAACTAAACCCTCCCCCCCTTGCCCTCCCTCCTTCCCTCCCCTCCCTTGCAGTTGTCAAAGAGTATTTTCTTCTATACACAAGTCTGTTTTTGAGATCTTATTGTAGAGGTCTCATACAGTATTTGTCCTTTTGTCGCTGACTACTCTAATTCAACATAATGTCTTCCAGTTGAAACTCGGTTAGGAGATGTTTGCTGGAATCATCATTATTCTTTATCATTGCGTAGTGCTCCATTGAGTATATGTACCACAGTTTACCTATCCATTCTTCTATTGTTGGGCATCTGGGTTGATTCCACATTTTTGCTATTGTGGACTGTGCCGCGATAAACATTCTGGTGCATGTGTCCGTTGGTGTGAAAGGCCTTGAATCTGTAGGATATATTCCAAGTAGTGGAATTACTGGGTCAAATGGTATATCAATATCCATTTTTTTAAGGAAGCGCCAGATTGCCTTCCAAAGAGGCTGGACCATTTTGCAACCCCACCAACAGTGTAGGAGGGTTCCACTTTCTCTACAGCCTCTCCAGCATTTGTTGTTTTGTGTTTTCTGGATCATGGCCAATCTTGTTGGGGTGAGATGGTATCTCATTGTTGTCTTGATTTGAATTTCTTTAATAGCTAAAGATCGTGAACATGTCCGCATGTGTTTTTTGGCTGCCTGGATCTCCTCTTTAGTCAAGTATCTGTCCATCTCCTTTGCCCATCGCTTAATTGGATGGTTTATCTTCTTCTTATTGATATTTTGTAGTGTCTTATAGATTATGGAGATCAGGTGTCGATCTGACATAGAATTGCCAAATATTTCTTGCCACTCTGTGGGTGTTCTTTTAATTCTATTAATAAAGTCTGTGGATGAACAAAAGTGTTTGATTCTTAATAGTTCCCATTTATCTACTTTCTCTTCTGTTGATTGAGATTTCTTTGACAGATTTTGGAGTCTGTCCTCATTGTGTAGTCGAACTTCCATTGTTGTTCCTACCTTTTCTTGGATGAGCTTTATCGTTTTAGGTTTGATATTTAGGTTTTTTGTCCAGTTGGAGTTGGTTTTTGTATAAGGTGTAAGATATGGATCTTGATTCAGTTTATTGCAAATGGATAACCAATTTTGCCAGCACCATTTGTTGAAGATGCTGTTTTTACCCCAGTTTAATGTCTTAGGGCCTTTGTCGAATATCAACTGTTCATCGACAGATGGTGTCATCTCTGGGGTCTCAATTCTGTTCCATTGATCAGTCTGTCTGTTCTTGTACCAGTACCAGGCTGTTTTGACCACTGTGGCAGTGTAGTATGTTCTAAGGTCGGGTAATGAGAGGCCTCCCAGTGTGTTCTTCTTCTTTAGTAGTACCTTACTTATCCGGGGCTTCTTCCCTTTCCAAACAAAATTGGTGATTTGTTTCTCCATCTCATTAAAAAATGATGCTGGAACTTGTATTGGGATTGCATTATACAAATAAATTGCTTTGGGTAAAATAGACATTTTCACAATGTTAAGTCTTCCTATCCATGAGCAGGGTAGGTTTTTCCATTTATCTAAGTCTCTCTTAGTTTCTTGTAGTAAGGGCTTGTAGTTCTCTTTGTAAAGGTCTGTTGTTTCTCTGGTTAGATTAATTCCTAGGTACTTTATCTTCTTAGGGGCTATCACAAATGGTATAGATTTGATAATTTCCTCCTTAACAGTCTCGTTGTTCCTATAAAGGAATCCTACTGATTTACTTATGTTTATTTTGTATCCTGAGACTTTGCTGAACTCTTCTATCAGTTTGAGTAACTTACTTATAGATTCCTTGGGGTTCTCTGCGTATACAATCATATCATCTGCGAAACAGGGAGATTTTAACTTCCTCTTTGTCGATGCAGATGCCCTTTATTTGTTCGTCTAGTCTAATTGCTCTGGCTAGAACTTCTAGCACAATGTTGAATAGGAGAGGTGAGAGTGGGCATCTTTGTCTAGTTTCTGATCTCAGGGGAAAGTCTTTCAGTCTCTCTCCATTCAGGATGATGTGGGCAATTGGCTTTGTATAAATGGCCCATATTGTGTTGAGGAATTTGCCGTCTATGCCCATTTTGCTAAGAGGTTTTAGCATGAATGGGTGTTGGATTTTATCAAATGCCTTTTCCGCATCAATGGACAAAATCAGGTGATCTTTGTCTTTTGTGTTATTTATGTGGTTAATCACATTAATTGTCTTCCTGATGTTGAACCAGCCTTGCATCCCTGGTATGAATCCCACTTGGTCAGGATGGATTATTTTCTTGATATGTTGTTGTATTCTGTTGGCAAGAATTTTGTTGAAGATTTTTGCATCTAAGTTCATGAGTGATATTGGTCTGTAGTTCTCTGTCTTTGTTGGATCTTTCCCGGGCTTAGGTATCAGGTTATGCTGGCTTTATAGAATGAGTTTGGGAGTACTTCATCCCTTTCTATACTGTGAAATAGTTTCAATAGTACTGGGGATAACTCTTCTCTGAATGCTTGGTAGAATTCTACCGTGTAGCCATCTGGGCCCGGACTTTTTTGGGTTGGCAGTGTTTTGATGACCTTTTCAATCTCTTCCTTTGTGATGGGTTTATTACGTTGTTCTGCTTCACGTTGTGATAATTTGGGTAGGTGGTATGAGTCAAAGAATTGGTCCATTTCCCCTAGGTTTTCAAATTTGTTAGAGTACAGTCTTTCATAGTATTCTGTTATGACATTTTTCATTTCTGTTGCATCTGTGGTGACAACTCCCTTGTCATTTCTAATTTGGGTTATTTGTTTCCTTTCCTGCTTTTCTTTAGTAAGTTTAGCCAGTGGTTTATCAATTTTGTTGATCTTTTCAAAAAACCAGCTTTTGGTCTGTTCAATTTTTTCAATTGTTTTTCTATTCTCTAATTCATTTAGCTCTGCTCTAATCTTTATGATCTCCTTTCTTCCAGTGCCCGAGGGGTTCCTCTGTTGTTCTCTTTCTACTTGTTCAAGCTGTAAAATTAGTTCCTTGATTTGATTTCTTTCTTCCTTCCCGAAGTGTGCATTTATGGAGATAAACAGACCTCTGAGCACTGCTTTGGCTGTGTCCCATAGGTTCTGGTAGGAAGTGTTTTCGTTCTCATTGGAATCCATGAATTTCTTTAATTGATCCCTGATTTCCTCTATAACCCATGTTTTTTTGAGCAAGATGTTGTTCAGTTTCCAAGAGTTCCACTTTCTATCTCTGTTTTTTCTGCAATTGATTTCAACTTTGATGGCTTTATTATCTGAGAAGATGCTTTGCAATAATTCAATGGTATGGATTTTGTTGAGCATTGCATTATGGCCTATCATGTGCTCAATTCTGGAGAATGTTCCATGTGCACTGGAGAAGAAGGTGTAGTTGTCTGCTGATCGGTGGAAAATTCTGTATATATCAATGAGGTTTAGTTGGTTAATTGTGTCAATGAGGTCTTCTGTATCTTTACTGAGCTTTTTTCTAGATGATCTGTCTAGTAATGAGAGTGGAGTGTTAAAGTCTCCCCCTATTATTGTGGAGTCATCTAACTCTCTTTTGAGCGTAGTCAGTGTTTCTTCGACATATTTAGGTGCTCTGACATTAGGTGCATAAATGTTTAATATAGTTAAGTCTTGCTTGTGTACTGAACCTTTCAGCAGTAAATAGTGTCCATCTTTGTCCACGATGGTGGATTTGACATTAAAATTGATTTTGTCTGAGATTAGAATTGCCACCCCTTCTCTTCTTTGTTCATTGTTAGCTTGATATATATTCTTCCAACCTTTAATTTTCAGTTTGTTCCTGTCTTTAGGTCTCAAGTGAGTTTCTTGTAGACAACATATGGATGGGTCGTGTCTTTTGATCCAAGATGACACTCAGTGTCTCTTTACTGGAGCATTCAGTCCATTCCCATTCAATGTAATTATTGATAGGTATGTGTTCACTGCTGCCATTGTGATATGTTTATTTTTATGTTGATGTTTTCTCTGTTGTTCTCATTAGTCTGTTCTGAGACACTCTTTTTTGTGAGTTGATTTTTCACCTTTTTCAGAGCTGGTTTTATAGTTGTTGAGACTCGTGTGTTAGATTTCTTGAAATGGTATGATACATCTTTGTTGTGATTTACAGCTGCCCCTATGAACCCCCTTAATAAACTATTTATAAACCCAATTTTAATTACTACCAGTCTGGTCATCTTCCTCTCCATCTGGAAGGACTATAACGACTGTAGTACATCCCTCTTTTATTATGATGACACCATAGTTTTCATGATGATCACTCGATTGCTTCTTTCCAAATCAAAGCTGTGATTTACTTTGGAGCCTTCCCTAAATGAGTATTGAGTAGTGTACCATTCTAAAATATAAAGTTAGTGGTTTCGTTCTTCTAAGCCAAAGCCAAGAACTTCTTTCAGTATTTCTTGTAGTTTGGGTTTGGTTTTTACAAAGTCTCTGAGTTTCTGTTTATCTGGAAATGTCTTAATTTCATTTTCATGTTTGAAAGACAGTTTTGCAGGATATGTAATTCTTGGTTGGAAGTTCTTCTCCTTCAGGACTTTGAATGTGTCATGCCACTGTCTCCGTGACAGCATGGTTTCTGCTGAGAAATCTGACCAGATCCTACAGGGTTTCCCTCTGAATGTTAGCTTTGCCTTGAGTCTTGCTGCCTTTAAGAGTTGCTACTTATGTTTCATTTTGTTAAGCTTGATTATAATATGTCTTGGAGTCTTTCTTTTGAGATCTATATTGGGTGGCGTACAATATGCATCTGAAATGTCTATATTCTCTTCCTTCATGATTTCTGGGAAGTTTTCTTTCAGCAGCTCAGCAACAATACTCTCTGTGTTCTCAGATGTCTCACCCTGTTCAGGGACTCCAATTAATCGAAGGTTGTTCCTCTTAATAGAGTCCCACATGCTTCTTAATGTTTCTACATTTTTCTTGTTTCTTTTTTCTGATTTCTGCTCATAGACACTAGCATCAGTAGCTCTGTCTTTCAAGTCAGAAATTCTTTTTTCCATTTGTTCCATTCTGTTTTCTTGGGTTTGCATGGAAGCTTCTATGTCTTTGATTTTCTTCTTGATCTGTTGGATTTCAGAGTACTGGTGTTCCATCAGATCGAACAACTTGCTTAATTTTTCATTTTGTTCTTCTGCATTTTGTATAAGGTCTAGAAGGGCCCTGTATATAATCAATTTGTATTCACTTCCTGATGCTTTCATAAAAGTTTCTTCATCTGGAAAACTCCTCGGTTGCTTTGTTTGGGAGCCTTCTGAAGCCATGAGTGATTGCTTGTATGCCACAATTGTCTGTTGCTTTTTGGGTCCCATGTGACTATGTAGAGGCTGGAAGAGGTACTGTGAGGATGGATTGCAAATGTTTCTCTAAGGTGTCTTCAAATGTAAAGCAAAAGGTATCTGACCAGTTCACAAGTCAGTTAGGTTTTCAGTTGTAGAGGTCCCTCTTCCCATCTGACAAAGTAAGCGCCACTGTATCCAACCCCAGATGATAACAAACTAGTTCAAAAAACAGCACTGCTAGTGCCCTGGTGGCCTCTGCTGACAGAGCCTAGCCTTATCCAACGCTGTGTCGAGTACTGGTTTTGTGATAGAAAGCGCTCTCTTGTGGGCAGGGTCTGGCTCCCAAGCTAAGAATTAGGTCCATCTGTGGCCACTGTACCCAAGATGGCGTCCTCCACACAGGCAGCAGACAGAGGGGCTAAAGATGCCCAGAGGCAGTGATTCCTCTGCTTCTGTTGCAGGGTCCCCAACGTATGGAGCACTGTGCAAAATCACTACTTTTCTGATGGAGAAGCGCTGTCCTGTTTGCAGGCGCTGGCTCCCAGGCTAAGAACGAGGTCCCGCTAAAATCTCCGTACCAACATGGGGTCCCGCACCCTGACCGCGGAGCTCCCCACAAACCCCACTGAGGCAGCTACAAAACGAAAGGCTCAAAGTGTCTAGATTAACAGAGTCCCGAGCCTGGCTCTCAGAATATGGGAATTTCACCTCCCTATCCCCCCAGCAGCGTGTCTGAGTCCAGCCGCCGGGCAAGGCCCAGCTCTGCCCGCCAGCCGAGACGGGGAAAAAAAAAGTCAAAATGGTGCGTTTACCTGCCGTCCGTGAGAGCTGGGGCTAGCCAGGAGCAGGAGTCAGGGAAAGAGGGGAGATTTTTCACTGAATGGTATAAAGTACCAATTAACAGCTCTGTGTCGTGTCCTGAGGCTGATTAGGTGCTCAGAAGGCTCTGTTTGGTTGTCAATTCAGTTCTTGGTTTCCAGAGGGATATAAGGAGACGTGGACTTAGTCCGCCATCTTGACTCCGCCCCTATAATAATTTTATATAAATTTTATGCTCAGAGTGTTTGAGACAAAAGAATTTTATATTTGGAGAATGTCTCTAATCTATTACCTTAAAAAGCATTCTAAATTATTTGGAAGTGACCAGCATTATTAGCCTGTGGCTGCATTCATAAGCGAGAGAACATTAAAAGATGTTTTAATCAAATATTGGCAAAGACATGACAATTATTCAAAATTGCTTAGAAAATATTATGTTATGTATAACAAAAAACTGAAGTTCAAATTATGTAAGCCTACGTTATATAATAAGGATAGACTTTTAAATGCATTTATAATAGTCAAATAACAGGAAAAATGAAGAAGGAAAGGTAAATTTGTCAACATACAATCAGAAAAGCAAATACCACTCTTGGAATTCCAAAAGGATTTTAACACATGCAACAGTTACAGAAATGGAAAAATAGGGTACTCAAGAATTAGAAACTGTAGAAAACGCTTCCGTTCCAAAGTCAGGAAAAATAAGAGAATGTTTTCCAGACCTGATAATACTTGAGACACATCAGGAGCTTTTGTGGGTGTTTTGTCTTTTGATATTATTACAGATGAAACTTTTCAGGAGCCAGAATTCCACAGTCCCACTAGCTCCTGGGGCTTGGAAACAACAGAGTGCCTCTGTTGTTGCTTCTGTTGTCATTAGATGTTGTCAAGTTGATTCCAACTTATAATGACTAAACAGCACAATGGAATGAAACGCTGCTCAGTCCTGCCCCACACCCCCCATCATTGCTGTGCTTAAGACCACTGTTGCTGCCACTGTGTCAGTCTACCTTGTTTGAGGGTCTTCCTCTTTTTTACTGACCTTCGGCTTTACCAAGCTGATATTCTTATCCAGGAATTGCTCCCTCTTGACAACATGTCCCAAATGACGTAAAATGCAGTCTCTCTGTCTTTGCTTCCAAGGAGCACTACAATTGCACTTCTTCCAGAAAAGATATGTGTGTTCTTTTGGCAGTGCATTGTACATTCAATATTCTTCTCCAACACAATTCTAAGGCATCAGTTCTTCTGTCTTCCTTATTCATCGTACAGCTTTCACGTACACATGATGCAATTGAAAATATCATGTCTCGGGTCAGGTGCACCTTAGTCTTCAAGGTGACGTCTTTATTTTTCAGTACTTTAAAGAGGTCATTCCTACCAGATTTTCCCAATGCATTTGTTTCTTAGGAAAATGTTGTTATAATACTTATTTTGGTTTCTCAACTGCTGCTTCCATGGGCAGTTACCCAAGTAAAGTGACAACCTCAACCCTTTGTCCATTTATGACAATATTGGCTACCAGTCAAGTTGTGAGGACTTTTGTCTTCTTGGTGTTGAGGTGCAAACCATACTGAAGGCTGTGGTCTTTGAACTTCATCAGAAAGTGTTTCAAATCCTCTTCGCTTCCAGCAAGCAGGGTTGTGTCATCTGCACAGCACAGGTTGTTAATGAATCTTCCTCCAATCTAGGGGCTCACTGTTCATCATGTAGCCTAGCTTCTCAAATTATTTGCTCAGCACACAAATTGAAAAGAAACGGTGAAAGTGTACTGCTCTGGCACACAACTTTCCTGAACTTAAACCACGTGGTGTCCCATGGTTCTGTTTGCAAGCCTGTCTCTTGGTCCATATGCAGACTCCTCACGAGTACAATAAAGTGTTCTGGAATTTCCATTTTCTGCAGTGTTATCCATAATTTGTTATGGTCCAAAAAGTAAAATGCCTTTACATAATCAAAGAAACGGGTAAAAATGTTTCTGGTAGTCTCTGCTTTCAGTCAAGATTCATCTGATATCGGTGATGATGTCCCTGATTCCATGTCTTCTTCTAAATCCAGTTTGCATTTCTGTCAGTTGCCTATTTATATACCATTGCAATTGCTTTTGAATGATCCTTAGCAAAATTTTACTTGTATGTGATAGTAATGATATTATTTTATATAATTTCTGCATTGGGTTGGATCACCTTTCTTGAGAAGAGTCATAAATATGGATCTCTTCCGGTCGATAGGCCAGATAGCTATCCTCCAAATGTCTTGGCATAGACAAGTGAGCACTTCCAGAACGTCATCGTTTGATGAAACATCTCAATTGATATTCCATCAAATCTTGGAGTCCTGTTTTTTTGCTAAAGCCTTCATTGCAACTTCAACTTTTTCCTTCAACATCATCAGTTATTGATAATAGGCTTCTCCTTAAAATCTACTAATGTTTTCTGGAATAATGACTGTACATATTCTTTCTATCTTCTTTTGATGCTTCCTGAGACATTTAATACTTTCCCTGTGGAAACTTTTACTATTGAAACTTGAGGCTTCAATTTTTTCTTTCATTTTTTCAGTGTGAGAAATGCAAAGCATGTTCTGCACTTTTGGTTTTCTATTTCCAGTTCTTAGGAAAATGTTGTTATAATACTTATTTTGTCTCCTCCAGCTGCCCTTTGAGGTCATCTGTTCAGTTCCTTGAACTTCATCATCCCTTCCTTTTGCTTTAGCTATTCAAAGTCAAGAGCAAGTTTCATAGTTTCTTCTGAGATGCAATTTGGTCTTTTCTTTCTTTCCTGTCTTCTTAGTGACCTCTTGCTTTCTTCATGGATGATGTCTTTGATATCATTTCACAACTTGTCTGGTCTTCAGTCATTAACATTCAGTTTATCACATCTGTTCTTAAGATGGTCTCTAAAGTCAGGTGGAATATTCTCAAGGTCATACTTTGGCTCTTGTTCTAATTTTCTTCCCTTTTAATTTGAAATTGCGTACAAGTAATTGATGGTCTGTGCCACAATCAGCCATGAGTCGGATCCGACTCGATGAGACTTGGCTGGCTGGTGCCATAATCAGCACCTGGTCTTGTTCTGACTGCTAATATTGAGCTCTTCCCTTGTCTGTTTCCAGAGATGTAGTCAGTTTGATTCCTGTGTATTCCATCTGGCAAAGTCTATGTTTACAGTCAGCATTTATGTTGGTGAAAAAAATATATTTACAATTAAGAGGTCGTTCATCTTGCAAAATCTTATCACATTCTATCCAGCATCATTTCTATCATCAAAGCTGTGTTTTTCAATTACCAATCTTTCTTTGTTTACAACTTTTGCATTCCAGACACCAAGTAATTACCAGTCCATCTTGATTACATGTTCAATCAATTTCAGGCTGCAGAAGCTGGTAAAAATCTTTAGTTTCCTTGATCTTTAGCCTCAGTTGTTGGTGCTTGAATTTGAATAATAGTCACATTAACTGGCCATCCTTGTAGGTGCGTGGATATTACCCTGTCACTGACAGCATTGCACTTTAGGACAGATCTTGAAATGTTGTTTTTGATGGTGAATGCAACACCATTCCTCTTCAAGTTTTCATTCATGACATAGCAGACCATATAAATGTCTCATTGAAAACTACCCGTACTGATCCATTTCAATGCATTAATGCCTAGAATATCGGTGTTTATGCATTCTAACTCATTTTTGATGATTTCCAATTTCTCTACATTCATACTTTGTACATTTCACATTCTGATTATTAATAGATGTTGGAAACTGTTTCTTTTCATTTTGAGCTATGCCATATCAGCAAATGAAGGTCCTGGAGGCTTTATTCCATCCACATCATTAAGGTTGACTCTGCTGTGATGAAGGAGCTCTTTTCCAGTCATCTTTTAAGTGATTTACAACCTGGACTTATTTTTTAACACTACATCTGACAGTGTTCTACTGCTATTCATAAAGCTTACACCGGCTAATCCTTTTTAGAGGTAGACTGCTGGGTCCTCTTCCTAGTTTGTTCTAGTTTGTAAGCTCAACTAATACTTACTTGCCATGGATTACCCTGCTGGTATCTGAATACTGGTGGCATGGCCTCTATCATCACAACAACACACAAGATCCTATGGTATGGAAAAATCACAGACAAGTGGGGAAAGTAAGAATTAAGAATAAATGAGAACATGCACCAGAATGTTTATCGCAGTACAGTCCATGATAGCAAAAATATGGAATAACCCAGATGCCCAACAACAGAAGAATGGATAGGTAAACTATGGTACATATACTCAATGGAGCACTACGCAATGATAAAGAATAACGATGATTCCAGCAAACATCTCCTAACCTGGTTTCAACTGGAAGACATTATGTTGAGTGACAGTAGTCAGCGACAAAGAGGCAAATACTGTATGAGACCTCTATGATAAGATCTCAGAAACAGACTTGTGTATAGAAGAAAAGACTCTTTGACAGCTGCAAGGGAGGGGAAAGAGGGAGGGTGAGGGGCGGAGGGTTTATTTTAGATAGTTGCTAGAAATCTGGTTGGGAGAAAGCGGTGATAGCACGCATTAGAAAGAAGAACAACATTAAGTGGACTTCAGCATAACTTGAGTACTCCTTCCATCTTAACCCAATACTGCAAGGATAGAGTAGCTGGGGCGGGGGGCCGGGGACCATGCTCTTAGGCAAATTCCAGGCGAATTGGCACAACTAGCATTTTGCTAAGAGAGTTCTCTGCACCCCACATTGGTGAGTGGCGTCTGGGATCTTAAAAGCTGCCAAGCTGCCATCCGAGGACACAGCAAATGGTCCCAACTCAGCAGGAACGGATGCTCACCGAGGACCAAAATGACATGCGGTAAAGACAACCAAGAAGACAGAGAGACCCACAAGAGTGGGTGCCTACATCGACTTGGGACCGGAAGAACCGGATGGTGCCCGGCCACCACCGGTGATAGCCATGATGGAGCTCACAGAGAGGAGTCTCAATGGCAACACAAGAATAAAAAGGGGTGCACCCTGAGATCTCCACTAAAAGACCTCAGTTGATGGTCCAGTGGTTTCAGGGGTCCCCTGAGAGCATGGCCCCCAGCCCTGATGATACCCTTACCCATAAATTATAATGAAGGTCCACTCTTTGGACAGGAATGGATTGGACTTGGCAATGCAGAGTGACCATATATTGTATGCACTTCATGGTTCTATACATCTATAGGATATCATCTTGCTGACCCCTGGCTGGAGGAAGGAGAGTGGGTGGAGAGGAGGGGAAAGGAGACTGCTGGGAGGATGAGACGTGTATGGAGCAGAGAGGAATAGTGTGCTGTCACCGGATAGGGAGAGCAGTGGAAGCTGCATATAGGTGGGCATGTAAATTTATACGGGAATGTACATTTTTGCTCAGTCATGTTAAATTAAAAAAAAAAAGAATAAATGAGAAATTATGATATCAAGGTGACTGAATCACTTCATTTCTAGTAAAGTATAAACTGTGGCAGGCAGACATAGAAATTATGTGGTACAGAGCTAGGAAAATTACAAATCCAATTACAAATGAAAAGCTACAAAAGTAAGAAGTCAGTGTTTTGAGACATATTGACACAACACTCTAGAGGAAATCATCTGAAGAACAGAGTACAGCAGAACAGAAATTAGAGAATGGAGAGAAAGCTGCATGGCGTTAGTTAAAAGAAAGACAATGAAATTCATACTGGTAACGAAGAGATCATGTGACCAGAGCAAAGTCCGTGCCCTTGTAGTCTAGATTATTTTGATCTGTGACATCCAGAGGGAAAAATTTCAGCTTGAGGTTCAGATGTTGTTGTGTGCTGCTGAATAAATTCTGGCTCATAAGGAGTCTGTAGGACAAAGTAGAAATACCTCACACAATTTTCTAGAAAATTCCTTAATATCTTGTAAAATGACAGTTCTTGTCCTTTCTGATTTGTATAGTTTTTGATACTGTCTTTATATCCTATGATAAATTTCAGAGTATACAACTTATTTATTTCCACATATTCCTATAAAGCAATAATATCAATCTAAAGACAAAATAAAAGAAAATGAAATCATAATAAGTTCATATATATTTTATTTCTAAATGCTAAAATATGACTGTTTTAGTCAGCTAGTGCTGGTCTAGCAGAAATATCACAGAGTGGATGGCTTTAAGAAAGGAAAGTTTATTCTTACAGTTTCTGGTAGACTACAAGTCCAAATTCATGATGTCTGTTCTAGGTGAAGGCTTTCCCCCTGTTGGCTCTGGAGGAAAGCCCAGTATTGCATCAATCTTTGTTCAGGGAGTGCCTTGGCACAGGAACCTCAGGTCTGAAGGACGGGCTTTCCTCCTGGTGCTGTTTCCTGATGGTGTGAGGTTCCCAATTTTCTGCCTTCTTCCCTTTCCTTTTAGCTCTTGTAAAGTGAATGAATTAAGGGTGGGGAAGCCATACTCCAGGGAAACTCCCTTTACAGTGAAGCTGGGAGGTAGTCTTACAAAAGGATTTATAGTCCCATCCTAATCTTTTAACATACAAGCATAGGAAAAATCACAAAATGGAGGACAAGCACAAAATACTAAGAATCATGGCCCGGCCACCTGGCTACACATATTTTTGGGGGGACCCAATTCAATCCATGACAACGACCACTGTAGAAGACAGTAAATACATAGTACGAACTCTTCAGAAATCCTTAGGTGTTGAGAATGGCGTGCTAGGCTGTTAACCAAAATATTGGAAGTTCAAGTCTACCCAGATGCACCTAGAAAATCTACTTCTGAAAAATCAGCCACTGAAAAGCCCTCGGAGTGTGATTCTACACTTACATACATGGAGTCATACCATGAGTTGAATGAACTCTGCTGTAACTGCGTGAAATACTCTCATGTTATATACTTCCTAACTGCTTCTCCATATCCATACAACACTACACACCTCAAGGTAATAGTACCTATGAAGATTATCAAGAGACTTTTCCCTCTCACTCTGGAATTAGGCAGTGCAGAGCACCAACAAGAGATGTCAGGTAGTAGAAAAGGAGGAACAGGGAATATTTATTTCACTGTCTTCTTTCCTGTCAGTTTACTATAGCTTTGCTGTGTCCCTCTACAGAAGGCCACAGTCTTCTCCATGTAACTATTTTCTACAGGTTTTAGTCCCGGTGGTGAAGTGATTAAGAACTAGGCCTGCTAACCAAAAGGATGGCAGTTCAAATCTACCAGCACGATCCTGGAAATCCTGTGGGGTGATTCTTCTCTGTCCTGTAGGGTTGACAGCAATGGGTTTGGTTTTGGTTATACAGTTTAGTGGTCACTCTCCTCCTTTTTCCTTCAGTCCTAGGAGTGGCATTAAAATTTTACAATTTTTAACATAAAATATTTATTCTATTATAGATGTTCTGTAATACGTATTTGCTATAATAACTGTTATTCTACTTTCATTTCTCTCCTGAAACTCTAAGTTTTTGTAAAGAGGCCTGTTATTAAACTTTCTTTCAGTCACTCAGTTTGAAGACATCATCAGTCCTTGAAATTCCACGAGATCATTTACTTTTTTTTTGAGCTGTCACTTTTGTTGTTGTTGTTGTTGAGAATATATACAACAAAGCATATACCAGTATCCTCATTTCAGAGACATCAATTGTATTTTCTTCATCAAAACACTTTACCAAAAAGTGAGAAGACCAGTTTCCAACTGGGATAATACCTTTGGGAACTATGTATCTGGTAAGAACCTAACAGTCAAAATATATATAAAACTTCAACAACTTAACAACAAAAAGACAAATAACCAATCATAAAATGGGCAGGCATTTTATTCCATAACATAGAACAGACATTTCACCCAAGAGGACATTCAAACGCCTATGAGACACGATGCTAATACCATTAGCTGTCAGAAAGATGCAAATCAAAACCACAGTGAAATACTATTTTACTCCCACTGGGAAACCCCAGTGACATAGTGGATTAAGTGACACATCTGCTAACTAAAATATCAGCAGTTTAAATTCTTTGCCAGGCGCTCCTTGGAAACAATAGGGGCAGCTCTACTATGACCTGTAGGGTTGCTATGAGTGGGGCCCGACTCGACAGCAATGGTAGGAATGTTCCTTAGAAGTAAGGAAGATAAGAAATTGCACATGTATTTTGTACAAGTTATCTAGAGGGATTAGGCCTCGGTGAGGGATATCATGCTAGGTAAAATAGATACCTAGCAAAAAAGAGGACTCTCTATGAGATGGATTAAAATGGTAGATTATTCAAGTTATGCTGAAGTATAACTTGAATAATGGGGTAAAGACAACCCAGAAGATAGAGAGACCCACATCAGTGTGTGCCCACATCGACTTGGGACCGGAAGAACCAGATGGTGCCCGGTCACCACCAGTGATAGCCAAGATGGAGCTCACTAAGTTGAGTCTCACTGGCAACACAAGAATAAAAAGGGGTGCATCCTGAGATCTCCACTAAAAGACCTCAGTTGACTGTCCAGTGGTTTCAGAGTTCCCCTGGGAGCATGACCCCTGGCCTTGATGCTGCCCTTGCCCATAAATCATAACAAAGGTCCATTCTTTGGACACAAATGTATTGGACTTGGTGATGCAGAGTGACCATATATTGAATGCACTTTATGGTTCTATGCATCTATAGGATATAATCCTGCTGACCTCTGGCTGGAGGAAGGAGAGTGGGTGGAGAGGAGGGGAAAGGAGAGTGTTGGGAAGATGAGACATATATGGAGCAGAGAGGAATAGCGTGCAGTCACCGGACAGGGAGAGCAGTGGAAGCTGCATATAGGTGGGCATGTAAATTTATACGGGAATGTACATTTTCACTCAGTCATATTAAATAAAATAATAATAAAAAACCAGCGGTAGATTATGAAGGTGTTATAGGAGTTGACAGTGTTTGTTCTATTGTATATAGAGCTGCTATGAGTCAGAATGAACTTGACAGTACCTAAGAACATAACAACAAGATGTCTAAGATAATTTTTTTTTTAAAGGCAGAAAATAACACTTTTTGGTGTCTTACACTGGATTCTCTAGAGAATCAAAATCAGTGGACTGTATGTATATATATATATATATATATTTCTTTGTTTATGTATAAAGACAGAGAGAGATTTAGATCAAGGAAATGGCTCATGTGATCGCAGAGGCCAGAAAACCCCAAATCTCTGGGTCAGGCTGAAGGCTGAAAGCTCCTCTGACTCACATAGCTGCAGGGACTGATGAATCCAAGATCAGCAGGTAAGATGGCAGGCCAGGCTGCTGACTCAAGTCACAAGACTGGAATTCAGATAATGATGAACCAAGTGTAAGATCCAAAGCAGAGCAAAAGTCAGTAAGCTTTTCCACCGTGTCTATGTGTACTAGCTGCAGGCCATATACCCAAGGGAATTCCCTGTCAACTGATAGACTGATCAAAGCAGATCCCATCATGAAGGAGATTACATTATATCAGATCTCATCATTAAATTGATTAAATTATTACATAACCATCAAATAACGGCACAACTGCCAAACTACTGAAAATCATAGCCCAGCCAAGTTGGCACACAACCTTGACCATTATATTTGGTAACAGTGTGGGAAAATAGGAACCCTGATATATTACTAGCGGGAATGCAAAATGATACAGCCCATAAAAACAGTGTGACAATTCCTCAAAAAACTAAAAATGTTAGCATTTGACTCTGCATTTTTTCTTGTAGTTATATATCCAAAACATTCAGAAGCAGAGATTCAAACAGAAAACTCTACCCCATTGTCTATGGTAGCATTTTTCACAATATCTAAAAGGTATAAACAATCTAAATGTCTATTAGCAGATGACTGTTGTTAGGTGATGTTGAGTTGTTTCAACTCAGAGCAGCTCTATGTGCAACAGAATGATACAGTGCTTGGTTCTCTGCCATTCTCACAGCTGTTGCTGTACTTAAGCCCATAGTTATAGCTGCTGTGTCAATCCATCTTATTGAAGATATTCCTCTCTTATGCTGGACCTCTATTTTACCAAGCATGATACCCTTCTCCAGGGACTGAGTCATCCTGGCAACATACATGATATACATTAGATAAGGTCTTGCAATCCTTGCTTCTAGTGAGCATTCCGGTTGTATTTCTTCCTGGGCAGATTCTTTCATTCCTTTCACAGTCTGTGGTATACACAATGTTTGTCAACACCACACTTCAAAGGCATCAATTCTTCTTTAGTCTTCCTTATTCATCCTTCAGCTTTTGCATGCATATGAGGTGACAGAGAACACCATGGCTTAGGTCAGTTGCACTTTAGTCTTTAAGGTGACGTCTTTGCTTTGCAACAATTTAAAAAGGTCTTTTGCAACAGACGAATGGATAGGCAAAATGTGGAATATACATACAATGAAATATTATGCAGTCGGTAGGAGAAACAAAGTCTTAATACAAGCTACAGTAAGGATGAAACTGGAAGGCATTGTGTTCTGTGAAATAAGTCAATCACAAAGGGTAAATATCATATGATCTCACTTACATAAAAAGACAAATGAGAGGAGGGGCAAGGAGGCTGTTGGGAGGATGAGACATGTATGGAGCAGAGAGGAATAGTGTGCTGTCACCGGGCAGGGAGAGCAGTGGAAGCTGCATATAGGTGGGCATGTAAATTTATATGGGAATGTACATTTTAACTCAGTCATAATAAAAAAAAAGAAAGAAAGAAAAAAGAAGACAGATGCATAGACACAAAATTTATTCGTGGTTACCAAGGGGTAGAGAGCAGGGAAAAGGGAAGTAAACACTGGTAGAAAAATCACATTGATTAAGTTTACAGTTACACAGCTGGCAACTGCAATTACTGTCAAGAAGTTACATGCTTATAAAAAGTTGAACTGGCAAAAGATCTGTGATAGACATATTTACAACAGTGACCAAAAAATAAAATAAAATAAAAATGGCTGCTGAGGTTGCTCATGTATAATCAAAAACCTCACAATATTTGTTTCCTTGGTTTGGAGTGTCATGGATTCATGGGTCATCCAAGTTAACAGTCCTAATAACATGTTTAATGCTATTCTGTTCTACCTCCTAGTTCATCATGTAGCATCTAGGCTGTTAAAAGCTTATAAGCAGCTATCTAAGACATGGCAATTGGTCTCCCTATTGTTAATGACTTTGTTTGAGATTATGACAAGTAAGATGATGAGATGGGATTAAATAACAAATATACAAGAAGGTGATGGAATAGAGGAGTGACTGAATACAGGGATAAAATCTACAGGAATAAAAACTACTCTTAGGGTAAAAAAATTACACATTAGACTTATTCACTGAGCTGTTAACTGCTGCACTACCAGGGATCCTAGTTTTATATGGGACAGAAATAGAAAAGCAACCTTAATTGAAGAAGGCATAATATTCCAATATATATTACAGATTGTCAAATCGGAAATACTAAGGTATAATAGTTTCACAAATTAATTGAATTGTATTTATTAGTCTCAAATTAATTCCCTTTAAGCTCATGTTTAAGTACTGCAGTATAAAGTTAATGTCTTGAAATTCATTACCTTATGTTGACAAATACATTCATTAATATATAAAATAACCTTGGAGATCTTACACTTCAATAGGTAATGGGTAATAGAAAAGGAATTAGAAAAAGTGTACAGAAGGTAAAAGAAAAGCTACAGTGTAGATTTCAGTGAACAGTGTCAGCACTGGAAAACAATCTAAAGCAAACTAAGATAAAGCCACAATATTAAATATGAAGCTAAATATTTAAGATTAAACAAAGAAACAAAAAGAACATTGCCATTATGTAGATTATCTTGCTGATCTTGTTTCTTGTTATATAACAAATTATGCATTTAAAATATATCCAAAATAAATAACTTATCATTCATATTTAAAGATAATGTATGATGGTGAAATATGAAACATTTCAAAATAACTTCTTTAAAGAAACTGTGAGCCCAAAAGACAGAAAAAGTAACATAAGCTAGAGACTGCATAAACACGAGACCAGAGGAACTGGATTGGTGCCTGACCACCACCAATGACTACTCGACAGGGAGTACGTCATAGAGGCCCTGATATAGCGGGGGAAGAATAGGTGTGCAGAACTCAAACTCTATTAATAAAGAACCAAACTTGATAATCTAACAGTCTGGAGCATCTCTGCAAGACAGAGACACTGAGTCTCTGTTAGCCTGGAATTGAAACCATTCCTGAAGTCAACTTTTCAGACAAAAATTGACCTAGACTATAAGGTATGAAATGATACTGGCAAAGAGTGTGCTTCTTGGCTTAAGCAGATACATGAGGCTAGCTGGGCAGCTGCTGTCTGTTAGAGAGATGTGAGAGTAGAGGGGGATAAGAGCTGGTTGAATAGACACGGGAAATACTGGGTGAAAAGGAGGAGTGTGCTGTCACGGGGTGGGGAGGGCAGCTAAAGTTACACGGCAATGCGTGTGTAAATTTTTGTATGACAGGTTAACTGGGATTGTAAACTTGCACTTAAAGTACAAAAAAATATTGAAAAAACAACTTCTTTGTTTGAATTATCCCCTCCCCCCAAAATCATATTAGTTTTTAAAGCTTTTAGTGTCAGCAGTTTCCATACCAAAAAACCAACTGCTGTTGAGTCAGTTCTGACTCATAGAAGGTTCCACATTTTCCACTAAATGTGGAGAAATTACCATTGTTTTTCGTTTGCATACTTGCACTAAAATTAAGAGACAAATGCAATTGAAGAAGTATGAACCTTCTCTCACAGCAGCAAAAGTGGAAAATAGGAGCTGAAATTCCCCCCACATCACTTTTTTTTTTTGCTATGTCATTTCTAAGCTTCTCCCTTATTATTCTATTATATAAATTTAATAGAGCCTGCCCTAGTGACATATATTTCCCCTCTGCTTTAAATTTAAGGTGTCTAATTATAAGCTATCATCAGTTTGCTAAGCCCCCTATAGCTCTTAACACATATCTAAATGTAGAAAGGAAAAAGATTAACAGTTATTCCATATCTACCTCAAAGGGATGCTTGTGAAGTCTAATTGGATAATGTTTGCAAAATGTTTTCAATTCCTAGGAGAAAATAATACATAAGCATAAGGGAATAAAATCACTGCAAAAAGATTACACTATGTGAACAGCAATAAAGATACATTTTAGTTTGAATTCTGATGGACTAACAGTAGGATCCTGGTATGACATGCTCTAAATTTCTATTTCACATGTTATTAGGAAACACTTATAACTGTGAGTTATTATGGAAAACACAGTAAACTGATAGGGAGAGGCCAAGTTCAAGTCCTTGCTCCCTTGGTACTAATTGCAAGTCTCTGAGCTTGTCATGGGTATTTTCAGAACCACAGATTCATCAGCTATAAAATGATTACGAAACTTCTGCTTCACAGGATTTTTCTGAGCATTGTATGTAGGAAAAATTCAGTGAAAATACTTAGAGATCTTTGACATGCATTATAAATAATTGCTAAATACATTTTTTCAGAACAGGGTAGATCAAAACAAGGAACACAGGAATATTTATTTAAAAGAATTAAAATGCAGAAAAACATTGTTTAGGAAGTCTGGAAAATAAAGCATTGTATTTGCTAGATACATTTTGATTCCTCAGTATCAGCTAATTTCACAGAGACTGAAGACAGATGATTCTGTTCTTATACCTCTTTTTTTTTTTTTTTATTTAATATGACTGAGTGAAAATGTACATTTCCGTGCAAATTTACATGCCCACCTATATGCAGCTTCCACTGCTCTCCCTGTCCGGTGACAGCACACTATTCCTCTCTGCTCCATACATGTCTCATCCTCCCAACAGTCTCCTTTCCCTTCCTCTCCACCTACTCTCCTTCCTCCAACAAGAGGTCAGCAGGATGATATCCTATAGATGTATAGAACCATAAAGTGCAACCAATATATGGTCACTCTGCATTGCCAAGTCCAATCCATTCCTGTCCAAAGAGTGGACCTTTGTTATGATTTATGGGCAAGGACAGCATCAGGGCCAGGCGCTATGCTCCCAGGGGAACCCTGAAACTGCTGGACCATCAATTGAGGTCTTTTAGTGAAGATCTCAGGATGTACCCATCTTTAGTCTTGTGTTGCCAGTGAGACTCAACTTAGTGAGCTCCATCGCGACTATCACTGGTGGTGGCCAGGCACCATCCAGTTCTTCTGGTCCCAAGTCAATGTAGGCACCCACTCATGTAGGTCTCTCTATCTTCTGGGTTGTCTTTACCCCATGTCATTTTGGTCCTCAGTGAGCACCCGTTCCTGCTGATTTGGGACCATTTGCTGTGTCCTCGGATGGCAGCTTGGCAGCTTTTAAGACTCCAGATGCCACTCGCCAATGTGGGGTGCAGAGAGCTGTCCTAGCAATCACCATATGGAAACACATAGTTGTTACATGCTACAGCTGCTAACCAAAAGGTTGGCAGTCCAGATCTACCAGATGCTCCTTAAAAACTCTATGGAGCAGTTCTCTGTCCTATTGCATCTCTATGAGTTGAAGTCGACTCAGTGACAGTGGGTATGATTTTGGTTTGGTTCAACACATGGGGCACAAATTAGATTAAACAGCTAAAATGTTCCAATAGCAAAACCTCTCTTCCTTCACCTCTAACTGCTACTACACAAATGGCTAATTCTCTTGAAAACTGTAAATTTCTGTTAGTTGATGCTCTGTGGCTAATCTCTATAAAAAGTTATGTTTTCTGCTTAAATATATACACACACACACATATATATAACCATCAGCAATATAGACTGATTTACACTATTAGTTATAATTAAATGCCTTTGTGATTATGGATTTAGTATCTATTCCACAATAGTAGTGGCCGTGTTTGTTCTGATCTCTGTTGCATCTCAAGTTAACAGCTGTTCTTTCCATGTTGTACTTTCTAATTTAATGTATTCTGAATGAATGAAGAGGGGATGGACACGTGTCACCATTCTATACTGCTTGAACTGATACTACTCATCCAAGCTTCTATTACCTTTTACCTGAAGTACTTTAATAACCATATGAATGGTTTCTGAACATTTACCTTAAATTTTCTATTGGCTTTTCTCAACAGGAATCATGGAAGGAGGTTCCTTCCAACACTGACTATTATTCAGCATCAGATTTGAGAGAAAACTGAAAGTTCTTCATGGCAGTGACAAAACAAGTGATAGCCATTCTCCCTGGAATTTTAATGTACTTAGAAGTGACATTTTCACTGCTTATAATCTCTGTTTCAATTCATTTTCTTCTTTGACCTATCTTCTTTCCATGTGGGTATCTCCTAGTTTTGTAGTGGATAATTAGTATCATTTCAACTATACAATCTCTGTAAACTGAACATGTATTAATACATTTTAATATTTATTCACAGTTTATTTTTTGAGGTAAAGTCTTTCCAGATATTGAAATGCACAAACACTAACATATAATTTTATGAGTTTTTAAAAGTAAATATCAGTATAAGACATAGAATGTAACATTCTTTACGAATGGCCCTTTCATATTATTTCACAATCAAGTCCTCTTCCAATCCTAGATAGTATCAGAGTTCTGGGTAATCTAAATTAAATAATTCTTTCAGTTGGATCCGACTCTACGGCACTTGGCTTGGCTCAAGCATAATTCATATTGTTTATCAATTGTGTTGCATCAATTTGTTGCCCATTTCTTTTTAGTGCAGAATAGTAATAGATTTTATAAATATATTATGATCTGATTATCCTTTTTACTGTTAATAGATGTTTACATTGTTGCATTTTGACTATTATTAATAGAGCTGGCATTAACAGTCCTATGCAAGTATATTTATTTTTGGTGGAAATGTATTTTCAATTCTCATGGATGAGTAAATAGGAGTAGACTTTATAACTTTGTAATAATATTCCCTTTTTTTCCCAGTCATTTTACCATTTTACATTCTAGACACCAACACCTGTGAGTTATGCTTTCTTCAAATGTTTAATCATTAGCCTTTTCAGACTTTTAAATTAACCATTTGTGGACGATGGTAGCATCACATTATAGTTTTAATTGGCATTGCTTTGATGACTACTGGTGTCGATAAACTTTTTATGTATTTACTAACCATTCATAGAGTCTAGTTTGTAAAATGTTCAAGTAGCTTGCTCATTTTAATGAATTGTTTGTATTTTATTATGAAGTTGTAGATTAGCAACAGTATAGTGAATACAGATTACATAGATATTAAATTTCTATTCTATAAATTTACATAAAAATTGAAGTGATTCAATTTCTTTGCTGAAATGTAATACTCTACTGTCAGAGCAGAAATAACTCTACAAATTTATGCAACAACTACTGAGGCCAAAGGTGAATAAATTGAAGATTTTTACCAGCTTCTTCAGTCTACAGTTGATTAAACATGCAATCAGAATAATTGCTGGTGATTAGGATGAAAAAATTGGAAATAAAGAAGAAGGGTCAGTAGTTGGAAATTAAGGCCCCGGTGACAGAAACAATGCCAGAGAATGCATGACAGAATTTTGGAAGACCAACTACTTCCTCACTGCAAATACCCTTTGTGACCAACAGAAGTGATGACTATGCACATGGACCTAACCAGATGGGATGCACAGGAGTAAAATTGACTATATCTAGGGAAAGAGATGATGGTAAAGCTCAATGTCTTCTGTCAGAACAAGATCAATGACAATGGCAACCATAAACTGCTCACGTGCAAATTCAAATAAAAACTGAAGAATATTAGCAAAAGTCCACAAGAACCAAAGCATGACCTTGAGTATATCTCACCTGAGTTTAGAAAGCGTCTCAAGAATAGATTTGACACATTGAACAGTAATGACCAAAGTCCATAAAAGTTGTAGAATAACATCAAAGACATTAAGAAAAAATCAAATTGGACGTCGAAAGAGACACTGAAAGTTCCTCCTGAACATTAAGTAGCTAAAGCAAAAGAAAAACATGATGAAGTAAAAGAACTGAAAGTTAAAGTTCAAAGGGCAGCTCAAAAAGAAAAAGTATTATAATGGTGTGCAAAAAGCTGAAGGTAGAAAACCAAAAGGGAAGAACATTCTCTGCCTTTCTCAAACTGAAAAAAAAAAAAAAAAGAATTAAAAATTCAAACCTCCTGTTGCAATAGTGAAGAGTGCTACAGGGAAAATGCTAAATAACGAAGGAAGAATCAAAAGGATATGGAGGGAATACACTGAGTTATTATAGCATAAAGAATTGGCCAGGATTCCATCATTGCAAGAGGTAACATATGATCGGAACTGACTGCAGAAATAAGAAGTCGAAACTGCATTAAAGGCATTGGTGAAAAATACCTTTTCAGATACTGATGGAATGTAAGTTGAGATGTTTCAACAAACTAATGCAACTCTGGAAATGCTCACTTATCTATGCCAAAAAATTTAGAGGACAGCTACCTGGCCAACTGACTAAAAGAGATTCATATTTATACCCATTCTTAAAAAAGGTGATCCAATGGAATGTTGAAATTATCAAACAATATCATTAATATCACAAGAAAAATGTTGTTATAGATCATTCAAAAGTGGATGTAGAAATAAGTTGACTGAAAACTACCAGAAATTCAGGACAGATTGAGAATAAAATGATGAAACAAGGGATATCGCTGCTGAAGTCAGATGAATCTTTTCTGAAAGCAGAAAAGAGCAGAAAGTTGCTTAGTTGTGGTTCATTGACTATGTAAAGGCATTTGTCTGTGTGGATCATAACAAATGATGAATAGCATTGAAGAGAGTAAGAATTCCAGAACACTTAATTGTGCTCATGAGAAATCTGTACATGGGTCAAGAGATAATTTGTTTAAATGGAAGAAGGGACACTGCATGGTTTCAAGTTAGGAGAGATGTGCATCAGGGTTGTATCTTTTTACCACAACTAGTCAGTCTGTATGCTGAGCAAATACTCCAAGAAGCTGGACTGTCTGAAGAAGAATGGGGCAGCAGGATTGGAGGAACACTCATTGACAACTTGTGTTATGCCAAAGAAACAACTTTGTTTGCTGAAAGTACAGAGGATTTGAAACACTGAAGAAGACCATAGACCACAGCCTTTGGGAACGGCTATTCCTCAACATCAAGAAAACAAAAATCTTCACGTATGGACCAGTATGAAACATAGTGATAACTGGAGAAAAGATTGAGGTTTTCAAGGATTTTATATCACTTGGATTCACATTGAAAATAGTAGCAGCAGTCAAGAAATCAAAATATTCATTGCACTGGGAAAACTTGCAGCAAAAGAACTCCTTAAAGTGTACGAAAGCAAAGACATCACCTCAAAGACTAAGGTGCCACTGACCCAAACCATGTTCTCTTCAATTGCATTATATGCTTTCAAAAGCTGGACAATGACTAAGGAAGACAGAAAAAAACCTGACACATTGTCACAAGGGATCAATCCTGGAGAAAGGACATCATGCTTGGTAAAATAGAGCATCAGCGAAAATACAGCACCTCTGTGTAGAGAATTTACAAATCTCTTTTAAAATTAACTTCTACCTATTTTTTAAGGGTAGCATAAATTGAAATTTCTGATTATGTTTTATATATAAGTATTAATTTTTATATTTTACATTGTATCAGGAAATTTTGGTGAACTCATTTACTAGTCTTAATCTGTTTTCTAATGAAGATTTTGTAAAAAAAACTGATGTAGTAAAATTGATAGTTCTGAATAGAAACTTGTTACTTTTTTCCCAATTTTCTTATTGTAATATCTCATTTATGAAACCAACTCTGACTTTCCAATACAACCATTCCTCTTCTGGTTCATAAATCAATCTTCAGTGTCCAATGATATATCAATAAGATATCTTATTAGTATCTTATTTCCAGTGAATTGCTACTTCACCAACTGATATCTTTATCTCACTTTCATAACAGCAACTCAATAAATATCCTGAATTAAAGGGAAAGAAGTGAAGAAGAAAAAAGTAGAACATTTTTAATGATTTTATTTTCATGAGCTAGAATAAAAGAGAAAAAATGAGAATTTAATCAGGAGTGGGTCAAAGCAACGTAGCATTTGTTTTCTCAAAGCACCCAATGACAAACAAAACTTAAGTAATTTGAGAATCATTCCTTTATAACATGATGTAGAAGAAAGTAATGATAGCCATACACTAACCTATGTGTAACTTACTGTAGTGAAAGTTACATATTAAAAATACTACAAGTATGTGCATCCCTAAACTCTATTTTAGAAATCACCTAATTATAATAATTTATCCACTATCATTTGTTTTTATTTATAAGATGTCTAAGTAAAAGAATATGTTTCTATCAGAGTCATTTACCCTATGAGTTAATTTTATACAATATGAAATATATATAAGGAATAATTATAAAGTAAAATTGCCAAACATAGATTTGGCAACATTGTATACAGTAAAAACTACTGTATACTGTATTTATGAAATATACTTTTAAGTGTCTTGATAGAATTTAACAGGACTTTGGTTGTCTCCTGAGTCATAACCATTCTAGGAACATACTAAAGACCACAATGCCAGAGATGCAGTCGACGTTTGAAAACTGACAGGAGTATGAACGTTGACTTAGTAGACAAAATTGTAAAGAAAAGAATTTATTATCTGCTAGAGTTGTTGTTGTTGTTGTTTTTGTTGTTAGGTGCCATCAAGTTGATTCCACCTTGGGGTAACTTTATGTGACAGAGCGCAACTTTTCGATAGAATTTTCTTGGCTGCCATCTTTATGGAAGCATTGCCAGGTCTTTCTCCAGTGCATTCAAACTACCAACCTTTTGGTCAGTTGCCCACTGCTTTATAAACATTTGTGTTACCAGGCTGCTTAGGTTAATTAACCAAAATCCCCAATTTTCCTAATACATAAGCTCCTAGTTTTGCTGTTAATATATTGTATCTCTAATGGATGTAAAATTTGTAATTATGATGCACTTTTATGTGCTTGGTTTATTTAACGTATTATGCCCTCTAGGAAACTCTTGTAGGTTAGTGGCTTTAGTACTACGGCTGCTAACCAACGGGTCATCAGTTCGAATCCACCAGGCCCTCCTTGGAAGCTCTAGGAGGCAAATCTCTAATCTACAGGGTGGCTATGAGTGGGAGTTGACTTGATTGCAGGAAGTTTTGTTTTGTTTTTTTTTTTGGCGGGGGAAGCAGAGGGTGTATGCCCTCCAGTTCCATCCATATTACGTCTTGTAGACACATGTTCTTGGAGGTTGTAGAGTATCGTTGTACATATGTACCACAATTTGCTTATCCGTTTATCAGATGATGGGCACGTCAGTTAAGGCTGTTACTTTAAAATAATGATTTTGGATCTTTTTTAATGTAAGCGTTTATTACTATGAATTCCCTCTGAGTACTACTTTTCTTGTGTCCCTCAAATTTTGATACGCAGTATTTTCATTTTTACTTGATTTTAGGATTTTGATTGCTCTCTTGATTTCTTCTATGACCTAATTTTTTTTTAGAAGTGTATTATTTAGTTTCCATGTATTTATTTATCACCCCCCCTTATTTTTCCTATCTTTTTACTTCTAACTTCATATCATTATGGTCAGAGAAGATGCTTTCTAAATTTGTTGATTTTGTGTGTGTGTTCTAGCATAGGAAACTCTGTGTGAGTGCTGGAGAACAATGTGTATTGTCCTGATGATGGACGGAATGGCCTATATATGCCCATTAGGTCCATTTGACTTATGCTTCTATTAAAGTTCTGGGTATCCGTAGTGATCTTCTCTTTATATTTTCTGTCTATAACTAAGTGACATGTTGAAGTCTCCTATTTCTATTGTGGAATTGTTTCTTTCTTTTTTGTATTAGTATTTGTTTCAAGTATCTTGGAACATTGCTGTTAGGTGCTCATATATTTATCAATGTTATGTCTTCTTGCTGATTGACTTATGATTATGCAATGTCATTATCTCTTACATTTTGATTAAAAGTTGATTTTATCTGACATGAATATGGTCACACCTGCTCTTTTTTGTTTACTGGCTACATGGAATATTTTTCTCCAGCCTTTTAACACAACCTGTTTAGATCCTTATGTCTAAGGTATGTTTCTTGGAGACACCAAAAGGGTGGGTCTTTATTTACTTTAATCCATTCTCACACTGTCTTTTGCATGAGCTATAGAACATTTTTTTTAAAGTTATTACTGAAAATGAACCACCTCATTCACATTGTTATTTGTTTTTTGAGTCGTCTAGTTTTCTTTATTCTGAATTTACTGTTTTTGTTTGTGTTTGCCTGCTTTTTTGGGGTGGGCATTTTGCGTTGTCCCTTATTTTTTTCTGAAATTTTTTCTAAGTGGTTTCTTACTGGTTACTACATATAGTACTGTCATGGATTGAACTGTGGCCCCCCAGAGTTGCATGTGGCCACCTGGCTGGGCCATGATTCTCAGTATTTTATGAATATCCTTTGTTTTATGATTTTCTGATGCTGTAAATCCTAATCTCTGGTGTGGCTAAGAGAGTGGCTCATGTTAGGAGAGGATTAGGGTAGAACTGTAAATCCCTTCCTAAGGTCACCTCCGCGTTCTATTGTAAAACAAGTTTCCCTGGAATGTAGCTTGCACCACTTTTATCTTTCTATCGTGTACGAGGGATAAAAGGAAAGGGAAGCAGGTAGAGAGCTGGGAACTTCTCACCGTCAAGAAAGCAGCACCAGGAGTAGAGCGCATCCTTCAGACCTGAGGTTCCTGTGACAAGATGGTCTGCAACCAAAATCTGATGCAACACAAGGACTTTTCTCCAGAGCCAACAAAGGGGAAAGCCTTCCCCTAGAACAGACACCTGGAATTCACACTTGTAGCCTACCAAGTTTCTTACTATGTAAGAACTTTCCCTTGTTAAAGCCATCCACTTTGGGATATTTCTGTTACAGCAGTGCTAGCTGACTAAAATGATTACATTAGACAACTTACAATTGCAACATTATTTAACACATGAACAATGGTTAATACATATGCTTTCATATAAGTCTATTCCAGCTATGTTCCTCCCTCCCCAGTTCCTCTTCATGTGTCACCATTAACATCAATGTTATTGTTGTTTGGTGCCACCAAGTCAGTTCTAGCTTATAGTGACCCTGTGCACAACACAATGAAATCCTGCCCAGTTCTGCACCATTCTCACAGTTCTTGCTATGCTTGAGCTCATTTGTTGCAGTCATTGTGTGGATACATCTCATTCAGGGTCTTCCTCTTTTTAGCTGACCCTCTCCTTTACCAAGCATGATATTCTTCTCCAGGGACTGATTTCTCTTGATAATATTCCTAAAATATGTGAGACCTAGTCTCACTGTACTTTGCTTGTAAGGAGCATTCTGGCTGTACTTCTTTTAAGACAGATTTGTGTGTTCTTTTGGCAGTCCATGGTACATCCAATATTCTTTGTCAATTGCAAAATTCAAAAACATGTTTTCTTCTTCACTGTTCCTTATTCATTGTCCAGTATTCTCATGCATTTGAGGTCATTGAAAACATAATGACTTGGGTCAGGTGCACCTTAGACCTCAAGATGACGTCTTTGCTTTTCAATACTTTCTTAAAGAAGTCGCTTACAACAGATTTTCCCAATGTACTGCGTCTTTTGATATCTTGGCTGCTTGTTCCGTGGGTGTCGATTATGGATCCCAGTAACCTGAAATCACTGACAGCCTCAATCTTTTCTCCATTTATCATGATGTAGCTTGTTGGTTCAGTTGTGAGAATTTTTCTTTTCTTTGTTTTGAGCTTTAATCCATACCAAAAGACAGCGGTCTTTGATCTTACCTGTAAGTGGTGTTTGAAGTCCTCTTCACTTTCAGCAAGCAAGGCTGTGTCATCTGCGTAATGCAGGTTGTTAATGAGTCTTCCTCCAGACCCGATGTCCCATTCTTCTTCATGTGGTCTAGCTCCCTGAGTTATTTTCTCAAAAGACAGAACTGAATAAATATGTTGCAATACAATCCTGATGCACAACTTTCTGACTTTAAGCCATGCAATGTCCCCTTGTACTGTTAGATGAATTGCCTCCTGATTCATGTACAGATTCCTCATAAGCAAAATTAAGTATTTTAGAGTTCCTGTTCTCTGCCATGTTATCCATAATTTGTTATGACTGACACTACCTAAAGCCTTAGCACAAATCAAACACAGGTAAACATCTTTTAGCTCTTATTTGTTTTTAGCTAGAATCTTTCTGACATCAGCGATGATATTCCAAGCTCCACATCTTCTTCGAAATCCAGCTTGAGCTTCTGGCATTTCCCTGTCAATACACTGCTGCAGCTGAATGGTCTTCAGCAAAATTTCACTTGCATGTAATGTTCACAGTATTGTTTGATAATTTCCACATTCAGTTGGATCATCTTTCACAGAAATAGGCATAAATATGGATCTCTTCCAGTCCATTGACCAGGCACAGATGTTCCGAATTTCTTGGGCTAGACCAGTGGGTGAGCACTTATAGTGCCGCATCCATTTGCTGTAACATCTCAATGGGTATCCATCAATTTCTATAGCTATGGTTTTTGGCAATGTCTTCACTGTAGTTTGGACTTCAGTATGAGCAGTTCCTAATAATATGTTACCTTCTGAAATGTTTGAACATTGACCAATTATTTTTGGAATACTGACTCTGTGTTTTCATTCCATCTTCTTTTGATGTTTCTGGCATTGTTCATTAGTTTTCCTGTAGAACTCTCAGTGTTGCAACTTCAGGCTCAAACTTTTCTTCGTACTTTCAGCTTGAGAAACACTGAGTTACTGTTTGTTTTGGCGGTCCTGAATTTCCCACTCCTTTCTGAATGATAGTTATTCTTGGTAAAGAATTCTTGTTCTAGGTCAGTGTTTTATTTATGTCACTCCATTGTCTCTGGCCTTAAGAGATTTGGGGGAGAAATTGGTCTGACACATGTGAAAGACTCCTGATACATAATACTGCATTTTTCTCTTGCTGGTTTCAGAATTTTCTCATGTCTTTCATTTTCATAGATTGTTATTAGGATATGATATGTGTTTCTTCTAATTAGGGTTCATGTAGCTTCTTGTATTTCTAGGCTTGTTTCTCTGTTTACCTCTGGGCAATTATCTCTGATATTCTCTTGGAAAATTTTGTCAACTGTTTTTAGTATTGTCACAGTGCTCTAGGAGTCCAATAATTCTAATGTTAGATTTCTTAGTTGAATCTCATATTTTCATTTGAGTTTGTTGTCTTTACTTTGTTCTTTTTTCTTGTTTCTCTTGAGAGTTGGTAAGTGCAGTTGTTTTTGTTTCTAGTTAATTTGTTCTATCTCCTATCCATTCAACTCTGTTGTTGAGCATATCTCTCACTTTTTTAAAATTGAGTTGCCTTATTCTTCAACAAATTCTTCAGTGGCAGTAGTTCACTTTTTCTTTATGTTTTCAATCTCATTATTGAGTCTCTCATTTTGTTCCACTTATGTCCCAATATCTGTTAGCATGTTTTATTTTTTTTCTTTCTTTAAACATGCTGATCACTATAGTTTGTAAATTATTGATTATTTCATTATGTCTGGTCACCATAAGACAGAAAGACCCATGTGAGTAGGTGACTACATCAATTTGTGACTGGAAGAACCAGATGGTACATGGCCACCACCAGTGATAGCTGTCATGGAGCTCTGAAAGTTGAGTCTCACTGGCAACACAAGAATAAAAAGGAGTGCACCCTGAGACCTCCACTAAAAGACCACAACTGATGGTCCAGGGTCCTCAAAGTTCCTCTGGGAGTATGGCTTCTGGCCCTGATCCTGCCCCTGTCCATAAATCATAATGGAGGTCAGCTCTTTGGACAGGAATGGATTGGACTTGGCAACACAGAGTGACCATATCATGTGTGTACTTTATGGTTCTATGCATCTATAGGATGCCGTCCTACTGATCTCTTACCGGAGGTGGGGTAGTGGGTGGAGAGGAGGGATTAGGAGATTGTTTGGAAGGTAAGACATCTATGGAGCAGAGAAGAGTGTGCTGTCACCGGGCAAGGAGAGCAGTGGGAGCTGCATATACGTGGGTATGCAAGTTTATATGGGAATTTACATTTTCATTCAATCATAAAAAAAGGTCTAGTCATCATAGGACAAATTTCCTGTTCTACATGTTTTGCTTCTGATTAGACCTTTCTCTCTCATGATTTTATGTATGTTCATAGTTTGTTAAACATGGGCCATTTTGTCTTACATATATATATATTTGTATGTATATGCATATGTGTATGTGTATGTATAAAAATTAAATTTTGTATTCTGGCTTTGGCTGGAAAATTTTCTGATTGGCCCTCTTGGTGCAGGAGCCAAGCATCCAGCTACCATATAAAAGACTGGGTGCACACCCACCAGCCATTCACTGGGAGAAGGATGTGGCAACCTGCCTCCACAAACACTTATAGTATGTGGAACCCCGCAGGCCACCTCCATTCTGCCCCACAGGGTCATCATGCATCTGAGTAGACCCAGTGTCAGTGGACCTGACATCTTCTCCTGAGAGCCACTCTCATCCTTAGGTTTTTTTTTTTTAGTGCCGCTTCAGGCATTCTGGATACTTAATTTCTGAAATTCAACACACATGCATGGGGTGAAGGATTTACCTGCCACTGATGTAAGCCAGGGAGCCTGACTTCACTGTGGTGAAGGTGGGGGGCTCTCTATGTCTTTCAATCATAAGTGACCCAGCACAAACTCTTCCACTTGTCCCTGTGTGGACGGGGACCCAGCTATTTCCTCCTGTGTTGCCCATCTATTCAAAGTATTCCCTTTGTCCTGTTGCCCTTGCAGTTCCTACTGTCCTAGAGCCTGTCCAGCCCAGGCTTGAGTGTGATTCAGCAGCACTCCGTCTCAGGGCCGTGGTCTCCCTTCACTCCCTCCTAATTGCGTGGCCCACAAACTTCTCTGGTCAGTCTGTAGTGTCTTAAATTGGGCTACAATTTCCTCAGATTAGCTACCTTTCTGCGTTCTCAGCATGGGGCGTGGCCCGTCCCCATCCCCGAGTGACTGTTGAGCATGTGCCCTGAGTGTCAGCAGGTAAGTTTCACCAGCTTCTGTGCCATCCAGCTCTTCCTTTTCCTCTCTTCTTGACTCGTCTCTGCTCTCCTGCACCTCAGCAGTCCAGAATTCTGAGATCTCAGTTTATGCTTGTTTTTATTTGTTGTTCAGTGGGCTGGTTGCTGAGGGAGTAAACAGAAAGGATCATAAACTCACTTGACTATCTTGTTCCACTGTCCTCATATTTTTCAAATTGGTATCTTTTTTCCACATAATAATTTCCATTTATAGATTTGACTTATAGATACCAATACATATACCTTTTCTCTCACAAAAATAAAACAACAACAATCACATATAATAGCATTTACTAAGTTCCAGACCTTTCTCAAGGTTTTTTCATATATTTACTAATTTAATACTCACAAAAGCTCCTTGAAATATTGGTTTAATTTTCATTTTAACATGTGAAAACTAGAGAATAGTAATAAAACATCACTCAATAGTATGTACCTCCTAATAAATATTATAGCTTTTTGATCTAGGTAATCCGTGTCCAAATTATGTAGTCTTAAATTAACATTACACTGATTCTCGCTATACATCTCTTTGTTATGAAATAAACAATGGCACACTGTTATAAAATAGATAATATTGAGTGATGTGATTACTAAACTCTGAAAAAAAAAGGAATTGCTATTTCTCACCACTGCCTAAATATTCTGTCAGTCTTGTGTCCCATTTCATCTTTTTTTGCTTGAGCAAATTTTCTCTCTTCAAAGTCTTCTTCATATTTCCGTATACAAGACTTTTACTAAACTAATAAAACCTAATTCAAATAGTCCTTCCTTTTTGAAACAAACTATAACTTTCTAAGAGATTCATATATTGAATTATAAAGTGTTTTTCTATCCCATAAATGCTATTACGTGATACTTCATTTTATTGAACTTAAGCGTGTGTGTGCATGTAGATATGTGGCAGAGTATAAATTCCCAGTGAGGGAAATTTCCTGTTGTTTCTGTGTTGTTTCTTATAACATAGTGTCCTTAATACAGTAATAGTACTGACTCAGTAAATATCGATGAATGAAAAATGTAATGATATTTTATTGAATTTGTAAAAAACATTTTGTTGGGCATACATATGCAAATATTTTCCAGGATCCTGTTATTTCCAAGATATCCATATTCTCAGTTATAGAAACTCTGTTTGCTTTTGTGTGACTTTTTTTTTCTTACATGTATGCATCTGTTTAAGATTTTAATTTTCTTTGAGGCATCACATTACAAAAACACAAGAAAAAATACATGAGAAATAAAAGTGTTGTTTCAATTGCCACCTGTGGCATTTGATGGAGGTGGTAATAAAGGGATAAAGTTCAACAACAAGCCGTTTATTAAAAATTACTGAGTTAATTAAGCAGGTGCTATTGCCAGTGTTCTTAGGCTGGTTGTCTCATTTTACAGTTTTTCACTTGGTTCCAATTGTTGCTCAAGTTTAAATGCAAAGAAAAATAATTTAGAATGATAATAAAGGTAATGTTAACTGGAAAATTAAGATGTAAATGCTGCATAAATGCTCAAGTTCTCTTTGAAATCAGAACTTTTTTTCAGTCATCTTCAAAGTCTTGGTGTTAGAAAGGGCAAAATATCAAATCAAATCTATAATGATGTCATACTCTGATAATTTTTCCTTGACTTTTGCTTTTCTATTTATTGATCCAATGAGTTTTATGCTATCATGCTAAGATCCTGCCTGGTAACCAAAATACTGGCAATTGTAATCTACCAGCCACACCTTGGAAACCCTATGGAGACGTTCTACTCTGTTCTATACAATCAGTGTCATCAAAATTGACTTGACAGCTGGATTCCTTCTTTATCTAGAAAAGTAGAAGGTAATCGGTTGACATTGAGTAACTAACAGGCAATTAAAAGAAAACATCTGTTATTTTTCTTTACCTCGTCATTTTACTCCTCCTTAATAGTATACAAAACCGCTGACAGCATAGCAGACAAGAGACACTGCAGCTAAATAAGTCACTTCTTCAAATTTACCAGGTGCTCCCAGAAAACTGTAGGGGCCAGTTCTACTCTGTCCTATAGGGTCACTATGAGTCAGCATCTAGCCCACAGTAACAGGTTTTGGGTAACATGGTTTAAAACTTATTTTTATTACACATTCCTGCATATTTTATTGGCATTGCTATATTATAATGAGATTAAATAAATGTCTATAATCAGTAAGATAAAAAGTGGTAATTTAAGTGGTAAGAATTATATGAATCTCTGTTCTGCAATGTAACTTTGAACATTTTGTTTCCCAATTCTTGATGTGAATTAAATTTAAAATTACAATAGTTGGTAAAATTTACAACTTTCACTCATACATAGTTAACTACGAAAAAGAGAATAGAGATTTCAAGACACTGATAGACTATTAAAACAAAACACCGATATATTACATACAAGTCCAAAAACCTGTTTTAACACTATTTTGTTGAGTTAGCTGACATAAGAAATATTCCCTTTATCCTGATTTAGTTTTTATAAACCAAAGAGTAGAGTAACCTGTGTTTTTTCTGTGTATGTATTGAGAAACATACTGTTTTCACAAAACCAAAAGAGAGAATAAATATTCCTAGTTTTTGAGAGAACTTTCATGTAGCCATCCTTTTCTTATTTTGAAATGTTTTATTGTCACTTTCATTGTACCCAGGTGTTTTTCCACATACACGTAATTCTTAGTTGAGTGACTACATTGCCTATGAAAACTCTTTATTTGCTTCTAAAACCTGATTGTCAATTTAGAAAGATTTCCACATAATTATGAAGATTTATTTATGTTTTACTGTTGTTGTCAGTTGCTTTGATTTATGATGAGCTTATTTATAAGAGAACGTTACTTAGTTGTGTGCCATAAAGCTTTATGATTGTTGTTATGTTTGTGGCTATTGTGTTCATCTGTCTCAATGAGGGTTTTCTGCATCTTCACTGATCATATACTTGCCCAAAGTAGTGCTATATAAGTAGTCTCCAACTCTCAATACAGTACTGTTCAAACTACTTCTTTGTAAGTTGGTTTTGACCTGAGTCAAATACCTCCCTCTTTTTGTTGTTGTAGTTTTAGTTTTCATTATTATTGTTTTATTATCAGTATCTTTGTAAACTCAACCTTTCTTTGTCTTTGGGGGATGGAAGCATCACACGTAAAGTTACAGATACATGCTGCAACACGTATGTATGTAGTATGTATTACTAAAAATAAGTCCTAAAAATAAATAAATAAGGATGATCATAAGAGTGGTTTCTTATAATTAAAAAATGTTACAAGCCAGGGACTGCCTGTGCTTTACCAAAAGAGTCCTTAGGGCACCACAGTTAAGTGGTCAGCTACTAACTGAAAGGTTGGTGGTTTAAACCTGCCAATGGAGAAAGACCTAGTGATCTGCTTCTGCAATGATTACAGTCTAGGAAACCATATTGGGGTGTCCTTCTCTGTCACATAGGGCGACTGTGAGTCAGAATTGGTTCAGCTACAAGGAACAATGAAACTCTCCTAAACATATTGTTCCTTCCTAACAACTAGTCTTCTTAATGACACGTCCACAGTAAGAGAGTTAAAGTTTCGTCATCTGAGGAATATTCTGGTTGTATTTCTTGTAAGACAGGTTTACTCATTATACTCACTATTCTTCAACAAACCACATTCAAATGCATCAGAACTTTTATCTTACATTTTTATTGTCCAGATTTTACATGTTTATTGTGGCAATTGAATACTATGGCTTGAGTCAGACACATCTTAGTTATCAAAGTGACATCTTTGCTCTTTAAAATGCTGAAGATGTCTTTTATAGCAGATATTCTCAATGCAATACACCATTTGATTTCTGGAGGATGGTTTCATGGACACTGGTCATTGATCCAAGTAGAATGAAATTGTTAAAAAATCTAATGTCACTTGTTAGAGTCAAGATGCATAACCTGAGGAAACATCTGCAAAGCCCATCAGAGGCTTTGTCATGAATTGAATTGTGTCCCCTGAAAAGTGTGTGTAACAATTGGTTCGGGCCGTGATTCCTAGTATTGTGTGATGTTCTACTGTGTTGTGAATCCTGACTCTATAACTCTAATGAGGGAGAAAGGGCAAAAGTTGTGTTGGTGAGGCACCACTCAAGGGTGTGAGTATATTGTGCTTGAGGCACTCTCTTGGGACATAAAAGAAACAGGCTACAGGAGAGTCTTGGGATCTCATACCATCAAGGAAGCAGTGCTAGAAACAGACCATGTCTTTTGGACCCCAGGTCCCTCAGCCTCAGAAGTTCCCAGTTCAGGGGAAGAGTGATGACAAGGACCTTCTTCCAGAACCAGTAGAGAAAGCCTTCCACTGGAGCTGACACCTTGAATTTTAGCCCACTAGACTGTTCCAAAATAAATTTTCTTTTTTTGAAGCCATCCACCTGTGGTATTTCTGTTAAAGCAGCACTAGGTGGCTAAAACATGTCTATAATCTTTAAAATTATGAAACTCATGAAAATAAATAAACCAGAAGAATTATTCCATATTTGTGAATACTAAAAGATTCAGAAAATAATCCTGGATTAGATTATTTTGTTGTAAAATTAGTTACTAGGAGAATTGGCTGAAGATGATTGACAGTGTTACACCAATACTAATTTTCTTTCTTTGAGGGTTGTGTTGTAATTATGTAGCAGAATGTTCTTGTTTGTAGGAAGCATATGACAAAATATTTGAGTATGATATGGTATCATGCTGGAAAGTTTATCTGAAATGGTTCAGGGAAAAACAATCTTTAAGCTGTTCTCAGTATGTTTTGTAAGTTTGATATTGTTAAAACATAAAAGATTATAGCCAAGCCAAGTGCCATTGTGTCGAAGAGAGGGAAGAAAGGAAAAGTTGGAACTCTGTGTGTGCTCCTTGAGAGATCTGACCCTGTTTAGCACTTTCCAGCACAGAAATTCTGAGTCAAAAATAAAAACAGAAACAAAGACAAAACAAAAGAGAGAGAGATAAATCCACAGTTTACAAAATTTATTGGATCTGGTGAAATAGATGCAAAATATGCAGCTTACATATGTGAAAACTTTCCAATGTCATCAAATATAGTCAGCCTCCATGAAAGTGTTATAGAAAATGAAACCACAAACTCCAAACTCAACATGATATTTTACTATTTACTAAAAGTTTAACTGCAAGGAAAAAGAAGAAAGATGCTTACAAGCTAATAACTAGAACATCTGTCCTTGCCAATTAAAATTTTTAGTGTAATATATTTACAGATTTTCTTTTATGTACTGTACAACCCAGAATGCTCCCTCTAAAATTCCTTTGTGTTCAGCAAAGAAGGAAATCTTATGGAAACTTGATAAGGTGAAGAAGACTTAGGGATGGTCACCAAAACAAAGATAGTCTTAGGTTAATGAATTTAAAAAAAAAAAATTTGGATCACATAATATAAAAATGACTTTAGTTTTGTCTAATAAAACATTAACAACCTGTAATGCATTTTTTTTTTTTACCACCGATGCACAGTTTTGACTAGTGAAGGGATTATTTTCATCAGAAGGTAACTTTCACTAAAACTGATTTCACAAATAAAATGGAAAACCGCATCAAGAAACCCACAGATACCAAAGAAATTCAACAGTCAAAAGAAATATGCAAAAGGGAATTAACTACAAATAATCAAATTACAGTTAAAAGATTTTAAGACAATTTGTTATGTAGATGTTCAAAGAATGAAAGGAAAGAATGAGAACCACATTTAGTGAACATGAATAACCATGGTTACCATTTCAAAGAGATAGATTTCAATTCATAGTCAGATAATTATATCTACACAGACTCTTCTTGTGAATTTTTTAAAATCAGTACTAACATACCTACTTAGTAGTTTAATTATATTTGTTTAAATCATGAGACCCAGAGGGAATTAATTCATTTTTATAGCACCTATAAATCTGACTCTCCCCCCTACTGAATTAATGATATTCCTCAGGGTTACAGTCTTTCTGAAAATCAGTTTCATACTCTATATTACCTACCAAATACAGCAAAGAAGAAAATGCTTAAGATAATGAATATAATATTTTCAACAGCAATAAAACTCAGTCACAGATGTATGTACTCTAGTGGGAAAAAAAAAAAACTGGATGAAACAAATCTAAGAATAACACTGGGAAATCCAAATATTTTATGTTAGCATTTGATTAGCACCCTTATTATATGACAATTAAAGTTTACATTGGAAATACTGAGATGGGGTGGGGATTGATCACTTGTTGTTGTTTTAGTTGCCATTGTATTATGTTTAAAAATCAAGCAAGTTTCAGACTTTGTGACCAAATATGAAATATTTTTTAAAAATTTTGGAATTTCTTATTCTCAAATTAAAATATAAATTTTCTGTTTAAAAACTAGAAAAGTGACCACTATCATGAGGACTTAACAAAAGGACTTATGTACAAAAGAAAACACTCTTTGACATTTACTGGGGTGGGGAGGGGAGGAGAGGATTTGTTGTAGATTTGTTAGGCGATAGGAATTTGGTTAGGCGGACAGTTTTTCGGTATTTTGTAGAAGGCAGTTCAACATAACTGGACTACAGCATAAACTAAAAGGTTTTCTAAATTCAACCCTACACTTCAAAAGATAAATAATAGGGACAGTAGTCTGGGGACCACATTTTCAGGGGACATCAAGTAAATTTGCATAACTGGCTTTTTGCTAAGAGAGTCTTCTGTACCCCATGTTGGTGAGTGGTATCTGGGGTCTTAAAAGGCAGCAAGCTGCCATCTCAGGAACATTAATTGGTCCCAATCCACCTGGAACAGATGACGACCAAGAACGTCAAAGACTTGAAGACAAGTAAGCCCAGGAGACAAAAGGACCCCTGTGATTGGGAAACTACACCAGCATGAGACCAGAAAAACCAGATGGTCCCCGGCTTCCACCAAAGACAGTCTTGATAGGAGGCACAATGTAGAATCTCTGATGTAGTGTGAGAAAAAGAGGTGTGCAGACAAATAACTCTCCTAAAAGACCAGAACTGATGGTCCAGCAACTTGGAGGTTCCCATGGAAACATGGCCCCTGGACTTGCTGCTGACATTGGCGTGAAACCATTGCTGAGGTCAACACTTCAGACAAAGAATGGACTGGACTCAGGGACACAGAGTGTGCATGTGGTGTGTGTACTTTAGGGTTTTATACACATACAGGAGGCTGTCCTACTTGTTTCTTTCCAGAAGGGAGAGGAAAGGGTGGAAGGGAGGGGACAGGTACTCTTTTGAAGGGTACTAGAGGAAGGAAAAAGAAGAGTGTTGTCACAGGGTGAGAACAGCTGACAAAGTTGTAGAGAAGTAGGTATTGGATTGCATACTTTCACTTAATTGCAACAAAAAAAATTTTTTTCAGTGTTGAAAGGAGAAAAAAAATAAAAACTAGAAAAGTGATTTTTAAAGTATTCTTTGTTAAATCTGATTTACCTAAACTGATTTGGGGCAAAACTTAACCTAAAATGATATGACTCTATTTGTAGTCCATATTAACACTACTTATTTAAATTTTTTTTATGGAGCAAAATGTAGCATTTATAATTGGAAGCTGATGATCCAGCCCATGTTGAGGATTTTATGTACTGCCATTTAAACAGTACATTTTCCAGAATCTCAAAACTTCTCAATTGAAAATATCTCTGACTTCAAAGGTTTTCAAAAATGACCTTGGATCAAAATAAACCGAAATATGTCAATACCTTTAAAAATCTATTTAAAAGCCTACTGGAATTGAAAAAGCTCCTAATAATATCAGTATTTCAAAAGAAATACCTGAGAAAGAATAATCTAACTCACTGTCATGTCTAAAATGAAACTAAATATATCCCATGAGTTCTTAAGAGGAATTGATTGAAAGACTGCTAATAATTATTGGAATGTAATTTTTGTTTCCAGATTTATAGGAAATGCTCTAACCTCCAGGAAGGGAACAACAGGTCATCATAAATTTAAATACTAGAGAGGGAAGGAAGCCTTGGACTGTACATGGTCCGTCTACAAACATTAACCCCACTTTAAGGGACACGCTAATTCATCCTCTGTATGAAATATTAAATCAAGTAGTTTCTACTTGGTATGCAGAATCTATAAAATGGCATGTCTGAAAGTGGAATGATAATGATTACAAACCTCAAAGGCCTTTGAACTGATACTTAACTATGATACATAATGAGGGTGCTTCATAAAGATCTGAGCACGTGAAGTTTTTTATTCTGGCTTCACTTTAAGCAGTGTTTTTTTCCTAGGGAAATTTCTGATGGCTACTTAAATAATGATTATTCAAACCACATTTAAGGTATGCGATAATAGGTAAAAATAAAGTAATGAAAGATAATATTTTGCTTACTTTTGACACTGAGGCAAGAAATTCTTATAACTTCTCTACTTTTCACTCTTAGTTTTAAAGAAAATATCATCTGCATTTCACTGCTAGGAACATAAAATAATATGAGATGTAAAATTTTTCTGCTTTAGGAGATGCAAATCATTGTAGAAATGCAATGTTATAGTTGTCAGTAATTAACAATGTAATATGTAAAACATCGGTAAATATTCATTGCAGCAGTTATTACTAGCTCTGCATTCCTAACATGCCACTGACTTTGATGTCTGTTATTGGGGTAGTAATGATGTATGCATAAATATATATATGTATATACACATATATATACACACATATATGTCGAAGTATATATATAAATCAGTTCAGTCCTAATTTTAACAATTTGTTTTTAAGATACTATAAATGCTTGGTGCACTAGTTAATATAGCTATTACTATGGAATTTTATTTATGCTTTATCAACACATACTTTATTTTTTTGCCAAGGAATTTCAAATGAGGAGGCCTATAAGGGATCAGTTAGAGATAATTTAAAATCTGTCACAGCTAACTGGAAAATAACCCACTTTTTAAGACTTAAGTATCTGCAAGAATTTTGTATTTGGTAATTGAGTTCTTTATGGTGAAAAATTTGCTATCGAGTAACACTAGTTCTGTGAAATCTTAGCACAGTTAATCCATGATTTTGCTTAAAGCATACCTCACTAAAAAAGTGATTGCTTACTGTTTGGAGGGAAATTCCTTGGCAACAACTCTGTCCTTGGGCAATTTAACTCCCCAAGTTAACTTTTCTCTTTGTAAATGCAATTCATGATAGCTACCTGCTGGAATTACTGGGAGGTTTCTTTGTGTTAACACTGTACCTAGTTTACCCACTGCCCTCAAGTTGGGTCTGACTCAGCAACCGTAGAGGTAGAAGCAGAACTGCCCCATAGAATTTCCAAGGAGCGCCTGTCGAATTTGAACTACCTGCACTTGCATCAGCAGACAAAGCACTTAACCACTATGGCATCATGGTTTCCTGTATGTAGCTAATGTCATTCAAATAGAAAGGAAAGAGTAAATGTTAATTTTCTTCTCTTGCCCGTATTTTCCTCATGCTCATTCATCTTCTGTAGCAACTGATTCTGTACAACAGTCTATCATATGTGGATCATATTCTGGGTTAATATCCTTCAGAACATTATACTCATAAAGAAAAAAATTTGTGAACCATAAAATCAAGCAGTCGTTTAATATCAAGATAAATAAACACCCCAGAGCTAATATGATAAATCGTCTACATCATGCTTGAAGTCTTCCTAATCAGTCTTGCTGAAAGTTAAAAAAAAAGAAATAATGAAATCCGCTGCTGTCAAGTCAATTCCAACTCACAGCAACCCTATGGAACAGAGTAGAACAGACCCACTGGGTTTCCAAGGAACGCCTAGTGTAGTCAAACTGCCAAGGCGGTTGGTGGTGTAATGGACAAATGCTTCAGCTGCTAACCCAAAATTCTACAATTCAAATTCACCAGGCGCTCTTTGGAGACCTGATGGAGCAGTTCTACTCTCTCCTGTAGGGTCAGCATGAATCCGAACTGCCTTGACAACAAGTTTTGTTGTTTTGTTGCTGTCGAAAACAAAATCTAAAAAACTTTTTGTGTCTTTGTGGTGAAAACTGAATATAAATGTCTAGCACCAGGGATACCATATTTTAAGCTAATAATGCACACTTTTTATGTCTGGTTGCCAGCTATCCTCTCCTCACATAAGATGTTTTTTGAGTGCAATATGCTGTTTTTTTCTTTTTTAACAGCAGTTAGTAATAAAAAACTAGCATAATGGACCTTGTGAAAATACCTCATGGCATTTTAAAGGATTGTATGACTTGCCTATGTTACATAACTGGAAAGTAGAAGAATTGAGATGCAAACTTTGAACACCAAAGGCAATTATATGAACTTCTTTTCTTTGTTGCAGGTGGTACTAAATTAGGTTGCCTGTGAATAGGAAATTATCAAAGGTGGTTAGTTAATAAGCACTTCTCATCTAAATATTGGAGAAGATGCACAATAATATTGACATCTTTAATGGAAGTATATTCATTACTCTTCATTTACCATTTCTGAATCTGACTAATCACTACCAAACTTACACATTTTAGATTTTCTCTTCCAAACTCAGGAGAATCACGCACTATTATTAGTTAGTTTGTTTTAACTCTCTTAGCCAACAAACAAACCCTTTGTAAATGAGTAGATTCCCACTCGTAGTGAACCTACAGAACAGAGTAAAACTGTTCCATATGGTTTCCAAGGAGCAACAAGTGGATTCAAACTCTCTACCTTTTGGGTTGTAACCAAGTTCTTAATCACTGCACTGGGATTCTCAGAAAGTTACACTAAAAACCAAAAGAACTAAACCCATTGCTGTTCAGTTGATTCCAAACCAAGAACATATTAATTAGTAATGCCAATGCAAACCCTGGTGGTATAGTGGTTAATTGCTACATCTTTTAACCAAAAGGTCAACAATTCAAATCCACTGGGCATTCCTTGGAAACTCTATGGAGCAGTTCTACTGTGTTCTGCAGGGTTGCTATGAGTTGAAATTGACTCGATGGCACTGTTTTTTGTTTTTGTTTTTTAAATAGGGTCATTATGAGTCAGAATCAAGTTAATGGCAATAGATTTTGTTTGTGTCCCTACACAAACCCAGATTTAGCTGTCTTGATTGATTTACGTATTTCTCTAATCTCCCCAGATCTTTATATAAAGATTTACCTATTGTCTTAGTTATCTAGTGCTTCTATAAAAGAAATAACACAAGCAGATGGCTTTAACAAAGAGAAATTTAATCTCTTACAATCTAATGGGCTACAAAATCCAAATTCAGGGTGTCAGTTCCAGGGGAAAGCTTTCTTTTATCTCTGGAGGAACTTCTTGTCATCAATTTTCCTCTGGTCTGGAAACTTCTTAGCACAAAGACCTCAGATCCAAGGGACATATCATTTTCCTGGCTCTTGTTTCTCGGTGGCAGGAGGTCTCCCCATTTCTCTTTGGTTACTTCTCTTTTTTATATCTCTAAAGAGATTGGCTCAAGACACAATCTAGTCTTCTAGCCTGAGTTCTGTCTCATTGACTAAACTGTCCCTAATCCATTCTCATCAATATTCACAAAGATAAGATTTAAAATCCACAGGAAAATTGCATCAAGTGACAAAATGATGACAATCACAGCCTAGCTGAATTGATTCATACAGTTTTTAAGGACGTGATTCAATACATGACACTTATATACGTCTAGGCCTGAATTTGTATGCTACAATCCAGTCAGTGTGTGTAGGTTGTGTGCTTCTAAGTATTTGTCCATTCTTCTAGGTTATCCAATTTGTTGTTTTACAGTCATTCATAGCATTCTTTCATTTTATCTATCAGTCATCTCTCTATCTACCTATCTATACTATTTGTTTGAATCAGTTGTTGTGTCTCCACTTCTATTTCCTGTTTTGATTATTTGCATCTTTTCTCTTTGTCTGTATACTAAAAATTTGTCAATTACATTGATCTTTCCAAAGCATCAGCTTATGGTTTTGTTTAGTGTTTGTTTTCGTATGTTCTGTTTCGTTTGTGGAAACGCTGGTGGCTTAGTGGATTAGGTACTACCTTTGCTAACTAAAAAGTCAGCAGTTCAAATCCATCAAGTAGTCCTTGGAAACTCTACAGGGTAGTTCCAATCTGATCTCTAGGGTCACTATGAGTCAGACAGGACTTCACAGCATTTTTTTTTTTTTTTTTTTTTTTTTGCTATTTCATTTGTATATTCTATTTCTGTTATGATCTATGTTATTTCCTTTCTTCTGGTAAGTTTAGGCTTAGTTTGTTCTTTTCTTTCTAGTTTCTCAGTTTGGAGAGTTAAGCTATTAATTTCAGATTCTTCCTTTTTTTAAAAAAAGTAGGCATTTATTGATATAGATTTCTAAGTACTACCCTACTGCATCCTGTAAGTTTTGATATGTTGTATTATCCAGGTTCATTTTTTTGTTTTTTGTTTTTTGTTTGTTTGTTTGTTTTTTCTGTTACTGGTTTCTAGTTTTACTCCACTGTAGTCAGAGAAAATATTTGTACAGTTTTATTTTTTTTTTTCAAATTTATCATGACTTGCTTTGTGACTTAACATGTAGCCCATCCAGTAGAATAATTCATGAGGCATATGTGAAAAACCAGCAACCAACATCATACAAAACAGAAAAGATTGTGCTCTTTCCCTGCTGAAATATTGAGTGCAAGACAAGGGTGCCTGTTCACACCCCTACTCTTCAATGCTGGATTAAAAGTCCTAGCTAAAGCAATATAGCAAGAAAGAGAAATCAAAGGTGTCCAATCAGAAAAGAGAAAATAAAATTGTTTCCATATATTATTAAAAATCCCAAGAAAGTCATGAGACAGCTTCTAGAGTTAGTGAAACAATGCTATTTATAAGATATCTAAAAGGGAAATTAGGAATACAATTTCATTTATAGTAACATAAAAAAAAAGAAAGAAAATACCTAGGAATAAATTTACATGAGTGTTTCAAATTAAATTGTTTCCTGCAAGACTGTGTGTTGCAAAGACTAACCTCTGTACCTGTGGTTATAGTCCCCAAACCAGGAGATAATGCATTCATCAACCCATGCAATCTTATGAGTCAGGAGTGGCCTTCAGCCTGCCAATTGATATTCAGATTTTGGCTTCCACCGCCCCTGCAACCACAAGATCCCACAGATCTCTTTACCCTGCTGCTTGACTCACAGATTTGGGATTTACACAATTATATGAGCCTTATCCTAATAGTTTGGTGAACGGTTTATTCACAGTAATTTTTTTTTCTCTCTTTCCCTTCGTGTATGTGTGTGTGTGTGTGTGTGTATGTATATGTGTGTGTGTATGTGTGTGTGTGCGTGTGTGTCTGTAGAAGCAGGGAGGAAGGGGTTGCAATTTAGAGATTACCCTTGAGTATTCATAATCCTCAAGGTGTCTCAGAGCTGGTGCCCCAGATTTGGATTTTAGCCTCCTAAATGCTGAGAAAGTCTCTGGGTAGTGTGGTGGTTAAAGTGATTCACAGCAAACTGAAATATATATGTATATATATATATATATATGTATATTTCACTGGCTTTACTGTACTCAAGAGAACCCAGACTAAGATATTATGATGTAAAAGATTTATACAACGAAAATTATAAAACACTGCTAAAAGAAATTAAGATAAATGGAGATGTTCCATGTTCATGGTTTAAAAAAATTAACAAATTGTTAAAATGTCAATGTTACCCAAAGCAGGCTATAATTTCAGCACAGTGTGCCAAACAAAGCTCTAATGGCTTTCTTTAAAGAAATTGAAGAAAAAAAAAAAACACTGAACTTCATACAGAATGACAAATGGCCCCAAATAATTAAAATAATTTTTAAGGGCAAAGAAAAAGGTAAGAGGACTCACACTTTCTAATTTTAAAATAAAATGTACAGCTCCAGTAAGCAAAACAGCCTGGTCCTGGCATAATAACAGACACGTAAGCCAGTGGACTAGAACTCACTGACCCACACATCTATGGTCAACTGGTATTTGACAAGGGTGTCTATGGCTATTCAATGGAAAAAGAAGAATCTTCAACAAATTCAAAATGGATTAAAGACCTAAATGTGAACATTAAAATTATAAAATGCTCAGAAGAAAGTTCAGGAACAAGGTTGTTGCATCTAGCAAATGGTAGCAAATGGATTATCTGATACAACAACAAAACAAAATAAATAGAACCTCTTAATAATCAAATACATTTCTCCATCAAAGGATTTTATCAAAAAAAAGTAAAAGACTAGCTAATGATTTGGAAAAACCACATATCTGTAAAGAATCTGGTAACCAAATATACATATAAAATTTCAACAACAAAATAAACAAACACCCCAGTCAAAAAGTGAGTGAAACCTTTAAATAGACATTTCACCAAACAGGATATCCAAATTGCCATCAAACACGTGAAAAGATTCTCAACAACATCAGCCATCTAAAAGACATCAATCAAAATGACAATGAGATATCACCTCATTCCCATATGCCACCAGGGCGTAGCCACTAGTATCTCTAAGATTCAGTTAAAAAAAAAAAAAAAAAAAGACAAAACAAAAGGAAATCATCAAATATTAGCAAAGTTGTGGGAAAACTGAAACTTGTAGCCATTGCTAGTAGGAATAGAAAGTGGTATAGCCCTTGTGGAAGACAACACGGCAGTTCTTCAAAAATCTAACAAACAACAAAGGTACCATATAACCCAGCAATTTCACTACTAGGAATATAGTCAAGATGTTTCATAACAGTAAACAGACGTATGTACACCAATATTTACTGCAGCACTATTCATAGCAGCCAAAAGGAGGAAACAACCTCAATTTCTACCAACAATATAACGTATGAACACACGGTGGTACATAATTTTACAGGTTGTATCGTGAGCCCTCCCCAAAAAATATGTTTTGCAAATAGTAACCCCGGTATGTGTGGTTATAATCCTATTTGATAATTGTGCTGTCATGCTAATATGGCAATATTAATAGAGGGTGTGTCTTAAATCAATTTCTTTTGAGATACATAAAAGCAAATTAAGCAAGCAGGCAGGCTGAAACACTTATTAAGTACATATTGCTAATGACAAAATGCACTAGGAAAAGAGAAACAGCCATAATGTGGTTCACCTTAACTCAAATGTGTTTCAATTTATTAAGGAGTAACAGTGTATATTTTTATTTTTCACTATAAGAACCCAGAGATAGTCTGATTGAAATACATCATTTAGCTGTCATACGAGGTGGAGAAGACAGAAACCACGGAATTACCAAGAATCCTAGGGATAGCAGCTGAAAAGAAATAAGAGTCTTCTCCTAGAGTGGACACAGAGAGACAGACCCTTCCCCTATATTGGTCAGAGGCATAGCAAGTGAAGTCTAGAGAGGTACACTTAACGCTAGGGTGCAAGTCCAAGGGGACACCAGATGATGTGTGGAATGACATTCTGAGGCTCCTAGATACCAAGGGAGCCTCACTGAGGCAGCTAGACAAGAAGGAGAGAGGTGTTTCTACAGATACATCAACTCTGTCAATATTAACTCTTCTTGAAATTAGAGAAGGGGCAAACTTTACAGCTTGCCTTTGAGTGTTCTGGGTAGGGTGGGGGGAATTGCAATTTAGAGATTACTCCTGAGTGCTCATTACCCTCAGTGCCTCTGACACCTAGTGTTCTGAATCCATATTTTAGCCTACACAGTCACTATGAATCAGAATCGACTCGAAGGCAGTGGATTTGGATTTTTGAGTTTAAATGCTGAGTTTCTGGGTATCCCAGTGGTCAAAGGGATTGACAGCAAATTGAAAGTAGACTGTTCCAAACTACTAGTGGCAAGAAAGATGTGACAGTCTGTTTTCATAGATATTTACAGTGTTGGAAACTCTATAGGGTCACTATGAGTAGAATCCACTGATGGCAGTGGTTTTGAGGCTATTTTTTGGTTTAAACTGTGAGGAAATAAATTCTTAAAGCCACCTGTTTGTGGTATGTCTGTGACAGCAATACTATGCATTTCCATTGAGTCAAGTCCAACCCATAGCAACCCTAGAGGTCAGAGAACTGCCCCATAGAGTTTCCAAGGAGCAACACTAGATAACTAACAAAATGTATAAAAGCACATGTGTGTGTGCATGTGTACATATATATACACACAAATATGTGTGTAAATATTGTACACTTTTATTTTATATTATAAATTCTATAAAATTATAAACACTGTATTAAATTATAAATACAACATATTATATTTTAAATTATATTAAATATTATATATATACTCATATATGTGTAGTCCTGGATTTAATGACAAGGTTCTGTTAACTATAACTCCATTCTAAGTGATGTCTAATTTAAGTTGACTGAATACCCCACTTTTTTTTAGTTTTTATTTCAAAACACTACTCTAAATCATAAAATTGAACATCTGTGAGTGAACATCTAAGAATAACATCAGTAAATTACATGTTAAGCACTTATTAAGTACCTATTAACTAACAATAAAATGCACGATGAAAAGAGAAACAGTCATAAATGTGGTTCACCTTAACTCAAATGTGTTCCAAATTATCAAGGAGTACCTGTGTATATTTTTATTTTTAACTATAAGAACCGAGAGATAGTCTGATCAAAATATATCATATAGCTGTCATATTCAAGCTGTTCTCTCTTGATACACTAAAGGAAGCCTACCAGTTTTTATAGTAGTGTTAACAGAGGGTCCAGTATATAGGTTCTGTACTTTCTGGGCCTTCAAGTAGGGCAGGTTTTGTTTTATCTGTTTGTTCATGTTTTTACTTTCAAGTAGAATTACTTAAAGAAAGAATACCCAAATGAAGGCTAGTATCTGAAAATCATCTATATTACAAGACTAATTTTGGTGCTGTTGCACACACCTACATCTTCCCATATCCTAGCATAAAGTGTTCAGAGGTTTGAAAAATGCTAGCTGTCTGTAGGCCTGCAAGGATTTCCCTAAGCTCTTGAGGTGTAACTTTATCTATATACTTAATACATTAAGCAAGGTAAAGAAATGGTTATCAGACTTCTTAGTAAGAAAAAATAAGCAGAAAATAAAGGAAAATCCTTCACGTGTAATATATTCATTCTTTACACTAACTACAGAATATGAGGATTTCTTTCCTAGCAGGATTTTTATAGAGTAAAAGATCAAAACGCAGGTGTAGGAAAAAACCTTGGAATATCTTAGTGCTGTATTTGTGGCTAGACGTAGCTTAAAATGAAACCCTCCTCTCTCCCAAAAAATGTGACTCAGAGAAAAAAAGCAACAACTTATGTGTACACTTCAATAAAAAAATAATAGCAATTTATTTTGAAGAATTTTATTAAATAGCAAAGAAATAGAATAAGGAAGCTTGAGAATCATGAAGAAAAACATCAATTTTATCTGGAGGGAAATACCCAGTTTAAAAAAGAAATGTTTCTATGTGGTTCAATAAATGAAGAGTTTACTTTATGCCACCAAAAAAGCAATATTTATCTCCTAACTGCAAAGTCCGCCACTTGTTTCTGACCTTATATAAAAAACTCAAACAGTAACATAATTATCTAAGTCTAGGGTATGTGTAGAAACTCTGCAAGAGGAGTGCATGAGACATAGATTTAACCTGGCACCTGCTGCACAACACAGTGTTACATTGTGCCTGTACCCTAATTTGACAGAATAAAACCCCTGCATAGTAACAGAGGTACTGTACTAAAAACCTATGTAAGTAGATTATGACCTTAGCTTGAGCTTTTAATGAAACTAGAGATTTCTAGTAAGGCAGAGTCAAGATGGTGGACTAAGCACACATCTCCTTACATCCCTGTGGAAACCAGGACCTGAACTGATAATCAAACAGAGCCTTCTGGTCACCTAGTGAGCCCCCAGGACACAGCACAGGGCTATTAATTTGGGCTTCACACCACTGAGTGAAAAACCTCCTCTCTTTCACTGACTCTCACTCCTGGCTAGCCTGGCTCTCATGAACTGAAGGTAAATGCACCATTTTGAGTTTTTTTTCCTCTGTCTTGGCCAGCAGGCAGAGCTGGGTCTTGCCTAGCAGCTAGACTCACATGTACTGCTGGTGGGATAGGCAGGCGAAATTTCCATATTTTGAGAGGCAGGCTTCGGACTCTGTTCATCTAGCCACTTTGGGCCTGTCTTTTTATCACTGCCACAGTGTGGTTTGTATGGAATTGCAGTGCTTGTGTGCGGGACGTCATGTTGGATACGGACATTATAGCAGGACCTAGTTCTTAGCCTGGGAGCCAGTGCCTGCAAACAGGACAGCGCTTCTCCAACAGAAAAGCAGTAGTTTACACAGTGTTGCCTACAGTGGGGGCCCAGCAACCGAGGCAGAGGACTCATTTCCTCTTGGCACCTTTAGCCCCTCTATCTGCTGACTGTGTGAAAGGTACCATCTTAGATATGGTGGCTGCAGCTGGACCTATTTCTTAGCTTGGGAGCCAGAGCCTGCCCACAGGAGACCTTTTTTCTACCAGAAAAGCAGTAGTTTACAGGTGTCTCCTAAGGTTGGGCCCTGTCAGCAGAGCTGAACAGGGCAGTAGCACTGCTGTATTTTGAACTAGTTTGTATCATCTGGGGTTGGATATAGAGGTGTTTACTTTGCCAGTTTAGAAGAGGGACCTCTACACCTGAAAATGTGACTGACTTGGGAAGTGGCCAGATACCTTTGGCTTTACATTTTAAGACAGCCTGACTCGATGGCACTTGGCTTGGCTTGGATAGAGAAACAGCTGCAGTTCATCCTCACAGTATCTCTCCCAGCCTCTCCTTACTCACACGGGACCCAAAAAGCAACAGATACTTGCGACATACAAGAAATCATCCATGGCTTCAGAAGGCTCCCAAACAAAACAACCAAGAAGTTTTCCAGATGAAGAAACTTTTCTGAAGTCATCAGAAGGTGAATACGAAATGATTATATACGGAGTCCTTCTAGACCTTAAACAAAATGCAGCAGAACAAAAGGAAAAATTAAGCAAACTGTTTGATCTAATGGAATACCAGTAATCTGAAATCCAACAGATCAAGAAGAAAATCAAAGACATAGAAACTTCAATGCAAAGCCAAGAAAACAGAATGGAACAAATGGAAAAAAGAATTTCTGACTTGGAAGACAGAGCTACTGATGCCAGAGTCTATGAGCATAAATCAGAAAAAAGAAACAAGAAAAATGAAGAAACATTAAGAAGCATGTGGGATTCTATTAAGAGGAACAACCTTCGATTAATTGGAGTCCCTGAACAGGATGAGACACCTGAGAACACAGAGATTATCTCTGCTTAGCTGCTGACACAAAACTTTCCAGAAATCATGAAGGAAGAGAATATAGATATCCCAGATGCATATCATATGCCTCCCAATATAGATCTCAAAAGAAAGCCTCAAAGAGATATTATAATCAAGCTTAACAAAATGAATCATGAGCAGCAACTCTTAAAGGCAGAAAGACTCAAAGTAAAGCTAACTTTCAGAGGGAAACCCTGTAGGCTTTCATAAGATTTCTCAGCAGAAACCATACTGGCATGGAGACAGTGACATGACACATTGAAAGCCTTAAATGCGAAGAACTTCCAACGAAGAATTATATACCCTGCAAAACTATCTTTCAAATATGAAAATGAAATTAAGACATTCTCAGATAAACAGAACCTCAGAGACTTTGGAAAAACCAAACCAAATCTACATGAAATACTGAAAGAAGTTCTCAGGTCTGGCTTAGAAGAACAAAACCACTAACTTTATATTTTAGAATAACACATTATTCAGAACTCTACTCAGGGAAGGTGCCAAATTCAATCACAGTTTTAATATTGAAAGAAATAATCCAGTGATTATTTTGAAAACTATCATACCATCATATTAAAAAGAGGAATGTACTACAGTCATTATAGTCCTTCCAGATGGAGATGAAGATGACAAGACTGGTAGTAATTAAAACTGGGTTTATATATAGTTTATTAAGGGGGATCACAAGGGAAGCCATAAAGCACAACAAAGATGTAACATATCATTTCAAGAAATGTAACACAGGAGTCTCAACCACTATAAAACCAGCTCTGAAAAAGGTGAAAAATCCACTCACAAAAAAAGAATACTACAGAACACACTAATAAGAACAACAGAGAAAACATCAACACAAAAATAAACATATCACAATGGCAGCAGTGAGCACATACCTACCAATAATTACACTGAATGTGAATGGACTGAAAGCTCCAATGAAGAGATATCGAGTGATATCTTGGATCAAAAGACATGACCCGTCCATATGTTGTCTACAAGAAACTCACTTGAGACTTAAAGATAGGAACAAACGGAAAATTAAAGGATGGAAGAATATATATCAAGCTAACAACAAACAAAGACTAGCAGGTGTGGCCATTCTAATCTCAGACAAAATCAATTTTAATGTAAAATCCACCATCACGGACAAAGATGGACACTATTTATTACTGAAAGGTTCAGTACACAAGTACCTAATATTTATTTATGCACCTAATATCAGAGCGTCTAAATAGATCGAAGAAACACTGACTACACTCAAAAGAGTTAGATGACTCCACCATAATAGTGGGAGACTTCAACACTCCACTCTCAATACTGTACAGATCATCTAGAAAAAAGCTCAGTAAAGATACAGAAGACCTTATTGCCACAATTAACCAATTAAACCTCATCGATATATACAGAACTTTCTACCCATCAGTGGACAATTACACCTTCTTCTCCAGTACACATGGAACATTCTCCTGAATTGACCATGTGCTGGGACATAATGCAATTCTCAACAAAATCCATACCACTGAATTTCTGCAAAGCATCTTCTCAGATCATAAAGCCACAAAAGTTGAAATCAATAGCAGAAAGAACAAAGAAAGTGGAACTCTTGGAAACTGAACAACATCTTGCTCAAAAAATCATGGGTTATAGAAGAAATCAAGCATGAAACAAAGAAATTCATGGATTCCAATGAGAATGATAACGCTTCCTATCAGAATCTACGGGATACAGCCAAAGCAGTGCTCACACATCTGGAGGGAAGAGAGAAACTCAATGAAGGAACTAACCCTACAGCTTCAACAAGTAGAGAGAGAACAACAGAGGAACCCCTCAGGCACCCGAAGAAAACAGATCATAAAGATTAGAACAGAGCTAAATAAATTAGAGAATACAAAAACAATTGAAAAGACCAAAAGCTGGTTTTCTGAAAAGATCAACAAAATTGACAAACCATTGGCTAAATTTACTAAAGAAAAACAAGAAAGGAAACAACCCAAATTAGAAATGAGATCCAAACAGAAATCAAAGATATCCTAACAGAATACTGTGAGAGACTGTATTCTAACAAATTTGAAAACCTAGAGGAAATGGATAAATTCCTTGATTCATACCACCAACCCAGATTATCACAGCCAAGCCAAAGCCAAGTGCCGTCGAGTCGGACAAATTAATAAACCATCACGAAGGAAGAGATTCAAAATGTCATAAAAAAACTGCCAACCAAAAAAACCTGGGCCCAGATGGCTTCACCGCAGAATTCAACCAAGCTTTCAGAGAAGAGTTCTCTCCAATACTACTGAGACTATTTCACAGTATAGAAAGGGATAGAGTACTCCCAAACTCATTCTATGAAGCCAGGAAGCCAGCATAGCCCTGGAGAGGAGTGGAAAGGACACTGTTGGGATGATGAGATGTGTATGGAGCAGAGAGGAAGAATGTGCTGTCACTGGACAGGGAGAGCAGTAGAAGCTGCATACAGGTGGGCATGCAAATTTATATGGGAATGTACATTTTCACTCAGTCATAATTTTTTTTAAAAAAGGTCATATAATTTGAGAGAACTGAATATGAAAAGTAAAATGGTTTGTGCAACAGGTTGTTTCTAGGATTTCCTATAATTTTCCGATGGAGCAAGAAAAAGCACAGATCATGAATCCTGCCAGAAATTCAAAGACTGGTGATATAAATTCATTCCAAATACTGAAAGAACAAAACAAATCAGAACCAAATAATCTCTTTGAAGTCCAATGATGCTCAGTAAAAAGTGGCAATTGTTTTTTCAAAATTGAGCAGAAATAGAAAAGCTACAGTGAGCTGACTGGTTATGATACTATCTTATTCCAAAAATATCCAAACCATTTTCTGCTGTGGCATGACAAAACATGCTGTAATTTTTTAGCCGTCCAACAAAACTCTCTTAGATAAAATTAAAATCTTCAGTTTAATTAAGGAAATTGTAACTTAGCCCAGAAATCCTAAGAGGACTATGCAAATGATTCCAAAAGTATGAGAGTGTCTTCGGCTTGGTTCTATATAAGAAGCAAGAGCAGTGACAGTGTGTATTTGTATACCTATAGAGAGAAAGAGGCAGAGAGAGAAATCTTTATAAAGGAAATGGCTCATGCAGTTGCAGAGGTAGGCAAATGTGGAGTCTGTGGGTTCTCCACTATGCTAGAGCCTTCTTCTGATCCATATAGCTGTTGGGCTTGGTAAACCCAAGATCTATAGGCAATACACAAGATGCTAGCTCAAGTTCCAAGAACTGGAGGTCAGATGATAACAAACCAGACATAGGATCCAGACAGAGGAAAAGTCAGTGAGTTTTGCCAGAAAGCCCATATATATTAGCTACAGGTCATGCTCCCAAGGAAAGTCCCTTGCAACTGACCAGTTACTCAAAGCAGATCTCATCATGGAGGTAACTGCATCATTACAAACCAGCCAGATTACATTATAACTGCAAAATCACTGAGAATCCTGGCCCAGCCAAGTTGACACACAAACCTAAACATCACGCTCTACCCTTTGTCAATTTGGAAACTGTATACATCTCTTCATACCTACAACTAACATGACACTATGTGTATAAAATTGAAAAGGTTCTAGTCCTGTGTACATTGTATATTTTAAAAGAAAACAAAAATATTTGATGAACACATAAAAGGAAGAAATAGTCAATCATTATAGTCCTCTTTTCTGCAGGTAGTTATGCTGTCATAGCTGGTATTTAGAAATGTCTTCTTCCACTGTCCATTCTATATTTCCTTAACACACGGCAAGTAGCTCAACTGGCCATTGTTCCTTGCCCAGTAGAGTGATCCAAATCTTCATTTCTGAACGGCTTAGGCTATTAGTAGTAATGTCGAAATTGGCTTGTAGTAGCATTCCACTGACTTTAATCACAGGGCGTATTAGTGCTAAGAAACACTGCGATTTCCTGTACTCCAGACATACTCATCTATACCTTGTTATGTAACACCAATCTGATTTGCTCTTGGAAATCAAGATCAACCATACCAGCCAATATGGTAATTCCCTTCTTTGCCTGTTGATCCAGAGATGTGAAGAGCACAAAGTGGCCAGGTAACACTTTTAAATTCCAGGTAAATGAAATCAGTATTGTCTCCAGGTTGGAACATTCCTTCATTTGGAACTAAGACCTCTAGACTTAGAGAGCATTAGGAGATGAGGACAGGAAGGAAAAAAATCGCAGTGGGTTACTACGGGTATTAGTGACTGGGGCCATTCCCATTTCCACCCTTTGATTCCTGGACCTATGAATCCTGGCTAGGGCAGAAACAGCACTGGTTTAGAATATATACAGCCTCTGGAAAACATTTTCTCAACCCTGCAAGGAACTGCCACCTATCTGGTTCCACAAATAAGTCTTCAGAAAACTATTTCATCCTTTTATCAAGCCAGTTGCTTCAGGTTAGTGCTGAACATACCAATGAATCCTAAGAGCATAGGAACATAGCTGCACATCATTTCCTGTGAAGTCCTTTGCTCCAAGGTGATGCTGTGTGAGTTTGTGAAGGTGAATAAGGTATTCTGTGAGTCCATTCATGCTGTTTTTGACAGAAGCATTGTATGCAGGGAAGGCAAATCTGTATCCAGAGTAAGTACTTATTCTGGTAAGAATAAAATGCTGTCCTTCCCACAATGGAAAAGCCAAAGCCACTGCCTTTGAGTCTATTCCAAACCACAGTGACTGTACAGGACTGAATATAACTGTTCCATAGAGTTTCCAAGGAACACCTGGAGAATTTGATCTACTGATCTTTTAGTTAGCAGACAAAACACTTAACAACTATGCTTCCAGGGTTTCCATTTCCATGAAAGAAGCATCTCTGTATAGTCAACAATCACAAGATTGCTAACTGATCATCTCAGGGAATGACACCATATCTGGGACTCAGTGTTTGTCTCTGTAGGTGGCACTCAGCAGTGGCTTCAGCCAAGTTGGCATTAGTAAGAGGAAGGCCAGGTTGCTGAGCCTATGCGTAAGTTCTATTCTTGCCACCATGGCCACTTGGGCAATTGGGCATAAGCCCATTGGGCAATGATGGGGGCAAATAAGAAAAGAGGACAACTACTTTCTACCGAATGTGTCACCTTATCCACTTGATTGATTAAATCATCCTCTTCCAAGTCACCTGTTGGTGAGCAGTCATATGAGACAAATATGTTCATCTTTTGGCCCATTTAGAGAGGGCAATCCATATGTCTTCCTCATATCTTTTTGTTAACAATTTTCTAATCATGTTCCTGACTGCGTAGTCGTACTATTGGCCACATCCCATGAATCAGTATACAGTCGTACATCTGGCCATTTCTCCTTCCATGCAAAGTGAACAATCAGGGGCACTGCACGAAGGTCTCCATTTGGGAGGATTTCCCTTCCTTATTGCCCTTTAAGGAAGTCCTGAAAGTGGCTATAATGCTAGAGCTGTCCATTTCACAGCTCTGTATCAAGAACCATCTGTAGGCCAGCCAAAAATTTTCTCTTCCTGTCAACTGATCATAAAGAACTTCCCATGAAGTCACAAGTGCAGACTTGGAAAGGGCAAGTTATGTGACAGGAGTGGAGATCATGCATATTTGGGGGAACTTTTTCACTCAATTTACTTGTGTGTTCAGATCCTGCTCAGGCCTGACCTCATAATTTCTATTTCCATTTAATGATGGAGTGCTGCCGTGCAGACCCAACTTTATGGCTCTGTTTGTGCAACACCTAGTTCATGATGGGTAGCTCAGACTGCATGGTGTTTTGGCAGCCTGTGGTTAAGTGTTCAGTTTCTACTGAGGTCAAGTAACAAGGTTAAGTGTTCAGCTAATACTAAGGTCCATTAATAAGCCAAAAGCTGTTTCTCAAAAGGAGAGTAGTTATCTTTAGAGAATGGTGTGGTTTTGCCTCAAAATCCTAAGGGTCTGTGCCATGATTCACCAATAAAAACAAATGAATGAACAAATAATAATTGCCATCAATTTAATTCTAACTCATAGTGACTCACCAGTGATTCACCAATAAAAACAAATTAATGAACAAATAAATAAAAAAATTCCATCAATTTAATTCCATTCAATTTAACTCATAATGGCTCTACAGGCTCCCTATCCACCAATAGGGGTCTGCCACAAACAGCAAATAGCTTCTCTATCTGCTACTGATATCTGAAGTAGAATTAGATCATCCGAATCATACTGTCCAAGTGGCAGAGCTACTTGCATGGCAGCCTGAACCTGTTACAGAGCCTTTTCTTGTTTCAAGTCCCACTCAGAAGCAGCAGCTTTCTAAAATACTTGATAAATAGGCTAGCACAGAACATCCAAATAAGGGATACATTGACTTCATAATCTAAAAACATTCACCGTGAGTTGTGCTTCCTTTTTCTTTGTAAGAGGAAACTGATGCAACAACTTATCCTTACTTTAGCGTGAATAACTCAACATGCCCCCCACCACTGAACCCCTAGAAATTTTGCTGAAGTGAAAAGTGCTTGAATTTTTATCAAGTTAATTCCCCACCCTGCTGTACACAAATGTCTTACAAATAAGCTTAGAATCATTGACATTTCTTCCTTAGTAGATTGAATCAGAGTGACATCATCCATTCTGTGGACCAACATGATATCTTGTGGAAGGGAAACCCTATTAAAGACCCTGCAGACTAAATTATGACATTGGGCTGGAGGTTTGATAGAGCCCTGAGGCAGGAAGTGAAGGTATATTGTGGGCCCAGACAGCTGAAGGCCGGTTGTTCTCAGTGGTCCTTCAAAGCAGATATAGACAAAAAAGCATTAGCCACAACAAAAGCTATACTTTAGATACCAGGAGATGTATTGATTTTCTTAAGCGATGAAACCATACCTAGGACAGCATCTGCAATTGGAGTCACTACCTGGTTAAGTTTTCAGTAATTCACTGTCAGTCTATAAGATCCATCTGTTTTTTTGTACAAAACAAATAGGCCAGTCAAATGAGGATGTAGTGGGAATTACCACACTTGTATTAACAAAACCTGGATGGTGACAGTAATCTTTGCAATCCCTCCAGAAACATAGTATTGATTTTGGGTCACTACTTTCCTAGTCAGCGGTATTTCTAATAGCTTTCATGATAAACTCTCCCATAACAGCCTTTATTCAACATGGCAGGTATCCAATGTGGGTGTTCTGCCAGCTTATGAGTATGTTTAGTCTAATTATGCATTCTAGAACTGGGGAAATCTCTACGAGATGGGTTTGAGGAAATAATGGATTGACTACGAGAAAGACATGAACTAACACTCCATACATCCCTACTCTAACTGGTGAGTCACCAAGATGTTTTTTGGTTTCCTGAAATTAGTGGCAGTTCAGAGCCGGCATGCAGCAGTCCTGCAGAAGCCCAGTGATTTCCTTTCTCCAGCAAACAGTCACTCACATAAAAGGCCAACAATTCCTTTAGTGAAGGCTTGAAAAAGTATTGACAGTACAAATTTTTGACAGTGTAGTGGGGTCCTTCCTCAAGAGGATATGACTTTAATTTCTATCATGGATTGAATTGTGTCCCACCAAAATTCTGTGTAACCAAGTGGCTGGGCCGTGATTCCCAATGCTTTATGATTGTCCTCCATTTTGTGATTTTCCTATGCTATATGTTGAAGGATTAGGGTGGGACTGTAAATCCCTTTATAAGATCACCTCCCTGCTCCACTGTAGGGGGAGTTTCCCTGGAGTATCTCTTGCCCCATCCTAATCCTTTCACTTTACAAGACATAAAAGGAAAGGAAGCAAAGAATTAAGAACTTTGTACCATCAAGAAAGCAACACTGGGAGAAGAGCGCATTCTTCAGATATGAGATTCCTGCACCAAGATGCTCCCTGGACAAAGACTGATAGAATACTGGACTTTCCTCCAGAGCCATCAAGGGGAAAGCCTTCCCCTGGAGCAGACATCCTGAATTTGGACTTGTAGCCTACTAGCCAAGTGCCATCGAGTAGGATACTACCCTAGCTCATTAGACTGTGTAAAAATAAATTTTCTTTTGTTAAAGCCATCCACTCTGTGGTATTTCTGTTAGAGCAGCACTAGCTGACTAAAACATAATTGAAGGGTATCAGAGACTCTAAACTGGCTAATCTTGGGACTGACTAAGAGGAAAACACTGTCTCTCTTCCGCAGATTCAAGTTAGATTGCCATTCACTTGACATAGAATTATTTTGCTTGTACAGATCAAGTACGTATTTAATAGATTTCTCGTCTGTTTCACTCCTAAGGGCATCATGACTAAGTAGCTAATGCTACAGGTCTGTACAAGTTATTTTTGTTATTGGTTTGACTCTACAGTCCGTTACAGGAAGCATACTCACCTTGAATTTGTCAACTTAGGAGCTACTATTTAGCCCCTACCACCATAGGATCCAAGCAGCTGCATTGTGGTTAGGCATCTTAATTCAGTTAAGGCAGGTCTATTTCACAGCGGTCTGGGATGCTGGGGCTCTCTTCACAAATCTGTTCTTCATTATTGTGGTAAAAGGTATGTCTTGGGAGCACTCCATGGGTCAATCTGTGGACCCAACCTGGCAAAAGTAGTCTAACAGGCCAATTTCCCTAAGCTTTTGGTATCTTTTTCTGCAGTATACCAAGGAAGATTTGGCATTTTAACTTGATTTATTGTTTAATCCATAATTCAGTGACCAACCAAATAAAGTATTACACACTTTTTAAACCTCTGTAGCTGAAACACTAAAAAAAGAATCTGTGTTTTGTGGCCCATATAAATAAACTCAGACTGATCCAATTTTATGTTCCTTGAACTATTATCACACATGCTTTATAGCCATTTCCACACATATTTCCCAGGTTTCCCTTCATCTATATTAGAGAAATCAAACAATTCTTTAGGAGTGTGGCATGCATCCTCCTGGGTCAAACTTTGTACTTTACTTCCTGAGGACTGTTGGGACTAAAGTATAGAAGTGAAAGAGCGATTTTGTTCCATTCTGTTTTCTTGGCTTTGCATGGAAGTTTCTATGTCTTTGATTTTCTTCTTGATCTGTTGGATTTCAGAGTACTGGTGTTCCATCAGATCGAACATCTTGCTTAATTTTTCATTTTGTTCTCCTGCATTTTGTATAAGGTCTAGAAGGGCTCTGTATATAATCATCTTGTATTCACTTTCTGATGCTTTCCTAAAAGTTTCTTCATCTGGAAAACTCCTTGGTTCAGAGCCTTCTGAAGCCATGGCAGATTTCTTGTATGCCACAATTTTCTGTTGCTTTTTGGGACCCATGTGAGTATGTAGAGCTGGAAGAGGTACTGTCAGGATGGACTGCAGATGTTTCTCTAGGCTGTCTTAAAATGTAAAGCAAAAGATATCTGACCACTTCACAAATCAGTTAGGTTTTCAGGTGTAGAGATCCCACTTCTCAACTGGCAAAGTAAGTGCCACTATATCCAACCCCAGATGATACAAACTAGTTCAGAATACAGCAATGCTACTGCCCTATTCGCCTCTGCTGACAGGGCCGACAACACTGATAGAAAAGCGCTCTCCTGTGGCAGGCTCTGTCTCCCAAGCTAAGAATTAGGTCCAGCTGCGGCCACCGTACCCAAGATGGCGTCCTCCACACAGGCAGCAGATAGAGGGGCTAAAGATGCCGAGAGGTAGTGATTCCTCTGATTCTGTTGCAGGACCCCCAAAGCAGGTGACAGTGGGTAAATTACTGCTTTTCTGTTGGAGAAGCGCTGTCCTGTATGCAGGCGCTGGCTCCCAGGCTATGACTGAGGTCTCCCTAGAATCTCCGTATCCAACATGGTGTCCTGCATGCTGGCTGCAAAACTCCGTACAAACCTCGCTGAGGCAGATATAAAACGAAAGGCTCAAAGTGGCTAGATTAACAGAGTCCTAAGCCTGGTTCTCAAAATATGGGAATTTCGCCTTCCTGTCCCCCCAGTAGTGTGTCTGAGTCTAGCCTCTAGGCAAGACCCTACTCCGCCTGCCAGCCAAGACAGAGGAAAAAAAAGTCAAAATGTTGCGTTTACCTTCCATCCGTGAGAGCCAGGGCTAGCCAGGCGCGGGAGTCAGCAAAGGAGAGGAGGTTTTTTGCTCAGTGGTATGAAGTCCAAAGTAACAGCCCTGTGCCGTGTCCTGGGGCTGATTAGGTGACCAGAAGGCTCCGTTTGATTATCAATTCAGGTCTTGGTTTCCAGAGGGATATAACGAGATGTGTGCTTAGTCCGCCATCATGACTCCGCCCCCCCAGTCTCACTCTACCCCCCAAGTCTCTTCCTTTCTTTCTTTCTTCCCTCCTTTCTTTCTTTCTCTCTTTCTCTTTTTCCCTCTCTTCCTTCCTTCCTTCCTTCCTTCCTTCCTTCCTTCCTTCTCTCTTCCCCTTTCTCTCTTTACTTCCTTCCTTCTCTCTTTATCTCTCTCTTTCTTTCATTCCTTCTTTCTTTCTCTCTTTCTCCCTCTCCCTTCCTCTCTCTCTTTTCTTCCTTCTCCCTTTATTTCTGTCTTTCCTTCTTTCCTTCCTTCCTTCCTCCTTCCTTTCTCCCTCCCTTACTTCCTTTCTGTCTCTCCCTCTCTCCTTGCCTCCTTCCATCCTTCTCTCCCTTCCTCTCATCCTCCCTCCCTCTCTCTCTCTCTCCCTCCATCACTCCCTCCCACTGTCTTTCCTTCCTTTCTTCCTTCTTTCTTTTTCTTTCTTCTCTCTCTCTTCCTCTGTCTCCTCTCCCCTTCCCTCCCCTTTCATTCCCTTTTCTTTTCTTTCTTTTTCTGTCTTCCAAGCTGTTCTAATCTTACCCTAAAAGCTCTCTTGACGTCTGTTCAGCATCACAGGAACACACTAGCCTCCACTGATAGGTGGTGACTGCACATGCAGTGCATTGGCGAGAAGTCAAACCCAGATGTCCTGCATAAACCAAATGAAACTTGTTCTCATTGAGTCGTTTCTGACTGATGGCAATTGGGTGGCACAAACAATTTGTGCTCCACTAGTGAAGGACTCCTAGTGGCACCATAACCAATGGCTCAGTAGTAACAAAAAGATTGGCAGTTTGAATTGACTAGACACTCCTTAAAAACCCTGTTGTGCAAGACCAATTCACAGATTTATGGTTTACTTCCTATTGTACAAATAGACAGCATACAAAATATTCTATCAAATGTAACATCAATGGAATCTGGTATTGTCAATCAAATTTATCCATAAAAGACTTCCTTTTTGACCATTTGGAAAACCTGGTGATGTAACTAAGAGTTAGACTGCTAATCAAAGGTCGGTGACTGGAATTCACTAGGTGCTTCTTGGAAACCCTGTGGGGCAATTCTACTCTGTCCTATCTAGGATTGCTGTGAGCCAGAATTGACTTGATGGCAATGGGTTTGTCAATCCTATACTTACTGTCTTTAAATTAAATTGATGATTATTGCCTATGTCCATTATTTTCTTACATAAGGCAGAACAATGATTAAAAAAATCTGTATTGTTTTAGCTTCATGTCACCTATATAGAAGAGCTTTCCTTGATCAGTTGTTTGGTTAACCTGAAATTCAGTTTGTATAGAAAGTGGTACACATATTTTATTTTTTTCCTTTTATTTATCAATCTTAGAATCAGCTAGTACCCTAATAATGCATGGTAGAAGTTCTGTATTTTTTTCTGTGAGTATTATGAATATCTAAATCTATAATTATTGCATGTTTTTCATAAACTGTCAGTGTTATTCTTTCGGTGTGTTCAAATTATCTCAACTGTTTCAAACAAAAGTCCATTCAAGTTTACTTAAGTTCTTTTTTCTTTCTGTTTTGTTTGTTCCATGGCAATGGATACATACTAACCTAACCTAAAAAAAAACTGTGAAATCGTTGTAGATTCACATGCAAGAAATAAGAGATCACCAATATCTTTTGCTTGGTTTTACGAAATGGTAATGTTTTGCATAATTGCGATGCAATATCACAACGAGGAAAACTGACATTGATATATTTACCTTATTTCTTGGGTCATTTTAATAAAACTTTAAAAAGCTTTGCTCTATAGGTCAACACCATGATCAAGGATCAGCTGTTAAAGTGTGCATCACACATGAAATTAACCACTTTTCTAAGGAATCTATCTTCTTTATAGCGGGAAATGGTAAAAATAATGATAGTCTAAGTACTAGGATCTTCACTGATACTTACTCATGGCTCGTAAGTCTTTTTAATGATTATGAGTTGTGTTATATGAACTAATAGTGCTATTTTTCTCAAACACAATATTATATATATTTTCTTAATAGCTTGGATTTTGTATTTGTACATTTTTTTACTGATATTCTTGTGGTATGTTGATATCCACAAGTTGTATTTGATGTATTATTGTGATTAGTGTCTTTATTGTCTCTCCATATTTACACTTCATCATTTTCCATACTGTATGCCTCCGGGCTGCCCCAGCAGTATCCTTTGCTCTATGGTTTTAATTTGGAATCAGAAAATGGTAGGAACTGGAAACAAAACAGCCCATACACAAAACAAAAAGCAAGGCATTGTTGCTTTTTAGCAGCAAGCATGTTGTAGTCAGTGTATTGTAATCAATTTTTAAAAGAAAACTAATAATTCAAGGCTTGGCGTTCAAAGTGATTGCCGCTTCCATATCAGAAGGATAAAAATACAATGTAAACACACACATATACACATCCCACTCACAAAACAAGCTGCTTTGTAAATACCCTGAAAGTCTTATAAAGAATGTAGTCTTTTGCTTCTGTCAGACATACCTTTAAATTTCATGAGAAAACTATAATTTTGCAATTCTCAACAAATAGTTAATATTTTCATGATAACTAAATATCTGTTTTTTAAAAAAAGTAACAGGCAAGCATAATGTCACAAATGATGATGATGAAGAGAGTGTAATCAGAAGCTGGAGGGCAAAAAGACATGCTGTTGCACTCTGTGCTGCAATTTCTGATCCAGGATTTGAACACGACGAAGAACAGAGGAGATCATATCTGGAGGTGTGAAAGCAAAATGTCTTTTCTCTTTTTTCCTGACAACCCACGTTGATCATATTTCCCAGGCTCCCTTCTTGGAAGCCATGTTACTAGGATTAGAAAAAAGTGTTGCTAGATTTAGGAAATAAAAATAAAGGAGATTCAGTTAAATCTTAAATTTAGATAAGCCGCGAGTACATTTATTAGAATTCATGAAATAGAACACAACATCACTTAACACAAGTTTAAAAAACATACAATTGTTTCTCACAAGTCTATATAAGCCACTTCACTCAGTACACTGTCATGGAACACTTTTATCCTTAGCACTTAAAAAAAAAATCTCTCATGCCTAATCCTCCATGTTTAGTTTAGTTTAGTTCTGTTTTCTCCTCTTCTGGCTGTCTGAAATGTAGTGAAACTCTCAGAGTAAACTTGGGAGCCAGGGCAAAGTCTCTATTGGGGTGAGTTGTTGGATCTGGTACACCCACTTTGGAATGTAAATTGTAAGCAAGAAATTAAATTCAGTGGTGTGATACCACTGATGTTTTGAGATTTACCCTTTAGAGCAAGCAACATTTTATTATCTTATAAGCCAGTTGTCATATGGATGATGACATAAGTAAGCATTAGTGATCAAACTAAATTTTTCCTTAGTCTACTTATCATTAAATAATACTTACCAAGCATTTAGTATGTAAGAAACATTTTACTTGATCTCAGGGATTAAAAAAAAAAAAAGTTTGCCTTAGAGAGTTTATGAAGTTTAAAGAACTTAGGAACTAAGCATAAAACAAAGTACTTGAACTCAGAAAAAGGCAGAGTTTCAAAAGCCTGCTGAAGAATTGAATGACATGCTGTTTAACATTTTTGTGTCTTTTCACTTCGTATTCAAAAAACCTGGTATGTTATCCTCCCTTTTCTACCAGACAAACTGCTGCTTGGTATTCAAGGCTTGTATTAAACATTATCTCCTCTGTTGGCCTTACTGGCATTTTCAAAGTGTTATTATCTTTTATGCTAAATATGGCAACCATACCTCACTTATACCAAACCCCAAATCCATTGCTGTCGAGTTGATTCCAACTCATAGTGATCCTACAGGACAGAGTAGAATCACCCCATGGGGTTTCCAAGGAGCTCCTGGTGGATTTGAACTGCTGACCTTTCGGTAGCACTTAACCGGTACACCACCAGGGCTTCCAATAGTTCCCTTACAATTAGTTATTTCCATATTTAGTTATTACTGAATTGTTATTTATTCAGAACTTCTACCCCCCAAATTATCTTTATTTTTCTCCAAGCTCACCACAAAGCTTATGCACATAGTATTTACCAATAATCTTCATGGTTTCTGTTTCATACAAAATAATTTATTCTAGACATCCATTATATAGCCAAAGTTGGCTTTATAATTATTACAAGGAAGCCAGGTCTCCTTCATAAAAAGGAGGCTGATTATGGTATACCATGACCAGGTTAGAACTTCCTATCTAATGTGAATGTATAGCTAGAGAAATCATCTTTTTTTTTTTTTTTTTTTCTTAATATGGTCATGTGGAAGAGATGGCACCTTCTCTCTTGAGTTTTACTCAAGAATATGGGCTGTTTCTTGTTTTGATTCCTTCCAAAACGTAGCAGACAACCTTGTCCATATAAAGTACTAAATAGGATTTCAAACAAACTTTTTCTAACTATTTATAGATTGCCATGTTAACATAATCAATGGAATAAAGTTACAAAGGAATGCGGGAGAAATGTCAATTGATATTGGTCACATTTTGCATAACCTGGAAGAATTTACTTTTCTCTTTGCTTTGAATCAGCACCTTCCCCTAAATCCTACAAAGCTTTGATTGTGGCAAGCTAGTCTGTTCCATCTGCTAATCTCTTATTTCCCAGCAGACCACCACTGTACTGTACCACTTTAATTTGTGCTTGAGTGCCCTTAAACTGCTTTTCTGACTTACCAGTCTGGCTTTAGCTCACCATAAAGCACCTGTTAGAGAATTCAGTTGCCACGCTCGTGGTCAGCCTGGTGATTGTGAGATACTTTCAGAAATAAGGTGAAAGTGCCTGCAGAATTGAGGTCAAAAACTTCCTCCATTTTTCTTGGCAGTGAATTGACCATTTTAAGTAAGCGTGTCAGCTACAGTATGCTATTGCTCACATGGCCAGGGTTTGAAATCAACAGTTTCTGACATAAAAATCTCTAGTTTCTTTTTTTGTTGTTGTTGTTGTTCTTTTTTAAATATATATATACATATAATTTTTATTATGAATGAGTGAAAATGTACATTCCCATATAAATATGCAGCTACCACTGCTCTCCCTGCCCAGTGACAGAATGCTATTCCTCTCTGCTCCATTCCCCCAACAGTCTCCTTTCCCCCTCCTCTCCATCTACTCCCTTTACACCAGCCAGAAGTGAGCAGGATGATATCCTGTAGATGTATAGAACTGTAAAGTTCATCCAATATATGGTCACTCTGAATCTCCAAGTCCAATCCATTCGTGTCCAAAGAGTGGACATTCATTACGATTTATGGGCAAGGGCAACATCAGGGCCAGTGGTCATGCTCCCAGGGGAACCCCGAAGCCACTCGACCATCAATTGTGGTCTTTTAGTGGAGATCTCAGGGTGCATCCCTTTTTATTCTTGTGTTGCCAGTAAGACTCAACTTTGAGCTCCGTAGCAGCTATCACTGGTGCTGGCCAGGCACCATCTGGTTCTTCCAGTCCCAAGTCGATGTAGGCACCCACTCATGCGGGTCTCTCTGTCTTCTGGGTTGTCTTTCTCCCATGTCATTTTGGTCCTCAGTGGACATCTGTTCCTGCTGAGTTGGGACCATTTGCTGTGTTCTCAGATGGCAGCTTGGCAGCTTTTAAGACCCCAGACACCACTCACCAATATGGGGTGCAGAGAGCCCTCTTTGCAAAACGCTAGTTGTGCCAATTGGCCTCGATTTTGACTAAGAGCATGGTCCCCTGCCCCCTGCCCCAGCTACTCTATCCTTGCAATATTGGGTTAAGATGGAAGGAGTATACAAGTTATGCTGAAGTCCACTTAATATTGTTCTTGTTTCTAATGTGTGCTATCACCGATTTCACCCAAGTAAATTTCTAGCAACTATTTAATCTAAACCCTCCCCCCTGCTGTCACTCCCCCTGCTCCTTTGCAGCTGTCAAAGAGTCCTTTCTTCTATACATAACTCTGTTTTTGAGATCTCATCTTAGGGGTTTCATACAATATTTGTCTTTTTGTCACCATTTTCACTCAACATAATGTCTTCCAGTTGAAACCAGGTTTGAGATGTTTCCTGGAATCATCATTGTTCTTTATCATTGCATAGTGCTCCATTGAGTGTATATACCCTAGTTTACCTATCCATTCTTCTGTTGTTGGGCATCTGGGTTGATTCCATCTTTTTGCTATCATGGACTGTGCTGTGATAAACATTCGCGTGCACATATCCATTAGCGTGAATGGCCTTGATTCTGTAGGATATATTCCAAGTAGTGGAATTACTGGGTCAAATGCTATATCTATACCCATTTTTTTAAGGAAGCACCAGATTGCTTTCCAAAGAGGCTGGACCATTTTGCAACGCCACCAACAGTGTAGGAGGGTTCCACTTTCTCCACAGCCTCTCCAGCATTTGTTGTTTTATGTTTTTGGGGTCATGGCCAAACTTGCTGGGGTGAGATGGTATCTCATTGTAGTCTTGATTTGAATTTCTTTAATAACTGAAGATCATGAACGTGTCTGCATGTGTTTTTTGGCTTCCTGGATCTCCACTATAGAGAAATGTCTGTCCATTTCCTTTGCCCATCCCTTAATTGGATGATTTATCTTCTTCTTCTTGATATTTTGCAGTGCCTTATAGGTTATGGCGATCAGGCATCAGTCTGACATATAGTTGCCAAATATTTTTTCCCATTCTGCATGTGGCCTTTTAATTCTATTAATAAAATCTTTGGATGAGCAAAAGTGTTTGATTCTTAATAGTTTCCATTTATCTATTTTCTCTTCTGTTGACTGTGGTTTGTTTGACAGATTTTGAAGTCTGTCTACATTGTGTGTTAAAACTTCCATTTTTGTTCCTACTTTTTCTTGGATGAACTCTATCGTTTCAGATTTGATATTTAGGTCTTTTATACAGTTTCAGTTGGTTTTTGTATAAGATGTAAGATATGGATCTTGTTTCAATTTATTGCAGGTGGATATCCAATTTTGCCGGCACCATTTATTGAAGAGATTGTTTTTACCCCAGTTTAATGTCTTAGAGCCTTTGTCGAATGTCAGCTGTTCATAGGCAGATAGGATCATCTCTGGCGTCTCAATTCTGTTCCCTTGATTGATCTGTCTGTTCTTGTACCAGTGCCAGGCTGTTTTGACCACTGTGGCAGTGTAATAGGTTCTAAGGTCAGGTAATGAGAGGCCTCCCAGTGTGTTCTTCTTTAGTAGTACTTTACTTATCTAGGCTTTTTTCCCTTTCCAAAAGAAACTGGTGATTTGTTTCTCCATCTCATTAAAAAATGACACTGGAACTTGTATTGGGATTGCATTATATAAGTAGATTGCTTTCAGTAATGCAGACATTTTCACAATGTTAAGTCTTCTTATCCATGAGCAGGGTAGTTTTCTCCATTTATGTAAGTCTCTCTTAGTTTCTTCTAGTAAGGGCTTGTAGTTCTCTTTATAATGGTCCGATATTTCTCAGGTTAGAATAATTCCGAGGTACTTTATCTTCTCAGGGGCTATAGTAAATGGTATTTATTTGTTGACTTCTTCATTAACAGTCTCACTGTTCATATAAAGGAATACTACTGATTTACTTATTTTTATCATGCATCCTGAGACTTTGCTGAACTCTTCTATCAGTTTGGGTAGTTTACTTTTACATTTTTTGGGATTCTCTGCAGATACAATCACATCATCAGCAAACAGGGAGATTTTGACTTTTTTGCCAATACAGATGTCCTTTATATCTATGTCTTGTCTAATTGCTCTGGCTAGAAATTCTAGTACAATGTTGAAAAGGAGAGGTGAGAGTGGGCATCCTTGTGTAGTTCCTGTTCTCAAGGGAAACTCCTTCAGTCTCCCTCCAGTCAGGATGACGTAGGCAGTTGGCTTTGTATAAATGACCCTTATCGCTTTAAGGAATTTTCTGTCTATGCCTGTTTTGCTAAGAGTTTTTAGCATGAATGGGTATTAGACTTTATCAAATGCGTTTTCTGCATCAATTGACAAAATCAAGTGATTCTTGTCTTTTGTGCTATTTCTGTGGTTAATCAAATTAATTGTTTTTCTGATGTTGCACCAGTCTTGTATCTCTATATGAATCCAACTTGGTCATGATGGATTATGTTTTGGATATGTTGTTATATTCTATTGGCAAGAAATTTTTTGAAGATTTTTGCATCTAGATTCCTGAGTGATATCTGCATGTAGTTCTCCTTTTGGGGGGTCTTTCACTGGCTTTGGTATTAGGGTTATGCTGGCATTATAGATTGAGTTTGAAAGTTCTCCATCCCTTTCTATACTGTGAAATAGTCGCAGTAGTATTGGAGATAACTCTTCTCTAAAAACTTGGTAGAATTCTGTGGTGAAGCCATCTGGGCCTGGGCTTTTTTTGGTTGGCAGTTTTTGGATGACATTTTCAACCTTTTCCTTTGTGATGAGTTTATTAAGTTGTTCTGCTTCACCTTGTGATAATTTGGGGAGGAGATGATCTTTTTGTTTTAACATTTCTCTTGCCTTTCTGAATATTTTTCAAAATCAAAGCTTCCTTCAATGATATCTTGATTACATACAGCAAACACTTTGCTTTCTAAAGATAAATCCACCAAAATATCCGTAAAAATCTGGTCTTTGTTCATACAGTCATCCAGAGTTTACATCATTTTTTTCTTGATTGCATACATTATTTATTTTCATAGATTTTCAAATTTATCTCATTGTATTATCCATCTCTCTTGCGAATTGTTTGCACATTTGTCATCACATACTTATTGTCAATAACTCTGACTGAAGACACATATGTCATCTGTCTGTGAAACAAGATGAAAATTGAAGGGACCTTGCTCTTAATTGCGTAAAGCTGGTTTATATTTTAAACTGTTGTCTCTGTTCTCTCTCATAATTACTGTACAATTTCCTCTTTATAATGACGCTTCATAATACTCAATGGAATATTTTGCTATTCTTCTGTCATTTAATGATAATATATTTCTAAGGAATTCAAGACTGTATCTGTCTATTACATTTCATTTAAATGAATTTGGCTGCACTGCCTGGATTGTCAGGAAAACTCTTTTTTTTTTGAGGGTGAGGATAATGTCTTTTTTGACTTTTACAATTACAATAATTTTCTTTTCTCTATATTAGAGATGCTGTGTCTCCTAGAAGTGAGTTCTAGAACAGTCTTTCTCCCTCTTGCTAGTTTTGTTTGTAGGGTGACATCTCTGTAATATATATTGATAACTTATTATCTGGAATTTGGTCCTGTTTGCTTCCTTAACACTTCAGTCAAGAAATATTATTTTCTGTTTTAAGTCACAGAAATTATTGACACTTACATGTGTTTTATTTGTGCCAAGCACTGTTCATGTAAAATAAGCACTTTACATGTAAAATAAACCTCAGTTCTTTTAAAAAAAAAAATTTGTGATGGGGCACTTAAAAAAATAGATTTAGAGAAAGATTTACAGAACAAATTAGTTTCTCACTGAGCAGTTAATATACATTGTTTTATGACAATATTTAACCACCCCACAACATGTCAACACTCTCCATTCTCAACCTTGGATTCCCTATTACTAGTTTTCTTTTCTCCTTTTACCTCCTGTCCCTGCCCCTGAGCTGGCATGTCCCTTGGGTCTGTCTATTCTTTGCTTGAAGAAGTCACTTCATTATGGAACTGAAAGGATGTCTGGGTGTCATGCTCTTGGGGTTTCTCCGGTATTTGGTAAATCTGGTCTTTACTTTTGAGTCAGAATGTTCTTCTACATTTGTCTCCAGCTCTTTCTGGGACCTGACAGAGGTGCTTTTGATAAGCCTTTTTTTTTTTCCCCCAGTCATCAATGTCTGATTCTGCAGCTCCAGACACAGAGGATGTTAAAATTCCGTACTGGGTAGTAGTTAGGCATAGCCATGTGACCTACTTTTTGCCCAGTGAAGTAAGAATATAAACAATGTATTTTCTTTGAGATGCCAGCCAAGTGCCATTGAGATAGGGATATTTAATTCACTGTGCTCAAGTTGCAGTCTTCTCATAGGGATTATAGTATCATGTGATGTTATAAATGAGCGTAACGACTGAAACAACCAGAAATTCTGAGCCTATTCATGAAGAGAAGTTGCCCAGACCACCAATGGACTTTACGTGACCATCGGATAAGCTTTGTTTGTGCATCACTGAGGGTTTGATATCAAGATGCTAAATTAAATATACTAGTCGTTATCAAAGGACTTGTGAAAAATTCTGCGCTTATATCTGTATCTGTACCTATGCTTAGATATATATGTAGATATATTTAGAGGTTGACACATATTTTACATATTCAAAGCCATGAGATAATAAAGGATCAGTAAAGCAAAGCATTAAGACAGAACTACAAAAACATAAAAATTAGCAGTTCAGAGAGAAGAGATGAAGGAAGTAAATGAGTGAGAGAGGAGGGCAACTAAAAGACAGTCGTTTTCCAAAACAAAATATATTAAGTGCATAATTAACAATATCACAGCTTATAATGAATCAGATGAATTTACATTTCAGATTTCACTACTGGTAATGCCACATTATATATTAGGGTATCATTTTATTAAAACAATTGATTTGTTGATGTGCAGAATGTATTTGTGCTGAGAATATACAATTGTAGTTACTGTTTTGCTGGCCACCTTAACTGCTAAAAATCTGTAGTAAATCTATTAAGCTGAGAAAAGCTTTAGGCTATAGAAACAATCATTCAAGTACACCACATTTTACCATAACAAAATTTAGAAACAGTAATAACAGTTGCATTAGGTTTTAAGTCATACTGAGATTATTTTTTTCCTCAGCTCATTGATCTTAAAAATATCTAGTGTATTAAGGATCTTCTCATTCGTCTCTTCTTCCACACCAACAACACACTAGACAGGAGCTACATACTTTTCCGGCTTCTCATACCTTTATGGATAAAAAGTCAGATAGTAGATTATCTAAAAACCTCTTGGCCTAATGGCAATGTAACAAAAAATCAACTAGCTGGATGCTGACATAAAAATTCTACTATGCCAAGCCAAAGCCAAGTGCCATTGAGTCAGATCCAACTCGTGCCTACTAACTATAGGTATTCTATTTCTGATGATTTGAGAGACAATTTGAGCTCCAGAAATTACTCTAGGTCCTCCTTGGGAGCAAAGAATGTATTAAGAAGTGTAATAATTCTTGTTATGTTTGAGAACTGTGAGGTTTCTCATTATTTAATTAAATGAAAAACCGATAATCTGTTACTGAGCTGTGCCTGTGAGATCACCTTTTGTACTGCCATTGCCCACATATCCAACTACAGTCACACTGTGGATGATGTGATAAAATTACAAATTTAATTTGCTTTATCATAGGATCTTGAGATAAGTATCTTAAGTGAAAAGTGTACTTTACTAGTCGCATTCTTCTAAGATGTCTGATTTTGACTCATAATGATGCTATATGACAAAACAGAATTTTCTCATAAAATTTCCTAGGCTGTAAACAAGGTTGCTAGATCTTCATTCCTAGTTAGCGGATTCAAACAGCTGACTTTAGAGAACTTAACCATTGTACCACCAGGGCTCCTTTAAAAAATAATTCACTGTACACCATTTTGTGCTTACATTATCCCATGCTTTCAAGTGTTACATAAATAGTCATCCTTGTTTTATTTTATTCTTATAGAAGGTATTTAAATAAAAATATTTTAAATATATTTAAATATTTTAAAATCCCTGACATCAAATATTATTTATTTCATGAATTACAGTAAAGGTTTAGACAACAGAATCTTATAAGTTTAATCAAAAAAAGAAAATGTTACTATCTTTCTTTCACCACAATTAAGAAAATGTAGCATGCAGAGAGCCTTCATGCAGAGTAAACGTGTACATAATAGAATCCTTGTTGTGTCATGTTACAAAAACTAAAACTTGGTGAGTAGAATTACACATATAATTCTACATTAACACTGATTTACAGCCCCCCTCCCAACACACAAATGTTTAATTACATGTATGACCTTCTAGGGGCAAAAGTGGGTGCTAATAATGTCTATGTTCCAATAAATATATTTACCTTAAAAGTACTATGTAGTAAATGCATGTATGTCATTTACATTCCATTTACAAAGAGTATATAACCTCAGTTGTTGTGAAACAGAGTTCAGTAAGAAACTGGAAAACCAGCAGCCAGGTATTTGTCAACACAATTACCTATAAATAGCAGGGACTTACAAATATTAAACTAATGGAGGAGCAAAAAGGAGAAAAGTAAATGTTCTGGTTGTGTCTAACAAAAGGTACATTTAAAGTAAGTTCTATAACATGTGGCAATTAAAAAATAAATGCACTGGGCCAGTGGAGAAGTCAGCTGATAATGGGACACTCTCCAAATGAGTCTGACCTGAGTGGTTTTGCTGAGCACAAAGGAAAGCTGAGTAGTGTGCCTGAACTGCCTCTTCATGCTCTACTGAAAGTGCAAACTTTTATCCCTGATTTCTTTGTTCCTACTGGTTGTGCTTTTCAGTCATGGGATTTGATGAGACAAGACTATAGGAAACTAATGCAGCATGCACATTATTGCATTTTGACAACTAAACTAATGTCTAGAAAAATTCTCCTGATTCAAAAATTCTCTTACTTTTTCTTTAGGTGGAGAGTCTACACTGATTTTTAATTGTACCAATTTACTTTTTTGATTTTCCACTCTTAGCATTCTATGTATTAAATAATTTATTGATTACTAATGGGCACTAGAAGGAATTTAAAATACTGCTTACTCTGTTCCTTTTATGATATGTTCCTTTACTTTATGCTGTCCTAATTAGTTTTTATTCTGCGCAAGGTAGACTTATGATAATTTATTTAAAAAAATGAAGCCTTCTCTAAATATTTTATAATACATTAATGGATGAAAAATAAAAGCTATAATTACATACATGCAAGAAGATTCATAAAAAAGATAAGAAGTGATACTACATTTTAAAATTAGATGAATTATTTCCAAAATGTTTTCTGTAGGGAAAGAGTAGATAAATTTAAAGCATTGCATAGTTAAAAGATGATATCAAAGAAGCTAACCATATCATGAATATTTTTGCAAGCAGTATTGAAGAGTAGTTAGAGTTTTTCTGACAAAGATTAACCCTAAACCAAACCTACTACCATGGATCCAACTCTGTCTCATTAGGGAGACATTAAAGCGTTGTTAAACAGGAAGACAGTAAAACACAATATAAATGTTTATATGTCAACTTCTAAAATTGACCTACAACAGTGGTCTTGTGTCAACTGGGTTACCAAATTCATGAAGTACTAGACTTTACCAAGCCAAATTATGTGGCTTTAAGAAAGGACGTAATCTAATATAAACTGCTTGGAAGAGGTCCAATAGAAGCCTGTTGACCATCTAGGCAAATCTAATTATGTACCACTCCTTCTGTTTGTGGAACATGAATGTCACCTAACATGAGCCTAAATGAACTAAAGCCACCTGAATACAGGCAATCAGCTTCAGGGTAACTTTAGCTTTTAGACTTTGCAATTGAAGAATTAACTAGCTCCAATTCTGCAGTATTTCTTCAATACTGGTTACTTGCTGATTATTATTATGATTATTTTTTAGGTAACAAACAATGAAAGATGTTTGGGGCATATTCTCATTAGTCTGGAATGCAGAATAGTTATATGCCTATAAATTCTTTCAATGAGTTTTCAAGGAGGATTAACAAGGGTCAAATACTCAACAGTTCCTGAACATAAGGAAAGACCATATTCAGAACCACCTGTTCACACATTCTTCCAGACAGAAACTATATTCTTATTGGAATATAAACAATGGGTGTGGAAGATGGAGGTCTAAATCAGAATAAAGATATTTAAGAGGTATGTTTTATATGGCTAGGTGTTTGATAAGATTTTGGAAATGATTGAGTAAAAGAAATCAAGGGCTATAATTTCTACCATTCAGTACCAGATAACTGGAAGAATAGAGATGGCATCCACTTAATGACACAGAATACAGAATGAGGTAATCCAGGTTATGATGGAAATTTAGGGTCCCAAAGAAGTAACTAGTTGAGCCCATAATCTTCTTGGGAGGCAATAGTCATGTATTTTGTTCTGCCTAAAATACAAATTTGTATTTACAAAGATAAAACTAAGATTACATCTTAACACTCAAGTGACTTATCCCTTACACAGATAAAACACCCTATATGATTAAGTGAAAATTAAGCTCTCATGTTTTCCTCAGCCAGTAATACAGCCAATGAGTATGTAAGAGTAGAATCTATAGCCATCAAATAGTACAAGTTATGAAAGCTTCTACTATGGATACTATATCATTGAATATATTACAAATGATCAGACAATGGAAATGATTCCCTAAAAGTACATTAGATGCACTCATGTACAACTTTAAAAAGGTAAAAAACATTACACAAGAGGTGAAAGAAAATATAACAATCAAAGACACCTCAAAACTTACAGGCACAGACTTCCCAAGGCTCCTTCTCTGTTACAGTGGAGCACTTTCTTCAGATTGCAGACCAGCATGTATGGATCCCTGGAACAAGTTCACATTTAATTAAACCAGCTGTGCAGCCAGTTAAACCAGATACAAGTGATAATATTTATATTTCTAAACAATGTATATGACATAGTACAGGATGTCTCAAGGGAAGTTTTATATTTTAAATAGAACATTATAAATCACTAGTGATTCCATGTCATTTCTATCTTGCTTAAATGTCAATATTATACTACCAGATTTCCTTGCATCCTTAGATATAACAGTAGAAATACCCCCATTTAGTTGTATTATAACCTAGACAGAAAAAAAGTCAAGCGGCAGGCATAAATCAAACTGTATTAATAATAATGTAAATGTGAATGGAAGCAGTTCAACAACACCACAGATTGCAAGGAACACATTATATTTTCAAAAATACAATTATGTTGAAAATAGAAGGATGGAAAAGATACACCATGTAAATAGCAACCATAAGAATAATGGAGTCTCAATATTACTATCAGACAAAATAAATTTTAAAACAATGTTACTAGACATAAAGACAGTCAATTTGTAATGATGAAAAGAACAACTCTCCAGAAACATATAGAAGTAAAAACACATATTCATCTAAACATGGCTTCAAAATACATACACACATGTGCGAAAATGACTGCATTGAAGAAAAAAGACAACTTATCGATAGTTGAAAATGTCAAAAATAGAAAAACTACTCATAGGTTAATGGAAAATATCACAATTGAGACCTTCATAAGCCAAGGACATCTAACATATATCTATAGACTCACTACCCAAGAGCAACAGAACACACGGTCTTATAATGTAAACATAGATTATCCTCTGGTATAGAGTGTATGCTAGCTAATAAAGCAAGTCTGAAAAAAAAATTTTAAACAGAACAAAATCTTAGTACAATGGAATAAAACTACAAATGAACAACAGAAAAAAAGTGGGAAAATTGTAAATGTGTGTAAATAAAACAGTAAATCCTAAATAGGCAAAGGGTTACAGAAGAACTTACAAGTATGTTAAAAACATAATTTGAGATAGCAAAAACCTAATTGTCCACTTTAAGACACTGGAGAAAGAATAGTGAAATAAACACAATGCAAGCAAAAAAAGGAAAAGGAAAGAAAGAAAATAAGAAGAAGAAGAACCAGAACAAAAATTAAAGTATTAGACAATAGGAAAGCAATACAGAAAATAAATGAAATTAAGTTGAAGTTTCAAAAACACTGAAAAAATTCAGTTAGGCCAATTCAAAAATACTACACTCAGGAATGTAAAAAGGGACACTACTACTGACCTTACAGAAATCAAAGAGGAATATAAATGAATACCAAGAACAACTGTATGGTAACAAATTATCACACCTAGATGAGCTGAACAATTTCTTAGAAAAATTCATCCTCCCAAAACATAGTCCAGAATACACAGAAAATCTGAATGGCAGATAACAAGTTGTGAGAATAAGTTATTAATAAAAATATTTTCCATAATGAAACTCCCATGACCAAATGAGTTCACTCATACAACATTTTAAACATTAAAATAACTAGTACCAATTCTTCAAAACTCTTCCAAAGGGTAGACAAGAGAAACACTTCTACATTCATTATGTAAGTACTATCCTGATACCAAATTCGAAGATAACACAAGAAAAGGCAACTACTGAGTAATTACATAGCATTGCCAGGATTTACTTCAAGAATGCAAGTTAATCTAGCATTTAAAAATAAATTAATATAATACATTATACTTATACAATAAGGTCAAAAAACTGTATGATCGTATTAAAAGGTAGAGAAATATTTGACAAAATCTAATTATCTTCATATTGAAAACACTCTACAAAATGGACATAGAAGGGTAATTCCTCACTCTGATAAATAACATCTATGAAAACCCTATAGGTATCACCTTATCTAGTGGTGATTAATACAATGCTTTTCTACTAAGATCAGGAATGATATAAGATTTTCTGCTCTCATTACTTCTATTCAACATTTTTCTAGAACCTGTAGATGTCTAGAAGTAATTGGTTTTCAAAGTAATTTGGTAAGATAAATAAATTAATAAACTTTTGAATTAAAAAGAAGAAAAACTGCATTTGCTGATGCCATGACTTTAAAATAGAGAAAATCCTCATAAATCCATTTAAAAAAATCTTCTGAACAAGTAAATAGTTCAGTACAATTATAGGTTAAAAGGTCAAAATATAAAAGTAGTTTATATTTCTATGCATTACAATTGAACACTCTCAAAGAGAATATTTGTAAATTGAGTCCGTTTAAAATAACATTAAAAAGAATAAACTACTTTGGAATACGTTTAACAAAAGAAGTGAAAAGTTAATCCTTGAAAACTGTATATCCATTTTCTGATGAAAGTAAGTAAGGCCAATATAAACGGCAAGATTTCCCAGGTTCATATATAAAAAGATGTAATGTTAGAATGGCAACAATCCCCAAATTGGTCAGAATCTGCATCAAGATTACAGGAGGCTTCTTTGCAGATACTGTCAAACTGATCCTAAAACTTTTGAGGAAATTCAAGGAACTAAGAGTAACCCAATAAATAAAAATAGAGAGTATCTCCTCAAAACTAGCAATATTTTCTCTTCAAAGGTATTTTTATGTAGAATACACAGAGAGCTCTTATAATTCAACAGTATACAAATATCCCAGTTTAAAAAATTAGCAAATGATCTGAAGAAGATATGCAAGTAACAAATAAGTACATAAAACAAGACTGAATAATTAGACATTAGAAAATGCAAATCAAAACCACAGTTAGATACTACTTTAAGCCAACTGAAGTAGACACAGTCAAAAACGGCGGGTTGAGTAACAAGACTTTACAAGGACATAAATAAATTGCAGCATTCTCATATTGCTGGTACAATGTAAAATGGACCAAGTCTCTTTATGAAATCAGTGTCAAAATCAGTTCCTCAAAACATAGTACATGGAGTTACTATACTATAAGCAATTCCATTCCCATGTATTTACCAGAGAAGTGAAAATGGATATTCATACAAAAGCTTGTAAACAAATTATCATGGATTGAGTTCTGTCCCCGCCAAAACAGGTGTAGCCATGTGGCTGGGCCATGATTGCCAGTATCTTGTGACTGTCTTCCATTTTGTGATTCTGCTGTGCTGTATGTTAAAGGATTAGGGTGGGATTGTAAATCCCTTTATAAGATCACCTCCCTGCTTCACTGTAAAGGGAGTTTCCCTGGAGTATGGCTTGCCCTACCCTTAATCCTTCTTTCAGCCTGCCTGCAAGAGATAAAAGGAAAGGGAGACAGGCTGAGAATTGGGAACCTTACACCATCAAGAAAGCTGCACCAGGAGAAGAGTGTGTCCTTCAGACCTGAGGTTCCCGTGCCAAGATGCTCCCTGGACAAAGGCTGATAACAATGCTGGACTTTCCTCCAGAGTCGACAAGGGGGAAAGCATTCCCCTGGAGCGGACACCCTGAATATGGACCTGTAGCCTACTAGACTATGCAATAATAAACGTTCCTTTGTTAAAGTCATCCACTCTGTAGTATTTCTGTTGGAGGAGCCCTAGCTGACTAAAACACAAATGTTTAAAGAACATTATTAATAATGGCCAAAAAGCAGAAACAACATACATGTTCTTCAGCTGATGAATGACTAAACGAAATGTACTATATCCATAACTACTGCCAGTTGCCATCAAGTCAAGTCCAACTTATGGAGACTCTAAGTCTGTTAGCATAGAAATGCAGACTGCAGAGTCTTCAATGATTGATGTTTCAGAAGTAGATTGCCAGGCCTTTCTTCTGTGGTGCCTCTGGGTGGACTTGCATTTTCAAACTTTGAGTTAACAACTGAACATGTTAAATATTTGTACCACTAAGAGACTGATGTATTTCCATATATCTATATATCCAAGAGACTGGTATATTTTAATATATCAGAGACTGATATATTGCCTGGCCACCACCAAAGACAGCCAGGATGGGGCACACAAAGCTGAGCCCCTGTGGCAACATGAGAAAAAGATGAGTGCAGCTCAAGAACTCTACTAAAGACCACAGCTGCTGGTCCCATGGCCCAGGGGATCCCCTGGGAGCCCCTAGACCTGCTGCTGCCCCTGTCTAGAAAACACCGCTGAGGTCAACTCTTCTGACAAAAACAGACTAGACCTGAGGACACAATGTGACCATGTGGTGGGTGTACTTTATAGTTCTATGCATTTGTAGGAGGCTGTCCCACTGGTCAGAGGAGAGGGTGGAGAGAAGGGGGCAGGAGTTTGTTAAGAGGATACTAGAAGTATTAAATGAAAAGGAAGAATGTACTGTCATTGGGCGAGGAGAGCAGAAGAACTGTAGATAGGCAGGCACACAAGATTGGTTTGGAATATATACTTCCACTTAATTACAACAATAAAAAAAGAAATTAATTATGAATACATGGTACAATATGGATGAACCTATAAAACATTATGCTATGTGAAAGAAGCAAATCCCAATAGACTGCACATTGTATGCATCCACTTAGATGAATTACTCTAAATGGACAATTCATTGGAGACAAAAAGTAAACTTTTTGCCTATGTTGAAGGGGAAAAGAGGAGGAGCAGTGATTGCTGATATGCATGACATAATTTCCAGGGTAATGAAAAAGTTTTAAAGTAATAATGATGGTAGTTGCACAAATTTTTGAATATACTTAAAAATTTTGAACGGTTCATTTCAATTTTGTGAATTGTACTGAATGTCTTAATGAATTGGTTAAATTAATCATTCCCTCTGATATTATAATGTCCTCAAAAAATTTAGTTCAACATATAGTTGAGTAATGAAAAAAATATTAATTTTAATAAGATTTTTTAAAGAGATGGAAAAGTGAAAGCATTGTGACAAATTCCTATTAAAAGAATATTCATAAAAATACTCATTCAGATTTAACCAAAATTTGCAGGAACCAGTTATTATTTCTCAGCTTTCATCTGTCAGCTGAGAAAGAGAAGATGCCAAAAATAATTTTTTTGTTCCTACATAATTCATACTCTTCTTACTCAATGTAGTTTTATTTACAGATGGTCTTATAATTATTTAAAATGTTTGTTCACAAGCAAATACTTTACTAGCTAAGAATCAAATTAATTTTATCCCTATGATCATTTAAATTATTTTAAAATTTAAAGAGATTATAGAAATCATTTTAACTACTTTATGATTATTGCATATCAAAGTAATAAATAAGAAATAAACTATAAAATACAAAATAAAGGATTGATAATCAAGATATTTATTTTTTTAATATCTTTATTGAGGTATAATTTACAAACCACAATCCAATTTTTCAGTTTTTCTCAGACAGTTCTCTCCAGCTTGTTTGTAGTCAATCTGTTTTCACACCTCCTATTCCCAGGCCAACAGTAATTTGCTGTCTGTCTCTACATATCTGACAATTCTGGAAAGTTAATATGGGTGAATTGTGGAATATGTGGTCTTTTGCATAACAAAATATCAAATTGTTTTCTGAAATACGTGTGACATTTTATACTCAGTAAGACTTGACATTGTCTGTCTTTTTGTTTATAGCTACCTACTTGTTGGATATATATTGGCTTCTCTCGTTGTTTTGATTTGCTGTTGCTTGCTGTAGAATGAAATGTATTCCCCCAAAATACGTATTGAAGCACTGGTCCCTATTCCTGTGGCTGTGATCCTGCTGGGAAACAGAGATTTTCTTTTGTTATTTTCGTAACAGGGTGAAGTAGATCCTAAACCTAATCATTTATAAGTTAAAAAGACCAAAAGAGACGTAGAGACACACACTGATAGAAAATGCCATATGTATACACACAAAGAGCAGATGCATCTACAAGCCTAGAAATGCCCAGAAGCACCAAAGACTGACAGCAGTCAGCAGAAAAATACAGGAGAGGCTCATAGAGGACATTAACAGGGCCAAGACCCTAATTTGGACTTTCGGTCTCTAGAGCCAAGAGAAAATAAGTTTACATTCTTTAAAGTCACCCACTTAGGGATTTTTTTTCTTTTTTAATGGAAACACCAGGTAACTAAGACACTATTATTGAATGTATTTTGATGTGTTTATTTATTTACTGTACTGGGAAAAACATCTGTTCTAAAAATTTGCCCATTTTAAAAAACTTTTTGCTTTGAAATGTAGTTGCTCCCCTTTTTCCTAAGGGGATCTGTTCCAACCATCTTCACAGAGGCCTGAAACTGAGAATAGTACTGACCCCTGTATATACTATGTTTTGTTCTATGTATACACTCCAAGGAAGAAGTTTAATTTATAAATTAGGCACAGTAAGAAATTAACAACTATAACTACTAATGAAATAGGACAATTATAACAATATACTAATATACTAATAAAAGCTAAGAGAATATTGTCCCAAGGTGGGATGCAGCAAAAGGGTGTAAGATTTCATCTGCCTACTCATTTAATATTTTAGGAACCTGGCTGACACAGGATAACTGAAACTATGGAAAGTGAAACCACTGAAAAAGGGGAGGGACTACTTTAATTATTCACAGGAAACTTCAAATATAGTATACAGATGTTTCTTGTACTCTTCTTCCTGTTTCTTCCAACAGTTACATTTTATTTTTAAAATCAAAATGAGAAAATTGACACTGGCATACTGGCATGGATTAACTTGTGCCCCCCCAAAATAAGTGTAGCAATTTGGTTGAGCCACCATTCCCAGTATTGTGTGATTGCCCTCTGTCATGGATTGATTTGTGTCCCCCGAAGAATGTATGTAGCCATGCGTCTGGGCCAAGATTCCTTGTATTCTATGATTGGCCTCCATTGTGTGATTTTCCTGTGCTTTCTGTTAAAGAGGATTAGGGTGGGACTGTAAACCCCTTCACAGGATCACCTTCTTGCTCCACTGAAAAGTGAGTTTCCCTGCAGTATGGCTTGCCCCACCCATAACCCTTCCATCTTATGAGAGTCAAAAGGAAACGGAAGCAAACAGAGAACTGGGAACCTCACACCATCAAGAAAACAGCATCAGGAGAAGAGCGTGTCCTTCAGACCTGAGGTTCCTGTGCCACGATGCTCCTTGGACAAAGACTGATACAATGCTAGACTTTTCTGCAGAGCTGACAAGGGGGAATTCCTTCCCTGGAGTGGACTTCCTGAATCTGGACATGTAGCTGACTGGACTGTGTAAGAATAAACCTTCGCTTCTTAAAGTCATCCACTCTGATATTTTTGTTAGAGCAGCACTAGCTGACTAAAACAACCTCCATTTTGTAATTTTTCTATGCTGTAGATCCTAATTTCTTCCTAATGTTAATAGTCTGGATTATATTAAAGAGGGTTAGGGTGACATTGTAACACTCTTCCTGAAGTCACCTCCCTGCTCTAATGTAAAGAGAGTTTCCCTGAGCTTGGCTTGCACCACCTTTTATCTTGTTATCCTACAAGAGAAAAAAGGAAAGGTGAGCAAGCAGAGAATGGAGGACCTCACACCACCAAGAAGCAGTGATGAGGCTGGAGGACATCCTTTAGACCTAAGGTTCCTAACCTGAGATGCTCTCAAATCAGAGAAAGATTGATGCATCTCAAGGGTCTTCCTCCAGAGCCAATAAAGTGGAAAAGCCTTCCTCTGGGGCTGAAACCCTGAACTAGGACTTGTAACCTACTGGACTGTGTAAGAATAAACTTCTCTTTGTTAAAGCCATCCACTGGCGGTATTTCTGTTACAGTGGTGCCAGTTGACTAAAGCATATACACCATTTTTATAATTTTATGTCATTTAATAATGTGTATAGTCATGTAGCAACCACTACAATCTAGATACAGAACAATTCTAAAACCACAATGATCTACAAAATGTGACTCATTAATGTCTATTAATATACACTATCTCTCATTATCTTTGACTTCTGGAAATGTATACAAGTGGAAAACCTTTTTTGCCACCTTTGCTAAATTTGAAACGTTGGGAATGTTGTATAAAATGAGAAAAGGAAGGAGGATCTATAGTTGGAAAATATAGTCTTGGTTATAGAAATGACAATGAAGATCCCATGATAGAATTTTACAAGATAAGGGGACAGAGTCAAGATGGCAGACTAAGCACATGTCTCCCTATATCCCTCTGGAAACCAAGACCTGAACTGATAATCAAACATAGCATTCTGGTCACCTAGTGAGCCCTAGGACACAGTAAAGAGTTGTTAATTTGGACTTCATACCACTGAATGAAAAACCTCTTCTCTTTCGCTGACTCCTGCTCCTGACTAGCCTTAGCTGTCATGGACTGAAGACAGCCTAGAGAAACATCTGCAGTCTTTCCTCACAGTATCTCTCCAAGCCTTTACTGACTTACATGAAACCCCAAAAGCAACAGACACTTGAGAAAATAGAAAACAAGAAATCACCCATGAATTCAGAGGACTCCCAAATGAAACATCCAAGAAGTTTTCTGGATGAAGAAACTTTTCTGAAATTATCAGAAGGTGAATACAAAAGGATTATATACAAAGCCCTTCTAGACCTTATACAAAATGCAGCACAGTAAAATGAAAAATTAAGCAAGCTGTTTGATCTGATGGGACACCAGTACTCTGAAATCCAACAGATCAATAACTAAATCAAAGACATAGAAACTTCCATTCAAAGCCAAGAAAACAGAACTGAACAAAGGGAAAAAAGAATTTATTTCTGACTTGGAAGACAGACCTACTGACACCAGCGTCTATGAGCAGAAATCAGAAAAACAAAACAAAAACAAGAAAAATGAAGAAGCTTTAAGAAGCATGTGGCACTCTATTGAGAGGAGCAACCTTCAATTAATTGGAATCCCTGAACAGACAAAGACACCTGAGAACACAGAGAGTATTGTTGCTGAACTGCCGACAGAAACTTTCCCAGAAATCATGAAGGAAGAGAACATAGATGTCCCAGATGCATATCATATGCCACCCAATGTAGATCTCAAAAGAAAGACTCCATGACATATTATAATCAAGCTTAATAAAAAGAAACATAAGCAGCAACTCTTAGAAGCAGCAAGACTCAAAGCAAAGCTAACATTCATTGGGAAACCCTGTAGGCTTTCATCAGATTTCTTAGAGAAATCATGCTGTCACAGAGACAGTGGTATGACACATTCAAAGCCTTGAAGGAGAAGAACTTCCAACCAAGAATCATATGTCCTGCAAAACTATCTTTCAAATATGAAAATGAAATTAAGACATTCCCTGATAAACAGAAACTCAGAGACTTTGTAAAAAACAAACCAAAACTACAAGAAACACTGAAAGAAAATCTTAGCTTTGGCTTAGAAGAACAAAACCAGTAGCTTTATATTTTAGAATGACACATCATCCAGAATCCTACTTATTTAGAGAATGCTCCAAACTCAATCAAAGCTCTAATACTGAAAGAAATAATCCAGTAATTATCATGAACAATACGGTGCCATCATATTAAAAAGATGGAAATACTACAGTTGTCATAGTCCTTCCAGATGGAGAGGAATTCAACAATACTTGTAGTAATTAAAGTTGGGTTTATATATGGTTTATTAAGGGGGATCACAGGGGCAGCCATAAAGCACAACAAAGATGCAACATACCATATCAAGAAATGTAACACAGGAGTCTCAACAACTACAAAACCAGCTCTGAAAAAGGTGAAAAATCCACTCACAAAAAAGAATGCTGCAGAACAGACTAATAAGAACAACAGAGAAAACATCAGCACAAAAATAAACATACCACAATGGCAGCAGTGAACACATACCTATCAATAATTACATTGAATGTGAATGGACTGAATGCTCCATAAAGAGAGACTGAGAGACATCTTTGATCAAAAGACACGACCCATCCATATGTTGTCTACAAGAAACTCACTTGAGACTTAAAGATAGGAACAAACTGAAAATTAAAGGATAGAAGAATATATATCAAGCTAACAATGAGCATGAATAGCAGGCGTGGCAATTCTAATCTCAGACAAAATCAATTTTAGTGTAAAATCCACCATCATGAACAAGGATGGACACTATTTATTGCTGAAAGGCTCAGTACACAAGCAAGACTTAACTTCATTAAATATTTATGTACCTAATATCAGAGCAGCTAAATACGTCAAAGAAACACTGACTACACTCAAAAAGGAGTTAGATCACTCCACAATAATAGCGGGAGACGTCAACACTCCACTCTCAATACTGGACAGATCATCTAGAAAAAAGCTCAGTAGAGATTCAGAAGACTTTATTGCCACAATTAACCAACTAGACTTCATTTATATATGCAGAACTTTCTATCAGTGGACAACACACCTTCTTCTCCAGTGCACATGGAACATTCTCCAGAATTGACCATGTGTTAGGACACAATGCAATTCCCAGCAAAATCCATACCACTGAATTTCTGCAAAGCATCTTCTCAGATCATAAAGCCATCAGTCAAAATCAATAGCAGAAAAACATAGAAGGTGGAACTCTTGAAAACTAAACATCATGCTCAAAAAACCATAGATTATAGAAGAAATCAAGGATGAAATAAAGAAATTCATGGATTCTAATGAGAATGAAAACACTTCCTACAAGAACCTGTGGGATACAGGGAAAGTAGTGTTCAGAGGTCTGTTTATCTCCGTAAATGCACACATCTGGAAAGAAGAAAGAAACCAAATCAAAGAACTAACCCTAGAGCTTGAACAAATGGAGAGACAACAACAGAGGAAGCCCTCAGGCATACAAAGAAAGCAGATCATAAAGATTAGAGCAGAACTGAATGAATTAGAGACCTGTTCATAAATCATTACTGAGGTCAACTCCTCTGACAGGAATGGATTAGACTCAGCATCACAAAGGGACCATATTGTGTGTGCACTTTATAGTTCTGTGCATCTATATGATGTCACCCTACTGTCCTCTTACTAGAGGGTAGTGGAGAGAATGAAGAAGAGGGGACAGGAGATTGTTAAGAGGGTACAACATGTATAGAACAGAAAGGAGGAGTATGCTGTCACCTGGAAAGAAGAGCAGTAGGAGCTGCACATAGGTGGGCATGAGAATTTAAACTGGATTGCATACTTTCACTCAATCACAATAAATAAATCAAATATAAAATAAAAAGATAAAAAAAAAAGGGGGAAAGAAATTTGGAAGACAGCTTCCTATCCAGCTGAGTGGAAGAGATCCGTGTTTGTGACCATACTACAAAAAAGATGATCCAGCAAACGGCTATACACTGATACTGATGAAAGAAATCAAAGATCTAAGTAAACATAGAGATTTCAAAGGGCAATTTTAAGAACTTAACTGTATAGCTGTCTATGAGAGAGTCTTCAGCCAGTAAACAAATAACTGTATTTGAACACCCTCCATACTCACCTGATCTAGCCCACAATGACTTTTCTCTTCACCCAAAGATAAAGAAAATATTGAAAGGAAGACATTTTGATGACATTTAGGATACCAAGGGTAATGTGATGACAGCTCTGTTGGTCATTCAGCATGGGTTTCAGAATCGCATTGAAGAGTGAACTAGATAGTGGTGCTGGCGCACAGCTACCCGAGAGAAGTATTTTGAAGGTGACCATGGTGATATTCAACAACGAGGTATATAGCACTTAGAACACTTAAGTTCACAGATTTCATTGTTGGACCTTATATATAGAAAATACAGCTGGTTTTTGCACATTGATGCTGTATCTTGCAAACTTGCTTGGTTTACTTAATACTTCAAGGAATGTTTTCTAGATTCTTTCAGGTTATCTGTGCAGATAATCTCATCTTATTCAAACAAGGACAGAATTGTTTCTTCCTTTCTAATCTGAGTTTTTCCTTTTTTAGTGGTTAAGTATTAGACTGTTCATCGAATTGCCTGCTTAAATTCAGGTGCTGGTGGGATGTATTTTCATTCTCATTTAAGACTGTGGATTTCTTTATTCCATCCTTGATTTTCTTCTACAGCCCAGAAGTTTTTGAGCAAGGTGTTTAGTTTCCACATGTTTGATATTCTTTTCCTCCTTTTTTTCTGTTGTTGATTCCTACCTTACATAGTTTTACAGTCTGAAGACTTAGTTTGTAGTATTTCAATACTTTAAATTTTATTAAAAATTTCTTTGTGAATTGATATGTGGTCATTTATGGAGAACATCCCATGTGCATTGGAAAAGAAAGTATACTTGGCTGGTGTTGGGTGGAATACTCTATATGCCTATTAAGTTCAAATTGGTTGTTTGTAGCATTTAGATCTTCTGTGTCTTTATTGAGTTTTTTCCTAGGTGTTCGTCCTTCACTGAAAGTGGTGTGCTGAAGTCTCCTACTATTATTCTGGAGCTATCTCTTTCTGTCTTCAATTCAGCTAGTGTTTGTTTTACGTATTTTGGAGCCCTGTCTTTGGGTGTGTATCTATCTAATACGACTTCCTCCTGGAGTGTTGATCCTTTAGTCATTATATAATGTCCTTCCTTATCAAATGTGGCTGATTTTACTTTAAATTCTAATTTATTGGAGGTTAGTATTACCGCTCCTGCCCTTTTCTGAATTTTATTGCTTGATATATTTTTTTCCATCCTTTGAGTTTTAGTTTATTCCTGTCTTTGAGTGTAAGGTGTCTCTTGTCGACAGTATTTCATTAGGTTGTGTTTCTTTTTTTTATCCAATCTGCTACTCCCTATCTCTTGATTTTTGGTGCATTAATCTATTTACATTCTGCAAGACTATTAATATGCATGATTCTGTCATTTCAATGCCTTTTTTGTGTGCATTGTAAACAATTTCTTCTGTTTACTTTTAGGTCCTGTGTCTTTTTTCTTTGTATGTTTTCGTCTTTTTCAAAGTTGGTGGTTTCATATTTGCTGAGACTTCATGCTTTTCTTATTTTTTTGTTTTGATGCACAGGAATGATAGTTTCCTTTGCAGTTTCATTAACATTTACCTCATTTTTCTAAATTTAAACCAGTCTTTAATTCTTCATATCACCTTGAATTCCTCTCTTTAAGAAAGATCTTTGACAACACTTTCTTTTGAGCCCCTCTGCTTTGATACTAGGTTCACATGATGACATTTGTATTTCTCTATTTTCAGTGTTTTGCCTAAGATTATTTTGGGGATTCTGCCATTTGAGTTGGTATGCAATTTCTCTGCTTTGTTTTTCAATCTTGGTTTATTACCTGATGTTATTGATTTTCTAACCAAAGGAAGCCCTTTAGTATTTCTTGTAATTTTGGTTTGATTTCTGCAAACTCCCTAAATTTCTGTTTATCAACAAAAGTCCTAATTTTGTCATTTGAAACACAATGTTGCTGGATATGTATGTAATTCTTGGTTTGCAATTATTTTCCTTCAGGGCCTTTTATATGTCATGTATGTGATCCCATTGCTTTCTTGCCATCATGATCTCTACCAAGTAGTCTGAGTTTAGTCTTACTAATGGCCCTACGTAGGTCACTTTTTGTTTATTCCTATCCACTTTTAAAAGTGTTTCCTCATCTTTAGTTTTGACAGGTTTAGTTATAATTATGCCTTGGTGTCTTTCTTTTGATATCTACCCTATGTAGATTTCAATGAGTGACCTGAGTGGCTATCTTCTCAATTGTAACAATATCAGGGAAGTTTCCCATCAGCAAATCTTTGATAATTCTCTTGATATTCTCCATTATCCCTCTGCTCTAGTCCTACAATTGCAAATTGCTCCTTTCATAGAGTTCCACATAATTCTTAGTGTCTCTTGATTCTTTTTAATTTTTTGTCTGACTTTTTCTCAAATATTTTGATGTCACATACTTTATCATCAGTCTCACTGATTTTGTATTCCACTGCCTCATTTTGCTCCTTTAACTTTCTGTTGACTTGTCTAATTCTGTAATTTTCTATTAATTTTCTGAATTTCTAATTTTTGTCATTGCCTGCTTTCTTGCAACTTCTTCAATTTGTCATTGTGTTTTGCTGCATTTTGTCTCATCTTCTTCCTCAGAACGCTTAAAAAGTTCTAAATATTAGTCTTTTGTATTCTACCTCTGGAAGTTCTACCAGGAAGTTCTCTTCCTGTGGAAAATATGATTAATTGTTTTGGGAGCTTTCTAAAGGGACCATCTTCTGCTTTTTTGAATGATTGCAAATTGACTGTTACCTTCGAGCTATCAATAATTTGTCTTTATTTAGAGCGCAAGAGTTTTTTTATATGGATTCAGCTCAGGTACCCAGGTAGTCAGTCACCAAGATTGTACGGTGCAATCTTCCACCTACTGTCCTAGATGGTCAAGAGTGATTGGTGAAGGCACTGGTGTTTGCTTGCAGCCATTGAGAAAGGCAAGAGGGTTAACAGCTGTCTCTGAGTGTCTGCGAGGATGGCATACACCTATGTCTGAATCTAGGTGGAGGAACACTCTCTGCCCCGATTTTGCAGCTCAGAGGAGCCAGTAGAATTTTTTCCTTCTTCCCACCTCACCAGTTTATTAAATTACTGCCCTTTGAGTCTCAGAGAATGGCTCAGGGTGGGCTTAAGGAGTCCTGCTTCCAGCTCAGTTAATGATGTCCTCCTTCAGAGCCCAGTCCAGAAAGGAGGGAGACAATGGCTCAGAGAAGTATCAAGGTGTCCTACTTTCAGCTTAGTTAATAGAATCAGACTCCAACTCAAGGCACAGTGCAGTGAAGGAAGGGGTGAGTTCTGGGAGAAGGAAAGACAGGCCTATTTTGAGGGAAAAATTCAGATGTGTGTGTCTTAAGTTACAGAAAGATTTGGCTTTTAATGATCATTTGCTACCTCTCATTGGCTCTGTAAGTGTGAGTAGACACTCCAGACATCTTTTCCCACTGAGGAGGATGACCAGCAGACTCCACCACCTAGCCCTCCATGATGGCCACATCAGTTTCCAGGAGGTTAGGTCTGTGGAATCCTACAAACTTCTGAGGTCACTCTTTCTCCCCCATCGCTCAGTCCAACGTCTAAGCTTTCTCTTTGATGTTTGGGACTCCTACAACATCCTATGCACTGGATTCATTTGTTCTTTTGCATTTTTTGTGATTAGAGGGTTCATGCGAAGCATTCATCTACTTCGTCATCTTGGACCCCCTCTTGTATATTAAAAATTTTGAAAACTTGCTTTCTATTTGCATTTAGGTCACTTTTTAATTTTTAAATTTTACCTGTAACTTCTTTGACTTGTGATACAAATATTTGAGTATTTTCTTTCTGTTACTGACTTAATTTGGTTACATTATAATCGGATCCTACTCGATGGCACTTGGCTGGCTTGGCTATAATCAAATAACAATTTTTATTATTTCAATTATTTTATATTTGTTGAAGCTTGTTTTATAGTGCAGGGTTGTCTTGGTCTTGATATATATTGCATAGCTGGTATAATGTATGTGTATTTTTCTGTCTAGTTCTTTTATCTGTTGTTAAGGGATAGAAGTTTTTTTTATTGTTTATTGCTAAGAGTTTTAAAGTGTCATGAACAGTTCACAAGGATAAAAGTCTCCGTTTCCTAATTTATCTTCTCTGATACCATCTGTGCTCTTGTGTGATTTTTGTCTGAAGAATTATGTGGCTTATCGTTACCAGACATGTTACAGTTGAGGACAGAGAAGCTTCTAAAATGTATCAGTAATTCTTAGAATTACTAATAAAATTTTCTAACTTTAAAATATATGTTTACCAACGGATATGAAGTTGGGTAATTCACAGTTACACTCCCACAGCTCTCACTTATTGGAATAAAGCAGATAACTATTAAATTTCATAGAAATAGAAGTTAGAAAACATCGAATCCAGAAGTAACTACTTCACAGATATTCTGCTTTTTGTTTAATGTGTTGAAAATCTGACTTAAAGGTTGAAACACAGTTCCGTGAAAATAAAACATTTTTTTTTAAGTCATTCTCTTCTCAAAGCATTCATTTACAGAATGTGTTTGGAAATAATATTTTATGATAGTCTTTTTAATTTCATCACTTCCAAGTTAATTCAACTCTAAAAATAATTTTCAATAATCTTTCTAAATTTTTTCTAATTAACATTAGCAACCATGTTGTCACCTATCATGTACCTATCTCTGGAAACCAGAGGAATACAAGAGAAAAAAACATGCTATTTCAGAGGTCTTATCTAGTTTTATAGATAGTTCATAGCAGAGTACAGATTTTCTGCAGATTTGTTACAAATTATCACATAATTTTATATCCTGAGATGGAAGCTGACTAGTAAACTCACACCTACCCTTCCAAATATATAGATATTGACTGTTTACCATCATCAGTTCAGGTACCCCTGGTGACGTAGCGGTTAGGTGCTGTGGTTGCTAACCAGAATGTATGCAGTTTGACTCTATCAGGCGCTCCTTGGAAACTCTGTGGGGAAGTTCTACCCTGTCCTATGAGATCTCTATGAGTCAGAATCAACATGATGACTGTGGATTTGATTTGAGTTTATTATCAGTTTGATAGTCCTAAACCAAACAGGTTGCTGTCAAGTCAATTCAAACTCTCAGAAACCCTATAGGATAGTGTAAATGTGCCATATAGGGTTTTCAAGGAGCAGTTGGTAGATTTGAGCTGCCAGTCTTTTGGCTAGCGTCTGAGTTCTTAACCACAGTGCTGCCAGAACTCCACTAGTCAGACTAAAAGTTAGATTCTGAGTTAAATTGTCCAGGACTTTCAGAAATTACATGTAGAAATTTCTTTTACAAAGAATCCAGAAAACTGCATCCCATTGTTATTATGCTTCTTGGGATGCAGCATTTGTCCACCCAACAAAGGTTCTTGTAAATATTGTGGCTTGTTTTCATTCCATGCCTTTGTCTAGATTTGATTCTCAAGTACAAAACATACTAATGTGTATGGCAGTTTTTGTGCACAAACAACACACAAATTTTCCTGATAAATCAAGGCAAATGCAGATTTTCTGATATTCTCCAAGAGACCATTTATTCTTTCTTTCCTTCATATTACCTTAGGTCACTGAAATTAAGTTACTTGTTTCTTAAACCTACTTTGTTATTAAATATACAGATAGATATATTCCAAGTCTAGACTGGCATACTTAAGTGAATTTTATTTATTGCAATATTTTAGTACATATTATGAAGCGATATTAGGCCGCACATACTTTTTATCTGCCTTCAGAAATCATTAAATCTCATAGTTTTATGTGTGTGTGTGTGTGTGTGTGTGTGTGTGTGTGTGCGTGCACATGTGAACGCCTTTCTTATCAGTGTTTGGTATGTTTAAACCTGGAGAATATGTCTGACTCATCTTTGCACTCCAACCACAAAATCTAATAACTGGCAACAAAGGCATCCAATATAATGTGTTTAACAATAAATTAATAACAATTCATTAGTACTAGTTGTCAATATAATTTCACGTAGTTTAATTAACATTAATCACTATTGGTAATTGCTTTATGTGTAAAACAAACACTATTAGTATCGCCCATATAATTCATTTTATGTCACTTTTACAAGATCGTAATTGTGATGAGTATACAAAAATTCACTTCTGCAATATTCATGACTAACATTCAAGTCACTTAAACTTAGGTGATATTTTTATTAGCCCATACATTATGCTGGTACTGCCCTTTTGTCTTCTGGTTATTGTCTCCTCTTATCACTATGAAAATAAATCCCCCTTCTATTTCAGTACTCTGAACATCTCAGCTAAAATTTTTATTGTTATTGTTATGGATTGAATTATGTCCCCCCCAAAACAGGTGTAGCCATATGGCTGGGCCATGATTCCCAGTATCTTGTGACTGTCCTCCCTTTTGTGGTTTTCCTGTGCTGTATGTTAAAGGACTAGGGTGGGGCTGTAAATCCCTTCATAGGATCACCTTCCTGCTCCGCTGTAAAGGGAGTTTCCCTGGAGTATGGCTTGCCCCACCCTTAATCCTTTCATCCTATGAGAGATAAAAAAAGACAGAGAAGCAGGCAGAGAATGGGGAACCTCATACCATCAAGAAAGCAGCACCAGGAGAAGATCACGTCCTTCAGACCTCAGGTTCCTGCGCCAAGATGCTCCCTGGACAAAGACTGATGCAATACCAAACTTTCCTCCAGAGCCAACAAGAGAGAAAGCCTTCTCTTGGAGTGGATACCCTGAATATGGACTTGCAGCTTACCGGACTATCTAAGAATAAACCTTCCTTTGTTAAAGCTATCCACTCTGTGATATTTCTGTTAGAGCAGCCCTCTCTGACTAAAATGGTTATATAGTCAGTTCACACACAGCCTAATTCACATACAGCTGCTACTTACAAACCAATCTCTGTAAATCTAAAACCTAACTGGGAAAAGGCTGGAAAGGATGTAGAGGTGAGACCATCCAACACTTTCTAGGCTTTCCCTTCTCTATGGTTACTGCTTTTTGACAAGTCTAGTACTGTAAAGCTCTTCTCTACTGGATGCCCAGCCTCCAGTATGCAGGTCACTCGGCTGGTGGTGGCATGCAGATGGTGGGCCAGCACTTCCCAAGCTCAAGGAGGGCAAGTGCATGTGTTTCTCTGCTCTCCCCCCAGACTGTGCTAGTTCACCATGTTGCAGGAGTTTACCTGATGACAGTGGCTGCGCAAGAACTTGCTACAATATCTGCATACAAGGCCCATTTTAGAGGACTAAGCACTGTATCTGCAGATGGATCAAAGTTAAATCAGATATATCATCTTGTAACCCAGCATTGCTAAAATAGGCCCTTGTATATTAATTAACCTATGAAAACAGAATCAGAGGTTAAGATTCCCTATTATACATGTATTTCCAAAGCACAGACTTAAGATTTCAGTGGGATTATTAAAAAACAAACACTACTGCCTTCTTCCATTAATGCTTTTGTACCAGTACCAGTTGCCATCAATTACTAGAAAAAGATGAAAATAACAGTTTGTCTTTCATTATTTTTCTATAAATAAAAACCAGTATTGATACTTGGGAAAACATTACCAACAATATATAGAAAAGTCCTCAGTTTACATTAGAGGTTTAGGATTCAGATTTTCAATCTGAAACATATTCAGTAGTATTGGAAATGAAGACACTTAGTATAACAATCTTTTAGTAAGTCCAGAATGTAATTAGAGGATAGGTAAGAGAAAGCTTTCGTGTAAAGCTTATTGTTCAAGCCAGCCAGTCAAGTGCCGTTATTGTTCAAGAGAAAACAGAATTCCAGTTCATTCAATCTCAGGTTCTCGATCCACAAATTTGAATTAACTTGTACTCTTAAAAAATTCCACATTGCTTTTCATGAGAATGGTATAGGAAGTTGTCTTAGTCAAGGTTTTCTAGAGAAACAGAACCAGTGAAACACACACATGTATAGCCATAAAATTGACTCCCACTCACAGCCATCCTACAGGACAGAGAAGATCTGCTATAAATCTTTACAGAAGCAGACTGTCATCTCTTTCTCCTGAAGAGCAGATGGTGGTTTTGAATCAGTGCACATTCACTTTGCAGACTAGCATTTAACTGCTGTACAATGAGGGAAATACATATGTGTGTATGTACACAGGAAACCCTGGTGATGTGGTGGTTAAGTGATTCATCTGCTAACTAAAAGGGCCTCAGTTCAAATCCACCAGGCATTCTTTGGAAACTCTATGGGGCATTTCTACTTTGGCCTATACGGTTGCTGTGAGTTGGAATTGGCTCGACAGCAGTGGGTAAGCACATTGAGAGAGACAGAGACATAAAACTTTCCCTCAGTGAATTGGTTCACACACTTTTAAAACTGTAAAGTCCAAATCCACAAGTCAAGCAGAAGGCTGGAGAATTCTTCAGGCTTGTATCGCATGATCTGTACATTAAGCAAGGGTCCAGAGACATATCAAATTCTGCCAAAATATCTATTCACAGTCTGAAGACAGACTACATCCTAAAGAAGTCTTCTTTCAGCTGATCAGTCAATTTAAATATGGCAAGTGATTAAATTACCTGTGGGAAGTGATTACATTATGAAAAGTGATTATGTTAGATTGCATCAGACTGCGTTATGGAACAGCAATTAGTCTCTTGTTGTAAGTGCCCTCAAGTCCATTCTGACTCATAGTGACCTCACATACAACAGAACAAAATAATGACCAGTGCCACACATCTGCTGCGTTTGAGCCCATTGTTGTAGCCACTGTATCAGTCCACCTCTGTGAAGGCTTTTCTGCTTTTCATTGACCCTCTGGTTTACCAAGCACGCTGTCTTTTTCCGGGGACGGATTTTTCCTAGTAATATGTTGAAAGGACATAAGATCAAGTTTCCACATCCTTCCTTCTGAAGAGAATAGGTTGTGCTTCTTCAAAGACAGCTTTGTTGATTCTTCTGGCAGTCTATGATATATTCAATATTCTTCTCCAAAACCGTAATTCAAAAGCAGTAATTCTTTTTCAGTCTTCCTCATTCGTTGTCTAACTTTCATATGCATACAAGGAAACTAAAAATACTATGGCTTGGGTCACAGGCACCTTGATCCTCAAGTTGATATTTTTACTTTTTAACACTTTAACGAGATCTTTTGCAACAGATTTGCCCAATGCAATATGTCATTTAATTTCTATACTGCTGCTTCCTTGGACTTTCATTATCAATCTAAGTAAAATGAAATCTTTGGCAACCTCAATCTTTTCTCCATTTATCATGATATTGTTATTAGCTTAGTTGTGAAGATTTTTGTTTTATTTATGTTGAGGTGCAAGCTATACTGAAGGTTGCTGTGTTTGATCTTCATTAGTAAGTGCTTCAAGTCCTCTTCACTTTTAGTAAGCAAAATTGTGTCATCTGCACATCACAAGTTCTTGAGAAGTCTCCCTCCAATCCTGGTAGGTTGTTCTTCGTATGTGTAGCTTCTTGGATTATTTACTCAGAAAATAGATTGAATAAGTATGACAAAAGCATATCACCTCGAGATATACTTGATTTTAAACTAGGCAGTATCCCCTTTTCTGTTTGAAGGACTACCTCTTAGTCTATGTACAAATTCTTATGATCACAACAAAGTATTTAGACATTTCCACTCCTCAAAAAGCTATCCATAATTTGTCATGATTCTTATAGTTCAGTGTCTTTGCATAGTCCGTGAACAGATGTAAACGTCTTTCCAGTATTCTCCGCTTTCAGGCAAGGTCCATTTGACATCAGCAATGATATTCTTTGTTCCACATCCCCTTCTAAACCTGATTTGATTTCTGGCAGTTACTTGTCAATGTACTGATGCAACTGTTCTTGAACATTCTTCACCATAATTTTACAGGTGTGTGATATTAATGATATTTTGCTTCAGTTTCCACCTTCTGTTGGTTTTAATAGTAACTAGTGTCCAACAAAACTAATGGGAATCATAAAATCTGCTGTTGTTGAGTCCATACCCACTCACAGTGAACATATTGTTGAAAATAAAAGTGCCCAATAGAGTTCACAAGATTGTAATCTTTACAGAAGCACACTGACACATCTTTCTTCTGCATAGTGGCTGATGGATTCGAACTGTCAACTTTTTGTTTAACAGCAGAGCATTTAATACCAGAGCTCCTAAGCCAAGTGGACACATAAAATTTTCCATTACAGTAGTTACAGGGGTAAAGGGAAAATTTTATTGTGTTATTAGAAATTTCATATAACAGCTTTTATACTTTACTGTTTAATATTTTCATTGCTTATTATTATTTAAATAGTTTTTCTATTTTTTTAAATTTTTCTTGATAATTCTCACTCAGCAATATCATCCAGCTATCACAGAGATTTCTAAGATCACAGACTTTTTTCCTTTCTTATCCATTCTTTTTTCCCTCTTGTCCTTTTTCCTTTCTTTGTTACTTGTTTCCATTAATTAAAATAACATGTATCTGGTAACTGCTGGAGTGTTTTTTTTATTCTGGTAGACTGTGTACTTGCAATTACGATAAAGAGAAGGGAAAATTTAAAAACGTGCTTTTAGAATTAAGAAAAATGGTAATACACAATTTTCTGAGAATGAGTTTAATGACTTCTCATAAAAGTTATGTAAAAAATTAAAGAACAATAGACAATTTATTAAAAAAATTATATGATGGGATAAACACTATTTAAAAAATATATTTGTCTTATTTTCTACTTCTGTATATACATATTTTTTAATTTTTATTTTTTAGCATTTGGCTAATGAGTGAGTGAATGAATAGCTAACAAGTGTGGCAAAGGGAGCTAAGGGGGAGCACATGATGAGGGACATCACCCACAGATGTCAGGGTAGTCAATTCTGAATGCTATAATTAATCTACTTCCATTTTGTGGCAGAAGTGACAGTTCTAGCCAGGAGGAATAGGCTAATTGTTAGGTAATAATAGAATAAAAAGCAATGTATCTCACAGTAATTAGCCTTTATGCCTCAGGTGGTATAATGAAGCAATAAGGCTCAGAAACATGCTTATCACCCAAGAATTGCATGAAACTTTGTGTATATGAATTTGATGACACCTAATTGGTATTTTGAAATTAAATTTGTAAATAAACATACAGGAATTAGTCAGCTTCATGCTATTTATAAATGACAGGGATAGAACATTTTGTACAGTCAATTAAAATTATTAAAAATTCATGGTGGAAATCTATTCCTATTTTCTTCTAGAGTGTGTTTCTGTTCATATATATACGTTGATCATTATTATTGTGATAAAAATATTTAAATATATTTGCAAATTTAAGGGACATTTGATAAACTGTTTTATTTGTAATTTTCGCAATGTCTTGTTTTGTAATGAAAGTTACATTGAAAGCTAAACTCTAATAAAGCTTATAGAGCAGTTTCAGAGAAATTGCCAACTTAACTTCAATTCTGTATATTTCAAAATGTCCAACTGTATAGCGGTATCTAATTAAGGAGGTATATTAAATTTCAGACATTGTATAGTGCTGTCTGTTAGTAATTCAGTTTTTATAGTAGCTATCAGAAACTTTTATCTCTAGCAGGTTGCATATATAAATTACTGATAGATGAAAATTAACCTGAGTACTGTTTTTATAGCTCTTTCAGCAAGTCTAAAAATCAAGAATTGCATGTGAGAAAATAACTTCTTCAGCAACTGTCTTTATAGCTATCCATTCAGATATTAGACCAATGTGAATGTCATCTAATAATCAGATGGAAATGATCCTGGCATAAAAAGATAGTTTCATCATATACTATAAGAATTTTTAATTTACTGCTCACTTTTTAAGTTTGATCTTATAGGTAAAATGTGAATATTCTTTGTGAATAAGTTCTAGTCCTTCTATTATTCCAGTACATAAAATATATGAAGAAGTAGTATACAAGTGCCACCCCTCATTGGCCAGTTTGTCATTATCTTAGTTTGTCAGTGCCACTTTAACAGAAATCCTGAAAGTACATGGCTTTAAGAACAAATTTATTTTCTTACAGTTCAAGAGGCTAGACATTCAAATCCCGGACACTAGCTGTAGGGAAAGTCTCTCCCGTAGAATCTGGGGTAAAACGTTTTTCTTGACTTCTTTTCTCCATGATTCCTTAGTCCCCTGAAGGTCTCCTTGTGACATCTATCTCTCCCCTATTTATACTCCCTTATTTCTGTGCCTAATCTGCCTTTTTGTATCTCAGAAGTGATTAGATTTAAAACACACCCTTCACTGGCGTGGCCATGTTAACAAAGCAAAGAAAATCTTACTTTCAGATGAGATTATACACACAGGTATAGTGGTTAGGATTCAAGCACTTTTTTGTGGAAAGCAGGACATAATTCAATCCAAACAGTCTACTCTTGAAATTAAATTTGTACATTGTTATGAGGCTGGAAGCTATACCATTGATATTTCAAATACCAGCAGGGTCACCCATGATGAATGGTTTCAGTAGAACTTCCAAGCCAAGACAAATTAGTAAGAAAATCCTGGCAATCTATTTCTGAAAATTAGCCAACAAAAACCTTATGGATCTCAACAGAACAAGGTGGGAGGGTACCAATTTATGGAGGAATACATTGTGTTTGATGAAACAGAAGACCTCAGAAGACAAGAGATATCCTTGATGAAAAAGATTGACATGATTGTCAAATATACTGATAGCTGTCAGACTGATGTAGAAATGTGCACTATTTCATTCTATTGCACATAAGATGACTGAGTCAAAGTCAAATGGTTGGAAGTTACCCATGTAATTTATATACAGTTAGATGTAGAGTAGAATCATCACAAGAATTATGCAGATAGCACTGTGTATATTTCATTTTAAACAATGTAATTCCCTCAAAATGGAATTATTCATCTGTCAATTTCAGGAATTTGAATATATAGTGTATTTTAAATCAAGTTTATTTGTACCAACAATTCAGTAAATATAAACTGTCTCTTAATCCATACATTGATTTAAAAATGCATGTAGTGAGTATTTATTATTAAGGGACATTCTTATGCTTTAAGACACAGCTATAAATAACATTTATCTATTAACGAGTCAGGGTTTTTGTAACGAGGCAGAATAATTTACAGGACTCTAAAAGAGGAAACCACAATTTATTACGAATACTCTGAGAAGGGCTTCTAACACAGCCTGGTAGCTTTGGTCTGGTCCCAAGAGTCATGGTTGCACTTGATATATTTTCTCAATTTATTTATACTCTTAGACAAACTATGTATTAAACACACTTAGCTTTCCTTGAAAAATAAAGATAATATAAATGTTATTTAATATAATCAGTATAGGGCTAAAATAAATAAGATTTACAAAACACTTGTCATTGTTCTTAATACATATCCAATTCTTAGTAAATTTTAAATTTCTTTCCCTATCATAAATCATTACTTTTATAACTGCTCTTCTTCCTCACACACACACACACACACACACACACACACACACACACACACACACACACACACACACACACACAAAGACAGAGAAAAACAATCCCTCAAACAACTGCCTTTCTCTTTGTCCAAAATTCTGGTCCCCCTATTCCTCATGCTAGTTCACTTTTCAGATTATTACTGTCATAAAGAGTTCTTGAACAAAATTAGAATGTTCTTCTAAATGCATCAAAAATGTATGGTGAACTGAAACATCATATTCTTATTCTTTTTATTTAGAATAGTGTTAATAATAATGACAGTACCAAGAATAAATATAAAGAAAGTGGACCAATCAAACTTGGGGAAAAAAGGAAAACATGACAAGAAACAATTTAAGATTTCACAACTGTATCTTAGATTGATTATGTAAGGATTTACTTATAAACCTATTGTTTGTCAAAGGTAAAATATGTAAGTAGTCTATTTTTTACTGAATGTGATTAAGATACTAGAATCTTTAGTGATAGAAGCTAGGAATTATAGAACCACTTCTTAATTCAAACAAGAAGAATGAGAGACAGATAAATAATTAAATGACAAGTATAATCAATGAAGGAAACTATTCAAGTCTATACTCAAATTCTTCTTTTCCCTTAATGTTTGCTTTGGTTTTATACTCTCAAGAAAAGTGAAACATATCTTTACCTAGATTAAAGTATTTACTTTCCATTTTTGTTTTACAGTTATATATAAACTCTTCTGGAATCATCCACAGAGACAAAACTTAATTCCTTCAAATAATTCATTTTAACTTCTTAGATACAATCAGTGAACAAGTACCCTAAAATACTAAAGATTCCATCACACATTTCTAACACTGGACCAAGTTGTTATAGGCTTCGACTTCTATAACACAAGGTTACATCTCATTACATCTTTATTTTGATCATTTATCTGAATTATGGTAGCAGTACAGGTGAAATCATCTTATGTGTAGTATGGATTCAATTGTTATCTTCAAGCTGTAAAAATACTTCCTTCTGTAATAAATTAATATTAGTCATTAAGATGCCAATATTAGGAAACAGGGCTAAAATGGCAAAGTAGCCACATGTATTTTCTATCAACAAAGGACCTTCTATGAACAAAGAACAAGAAAAACGACTGAATGACTGTATAAGACATTGTAGCAGCTCTAAATATTAGGCAGAAATCTGAGAGAGTAGACTAACAGGAAGGTTAGAGCAGGTCCAGAAGCAATTACTTCAGATAGAATTAAATTCCTACCTTACAGAGGGACCCAATTCTGCCAGCCATGTGGAGCCACAGCAATGTGGTGACCAGCAGCTGAACAGAACAGCAGTGCCATAAGCATTGCTTGTCTTCCTCAGTAAGGAACTGAGCTTTCGACAGCCACACCTACACAACTGCAGAAGACTTTCACTTGAGCATCATAAGCTAAGTGTTTGTAATTGATACATATTTAAATCTTTGATACCTGACTATTTTTCTCACTTTCCTTAGCACCTTCACCTACCTTGTGTGCTCTGCACAGGGCACTAAACTGATACACTTCCTGGGCCAGAAGTGGGGCATCTTATGCATGTTCCCTGAGCTAGGCTCCAGACTTGGAAAGGGAAGCAAAAGGTGGGGGAGAAAAAAATTATGCCAGCTCTCTTGGGCTGGCAACTGACCCAACCTTTGTCAGTGCACTCACAGCTCTAAACATCTGAAGACAGGGCACTGAAATTTTTAAGGCTCCAAAAATCAAACTAGCTCTAACAACTAGTCTATTTAGACACTCAAAAACTACAATTAAAATACGTATAGCACAGTAACTGAACAAATAAATTACAATTTCCAGTGGCTCAAAGACAAGAGTTTCTAATCATTTAAAGAAGCATGGCTTCAGAAAACTTCTAAAACAAAGAATCAAAAAATCTTCAAGACACAGAAAATCTACTACAAATATCAGAAGTAGAATAAAAAAGAGCAATGCTTACAGCTCTTCAAGACGTCAGAATGGAGATTAGGGAAAGGATAGTTTAATGTAAAATTAAATAGACTGCAAAATCATTTATGTAGCAGCAATCTGAAATTCAACAGATTAACAATAAAACTGCCCAATTAGACAAAGTTAAATGTGCAGAGATGAGGCAACTGAATTCAGAATTACTGAGATTGAAGAAAGCATGAGTGATGCCAGCATATTTGAAGAAAAATCAAATAAAAGTATATATATAAAAAAAAAGAATTACTAAGAGTTATATGAGGCTCTATCAAAAGGAATAATTTATGAATGATTAGCGTACAAGAACAGGCGGAGGATAACAGAAAACACAAAAAGAACTGTTGAAGATATGCTGAGAGAAAAGTTCCATAATGATGAAAAAAAAGGGATCCAAGGTGCTCACCAAACTCCACACCAGGTAGATCCCAAAAGAAAGACACCAACGTGTATTATAATCAAACTTAACAAAACTAAAGAAAAGAGAGGGCTTTAAAGGCATGTAGACTTAAATAAAAAATAATGTACAAAGGTCAGTCATTGAAACTGAGCTCAGATTACTCAGTGGAAATTGTGCTGGCAAGAAGACAATGGAGTGACACATTCAGTCCTGAAGGAAAAAAAACTGCCAATAAAGAATAATACAGATTTAAGTATTCTTTCTCAAATTAGAATATTCCCAGATAAGCTGGTTTAGAGAATTTGCCAAAACAAAACCAAAATTACAAGAAACACTGAAGTAGGTTCTTCTACTAGAAAACCAATAACATCAGATATATACTCAAGGATACAACACAGGACAGAGCATCCAGATATCAACATGCACAGAGAATCCACAAAAATAAATCAAAGATAAAACACTAAAAATATGGAAACAGAGATCTCAGTATGTAAATGGTAAGATTATACACAAAAGAGGGACAAATTAATGTATAATAGATTCCTCAGATGGAGAGGAAGTCAAAGTGTTACAAAAAAATTAAAGACTAGCTTGAACTTAGAATATTATAGGTAAATATTAAGGTAACTGCAAAGGAAATTAACAATCTTACACCTCAAAACAAGAAACAAAATAAAGAAGTCTCAGCAAATATAAAACCAACAATGAAAACTCATGAAGAAAAGTGACTGAGCACAGAAACTGTCAACAAAAAAGACATGAAAATGACAACACTAAATTCATACTTACATTGAATGTAAATGAGTTACATACACAAATAAAGAGACAGACAGTGGCGGAATGGATTTAAAAAAAAAAAACACTGACTACATGCTGATTACAAGAGACACACATTAGACAAACTAAAACTCGAAGGATGAAAAATGTATACCAAGCCAACAACAACAACAAAAGAGTAAGAGTGGCAATATTAATTTCAGATAAAATAGACGTTAAAGTAACATCCACTATAATGGACAAAGAGGGTCATTACGTATTGCTTAAATACCACAGAAGGACATAGCCATATTAAGAATTTATACACTCAACAACAGAGCTTCCAAATGCATCAAATAAACTCTAAAAGCATTGACAAGTGAGATAGACAGCTCCACAATAACACTGGGAGATTTCAACAAACCACTGTCAGTGATGGACAGAACATCCAGAAAGAAGCTCAATAAAGACACAGAAAATCTAAATGTCAAAAATCAACCAACTAGACTTTGTAAACACATACAGAGCACTCCAACCAAAAGCAAATATGCCTTCTTTACCAATGCACAGTCTGCATTTTCGAGAATAGACCATATATTAAGTTGTACGAAGTCTGCAAGTAAGTCCACCAACTTAGTTGTTCTAAGTACTACATACCTCATTGCTGAATATCACTCCAGTCGTCTTTGACATACTCCTCTTGGGAAGCTATGCACCAACACCTGCTCCTAGCCCACACTTAAAAGCAATTATGGAACTCTTTCTGGAATGGCCATTGTATATGGTGGCACAGTCGCAAATTTGTGAACTTAATTGTTTAGTTGTCTACAAATAACTGTATTGGAACACACTATCTACTCACCTGATCTGGCTTCTAAATACAACTTCTTTATCTGAGGATGAAGGAAATATTGAAAGGAAGACATTTTGTGACATTCAGGACATCAAGGGTAATATGATGACAGCTCTGATGGCATTCCAGAAAATAGTTCTAAAATTGCTTTGAAGGGTGGACTAGATGTTGATATTGGTGCATGGCTTCCCAAAAGGAGTACTTCAAAGGTGACTGTAGTGATAATCAGCACTAAGGTCTGTAGCACTTTTTATAGGATGAGTTTGCAAACTTATTTATCAGACCTCACAAATCAAGTCTTAGCAAAATCTGAAGCATTGAAATATTGTGAAGCACCTTCTCAGACCATAAAGCCATAAAAGCCAAAATTAATAGCAGAAAAAGCAAGCAAGAGTAAAAAAAATCAAACATATGGAAACAGAACAAAACCTTGTTGAAAAAAATTCTGGGTTATAGAAGAAATCAAGGATAAAATAATGAAATTTGTAGGATCAAATGAGAGTGAAAACACATCCTACCAGAAACAATGGGACTTAGCAAAAATGATCCTCAGAGGTCAATTTATCTCAATAAATGCACACATTCAAGAAAATGACAGGGCTCAAATCAAAGAATTTAACCTATAACTAGAAAAAAATGAAAGAGAGAGAGAAAAAAGAAGAAAACAGTTATCAAAATTATAGCAGGACTAAATGAATTAGAATATAGAAAAATAGTTGACAGGTAACAACACTGAAAGATGTTTTTTTAGAAAGATCAGGAAAATTGATAAACTGTTGGCTAGACTGACAAGAAAAACCCAGGAGAGGAAACAAATCAAATAAGAAATGACATGTGCGATATCACAACAGACCCTATTGAAATTAAAAGAATCACAAAACAATACTTGAAAAATTGTGCTCTAAGAAACTTGAACTCCTAGAGGAAGAAATGGACAAATTCCTTAAAATAAACTACTTACCAAAACTAACACAAATAAAACCACAAAAACTCAACAGACCCATCACATAAGAAAAGATTCAAAAAGTGATTTAAAAACTTCCAACCAAAAAATGCTGGTCCAGATGGCTTTGCTGAAGAATTTTACTAAGCTTTTAGAGAATAGCTAGCACCATTGTTACTAAAGGTATTTCACATCATAGAATAAGATGAAATACTCCCCAATTCATTCCATAACACCAGCATAATCCTGATACAAAAAAGGGGTAAAAATAGCACAAAGAAGGAAAATTGCACACAAATATCTCACATGAACTTAGATATAAAAATTGTCAACAAAGTTCTATCCAATAGAATTCAACAACATATCAAAAAAATAACTCACCATGGTCAAGTCAAATTCATATCAAAGATGCAGGTATGGGTCAACATTAGAAAAAGAAATAATGCAGTAAATCAGGTAAATAAAACGAAAGATAAGACTTACTCAGATCCGACTCGACGGCACTTGGCGTGGCTTGGCTACTTGATTTTATAAACTGATGCAAAAAAATGCATTTGACAGGTCCAACACCTATTCACGTTAAAAATTCTCTGCAGAGTAGGAAGATAAGGGAAATTCTTCCACATAGTAAAGAGCATCTATGCAAAGCCAAAATCTAACAACATGCTGTGCAGAGAGTATAAAACTATTCCCCCTGAGAACAGGAAATATGGTTGTCCATGATCAACATTTTTATTTAACATAGTGTCTGAGGTTCTTGCCAGAGCACCCAAGCAAAACAAAGAAATAAAGGGCGTCCAGACTGGTAAGGAAGAAACAAAATTAAATCTATTTGCAGATGATCTGATCTTATAAACAAATAACCCTGAAGAATTCACACACAAAAATAAATAAATAAATAAAATCCTACTGGAACTAATGCAAGAATTCAGCATTGTGTCAGGATGTAAGATAAACATAAATAAATCATCTGGATTTCTTTATACCAACAAAGAGGAAATCACCAAATCAATGCCATTTATAATAGATTCAAGAAAATAAAATATTTATAGATAACTCAACCAGAGATGTAAAAGTTGTAAACAAAGAAAATTAAAAGACACTACTGCAAGAAACCACAATAAACCTACATCATTGGAGAAAATTATCTTACTCATGGATAGAAAGATTTACTTCACACTGAGAAAATGTCTATTCTATCCAAAGCAATGTATAAATACAAAGAAATCCCAATGTCACTTTTTAAGGAGATGGAGAAGCAAATCACCAGCTTCATATGAAAAGGAAAGAAGTCCCAAATCACCAAATCACTACTAAAGAATAACAAAATGGAGAGCGTCATTTTCCCTAATCCTTTAGAACCTGCCATGGTGGTCAAAACGTCTGGTACTGGTACAAAAATAGATCTATAGACCAATGGAACAGAATAGAGAATCCAGATATAACAGCATTTACTTATGAGCAGCTGATATCTGACAAAGGCCCAAAGTTCACAAACTGAGGAAAAATCAATCTCTTCCAGAAATATTGCTGGGAAGCCTGGATATCCATCTGCAAAAAAAATGAAACCAGACTCATTTCTCATACCATGCACAAAAATTAACAGAAAATGAATTAAAAACCTCAATATAAAATCTAAAACAATAACGATGATGGAAGACCAAATAAGGATAACACTGGGAGCCCTAACACACAGTTTAACCAGACTTCAAAGTAGTACTAACAAAGAATCAACACCAGAAGGGAAAACAGACAACTAGGAACTCCTAAAAATCAAACACATATGCTCATCCAAGGACTCACTAAAAGAGTAAAAACACTACCTATAGACTGGTAAAAATCGGTAATCATGAGTACGGTTGACTCCTAATCTCCATAATCTACAAGATATAACAAAACATCAACAAGAAAACAACCAGTAACCCAATCTATAAATGGCCAAAGGATAAGAACAGGCAGTTCACCTAAAAAGACATTCAGGCAGCTAACAGATTCATCACAATCATTATCCCTTAGAGAAATTCAAATCAAAACTATGATGAGATACCACCTCCGCAAGGCTGGCATTAATCCAAAAAGCACAACAAATAGATACTGGAGACTTGTGGAGAGACTGGAACTCTTTTACACTACTGTTGGGAATATAAAACAGTACAGCTACTTTGGAAATTGATTTGGTGCTGTCTTAAAAAGCTAGAAAGAGAAATACCATCTGATACAGCACATCCATTTCTTGGAATATATCCTAGAGAAATAAAGGCTGCCACATGAATAGATACATGCATAGAATATTTATTGCAGCACTGTCTGCCGAGCAACAGCATGTAATTAACCTAAGGAGCCATTACCAGATGAATAGATGAACAAACCATGGCAGATTTATTTACACAGCGAACACTATACAGTAATAAAGAAAAATGATGATCTTCAGAAACACCTGATAATAAGGAGTAATTTGTAAGACATTGCTCTGAGTGAAATTAGTCAGATGTAAATGTACAAAGATTATGTGAGACCACTGAAGAAAATGTTTAAACACAGAAGAAAACAGTTGTTGATGGTTAGAAGGATGGGGAACAAGAGAGCGGTGTATTCATAGATCATATAGTAGATAAGAATTGGGTTAGGTGATGGGAGGCATGGAGTACAGTAGACTGGGTGTCAGCACAGCTGGACTAAACAAATAACTAAGAGGTTTCTTAAATATAACCCAACAATTCAAAGGACAGAGTAGAAAGGCAAGATTCTAAGGACCATGGTTTCAGGGGACGTCTAGCTCAACTGGCATAACAAAGTTTATTTAAAAGAAAATATTCTGTATCCCAGTTTATTGATGGTGTCTGGGTCTTAAAAGCTAACTACCTACCATTAAGTAGCATCAACTGGTTCCAATCTACCTGGAGCAGAGAATGAAGGCCATCAAGAACATGATGAAAATATGAGCCCAGAAGACAGGAGAGGCCAAATGATTGGGAGACTAATTTAGAATTAGAGCAGACAAACTGGATGGTGCCTAGCCACCATCAAAGACTCCTTTGACCAGGTACACAATGTAGAGTCCTTGATGTAGCATGAGATAAAGGGGAAGTATAGATTTAAAACTCTATTAAAAGATCTGACTTGATGATTCAACATCCTGGATGGTCCCTGAGGTTATGGCCCCTGGATTCACTGCTAGTCCAGAACTGAAACCAGTACTGAAACCAATTCTCAAGACAAAGATTGGACTGGACTAAAAGACATGGAGTGATGCTGGTGACGTGTGTGCTTCTTGGCTTAAATACATGCGTGAGGCTGGCAGAGCAATCCTCTCTAGAGGCTAGATGGGAGCGTGGAGAGGAAGATACAGGAACTGGTTGAACGAATATGGGAAGTATAGGATGGAAAGGAGAAATGTGCTGTCACAGGGTAGGACGAGTAGCTAGAATTGGCATAGAGGTGTATGTGTGGGGTTTTATATGGAAAATTTACTAGGATTGTAAATTTTCACTTTAACAGAATGATGCCAATAATAAAGCAGTCTACAAATTCAGCACGATCTGCAACAGAATTCTAACAAGCTTCTTTGCAGAAGTGAAAAAGCCAATCCTTGAATGTATATAGAATTATAAAGACCCCAAATAACCAAAGGAATCTTGAAAAAGGACAAAGTAGGAGAACTCATACTTGTGATCTTAAAACATACTATGAGGCTACCTTAATCAAAACAGCCTGGTACTGTTATACTAGGCATATTGACAGATGGAATAGAATTTAAAAAAAAATCCAGAAACAAACCTGTCTATTTATGGCCAAAGGATTTTGGACAAGAATGCAAAGTTAAATCCACAGGGAAAGAAGAGTCTTTATAATAAATAGTACCAGGACAATTGGATTTCCCCATGTAAAAAGTGAAGCTGAAATTATACCCCAAACATTATGTTACAAGGTTGTACTTTGGATCTGATTTTCTTCAGTTTTAATCTGTACTTGCATACAAACAATTGATGTTTTATGCACAGTCAGCAGCTGGTATTGTTCTGCTTGATGATATAGAACTTTTCAATTGTCTCTCCACAGATATGGTCAGCTTGATTTCTGTGTATTCCATCTAGTGAGGTCCATGTGACACATGGGAATTCTCACAGAATAGGAGGCTAGAAGATTGAATTCAGGGGACTGGCTTTAGGGGAATGCTTACACTCTCTCAGCCCTGGAACTAGGTCCTTATGTCTCTTTGCTTTTATTATTAGGTTTCTTGGTGATCCTGTGGCTTCTGTCTTCCCATCAATTTGTTCCTTCTTGTTACTTGCTTAACCCGCTCTTTTACATCTTAAAAGAGATTGACATAAAGCACATCCTTCACATTAGCACAACGAAAAAAATCCATTCCAAACGGGATTATAAGTATAAATCAAAATAACAAAGAAAACAATCCACTGCCAGAGAGTCCATCCTCACTCCCAGCAAACCTATAGAACAGAGCGGTACTGCCCCATAGAGTTTCCCTGGAGTGCCTGATGGATTCAAACTGCTGACCTTTTGCAGCTCGTAACCACTACATCATTAGGGTTTCCATCACAAATTGTAGGGGTTAGAATTTACAACATGCATTTTAGGAGAACACAACTCAGTCCACAACAAAAATTAATAACAATGAGGTACATAAGGTGTATAATACAATGCCAGGCACATGCTGAAAAACATCCTTTAATACACAATTAAATTTGCTTTTTTAAAAAATCTAGGTAAGCAATGTCTATGAACTTGATATTTCTTTTTGAAATTTTTAGCATAAAATTAACTTTTAGGGTGATACAAGAAGAAATGAAGATACTAATGAAATTTATTATTTTTGCTGCTAAAATATGGGACTTATGATATTTGATGTAAAGCATAGTATGTTCAGCTGTCTAGAATGATCTTTATCAATATTGGGAAGAAAACCAAGAATCTCTCTCATATTTTCTTCTATTCACCAGAGGGAAGGATTGATGACACATTTTTAAATCAAAATCTGTACACGTTTCCCAAGACACATCAAGAGAATTTAGAGGGTGATTATGCATACAGCAGTGACATGTGTTTTCTACCATGAAAAGTATATACAAGAGTGAAAATTGGTTAATTTATTTTTGACAAGTCACTTCTACAAATGCCACAATAATGTTCTGGTTACATAACTAAAACTGAAATAACAGGAGAGAGATGTTGAAAAAGAGTGTATTAGGTAAGTAAGAGGTGAAATACGTAAGTAAATAAGAAAATTAGTTTATATTCAACTCTAGAACACATTTATCTTTAAGTGTCCTTTGATACTAAAGAAAGCTCAAGCAGGCAATTAAATTTGATCCACAAATAATTTTAAGAAAGCCTTTGTCTGAAATATTAACATTAGTGTGTTAAAAAATAATGATAAAAAAACAGTGCCATCAAGTAGATTCCAACTCATAGCAGGTCAGAGTAGAACTGCCCCACAGAGTTTCCAAGGAGTGCCTGGTGGATTTGAACTGCCAACCTTTTGGTTAGCAGCTAAAGCACTTAACCACTATGCCACCAGTGTTTCCTAACACTAGTGTATAGGCAATTAATATTCCTTCTGTAGAGTTAAGTACACATATTCTAGAAAGAAAAAATAATTTCTCTGCATAATCTGGTTACCTCCTTATTTACAAGATCAACTTAGTTTTTTGTCTTGTGCGTAAGCAAGTCACTTTAATATTTGCAACTAACTTCGTAGCAGTAGTGAAGCGCTATGGTTGCTAAACAGAAGTTCAGCAAATTGAATCTACCAAGCACTCCTTAGAAATTGTACGAGACAATTCTGCTCTGTCCTGTAGGGTCAATATGAGTTGGAACTGATTCAATGCCAACAAGATTTTTTATTAATTCATATAATGTAGAAAGAATAATTTGTAAGGATATCTGGGCTCTAAGCAGAATATCACCCAAAAAGCCAACCTCTTGCCACTGAGTGGATTCAGACTCATAGCAATCCTATAGGACAGAGTAGAAATACCTTGTAGAGTTAAAAAGAGTACCTGGTGGATTTCAACTGCTAACCTTTTCATTGGCAAGCATAGCTGTTAACCGCTACCACCAAGGTTTCCACTGAACTTCAAAGAATTCAATAATATATGCTTGTAGGTTAGATAAAAGTAAGCATTCAGAAAAGAAACAATCCTGAAAATGTCAAGTGATAGACATATTTCAGACTCATTAACTGATCCTTTTTCAACAGTTGGTCAAAATTATTTTCTTCAAAATTGACAAAAATCTAATGTAATGTTACTTCTTGGGTCCTACAAATGAGGTGTATTTGGGGTTTAATATTCATTACAAAATAACAAATTTTTTGGAAAAAAATGTATTATTGTCACTAGGAAGTCACTACAGATTACATTTAAACTTGATAAAAAATATATTTCAATGTGAGTCTGAATAGTATAAAATATATACTAGCAAAAAATAATTCTGAAATGAATTACTGAATATTTACTATTTTATTGATTTACTGTATAATTTATTTTAAAACTTTAATATTTTCTCGTTTCAAAAAAAATTATACAGTTCAGAGGAATAGGAGCTTTAATCATTTCAAATACATTAATAAAAACTGTCCATATGTTATTTGAAACAGTATCCCACCAAAAATCAAACCCACTGCTGTTGACTCAATTCGAAAACATGGTGACTCTATAGAACAGAGTAGAACTACCCCATTGGGTTTCAAAGGAGCACCTGGAGGATTTCAACTGCTGACCTTTTAGTTAGGGGCTGCAGCAGTTAACCACTATACACCCAGGGTTTCCAATAGAAGCAGTATACACAAGGTTAAAGCAAATGATGTTTTTCTAAGTATTTCCCCAGTCCAACATTTCAAAAAGTTGCCAAGATTTTGACTATAAAACAATGTTAAAGTAATTTGTCTAATGCTTTCCTAATATATCCCTAAAGTGTTTTTGGAATGATATCAATACAGCGATTTTCAGTTCTGAACTATATGTAAGTTCATACAAATATTTACACAAGCTGCTCTCTTCTTAATATCATTTCCTTGGTGTATAAGAGCTATACATTTTCTCGCCCTGCACAGTTGTAGCTTTTAATAATATCATGATATTCCAAAGGTGCTTTTAAGGATTAAAAAGACTATACATCAAGATCCTCCACCTAACCACATGTAATTTAAATTACACTGTAATTTTGCCTTACCACCATATCAATACACTACAATTTTGGTGTGCTGATTTATCTAGAAAATTTCTTGAGAACAGATGGGGCTAAAAATATACTAACTAGCTGGTGACTGTCTTGGCATTATTGATGACGTGTAATTTTACTGTAAAGGAAGTGGGTCCATTAGGGATTGAGAGTCAAAGATTTACTTTTAAAATGTCATTGAATATTATTAATAGGAATATAGAAAGTTGCCTGCTTTCAATTATCTAAACATTTGAGATAAATTTAAAAATTGAATTAGCATTCATTCTGACTTATCGTGTAAACTACGTAAGTTGGTTATTAGCCACATATTGATAAAAATGTATTAAATTAGTTATAAAACATATTCATTTTATAATTATAGTCTTTTAAGCAAAGTATCTTTTGTAATGGCAAATTTAGATTATTAAAACCTGTATAGAAAAAACTTATTTTTCCTCATTATCCTAAATACCCAAACTAGAGAGATGTTTCAATTTACGTTTTATTTTAATAACACATTTTAAATTTTGTATACAGACAGAGATTTTTATTTATATTTCAAAGAAGAATAGTAAATGTATGATTCTACCTATTTTAGTGTATATGCCCTGGTGGCATAGTGGTTAAAAGCTGTGACTGCTGCTTTAGTAATGCAGTGCTGCTATAAGAGAAATGCCACAAGTGGATGGCTTTATCAAAGAGATGTTTATTCTCTCACAGTCCATTAGGTTAGAATTCCAAATTCAAGGCACTGTTGGTTCTGGAAGAAGATCCTTCTCCTCAGTCTTCACAAGAACTAGTACAGTAGTTCATGTTCATTGCTACAGCATCTTCTCAGGGCAGGCACCTCAAGTCCAAAGGAGGTGCTCTGCTACTGGTGCTGTTGTCTTGGTGGTAGGAGGTCACCTTTTCTCTCCACTAGCTTCTCTTTTTAATCTCAAAAGAGATTGGCTCAAGACGTTATCCAGTCTCATCAATGTAAGTGCCACTAATCCATCTTATTTCAACACAGTCATAGGATTTACAACATATAGGGCAATCACATCAGATGATAAAATGGTAGACAATCATACAACACTGGAAATCATGACCTACGCAAGTTGACGGATATTTTGGAGGGGCACAATTCAACCCAATACTGCTACTAACCGAAAGAACAGCAGTCTGAATCTACCAGCTGCCCCTTAGAAACCCTATGGGGCAGTTTCACTCATCCTATGGTATAACTGTAAGTCAGAATTCACTGGATAGCAATAAATTTGACTAGGTTTTGGTTTAGTACACACCTATACATTTCAGGTTCAGCTTAACATGGATTTTAAAACAAAATAATATATAAGAATCAAATGACAAAATTAAATAAAACACATAAGAATCATGTTGTTCTTGTCATTAAGGTGCTATGGAATTGGTTCCAACTTATCACAACCTTATGTACAATAGACTGAAACACTGCACAGTCCTGTACCATGCTGACAATCATCGTTATGCTTAAGTGCGTTGTTATAGCCACTCTGTCAATCCGTCTTGTTGAAGGCCTTCCTCTTTTTTTGATGACACTTTACTTTACCAAGTATGATGTCCTTCCCCAGGGATTAATACCTCCTGACATGTCCAAAGAATTTGTTGTAGTCATATAGTGCTGCTTTAACAGAAACACCACAAGTAGATGACTTCAAAGAGAGAAATTTTGCTGGTAGAGTCAATATGGCAGACTAGTCACACATCTCCTCAATTCCTTCTGAAAACTAAGATCTGGAATGATAATTAAATGAGACTCTCTGGACACCCAGTGAGTACTAGGACATGGCATGGGCTGTCAATTTGGACTATATGCCACTTAATGGGAAATTTCTTCTCTTTCACTGACCCTCACTCTTGTTGAATGCCAGCTCTTGTAGACTGAAGGTAATTTTTAACTTTTTTTTCTCTGTCGTAACTGGCAGGCAGAGCTTGGGCTTAACTGGAAACAAAACTCAGCCACACTGCTGAAGGTGCCAGCAGGCAGAATAGCTTCATTTTGAGAGCCCAGTTCTGGTCTCCACTTACCTTGGATCCTCGAACCTCCACCATTGAATCAGCTACTCAACGGTGGGTGGGAGAACTTGTGCAGGATGCCATTTTGTTTGACTGGGAGGTGGAGTTACCTAAATGGAGGCCTCAACAAGGACTAATTCCAAGACTGAGAGGCAGTGCCAGCCTGTGGAATGCTTTTCCAACAGAAATGTTGTGTTTAGCGTGATGTGATACTACAGGTGGGTCCAGCAACAGATGACAGCAGGGTAAGAGCCTTTCTGCACTTTGAACTAGTTTACAGCATATGGGTGCTTGCTTTGCCAGCTGGGAAGATGGGCTTGCACACCTGACAGCCTGGCTGATTTTGGAAGCTGTCAGATAGCTTTTATCTTCCAGTAGAAGACTATCTTGAGAAATAACTGCAGTACATCCTGATGGCATCTCTTCCAGTCTTTACTGACCAACATCGTAGGATCAGCTGACAGCCCCCTAGTGACTCCATAAGTAGGGTCATGTTTTTGATAATCAGGAGGTGGAGTCTGCTACCCAAAGGATTCCACTGGGCCCAGTCACTGAAGTATATAGAGGTGACTGGTGATCACCTTCCTTATCAGACTGTGCTTTGGATCAACACCAGAGAAACTAAACAACCTCTAGAGGGCCAAAAACAACAAATCTTGGACAGAAACTTAAATAAAAATTCAAGTATGACTCCCAAAAGCCCCCAAAAGAAAAAAAACAAAGAAGTTCCCAGACAAAAAAAGGTTTTCTGAAACTGTCAGAGTTTGAGTACAAAAGGATTATATACAGATCCCTACTGAACATTATACAAAATGTAGCAGAGCAAAATGGAAAATTAACCAAGCTTTAGAACTAATGGAACACCAGTGTTCTGAAATCCAACAGATCAATAACAAAATCAAAGAAATAGAAAATTCAATTCAAAGCCAAGAAACCAGAACTGAACAAATGGAAATTAGACTTCCTGACTTGAAAGACAGGGCTACAGATATCAGCATCTATGAGGAGAAATCAGAACAAAGAAACAAGAAAATGAAGAAGTATTAAGAAGCATGTGGGATTCTATCAAGAGGAACAATCTATGATTAACTGGAGTTCCTGAACAGGGAGGTACACCTGAAAACACAAAGAGTATTGTTGTTGAGCTGCTAATAGAAAACCTCTCTGAAATTATGAAAGAAGAGAATATAGATATCCAAGATGTATATTGAATTCCACTCAATTTAGATCCCAAAAGAAAGACTCCAAGACATTATAATCAACCTTAACAAAATGAAACATGAGCAGAAACTCTTAGTGGCAGCAAGACTCAAACAAAGCTAACAAACACTCAGAGAGAAAACCTGCAGGCTTTCATCGACTTCATAGCAGAAACGATGCTGGCACAGAGACAATGGGATGACACATTCAAAGCCTTGAAGCAGAAAAACTTCCAACCGAGAATTGTATATTCTGCAACACTGTCTTTCAAATATGAAAATGAAATGAAGACATTTTCAGATAAACAGAAACTCTGAGACTTTGTATACAACAAACCAAAGCTACAAGAAATACTAAATGAAGCTCTTGGCTTAGAAGAACAAAGCCATTAACTCTGTGTTTTAGGAGGCAATACAGGATACACCATCCAGAAACCTACTCAGTCAGGGAAAGTTATAATATTAAAAGAAGTGAACCAGTTATCATATCACGAAAACTATGATATCACCATATTAAAAAGAGAGACGTACTACAGTAGTTAAAGTCCTTCCAGATGGAGAACTTGATAAGATAGGTAGAAGTTACAATTGTGTTTAAACATAGATCATTAAGGGAGATCACAGGGATGGTCACAAAGCACAATAAAGGCACAAAATATCAAATCAAGAAATTCAATACAGGAGTCTTAACAAACATAAAACCCACACTGAAAAGGGGGAAAAATCAACCCATAAAGAATGTCCCAGAACAGAATAAGAGCAACAGAGAAAACATCAACTCAAAAATAAACACATCACAATGACAGCACTAAACACATACCCTTTGATAATTATGTTGAATGTAAATGGACTGAACACTCCACTAAAGAGACAATGAGTGGTATCCTGGATCAAAAGACATGACCTGTCTATATGTTGCTTACAAGAAGCTCACCTTAGATTTAAAGATATAAACAAACTGAAAATTAAAGGATGGAAGAATATATACCAAGCTAACAATATACAGAAAGCAAGTGTGGCAATACTAATCTCAGATAAAATAAATTTTAATGTAAAATCCACCATTATCAACAAGGATGGGTACTACTTATTGTTGAGAGGTTCAATACACAAGCAGGACTTGATAACATTAAATATTTACACACCAAATATTAGAGCAGCTAAACACATTGAAGAAACACTGACTACTCACAGAAACTGAACAACATCTTGCTCAAAAAGCCATGGATTATAGAGGAAATGAAGAATGAAATAAAGAAATTTATGAATTCCAATGAGAATGAAAATCGAGAACCTATGGGATACAGCCAAAGCAGTGCTCCGGGGTCAGTTAGTCTCTATAAAGGCACATGTCCAGAAGGAAGAAAGAACCCAAACCAAAGAAATAACCCTATAGCTGGAACAAGTACAAAGAGAACAACAGAGGAACCCCTCAGGCACCCTAAGAAAACAGATCATAAAGACTAAAGCAGAACTAAATTAATTTGAGAATTGAACAACTGAAAAAATTGAAAAGACGAAAGCCTGTTTTTTTGAAAAGATCAACAAAATTGATAAATCGTTTGCTAAACTTACTAATGAAAAACAGGAAAGGAAACAAACAACACAAATAAAAAACAACAGGGAAATGTCACAACAGAGCCAACAGAAATCAAAACTATCATAACAGAGTACTACGTAAGATGGTACTCTAACAAATTCAAAAACCTAGAGGAAATAGACAAACTCCTAGATTCATATCATCTGCCAAAATTATCACAAGGTGAAGCAGAACAACTTAATAAACCCATCACAAAAGAAGAGATTCAGAGTCATCAAAAACTATGAAACAAAAAAAGCACTGGACCAGATGGCTTCACCACAGAGTACTACCAAGCTTTTAGAGAACAACTAACTCTAAAACTGTTAAGACTATTTCACAGCATGAAAAAGGATGGAATACTTCCAAATTCATTCTATGAAGCCAGCAAAACCCTGATACCAAAGCCAGGTAGAGACTCAACAAAAAAGGAGAACTACAGACCAACATCACTCATAAACCTAGATACAAAAACGTTGAACAAAATCCTCGCCAACAGAATTCAACAACATATCAAAAAAGTAACTCATCATAACCAAGATGGATTCATACCAGGGAAACAGTTAATGTGATCAACCACATAGATAACACAAAAGATAAGTTCACCTGATTTTGTTAATTGATGCAGAAAAGTCATTTGATAAAGTCCAGCACTCATTCATGCTAAAAACTCTCAGCAAAACACGAATAGATGGCAAATCCCTCAATGCAATAAGGGCCATTTATACAAAGCCAACTGCCTACATCATCTTGAATGGAGAGAGAATGAAACAATTCTCCTTGAGAATGGGACAAGGATGCCCACTCTCACCTCTCCTGTTCAACATTGTACTAGAAGTTGTAGTCAGAATAATTAGATGAGACAAAGAAACAAAGGTCATCTGCATGGGCAAAGAGGAAGTAAAAATCTCACTATCTGCAGATGATATGTTTGTATACAAAAAGAATCCGTAAGTAAATTACTCAAACTGATAGAATAGTCCAACAAAGGATCAGGATACAAGTAAACATAAGTAAATCAGTAGGATTCCTTTATACTAACAATGAGATTATTAAAGAAGAAATCACTAAATCAATACTGTTTACTATAGCCCCTAAGAAAATAAAATACCTAGGAATAAGCCTAACTAGAGAAATAACAGACTTTTATAAAGAAAACTATAAGGTCATTCTAGAAGAAACTAAGAAAGTCTTACATAAATGAAGAAACCTACCCTGCTCATGGATAGGAAGACTTAACATTGTGAAAATGTCTGTTTTACCCAGAGCAACCTACTTACAAGAAGAGCACATGGGGAATCCTCTCACTACCTGATTTTAGAACCTATTACACTGTTACAGTTGTCAGAACAGTCTGGTACTGGTATAAAGAGAGACATATAGATAAATGCAACAGAGTTGAGACCTCAAAGATGCCACCATCCTCTTATGAACAACTGACATTTGACAAAGGCCTTATGACTTTAAACTGTGGTAGAAGAAACTCTTTAACAAATGATGTTGGCAAAATCGGATATCCATCCGCAGAAAACTGAAACAAGACTCATATCTGATACCTTATACAAAAACCAACTAAAACTAGATAAAAGACCTAAATGTCCCTGCGCATGTGTCCATTGGTGTGAAAGGCCTTGATTCTGTAGGATATATTCCAAGTAGTGGAATTACTGGGTCAAATGGTATATCAATATCCATTTTTTTAAGGAAGCGCCAGACTGCTTTCCAAAGAGGCTGGACCATTCTGCAACCCCACCAACAGTGTAGTAGGGTTCCACTTTCTCCACAGCCTATCTAGCATTTGTTGTTTTGAGTTTTTTGGATCATGGCCAATCTTGTTGGGGTGAGATGGTATCTTACTGTCATCTTAATTTGAATTTCTTTAATAACTAAAGATCGTGAACATGTCCGCATGTGTTTTTTGGCTGCCTGGATCTGGTCTTTAATGAATGTCTGTCCATCTCCTTTGCCCATCACTTAATTGGATGATTTATCTTCTTCTTATTGATATTTTGTAGTATCTTACAGATTATAGAGATCAGGCATTGGACTGACATAGAGTTGCCAAATATTTTTTCCCATTCTGTGGGTGTTCTTTTAATTCTATTAATAAAGTCTTTGGATGAGCACAGTCCACAATAGCGAAAAGATGGAATCAACCCAGATGCCCAACAACAGAAGAATGGATAGTTAAACTACGGTACATATACTCAATGGAGCACTACACAATGATAAAGAATAATGATGATTCCAGGAAACACCTCACAACCTGGTTTGAACTGGAAGACATTATGTTGAGTGAAAGTAGTCAGCAACAAGAGGACAAATATTGTATGAGACCTCTATGATAAGATCTCAAAAACAGACTTGTGTATAGAAGAAAAGACTCTTTGACAGCTGCAAGGGAGGGAAAGGAGAGAGGGTGAGGGAGAGAGAGTTTAGATTAGATAGTTACTAGAAATCTGGTTGGGAGAAATTGGTCACAGCACACATTAGAAACAAGAACAACATTAAGTGGACTTCAGCACAGCTTGAGTACTCCTTCCATCTCTGCTCAATATTGCAAGGATAGAGTAGCTGGGGCAGGGGGCACGGGACCATGCTCTTAGGTGAAATTGAGGCTAATTAGCACAACTAGCATTTTGCTAAGAGAGCTCTCTGCACCCCACATTGGTGAGTGGTGTGTGGGGTCTTAAAAACTGCCAATTTGCCATCCGACGGCACAGCAAGTGGTCCCAACTCAGCAGGAATGGATGCTCGCCAAGGAGCAAAATGACATGGGGTAAAGACAACCCAGAAGGTAGAGAGACTCACACAAGTGGGTGCCTACATCGACTTGGGACCAGAAGAACCAAATGGTGCCAGCCACCACCAGTGATAGTCACGATGGAGCTCGCTAAGTTGAGTCTCACTGGCAACACAAGAATAAAAAGAGGTGCATCCTGAGATCTCCACTAAAAGACCTCAATTGATGGTCCATCGGTTTCGGGGTTCCCTGGGAGCATGGCCCCTGGCCCTGATTGTGCCCCTGCCCATAAATCATAACGAAGATCCACTCCTTGGACACGAATGGATTGGACTTGACAATGCAAAGTGACGATATATTGTATGCACTTAATGGTTCTATACGTCTATAGGATATCAGCCTGCTGACCTCTGGTTGGAGGAAGGAGAGTGGTTGGAGAGGAGGGGAAAGCAGACTGTTGGGAAGATGAGACATGTATGGAGCAGAGAGGAATAGTGTGCTGTCACCGGACAGGGAGAGCAGTGGAAGCTGCATATAGGTAGGCATGTAAATTTATACGGGAATGTATATTTTCACTCAATTATAGCAGATAAAAGAAATAAAATTTAAAAAAAGACCTAAATGTTGAATCTAAAATGACAAAGCTCATCCAAGAAAAATTAAGGTCAGCAATGGAAGTTTGAATACACCACGTAGACAAACTTCAAAATCTGTCAAAGCACGATCAACAGAAGAGAAAATAGATAAATGGGAACTACAAAGAATCAAGCACTTTTACCCATCCAAAGACTTTATCAAACGAATTAAAAGATGACTCACAGAATGGGAAAAACTATTTGGCAACACTATGTCACACCGACACCTGATCTCCATAATCTATAAGGTACTACTAAATCTCAACAAGAAATGGATAATCAAATTAAGTGATGGATGAAGGAGATGGACTGACACCTCTCTAAAGAAGACTTCCAGGGATTCAAAGGACACATGCAGAAATATTAAGGAAATCCAAATCAAAACTACAGTGAGATACTATCTCCCCAAACAAGGTTGGCCATTATTCAGAAAACACAAAACAACAAATGCTGGAGAGGTTGTGGAGAAATCAGAACTCTCCTGCACTGCTGGTGGAATTGTAAAATGGCACAACCTTTTTGGAAAGCAATCTGGTGTTTCCTTAAAAAGCTGGAAATGGACATACCATTTGACCCCATAATCCCACTGTGTGGAATATATCCTACAGATGCATGGGCATTCATGTGAACAGATACATGGACACAAATGTTTGTTGCAGCACAGTCCACAACAACAAAAAGATGGAATCAACCTAAATGTCCAACAACAGATGAGTGGATAAATTGTAGTTTATATACTCAGTGGAACATTATGCAATAATGATAAAGAGCAATGATGATTTCAGAAAGCATCTCATAACCTGGTTTCAACTGGAAGACATTGTGTTGAGTGAAATTAGTCAGGGGTACAAGGACAAATATTGTATGAGACCCCTACTTTAAGGACTTAGAAACAGACTCAAGTACAGAAGAAAAGACTCTTTGATGGCTGCAAAGGAGGGGAAGGAAGGAGACAGAGGGTTGGTTATAGATTAGATAGTTGATAGAAATTCTGTTGGCAGAATGAAATTTGACAGAAATCAGTGACAGCACACATTAGAAAAAAGATCAGTTTAACAGGATCTCAACATAACCTGAAAACTCTTCCAATCTTAATGTAATATTGTAAGGACAGAGTAGCAGGGGCAGGGATCCAGGGACCATGCTCTCAGGGGACATCGTGGCCAACTGGTATAAACAGTCTATTGCTAAGGCAGTCTTCTCCACCCCATATTGGTGAGTGGCATCTGGGGTCTTAAAAGCTAGCAAGCTGCCATCTGAGGGACACCTAATGGTTCCAAATCAGCAGGAACAGATGATCACCAAGGACAAAATCAACATGGGGGAAAGAGAACCCAGAAGACGGAAGTCCTATGTGAATTGATGACTACATCAACAAGCGGCCAGAAGAATCAGATGTTCTCAGGCCACCCCCAGTGACAGCTGTGATGGGGCTCAGATAATTGAGTTCCAGCAGCAATGTGAAAATAAAAAGGGGTACACCCTGAGAACTTCACTAAAAGACCACAAATGATGGTCCAAAGGTCTGAGGGTTCCCCTGGGAACATGGCCCCTAGAACCAATGCTGCCCCTGATCATACATCATTACTGAAGTCAATTCGTCTGACAGGAATGGATCAGACTCTGTGACACAGAGTGACCAGATCGTGTGTGAACTTTATGGCTCTATACATCTATAGGATGTTGTCCTACTGGCCTCTTAGTAGAGGGGAGAGGAGAGGATAGAGAAGAGGGGACAGGGGATTAGTAGGAGGATATGACTTGTGTGGAACAGAAAGGAGGAGCGTACTGTCACCAGACAAGGTGAGCAGTAGTAGCTGCACATAGGAAAGCACACGAATTTAAACTGGATGGTACACTTTCACTCAATCACAATAAATAAAAAAAAGAGAGAAACTTACATTCTCACAGAAAAATAGTCAAAAGTCCAAATTTTGAACATCAACACCAGGGGAAGTCTTTGCTGGCTCTGGAGTAAGGTCCTTGTTGTCAGTCTTACTATGGACGGTGAACTTCTGGAGCACAGGGACCCCAGGTCCATTCCAAAGGACATGCTCTGGTCCTTACAGTGCTTCTTAGTTGTATGAGATCCCCAAACCTCTCTGCTAGCTTCTTTCTTTCATATCTCTAAAAATTGTCTCATGGAGCAATATAATTTTACACATTATACATTAAGTCCTGCCAGCCAAAACAACTGTCTTCCACTTTCCCTCATTAGTGTCATAGAGGCAAGATTTCCAATACAAAGGGACATGACACAGTACCAGGAATTGTGGCCTAGTCAAACTGCTACACACATTTTGAGAGGGACACAATTCAGTCCATGAAAGTATACAAGACATTGTCTTGCCATCCTTACTTCTCAACAGCACTCTGGCTGTACTTCTTCCAAAACAGATTGGTTCATGCTTCTGTCAATCCATAGTATATTCAATATTCCTGACTGTCAGGGGCGAAAAGAAACTGTGCCATAAAGATGGCGTTTGCTATCAGGAGCTCCTCCCCGAGACACTCCCGGTCTGATGATTAGCCTGCTAACGCAGTTCCTTTCTGGCGCGTGAACAGCTCGTGATTAGCTTTCTGATTGCTGGCCTCTGGAGCCCATAGCCACTCAGCTTCTCTTTGCAATGCTATGTTCTGCTCACGCACTACACATGAATCAGCTGTGCCTTATGATTGGTGGGATTGGACTATATAATGGGTGAGGGACATTGTAGTAGTTGTATAAAGAAGTACAAAGAAGCAAGAGAAGAATAAAGCAAGCAACTTGCAAGGCTCGTATCCATGTGTCCTGTCTTCTTTCCGCAGGCGGACAGTTAGGCAGCGACACCTGACTAGCACCACAATTGAAGTGTCAATTATTCTTCTGTCTTCCTTAGTCTTTTTCCAGCTTTCGCATGTGTATAATGCCACTGAAAATATCATGACTTGCATCAGATGCATTTAACCTTAAACATGACATTTCTACTTTTCAGTGCTTTAAAGAGATCTTTTAAGGGAGACGTTACCAAAGCAATGTGTCTTTTGATTTCGTTGCTATTGCTTCCGTTGTTGTTGTTTGTGGAACCAAGTAAAATGAAATCCTTGACTTCAGTCTTTTCTCCATTTATCACAATGTTGCCTACTGGTCCAGTTGTGAGAGTTTTTGTTTTCTTGCCGTTGAGGTGAAATCTGTACTGAAGGCTGTGGTCTTTGATCTTCATCAGTGTTTCAAGTCCTCTATCTTTTCAGCAAGCAAAGGTATGCCATCTGCATAATGCAAGTTGTTAATAAGCCTTCCTCCAATCCTGATGCCTTGTCCTTTTCCTATAGTGCAGATTCTTGAATTATTTGCTCAGCATACATATTGAATAGATGCAGTGAAAGAACGTAACTCTGACACACACCTTTCCTGGCTTTCAGACATGCAGCACCCCACTTTTCTGTTCACATGTCTGCCTCTTCGTTCACACACAGATTCCTATGAGCACAATTATGAGTTCTCAAATTCCCATGTCCACAATATTTTCTATAATTTGTTATAATCCACAGAGTTGAGTGCTTTTGTGTAGTCAATGAAACACAAGTAAGCCCCATTCTGGTAATTTTCTGCTTTCAGCCAAGATCCATCTGATATCAGCAGTGATATCCTTGGTTCCATGTTCTCTTCTGCATCCAGCCTGAATTTTTAGCAGTTTCCTATCAATATACAGCTGCATCCGTTTTTGAATGATATTTAGCAACGTTTTCCTTGCAGATAATATTAGTGATATTGTTTCATAGTTTCCACAATTGATTGGATCACCTTTCTTGGGGATAAGCTTAAATATGGAACTCTTCTGGTTAGTTGTCCAAGTAGATACCCTCAAAATGTCTTGCCATAGATGAATGAGTACTTCCAGTGCTTTATCTAGTTGTTAAAACATCTAAACTGATACTCCCTTAAATCCTGGAGTCTTGCTTTTTACCAATGTGTTCAGTGCAGCTTGAACTTCTTCCTTTAGTTCCATGAGTTGCTGATCATGCGCTATGTCTTGAAATAGCTGAAAATCAACCAATGCTTTTTGGTATAACGACTCTATTCCTTGTTTTAGGCTGGGTTTTCTAGGGAAGCAAAATTAGTAAGACGTGTATGTACAAGGAAAGATCTCCATATAAAGGAAACAGCTCACGTTATTGCAGAAGCTGAATGTCCCAAGTCCCGGCACAAGCCTCATGTGGCCTTGGGAGCTGGTGAACCCCAGGTCAGTAGGTCAGAGACCAGAGTTCCAGATCACTGGTTGTGTAGGTCAGCGGATCCTGAGCTGGTGGCGAGATGGAGAGGCTGGCTGTAGAGGCTGTAGAGGCTGGCGAACCCAGGATTGGCAGATCAGGAAACAGGACTCTCAAGCACCAGCTGTGAGGGTTGATGAATCCAACAGCTGCTAGTTCAGGTCCAGGAACCAGACTCCAGAAGAGAGCATGCTGGCTACGTGAGTAGACCAGCCATAGGTGGTGGAAGGCAGACAGATGAGAGCTGAGGAGCGGGAAGCCACCACAGTCCCTGCTCTGCTACTTGATACAGCAGCCAAACATGGAGTGGTCAAGTGGACATAATCCTGACCACCACACCTTCCATCTTCTTTTGTGGCTTCCTGCATCGTTTAATATTTTCCCCGTAGAATTCTTTACTATTGCAACTAGAGGCTTGAATTTTTTCTTTAGTTCTTTTACCTTCAGAAATGCTGGATGTGTTCTTCTCTTTGATTTTCTACCTCCAGGACTTTGCACTTGTAATTATAGTACTTTACATTGTTTTCTCAAGCCAATCATGGAAATACTCTGTTCAGTTCTTTTACTTCATCATTTCTTCCTTTTGCTTTAGCTACTTGATGTTCAAGAGCAGGTTTCAGTCTCATCTGACATCACATTTGGTCTTTTCATTCTTTTCTGTCTGTGTATGATCTCTTGCTTTCTTTATGTGTGATGTCTTTGATGTCATTTCACAACTTGTCTGATCTTCTCTCGTTAGTGTTCAACATGTCAGATCATTCCTTCAGATGGTCTAAACTCAAGGTGACATTTTTGGCTCTTGTGGACTTGTTCTAACTATCTTCGTTTTCAGTTTGAACTTGTGTATGAGCAACTGGTGGTCTGTACTGCAATCACTACCTGTTTTGACTAACAATACTGAGCTTTCCCGTTGTCTATTTCCACAGACATAGTTGATCTAATTCCTGTGTATTCCATATGGTGAAGTCCATACGTATAGCTGACATTTATGTTGGTGAAGAAAAATACTTCCAATGAAGTAGTGGTTGATTGTTCAAAATCATGACATTTAGCATCATTTCTATCACTAAGGCCATAATTTCCAACTACTGATTATTCTTTGTTACCCGCTTTTGAATTCAAATCACCAGTAATTTTCACTGCATCATGATTGCATGTTCAAACAATTTTGGACAGCTGAAGCTTTTGAAAATCTTCAATTTCTTCATCTTTGACCTTTGTGGTTGGTGTTTAAATTTGAGTAATAGTCATAGAATTAACCTTCCTTATAGGAATATGGATGTTATCTTTTCAGTGACATCACTATACTTCAGGATAGATTTTGAAATGCTCTTTTTGATGACGAATGCAACACCACTCACTTTCAGGTTGTCACTCCTGGTGTAGTAGACTATATGACTGTCTGGTTCAAAATGGCCAGTACAGTCCATTTCAGCTCACTAATGCCTAACATACAAGTGTTGATGTGTTTTCCATTTCATTTTTGACAGTTTCCAATTTTACTATATTCATGCTTCTTGTATTCTGCATTTTGACTGTTAACAAATGTTTGCAGCAATTTCTTCTCATTTGAAATTGTACGGTATGAAGGTCCTGAAAGCTTGACTCCAGCCACATCATTAAGGTCAACTCTCCTTTGAAGAAGCAGCTCTGCCCAGTCATCTTTGTGTGCCTTCCAACCTGGAGAGCTCATCTTCTGGCAATGTTCCATTGCTGTCCACAGGAAATTTGCTGGCTAATTCTTTTCAGAAATGGACTACCAGGTCCTTCTTCCTAGTCTGTCTTGTCTAGAAGCTCAGGTGAAATCTGACTCTCATGGGGGACCCTGTGGGTATCTGAATACCTGTGATATGACTTCCAGTATCACGTAACACACACCCCCACACAGTATGACAAACTGACAGACAAGTGGGGGTCATAGTAGTATTGTTTGCAAAATGTTACTTTTATTTATACAGACTTTACCATGAAACAACTGTTATTGACAGTAGAGTGCCTATGTGGTATGATTGAATTTCTCAAAAACAATTACGATTTTCTGAAGCATATTTATAATAACATCAGTCTGTGTTTTTGTGAATACTACACTATATAAAGGGTCAGTGAAAAAGAGGAAGACCCTCAACGAGATGGATTGACACGATGGCTGCAACAATGGGCTTAAGCATACAAACAATTGTGGACATGTCACAAGGCGGGGCAGTGGTTTGTTCCATTGTTCGTAGGGTTGCTGTGAGTCAGACTGACTCAGTGGCACATGACAACAACAACAACACACTTTACAATTTTCTTAGTGTCTATAACTTTGGCAAAAGTTATTTGCACAAGGTACATTCTTTACGGATGGCTGATAAAGAGAATGCTGTTCACTTTAGAAAGCAGGATTAAAAATGAATTTTTTCCACCATTATAATTTATTGCTTACAATGTTTTCTAAACTTCAGTGTCTAATGACTTTCAAAACATGTTAGCAATTCTTATTTTATACCACTATACTTCACCTTCACAAATCAAGTAATTGATGGGATCTTTCTCCACAGTCTGATGTAAGTTACTAATGTGTTTATAGACATTATTAGAGTCTCTACGGAAAATATCCTCTTTCCCAATAACAGATTTTTTGTTTCTTGAATGACATTTAACCTTTGCCCATTGTTAAACAATGGTAGAAATAAAACAAAAACACAGTGCAAGTGACGTTCAACTTCAGAAATTTTGAAGCATGAAGATCTTAAAAAAAGAGAGATAGAAACTCTTTTTGTAATGAATGAGATTCATATGTCAAAGTAAAAGTGTGAGCACATAACTTGCAACACATGAAAGTGATTGCTTAAGTTCATAATAATATTCATATGGAATATATTTAATATTGTTAGTATATGTAATATATACTATTTAATACTCGACGGCACTTGGCTTTTATATATGATATTCATATGGAATATATTTAATACTGTATATATTTCATATTATATCAATATAAACAATATTAAATGTCTTCCATATGAATATTATTATCTATGTTACTGAGAATATACACATGCTGTATTACCCTGAGAAACATATGGGAGAAGACTAAACCAAATACAGTGAGGAAATGAAGTAGAAAAGTGCCTATTTTTATTAAAATATGTATCTTTAACTTTAGATTCATACATATATAGATATTCATACCTTTTTTATTAGCAATTGTCTTGGCCTATGTCAGCCATGGGTATTATCTTCTATAACATTGCTAACTAGTTTACTGTTTCCCTTGACTGAATTAGAATCTCACTTGCATGTGCTTCAATTGTATTATTATTTAATCAGTGTTTGCTTATTTTTTGTAATCGGATCATAGGAGATATTTTTATATCATTTCTCTACGGCAAGCATCAATGGTTTCATTAATTATTCAGGTTAATTGTGACTATTTCATTTAGATCGGTGTTTTAAAGCTGTGAACTTTTGATCTGTTTAATCACTTTTTTATATCTATTCAGTTAAAAATACACATAGAATGAGAAATGAAGTTTTTGCTTCTAAAACGGGCAGACTAGGCAGTACAGATGACTTGCAACATCACAACTGCAATAAAGACCCAAGAAATAGGGTGAATCATATGTAGATGCCAACTTTGGAACCCTGAGAAACAAAGTTAAGAATCAGACTCAACGTGGAAAGAGAGACTGTACAAAAACAGAGTACATGGAGAATTATTGATCATCAACTCCCTGCCAACCAAACCTGCACCATACCACCACAGAGAGAAAAAGCAACCAGTGTTCCCAGTCAGTGCTCCATTACCTGGTGCAGCCAAACAGGAGCAACTCAGTACTCATGTCCAGAGCCAAGCAGGAGTTAAATTCGCTCACCTTACCCACGGGTCTCCTCCTGTCTCCTATGTTAGAGGATGCTGACATGCCAGTCTCCCCATTCCCCTCACATACTCTTCCATGTGGTCACAGTCTAGTGGCACTCACCAACTCCCCATACCATGAGCCAAGGGCCCATGGATAGCCCCATATCCTTACTCAGCCACTTGTGCCAGGGGAATCCTAGACTGACAGCATCCTTCTGTCTACCTGACCACTGGTGCTGGAGGCCTGTGAAACAGTGGCACCTGCTTCTCTACCCAAACACCCATTCTGGGAGCTTGTGACTTGATGGCACTTCTTTTTCCCATCCAACCCAAGCCAGGACCTGCAGACCTACTTCTCCATCTAGCTATTGGTGTCAAGGGGCCAGGAACAAGTGGAACTACCTTTTCTTCCTAGTCAGCTATGCTGGGGGTTCAAGGATCAGGGACATGTGCTCCTGTGCCCAGTCACACACATCAGAGATGCGTGTATCAGTGGTTTTTGTTTCACTACCCAGCTTCTGGAACTAGGAGTCAATAAACCAGAAGTGCCAACTCTTTGCCAAGCTACCTGCAATGGTGCCTGCACTGTGCTGAGGACTTGAGGTATGTTGGCACACTATCCCCGGCTTCATGTTTTAGAGGACAAGGACACATTCTGCTAGCAGGCACTCATGGACTGGTGGTATTTTCCCAGCTCCACCCCTACATTATCTCTTCCGGAAAAGGAGGCTTATGCCTACAAAACCCACCCTTGGACAGGCTGAACTACCAAACGACATTAATGAGAGTTTCTGAACCATCTGACAGGTGAATGATGATCCAGGAATCCTTCCCCTAGTAATGTGCAAAACAATACTCAATCTATCAACCAACGAGAACTCTCCAGCCACTCACACCCAGATGACAGGCTGGACAGATAAGTATCTCGAGCAGTGACAGCCACATTACTAGCTACTCTGTAAGACCAGCATTCAGAGACCCACACTCACACCAAGTGGCTGCTCCAATCACCCAAAGACGGGTGATGAGAGCTCCAATGTGGCAGGGGTAACGACTAGAGTAACAAACGCACACTCTCACCATGTGGATATTTCAAAGCAAAAAATGAGTACAGTACACACAAACGTACAATGAATGCAAATGATAACAGCTTAGTACCTTGCAGAAAACAGACAATATTAAATCACATAAGGAAGCAAGTTAAGATGCTGCTATGGATTGCATTGTGCCCCTCCTCTCCCCCCAAAATGTGTGTATCTATTGGTTCAGTTGCGAGTCCCAATATGATGTGATTTTTCTCATGTGTTGTGAATGCTGCATCTATGATGCTAGTGAGGGAGACTAGGTGGCAGCTGTGTTGGTAAGGCAGGACTCAGTCTACAAGTATGGATTGTGCTGAGGTCATCTCTTAGAAATAAAAAGAAAGGGAAATGAGGAGAGTACTGAGAACTTCCTGCCACCAACAGAGCAGCACTGAGAGCAGGACCTGAAGTTTCTATGCTAGATGCTCTCATTTTGAATTTGGACTCTTAGCCTATCAGACTGTGATAATTTCTCATAACTATCAGACTGTGATAATTTCTCATAGTGAGTGGATTTAAAGCTTATGAATGGATTTGCTCTTACTGGACTGTGACAAAATTCTCTTCTTAAAGCCATCCATTTGTGGTATTTTCTGTTACAGCAGCACCAGATGACTGAGACAGATGCCTACAACAAGCCATTAAAATAAACCAGAAAAACTTTCAGAGAGAGAAATTGTAATGGAATTACCTGACAATGGATTCAGAAGATTAAAATGTAGAGTTTTTGAAGATACCAAAGAAAACAGACAAATATCAAGGAAAACATATACAAATCCAAGGAAAACAGACAAAACAATACACAAGATAACAGCAAACAACAAAAGAGAAAAATAGAAACATACAGAAATGGTGACTAGAAATTCAAATGGTTAACAATAAAATTTCAGAACAAAACAAATCAATAGAAGGGCATAGGATCAGAATGGAATCAATGGAAGACAGATGATAGATGACAGAAGACAGATGACAGATACATTGATATTGATTTGTTTGAGGCAAAACTGGGTGGGGGGAGAATGAAGAAAAATAAAGGAAGCTTAAGAATTATGTGGGACATTGCTGAGACAAAAAATCGACACATGATCAGAATTCCAAAACAACAACAAAAAACAGAAATGTCAAAGATTAGCTGGTAGGAAACTTTGTTAGTATCACAAAAGGCAACAAGATAACCATCCATGAAGCTCAACAAACCCCATATCAGATAGATTCCAAAGAAAAGTCACCAAGATATATTGTAATTAAAATTGCCAAAACCAAGGAAAACTGAATCCTGAGAGAAGCTCAGGAAAAATTAAAAGTTACCTACAAAGGAGAACTAGTAAGATCAAACTCTGATTATGCAAGAGGAACAATGCAGGCAAATAGATAGTGGTACGATGTCTAGCAAACCTTGGAAGAAGAAGCAAAAATTGTCAGCCAAGAGTTATGTATCCAGAAAATTGTCCCTGAAACATAGTGGTAAAACTGTGATGTTTCCAGATAAACAGAAATTAAAGGAATTAATAAAAAAAGAAACAGACTGGTATTAGGAGAAATATTAATGCAAGTCCTGTAGAAAGTTAACAAAAACTTGAAACAAAAATGTGTGATTAGGAGAAAGAACAGCGTCAGCAATATACCAACTAGATGAAGAATTCTCAAAATAAAAAAGTTAAACGATGGAAAAGAAACAAGAGACATTAATCTGTAATTCAAGACAACACAAAACAAAAATGTGGAATAGAAGATGTAGTCATAGAACCTTCACATGAGGAGGAAGTCAAGTGATATTAAGAAAACAAAGACTGTGTTAAAGTTAGGAAGATAAATTGCAAGGTAAGCACAAAAAAGTTAACAAACTTACTCATCGAAATAAAAAGGAGAAAAAGCTAAAGACACAGCACAAAATCAACAGCAAAATAAATTAAAGAAAAAAAACGACCGTCAAAGAAAGTCAGCACAGAAAATTAAATGGAAGGAAGAAACCATCAACATCACGAAAAGAAAGCACAGCAAAATGACAGCTGTAAACTCGTGTCTACCAATATTCACTCTCAATACAAATGGCTTAAATGTACCAATAAAAGTGACAGAGTGGTAGTAGAGAAAGCAGAGAGGGAAGGAGTATGTATAAATTAACTTACATACAGAGAGAAATTTCCTTCAAGGAAATGACACATATATGGTCGTGAGATAATAGCTCACACAACTGTGAAGATTGGCAAGTCTAAAATTCTATGTGTCAGGTGACAGGCTGAAGACTTGCTGACTCATATTATTATTGCAGGGATGACGAACTCAAAATGTACAAGTCATGTGGCAGGCTGGAGGTTTCTGCTGACTCACAGAGCTGTGGGAGTGAACAAATCCAAAATCTGCACGTTAAGTGGTATTATAGATTAAATCGTATCCCCTAAAATATCTGTCAACTTGGGGAGGTTATGATTCCCAGTATTGTATGATTGTCTACCATTTCGTCATTTGATGTGTTTATGCACTGTAAATTCTGTCTCTATGATGTCAATGATATGGTACTAACAGCAGTTATGTAAACTCAGTCTTTGAGGCTAAACTACAATTCAAGCCAACCTCTTTCAAGATATACAAAGAAAAAACAACAGGGAGACATAAAGACCTCACATCCACCAAGAAAACTGTGCTGGGAGCAAAGCATGCCCTTTGGACCTGGGGTTCCTGCACAGAGAAGCTCCTAGATGAAGGGGAGATGGATGACACGGAAGGACCTCCTTCCAGAGACAACAAAGAGGGGAAATCACTCCTGGAGCTGGTACCCTGAATTCAGACTACTACTTTCTTGGATGATGAGAACATAAAACTTTTTTTTGTTAAAGCCAGCCACTTGTGATATTTCTGTTATAGCAATACTAGATACTTAAGGCAGGTAGCAAATCAGAGTCTTCTCCAGGTTTACATCCTAAGAACTAGAAGTCAGACAATAAGAAGAGTGCAAGGTCTAGAAAGAAAGAAAGCTTTTCCAGAACATCCATATAAATGCTGGAGACAGCCTACACCCCCCAAGGAAATGCCTCTTTCAAGTGACTGGCTGCTCATATTGGATTACCATAGGCAAAGTTATTACATTATGTCTGTCAAATTGTCCAGAATTATAGCCTAGCCAAGTTGATGCTAAAAGTAACCATTACATTCACATATCTACACATGTACATAGATATTTCTTTGTTTATATGTGTGTACATACATACAACTATAACAGAAGAAAACAAATACATTGCCATTACTTTCAACTCATAGCAACCCTATAGGACAGAGTAGAACTGCCCCATAGAGTTTCCAAGGAATGCCTCAGAAATTTGAACTGTCAGCTTTTTGGCTAACAACTGTAGCCCTGAGCCACTTTGCCACCAGGTCAATATAGGTATATAGGTATACAGGTTTATAGGTATTGTAAGAGAATTTTTAAATACTGTTAATGAAAGTTAGCTGTTTAAAATCACCATCTTAAAAGGTAATCATTACATGAGAGAGAAAAAAACAGATAGTTCTCCTAAGCCCATGAATCCAGAGAAAAATTCATAAATAAGGAATAATAATTGGCTTAGGTATGCATAATACTGTCACTTCTGATTTCAAAGCTCATTAGTTGTATAAGTGGGAATGTGAATATGAAAGTAATGAGATGTTATGATTGTAGGCTTATTATATTGATCACCTTCAGAACTTCCCACATTCTCATCCAGTTATAATTTCTTTCTACTTACAGTTTCAATATGTATCTATTTCATAAAAATCATTTTATTTGTCATTTCTGTGGAAGTAACTCTATTTGTCAGTCTATTATGCCTTGAATGTAATGGTTTACCTCAGACCAGATCATATTTTATTCTGTTTTTCAGCAAAGTCATTGTATTTGTACCAATACTTAAAGAACTTACTGCTGCTTGTGAAATGCAAAGTGTCAGAATAATTTTCAATTAGATCATAATGTAATATAAACTATTCCACCAATTTTGAAATATGAAAGGACGGTGAGTTCCTTAATGCTAATGTAGTGCCTCCCAAACTGTGGTCCCATACAAACAACAAAAATCAACAAGAAACTTGCAAGAAAATCATATTATCAGAGTCCGTCCATGGTGTACTCAGTAAGAAACTCACGGGATGGCATTCAGAAATCTCATTTTAACAAGCCCCCCAGGTATATCTAATCTACATTAAAGTGTGAGGACTACTGCACTGCAGTAGAGATCCCTGCTCATCATCACTGCTGTACGGCTACACGGTTGCCGACCTTATTAGCCTTGCTGCTAGGTGAGAACACTACCCCAAAGAAGAAAGCAAGTGTTGTTTCGTGGCTGAGAAATAGATCTTAGAAGCCTCAGGATATTGACGGTCGTTCTATCTCCTTCCCTGGGGAGGAGCACTGAAATCTTTCACAACAGTATTGTAAGAATCAGAGCTCTCAGCTCTTGAGCATGAGTCGCCTCTGTGCCAGGCATCCTGCAACTTGCTTAATCCTCTAAGAGACTTCATAAAGAGTACCTACCAGTATTTATTTGGTCTCCAGGTGCATATATTTGAAGCAATTATGTTTTTTATTTCAAAATGTATTGTCTTCACTCTCCTACACTAGGCTTTTTACTTGTGTTCTTCCTCATTCAGCTCTCCTCGTAGAAGAGACAACCATCCTTATTGTTTCCATGTAACAATCTTTGGATGTGATTTGTAAAATAAGTATAGTGGTTTTGTGTATATATTACACAATATAATTTTTAACAGCTCACGAGTCGGATCCGACTCAACGGCACTTGGCTTGTCTTGGCTTAGTAAATATACTTCACACATTACACAATTCACCCATATAAATTATACAATTCAATGGCTTTTAGTACATTCATAGTAATGTATCCTTTACCACAGTGTTAGTTTGTCACGTTAGCCCCCTTCAAAAACCCAAAACTCTGATCATTCACCCTAGAACTTACTCTTCACTCTCAACTCTAGGAAACCACTAACTACTTCCTGCTTCTATAGTGTTTCCTTTTATAGACATTTCATATAAACGGGATCATACAATCTATGACTGAATTTGTTATAGTTAGTATAATTTTATCAAGGGTCATCAGTTCAATACATGTATAACAATATTTATCTTAGTCATCTGGTACTTCTCCAACAGAAACACCACAAGTGGATAACTTTAACAAAGAATGGTTTATTCTTACACAGTCCAGTAGGCTACAGGTGAGAAGTCAGGGTCTGCTCCAGGGATAGGCTTTCCCTCTTTGTTGGCTCTGAAGGAAGGTCCTTGTATTACATTAGTCTTTAGCCAAGGAGGCTCTTGGTGCAGGAACCTCAGATCTGACGGACATGCTCTATTCCTGCGGCTGCTTTCTCGATGGTATGAAGTTCCCAGTTCTCTCCTTGCTTCCCTTTCATCTTTTGGAGGATTTAAGGACGAAAGATGGTGCAAGCCACACTCCAGGGATACTCCCTTTACACTGGAGCTGGGACACGACCTTAGGAAGGGTTTTAGAGTCCCTTTCTAATCCCCTTTAACATAATTCATTCTATTAACCACAGGAAGAGATTAGGATTTACAGCATTAATTAGTTGATTGCCACTTGGGTTGTTTGCATGTTTTTACTTCTATGAATAATGCTGCAACAAATGTGTGCAAGATTTTGTGTGGACGTATTATTTCATATTTCTTGGGAACCCTGGTGAAATAGTAGGTAAGAACTTGACTGCTAACTGAAAGGTTGGCAGTTCAAATCTGACAGCTGCTACTGGGAAAAATTATGAACTAGTCCTACTGTATCCTATGGTGTCACTATGAGCTGTAATCCAGTCGACAGCAATGGGTTTGGGTTTGGTTTGTGGTTTGGGGCATATACCTATAAGTGGCATTACTAGATGGTATGATAACTTTATGTTTAATGTTTTGAAGAATTGCCAGATGGTTTTCCAAGAAACATATGCTGTTTTATGCTCACATCAGCAGTATAGGAAGGTTTCAATTTCTCCACATTGTCACCAATGCTTGTTATCATCAGATTTGTTGATTACAGCCCTTGTAGTGGATGTGTAGTGGCACCGCACTGTCATTTTGATTTGCTTTTCTATTCTGGCTGATAATGGTGAACATCTTTGCATGTACTTACTGTCAGTTTGTGTATCTTCTTCAGAGAAATGTCTATTTAGATTATTGGCCTTTTTAAAAAAATTTGTTTGTCTTTTCATTATTCAACTGTTAGATTTATTTCTATATTAGAAGTATAATATATCTTGTAACATGTATGAGTAGGAACGCTGGTGGCCCAGTGTTTGTTAGTCAGAAGACTGGTGGTCAAACCTGCAAGCCTTCCCGTGGGAAAAAATTTAGCAATCTGTTTCTGTGAAAACACAGCCTTATAAGCCCTATGCGGAAGTTCTATTCATCCTAAGGAATCACTGTGAATTGAGATCAGTTTGACAGCAACAGGTAATACATACAAGTATAACATGTCAAAATTTTCTCTCGTTTTGTAGATTGTCTTTTCACTTTTGTGACTGTGTTACTTGAAGTACAAAAGTTTTAAATTTTGATGATGTAGAGTTTAATTTTTCTTTCGTTGTTTATAATTCTGGTATCATAACTAAGAAACAAATGCCTAATCTAAAGCCATAAAGATTTAAATGCTGTTTTCTTCTAAATGTTTTGTAAATTAAGCTCATATTTAATATTTTCATCTATTTGGGGTTAACTTTTACATATGACATAAGGTAGGTGTCAAACTTTCCTCTTTTGCATGTGGAATTCCTATTTCCTGAGATCAATCTGCTGAAAAGCTATTCTTTCCTGATGGAGTGACATTGACATCCTTGTTGAAAATCAATTTGCCCATAACGCATGAATGTATTTCTAATTCTATTCCACTGTTTTATATATCTGTTCCTGTGCCAGTGCCATGCTGTTTGCCTAATATATTTTTTTCCATCCTTTTTCTGTGGAAAATTAGATTCTTTGAATCTGAATTACATCTCCTGTTGATAGCAAATAATTCTGATTGTTTCATTTGATCTGACAGTTGCTGTCTTTTGATTGGATTGTTTAAACCATGAACATTTTGTTGGTATTCATACAGTTGAATTGACACTCCCATTTTACTTTTTGTTTTCTATATGCCCCGTATCTTCTGATGCCTCAATTCAGCATTTAGTGCTTTCCTTGTCATTCACTAAATGCTTTTTAGTATAATCAATTAGTCCTTTGAAAACACTTTATTTTTTTTACTTGTTTTCACAGTGTACGTAAAACGAGCCTCAGATGCTACAGGGATGTGGAGAAAACAGAATTCTTATACATTTCTGATAAGGGTGTAAACTAGTAAAGTAAAACAAACTTATACCCCATGAATAAATGGTTATATTTCTAAATATATACCAGCAGAAATGAATAGATGAGAGATATATAATAAGATACATGTACTGTGTTGATGTTTGTTTTTGTTTTGTTTTCTAAGTTGTTTTTTTTTTTTTTCTTCTTCTTCTTTCCAGATCTTATTGTAGGTACCAGTGACATGAGGCTTTCTCTTATTTACTACCATAACCACTATTTTCTGGAAGAATGATTATCATATTATAGATGCTTAATTATTACTTCTGGCACAAATGAGTCCTTTGTATACACGAAACCAAAATTTCAAGTTACAGACCACTGAATTTACTTACTCTGCTCTTCAAGGAACCATCATCCCTCAGCATACACATATACATCACACACACAGACACACAAACACACACACACACACAGGATGCAAAAGTTCAAATTCCAACTCTGACATTTCCTAGATGTGTGTTCTTGGGAAAATCACTTCTTCTGTCCATGCTTGATTTCTTATCTGTTAAATGTGGATTACAATAGCTTTCACTCCTAGGTCATTGTGAGAAAAAATGTTTGATCATCCACAAAACACCTAGAGTTCTAAAATATTTTGTTGTTATATAATTTAGTATTATTTTAGTCTTCTGTTACTACTCTAACAGAAATACCACAAAGTAGACAGCTTTAACAAAGCAAACTTTATTCTTACACAGTCCAGTAGGCTAAAAGTTTGAATTCAGGGTGCTGCTCCAGTGGAAATCTTACCTTCTGTCAGCTCTGGAGGAAGGTCCTTGTGGTGCATCAGTATTTGGTGAGGGAGCATCTCTGTGCAGGAGCCTTGAGTCTGAGGGATATGCCATTCCTCCAGTGCAGTTTTCTTGATGGTATGAGGTTCCCAACTCTTTGCTTGCTTCTGCTTTCCTTTTATCTCTTACAGGATAAAAAGTGATACAAGCGAGGGTGGAGTGAAGATGGCGGACTAAGCCTATGTCTCCTTCTATCCCTCTGGAAACCAAGACCTGAATTGACAATCAAACAGAGACTTCTGATCACGTAATCAGCCTCAGGACACGGCACAGAGCTGTTAACTGGGACTTCATACCACTCAGCGAAAAACCTCCTCTCTTTTGCTGACTCCCGCTCCTGGCTAGCCCCGGCTCTCACGGACGGAAGGTAAACGCACCAGTTTGACTTTTTTTTTCCTCTGTCTCGGCTGGCGGGCGGAGCTGGGTCTTCCCTGGCGGCTGGACTCGGACGTGCTGCTGGGGGGATAGGCAGGTGAAATTCCCATATTCTGAGAGCCAGGCTCGGGACTCTGCTAATCTAGCCACTTTGAGCCTTTTGTTTTGTAGCTGCCTCAGCAGGGTTTGTGTGGAGCTCCGCGGTCAGGGTGCCAGACGACATGTTTAGCAGGACCTTGTTCTTAGCCTGGGAGCCAGCGCCTGCAAATGGGACAGCGCTTCTCCAACAGAAAAGTAGTGATTTTGCACAGTGCTGCCTACGTTGGGGGCTCTGAAACAGAATCATAGGAATCACTACCTCTCGGCACCTTTAGCCCCTCTGTCTGCTTCCTGTGTGTAGGACGCCATCTTGGATATGGTGGCCGCAGCTGGACCTAATTCTTAGCTTGGGAGCCACAGCCTGCCCACAGGAGAGTGCTTTTCTATCACAAAACCAGTACTCAACGCAATGTTGGCTAAGGCTAGACACTGTGAGCAGAGGCCAACAGGGCAGCAGCATGGCTGTATTCTGAACTAGTTTGTTATCATCTGGGGTTGGATATAGTGGCACTTACTTTGTCATACGAGAAGAGGGACCTCTACACCTGAAAACCTAACTGACTTGTGAACTGGTCAGATACCTTTTGCTTTACATTTGAAGACAGCCTAGAGAAACATTTGCAATCCATCCTCACAGTACCTCTTCCAGCCTCTGTATACACACATGGGACCCAAAAAGCAACAGACAATTGTGGCATACAAGCAATCACTCATGGCTTCAGAAGGCTCCCAAACAAAGCAACCAAGGAGTTTTCTAGATGAAGAAATTTTTATGAAAGCATCAGGAAGTGAATACAAATTGATTGTATACAGAGCCCTTCTAGGCCTTATACAAAATGCAGGAGAACAAAGTGAAAAATTAAGCAAGTTGTTCAATCAGATGGAACACCAGTACTCTGAAATCCAACAGATCAAGAAGAAAATCAAAGACATAGAAACTTCCATGCAAACCCAAGAAAACAGAATGGAACAATTGGAAAAAAGAATTTCTGACTTGGAAGACAGAGCTACTGATGCCAGTGTCTATGAGCAGACATCAGAAAAAAGAAACAAGAAAAATGAAGAAACGTTAAGAAGCATGTGGGACTCTATTAAGAGGAACAACCTTCGATTAATTGGAGTCCCTGAACAGGGTGAGACATCTGAGAACACAGAGAGTATTGTTGCTGAGCTGCTGAAAGAAAACTTCCCAGAAATCATGAAGGAAGAGAATATAGACATCTCAGATGCATATCGTACGCCACCCAATATAAATTTCAAAAGAAAGACTCCAAGACATATTATAGTCAAGCTTAAGAAAATGAAACACAAGCAGCAACTCTTAAAGGCAGCAAGACTCAAGGCAAAGCTAACATTCAGAGGGAAACGCTGTAGGCTCTCGTCAGATTTCTCAGCAGAAACCATGCTGACATGGAAACAGTGGCATGACACATTCAAAGTCTTGAAGGAGAAGAACTTCCAACCAAGAATTATATATCCTGCAAAACTGTCTTTCAAATACGGAAATGAAATTAAGACATTCCCAGATAAACAGAAACTCAGAGACTTTGTAAAAAACAAACCCAAACTACAAGAAATACTGAAAGAAGTTCTTGGCTTTGGCTTAGAAGAACAAAACCACTAACTTTATATTTTAGAACTACACACTACTCAATACTCTACTCATTAAGGGAAGGCTCCAAAGTAAGTCACAGCTTTGATATGGAAAGAAGCAATCCAGTGATCATCATGAAAACTATGGTGTCATCTTAATAAAAAGAGGGATGTACTACAGTCGTTATAGTCCTTCCAGATGGAGAAGAAGATGACCAGACTGGTAGTAATTAAAATTGGGTTTATAAATAGTTTATTAGTGGGGTTCATAGGGGCAGCTGTAAAGCACAACAAAGATGTATCATACCATTTCAAGAAATCTAACACACGAGTCTCAACAACTATAAAACCAGCTCGGAAAAAGGTGAAAAATCAACTCACAGAAAAGAGTGTCCCAGAACAGACTAATAAGAACAACAGAAAAAACATCAACATAAAAATAAACATATCACAATGGCAGCAGTGAACACATACCTATCAATAATTACATTGAATGGGAATGGACTGAATGCTCCAGTAAAGAGACACCGAGTGTCATCTTGGATCAAAAGACACGACCCATCCATATGTTGTCTACAAGAAACTCACTTGAGACCTAAAGACAGGAAGAAACTGAAAATTAAAGGATGGAAGAATATATATCAAGCTAACAATGAACAAAGAAGAGCAGGGGTGGCAATTCTAATCTCAGACAAAATCAATTTTAATGTCAAAACTACCATCGTGGACAAAGATGGTCACTATTTATTGCTAAAAGGTTCAACACAAGCAAGACTTAACTATATTAAATATTTATGCACCTAATGTCAGAGCACCTAAATATGTCAAAGAAAAACTGACTACACCCAAAGAGAGTTAGATGACTCCACAATAATAGTGGGAGACTTTAACACTCCACTCTCATTACTACACAGATCATCTAGAAAAAAAGCTCAGTAAAGATACAGAAGACCTCATTGACACAATTAACCAACTAAACCTCATTGATATATACAGAACTTTCCACCCATCAGCAGACAACTGCACCTTCTTCTCCAGTGCACATGGAACATTCTCCAGAATTGACCACGTGATGGGCCATAATGCAATGCGCAACAAAATCCATACCATTGAATTACTGCAAAGCATCTTCTCAGATTATAAAGCCATCAAAGTTGAAATCAATAGCAGAAATAACAGAGATAGAAAGTGGAACTCTTGGAAACTTGAACAACATCTTGCTCAAAAAAACATGGGTTGTAGAGGAAATCAAGGATGAATTAAAGAAATTCATGGATTCCAATGAGAACAAAAACACTTCCTACCAGAACCTATGTGATACAGCCAAAGGAGTGCTCAGAGGTCTGTTTATCTCCATAAATGCACACATCTGGAAGGGAGAAAGAAACCAAATCAAGGAACAAACTCTTCAGCTTGAACAAGTAGAAAGAGAACAACAGAGGAACCCCTCGGGCACCACAAGAAACAAGATCATAAAGATTAGAGCAGAGCTAAATGAATTAGAGAATAGAAAAACAATTGAAAAAATTGAAAAGACCAAAAGCTGGGTTTGAAAGATCAACAAAATTGATAAACCACTGGCTAACCTTACTAAAGAAAAGCAGGAAAGGAAACAAATAACCCAAATTAGAAATGAGAGGGGAGTTGTCACCACAGATGCAACAGAAATCAAAAATATCATAACAGAATACTATGAAAGACTGTACTCTAACAAATTTGAAAACCTAGGGGAAATGGACCAATTCCTTGACTCATACCACCTACCCCAATTATCACAACATGAGGCGGAACAACTTAATAAACCCATCACAAAGGAAGAGATTGAAAACATCATGAAAACACTGCCAACCCTAAAAAGTCCGGGCCCAGATGGCTTCATGGCAGAATTCTACCAAGCATTTAGAGAAGAGTTATCCCCAATACTACTGAGACTATTTTACAGTATAGAAAGGGATGGAGTTCACCCAATCTCATTCTATGAAGCCAGCATACCCTGATACCTAAGCCTGGGAAAGATCCAACAAAGACAGAGAATTACAGACTGATATCACTCAGGAACCTAGATGCAAAAATCTTCAACAAAATTCTTGCCAATAGAATACAACAACATATCAAGAAAATAATCCATCATGACCAAGTGGGATTCATACCAGGGATGCAAGGCTGGTTCAACATCAGGAAAACAATAAATGTGATAAACCACCTAAATAACAGAAAAGACAAGGATCACCTGATTTTGTCCGTTGATGCAGAAAAGGCATTTGATAAAGTCCAACACCCATTCATGCTAAAAACTCTTAGCAAAATGGGCATAGACAGCAAATTCCTCAACACAATAAGGGCCATTTATACAAAGCCAATTGCCCACGTCATCCTGAATGGAGAGAGACTGAAAGACTTCCTCTTGAGATCAGGAACTAGACAAGGATGCCCACTGTCACCTCTCCTATTCAACATTGTGCTAGAAGTTCTAACCAGAGCAATTAGACAAGACGAAGAAATAAAGGGCATCTGCATCGGCAAAGAGAAAGTTAAAATCTCCCTGTTCGCAGATGATAGGATTGTATATGCAGAGAACCCCAAGCAATCTATAAGTAAGCTACTAAAACTGATAGAAGAGTTCAGCAAAGTCTCAGGATACAAGATAAACATAAGTAAATCAGTAGGATTTCTTTATACCAACAATGAGACTGTTAAGGAGGAAATGATCAAATCAATACCATTTACGATAGCCCCTGAGAAGATAAAGTACCTAGGAATTAATCTAACCAGAGAAACAACAGACCTTTACAAAAAGAACTACAAGCCCTTACTACAAGAAACTAAAAGAGACTTAGATAAATGGAAAAACCTACCCTGCTCATGGATAGGAAGACTTAACATTGTGAAAATGTCTATTTTACCCAAAGCAATTTATTTATATAGTGCAATCCCAATACAAGTTCCAGCATCATTTTTTAATGAGAGAGAGAAACAAATCACCAGTTTTGTTTGGAAAGGGAAGAAGCCCCGGATAAGTAAGGTACTACTAAAGAAGAAGAACATACTGGGAGGCCTCTCATTACCCGACCTTAGAACATACTACACTGCCACAGTGGTCAAAACAGCCTGGTTCTGGTACAAGAACAGACAGATCAATCAATGGAACAAAATTGAGACCCCAGAGATGACACCATCTGCCTACGAACAGTTGATATTCGACAAAGGCCCTAAGACATTAAACTGGGGTAAAAACAGTCTCTTCAACAAATGGTGCTGGCAAAATTGGTTATCCATCTGCAATAAACTTAATCGAGACCCATATCTTACACCTTATACAAAAACCAACTCCAACTGGATAAAAGACCTAAATATCAAACCTAAAACGATAAAGCTCATCCAAGAAAAGGTAGGAACAACAATGGAAGTTTTAATACACAATGAGGACAGACTCCAAAATCTGTCAAAGAAACCTCAATCAACAGAAGAGAAAGTAGATAAACGGGAACTGTTAAGAATCAAACACTTTTGCTCATCCGAAGACTTTATTAATAGAATTAAAAGAACACCCACAGAATGGGAAAAATTATTTGGAAACTCTATGTCAGACCGACGCCTGATCTCCATAATCCATATGATACTACAAAAGATCAATAAGAAGAAGATAAACCATCCAATTAAGAGATGGGCAAAGGAGATGGACAGACACTTCACTAAAGAGGAGATCCAGGCAGCCAAAAAACACATGCGGACATGTTCACGATCTTTAGCTATTAAAGAAATTCAAATCAAGACAACAATGAGATACCATCTCACACCAACAAGATTGGCCATGATCCAGAAAACACAAAACAACAAATGCTGGAGAGGCTGTGGGGAAAGTGGGACCCTCCTACACTGTTGGTGGGGTTGCAAAATGGTCCAGCCTCTTTGGAAGGCAACGTGGCACTTTCTTAAAAAAATAGATATCGATATACCTTTTGACCCAGTAATTCCACTACTTGGAATATATCCTACAGATTCAAGGCCTTTCACACCAATGGACACATGCACCAGAATGTTTACCACAGCACATTCCACGGTAGCAGAAAGATGGAATCAACCCAGATGCCCAACAGTAGAAGAATGGATAGGTAAACTATGGTACATATACTCAATGGAGCACTACAGAATGATAAAGAATAACGATGATTCCAAGAAACATCTCCTAACCTGGTTTCAACTAGAAGACATTATGTTGAGTGAAAGTAGTCAACGACAAAGGGACAAATAGTGTATGAGACCTCTACGATAAGACCTCAAAAACAGACTTGTGTATAGAAGAAAAGACTCTTTGACAGCTGCAAGGGAGGGGAGGGAGGGAGGGGGGGGGACGGTTTAGTTTACATAGTTACTAGAAATCTAGTTGGGAGTAAGCAGTGATAGCACACATTAGAAACAAAAATAACATTAAGTGGACTTCAGCATAACTTGAGTACTCCTTCCATCTTAACTCAATACTGCAAGGATAGAGTAGCTGGGGCAGGGGGTGGGGGACCATGGTCTTAGGCAAATTCCAGGCCAATTGGCACAACTAGCATTTTGCTAAGAGAACTCTCTGCATCCCACATTGGTGAGTGGCATCTGGGGTCTTTAAAGCTGCCAAGCTGCCGTCCGAGGACACAGCAAATGGTCCCAACTCAGCAGGAATGGATGCTCACCGAGGACCAAAATGACATGCGGTAAAGACAACCGAGAAGACAGAGAGACCCACAAGAGTGGGTGTCTACATCGACTTGGGACCAGAAGAACCAGATGGTGCCCAGCCACCACCAATGAAAGCCACGATGGAGCTCACAGAGAGGAGTCTCACTGGCAACACAAGAATCAAAAGGGGTGCATCATGAGATTTCCACTAAAAGACCTCAATTGATGGTCCAGTGGTTTGGGGGCTCCTCTCAGAGCATGGCCCCTGACCCTGATGCTGCCCTTTCCCATAAATTATAACAAAGGTCCACTCTTTGGACAGGAATGGTTTGGACTTGGCAATGCAGAGTGACCATATATTGAAAGCACTTTGTGGTTCTATACATCTACAAGATATCATCTTGCTGACCTCTGGCTGGAGGAAGGGGAGTGGACAGAGAGGAGGGGAAAGGAGGTTGTTGGGAGGATGAGACATGTATGGAACAGAGAAGAATAGTGTGTAGTCACCGGACAGGGAGAGCAGTGGAAGCTGCATATAGGTGGGCAAGTAATTTTATACGTGAATGTACATTTTCACTCAGTTATGTTAAATAAATAAAATAAAACAAAAACTATCCAAAAAAAAAAAAAAATGATACAAGCCACACTCCAGGGGAAACTTCTTTTACACTGAAATAGGGAGGTGATCTTAAAAGGAGTTTTACAGTCCTGCTCCAATCCTCTTTAACATAAATCCTATGTATTACCCACAGACAGAGATTAGGATTTACAGCAGAAGAAAAATCACAAAATGTAAGGCAATCACAGAATACAGGCCCACCTAAATTACTACACATATTTTTGGGGGAATACAAGTGAATCCATGGTATTCCACCCTTTGGCCCCCCCAAAAATAAATCTTTAAAAGATGAAACACAGTATTCCGTCATAGAAAAGTCATTGCAAAAACAGGCAGACATAGTCTAGACATTTCCATTACAAATAGGAGAAGTTGCAGGGTAAGAAGCATACCACGCAACAAACTAGTCCCCAGAACACATTACATTAGCCTACAAAGCTTTGAAAATAATCTTCCATTACATGATAAATCAACTCTAGCATGCGAATTTCCCTAAGCCTTTGAATATTTGCTTCTACAGTATACCAAGACAGATCTGGTAATTCTGCTTGATTTGCATAATCCATACTTCAACAATCCAGTGAAGCAAATTGTTAGGTCCTTTCCTAAATTCTCAAGCTGAAACATTGCATGAAGAGTCTGTGCTCTATGGATCCATAGCAATAAATTCAGACTGATCCAACTTTATGTTCCTTGACCTATTATCCCATACCCTTAGCAGCCATTCCCATGCATATTCAAGTGACACTTTTGGATTATAACATACCTCCTCTTGGGTCACACTTTGTACTTTACCTTTTGAGGCTAGCTGAGACATAAAACTAGTTATAGGTCTAGAAACCAAAATTGGTAGTGTGGCATTGTTTTTAAAACTTGCATCATTGTCTTGTAAAACATCTGCCCCAGGCCATTCCCCAGTCAACGACTCAGTCAGGGGCTCTTTAGAGGCAGTTGGGCTACAGATAATCTTGTTTGATTGGAATGCAGGGGATAGGCTTTTCTGGGCAGGGTGGTTTAACAAACATGAAGCAAACTGTTTACATGGGTGTGGGTCTGCTGGCAGGAGTGAGTTGCTGGAGGTTAGGGGTTCATTGTCTCCAGCTTCATGATTATCTGCCCCACTCCAAGATTCAGGGTCCCATTTCTTCCCAATCGATGTCCTCATTTTAACTTCAGACACCTCTTGAGACTGGTAATTAAGCTGGTGTTGCAATTCCACCATTCTAATCATAAACATCAGAGTTTGACTTTCGGTATATTGGCTCTGCCATTACAGGTAAATGAGGTTTTCTTTCAAAGGGTAAGTGAAGGCTTTGAGTTCTCTTACATGACACTTAAGCTTTGATTCCAAAGCCCTGAGGTCATCTCTTTCTCTTACCTGTGCCTATTGCAAGTAGGACAAGCCAACCACCTTCCTTATACTTTTCCTCCTCACACAATTGCAAAAAGATATCACACGTATGTTCACCCTGAGCCTCACCTTGCACTAATACCTTATCTGTTGGTGGTGATATTTTGAAAATGTGTACTGGCACCTCACTCTATGGAATAGCATGGCACTCCTTACTGCCAGACGGAAAGTCATCAACAGCTTTATTCCTAGCTAGACTGGAGAACCACTTTAAAAGATTCGTCTTTATAATTTTGTTTCCAGAACCACTCCTGGTACCACTCTTAGATGGGATTCTCTAGGGAAGCAAAAGCAGTAACATATAATATGTATAAACAAAGATTTATAATAAGGAAACAGCTCACACAATTGTAGAAGCTGAAACGACCCAAATCCTGGATTGGAGCACAAGCCTCACGTGGCTGTGGAAGCAGGTGCACCCAAGGTCAGCAGGTCAGAGATTAGAGTTCCAGATCACAGGATGTTTAGGTAGGTAGATTCCAAGATTGCAGGTGAGACTGCAAGGATTCTGATGATTCACTGAGCCACAGAGGCTGGCAAACCTAGGAATGTCAGGTCACGGAGCAGGGCTCTTACTCACAGGCTGTGAGGGACAATGAATCCAACAGCTGCTAGTTCAAATCCTAGTAACCAGGTGTAAGAAGAGAAGAGAGCAGTAGCTGCTGGCAACATAAGAGGACAGAAATAGATGGTAGAAAGAAGAGAGATGAAGACTGAAGGTGGGTAATAAGTCATCACAGGGTAAGTGGAATAGCACTATGTATACTGCCACTGTATACAATTGCCAACACATTGGTCCAACCAAGTTGAAACAGTTTTAACCATCACAACTATTATCATTATAACTGAAAGTTTTGGATGAGTGAAAATGTGGTTTGCTTAGATATGCTGAGGAAATTTAACAGTTGGTATATAAGTATATGTGGACAAAAAGAGGATGTCAGATAAAATGAACACATTTAGCTTAGCTTATCACATGGCTGGGGGAGGATGATGTTAAAATGAAGAGAGAAATAGAATCTTTCCTCAAATGCATTTTCATCCTAATATTTCTTGACTAGACACAGTTAGGACCTCTTTAGAGACACTTCTGCAGTATTAAACATACAACAGCTAAATCAATAGCACAGATCACTAGCATCTAAAAAATAATAATAATTATCGCTCATACACACATCAACAAGAATATATAATGTATGTGAAGTCTTTTATAAACTACAAGGAGCTATACAAATAATATTAGTACCCCAAAACTTTCTTTGGTGGGGATCACTGATAATTTCTTTTATGTTTTATGGACTGCTCTCAGGTTTCCTACCTTCCTACAATCCTGTAGTAAGAGCTCTTATTTCCCCACAGCTTTCTATCTGTACTGATAAAAAGATCTCTCTTGTTTCTGACCTCTTTCTGTCTAGCCTCTTATCTCTGTCTGTCTTCCAGACATTGCTGCTTAAATGTCTTTGTATTACATCACATTCACAGTGACTAAGACAGAATGTCTGCTCTTTCCCTTAAATCCTTACCTCTGCTTGTTAGCTTTCTCTGTTGAAGATACGTTTTATTAGTTTTTAAACACAGTCTTAAAATACTAATCCTAAACATACAACAATTTATTCTCAGATTCTTTTGGCCACATCACTAAACTATGTGATATTTTCATTATTCTTAAGGCAAGAGTTTAACAATATTATCAATATCACATGAATTTACAAATAAAAATAAGAGTAGTTTAATCATTGTCCTAGTATAACAGATACGAGACTAGTTCTGAAACATATCTCCTGAGGAATTTACCTGTATAATGACTCTGTAAAATCTGATATATTTCTTATAAAAATGAGAAATACTAAAGTTTTAAAATATGTAAAAATACAGTAATTGAAATTCTTGACCCTAGGGAAGTTTGGACTTAGAAGGTTTTTATGAACTGACTCTAAAGAGAGTCTTTTGAAAACAAAAAGAACCAAAGATAAAGTTCACGAGTCAATATTCTTTTATTGCTCTATTTATATTAAACCAAAGATTTCTGATCCTTTAGAATTTGATTAAATTTTGAAAATATTCTTTCCCTTCCACATGTCTTAGTCAATGTACATTAAATATCTGAGAAAATTTTCAGCTCTGCTGGTTACCTGGAATTTATTCTTTACATAAAAGTACTTTAGCAATCAGGTGTAAAAATAAATAAATAAATAAAAAGAAGAGATTTTTCTTTGTTTTCAATGATGTCAATAAATCAATACTTAGGGAAGTAATTACAAAAACATTATGTTTACCTTGATTTCAACATAGATTTTTTTAAAATTTGTTTTAGGATTTTTGGAACATTCTATTGCGCTTTAAGTGAAAGTTTACTCCAAGACATTTTGTCACGCAGTAACCAGCACACATACTGCCGTGGAACTCTGGATGCTCTCCTCACCTTGTGTCAGCACACTCCTCCTTTTTAAGCTAAGTTTCCTCTGCCCATTTAACCAACTCCTGCCCCATTCTGCCCTCTCATCTCATTTCTGGACCGGAGCTGATCAGTTATACTGAAGCCAAGAATCACAGTCTTCATCGGTATTATTTTATGTATTGCGGTCTAGTCCAAACAGTCTGAAGAGTTGTCTTCGGGAGTGGTTTCAGCTCCGGGCTAACAGAGAACCCAGGATCCATGTCTTCCCGGGACCCTCCAGGCTGTTGGACTGTCAAGTCTGGTCCTTAATAGAGTTCTAGTTCTTCACATTAATTTTGATCTCTCTCTATCAGGGACTCTATGTTGTATTCACTGTCAGGCGGTTGTTAGCGGTGGCCGGACGCCAACTAGTTCTTCTGCCCTTAATGGTGATGTAGTCCTTGGATTACATGGTCCTTTCTGTCTCTTGAGCTCATATTTCCTTATGTCTTTGATGTTGCTCGTTCTCCCTGTTCTAGGTAGGTTGAGGCCAATCGATGCTACTTAGCTGCTTGCTAGCTTTTAAGAGCCACAGACACCACTCACCAATGCGGGATGCAGAATATTTTCTTTAAAAAAACTTGCTTGCCAATTGACCTACATGTCCCCTGAAACCATGGTCCCCAGACCCCTATTCCCTGCTACTTTGTCCTTTGAAGTGTGGGGTTACGTTAGGAAACCTTATAGTTTTGTGTTTAGACCGGCTACACTGATCTCCCTTCTACTGTGAACTGCCTCTGCTTTCAGCTAACCCAACTCCTATCTTCTTTCTATTGAATGAATACCCTTCACCCTCCCTCCCCACACTTGTAACCATCAATTTTTTTTTTTCTTCTTGATTCTTCATAATAGAGGTCTCATATAATATTTGTCCTCTTACAACTGATTAATTTCACTCAGCGTAATGTCTTCCGGATGATTTCGTGTCATAAGGTCCCAAGATCACCATAGCTCTTTATCACTGCATAGTATTCCATTGTGTGAATATATTATCCGTTCATCTATTTATGGGCACCGAGGATGATTCCATCTGTTTGCTATTGTGGAGATCCCTACAAGAAACGTTGCTGTGCATGTACCTATTCATTTGACAGCTCTATATTTCTAGGATATATTCCAAGCAGTGAGATTACTGGATCATATGGTATTTCTATTTTCAGCTTTATAAGCAAGTATCGAATCAATTTATAAATAGTGGTTGCATCATTTTATACTCCCTCCAGCACTGCAGAAGAGTTTTAGTCTCACCATAACCTCTGTAACATTTATTACTTCATGTTTTTTGGATTTATGGCAGCCTTGTGGCGTTCAGATGGTATCTCATTGCAGTTTTGATTTGGAGATCTCTAATGGTAATGATCATGGGTGTTTCCTCTTGTATCTCTTAGCTGGAAGAATGTCTTCTTTGATAAAGTCCCTGTTCATATCCTTTGCCCATTTTTTTTTTTTATGATAAAGTGAAAGGATAGAATCCAAATAAATTGTGCTTGCCCACCTATCTGCAGTTGCATCTGCTCTCTTCACCCTGTGACAGTACATTCCTCCTTTTCGCACTCTACTTCTAGTATTCTCTTAATGAGTATCCTTCCCCTCCTCCTTATCCCCTTCTCTCCCATTTAGAAAAGAACCAGTAAGACAGCCTCCTATAGGTGTACAATACTATAAAATATACACACCATGTGCTCACACTGTGTCCGTGAGTCCAGTCCAGTCCATTCTTGTCTGAAGAGTTGACTTCAATACTGGTTTTAGGTCAGGACCAGCAGCAAGTCTAGGGTCCATGTTGCCACGGGGCGCTCCAGGCTGTCGGACCATCAATTCTGGTTTTTTAATAGAGGTCTTGAACTGCACACCTCTTTCTCCTGTGTTGCCTGAGGGACTTTAGATTATGTCCCCCACTATCGCTGCCATTGATGGTGGTCAGGCACCATTTGGTCTTCTGGTATCATGCTGATACAGTATCCCGTTCATGTGGGTCCTTCTACCTCCTGAGCTCACTTCTCCACTTTTCTTTGATGTTCTCATTCATTAACTCTTCCAGATGGGTTGGGACAATTTGGTGTACCTCAGATAACAGCTTGCTAGCTTTTAAGACCCACTGGTGAGTCACCACTCACCAGTGTGGGGTACAGAAGACTCTGTTAGCCAAAGAGTAGCTATGCCAATTGACTTTGACATCCCTAGAAAACATGGTCCCGAGATCCCTGTCCCTCATACACTATCCTTTGAAATATTGGGTTTAGAAAACTGTTCAGTTTATGGTGTAGTTTAGTTATGCTATTCTGCTCTCTACTGCATGCTGATATTTCTTTTACCTAACAAATTCCTAATCTAATCTGTGAATCGACTATCTAGTCTTTGAACATTCCTCTCCTTACCTCTCCACACTTGTAACTGTCAAAAAGTCTTTTCTTCTGTACTTAAGTCCACTTTTAAGTCCTTATAGCAGAGGTCTCAAACAATACTTGCCCTTTTGTAGCTGAGTGATTTCACTCAGCATGTTTTCTAGTTGAAACCAGGTTATGAGATGCTTCTAAAATCATCATTTTTTTTTTTTTATCATGGCATAGTGTTTCACTGTGTATATGTAGCACAGTTTGTTTATCCATTCATCTTTTGATGAGCACTTAGGTTGATTCTATCTTTTTTCCTATTATTGACAGTGTGCAGTAAATCTTTGTATGTATGTGTCTGCGTGACCACCTTTTTTTTCTGTAGGATGTATTCTGTGCAGTGGGATTGCAGGATCATATGGTATTTCTATTTCTAGCTTTTTAATGAAGCATCAAATTGTTTTCCAAAGAGGTTGTACCATTTTTCATTCCTACTAGCTGTGTCGGGCAGTACCAATCTCTCTCCAGCCTCTCCAGCATATGTTACTTTGTGTGTTTTGGATTATTGCCAGCCTTGCTGGGGTGACATGTAGCTCATTGTAGCTTTAATTTCGATTTCTCTGTTAGCTAATGATTGTGAGCATTTCCTAGTGTGTCTTTTGGCTGCCTGGATGTCTTCTTCAGTGAAATGTTTGTCCATCTCCTTTGTCCATTGTTTAATTGGGTTATTTGATATTTTCTTCTTGATATTTTATAAAAAGTTGTAGATCAAGAAAATCAGATGTCGATCCAGCATGTAGTTGCCAAACATTTTTTCTCATTCCTTAAATAGTCTTTCAACTCTCTTGATAAAGTCTTTGGATGGGCATGAGAGTTTGATTCTTAGTAGTTTCCATTTATCTATTTTCTCTTCAGTTGTTTGATCATTGTTGGTCTGATTTTGTAGTCTGTCTAAGCCGTGCATTAGAACTTCCATGGTTGTCCCTATATTTTCTTGCATGATCTTTGTTGTTTTAGGTTTGATATTTAGGTCCTTTATCCATTTTGAGTTAGTTTTTGTATAAGATGTGAGATGTGGGTCTTTTTTTTTCTGGGACTTTTTTTTATGATTGAATGAAAATGTACATTCCCATGTAAATTTTCATGCTGACCTGCATTCAGCTTCCACTGCTGTCCCTGCACAGTGACAGCACACTCTTCCTCTCTGCTCCATACATGTCTTATCTTCCCAAAAGTCTCCTGTCTTCTCCTCTCCACCCATTCCCCTTCCTCCAATCTGAGGTCAACAGGACAACCTCCTGTAGATGCCTAGAACCATAAAGTGCCCACACAAAATCATCACTCTGTCACCAAGTCCAATCCATAGCTGTCTGAAAAGTTGACCTTCATTATGATTTATGGACAGGGGCAGCATCAGGGCCAGGAGCCCTGCTGCCAGGAGAACTCTGAGGCCCCTGGACCATCAATTGTGGTCTTTTAGTGGAGATCTCAGGGTGCATCCCTATTTATGCTTGTGTTGCCAGTGAGGCTCAACTTTGTGAGCTCCATTGGTAGCTGGGCACCATCTGGTTCTTCCAGTCACAAGTTGATGTAGACAACCACTCACATGGGACTCTCTGTATTCTGGATTCTCTTTCCCCCATGTCGTTATGGACCTTGGTGATCATCCATTCCTGCCGAGTTGGGACCATTTTCTGTACCCTCATATGGCAGCTTGGCAGCTTTAAGACACCAGATGCCACTCACCAATGTGGGATGTGGAGAGACCTCATTAGCAAAGCACTAGTTGTGCCAATTGGCCTAGATTTCCCCTGAGAGCACGGTCCCCAGCCCCCCATCTGAGTTACTCTGTCCTTGGAATATTGGGTTAAAATGGGAGGAGTACACAAGTTGTGTTGAAGTCCTGTTAATATTGATCATCTTACTAATGTGTGCTGTCACCAATTTCAACCAATGAAATTTCTAACAACTATCTAATATAAGCCCTCCCCCCTCATCCTCCAGCCCTCCCCACCCTTGCAGCCATCAAAGAGTCTTTTCTGTTATGCATGAGTCTATTTTTTTGTTCTTATGGTAGGGGTCTCATACAATATTTGTCCTTCTGTTGCTGACTGCTTTCACTCGACATAATGTCCTCCAGTTGAATCCAGGTTAAGAGATTTTTCCTGCTATCATCGTTGTTCTTTATCATTGCATAGTGTTCCATTGAGTATATATACCATAGTTCACCTATCCATTCTTCTGTTGTTGGGTGTCTGGGTTGATTCCATCTTTTTGCTATTGCGGACTGTGCTGCAATAAACATTCGTGTGTGTGTATCAGTTGGTGTAAATGGCTTTGATTCTGTAGGATATATTCCAAGGAGTGGAATTACTGGTCAAACAGTATATCTATATCCATTATTTTAAGGTAGTGACAGATTGCTTTCCAAAGAGGTTGCACCATTTTGCAATCCCACCAACAGTGTAGAAGAGTTCCAATCTCTCCACAGCCTCTCCAGCATTTAGTGTTTTGCATTTTTTGGATCATGGCCAAGCTTGGTGGGATGAGATGGTATCTCATTGTTGTTTTGATTTGAATTTCTTTAATAGCTAATGATCATGAGCATGTCCACATGTATTTTTTGGCTTCCTGGATCTCCTCTTCAGAGAAGTGTCTGTCCATCTCTTTTGCCCATTGCTTAATTGGATGATTTATCTTTTTCTTGTTGATATTTTGTAGTACCTTACAGATTACAGAGATCAGGCATTGGTCTGACATAGAGTTGCTAAATATTTTTTCCCATTCTGTAGGTGGCCTTTTAATTCTATTAATAAAGTCTTTGAATCAGCAAAAGTGATAGATTCTTAGTAGTTCCCATTTATCTATTTTCTGTTGTTTGAGGTTTGTTTGACAGATTTTCAAGTCTGTCTATGTTGTGTATTAAACCTTCCATTGTTGTTCCTACATTTTCTTGTATGAGCTTCATCATTTAAGATTTAATATATAGTTCTTTTATCCAGTTTGAGTTGATTTTTGTATAAGGTGTAAGATGCAGGTCTTGTTTTAATTCAGTGCAGATGGACATCCAATTTTGCAAGCATAATTTGTTGAAGAGATTGTTTTTACCCCAGTTTAATGTCTTAGGGCCTTTGTTGAATATCAACTGTTCATAGGCAGATGGTGTCCTCTCTGGGCTCTCAATCCTGTTCCACTTATCTATTTGTCTGTTTTTGTACAAACACCATGCTGTTTTGACTACTGCGGCAGTGTAATCAGTTCTAAGGCCTCCCTGTGTGTTCTTCTTCTTTAGTAATGCTTTGCTTATCTCAGGCTTACTCCCTTTCCAGACAGAGTTGGCAAATTGTTCCTCCATCTCATTAAAAAATATCACTGGAACTTGTATTGAGATTGCATTATATAAATAGATTGCTTTGGGTATAATAGACATTTTCACAATGTTAAGTTTTCCTATCCATGAGCAGGGTAGGTTTCTTCATTTATGTAACTCTCTCTTAGTTTCTTGTAGTAAGGGTTTGTAATTCTCTTTGTAAAGTTCTGTTAGGGGCTTTAGTAAGTGGTATTGACTTGGTGATTTCTTGCTTAATAATCTCATTGTTGGTATAAAGGAATCCTATTGATTTACTTATGTTTATCTTGTATTCTGAGATTTTGCCAAACTCTTCTATCAGCTCGAGTAGTATCCTTATGGATTCTTTGGGATTCTCTGCATATACAATCATATCATCTGCAAATAGGAAGATTTTTTGTTCTTCTTTGCTGATGCAGATGCCCTTTATTCCTTGGTCTTGTCTAATTGCTCTGGCTAGAACTTCTGTTACAATGTCCAATAGGAGAGGTAAGAACAGGCATCCTTGTCTAGTTCCTGTTCTCAAGGGAAACTGTTTCAGTCTCTCTCCATTCAGGATGACATAGGCAGCTGGCTTTGCATAAATGGCCCCTATTGAGGAACTGGCCATCTATTCCTATTTCGATGAGAGTTTTTAGCATGAATGGGTGTTGCCTTTTCTGCATCAACAGACAAGATCAGGGATTCTTGTCTTTTGTGGTATTTATGTGGTTGATCACATTAGTTGTTTTTCTGATGTTGAACCAGCATTACATCCCTGGTATGAATCCAACTTGGTCACGATGGATTATTTTTTGGATATGTTGTTGTATTCTATTAGCAAGAATTTTGCTGAATATTTTTACATCTAGATTCATGAATGATATTGGTCTGTAGTTCTCCTTTTTTGTTAGGTCTTTCCCTGGTTTTGGTATCAGGGTTATGCTAGCTTCATAGAACGAATTTGGGATTATTCCATCCCTTTCTATATTGTGAAACAGTCTCAGTAGTATTGGAGATAACTCTTCTCTAAAAGCTTGGTAGAATTCTGCAGTGAAGCCATCTGGACCCAGGCTTTTTATGGTTGGTAGTTTTTTGATGACTTTTCAATCTCTTCCTTTGTAGTGGGTTTATTAATTTGTTCTCTGTCACCTTGTGATAATTTTGGTAGATTATATGAATCAAAGAATTTGTCCATTTCCTCTTGGTTGTCAAATTTGTTAAAATACAGTCTTTCATAGTATGTAGCTATGATAGTTTTGATTTCTGCTGGATCTGTTGTGACATCTCCCCTCTTCTTTCTTATATGGATTATTTGTTTCCTTTCCTGTTTTTCTTTAGTAAGTTTAGCCAATAGTTTGTCTATTTTGTTGATCTTTTCAAAAAACCAGCTTTTGGTCTTCTCAATTTTTTCAATTGTTCTTCTGTTCTCTGATTCATTTAGTTCTGCTCTAATCTTTATGATCTGTTTTCTTCTGGTGTCTGAAGGGTTCCTCTGTTGTTCTCTCTCTACTTGTTCAAACTGTGGGGTCAGTTTTTGACTGGGTTTCTTTCTTCTTTCCAGATGTTTGCATTTATGGAGATAAACTGACCCCTGTGCACTGCTTTGGCTGTATCCCACAGGTTCTGGTAGGAAGTGTTTTAATTCTCATTGGAATCCATGAATTTCTTTATTTCATCCTTGATTTCTTCTATAACCCGTGGTTTTTTGAGCAAAGTGTTGTTCAGTTTCCATGAATTCTGCTTTCTATTTATGTTTTTTCTGCTATTGATTTTGACTTTTATGGCTTTAAGATCTGAGAAGAAGCTTTGAATTAATTCATTGGTATGGATTTTGTTGAGAATTACTTTATGTCCTAACACGTGGTCAGTTCTGGGAAATGTTTCATGTGCACTGGAGAAAAAGGTGTAGTTGTCCGCTGATGGATACAAAGTTCTGTATATGTCGATGAGGTCTAGATGGTTAGTTGTGACAATAAGGTCTTCTGTGTCTTTATTGAACTTTTACCTAGATGATCTGTGCAATATTGAGAGTGAAGAGTTGAAGTCTCCTACTATTATTGTGGAGTGATATATCTCCTTTCTGAGTGTAGTCAGTGTTTTTTTGACATATTTAGGTGCTCTAAGATTAAAGCTAGCCAAGTATCATCAAGTTGGAGCCAGATCTAATATTAGATGCATAAATATTTAATATTGTTAAGTCCTGCTTCTGTATTGAAACTTTCAATAATAAATAGTGTCCATCCTTGTCCATGATGATGGATTTTACACTAAAATTGGTTTTGTCTGAGATTAGAATTACCACACCTTCTCTTCTTTTGGCTTGACTCTCTTCTTTGTTCATTGTTAGCTTGATACATATTCTTCCATCCTTTGATTTTTGAGTCTGTTCATATCTTTAGGTCTAAGGTGAGTTTCTTGTAGGCAACATATGGATGAATCATGTCTTTTGATCCAAGATGTCACTCAGTTTCTCTTTACTGGAGCATTCAGTTCGACAGTTTTGCAGGATAAGTAATTCTTGGTTGCAAGTAGATATGGGTCTTGTTTCAATTTTTTGCAGATGGATATCCAATTTTGCCAACATCATTGGTTAAAGAGACTGTTTTTACCACAGTTTAAAGTCTTAGGGCCTTTATCAAATATCAGCTGCTGGTAAGGGGATGGTGCCAACTCTGGGGTCTCTATTCTGTTCCACTGGTCTGTATGTCTCTTTTTGTACCAGTACCAGGCTGTTTTGACTACTGTGGTAGTATAATAGTTTCTAAGGTCAGGTAGTCTGAGGCCTCCCACTGTGTTCCTCTTTTTCAGTAGTGTTTTACTTATCCATGGTTTCTTCCTTTTTCAAACAAAGTTGATGGATTGTTTCTCTATCTCATTAAAAAATGACACCATAATTTGTATTGTGATTGCATTGTATGTGTAGATCGCTTTGGGGTAAAACAGACATTTTCACAATGTTAAGTCTTTCTATCCGTGAGTAAGGTAAATTTCTCTACTTCTGTAAATCTCTTTTGGTTTCTTGCAATAAGGTCTTGTAACTTTCTCTGTAGAGGTCTCTTACTTCTCTGGTTAGATTTATTCCTAGGTATTTTATCTTCTTGGGATCTATAGTAAATGGTAATGATTTGGTAATTTTCCCTTTGATTATCTCTCTGTTGATGTAAAAGACTCCTACTGATTTATGGATTCTTTAGGATTCTCTGTGTGTATAATCATATCTTCTGAAAACAGGGAGATTTTTACTTCTTTGCTGATGCAGATGCTGTTTATTTGTTTTATTGGATTGTTCTGGCCAGAACCTCTAGACAACATGGAATAGAAGTGGTGGCAGTGGGCATCCTTGTCTAGTTCCCATTTTCAAGAAGAATTATTTCAGTCTCTCTCTATTCAGGATGATGCAGACAGTTGGTTTTGCATACATGTCCCTTATTACATTGAGGAATTTCCCTTTGATTCCTATTTTGCTGACAGTATTTAACATGAATGGGTGTTAGACATTGTCAAATGCCCTTTCTGCAACAACTGACAAATCAGATGATCTTATCCTTTGTGTTATTTATGTGGTTGATTGCATTCATTGTTTTTCTAATGTTGAACCAGTCATGCATCCCCAGTATGAATCCAGCTGGATCATGATGAATTATTTTTTTGATCTCTTGTTGAATTCTATTGGCTACCATTTTGTTGAAGATTTTTGCATCTAGATTAATGAGGGATATTGGTCTGTAATTTTTTTTTCTCTGTGGAATCTTTCCCTGGCTTTAGTATTAAGGCTATGTTGGCTACATAGAATGAATTCTGTCTTTTTCTATACTGTGAAATAGCCTCAGTAATATTGGAATAAACTTCTCTCTAAAAGTTTGCTAGAATTCTCCAATGAGGTCCAGGCCTTTTTTTGGTTGATAGTTTTTTGATGACTTTTTCAATCTCTTCCTTTGTTATGAGTTTATTAAGTTGTTCTACTTCTCCTTGTAATAATTTTGGGAGGTGATATGAATCTAGAAATTTGTCCATTTCTTCTAGGTTTTCAAGTCTGTTAGAGCACAGTGTTTTGTTTTTCTCCTGTTTTCCTTTTGTAAGTTTAGACAGTGGTTAATCAGTTTTGTTGATCTTAAAAAAAATGAATCAATAAATCTTTTCGTTTTGTGAAATTTTTCAATGTTGTTCTATTCTCTAATTCATTTAGATCTGCTGTAATGTTTATTATCTGTTTTCTTCTGGTAACTGAGGGATTCCTATGTTGCTCTCTTTCTACTTGTTCAAATTCTAGGGTTAATCCTTTGATTTGGGTCCTTTTTTCCTATTGGATGTGTGCATTTATAGACATAAATTTACCTTTGAGCACCACCTTTACTGTATCCCATAGGTTCTGGTAGGAGGTGTTTTCATTTTCATTTGATTCTATAAATTTATTTATTTCATCCTTGAGTTCTTCTATAACCCATGACTAACGTGTTAGTCAGTTTCCATGAATTCAGATTTCTATCAATGTTTCTTCTGCTATTGATTTCAACTTTTATGGCTTTATGGTCCAAGAAGATGTTTTGCAATAATTCAGTGGTTTGGATTTTGTTGAGATTTGCTTTATGTCCTAACACATGGTCTATTCTGGAAAATCTTCCATGTGTATCAGACAAGAAGGTATATTCATCTGTTGATGGGTAAAAAGTTCTGCATATGTTGATGAGGTCTAGTTGGTTGTCACGATAAGATGTTTTGTGTCTCTATTGAGCTTTTCTCTACATAATCTCTCCGTTATGAAAGTGGAGTGTTGAAGTCTCCAACTATTATTGTAGTCTATCTCATTTTTCAATGTAGTCAGTGTTTCTTTGATGTATTTAGATGCTCTGGTATTTAATATTGTTAAGCCCTGCTTGTATATTGATCCTTTCAGCTACAGTGACCATCCTTGTCCATGATGGTGGATTTTACATTAAAATCTATTTTATCTGAGATTCATATTGGCATACCTGCTCTTCTTTGTATGTGGTTAGCTTGGTATATATTATTTTGTCCTTCAGTTTTTACTTTGTTCATATCTTTGAATCTAAAGTGTATGCACCATACAGACAGATTTTGTCTTTTGATCCAGGATATCACTCATTGTCTCTTTATTGAAGCATTCAGTGTGTTTACATTCAGTGTAATTATTGATAAGTATGTGTTTAGTGTTGTTATTTTGATGTATTTATTTTGGTGTTGGTGTTTTCTCTGTTGCTCTTAATATTCTGTTATGGGTCATTCTTCTTTACAGGTTGACTTCTCATCTTTTTCAGTGTTGGTTTTGTGTTTCTTTAGACTTCTGTATCACACTTCTTGTTTTGATACGTTGAATTGTTATTGTGCTCTGTGGTTAATCCTATGCTCTCCCTTAATATTCTAAATTTAAACCCAATTTTGACTTCTGCAAATCTTTTTGAACTCCTCTCCATCTAAAAGGACTATGACTACTGTAGTATAGCCCTCTTTCAGTGTGATGGTGTCATAGTTTTCATGATATGACCACTGGTTCCCTTCTTTTAATATTGTAGCTTTGGTTGAGTTTTGTAACTTCCCTGAGTAGGATTCTGTATGCTGTGTCCTGCATTGCTTCCATAAATCTACACTTAATGGTTTCATTTTTCTAAGCAAAGAGTATCTTTCAATATTTCTTGTAGTGTTTGGTTTTTACAAAGTCTCTAAGTTTTTTTTTTTAATCTATGAATGTCTTAATTTCATTTTCATATCTCACAGACAGTTTTGCAGGATATATAATTCTTAGTTGGAACTTTTTCTTACTTAAGGCTTTGAATATGTAATCCTACTACCTCCTAGCCAGCATTGTTTCAGCTGAGAAGTGAGAAAAAAGCCTACAGAGCTTCCTTCTCCATGTTAGCTTTGCTTTGAGCCTGATCGCCTTTAAGAGAATCTGTATATATTTCATTTTATTAAGCTTGATTATAATATCTTGGTGTATTTCTTTTGGGGTATAGTTTTGTGGTATTTGAGACACATCTTTAATATCTATATTCGCTTCTTTCATAATTTCAGGGAAGTTATCTTTCAACAACTCAACAGCAATATTCTCTATGTTTTCAGCTGTCCCTCTCTGTTCAGTATCTCCAATTAATTGTAGACCATTCCTCTTAATAGAGTCCCACATGTTTCTTAATGCTTCTTCATTTTTCTTATTAATTTGCCATTTCTCCTCATAAATGTTGGTGTCAGTTGCTCTGTCTTCAAGCTCATTGAGCCTGACTTCAATCTCTCAATTCTGCTCTTTTGGCTTTGGATTGAATTGTCTAATTCTGTAATTTTGTTACTGATCTGCTGGATTTCAGATTGTTGATTTTCCAGCAGTTCAAATAGCTTGCTTAATTTTTCAATTTGCTCTTCTGCATTTTGTTTAATCTTCGGGAGGGCTCTCTATACAATTCTTTTGTACTTGACCTCCAATTCTTTCAGAAATGATTCCTCGTCTGGAAAGTTTCAGTTTTTTGTTTTAGAATTTTTCCAGAGCCATGGTGGACTGTTTCTTTAAATGGTTAGGAATGGTTTGTTGCCTTTGGGCCATCTAGAGGTCTAGTGTTACCTCAACAGAAGCTGAGGCATAGTTCTGAGAAGGGAGTTGGTTACCAGCCATCTCTGTGTACTCCAGTGACTGGCCCAAGTTGACTCCCTGAGGTAGCAGGCTCCACCTACTCACTGGCAAAGACGTCGCCCAACTCATGGAGTTGCCGGTGGGCCATCAACCAATCCTATGATGTGTGTCAGTAAAGGCTGGAAAAGATGCTTCTGGACCTCTCAACAATTATTTCTCCAGGAAGTTTTATTTTAAGAATCTAGGAGTTGATTGACAGCTGTGAAAATCAGTCAGGCTGTCAGGTGTCACAGGCCCCACCTTCTGGCTGACAATGGAAGTGCCTCTTCAGCTATTCCCAGATGGTATGACCTAGTTCAATTAGGGAGAGGTTACAGCCTCGCTGCCATCCTCAGCTGGGCCACTCCCATAAGGTAGCACTGTCCTACAGAGCCTTTGTGCTGGAAAAGGGCTTTCTGGACTGGCACTGCTTCTCAGCTTGAGAACCCTGCTATGGCCTCTGGTTAAGTGGCTCCACCTACCAGCCAACCAACATGGTGTCCTGACCAATCTGCCCTTCCCACCAAGAAACCAAAGAATCTATGTTGCAACTCAGAAAGAAAAGGTGGAGGGATAGTGGTACCCACTGTCAGCAGCTGGGCTCTCAATATGTGACTATCCCGTGTACTATCTCTCTGCTGTGCTTTATATTGTTTACTTTAGGACTGCAGTTCGGTGTATTTGCTGGTTCATGCTCATCTCCCACCTCCCAGATGACAAAGATGGCGTCAGTACCTGCAGTCCACCCAAGCAGGAGCTGGTCTCAGCACACGCTGCTTCATCAGACATAGGTAGTTTTCCATTTAGTGGTGCATAGTCCAATCTGATAACCCTGTGCCGTGACCTAGGGCTTTCTGGGTGTCCAGAGTGCTCTGTTTAATTGTTAATTCAGGCCTTAATTCTCAGAGGGAATAGAGGATTCATTTATCTAGCCCACCACCTTGGCCCCACCTCTTACCTGTTCTTTTGTAATGGGTTTATTTAGTCATGCTGCTTCTGTTCATTTCTTTTGGGCGGGTGGTGTGTTTCCAGAAGTTTGCCTATTGCCTCTAGGTTTTCAAATTTATTAGAATGTAATTTTCATAGTATTCTGATATGATCTTTTTTTTCAGTTGGGTCTGTTGTGGTTATCACCCATCTCATTTCTTATTGAAGTTATTTGCCTCCTTTCCTGTTTTTCTTTTGCCAGTTTTGCCAGTGGTTTATCAATTTTGTTAATCTATTCAGAAAGCCTCCTTTTGGTCTTATTAACCCTTTCAGTGGTTTTTCTATTCTCTAATTTATTCAGTTCTACTCTAATATTTGTCACTTGCTTTCTTGTTCTCAAGGGGTTATTTTGCTGCTCTCTTTCTTCCTGTTCCAGTTGTAGGGTTAATTCTTTTATTTGGGACCTTTCAGCTTTTTGGAGGTGTGCATTTATTGAGATAAATTGACTGCTTTTGCTGTATTCCATAGTTTCTGGTAAGATGTATTTTCCTTTAGGATGTGTTTTCTTTCTCATTTGATTCTATGAATTTACTTATTTAGTTCTTGATTTCTTCTGAGACCCAGAAGTTTTTGAACAAGATGTTGTTCTGTTTCCATGTGTTTGATTCCCCCCCCCCTTACTTTATTTGTTACTGATTTTTACTTTTATGGCTTTGTGGTCTGAATTGATGCTCTATAGTAATTTAACACTTTGAATTTTGTTAAGTAATGCTTTACTGACTAATATATAGTCAATGCTCAAGACTGTTCAATGTGTATTAGAAAAGAAAGTACACTTGGATAGTGTCAGGTGGAGTGTTCTATATATGTCTATAGTTGTTTGATTGGGGTGTTTAGATCTTCTGTATCTTTTCTGAGCTTTATTCTAAATATTCTTTCTTACTGAAAGTGGACGTTAAAGTCTCCTACTATTATTGTGAAGCTATCTATTTTGATCTTCATTTCAGTTTGTGTTTGTTTTATGTATTTTGGAGCCTGATTGTTGGGTGTGCAGATGTTTAGTATGGTTATGCCATTCTGGAATACTGAACCTATAATTATTATACAGCGTCCTTTCTTATGCAGTGCAGTTGATTTTACTTTAAAGTTTATCTTTTTAGGTGTTAATATGGGCGCTCCTGCTTATTTTTAGTATTTTTAGGTTGATATATTTTTTTCTACCCTTCAAGCTCTAGTCTATCCAAGTCTTTGAGCCTAAGATGTGTCTCCTATAGGCAGCATATACAAGTTGGGTTTTTTAATCCAATCTGCCGCTTTCAACTTCTTTATTGGTGCCAGCCAAGCCAAGTGCCATAAAGTCGAATCTGACTCATGACGATCCTTGGTGCATTTAACCCATTTATATACAATATGATTATTGATAGGTATGAGTTTAATGCAGTAATTTTGATATATTTTTTCTGTCACAGACAATTTTTGTTCCATTTAATTTTATGTACTGAATCTTTTTTCCTTATGTGTTTTCATCTTCATTGTTGGTGGCTTTGCATTTGTTGAGAATTCATATTTTCTCCTTGTTTATTTTGATGCTTAAGATTGATAGTTTCCATTTTGATTTCCTTAGTATTTAGCCCTATTTTTCTAAATTTAAACCTGTTCTGAATTTGTTTGTATTGCCTTGATTTCCTCCCTGGAGGAAAGATCTGTGATTATATTTTAAGTCCTTCTTTTTTGTTTTAATGTTTACATAATAACATATCTGTTTCCCTACTTGATTTTGTGGGTGTATGTGTCTCTGATTCCTTTGTTTAGATTGATACCCAATTGCTACGTGTTATGTTCTAGTCTTGGACTGTTATGTTATGTTACTGATTTTCTAACCAAAGGATTCTCTTTAGTATTTCTTGTAATTTTGGTTTGTGTTTTGCAAATTTCCTAAATTCCTGTCTTAATATTGCCATCATATTTGAGACAGTTTTGTTTTCTGTATAAATCTTGGCTGACATTGTTTTTCCTAGAAGGCTTTGTATATATCATGCTGTTGCTTTATTTCCTGCATGATTTCTGCTGAGCAATCCAAGCTTAGTCTTATTGACTTTCCTTTGAAGATTATTTTTTTTGTTTATACCTAATCACTCTTAAAATTCTCTTTTATCTTTGGTTTTGGCAAGTTTCATTATAAGACATGTTGGTGACTTTTTGCACGTACCTATCTTGCATGGAGTTAAATGATTGCCTCGGAAAGACATTTCCTCATTTTCAAGGAATCTGGGAAGTTCTCTGTCAACAAATCTTAAAAAAATCTCTTTTTTCTGTTATCCCCTGTGTTCTAGTTCTCAAATGAGTGGTAGATTATTCTTCTTGATAGAGACCCACATAATTCTTAGTTATTTTTTTCATTTTTTAAAATTATTTTCATCAATTTTTCCTCAAATATGTTCATTTCTATTGCTTTATCTTCAGTCTTCCATTGCCTCAATTCTTCCTCTTTTACTTTCTGTTGAGTTGTTTAATTCTGAAATTTTATTTCTAATCTTTTAAGTTTCTGATGACTGTTTACAGTTTATTGCAGGTTGTTCACTTTGTCATTATGGTCTGTTGCATTTTGCCTGATCTCTTGAAAATTAGCATGCTAATTTTCATATTCTCTTTCATATTCTAACTCCAATAATTTCAGGACATTCTCTCATCTGGAAAATATTTTGATTCTTTGTTTGGGGAACTCTCTGAAGATGTGGTGATTTGCCTTTCTATGTGTTATCTCTGAACCAACACTAAACTGTTGTATTTAGTTATCTGTTTATCTATTCTTTTCTAGCATCTTCTTTTGTTTTCTTTTGAAATCCCCAAAAAGATGTTAGCTAGTTTGATTATTGGCACCTTTGAAGCTATAACTGGCATACTGTCAGCAGATGTTTAGAGCTCTTAGTAGGTGTGTGAATCCGTAAGTCTGTTCACTTTCCTTGTATGGATTCAACTCAGGTACCCAGGTTGTCAGTCATCTAGTATATAAGGCAGACTCTCTTCCACAGTCCTTAGTAGGCAGGGGAAATTGATGTAGGCACAGTTATGTAGTTGTACATACTGAGCAAAGCAGCATGCTAATATCTGCCCCTGAGCATCTATGAGGAAAATATTTTCCTGTTCCTTAAAATGTATAGGTTAGATATGTTTTGTTGCTAGACTATCGGTGTCCAATGCTATTGGATGTAAGAACTGGGAGGTACCACTTACCCTTCGACCCCTGTAACAGGAGGCTAGGCAGCGCTAGTGGAGTCACCAGTCCTCAGGCCTCTGACGTGGGTATATGAGAATCTTGCTGAATATGCAGAGCAGTGTCAAATGTCAGATATCTGCCATTCTTCCACATAGCTCATATAGTAAACTTAGGGTTCAGGCATATATCCAGTTGTGCTGTGCTGATGAAGGCCTATGCTGATGTAGTGGTCCCACCCAGGTCTACACAGGTGTGAAAGGCATTCAAAGTTTGTGGATCCCATATACCTAAGCATAAGCAAAGGAACTGTTTCTCCCTCAAGTCCCCAGCTTGGGGGAGCTGGCAGATCATTTTCTCCTTGTTTGTTAACATATTCTTTCTCCACAACTAGAAGAATGTTTCAGTGTGCTTAAGGAGTTCTTCTTCCAGCCTAGGTAATGTGTTGGTTTCTGGAGCCAGCTTAAGCACAGTACAAAATGGGGAGGAGGTTGGTAAGGAAGCACAAGTAGCAGTAGGTTAGACATAAGCAACTTAACTTTTGATATTTGAGTGGCATTTTTTGCTGAGTGGTGTGAGTGGACTCTCTGCTACTCAGTCTCTCCTGGTGTAGAGAAACTCATTCTAAATGCTACTGCTCCCATCACTGCACTTGCTGTAGTTGTCCACCTGTGGGGTACTGATTCACGCTAGGTCAAGACTGGCCACTCCTCACTACTTTTGATTTTCGTTTTCTTTGTTATTACTCCATCTGATTTCTCAAATTTGCCTTTGCTGTTTAGGGGTCATAAAAAGCCAAGCCAAGTGCCATCGAGTCAGATCCATAAATGTCATATAATTAATTCATATATATAGTATCTTTGTTGAAAGAGGGATCATAGGAAATGTTTCATTACCCCACCATCTTAGCCTTATCCTCTCTGGATTTTCTAGAATTCTGAATCAAGAACTTTGCCAGGAACTCTCTTTTAAATTTTCTAGATTGTCTAACTTTTGGTGTTAATACAAATATTATTTATTCCAGGAAGGAATAGATGTCCTCTCACAGATACTTTAAATTCCTTATATTCTCCAACTCTTTTTGCCCACCTAAGGTCTCGGTCTACATTAAAAACTTAGAACAAATGTGACCAAGATTCAGTTTTGGTTTTTTTCTCTTTTTCATTTCTTTCTTTTTTTTTTAATGTTTGGGTTGCTGTCCATAAATAGCCAGCCAAGCGAAGTGCCATTGAGTTGCATCTGATTCATGGAGACCCTAGGGCCAGGGTAGAACTGACCCTCAGAGGATTTGAACTATCCATAAATAAACAGTGCAAACGATATATGAAACAGAAATACATATAAGCACAGATACCATATCCACAGCCTCTTTCTAGTTATTTATGGAGAAACACATGACATTTGAAAATTAATATATCTTGTCTAAAATGAGGACCAGAGAACACTAATGTCAAAGGAACTTTAAACCAAAAACAGAGACCTTTGGCCTTGTGTACTACTATATCAAGAGAGTGATGATGCAACCATGTAAAAATAGCCTAGTGTGGTATAACATAAATTCTTGAATTTCCCAAAAATATTTTTTAGACCTTATATTCTTTTCTTTATGCAGCCTATCAGAATGTAGTTATTGCACAGTGTTTTAGAGGATCATTTATTCATATTTTACATATACTTTATGAATGAAAGAGTCTTGGTCAGGTAGTGTTTAAGGCTTGGCTGCTAAACTAAAGGTCTATGTTTCAAGCTCACCAGCTGCTACACAATATAAAGATGTAGCAATCAGCTTTTATAAAGATTATAGCCTTGGAATCCCTAAGGGGTAGTTTTACTCTATCCTATACGTCTGCTGAGTTGGAATCAGCTTGAATTTTTTTTTTCCCAAGTAAAGATATTTTATTATCACAAATGTCTTGTGTGGTTTCCAGTATGTAAAAATAGCTACATTTTTTTGAGGACTTAATAAGCTAACAAATTTTTTTAAGAATAGACATACTTTAAAAAAAAGGACAAAACAGGATACTGAAACATTTATGACAGTATTGAGTTTTCTAATATACAAAGGACACTTGTAAGTGAATAAGAAGAAACTACTCAATATGCTCAAAGAGAACATACAATAAACATATTTCTTACACTCAAAATTAAGTACATTAGACTAAATATGAAGGTATAATAGAGAACAGCTAAGATTTATTGAAAATTGACTATGTGACAATTGATGTGCAAAGTGTATTATAAGCATTTGCATTATTTATATACCAAAACCATGCTATGCTATAGATGTTATCACTATTGTAATGTTACAGGGAAGGAAACAGATTTAGAATAATTCTTATGAAATGCCCTACTTCAGAAACTGGTAGCATTACAGTAGCATACCATATTCTATTTTAAATATTGTGCAAAGTTCAATAGATTGAATGTTTTAATTGAATATCCATTGTCTAGTTTGGAAAGATCTTGTGGTTCAATTGTTCTTTAATGAACACCTGTGTCTGAAGTACTTTATTAAATATTATGAAATACAGAGACAGGTAAATCACGGTTCTGTAGTATTTTAATACAAGTGCTAAGTGTTTTCCAGGGTTGCTAAGAGAATTGAGGGCATATTCTTAACTAATCAACTAAAGAAGGTTGCAGGGAGTGTGGAGGACAGTTTAATGCAGATGAAGTATAAACTACTTTTTGCTGACTGAATAAGACACAATGAAGGGAGTACCAGGGTTAAGGAGGATGTTGTTCTATTAGAGATACAGAAGGGAGAAACTACATGGTGCTGACCAGATAGCCATGAACATAAAACAGTTCAAGAATCTTTGTTGTCCTGAACTCAGAAACTACTCACATTTGTCTTTCTTGTTTATGTTTCCAAAATAGTCTCTTAGTAGCTCATTGTTTCAACATAGATAATGCAAACAAGAAAAGATGCTATCAGTCTCTTAGATGTTTTTGGAATTAGTGGATGCCTTTTATAATAGTTTGAAACTATCAAAAAAATATGCTATTGTGTTAAGAGGAAATAATAAGATCCCCAGAGGAGATAAAACTGCTTCTACACTGCTTTCTTAGAAGAAAACATGAATTACCTTACTCTAAAAAATTACCTCGACTTCATGAAATAAATGAGTATGAACAGAAATCTAGGTACGATTTCTAGTTCTCTTTCTGAATTGATAACCATATTTCATTAGAATTTAGTCAGTGAATTTTGTAGAGTGCTTATTAGCAATAATGATTCTGAATGTGATGATATACCAGTGTTGGGTATTTTGTTTTACTCCTACTCATGAACACAAATTTTTCACTTGCAGTTCTGGATAGCTAGTCACAATGACAACAGCAGGGAAGATTGTGTCTAGATGAGCATGAGTTTTAAAAGAGTATCCAAGTTTATTCCTTATAGGCTGTTAATAAACAAGAATGAATATGGCAGAAAGTAATGTAGTTAATCTTCAACTCAACTTCTAGAAGCAAGATTTTTTAGATTTCTCTTTATTAAGCCAAGCCGAGTGCTGTCAAGCCTTACTTATTTGTTATGAGAAAATGACAAATGATTAAATAAACTACAAGCTGGAAAAATCCCATTTAATTTTGATTTCATGCCAAAAAGAAATAAATTGGAACTATTCTTTGCCAGCATCAAATAGCATATTAGGCTCTAAAAAAAAACAGACAACTTGTGGTTAAGTACATTCTGACTCACAGCAACTCTATAGGACAGAGTAGAAGTACCCCATAGGGTTTTGAAAGATTGACTGGTAGGTTCAAATAAGATCTTTTGGTAAGCAGCCACATGCTTATCTGTTCTACCACCAAGACTCCATCAGGCTCCTAATCGAAAAAACTCATTCTTAGTCAAATCTATTCTGACTCGTAGCAATCCTATAGGAGTGAGTAGAGCTGCCCCACATTGTTTCCAAGGAGCACCTAGTGGTTTCAAACTGTCAGCCTTTTGGTTAGCAGCCATATCTCTTAAAGGCTATGCCAGCAGAGTTTCCATCACACTTCTAGAAGAGTCTAAATAGATTTGTTTAATTCAGAAAGTAAAAGCTTTAGTTTTCACCTTTGTCATCTACTAGATTGAAATGGGAAGAAAACAACAAAATTTTGTTTTAAAATGGCATGAACAATGCTATACAATTGTATATAAATATTAAGAAGCTAGAAGATAAACTTTAAAAAGAAATAAAATGTAAAAAAGAGAAAAGATGTCTGTTCATGATCCAACCACTGAAATAGTTACTGCTAACATACTGATGTCTTGTACTTTATTTATGTGAATATTTTTAAAAACTGAAAAAAATGCATATCTAATTAGTATCTTTTGTATGTTAAGCTTTCATAAACATCTCTATGGTATATTCTGTTTTTAGACTTATCAGTGGTAATACCAAATCTGTAGTCAGCAGTCCTTTCTGACTCATAGTGACCCTATAGGACAGAGTAGAACTGCCACATAGGGTTTCCAATATCAGCTGATGGATTTAAACTGGATCTCTTGATTAGTATCCAAGCTCTTAACCACTGTGACACCAGGACTACTTAGTGTTAATAGTTTCATATTATGCCAGGTGAATTTATGTTCTCCACACACTTTTTAAACAACAGTAGTGATTTTACCCTTTTTCGTAGTTTCACAGTATTTACATGAAGACATAGCAAATGTTAATTTGATTATGCTTACCATATTTATATATTCTAGCTGAGATAACTTGAAGCCATTCTAAATATAATTCGTTCATTCAAGATAAAGAAATGTATTATTAGATTCATCAGTTTTACAGAACTTAACCCTTACCCACTACAATTTAATATGCATCTTCTATGCTACACTTAAGCATCTTAATCTGTGTGCATGTATCTGTGCATCAGGTAAATTTGCCCTGTTGTGACTTGCTACTAGTTTGTCCTTTATGAGATCAAGTTGTCATTTCCAGAATTTTCAATATTTATATGGAAAGAGCCATCTCTTGAATCTCAAAATATCTGATGGTTTTGTTTTTGTTTCTTTCTTTCTCTTCTTTTGAGCACTAAAATTGGAACAGAAAAATGACTGGCACATTTTCTCAGCTAACATACACACTTGCCATCACTTTTTCTATGATTGACAACTTAAGGGATTCTAATAACCATAAGTAAGTGGAAACATTCTTTAAATCACACTGTTGAAGTGGATAAAAATTAGAATTTGACATGGTTAGCATTTTTTATATGATTTGATTCTTTCAAGTTATTTCAACTTTTTATTGACTTTTTCATTTTGATCTGAGTATTTATAGCACCCTGATCCTTTAACTATTTTTTAAAAAAGTGTTAATGCTCTAGTTGGGTACCTTTTCTCACTTTTCCATTTTAGGCTTATTAGCTAGAATATCTGTCTTCCTCTCTCTTCCTCAAGATTATAGCTGAAAGGGAAAACTGAAAATGGAATGAAGACATCATAATAAGATCAGATCACATATTTCCCAATGGAAAAAATGATAGGCAAAAATCTATAATTATATATATATAATTATATATTTATATATAATTATAATTGTATATAAATATATGTAATTATATATAATCCAAAAGTTTCCTTGTAATCACACTGTATCTGAAACAGTCATTATAAGCTTAAAGTCTTACAACTTGATCTTCCCATTTCTCTTGGTTTATACTTTGTTTAAATAGAGTTAATAAATGAACAAATAGTCCACATTTTCTACTAGTTCAAACTAAATATTTACTCACACCGCTCTTCCATAACCAATATTTCCATGGATATCCTGCTTTTCCTGAAAAAAAGTTATATTCTACCAAACTATTTCCATCTTTCTCAGTCATGTAACACTTGTCAAACACATTTAGGATAAGTTAACTGAAAACAGTTACATCAGACTTAAATTTCATTCAGCCAGCTTGTTCTTCTCTCATTACGGTCAAAGATCTATGAATTTATTAAGCATAGAACTGGAAGCTAGAAGTGCACACAAACACAATTTTGAATTCTTGTTTCTCATTTACTACATTTGCAATTTGTTAGTCCAAATTATAACTCTGTCACTTGTGTAAAAACTAATGCATTTTGTAAGGGAGAAAGGCAGGCCAATTTGTAGTAATTATGATGAGCTATAGGTGGTACCTTAAAATGTTTTGTAACATATTTCAACAGTGACTTGCATATATATTGCTGAATGGAATATTCAATTTGAATTTATACTTCTGAAAATGAACAGTTTTCCATGAGTTAGGACTATGATCTCTAACCAAAATTTACCAAAGTATATAGGGAGGAGTGAAATGACTCAAACTGCGCTCTAAGGTATCTGCTTAGTGGTATGAGTCATTTCCCTCAGATTAATAATAACTATGCTAACAATTTTTAGCAACCAGGCAATTTAATAGTAAGTCTGTATGATCTCGTGAAAGACTAGCTGAAAGCTGGAGTGTCTTTTCACTGAGGTCTATATCTGAGCATTAAGAAGTCTGGCAGCTATGAGCCAGAATTGACTCAGTCAGTACAGATGGACAATGAAAAAACATTGATTTGAAATGAAGTGTTAGACTAAATCTCGTTCAGCTGATTATTCAAATTATATTTAAGTAGGTTGACTAGCTCTGAGTTATATAAGCCTGACTGAGGAAGTAGTAAGGCAAATCAAACAATTTTTACAATCTTTGTAAATATCTGGCAGGTATCCTGAATATGTCCTTTAATTTCTTTTATTGAACCTATTTATGCCAAGACAATATTGAATTATAGTTTTTTTTTTACAATTGATTTGACAAAAACGATTCCAAAAGATTCACCATAAGAAATACAAAATAATGTGTGATAGTTTCCCAAAGGAGAAGTTGCAACAAATGATTTCAACAGATACTGGTTTTCAAAAGCTCCCTTTGAACTACACCTGGTATTTACATTGAAATTCCACAAATATGAAGTCAGATACTATGAAAAGTACTTTTATAGATGCTTTAACGCTGTCAAGAAAGAATTCAGACAGATGTAGTTCCTCTTTTCTCCCTACTTCACAGAGTACTAATGATGTTAATATTTTCTGGTACATTTGAGACTATGCTGAGGAAACATATCTGTGGGTACAACCGCTGTCTGTGGGAAGATTCTGTCAGACTAATAGCGACCTGCAGGTTTCCTGACAGTGTTTGCACTGTCCCATCTGTATACTTTTATACAAACTTTACCAATCCCCTGCCTGTGAGAGGCAGCCGGTCTGTGGAACTTTTCACAAGAACACTTGACTGCTGGTGTTGTCCCAAGAATATAGATGTTTGTATCAACACAGTGTGAATCAAGAGTTCCATTCTGAAAGGTTTGTCAGGAAAACAAGTGTAAAAATTAAGGGAAAATGAAATGGAGAATTGTATTCTATCCTTATGAGTATATGACTGCTTGGAACGATCAAATATATGTGGAGCATCTTAAGAGATCTTATGAGAAACAAGGTGTCAACATTAGTTTTGTCATTTTCAATCTCTTTGACCTTAAAATAATAAATTTATTTGGAAAAATACATTAGATGTAATAATATATATGTCATGAATTTAATTGTTTCCCTGTAAAAATATATAGCAATCTGACTAGGCCATGATTCTTGGTATTATGTGATGTTCTTATGTGTTATAAATGCTGCCTCAATGATGCTAATGGGGAGATGGGTGGTGGTTGTGTGAGTGAGGCAGGACTCAATCTATAAGATTGTGTTGTGGCTTTAGACAATCTCTTGGGATATAAAGGAAGGGGAAGCAAGCAGAGAATCTGGGATCTCATACCACTGAGAAGCAGTGTTGGGAACAGTGTGTCTTATGAAAAGGATGGGGTCCCCTCATCTTAGAAGATCCTAGTTCTGCGAAAGACTGACAGCAAGGACCTTCCTCCAGAGCCAACAGTGAAAGTTTTCCCCTGGAGCTGATGCCCTGAATGTGGACTTGTGGCCTAATAGACTGCAACAAAATAAACGTTTTCTTTTTAAAGCCATCCACTTTTGGTATTTCCATTATAGCAGTACTAGATAATTAAGACAATATTAGTTTGAAATAGAGCACTTTGGGGAAAAGTGTTTTGTAAATTGCAAGTGAAAGACAAACCAACCTCTTGCCCACTATAGTTGTAATTGTAATTAGTAGAGCATCATGGTTTTGCTAACTAGCTCGTGCTTCTTGTTGTAGGATACCCTCAAGTACAGGTATTACAATGTACCAAGGAATTCTAGAAACCTTTTATAACACACAAATATGCAAATGTCAGTTTATTCTACTCTGTGACTTGTGTGTTGCTTTTCCTACTCTGTGAGTTGGGTGCTGCTGTGATCCTGGACACTATGCTACCTCTATTTCAAATGCCAGTAGGTTTATGCGTGGGAGAAAAGATTCAACAGAGTTTTAAGATGAAGAAAGACTAGGAAGATGGACCTGGCATTCTACTCCTTAAAAAAAACTGGCCAGTACAAAACCTGATGAAAAACAGTTTAACTCTATATGATGTTGTACCCAAAGATGAGCCCTTCAGTTGGAAAGGAATTCAAAATTCTACTGGGGAAGGGATATCTCCCCAGAGCAAAGTCTATCTTAATGAATGAATGGAGTCAAGTTTTCAGGAACTTTGTCTGCTAACACAGCACAACTCGGAATGAGAAGAAACAGTTGCAATCATCCATTAATAATTTGAAAATTGTGAAAGCATAAATCTAGGAAAATTGTAAGTCATCAAAAATGAAATGGAGGATGTAAAGATCAGTATTTTAGGCAACAGTGAGTTGAAATGGACTGGTCTTGGTCATTCTGAAACTGATAGCCATATAGGCTACTCTGCCAGGAATGACCAGGAATGTGGTCACATTCATCAAAAAAAGACCATCTCAAGATCTAAACTGAAGTACAATGCTGTTAGTTAACAATAGGATATTATCATTACATCTACAAGGTAAATAGGAAGATATAACTGTTATTCAAATTTATGTACCAAACACTAACACAAAAGATGAGGAAATCAAAGATTTTTACCAACTATTACAGCCTGAAATTAATCAAATATGCAGTCAAGATGCAGTGAATGTTACTGGTAACTGGAATATGAAAGTTGGAAATGACAAAACTTGGTAACTAGAAAATACAGCCTTAGTGATAGAAATGATCCCAGCAATGGCGTGATAAAATTTGCAAGGCCAACTTCTTCATTCCAAATATTTTTTTTCAATAACATAAATGACCACTATACATGTAGACATTGGAGGATGAAATACACAGGAATCAAATCAATCACGTCAGTAGAAAGAGACAATGGAGAGGCACAATATCATCATTAAACAAGCCCAGAGGCTGTCAAACAGAACACTAATTGCTCTAATCCAAGTGCAAGGAGAAGATGAAGAAAATTGTAACCAGTCTATGAGAGCCGAGGTGCTTTCTTGAGTATATTCCACTTGAATTTAGAGACTATCTCAAGAATAGATTTTATGCATTGAATGCTAATGACCAAAGACCAGATAAGCTGTGTAATGTAAAAAGGACATAATGCTTGAGTAAAGGAAAAGGTCATTTAAAAAAAAAAAAACAGGAAAGAAAGAAGAGATTAAAATCAGTGTCAGAAGAGATGCTGCAGCTTGCTTGTGAATGTAGAGCAACTAGCACAAAATAATGATGAAGTAAATAAACTGAACAGAAGATTTCAAAAGGCATCTTGAGAAAACGAAGCAAAGTGTATTAATAAGAGGAGCAAAGACCTGGAGACAAACAAAAGAGAAGAAAACACTCAGCATTTCTCAAGCTTAAAGAACACAATCAAAAATGCTAATCTCAAGTTGCAATATTAAAGAATTCTATTGGGTAAAATACTGTACAACACATAAAGTGTCAAAAGAAGATGGAAGGAATACATGCTCACTGTACCCCCCTCAAAAAAGACATATGTTTAAACATTTTAGGAGACAGCATGTATCTCCTAAAGAACCAGTGGTACTAAAGGAAGAAGTCAAGGTATACTGAAGGCATCGGTGAAAACCCAGGCTCCAGATATTGCGGGAATATCAACTGAGATATTTCAACAAATGGATACAGCAGTGGAGGTGCTTGCTTGTTCATGCCAAGAAATCTAGAGGAAAGCTAAATGACCAACTGGAAGAGATCCATATTTTTGCCCGTTCCAAAGAAAGGAGATTCAAAAGAATGTTCAAATTATATATATATGTATCATTAGTATCACACAAGTAAAATTTTTCTGGAGGTAATTCAAAAGTGTCTGCAGAGGTACATCAACAGGGTATTACCAGAAGTTCAAGCAGATGCAGAAAAGAAGATGGAACTAGGAATACTACTGATGATGTCATTGGAGCTTGTCTAAACGCAGAGAACACTGGAAAGATGTTTGTTTATGTCTTATTGATGCAAAGGCATTCAACTATGCATATCATGACAAATTATAGATAACATTGTGGAGAATGGGAATTCCAGAACACTTAATTATCTTCATGAGGAAACACTACTTACACCACTGGCAGTCATTCAAACCAAACAAGGGGATGCCACTTGGTTTAAAGTCGGGAAAGGTGGCCTCACTGTTACATTCATTCACCACACTTTTTTCAGTCTACATTCTGAATGAATAATCTGAGAAGCAGAACTACAGAAAAGATACAGGACCAGGACTGGAAGAAGGTTTATTAAGAATCTGTGATACATGGATAACACAACCTTGCTTGCTGAAAGGGAAAAAAACTTGAAACACTAATGGAGATCAAAGACTCCAGATGAATTACACCTTAACATAAACAAAATGAGATACGAAGGTATGAAGGCTATGCTGGCTTCATAGAATGAATTTGGCAGTATTCCACCCTTTTTCACACTCCGTAATACCTTTATTAATAGTGGTGTTAATAACTTCTGTAAAAAATGGCCAGGTCTTTTTTGATTAGAAGATTTTTAATTACCTTTCCAATCTTTTCTTTTGCGGTGGATTTATTTAGTTGTTCTACCGCTTTTTGTGTTAGTTTAGGCATGTAGTATGTTTCTAGAAATTTGTCCATTTTATCTAGGTTTTCATGTTTGTTAGAGTAAACTTTTTCATTGCATTCTCTTATGATTTTTTATTTTAGTTCGGCCTGTTTTGATACTGCCTATCTCGTTTCTTCTTTGCGTTACTTACTTTCTCTCCTGTTTGTCCAATGGTTTACTGATTTGTTAATCTCTTTATAGATCCAGCTTTCAGTACTGATAATGCTTTCAGTTATTTTGCTCCTTTCAAATTCTTCAATTTCTGCTCTAGTTTTTATTATTTGTTTTCTTCTGGCACCTGGGTGCTTCTTTCACTGCTCTCTTTCTGCTTGTTTGAAGTGTAAGGTTAATTATTTTATTTCGTACCTTTCTTCTTTTTGGATTTATATGTTTTTTGAGATAAGTTGACCTGTGAGCACTGCTTTTGTTATGTCCCAAAGGTAGTTCTAATACGTGTTTTCATTCTCATTTGATTCTATAAACTTTTTTATTCCATCCTTGATTTCTTCTGTATCTTAGTAGCAAGGTGACTTTATTCCCTTCCTTTTTCTGCTATTGATTTCTACTTTTACAGCTTTATGGTCCAAAATGTTGCTTTGCAATATTTCGGTGCTTCGAATTTTATCCAGGTTTGCTTTACAGCCCTAATATGTGGTCTCTTCTGGAGAATGTTCCATGTGTATTGGAGAAGAAAGTAGACTTTGCTGCTGTTCAATGGAGTGTTCTGTATACGTCTATGAGGTTAAATTGATTAACTGTGGCACTTATATCTACTGTCTTAGTGAACTTTTTTTTGGATATCCTGTTCTTTACTGAAAGTGGGATGAAGTCCCTTACTGTTATTGTGCAAATGTTTATTTCTGTTTTCAATGCAGTTAGAGTTTGTTTTATGTAATTTGAAACTTTGTTGTTGGGTGCATAAATATTTAATATGGTTATGTTGTCCTGGAATACTAATACTTTAATCATTATATAGTGACTATCCAGTTTGGCAAATTTTGCTTTAAAGTCTGTTTTATCAAAAATTAATATTCCCACTCCTGCTTTTTATGAATGTTGTTTGGTTGATATACTTTTTTTCCATCCTTTGAGTTTTAGTTTGTTCACATCTTTAAGTCTAAAGTGTGTCTTCTGTATGTGGCTTAGAGATGGATTGTGTTTTTTTTTCAATCTATCATTTTCCTTGTCTCCGTTGGTGCATTTAATCTTTTTAAACTCAAGGCAATTACTGACAGGTATGAATTTAATGCTGTTATTTTGATGTCTTTGTGTGTGTGTGTTGTACACAATTCCTTTGTTTCATTTAAATTTGTGCACTGAGTTGGTTTTCTTTCCATCTTTTTCACTGTTGATGGTTTTGCTTTTACTAAGATCTCATGTTTGTTCTTGCTCTTTTAGTTTAATATGTTGGATTGATAATTTCCTTTGTTGTTACTTTAATAAACAAACTAACAAGAAAATAAACAAAAAGACTCACTGCCGTTGAGTCAATACTGACTTATAGTGACCCTGTAAGACAGAGTAGAACTGCTCGATGGAATTTTCCAAGAAGCCTGGTGGATTTGAACTGCCAGTCTTTTGGTTAGCTGACATAGTGCTTAACCACCACACAACCAGAGTTTCCAGTTACTTTAATATTTACCCTTATTTTTCTAAATTTAAATCAGTCTGTAATTTCTTTCTTTCATCTGATTTCCTCTCCATATGAAAGGTAGATGACCACATTTTCTTTTTTTTTTTTTTGATTATTTAATATGACTGAGTGAAAATGTACATTCCGGTATAAATTTACATGTTCACCTATGTGCAGCTTCCACTACTCTCCCTGTCTGGTGACAGCACACTATTCCTCTCTGCTCCATACATGTCTCATCCTCCCAACAGTCTCCTTTCCCCTCCTCTCCACCCACTCTCCTTCCTCCAGCCAGAGCTGCCAAGCTGCCATCCAAGGGCACAGCAAATGGTCCCAACTCAGCAGGAATGGATGCTCACTGAGGACCAAAATGACATGGGGTAAAGACAACCCTGAAGGTAGAGAGACCCACATGAGTGGGTGCCCACATCGACTTGGGACCGGAAGAACCAGATGGTGCCCGGCCACAACCAGCGACAGCCACGATGGAGTTCACTAAGTTGAGTCTCACTGGCAACACAAGAATAAAAAGGGGTGCACCCTGAGATCTCCACTAAAAGACCTCAATTGATTGTCCAGTGGTTTCGGAGTTCCCCTGGGAGCATGGCTCCTGGCCCTGATGCTGCCCTTGCCCATAAATCATAACAAAGGTCTGCTCTTCAGACACAAATGGATTGGACTTGGTGACGCAGAGTGACCATATATTGGATGCACGTTATGGTGCTATACATCTATAGGATATCATCCTGCTGACCTCTGGCTGGACTACATTTTCTTTTTAGTCTCTCTATTGTCTTCTAATGCTTACAGTCTAAAAGCTCTGTTTTTCTATTTTCAATGTTTTGTCTTTGATTTATTCTTTTTTTTTTTGATTGACCTATTTGTTTTTATATTCAGTTGCTCTGTTCTGTATTTTGGTCTTGGGTTGTTAGTTGGTGTTACTGATTTTCTAACTAAAGGACTCCTTTCAGTATTTGTTGTAATTTTGGTGTGGTTTTCACAAATTCCCTAACTTTCTGTTTATCTGGAAATGTTCTAATTTCACCATCACATTGGAAAGACAATTTTGCTGGATGTATAATTCTTGGCTGAGAGTTAATTCCCTTCAAGGTTTTGTATATGGCTACCCACTGCCTTTTTACCTGCATGTTTTCTGCAGAGTGGTCCATCAGCTTCTCCTGTTGAGGGGATCACCTTCCAGTCACCACTTGCTGTGCACCATGCTGGCTGCAGCCGATTCCCAGCAGATCAGTTTTGGCCAGTCCTAGGTAGTTCTGGACTACCATCTCCCTTCCTCATTGCACAGTCCAATTTCTCAGCTTTCCTTTTGATGTACAGGGCTCCTTAGATGTTATGTATAATCCACCTATTTGTCCTTTTGGCTCTTTTGTGATCCTCTTGGATCACAAGAAGCATATGACTACTCTGCAACCTTGGCACCACCCCCCAGGCTGCGGTCTTTTATCTTTAACGGTGTTTCAAGTCTTCTTCACTTTCAATAAGCAGGGTTGTGTCAGCTGCCTAAGGCAGGTTGTCAATAAATCTTCCTCAAGCACTGATTCCTGATTCTTCATATGGTGCAATTTCCCAGATTATCTTCTCATCATACAGATTCTGTATATTATAAAAACATATAACTTTGAAGTACATCTTTCCTGATTTTAAATCATGTGATGTCCTCTTGTTCTGTCTGAATAACTTCCTCTTCATCTACATACAGATTCCTCATAGCATAATGAAGTGTTGTGGGATACCTGTTCTCCACAATGTTATCCATAATTTGCTACGACCCACGCAGTCAAATGTGTTTGTATGGTCAATAAACCAGGTAATTGTCTTTCCCATATTTTTTGCTTTTAGTTAAGATTCACGTCACATCTGTAGCAGTATCCCTGGTTTCACATCCTTTTTGAATTGGGCCTGAATTTCTAGCAGTTGCCTGACAACTTACTGCTGTAGCTGCTTTTGAATGATATTCAGCACAGTTTCACTTGTACATGATATTAATGCACTTGTTTGTCAATTGCCACGTTCAGTTTGATCACTTTTCTTGGGAATAGGTATAAATATGGATCACTTCCAGTCAGTTGGCCAGGAAGGAGTCTTCAAAATATCTTGACATAGAGTAGTGATCACTTCCAGCGCTGTGTCTGTTTGTTGAAACATCTCAGTTGATATTCCATCAATTTCTGGAATCTTGTTTTTTTGCCAGGGCCTTCAGAGCAGCTTGTGCTTCTTCCTTCAGTACCATCAGTTCCTGATCATAAGCTACCTCTCGAAATGGCTGGACATTTCTTTTTCTCATAACGACTCTGTGTGTTCCTTTCACCTTTTTTTTTTTTTTTGAATTTGCTGCTTCCTGTGTCATACAGTCTTTTCCAAATAGAATCCTTCACTATCCAAACTTTAGACTTGACTTTTTTCTTCAGTTCTTTCAGCTTGAAAAATGCCAAGTGTGTTCTTCCCTTTTCGTTTTCTATTTCCAGCTCTTCACACATGTCATTATAATACATCGCTTTGTTTTTTCAAGCCATTCTTTGAAATCTTCTGTTCAGTTGTTTTACTTCACCATTTATTCTTGTTGCTTTAGTTACTTGTCATTGAAGAGCAAGTTTCAAAGTCTCTTCTAACATCAGTTTTTATCTTTCATTTCTTCTCTTCTTAAGGCAATCTTGCTTTTATCACGTATGATGTCTTTGATGTCATTCCACAACTCTTTTCTTGTTCTATCATTAATGTCCAATGTGTCAAATCCATTACTGAGATGGTATCTAAACTCAGGATATAGTCAAAGTCATGCTTTCAATCTCATGAACTTGTTCTTTTTTTTTTCAGTTTCAATTTAAATTTGCATATGAACAACTGACTGTTGTACAATCAGACCCTGGCTGAGCACAGCGCCATTCCTCTTCAAGTTCCAGCATAGTGGACCAGATGATTGTCCATTTCAATAGGCTGACACCAGCTCAGTTAGGGTCACTAACACCTATGATATCAGTGTTTGTGTGTTCCATTTCATTTTTGATGAATTCCAATTTTCCTAGATTCACACCATGTACGTTCCATGTTCCAATTATTAATAGATTTATGTAGCTGATTCTTCTCATTTTGAGTAGTGCCACATCAGCAAATTGGAGTCATCCTGAATGCTTGACTTCATCTACATCATTAGTGTGATGCTAATTTGAGGAGGCAGCTCTTAGCTGTTATCTTTTGAGTGTCTTCCAACCTGGAGAGCTCATCTCCTGGTAATGTTTTGTTGCTATTCATAAGGTTTTCAGTGACAAATTCTTTGTACAAGCAGATTACTAGGTCCTTATATATTTCTCATGCATGATGTCTGACAACTAAGTTCACAAACTCATCCTAGAAAAAGTGTTGCATACCTCATCTCTGAATGTCACTGTGGTCACTATCAAAGTACTCGCCTTGAGAAGCTATGCCCTAACACCAGCACCTAGTCCACCCTTCAGAGCAGTTTTGGAACTGTTTTTCTGGAGTGACCATCAGAGCCATAGTCATAATGCCCTTGTTGTCCTTAATATCATCAAAATGTCTTCCTTTCAATATTTCCTTTATCTCCGGATAAAGAAAAAAGTCACAAGGGGCCAGATCAGGTGAATACAGAGAGTGTTCCCTTTACATTTCTTTGTTTACTGGCTAAAAACTCTCCCACAGCCAGCACCATGTGAGCTGGTGCATTGTTGTGACGCAAGAGCCACGACTTGTTGGCAAGAAGTTCAGGTCAATTTTTGTCTAACTTTTTCACTCAGCTTTTCAGCACTTTGAAGTAGTAAACTTGATGAAATGTTAGTGCCTTTGGTACAAATTCATAATGACCAATCCCTTTGATTTAAAAAAATGGTGAGCAGCATTGTTTCAACTCTTCATTTGCGGAATTTTTTGTCGTGGAGAGTTGACTGACTTCCGTTGTATACTTGATGCTTTGTTTCAGGGTTGTATTGGCACATTCATGTTTCACTAACAGTGATAACATAGCCCCAAACATCATCTTGCCTCTCCAAATGGTCTTGGCATACTTTGACTCTCCTTTGCTTTCGTTCATCAGCAAGCTCCCTAAAGACTGTTTTTGCTCACACCTTTCTCATGCCAAGATTTTCAGTTCAGATTTTTCATGACTGTTACTCTATCAGTGTTTGCTTGGTCTGCTATGCTTCTTACAGTCAGTTGATGATTTTGATGCATGATTCAGTGAACTTTTGCAATGCTTTCATCAGTTCTGCTTGTTACTGGCTGCCCTGACCTCTCTTCCTCAATGAAGCTTTCTGTTCCCTCAGAAAATGGCACAATGTCGTTTTCTTCATGGCATTATCCCCATAAACTAGGACTAACACATCCCTGATTTCACTTCAACTCTTGCCAAGATTAACAAGAAATTTACTGTTTTTTTTTTTTCTCAAATTAAACTGCAACATCTTCATGATGGCACACAAAAACATACACAAGGATGATGAACACCATTCAGCAAGACACCACCACATGTTGACATGAACACAGATGTAAGACACTATTATGCCAAGGTTATGAAACCTTACTGAGTTGTTTGTACAGTGCTGCCAACATAAGCCCATGGTGGCAGTTCACAAACTTAATTGTCAGAACTTGTAGATATAGATACACAAATTTGAAAGAGCCCTGGTGGCACAATTGTTAATAAACGGGAAAGCTGGCTTTGTGCTATCAAACACGAGTGACCCCTTGTAGTCCTCTAGTTCACTACATCTGCTGAGTCATTCTTATGTGAGTCCCTGGCATGTAACAATTATTGTCTACCACCACTTTGAAACTCTCTACCGTCTCATTGTGGAGTTCAGAGGTCTGCTTTAGTCCTGTAACCACCCAGTCCTCATCTTTTCTATAAGTCTTCCTAACAAAATTCTTTGTTGCCATGCTTGTGTTATCTTCCTCATCTTTGAGGTTTTGTCTTTCAGCATTCTTAATTTTTAGAGGCAAATTTCGTGTTCATTCCTCGACAACTGGTGAACCAGCCAAGAGACCAATGGAATGGTCAATGGTATAAGACTTCTGTGCGGAAAAACCCAGATTAGTCAGCAAACTCTTTGTGGGGATATCTGGTCCATAAGATTTTCTATTAGGGGAAGCTCTGGTTGGCCAGAGACTTCCACATAAGGAGGTCCAACCTGTATGTTTCTCTGCTGAGATAATCCTGAGGTGAGCAGCAACCTCCATGTGCAGTAGTGGGACCTGTATTCTTAATATGTGCAGACAGCTGCATGAGTATGTATATTCCTTGAACATGTAAAGCATCATAGCACAGTCGTGAAAAGACACATGCCTTTGTAAGTGTGAAATTGAAGTTAGACGAGTAGCAGTATCTGGGGGATGATTGCTGCTCTGAGCTCTATAGCTGTCCGTTGAAGCCCATCTAGCTTCTGAAGCATGCATAAGATCTCTGAAGGAAGAGTTACAGCTGAAGAGGGATGTGTGGCAGAACCATGTGTCCGGGACTAATATATTAAGCTGCTGAGTCTATGAACAGGAGGTTGTTGTTGTTAGGAGTCATAAAGTTGATTCCAACTCACAGCAATCCTATGTAAGACAGAATGAAACATCATCTAGTCCTGCTCCACGTCCACAACTGTTTTTATGTTTAAACCTGTATTTGCAGCCACTGTGTCAATCCTTCTTGTTGAGCATCTTCATCTTTTTCTCTGACTCTCCGCTCTACCAAGAATGATGTCCTTCTCCAAGGCCTTGCTCGTCCTGACAACAAGTCCAAAGTATAGGTATGCAGTCCCACTGTCTTTGCTTTCAAGAAGCACTTTGGTTGTACTTCCCCCAGAATATATCTATTTGTTCTTGTGACAATCCATGGTACATTCAGTATTCTTCTCCAATATCACAATTCAAAGTTATCTATTCTTCTTTTCTTTTCCTTATTCACTGTTCAGCTTTCACACTCGTATTATGCAATTGAAAATACCACGGCTTGGATCAGGTGTACCTTAGTTTTCAAGGTACCATCTTAATAACTTGTGGGCAACCATTTCTAGGTGCTCATCCTGTTCAAAAAAGTCACCTTAAACAGTATGAGCACCTAGAAATGCTTGCTCGCAATTTGGTAAAGATAAAGGATTCAAGGTCTAGAGAAACAGTTCCCAAGCCATTGCTCACAGCCTCCAACAATGAGACCAGAGATAGTTGGAGGGGTGAAACAAGTTCCTGATACAGAAAACACTTTGTGTAAAATAAGAGTTATAACGATGAGGGAAAAAAATAAAAAAGATTGAAAATCACTTCCAGATTGCTTGTGTTTAGTGACCTTGAAGAGATCTTAGAGGATAGTGCTGGAATCTTCTGATAACTGTCCCTGCCAAGATAAGTGAGCAGCAACCGAGTGACAGTAGCAATATTAAGCCAGCCAAGCCAAGTGTCAACTAAATAGGAGAGCCCACCTCCCTGCTATTAGTCTAGGTTAAACACATGCTTGTGCTTGGTGTTGGGGAGGAATGACTCCGCAAATGACTGAGGGCTCTGCCAACTTCATCCAGACCTTCTGACCTTTAGGAATAATGAAAATTGAGGATTAAGCTTAGGTCCCTCTGTTACCAAGCCAAATCACAAGCCCATTGCCTTTGAGTTGATTCTGAGTTACAGCAACAAACCTGTGAGACAGAGTAGAACTGCCTTATAAAGTTTCCAAGATGCAGCTGGACTCAAATTGATGACCTCTTGGTGAGCAGTCAAGTTCTTAACCATTGTGTAAGTTCTTAACCATTGTGCAATCAGGCCTCCCAGGAAGGACTAATGTCTTTATGTTAAAACTAAAGTTAAATGAGAAAATGAAAAAAAAAATTGTCTTAGGTTTTTAGATGACACTGCACAGGTGGCTGTGATGTCCATAATACGCAGCAGCAATATGAGAAAACCTTTGTTAGATGTATTGCTGATGTTGAAGTATTAATACACACCTTTATAAAATTTTCCTCCAAGCCCTGACAGAAATTTATCCTATTTGGAACATTTTTAGTGGGACCCACAGAAACTATGAAATAGGCTATAGCTAACAGCCTGGCCATTCAGTCTGACCACCAACAACCCTCAGATGACATTTAAAGTAAGCCTCGATAGGCATGAGCCATCTGGGTTAGAACAAACAAACAAACAGAAAACCAGCTCTGTTCCTAATAAACTGTTTATCAACTTGTGTGACTATTCACCAGAAAGTTCCTATGCTGAGAGGGGAAAAGAACCAAAGAGTTGCTCTTGTCAACTGGCTCCAGAGGTGGAAACATCCAGAGCAAATGCATGTGCAGACAGCTACCTCCTGAATTTTAGGGGATGGCACATGGAAATCCACACACTGTCCTAGACTGTGTATGTACACATAGACTATCACTTTCATCAGAAATTGCTAGACAGCATAGAAAAGCTGATCTGCCCACAAAATTCTGGCCACAGCTGTAACTTGCCCAGGGACAGAATCATGAGCCAAAAGGCTGGGACATCCATAGGCATGTAAATTATATGAGTGCTCTTATTCTATTCAGATGTTTCCACTGAATGTTAAGTGAACTCTTCATGTTCTATATCACCTTCAACCCATAGTGGATGATCAGGTGCAAATGGCTGATGGGAGAGGACAAAACAACCCCAACCTGAATTATACGTGTCAAGCCAGCAGTCTGTGTCTCAATGCAGCAGTTCGCTCTAAAAGCATTTCTCATTTATTCTGTACATTTGATCAAACTGTCTATTCTATAAAAATGTTTATTTTGTGTACATGCTGTTGACAAAGCATCTGGGTTCCCACACAGTTCACTGCCTCGAGATGCGATAGACGTGTGGGTGTCTGTACCTAAGCAGCTCTCATCTCAAGAGACAGAAGGGATAGTGGGAGGGAACTGATAATGTCTGTTGTTTTTCTCCCCAATTTATCTTACAATGATGAACAGATCCCTCATCCATGGGCCCCAGTGATATAGGCTTTTGCTAGAGGTACCAACTGTTGACTCAGTCAACACTGACACAAGATGACGAGCCATCTCCCCATGTTATTCCAGGTGATCTGCCAACAAGGAGACCATGTCACGTAGCTACACAATGTGTAACACGGCTTACTAAGGAGATCATGGAGCAAATGGGTACAATCCACTCCACTACTTGTGGAAAACATTTTTTGAAGTATAGTAGCTGTTTGTGGGGTGTGCTCTAACTTTAGAGGGAAATTTTTCTCTGTTAAAAATGCAATCTTTTGTTATATTCATTTGGGTTAGATTAAGCCTAAACAGGATGGCTAGTTAGGATCCTCCTTCAAGTAGTCTTGATTAAACTTTTGGGATCAGTCCTACTGCTAACCTTCCTAAAATGCTGTATCAAATGATTCATGGATAAAATATCTACCAGAGTTATGCAGCAAACCACAGACAAATAGCTCAAGGTTCAAAATCAGTAATGAGTGTTCCAGGACTTTTTCAGGAACTCTGATGGGAATTATGGGATAAACTACTGGGGGAATGGTCTGTCTCTACACCTACCATCCAGCTACTTAAGTAAAGGCCTTAGACCCCAAACCAAGGAAGCTGGGAACTGAGTTTTCTTCCCTCTCCCTCAGTTTCTTATCTTTATCAGAGAAATGGTCCCTCTGTTGGGCACACAGAAACTTTCTCTGTTTCTTTTTCATATGTGGGTCCTATATGGCCCTTGGACACCTTTATTTCTATATCTGTCCCCAGTGTGGAGGGAACAGTTATAAGTTTGTATATTTAAAGATAATTCTCTCACAGTATTCCTTTTTTGAATTTCAGATAAAAATGTATTATTATTATTATTAGGGTTATCATTATTGCTTTGGAAGCAGACATGTCTGAGTGGATTGGAGTTTATTAATTGACTCAAGTATTTAATAAAATTCACAGATATTATTTACTTACATCTTTATTCAAAACAAACAGAAATGAACAAAATAGCACTGAATAAAAATTCAAGTTGGATATTTGCACATTTGTGCATGTTATCAGTTAACTTGAATATGATACATGACATTTATCATGATCCTATAACACAGATAATATTGTATTGACTTTACATATAAAGAAACTAACAGGCTAAGAGACTTGCTAAATATCATAATTTATAATAAGTGACAATGTCAGTTTCAAAGCCCGTGATGGTCAGTTCTAAATTCAGTTTGTTCTTTATACTCGGCTGCTTATAATATCTGCTGAAAATGCATGTAAAATGAATTTTATTTCTTAAAAGTACTTACTGGAGAGCCAACGGCATGCTATGAGACATAGCTATCTAAGTGTTATTCAAAGCATTTTAGAATCTGTCAAATCAGTTTGTGCAATATGTTACATAGTAGCAGATTTGGGTGAGTTCCAAAAGCGTGATAATAGTGTGATAGTATTTCCCAAAACTAAAATCTTTAAGCATTACCCAGAAAAATATTAATAATTCATTTAATATTTCAAATACATTGTCAAACTATGTCATTTAATTTTACAAAAAAAGAAAAACTCTTCTGGGACTTTACGCTTCCATTTGTAGAGAAGGAACAATACTATTGAGCCTCCTAAACAATGAGCATAATGTGTCCCTACTTATTTATGTCTTCTTTAGTTTCTTTTGTCAATATTTTTCAGTATTTTAGATATAGACATTATTTTGCTGTATTTATAAGTAAAAATTTCATGTTTTTAAGTGCTCTTTTAAATGTCACTTAAGACACCAAGTTTCCAAGTGTCCATTGTTAATGTATAGAAATGCATTTGGGCTAAATGAATGAACCTTGAAACTGGTGACTTTACTTATAAATAATAATTAGAATTAAAAGTGCTTATACATTTTTAAAAAATATTTTGGAATTTTCTAATTAGGCAATCAAATCATTTACAAATAGAAATAGTTTTATTCCGTCTAGCCCAATCAAAGTACCTTATTTATTGAAGTGTCTAGGACACAACTCTGTTTCAAATACTTTAAAAAAATGAGGTAAATTTCTAAAGATTGTACAACTAGGAAGTGAAGCACTGAGAATTTTAACTCAGCTCTGACATGAACATTTTGGCATTTAACTACATGGGAACTGGCATAGAACTGATTACTGGGGGTGGGTTCAAACTACAGACCTTTGGATTAGCAGCAGAGAGCTTCACCATTGCACCGCCAGGGTTTCTTACTCTTTCTACAGCATTCCTAAATTAGAAGTTTACAGAGATCACTACGAAATTACTTGTGTTTGAAACAATTGCTCTTCCATACTTTGGAAACAAAGTTTTGAGTGAGTCATCTGGAAAGATTCAAATGAATCCTTCAAACTACCACATTTTACCAGTTGAATATAAGACTGGCATGAAGTACAATGTTAATCAAAGTAATTAAAATGAAGAAAATGAAGACATATGATAGCCTTGATATATTAATGGTAAATGTAAAAAAAAAAATTAAGTACTTTTAAAGTAGCAGAAGAAAAATAAAAATATCCATAAAGTGTTGTTTAGGAGTGTTTTGCAACTGTTTCTATATTGTGTGTCTGGTTGTAATCCATGCAAATACATATGCAATTAGTAGGTTCATCTACAAGTTATACTCATTCTTAATTACCACGCTTTTCCCTCATTACATTTTATTGCTACATATTTAGCAGTATGTGGAATTAAAAGCAGATCATTTGGTCATGAACAGCAAAATGCAGAAGTCTGATTGAAAGCAACTTGAATGATAGAAAAAGTTACATTGAATGAACAGCCTAAGAACTTCAAATGTGTGCAACATATTCGTCCTAACATCGGCATATTTCTATGTAAAAAAACAAACACAAAAACACAATTATTGCTTCAAGAAATGTTTATGTTCAAGATATCATATTTAAAATATTTATATTAAATATAATTTTATTAAGCTTTGTTAACGAAGCATTTTATTTTGCAGTGCTAAAACAAATACTCATATTGCTATCATAACATACATGTATAAATTCAAAAACAGATGGGCACAATAAAAGTGAATAATATAAAATTATGCACTATTTCTGTTTTCAGTTGATAAAAAAGAAAGCTCATCCATAACCAGCTATAACAGGGTTCAGGATATATGCAGTTGTGTAAATGCAATTTGTGATTTTTATTCCTTTTTTTAAATTGTAGTTTAAGTAACAGTTTACAGAGAAAATTAGCTTCTTGTTTAATAATTTATACACAAACTATTTTATGATGTTGGTTGCAATCCCCATAATGTGTCAACACCTTCCCCTATGTACCCCAGTTCCTTGTTTCCATCCATCCATTTTTCTTGTCCTTCTTCAGTTCTTGTCATCGCTTTGGGCAGGAAGAAGAAGCATATTTCTCACACAAGTTGTCGTTTGTTTACCCTGTCTCTCTCTGCCTCTCTCCCTCTCTTTCTCCCCCTCGCTCTTCTACTGCTCTGTCCAGAACCCTGTTACGAATTTTGTCTGAGTGGTTGATGGTGGTAGTTCTTTAGGCTGAGGCTGGTGGAGACTGTAGTATTTGTGATCTATTAGTAGTTTGGAATAACCACCCCAAATGTCAGTAGTTTAAATTCACCAGGTACTGCTTGGAAACCCTCCTGAGGCCCTACTGGATCTCTGTAAGTTAGAATCAGCTCACCAAAGACAGCCAATGGGTGTTGTGTCTTTGATATTTTTCATCCTCGGTTGCTCTAAATGGGATGAGACCAGTAGATGCATCTCAGATGGTTATCTCACAAACTTTAAAAACTCTGGATGCTACTCACCAAAGTTGGCTGTGGAAAGTTTTCTTTATGAACTTTGTTGTGCCAACTGGCCTTAACGACACTCATGACCATGGTTCCCATACTTCAGTCCCTGTCTTTTCAGGTGTTCCAATGTGTCCATAAAGTTTTTATAACTTCATCTTTGTCAAGTTGAGCTGACTTTACATTGTGTGCTGTTTTTCCTTTCATCAGAGTTAACATTTGTCTGTTATCTACTTACTAATTTCTGCTCTCCAAGCTGCTTCTCCCTCATAGCTACTAGATTTTCGTTTGTTTGTTTGTAAAACCTTTCCTGAGTTTTCATCATAGTGGTCTCATACGGTGTTTGTTCATTTGTGATTGACTTATTTCCCCTCAGCATTATGCACCCCAGATTCATCTGTGTTGTGAGATGCTTCACAGACTTACTGTTGTCCTTCATCATTGCAGAATAGTTCAATACGTTAATATGAACTAAATAAAACCAAAGCAGTTGCTGTTCACTCATTTCTGACTGATAACAACCCTATAGGACAGAGAATTGCCCTGTAGGGTTTCCAAAGAGTTACTGGTGGATTTGAACTGCTGGCCTTTTGGTTAGCAGTCAAATCCTTAAACACTGCACTGCCAGGGCTCCATGTGTCTACTGTAATTTGCTTAACTATCCTTCTGCTGATGGTCACTTAGATTGTTTCCATCTTTTTGCTACAGTGAACTTGATTGTGTATGTGTCTATTCCTGTGACAACTGTTATTCTCTAGGTTATATTCCTAGAAATGACATCGATGGATCCTATGATATCTCTATTTCTAGCTTTTAACAGAGTTGCCATGTCATTTTCCATAGACGATATACTATTTTGCATTCCCATCAGCAGTGCATAAGAGTTCCAATTTATCTGAAACCTCTCCAACATTTGTTATTTTCTTTTTTTTTTTTTGACTAGTCATTGTACCAGTTAACAGACTGTTTTATGAACAAAGACTGTATAGCAGGTTGTGTGGTGAAACAGTGTGAGGCCTCTTTTTTGTTTTTCGTTTTCAGTAATGCTTTGCTATCTAGGGGCTCTTTCTTTTCCATATAGTGTTGGTGATTAGTTTCTTCTTTGCGTTAAATTAGCTGTTGGTATTTGGGTGGGGATTGCATTTTATCTGTAGATTTCTTTGGTAGAATGGTCGTTTTCATGATTTTGAATCTTTTGTCTGTAAGTATTGCACATTTTTCCATTTACTGAGTTTCTTTTGGTTTCTTGCAGTAGAACTTTGTAGGTTTTTTTTTTGTATAAATCCTTTACATCCCAGGTAAGACTTTTTCCCAGATATTTTATTTTTTTAGAGCTATTATAAATGGTATTGTTTTCCTGATGTCCTTTTTGAATTTCTCTTTGTTAGTGTATAGTATTAGAACTGATTTTTGATGTTATTGCATCTTACTACTCTATTGAATCTATTTGTTCCATTAGTTTTCTTGTGGATATTTGGGGAATTTCTGTCTGTAGGACCATATGATCTGTGAATACAGGTAATTCTACTTCTTCCTTTCAAGTTTAGATACCCTACCTTATTCCATTTATTCACTAGCTAGGACTTCAGACCAATGTTGAATAGGACCGGTGATAATAAGTATCCTTGTTTTGCCCCTGTTGTCAGGGAATTACTTTCAGCCCCCTCCACTGAGAATGATGTTGGCCGTGTATTTTGTATAAGTGTTCTTTACTATGTTGAGAAAGTTCTTTTCCATTTGTATTGTTTAGTTTTTATCAGAAGTGTGTGCTGGACTGTATCAAATGTCTTTTCTATATTGATTGTGAGGATCATTTGATTATCTTCTTTTATTTATGTAGTGTATTACATTGATTAATTTTCTAATATTGCATCATCCTTGCATACATGGTATGAATCCTACTTGGTCATGGTGTGTTATATTTTTGATGTGATGCTGAATTCAATTGGTAGAATTTTATAAACAGAGATTTTGCATCTATGTCCACAAGGTATTATGAGATACATTGTTCAGTAAATTTTCTTCTGTGGTATTTTTATATAGCTTTTGTAACAGGATTATGCTGTCTTGTTAGAATGAATTTGGGAACATTCTTCTCTATGTTCTCAAATGGTTTGAGCAGTACTGGTGTTAGTTCTTATCAGAATGTTTGGTCGAGTTCTCCAGTGAAGATGTCTGGGCCAGAGCTGTTTGCTGTTGTTGGAATGTTTATTATTATCGTCACCACCTTGTCACTTACTTCTCTTATAATGGGTCTGTACATATATATATATTTTTAATCTATTGGCGTTAGTTTAGGTGGTAGTGTGTTTCTAAAAATATGTCCATTTCCTCTAAGTTCTGAAACCTGTTGCCATCCAGTTTTTCTTAGCATTTTGTTAAAATCTGTTTTATTTCAATTGGGTCCATTGTAATGTTCCCCATCTCATTTCTTCTTTGAGTTGTTTGTTCACTTCGTCTCTTACTTTTATTTTGCCATGTTAGCTGGTGGTTTACCAGTTTGCCAATCTTTTCAAGGAAACAAGTTTATTGATTTTCTCTTTTTTTCTCTGTCTCACTCTCTTTTTGTTCTCTGTTTCTTTTACATCTTCTCTAATTCTCATTATTTCCCTTTTGTGGTGTTTGTGAGTTTCCTTTGCTGTTCTCTATTTGTTCAATCTGTAGGGCTATTGTCCTGATTTGGGCCTGTTCTTTTTTGATGTGTGTATTTATTGCTATAAATTGACCTCTGTGTACTTCCTTTATTGTGTGTCAAAGGTTTTGGAATACTATGTTTTCATTGGCATTTGATTTTACAAATTTTTTATTCTCTCTTTGATTTCTTCTATTACTCATTTGTTTCAAAGCAAGGTCTTATTCAGTATCCATGCATTAGATTTTTTATCCTTCTTTTTTCTGTGGTTGATTTCCACTTTATGGCATTGTGATCAGAGAGAAGTTTTTACTTAAATGTTTTGGATTTTACTGAGGGTGACTTTGAGGCCTACATGTATTCTATTCTGGAGAATGTGAATTTGGAAAAAAATGTATACTCTGAAGCTTTTGGGTAGACTGTTCTATGTGCTAGGGGTACATTTAAACCATTTGCATTCAGTATGATTATCTGTATGGATGAGTTTATTGCTGTTATAGTGTTGTGCCCTTTTTTGTGGTGGAGGCATTTTTTTGTTCTTCTTCCTGTCCTCTGCTAACTTCCTTTTGTCTGTGGATTTGCTTTTTTCTCACTATTGTAAGTTTTGCATTTACTGAGTTTTTATGTTTCTTTTTCTTATTTTTTTCAAATATGATGAGTAGGTTTGTTAACTTTCTCTATGATTACTTTGAAGCTTATCCTTATCTTCTTAAAGTTGAGCTGGCCTTTTATTATTTGATATTGCTTTGACTTCCTACCTGTGCACCATTATTTGTCTTTCTGTGATTTTGGTGTTATTGTCATTTACAGATTGATATTTCTGTTTCCTTGTTTCAAGCCTTTCAGCTTTGTTTTGTTACTGAGAGATCTTTACCTAGGCTGGTACTATTCTGTATCCTAGACAGTGGTTGCTGTTTGATGCTGTTAGTTCTCTGATTAAAGGAATTCCTTTAATATTTCTTGGAAGTTTGGTTTGGTTTTTGCTATCTGGAAATGACTTAATTAGCGATCATATCTGAGAGTTTTATAGGATATGTGATTCTCAGTTGGCAATTTTTTGGTTTTATGTATGTCATCCCGTTGTCTTCTTGCTTGCATAGTTTGTGCCAAATAATCAGAGTTTAGTCTTACTCTTTCCTCTTTGTACGTGACTTATTGTTTTACTTGAGCCTCCCTTAGAAGTATTCATTGGCTTTGGTGACTGTCTTTTGGAGTCTATCCTATATGAGGTTTGTCATGATTCTTGATTGGTTAGCTTTTCATCTTTCATGACATTTGGGAAGTTTTCTGTTGCAAATCTTCAACAGGTTTCTCTGTGTTTTTCGTTTTATCCACCTGTTCTGGAACTGTTATCACATATAAATTTGCTCTTGATTATTTCTCACATAGTAACTTTTTTTTTCATTCTTTTCTCTGATTTTTCCTGAAACAAAGTGGTATCCACGGGCTGTGTCTTTAATCTCTCTATTTTCCATTGTTTCATCTTTACACCTGAAACTTTCTGTTGTGTTGTCAATTTCTGAAATTTCTTATTTATCTTTTGGATTTCCAGTTGCTCTTTTTGTATGATTTCTCATTATTTATTTTGATGTTTTGTTCTTGCATGTGTTTTTCTTGAATTCTTCTATTGCTTTTCCTGTGTTTTTCTTTATTTTGGCTATGTTTTCATTGTTTTTGTCCATAGTTTCCTTAATGTTGTCTGTATTTTCCTTGATTTCATTTCTAATCTTTCAGAGAGCCCTATTAATCTTCTGAATTCTAAATTAGTTAGCTGTGCTGCCCTTTATACTACCAAAAGGTAATCTGATGCTTTACTTTGATCACTTGCTGGAGCCATCTTGTCCTTTATGCTTTGAGGTTGCTGCCTTTGAAACATTAAGGTATTATAGTCTTTATTTATTGTTTATTTGTTTACTTTGTTTTGGTACTTTGCTGCTTGCTTATCTGTGGACACAACAGTTTTTAACACTTTGTTCATATGAACAAGGCATTAGCTGACTAGATGAGCATGCTTCACTGTACACTGGTTTGGTAAGGTGACTGAAGGGAGATGGGGCGGGTACTATCCGGCTATTTATGTTGTCCGGCAGTGTGGGAGCACTGTCAGCCCCTTACTATACAGACATGGATCTTGGTTGGGGAGAGGTACATGCTAATTTTCCATCATTCAACAGCTAGTCAAATGATAGGAGGGAGTGATGTTTGGACCAGATAAAGTGGTCAGCCTGAGCACTGAGGATACTGTAGCCAAGGCAACATATCTGAGACTGTTGGGAAGGAGGATGATGTATAGGACTATATGGGAGCGGGGAGAAAGCAAAGGAAGGAAAAAAATCAAAGTGAACCTAGTGAGTGGTGGAGAAATTTACTTAGAGGGGCCATTAGGAAAAAGGAGAAAGGTGGCCTACAAGGCTAGATAGAGTAGAAAGAAATGAACTAATGGGAAATAAAAAAAATAAGTTGTGGGCAGGGTAGACTTAGGAAAGCAAAGAGCCCGTAGACATCCAGGGGTGGCACTGAATGTAATAATGACAGAGTCAGAGGTGGCATATGGGGCTAGGTCAACAGAGAAGAAAAACAATGAGAAAGAAAAAATAATTATGACAATAAAATAAAAACTGGAGGTACTGTGGGAACCAGTGGGGGAAGGCATGTGATGGACCCTAGAGCCAGTTGGAAGGAAAAGGATGTGATGTATGGAGCTAGGTGGAAGGGAGAAAGAAAAGAAAGAAGAGAAAGAAATACCCCCCCCCCCAAAGAAAAAGGTAGTGCATCAGGAGTCAGCAGACATAAGGCAGGGGAAACCTGTGGTGGCTGTCAGCCAGTGGCTCTCTAGCCAATATGGTGAAGCATGGTGCAGCTGGATGGGTGGAAGTTGCATACAGGAGAAAGTAGAAGGAAGAAACAAAATGAAGAAAGAGAAAAAGAACAAGAAAAAAAATGGTATAGAGGGAGCAGTTTGGTGGGGAACATGAGAGACCTGCAATGACTACAAACCAGTTCCCCTCCAGCTGAGCAACACAGAGCAGCCAATAGGGAAGGGGAAGAGGCTGTGCACAGGGCTAGGTTGTGGGGTAGGTAGAGGAAAGGAAGAAACAGAAAGAGAAAAAAAATGGCATGACGGGAGCAAGGTTTTGGTGGTGAGATTATGCTGCATTATCTGTCAGGAGAGCTCACTCCACAGCTCTCCTCATTCTCTGCTCTCTATCAGTTTCTTCTTCCACGTGGTGCTTGATTCAGTCCTTTACCCTTTCATTTGATGCTTGGGGTTGGGGGATTGAAATTTTATCTGTTTTACTTTGCTTTTTGGGTTTTTGCTGCAGAGACAGAATGATTCTGTCTATACCACAACATGAGCTCCACCTCTGATTTATCTCCTTAAAGAAAACATTTTGTGTGAATTAATGTCTTCTAAGTAAATTCTACTAAAATAGCAATCTCAAGAATATTAATTTTTTCTGAGAAAATAGTATTTTAAATCTGTCTTAAATAATATTCCAAACCCTTCAACATGGCCTAGCATCTACTATACTCACTTCCAACTACAAAAACATCGAGTATCCATGTATATTTTTCAAATACAAACTCTTTTCTCCTTGATAGTTTATCTAGAATAGATATCTAGTTGAAAGCCTGGAGAAAAATCAAATTACACTGAGGTAATACTTTTAGTATCACAGGAAAGTGCGTGGTAGATCTCTAACTGGTAGACTGTGCTTGTTCTTGTTAGAACTGAATGACTTTAAAGTGATCTTTGTTGAATTGTTAATTTGTTAACTCTCAGTCTTATTTTTCTTTCAAGATGTTTATGAATAAAAGTAAACTAAAAACAAATTCTATTACATGAATATGAGAGTTACTTGTGTGTTCATTATGTTGTGTTGTATGAATTATATGTGATCATGTGTGCTGAAGCACAAAAGAAAGGTAGATTTGAAAAATATCTATTAAAAAGGTGCTGGATTTAAGCTGAAAATAAAGGATGACTTGTGTGCTTAGGTTTTTAAGCCATGTTTAATATTTAGCTATCTTTTAAAAGTAATTCTCTGGTGATACAGGCTGTTAGCTGACAAAAAAGGAAACTAAGTAATAAAAAAAAAAAAGCAGTAAGGGAAAAAGAATAGAAGAAAAAAGTCCAGAAAAGCCTTTTCTTTTTAATTTTCTACCACAGTATGTTATTTTGCTTTCTGAATATGATCACTCCTCAGATAATTATTTAAAGTAAACTATGATGTTCATGACTTGGCACTATTTCTATAAAGCAGCCAATGTGATCTCTTAAAAGCATACATTAGCTCTGAGCATTATTCTGCTTAAAACTCTCAACTGGCTTTTGATTACAATGAGAATGTAACTTTACTTGCTCTAAAGTACATGATTTACCCCTTCCTCCATTCTCAACTTCATTTGGCATCTCTGGCCTATTTTCTCCCTCATTCACTATGCCAGTCTTTATTGGGTTACTCAAAACATCGAGCTCTTTGCTGACTTATGGATGAAACCAACTTTCTTTCTGCCTGTTTCATCTGACGTTCTCATGGCTGATTCCTTCTTATAATTCAGACCTCAAACTATATGTCACCTTTTCAGAGAGAAGCTTGCACCAGCCATTAATAGTGAACAGTGTAACTTTCACAAGATTAATTCCTCTTTTCTCTTTTAACTTAAATACTATTTCCAGTATCACTCTGTGCTATAAGAAACTGACTTCATTCTATGCTGAATATTTTTTTCCCTTAAGCTCATTATCATTACTGCTAACTCTCAACACAGTTGCTCAGTGAAGCTTAGAACTGGTTATTTACATTCCATAGAATCTAGGAAAAAATACAATAGCATCTTTAAAGAAATTTTCTTACTCTTTAGTGAAAATTTCTATTTTGCTACTTTTTTCTCATTTAGACAATGTATGTGCAGTCTAACAAGTGTGTGACAATCCACAACAATAGAAAGCCTGGTTTAGGGTGTGAAGATTATACAAGACATCAACCCTAATCTCAATCCACAAGGCTGATTCTATGCAGCTCTAAAACCACCGTATCTGTAGAATTGCTGACATTATTTTTGCTCTACTTTTCCTTGCTTCTTGCAGCTGAATACACACCAACTGGTATAACCAATAACTAACCAGTTGCTTTGAGTCAGCGCCAACTCATGGAAACCCAATGTGTTTCAGAGTAGAACTCCGCAGTATTTTATAGGGTTTTCAATAATGGATTTTTATGAAATTATATTACCAGGCTGTTTTTCTCTGAGAAGACTCAAATCTCCAAACTCTCAGTAAGCATCTAAGAGCATTAATCATTTGTACCACCCAGGAGATTCCCTAATTAATATACATCTAACTAAACTAATGTCATGCTTCTTCAGCAACTTTCTGTCCAATTATTCTCTTGTTGTCTTCCTTGCATCTATACAGTTGTCTTCTACTTGTTCAAATTTTTATTTCCTGCACACTGAAGAATGTAGATACGACAGATCAGTAGTTATTTCTATGTTATTTATTTTTATATTTATAGGCCCTAGAACAATGCTTTGTGTATGATAGGCAGTATATATTGTTTTAGACAGCTAGTACTGCCCTAACAGAAATATCACAAAGTGGACGACTTTAACAAAGTTTGTTCTTACACAGTCCAGTAAGTTACAAGTCTGAATTCAGGGTGTCTGCTTCAGGGAAAGGCTTTTCCTTCTTGTCGGCTCTGGAGGAAAGTTCTTGTGTTGTATCCGTCTTTGATTAGAGAGCATCTTGGCACAGAAACCTCGGAGTCTGAAGGACACTTTCTATTCTGATGCTGATTTCTTGGGTGATATGAGGTTCCCAACTCTCTGCTTACTTCTCTTTCCTTTTATCTCTTGTAAGATAAAAGTATAAAAGATGGTGCAAGCCAGGGAATCTCTTTACAATGGAGCAGGGAGATGACATTAGGGAGGGATTTACGGCCCCATGCTAATCCTCTTCAACACAACATAGGAAAATCACATGATGGAAGGCAATTACACAGTACTGGTAATCACAGACCAAGCCAAATTTTATACATATTTCTATACATATTTTTTGTATGGTTTTCCATTTTATGATTGATTTTTCTATATACTATAAATTCTAATATCTACCTGTGGTTAATGATGTAAAACTGAATTATTTTGAAAAGTATAGTGTAGGATGTAACACCCTTGGTTCACATCACACCTTCGATCCAATGTAAAGGGTGTTTCCTTGGAATGTGTCCTGCACCACCTTTTATCTTACAACAAATAAAAGGAAAGGGAAACAAGCAAAGTTGGGAAACTCACACCATCAAGAAAGCAGTGCTGGTAGAACTGGAGTTGGCACCATGAATTTGAACTTCTTACTGGATTGTGAGAGAATAAACTTCCTTTGTTAAATGAATTAGTGGTATTTCTGCTATAGTAGCACTATATTATTGACACATCCATTCACCTTGCTTATTCAATTTGTATTTTGGCAAATAATCTGAGAGGATGAACCATATGAATAAGAATGCAACATCAAAACTGGAAGAAGATTCATTAGCAATTTGTGATATGTGGGTAACAAAACCTTGCTTGCTGAAAGCAGAGTGGACTTGAAGCACTTGCTGATGATAATCAGAGATAGCAGCCTTTAATATGGATTGCACCCCAACATAAAGAAAACAAAATCCTTACACCCATACTAGTAAGTAGCATCATGATAAGTGAAGACACAAAATTGGAGTTGCCAAAGATTTCATTTTACTTGGCATCTGCAATCAACACCTATGGGACTAACAAGAAATCAAACGATATATTTCATGGGATCAGTCTGCTGCACAAGGCTGCTTTTAAGTGCAGAAATGCAAGAATGTCACTTTAAGAATTGAGGTAAGCCTGACTCAAGCCACAGTATTTTCACTTGCCTGATATGCATGTAAAAGCTAGACAGTGAATGAGGAGGACCAAACAGGAATTGACGCCTTTGAATTATCGTGTCGGTGAGGACTAATGAATATACCGTGCACTGACAGAAGAAGAAATAAATCTATCTTGGAAGAAGTACAGCCAGAATGCTCCTTGGAATCAAGGATGATAAAACTTCATCTCTTGTATTTTGGACACGTTATCCCGGAAAACCAGTCCCTGGAGAAGGACATCATGCTTGCTAAAATAGAGGGTCAGCAGAAAAGTAGGTGACTTCCAACAAGATGGATTGAAACAGAGTCTGCAACAATGGGCTCAAGAATAATGACTGTGTAGGACTGGACAGGATTTTGTTCTGTTGTGTGTAGGGTGCCTATGAGTCGGAACCAACTTGATGACACCTAACATCAACTAGAATTGTCAAGTTTTTAGTTTCCAGAAACATTGCTTAATAGTTGACATAAAGATCTGGTGTGAAATTCAGTGACATGATGCAGTGCTTATTTTTTATGATCCCCTGGAGCATGAAGAGGATTTGTATAGGATTCTTCACAAACTAAAAGCAGGTTGATTATTTTACGCAATGTTCTACAATGAAGTTCTGTCAGTGATTCAGCTGATAGCAGAGTGGAATTTTTCCTGACAATAGAAAAGAAGCTTTTAATTCCCACACCGTTGAATGTCGTACAGCCCAGTATTATTTACTTTTAGATTTATTTCATTCCACAGGCAATTAAATATTTATGTTGTTTGTGACACTGTTATTTTAGACTTTATGCAGTATTTTTGGTTTGTTTTGTTCCCTCTAGTTTATCCTAACTCGTAAAGATCCTGCATGATAGAGTAGAACTGCCTGCCTCCAGAGGATTCCAACCTAGAATTTTAAAAAGAGAACATTCCATGTCTTTTCCCCACAAGTGACTGGTCAGTTCAAACTTCTGACTTTTCTGTCAGAATCATTGCACCACCAGGACTTCTTACACCATATGTGCCAAGCCAAGTGCCGTCGAGTCGGAATGCCATCTGTAGATAAACAATATTAATTTATGTTTTGCGTACATGCTCACACATGTATATCTGCATACTCTTAATCATGTAAATGTATGTATATACAGTCTGTAAGTTTTGAGGGCCAAATCCATGACTGTCATATATTTTTATAGCTCACAAAGGCATAGAAGAATGTCTTATAGTCAAAAATAACTGACTTGATACTAATACCTGACATCAGTTGAATTAAGGCTATTATATTTTCCGTCCTTCCTCTTTCTCTCCCTCTCCTCAATTTTTTTTGAAGAGAAATCGTTTGAGACTTGGATATTTGGTAAAACTCACCTGCCAAAATATCTGCCTTGAGTTTCCCTATGGAAATAATTTAGTTACTGGTAAAATTTTATATGCACAAAGAATATTATTGTATTTTCTGTGTATTCATTAATTTTATATATTTATTTTTTCTAGGATTATGTTTACTACATCTAAGTTTTCAAATTTAGAGTCCCAATCTTGGTTCCATCTATTTTTATCTATATCTGTTGCGAATTTTCTATTCAGCTTTCTTCATCATTGTAGTGAAATGTCTGAGTTTTACTCATTCCTATTTTTTAATAACTATCTTCTGTCTTTATTGATGTTTATTTCATTAATGTAATCTTTTTATGTTTACTTTCTAGTAGTTTCTGACTTTTTTGACAGGTTGGCATAATTATAATAGGTTGATGATTTTTTAAATTTTATTTATAATTTTATTCATATATTATTATATAATAATGTACTATAAATTTATTTATAATTTTACATATCATGCTAAATTTAATGTTTCAAATCTGACTTATTACACAAATTTCACTGTGCTTCTAATAAATTTGCATATTTTATCTTACTGTTATTTTCTTTATTTCCAGTAATGCATTTTGTCTTAAAACCTATATTGCTTTTCTTGATAAAGCAAGAGTAATTTTTGTTTAAAATTGCTTGAAATAATGCACAAACACACATACACATTCAATTTACTTTTACTTTTTTTTTGTATTTTTTTTTGTATTTTACTGAGTGCTGAAATCTACACAGTGTAAATGGAGAGTTTGGCCATTTACATTTGTAAATTTATATTATCTCCTTTAGTACTTTATATTTTTCTTGAATTCTGTATTATATGTATAGTTGACTTCTAAATTGTAGGCAATTTCTAACCCTCCTCCCTACACATATTTCACAATGTTCATGAATTATAATGAAAGTCATCTTTTCTAACTTTCTCTAAGGGTTAAATCCAAGAGAGGACATTTTCTTTGTAGTTTGTTTATGTCTACTTTGCATCTTATCATGGCACCCCTAAAAGCAAATCATGTCCTAAATTATGTCCTTTGGATGGATTTTTCTTTAATTAAGTTTCTTTGTTCTCTCTTTGTTAAAATATATTTTGTTGCACTTTAAGTGAAAGTTTGCAATTAAGGTCAGTTTAGCACTCAAAGCCCTGCGCATTCACCACTGTGCAACCCAAGCTGCCCTCCCTACACCGTCTTTCCACCTCATAGGTACCGTATTCATTCAATTGAATGCTCCCCCTGCTCTCCCTTTTCAACCTCTCATGTCACCTCTGGACGGAAGGTGCTCAGTCTCCTGTATATATTTACGGCAGGAAGCACACTCTTTTTGTCGGCGTCACTCTGTGTCTCGTAGTCTAGTATGATCTTCATCTGAAAAGTTGGCTTCACTATTGCTTTCAGCTCTGAGTTAACAGGTAGCCTGGGGACCATGTCCTCAGGAACCACTCAGTCTGTTGGCCCGTCAAGTCTGTTCTTTAAATAGAATTCTAGTTCCACAACCCCATTTTTGTCCCGCTGTGTTAACGTCTACATTGTGATCCCTGTGAGGGCAGCCACTGATGGTGGCCAGGCACCACCTAGTTCTTCTTGTCTCATGTTGGTGTAGTATCCCAGATCACATGGCCCATACTGTCTACTGGGCTCATCCTTTCCTCATGTCTTTGATCCCCTCATTCTCCTCTGCTCCAGGTGGACTGGGATTGATGCTATGTGGATGGCAGTTTACTAGCTTTTAAGACCCCAGATGCCACTCACCAAAGTGGGATGCAGAACGTTGTCTTTAAAAAAAAAAAAAAAAAAAGGTTATTCCAGTTGACCTGTCTCCTGAAAATGGACTTCAGATCCCTGCCCCTGATACTCTGTCCTCTGAAATTTTAGTTATATTTAGGAAACCTTGTAAGTTTTCGTATCGCCCCGCAGTGTTCATCTCTTGTGTTTCATGCTTTCACTCCTTTCACTCAACACAAATCCTAGCTACTATCGAATCAATAAACACCCTTCTCTGTCCCTTTCCACCCTTATAACTATAAAAGATTATTTTCCTCTGTGCTTCAAACTTTTGAGCCCTTATAATATTGGTCTAATACAATATTTGTCCTTTAGCAACTGATTAATTTTACTCAGCATAAAGTCTTCCACATAACTCCGTGTTATCAGGTGTTTCTCAAGATGATTATTGTTGTTTATCATTGAATAGTATTCCATCATGTGAATACACCATAGCTTGTTTATCCATTCATCTCCTAATGGACACATAGGTTGACTTCTATTGTAGGAAGTGTTACAATAAATATTGGTAAGCATCTATCTATTTGAGTGCCAAGCCAGCGAAGTGCCGTTGAGTCTGATCTGACTCATGAGTGACAGTCTTTAATTTTTCTAGGATATGGTCCAAGAAGTGGAGTGTCTAGATCATAAGGTATTTCTATCTCTAACTTTCTAAGAAAGCATCAATGGATTTCCAAAGTGGTTGTACCATTTTAGCATTACCACCAGGAATGTAGAAGAATTGTAGTCTCTCCACAGCCTCTCCAATATTAATTATTTTGTATTTTTTGGATTGATGCCAGCCTTGTTTCGGTCAGACAGTATCTCTTTATAATTTTGGTTTGGATTTTTCTAATGACTAATGATCGTGAGCATTTCCTCACGTATCTATTAGCTGTCTGGACATCTTATCTTGGTGAACTGCCTGTATCATATCCTTTGTCCATATTTAATGGTGCTATTTGTCTTTTCTTATTGAGGCTTTATGGTACCTTGTAGATTAGGGAGATTAGGAGCTACTTGGGTCCCTGCTGGCCAAAATTCTTTTCCCAGTTTGTATGTAGTCTTTTTACTTTTTTGGTGAAGTCTTTGGATAAACCTAAGTGTTTGGATCTTATGAGTTCCCAGTTACCCGTTTTCTCTTCTGCTGTTTGTGCATTGTTAGCAATATTTGTAGTCTGCCTATACTGTGTATCAGGGGTCCCAGAATTGGCCCTAATTTTCTTCCATGCTCTTTATTATCTTATGTTTTATATTTAGATCTTTAATCTATTTTTAGTTTATTTTTTATCAATATTGCAAGATATGAGTCTTGTCACTTTTTCTGGAGATGGATAGTCAGTTTTGCCAGCACCATTTGTTGAAGAGACTGTCTTTTCCACAGTTCAGAGAACTGGGTCCTTTTTCAAGTATCGGATACTCAACGGTGGATGATGCTATATTTGGATTTTTAATTCTACTCCATTGATCTGTCTGTTTTTGTACCTGTACTAGGTTATTTTGACTACCATGGAAGTATAACAGTTTCTAAAGTTAGGTAATATGAGGTCTCTCACTTTATTCTTCTTCAATAATGCTTTATTTACTAGGACTTCTTCCCTTTCCATGTAAAGTTGGTGATTTGTTTTTTAATCTTAATGCAAAAATACCACTGGAATTTCTACTGGGATTGCATAATATCTATAGATCACTTTGGGTAGAATAGACATTTTCATAATGTTAAGTCTTCCTTTCCATAAGCAGGGTAGGTTTCACCACTTATGTAGCTCTCAGTTTCTTGCAGTAGAGTCTTGTGGTTTTCTTTGTATAGGTCTTTTACAATTCTGGTTAGATTTATTCCTAAGTATTTTATCTTCTTGGGGGCTAATGTAAATGGTACTGATTTTGTAATTTCCTACTGGGTGGTCTCTTTGTTAGGGTAAAGAAATCTCATTGATTTATGTATGTTTATCTTACATCCTGTAAACCCTGGTAGCATAGTGGGTTAAGTGCTATGTCTGCTAATCAAAAGGCTGGCAATTCAAACCCACCAGGAGCTTGTTAGAAACTCTATGGGAAAGTTCCACTCTGACCTTTAGGGTGTCTCTGGAGGAAAGTCCTTGGTGCAGGAACCTCAGGTCTGAAGAACACACTCTACTCCTCCTGCTGCTTTCTTGATGGTATAATGTTCCCCAATCTCTGCTTACTTCCCTTTCCTTTTATCTCTCATAGGATGAAAAGATGAAATTTGGTGCAAGCCACACTCCAGGGAAACACCCTTTACAATGGAACAGACAGGTGATCTTAGGAAGGGATTTACAGTCCCTCTCTAATCCTCTTTGACCTACAGCATAGGAAAATCGCAAAATGGAGGGCAATCACACAATACTGGTGATCATGACCCAAATAAATTTCCATACATAATTTGAGGGAGGACAACAATTCAATATGTGACATTATGCTTGTTTGATGTTGGGTGGACTGTTCTCTATATGTCTATGAGGTCAAGTTTGTTGATTGTGGCATTTAGATCTTCAGTGTTTTTTACTGAGCTTCATTCTAAATATGTCCATCACTGAAACTGGTGTGTTGAAGTCTCCTACTATCATTTTGGAGTTATCTATCTCAATTTTCAATGGTGTTAGAGTTGATATATTTAGAAGCTATGTCATTAGGTTTCTAAATATTTAATATGGTTATGTCCTCTTGATGTATTGACCATTTGAGCAGTATATAGTAACCTTCCTTGTCCAATGTAGTGAATTTTACTTTACAGTCTATTTTATCTGAAATTAATATTGCCATTCCTGCCTTGTTTTGAATGTTGTTTGCTTTGTCTATATTTTTCCATCTTTTTAGTTTCAATTTGTTTGCATTTTTAAGGCTAAGGTGTATCTCTTGCGAGTAGAATATAGATAGATCCCATTGTTTTAATCTATTCTGCTAGTCTGTTTCTTTATTGGTGAGTTTATCCCATTTACATTCAACGTTAAGTATTGGAATGTATGAATTCTGTGCTGTCATTTTGGTGTCTTCTTGTCTGTTATTAATGTTTTTTATTTCACTTATATTTTTGAGCTAAGTCATTCTTCATGGGATTTCTTTTCATCTTTTTCATTATTGTTGGTTTTATATTTGCTGAGACTTCTTGATTTTGTTTGTTATTTTGATGTGTAAGTTTGTTAATTTCCTTTGTGGTTACTGTTACGTTTACCCCTATGTTCTAAATTTGAACCTGTTTTAAATTTTTTTGTATCAATTTGACTTTTTTTTCTACTTGGAAGATCTGTGAATACATTATTTCATCCCTTTTGTTTTGATACAATGTTGTCATCATTTATATGCTGAGATCTCTATCTTCCTTTCTTATTTTAGTATTTTAACTTTGATTTATTTTTTGGTTTCCCTATCAATGTCTGTATCTGGATGCTCTGTCCTGCTTTGTATCCTTGACTGTATATCCCATGTTATTGATTTTCTAGCTGGAGAAGCTCCTTCAGTGTTTCTTATAATTTCAATTTGTTTTTTGCAAATTATTGAAACTTCTGTTTATCTGGAATGTTCGATTTTGCCATCATATTTGAAAGACTATTTTGCAGGACATGTGATTCCTGATTGTCAATTTGTTTCTTTCAAGGCTTTATATGTGTCATACCAATGACTTTTTGTAAGAATGATTTCCACAGACTAGTTAGAACTTAGTCTTATTGACTCTCCTTTATCAGTTATACTTTGTTTAACCCTATGTGCCATTAAAGATTTTCCTTAGCTTTAGTTTTGGTAAGTTTGGTTATAAATATGACTTGATGTCTTTCTTTTGGATAGACGTTGTATGAGTTTGATGAGTGCTTTGGATAGATAACTTCTTATCTTTCATAATATCAGGGAGTCTTCTCTCAATGTATCTTCAACAATTCTCTCTCTGTTTTCTGTTATGCCCCACTCCTACCCCACTCTGGTTCTCTAGTCAGTCATAAATTACTCCTCTTGATAGAGTCCCATGTAACTCTTAGTCACTCTTCATTTTTATTAATTCTTTTAACTGATTTTTTCTCATACATACTGGAGTCTGTTGGTTTACTTTCAGTATTGCTAATACTAGATTCCACTGCCTCAATCCTGCTACTTTGACTTTCTACTGAATTGTCTAATTCTGTAATTTTATTGTTAACCTGCTGAATTTTAGATCATTTCCCAAGTATTTCTTACAGCCTGCTTAATTTTTCATTATTTTCTGAAGCACTTTGCCTAATCTCCTTCTTTTTGTCTTGAAGAGCTCTAATCATTATTCTTTTCTATTCTACCTGTGATAATTGTAGGAAGTCTTCACTTGGAAAAATTTTTGATTCTTTGTTTTCGGAGTTTTCTGAATCCATTGTGGTCTGCTTCCTTAAATGATTAGAAAGACTACTGTCTCTGAGCCATCAGAAACTTGTTGTCATTTATTTATGTTTGGTTATTATGTTTCAATCTTTCTTTCTCTCTCTCTCTCCACATACACACACACATATATATATATAATCATTATTATTTCACTTTGTAAGTATCCAAGTAGGTTGGTTTTATGAGCTATTTTGTTTACTGGAGCCTTAAAAATTCCATTGCCCTGTCACTGGGTAGTTACAGCTATTGCTAGGCACAGCCTGAGAGCCCAGTCTGTCAGTTGGTCACAAAGTCTGTAGTGCCTGATAATGAGTGGTGTTGATTGTGGGCTCAGGTTGCTGGCTGTGCCTGTGCTGAGAACAGTAGGGGGCCACACTGAGAAAGACAGGGTGCCTGCTGCCCTGTGCCTAGAGAAATGTCTTGTTTCTGCCCTGAGTTCCTGGCTCAGGGGAGCCAAAAGAAATCTCACCCACCCATTTGTTAAGTTGTTCCTTCTCCAAGTATGAGAGAGCAGCTCACAAGAAATTCCTGCTTCGGGACTGGGTAGAGCATCAGTATCTTGTTCTCAGTGCAGCACAGAGAAAGGAGGAACGAGTGCCAGGGAAAGGAAGAGAGATTTTGCCCAAAGCAATAGTTTTGATCCACAAGAGTCTGCAAGAACGGATCTTTTGATTTATGAAAGGGAAAGGTCTGCAGTTCTGTAGGAATGTAAGTTTGCAGTTCAGCTTCTCTGCTGAGAAAGATATTCTCTGAACATGGCTTTGTTCACCACAGTGATGCAGAAACTCCTCCTACAGGGTCCAGATTCCCATCAGCTCCTTCTGGCTGGTTTGGGTACTTCTGGACCCAGTCTCCCCTCTCTGATCCCAGTGCATTCTTTCAAGTTTCTCCCTGATGTTTAGAGCACCTGGAATGTTCTGCACAGTCTGTTGTTTTTCCGGGTCGCTGTTGTTAGAAGGATCACAGGATGAGACTGGCTGCACTGTCATGTTAGTCCCATCTCCTTAGGTTTCTTTTCTGAATGTGCCTTCACAAGACCACAAGGCATGACACTTTTCAACTGCCTTCAGAAACAGCATTTCTCTGTTTCTGCTAAAATATTTGAGGAAAATAGTATATTCATTTCTTCTAGACTTCTAACTTCCTTTCTCAAAACCTCAAGGACTTTTTCTTACTTTCTTAGAGGCCATATAGACTTCTAAAAAATGTGTTCTTTGAATAAGTTATTAGAAACAGTTATTTTTATTGAATGAGATTTTAAGCTCCTCCAATGTGTCATATTTCCTAAAGGAAAAAAAAAAAGCTTCACCCAACTTTTCATGTAATGTTCAGTTTTTTTCCCAGTTCTGATTTTTCTTGTTTCCCTCATTCTTTTTCAAATTAATACCATTTCTTGAATGTGTGGCAATCCCTGAATGAAAGCTTTGTGTGAACATGTTAAGCATACCAAGTGTCGGGATGTACTGCAGTGTGTTATTTCTGAGCCATTTTTTTTAAGGACTCAAAACTCAGTATTTGTAAGTATTTCTTCTTGGAATTTTGGTTCTATTGATTGTAGCACTCTGTTATTCTTCTGGAAAGTGTTAGCATGAATTTCTTTCTTTCATTTTTTCTTTTTCTTTGTTTATATAATATGACCAGACCAGACCCAATTCTGTCTCATAATGACCCTATGGACAGAACAGAACTGTGCCATTGAGTTTCCAAGGAGTGTCTGGTAGATTCAAACTGCCAACTTTTTGGTTAGCAGCCACAGTACTTAACTATGTCACCAGTGTTTCCTTAAATAACATATACATAGCATAAGCCAAGCCAAGATAATCCCAGTCCAAATCTTTCCTCCTTTGGGATTAGATGTCCACAGGTAAGATAGGAATATATCATTATTTTTTATGTTCCTGTTTGCTTAGTGGTTAAGCACTCAGCAGCTGTCCAAAAGATAGGCTGTTTAAATTCACCAGCATCTTCAAAGACCCAGTAATCTGTTCCAGTAAAGATTATAAGTTAGGACAATCTACAGGACAGTTCTGATCTGTCATACAGGGTTACCAAGAGTAGGAATTGACTAGATGCCACAAAAACAACAGTCCCATTGTGCCCACCCAGTGATAATGTCCCTAGGTGGTGCAGATGGTTAACATTCTCCACTGAAAAGTTGGAGCTTTAGGTCTATCTAGAGATGCCTCTGAAGAAAGGCCTGACAATCTACCTAGACAAATCAACCCTTAAAAACGCTATGGAGCACAATTCTATTCTGACACACCTAACAGCACCATGAGTTGGAATCAACTCCACAGCAACAGGTGGTCCTATTGCATGACCTCTAATCTTACAGTGCAAACAACACAATGTCTCTAGAAGAATTTGTAATGTGTTTCTCCTGCAATGGAGAATTGCTTGTGAAAGTGCCTAATTATATAGATTGAAATACTGAAGCTGCTCAGTTTAGAGAAGTAGTCAAATATGGGAATATTTGCTTAAGTGGAATAGAGAAATAGGCAAGGCTATAGGTCATAGCCACATGGCTATAGACAGTATTGTCTTTTCTTCCTTAGTTAAGATTTTCTTTATTGTCTGGTTAGTAATCTAACTAAAGAGGAAAAAGTTAGTCATAGAAGAAGATATGTGGTTCCATCAGTGATCCACTGACCAAAAATATGTTGGTAGCATCATTTTCAAGGGGTCACTTCCATGTACTTCTGAGAACTTAAATTTGACCACATTATTACATTATTGGATGTAAAGGCAGACATACAGGTAGACACATGATCTTTGATAAGATTGTTTGGAGAAAGATGACTTAGAACAATCTGTATGATCTTATTGTGGTAACAGAGAAAACAATTCTGTTAATATATATGTATATTTTTTTAACATGGCATATATATATGTATATGTAATTTTAAAAGGTGAAGTAAATTATTTATTTTCAACTTCAATCTGACTTCTTCATCGTCACAATATTTGTCTTCGGAGGGTTCACAGTCTGCTTTATTAAATATTTATTTCCTCTTTCCTTTGTATAAATCAAAATTATCAGCATTCCTCTTCTCTCTGATTTTACAAATGAAACTGCATGACTAATCCATAGCCTTTCTGGAGAAGAAAAATGACGTGACACACAGCAGGAATATGCTTACCTGACAAGCCATCACTCTAAAGTTTCCATTAGCTCAATCAGAAAATGACTGCACATTAAAAAATATGACCACTTGCAGTCTATTACTGCCATGACTGTGGTCTGACAGGCTTGTGGGGAAAAAAATAAAAGAATAGAAAACTCATTTTTCTCAAAACCTTATAATATGCAGATATTTTCAATCACTTCCTTATTGTTAGCATTATGCTGTCACCTATAAACACAGACAAGACAGATGGAAGAGGAAGGGAAAAGGGAAGGGGACATGAGAGAGGAATAGACAGAGGTGGAAGAAGAAAAGAAAAAAGAGCTCGGCAAGCATGCTTCCAGCTGTTGAGAAAACAGTGACAGCAGGGAGTCCTTAAAACCCGTTCCTACTCATAGAGACCCTGCAGGACACAGCAGAATTTCCCACATTGAGTTTCCAAAGAGTGCCTCAGGGATTCAAGCTGTCAGCCCTCTGGTTAGCTGCCTTAGCAGTGTAGTAAACTGTGTAACCTAATCTTATAAAATTACTTTAAAGGCTAAAATAAAGTATATGTAGCTATAAAGGAAACTAGAGATCAAAGCACCTTTTTAAAGCTTTGTGATAAAGTAACATATGTGCTTATTTATTAACATGTTAAATAGCAATACCTAGTGGCATGTCTACTCTCTACCATAAGTTTGAAATAAACTTAATGTAAACCACATTTTGAGATATCAGCCATAATTGAAATGTTTCACATGTGCTTTCTGTTGGTAGTTCTATTTGTGATTTTACTTCACTGATAATTAAAGAAAACAGTAGTTATCCGTTAGAGGTCACATTTAAGATGCAGTATTTTTTCATTCACATATATCCTTGAATTTTTATCAGTGTCCATGAGTCATTTGCTAGCTTAGGTGGATTACTCAGGATCATGATTAAGAGTACAAATTACAGGTTGAAGACGCACATCTTGATTTCAAATTGCTCTCCTGAGCTTCAGAGAAATTTGAATGCATCACAGACATCTTATATTTAACATAGGCAAATTGAAACTCTGGAAATTCTAAGGCATTACACAAAACTAAACCTCTCTCAATTTTCTCATTGTAAAAATAAAAATTTTAGAAAAATGGCACCATTTACTCAATTGCTCAAGCCAAAAAGTAAAAAAAAAACAAGCAAACAACAACAAAAAAACCTGATTTTTCTCCTTATTTCTTATTTTACTTTAATCTTCCAATATCTAACTTACGAGAGAGAATTGCCGATTTTACTCATACGCATGTGTCTTTCAGCCTAGTTCAAGCAACTGCAAGTTTTTCTCTGGGCTACACTAACCATTTGCTGATTTGTTTTCCTTGCAATCATTACTCTTCCATACTGGTTGCATTCTACGGAGCAATTAAAGCAGCCTTAAAGTATAAATTAAGTGAATGATCCAATCAATATCTGCCTGCTGTTTTTTTTTTTTTTTGTTCTTTGTTCCAGTCACCCTAAGCTTCATCTACACCAGCATCTCTTTTGCTCCTAAAATACCACAAGTTCTTTCCTCTTTGAGAAAAATTCAACATTGTCCAATCAATTCAAAATCTATCTTTAATGACAATCTGTGCAGGGAGAGCAGTGGAAGCTGCATATAGGTCAGTATGCAGATTTATATGGGAATGTACATTTTCATTCAATCATAATAAAAAAATTTTAAAAAAAGAAAATCTCACTGCAAACATCATTTTTTTCAGAAAGGTCTTCCTGGACATTCTGTATAAAATAGTCCCATCACAAACATAATCTCTCTTTCTTTTAAACATTATTCTACCTATGCAACATTGGTCTAATAGTGCTACTTAGAATTACAGAAGTTAACTGTGCACTGTCGTTTTGCTACTTGTTAATTATTTGTCTTATGCAATAGAATGAAAGCTATACGAAAACTGCGTGAAAAACTGTATCTGTCTCTTCAACACATACCCTGATTGACTAGTAGAAGACCTGGCATACAGTATTTAGTTAATAATAAACCACTGACCTACTGATTACTCATAACATAAATCCCCCTTAACTAGTCCTCACTATAGCAATTTCTTGTAAATAAGACCTAACATTTTTTCAGTCTGTGTAGGAATATAACAGATAGTTTGGAATATTTTTAAATTATACTAATTCAGGTGTATAGATAAAAATATCACGATAAGGTGATATTTATTATAGTATTATTTCATGTTGTATAAAACTAAAATCTTCATTTCAAAGTAATCTGGCCATTATTTATTTATTTTAAATCATTTCTTGAATTAGAGAGAAATTCAAAGTCCATATTCATTGTCCAAAGTTCCTCACTTGAAAACATGTTTACAGTTAATAAAGTTACCATGAAAAATAATGATGATCTTACACTTGCTTAATTTTATAATAGCAACAAGAAAAAAATAATCAATTAGAGAGTACTAAAGATCTTGGAAACTAGCTATTGCCAAAAGAGAGATACTATTTGAATAATTTGAACATACGTAAATCAGCAAGTCCAGAACACAAAAATGCTAGGATATTAAGGGAACACTTAAACATGCTGGGCCACTTGACATTATTTTTTAAAAGAAGAGCAAACAATTAAAATTTCAGGGAGAAGCACACAATTGAGAAAACTTAAAAGATTAGTTTCTGTTTTTAGTAGGAATTAAAACAATCCATGTGATGCAGTTATTAAGAAATAAAACAGTAAAGGAATAGATGAAAGGTATCAGGTACAAAAGCAGAATTAATTAAAGCAGTAAATATCGTTCCATCTACTCTGATAGGTTTTTTGTCATAACATAGCTACTGTGAGTACTTTTTCTGGTGCTTGAGAGGTTCCTCTGTTTTTCTCTTCTACTTGTTCAAGCTGTAGGGTCAGTTCCTTGATTTTGTTTCTTTCTTCCTTCCAAATGTGTGCATTTATGGAGATAAACAGACCTCTGAGCACTGCTTTGGGTATATACCATAGATTCTGGTAGAAGTGTTTTCATTCTCATTGGAATCCACAAATTTCTTTATTTCACCCTTGATTTCTTCTATAACCCATGGTTTTTTGAGAAAGATGTTGTTTGGTTTCCAAGAGTTCCACTTTCTGTCTATATTTTTTCTGCTATTGATTTCGACTTTAATGGCTTTATGATCTGATAAGATGCTTTGCAGCAATTCAGTGGTATGGATTTTGTTGAGAATTGAATTATGTCCTAACACATGGTCAATTCTGGAGAATGTTCCATGTGCACTGGAGAAGAATGTATAGTTGTCCACTGATGGGTAGAAAGTTCTGTATATATCGATGAAATTTAGTGGGTTAATTGTGGCAATAAGGTCTTCTGTATCTTTACTGAGTTCTTCTCTAGATGATCTGTCCAATATTGAGAGTGGAGTGTTGAAGTCTTCCACTGTTATTGTGGAGTTATCCAACTCTTTTTTGAGTGTAGTCAGTGTTTCTTTGACATATTTATGAGCTCTGATATTAGATGCATAAATATTTAACATAGTTAAGTCTTGCTTGTGTGCTGGACCTTTTAGAGATAGTGTTCATCTTTGTCCATGATGGTGGATTTGACATTAAAATTGATTTTGTCTATGATTACAATTGCCACACCTGCTCTTCTTTGTTCATTGTTAGCTTGATATGTATTCTTCCATGCTTTAATTTTCAGTTTGTTCCTATCTTTAAATCTCAAGTGAGTTTCTTGTAGACAACATATGGATGGGTCATGCCTTTTGATCCAAGATGTCAATTGATGTGTCTTTACTGGAGCATTCAGTCAAATCACATTCAGTGTAATTATTGATAGATATGTGTTCAGTGCTGCCATTGAGATATGTCTATTTTTGTGTTGATGTTTTCTCCATTGGTCTTACTAGTCTGTTCTGGGATTTTTTTGTTTGTGTGAGTTGATTTTTCGCCTTTTTCAGAGCTGGCTTTGTTGTTGAGACTCCTGTGTTACATTTCTTGAAATGGTATGTTACATCTTTATTGTGCTTTACGGCTGCCCATATGATCCCCCTTAATAAACTATATATAAACCCAATTTTAATTACTACCCATCTTGTCAACTTCCTCTCCATCTGGAAGGACTATAATGACTGTAGTACATCCCTCTTTTTAATATGACATCACCATAGTTTTCATGATAATCACTGGATTGCTTCTTTCAGTATTAAAGCTGTGATTGAATTTGGAGCCTTCCCGAAGTGAGTAGAATTCTGAATAATGTGTCATTCTAAAAGATAAAATTAGTGGCTTTGTTCCTCTAAGCCTAAGTCAAGAACTTCTTTCAGTATTTCTTGTAGTTTTGGTTTGGCTTTTATAAAGTCTCTGAGTTTCTGTTTATCAGGGAATGTCTTAAATTCATTTTCATATTTGAAAGATAGTTTTGCAGGATATTAATTATTGGTTGGAAGTTCTTCTCCTTCAAGGCTTTGAATGTGTCGTGCCACTGTCTCTGTGCCAATATGGTTTATACTGAGAAATCTGATGAAAGCCTACAGGGTTTACCTCTGAAAGTTAGCTTTGCTTTGAGTCTTGCTTCCTTTAAGAGTTGCTGTTTATATTTCATTTTGTTAAACTTGATTATAGCGTGTCTTGGAGTCTTTCTTTTGAGATCCATATTGGGTGGCATACAGTATGCATCTAGGATATTGATATTCTCTTTCTTCGTGGTTTCTGGGAAGTTTTCTGTCAGTAGCTCAGCAACAATACTCTCTGTGTTCTCAGGTGTCTCATCCTGTTCAGGAACTCCAATTAATTGAAGGTTGTTCCTCTTAGTAGAGTCTCATATGCTTCTTAATGCTTCTTCATTTTTCTTGTTTCTTTGTTCTGATTTCTACTCATAGATGCTCAGTAGCTCAGTAGCTCTGTCTTCCAAGTCAGAATTTTTTTTTTTTTTCCATTTGTTCCATTCTGTTTTCTTGGCTGTGAATGGAAGTTTCTATGTCTGTGATTTTGTTCTTGATCTGTTGGATTTCAGAGTACTGGTGTCCCATCAGATCAAACAGCTTGCTTAATTTTCCCTTCTTTTCTGCTGCATTTTGTATAAGGTCTAAAAGGGCTCTGTATATAATCCTTTATATTCACCACCTGATGATTTCAGAAAAGTTTCATCATCTGGAAAACTTCTTAGTTGTTTTGTTCATGAGACTTCTGAAGCCATGGGTGATTTCTTGTTTGCCAAAAGTGTCTGTTGCTTTTTGAGTTTCATGTGAGTAAGTAAAGGCTGGGAGAGATACTGTGAAGATGGACTGCTGATGTTTCTCTAGGCTGTCTTAAAATGTAAAGTCAAAGATATCTGACTGCTTCCCAAGTCAGTCAAGTTTTCAGGTGTAGTGGTCCCTCTTCCCAACTGGTAAAGTAAGCACTTCTGTATCCAACCCCAAATGATACAAACTAGTTCAAAATACAGCAATCCTACTGCCCCGTTGGCCTCTGCTGACAGGGCCCAGCCTTAGGTGCCAGCCAGCCAAGTGCCGTTGACTTTGTAAACTACTGCTTTTTTGGTAGAAAAGCAGTCTCCTGTGGGAAGGCTCTGGCTCCCAAGCTAAGAATTAGGCCCAGCTGTGGCCACCATATCTAAGATGATGCTCTCCACATGGTTAGCAGATAGATGGGCTAATGGTGACGAGACGTAGTGAGTCCTCAGCTTCTGTTGCCGGGTCCTCACCATAGGTGACACTGTGTAAACTACTGCTTTTCTGTTGGAGAAGTGCTGTCCTGTTTGCAGGTTCTGGCTCCCAGGCTAAGAATTAGGTCCCAGTAACATTTCCGTATCCAATATGTTGTCCCTCACACAGACACTGTGGTTCTGTACCATGCTGATGCAGTGATAAAAAGATAGGCCCAAATTGGCTAGATGAACAGAATCCTAAGCCTGGCTCTCAAAATATGGCAATCTCACCTGCCTATCCCACCAGCAGTGCATCTGAAACTAGCCGTTAGGCAAGACCCAGCTCTGCCCACTGGCCAAGACAGAGAAACAAAAAGTCACAATGGTGCATTACCTTCAGTCCATGACAGCCAGGGCTAGCTGGGAGCAGTAGTCAGTGAAAGAGAGGAGATTTTTCGTTCAGTGGTATGAAGTCCAAATTAATAGCCTGTACTGTGTCCTGAGGCTCACTAGGTGACCAGAAGGCTCCCTTTGATTATCAGTTCAGTTACTGGTTTCCAGAGGGATATAAGGAGACGTGTGCTTAGTCCACCGTCTCGACCCCCCCAACTGTGAGTACTCTTTGCAGTCAACTGAGACATTAAAATTACACCATCTTCACACCTTCTCCATTTAGAGATACCTCTAGCTTTTAATAAGCAAGGTGGAATCAAAACACTAACAAGAAACAATAATCCCTATAAATAAAGTCAATTTAAGAAATCGTTTTGTGAAGTTGCTGATGAAGTAATACTAAATTTGAACTTAGTTTTGACTTTCTATAGCTAAAAGCCAAGTGCCATCAAAATGAACTGATATGTTACTTAAAAGACTATCCCAACTTTGGATAATATTACATTGAGAAGAATTGAGAACATGGACAAGCACAGGAGTATGATATAACTCTAAAGATAAGAAAATAGGAACAGAGAAAAATGAAATGAAATTTGCATTGGGAAACTACAAGTTGATACATCCAGTGAAACACAATTTTAAATATGCATAGAATGAAAGTCAGGAAGATGGACAAGACAATCTCCAAAAATCCAAGAGAGATACACTCAGACAAATGAGCTGTTTTTTAATAGAAATAGGAAGGAAGGAGGGAAGGAAGGAAGGGAAAAAAGGGAGGAAAGGAGGAAGGAAGATAAGGAGTGGGAAAGCAAGAGGGAGGGAGTGGGAACAGGAAAGAGAGGAAGGGAGGGGGGAAAGGAAAAGGGGAAGGGAAGGAAAGAAAGAGGAATGAAGGAAGGAAAAGATAAGTTGATTTTACATACATCTGTACTTTGACATCTGTATGAAATTCTTAATTATTGTTCATTTTCCATTAAATTATAAAAATTGTCAAGCACAAATATTTATTTCCCAGGACTTCAAAATAAATCACAGCATTAATTGCCTACAATTGAAAATACACAAATTTTCAAATTCTGAACAGAAGGGAATTAGGTGCATCAAAGGAGAAAAATTTGAGAGTTTTCATGGGAAGTGGTATGGCACAGTGGAAGTGAAATCTGAAATAGCAGCCCTAATTTCACTGTGGGAGAAACTGGATCCAAACCCAGATCTGTGTCCTTTTACAAACCATAGGTTAGATATTTATCCTGAATTAAGATTAGTATAGTTGCTGAAAACTTGGAAATAATTTTTTGTGTGGTCATGTAGTCTATAAAGCCATGCATAACAATACAAATTAACACCCCACTATAAAAGGAATTTGTTTGATTTTAACATACGGATTTTACATTCATTACCTGGTGAATAAATGTATTCCTTAAGGGCATTACCTTTGTTTGAAAAGCTTGTGTTACAACCTGTAACAAAACAGAATTCTCCTAATTTATCACATAAGTGATATACATTATGCACGTGATATTTCATCGTACATCTATAAACTAGAGAGAGAGAGAGATGCTCCAAATACTTTCCTTTTTCATTATGTGGGTATGCTTGAACAGTGAAATAGCAAACATTATTAAATTTGTTTTTCTAGGCAGAAGAAAACTAATTTTCATTTTCTTCTCATTCCTCCTTCTATCCCTCCTTTCCCATTTTTCTTCCTCCCTCCCTTCCCCTCTTTCTTATTGTGTAATAAATTACATCCTATTTTGAATGAGACAAAAATGTGAGGTCACTAATCTTTCTATGGCCATTAAAGATTTGGAAATAATCTTTGTAAGAGTAGGAGATATTTGCCTCTCCACTTGGACAAAGTCCAGATTAGGTGAATGCATTCTACCTGCTGATTTTTACATGTTGTTTCTAGGCTGCAGAGCTGATAAACAGCTGTTACAAGTTCCTCACAGTGATGGTTATAATTTGATGATGAAGGAAATGATCTCTTCCTTATGTCTTTGTTTATTTGAAACTTAAATATAAATTAATAACATTACTAGTTATTTTAGAAATAATATCCAATATGCATCAGATAATTTTTCTACACAGATTCTCGATTAACAATAAAGTTAAAAAATAATAAGTGATTTTTCTTAATGACCTTTATCCAGTTTAATTCCATTTAAAGAAAATTTAAAAATATTTTCTTCTACCTGAAATACAAACTTCTTTGGAGTCAGATAATATGGAAAATTAAACAGAGTATTTTGCAAGCTTGATTGAAAATCATATGAATGTGGTAGCCAAGCACACATTATGATGAAAATAGAAATTCTACAATGTATGTTCAAACAATATACATTCAGGGTTGTAAATCTAGCCTGGTATTTAGGTTTCAGTTTCCATTAATTTGCAATGAAGTTTTCTGTGCCCTTTATTATTCTCACTTGAGCACTTGGTGAATTTGAACTGCTAACTTTTTGGTTAGCATACGTAGCACTTAATCACTATGCCTCCAGGGTTTCTGGTGATTATTCTTCCTCTTGCTATGATGAAACTTACTTAGAGAAAGAATCTTGAAACTCAGCATTTCTCAGTATTTTTTGTTTTTTTGGTATTTTAGATTACAAAGATCCATTGTGCAGAAAACAAAGGTCTCCTGTTCCTTTAGGAAAGCTTTGATTAAATAAAATTTAATACACATACATACTCAGAATTTATGACTCCTATTCATCCTTCAGATTTCAATGAAAGCATCACCTCCTCTGAGAACAGCTCTGATCCACCAACATACACTCAATACAGGTACTTTAGTTGCCTTGTGCTGTAAAAAATGCTTTTCTTTTACAGTACTTTACTCAGGTTTCTAATAATATATGTGTGTGTATGTGTGGTTGGAGCTCTAGTGGCTCAGTGGTTAAGAGCTACGGCAAGTGCCAGTTTGAATTTACCAGCTGCTCCTTGGAAATGCTGTGGGGCAGTTTTACTCTGTTCTGTAGGGTCTGTATGACTCAAAATGGACTAGGCAGCAATAGGTTTAGTTTGGAGGTTGGTTATTTGTGACTGCTTGATTATTTTTCTGTCTTCTCCACCAGGACTTAGCTTTATGAGATCAGGGCATTACGTATAACACTTTATAAACATCATTTGAGTTAATAAATAACAATTCTAGAGATATTGATCTAATTCAATGTTTATGACCTTTGTAGGTTGTCTTTCTTTTTATTCATTGCATACACATTTAGTATTGAACAGTTAATAAATACTATGCAAAACGTTATTTTATTTTATATATTATGTGACATGTTCACAACAATGATAGAAAATGTATTCATTTTACAAATGGAGAACAAAGACTCAGATGTGATAAATACTTTTCACCTGGAACATGACATAGTTGAATTTAAACTTAGTTTTTCCTGACACTAAAATCAATGTTCTTAATAGATTTTGCTAAATGTTTATTATATTTTAATGCAAAATTCACTGGACTCCAGATTTTATATAGCATATAAGTTTCATGTTTTTAGAGCCTATATAAAATTATATCAAGATTACTCAGGTAAGCAATATCTATATTAAGACCCTGTAATTTAGACTCGACGGCACTTGGCTTGGCTTAATTTAGATTCTGGGTTGAAGTTCCATAAACAGGAAAAAAAAATTTCTTGCAGCTTCAGTTTCAATCAACTGGCTTCTTTTGAATTTCAGAAACTGGGAACTGGAAGCAATCTTTTAGCTCTAGGCAGAAACTACTAAGAAATATTGTCCAGTATATTATTTTAAAAATATATATTGAAAGAGTGATAGAAATCTTCTTTAAATTAGCCCAATGTAATCCAAAGGAGGAACTAACAATTAGCTTAAACATAGCAACGATTATTTACTTAGGACACATTAGGTTTCCAGTTTCAACTAGTTTATGTCTCAACAGTTATTTCAAAAACAAGTATTTAATAATTATTATATTTCAGGCTGCTGTCAGGCCCTGGGGATGCAAATTGGTCACAAGGAGCTTACCTACTACTGTAATGTTTCTCAAAATCAAGGCTGCTAAATACACAAAGGAAAACTGAGACTGAGAAGCATCAGGTGGCGAGCATCACTAGATGACTCCAACTTGCAGCCCAAGTGGCAATCCATTGCTCTAGTGACGGGTTCGTGGCCTTAAAATGTCAGCAGGCTTTGCGATGGTGAACACGGCTGTTAGCTCACTGCTGTTTCAGCTTATTCACTATTTTCCAAGCCTCCGTTGTTATCTGGTGGAAACCTCAGGTACTTACTCAGCACAACTTGTACTGGCCAGTACAGGAGAGACCCGAAGTAGGACGGCAGAAAAGCACTTTTACTTTGTTGAGTTAGGAAAGGAGTCAGTCGGAGCTATCTCTGTGGAGACTGCTCCTGAGCGGTGACGGGAAATTCATTTAAGGGATTTACAAGTTAAGGACTTCATATGAGTTATGTCAGCAATATTCTTAATTATAACCATGCTGTTGCAATGGAGTTTACACATAACTTTAAAGTTGTAGGGGAGGAAACCAAGTGAAGGAAACAGGATTCTGATGAAAAATTGCCTGAGGCTCTGCCTTACTGTTAGGTGGTCTTGCTAAGGCAGCCTACTGCCAGCCCTAGGATGTAGCCACCATTGTCCCTGAACGTTATAGAACCTCTGCACCGATACTGCTGAGCACAGAGGTCTGTTCTGGTCCCTGCATCCGCCATGGAGTGTCTATTATGTAAGTCACCTAACAAATTCCTTCATCTCTACATTGCTGTTGCCTGCATCACACAGGAACCTGCATGAATCTTCCTCAATAAAATTATCAAGCGAAACTTTTTCTCACTACTTGAGAAAAAAGAAGGAAAAAAGTCAAGAACAGAAACTTCCTTAGTTGGAAAAAAAGAAAGTCTGGAAATACTTTTTCTATAATAATTCTTTGGTTCTCACAAAAACAAATTCATCATGTTACCTACACAGCAACCTACCCTTTTCCCTTCGGGTTGTTACGTTATCGTTTTATATTCCCACCAGCCCAGTAAGTGATGCACACTAGCTATGTACCTATACACACACGCATATTCAATACATGTGTTTTAAAAATATGTATGCTGAATGAATACATGAAGCAATAAATGGATGAAATACAGATCTGCTAAGTCATTTTCATTTTATCCTTTAGCAAGGGGGAGATTCTTACAGTAAATTGATCCAATTTCTATCAACAAATAAATTGTAAGAGAAAAGAGAGAAGGGGAAGTAAACTACAGATTAAGAGGCTTGAGATGCAATTAAATTATGTCTTTGTTTGAATGATGAGTAACTAAAATGCCAAAAAATCCAGCATTTATCTGATAATCAGAGAATATGAACATTGCCTAGATATTAAATGATATAATTATTTTAAGTATGACAACTACATTGTGGATATCACTTTAAGAATTGTTTTTTAGTACTATATACTGAAATTTTTATTCATTAAATGGTATGAAGTCTTGGATTTGTTTCAAAATCATATGAGACAGGAAGATTGGACAGGGCTATAAAGGAGAAAGCATGACTAAATGTGATGATTATTGAATCGGAGTGATGGTTTCATGGAGGTTCACTAACCCATTTTTTTTATTCACCTTTCTTATATGACTGAAATTTTCTACAACAAAAGTTTTAAAAAGTACAGTTCTCTAAGGTAAATCTTTAAATATCCTTTCATAAAACTTTTGAGAGGCTTTCAAATAGTTGGCAGTTTTAGTGACACACTGGGTTGTCATGAGTTGGAATGGACTTGATTGCAACTAACGTAACAACAACAGTGCTTATTTTATACCAATTTTCTACTTTAAATTGCTCATCTCTAACCAAAGGATCATATAATAAAATGCTTATCAAAACTCAGCTTCCTTTTCCTGTCTCTGTACACCTTATACTTCGCTTTCAATCTAAAGACACTGGCATAACTCTTATTTCATACCAATCATCAATCAGTGATAAATCTGCCTGCAGAGAGTGTAAGAATTAAGGCACTGTCCTGCTATAAACTGAAATTGAAAACATAACAACTTTTTTGAATAAAACTCTATTTGAAATATCACTGCTCTTGCACATTACAGTTTATAGCAACTTTATGTAAACTACAAGCTTGAAAATAAATTACCTTCAATGTGATTTCAAAAACACAGAGCTGTGCAAAGCTGAGCCATGTATCTGGCACATAAAATAAATTGGGACAAGATGAATAAGCATAACTTAGCAAATCAAATGAAAAAAATTGAATACAATTTATCTTGTCATCTCTCTCATATTCACTCTCTTTTGGGGCTCTAATGTTGTTCTAATTATACCCTTAGATGACACATAGCTAATAACTGTATGGAATCACAGTGAAATAGACTATTGTGCTGAGTTGATCAGATTTTCTTCAAATTCATCAGAAGCATTTGAATCCTCTGTATAGCCCAAAGTTTAGTCTTTATGTCATAAGTGACAGTTTGAAAGTCTATTTTTAATAACTCAGTAAATTTATTATTATTATTCCTCATTTCCAATTTCAGATCAATTTTCCTTTATTATTTCTAGAATCAAACAATGGAGACTTTATGGACTCTTTCACTTCCTTTTACAGTACTGTGAAATTATCCAATTTTAGTTCTTTTCAATTTTTGCTTGATAAATTTCTAGTTCTACTATGCTGTCTTATTCCAGACTCTAGTTTCTAGATTAAAACTGGTGTTCCTTAATTAATTTCATTGCATATTATAAGCTTTTCTATCTCCACTGAATACTTTACACCTCAATTTGATAATGCCCATAAAAATGTTCTTTTATTATATTAATAGTCATTTATTATGTGAATACTCTGGGAGTCAGTTCTTCCCTGGCTCCTAGGGTCACCATGAGTCGGATCCGACTCGACGACACTTGGCTTAGCTGGCATTATGTTATATTTTCTTTGGCCTAGAAAATAATTTCATATACATGAACTTGATCCTACGAGCTTTATTTATTTATTGTACGAAAAAAATAGTCATCCTCAACAGTGACTTACCACTGGGATGCAAACCCAGACTTCTAATTCTCAATTCAATGCTTATTTCTCTTTAGGCCACTGAGTATGTCCTTCATGAGCCCATAGTAGTTCTGCCTTCCTTATGAATCATGAACAATGATCTCACTTGATCAATAAATTATTGTCAGTTAGTCAATAAATTATTTTGGCCTAAAATTGTACCTTCCTGACTTCGAGATGTTTGTGTGTTCTTGTGTGTCTTTTCTCCATTGATTAGTATTAAGTCTTTCACCTCTTATCTGCAGAGAAGATCATGGCTCTTATTTTCTTGCATGCATTTGGTTTATTCATAAGCTGGTAGATTTTCCTTTGCCTGAAATTTTATCTTATCTGTTATCCATCTTTCAGTCTTCTATCACCATTTGCAAATCAGCTATTGGTACAGTATTTTTCTCTTCTTGACTCACAAGCATATCTATTCAACAAAACATGCTAGGACAGGGCATAAGTTGTCAAGTACTGCTGCTCCTATCCATAGCATTAAATAATCATGTACAATCTAGTCATACATAGTGGGAATAGCTTGAATTAGGTGTAGATGAAGCTCTACTTGGCACCTTAACTTTCAATATGTCATTAATCCTTTCTGAGACACTAGTTCATGTCACTCTCTGTCCTAGTGTTTTCATGATTCTTATTTATTTAATATTGGGGATATTTCTATGGATTTTTAATGTATATAAAGAGACATTGGATTTTTTTTTTTACGTCACCAATAGTAGGTCACCTATAAAAAATATTATCAGTTGTTTGCTGAACTGAAATAATGTCAAAGGCTAATTGCACTCCTTGAGAAGTATTTTACTGGGTGGGCAGAAAGGAGGGCCAGCAAGGGGCAGATGGGGGAAAATTAAAACATATGCTTATTGGTATATCTTTGATATTCTTGGCTAGAAGAAATTACTGGCTCTAGGTTTACATGACAATGAAAATCCAGAAGATCACAATGAACTAAATATTCCTGTGTTCCCAAGACCCTAAAGGGACAGTGTCAAAATTCACAAGTAGAAATAAAGTCACCACATTACCTTGACTAAACAAGGGGAAACATTTAGATAGCTTTTTTCTCTTCATTCACTGTTCAATTGACTATCTAAAATTTTGAAAGAACTATGTACAGACATAAAAACACAAATGCCCAACATATTATTTTGTTTAAAATTAGTAGAAAGCAGGTAAAAATTGATTCAGTAAACTATTTGTTTGATGAAAAACTTAGCATTACATAATCATAGCCATGGAACAAATTAATCTCTTATAGTTAACAAAGATTTAATAAACTATCTCATACTTTTTAAACAGTAAGTTTCCCAGGATACCAAGAATGTACTAAACTGTGTTCAAAGACTTTAAGGTTGAAAAAATTATCACTAAACCTATGTTTAACTTGTCTTCATAAGCATGATGTGAGGGGAACCAACTGTCCGACTGGTAGACAGTATGATAATTTGTGCAAAAATAACTTGAATTTCTACTTTCCCAAATTTACGTATGTTCACAAGGCTTTCAATAAATTATTAAATCTTGTCTACTACATTGTCTCAATCCCTCATGGACATAAAAGATATGTAACCAATTGACTAGAAAGATAAAAGGAAGAGAAAGTACTCTGAGGAGTCAACGTGGAAAGCAAAGACATGGCTCTCTCGCACTCATTTTTGGAGACTAGTTAAGGTCCCGTTCAAATCCAGTGCTCCTTGTTGTACAGTAGCTCATTTCAACTTCTCTTTCTGCCTACACTTGCTTCCTTCTCATTTTCGCAGTTGTGGTTTTCTACAACACCCTCTCCAGTACTTCCTCCACACAAATCTTCCAATCAATCTGTTTCCTAGGGAACCTAACCTATGTCACTCTTTCTATATATGAAATCTTTAATGTACATGTCAATTTATAAATTATTAAAAATGCATCTTTATGATTAGTGTTTATGACACAAAACCTACAGCACACGCACCCACATGCATAGTGTTTCAATGTGCTAATAAAATCAATCACAAGAAAAACGTTATCTGAAATATGCTATATGCATTTATTTACATTATTCTAACAATATTTCTATATAAAGTCGGTATTGACCTAAATGTCATCACTTGGAACTGAAAGGCAGTTCATTCCAAGCATTTGTGATTTTTTTAAAAATATACAGTTTGGCAAAGAAATATTTTCGCAAGTACAAACACTCTGAAGTGTGATTTTCTATAACACTCTGTTGGTTCTTGAGATTCTTTACAGGAACTGGGGCTTATTTCAAAATAAAATTCCCTCTTCAAGAAGCTAAAAAGTAAAAAAGAAGGAAAGACATTCAGAACGACCGGAAGGGGAGGGGCGGAGAAGAGTGGGCTGCAAAGCATATAGATTTTAAGATTAAGGATGTGAGATTGAATGAGACAAAAGTAATGCAAATTTCTTGCCAAACTCTGCCATGACTAAATCATTTTCCTCAGTTCACTGAATAGTAGAGTCTATTTTTTCCCCTGGTCTCTTTTTTCACCTTTTCAGCAATTCCTAAGTCTCAAATAAAACACGAGGGCTGACAGAGTGTGAGGCTACATATAATAACACCCAAATATTTTTGGCCTACAGCAAAATGATTAGAATAATCATATTGGAAATTTTCAATCCAAATCCTTCTACCTGCTGACCGTCTTTTAATATAATGACCTCATTTTCTGCAGGATCCAAATAGAACTGCCTACCCCTTCCTGAATCTGCCCTGCTCCTTTAACATCAGCATTTCTTTCTCCTCTGATTTCTTCCTTACTTCCTAGATAGAGACTTTTGCCTATGTTCAGGCCACTTATCACTGTCTACCCATTGTATATACCTGTTGCCATCCAGTGAGTTCTGACTCATGTGCTATCCACCCACCAACTTTTAAGATTCCATTTACTCTTTAAATGTTTCACTTGTATTAATACGTTAATCAACAAAAGAAATATTTCTGAATTTGTGTTTTCAGTCATACTTCACTTCTGAAATACCATTCCACATTTTCAAATGTTCGTAGAAGATTTCCATTTAAATTCTTCACCATTATCTGCAATTAACATGTAAAAAGTTAGTTCTTTCACTCTGCTACCACTCTACCATAAAATCACCTGACCGTAAGTTATTGCATTACTTATATTAATAATATCATTCTTGCACATTTAATATTTTATATCCTGCATTTTCTTTAGCAAATTCCTTTCTTCCATCTCCCATCTCACTTCAAATCAAGGTTCATTTTTTGTTCTTGCCTAGTCACTCACCTTTAATTTGTTAATTACCCTAATTCAGGTTTTTATAAAATCATACCTGGAGTATTACACTCAGTGAATACTCAAGAATCTTACCTTCCCTAGGAAAAAAGACAATATGGTCATGTGGTAAGCATAGGTTAGTGGGTGCTTAAACAGGAGATGCTTGGCTTGCCCTCAACTTTTCCTTTTGAATTCACACAGCATACTCCTATAATGAACATCCTTTCTGTTTTAGCAAATAGTACAAACTAGGTAAAAATAAAGAAGATAAAAGGCAAAGAAAATGCTGAGCACATTTCACATGGTGCTAGAAATACATTTAGGAATAGCTTGTAGTCACTCATAGATAATAGAATAAATATCAATTCAGATAGTTAATTATACTCTTAGTCTTAAAATGTCTCCTGTTAAGATTGTGTATAATCTCTCTAATGAATCAGATACTATAAGATAAGCCATTGTCTTTAAATGATTTTTGTGGATGTTTTACACTTAGTGACTGCATATCTCTTCAATTTGTTTTGACTTAAACTTTTTTGAAATAACTGTATGTGATTACTATTTCCTACTACTCTGGGAGAATTAACTCATTATTTTGTACTTGGTATTTATAAATATCTATTTGCTATTTTTAAAACTGTTTAAACAAAACAGTTTAAATACTTCATTCCTTCAATCTGAAATCTTAACTCCCTCCAAAAGATTAAAATGATGTCTTCTAAAAACCTTGTCAAGAAAATGTAGCAGGTTACCTCCTTAACACCTTTATCCAAACGCTATTCAGAAGTCAAATTAATTCTTTATAAGACAAAAACTTCAGTCTCTTTTGGGAAGATGCCAGTGTAAGTCACTTTTCTGGAATCATGATATAGACATATCTAACAATGTTTATCTTGGAAGAGGGGTCTCAGGCCTCCTAGTTCTGCATATTACACCTGTAACCTTCTGTTAATGTATCTACTGCTGCCTCAACAATGTTCCTAGCACAACCATCCTGTCTTAAGTTCCAGCACTTGCAAAGCATTATTTGAGTTAATTAAGATAATTGTTTTTCCAAAGATTGTTTGGCCAAGGAAAAGTGAACTCAGAAGAGTAACTCCTTTTTTTTTTTTTTTTTTTTTTTTGGATCACTTTGTGTAATGTTACTCAACATTAATTACAGTTCAGTGACTTTGAAACTTCTGTCTGTATTTTACTAAAGAGAAGTCTCCTATAATGAAGAAAATAGCCAATTATTTATCTGGTTGATATCAAAATTCTTTATTATGTTTTAGACTTAGAGGCTTATACTACATTCTTTTCTAAACATGATCTGTTATTCAATCACAGGAGATATGTTCTAATTATCCACATATTTATGTTTGGATAGAAATTGGGAAGATGGGAGATAGAGGAAACAGTTATCTTCAGTAGAATAATAGAGATATAAGGAATTAATTACAGATTCTATGGATGAAAATAAGTGAAATTTAACCTTTGGTGCTTTTTAATCTATGTATATATGTTTAAGATTTTTATTGTCATAAGTGATATTGTTATAACATTAAACTGATTCATTTCACTCACTTGACAAAAAATTAGTTGGCTTCCACAAATTCCTTTTACCATTGTTTAGTTAATTAAGAATCTCTAAAAGGTAGAGGAAAATCTACTCTTTTTTTTTTCAAATTTATTCCTCATTACTTCTTTTTACAATATCGATAATTAGCCAAACATGTTTTTCCTTATTCCTCATATTATTCTGACTTCATACCTTTGTAAATTCTCTCCCATGATTGGCCCACGTTCTAATTGTCATAATTTGGTTATCTTTCAACTCCCAACACCCAACACAAATAACACATTCTCTAGGAAGACATTTCTAAAAGTTCACACACATAGACCCAAATAATCTATCCTTTCACTTGGCTGGCTTGGCTTGTGTTCTTTTAAATTTAGGTATTATCACTTATGTCATTAATTATACCTTATTATTTCAAGAGTTGGGAACGCTGGTGGTGTAGTAGTTGAGTGCTACATCTGCTAACCAGAAGGTTGGCAATTCAAATTTGCCAGGTGCTTCTGGGAAACTCTATGGAACAGATCTACCCTGTCCTGTAGGGTCATTATGAGTCAGCATTGATGGCACTGTGTTTGGTTTGGTATTTCAAGAATTAAGTAATTTCTGCAGCAAAATCTGCAAAGGCAAAAACCGTTTAAGGAAAAGACCCTTCAGGGAAGGAAAACTTAACTATACTCCACTAAAACAAGCAATAGAAAAGCAGTAAGACTGCACACTGTCATAGGCAGAAAACATGTGAAACTCAGAAAGAAAAAAAAAAAAGCTCTGTCTAGTTCTTGTTCTCCCAGGATTCACTGTGGATTCTAGTCATGGTGGTAGGGGATGGGAATATAACATACAATAGGATAGGAGTTTTCCATGATGTTATAGACAACATCAAAATATAGAAGATAAACACCAAAGAAATATTCATAATGAAATATGATTGGTATTATAGTAAGGAAATTAATGTAAACTATTTAAACAATTGAGAAACTTAATGCCATATAAATTATTTGAATATACAGGGTCACTATGTATCAGAATCAACCAAATGGAACTTGGTTTGATTTTTATGGTTTACTTAAACATTAGCCTAAATATTTATTTAAAGACCTAAAAGGATAGAATTTAAAGAGGTAGAGTTTTAGGAAGGAAAATGTACGTAGTGGAAGGCTAGGATCTGGGTGATATCATGGCCAGTTTGAGAAATTGTAAGATGTGCCAAGTAGCTGTAGTATGGATATGGCCAGAGAAGGAACCCAGAGAGACAGCATAGAACACCTAGAAAACATTGCCAATAACTTCACCTTTCCAGAAAATGTCATTTGAAAGCTCTAAACAATTCAGTGAGGTTAACAGTATGATGATATTTGCAATTTAAGAAATTCCTCTAATGCTAATGTGAAGGACATGTTGGAGATGAATATGCGAGCCATAAGCAATGGCAGTAGTGTGAAGAAAATGACAAGGTCTTGGGAGATTTATAGGTGATGATTTAAAAAATATATTTTTGGAGACATATTTAGCATAAATGTAAGGAATAGAAACAAGAGCAAAAAGAGAGAGACATATGTTAATACCTGTCTTTTGGGGAACTTGATACCATATTCTGAGATAGATGATTGTGTTTTAAGTTGAGCTAGCATTTTAAGATACTGAGTGTAGAAACTGGCATATTGATTTTAAGATGCCTTTAAGAGATCAAAGTACAGATATGCAGTCAACAGTGTACATATGTTAACTGCATGTTTGCTCACTTCTTTAATCTAGAGACCTGTAATGGGTATAGCTAGGTAAAGGACTGGGGACTCAAGTCAACAGAAACAAATACTACTTTAAAAATCTGCATGACTATTAAAAGAGTGGACCAGAAAAAATGTTCAAGAAAAAAAAAACAACGTAAGTAGAAAATAATTCTGTAAAGGCATGAGCTTGGGACAGAGGAAAAGATTATGTCAATAGATTTTTATGACTATAGGTTTGTCCTCATTGGGTCTGATGGTACAACAGTCTGAGAGGGACATGGTCTAGTTGAAAGGACGCAGGAAATACAAGGTGAAAAGGAGGAGTATGCAGTCACAGTGAGTGGAGAGCAGCTAGACTTCCATTGCAACTGATGACTTCCATACCACAACTGATGGTCCAAAGGCCTGGGGGTTCCCCTGGGAGTGTAGCCCCTAGACCTGCTGCTTCCCCTGACCAGAAAACATTGTTGAGTTCAACTCAATAATGTATGTGATTTTTCATTTGACAAATACAAGCCATGACTTAAAACACAATAAAATATTTTTAAACAGCTAAATTGAAAGAATATTATCTGGAATTACAAATTCTCTATCAAGATATCAGGAGACTCTGGTGACATAGTGGTTAAGGTTACTGCTGCTAACCAAAAGGTCATCAGTTTAAATCTACCAGGCATTCTTTGGAAACCATATGGATCAGTTCTATTCTGTCCTATAAGGTCACAATGAGTTGGAATCAATTCTACAACAAGATCTCATATTATTTACCCAATAAATAAATAATAGAATCACAATACAAACCCAATAATATGAGTGTACAATCCAGAGTTACAAAAGAAACAACAAAAAATCACCTGTACAAACCTGTCAAATACTAAAGCAGAAAATTTAGATGACTAATTCTTACTTTTTAAATTGTGACTGAGGGAAAGCACACAATCCAAGTTAAATTTTCAGGCTTGTCTGTCTACAGCTCCTTCTGCTCTCCTTGTCCGGTGATAGCACACTCCTTTATATTTTATACACTTCATATCCTCTTAACAATTTCCTGTTCCTACCTCTCTACCCTCTCCTCTCCCTTTTAGTAAGAGGCCAGTAGGACAACATCCTATAGATTCATAGAACCATAATGTATGCACATCATATGGTCACACTGTGTCCCAGAATCCAATCCATTCCTGTCTGAAAAGTTGAACTCAATAATGTTTTCTGGTCAGGGGCAGCAGCAGGTCTAGGGGCTATGCTCCCAGGGGAAACCCCAGGCCTTTGGACCATCAGTTGCGGTCATTTAGTGGATTTCTTGAGGTGCATCCCTCTTTTTCTCATGTTGCCAATGGAACTTGACATTGTGTGTCCCATCACAGATGTCACTGGTGGTGGCTGGGTACTATCTCATTCTTCTGGTCACATGTTGATACAGTCACCCATTTACATGGGTCCCTCTGTCTTCTGGGCTCCTTTTCCCTCATGTCTTTGTTGTCCTTGGTGATCAACTGTTCCAGCTGAGTTGGGACCATTTTGTGTACCTGAGATGGCAGCTTGCTAGCTCTTAAGACACCAAAGGCTACTCACAATATGGGATGCAGAAGACTCTCTTAGCAATAGCCTGCCAAGCCAAGTGCCCTAATACTAATTAGTCTCAATGTTCATCAAGAGCATTCTCAGCAGCACTCACCCCTGCTACTCTAACCTTGCAGTGTTGGGTTAAGATTAGAAGAGTTTTCAGTTTATACTGAAGTCTGTTTAAGGTGATCATCTTTCTATTGTGTGCTGTCACCCCACCAAATTTCTATAACCTATCTAATCTGTAAGCAGGTCTCTCCTTCTGTCCCCTCCCTTGCAGCCATCAGAGTCTTTTCTTCTGAACATGAATCTGTTTTTCAGTCTTTATAGTAGGGGTCTCATACAATATTTTTCCTTGTACCACTGACTGATTTCACTCAGCATAATGTCTTCCAATTGGGAAGTTTTTGATTCTTTATTTTGGGAATCTTCTGGAGCCATGGTAGGGTGTTTCTTTAAATGCTTAGCAGTGATCTGTTACCTATGGGCCATCTAGAAGTTGTTTAGTTTCTCTGGTGTTAGTTCAACAGGAGCTAGGGTATAGTTCTGAGAAGGGAGTTGGTTGTCAGTTGCCTCTGTGTACTCTAGTGACTGGCTCCAGTGGACTCTTTGTGGTGGCAGGCTCTTCCTACTGGCTGGCAAAGCCACCACCCTACTTATAGAGTCACTCCTGGGGGACTATCATCTGACTTTATGATGTGGGTCACTAAAGGCTGGAAGAGATGCTGTTGGGCTGCAAAGTAGTTTTTTTTTTTTTTTTTTTCTCTAGGCAGTCTTATTTAAAAAATCTAAAAACTATCTGACATTTTCCAAAAACAGGCCATCTGGTGTAGCAGGCCCCACCTCTGGCTGACATCAGAAGATGATCTTCAGCAGTTCTCATGCACTGTGATGTAGTTCAAAGTAGAAATGGACTAGGGACCTGTTGCCATCCTCTGTTGGACCTTACCAGTAAGGCAACACTGCTAAACATACCCTTTGTGCTGGAAAAGCACTCTCTGGACTGGCACTGCCTCGCAGCCTGGGAATTAGCCCTGCTGATGTCTCTGGTTGGGTGACTTTACCTCCCAGATGACCAAGATGGTGTCCTGGTCAAGCTGCCTCTCCTACCACAAAACAGTAGAATCTATGATGGAGCTCAGAAAAGACGGGGTGGCGGGCTCTGGTGCCCTTAGTCTGGCACTGGGCTCTCAAAGCATGGCAATCCCATACACTGTCTCTCCATTGTGGCACCCACGGTTCACCTGAGCACTGTTGCTTGGTACATCTGCCAGCTCATGCCCATTCCCTGCCTACCACCTAACAAAAAGAAAAAAAAAAAGTTGAAAGTGCCAGCACCTTCGGTCTGTGCAAATGACGAGTCAGCAGGAGCAGGGCTCAGTGAGAGAGAGGAGATTTCCCATTTAGTGGCATGCAGTCTAGTCTGATAGCCCTGTGCTGTGTCCTAAGACCCACGTGGTGTTCAGAAAGCTCCATTCAGTCATTAATCCAGGCCTTAGTTTTTAGAAGGATTTAAAGGAGACGTGTGTCTAGTCAACCATGTTGGCTCCACCTCCCACAAATTCTTATTTTTAAAGGTAATTTATGGAGTTTCAATTTCAAATAAAATTGCTGATACCCTTTGAGTAAAAAAGATAGAGAAAATAAAAACATGAGCTAAAAATAATGCCAACAATGGAGCATGTGTTATTTTACATATTTTATATATATACCAACATAGAACATACTCAAGTCCATAAGACAAGTCTTGGTAGGGCAAAAGGATTCAAGTCATGTAAAGTATGTTTGTTCTATGACCACAGTGGAGTTAGAAATTAATGAGCAAATCATTATGAAAAACTATTAAATATTTTAAAACCAAATAACACGTTTTTAAAAATGAAAGGATTTTTAAAAAATCAAAATATTTTGCAAACATAATAAAAATGAAAATATATCAAGATTTGGGGATTCAACTAACCTACCACTTAGAAATTTAAACCACCAAATTCCTGTATAAGCACGAATCTTAAGAAAAAGTAACAAGATAGACACAAAAAGCAATTAAAACACCACAAAAAGAAAGGAGATAATAAAAGCTGAAGTAAAAATTAATAAAAGGATAGTAGAGGCCAATTTCTTGAGAAATTAATAAAATTGCTTATCACTAAGTTATTTAGGAGGAAAAGAATAGAAACAGCAGAACTTACTAAAAGCAAAAACAAGAAAGTTGGCACAATTAGATTCCACAGACAGATACAGTAAATATAATAAAAAATTATGAGAAATTTTATACTTTTTAATTTGGTAATACAGATGGAATTGTATGAAATCCTTGAAAAACACAAATTGCCAAACTCGTGTAAAATGAAATAGATGCCCTGAATGTTTATGTAGCTATGAAAATTGAATTCATAGGTCAAAATCTTCCAAAAGTAAGGTCAAAAATAGTAAAACTTCAGGTAGAAATGGCTTTTTAGTTGAACTCTTTCAAACACTGAAAGAAAAACTAAATGCTAATTCTACATACGGTTTTACACAGAAAATTTAAGAGGTCATTGAGTCAGCATTCCCAACCCTTGTGAGTGCCATCTATACTTCCTAACTCATTAGGTCCCAAATTCAGACTTGAGCATTATTCTGACACTGGAATTAGACAGACCACTTCTCTTCAAAAGTACAGATGCAAAATCTTACCAGAAGTACACGAAATCAAATTCAACAATGATGAAAAATGATAATTCATCATATGCAACTATAATCAAAAATCTAATTCATTTATCAAACTAAAAATAAAAAAAGTCTAATTGTCATTTAAATTGATGCAGGAAAATATTTGAAAATATTAAAGAACTAATCTGGAAAAAAACTAGGAAGAGAAGGCAGATTCCTTAAACTGATAAACCTAACTTAATACCCTGTGATACAACTGTGAGTACTTCGCATACATAATACTACAATTTTCATTTTATCATAATATGCTGTATAAAGTAGTTTTATGAGTTACAATGATTAACAAGCTATGTTCTCTTTATATTTCCATGTATTCTTCCTAAACTAGACTAGTAAACTAACAATTTTAATATCAGCATGCACTTAAGCAAAATGTCTTCAAATGCCCATGGAAATACCATTGTAAACTGTTTTATTCTTAAGAACTTATAGATGCTTCCAAATACCTGCTTCAACTTAACGACTCTAAATTAAAAAAGGTGATTGTTCTTAGATGCCATCAAGTCAGTTCCTACTCATAGCATTCCTGCGTATAACAGAACAAAATACTGCCCAGTTCTGCACCATCCTCATAATCATTGTATGCTTGAGCACATTGTTACAGCCACTGAGTCAATCCATCTCACTGAAGGTCTTCCTATTTTTCTTCTGACTTTCTACTTTACCAAGCACAATATCCTTTTCCAGAGACAGATTCCTTCTGATAACATGTCTGAAGTATGTGAGAAATAATTTTCCCATTTTTCCTTCTAAAGGAGATTCTGGTTTTGCCTCTTCTAAGACAGATATGTTTGTTCTTTTGATAGTTCATGGTATGTTCAATAATCTTTGCCAACAACACACTTCAAAATGGTCAATTCTTCTTCAACGTTCCTTATTCGTTGTCCAGTTTTTGCATGCATATGAAGCAACTTCTGAAGACACCAGGGCTTGGGTAAGGTATACATTAGTCTCCAAGGTGACATTTTTGCTTTTTAACACTTTAAAGAAGTCTTTTGCCGCAGATTGCCCAGCATAATGTGTCTTTTGGTTTCACGATTACTGGAATAAAATAGAATTTTTAAAAAAATCTGTATAACATTATTTTTCTTTAAAAAAGATATAAAAAACAAAATGAAAAAAAATCATAGTATTTATATAATTCTTTGTCTATTGAATTATTTAAAGTACACGTGCTGTACACTGATAGTTGAGGGCTAGGAAAAACAACCTGTCACCAGTTTTTCTGGAAATCAGGTCAGAGGTGTCATAGGTTATCAGTAGGTTGCCTGTATTAAAAGGGGGGCAATCTCATGCAGATTTGAGCTGTTGACTACTTGTTGGGAGAGGCAGGTGCCTAGTTCCAGGCTCCATTTGCTACTGCTTCTAAGTCCAGAGGAAAAGCAATTAAGACAAGGTATATAGCCTTCTTTATGAGTCGGATCCAACTCGACGGCACTTGGCTGGCACAGAATGTGAGTACCTTTAACCACAGAAGGATGTGATACTTGAAATGATGTTTGTTCTTTGGCTACTGCAACTTTTTAACTAGTAGAGACCTAGTTGACTTTTAAGAGGGCATGGTATCCATGACAAGAGGTCATTCAGTTTCTCACTTTTGCTGCATTTGGAAGGTCACTGTTTGTTTTCATCATTGAACAGCTCACAATATTTGCTTTTAAATGAAGTAGTTAATAATTACCAATGATAAGATAGGTTTAATTACTTTGGGTCTACTCTGAATCCTTTGTTCCCTATTGCATAATAGTGTAGTGGATATTTCATCCGAGTTTTAGTATTACTTTATAAAAATCAAGAAAATGTAAGTACTTGCTCTCTAAGACATGTAATTCTCATATGAGGTAGTGGCTTTTAATTTGCCTTTATACTGAGATGTACTTAAAGGTTTGTTTAAAATTATTCATAATATAATGTTATTTAATTGTGACATATGTAATTAGGGTCTTGAAAAGAAAATAACAGTCAAAAGTGTTAACAGGAAGTGAGTTATACAGGAAAGCTCAATTAACTACTGTTAGGTCAAAACTGTACACTTTATTTAGGGTGAATAATTATGAGATAAGTAGGTCATTACTGAAGTGAATGAATCATTAACTTTATGAAAAGTTACATTTATTTTAAGTTTAATTTTTTGACATCAATAACTGGAAAGCTCAATTAACTACTGTTAAGTCAAAACAGGTGCACTTCATTTGGGGTAACTCTGAGATGAATAAGTCACTAGAGGGAAGTCAATAAATCACTAGCTTTATGAAAAATTACATTTACATTAAGTTTAATTTTTTGACATCAGTAACTTGAAATCTTGTAACTATGACTTACTGAGTATTGATTAATCAGCAGATGGATAAATACAAACTTTGTACATACTATCTCAAATAATTCCTATTTCAAATAACCTTCTTAGGCAGATAGTCTATCAGCATTTTCAGATGGTAAATATAAGGCTTAGAGCAGACCTAAAGGTGAGCCAATCTGAAAAACACAACAAAGCAAAATATCTGAAAGGGGTGAAACTGTGAATTAAGATGGTGAGTCCACAGAATTAGAGTCAGCATATTCTCACCCCCTTTGTATTCTTTTTGCTCATTCTTCACTCCTTATTGTCCTTTCCCTTTTTCTCTGACATACAGCTTCAAAATTTGAATATAATCTCTGTAAGATTTTGAATTCTACTGGCTTCTATAATTTCCTCTACTACTACATCAGCCCTCATTTCCTTTCTCCTGGAATATTGAAATATCTTTCAACATAGTCCTTGGTATTTATTTATTCATTTGTTTTCAATTTATTCAACTCCTTATCCCCATATATTAAAGCCAGTTTAGATCACGTCTCTGCTTCCAAAAATCACACCAAAGAATGCATTCTTTGTTGTCTTAGGCTAGTTTCTCCAGGAAAGCAAAACCGATAAGCAAATAAATATACAGAGAGAGAGATTTATAACAAGAAAATGACCTGCAATTGTAGGGGCTAGACTAGAACTATTAACCTTTTAGCATCATTTCTCCCTCTCTTTCTTTCCCTTTAGTCCTCTTATTTTGTTTTGATTTGGTTATCACTCACAGCAAAGCTCTGCAAACCTCATCTCCAAGTAGTCCTTTAGCATGGCAGTGTAGACAAATGAAGGAAAGCAATGAGGGAAACTGATAAGCTGCTAGCACTAAACAAGAATTATGTCTTGACTAGGAATAAAATTTCATGAGGCCATTGCCATGTCTTCAAAGGGAAAGACGTTTTGTAGGACTGACAAAGAGGAGGTATCTAGGAGAAGAGGGGGAAGAGAAGGAAGAGTGGCCCACTAATAGTCTATTTCCTTCTGTAGAGATGAAAACAGGAAGTGCTATATGTTTTATTTAGAATTTTACCATTCATGTTGGCCATAGAGCTGTCATTTTCTCTTCTGTGCTAGTCCTTTCAGGGCTTCATTTAAGCGGAATATAAATCATAGCAAAACTATCACATTTTATTCCCAACAGCTATCTCAGGAATATGAACAAGCTCATATCAGGTTTTCTTTAAAATTTTGACATAGTTAAAATAATGTATGAAAATAAAATACTTAAATTAATCAAGCACATATATTTTCTTGGTCATGACAGTTAACCTAATGTATGTTGAACATTATTATATTATTTATTCATTTAAAGAATAATGCTTGGATGTAGCATTGCAAATTCAAATGTATAGTTGGATATAATTTCAAGACCAAAAAAGAAATGAAGATGATTTTGATTATATTTCAATATTTGGTAAGCACAAATGTACATGAAATATTGATGTGCTTTAAATAGTACTTTAAAACTTTTCATATAAAAAATTATTTTAAAATCATTAATTTTATCTAGCATAGATTGAATGGAACAATAATATTGAATATTAGAAGTTGGCCCATAAACATTCAATATCAAAAAAACAATTAATGTGATCAACCACATAAGTAACACAAGGATAAGAATCATCTGATTTTGCCAAATGATGCAGAAAAGGCATTGGGCAAAGTCTAACACACATTCTTGTTCAAAACTCTCAGCAAAATAGGAACAGAATGGAAATTCCTCAGTGCTTTAAGGAGTATCTATGGAAAGTCAACCACCTACATCACCCTGAATGGAGAGAGATGGAAAGAATTTCCCCTGAAACAGGAAGTAGACAAGGATGTCCACTGTCACCACTTCTATTCAAAATTATGCTAGAGGTTCTAGCCAGAGCAATTAGACAAGACAAAGAAAGGGCAATTGTATCAGTAAAGAAGAAGTAAAAGTATCCCTATTTGCAGATGATATGATTTCACACACAGAAAAGCCTATAGAATCTATAAATGAACTACTGGAGCTAACAGAAGAATTCAGCAAAGTATCAGGATGTAAGATAAGCATAAGCAAATCAGTAGGATTCCTTTATAACAATAAAGAGATTGTCAAAGGGGAAATCATCAAATCAACACTATTAACTATACTCCCCAAGAAGATAAAATACATAGGAATAAATCTTACCAGAGAAGTAAGAGATCTACACAGAGAAAATTTCAAGACTCTACTGCAAGAAACCAAACAAGACTTGCATAAGTGGAGAAACACACCCTGCTCATGGACAGGAAGACTGATCGTTGTTGAAATGTCTACGTTACCCAAAGCAATCTACACATACAATGCAATTGCACTACAAAGTCCAGAGTCATTTTTCAATGAGATAGAGAAACATATCACCAACTTTGTTTGGAAAGGGAAGAAAATCTTGATAGGTACAGCAATACTGAAGAAGATGAACACAGTGGGACAACTGACACTACCAGAACTTAGAACCTGCTACACTGCCATGGTAGTCAAAACAGCCTGGTACTTGTACAAAAAGAGACATATAGACCAATAGAACAAAATCGAGACCTCAGAAATATCACCAACCTCTCATGAACAGTAGTTATTTGGCAAAGGCCTAATATTGTAAAACTGGGGTAAAAACCGTCTCTTTAACAAATGGTACTGGCAAAATTGAATATCCATCTGCAAAAACCTAAAACAGGACCAATATCTCACACTTTATACAAAAACTAACTCAAAATGGATCAAAGACTTAAATATCGAAAATGATCAGGCAAGAAAAAACAGGTTCAACAATGATAGTTCTAATACACAGCTTAGATAGACTGCAAAATCTGACCAACAATACATGACTATCATAAGAGAAAATAGAAAAGTTGGAACTACTAAGAATCAAACACTTCTTGCGCATCCAAAGATTTTATCAAGAGAGTCAAAAGACTACCTACAGAGTGGGAAAAAATATTTGGCAACTAAAGTCACATTAACATCTGATTTCCATAATCTACAGGATACTGCAAAATACCCACAAGAAAAAGGTAAATAACCCAGTTAAAAAATGAGCAAAGAAGATGGACAGACACCCATCCAGGCAGCAAGACACATGAGGCAATGCTTATGATCATTAGCTATTAGAGAAATTAAAATCAAACATACAATGAGATACCATCTTACCACAACAAGGTTGGCAATAATCTAAAGAAATGAAACAACAAATGCTGGAGAGGCTGTGGAGAGATTGGAACTCTTCTGCATTGCTGATGGGAATGCAAAATGGTGCAACCTCTTTGGAAAGCAATCTGGCACTTTCTTAAAATGCTAGAAATAGAAATACCATATGATCCAGCAATCTCACTACTCAGAATATATCCTGTAGAAATAAAAGCAGTCACAAGAACAGATACATGCACACAAATGTTTACTACAGCACTGTTCACAGTAGCAGAAGGATGGAATCAACCTAGGTGTGCATCAACAGATGAACTGATCAAGTACAGTACATTTGCACAATGGAACACTATGCAATGATAAAGAACAATGATAACTTTAGGAAGCATCTCATAACCTGGTTTCAATTAGAAGATATGCTGAGTGAAATCAGCCAGCTGCAAATAGACAAGCATTGTATGGAACTGTGCTATAAGAACTTAAACACAGACTTACGTGCAAAAGAAAAGACTCCATGAGGGCTAGTTGCATGGGGAGGGAGGAAGACCGTTGGTTTTAGACTAGATAGTTGATAGGAATTTGGCTAGGTGAAAGCAGCAAAAGCATGCAGTAGAGAGCAGATCAACATAACTAGACTATACCAGAAACTGAAAGGATTTCTAAATTCAACTCAATATTTCAAAGAATAGAGCTGCAGGGAAGGGGTCTGGCAACTACGTCTTCAGGGGACATTGAGGCCGATCAGCACAATGAGTCTTTTGCTAAGAGAGTATTCTGCACCCCATATTGATCAGTGACATCCAGGGTTTTAAAAGCTGGAAAGCTACCAACTGAGGTTTACCAAATGGTCCCAATCCATCTGGAACAGATGATGACTGAGAACAAAGATAGGAGAAAAAAAAGAGCCCAAGAGACAGAAGGACCCATATGTGAATGTGAGACTGTATCGACACAAGACCAGAAGAAACATACGGTGCCCGTCCACCAAACACAGTCATGATGGGGGACACAATATAGAGTCCCTGAGTCAACATGAGGAAAAGATGTGTGCAGCTTAAGAACTCTACTTAAAAGCCCAGAATTCATAGTTCAATAGCCTGGAGGGTCCCTGTGGAACATGGACCCTGGACATGCACCAGCCTTGACTGGAAACCAGTATTGAGGTCAACTCTGCAGACAAGAATGGACTGGACTCAAGGACACAAGATCATCATATGATGTGGGTACTTTATGGTTCTCTGCATTTATAGGAGACTGTCCTACTGGTTTTCTTCTAAATGGGAGAGAAGAGGGTGGAGAGGAAGGGACAAGTGCTTGTTAAGAGGATACTAGAAGCGTACCATGAAAAAGAGGAAGACAGGCGAAGAGAGCAGATGGAGCTGCAGACAGGCATGCATGAAAATTGATTTTGATTGTGTGCTTTCACTTAATCACAATACAAAGACAGAAGAAATAAAAAAGAACAGAAAAAAAAAAGCTTGCCCATAAAAGATTATCTACCAATTAAGACACAGCAAAGTTTCATTAACAATCTTTAAAGTAGTTTTTCTTTTAGTAATTTTTTCCTGTTCTTTTCCTTTCTGCTTTACCTTATTAATCTCTGCTTTTCATCTCTAGGACCTTTAAAAATTTTGAGATATTTTGCTACTTTTTTCCCCTAAATTGCCTTTTTTTTTTCCCCGTCCTTCTCTACACTAACATCAATCTTACAGTTCTTTGTTTTTTTGGTAACTTCATCATCGAATACTTGTGCAGGACGTCCCTGACCTGCTGACAGGTAGGAATAAATGTTGGCTTCTAGAATAGTAATATTAGTAGAGATGATTTCTTTTTCCAATGCCTCCTGTGTTTTTACAGAGATGTTTCTGATAGTATTTCTCTGACTCATTTCATGAACTGTGCGAGCGTAGATGATAGGTGACTACGAAGCCATTATTGTAATCTCGGCAAGCAGTTACATTGTCTTGAACTTCTGTCTTTCCAGTGGAGACAGCAAAAGTTGACCAAATTTTGTATATGTGGAGTGTGAGAAAAAAAAGACTTTCTAATTATTATACACACACACACACACACACACTCATGCACACATATAAAAATAGTGCAAAGACAGGTTTGAGTCTCAATCAGCAGTTCAATTTTGAACCTGTTAAGTTTGATATGTCTGTTAGACACTCAAATGGCAATTGTCTTACGAGTAATGGATTCAAAGAGAAGGATGAAGCAGGCATACATATGCAGAGCCTTGGCATTTAAAGCCAAGGTAGGAATAACATAACACATGAAGTGAAGGATTACAGAGAAGAGGAAAGAAATTGAGGATAATAGAGAGAGTGATGAAAATCAAGGATAATGTAAAATAGTTACAGATGAAAGGAAGAAGACAGTTATAAAGTCAATGGATTTTGAGTCCTATAAGGATTGAATTTTGCTCCCATTCTTTCTGTAATTGGACTGTTTTAAAAAAGAGGATGTAAATGGGAAGTTTTGTTAGTCTCAGTCTTTCTAGAAGCAAAAACACAGCACTGGTCCAGTAAAAGATTTATATGCTCATGATGGACCATGGTGAGTAAGCAAGAAAAGGCTGGGAGTGCCATCAGATCACAACACAGCTTTGACACATGTGAAGGATCAAGGGAAGGAAGGAAGATTGCATGGAAGTATCTAGCATACTAAGCTGATGGGAATTTTCAAGACAAAACCAGCCCATTACACAGCTCCCATGTCTCTCACACAGGACCTGTCTTGGTGTCTCTGCTATGCTCACTCACAAGCTGGGAGATGTCCATAGGTAGCAGGTCCTCAGTGCAAACGCAAAGGTGAGTGTCAGAGCATAACAGCTGAGACTTTGGTCAATCATCCTCTCCACACTCAGTATCAGAGAGGTGTATTTTTTCATGTCTGCATAGAGGTGGAATAAAAAAGTGAGATGCTTGAAACCAAGACTATGAATAGGCTGTTGTCAGTGACACAGTCTAGAATATGTTGATGGAATCGGTGAGAAAGGAAAGAAGATTTCGAGAGCAGAGAAACTGAGAGGCCAAGATTCAGATGGATCACCAATACAGGTTCTAAAACTGTAAAAAGATATAATAACAGGGATATTATAGATATAGACATTATAGATGTTAAAGATATAATAACAGGAAGAGAGTAGCCATGAGGCAAACAGATAAAATTTCAAAGGAAGAACATAGAGCAATACTAAAGAATCTATATATAACTGCAGTGAGAAAAGGCTGTAAGTGGTTTAATAGGATTGTATGACCTTCAAATCAAGTGACATTTAGAGAAGATGAAAGGACAGTGTCTGAAAGGCCAGTAGTAATCCCAGGCCCATTCTGATGTGGGATAGCTCAACAGGTTGTACTCTAAAGGGTACGATAGTTTCAATTACTTCAAAAACTGACTCAAAGGCATTACAGAAGTAATTACAGAAGAAGAGGAGAAGCTCTTGTGGTATAACAAATAGTGATAAAGAGCATGAACAGTGCTATAGGGCAGGTTTCCTAGGAAACAGACTCTAAAATATAAGCCTACATATAGCAGGTTTATTGGGAAGGACACTTGAGAAACTCTTCTGTTTGGAGTGCAAGGAGCAGGATTGAGCAAAAATAGTATTTGGGTTGCAGTATAGTTGCAACAGAGACCACAGTTGATCCTACAGGAAGCTGTGGTGCTTCTTTAGCCCTTTGAAGTCATCTTGAATTGAGAGAGAAGAGTTGCTAGCCTTGATCTCTTTTCCTGGAAGAAATGTATTACTATTACTGCTGCTGCTCTGAGATGCTTATGAGATAAGATGACTCAGTTTCTCACTCGTGAGAGTTCTAGGTCTCTGGTCACCATACTTTCTTAGGACATGGCTAGTGCACTTGACTATTTGCCATAAGGATTAAGTAGGTGAGTCACAATAGACAACACAGCAGAACACTTAGTTGCCAAGTGTATTTTGTAACTGACCCCGTTATTTAACTGGAAATTCTGGTGGTGTAGTGCTTAAATGCTAAAGCTGCTGTCCAGAAGTTCAGAAGTTCAAATCTGCCATTTACACCCTGGAAACTCTGTAAGGCAATTCTCCTTTGTCTACAGGGTCACTATGAGTCAGAATTGACTCAACAGAAGTGATTTTTTTTTTTGGTGGTGGTGGTGGTTTTATTATTTAACCACTTCTGATGGCTAAGGTAAACTTACCTCAACAGGACAGTAACTCTTCCCACTGCCTGTTATAAAACAAATTCAAATATGAATGGTTACAATAAAAGTGTAGATGTTAGAGGAGAGGCATAGGTACCAAAAACATTTTTTCTGAAGTACAGATATGGATAAGAAAATTATAATATTATTATTCTAATCTGGGAAATGATGATAAATACATTTGCTAAGATTAGTCCATAAATTTTATCCTCATCTCTTGTTTCAAAGGAAAGACGAAATACAGTTCTATGTGTTTTATATGTTGTATACGTAAATAAAAACCACCATTGTTTACAGAGGAATCTTTTCTTGACAATTAGAGGAAAAAAATTTAAGAATAACATATTAAAGGAATAAAAATATATATCATTTAATCTCTTGAACATTTCATCTGTCTGTCTAAAGTAAGTTAGAAGATATTTGTCAGTCTGCCAATAATGAAGAAAATGATTCCTCCTATAAAGACATGTGTTGACAAGACTCCACGTATTTTTTTGAGATGTGAGGCAAAGTATACTTTTCTTATATACTCTCCTACCAAATGATGCATAGGTGTAAGAAATGAGAACTCTGATGAGGGCATGTTTTGACTAGCCTTCTTTTTTTTTTGGTGATACAAGAAGGAATATACTTTTTGTATGTATTGCAATACCACGTGATTGGTAGGCAGACAAGATTGTGCTTCCTAGTTGACTAAAATCAGTGGTACATTATCTAGATATTTATATTACTTTTTTGTGTGTTAAGACTAATTCAAGATTTATCATAGTAAAATTTAAGTTTCCACTGTTGCCTGTGTGATATTAGAGTACAAAACAGAGTGGCTGACTCAAATGTTGAGAGTTCAAGTCTGCCAGGAGCTTCTCTGAAACTGTATGGAGCATTTATGCTCTGTCCTATAGGGTTGTTATGAAGTAGAATTCATGGCAGTGAGTTTTTTTGATTTTACACACTAGTGTTATAGTAATACGTTACTACTTGGATAAAGTAGTATATCAAGTGTGTTTTATTAGGATCTCCTGTTATCAAGGGAATCCTGGTAGGGTAGTGGTTAAGGGCTATGGCTGCTAACCAAAACGTTGGCAGTTCAAATCCCCGAGGCACACCTTGGAAACCCTATAGGGGAAATTCTACTCTGACCTGTAGGGTCACAATGAGTCAGAATTGACTTCATGGCAGTGGTTTTGGGTTTTTAATCATTCAAGTCAACTTGGAACTTGAGTTTCCAAGTGAGTAAACACTTATAATTACTCCAGATTTGTTGCATCAGTGTATTTGAAAAGCTGTGTTATATTGCTCATTATCCACAATACTTCCTTAGTTATTTTCTTATTGTGATAAAAACATTGGCATGTATTCATTCCATATATATTCACTTGATTTAATATTTTACAACCCAAACATCAAATGTGAAAATGTGATGCATTTTTATTGGCTCTCTGCTAACTTATTCTGAGAATTAATTTTGTTTACAGTGTTTGTTACCTATGAACTGTTTGTCCTGTTGAAATTTGGTTAATTTGTACTTCTGATGATGGGTCAAATTAAAATAAAATTCCAGACTAATAAAAATATGTTATGTTTTGATGGGAGACTAGTAAGCACTGAGTCTCTAGCTGTGTTATTGACAGATGAAAATGAAAGCTAATTATTGATTTGAGAATGAGAATTGTAAAATTTTGGGGCTCTTCAAAAGGGAAACATCTTCATTTGTACTTTATTTTAAAAAACATCACACCAAACAATTCGCAAAGATAATTTATGAAAACCCAATGCCCTCAAGTCAATTCCAACTCACAAAACTGCTATAGGTCAGAGTAGAACTGCATCTGGTGGATTTGTACAGCCAATCTTTTGGTTAGTTGATGCAGAGATGTAGAACTTAACCACTGTGTCACCAGGGTTTCCCTGAGGACAATAGATTGTATGAAATTATAAAGAACAATGGTAGAAGAATATGTACCATAAAAGTAATGATGTTTGAGCTTCAAGCCTGTCACTTGTGTGGATACCATCTGAAGCTCTGGATAGGGTGCTAGCAATGTGTTTTAAAACACATTTTTATGAATCTTATCAAGATTAAGTTATTTTAATCTCTAACTTTGAAAATTCTGATTGCTCTCTGTCACATTTCTTCCAGTGTTGCATTGTCTTATGATGAAAAGCTTAATTTAGGGGATTCTGCTAAGGGAGCATAAGCCAAAAACGTATTCAAGTGAATCTGTGTTGTTTAAATTGATGCAGAATCACTTTTAAGTATAACTGTGATGGTGTTGGCTATCCACAGATAGTATGGAACCAGAGGTTTTAATAATCTTCTCCGGAGTCTTCACTTTTCCAAGTGTCCCTCAAGGCTGGCAGCTTTTCATAGCACCCAATATATACACCAAAGAAATATTCTTACATCTATAATTTGTCATTTCCAAAACTCAGAGAGAATCACCAGGCTGTGTACCTAACTCTTGTGGTAGAAAAACTAAGATGCAATAATTGGTCTTATATTTTGTAAAGGATACTTCAGCATGGCCCTAACTACTGACTGTACAAACTGTACTATAATGGCAGCTTCCTGAAATATTTTTGGATTTATTTCTTACCTTCTGGAGACCATCATCTTACTAAAGTTTAAAATGAACTAACCACTTTCAAAACTATTCCAGCCTCTACTCATAACCTAATTCCAAAGCAACTTCCACATTCTTTTACATTTGTTATAGCTAAAGAATTTTCACAAGAAGTTTTCAAAACTTTTGAAGGTTTTTCTTCTATCATAGAAGAGATTTCTATTGAAGAACTTACCTTTTCTTATATGCCCCTGGAAAAAGAACACACTGCAAAACACTATAAACTATAATAACCTTTCAAGATGTATTATGGGCTTTAGCCATTACAAGGCAATCATTTGATCTCTTTCACCATTACATTTACTCTTATATACTAAAAATTGACAGCTATAGAAATGGTAAAAACATACTTGTAAAACAATGCCTATTCTAACTGTTAAAAAAAAATAAATACTGCCAACGCAGCTACTTTACTATTATCTGTGGTAATGATCGTGTGTGATAATTAATTTAGTGTATGGTATAGGAGCATGTACTCACATTTTTATCTTATCATGAATGAAATCTCCACATTTTATTGAGGCAGTAGTTATTTTATCTGTTAGATCATTGCTGTGTATTGTTTCTTTTATCACATTTATTGACTAAGTTAAGTATTTTTGCATTTTATATCTATAAAAAGTCTCAACACTGAACACCTCTTGAGAATTCTTATCTAGAGTGTTTCTTCTTTGGCTGAATTTGTTCCAATTATCTGACATGTGTTTCAGTGTTCATAGCTTCTGTATCACATTTCTACCATCTAGAAAGAGTTGTGTCTCTTCAAAGAAAATACTGGGTGGAGTACACAATTGTTAATTTATGTTTATGTACACACAATTCTGCTTATTATTTGTTTGGGCAATATAACTAAATTTTTAAAAGTTATTTTAGTAGTTATTTTAAAAGAGATGACAACTTCAAGTTAGAGAGGTAGGAACTCATGTTGACAGTATAAGGTAAAACTAGATAACTTTTTAATTAATCAATGCATGAAATTCTAAATGGAAGAATGTTATCTAAAAGAGAAATGATAATTGAGACTATTCAAAAGGAAGAGTTAATTATGTAATCAAAGTACTCCAGTTTTAATAATGATGGTAGATTACATAGAATTTCTTGGTGCCTACTGGGAAGAATCATTATTTTAAATGTATAAGATGTTCTGACTTAAGTTTTTAATCATATACATTATTATTATCTTATTTTAGGGTTAGACATTCTTTTTCAATTATATAACATTTCAAATTTGTAGACTTTCTCTCATGGTTGGAAACAACAGTGATCTTCACAATAAAATAAAGCATATACACACACATGCACTCATGTACACGCACTTGTATCATGTACTACATTGCTTTATTCTCTTTTGAGATTGTTAAATGAAAAAATAAGATGAAATTTTGATTTCCCAATTACCTATAAGATCAGAATTCCTTTGTCTCAAAAGGATGTGTTATAATTTTGAGGTGCAGTGTAGTAGAATCTTACCTTCTGCTTATAGGTTTCCTTTGGTTCTTCAACACTTTAATTTCACTTTGGATTGACCTTTTAACCCAACATTTTGATTTAAGTTCACTTTTCCCAGTTGCTACACAAATTATAGCTAATGCCTCACCAATACAGGTTTGCACATAAATTCTTGCGTTTATTGTAGTAAGAGTGAAAAATGAAGCTGTCCACTGTAATACTGATCTATTAGGTTGTATTTATGAAAAGTGTAAAAAGCAGTTTGTTAATCTAAACAATTATTTGCCACACTTTTATTTCAACATTTTCGTCATTGTTGCTGTTGTTTTCAATAATAAGTTCCTGAAAAATGGGATTAGAAAGCTACTTAATATGCAAGAAAACCTAGAGAGAAATTCATTCCGATAGATTTTTGCCTACACTATTTGGTAACGATGCTAAGAAAACCACATATATTGCTTTTGGAAGAAATGTTATTTAACATATTTAAAAATCAGGTGATTATCCAGATCATAGTATTAATGACCTCACAAATTTTTAGATTTCCTTTCGAAATAATAATATTAGGAAATTTGGAGGGTAACTCCTAATTTTAGTAACTACTGAATCTCAGAAATGTGTCTTCAGTGGCATTTATGCCTAACGAATGAACATTAAATGTTCAATTCAGTAAATGTATTTATAACCCATATCAGAATGATTTTATTCAGAAATGGGCACAGGGCCCTGCTTTGGTCCATGAAAGAAAGATAATTGTCATGGCTTCTGACCAATGAAAATTCCATACATTTTCCTAAACTAATGCAGAGGTAGATCACACTTATCTTCTAGACTCTATTTTTGGAGATGTAAAGACAGAAACTGCACCTTTACTATAACCACAAAGAGCTAGTGAGTGGATGTGGAGAAGCACTTTTATGCTGATCAGGGAAGCCAAAAAGCGATGAGGCCCAGGACATTCTCATACTTCATGAAAATATTTTAGATGATGAAACAAAACTTGCTTGAGAAAGTTTTTCACCTAAACTTTTCAATTGTAAGAGTCAGAGCTCCCCATTACTATCTAACAGATACTGAGATGAGTGTAATGTCATTTAAAACACACTTCCTAAATGATAACATTATTGCTCAGTGTTGCTTGCCTTTCAGAAAGGCTGGTGAGGACAGCAGTGTTGCTTACACGAATGAGTTATGCAGAAAATGAAATTATAAATAGCAATAATTTTCATCTTTTTTTGAACTTGGAAGCTAAAACTGCCTCCATTGGAAAGACTAGTAAAGCTGTATGCACAAATTGGGTGTACAGTATCTAGATGCTAAATTTATAGATGATTGCTCAAAGTGGCAACAAGTGTCAAGTTTTATTTTTTGAAAACTGTTCTAAGTCGACCTTGACCTTAACACCGCCACTGCCCTTATGTCACTTTATATGTTTGTTCTCTCTTGCTTTGAATATTGAGATTCTTTTCTCCAATCAATTTCCATGACACCATCCATATGACAAATGAATATAATTGCCATAGTTTTGTAACAACATAAATCTAACCCAATTTGTGATAAGTGCAAATCTACCAATCAACAACTCTTCACTTTCTAGAATAAAAGGTAAATTTATCATGACCTGTAAAATGTTTGACATTCTGAAAATAACACTATAAAAATAAGTGAAAAGATTAAAAACTTGTAAATCAGAAATTCTATGATGTATTTCTCAATAATCTGTCAGTTACAAATACTTACACTCATTTCTAAAAGGATGAGTGGATAATTTCACCTTAATTTAACTTTATCCTTACAGCACTGTTTAATATCAGTACAGATAAAGCTTTCATTCTTTTTACGCTTCATAGTATTCTATTGCTATGATGCATTAAATTCATATACCTAATCTGCTTTTGAAGAATATATTCAATGTTTATGTTTTCTAAATTACAATCAAGGCTGCAATGGCTACCTCTTTAAATATTTAGTGGTTAACTCCTGATTATTACTTAACAAGATGATGTATCTTTGTGCTTCTTTGTTCCACCTATTTTCAAAATAACTTCTAAAGGGGCATCAGCCTGGGCATCCTATTCTTGTTACTATACACAAAGAATTAGTACTTTGTATTAAGAACTGTCTTGGTCTTAGGTCTGTATTGCAAAATCTTTTCTAAATATATTTTTCTCTCTTTTGTTCTACTTTCGCTGCACTTATCAGTTTTTCCTTTTCTAATTTGGCATAATATGGTTGCCATAGTCAACTCCTACTCACGACAACGTCACATGTGTCAGCGTAGAACGCCACAGAGCACACATTGGCTGATTTTTTTAATTACAGCACCAAGCCAGCTCTCAGGAACCTCTAGGTGGACTCAAACCTCAGACCTTTCATTTAGCATTTGTGCACATGAACCATTTGCACTATCTAGGAACTTAATTTGACATTATAAATACCCAAACTAATACCACTGTGGTCAACTCGATTCCAACTCATAGCGAACTTACGGAGCAGAACTCCACAAAGTTTCCAAGGAGCACTTGGTAGATTCAAACTGTAGACCTTATGGTTAGCAACTGTATCTCTTAACCACTATGATATTGTAAACCCGGACTCACTGCCATCCAGTTGACTCTGACTCATAATGACACTATAGGACAGAGTAGAATTGCCCCACAGACTTTACAAGAAGCACCTGGTGGATTAGAACTGCAGACCTTTTAGTCTGCAGCCCTAGCACTTAGTTGCTATGCCACCAAAACATCACAGAAGCTGCTTATTTTTGTGGAAATTAACTATTGTTTTTCCATTTCTATTTATTTTTTGTTGTCCTGAGGTGATTTCTATGCAGAAAAAAAAAAAAAATCAGTGCTGTTTTGTCTATTACATATTAAAATGAAACACTCTCCAGCTCAAGAAACTCTCCAAGATCATAGTCAGATAAGGTAGGTAATTAACAACATTAATCAGAAGTCCCCTTGCCTTATTTATCCATTCTAACCCCAAATCTGCTGAAGACCTGTTCCACGATGAAAGAGTGCCAGTTCTTTAGAATGAAAAATACATTTTTGAGAGATAGGACAAATCATCTTTACTCTGTTTTTCCAACCTCAAAATTAATCACACTGTGGAATTTTTTATTGGAGGAATCCTGGGATAACTTCAGTTTCTCGTTCTGTTTCTTGACATTGGGAGAAGGAGCTTCATCAGAACACTGTCATTATAATAATCAGTACGTGTCATATTTATCTAAATAGAAAATTAAATTGTTCAATATTTTTAAAAGAAAGATACATTAAACCATTTATTTCTATTATGCTATTTTATTCCTATTGAAGGAATTAAATACCCATAGACAAAAAGAAAAACAGTTAAGTCAGTTTCAATTCATGGCAACTCTGTGTGTGTAAGGGCAGAACTGTGCACTGTAGGGTTCTCTACAGCTGAGTTTTGAAAGTAGATCATCCGTCCCTTCCTTCTCTCCTCCTTGCTCCCTCCCTCTTTCCCTTCCTCCTTCCTTCCTTCCCTTCTTCTCTCCTTCCTTTCTTCCCTCCTTCCCCTTCCCTCTCTGCCACGCTCTTTGCCTCCCTCCACTTTCTTTCATTTTTTATATTTTATTGTGCTTTAAGTGAAAATTTACAATTCAGATCAATTTGCCATATAAATCCCCACACACATGCTGCCCTGAGGCTCTAACTGCTCTCCCACCCCTGATAACACATGCCTCCCTTCCACTCTGTACTTCCCGTGTGCTTTCAACCAACTCTTGCCCCCTCCAACCTTTCATTTTGCTTGTGGACAAGAGCTACTCAGCCAGCCTCGTGTATATATTCACAAAAAAAAAAAAAAAAAAAATCTCCACCAGCATCACTTTGTGTCTTATTATCCAGTCCAATCTTTGTCTGAAGAGTTGGCTTCAGTACTGGTTTCAGCTGTGAACTAACAGAGATTCTGGGACTCTGTTCTCAGGGTACCCCCGCCATTCTGAAAGACGATCACGTCTGGTCTTTCTAGTTCCGTACACTCCCTACATCAGGGACTTTTCTCGCCCTACATCAGGGGCCTTACCTTAGGTTTCCTGTCAGGGTAGTCCCTGGCATTGGCTGGGTACCATCTAGTTCTTCTGGTCTCATGCTGATATAGTCTCTAGATCATACAGCACCTTCTGTCTCCAGGTGTCATATTTTCCTTATGTTTTTGTTATTCTTCATTCCCCTCTGCTCCAGGGAGCTTGGGACCAATTGGTGCTACTTAGCTTGCTGGATTTTAAGAGTCCAGATGTCATTAAGCACCGTGGTATGCAGAACAGTTGCTGTAAAAAAAAAAAAAATGGTTATGCCCATTGGCCTAGACATCCCCTGAAATTAAGGACCTCAGATCCCCGTCCCTGCTACTCTGTTGGATTGTATTTAGAAAACCTTTTAGCTTTCAGTGTAGTCCAGTTGTGCTACCCTCCCTTCTACTTTGCTCTTTCTTTTGAGATGCCTCCGGGTGAACCAGACCTTTAGTGTAGCTAATAAGCACATAAACTGTTTCTACCACACGAGGAACTCCTATAGAGACTGTCAAAAACTACTATCTCTTCTCACATGTGTCAGAGTTCAACTACTTCTAACAGCAGTAGCCAACCTATGTTTCTTGGCATGTTAACCCTCCGAGAACTTTGTATATGCTAACATTCAGATTTTGTAGTCACCTGTGCAGTAAGTACCCTTACAATCACTAACTTACAGACTAGGAAGATAAGACATAGTCAGTAACATGTCCTGAATCACTGAGTTAATAACTCGTTAAGGTGGAATCAAACTAGGCAGTGGAATTCTATCTATAGATTCCATGCTAAATGCAGTGAAGGAGGCATAGACTCTCACCAGCTACACTGGAATTGTATTTTACAAGTAAAACAATTGAGCTTCAGAGATATTAAGTAACTTATTTAGAGTTACACATGTGAAAGTGAGAACATCATATTCTAACTAAATCACAGATTCTGTTGTTAATTGTTTATAAATAGATCAGTGTCTGTCTCTACTTTGTAAGTGGACTACTTTAATACTTGGATGTAACTTGCCCAAGTGCTTTTTTAAGTAACTGGCCAGATTTTACTTTTGATAAGAGGCAAAAATGTGATTATGTTGTTGTCAAATAACCATATTTAATGATAATAGTAGAACTAAGGCACCAGACCTTCATGAGAGATTTCAACAAGTGTATACAATGCATTGAAACATATTTTCAACACCATTAATGTATCTGACTTGTGAATATGAGCAGAATGGATAAATGTGGATAAATCTGTTTAGAAAATTGAATCCTTAAAGGAATCTTTTTCACAAAATTTAGCTGAGCACACATTTCTTCAACAAAAAAATTATGGATGCCACAGTCTCCTCTGACTCTAAGAATACTTAAAGTATTCGGTGGGAGAGACTAAAGAAGCAGTCTTTTTTATAAGAAAAAAGGCCAAAGGCAAAGTCACCATTTTTACTTTCTTTAAGAAAGTTTGCTCATAGCAGTAATTATCTTCTCACTTAATTATTACAGTCATAGATCTTATATTATTTTTAGAAAGCCAATTAATATTTCACTGCTGTGTAAAAAGCTTCTTGGTATGGTATGGACATTTAAACCAGAAAGCTGCATAACAATATAACACACTCCTTTGTTTTCCTTGTTAGAGAGCCACACGGATTTAATGGATGCATACAAATTAAAATATGTTTCACACTTTTATGAGGAAAAAGAGCAATTGGAAAATTAGTATAAATTCTTCTCATTTAAAAGACAATGAAATATCTTTACTAAGTTTCTATATGAAAACATATTGAACAAAAATAAATTAGCTATGCAATGTATAATTTAACACAATAATCTGATTTAAATGTGAATGATCATTTATGATTCTCAAAGAATAACTTTTAGAATGTAAGAACTACATTGACCATATTTAACCACAGTTGTACTGATTCTTGTAATTTTACTACTAGCATATTAATCTGTTTAGAAAGATAATTAATCTCAATACAAAGCATTCCATCTTAGAAATAAAACCTATGGATTATATGACTTATTGCCTATGAAAGGAGTTTTTTTCTTTGAGTACAATGCTCAATAATTACTTTTTGATATTTAACATTTTTTTTTGTAAATATAAGTTTGACACAACACACCAGCTTAGATTATACGACTTATATGGATTATATGACTTATTGTCTATGAAAGCTTTTATCTTTGTGTACAGTGCTTAAAGGTTACTTTTAATATTTAACATTATTTATTGTAAGCACAAGTTTGACATACACAACACAAATGGCTATTTTTAACTGTTTTCAAGGAAAATGATAGACTAAGTTGTCCATCTCTAATAAGATGCAAACCTAAACATCCTTTAATTTTATGAACAGATAGATGATTGAGGCAACAGTAGGGAAAAGTACTCTCTGTGTACACAAGAATACATTGATAAGTAATAAATAAAATAAGGAAGAAGTAGTTCTTAGTATTAACGGACCTGCGTTTTTTCTTTTCATGAATGTGAGGATGTAATTATTTCGCCAGATGATCTTTCAGATGACTGTTATATGTGGTGTTACTTTGGACTTCAACCTTTGATGAGATGCTCCCTTCCAGCTAATCACTGTCACTGAGAATGGCACATTACTAGAAGTGTGATTCAAGTCATAGCTAGGAAAGATTAATGTGCAGTGACAACTGGGAACTCTAGGGGACTTTGGGGATAGAAAAGGTTAATTGGAAATGCTGGAATTAATGTTCATTAATTTAATAAACTGAAGTGACTTTCATTGTTAAAAGTAGATTGCCTTACTTTTCTTCCACCTAATAATGCCTGCTATTCATTTGAAAAAATTCACTTTAGATACAAAAATGAATGACTGTATAGAGCTTTAAAAGGGAAAGAAAAAGAGAGATCTTAAGAACCAGCCTTAGAAATCCCTCTAATTCTACAATAAATAATCTATATCTATTTGATAAGTAATTCCTGGTCTCCATGATTATATTGTGTTTTCACAGATTAAATATTTAGCACTGTTTAAAAGTCTAACAGTGATCAGCAATAAGTTACACATTTCCAAAATATGCTCCATAAAATGTTTTTCTTAAAACAAGTTTCTGTGGTCAAATACGATTGGAAAACTCTGAAACGATAGATTTCTTATAAAAATCCATGATACTGAGTAGCTTTACATTGAAGTATACTTAATCGCTAATTACTCAATGTTTCACTAGTGAATACTTTTTCCGATAACACATACCACGAGAAATTCGGAAACTCTGGTGGCATAACAGTTCAGAGGTACGGCTGCTACCAGGCACTGCCTTGGGAACCTGCTGGAGCAGTTCTAGTCTGTCCTTTAGGATTGCTCTGAGTTGGTATTAGTGATGAGTTCAGTTCACTTGTCAAAACCTGGCTTTAGCTTATTCCAGCTATTGAAAATGTTCCATTATATTATATTCCTTTTCATTTCAAACAGGCACTAGTACAGGAAATGGAAGAAAACAGCCACAAAACACAAACTATAACACTTGATTAATACTACTCATTCCAAAACAATTACTAAAGCATGCAAGAGGCTTGCGTTCGCCACATGAAAATTTTGTGAAACTTATGCATGTCTTAATTTCATTTTAACTGAATTTTAAAAAGTAAAAATTATATATTTTATCAGTTTATTGAAAAAAATTAATATTTGAAATCAAGACGAAGTAACCATCTATTTGTTTTATCGTTTTGCATTTTAAAGATTAAGTCATCTAATTCTTGTTCTATGTCTTTAAATTTCCCTTCTGCCTATAGACACTAAGCTGCGTCCAGATCAGCATAATATAAGGGATTCTTGTCAAGTCCAACTGAAATTTCAGTTTTGCTCTCCAAGCCCAGGGTTGTAAGCACTTTTTCTTCTAATCTTTATAATACTTGCGAAACTTAATATTGTGTAAATGATACCAGAACATTTCTTAATCCCCAGCCACAAATATATCAGATGCCATTTGTATCTTTTTGCCAAAAATGTGATACTTTTATAACATAATAAATTTCTACATGTGATATGCCTATTTCTGAACTCTCTGAATTTTCTTTCTTACATTATGCTGATTTTTCTAACCCTGTGACAATGCTCATAGTTTTATCATTTTAGATTGGTGAATTATTTCCATATCCAATAAGAAAACAACTCCCATTTCTTTATTACCATGTTTCAAGATTGTTCTTTTCTTTATTGGATGTATTTCTTCCCCATATCAATTTTAAGATGAACTTTGCATGCTACAAAAATATTCTATTTGGATTGTGAATGAAATAGCATTATTCTTATGGATTATAGTGTACAGAATTTACAATTTAGGAGTACTGGAGTACTCATAATGGACATTCTATTAATCGTTGTATTAAAATTTTCCTTGCAGTCTTCAGTATAGTTTTTAAAGTTGCATTATATTTACTTAGAACTGAGGTTTTTTACAGTTTGGTTGCTATTTTAAATAAGTCAAGCTTTAGTATTGTGTATCTCTTTGTTGCCCTTTTTCATAATAAAGGTATTGATTTTTTTATATTCAGCCAGATTACTAAATTATTCTTTGAAGAAACCTACTTATTGTTCTCCTAGTAAATGCTCACATATTAAGCAATCATTACAAATCTTCTTCTTTCTGACTAATTAATAACTGTTAATTATTTTCTTTGTCATATTGTTTAGGTCTATGGCTGCTAGCCAGACAGTTGTCAGTTCAAATCCGTCAGCTGCTCCTTGCACACTCTTTGTCATATTTCTATTTTCTTCTGTAGGGTCACTCTGAGTCAGTATCAACTGGATAGCAATAGGGTTGTTTTTTTAATAAAAAATTGTTTAGGTTGGGCTCACCCATGTAATGTTGAAAACTAGAGGGCAAAAATCAAGCATCCTTGCTCTTTTCTGGACATTATCACTCAGTGTGTTGTCACTAAGATGTTTGTTTTAGATTTGGGATAATTGATTTTTAGCCAGGTAAGCACGGCATTTTTCCTATTCCTGTTATTCTAAGATTTTAAATAACATTAATAATTAGCCAAGTGCTTTTAGGCAGAAATGCATTTTTAGTCCGGTGTTGTAGTCAGTGTCAGTGATAGATTTTCTATGTTGAAACATCTAACAATGCCTGAGACAAATACCACTTCTTTGAAGATTTTGGTTATGGTGCATTGCATTATAAATTTGAAATTAAGTTGTTTTAGACACATAAAGAGAATGTAGTAGCTGCTGCTGTTTGTCAATTCTCTGAATCTCTTCATAAAAAAGATAAATTGTATAACTTATTGTATTGGCAAATTGTGTAATATATTGTATAAATAAGATATGACACAAAGAAAGACGTGAAAAAGGAGGGTGGGATGTCAGTTTTATGCCACAACCCAGGGAATTCCTAGGGCCATGAGAAGCCAGAAAATGCAAGAAAACTGTCCTACTCTGGAGTCTTCAAAAAGAACAGCTTTCCAACACCTTGAATTTGGTGTTGTTAGAGAATATGTTTCTTACATTCTAAGTCACTGGCTATGTGGTACTTAAATAGTATCATTGCTTCACCTGAATTTCCAATACTTTCTGATATTTCCAAAATTTTCTTTTTGCTGTATTTTCAAACTTTGAGATATATATATATATATATATTAGAATTACTTCCTTAAACAACATACTAACTATATTCTGGAAGATGTGGGAGGAGGTGGAAAAGTATAAATATGTATAATCAGAGTACTCAATAAAATTTATGCCTACTACTGATAAGTTTAGACTTATTCTTCATGTTTTATTTGCTTTTTCTAATCACTTTGTCTTCTATGTCTCAGAGATATTCCAGCCTTAACCCTGTTTCCCAGGTTGTTGTTACATATTACTCTATGTTGCTAAACACTTAAAATTACAACTTATGTCAATTTTGCAACAAGTTTCTTTAGTCTTACTCTTTTTTTTCAAGTTTATTGACAGATATTCACAACTTATTTTAAAAAATCATTAATTTTAAGTATGTAGTTCAACATTGCTAGGAAATGTGTATGTTTTTTCAATGTTTACTATAATACACTTTTAGAATAATTTCATCACTTATTAAAGTTCCTTTGTGAAGTCTGGCAGTGGTATTGGTGATTGCACAACATATTTAATGTAATTACTATCACTAATCTGTTTACCTGAGAAATAATGATTTGGCAACCGTTGTGTTCTCTATATATTTACAGCAATAAAAAAAAAATCCTTTGTGCCAGTTCAGGAGAACTGGTGACGCAATAATTAACAGCTTGGCTGCTTACCGAAAAGCTGAAATTATCAGCTGCTCTTTGGAAACCCTGTTAGCCATTTCTATACTGTCCGCTGTTACTATAAGTCCAAATTGACTTGACAGATCTGGGTTTTGTTTCTGTCTTTTGATTTTGTGATGGTTTAAGGTCAAGTTCTTCTTCCAACTAGAATTCCAGACAAACTCTTATAATATCTTGTGTCTATTGGCTTGGCTTTATATAGATTGGTCTTGCTAAATATTTCATATGAATAGACTCATACAATACGGTGTCTTTTGCATTGGTATTCTTTCACTTAGAATGATATTTTTCCTTTTTTTTTTTTAATTGTGATTGAGTGGAACTGAGCAGCCAAGTGCCGTCGAGTCAATCCAGTTTAAATTTACATACCCACCTATCTGTAGCTCCTTCTGCTCTCCTTGCCTGGTGACAGCACACTCATCCTTTCCATTCTATATATGTCATATCCTCTTAACAATCTCCTATTCTCTCCTTTCCACCCTCTCCACTCCCCTCTAATAAGAGGCCAGCAGGGTGATACCTTATAGGTGCATAGAACCATAAAGTGCACACATGATACAGCCACTCTGTGTCCCTGAGTCCAATCTATGCCTGTCCAAAGAGTTGGCTTCAGTAATGATTTACGACCAGGGGCAGCATCAGCTCTAGGGGTCATGCTCCCAAAGGAACCCCCAGGCCTTGAGACCATCAGTTGCAGTCTTTTAGCAGAGTTCTCAGGGTGCACCCCTTATCTTTCTCGTGTTGCCACTTGGACTCAACATTGTGAGCCTCATCACGGCTGTCATTCGTAGTGACCAGGCACCTAGGATGATATTTTTGAGAAACTTCCTTGTTGTTATATTTATCAGTAGTTTCATTCACATACTCTATTGCAAAGTGTATTCATCACTAAAACTTCTGAAATATCACAACTTGGTTGCTTATTGCAGAAATCTATTCTCTCATAGTTTAGGAGCTAAAAGTCCAAAATCAGTACTATTGGGATTTTTTTTTAGTGTAGGTTAAAATTGGGTGTTATCCGCCTATACTTCCTCCAGAGTTTCTAGGGAAGAATCCATTCTTTATGCCTCCCCATTCTGGTCACTGCCGTAAATCCTTTGTTTGTGGCTGCATAACTGCAATCTCTACCTGACTGGTCACATTAACCTTTTTTTAAGTCAGAATAGTCAAATCCTCCTCAGCTTCTCTTCTGTAAAACAGCACATGTAATTGTATTTAGAGCCTAACTTTATACTCCAGGATAATCTCCCATCTCAAAATGGCATCTGCAAACTCCTTTTTAAAATTATTATTTTTATTTTTTGACAATGTTATGTAACATTCTTAAATTCCAGAAATTAGAGTTTAGAGTCCTTTGGGTGGAACATTATTCAGCTTGCCATATATGAGGATCACATGATGGATTTCTTCATGATTAGCTTAAATAGAGTTTTTTGAGTTTCTTGAATATGATTAACTACTGTTTTTCAATCAATTTGGACATTTTCGATTCCATTCAAATATTTTTTTCTACTGTTATGTATATTCGCTATTTGTCTGCAGCTACATCTAGAATTTTTTATAAACTTGATACGATCCATGGTCTCAAGTCTGCTTATTTGTATTCAATCATTTGTCTTTCTGTATGTAGGACTGGAAAATTTCTAATCATCTATTCTGAGTTTTACTTTGGCCATTTAATATCTATGATTAAGTTTATCTAGCAAATATCCATTTAGCCCTTCTTCACAGTTTCCCTTTCTCTGCTGAGATTAAGCATTTGTTGAGTCATTGCTCTCATCATCTCCTTTATATCTTTCAAAATAGATTTCTTTAAATATTTAAACATATTTAGAAAACATGCATTGAAGACTACAACTTCAACAACTAGGTCCACTTAGAACAAAGATGTAGTAGATTTTTTTTTTTCCCCTAGGTGTACTCGCATTTTTCTTTTTCACATTTATTTTTCATTGACAATCAGACATTTTACATACTACAGCAACTCTAAGTTGTTTTTCCAATATTATTCATTTTATTTTTTCCATTAATTATGTAGAATTAAACTGAAAAATCTGCATTCCTGTCTGTTTAAAAGATAATGTCTATTGTATTAGTTCCAACAATTAAGTTCAGGAACTTAGTTGTTCTAAGCTCTACATTGCTGAATATTATCACTGCGGTCACCTTCAAAGTACACCCCTTTGGAAGCTATGCACCAATGCCAGAGTCTGCTCCACTCTTCAAAGGAACTTTGGAACTCTCTGGAATGGCCATTGTGCATGGTGGCATGGAGGCAACCTTCCCAACTTAATTAGATAGTTTGTGATACAGTTTTTATCCAGTAAACAAATAACTATACTGGAACACCCTCCCCACTCACATGATCTGTCCCCCAGTGATTTTTTTTCTTTACTCAAATATAAAGGAAATATTGAAAGGAAGACATTTTGATGACATTCAGGACATGAAGGGTAATATGATGACAGCTCTGATGGCCATTCCAGAAGGAGTTCCAAAATTGCTCTGAAGGACAGACTAGGCACTGGCATTGGTGAATCACTTCCCAAGAAGGCACTTCAGAGGTGACTGTAGTGATATTCAGCAATGTGGTATGTGCCACGTTTTCTAGGATGAGTTCAGGAACTTACTTGGTAGTCCTCCTAGCTCAGCTGCTTTTTTTATTCCTTATTTTTATTTTTCAGCTTGAAAGAGGGATCACTGTTTCATCGTGTGCTTGTCAGCCAACGATTTGGGTTAAAGCTTCCTCAAAATCTTTAAGCCTAAAATACTTTTATCCTGTGCTGATTGATCTGTGTGTGGGTTAAGGAATATGTTCAAAGTCCATCCAGTTCCTAAAGTATCTTTTTAATTTAACTGTCCACTGGACTCTTTAGTATCCTCACTTTACAGAAGTGCAGCTTCCCGGATAATCAGTCATATGTGGAGAGCTTATCTAACCTTTCTCTGTCTCTCTCTTTTTTTTTTCTAAAATTCCCCTGTTAATATTCTGTCTTGTCCACTCCTTACCTGGTAAGGATAGTGACCTCAGGTTCTCAAAGCACCAGGTTCTACCCATTCGTTTCCTACCACATTTGTCATTGTTAGTTGGTGCAGGCTTGGGGGTTTGCCCACTACTTCAGCCTGAATTCATACCTTCTGGCAACACAGGTATTTGTTTTTTTCCAGCTAGCCCAGCTCTGGTAAAAACATGTTTCTTACCAGTGTCAAGGGACAAAAGGGGAACAGGCCCAAGCAGTAAGTCAGCAGATTCCTAAGCCTCTTACCCTCAACATTTTCAATTTTTTTTCTAAGAATAAATGCTTCAGAACTTATTGTCTCTCTACAGTTAACTTCCTGAACCAGGAAATAATTCTGCTTCAATGATTTTCTTTTGTTTTATACTTTTATTTTGTTTTGTTCTGAAGGAGAGGGGAATGCAAAGGTGAGTGTATATGCACTTGTTGTTTTGTTTTTGTGGGGAGGATTTTCCAGTGTCCACACTTTCAACATATAGGATATCCCACTATTTCTCAGTTTTGTTATTGCTCTATGCAATTCCTCCTCAGTTTAATCATATTATTTCTGAAATGCATCTTTTATTTATTAACTAGAAGGATTCATGCTGTTGGATACCTGAAAATACTTTATTCAACACTTAGACTTTAATGATAATTTGGCTGACTACATGATTCAAAGCCAGAAAATATTCTCATTCAGGACATGAAAGTATCTTTTGAATGTTTCCAGTGGATAAAAAGATGCCCTTCCAATTTTTTCCTGCTTATATCCCTGGGAGCACAGTGGTAAAGAACGTGGCTGCCTACAAAAATGGTCAGCAATTCTAATCCACCAGCAGCTCTTTAAGAAACTCTGTGAAACAGTTCTACTCTGTAGGGTTTCCATGAGGCAGAATGAGTTTGACAGCAGCTGGTTTGTTCTTCTTCTTCTTATTGTATTTTGGTACAGCATTTTATTCCATAAGAAATATTAAGGACTTTGCTTTATGTTTTTTGTTTTTTTAATTACAATAATGATTTTAAAAAGTTTGTGTTTGCTTTTCTTCTTTTAAAAAAAAAAAAATCTTTTTTTTTTATTATGACTGAGTGAAAATGTACATTCCCGTATAAATTTACATGCCCACCTATATGCAGCTTCCACTGCTCTCCCTGCCCGGTGACAGCACACTATTCCTCTCTGCTCCATACATGTCTCATCCTCCCAACAGTCTCCTTTCCCCTCCTCTCCACTCACACTCCTTTTCTTGCTGAGCTATGAGCCAGTAAGATACTTTACTCTAGCTTGTAAAAATCTTCTAACTGACTTAACAGTTTCTGGTGAAACTTTCAAACACAGAAATTATTCAATAAAGGAAAATTCAACCAAACCTACCACTGTTGTGTCTATTCTGTCTCACAGTGGCCCTATAGTGCAGAGTAGAGCTGCTCCATAGAGTTTCTAAAGAACGGCTGGTGGATTTGAACCACCAACACTTTGGTTAGCAGCCATAACACTTGGCCACTGCACCACGAGAGTTTCTCAGTACAGAAAAGAAATCATATTTATGTTTTCTCTGTCCTATAGCCCGATCTCAGTCCTCAGTTTGCACATAAAATGGGCTATAACCTCATGGAAAAGTAGCTTATGATGAAAAACTCATGCCAAAATAGTTTCCTTTCTTTAAAACATGGTTTAACTCCTCATGAAATTATTTCCGCATTTCCCTGATGTCTTTACCTGGGTTCTTCTAGACAGCCTGCTATCATCTGTCACATTCACCTCAGAATTAGAAATGTGTCATTGCTGTTTATTTTTCATTTGATTTTAAAGGTCATTTTTAAAAAGTAATAACACTCGATATTTGCGATTTGAGGGGTCATTGTCCCAGGACAGTGTTATAATTGTTACTATATATTTTGTTGTCTCTGTTTTTTTAAAGGTCTGTAATCTAATTAAACATTAAATATTTCCACCTACTAACATATGTTCAAGCTAATGTGTTCTAACAAGCTAATAGCATTTTATTTTTTTTTTTAAAAAGGAACCAGCTATAATCTGAGAGATTTTGTAAAGTCTCAAATATAAGACAATTTCCTATTTCTTGAATTATAGATTTAGAGGAAGACCAGAAAATAATGAACACCTTCTCTCCAGTACCTTATTTTATTGTGGTTGCTGCTGGCACTTGCTTGGCTGGCTGATGTCAAATCACTGACCTTTTGTTAGTAGATGGGTGCTATTCACTGTGCCCCCAATGCTCATTGTCTAGCACACGTTGTTGTTAGGAGCCACTGAGTAAGTTCCAACTCATAGCAACCCCCAACCCCTATGTACAATAGAACAAAATCCTGCCCAGTCCTACACCACGACCACGATCATTGTTATGCTTGAACCCATTGTTGCAGCCGCTATGTTAATCCATCCTACTGAAAGTCCTTCTTTTTCACTGACCCTCTACTGACATCCTTATCCAGGAACTGACCCCTTCTGACAACATATCCGAAATATATAAGACATAGTCTCCCCATTCTGGCTTCCACGACAATTTTGTTTGCTCTTTTGGCAGTCCATTATATATTCAGTATTCTCCCACATCATAATTCAAAGGCCTCAATTGTTCCATCTTCCTTATTCACTGTCCAGCTGTCTTCTGGGTTTGCTCTTTGAAATCTTCTGTTCAGTTCACTTACTTCATCATTTCTTCCTTTTGCTTTAGCTAGTCAACTTTCAAGATCAACTTTTAGAGTGCCTTCTAATAACCATTTTTTCCCCTCTCTTGTCTTTTTAATGACCTCTTGTTTTTCATGGATGATGTAGTTGATGTCATTCCACCATTTATCTGCCCTTCAGTCATTTGTGTTCCATGCATCAATTTTATTCTTGAGATCGTCTCTAAATGCAGATGAAACATATTCAGGTTTGAACTTCGGCTCTTTTCAACTTTTTCTAATTTTCTTCAGTTTCAATTCGAGCTTGCATATGAGCAATTGATGATCTGTTTTGCAGTCAGCCCCTGGTTTTGTTCTGACTGATAATATTGAGCCTTTCCAACATCTTTTGCCACAGACTTTGTCAAATTAACCTCTGCGCATTCCATATACCTAGATACATGTGTATAGTTGTCTCTGATGTTGATGAAGAAAGACATGCACAGTGAAGAAGTTTTATGTCTTGTAAAATTCTTTCATAGGATCTCTGACATTGTTTCTATCACCAAGGCCATATTTTCCATCTACTGATCCTTCTTATTTGTTTCCAGATTTGGTACTACAATCACCAGTATGAAGCTTGATGGCACATTTTATCAATTTCAGGTTGCAGAAACTGGTAAAAATCTTCCATTTCTTCATCTTTGGCCTTACTGACTGGTACACAGATTTGAATAACAGTCGTATTAACTGTTCTTCCTTGTAAGTGTATGGCAATTATTCTATCACTGATAGTACTTTAGGATAAGTCTTGAAATGTTCCTTTCAATGACAAATGCAATGCCATGGCTTTTAAAGTTGTCATTCCTGGCGTACTAGTCCATATGAGTGTCTGATTCAAACTTACTGATTCTAGTCTATTTCAGCTCACCAGTGCCTCAGATACTAATATTTGTGTGTCCCATTTCAGTTCTGATTGTTTCCAATTTTCCTAGATTCATAGTTTGTACACTCCATATTCCTGTTATTAATGAATGCTTGCACTTGTTTCTTCTCACTCTACACTCAGAAAAAAAAAAAAAACAATGTCTATTGCCATCAATTGCAACTCACAGTAACTTTAAAGGACAAAGTAGAACAGCCCCATAAGGTTTCCGAGAGTGCCTAGTGGATTTGAACTGCCAACCTTTTGGTTAACAGCTGTAGTTCTTAACGACTTCACCACAAGCATTTCCATTCTAGCACATAGTTTCTGTAAAATACATATTTATTATACTAATCAATGAATAGAAGTTAACTATACAGTTCTGTTATTTGTACAGGGTTAGAACAGAGAAATGTGTAAAGGAACATCTGGGATAGAAAAAATGCATGAGAAAGCTTGGGGCATCTAACTTGTGACATCTATAAGGAGCTGAAAAAAAAAAACACTAGAGGTGATGAACATAGAGAGGGTGAGAATAATGGTACAGTGTTAAGCTGGGACATCAATTTTAGATTATACAGAAACCTTTAGACTGTCTTAAGACTCTGGTATTTATGTCAACGAGAAGGGATCTCCTTAAAAATGTTAAGAATAGGATTTACTTAAGGCAGTTTGGAATTGTAAAACTAAATTATTCTAGTCACAGTGCATAGAGTGGAATGGAGCAGAGACTGTAAAAAAGCTAGTGCTTTATTATGGATGATTAGTGATGGATTTACCCAGAGTGAGAGAAATATGAATGGAGAATAATGCATGGATTTTAGAGAATTTTACATGGTAGAATGAACAGAATGTGGAGTTGATTATAATTAGTATAAAAGGAAAAGGACAAAGAGATTATTACTTTTGGATTTCTAGCTTAAGTAAATAAGTTGTTGAAAATTGATATTAAGGGGATGGGGTAAAAATGAATAGTGTTCTGCTCATGTCAGGTTTGATGGGTAAGCACAGCAACCGAACAGGAATATACGCTAGTCATTGCTTTCATTTTCTAAAACTTAGAAGAGATGGCAGGGCTAGAAAAATCAGAAAGTAAATAATAAAATGGGATTCTATAAAAATGAGTAAATAATTTAAGAAAAGTGAGTAGTTAGGTTAAAGAAAATGACACAAGACCTATCCAGGGAAACTGAACCTTCAAGACTGCTTGGATGTGAAGTAACCTGGAAAGAGGCTGAAACAGAGATGCCAACAAAACAACAAAAGAATGAAAGAAAAAAATTAACAACAAAAATAAGGAATAAATACAAGTAAATGAGTGTGTTGTTACAGAAGCTAGGAAAACAAAGCAGCTTTAGAAGGAAAACAAGATGAATAGAATTTAGGTACTAGAAAGAAATCAGAAATAGAATTAGAGGCAGAAATCTATGGATTTAACATTTTGAAAGTCTCTGCAGAACTTACAAAGAGCACTTTTCATGGCATGGTAAAGGCACAAAACAAATTCGAGAAGGCTGTGGAATGAGTAGGAGGCTAAAATAAATGTATTTGCTGGAAGGGTTTCTATAGTCACTGAAATCCAGTTTCTGTTTATTCACATTTTCTCTAATTTCCACTGTAAGCTGGGTTACACTTCCCAATGCAGTTGTTAGCATTTCGCCTGCTCTGTCGATAAGAACGAATGCAACAGTGCCTTAAGAAAAGCTTGGACTTTCCGGTTAACTAACAATAATATAATCTCAAGTCCATCATAGACTTGGAGCTTCTCCAGTTAGCACAGTAATAACAGTCTCCAGTCCATGATACAGTAGATTTTGTCTTGTAACATCTTGTGTTTATTTTTAATCCACAGATAAATTACATTTAATAATAACCCAAGGAAGCTTAGCAAAGCCCGCCTTATTTTGCACTTATTTTTTGTGTGTGCGAGCAGTAAAATCAAGAGTGACATCAGTAACACATCCTAGTGTAGTCTCAGCAACAGGCTTTACTTCTAAAAGAGAAGACTCTGCTTCATGCTAGAGTAAAGATATCTTTCCCTCAATACTTGGCTCACACTCAGAGTCTTATGCTAAAACGTGCATTCTTTCTACATATAATCACCATATAATGTTGCTAGTCTATCCTAACACATCAGATTATTATTTAAACATGGGAGAGAGCATCACATTCTTCCTATGGATGTCCAACATTTGGATAAAGAGAAAAAAGGTAGATTATTGTCAATGTACAGCAGTCATTTACACTCTTTTTCTACCAGCTTATTTGCCTTGATGTTTTTGTGAACAGACTTTGATTTTATTTACCTTGATGTTCATATGAACAGAAACAGATTAGAAAAATACATGAATTTGACCTTCCAATTAAAAACAACTACCACATTTTCCCATCACTCTGTCTAGTCCATTTCCTGCTTCTTACTATGTATCCACGTGTTCTTCTATAGTTAAAAGATCTTAACTGTCTGCCAAAGTTCATGATGCTACCTTTAATATCTATTCATAACATTGTTGTTTCCAAAGAAACCAGTGTCTTCCAAACTTTAATACAGGAGTAATTTTCTTCAGTGTGAAAAATGTCTTGTATGCACGTAAGTGTTAAATGTATAGGCTACTCAACTCAAAGTTAGTCTTCTGTATTCTTTGTTTGAATATCTTCAATACTGTCCTCAGGTGAAGAAACTGTCCTTAATGTAGAGTGGCTAATTCATCCCAGTTTACACAGGGACTTCCCAGTTTCAGCATTGAAAGGCCTGCAACCCAGAAACCCCACAATCTCAAGGAAACTGTAAAAGTCATTCTCCCTACCCCTTTCACTTTTGCTGTCTTATTTTATAGCAAGAAAATTACACTTATTATCCTTAAGTTGTATCCCTGGAGTTTTAACAAAATGCATATATTTGTGCATGAGTGTGTGTGTGTGTGTGTGTGTGTGTGTTTTACTTCCCTTCTCTCCAGAACTTAGGCACGTCTTTATAAAAAGTTAATCAGATGCACACATTGTTTTGAGGTACAAAATTCAATCCATGACACCATCCTAGATTGCCAACCTAATGCCAAGTGCCGTCCATCCTAGATTAGTCAACCCTAAGTCCTGGTGGTGTAGTGACTAAGTGCTATCAAAAGATCAGCAGTCTGAATCCACCACAAGTTCCTTGGAAATACTATGGAACCATTCTAACCTATTCTACAGGATTGCGATGAGTCAGAATTCACTGGACAGCAATGTTTGTTTGTTTGAAACTGAACTGCTATCTGAACAGACACACAGTTAAGCCTAGATGAGAGCATGCTAGATAAAAAAAAAAAAAAGAAAAACTCAACTGTAGATTTTTGAAATAAATGAGTCTGTATTGTTTTAAGCCAGAGTTTTGAATAGCTTTCTTACACACAAAAAGCAAACCGGTAAGTTTACATTTACTTGGAATTCTAGTTATTATTAAATTTTCACAGGCAGCTCAATTATTTCATTAAGTTTTTGTTCACATAGTGTCGCTATGAGTCAGAATTGACTTGATGGCAGTGGGTTTGGTTTTGGGGTTTGTTCTGTTCATGTGCCATGAATTGAACTGTGTCCACCCAAATTATCTGTCACTTGTCTGGGTCATGATTTCCAGTATTATGTGATTGTCCACTAATATGTCATCTGATGTGATTTCTATGGTGATGATGAAATGGTATTAGTGGCAATTTTGTTAATCAGGCAGGACTCAGTCTACGAAATTGAGCTGTGTCTTGATCTTATCTGTTTTTAGATACAAAAGACAGAAGTGAACACAGAGACATGGAGTGCTCATACTACAAAGAAGCAAGAGAAAAGAGAATAGTATATCAGCTAAACCCTTGGTCTCTGTGCTGAGAAGATCCCAGTTCAGGAGATGACTGAAGACAAGAAAGAAGAAACCAAATTGGACACCAAAAGTGACTCTGAAACTTTCCCTTGAATGTCAGGTACCTAAAATCAAAAAGAAGAAATGATGAGGTAAAAGAACTAAACAGATGATTTCAAAGGATGGCTTGAGAAGACAAAGTCAAGTATTATAACGATATGTGGAAAGACCTGGAGGTGGAAAATCAAAAGGGAAGGGCATACTCTGTATTTCTCAATCTGAAAGAACTGAAGAAAATATTCAAGCCCAGATTTTCAATAATGAATGATTCTATGGGGAAAATATTAAACTGCACAGGAAACATCAACAGAAGATGAAAGGAATATACAGAGTCATAACTCCAAATTTGTTAATGCTCAATCTTTTCAAAAGGTAACATATGATCAAGAACCTATAATACTGAGGAAGAAATCCAAGCACTGGTGAAAAACAAGGCTCCAGGAACTGATAGACTATCAGTTGAAATATTTCAACAAATGGCTGCAGCAATGGAAGCACTCATTCATCTGTACCAAGAAATTTGGAGGTAGCTACCTGGGCAACCAACTGGAAGAGATCCATATTTAAGCCTGTTCCCAAGAAAAGTAACTCAACCAAATGGAGAAATTGTTGAACAACATTGCTAATATCACAAGCAATTCATTTTTTTCTAAATATCATTCAGAATCAGCTGCAGCAGTTATTTACAGGAAACTGCCAGAAATTTAGTCAAGATTCAGAAGAGGGTGAGAAACCAAGAATATCATTGTTGATGTCAGATGTATCTTGGCTGAAAGCAGAGAATACCAGAAGGATGTTTACTTGTGTTTTATTTACTATGCAAAGGCATTCAATTGTGCAGATCATACCAAATTATGGATAACATTGTAGAAAATGTGAATTGCGGAATACTTAATTATGCTCATAAGGAATCTATACTTGAATCAAGAGGCAACAGTCAGAATGGAACGAGGAGGCACTGCTTATTTTGATGTCAGGAAAGGTATGCATGAGAGTCGTATCCTTTCAGCATACCTATCTTTGTCTGTATCCCAAGCAAATAATCTGATAAACTGGACTATAAGAAGAAAAATGGGGTATTAGGTTTGGAGGAAGACTCATTAAGAACCAACGTTATGCAAATGACACAACATTGCTTGCTGAAAGTGAAGAGGGCCTAAAACACTTCCTGATGAATATGAAAGACCACTTCTTTCAGTACTGATTACACTTCTACATCAATAAAAATCCTCACAACTATACCAATACTATGATAAGCAGAGAAAAGGTTGAGATTGTCAAGGATTTCCTTTTACTTGATTCACAATCAGTACCCATGGGAGCAGCAGTCAAGAAATCAAATACACATTTCATTGGGAGAATCTGCTACAGAAGATCTCTCTCAAGTGTTGAAAACCAAAGATATAACCTTGAAGACTATGATGCACCTGACCTAAGCCATGGTATTTTCAATTGCATTATATGTGTGCAAAAATTGAACAATCAATAAGGAAGTCAGAAAAAGAGTTGATGATTTTGGATTGTGCTGTTGGAGAAGAATGTTGAATATATCATGAACTGTCAAAAGAATGAACAGATCTATTTTGGAAGAAGTGCAGAGTGCTCCTTAGAAGCAAGGATGGCAAGATTACATCTTACATACGTTGGACACGTTGTCAGATTCCATCAATCTCTGGAGAAGGACATCATGCTTGGTATTCAGTGAAAAAGAAAAAACCCTCAAAAAGATAGATTGACACAGTAGCTGCAACAATGTGCTCAAACTTAATAACTATTGTCAGTATGGCATAGAAGGAAATGGTATTTTGTTCATATTTTGTACATACAGTTGCTATGACTTGAAACTAACTCCATAGCATCTAACGACAACAACTATTACTGAAACTCAATAAAAGCTTTGCACTTGGAAAGAATCAATCTCTGATGGTTAATGCTGAAGAGAAGAGTGAGATAATTAAATCACTAATTAGATAGTGGACAGGTGTTAATTTTGGTGAAGAGAAACTCAACAGATAACATAAGGGAATTCAGAACTAACTGACCAAAGCATATTTATAGAAGCTTCCTAGACATATTCAAACACCTTGAGGGACCAAATTACTGCAGCCAAGAGCTGGGAACTATAGTCTCAGGACATCAAGTACAATTGGCATAAAATAGTTTAATAGGAAAATGTGCTATATCCTACTTTGGTGAGTACCATCTGTGTCTGAGCAAATTTTGAGTGGCCATCTAATTGTCTCAGCATGCTCAGAGCAAAAGATACATAAAGAAAATATTAGTCCAAAGAACTAACATATCACATAAACTGGCAGCTTCCACCAGACTGATCCAAGACGAATTAGATGGTACTTGTCTGGTACCACCAACTATTTTCATAGGGTTCACAGTTGAGAATCCTGGGCAAAGTAGAAAAGAAGTACAGAACAAAAGTTTGAATTCACCTTAAAAAAAAATCTTTATCCGATGGATGCCAGAATAATCCCTGAGACCATGATCACTGGACACCTTGCTGATTCAGAACTAAAGACACTCCTGATATCCACCTCTCAGTCAAAGATTAGACAGGCCAATAACATATGTGAGGAGCAAACTTCTTAGGTCAATCACATGTATGATGCCAAGCAAGCAACACTTGCCCAAATGAAAGGCAAAAAGATAAAAAAGGACAGGAAAATTGCACAAAGGTACACAGAAAACGTGGTTAGAAAGGAGGATAGTACTGACACCTTCCGAGGATTGCAACAAATGTCACAAAACAACTGCATATAATTTTTTTGATGAAAAAAACAAAACATTATTAGAAAATAAATAAAGGAGCAAATTGAGCAATGAATGAAGTAAGCAAGTAGAGATGGGTTATGATATATAAGAAAGGTGACTACAATTTAGAAAACAAAGCTGAATCATCTCTTCCTTTGGGAAGTGCAACTGGCAATTGATCAATTGCCAATGTATGTGTTTCTAAGTATCTCTTAGTTACAGAACTCATCTAGGTAAAGCCACAAAGTTTGGTCTTAAGTTTAATACTGATTTGAATTATGTACTCTTGACAGTTGAAGTTGTTATTTTTCAAATGTGCAATAAGACAACAATAACCCGTTGCCGTCAATTCCGACTTACAGTGATCCTGCAGTCCAGAGAACTGCCCCATAGAGTTTCCAAGGAGGGTGGATTTGAACCTTTTGGTTAGCAGTCACTGCACTTAACTACTATGTAACTAGTGTTTCCTATTTACATGTTATACACATATCTTACACAATATATATCATATATCCAGCAAGTGAGCAATGCAAATGATTAGCATTGGCTGAGGCTCCTCCTTCTTTAATTTTTTTGCAAAGTGCCTAAAGTATCTGAAGAGGTCTAAGCAGACCAAAGTGCCAACAATCCACTACTCTTTTAGTCACATTTGATTGGACAAGTTTTATATTAACACAGAAGTATCCACCCTGTATAAAAGAAAGTGCTTGTTAAAGCTGTCACACATTATTGTGTATTGAGTATTGAATGTCACTGGTCCTAGAGCAAGTTCTATGATCTTCCACAGTAATTACAACAGATTTTATAAGTATCATCAGTTTTACATACTCATATGCATATCAGAAAATAATTCTATTTAGTTAGAGATAAATTGTCTGGAATAAATGAAGCTTGAGAGGTAGACAAGAACATTTCATTTTGATTCTTGTGAAAGAATGTAAACCGGCTAGATTAATAATATATGATTTTTGAGCAAAGCAGCTAAACAAGGAGCATCTGTTTAAAAATCTTCTTATCCTTAAGTAAAAGCAAGTGAAATGACACTAAAGCAAAAAGGACTGTTTGAATTTATGTGCATAAAAACTAAGGAAACTCTTAGACAGGGAGAATAGCTATTGATTGTAGTAAACTTTACCCTCCATATATAATAAAAACTCAGCTATCTTCCATAGATTAACTACTTTCAAATTCTGTATTTAACAGCAGTGACTGTGTAAGCCAATAAAATACATTACTCAAGATAGAACAATTACTATAGAACAATAAATATGGGAATGCGGAGTACTTTTTTGGTGTTATTTGTTTGCTCTATCAATGGTTGATTAAGAATTGCATCTTGAAAGTAAGAAAATACAACTTACAAGTAACAGTGGAAAGTGTAACAAGAAAAACTACTTGTTTTAGTACCTAATTCTCAGACGGCTTTATCAAACGTTTACTGAGTTTGTATTCCTGACTTCACAAAGAAGCTGAGAATAAATTATAAATTTATCATTTTCATAACTAAATGTAGATTGCCAAAGCCAAGTGCCGTCAAATCGATTAGGTTAGGGAAAAGAAGAATATGTCAACAGCTATATAAGTATATGAGCATACCTGAAATACTTAAATAATAAAGATAAGAACTGGCCACTGATATTATTCCCTCTAACTAAGAAAAGTGATAAATAAAGCCAAACTTGAAAGTAAATTCCACATCTTTTTTATTACACAGGATGTATACCTTCTCTCAGAAATGTGCTCTATTGTATCTAAATGCAAATTAATAAAATGAAAGTCACCTTTTTCTTTCCGGGAAATATTTTTCATTCTTGATTACACTTATGAATTAGAAAGTAAAAAATTACCTTAATATGAAATTTTTCATAGGAAAATGTCCCACATAGAGTAATTTACATAAATTTTGTATTAAAAAATGAATTATTTTTATTTAATTAGTTCTCTCTACTACTTTTTTAAAAATCTCGTCTCCTTAATGAGCTGCTCCCAGATAGCCAGGCCCAAGTGTCTTTAAGTCTCACAGCAAAGTGTAGATTGTTAGAGAAAAATCTACCTTACGCAGAGCCTCTCTCATTAACTGTCCTGTTCTGTTCCCTGAAGGCTTACTTGGGAGATTAAGCTCTCCTTATAGGTAAACTTAAATCATGTTATCTGTGACTTACTTATATAACCCAAATAACACTAATATTTTAAAAAGCACTTAAAAATCAGAAACAACAGTTGGAAGCAGGAACTTCAGATAACCCTGTAAGTCTAATGGAATAGAAGTTCTGAAGAATATAGGTCTCAGGTATCCTTACCTCCTTCAGCCTACACTACAGTATCTATAATATAGTAATTTTAGGATAAAATCAGAGTAAGTCCCAATATATAAACCTTCTAATTTGCCTGAACTGCCCTATCATGAAACGAGAATAAAAGGAAAACAAACTTCTTATTTTAGTTAATGTTTAATTTGCCTTTAGGGAAAAAAAAAAAAAACTTTAAAGGCTGTCTGAAAGAAACATACAATGGTTAACTTAGATGATACAGATAGATGATAGATGATTGACTGATAGATAGGTGATAGGTTAGTAGATAGGTAGATATATAGATTAATACATAGTCATAGATTGAATTGTGTCCCTCAAAAAATAAGTGTGATGATTTAGTTATGCCTTGATTCTTGGTATTGTGTGATGTTTCTGTATATTGTAAGTCCCACCTCTATGATGTTATTGATGGAGGATAGGCAGCAATTGCGTTGGTGGAGCGGGATTCAATGTGCGGCAGTGTATGAAGTTTGACAAGTAAATTCAGGAACTCATCCTAGAAAAAGTGCTATATTCCTCATGGCTGAATATTATCACTATAGTCGCCTTCAAACTACTGCTCTTGGAAAACTACATATCAATGTCAACACCAATGTCATCATCAACACCAATGTCAGCATCAATGTCCACACTTCAAAGCAATTTTGAAATTCTCTCTGGAATGGCCCTTGGAGCTGTTCTTGTATTACCCTTGATGTCCTAATTGTCATCAAAACGTCTTTCTTTCAGTATTCCCTTTATCCTTTGGTAAAGAAAAACATCATTGGGGGCCAGATCAGGTGAGTAGGTAAGGTATTCCAATCCAGTTATTTGTTTACTGACTAAAAACTCCCTCACAAAAATTATCCAATTAAGTTCACAAACTTGTCACTGTGTCACTGTACACAATGGCCATTTCAGAAAAGTTCTAAAATTGCTTTGAAGGGTAAACTATGTGCTGGCACCAGTGCATAGCTTCCCAAGTGGAGTACTTTGAAGGTGACTGTAGTGATATTCAGCAAGGAGGAATATAGCACTTAGAACAATTAAATTCATGGACTTAATTGTAAGACATTTTATTGTGCCTTGAGGCAATTTCTTAGGATATACAGAGGAAAGGGGAGGCAGCAGAGAGTTGTGGACCTCAAACCATCAAGAAAGCAGCATCAGGAGCAGAGCTTGTCCTTGGACCTGAGGTTCCTGTGCCAGGATGCACTTAAGCCAGAGAAGGATGGATGGAATACAAGGAATTTCCTCCAGAGATAACACAGAGCTAGAGTGCATTCCCCTGGAACCAGCACCCTGATTAAGGACTCAGCCTAATGGATTTGGTAAGAATAAACTTTTCTTTAGTAAAATCAACCACTACTGGTATTTCTCTTAGAGGAGTACCAGGGGACAAAGACAGAATTTGGTACTGAAAGAGTTGGATACTGCTCTAACAAATAACTGCAACATAGAAGTGATTTTGAAACTGACAATGGGTAGAAAATACACAAGAAATTCAGAGGAGCTGTTAAGGCTGGAGAAAGCACAGACGGCGAGAAGCAGCAGCAGGAAACTGACAAAGTAGAACCAGGACACTAGGGCAAGAAGTCACTAGATCTGACCCACAGAGTGAGAGAGGCGGGTGCCTGTGTGCAGGAGGCTTCTTGGCAGAGTGGGGTGCCTCTGGACACTTATCAGTGGAGCTATAGAGTTTTGGAACACTTGTCATAGCAGAGCAGATGCAGACGTGAGGCCTGGGCCAAAAGGCAACAGAAGCAGAAGCTGAAGAGACAAGGAGAACAAGAATAAACTGCCTCAGTCTCAAAAGGTATGGCCATGACCTCAGGGGTTTCAGAGTGGAGTCATGGCCTCTGATGTTTCTAATGGTGGAGTTGCCATTCAGATAGACTAAGAAAATGGTACACCTGAAGCCCAGGTAGCAGAGTTGCTGTCCCAGTGGGCCTGCAAGGCAGAGCTAAAGCCCATGGCTGAAGGGCCTCCACTCAGAATATGGAAAGTGTGGCCAACAGCTAGAGTCTGGAGGACAGGGCCAGTGTGTAAATTGTTTCAGAGAACAGAGGATTACTTTCAAAGCCTTTAGGACTAATGTTATGTATTTGTTAATTTGCTTGATGCCTGTTAATCTTTGTTTTCCTGCAATTTCTCCCATCTGTAATGGAAATGACTAATTTGTGCCTCTTCTGTCACTGTAACTTTAGAAGCTTGTAGTCAATATTTCACAGATGAGGAATAATTTTTGGATTTTGAATTTGGAGTCAAGACTTAAACTGTGATTTTTTTCATATTGCAAGGATATTTTGGGGGGTTGGGGGAGCTATAGGGTAGAATGCCACGGATTGAATTGTATCCTCCAAAAATGTGTGTAGCAATTTGGCCAAGTACACAACAGAAATTCTCTCCTTAAAAACATCCAATTGTGGTTATTTTTGTTGTAGCACCAAGAGATGACTGAGACAATAGGTAAGTTAACAAATACACTTTCTCAACTCTACAGAAACAGAAATCCTTTTTTTTTCCATCTCTTACAGCTATCAATTTAAGGCACATACCTCTATTTCTATTTTTTATGATAATCTAATTCTGATTCTATTACAGGGTTAGTATACTACTGATGTTAAATTAAGTATCTTAGTAAAATGTTAGTAGCAAACATCTGCTTTGTGTCCTTTCTTTCTTTATTGTGATTAAGTGAAAGTATACAATCCAAATTAAATTTGAATGTCCACCTATCTGCAGCTCCTTCTGCTCTCCTTGCCCGGTAACAGCACACTCCTCCTTTCTGACCTATACGTGTGATATCCTCTCAACAATCCCCTGTCCCCTCGTCTGCATCCTCTGCTATCACTTTTAGTAATAGGCCAGTAGGACAGCATCCTATAGTTTCACAGAACAATCAAGTACACACATCAGGTGGTCACATTGTGTCCCTGAGTCCCATTCATTCCTGTCAAAAGAGTTGACCTCAGTAATGTTTTCAGGTCAGGGGCAGGAGCAGGTCTAGGGGTCATGCTCCCAGAGGAACCCTTGGCCTTCAGACCATTGGTTACAGTCTTTTCACGGAGTTCCTGAGATGCAACTCTCTTTTTCTCATGTTACCACTGGGACTGAACATTGTGTGCCCCATCACAGCTGTCTTTGGTGGCGTCCAGGCACCATCGGGTTCTTCTGGTCACATGTTGATATAGTTATCCACTCACATGGGTCCTTCTGTCTTCTGGACACTTTTTCCCTCATGTCTTTGTTGTCCTTGGTGATCATCTGATCCAGCTGAGTTGGGACTATTTGGTGTATCTCAGATGACAGCTTGCTAGCTTTTAAGACCCCAGGGACCATTCACCAATATGGGGTAAAGAAGATTCCCTTAGCAATAGACTGATTATGTCAATTGGCCTCGACATCACTTGAGAGCATAATCCCCAGAGCTTCTCCTCAGCAACTCTATTCTTACAATATTGGAATAAGATTAGAAGAGTTTCAGTTTATGGTGAAGTCCAGTAAGTTGATCTTTCTATTGTGTGCTGTCACGGCTTTCACTCAACTGAATTTCTATCAACTATCTAATTTATGACAGCCCTCTCCCTACCTCCCCTCCCTTGCAGCCATTAAAGAGTCTTTTATTCTCATGTGAGTCTGTTTTTAAGTCCTTATAGTAAGGGTCCGGTATAATGTTTGTCCTTGTGTCACTGACTAATTTCACTCAGCATGTTGTCTTCCAGTTGAAACCAGGTTATGAGATGCTTCCTAAAATCATCATTGTTCTTTATCATTGCATAGTGTTCCACTGAGTATATGTACCAGAGTTTCTTTATGCATTCATCTGTTGTTGGGCATCTGGGTTAATTCTGTCTTTTAGCTATTGTGGACTATGCTGCAATAAACACTCGTGTGCATGTATCTGTTTGTGTGACTGTCCTTGATTCTGTAGGATATGTTCTCAACAGTGTGACTCCTGGATCGAATGGTGTATCTATTTTCATCTTTTTAAGGAAGCACCAGATTGCTTTCCAAAGAAGTTGTACCATTTGCAGCCTCCACAGCCTCTCCAGCATTTGTTGTTTTGTGTTTCTTGGATCATGGCCAAGCTTGCTGGGGTGAGATGGTACCTCACTGTAGTTTTGATTTGGATTTCTATAACAGCTAATGATTCTGAGAATTTCCTCGTGTGTCTTTTGTCTGCCTGGATGTCCTCTTTAGTAGTGTCTGTCAATCTTCTTTGCCCATCACTTAATTGGGTTACTTACCTTTTTCTTGTTGATATTTAGCAGTACCTTGTGGATTATGGAGATCAGACATCGGTCTGACGTGTAGATGCCAAATGTTTTTTTCCTATTCTGTAGGTGGTCTTTTAATTCCTTTGATAAAGTCTTTGGATGAGTAGAAGTGTTTGATTCTTAGTAGTTCCCATTTATCTTTTTTCTGCTATGTTGATTGTGCTTTGTTTGTCAGATTTTGAAGTCTGTTTAAACTGCGTATTAAAACTTCCATTGTTGACTTTATTTTTTCTTACATGCTATTTATTGCTTTAGGGTTGATGTTTATGTCTTTGATTCATTTTGAGTTACTTTTTGTGTAAGGTGTGTGATATGAGTCTTGTTTCAATTTCTGGCAGATGGATATCCAAATTTTGCCAGCTCCATTTTTACTCCAGTTTAAAATCTTAGGGCCTTTGTAAAATATCAACCTTGCATGAACGGATGTGGCATCTTTGGGGTCTCAGATCTGTTCCATTGGTCTGTATGTCTCTTTTTGTACCAGTACCAGGCTGTTTTGACACCATAACAGTGTAATAGGTTCAAAGTCAAGTAGTGAGAGGCCTCCTAGTGTGTTCCGCTTCTTCAGTAGTGTTATACTTATCTGGGGTTTCTTCCCTTTCCAAACAAAGTGGGTGATTTTTGTCTCATCTCCTTAGAAAGTGTCACTGGAATATGTACTTGGATTGCATTTTATATGCAGATCACTTTGGATAAAATAGACATTTTCACAATGTTAAGTCTTCCTATCCATGAGCAGGGCAGTTTTCTCCATTTATGTAAGTCTCTCTTAGTTTCTTGTAGTAAGGTCTTATAGTTCTCTTTGTATAGGTCTCTTGTTTCTCTGGTTCAATTTATTCCTAGTTATCGTAACTTCTTGAGGGCTCTAGTAAGTGGTATTGATTTGGTGTTTTTTTGTTTGATAATCTGTTTGCTGGTATAAAGGAATCCTACTGATTCACTTATATTTGTCTTATATACTGATACTCTGTGAACTCTTCTATTAGTTCCAGTAGTTTATTTATCATTGTTTAGAATTATTTGTGTACACGATTGTGTCATCTGCAAATGGAAATTTTTACTTGTTGCCAAATGCAGACACCCTTTATTTCTTTGTTGTGTCTGACTTCCTTGGCCAGAACTTCTAGCACAATGTTGAATTGAAGCGGTTAGAGTGGGCATCCTTGTCTAGTTCCCGTTCTCAAGGGAAATTCTTTCAGTCTCTCTCCATTTAGGATCATGTAGGGGGTTGGCTGTGCACAGATGCCCCATATTGCTTTAAAGAGCTTGCCTTCCATTACTATTTTGTTGAGAGTTTTTAGCATGAATGAGTGTTGGATTTTGTCAAGTGTCTTTTCTGCATCAATAGACAAGATCAGGTGATTCTTGTCTTTTGTGCTATTTGTGTTGTTGATCACATTAGTTGTTTTTCTGACATTTAATGAGGCTTGCATTCCTGACATGAATCCAACTTGGTCGTGATGAATTATTATTAATTTTTTAATCTGTTGTTGAATTCTATTCTCAAGGATTTTGTTGAAGACCTTTGCATCTAGATTCATGAGTGACATTGGTCTGTAATTTTCTTTTTTAGTGTGATCTTTCCCTGGCTTTGGTATCAGGATTATGCTGGCTTCGTAGGATGAATTTGGGAGTATCCCATCCCTTTCTATTCTGTGAATAGTTCCAGTAGTATTGGAGCTAATTCTTCTCCTTGTGGGTTGATTTTTCATCATTTTCAGTGTTGGTTTTGTGTTTGTTGAGACTCCTGTGTTATGTTTGTTGATTTGATATGCTGCATCTTTATGTGCTTTGCAGCAACACCTGTGATCCCTCTTAATGATCTAAGTTGAAACCCAGTTTTAGCTTCTACAAATCTTATTAATTTCCTCTCCATCTGGAAGAACTATAACGCCTGTAGCATATCCCCCTTTTTAATATGAAGGTATTTTAGTTTTCATGATATGATCACTGGATCCTTTCTTTTAATATTATAGCTTTGATGGTGATTTTTGCCATCCCTAACTGAGTGGGTTTCTGGATGTCATGCCCTGAATTGCCTCTTAAATATACACTTATTGGCTTTGTTTCCCTAAGCAAAGAGCTTCTTTCAGTATTTCTTGTAGTTTGGGTTTGGTTTTTACAAAGTCTCTAAGCTTCTATTTATCTGCAAGTTTCTTAACTTCATCTTCATACTTGAAAGAGACTATTGCAGGATATATTTCTTGGTTGGAAGTATTTCTCCTTCAAGGCTTTGAATACGTCATCTCACTGCTTCCATGCCGAAATTGTTTCTGCCGAGAAGTCAGACAAAAGCCTACAGGGTTTCCCTCTGAATGTTAGCTTTGCTTTGATTCTCACTGCCCTTAAGAGTCTCTGCTTATGTTTCTTTTTGTTTAGCTTGATTATGTCTTGGTGTCTTTGTTTTAGGATCTGTTTATTGTGGCATTTGATACACATCTTGGATACCTATGTTCTCTTTTTTCATAATCTCAAGAAAGTTTTCTGTCAGCAAACTCAACAATACTCCATGTTTTCAGGTATCCCTCTCTGTTCAGGAACTCCAATTAATTGCAGATTATTCCTCTTCATGTTTCTTAATGCTTCTTCATTTTTCTTGTTTCTCTACTCTGATTTCTCCTTATAAATGCTGGTGATAGTACCCCTATCTTCAAAGTCAGTAAGTCTAATTTCTAGTTGTTCAATTCTGCTATTTTGGCTTTGAACTGAATTGTCTAATGCTGTGCTTTTGTTCTTGATCTGTCAGGTTGCAGAATACTGGTATTCCATCAGTTCAAACAACTTGCTAAATTTTTAATTTTTCTCTGCTGCATTTTGTATAATGTCTAGGAGGGCTCTATATAAAATTCTTTCGCTCTTGATCACCAATAGTTTCAGAAAAGCTTCTTCATCTGGAAATTCCTTTGGTTCTTTATTTTGGGAGTTTTCTTGAGCCATGGGTGGATGTTTATTTAAGTGTCTGGCCAGGGATTGTAGCTTTTTGGACATCTAGAAGCTGTTTAGTTTCTCTGGTGTTGCCTTGACTGGAGCTGAGGTGCAGTCTGAGAAGGAAGTTGATTACCAGCCACCTCTATGTACTTCAGTGGCTAGGAAAGGTGGAATCTCTTGGGTAGCAGGCTCTGCCCCCTGGCTGGCACAAACACAGCTTTACTTATGGATTCACTGGAGGCTCTCAGCTGACCCTACGATGTGGGTTAGTAAAGGCTGGGAGAAATGATGTCAGACTACACTGTAGTTATTATTCTAGGCAGTCTTATTTTAAAAAGTAAAAGCTATCTGAAAACTTCCAAAATCAGTCAAACTGTCAGGTGTGGCAAGCTCACCCTTCCAGCTGACAACAGAGGCACCTCTTCAGCTGTCCCCAGAAGCTGTGATGCAGTTCAAAGTGGGGACAGGCTACTGGCCTGCTGTCATCCCCTTCTAGGCCCTCCCTGAGAGGCTACACTATACTAAACACAGCTTTTCTGCTGGCAAAGCACTCCCTGGGCTGGGACTGCCTCCCAGCCTGTGAATTAATCCTTGATGAAGCTTCTGGTTGGATAATTCCTCCTCCCAGTCAAACAAGATGGCATCTTGGTCAAGCTGCCCCGCCCCCAAGACAGTAGAATCTATGGTGGAGTTTTGAAAGAGAGGGTAGTAGGGCTGTCTTGCCTGAGTACAGAGATTGGTTCTCAAAATGTGGCTATTCCACCTGCCAATTACTTTAGCACTGTGGCTAAGCATAGTTGCAGGTTAAGTTCATCCCCCATCTGCCAGCCAATGAAAAACAAAAAAAATTGAAAAACACCAGTTACCTGCAGTCCATGGTAGCCCACCAATGCAACCAGAGCAGGGCTCATTGAAACACAAGAAGTTTCCGATCAGTGGCATGTAGTCCAAACTGACATCCTTATGCCATGTCCTCGGGCTCACTGGGTTTCTAGAAAGCTCCGTTTAACTATCAATCCAGGCCTTATTTTTCACAGGGAATTAAGGAGACATGTTTCTAGTCTGCCACCTTCATTCTACCACTTGGAGTTAATTCTTCTCTAAAAGCTTGCTAGAATTCTGTAGTGAAGCCATCTGGGCCAGTGTTTTTTTTGGTTGGTAGTTTTTTTGATAACTTTTTTCAATCTTTTCCTTTGTGATGGGCTTATGAAGTTGTTCTACTTCTCTTTGTGATAATTTTGGAAGGTGACATGAATCTAGGAAACTGTCCACTTCTTGTACTCGACAGCACTTGGCTTGGCTTGGCTGTAGGTTTTCAAATCTGTTAGAGTACAATCTTTTGTAGCATTCTGTTATGATACTTTTAATTTCGGTTGGCTCTGTTGTGACATCACCCATCTCGTTTCTTATTTGAGTTATTCATTTCCTCTCTTGCTTTTTTTTTTGTAAGTTTAGCCGATAGTTTGTCAATTTTGTTGATCTTTTAAAAAGCCAGCTGTTGGTTTTGTCAGTTTTTCAACTGTTCTCCTAGTCCCAAATTCATTTAGTTCTTCATTATCTGTTTTCTTCTGGTGCCTGAGGGGTTCCTCTGTTGCCCTCTTTCTACTTGTTCAAGTTGAAAGGTTAATTCTTTGGTGTGGGCCCTTCCTTCCAGATGTGTGCTTTCATAGAAATAAATAGACCTCTGAGCAATGCCTTGGCTGTATCCCATAGGTTCTGTTTGAATGTGTTTTCGTTGTCATTTGAATCCATAAATTTCTTTATTTCATCCTTGGTTTCTTCTACAACCTATGACTTTTTGAGCAAGGTGTTATTCAGTTTCCATCAGTTCTGTTTTCCATTTATGTTTTTCTGCCTTTAATTTCAACTTTTATGGCTTTATGGTCTGAGAAGATGCTTTGCAATAGTTCAATGGTTAGGATTTTGTTGAGATTTGCTTTGCATCCTAACACATGATCTATTCTGGAAAATGTTCCATGTGCATTGGAGAAAATGGTGTACTTATCTGTTGATGGATAATAAGTTCTGCATGTGTCTATGAAGCCTAATTGGTTAACTGTCACAATAAGATCTGTGTCTTTACTGAGCTTTTTTCTGGATGATCTGTGCATTACTGAAAGTGGAGTGTTGAAGTCTCCAACTACTATTGTGGACTGATCCATCTCATTTTTCAATGTAATATTTGTCTGATGTATTTAGATGCTCTAGTATTGCATGCATAAGTATTTAATATCGGTAAGTACTGCTTGTGTATTGAAACTTTCAGCAGTAGTGACCATCCTTGTCCACAACAGTGGATTTTACATTAAAATCTATTTTATCTGAGATTAGTATCACCACACATGCTGTTCTTTGTATATTGTTAGCTTGGTATATATTATTCCATCCTTTAATTTTTCAGTTTGTTTATATCTTTAAGTCTAAGGTGTGTTTATTGTAAGCAACATATAGATGGGTCATGTCTTTAGATCCAGAATGTCATTCATTGTCTCTATATTGCAACATTCAGTTCATGTACATTCAGAGTAATTATTGATAGGTATATGTTTAGTGCTGTCACTTTGATGTATTTATTTTTATGTTGGTGATTTCTATGTTGTGCTTAATATTCTGGTCTGTGTTATTCTTTATAGGTTGAATTTTCATCTTTTTAAAGTGTTGGTTCTATGTTTTTTGAGACTCCTGTATTATGTTTCTTGTTTTGATGTGTTGCATTGTTATCATGCTTTGCAGCTACACCTATGATGTCCCTTAATATTCTAAGTTTAAGCTCAATTTTAAGTTCTACATATCCTTTCAACTTCATCTCCATATGAAAGGACAATAACTACTGAAAGATATCCCTCTTTTAAGTGTAATGGTGTCAGTTTTCATGATATGATCACTGGTTTCCTTCTTTTAATGTTGTAGCTTTGATTGAGTGTTGTGCCTTCCCTAACTGGGTAGGTTTCTGGATACTGTGTCCTGAATTACCTCTTAAGTAGACACTTAATGGTTTTGGTTTTCTAAGCAAAGTGCTTCTTTCAGTATTTCTTGTAGTTTGAGTTTGGTTTTTACAAGGTCTCTAAACTTCTGTTTATGTGCAAATGTCTTAACTTCATCTTCATATTTGAAAGTGAGTTTTGCAGGTCATATAATTCTTGGTTGGAAGTTTTTCTACTTCAAAGCTTTGAATATGTCATTCAGCTGTGTCCTTGCTAACATCATTTCTGCCTGGAAGTCAGACAAAAGCCTACAGAGCTTCCCTCGGAATGTTAGCTTTGCTTTGAGTCTCATTGCCTTTAAGAGTTTTTTCTTATGTTTCATTTTGTTAAGCTTGATTATAACATGTCTCGGTGTCTATTTTAGTCAGCTCTAACAAAAATACCACAGAGTGGATGGCCATAACAAAGGAAAGCTTACTCTTACACAGTCTGGTAGACTACAAGTCCAAATTCAGGATGTCTGCTCCAGGGGAAGACTTTCCCACTTGTTGGCACTGAAGGAAAGTCAAGTATTGCATGAGTCTTTGTCCAGGATGCATCTTGGCACAGGAACCTCAGGTCTGAAGGACATGCTCCTCTCCTGGTGCTGCTTTCTTGATGGTATCAGGCTCACAATTCTCAGCCTGCTTCCCTTTCCTTTTATCTCTTCCATGATGAAAGGATTAAGGACAGGGCAAGCCACACTCCAGGGAAACTCCCTTTACAGTGTAGCAGGATAGGTGATCCCATGACGGGATTTACAGTCCCACCCTATAACATACAGCATAGCAAAATCATAAAATGGAGGACAACTGTAGAATACAGGGAATCATGGCCCAGCCACACAGCTACACATAGTTTTAGGGGGACACAATTCAATCCATGAGTATGTCTTTCTTTTGATGTCAATTTTTGTGGTATTCAATATACTTCCTAGATGTCTATGGTCTCTTTTTTCATAATTTCATTTTTCTACCAGCAACTCAGCAACAGTACTCTGTGTTTTCAGCTATCCTTCTCTGTTCAGGAACTCCAGTTAATCATAGGTTATTCCTTTTGATAGAGTCCCACATGTTTCTAAATGTTTTTTCAATTTTCTTATATCTTTTCTCTGATTTCTCCTCATAAATGCTGGTGTCAATTGCTCTGTCTTCAAGGTCACTACATCTGACTCCTATCTACTCAATTTTGCTTTTCTGACTTCGTATTGAATTGTCTAATTCTGTAATTTTGTTATTGATCTCCTGAATTTCAGAATGTTGATGTTCCATTAGTTTGAGTACCTTGCTTAATTTTTAATTTTGCTCTACTGCATTTTGTTTAATCTCTAGGAAGGCTTTCTATTTAATTGTTTTGTACTCAACCTCTGATAGTTCCAGAAAGGCTTCCTCTTCTGGGAAGTTTTTTGATTCTTTATTTTGGGAGTGTTCCAGAGCAATGGTGGTCTCTTTTTTTAAATAATTAGTGTGATCTGCTGCCTTTTGGCCATCTAGAGGCTGTTTAGTTTCTCTGGTGTTACCTCAACAGGATTTGAGGCATAATTCTGAGAGGGGAGTTGGTCACCATCTGCCTCTGTGTACTTTAATGTCTGGTCCAAGTGGACTCTCTGTTGCGGCAGTCTCTGGCTCCTGGCTCACAAAGCCACTGTCTTACTCATGGAGTCACTGGGGAGACATCAACGACCCTGTGATGTGGGTCAGCAATGACTAGAAGAGATGTTGTCTGGCTTCTTAACAGATATTTCTCCAGGCAGTCTTATTTTAAAAAGCTAAAAGCTATCTCACAGCGTTCATAATCAGTCAAGCCACCAGATGCGGCAGGCACTGCCTTCTGAATGACAATGGAAGCACCTCTTCAGCCATCCCCGGATTCTGTGATGTTGTGCAAGTAGAGAGGGGCTACGACCCTGCTGCCACCCTCAGCCAACCCCTACCCATAAGACAACACTGTGCTAAACACAACCTTTCTGCTGGAAAAGTGCTCCTAGATTGGCACTGCTTCTCAGCCTGGACATTAGCCCTCACTGAGACCTCTGGTTGTGTGGCTTCACCTTTCAGCTCAAAAAACAGGGTCTATGGTGGATCTCAGAAAAGAGACGGTAGAGGGACTGTGGTGTCCTCAGTCTGCCACCAGGCTCTCAAAACATGGCTGTCCCACATACTGTTTTTCTGCTTCACCACATACTGTTCACTTCAGCACTGCATTTTGTTGTATCTGCTGGCTCATGCCCATTCCCTGCCTACTGGCCAATAAAAAGAAAATGAAAGTGCCAATGTCTGTAGTCTGTGCAGCAGTGAGTCTGCAGGATTGGGGCTCAGCGAGAGAGACTGTTTCTCTTTTAGTGGCATGTCGTCCAATCTGACAACCCTATACTATGTCCTAGGGCTCAGTGGGTGTCCAGGATGCTCTGTTCAATTATCAGTTCAGGCCTTAGTTTACAGAGGGTGTCTTAGGTTGGGTTTTTTAGGGAAGCAAAACCAGTAACATGTGTAGATACAAGGAGCCACCAGCCAAGCCAAGTCAAATGCCGTCGAGTCACATATAGATATAGATATAGGAAACAGCTCACGCAATCACAGAAGCTGAATGTCCCAAGTCCTGGCACAAGCCTCACATGGCCATGGAAGCTGATGAACCCAAAGTCTGCAGGTCAGAGACCAGAGTTCTAGATCATCCATTGTGTAGGTTGGTGGATCCCAAGCTGGTAGTGAGACAGAATGGCAGAGGCTGGCAAACCCAGGATTGGCAGGTCAGGGAGCAGGACTCTCAAGTGCCAAGTGTAAGGATTGACCAATCCAACAAGAACAGGATGCCAGAAGAAGAGAGCAGAAGTTCCTGGCTACGTGAACAGACCAGCAATAGTAGTGGAAGTTCACAAGATGAGAGCTGAGGGGCAGGAAGCCACCACAGACCCCGCCCTGCCACTTAATACAGCAGCCAAATATGGAGTAGCCAAGTCGACATAATCCTGACCACCACAGAGAGAATTAAGGAGACATGTTTCTAGTCTGCCATCATGTCTCCCCCTCTCTCCTTTTCTTTCTGTATGGTAATTCAATTACTTTACATTTTAATTTATTTGCATAAAGAGCTGAGTCTGTATTTTGTCCATTTTTCTGGCTTATTACAGGAATCATTAGCAAATAAAATGAAATTTTGATAATGTTAGAAATTTGATTTTCTGTTGGTGGAAAAAATCAGTATGTAATTGATAAGTGAGATAAGAAACATTTTTTTCTCTGAGTATACTCTTAAATAAGAACCGTGGTTGTACAGTGCCTAAAGTATTCTGCTGCTAACCACAGTGTTGACAGATGAAACCCACCAGCTGCACTGTAGAAGGTATGGCAGTCAACCTCCATAAAGACTTACAACCTTGGAAACTCTATGGGTATATTCTACCCTGTTCTATAGAGTGGCTATAAGTTGACATGGATGAAAAGGCAATGGTTTGGTTTTGTTTTTAATCCTTGAATGTATAATAGCTGAAGGAAATTCTTTAATCATTTACAATAGTTTAGTATTCACCAAAATGTACTGCTGGATAAAACTTTTTTTCTGATTTGTAATAAATTTTCCCTGAATCCCATAGCTCAAAATCCCATGCTTTTGAGTTATTATAAAGAAATTGAGTAGGAATTTAATTTCCCTGATAAGTGATCCCCTCTTGCTGAACCAGCACTGTATCGCCAAGGATAAAATGAATCCTATTAAAAAGGAGGCATAACCAAGCAGAAGAAAATATCTGGGGATTTCCAGATTAAAATAAACACTCTATTATGCCAGTGTGTTAGAATCCATCATAAGTACATAATTTCCTAAAGTTAGTTCTTTTCTGTAAGATAGATAGCTAAATAGATATCTTCATTTAAATCTAGCTGCTCTGTCACTGGGAAAGTCTGTAACACCAGGCATTAGTTTTAGTTTTTCTTTTGTAATATATACTCTTATTGTGGAATTTATTTCATTTAGCTAGGTGGAACTAAAAGAGAGAATGTTATAGTTTATTTCTGATTTTCCTATAAACTTGGGGCCTATTATTTTACAGTGTTTAGAATCTTGAAAGAAAAGAAAAATGCCTCTGTCAAATACTTAGCTAACAGTGAATTTCATGAGGAGTTTTCCATTCAAACAGATTTTAGAAATTGTGGATGAAAGCCTTGACTGTACTGGTTACTGTGTGTCTGTGTTTACATGTGTATATATGTGTACATTTATATGTATATGTTTGTGTAAGTACACCAGTGAGTAGAAACATGAGTCCATGTATGTATATTGGTTTAGATAAATGATTGTCTTAGGATGGGTTCTCTAAAGAAGCAAAACTAGTGAGCCCTGCCTCTTTATCATTTGATCTTCTGGTGGCTATATGCTGTGTATTTTTATGACTATATCATGCCATGGATTAGCAGTGCCCTCTTTCTTCCTGCAAGTAGACTCACCAACACCCTTAAAACTAACCAGACTTGAGAACCAGTTTAGAAAAATGCATCCTTACAGTTTTGTTTCTATAGAACCACTCTCAGTACCAAGTATCTTAGACTAGATTCTCTGGAGAAGCAAAACAAGTGAAGTCTATGTGTGTGTGTGTGTGTGTGTGTGTGTGTGTACATATGTATATATGTATATGTATATATGAGATGGCAAGCTGCTGGCTCAAGTCATAGAAACTGGAGGTCAGATGATGATGAGCAGTATGCAGATTCCAGGGAGAGCAAAAGCCAGCCAAGCTTTGTCAGAAAGTTCATGAACAAGATTGAACGTTGGCCATACTCCTAAGAAAACTGCCTTTTAACTGACAGGATTCTCAACATAGATCTCATCCTAGAGGTGATTATATCATTATGCAATGGTCAAACTACCTCATAACTGCAAAATCACTGAGAATCATGGGTCAGCCAAGTTGACACACACCCTTAATCATCATAGTATACCTTTTATGAACTTGACACCTATACTCATCTCCTTAAAACCTAGATAGTCTTTAAATAAAGACAATTATGAAGTCATAGTTGCCCCTAACATGATACAGTGAACAAGCATACAACCAAGAATGCACTAGTCTCATTTAAGATTCATAAATGGAGGAAAAAATATTTGATGGACACACAAGGAAGAAATTCTCAAGACAATTACAGTACTCATTTCTGCAGCTGGTCGTGTGGTCATAGCTGGTACTTAGAACTACCTTCTTCCACTACGCGTTTCATATTCCCTTTACTCTCAGCAAGAATCTCAACTAGTCAAGGTTTTTTTCTTGGAAGGTTGACCTAGAACACCCAACTGTGCATTGAGTAGTCATGTCAGAATTGAGTTGCTGTAGTTTCCACTGACTTTAAACACAATTCTAAGGGATCTCCTGTATTCCAGACATACTCTTCTTTATCTCCATTATGTAATGTCAGTCTGATTTCCTTTTAATAACCAGGATCAGTCAAACCAGCAAATGAAGGTAACTTCCTTCTTTGCCTTTTGATCAAGTGATATAAGGACCCCAACATGGCTGGGTATTGTCCTCAACAATCAGTTCAGTGTTATCAGCTCTGTGTCTTCCAGTGACAGAATTCCTCACTTTGGAACTAAGACTTATAGACCCTCAGAGATAGAGTCACCAAGACAAGAAACTTTTCTATAGGGTTGTTGTGCAACTCCAATTTCCATCCTGGCTCCTGGAGCCAGGAAGCCTGGCTATGAGAAAAACAGCACCATAAATTAAATGCTGGTTTAACGAGCATGTGCATCCCCTGGAGAACTCTGCACTAGTTTTCTTCAGAAAGCTATTCCATTGTTCTATCAAGGCAGCTGCTTCAGTCTCCAAGAGTATGGTCTGATGGCTGCACTCAGTTTTCTGTGAAGTGAGTTGGCTGATCTGAGGTGATGCTGTGTGGGATATCATGATGGTGCATGAGGGATTTTTTTTAAGTCCATAGATGGTAGTTTTGACAGTAGTGCTGCTTGCAGGGGAGGCAAATCCATGTCAGAGTACTCATCCCAGTAAGAACAAAATACTACCTTTTCCTTGTTGAAAGCAATCCAGTGTAATCAACCTGCCACCATGTTGCTGGCTGATTACTTTCAGGAATAGTGCCATATTGGGGTTCATTTTTGGTCTCTGATGCTAGTCAACTGGGCACTCAGCTGTGACTATAGCCATGTCAGCCTTGGTGAGTGGAAATCCATGTTGCTGAGTCCATGTATAATCTCTGTCTACCATGGTCATTTTATTCATGAGTTATTTGGGCAATGATGTGAATGACTAAGGAAAGAGGATGACAAAACACATCATTCTATCCACTTGATTGTTTAAATCCTCCTCTGGTGAGTTAGCTTTGGTGAGCAGTCACATGAAACACAAATTTCTTTACTTCTTTGTCACTCTTAGGTCTATCAACCTACCTCTTTCTCATACTTACCACTTATTTTTCAAACATATTCCACCCAAGTCCCTCACCAAGTAGCAAAATCTTTGGTCACAGCCGTCAATTGGTAAAAAAAATGTACACCTAGCCATTTCTCCTTCCAAGCACAGTGAACAGTCAGGTAAACTGCTGAAAGTTCTGCCCATTGAGAGGATTTCCCTTTATCATTGTTCTTCATGGAGGTCCTAAGAAACAGTCGTAGTGCTATTGCTGTCTACTTCTGAGTGGTACATGCACATCACAAAAATTCTGTAAACCAGGCATGACACTTCACTTTCTCAGTCAACTGATCATAAAGGACTCCTGACAAGGCCATAGGTGCAGGTTGGAAGATGGAAGGTAACATAGACCATGGCCGTTTGAGCCACTTTCCTCCTGCAGTCTACTTGTGTCTTCAGATACAGTCTCACACATATCACTTTTATTTAATGATGGAATGCTGCTACATACTTCCAGATTTATTGCCCTTTGGGTCAGCCTACACCCAGTTCATGATGGGCAGCTCAGGCTGTATAGTGACTTAGTGGCCAATGGTTAAGCATTCAGCATCTATTAAGCCAGAAAAAGAAAAAAAGGAAGGCATTGCCATCCATCATGAATTGAATTGTGTCCCCCCAAAAGTATGTGTAGCCATGTGGCTAGGCCGTGATTCCCAATACTTTATGATTGTTTTCCATTTTGTGATTTTCCTATGCTGTATGTTAAAGCATTAGGGTGTAAATCCCTTTACAAGCTCACCTCCCTGCTCCACTGTAAAGGGAGTTTCCCTGGAGTATGGCTTGCACTACCCTTAATCCTTTCATCCTACAAGAGATAAAAGGAAAGGAAAGCAAGCAGAGAATTTGGAACCTCACACCATCAAGAAAGCAGCACAGGGAGAAAAGCACATATTTCAGACCCGAGGTTCCTGCATCAAGGTGCTCCCTGGACAAAGACTGATGCAATCTAGGACCTTTCTCCAGAGCCAACAAAAGGGAAAAGCCTTCCCCTAAAGTGGACACCCTGAATTTGGACTTGTAGCCTACTGAACTGTGAAAGAATAAACTTTCTTTTGTTAAAGCCTTCTACTCTGTGGTATTTCTGCTAGAGCAGCACAAACTGACTAAAACACCATCTACTCAGTTTTGACTCACAGCAACCCTAAAAAAGAACTGTGAAGTAGAGTCAAGGAGTGCCTGGTGGATTTGAATTGCTAATCTTTTAGTTTGTAGCTATAGAACTTAACTGCTACACACTAGGGTTTCCATTAACTGTCTATTAAGGCCCAATAAAAAGCAAAAAGCTGTTTCTCAAGAGGAGAGTACTTAATTCCATAGGATAGCAAGACTTTGCTACAAAGTCTTGAGTCTGCACTGTGATTCACCAATAGAGGCCTGCCAAAGACTTGAAATAGCATCTCCATCTGCCACCAACACTTCAGACACCATTAGATCAGTCATATCGTATGGCAGAAAGGCTTCCTGTTGTTCAGTGCTGCTGGAAAAGTAGCAGTTTTTCAAATCACTTGATAGATAAGCCAAATTAGCACACTCAGATGAGGAATATGCTATCTCCAAAATCCAAACAGGCCTACTAGATGCTAGGTGTTATACCTACTTTTTAGTCATGAGAGGGGCCAGATGCAATAACTTATCCTTAACTTTAGAAAGGATATTTCAACATGTCCCACAACTCTGGACTTCTAGAATTTCACTAAGGTAGACTGTCGCTGCCTAACTGTCCGCCCGCGGAAAGAAGACAGGACACATGGATACGAGCCACCTTGCAAGTTGCTTGCTTTATTCTTCTCCTTATTCTACTTCCTATTCTTCTTCCTAGCTCTCCTGCTGCGCCGCGGCGTTCAGGGACGCGGCGGCAACTGCAGCTGCAGCTCCCGAGGCTGTGTCTGCTTCCTTTGTTCTTCTTCCTTCTACACCCGGTCCCCACACGCTTTTATCTCCCAGGTTCCTCCAATCACCCAAGGCCACGTCCTCCCAAAGCGGGGCTCTCAATAGGCTGACCAGCAGCCACTGCTCACAAGCATGCACTATGCAAGCCCTAAGTCTGGTAAACAAGGGTGTGGAATAAGGAGGGGCTCCGGCCTTAGGCGCCATCTTGGGCCGGACGCTCCGCTCCCCACAGTAGACATCACCTGAAATTTTATCAGTTTAATTTCCCAGTCTCTAGAGTGCAGCTATTTTACCAGTAAGTTTAGAGTCATTGATACATTATTAAATCTAATCTAGGATAACATCATAAATCTAATAGAATAGTGTGATGTTTTGCAGAAGAGAAAACTGAGTAAACTCCCTCCAGATTAAATTGTGCTGCGGAGCTGGATAATTGATAAAACCTTGTGGTAAGACAGTGAAGGTGTATTGTTGTTAGTTTATTATGTCCATAGGTAAGGGCAGTTTGAATAGCTTCTACTTGGCTTTTCCTACCATAATAACCTTTACTCCACTTGTCAGAGACGTGGGGTTGTACCAGTTGTTGAGTACATCTGCTCCAATTATCCATTCTGATACTTCAAAAATCACTACAGGATGGGTTCAGGGACCTACTGTCTCCACTGTAAAACAAATCTGAACTAAGACTCCATTAATAAGCTGATCTCCATATGTCTTCACTCTGACTGCTGGGCCACAGCGACATTTTGGGTTTCTTGGGATTGTAGTAGTTCAAGCCAATATCCAGTAATCCCTGAAAAGTCTGATTATTTTCTTTTCCCCAGTGACTAGTCAGAAGGTCATAATCTCATGGGAGAAGACTAGGAGAAAAATTAGCAGTATACACTTTTGGCAGTGTAGACCAGAATTAACTCTGAGCTCTAACTCCACTAAAACATGTGTCAGGAAGTACTGATGCACTAAAGAATGTTACGGGGAGGTTAAGCAACAGAGTGTTGATCATTTGGGATTATCTCCTGGGTTTACTGTCAACGCCAGATGGAACATGCTCTATCTGGATTCTCTAATGAGAAAAATATCAAGAAGGTTGAGGACTTAGATTCTGGTCATTTTACAGAACACAAAACAATGGGGGATTTCTTCATCCATCACTGCTACCCAGTACCAGAGGGCTCATATGAAACTCAACATTTTTGGTTCTTGTTTTGTTCAAGAAAAATGATAATCCTTCATATTTGAACAACTGAACAACTCAGAGTGGTTATAGATCTTGGTGGCATCTGAGAAAATTTCCTGACAGCTTTTGTCGGCTTTGCTCCTGCAAGATAATTTGAAACATCCCTTGAGAAATGGTGACAAAGGCCAATTGTTTTAGTGTTAGTAATTTAAAATGAGGTATTCTCAAAATGAAAAAGAGAACTGGAAAGCATTATTAAAGTCCAGAAGCTGATGGAATCAGATCCGACTCAATGGCACTTGGCTTGGCTTGCTGCTGAGTTTCTTGATGTTCAGATGTAAACGTTAATGGTGATGTTGTTATGTATCCCTCTCGTGTAAGGGCATGTAAGACCTGTCCTTCTTTATTCACTCAGCCAGTAATGGGTCTAGGGAGACATCTGGCCCATACATGATCTGATGTGATGAGGAGTCCTCTGAAGTAGATCCCAGGTTACCAGGTTTCAACTCTCAATGCTTCTTCAAGTCCTAGGGGAAAGACCAATTACAAGGCAAATTAGGATCTTGATAAGGATCTAACCAAACAGGCTTTGGTTCTTGATGATTCCAAGACAGAAAGAAGGGGGAAAAGAAATGAAAACACTAATTTTGAGTCATAGTTATATATGTAAGCATACAGTAAGAATTTAAAAGCTTGATGAAGGTTGACAAATTGTATATGTACAGCATCATAGGACTGAGTCAACTTACAGTTATGCAGACACCTCAAAACAATTACCTTCAATCTATGAAGAGATGTGAGACAGCTAAAGATAAAGAATTGGGCCAGAATCTGATGACCTGACAGGGTGTGCTCATGTTTTCTTTTGCAACATAAGATTTTTCTCCATAGATCTTGGATCAAGGATAATCTGAAAACAAACAATCTTGATTACAAATTAAGACTTCACTATTTCCACAGGTGCAACAAGAATGGTAATTTACTATATTGGCCTTAAAAAGTTTTACTTTGCTGGGAGTTTTCATCATGAATTTCACATTCTAAAAGCCTATGCAGCTAGGAAGGAAAACCAAAATTTGCTGTCAGATTTAACCAGCATATTTATAGATTTGAGGGAATTATTCTCTTCTCAATGTTCTTTAAATACCTTGGCCTATCAGGACTTCACCTTTGTCACCTACCTGTGAGGGAAGTCCTGATGACACAGTGGTTAAAACATTCAGTTGCTAATTGAAAGGTCTGTAGTCAAAATTCACCAGGTGCTCTGTAGTAGAAAGATATAGCAGTCTGCTTTTGTAAAGACACAGCCTTGGAAGCCCTGTGGGGCAGTTCTACTCCATCATACCGAGTTGGCAGCAAGTCAGAAGTGACATGACGGTAACAGGTTTCATTAGGTTTTGCTAACCTGTGAGACTAAGAAAGCCTGTAAACCAGATACACAGCCAGTTTTCTTGGGAGGGCTTTCTATGGATTGGTTCCATTAAGTCTACCTTAGTTGCTTAAAAGTATCTGGTTACATCTACTTCTATGTGCATAATTCTCAAATATGACATTCTAGAAAGGCTTCTGTGTTAAAACCAAGGTTTCCAACTATGTCCTATTAACAAGGGAAAACATTTTCCATTAAACCTGTGTAAACAATTGAACTGCCATAAAAGTACTCAAAGCCAAAGCCAAGTGCCGTCAAGTCGGATCCGACTCATGGGTTGCCATGAGTCAGAAAGTACTCAAAAACTGCTTTAAAGTTCTGGAGGGATCAAGAAACTAGAAAAGATAAATGTTTCATTTCTGTTTACAAAAAATACAATGTGTTAAATTGTTATGAAATATAGAGTGAGAGAATGAGGTTCATTATATTTAGAAGGAGAACTTGAATATATCAGCAATATTTCAAACATAGTCTGTAATCTTCCTTCATCAATTCATTCAGTCCTATTCATTTAACACTTGTTGGCTTGATCATGGATTAGTAGTCTTACAAACCCAAAAGCTTCTCAATGAGAGTTTTGGAAAACTCACTTGAGTTCAGTGTCATGGGCTCAAAGGTATTTAAGCAATGCGTGTGGCCCAGGGTATCTGGCACAGTACTACCAAAGAACTCTGAGGTAGTACCCTTTTACTGAAGACAGAGCACTCTGGCCTGTAAGCTGAAAACTAACTAGTTGTCTTCAAGTCAATTCCAATTCTACACAACTCAATTTGTGGCAGAGTAGAATTCTGCTCCATAATATTTTCAAGGCTGTGACTTTTCTATAGCAGGCTTTTCTTCCATGGAGCCTCTGTGTGAGTTTGAATCTTTTGGTTAGTAGTCCATAGCTTAACCATTTGTGCCATCCATGGAATCCAGCTGTAGCTTGCAGCTGATTATAAGTGCTCCTAGAGTAGAATTAGAATAAAACAAAAAACTGTCTGTGACAACACAAGGCTTAAAGTGTCCACAGTTAAATTATTACCGACAATTTCCAAAACAGAAAGATCTAATGAGAGCTCATTAAAAAAATAATGTGATTAACAAGGACGTTTGGTTATTTTTGGAGCACGCAATGTTTTTAAAAATAACTGAAAGAAAAACTGACAATACTACATTGTTGCTAGTTAATAATTAGGACATCTCATCAGCAGAACCATGATATCTCATGGGTAACAAGGGTACTGGCAAATCCATAGGAACTTTATACAATTTTGGAAATATAGTAATAAAGTTTCACTCATACAAAATTAAATTAGGGAAGCTTGATGATCTTTTCATAACTGGTGGCATTCCAATGCAACTCAGTATATCAGCCAAAGCCACAAACTCAATTCTTTGGATTATTATTATTATTATTCACTACAGGTTGAAAGAATAAATTCTTCATGATTTTTTCAGGGTTCCTTTGGGAAATCTCAAGAACAGTTTGAGATCAAGAATACCCCATTTAGAATCTGATTTGGTGAAGGCAAAATGTCAAAGACAGAAAGTTTCATCACTTCTTAAAATGTCAGCTTGAAGCACAGGAAGTTATTCTGATTGACACAAACTCTGCCTTCTGCAAAAATTACTCAGAAGAAAAAGATGAACCTTAATAATCTCTTAGTAATAACAAAACAATAATCTAAGAAAGTTTTGTCATTTTAACAGAGATGAAACTGAAAGGACCCCCAACAGGGGAGACCCCTCCTCAAGTCACAGGGGACGGCGTAACCCCAATCAGTCACGAAGTCTGCAGCTTGATGCAACAGCAAGAGGCTTTTATTCCAGCGCGCTGGGGCTCAATCCATACTCTTGTCAGAGTAGAGGGAATGGGCCCCGAACAAGAAAAGTACAGAGTATATAAAGGCAGGGTCTTACATTCTTGGGGGAGGTGGGGTTGGGGAAGGTTCCGCATGGGGTTGGTTTGTATTAGCTCGAGGCTAGGGCGGATATTTTGGGTGCAGTTACTTCCTGGTATTTCTGAAACTAGCCTTTTTGGGTAAGTTCCTTCTTGTTATTCCCAAAACCAGCCTTTTTGGGTAAGTTCCTTCTTGTTATTCCCGAAACCAGCCTTTTGGGGTAAGTTCCTGGAACTCTGAAGGGGGATTGGTTCTATATTGTCCTGTTGTTTCTAAAACTAGTTCTGGTGGTTCGGGAAGTGGCCCTTCTCGTTTTCGTTCAACAGTCAGGAATGTATGGGCTGAGTGCTCGGGGGGTAACTAGAGGAAAGTTATAAAAAGATCTTTTTCCTTACAACAAATTTTTCCCTAACAAAACCAAATTCTAGTTTTACATTAGTAAGCTATTTTGTCCCCAAACTCTTTTTAAATAAAAAAATATTACAAATAAAACTATCAAATATTACCTAACTCTGACCACAGCAAATAAAATTCCAAAGTCTTTACAACTTTCCACATCCATTCGAATTTTTTCCTAAGCTTGAGGAAAAATTTTCTAAGTTTCTTCTTCTTTCTTTTCCTGGAAAACTGAACATTTTACTTTTGAACAAGATTACACCTTGATAAAATTATACCCCCATTGTCTGAAAACTTAATTTAGTAGACATCCAGGCCTTTGAAGTTACCAGAAAGATTGTACAAAATTTCTTTAAGCCTGTATACTAGAAAACATAATTACTGTTGAAATAAAGTATATCAGAATAATTTACTTTTATTAATTTGTGCAAGTTTCAGAAATATTTATATAAATAGTTTTTTAGCTGTAAGTTAACTAGAGGTCTTTTAAAGGATTTTGAGTTAACTTGGTGGTCCTATTCACTTGCAGAAACTTGGTAATGCAATGGTTAAGGACTTGACAGCTAATCATAAATGCTGGCAGTTTAAATACACCAGGTACTCCTTGGAAATACCATGGGACAGTTCCTCTCTGTCTTATGGGGTCATTATGAGCTAGAATTGATAGCAACAGGAATCCACAGGATAAAAACAAAATCACACAAATATACATGCGTATGTTGTAGTTGTTCTTAGTTGTCATTTAATGCGACTCCAAGTGTATGTACATAAATATGCAAATATTCAATAGGGTCTATAGTTTCAATATTTCCTTTATCTTTTGCAATAGTTTTAGATTTACAGTAAAATTGCCAGGTCAGTACAGAGAGTCCCATACAGTTTCTCCTACTGTTAACACCTTATGTCAGTATGATGGAGCCATAATGTCTCAATGATTAAGTGCTACAGCTGCTAACCAAAGTTCAGCAGTTCAAATCTACCCCTTAGAAAGCCTAGGGGGCAGTTCTACTCTGTCCCATTGTTTGGGTGTGAGTTGGAACCAACTCAACAGCACCTAAAAACAACAACATTAGTATGATATATTTGTTAAAACTCACAAATATTGATATGTTTTTATTAAATAAACTTCATAGTTCATTCATATTTATTTAGTCTTTACTTAATGCCCATTTGCTGTTCCAGGGTCCTACCGGGGATGCCACATTATATTTAGCTGTTACATTTGTTTAGTCTTCTCAAAACATTAGATAAAATATGCTAATACAACTCATTTTTTTCCACACATATTCCTTATTTTCCCTTTTAGAGAATTGTGTTACCCTTTCCCATTGTCATTGGTATCAGTCATACCACCTTCTTTAACCAAAGAAAAATGGACAAAACTGATGTGTACCATCTCTGAGCATGAGCTTTAAGGACCTTTACCTGGTTCTGACACTTCATTTATCTTAATCTGCCCTAAATTCTGCACAGATAGCCGCCCCCAAAGTAAAACCAAACCAAATCCATTGTCATCAAATTATTTCAGACTCATCTATAGTGACCCTACAGGACAGAATAGAATCAAACCATGGGGTTTCCAGGGAGCAACTGGTGAAATCAATCTGAAGACCTTTTGGTTAGTAACTATAGTTCTTAATTACTGTGCTACCAGGACTCTAATTCTGAGTTACGAGTCCTTGATTTTAAAAAGTGTTGACTAGAGCTATAGGAAATCTGTAAAGGTTATATATAACACAGCTAAAAATAAACTTTTATTGTTCAAAGTCAATGTAAGTTGTTATGATTTTACTGTAGTATAACCTAGAAAAATGTCAAATATCACATTTTAGTACGCAGTTTTGTTGTCCTGCAAATTTATTCTTATACATACTAGAGCACACTATATTTTTGAGTATGAAGATTGGACTTGGCGACACAGTGTGACCATGTCATGTGTTCACTTTCTGGTTCTATGTATCTATAAGATGTTGTCCTACTGACCTCTTACTAGACAGGAGTGGGGAAGGTGGAGAAGAGGGGACAGGAGATTGTTAAGAGAATATGACTTGTATAGAACAGAAAGGAGGAGTCTGCTGTCACTGGGCAAGGAGAGCAGTAGGAGCTTAGTTGTCAATCTTCCCTTGCGCTGGAAGCTTCTGAGGTACATGGAGGCCAGCCCTTTCCAAAGGACGTGCTCAGCCCCCAGCACTGCTTTTTTGGTGGTAAGAGGTGTGCAAATGTGCTAGCTCCTCTCCTGTGTAGCTCAAAAGACAGCCTCAAGGCACAGAACAAATTTGCACATTGCTATCTTGCTGTACCAACACAGCTGCTGCCCATCCACTCTCATTAACATCACAGAAGCAGGAATTCCAACAAGGAGGAACACCACACAGTACCAGGAATTACAGTCTAGCCAAATCGCTACAGACTTTTAGGGAATGCAATTTGATCCATGACAGATACTTATCTCTAAATGCATCTAATCCTACTTTACACCTTGCTTTGTTCCATCTACCATCCTGCAGATAGGCAGGCACACAAGTTTAAAGTGGATTGTACACTTCCACTCAATCACAATAAACAAATAAAATACATTTTAGAGTATGAGATGCTTAAACAATTTTAAAGATGTCTTTTGTTATGGAACAACTATTCATAGGAATTTATGAGATACAGATTCAAAGCCTCTTTTCTACTTATTAAATACTTAACCCGAGTAAATGTATTAATTCGATGTAAACTGCACAGTCTTCATTTGCAAAATAGGCTAGTTGAGGGAGGAATCTGTAATATACTTCTGTGTTTCAAGAATGAGAGCATTTATGATAGAAAAATGAAGTATCTGAAGGATAATGCTAGATAGAGCAGTGAACATTGCTTTTTACATGTGTATACTGAAAATGAATTAGTGGTTTATGTCTTACAGTCTATCTTGGCTCTTTTTCTCAAAGGTAAAAAAAATTTGGAAAGTATTGAGCATCAGTCACATAAAAAATGGTATAATAAGCAGTAAAGGAATATTGACTGTCAATATATTCTGAGAAGCATATTTCATTATATTTTGTTAGCATGCATAAATAAAATGATTGTTACTGTTTATCATACTACACTTTTGCTTTTCTTTTTTTCTTTAACATTGGCTGTTGTATACCAACTTCTTAGAAGGACCCCCAGTGGCATAACATTTAAGTGCTTAGCTACTAAGTGAAAGGTTGATGGTCCAACCCACCAGTGGCCCTGTGGGACAAAAGACTGGAAAATCTGCTCTTGTAAACATCACGTCCTAGCAAACCACATAGGACAGTTCTAATCCGTCACATAGGGTTTCTGAGTCAGAGTTGTTTTAATAGCATGAGACAGCAATAACCACTTACAAGGCTAAACTTCATAGTTAGCAGTATTTTGGGTGAATATTTTGTGTTTCTATGCATAGGAAACCCTGGTTGCATAGTAGGTTACATGCTACATTTTCTAACCAAAGGTTGACAGTTTGAATCTGCCAGGTGCTCCTTGGAAACTATATGGGGCAGTTGTACTCTGACATCTAGGGTCACTTTTAGTTAAGACCTGCCTCGATGGCAGTGGGTTTATACATGTGTTTCACCTGTAAGTAGTCCTTTTTCATGTTATTCTTTTCATTGAGAAATCTATGTACTAAAATACATTAAATACCTTTAGACAGTATTAACTATTTCTGAATATTGGTTTTAAAAAACTGTATTTTTTTAAATGATCATGTCCTTGAAAGATGATATACTTCTAATTATTTAATAATTTTGGCAGTTTTAGTTATTTAGTGCTGCTGTAGCAGAAATGTCACAAGAGTGGATAGCTTTAAAAAGAGAAGTTTTATTTGTCATGGTCCAGTAAGCCAAAAGTCAAATTAAGGTTTCGGTCCCAGGGGAAGGCTTCCTCTGATGGCACTATGTCAATCCATCTTTCTAGGGTCTTTTTATTTTCCTCTGACCCTCTACTTTCCCAAGCATGAAGTTCTTCTATAGGCATTGGTCACTCCTGATAGGGTGTCCAAAGCACATGAGACAAAGTCTTGCCATCCTTACTGCCAAGGGGCACTCTTGTACTTTTCTAAGACAGATTTGTTTATTCTTCTGGCCATTTGTGATATGTTCAGTATTTGTTGCCAACACTGTAATTCAAAACTGTCAATTTTTCTTCAGCCTTCCTGTGTCAGTGTCCATCTTTTACATGTATATGAAGCAACTGAAAGCATCATGGCTTGGGCAATCACACCTTCGTCACCAAACTGACATCTTTGTTTTTTAACAATTTAAAGAGAACTTTTGCAGCAGATTTGCCCAACACAATAGGTTATTTAATTTCCTGACTGATGTTCCCATGGGCATCAACTGAGGATGCAAATAAAAGGAAATCCTTGATAATATCAGTCTTTTCTCAATATGTTATGATGCTGCTTATTGGTCCAATTATGAGGATTTTTATTTTCTTTATGTTGAGGTACAATCGGTACTGAAGGTTATGATCTTTGATCTTCATCAAAGATCTCTTCTGCTTATACAAGATAAAAAAGTACAAATACAAAATGAAAATAATCAGAAAAAAATTTTCCAGAACGCAGAATTTGTATTTGTCTGCACCAAGCACAAATGATGTCTCCTTAGCACTTATTGTTTGGGAATGGTTGGCTTGCATCTCTTTCAGTTCATTCGCTACTTATGTTGTTTGCATCTTTGGTTTCTGTGGGGGGGGGCGGGAAGTCTTCTGTTATGGATTGAATAGTGTCCCCCCAAAAATATGTGCAGTAATTGGGCTGGGCCAGGATTTCCTGTGTTCTGTGACTGCCCTCCATTCTATGATTATTCTATGCTGTATGTCAGAGGATTAGCGTGGGATTGTAAATTCCTTCATAGGATCACCTGCCTGCTCCACTGAGAAAGAGTTTCCCTGCACTATGGCTTAGCCTTTCACACTACAAGAGATGAAAGAGAAGCAAGCAGAGAACCGCAAACCTCACATCATCAGGAAAGCAGCACCAGGCGAACAGCATGCCCTTCAGATCTGAGGTTCCTGCAGCAAGATGCTCCTTGAACAAAGACTGCTGCAACACAAAGACTCTCCTCCAGAGCCCACAAGGGGGAAAGACTTTGCCTGGAACAAACATCCTGAATTGGGACTTATAACCTACCGGACTGTGTAAGAATAAACTTTCCTTTGTTAAAGACATTGACTCTGTGGCATTTCTGTTGGAGCAGCACTAGATGACCAACACTGCTCCTAAAAAGCAATTAAACTGTCAAAGCAATCCCTCAAAGATAAGTATGAAGGACTGAGGAGAGTGAAAGGAAAGAATTTCAGTGTAGAAAGGGATGGCTGACTGCCTCTGTAAACTACCGTCTGAAGAACTTCAAGTTCATGGGTGAATCAGTATCTGCTGATGCAGTGGAGGCATCAGCCTTCACGAGTACAGGTAGCTCTCAGAAAAGAAGGGCTGTCTTCCACAACAAGTTTTCAATTACAATGAAATAGCTATTTACACAGCATTTGCATTGTCATTAGGTATCATACGGAATCTAGAGATGATTTACAGTATACAGAGGATGTGGATAGGTTATATGCAAACATTATGCCACTTTATATAAGGGACTTGAGCATCCCTACATTTTGGTATCTGCAGGATGGGTATGAGGGTATCCCGGAATCAATCCCCTTGGGATATTAAGGGATGACTATACTTGCTGTTTTCTCCAACAACCATACCTTATTGGAGTATAACATACACAGAAAATTACCAAAAGATGTGTCTCTGCAGTCTCTACCATAACAATGCCTCTCCTCATTTGCAGTTACCATACTGAGTTCCAAGAGCAAATAAAAATATTGATGCGTGTGTATCTAGATGCTTATGTTGAGCCGTATGTTTTTTCTATTTTATTTGATTTCACATAACAGGAATTGGCTTCTTTGCTGCTGTAGGTGTTTCACTGCTTGAATATGTGTCAACTTAGTTATCTATTCTCTTCTTGATTGTTGAGTTTTTACTAAAGGAATGCCTCTGTGAACATTTTTATGTATAAGCTTTTTCATTGATTTGGTTTTTGTTGTTGAGTTTTGACTCAGGAGGCTCCATGGTTACAAAACACAACTGCTCCACAGGGTTTTCTCAGCTGTGATCTTTACAGAAGCAGATCATTAGGTCTGTTCCAACAACAACGCCTCTGAGTGTGTTCAAACCTCCAGCTTCTCAGTTACCAGCTGAGTACAAACACTTTGTGCCAACTAGGAACCTTTATGTATATCTTTTGACATAGCTCTCTACATGTTTGGGTTATCAATATTCCTGACATAGTTTATGACCACAACCAGCTTTATTAGATACTGCAATTTGCAAAACTTGTCCATAAAAAAGTTGTTAGAAAAGTTAAATTCTTAACAGAAGTGTATGAGAATTCCAGTTGTTTTATATCCTTTGTAGCACTTGGTACATTTTATATTTTAAACTTTTTCTAACATTTTTATGCATTTGTGTTGTAAGATTTATTGATATATAATTTACTTATGATAACATAAAAGTAAAGCCCTCATAAGGGTTAAACATACATAGTTACACAACCATAAACTTAGTTATACAGAAAACTCAAATTTATTTCTATATAGCCATAAAAGAAAAAAAAAAAAGACTAAAAAAAAAACCTCACTGCCATCTAGTCGGGTCTAACCCATAGCAACCCTACCGGTCAAAGTAGAACTGCCCCACAGAGCACTTGGCAGATTTGAATTGCCGACCTTTTTGTTAGCAGACATACCACTTAACCCACTATATCACCCGAGTTTCCCATATATCCATAACAAACAGAAAACACATTTTTAAAGTAATACATTTTAAGAGCATCATAATACATTAAACACATAGTAACAAATCTAAGACATATAAGACATTGCTGAGAAAACAATAAAAAAGATCTTAATAAACATAAGACATGCTATGTTCATACACTGGGAGATTTGATATTGTAAATATGACATTTCTCTCCAAAAAGATCTATAGATACAACAAAATGCAAAATAATGTATCATCAGTTTTAAAAGGAAAAAATGACTCGATAATTTAAGTGAAGGTTCAAAAATATCCAATTTTAGAGAGAAAAGGAACAAAACTGGAAAACTTACACAAATCCATATGGACTTACTGTAATGCTTTAATAATTAAGACAATGTGGTGATAGTCAAAAAGTAACCATAACATTCAATGATATATAATAGAGAATCCAGAAATTTGATACTTGACATGTTTGTTACCTCACATATAACAGGGTGCCTGCTATCACAGTGAACAAAGGCACCATTATGAAGTTCTGGGCCAAGGTTAGACTTTTCAGCAATTTGTGCTGGGTCAACTGGATGTTCATTTGGGAATAATGTATCTTGATTCTGTTTGCACCATACACTCACATCAGATGCAGATTCAAATGGACTGTAAATATAAGTGCAAAGTGTAAAATAATAAAGCTTTGGAAATAAAACATAGCAGAACACTTTCATGTTCGTGAAGTAAGAAAGACCTTACTAACTGAGACACAAAAAGCTGTAAACTTAAAGAAAAATAATGATTAATTGGAATATATTCTATTTAAGATTTTCTATTTATCTCTAAACACTAAAATGAAGTACAATGCAAGCCACAAGCTGATATTGGCAGAACATGTATAACCTTTCACTGTACAACAGAAGATATGCATATGATAAAGTTTTAACCTGTCAGTGAGTTTGTTCTGACTCACAGGGACTCTAAGTACAATAAAACAAAGCACTGCCCAGTCCTGCATGATAATAATGATAATAAACATATGAAAATGTGCTCAACATTACCAGTCACCCTTTGTTTTCCCATACTCTTCAGTCTTAAGCAAGTACTAGTCTATTTAGTGTTTTTGTAAGTTTCCTATGTTGAACAGTTCATACAACTGAAATTGTAATATGTGATTTTTTTTTTGACTGGCTTTTTTTTTTTCATGGTTTATCCATGTTGTAATATGTGTCAGTACACATTCATCTTAAGAACTGAATGATATTGCATGAAATGAAATGATTAGTTATATTTCCAGGTTCAGCTATATATCAATAAATAGTAATATAACCAAAAAAACCAAACTCAGTTCTATCGAGTCGATTCTGACTCATAGTGATCCTATAGGACAGAGTAGAACTGCTCTGTAGAGTTCCCAAGGAGCACCTGGCAGATTCAAACTACCAGACGTATGGTTAGCTGAGGTAGCACTTAACCACAATAACATCAGGGCTTCCAAATAATAATATATTGAAGATTAATATAAGATACGTACAGTGCCTAACATAATACATCTTCAGGGAAGGATTATTTATAGAAGCATGTTATCATTATTTTACTGCTTGGTAATTGTCTTAGTCAGGGTTCTCTACAGAAACAAAACCACTGCCATACTACAGATCACGGATGATAGACTAGGTAAGTAGGTAGGTAGGTAGGTAGATAGGATGGTGGATAGAATGGTGGGTGGATGGTAGATGGAGGGCAGATGGATGGAGGGCAGATGGGTAGATTCATTACTTTTTATGTCTCTATATCCCTGTATATCACATTATATTAATATATTATTATAATACTATGACACGAGTCGGATCCGACTCGACGGCACTTGGCTTGGCTTGGCATCATATATAGAGAGAGAAACTGGTTCATGTGTTTGTGAGGGCTGGGAAGTCCAAAATCTGTAGATCAGGTGTCAGTTTCATGTACCAAAATCTATAGGTCAGGTGAGGGGAAGAGTAAAGAGGGAAACTATTTTCAAGGCAGAATACTGAATAGGAAAAAGTCTGTTTTTATTCTTGAGATCTTCAGTTGATGAATAAGCCCCATCCATATTATGGACGGTAATTTGCTTTATTTAAGGCCAAATGATTTTATCACATATAACTACTTCAGAATAGAATTTGGACTAGTGTTTGACCATACCCTGGGTACTATACTGGTTTCCACTGAGACAATTCAGACTCATAGTGACCCTACAGACCATAGAACTGCCCTATAGGATTTCCAAGGAACAGACTGTGAATTCAAATGGCCGAACTTTGGATTATCAGCTGAGCTCTTAACCACTGTACCACAAGGGCTCTCTATAGAGGGTAGAAACAAACAAAAACCCAATCCTGTTACCACGGGGAGTCAATTCTGACTCATAGCAGTGGAAGTACATTTTCGTCATTTACATCCCCAATTACAATTTTTTTCATATACACTAAAGAACTTTAATTTTGAAGTTGTATCAGTGGCTAAGTTTTTTGTTTTTTGTTTTTTCTCCCATGCTTGATTTATTTGATAATTTTCAGCCTTTTCTTTCGGATATGGCTTTAAAACATTTTTCACTTGGAAGATAAATGATATTAAATAATATTCTACTTAGCAGTGAAATAACATTGAATTGCGAAATAGTTTCTGTCTCATAATTTGCTTGTTTTATAATAGCTACTGACACAACTACAGATGAGGTATTCTAAGTTAAATTTTAAAACAAAATAAAATCACTTCAGGTGATGGTACTATTAATAATGAGATGAAATCAACTTAATTGGAGACATTATAATATTCTAATGATTTGTGAACTTTTGGAAAAATTAAAAAGTAATTTAATGGAGCTATCAGTAAGTTTCTGGCTTACTTATGATATATTGGAGTTACAAGAAATTACTCTTATGATCACCTGTTTTTTGGTTCTAGTGCATCTTTTCCTTGGTAGTATGTACTATGCTTTGGTGAACTCCTTTCATTGTTAACTTTAAAAATCTTTACAGTCTAATAAAGTAAATGTTGTATCTTCGTGTCTATATATAAATAAACTAAAGCTCAAAGATGTTATGCAACTTAAACAAGACTTGCTAGATGACAGAGGTATACCTCAACATTTGGTCATTTGGTGTTCTCTCTATTTTTTTGGTTCTTAAGGTGGAAGTTTACAGCTCAAGTTAATTTCTTGTTTAAAAAATCATACAACCATTGTTTTGTGACATTTGTTGCAATCCCCAGACAGAATAGGAGAAAAATGTAGAAGGGAACTCAAATCATGTAAAAAAAACAGCTATAATTCTGTGACAGAGATTGGAGGAACCCTAGAAACCACGGCTTGTCAACACACTGTTAACCCAGAAACGAAATCATGCCCAAAGCCCATTCTTAAGACAAAGACCAGACAGGACTATAAAATGAAAAACAGAACATGTGAGAAACATCTGGTATTCTTGAACTAAATATAGTTCTATTCTACAGAGGCTGCCTCATTAAGTTATTAGTTATTACTCATTGTATTAATTAAAATGTAATTTAGTCTCTCTGTGGACAAATTGTGCATAAGTACCAAGATATTCCTGATAGGAAATCAAGATCTTTGATGATTTTACAGTAATTTCAAATCACACACAGCATATTATAATTTGAAATCTTCATTGAAGATTGGAATTTTATTTAAAATGTGTAATTACGTTTGTTTTTTTCTCAAGGCCCTTTTAGTCCATGTTCCTGGGTCTTTCTTTTCCTTCCTCCAAGTAATATCTGACTTTACTCTTTCCGCTTTTATTATTATTATTACTTAGTAGGTTAACTCCCATTTACCTTGTAAAACCTGAACTACAGGCTTAATGAATTCTAGAGTCTCCTTTATAACTTGCTGGGGCCTAACTTGTAATCTAACCAAAATTCTGTAATCATGAAAAGTAATGCTCATATTTGTTGATAAAACTACTTCACTTACAAAGTTATTTGGAAAAATTAAGAAGTAATTTAATGGAACTACAAGTCAATCCCTGGCTTACTTACTTTGTATTAGAGTTACGAGACATCACTCTTACAATTATCTTGTATTTTTGTTTTTTGTACATCTTTTCCTTGGTAACATGTACTACACAAAACATTGCAGTACATAACTTACTGATGCTATCACTCTATGATTCACAAAGATTGGATTTATAAAGATACTGATAATAATAAACAAAAGCAGAAGTGTTTGATTTATGCCAGAACCAATTTGCTGCTGTAAATGGAATAGAACTCAATCACAAGTCGGTGACTACCTGTACTTAACTGACCTTATAAAATCTCAGTTGGTTTTCACCTTCCAGTTGCTTTGGAGTGGTAACAATAGGCATTATTTGACATTCCAAAGCCACTGCCAATGGGTCATTTTCAACTTATAGAGACTCTAGCAAATAGAATAGAACTGTTCCACAGGGTTTCCAAAGCTATCTTTTTATGAAATAAAAGACTGCTCCTTTGTCCTAAGAAATGACTGATTGGTTTGTTTAACTATGCAGCAGCAGGATTCTTTTACTCAAAATTAGTAATTATCAAAATAAGGAAGGCACGTCAGTTTTCTAATGCTGTGTAATAGTATTATCACAAGCTTAGGGACTTCAAACAACACATTTATTACTTCAGTCACTTTGTAAGTCAGGAATTTGAAAATAGCTTAACTAGATGCTCTTCTCAGGATGTCACAATGCTGCAGTACAGGTGTCCACTGGGGTGGTGATATCATCTGAGATTTGACTGGGGAAAGATCTGTTTCTGAGCTCCTATGTTTGTTAGAAGTAGTTAAGTTCCTTGTGAACTGTTGACCAAAGTCTGCCCTAAATTTATTGCTTGCTTTCTCCTAGCCAGAAAGGGAGGGTACCTCCACTAGCAACATAGACACTGCAATCTATGAACATAATTACCTACATGCAATCACGTGCATCCTTTTGTCATAAGCAAGGGAGATGATTGCACAAGAACATAAATACCAGGATTTTGACAGCATGAAGGCCACCCTACAGTCTATTTGCCACAGCTGAGCTGCATACTCTAGGAAGCAAATGCATCCCAGAAAAAACTTATTCTGAGGCTTTGCTCCTTGATATTTCAGAGTTAGTTGGCTCCAAACACTATCAAGATATAAACAAGAAGGCTTGCATACTTGCGCATATGTACATACGTACAAGCCAACTAACCAACAAATAAATAAAATGAATAAATGCCTGGATAAGTACGAAACCCACCTACCCTCTGCCATTGAGTTTGGTCCAACTCATAGTGACCCTAGAGTAAGATGTGTTAAGAAAACTGAAGAAAATAACTTCAAGCAGAGACCACAGGAAAGAAAAAAAAAAAAAGAGCAGCTATGGCCTAGAAATGAAAGCCTCTATTCTCTTACACAACTAGAACTGACTTCATAAATACCAATATCATGGATACAGAAATGAAGGAAAGTAGGTAAGTAGTTTCCTCTTACTGTTGTAACCAGTTACCAGAAATTCAATAGTTTAAAATAGCATCGCTTTATTATCGCCTACTTGTCTGGGTCAGAAATCCAGGCACAGCGTGGCTAAACAGATTCTCTTTTCTGGGTTTCGCAAGGTGGAATCTAAGGCTACAGAAACACCTGTGTTACTTTTTGGAGGCCATAGGAATGAATCTTCTCTCTAGTTCATCCGAGTTGTTGAGAGACTTAAACTCCCTGCAGCAATAGAATGAAATTTATGTTTCCTTGCTGGCTGTTCACTGCCGGTGGTTGTCAGCATCCAAAGACTCCCACAGTCCTGACTGCTGGCCACCCTCCTTCATTTTCAAAGCCAAGAACAGTGGATCAGGCCTTCACATACTTCCCATTTCTCTGATCTCGCATTCTGCCTGAATACTCTTCAGCTCTGAGAAAGGGAATGCTCTCAGATTTCCAAACATCATGCTTTCACATTTGCTGAACTGATAAAAGTCCAGGGTAATCTGTTTATCTCAAGACCCACAACCTTAATCACATCTACGTATTTCTTTTTCCCATACAAACTATCCAAAGGCCCTGGTGCTTAGAGCATGGGCATATTTGAAGGGAGGAACATTATTATGCCTATTCCAGTAAGTTACAAACTGACATTACAGTCATGATGAGATTTCTGTTTCTATATTAAAAACATAATAAAAGAATGTTTTACTATTGTGGTGTCCCAAAGATGAGTTTAAACCGATAATCTAAAGACATGATAGAGATTTAAGAGATTTTATCTGTAATATCTTTCATCATAGAAAGTACAACTTCTCCAAGATTCCTTTTTTTTTATAACTATCTCGATGACAGCATTATTTTTAGAGCAGTGAAATCTAGCCTGATAGCAAATAATTTTGGCGTTTGCTATACAATCATTCTCTATAGGAGAAAAATGTCAAGGCCACACAAAATCCTTTCATGAAAAAATGATCTGTTGACTTACCCAAAAAAAAAAAAAAAAAAAACCCACAAACCCACTGCTCTTGAGTCAATTCTGACTCATAGACACCCTATAGGATGCAGTAGAACTACCCCATAGAATTTCCAAGGAGTGCCTGGTTGACTCAAACTGCTGAATTTTTAGTTAGCTGCCATAGCACTTAACTGCTATGCTAACAGCGTTCTCTCTGTTGGCTTGCCAATACTGAAATCCTCAATATTTTGCAAAAGAAATGCCAGTTTGTTTTTTTGCCTAAAGCAGTTGAGAAATGTTTTGGTGTAGTTCATTTGAATCCTTAAAGACATCATCAAACGGTCCTTAAAGTGTTGATACATTTTGTAAGAGGACACCGTTCCATGTTGGCATTGATGAATTCTGTGTACCTTCAGAAACTGTATCACATCAGGATGTGCTTCAGGAAACAATGTTACGCACTCACTGACCCCGAAAAAGATGTCAGCAAACACAGCAGTAATAAATGGCTTATATTATTTGACTATTTCCTCCACAAAACACACTGTACAAAGCACTTTTCAGACCCATCACACTTTATTCTCATTAAACATTAGGTGTTATTATTAAAGGTATCCATGAGACGGAATCTGTTCAATGCCAGTGATATTGGTTTGGGTTTTCATATTGTTCAAACTCACGTGTGAGAAATCACAAGCAAACGGGTTCCAATTCATCATCGGTCTATCTAAAAGAGCTGGGAATCAAACCATGAGTGTTAGGTTTACGCACATAGGCCCTTGGTTTTTGTTTGCTACAACCCATATGCAAAGGTTTATGTCTAATATTTTAAAAACACACTGTCAGCATACATTTAAAAGCATCAGTGTTTGTGCTTAGCTCAGATGATTGTGCCTTGCTACTAAAAATCAGTGAGATGCTAGAAATATTAAAAGATTGGTTTTAAAAATTCTAAAACTTCAAGTTTTTATAAAATATTCACATTCATGGTTTTCATTTCATTAATTTCTAACTTGAAAGTTAACTTGTGCTGCTACTTATGCAGGACGTGTGATTATACTAATTTAGTTTAAAGTGAAACTATGATTAAGATATGGTGATAAGGCAAAACACAGTAAATTACAAATTAAGTTATATCACCAGTTCTATAGATTCTGGGTGTCATAGGGGCACTTTGTTAAAAGAGGTGTTAAATGAGTTCTTAAAGGTTTGAAATATTTGGGACAAAACATACTGGCTGCACTCCAAGGTATCAGATAATTGAACTTAGATCCTTTACTGGGAGTAATTAGATCTAATTTGCATAGGTAAGGTCATTTGAACAACTTTCTGGTGGAAAATAAAGCTAATTGAGATTAATGACTCTTAAATACATTGCTTCTCTACTTGGCATATCAAGGCAATATTTCCTGGGGTACAAAAACTGCTCAGGAATTCTAGTAAGGAGGTAGGGATAATAGACTTTTTATTCTTTTACTCTTTTTATTAAATAACATAGTTGCACAGTTCCATAAAACACTTCATTATTTTACAATACCATTTCAAAAGAGGCTTGTAGTAGTAACTGAATTTTTTATTAATTTCTGCAATTTTCTTTGTCTACACTAATTTTTCTCAGTGTTTGTTCTTTTTCCAGATATCATCTTAAAGTTGTTGCAAGATTTTCTCCTATTTTAACAATGAATACACTAACATATAGAGAAGTGAAGTTACTTAGAACTACACAGCTCACAAATATTCAAATGAGGGTTTGAAACTAGGTCCACCACACCTAAAAGCTATTTTTGAAATTAAATTTAGAAAATAGTATTCACGCATTTCATATGACAATACTTGTTGTTGCTGCTGTTAGGGACTGTTGAGTTGATTCTACTCATAGCAACCATATATACAACAGAAGGAAATTACTGCCTGGTCTTGTGCTATCCCACTATCATTGTTATGTTTGAGTCCATTGTTTCATCTGTTGTGTAAATCCAGCTCACTGAGAGTCTTCCAACCTTTCCCTGGTTCTTCTTTGCTTTCCCAAGTATCATGTCTTTCACCAGGACTTGGTCCCTCCTGATAACATGTTCAAAGTACACGAGACAAAGTCTCACTATCCTCCCGTCTAAGAGAGATTCTGATTGTACTTCTCTCAGCAAAGATTTGTTCATTCTTTTGGCAGTCTGTGGTATATTCTTTGCCAACACCATAATTCATAGACATCAATTCTTCAATCTCCCTTATTCATTGTGTAGCTTTCACAGGCAAATGAAGCAATTGAAAATACCATGGTCAGGTGTATCTTAGTCCTAAAAGTAACAATTTTGCTTTATAACACTGTAAAGAGAGGTCTTTTGCAGCAGCTTTGTCCAATACAACACGTCCTTTGTTTTCTAGACTGCTGCTTCCATGGGCGTTAATTGTGGATCCAAGTAAAATTCCACCCTTGGCAACTTCAGTCTTTTCTCTCTTTATCGTGATGTCACTTATCTTCCCAGTTGTGAGAAATTTTGTTTTCTTTATGTTGTGGTGTAATTCCCGCTAAATTGATACAGGTCTTCTTCACTTACAGCAAGCAAGGTTGTCTCATCTCCATATCATAGGATGTTAATTAATCTTCTTCTAAACCCAATGTTATGAAGTTATCCATATACTTTAGCTTCTTGGATTTTTACCTCAGCATGCAGATTGAATAAGCATAGTGAAAGACAGAACCCTTATACACATCTTTCCTGATTTTATACTATTCGATTTTCCCTCGTTCTTTTGGAACAGCTGTCTCTTGGTCTATCCAGAGGTTCTTTATGAGCACAATTCAGAGTTCTGGAATTCCCATTCTTCACAATGTTATCTATAATTTTTAATGATCCACACATTCAAATGTCTTTTCATAGTCAAGATCCATTTAACATCAGCAGTGATATCCCCTGTTAGCCCTATGTCCTCTTATAAATCTGGCTTGAATTGCTGGCACTTACCTGTTTGTATAGTGCTGCAACTAATTTTGAATTAACTTCATCAATATTTCACTTGTGTGTGACATTAATGACACTGTTTGATAATTTCTGCATTCTGTTAACTCATCTTTCTTTGGAATGGACATGACTGTGGATCTCTTCCAGTGGGTTGCCCAGGTAGCTATCTTTCAAATTCTTTGACATAGACAAAGGAGCATCTCCTGCACTGCATCTACTTGCACTCTTCTATCAGTTTGTTGGGAAACCCTGGTGGCACAGTGGTTAAGTTCTACAACTGCTAACCAGGTTGGCAGTTCAAATCCACCAGGCAATCCTTGGGAACTTCATGGGGCAGTTCACTGTCTTTAGGGTTGCTGTGAATCAGAATTCACTCAACAGCAGTGGGGTACATTTCGGTATCAGTTTACTGTAGTGTAGTGGTTTTTAAGTTCAAACTAAAGCTGAAGAAAATTAAAACAAGTCCACGAGAATCAAAATATAGCTAAGCCTATGAATGCAAAATCTATTTTTATATTTTGTTTAGAACCAAATAAAAACAGTAGCAACAATACATATTTTTGTTTTGACCAGATGTGTCTTATATATAGATACAAAAATGCAAAATACATATATACATTTTATTTAAAAATCTATATTAGGATCTTCATTTCATCAGAAAACCCAGTAGTAATTGTTTAGAAAGAGAAGGTAGTGTATTTGCTCTGGCTATCGTGCTTAGGTAAGTATGGCCTTTGAACAATCTTAGTTCCCCACAAATACGTGCTTATTACTTGTCACAAATGCATTACATTGCAAAGATAAATGACATATAAGGCAAAAAAAAAAAGTTGGTGAGTCTGAACTAGGACTACAAATTCTATTTTGTCACAGAATAGATGCAGGTGCCTGCCTGTACAAACTGACCAAAAAAAAAAAAACTGAACTTTTGCTTCCTGCTGTTGTTGTTAGTAGCTACTGAATCTGACTCCTGAAGAACCCATGTATACAGAGTAGAACAGCTCTATAGGATTTTTAAGGCTGTGACCTTTAGTCTCCCAAGGATCTTCCCTGTGGGTCTGAATTTATACTACTTAGGGATACTTTTAGTCTCCTAGCCCCTTCCAATTTAGCAGTTAAACGTCTTTTCACATTAACCTGGTAATTACATGGATTAACTTCTACAGAAATCAAAAGGACCTACCTTACAGAATTTATGAGAGACCAAATCTTAAGTACTTAGTAGGGAAAATGCGTTCAACTCACAAAACAGCAGTGTTCTTAGTCCTCTGAGTCTCTACAGCCTTCAGGGGTAGTTACTGCCCAAACTCACTTTGCTGTAATTACTCAAGCATTTCTTGCTGCCCTTTGCAGTTAGGTTTGGCACTGGGTTTGGCTATTCCTTGTAGTTCCTCATTTTGTACCAGGACCAAATGTTAAACAAGAAGTTGAACTAAGACGTGTACACATAACATCAGCCAAAGCCAAGTGCCGTCGAGTCGGCCAGTCGGCAGGTGAGGAAAAAAACAATGAAATCAAGTGTGGCCTGTCAAAAGATAAATATGTAAGTGCTACCACTGCTAACCACAAAATCGGCAGTTCAAATCCACCAGGCGCTCCTTGAATACTCTAGAGAGCAGTTCTACTCTGGCCTCTAGGATTGCCATGAGTTGGATCTGACTCGACAGCACTTGGCTTGGCTTTTGGCTATTGTATAACAAATTATCCCAAATTTTTAAATAATATATATTTATGATTTCATAGTTTCAGTGGGTCAGAAATATAGGTGCTACTAAGTTGGGTGTAACTGGCTCAGACTGTAACAAAGCTGAGGCTTTGGTGTTGGGGAGGGATGCACTTACCTCAAGATTCAACTTTCAAAATCACAGAAGTGATTGTTAGTGAGAAGTATCAATCCCTTGCCATTTGGAACCATTCATAAGGCTACTTAAATCTCAACAGGATTCCTTCAGAGCAAAGATAAACAAACAGATAAAAATAAATAAGAAGTAAGTTAGTCACTAAGTAAATAACTAAAGAAAACATTACCAAGGAGTAGATTCCAACTCATAATGATCATTTCTTATAGAGTAGAACTGCACCATAGATTGTTGTGGAAATCCTGGTGGTGTAGTGGTTAAACACTACATCTGCTAACAAAAGGTAGGGAGTTCAAATCCACAAAGTGCTCCTTGGAAACTGTGGGGCAGTTCTACTCTGACCTATTGGGTCATTATGAGTTAGAATTGACTTGATGGCAGTGGGTACAGATTTTCCAAGTCTGTAATCTTTAAGGAAGCTGGCTGCCACATCTTTCTCCTGTGGAGTGCCTGGTGAGTTTGAACCACTGACATTTTGGCTACCAACTGAGTGTTTTACCCACTGTTCCACCAAGTCTGCTAAAGCCAGGCAAGCACTAATTAAAACACACTTAGTTTTCAAGGCTTAGCTCGAAAGTCCACACATTGCATTTCCTGCCCCGTACTTTACCCCAACAGAATTAACTGTTCTCTTCTTTAACTCACAAGCACTTCCATCACACAATATTTGTATCATACTTACCATGCTGTATCATAACTAGGTTTTATTTTAAGTTATCTTTGTTTTTTGTTAGATTATTTTTCTTTTGTGTTTTAAATGAAAGTTTACACACACTACGTGACCCTAGCTGCTCTCCTCACGCAGTGACTGTGCAGTCCCAATCACCACCCTGTATTTTGTCTGTGCATTCAATCAGCAACTATCCCCCTTTGCCATATTATCTTGCCTCCTGACAAGAAGCCCGATTAGTCACCTGTGTCTACTTAAACCAAAAAGTAATTTCTTTACCAGTATTATTTTATGTCTGATATACCATGTCAATCTTTGTCTGTGGAGATGGCTTTGGAAAATATTTCAGTTTGGGGTTAACAGAGAGTCTGGGGGTCATATCTTCTGGGAATTTTCCAGTCTGTCAGGCCATTAAGTCTGCCCTTTTTACTAGAGTTCAGTTTCCATACCCCACATTTCTCCTGCTCCATCAGGGACTCTTTTTTTGAGGTCCTTGTAAGCGCAGTAATTGGTGGTAGTCAGACATCATCTAGTTCTTTCATTCTCACGCCGATGTTGTCTCTGATATATGTGGCCCTTTTATCACTTGGGCTCATATTTTCCTTAGACTTTGGTGTTCTTTGTTGTTCTTCGTTGTCCTTTGCTCTGAGTAAGTTGGGGACAAACTAATGCTTCTTAGATGGCTACTTGCCATGTTTCAAGACCCCAAACATGACTCACGAAAGTGGGGTGTAGAACATTTTCTTAATAAATTTTGTTATGCCAGTTGAACTAAATGTCCCCAGAAACCATGGTCCACAGACCCGTGTCCCTGTGACTCTGTCCTTCAAAGTGTTTGGTTACATTTAGAAAACATCTTAGGTTTTGGTTCAGTCTAGTTGTGCTGACCTCTCCTCTGCAATGTGTTCTCCCTCTCTTCACCTAAAATCATTTTTATCTATTATCAAATTAATGAATACCTCCTCCCTCCTTCCCCACCCTTGCAACCATCAAAGGCTTTCTTTCTGTGTTTAAACCTTTTTTTGTGCCTTTATAATAGTGGTTGTACTCAACGTTTTTTTTGCAACTGCTTAGTCTGACTCACCATAATGCTTTCCAGATTCCTCCAGGTTCTGAGATGTTTCCAAAATTCATCATTATTCTTTATCATTGTGTAATAGTCCACTGTGTCAACATACCATAATTTGTTTATCTATTAATCCATTGTTGGGCAGCTGGGTTGATTCTATCTTTTTACTACTGTGAACAGTGCTGAATTGAATGTTGGTGGGCATTTATCTATTTGAGTGACAGCTGTTATTTCTCTAAGATATATTCTGTCATGGATTGAATTGTGTCTCTCCCAAAATATGTGTAGTAATTTGGTTGGGGCAGGATTTCCCTTATTCTGTGATTGCCCCCCATTTTCTGATTTTCTGATGCTGTAAATCCTAATCTTTCCCTGTGGTTAACAGAGTGGATTATGTTAGAAAGCGTTAGGGTGGGATTGTAAATCCCTTCATAAGATCCTCTCCCTGTTCTACTGTAAACAGAATTTCCCTGGAGTGTGGCTTTTACCACCTTTTTTCTGTTCATCTTAAGGGAGCTAAAAGGAAGGAGAAGCAAGTAGAGAGTTTGGAACCTCACACCATCAAGAAAGCAGCACCAGGAGTAGAGCATGTCCTTCAGACCTGAGGTCCCGTGCCAAGATGCGCCCTGACCAAAGACTGATACAACGCAAGGACTTTCCTCCAGAGCTGACAGAGGGAAAGCCTTCCCCTGCAGCAGACACTCTGAATTTGGACTTGTAGCCTGCCCAACTCTGTAAGAACAAACTTTTCTTGTTAAAGCCTTGCACTTTGTAGTATCTATGTTAGAGCAGTACCAGATGACTAAAACATATTCCAAGAAGTAGGATTGTTGGATCACATGGTATTTCTATTTCTAGGTTTTTTTGTTTTGTTTTGTTTTTTAAGAAAGCACCAAATCACTTTCCACGATGGTTGTACTATTTTAAATTCCTAGCAGCATTGTCTCTCTTTCTACAGCCTTTACAACATTTATAATTTTGTGTTTTTTGGATTAATGGCAGTCCTGTGGGGGTAAGATGGTATCTCATTGTAGTTTTGGTTTGGATTTCGTTAAAGGCTAATGATGGTGAGCATTTCCTCACGTATCTGTTAGATGCCTGAGTGTCTTCTTTGGTGAAGTGCCTGTTAATATACTTTACCCACATTTTAGTTGGGTTATCTGTCTTTTTGTTCTTGAAGGTTTGCAGTATCTTGTAGATTTTAGATATTAGACACCGATCAGATTTTCACAGCCATCCCCACGACTCCCTGCCCCATATGTTAGCTATTTATTCTTTTGCTAATGTCATTGGATGAGCATACGTTTTTGATTTTTAAGAGTTTCCATTTATCTACTCTCTCTTCTGATGTTTGTGCATCGATAGAAATGTTTTTTATTCTGCTTATGCCATACACTAGGGATTAGGGTTACCTCTACTTTTAATTTCATGATTTCTGTCGTTTAAATTTGATATTTAGGTATTTGATCCATTTTGAGCTAGTTTTTGTACATGCTGAGAGATACGGGTCTTTTTTTTTTTTTTTTTTTTGCAGCTGGATATCCAGTGATGTCAACACCATTTAAGGACTTTGGGCCTTTGTCAAATATCAACTGCTTATAGTCAGATGACGTTGCATCTGGATCCTCTGTTCTGTCTCATTGTTCTATATATCTGTTTTAGTCCCAGTACCACGTTGTTCTGACTACCATGGCAATATAACAGGTTCTAATGTCAGGTGGTGTGAGGCCGTCCACTCCATTTTTCTTCTTCAGTAATGCTTTCCTATCTAGGGCTACTTCCCCTTCCATATGATGCTGGTGATTTGTTTCTCCATTTCATTAAAAAATGCTATTGGAGTTTAGACTGGGAGTGAAGTGTATGTATAGATTGCTTTGGGAACAATAAACATTTTCAGAATATTGAGTCTTCCTATCCATGGAAAGGTAGGTTTCTGCACTTACGTAGGTCTCTTGATTTCTTTCAGTAATTCTTGTAGTTTTCTTTTCTTTCTTTCTTTTTTTATTATGACTGAGTGAAAATATACATTACCATATAAATTTACATGCCCACCTATATTCAGCTCCCATTGCTCTCCCTGCCCAGTGACAACACACTATTCCTCTCTGCTCCATACATCTCTCATCCTCCCAACAGTCTCCTTTCCCTTCCTCTCCACCCACTCCCCTTAGCCTAGCAGGAGGTCAGCAGGATGATATCCTATAGATGCATAGAACCATAAAATGCCTCCAATAGATGGTCACTCTGTGTTACCAAGTCCAATCCATTCGTGTCCGAAGAGTGGACCTTTGTTATGATTTATGGGCAAGGGCAGCATCAGGGTCAGGGGCCATGCTCCCAGGGGAACCCCGAAGCCGCTGGACCATCAGTTGCGGTCTTTTAGTGGAGGTCTCAAGATGCACTCCTTTTTATTCTTGTGTTGCCAGTGAGACTGGATGTTGTGAGCTCCATCACGGCAGTCACTGGTGGTGGCTGGGCACCATCCAGTTCTTCCAGACTCAAGTTGATGTAGGCACCCACTCATGTGGATCTCTCTGTTTTCAGGGTTGTCTTCCCCTTATGTCATTTTGGTCCTTGGTGGTCATCTGTTCCTGCTGAGTTGGGACCATTTGCTGTGCCCTCGGATGGCAGCTTGGCAGCTTTTAAGACCCCACACACCACTCACCAATGTGGGGTGCAGAGAGCCCTCTTTAATACATTAGTTGTGCCAATTGGCATCAAATTCACCTAAGAGCATAGTCCCCTGCCCCCTGCCCCAGCTCCTCTGTCCTTGCCCAGGGAAAACTCTTGAAGTAGCAAGGAAACAGGAGGTGACAGCTTCTTGTTGAACCTCTGGCTTTAGAACAGGATCTGTGTCCTGATTTGGTCTATCTGCTGCTTCATCCTCTGTTCAGCTCAATTGTGGTCACAGCTGGCCTTTCTATGCATTCAGGGTGGGTCAAATCTAGTTTGGCCTAGTTTAAAGACTAATGGAAAATTGCTGGCATTTGTAAGGTCAGGTTACACTCCCATTAATTTAAATACTAGCTATATAATAATGACTCGTATATTTAGGCCAGAGTTCTGACCTGCTATCTGAATTTCAGCTTCTTATATTCAACTGTCAACTTGACACCTCCACTTGGATTTCTAATAGACATATCTAACATAACATGTTCAAAATTACACTAATTGTAATACTACTCTTTGTTTCTTCATATATACCACCTAAATGAGTCACCTGTCTCATGAAATTGTAATACCATTCATTTAATGGCTTAGGCCAAGGCATTTGAATTTACCTATTTTCACAATTGTTTCCATATTAATAAACAGTACCACACAACTTGCTCAGTACACATATCATCATTCTTCACCCCTATATTTTACAGCATTCTCATTTAGTCTCTACTTCCATGTTAGTCTTCTTGCTGAATCTGCAGTCCTAGCAATACTTTACTTTTTGTACTAAATAATGTCTTTCCTCTATTGGAAATCCTCACATGACTTCCCATTATCTATAGAATAAAATCCCAAGTTCCTACCATTGCCACAAGACTTTAATTGTGTGATCCCTGGCCATTTCTCAGAGTGAGTTGCCACAATTTTTCCCCTCTTTTATTTAGTTTCTGCCCTACTGGCTTTCCTACTGTTTGTTGAACATGCTAAACACAAACCCACCTCAATTTATTTGCTACCTTTTGTCTAAAATGCTTTCCTTAGATTGTGACAACTAAGGGCTAATCTCAATAAAATAAGAAGATTGCACCAAAATGGAAACCTAAGCACTCATAGAGATATCCTGCCTAGAGTCCTCGTTGACTCCTACTATGACGCAAGCTCCTCTGCCGTTGTTGACTGATAGCTGTTCATGCAACCCAACTATTCAGGTCTGTGTGCTGCACTTGGATGGATATCAGCAAGGTTCATGCCTTCACTTCATTAAAATCTCTGTCCAGATATTACCCCACAAACACGGCTTCCTGAAAAACTTAACTGGAACAGTGTATTACTTATAGCTTTTTTCTAATTTACTTTTCTTGACAGAATTTGTCATAACAATGGCAATCAGCTACTTTTCTACAATTTACAGTTTACATTACATGATCTTACTATTCCAATGTCTCCAGAAATCTGACTTTACTATTCAGAAGACTCTTTTCCAGGAAGAGAGAAGTCGAAAACACCATTACAGTTTGTTTCACCTACTTCCTGAAAACCCATTTAAAGGAAAATCTTACTACTCCACTTTTAAATAGATATGTTAAATGACTTTCCTCTGCAGATCTCAAGTTAAAATTCTCCCCTCATATTTTTATTGACTTTATTTCCACAAAGAAATCCCAGTGGCATAGTGGGTTAAGTGCTACATTTGCTAACCAAAAAGTCTGCAGTTTAAATCCATCAGTCACTCCTTGGAAACTCTATGAGGCAGTTCTACTCTGACCTCTGGGGTCGCTATCAGTTGGACCTGACTCAACAGCAATGAGTCTTAGGTTTATTTCCACAAAGAAAACATTTTATCTTCTTTGTTTCATACCCACAGTACCCAGAAAAGTGTCAGACTTATAGAAAGCTCAATAAATATTGAATAAAGTAAAGGATTTGTTTTCATTCATTTATATTTTATCTCACCTCTCATAGATAACCATTCTTTTAAGTGGTATCATACCATTTTTATTGTTTTTAAATTTATTCATTTTTTTTAATTCAACATACTCCTTAAGAATCCTTTATGTACCTAATACCACTTTTTTCATTTTTATTAAAAACTCCTTATCTCCTCCTCTGCTTACCCTCTGATAACCACTAATCTGTTTTTGTTTCTATATATTTATCTATTCTGAGTATTTCACATAAGTGGGATCATACATTATTTGCCTTTTTTTGTCTGACTTTTCCTTTAGTATGGTATTTTCAGCTTCATTCATATTCTAACATGTTTCAGAACTTCATTTCTCTTTATAGCTGAATAACATTCCACTGTATGCATATGCCATATTTAGTTTATTCATTCATATGTTGATGGACAGTCACATTGCTTCTACTTTTGGCTGTTGCACATAATCATTTGTTCTTTTTGTTTGTTTTGTAATCATTTTTGTAAAATTCAGAGAATCCAACATACACAATATGAATCCTTAAAAAACTGCATCGGCCATAATTTAATCAAAATGTTAATAATCTCTTGTCCACCCAACCAAAACCCATTGCCATTGAGTCAATTCCAATTCATAGTGAATCTGTGACAGTGAAGTAATAATATATTTTATTAACATAATTCACACAGATTTCAAATAATTAGCCAAGCCAGCCAAGTGCCGTAAATTTTTCTTATACTTTTAACATTTATGTTTAAAAATATTGATTAAATTTCACCTTGTTTCAGGTCCAAAGGAAATCAAATCTTTACTTTATTATGTTATATCACATATTAGAGACTCTATATTCTCACTTAAGTTCATTTCTTGTGGAAGCTACCTTTTTACTTCACAAGAGGAAACTAATATCTCTTCATATTTGTAGAGAGAAAAAAACATATTAAGAGCTTGGCTGTTAATCAGATGGTCAGCCGATCAGCTGTTTGAATCTACCAGCTACTCCCTGGAAAGCCAATGAGGACATTCTACTCTATTTCATAGAGTCACTGTGAGTCTGAATTTGCATGACAGGTTTGGTTCTGATTTTGGTGTCTGTATACCTGCCTTGTCCCTGACGTCATCTAGGCTTCACATAGTCCTTGTATATAAAGTAGGATTAGCACAGACCATGAGTATTCAATTAAATCATCTCACTGTAGTGGCCACAACCAACTGAATCAGCAGTCAATAAGCAATTTAAAGGTAACTCTTTATGGTAGTTGACATATTGGAAGCTGCTCTTGTGGAATCAGGGAAAACTGTCAAATCGACGCCAGGCAATTATTCTCCCAAATGAACATCATGCAATATTTTATATCTTTTAACACCTATTTTTTAAAAGTAATATGCTATACATTTAAAAAGTATTTTTTTGTTACTAACAAGGTAAGTTGCCAATCCTGCAAACTTGTCTTTTTCTTTAATTTTTTGTAACTGTGTTCAAAAAGTTTTCTATTTTTTTGGTAAACATATTTTTGTAATTTCATACCAACAAACAAGTGTTAAGACAAAGTTAACTGATGTTGCAGCAAAACTAAATAAGAATAATTATGTTTTCTGTTACTTTTTCCTTTATTTCTAAGCTTGTTTAGATACTCCCTGTTTTAGGAAAATAAAAGGCATTTTATATATTGCAAGTACTGACAATTGCAGGCTAATCCTACAGTTGAAAACACTGAGGCAACAAAGGTCAAGGAAAGCCACCATGGAAAAACAATCTCAGATTACAGTACCATGTAGGTGGTTGTCAATATTTACCTTGAATTGGCAGTAAATCTCACAGCTGCTCATGTGTCCTGCTACAACTTCATCCAGAGAGTAACGGCTTCTCCTTTGCTTCACACCCATGTGTCTGTCAGTTTATCATAATTTGGGGGTTTGCATATTGCTGTGATAGTGGAAGCTACGCCATCAGAATTCAGATGCCTTCAGGGTTACTCCTGGAAAACAGGTTTCAGTTGAGCTTCCAGACCAAGTAAGACAAACTAGGAAAAAGGACTCAGTTGACCACTTTGGAAAAAAATTAGCTGATGAAAACTTTATCATTAACAGCAAGACAGTATCTGGCATAGTACTGGAAGTCAAGCCTTGAGGTTGGAAGACACTCAAAACATAGCGAGGGAAGAATTATTTCCTCAAGGCAGAGTCAAATATAATGACATAGACAGAGTCATGATTTCAGGACCTTAATTTCTTGGAAGTGGTGTGATTCAAGATGAGAAGAAACAGCTGCAAACATCTGCATGAACTATGAATCTAGGAGAATTGGAATTTGTTGGCAAATATAAAATGGAACACATAAACACCAATATCCTAGGCGTCAGCGAGCTAAACTGAACTAGGACTGGTGGTTTTGAATCAGACTGTCACGTGTTCTGCTCTGCCAGGACTGACAACTTGAAGAGGAACAGCATCACATTCACTGTCCAAAAAAAATAAATAAATAAAAAACCAATACCTATCTTGACAGTGCTGTCAGTGACAGTGTAGTATCCAAATGCCTACAAGGAAGACAAGTTAAAAGACTACTGTTCAAATTTTCTCACCAAACACTAAGGCCAAAGATGAAGTAACTAAAGATTTGTATCAGTTTTCCCAGTTAAAAATTGATCAAACGTGCAATCACAATGCATTGATAATTACTGGTGACTGGAATGCAAAAGTTGGAAAATAAGAATTAATAGCTGGAAAATATGGCCTTGGTGATAGGCTTTTAACCATTTCAAGAAGTAGCATTATAATCAGGAATCTATCATACTAAAGGAAGAAGCTCAAGATGCTCTGAAGGCATTGGCTGGAAAAAAAAAAAAGCCTCCAGGAATTGATGGAATCTCAAGTGAGATGTTTCAACAAACAGATGCAGTGCTGGAAGTACTCACCAACCTGGGCCAGGAAATCTGGGAGATAAGTACCTGGCCAAATGCCTGGAAGACATCCATATTTATTCCTGTTCTCAAGAAAGGTGATCCAGTTGAATGTAGAAATTATGAAAGAATATCACGCATGTCACGTGAAGTAAATTTTGCTGACGATCATTCAAAAGCAGCTTTGTCAGTATGTCAACACAGAACTACAAAAATTTGGGCCTGATTCAGAAGAGGGTATGGAACCGGAGATATCATAGCTGATATCAGCTGAATCCCAGCTGAAAGCAGAGAATACAAGGAGGATGTTTTATCTGTGTTTTGTGGACTATGCAAAGATATTTCACTCTGTGGATCTTAACAAATTATGGATGACACTGCACAGAAGAGAACTGCCAGAGCTCGTGAATAACTTGCACACAGATCAAAAGGCAGTTGTTCTGACAGAGCAAGGAAATGCCGTGCAGTTATAAGTCAAGAAAGGGGCACATCAGGTTTTGGTCCTTTCGCCATACCAATTCACACTTTATGCTGAGCAAGTAATCTGAAAAGCTGTACTACATGAAAAAGAAGAAGGCATCGAGATTTGAGTAAGACTCATTAGCAGCCTGTGACATGCAGATGACATAACCTTGCTTGCTTGCTGTATTTGAGGAGGACTTGAGACATTTACTGATGACGCTTACATAACAATATGAATTACAAATCAACATAAAACAAAACTGCTCACAAATGGACCAGTTAGCAGCAGCACAATAAACAGAGAAAAGATTGAGGTTGTCAGGGACTTTAGTTTACTTGGATTCACAATCAGCATCTATGGAAGCAGTAGTCAAGAAATCCAAAGACACATTGTGTTAGGCAGATCTGCTGCAAAATGGCTCCACAAAGTGTTGAAAAGCGAAGACACCACTTTGAAGAACAAGGTGCTCCTGATCCAAGCAACGGTATTTTCAATTGCTTCATATGCATGTGAAAGCTGGATAATAAATTAGGGGGACTGAAGAAGATCTGATGCCTTTGAATTGTGGTGCTGGTGAAGAATATTGAATACACCATGGATTGCAAAATGAGTAAACAAATCTGTCATGAAAGAAGTACAACCAGAATGTTTGTTGATCTCACACCAGATATTTTCCCATACTGTTAACACACAGAGAGAGACACAAACATACATAACTAAGTTACAAGTATGTTTATCAGACCCAGAGAAAACTATCCTGCCTCAGACCTACCCCTGCACCTGATTTTCATGGTTTTTTTTCTTTTCTTATGTGCAAAAGTCACTGATTTCAGTCAGATGAGAAACTAACTTATCAAACAGGTATGAGCAGAAGCCTCATCAATGCTACTTCTATCATTTTGCCTTTTTTGATTTTTTTACTTCTCTTTGGAACTTAAAAAGCATTTTGGATGTGCAAGAAATTAAAACATGAGAAGTAACATAGTTTTGAATTTGGTTGTGAGTGCCTTTATTTTTTACCCATTGATTCTGATTAAGGCAAAGTCCCTTTGAATTAAACAGAAGTTTCTGACTTCAACATACAAAAGTATTTACATACATTTTGGGCTAAAACTTTTCCAAGAGACACTTGCTCTTTGAAGACTAACTGATCCACCTGAAATTCTTGAAGTTGAAAATGTAACAGGTAAGCGGAGAAAGTATGAACAGGTTACCTAAGCTGAAACAAGGTAACACTCATGAAACAGTTTCCTGTACATGTATTGCTACAAAAGAGTTGCCTTTTATCATTTTCGTCTCCTCTTTGCTACTCTAAACCACTTAACTAATTCAAAGGGTTCACAGAAGTTTGCGGCAGACATAATAAAGTTTATTTAATGTTTCAACAGCAAGCTTTTGAAAAGCATAGATCCAAATCATGTGTTTTGCTCAATGCCACTACATAATTTATATTATTTGTTAGGATTATTCTAGGGGCCCAGAAAGAATTATTATGAGCATTATTTCTAATACAGAAGAACAAGTATTTCTTAGTATCTCATGCTATGATGATATATAGAATAGTAACAAGCACTGACAATAAAATATCCAAAATATAAAAGATCGGTGTAGTCACTGCCACAGAATTGATTCTGACTTTCAGTGACCTTATAGGACACAGTAAAACTTCTCCATAGAGTTTCCAAGGAGTTCCTGGCAGATTTGAACTGCGACTCTTTGGTTAGCAGGCATAGCATTTAACCACCATGCCACCAGGGTTTCCAAAAATAGTGTACATATTTTTATTCTAATAGTTACAGTTCAACTGGGATTTCTAGAAATTCTTAAAGGCAGAACACTGCTTCTTAACCAGTTTTGGGTTTTTTTCTGTTTGCTTTGTTCTTTGGCTTTTTTGTTCCCCAGTAGACATTTGTTAATGCCTAGAAACTTCACATATGTCGTAACTGGGAAAGTGGGGTTGCTACTGGCATAGAGTTGGTAGTGTCCAGAGATGCTGCTTACATCCTACAATATTGTTCCCTATACCAAAAAAATTATCAGATTCTAAATTCCAGTAGTACCAGGTTTAAGACATTCTAATTTACAAAATAAAATAGTAAAATTTCACCATAAATACTCTTTTTAAAAATATTTTTTCCATTGTATGTTTTTCCACTTAATTGAGACTGCAGTAAATTAAAGTATAAAAATAGATTTGATATAAAGTAAAGCCTTACAGCGAAACACAAAATTTATTTTTTAAATAACTATAATATAAAGTGAATTTTATGTTAGGAAAAAATAAACCTGAGCTCTAATATGTAGGCACCCTCATACTCTTCCACCCTTAGGATCCATATAATATATTCATAATTTTTTTCTTAAAGAAATTATATTGTGAAATAAATGATAATTGTGTTTCATATTATATTATGTATTTCCTTAAAAGAATACAACATATTTTATGATATCCCTTTCTGGGTTGATATCTGGTAGCTCTTGCCTTCATTCTAGTCTTTGGTTCTTATTCAGTGTTGCTGGTTTTCTAACCAAAGTACTCTCTTTAGTACTTCTTGTAATTTTGGTTTGGTTTTTGCAAATTCTCTAACTTATGTTTATCTAGAAATGTCTTAATTTCCCATTATATTTTGGAGACAGTTTTGCTGGATATATAATTCTTGGCTGTCCATTATTTTTCCTCTAAGGTTCATATGTGTCATCCCATACCCTTCTTGCCTGCATGGTTTTTGCTGAGTAGTCCACACTTAGTCTTACTGACTCATCTTTGTAGATTTTTTTTTTGTTTATTCCTAGTTGATTTTAAAATTTTCTCCTTATCTTTTAGTTTTGTCAAGTTTGATCATACAACATATCTTTATGTCTTCTTTCAGGATCTACCTTGTGAGGATTTGATGAGCATCTTGGACAGTGTCTCATCTTTCATAATATCAGGGAAGTATCCGTCAATAAACTTTCAACAGTTCTCTTTGCATTATCTGTTATGCTCCCATGTTCTGGGACTTCAATTAGATGTAAATTATTCCTTTTCATAGAGTCCCACACAATTTTTAGTGTTTATTCATCTTTAATGTTGTTTTATCTGATTTTTCTTCAAATATGCTAGTATCAAGTGCTTTATCTTCTGTTTCACTAATTTTGCCTTCCGTTACCTCAATTGTGCTCCTTCAACTTTCTATTAATTCATCTAATTCTTTAATTTTATCATTAATCTGTTGAATTTCATCATACTGTCTCTCAGTGGTTTTTTGCAGCCTTTCAATTGGTCATTATGCTCTGCAGCAACTTGCCTGATCTTCTTCTTCATCTCTACAAAAGTTCTAAATACTAGTCTTTTGTATTCTACCTAATTACAGGAAGTTCTCTTCACATGGAAAATTTCTTGAGTGTTTTCAGAGCTTTCTGAAGCCTTCATGATCAGCCTCTTATGTGATTCAATGTTGATTGTTGTGTCCAAGCCATCAGTATTCATTTATTTTATGTTTGTGTATTATGTTGTAGCTTCTAGTTTTGTTTTGAAATGTCCAGAAAAGCTGGTTGCCAGTTCAGTTATTGTTGACTTTGAGGCTCAAATGTCCTGTCACGATGTAGTTAGAGCTGTTAGTAAGCATGTGAGCCTAGGCAACCATTTATTTTTCTTGGATATATTCAACTTATGTATCTGAGGTTCAGGCTATTCCTTATAATTCTAGATGGGCAGCAGTGATTGGTGTAGGCACAGGTATCTGATTGCACATGCTAAGAAAGGCAAGTACATGTACAGCAGTACGTGGGTGTCCCTGTTCTATAATGCAGGTAGGTAGACAGGTTTTTCTGCAAAGCTATGGACCTTAAACATTGTATATAGAGGTGAGGGGCATTCAAGGTTCATAGACCTAGGCTAAGGAACATTTTCCTTCTCTGAGTTTCTGGATTAGTGAGCCAGAATATTATTTATTTATTTTCCCACCCCTGTTTATTAAATTATTCCCTCTGTAAGCTTGGGAGAATGTCTGTAGGCATGAGTAAGAAAGAGGTCCTACTTCCTTTCCAGGAAAAGTGTTAGTCTCTAGAGCCGGGTATCTTGCATAGAAGGGAAGGGAGAAGCACAGGGGAAAGGGAGAGAAGTTTATCCTGAAGGAAAGTTATAGATCTGTGTGAGTTAGGTTAGATGCAAGGGATTTAGCTATTAAATGTCAGTCCTGTTTTTCATTGATTCCAGAGGTATGAGTGGCTTCTGCTGCTTTGTCTCTCTCACTGTGGAATATCGCTTCCTCATGTCACACCTCCCCTCACCGTGTTTTCTGCCACCAACCCACCTGCAGAGTGCTGAGTCCCACCAGATCAATTCTGGCCAGTCCTAGGTACTTCTGGACCTACCTTCCCTTTTCTGAATCTCGGTCCATTTTCTCAACTTTACCACTGATGCTCAGGGCTGCTAAAATGTCACACATAATCAGTTCATTGATGGGGGTAGTGTTTGTTGTTAGAGGGATCACAGAAAGTGTCTAACTACTTTGCCATCCTAGCCTCACCTCAGAATAGCACATTTTAAAGATTCATAAATACTTATAAGTTTGTAATGATGAAACATGAGTCATTTTCTAACATCTGTATGAAAACATTAGGCATTAAGAGACAAATGACTGTGTGAAAATATAGCTGAGTTCAGATGGAAGCTTGACTTAAACATTTTGAGTGACACAGACACTAAATGGATTATAAGGCTATAGTAGCAAAATTTTACTGAATATAGGACAGATTTTTCTAGATACAATCACAGCTAGCCAGACAAGTGCTATCGAGTCAATCACAATAGAATGAATAGTAAACCTCATATTTAGCATTTTGAAGTCTAAAGATTACTCATAAATAAATAATGAGCATGTATAAATTGGACAAAGGTCCCTAGAATTGCCTGTAATATACAACTGCCTTTCTGGGTTGCTTCAGTCAGTTGTTTTAACAAAATTTATTAAGATTATAATGTATACCTAGCTCAATCTAGGTGCAAGAGTTTTAAAATGTAATTCATTTATTCCTGATATTGTGGATTAAACAATCTAATCATTTACCTTGCTTCATGGAATTTAAAGTCTAATGAAAGACTGAAATACATAAGCAAGTGATTAAATACAGTAATGACTGTCATGATGGCCAAAAAAAAAAAAAAAAAACCCACAGATATGAGCATATCCATGAGTAATATAAACCAAGTCTTGGAGGTCATGGATGGCTCATCAAGTAAGTTGTATTTAAGTGTAAACTTGAAGAATAAACAGGAGTCAGCCATTGGTGGAAAGCAGCCATAGAGGGAAGGAAAGAGAAAATATTCTAGACAATTTCTGGTGTACTAAATGTTGTAAAGATCTTCTTCTACCTTGAAATCAGAATATACGTCTTAAATACAATATGCATAATCTGACACCTGAGGGTTGCCATGAGTCGGATCTGACTCGAAGGCACTTGGCTTGGCTGGAGGGTAAATTCAGAATTGGAAATCTGTGAATATAAATGTGCATGTGAGGGCCTGTGGGGGAGGGGGTTGTTCTGTAAGAGCACAGAAACCAGGCTGAGGAGTGTCAAGCGATGATGCAGGAGAGGCAAGTATGGGCAGAGGCCGAAACAGAACTGTTGTTAGTCAGCACCTAGTTGAATCCAGCTCATGGTGACCACGCTTGTGAATAGAACCACTCCACAGGGTTTTTAAGGTTGCGATCTTTTAGAACAATATCCCTAGGCATATCTTGTAAGGTGCCTCTAAGTTGCTTGGAATGGCCAACATTTCCATTGATAGTTGGGTTCTTAACTGTTTTGTCACTCCAGAACTCCTGAGCCCAAATTAGTGAGACACATTAATGATTGAATGGTTTACCCTAAAAGGAATGTGAAATGTTAAAGGTTTTAAATGGAATTATATAACCATGTTTGGAAAGCAACTAGTAATATGGTGGAACAGGGAGTGAAAATGGAAAAATATATATGCGTTTCAAAGGCATCATTAAAAGTTGCTGGTTGAATTTTGGGACAATAGAAACAGACAAATACTTTGACTTCTCATCTTGTTTTTTTTTCTATGATATTTAAATCTCTACATGTAGATTTTAATTCAAAAGCAAACAAAAGTTAGGTCACAGATAGCAGTGGAGTAGGAAGCTCCAAGAATTGTTCTCTCCAGTGAAACAACTACAAAATTATTAATAAAACATTTTGTATCCATTTTTATGAACTTTGAAGTGTTGTATTTTACATTTACAACATATCTTAATTTATATTAGGCATGTTTCAAGTATTTGATAACCAGACTTATGTAGAGCTTAGATTTAAAAGGTATTCTTCCAAGTACCTGGCACACATTCTGTATGCCTGTTTCATTTTTTTTCTCCACAGAAAGGATTATCAGTAGATTTTCAGGAAATCTTTCACTTACAATTCAAATGGTTCTTAAAAGACATGATGAGTGAATACTTGACAAATTCAAGTGTCTAGTCATGCAATCAGAAATAAAAATTATGTTAAAAAAGCCACCTAGTTGACAGCTATTATTATAAGATGTCACTTAAAATAGGAATCCAAAATGGGGGAAAAGAATCTACTCTTTAGAAGTACTTCAGTTAATTAACTCCCAAATAAATGATGACTTGTTATGGACTGATTTGTGTTCCCCCAAAATATATGTTGTAAATTCTAACTCTATATTTGTGACTGCAATCCTTTTAGAAATAATGTTTTCTTTGTCATGTTAATGAGTCCATAAAAGGTCAGGGTGTATTATAAACCAACACAGGAGTAGTTTAGATGCAGAAGCAAACAAGCACAAATAATGGGAAAGATAGATGGAACATGACAATCTACAAGGAATCTAAGAAGAAAAGCTGAAAAGAAACAAGGACCTTCCTCCAAAGTCAACAGAGGGGGAAAGCCTTCCCTTGCAGCGAGTGCCCTGAATTTGTGTTTTAGTCTCCTGAACTGCGAGAAACTAAATACCTATTTGTTAAAGCCAGTCAGTCACTTGTGATTTTCTGTTATAGCAGCACTAAGAAACTAAAACACTTATATTTAAAGGAAGTTTGTAGATTGTTTTTGGCCCTCTCCTGTTCTATTTCTCAACATATGAATTTTATATACGCACCAATTTGTGTGCATATGATTAAGATAAAGTGGAAGAGAGGAAACAATATAACTATCATTTCTTTGATGTAGTGTAACCAAGAGGGAGAATCGAGGTGGGGGGGGGGGGCAAAAAAAAAAAAAAAACTTGGTTTGTCCTTTTGAAAGGACGATTTGGATGCACTTGCCACTTTTTAATCACAAACTGTTTAGCGATCATCATTCTCTACTGAATTTCATCTTCCCCAACTAAAGGTATACAAAACTGCTCCTTTGTAAACAGTATTATTTTCAGTTTAAGGATCATTTCTTAACACACTGGGACTATTTGATGAGTTAACCATAGAAAACACAATACGATCTGCAGAAGGCCCTGACACAAAACTGTAATAGCCTAACTGAGTAGTAATGACAGTTCATGGAATGATAGGAGTTTATATCCACCAGAGGTCAACAGAACTCTTTGCCAAACAAGATTCCCAAGTATTTTTTAATCAAGTTGTAAGGTTATGCTCCAACTGAGATTCGTTACTTTAAAGATGATAACATGCTGGAAACATCTTACACAGATGAGGCTTGAATGAACCCTGAAATTTCAGCTGTTGAATTTATGTTGCTGTATTTATTAGAAGGGCTAGAGGAAGAAGGGAGGTGTTAATAAAATATTTCTCTTGCCTTTTTCTTTTGAGTAGACCAATGTATTTATTAAAATTTTTTTTTCCTATTTTATTGCTGTATTTGGATTCTCTTTATTGACATCTGAGGCATTTATTCTTATCCATGATTCATTGAAATGTGTCAATGACAAATTGCTTATAAAAGACTTAGTGGATTATACTGAAAGGAAACGTGTACCAAACCCAAAGAAAGCAAACCCAGTGCATTGAGTAAAATTGCCCTATAGTTTCCATGGAGTACCTGGCAGATTTGAACTGCTGATCTTCTGGTTAGCAGACATAGCTTTTAACCACTACACCACCAGGTTTCCAACAAGTATACAGTGATGTTTAAATGATGTCAGCTCCAATAAGCCCATCATTTTGTCACTTATCTCATGTACACTCAGGTGCACATGTATGTCTGTATTTATAGTCACTTCTTACCTAGAGTTTACATTTTGTATACTAATATATTTTTTATGTCCTTTCTCTAGGCATTGTATTAGGTTGTGATTAATCAGGTAATAACCTCTTGATTGAGTCAATTTCTTTGGCTTTTGATTGGAAGTCTCTGCAAATGAAAAGAAAATATGTCTCCCTGTGAAAATCATGGTGAAACAAATACTAAAATTGTTTAAGAAATTCCCTGAGAACCTTCCACCCACTGAAGGGCACGCACAGAGATCAATTCTCTAGGGTAGTTATAGCTGCTATGGTACCAGGAGGGAAGACTGAATCTTTCTTTGAGCCTCAATGTCTCCAAGTAATTGGCATTTTTAGACAACTCATATCAACAACTGTTATTAAAAAAATAGACTTCCTCATGGCAAAGTGCGAATTTTCCTCCATTGAAAATGTTGCTTCTAGGCATCCAGTGGAAACTATGAATCACAATAGTTGGAACTGAAACCAGTTACGGAGATGGTACAGGACCAGACAGGATTTCATTCTGTTGTGCATGGGTATTCCACGAGATGGTGGGCTACTTGAAGGCAGCTAACAAAAGCAACAACAATGTTTGCCCTATGAAAAAAGAGATCAATGAAAAAGTAGGAAAATATTCCTTTGTTGGAACAAAAACTGACTCATTTTGTCCAGTAAAGGGCTCAGGCCATGGTATGATCATATGTTAAAATAGAAATGAAGGATTTGCCATTTTTTTGTTTCTCATTGATCTCTGAGAAACAGAGATATCAACAGTAACGTATCTCCCTAACCTATGTTATGTGACATTGTGGAATTAAGCTTAAACTCTGACATACAATAGGTAGCAACCCAGAAGAGACCTAAGAGGCAGAAAGGGTAGTTGCACTAAGAAATTCAGTTTGCATGGTAGCTTCCAGAACAAAGCATAAATAAAAAACGTTGAAGCTTCTCTACTTGAGTATAAAGGATACTGTTTCTTTGTTTGTTTGATATCTCTCATTTTTAAGGTGTCTTTAAAAATATAAAAAGTAGAACATATGTTTTATGCATCCATCAATCAATTTAATTAATGTTTGCAGCTCCAATTCCATCTTAATATCATTCTGTTTAAGCAAATAGGAAATAGTGAATTGTAAAAATTATGCTAGCCATCTGGAACATTCTGTACTTAATCCTTATGACATCTGCCTGTTTCCTGTTTGGAACGAAGAATATGGAAGAAGGAAGACAGTTATTAAAGCGCTTTAGGTAATATTTAGTTTTTTTTTTCTTCCTTTGGTACAAATCATTAAGTGTACATAAAATATGTATATTTTTATCTTATACAATATAGCACTTCTTGAGGTGAATGAAATATGTTCAAGTATAATACTTAGAGTCCTAGATGCATACTAAAATTTTTATTCTTCATTATTTTCACGTCATGTAGAAAAAAGTCATGGAAACATAAAAGTCTTCAGGACATTATAACCAAAATATCCTAGTTGCACCCAAAGCTTCCATGAGGTGTGGAAAGAGGAATTTGATGTCTATCATTTGTTTATACTTCCAGGATACTTCTGGAGAAATTAAAACACACACACACACACACACACAAAATGAGTCCCACTGCCACTTATGCATAAATTAGACTCCATAGTATTCAAAATGAAAATACTTTTATTACCTTTTTGCTAAAGTAATAGAAGCTTTATTTTTTTGAGCAGGTTACTCATAGTTATAGAGTAAAATACCTCTCCACGTAATCTTATTTGTTGGAAAACGCTTTTATTCATCCACATATGCACAAAACTAATGACAGAAATAAATTCTATATGTAAGCCATGTACACACACACACATACACACCCTGGTGATATAGGGGTTAAGTGCTGTAGCTGCTAACCAAAAGTTTGGCAGCTCAGTTCCAACAGGTGCTCATTGGAAACTATATGCAGCAGCTATGAGTCAGAATCAATGCAATGGTAACAGTATATATTAGTCCTGGTTAAGAGTTTGGCTGCTTACCAAAAGGTCAGCAATTCAAATCCACCAGCTGGTCCTTGGAAACCCTACACAACAGCTTTACTTTGTCCTGTAGAGTCACTGTGCCTCAGAATCACTTGACAGCTACAGATTTGGTTTTGGTTTTTGATACATTTCTATATTTACTCATGAGTAGAAACAAAACTTGAAGTGCCTTGACTTTACATTTCAGATTATCACACTAGATTAAAAACAAGGCTACCTATATCTCAAAGACACAGAAATGTAGAACATAAATAAAACCAGAAAAAGAAAACCTGCCATTGAGTCTATTCCAACTCACAGTGACCTCGTAGAACTGCCCTCACAGAGTTTCCAAGGAATGTCTGGCAGATTCAAACTGATGACCATTGGTTAGCAGATGTCACACTTAACCACCATACCACTAGGGTTTCCAGAACATAAATAGATAAATAACATTATAGCAGACAAATATTAAACAAATTAATGAAAGCAATTGGAACTTACAAATGTTTGACACAATACGCTTTAAGAAAAAAGCTACTAATGATAAAGATGTTCACTGTATAGTTACTAAATATCCATTTCACGAGCAGTAGATAACAGTTTTATACTAAGAATCATAGACTTCAGTAATAAAATCAATGAGATTACAGATTAAAATTAAATACATCATATAATTAAGACTTTTTCCCACACCTCTTTTTGATAAGTAGGAGACAACAGTGGAAAAGATATAGAAGATTTGAAAAAAAAAAAAAAGATAGCAGGTGTTACCTAAGATAGGCCAACAGTAAGAGAATAACAAAATGAAGACCTTTCACCAGAACTAATCAATGAACTGCTCTTACCACAAAAAAAAAAAAAAAAAAAAAAAACAACTGTGAACTAAGCTTACTTTGTTACAGACAGGTGCCTTAGCAGACTGGAATGTATTAGTAGATCACACTTTGATTAGCACTGGCCTAAAATAATCCAATGAATAAATAGAAACCTTAGTGGCTGCTAACCAAAAGCCCCACAGTTTTTATGCACTAGTCACTCCTTGGAAACTTCATGGGGCAGTTCTCCTCTGTCCCATAAGGTCACTATGAGTCAGAACTGATTCCACAGCAGCTAATTTGGTTTCGACTTAAGGTATAAACAGACCACTCAACAGCCACCAACTGATTAGCACATACCCTTTCAGTTCACTGAGTGTTACAAAATTAGGAGTGTAGGATGTCATAATACAAAAGTAGTAAAACATAATTTAACATATAATTCATCTATTTGACTGTTAAAAACCATACTTCTAATAATCTCTATTATCAAAGAAGAAATTATAATGAAATGTAGGAAACCATCAGGACAAATATTAGAATACCATTATGAAAATTTAATCTGTATTTATAGAAGATGTTTAGCTTCAAATATTATATATAGTAACAGAAACGGAATATCAAGGCCATAGGAGTCTATGATATTAGAGAAAAACAAACAGAAACACAAGTATAAGAAAGTAATAAATGCATACATAAGTACAAATGAATGACATGGAAAAAAAAGGTATGCCCTTAAAACAGAAACTATTGTCATCCATTTGGATCCAACTCATGGCAATCCTATAGTACTAAGTAGAACAACATCACAGAATTTCCAAGAAGTGCCTGGTGTATTTGAACTTCAACTTTTTGGTTAGCAGCCAAAGCATTTAACTACTACACCACCAGGTTTTCCTTAAGAGATTATAAAAGCCATAAAGAAGTCTCTGAAAAGACCAATAACTTTCACAAGAAACCTCTGGAATAATGATGAAAAAAAAAAAGAGGGGCGAGAGATAACACATTAAAATTACTGTGACTAGAAAAGAAATAATGTAAAACTTTAAAAGCAAATATTATACACAATTTTATAAAATTTACTGATATGTTTGAAATATCAGTAAAGTGGACCATTCCTAGAATCACAAATGTCAACAAAACTAATTCCAGTAGTCCTGGTGAATTGGGAAGCCCTGGTGGTGTAGTAGTAAAATGTCACAGCTGCTAACCAAAAGTTCAGCAGTTCACATCTACCAGGCACTCCTGAGACATACTATGTGGCAGTACTACTCTGTCCTATAGAGTCACAATGAGTCAGAATCAACTTGACAGTGGTGGGTTTGGTTTTTGATTTTTGGTTTGGTGAATTTAAATATTAAACAGTAAAGATATTAAATGATAAATTGCATAATTTCTAAAGAAGAAAGCATAAAAAAAAGTATAACATTTACACCTTTGGATTTCCACCAGAAACCTAAAGCTAATTTAAAACAGAAAATTTACACATATTCAACAATTTTATAAATGCAGAGACAAAATAAAAACAAAAATATATGGTCAACTCCATACATTTTGAATGATTATTTGATAAAATTTCAGCATGTATTTAACTTATAAATAATTTTAAATTTAGGACTAAACTGAGGCTTCCTCAGTATCTTAAAGGTGTATTATTAAAAAACCTTATAAGAAGTCACCACGAGTCAGATGTGACTCGATGTCTTGTCTGGCTGGCTGTAACAAGTACATTATTCAATGCTGAAACATCACCTTAAAAATTCAGAATAGGGAGTGGGGCCAAGATGGTGTACTAGACACACATCTTCTCAATTATCTGTCAGAACTAAGGCCTGGATTGATAATTGAATAGAGCACTCTGGACACTCAGGGAGTCTTACAATATGGCATAGGGTTGTCAGATAGGACTATGTGCCACTAAATTGGAAACTACCTCTCTCTAGTATGAGGCAGCACACACTGAGCACCACTCTTGCTGACTCATGGCTTGAGAGGACTTCAGGTAGTGATGCCACCTTTGGTATCTGGGAGGTGGGGGATGGACACGAGGGGGCAAACACACTGAATCGAGACAGTGCATACAGTAGCCACATTTCCAGAGACCAGCTGCTGTATGAGGGTACCACTGCCCTTCCACCCTCTCTTTTTGGAGCTCTCCATAGATTCTGCTGTTTTGGTGGCATGAAGGGCAGCTCAGCCAGGATGCCATCTTGGTCAGCTGGGAGGCAGAGTCACCCAACTAGAGGTCTCAGCAGGGGCTAATTCCCAAGCTGAGAGGAAGTACCAGGTTGAAAAGAGGTTATCCAGCAGAAAGGCTGTGTTTAGTGCAGTATTACCTTATGGGTGGGGACCAGCTAAGGATGGCAGCAAGGTCGTAACCCTTCCCTACTTTGAACTTTGTAATAGCATCTGGGTATGGCTTAAAAGGTGCTTCCATTGTCGGCTGGAAGGTGGGGTATGGCCTACCCCTCCTGATTGTCTGACTGACTTTGGCAGGTAATGGACGGCTTCCAGCTTTTTAAAATATGACTGACTGTGGAAATAACTGCTGGGCAGCCCAGTAGCATCTCTTCCAGTCTTTACTGATCCACATCATAGAGTCAGTTGATGGCCCTGCAGTAACTCTGTAGCTAGGGTTTCATCATTGCCAGCCAGGAGATGGTGCTTGCCGCCCCAGAGAGTCCACTGGGGCCAGTTACTAGAGTACACAGAGGCAGCTGATAACCAACTGCCTTCTGAGAACTATGCCTCAGCTCCTGTTGAGGTAACACTAGAGAAAAATAGCCTCTAGATTCTTCAAAGGCAACAAACCATTGCTAACTATTTGAAGAAAGTCCATCATTGCTCTGGAAAATTCCCAAAATAAAGAATTAAAAAATTTCCAAGATGAAGAAGTCTTTCTGAAACTATGACAGATCGAGTACAAAAGAATTGCACATAGAGCCCTCCTAGGGATTAAACAAAATGCAGTAGAGCAAAATTAAAAATTAAACAAGCTATTTGAGCTGATGGAACATCAATGACCCAAAGTCCAGCAGACCAATAACAAAATTTCAGAATTATAAAATTCAATTCAAAGCAAAAAGAGCAGAATTGAGGAGATAGAAGTCAAACTTAGTAATCTTGAAGACATAGCAACTGACACTAGCCTTTATGAGGAGAAATCAGAGAAAAGAAATAAGAAAAATGAAGAATTAAGAAACATGTAGGACTCTATGAAGAGGAATAATCTATGATTAATTGGAGTTCCTATACAGACAGGGATAGCTGAAAACATAGAGAGTATTGTTGTTGAGTTGCAGATAGAAAACTTCCCTGAAATCATGAAAGAGGAGAACATAGATATCCAAGATGTGTCTCAAATTCCACAAAAACTGGACCCCAGAAGAAAGACACCAAGACATATTATAATCAAGTTTAATAAAATGAAACACAAAAATATTTTCTTAAAGGCAATGAGACTCAAAGCAACGCTAACCTTCAGAGGAAAGCGCTGTGAGATGACACATTCAAAGTCTTGCAGGAGAAAAACTTCCAACCAACAATTATATATCCTGCAAAATTGTCTCCTAAACATGAAGATGAAATTAAAACATTCACAGAAAAACAGAAGCTTAGAGACTTTGTAAAAACCAAATCAAAACTACAAGAAATACTGAGAAAAGCTCTTTGTTTAGAAAAACAAAACCATTAAGTGTGTATTTAAGGAGGCAAAACAGGACACAGCATCCAATAATCTATTCAGTCAGGGCAGTCACGAAACACAGTCAAAGCTACAATATTAAAAGAAGGAAACCAACGATCATATCGCAAAAACTATGACACCAGCACACCAAAAAGAGGGATATGCTACAGTAGCTATATTTCATTCAGATGCAGAGGAAGTTCAAAAGATATGCAGAAATTAAAATTAGATTTTAACTTAGAATAATATAAAGTTTCTTAGGAGTAGCCACAAAATACAATAACAATGCAGTATATCAAAACAAGAAATTTAATACAGGAGCCTCAACAAACCCAAAACCTACACTGAAAAAGATGAAAAATCAATATATAAAGAAGAATGATGCAGAACAGAATATTAAGAGCAACAGAGAAAACACCAACACAAAAACAAATACATAAAACTGACAGCACTAAACACATATCTATCAATAATTACACTCAATGTAAATTGACTGATGCCCCAATAAAAAAACAACAAGTGACATCCTGGATCAAAAGACATGACCCTGAATTTCCTTATTATAATATTGCAGTTTTTGGCTTGGTTTGATGAAGTTTTGTGCCTTCCTTAGCTATAATATCACATTAAAAAAGGGATACACTACAATAGTTACAGTTGTTTTTTGATGCAGTGACAGTTTCTGACTTCTAAAATGATTAAAATTGATTTCAATAATTATACATTAAAGGGGATTGGGTATGTAGCCATGGAACTAATTAACAATAAATCATTTGAAATCAAAAATCACAATACAGGAGTCTCAATAAATATAAAATCAAAACTCATGCCATCCATAAAGAAAAATGTCCCAGGACAGATTAATAAGAACAACAGAGAAAACACCAACAGGAAAATAAACATATTGCAATGACATCACTAAACACATATGTATTAATAATCACATTAAATGTCAATGGACTGAACTCTCCAGTAAAGAGACAGCGAGTGATATCGTGGATCAAAAGACATGAGCCATCTATATGTTGCTTACAAGAAATACATCTTAGAATTAAGGATATGAACAAGTTGAGAATTAAAGGTTGGAATAATATATATCAAGCTATTAATACACAAAAAAGAGCAGATGTGGCAATATTAATCTCAGATAAAATAGATTTTAATGTAAAGTCCACTATTATGGACAAGATGGTCACTATTTATTGCTGAAAGGTTTAATACTCAAGCAAGACTTAACAATATTAAATATTTATACACCCAATACCAAAGCACCTAAATACATTGAACAAATACTGACAACATTGAAAAATGAAATTGATCATTCCACAATAATAGTTGGAGACTTTAACACTCCCCTTTCAGTTAAGGATAGATCATCCAGAAAAAAGCTCAGTAAAGATACAGAAGATCTTATTACAACAATCAACCAACTTGACCTTATTGACATATACAGATCTTTTCATCCATCAACAGATAAATATACCTTCTTCTCCAAAGCACATGGAACATTCTCCAGAATAGACCATAAGTTAGGTCATAAAACTATTCTCCATAAAATCCAAAACATTGATTTATTGCAAAGTACCTTCTCGGACCACAAAGCTATAAAAGTTGAAATCAATAACAGAAAAGTCATAGGTAAAAATTCCAACTTGTGGAAACTGAACAATGCTTTACTCATAAAGCATTGGGTTATAAAAGAAATTAAAGACACATTAAAGAAATTTATGGATTCAAATGAGAATGAAAACACATCCTACCAGAATTTATGGGATACAGCAAAAGCAGTGCTCAGAGGTCAGTTTATCTCTATAAATGCATACTTCCAGAAAGAAGAAAGAACGCGAATTAAAGAATTAACCTCACAGCTTGAACAAGTAGAAAGAGCGCAACAAAAAAACCCCTCAGGCACCAGAAAAAAACAGATTATAAAAATTATAGCAGGACTAAATGAATTAGGGAATAGAAAAACAATTGAAAAAATTAACAAAACCAAAAGTTGGTTCTTCGAAAAGATCAACAAAATTGAAAAACCTTTGGCTAAACTTACAAAAGAAAAACAACAGAAGATACAAATAACCCAATTAAGAAATGAGTTGGGAGATGTTACAACAGACCCATCTGAAATAAAATATATCATAACAGAATACTATGAAAAGCTATACTCTGACAAGTTTGAAAACCTGGGGGAAATGGACAAATTTCTGGATTCATATGACTCACCAAGATCATCACAAGGAGAAATAGATCAATTTAATACATCTATCATAAAGGAAGAGATTGAGGAAGTCATCAAAAATCTACCAACCAAAAAAGTCCTGGCCCTCATGGCTTCACTGGAGAATTCTACCAAACTTTTAGAGAAGAATTAACTCCAATACTAATGAGGCTATTTCACACCATAGAAAGAGATGAAATACTTCCAAATTCCTTCTATGTAGCCAGCATAACCCTGATACCCAAACCAGGGAAAGACCCCACAAAAAAAAGAAAATTACAGACTAATATCACTGATGAATCTAGTTGCAAAAATCTTCAACAAAATTCTAGCCAATAGAATTCAACAGCATATAAAAACAATCATTCATCGTGATCAAGTTGGTTTCATTCCAGAGATGCAAGCCTGGTTAAACATCAGAAAAACAATTAATGTAATCAACCATTAATAACCATTAATTTAATTTATTTAATTATTAATTTAATTAATGTAATCAACCATTAATAACACAGAAGATAAAAATCACCTGATTTTGTCAATTGATGCAAAAGGCATTTGACAAAGTTCAACATCCATTCATGCTTAGAACTCTCAGAAAAATAGGAATAAAAGGGAAATTCCTCAATATAATCAATAGCATCTATGCAAAGCCAACTGCTTTCATCATCCTGAATGGTGAAAGACTGAAACAATTCCCTTTGAGAACAGGAACTAGACAAGGATGCCTGCTCTCACCACTTCTATCCAACATTGTCCTAGAAGTTTTAGCCAGAGCAATTAGACAAGACAAAGAAATAAAAGGCATCCATATTGGCACTGAAGAAGTAAAGATTTTCCTCTTTGCAGATGATATGATTGTTTATACAGAGAATCCAAAGAAATCCATAAGTTAACTATTGGAGCTAACAGAAGAATTCAGCAAAGTATCAGTATACAAGATAAACATAACTAAATCAGTGGGATTCCTTTATACCAACAATGAAATTATTAATCAAGAAATCACCAAATCAATTCCATTTACTATAGCCCCCAAGAAGATAAAATACCTAGGAATAAATCTAACTAGAGAAATAAGAGATCTTTACAGAGAAAACTACAAGACATTGTTACAAGAAACTAGGAGGGACTTACATAAGTGGAATAATCTGCCCTGTTCATGGATAAGAAGACTCAATATTGTAAAAATGTCTATTTTGCCCTAAGCATTCTACTTATATAATGCAATCCCAATACAGATTCCATCGATATTTTTTAATGAGATGGAGAAACAAATTGTCAGCTTTATTTGGAAAGGGAAGAGACCCCCAATAAGTAAACACTATTGAAAAAGAAGAACGTGCTGGGAGGCCTCTCACTACCTGACTTTAAAACCTATTACACTACCACAGTAGTCAAAACCAGCCTGGTATTGGTACAAAAAGAGACATAGAGACCAACAGAACAAAGTAGAGACCTCAGAGATGCCACCATCCTCTTATGAACAGCAGATATTTGACAAAGGTCCTAAGATTTTGAACTGGGGTAAGAACAGTCTCTTTAACAAATGGTGCTGGTATAATTGGATATCCATCTGCAAAAAATTGAAACAAGACCCATATCTCACACTTTATACAAAAATCAACTCAAATTGGATAAAAGACCTCAATAGCCAAGCCAAGCCAAAGCTAAAATGATAAAGCTCATCCAAGATAAGATAGGGTCAACAATGGATGTTTTAATATGCAATATAGACAAACTTCAAAATCTGACAAACAAAACACATTCATCAGAAGAGAAAATAGATAAATAAGAATTAATAAGAATCAAACACTTCTGCTCATCCAAAGACTCCATCAAAAGAATTAAAAGACCACCTACAGAATGGGAAAAAATATTTGGCAACTCTATGTCAGACTGATGCCTGATCTCCATAATCTATAAGGTTCCACAAAATATCAATAAGAAAGACACAAATCATCCAATTAAGCAATGGGCAAAGGAGATGGACAGACACTTCTCTAAAGAGGAGATCCAGGCAGTCAAAAAACACATGTAGACATGTTCATAATAGCTGGAGAGTTCAACATTCCACTTTCAGTAATGGATAGATCATCCAGAAAAAGGCTCAGTAAAGACACAGAAGATCTTCTTGTGATAATTACGGAACATTTTCTAGAACAGATGATGTGTTAGGACATAAAGCAAGTCTCAACAAAATCCATACCATTGAATTATTGCAAATCATCTTCTCAGATCACAAAGCCATAAAAGTTGAAATAAATAGCAGAAAAAAAAAGATAGTAATTGGAACTCATGAAAAATGAACAACACCTTGATCAAAAAGCCAGGGGTTATAGAAGAAACCAACGACGAAATAAAGATATTCAGTCAGATCCGACTCGATGGCACTTGGCTGGCTATAGAATCATGTGACAATGAAAACCCATGCTACCAGAACCTATGGGATACAGCCAAGCAGTGATCAGAAGTCAATTTATCTCTATAAATGCACATGTCCTGAATAAAGAAAGGACCCAAACAAAGGACACAAACCTGAAGCTTGAAAAAGTAGAAGGAGAGCAACAGAGGAACCTCTCAGTCACCAGGAGAAAAGAGATAATAAACATTAGAGTAGAACTAAATGATTCACAGAATGGAAGAACAAACAAACAAACAAAAATAACAAAACCAAAAGCAGTTTTTTAAAAGATCAAAAAAATTGCTAAACTTGCTAAAGAAAAATAGGACAGGAAACAAATAACCTGAATATGAAATGAGAGGGGGATGCCACAACAGACCAAAACCAAGTCACAAGTATCCTAATAGAATGCTATGAAAGGCTGTACTCTAACAGATTTGAAAACCTAGAGGACATGGATAAATTTATAGATTCATGTCATCTACCAAAATTATCACAAGCATGAGAAATTAATAAACCCATCACAAAGGAAGCAATTGAAACAATCATCAAAAAACTACAAAGCAAAAAACTCCTGGCCACATAGCTTCACCAGAGAATTTCTGCCAAACTTGTAGAGAGGAGATAACTTCAATACTACTGAGACTATTTCACAGTATAGAAAGTGAAGGAGTACTCCCATTCATTCTGTGAAGCCAGTATAACCCTGATACCAAAGCCAAAGAGGGAGCCAACAAAAAAGGACAACCACAGACCAATATCACTAAGAATCCTACATGTAAAAATCTTCAACAAAATTCTTGCCAAGAGAAATCAACAACACATCAAAAAAATAATTCATCATGACCAAGCTGGGTTCGTACCAGGGCTGCAAGGCTGCTTCAACACCAGAAAAACAATTAATGTGATCAGCCACATAAATAAAACAAAAGGTAAGAATCACCTGATTTTGTCAACTGATGCAGAGAAGGCATTTGGTAAAGTGCAACACCCATTCATGCTAAAAAAAAAAAAAAAAAAAGTAGAAGGAAAATTCCTCAATGCAATAAGTGTCATCTGTCCAAAGCCCACAGCCTACATCATCGTGAATGGAGAGAGACTGAAAAAACTCCCTCTGAGAACAGGAACTAGACAAAGATGCCCACTCTCACCACTTGTATTCAACATATATCCAGCCAGAGCAAGCAGACAAGACAAAGAAGTGAAAGGCTTCAGCATTGGTAAGGAAGAAATAAATACCTACCTATCTGCAGATGATATGATTGTGTAAACAGAGAATCCTAAAGAATCCATAAGTAAAGTATTTGAACTAATAGAAGAGTTCAGTAAAGTATCAGGATATAAGATAAACGTAAGTAAATCAGTAGGATTCCTTTATACCAACAGAGATTATCAAAGAAAAAATCACCAAATCAATACCAATTATGATAGCCACCAAGAAGACAAGCTACCCAGGAGTAAATCTAACTAGAGAAATAAGAGACCTATACAGAGGGAACTACAAGACCTCACTGCAAGAAACCAAGAGAGACTTACATAAATGGAGAAACCTACCCTGCTCATCAATAAGAAGACTCAACATTGTGAAAATGCCTACTTTATCCAAAGTGATCTACATATATGATGTAATCCCCAAACAAATTCCACTGATATTTTTTAGTGAAATGGGAAACAAATCACCAACTTTGTCTGCAAAAGGAAGAAACCCTGGATAAGTAAAGCACTGCTCAAGAAGAACAACACAGTGGAAGGCCTCACACTACCTGACCTCAGAATCTATTACACAGAAAGATACATATAGACCAGTGGAACAGTTAGACCTCAGAGATGCTATTAATCTCTTACCAACTGTTGGTATTTGACATGGCCCTAAGATTGTCAACTGGGATAAAAAACATTCTGTTTAACAAATAGTGCTGGCAACATTGGATATCCATCTGCAGAAAACTGAAATAAGACCCATATCTCACACCTCACACAAAAACTAACTCATATTGGATAAGAGACATAAATGTCAAACCTAAAACAATAAAGATTATGCAGGAAAAAATAGGATCAATCATGGAAGTTTTAATACATAGCTCAGACTTTAAAATTTGAAGAAACACAATCAACAGAAGAGAAATAGATAAATGGGAACTACTAAGAATCAAATACTTTTACTCATCCAAAGACTTTATCAAAAGAATTAAAATACCACCTATGGAATGGGAAAAAATATTTGGCAACTACACATCAGACAGACATCTGATCTCCATAATTTACAAGGTACTGCAAAATATCAGCAAGAAAATGGTAAATAACCCAATTAAGTGATAGGCAAAGGAGATGGACAGACGCTTCACCAAAGACGACATCCAGGCAGCCAAACGGCACATGATGGAAAACAACCATTAGCTGCTAGAGAAATCCACATTAAATCTACAATGAGATACCACGTCACCCCAACGAGGCTGACCATGATCCAAATAAATCAAAACAATAAATACTGGAGAGGCTGTGGAGAGATTGGTCTTCTCCTACATTGCTGGTGGGGTTTCAAAGTGGTACAACCTCTTTGAAAAACAATCTGGTGCTTCCTCAAAAAGCTGGAAATAGATACACCATTAGATCCAATAATCTGACAGAATCAAGGGCGGTCACATGAACAGATACATGCACATGAATATTTATGGCAGCACAGTGCACAATCACTAAAAGATGGAATCAACTCAGATGTTCATCAACAGATAAATTATAAATAAACTATGGAACATATACTCAATGGAACACTGTGCAATAATAAAGAACAATGATGATTTTAGGAAGCATCTCATAACCTGGTTTCAATTAGAAGACATTATGCTGAGTGAAATCAGTCAGTGTCACAAGGACAAATATTGTATGAGACCCCTACTGTAAGGACTTAAAAATAGACTCATGTACAGAAGAAAAGACTGATGGCTACAAGGGAGGGGAAGGAGGAAGAGGGCTGGTTATAGATTAGATAGTTGATAGAAATTTGGTTGGGTGAAAGCAGTGACAGCACATAGTAGAAAGATCAACTTAACTGGAGTTCAACATAACAGCACATAGTAGAAAGATCAACTTAACTGGAGTTCAACATAACCTGAAAACTCTTCCAATCTTAACTGAATATTGCAAGGACAGAGTAGCGGGAACAGAGGTCTGGGGCCCATGCTCTCAGTGGACATCAAGGCCAGTTGGCACAGCTAGCCTATTGCTAAGAGAGTCTTCTGCACCACATATTGATGAGTGGCATTTCTGATCTTAAAATACAGCAAGCTGCCATCTGAGGTACACCAAACGGTCCAAACTCATGCAGAATAGGTGACCACTGAGAACAACAGAGACTCAAGTGAAATAGAGTCCAGCAGACAGAAGGACTCATGTGAATGGGTGACTGTATCAACATATGACCAGAAAAACCTGATGGTGCCTGGCCACCACAAGAAACAGCCGTATGGGGCACACAATGTTGAGTCCAGTGGCAACATGAGAAAAAGAGGGGTGCACCTCAAGAACTCCACTAAAAGACCACAACTGATGGTCCAGTAGCCTGAGAGTTCCCCTGGGAGCGTGGGCCTGGGACCTGCTGCTGCCGCTGACCAGAAAAAATTATTCTTACGATACGGGTTGACTGTACTTGGGGACACAATGTGACCGCGTGGTGTGTGTACTCTATGATTCGATGCATCTTGAGGAAGCTGTCTTTCTGGTCTTTTACAAGCAGGGAGAGGCCGGAATGGAGAGGAGAGGACTGAAGATTGTTAAGAGGATACGGCGTATACAAAACAAAAGGGAGGAATGTGCTTTCACCCGACAAAGAAAGCAGAAAGAACTGCAGATGAGCAGTCATTCAAACTTAATTTGGATTCTATACTTTTGCTTAATCACAATAAAAAAAATTCAGAATAAAACAACAAAATGATGATCACTGTGATTTAATTTACTAAACATTAAACAGAAATGAAATGTAAAAAACTTCACAATGGAAGAAAAGTTATAATTCTTTTACATGATTTTATTAATAAATAATAAAAGGTATACAATTAACTCTTAGCAAAAGAATGCTTTATTTTAGCATGGATTACATCTCATAAGGAAAACAAAATTTCTCACAGATGGTCAAAGAAGCAACACCATGATAGGTGGGTGAAAGATTGAAGTTGTCAAGGATTTCATTTTATTGGACCCACAATCAATGTCTATGGATGCAGCAATCATGAAATCAAGCAACGCTTTGCATTGGACAGATCTGCTGCAAAAGATTCTTTAAAGTATTGAAAAGCAAAGATGTCACTTTGAGGACTAAGATGTTCCTGAGTCAAGCCCCAGCACTTTCCATTGCCTTTTATGCATGGGAAATCTAGACTTGATAGATAGATGCTAGTTACTTTGCTTTCGATGGTCCTGTATCACTTTTCACTGGTGCTGGTGGCTTGAATATACGGTCTGTTGCTCTTTGCCTTGAGGAGACTCTCTCCATAAGAGACCACTTAGTTCATCACACTGGCTGCAGCTGAATCCTGGTGGGTGAGGTCTGGCCAGTACTAGGTACTTTTCGACCTAATCTCCCATTTTCTTTACTGAGTCCAATTTCTTAACTTTCCTTCGATGTTCAGGGCTCCTAGAATGTCATATATAATTGATTCTTTTTATTTATTTCTTTTGTATTTATTGTTACAGTGATCACAGGAAGTATTTGATTATTCTGCCATACTAATCCCCCCTTACATCAGGCACTTTTAGTTCAGTATTTAAAAAGTCATTTCTGTTCATGAATAGAAATGCTTAGAAAAAATAAATTGTTCAAAAACTATGTATTGCAATAACAGAAACAAATTCAAGTTATAACCAAGACTTATGGAGAAAATTCTAAATCTATATTGGAAAACAAAAATGAAGAACTTAAAATTTTAAGGAAATCTACTGATTTTTTGAACAGGAAGACATAAAATAATATGTTAGGTTTTACAAGTTCACTGAATAAAAATAAAAATGGCAGGCCAGTGGTAAAATGGGCAAAATACACTATTATGCATGATTGAATAAGAAATAGCAATGGCCTTTAAATGTCTAAGAAATTCTTAACTTTGATAATAAAATGGGAAAATATAGAACTACAATGAAATACAGTTTTCATGCATAAAATTATTGTTGCAGAGTAAACTGATTCCAGATTTTTTATATTAATTTTTAAGTGAAAGTTTATAATTCAAGTCAGTTTCTCATACAAAAAAAAAAAAATGCATTTTTCCAGATGATTGCAGTTGTTTTCCCCCACACTGTGACAGCTACTCTACCCTCCACCCCATGTTTCCTATATCCAATCAACTAGTTCCTGACCTCCTCCATCTTCTTATCTTGCTTCTGGAAAGGAGCTGCCCATTAGTCTACTGTATCTACTTAAGTGTACAAACATAGGATTCCAGTCTCTTGCTGATATAGCCTCTGGTTTATGTAGCCCTGTCTGTCTCTTGGGTTCATATTTTCCTTGTCTTTGATGCTCTTTATTCTCTTTTCTCTGTGTGAACTGAGATCAATTAATACTTCTTAGAAGATGATAGAGTAGATGGATGCATCCCATGACCCCTCTAACAACAAAGAAGACCCAAAATAACAGATGAATCCAGTAGATATGACATCCTAGGAGCCTTGAACATCTAAGACAAAGTTGAGAAATTGTACTGACCGAAGGGGAAGGGACAATAATAACAGAAACACATAAGACTCCATAGATCCAAGCTTCTAGGAGGCAGCTGCAGCCGCCACATGGAGGACCCAACAAGGAGGTTGGTGAATGTTACCTTCAGCGGAGGTGACTGGAGAATCTCCTTTTACCTCTGGAGCCAGTGAGGGACAGCACCAGATCATCAAAAGCTAAGTCTTTGTGTGTAAACCACTACACACGGATCTGAATCTTTCCTTCAATGTGGACCTGTCTCCCTTATCCTGGGGCTCCCCTCTTTCCTTCTCTGAACTGTGCCTGGAGCTAGAGTCTGACTCCATTAACTGAGCCAGAAGTGGGATTCCTTAAGTGTACCTTGAGCCGTTCTCCAAGACTCAGAGGGTAAATGGTTTAGCACACTCAGAGAAGTAGCTAAAAAGAAAGGAAGAAAAAAGTATTTTTTCTGTCAATTCACCTAATTCAGCAAATCAGGGCAGAAATTGCTCTTTCATCAAGATGCAGATGTAAGAGCATGCACCAACGTCACAGGCGCTCACAGGTGACTGTTAGCCTACTGCCTTTCTTAGTGCTGCAGCCAGACAGCTGTGCCTGTACTAATCAAGTCTGTCCACCTAGGACAGTAGGTGAGAGCCTGCACCACACATTTGCTGACTGACCACCTGGACACATGAGCTGAACACATGTAAGAAAAGTAAACTGTGTATTTTTAAAAAAGAAACTAGAACACAGTAGCCAGACATAAAATAAATAATCAACGGCACTTGGCTGGCTTTCATTTACTGATGGCCCGGAACAGTTCATATTAAAGTAATTAAAGGGGTGGACCACGATCTGTTCAGAAAACTCCCAAAACAATGAACTGAATTTTCCAGAGGGAGAAAACTTTCTTGAATTATCAGAGGTATAGGTAAAATACACAAGATTAACATTTAGAACTCTTCAAGAGATGAGGAAGGAGATGAGGCAAAATATAGCTGAATATAATGATAAACTGATAAAGCTGAATGAAAGCATTGAGCAACAAGAGTTAGAAATTCAAAAAATTTAATGCAATTACAGAATTAGGTAACTCAATAGAAAATTAAAGGAGCATAATCGAGACAATGGAAACCTGAATTAGTGAGAATGAAGATGAAGCACATGTCACCAACATATTTGAGGAAAAAAATGGATGAGAGCCAAAAAAAAAAAAAAAAAAAAAATCAAGAAACATTAAGAATTACATGGGGCCCTACAAAGAGGAATAATCTATGAGTGACTGGAATACCAAAAAGGAGCTTGGTTGAGGAGGATAACTGAAAATAAACAGAAAATTGTTGAAGATTTTCAGACAGAAAACTTCCTTGATATCATGAAAGATGAAATTGTATCTATCCAAGATTCTCATCTAACTCCACACAAGGTAGATTCCAAAAGAAAGATAACAAGGCTTAATATCATCAAACTCGCCATAGCTAAAGACAAGGAGATACTTTAAAAAGCTGCTAGAGATAAATAAAAAATAACCTGTAAAGAAGAATCCATAAGACTAAGCACAGATTATTCACTAGAAGCCATGTAGGCAAGCAGGCAATAGAACGACATATTCAAAGCCTCGAAGGAAAATAATTGGTAGTCAAGAATTATGTATCCAGCAATATTGTCTGCCAAATATGATGGCAAAATTAGGACATTTCCAGATAAACAGAAATTTAGGAAATTTGCAAAAATCCAAACCAGAATTACAAGAGATAGTAAAAGGAACTCTTTGGTTAGAAAACCAATAACACCAGCAAACAAAGAGAACACAGAACACAAGACCAGAACACAGAACACAGCAACTGAATGTCAACCCAAATAGGGGAACCATAAAAGAAATCACAGGCAAAACACTGAAAATAGAGAAACAGAGATGTCATTATTTAAACATTACAACAAAAAAGAAGGACCCCAAAGTAAATGTAATCATAGATCTTTCATATGGAGATAAGGCCAAAGTGACACAAAGAAAGTAAAGACTGGTTTAAATTTAGAAAAAATAGAGGTAAATATTAAAGTACCCACAAAAGAAACTATCATTCCTGTGCCTTAAAAAACAAAAAGAAAAACATGCAGTCTCAGCAAATACAAAGCCACCAACATTGAAAAAGATGAAAAGAAAACATGTAAAGAAAAAGACTCAGCACATAAAATTAAATGGAACAAAGTAATAGTATACAACACACACACACAAAGACATCTAAATGACAGCAGTAAGCTCATACCTATCAATAAGCCTTCTGAGTGTAAATGGACTCAATGCACCAATGCAGAGGTGGAGAGGGGTGGATCAGTTAAAGAAAATACCACCCAAAGAAGTGATCAATCTAGGTGTCCATCAACAGATGAATGGATAAACAAACTATGGTATATGCACACAGTGGAATACTATGCAATGATAAAGAACAACAACAATCTTAGGAAACAACATGGAGTCGTACAGAAGACTTTATGCCAAGTGAAATTAGTCTGTTGTAAAAGGATAAATGTTGTATGAGACCACCATTATAAGGACTTAAGAAATGGTTGAACACAAAAGAAAATAATCTTTGGTGGTTTCAAGAGTGGGGAGGGAGTGGAAGGGGTACTCACAGATTAGACGGTAGACAAGAATGGGTTAGGTGAAGGGAGTGACAGTATGCCGTAGAAGAGAGGTTGGCACAACTGGACTACAGCAAAAGCTAAGCAGTTTTCTAAATACAACCCAACATTTTGAAGGGCAGAGTAGCAGGGACAGAGGTCCAAGAACCATGGTTTCAGGGACATCTAGATGAATTGACATAACAAAGCTTTTTTTGTAAGACAATGATCTGCATGCTACTGTGGCGAATGGTTTCTGGAGCAGGCGGCCGTCTAAATAGCACAAAGAGGTCCCAACGCACCAGGAGCAGAGGAGAATGAAGGCCATTAAAGACAGAAGGAAAACATGATGACGCCGACTGAAGAGTGCCGTGTGACCCAGAGGTCACTTCAGCATGAACTAGAAGAACTAGATTGTGCCCAATCACCACCAATGATTGACCTGACAGGAAACACAATGTAAAGTTCCTGACATGGGAGAAAAATGGGTGTGCAGAACTAGAACTAAAAGCCCGCACTCGATGATCCGTTAGACTGGAGGGTCCCCTGAGCACATGGTCCCTGGATTCTGTGTTAGCCCAGAACTGAAACCAGTACTGAAGCCAACTCTTCAGACAAAGATTGGACTAGACCAAAAGATATAGAATGATTCTGGGGAAGAACATGCTTCTCATCTTAAGTATCTCACACATGAGGCTGTCTGAGCAGCTGTTGTCCAAAGTCTGCTGAGGAGTTGGTAGAGGACAGGAGTTGCTTGAATGAATGTGGGAAGCACAGGGTAGAAAGCAGTGTGCTTTCACGGGGCAGGGAGACAGCAGTTACGAGTTGCATAGTGGTATGGGTGTGGGATTTTGTGTAGTAAATTAATCAGTACTGTAAACTTTCACTTAAAGCACAATAAATGTATTTTTAAAAAAATACTTCTCAGAAGATTCCCTGCTAGCTTCTGAGACCATGAACACCACTACAAATGTGGGATGCCAAACATTTCAAAACTCTGTTATGCCAGTTGAGTTCCCCTGAAATCATGGTCACCAGACAGCTACTCTGTCCCTCAACAAGTTTGCTTTTATTTAGAATACTTCTAAACTTTAGGCTTAGTTCATTTGTGCTGACTTCTCAATGCTGTCTGTTGTCTATCTATTCACCTAAAATAATTCTTGTTTATTATCTAATTAGTGAATAGCAATCTCCCCACCACCCTACCCTCTTAACCATCAAAGAACATTTTCTTCTGTGTTTAAACCTTATAATAGTGTTCACTTGGCTTTGGGCATACAATATTTGTCTTTTTGCAACTGACTAATTTTATACAGCATAGTGCCTTCCAGTTTCTTCCACCTTCTGAAGTTTTTCCAAATTCATCTTGTTCTTTATCATTGCATAATATTCCATTGTGAAAATATACCATAGTCTGTTTATCCATTCTTTCCTTGATAGGAACCTAGGTTGATTCTGGTTTTCACTGTTGTCATCAACAATGCTGCAAAGAACGTTGGTCAATGTATCTATTTGTGTGACAGCTCTTATTTCTCTAGGATATATTCCAAGAAGTGAGATTGTGGATTCAATGCATTTCTAACTTTCTAAAAAAGTGCCACATCAATGTCCAAAATCATTGTATAATTTTATAATCCCACCAGCAGTGCATAAGAGGTCCAGTCTCTCCAAATTATCTCCAACATTTATTATTATTATTGTTATTATTATTTTTTATTAATACCAGCACTACTGGGGTGAGATGGTGTCTCATTATACTTTTGATTCACGTCTCTCTTATGCCTAATGACTGCAAGCATTTTCCCGTGTATCTGTTGGTTGTCTGATTTTTTTTTTTTTTTTTTTGGTGAAGAATCTCTTCATATCCTTCACCCATTTTTAAAAATTAGATTATTTGTCTTGTCATTGAGGTTTTGAAGTATCTTGTAGATTTCAGAGATTAGATGCTGATCAAATTTTTCATAGCCATTCCCCCCCTCTCCCCACTCCCCCCCCCCGTCATAGGTTGTCTTTTTACTCTTTGGTGAAATCTTTGAGCTTAAGCATTTGATTTTTGGAAGTTCCTAATTATCTATTTTCTAGTGTTTGTGCCTTGTTAATAATGTTTTCTATTCTATTTATCCCTTTAATTAATGCTCTCAGTGTTGTTCCTATTTTTTTCTTGCATGATCTTTATTGTTTCAGATTTTGTATTTAGGCTCTAATCAACTTTGAGTTAGCTTTTGTCTGGTGTGGGTATGCATTTTCTTTCTCCCTTCTTTCCTTCCCTCCCTCCCTCCTTTCTTTCCTTTCATCCTTTTTATCTTTCTTTTTGCAGACGGATATCCAGTTTTGTCAACACAATTTTTTAAAGAGACTGTCTTTTCCACTGTTCATAGACTTTTGTGCCTTTATCTAATATCAGCAGCTTATAGGTGGTCGCTTCTGTCTGGATTCTTAATTTTGTTCCATTGGTCTATGTGTCTGTTGTTGTACAAGAAGCCGACTTTCATAACAACTGTGGCAGTGTAACAGATTCTAAAATCAGGTCATGTGAAGCCTCCCATGTTTTTACTCTTTTTCAGTATAGCTCTACTTATTCAAGGCTTTTTCCCCATTCATATGAAGTTGGTTACTTATTTCTAATCACGTTAAAAATTGTCAATGGAATTTGGATCAAGATTGCATTGTGTCTATAGATTGCTTTGGGTGGAATAGACACTTTTACAATGTTAATTCTTCCTATCCATGAGCAAGGTAGTTTTCTCCACTTCTGTAGGTCTCTTTTGGTTTCCTCCAGTAGTGTGTTGTAGTTTTCTATGTATAGGTCTTTTACGTCTCTGGTTACATTTATTCCTAAGTATTTTATCTTCTTGGGGGCTTTTGTAAATGGTACTGATTCAGTGATTTCCTCTTTGATGTTCTGTTTTTTGAGGCAGTGGAATCTAACTGATCTTGTACATTTATACTGTATCCTGTATTTTGATAAGCTCTTCCATTAGTTTCAGTTATTTTATGTGTCTATGTTGTTTTTTAGGTTTCTCTTTGTATCAGATCATATCATTTGCAAATAGAAATACTTTTACTGCTTCCTTAACAATTTAAGTGTCGTTACTTTCTTTTTCTAGCATGATTTCTCTCCAGCACAATGTTGAATAGAAGTAGTGACAAAGGGCGTTCTTGTCTAGTTTCTGTTCTCAAGGGGAATGGTTTCAGACTCTCTCTATTTTGCGTGATACTGGCTATTAGATGCCCTTTATGATGTTGAGGAATTCCCTTTCTATTCTTGTTTGACAGAGAGTTCTTCTTAACATGCATGGGTATAGGACTTTGTCAAACACCTTCTCTGCATCACTTTTTAAAATTCTGTGGTTCTTGTCTTTTATTTTTATGTGGGCCTACATTGTTTTTCTAATATTGAGCCATCTCTACATTCCTGCCTCCCTGAATCACTGTTATGAATCTCATTTAATCATGATGATTTATTTTTATTTTTTGATTTATTTTGATTTTGTGGAATTCTATTGGCAATAATTCTGTTGAAGATTTTTATGTCCGAATTCATGACAGACACTGGTCTATAATGTTCCTTTTTCGTGCTATCCTTACCTGGTTCTAGTATCAGGGTTATATAGGCTGCATAGGTTGAATTTTGGAATATTTCTTCCCTTTCTGTGTTCTGAGTTACCTTTAGTAATGACAAAGCTAACTTGTCTCTAAAAGTTTGGTAGAATTCTCTAGTGAAATCATTTGAGATAGGGTTCTTTTTCTTTGGATTTTTTAAATTATGTCTTCAATCTCTTCTTTTGTTATCCATTTATTTAGTTGTTCTGTTTGTGTTAGTTTAGGTAGGTGGTATGTTCCTAGAAATTTGTACATTTCTTCTATGTTTTCAAATTTGTCAGAATATAATGTTTCATAGTTTTCTGTTATTTTTGTTTGTTTTAATTTCAGTTAAGTCTGTAGTGATGTTGCTCACCTCATCTCTTAGTCAGGTTACTTGCATCCTTTCCTGTTTTTCTTTTGTCAGTTTAGTTAGCAGTTTATCAGTTTTATTGATCTTTCCAAAGGACCAGCTATTGGTCTTGTTCCATTTTTGAATCATTTTCTTTTCTGTGGTTCATTTAATGCTCCCTAGTTTTTATTACTCACTTTCTTCTGTTGCCCAGGACCTTCTTTTGCTCCTCCTTTTCTACCTATTTGAGTTATAGGGCAAATGTTTTGATTTGAGTACTTTCTATTTTTTTAAATGTGTGCATTTATCAAAATAAATTGACCTCTGAGCACTACTTTTATTGTGCCTCAAAGATTCTGATAGGAGGTTTTCATTCTCATATGTGTGGATTTCTTTATTCTGTCCTTGATTTCTGTCAGTAATTTCTTTTATAATCAAGAAGTTTTTGAACAAGGCGTTCTTCTCTTTCAATTGTTTGACATTTTTCCCTTGTTCCCCCCCCCCCCTTAATAGTTTCTACTTCTTTGGCTTCACGGTTTGAAAAAATGCTTTGCAATACTTCGGTGCTTTGGATTTTGATGACCTAATACATGATCTATTCTGGAGAATGTTCCATGAGCATTGGAAAAGAAAGTATGCTTGGCTGCTGTTAAGTGATGTTCTCTATGTATATGTCTGACAATTTAGTTTGTAAACTTAATTGTTCTAGGGGCTACACATCTCATTGCTGAATATCACTACATCCACCTTCAAAGTAGCCCCCTTGGGAAGCTATGCACTGACACTACCACATAGTTTACCCTTCAGAGAAATTTTGGAACACTCTCCAGAATGGCCGTTGCCATGGGGACAAGAGGGCATATTTGCAAATTTAATTGTATAGCTGTCTGTGAGGGAATTTTCAGCCAGCAAACAAATAACTGTATTGAAACACCCAACCTGCTCACCTGTTTTGGCCTCACAATGACTTTTTTCACCTGAAGGTAAAGGAAATATTGAAAGTAAGACATTTGGATGACATTTAGGACATCAAATGTAGTGCAATGACAGCTCTGATGGCCATTCTAGAAAAAGAATCCCAAAATAACTTGGAAGGGTGGATTAGGCCCTGGTATGTGTGCATAGCTTCCTAAGGGGAGTATGTGACTATAGAGATACTCAGCAACAAGGTACAGTAGCTCTTTTTCTAGGATGTGTTTGCAAACCTAATTGTCACCTTGCGGGTCTATGATATGAAGTCGTTTGTAACGTTTAGATTTTTTGTGTTTATTGATGTTCTGTCCTTCATCAGAGAAGTGGTGTGTTGAAGTCTCTTACTATTATTGTGTAGCTGTCTATTTCTCTTTTCAATGCTATTAGAGTTTGTTTTGATACACTTAAAAGCCCTATCATTTGGTGTGTAAATATCTAATATGATTAAGTCCTCCTGATGTATTGATCCTTTAATCATTACGTAGTACCTTCATTGTCCACTTTAGTGAATTTTACTTTAAAGTCTATCTTATCAGTAATTAATATACATATATATATTTATCTCTTTTGAATGTTATTTGCTGGATACACATTTTTCCATTCTTTGAGTTTTAGGTTGTGTCTTCAGTTCGGATGTGCATCTCTTTTAGGCAACTTGTAGATGGATAATTTTTTAATTTAAATCCATTCCACCATTCTTTGTCTCTTTGTTACTGGAGTTAGTTTCATTTAAATTTTCCATAGTTATTGCTAAGTATTAATTTACTGCTGTCATTTTGATGCCTTCTTTTACGCATTGTTAACAGTTTCTTAGCTCCACTATATTTTCTGTGCTGAGTCATTTTTCTTTATGTGTTTTCATTTTTTCATTGTTGTTGGTTTTATATTTGCTGAGACTTCATTTTTTCTCTACTTATTTATTAATTTTGATGTGTGGTATTGTTAACTTCCTTTGTGGTGAACTTAATACTTAACCCTTAACCTTAATATTTTTTCTAAATTTAAAACAGGCTTCAGTTTATTCATATCATCTGTACTTCCCCTCCTCATAAAAGATCCATGATTACATTTTTTAGCCCCTCTGTTTCATATTAGTGTTCTCATCTATTACATATTGACATATCTCTGTTTCCCTATTTTAAATGTTTAATTTATTGATATTATTTCCCTGTCAGGGTTAATATCTGTCTGCTGTGTCCTGCATTCCAGTCTTGGGTTATTATCTGATGTGACTGATTTTCTAGCTGATTTAGAATTTCTTGTATTTTTGTTGTGTTTTTTGCAAATTGTCTAAGCTTTTGTTCATCTGAAATAGTGCTAATTTTTCCATCAGATTTAAGATATAGTTTTGCTGAATATACAATTCTTGGTTCACAACCTTTTCCTTCAAATCTTTGTATATGCCATCCCATTGCCTTCTTTCCTGCATAAAGAATTGGTTAAAAAAAAGAAAAGAAAAGAAGAAACTATTGGACTAATATGTGGGTTCAGCAAAGAAGATAGTGACCAAGTAAATAAAGCAACAAAGTAATTAACATAATGTAATCAATAAAGTTCAGTAATCAAAATGAGTTATTTTGCTAACTTATCAAAAATCTCTTTTGGAAAAAGGATAGACAGAATGTTCCTGTTGAAATGAAGCATAAGTGACTCCACTTTGAGCCTCAGACTCCGTTTTGAGGAAGGGTGCAGTTAAAATTCAGAGTATTAAAATAGAAGGCCCCAGGAAACAACTTAGCAGAAAATAGCAGGAAATACCATAAAGTAATCTCACCTTTGTCTTTCAAAACATCTGCTAACGACCGTATTTTACAACTAACTGAAATTCCATGTGGCCTCAACCAATCAATACAAAGGTCAGCTCCCCCTCCCTGCCTTATGGTTTCACAGCTTAAATACTGTGTGCTAGAAAAGCTTGGGGTCGCCTCCTGCTCTGCGTAGTTTGGAGTGCATCGCTGGTGCACCAGTCTTTTTCCTACTGGGCATATTTTTAATAAAACTTGACTTTTAAAGAGAATCTGCATCGTGTCTTGAAATCCAGACCCTAACAGTTCCTTAGTAATGAGGATGCTGATGCTTTGGTTCACATACTTTGGACATGTTATGAGGAAAAATCAGCACCAGGAGAAGAACATCATTATTGGTAATATAGAGGGTCAGCAGAAAAGAGGAAGGCACTCTACAAATAAATTGATGCCACGTCCAGCACCCCAGTGACCAGCACTGGATAATGTCCAAAGCCGAGAGGGGCAGGAAGGGGATGGGAAACTCACTCACACATGAAACACATCACTCATGCAAGTAAAATATTGCACAGAAAAACACATCACACACAAAAGATAAAGTTGGAGCCAGGTGGGACCATGGCCTCTGATGGAGAACCATGGACACAGGTCCACTTTCACAAGCTTCATTTATAGGCTTAACAGATAGGAAGTCAACAGGGTAGGACATTGCCAAAAATGATCATAGTCCTTGTTACAGAGCACACGAAAGTTGTCTTCAAACAAAGGACAGGAACGTGCAAGTAGTTTTAACCTGAGTTAAAATCCTGTAAACAGTTTCAAGGAAATAGCTCTTAGCTTTGGGCTTATTATTTTACAAATAGCTTGACCTGAGCTAATATTCTGCAAACGGTCTCAAGGAAATAGTTTAGCCTGAACTGCAAATGGTTCATCCTGGGCCTATTATTCTGCAAACAGTTTTAAGGCACCTAGCAGAGAGGTATAAGCATGGGGAGAGGGAGGAGTAAGCAAGGGGGCTAGGAAACAGTAGCTCCCAGCCCATAGCAGATTGACATAGCAGCTGCAACCATGGCTTCAAACATAGCAATGATTGTGTGCATGGGGCCAAAAAGCACAATATTTTCTTCTGTTGTATATAGAGTTACTATGATAGGAGCCAGCTAAACAGCACCTAGCAATGAGTATTCTTTAAAAGATACTGGAGTTCATGTTAACTTAAGTGGTGGGGAAATACTACACATTTAATGAGAAAACATTTTATTTCCAGAAATACACATTGGGTGGAAAGACACATTTTTAATGAATTGTACTAACCAGCTGACTAGAGTACTGAATTTTGTGGAATCCTACAAGTGCCTTTCTGTTTAAAGTATGATAGTCAGTAAACAGCTTTATTATCTGTATCACTTGGGAAGTTGTCAGAAATTTAGGATTTGGGGCTCTGTCCATGACCTGATGTCATCGATTGAATTGTGTCCCCCCAAAAATATGTGCAGCCGTGTGGCTGGGACATGATTCCCAGTATCTTGGGACTGTCCTCCATCCTGTGGTTTTACTAAACTGTATGCTAAAGGAGCTGTAAATTCCTGCATAGGATTACTTCCTTGCTCTGCTGTGGGGGGAGTTTCCCCGGAGTATGGCTTGCCCCACCCTTAAGCTTTTCAGCCTGCAAGAAATAAAAGGAAACAGAAACAAAGAGAATGAGGAGCCTCGCACCATCAAGAAATGTGCACCAGGAGAAAAGCGTGTCCTTGAGACCTGAGATTCCTGCCCCAAGATGCTCCCTGGACAAAGACTGATGCAATATCGAACTATCCTTCGGAGCTGACAAGGGGAAAGCCTTCCCTTGGAGCGGACACCCTGAACATGGACTTGCAACCTATCGGACTGTGTAAGAATAAACCTTTCTTTGTTGAAGCCATCCATTCTGTGGTATTTCTGTTAGAGCAGCACTAGCTGACTAAGACACCTAGAGACCCAAAATCTACATTTTAACAATATGTCCAGGGATTCAAATATACACTAAAGTCTGAGCAGTGTAGATGAGTGAATCATCTATTTGTTCATTCTATCTAGTAAGATAAGCCTCCTGATCTTGTTAATTTTCACACTCCAACAAATATCTATTTTTTAATTGTGATTAAGTAAAAGAATACAATCCAAATTAATTTTGCATGCCCGTATATCTGCAACTCCTTCTGCTCTCCTTGCCCAGCAACAGCACACTTCTTTTAATTCTATAGTTGTCATACCACCTTATCAAACTCATGTCCCCTCCTCTCAATCCTCTTCTCTCCCATCTGGAAACAGACCCATAGGATAACATCCTACAAATGCACAGAACCACAAAGTACACATACCATATGGTCACACTGTGTCCCTCAGTCCAGTCTATTTTTGTCCTAAAAGTTGACCACAATAGTGATTACTGGACAGGGGCAATAACAGGTCTAGGGGCCAAGCTCCCAGGGGACCTCTCCCCTAGGCTGTTGGACCATCAATTTTGGTCTTTCAAGAGTTCTAGGACTGCACCCCTCTTTTTCTCATGTTACCACAGGGATTCAACGTTCTGTGCCCCATCATGGCTGTCTTTGGTGATGGCTGGGCACCATCTGGTTCTTCTGGCCACATGTTGATACAGTCTCCCATTCACATGGCTCTTCAGTCTCCTGGGCTCTATTTTTCTCATGTCTTTGTTGCTCTCAGTCATCATCTGTTCGGATGAGTTGGGACCATCTGGTGTACCTCAGATGGCAGTTTGATGGGTTTTAAAGCCTCAGACGCCACTCACCAATATGGGGTGCAGAAGACTCACTTAGCAATAGGCTGATTAGGCCAACTGACCTCGATGTCCCTGGAAAGCACATTCTCCAGACAACACTCTATCTTTGCAATATTGGGTTGAGATTAGAAGAGTTTTCAGTTTATGTTGAAGTCCAGTTAAGCTGATCGACTTTATACTCCTTTCACCTAACCAAATTTCTATCAACTATCTTATCTATGACCAACCATCTCCTCCCCTCCCCACCCTTGTAGCTATAAAAGAGTCCTCTTTTTTCTGTACATAAGTCTGTGTTTAAGTCCTTATGTCAGGGATCTCATACAATATTTGTCCTTTTGCTGCTGACTGATTTCACACAGCATAACATCTTCCAGTTGAAAACAGGTTATGAGGTGCTTTCTAAAATCATCATTATTCTTTATCATTATATAGTATTCCACATAATTTGTCTATCCAGTCATCTGCTGATGGGTATCTAGGTTTTTTCCATCTTTTTGCTATTGTGGATTGTGCTGCAATAAATATTCATGTGTATGTGTCTGTTCATGTGGTTGCCCTGTCTTAACTTCTGTAGGGAGATATTCCAAGCAGTGGATTACTGGATTAAATGATATATCTATTTCCAGCTTTTTAAGGAAGCACTAGATAGCTTCCCAAAGAGGTTTCACCATTTTGCAACTCCAGCAGTGTAGGAGAGTTCTGGTCACTCTACAACCTCTCTAGTATTTATTGTTTTACATTTTTTGGATTATAGCCAACTCTGTTAGAGTGAGCGGATATCTCATTGTACTTTTGATTTGGATTTCTCTGACAGCTAATGATCATGAACATTTTCTCTTGTGTCTTGTGGTTGCTTGGATGTCCTTGTTGGTGAAGTGTCTGTTCATCTCCTTTGTGCATCACTTAATTGTGTTATTTACCTTTTTCTTGCTGACACTTGGCAGTACCTTGTAGATTATGGAGATCAGACATTGGTCCAACATGTAGTTACCAAATATTTTTCTCATCTGTAGATGGTCTTTTACTTTTTTGATAAAGTCTTTGGATGAGCAAAAGTGTTTGATTCTTAGTAGCTCCTATTTATCAATTTTCTCTGTGTGTTAGATCTTCCATTGTTGACCCTACCTTTTATTTAATGATTTTTATCATTTGAGGTTTGATATTTAGGTCTTTGGTCCATTTTGAGATAGTTTTGTGTAAGGTGTGAGATATGTGTCTTGTTTCAGTTTTTTGCAGTTGGACATCCAATTCTGCCAACTCTATTTTTTAAAGAGACTGCTTTCACCTCAGTTGACAATCTTAGGGTCTTTGTTGAATATCAACTTTTCATAAGAGGATGGTAGCATCTCTCGTGTCTCAACTCTATTCCATTGGTCTATATGTCTCTTTTTGTACTGGTAGCAAGCAGTATTGACTGCTGCTTGGTTGGTAGTGTAACAGTTTCTATGGTCCAGTAGTGTGAGGTCTCCCATCGTTTTCCTCTTCTTCAGTACTGCTTTACTTATCTGGAGTTTCTTCCCTTTCCAAATAAATTCTGTGATTTGTTTCTCCATCTCATTAAAAAATGACACTGCAATTTGTATTGGGATTGCATTATACAAGTAGATTGCTTTGGGTAAAGTAGGTATTTTCACAATGTTATGTCTTCCTATCCATGAGTACAGTAGATTTCTCCATGTATGTAAGTCTCTTTTGTTTTCTTGCTGTTTTCTTGTGGTTCTCTGGGTATAGGCCTCATTTCTCTACTTAGATTTATTCCTAGGTATTTCATTGTCTTGGGGGCAACAGTAAATGGTACTGGCTTGTTGATTTATTCTTTGATAATCTCTTTGTTAGTATACAGGAATCCTACTGATTTACTTACGCTTATCTTATTTCTATTAGTTCCAGCAGTTTACTTACAGATTCTTTAGGGTTCTCTGCATATATGATACATCATCTGCAAAAAGAAAGATTTTTATTTTTTCTTTGCTGATGTAGGTTAAGAATCACTGAGAATTATGTGGAAGTTTATCAAGAGGAATAATTTATGAATGATTGGAGCACCAGAATGGGGGGAAAAGAGAAAATGCAGAGGGAATTATTGAAGATATGTTGACAGAATACTTCCCTGATATTGTGAAATATTATAAGATAGATATTTGAAGTACTCATCAAACACCACACAAGGTAGATATCAAAAGAAAGATGCCAAGACATGGTACAATAAAACTTACCAAAACTAAAGCTAAGGCTTTTAAAGGTTGCTGAAAACATGCTGGCAAAAAGACAGTGGGATGATATGCCCCAAGTCTTGAAGGAAAAAAAAATTCCAGCCAAGAATTATGTATCCTGCAAAATTGTCTCTCCAGTATAGTGGTACACATAGGATGTTCCCAGATAAATAGAAGTTTAGAGAACTTGGTAAAACCAAACCAAAATTTTAAGCAACACTGAAGGAAGTACATTGATTGGAAAATCAATAATATCAGATATATATTCAAGGATACAACAACATCAAATATATACTCAAGGATATCAACACAGTTAGGAAAATCACAAAAATAAAACAGCTAAAACACTAAGAATAAGGAAGCAAATATCTGAGTATGTAAATGATGGCAACATTATGCCAAAAAGAGGAACAAATTAACATACTCATAGATGAGGTTAAGGTAATACAAAGAAATTAAAGATTGATTTAAACTTAGACCGCTAGGGATAAATATTAAGGTAACCACAAACAGAATTAACAATACTACTCAACAAAATAAGAAACAAAATCAAGACGTCTCAGCAAGTATAAAACCAACAAAACTTACATATGAAAAGAAAATCCATTAAGAAAAATGACTCAACACAGAAAATTCAGTGAAAAAAGGAAACTGTTAACAACACACCCACAAAAAGACACCAAAATGACCTCACCAAATTCATACCTATCAATAAGGTGGTACACTAGTTAAGCGCTACTTTTGCTAACCAACAGTCAGCAATTCCAACCCACTAGATGCTCCTTGGAAACTCTATGGGACAGTTCTACTCTACCCTCTAGGGTCACTACAAGTCAGAATTGACTTGACAGTAGTGGGTTTGGTTTTTGGCTTGATCAATAATTACATTTAATATAATGGGTCAAATGGACCAATAAAGACACAAAGAGTTGCTGAATAGATTAAAACAAACAAAAACTCATATTCATCTAGATGTTGCTTGCAACAGATACACCTCAGACTTAGAAATACCAACAACCTGAAACTCTAAGAGTGGAAAAACATATACGAAGTTAACAACATTCAAAAAAGAGCAGGAGTGTCAATATTAATTTCAGATAAAATAAACTTTAAAGAAAAACTTACCACAATGGATAAAGAAGGTTACTATACACAGCTTAAAGGCTCAGTGTATCAGGAGGACATAACTATATTAAATATTTGTGCATCCAATGCCAGAGCTTCTAAACACATCTAAAGAACTGTAACATCATTGAAAGCAAGATAGACAGCTCTACCATAACAGTAGGAGACTTCAGTACACCATTTTCAGCCACAGACTGAACATTCAGAAAGAAGCTCATGGAAGATCTAATGCCACAGTCAACCAATTCAATGTCATAGACATATACACAACACTCCACCCAACAACAGGCAAGCATACCTTCTTTTCCAATGCACATAGAATATTCTCCAGAATAGATCACATATTAGGCCATAAAGCAAGCCTTAACAAAATCCAAAGCACTGCAATAATTTAAAGAATATTTTCAGACCAGAAATCCACAAAAGTAAAAAGATAAAAGATAAATAAATAAAAAGCAGCAGAAAAACCAAAGGTAAAAAATCAAACACAAGGAAGCGGAACATCTTACTCAAAAATTTATCAGTTACAGAAGAAATCAAATGTGGAATAAAGAAATTCATAGACTCAAATGAAAATAAAAATGCATCCTCCCTATCTTACCTATACAGCAAAAGCAGTTCTCAGAGGTCAATTTATCTCAATAAATGCACACATCCAAAAGGAAGGACCCAAAGCAAAGACTTAACCCTAGAATTTGAACAAATAGAGAAGAAGAAAGGAATGCTTCTAAAACCAGGAAATAATAATAATAAAAAGAGTGTATCTAAATGAATTACAAAGTACAAAAATAATTGAGTTGATAGGACCAAAAAGTGACTTTTGGAAATGATCAACAAAATCAATAAACTATTGGCCAAACTGACAAAAGAAAAACAGGAGAGGAGGAAAGTAACTCAAATAAGAAATGAGATGGGCTATATCACAACAAACCCAACCCAAATTAAAAGAATCATAAAAGAATGCCATGAAAATTGTACTCTAGTAAAGTTGAAAATCTAGAGAAAATAGAAAAATTTCTAGAAACACACAACTTACCCAAACAAGCACAAATAGAAGGCAAACAATTTAATAAACTCATCATAAAAGAAGAGATTGAAAATATCCAACCAAAAACAGTTCTGGACCAGTGGCTTCAGTGGAGAAGTATATTAAACTTTACAGAAGAGTTAACACCACTATTACTACAGGTATTTCACAGCATTGAAAAGGATGGAATACTCCCAGATTCATTCTAGGAAGCCAGCATAACACTGATACCCAAACCAAGTGAAGATAGCACTAAAAAGGAAAACTACAGACCAATATCTGCCATGAACTTAGATGCCAAAATCCTCAACCGAATTCTAGTCAATAGTATTCAACAATGTATCAAAAAAATAATTCACCATGACCATGACAGATTCATACCAGGGAAGCAGGGATGGTTGAACATTAGAAAAACAATTAATGTAGCCAATCACAAAAACAAATAAAAAAATAAGCATCACTTGACTTTATCAATTGATGTAGAAGAGGCATTAGAAAAAGCCCAAAACCCATTCATGCTAAAAACTTAAATTCCTCAAAATAATGAGGGCATCTATGCAAAACCAACAACTAACATCATCCTAGATGGTGAGAATCTGAAAGCATTCTCCCTCAGAACGGAAACCAGACAAGGATGCCAGTTGTCAGTACTTTTATTCAACGTCGTGCAGGATGTTTTTGCCAGAGCAATCAGGAAAGATAGACATAAAGGGCATCCAAATTGGTAAGAAGTAAAAGTATCTCTATTTGCAGATGACATGATCTTATATGCAGAAAAACCTAAAGAATTCACAAAAGGCTATTGAAACTAATAGAAGAGTTCAGGCAAGTATCAGGATATAAGATAGCCTACTGCCATCGAGTCAACTCTGACTCTACTATAGGACAGAGTAGAACTAATCCATAGAATTTCCAAACAGCACCTGGTGGATTAGAACTGCTAACCTTTTTGTTAGCAGTCATAGCACTTAATCACTATGCAGCCAAGATAAACATACATAAATCAGTAGGATTCCTTTACTACAACAAAGAGACCATCAAAGAAGAAATCATTAAACTAATACCATTTACAATAGCCCCAAGAAACAAATAATTTAGGAATAAATCTACCGAGAAATGTAAAAGGTCTACACAAAGAAAGCTACAAAACAAGAGTGCAAGAAATCAAAGGAATTCTCTTTAAGTAGAGAAATCCACCTTACTTATAGACAGGAAGACTTAACATCATGAAAATCTCTATTCCACCCCCAAAAATCTATACATGCAATGTAATCCCAATATAAATTCCAATGGCATTTTTGAATGAGATGTAGAAAGAAGTCATCAGCTTCATGTGGAAAGGGAAGAAACCCTGGATAAGTAAAGCATTACTGAAGAGGAAGAATATTGTGAGATGCCTTGCATTACCAGACTTTAAAACCTAATACATAGCTGGAGCAGAGTCAAGATGGTGGACTAAATGCACATTTCCCTAAATCACTCTGGAAACCAAGACCTGAAATGATAATTAAACAGAGCCTTCTGGACACCTAGTGAGCCCTGGGATGCGGCATAGGGCTGTTAATTTGGACCTCATACCACTGAACAAAAAACCTCCCCTCTTTCACTGACTGCTCTTGGCAAGCACAGGCTTGCACAGACCAAAGGTAACTCACCATTTCAATTTTTTTTTCCTCTGTCTTGGCCAGCAGGCAGAACTGGGACTTGACTAGCTGCTGGATTCGGACGCACTGCTGGTGGGACTGGGAAGCATAATTGCCAGGTTCTGAGAGCCTGGCATTGGACTATACACCTTGGTTCCTCTGATCTATCAGAAAACAGAGAAGCCCAGACAGAAGCCCTGGCTGGACTTGGTTCTTAGGCTGGGAGGTGGCTGTTGCCAGGGGGAGAACACTTTTCTAGCAGGGAGGTAGTGTTTTGCACAGTGTCGCCTGATGCTGGGGCCCAGTGGTGGAGGCTGTGGACTCTGGGCATCTCCGCACTCTTAGTTTCTCTTTCTGCTGGGAGCTTGGTCCCAGCCAGCTGCTGAGCTTGTGTGGGACGCCAACTTGTTTTGCTGGGAGGTGGGGTCATCCACACAAAAGCCTCAGCAGGACCTAACTCCTGGACTGGGAGGCAGTGCCTACCCAGAAGAGACTGCTTTTCCAACAGAAAAGCAGAATTTTACACAGTATTGCCTACTGCTGGGTCCCGACAGTAGAGGCCAGCAGGCCAGTAGCCTTTCTGTATTTTGAGCTAGTTTGTAACATCTGGTGTTCCATACAGAGGTGCTTACTTTACCAGCTGGGAAGAGGTACGTATACACCTGAAAACCTGACTGACTTTGGAAGTTGTCAAACGCTTTTCACTTCTCATTATAAGACGGCCTAGAGAAACAACTGTGGTCCATCTTCACAGCATCTCTCCCAGCCTCCATTGACCCACATGAAACCCAAAAAGCAACAAACATTGGAGAAGATGGTAACCTGGAAGTTACCCATGGCATCAGAAGGCCCCCAAAAGAAACGACCTCAGAACTTCCCAGATGAAGCTTTTTGAAACTATCAGAAGGTGAATACAAAAGGATTACACATAGAGACTTCCTAGACCTTATACAAAATGCAGCAGAGCAAAATGAAAAATTAAGCAAGCTGTTTGATCTGATGGGACATCAGTACTCTGAAATTCAACAGATCAAGACCAAAATCAAAGACATAGGAACTTCAATTTAAAGCCAAAAAAAATAATGGAACAAATGGGAAAGACAGTTTCTAATTTGGAAGACAGAGCCACTGACTCCAGCATCTGTGAGGAGAAATCAGAAAAAAGAAACAAGAAAAATGAAGAAGCATTAAGAAACATGAGGGACTCTTTTGAGAAGAACAATCTACGATTAGTTGGAGTTCCTGAACAGGGTGAGACACCTGAGAACACACAGAGTATTGTTGCTTAGCTACTGACAGAAAACTTTCCAGAAATCATTAAGGAAGAGAATATAGACATACAAGATACATATCAAACATCATTCAATATAGATCTCAATAGAAAGTCTCCAAGACATATTATAATCAAGTTTAACAAATTGAAACATGAGCAGAAACTCTTAAAGGCAGCAAGACTCAAAGCAAAGATAACATTCAGAGGGAAACTCTGGAAGCTTTCATTGAATTTCTCAGCAGAAACAACGCTGGCACGGAGACAGTGGCTTCACACATTCAAAGTCCTGAAGGGAAAGAACTTCCAACCAAGAATTATATATCCTGCAAAACTATCTTTCAAATATGAAAATGAATTAAGACACTTTCAGATAAACAGAAATTCAGAGACTTTGTAAAAACCAAACCAGAGCTACAAGAAATACTGAATCTCTTGGCTGGGAAGAACAAAACCGCTTACTTTGTATTTTAGAAGGACACCAAACAATCAAAGCTATAATAGTGAAATAAACGATCTAGTGATAATATCATGTAAACTATGAAATCATCATATTAAAAAGATGGATATACTACAGTCATTAGTAGATGTAGAGGAAGTTGACAATAGTGGTAGTAATAAAAATTGGGTTTATATACAGTTTATTAAGAAGGATGATAGGGGCAGTCATAAAGCACAATAAACAAGCAACAAATTAAGAAATGTAATACCATATTAAGAAATGTAATACAGCAGTCTCAACAACCACAAAACCAACTCTGAAAAAGATGAAAAATCAACTCACAAAGAGGTTCGCAGAACAGATTAATAAGAACAGCAGGGAAAACATCAACACAAAAATAAACAAATCACAATGGCAGCACTGAACACATACCTATCAATAATTACAGTGAATGTGAATGGACTGAATGCTCCAGTAGAGACATAGAGTGACATCTTGGATCAAAAGACATGACCCATCTTTATGTTGCCTTCAAGAAACTCACCTTAGATCTAAAGATACGAACAAATTGAAAATCAAAGAATGGAAGAATATACATTAAGTTAACAATGAACAAAGAACAGCTGATGTGGCAATTCTAATCTCAGGTAAAATCAATTTTAATGTAAAACCCACCATCGTGGACAAGGATGGTCACTATCTATTGTTGAAAGGTTCAATACACAAGAAAGACTTAACAACATTAAATATTTATGCACCTAATATTAGAGCACCTAAATACATCAGAGAAACACGACTATACTCAAAAAGGAGATAGATCACTCCAAAATAATAGTAGAAGACTTCAACAATCCACTCTCAATATTGGACAGATCATCTAGAAAAAAGCTCAAAAGACATACAAGACCTTATTGCCACAATTAACCAACTAGACCTCATCAACGTATACAGAACTTTCTTTCCATCAGTGGACAACTACACCTACTTCCCCAGTGTACGTGGAACATTCTCCAGAATAGACCATACGTTAGGACATAAAGCAATTGTCAACAAAATCCATACCATTGAATTAACACAAAGCATCTTCTCAGATCATAAAGCCATGAAAGTCAAAATTAATAACAGAAAAAACATAGATAGAAAGCGGAACTCATGGAAACTACACAACACCTTGCTCTAAAACCATGGGTTATAGAAGAAATCAAGGATGAAAGAAACAAATTTATAGATTCCAATGAGAATGAAAACACTTTCTACTAGAACCTATGGGATACAGCCAAAGCAGTGCTCAGAGGTCACTTTATCTCCATAAAGGCACACATCTGGAAGGAAGGAAGAACCAAGTCAAAGAACTGACCCTACAACTAGAATGAGTAGAGAGAGAACAATAGAGGGAACCCTCAGGCACCAGAAGGAAACAGCTCATAAAGATCAGAGCAGAACTAAACGAATTAAAGAATAGAAGAACAAATGAAAAAACTGACAAGACCAAAAGCTGGTTTTTTGAAAACATCAACAAAATTGACAAGCCATTGGCTAAACTTACTAAAGAAAAACAGGATAGGAAACAAATAACCCAAATAAGAAATGAGAGGGGAGTTGTTACAACAGATCCAGCAGAAATAAAGAATATCATAACAGAGTACTATGAAAGACTGTAACAGATTTGAAAAACTAGAGGAAATGGACAAATTCCTTGATTCATATCACCTACCCAAATTATCACAAGGTGAAGTACAACAACTTAATAAACCCATCACAAAGGAAGAGATTGAAAAAGTAATCCAAAAACTACCAACCAAAAAAAGCCCAGGCTCAGATGTCTTCACTGCAGAATTCTACCAAGCTTTTAGAGAAGAGTTATCTCCAATACTACTGAGACTATTTTACAGTATAGAAAGGGATGTAATACTCCCAAATTCATTCTATGAAGCCAGCATAACCCTAATACTAAAGCCAGAAAAAGACGGAACAAAAAAGGAAAACTACAGATCGATATCACTTATGAATCTAAATGCAAAAATCTTCAACAAAATTCTCACCAACAGAATACAACATATCAGAAAAATAATCCATCATGACCAAGCTGGATTCATTCCAGGGATGCAAGGCTGGTTCAACATCAGAAAAAACAATTAATGTGATCAACCACATAAATAACACAAAAGGCAAGAATCACCTTATTTTGTCTATTGATGCAGAAAAGGAGTTTGATAAAGTCCAACACCCATTCATGCTAAAACCCTCAGCAAAATAGGAATAGATTGCCAATTCCTCAATGCAATAAGGCCTTTTATACAAAGCCAACTGCATAAGTCATCCTGAATGGAGAGAGAGAGAAACAATTTCCCTTGAGAACAGGAACTAGACAAGGATGCCCACTCTCACCTCTCTTATTCAACATTGTACTAGAAGTTCTAGGCAGAGCAGTTACAAGATCAGGAAATAAAGGGCATCTGCATCAGCAAAGAACTAAAAATCTCCCTATTTGCAGATGTTTTAATTGTATGTGCAGAGAATTCTAAAGAATCCATAAGGAAACTACTCAAAGTGATAGAAGAGTTCGGCAAATTATCAGGATACAAGATAAACATAAGTAAATCAGTAGGATTCCTTTATACTCACAATGAGATTATTAAGGAAGAAATCACCAAGTCAATACCATTTACTATAGCACCTAAAAAGATAAAGTACCTAGGAATAAATCTAACCAGAGAAATAACAGACCTTTACAGAGAACTACGTATCCTTACTACAAGCAACTAAGGAAGAGTTACATAAATGGAGAAACCTACCCTGCTCATGGACTTAACATTGTGAAAGGCAGACGTAACATTGTGAAAATGTCTGTTTTACCCAAAGCAATCTATTTATATAACAGAAGCCCAGTGCAAGTTCCAGTGACATTTTTTAATGAGACGGAGGAACAAATTACCAACTTTGTCTGGAAAGGGAAGAAACCCTGGGTAAGTAAAGCATTACTAAAGAAGAAGAACACACTGGGAGGCCTCTCATTACCCAACCTTAGAACCTATTACACTGCCACAGCAGTCATAAAAGCCTGGTACTGTTACAAAAAGTGACAGATAAATCAGTGGAACAAAATTGAGACCACAGAGATGACATTATCTGCCTATGAACAGTTGATATTCGACAAAGGCCCTAAGACATTCAACTGGTGTAAAAACAATCTCTTCCACAAATGGTGCTGGCAGAATTGGATATCCGTCTGCACTAAATTAAAACAAGACCTGTATCTTACACCTTATACAAAAACCAACTCAAAATAGACAAAAGACCTAAATATCAAATCTAAAACGATCAAGCTCATCCAAGAAAAAGTAGGAACAACAATGGAAGTTTTAATACACAACATAGACAGACTTCAAAATCTGTGAAACAAACCACAAACAACAGAAAGGAAAATAGATAAATGGGAACTACTAAGAATCAACCACTTTTGCTCATCCAAGGACTTTATTAATAGAATTGAAAGGTCATCTACAGAATGGGAAAAAATATTTCTCAACTCTATGTCAGACTGATGCCTGACCTCCATAATCTATGAGCTATTACAAAGTATCAATAAGAAAAAGATAAATCATCCAACTAAACCTTAAGCAAAGGAGATGGACAGACACTTTGCTAAAGAGGAGATCCAGGCAGCCAAAATACACATGTGGACATGCTCAGGATCATTAGCTATTAGAGAAATTCAAATCAAAATGACAATAAGATACCATTTCACCCCAACAAGGTTGGCCATGATCCAAAAAACACAAAACACTAAATGCTGGAGAGGCTGTGCAGAGATTGGAACTCACCTACACTGTTGGTGGGATTGCAAAATCGTGTAACCTCTTTGGAAACCTATCTGGTGCTACTTTAAAATAATGGATATAGATATACCATTTGATCCAGTAATTCCACTACTTGGAATATATCCTACAGAATCAAGGCCATTCACACCAAGTAATACACGCACACAAATGTTCATTACAGCACAGTCCACAAATAGCAAAAAGATGGAATCTACCCAGACGTCCAACAACAGAAGAATGGATAGGTAAACTATGGTATATGTACTCAATGGAACACTATGCAATGATAAGGAACTAAGATGACAGCAGGAAACATCTCTTATCCTACTTTCAACTGGAGGACATTATGTTGAGTGAAAGTAGTCAGCGACAGAAGGACAAATACTGTAGGAGACCACTGCCATAAGAACTTAAAACCAGACCCATACACAACAGAAAAGACTCTTTAATGGCTGCAAGGGTGGGGAGGGTAGGAGGGCAAGGAGGGAGGGTTTAGATTAGATAGATGTTAGAAATTTGGTTGGGTGAAATTGGTGACAGCACACGTTAGTAAGAAGATCAGTATTAACTGGACTTCAACACAACTTGTGTACTCCTCCCATCTTAACCCAATATTGCAAGCACAAAGTAGCTGGGGTGGGGGGCCAGTGACCATGCTCTCAGGGAAAGTCATGGCCAATTGGTACAACTAGCGTTTTGCTAATGAGGTCTCTCCACACCCCACACTGGTGAGTGGTGTCTGGGGTCTTAAAGCTGCCAAGCTGCCATCTGACAGTACAACAAATGGTCCCAACTTAGCAGGAGCTGATGATCACCAAGGTCCGTAACAACATGGGGGAAAGAGAATCCGGAAGATAGAGAGACTCACGTGAATGGATGTCTACATCGACTTGTGACACCAGATGGGCCCGACCACCACCAGTGATAGCCACAGTGGAGCTCACAAGTTGAATCTCACTGGCAACACAAGTGTAAATAGGGGTGCACCCTGAGATCTCCACTAAAAGACCACAATTGATGGTCCAGGACTTCGAGGTTCCCCTGGGAGCATGGCCCCTGGCCCTGATACTGCCCCTGTCAATAAATCATAATGAAGATCAGTTTTTTGGACAGTAATGGATTGGACTTGGTGACGCAGAGTGATCACATTGTGTGAGAAGTTTACGGTTCTAGGCATCTAGAGGAGGTCATCTTGTTGACCTCATACTGGAGGAAGGGGAATGGGTGAGAAAAATGGAGTTACAGATTTAGAACTCTGCTAGAAGACTAGACTTGATGGTCCCACGTCCTGGCGGTTTCCCTGAGGACTCGCTCCTGGACTCTGTGCTACTCCAGAGCTGAAACCATTACTGAAGCCAACTCTCCACACCAAGTTACCCTGAGCTAGAAGACATACAGTGATGCTAGTGAAGAGTGTGCTTCTTGGCTTAAATATATACAAGAAGCTGTCTGAGCAGATCCTGCCCAGAGGTCAGAAGGGAGGGTGGAGATGAGGGAACAGGAATTGGCTGAATGAATACAAGAAGTACAGAGCGGAAAGGAAGAGTGTGCTGTCACAGGGTGGAGAGAGCAGATAGAGTTGCACAGTGGTGGTTGTGGGGGGCTTTGTATGGCAAACTGACTTGGATTGTAAGCTTTTACTTAAAGCATACTCAAATATTTAAAATGTAAAAAAAAAAAACCTATTTTCTTGAGGTGCTGTTAAATATCACTTTAGTAGGACAAAAAGACAGCTACTGAAAAAATAAGTAAATATATAAGCATGTACCTTTGCCAAGAGTTCTGTCTAGCTAACATTTTATATTTCATTTATGACAACTATGGCATTTGAGATGTTTCTAGTATTATATTTTAATGAAAATGAATATTATTTTTCATGATTGGCTGGGCATATTCAACTATGTCACTAAAAAAAATATTAAACTAAAATTAAAAATAACACCAAAGCCTTTCTGACCTGCAGCTTTCTTAACTGATTTATTCTACATCCTAGAAAAACAAAAATAATAGTATGAGTAAATGAGCAGTTAGAGAAGTCAAAGCCAATGAAGACATAATTTGTTGTTTTATATCACAAGATGCCAATTATCATTTTGATAAGAACATTTTCCACTCACTAGAAATTATCTGAAACTAGGTTCTCTTTTTAACATCACTGACATGCATATTAGTAGACTAGAAAATCAGAGTCATTTGAAGAAAGAAACAGTAGCTTAATTACAAAGCTTTCCATCACTGGAATGCATGCCAGTCTCAGATAATCAGAACAGTTTACTAAAATTTCCCTGTGTTTAACTCAGTCTCTTTACATTCTAGATGAAACTCTCATTTGTCTCATATTGATGATTTTAGAATAAATTCTATCTGGGACTTGCCACCTTTGTTACTGCTTCACTAGGAAAGAAATTAAAAAATGCTCATGTTTTTGAAAAAGAGTTGAATATTTCTCTAACAGTGTAAATTAATTTGAATTATTTATGACTAAAAAATGCATTTAGAGCTTCTGCAGCCTAGATGATTTCTGAAATGACACTATCAATCTAGAGTGTAAAACAAGCTAATTTCAATGACTAAAGCCCAATTATTCACGTTATTTTAGCCCTACATACTTCATTTGTTTTGTTATTTTCTCTGACGCTGGATCTCAACAGATGTAAAATCTTTTCTGGAGAATTCATAGAAAGCAACCAATTCCCAAAGTCTTAAACAAAATACCAATGGACCTATTTTGCTTTCAGACTTTATGTCCTATATAATGGACACGTAATGGAATTTTTCCCTAGGCTAAAGTAGAAATAGGATTAAGTTATTTTATTGGAGACAATTACAGGCCATATTCAGTTGAACTAATGTTTAGAAGCAATGATCTACACTCTTAATTTGTAAACCACAGGCCCTAATGCCACTATTCGTGACAAAATCTATGTTAAATTTAAAAATTTAATTGTATTTACTTCTAACTAATAATGAGTAACCATTTTAGCATAAATTATTAATTATTGAGTCTTACGGTAGCCTGTGTTTTAAAAGAAATGAGAAACAAGAGATGCTACCCTAATTTTAAACCACAGTAACTAACATAAAAGTATTTGAGGAAAATAGACTCTAAGATACAGACCAAAGAACTGTTTTCATTGAGTGGATTCTGAGTCATAGCAACCCTATAGAACAGAACAGAACTGCCCTATATGATATACAAGGAACAACTGGTGAATTCGAACTCCCCACCATTTGGTTAGCATCTGAGCTCTTAACCACTGCGCCACCAGGGCTTTAGAATCTAAGACAGTAGCTTAGGAAAAATTAGACCAAAACACGAGTTGCAAAAGAGAATGTGGAATAAGACTTTAGTTACTGGAATGTAAAATAATAAATCTTAAAGGAAAGGCTGTAATGTAAAAAGATGCCTAAAATAAAAGTTATTCAGGGAACTTATTTTCAAACTCTCTTAAAAAGGAGAAATTATACATGCGTATGAATCAGAATCCACTTGATGACAGCGGGTCTGGTTGGTTGGTTGTTGCTGTTGTGGCAACTCCAACTTACGGTGACCCTACACACAACACAACAAACCCTGCCTGGTCCTGCGAAATGCCCACAACCCTTGCTATTCTTGAGCCCATTGTTGCAGCCACTGTGCCAATCTATCTTGTTGAAGGTCTTCCCCTTTTATGTTAACCCTTTACCAAGGATGATGTCCTTCTCCAGGGACTGATCCCTCCTAAAAGCATGTCCAAAGCATGTAAGATGCAGTCTCACTATCCTTACTTCCAATGAGTGCTCCCATTGTATTATCTTCCAGGAAAGATCTGTTGGTTCTCACAGTCCATGGTACATTCAATATTCTTTGCTAACATCACAAACTCCAAGGAATCAGCTCTTCCTTTCTCTTCCTTGTGTATTAGTTAGTTAGGGCAAATGATAAAAAGAAAAAAAGCTATCCGATGAACAATACTCTGCCCCACTGGGTTGCGTCAGTCTCATCTCCCGAGGCAAATGTCATTAGTAGTAGCTTGCACATACACAGACGGAGCCCTGCTGGTATAGTAGTTCAGCACTAAAATGTTGGTGATTTGAATGCTTGAGCCACTCTGCTGAAGGTGCAGGTGGTAGCTATCTTAAAGATTACAGCCTTTGAAATTCTATGGAGCAGCTCTGCTTTGTCCTATAGACAGATCTGGAATGGATTGGTTTCACTGTGTTTTGGTTTTGGATTTATTTACATGTGTGAGTTTATGTGTGTCAATCCAGGCCTGTGCAAACATACACAAATACATATATGTTACTCATGAATGCGTTTTTGTTGTAGAAATGAGACTTTATTTTATATATTTTTGTATATGTAATTTGATGTATTCATTAGTTACATGCATCATATTGCATCAGCATATTTAGACTTACATATATTATGAGTTATTTTAAGGGCTGAATAGTATTACTTCATGCAGATGTTTTGTGATTTGATTATTTACTGTTCCAATGATAAACATTGATTTATTTGCTCCCTTCATTTCTTTGCATCCCTAATAGCATCAGTGAAAATAATATTTAGTAATAATGTGATAGTAAGAATCCTGAATTAAAGAAAGTCTTTCTAAAATTTCACTATCAAGTATGCTGGTAGATTTTCATTACATGTATAGTATTTATCATTATAAGGCAGTTTGCAACTATCCATCTATTTCTAATTTACTGGATTTTTATTTGTTATTTTTACTTTGTTTTTTGTTTATATGTTTTGCACACTTTTTTTATCTGTGTGCATATTTAGCAGTAATGGTTATTATACTTTATCAAATACCTTATCTGAAAAATATAGAGGTTATCTTTTATTTTGCTTCTTTGAGTTATTAACATTTTTATTTTATTTATAACCTTCTCAATATTCAACTATTCTTACAATTCTGGAATGCACCACATAGATCATTATACTAATTTGGTTTTCTTTTTCTTCTGATTTTTTGCAAAATATTTACATGCTATTGTTTTTCAGGAAACCCTGGTGGCATAGTGGTTAAGTGCTATAGCTGCTAACTAAAAGGCTGGCAGTTCAAATCCACCAGGCACTCCTTGGAAGCTCTATTCCATCCTATAGGGTCGCTATGTGTCAGAACTTACTCAATGGCAGTGGGTTTTCATTTGTGGGTAATGTTTTTCAGTATTTTTTAAAAATTTCTTTTGTCATGTTTTGTCAATATTTGCCCGCATTTGATAAAAGAAAACAATTTTATATTCTGTCCTTAATCTTTCTGGAATATTAAAACAGTAGTGAAATTGTTTAATTTTAAGTTTGTTAAAAATTCACTTGTTAAATCACCTAAGATTGTGAAGTAAGCAAGATAGTGCATATAAGGGAGGATCCTTGATAACTTTGTCTTTTCTATGTTATTGTTCTGTTTAAAAATTATATAATCTTGTGGTTCTGATATTCACCCTAAAATACATTCTTTAGTACTCCAATCAAAATAGTTTTTCTAAAACAAAAAATACTCACCATTTTGTTTTCCAATGTAGAATTCATTACTGGCAACCTTTCCAGTGTATTTAGAGAGAAATACAGATTGTTTAGCCACAGTAATCAACACCCATGGAAGCAGCAGTCAAGAAACATAAACACTTGATGACTGGGGAAATCTACTGTAAAAAAAACAAAAAAAAAACTTATTTAAAGTGATGAAAAGCAAAGATGTCACTGGGAAGACTATAGTCCACCTGACCCAAGCCACGTTATTTTCAAATTCAACATATGTATGCAAAAGTTGGAGGACATTAAATAAGACAGAAAAATAGATGCCTTTGAATTGTGGTGGTGGAGTAGAACATTGAATGTAACATAGGCTGCCAAAAGAATGAATAGATCTGTCTTATAACAAGTGTAATCAGAGTGCTCTTTGGAAGGAAGGATGGTGAGACTGCATCTTTGGACATGTTGTTCAGAAGGGATCAATCCCTGGAGAAGGACAACACGCTTGGTAAAGTCAAGGATCAGAAAAAAAGAAGATCCTCTGTGAGGTGGATTGACACGGTGGTTGCAACAATGGACTCAAGCATGAAGAGGATTGTGGGCGTTTCCCAGGACCGGCTGAGTTTGCTTATGTTGTGTGTAATGTCGATACGAGTCAGAACTGACTGAAAAGCATCTAACAACACGCACACATGATGCTTCTCATTCTAGGTCCTGTTCTCTCTTCTAGATACATCTTCCACTGTTTCACTCAAGTTTTCTAGTCTACTAATAAAAATATCCATATATTCCAGATATATACTGTAGACCCACGACCTTGTGCATTTTTATATTTTATTCCCTCAAACTTAAAACTCAAGCTAACTATAACCATTCCCAGTATGCTTGTAATCCTGGTTTTGTTGTTCATTGTTAGCTTTCTTTTCAGATTTTTGTGAAGGAGTTATCTATCACTCGACTCATAATTATAGAATTGCTTTTCTGTCGCTTCGTCTGTGTTTCTAGGGCTGGAAACAACTATTATTCATCATCCCATTTTAGCACTATGCATTGCACATACGAAAACAAAAACAGAAAAACCAAACCTGCTACAGTCAAGTCACTTCTAACTCAAAGTTACCTTATAGACAGAGTAGAACTGTCCCACAGTTTCGAAGGAGCACCTGGTGGATTCTTACTGGCAAACTTTCAATTAGCAGCTGTAACACTTACTATACCACCAGCACATGAGAGGTTAGTCATAAATAAGCGTGTAACACATAAGTTTTGTTGTTAAACATAAAAACTGGTTGCAAATTTTACAGCTAAAAGAAGAATTTCTATATGTTGTAAGGCATATTGATTTGTGTTTTTCTTCTTTTATTCAACTAGTTTATCTTCACATTTTAATATTCTTAAAGATTGCAATGACCAGCTCAGCTGCTAACAGAAGAATGAGCTGGTGATACATTTCTGAAAAATCAGCCATTAAAAACCCTGTGGAACACAGCTCTACTCTGACATAGATGTGAGAGATCTGATGGAACTTGAGGACAACTTTTGCGGGCGGGGAGAAGGGTGGGGGTTAGTGAATAATGATCACCATTATAATAAATTGAAAAAATACCAACAGTGATTTGTGGAAGAAATCTGCATTCTTTTTTAGCAATTTGTGTTTTCTAGCTTAGTTTTAAGTCTCCTATATCTCAGTAATGCAACTATCTATGGATTACAATATCACTCATTTCTTCAGTATTAACTGCAAGTTATACCAGGTTGTTACATTCTTCTCCTGTTGTTTCTCATCAACTTTCAGAAATAATAAAGGAAGGAAGGAAACAAGAGAGTAGAAATTAAAATTATCATTCAAAAAGTGAAAGGAACTCAAACCAGTAATCCAAAAGTATAGAGTGTAATCCATATCATCATTCCTTTTTAGGCTACATAAACTGTGAAATACTATGGTTTTCTTCTTCTCAATAATAATTTTTATTCTTCATGTGAGCATGACTAAATGTATGGAGATGAATTGTGTTATTTATTGTATTTCAAAAATTCAGGAAACCTTTTCATTGCTATAAGACATTAATATTGCATTAGCTTTCACTATTAATCATGTATAAACCCAAAGAGCTAAATCACCCTTTGAGATTTCAATATTCAAATCTTCAGAGTAAAGATTTCTAATAAATATGATTACTTTTTGTAATATACTCTAATTCTGATGCTTCACATGCTAGAAACTTTAAAGCAGATTTAGACATCATTTGCAAGAATAAATCATCTAATTATTTTCCTTTCTTTCACTAATAAATTTTATGTACAACAAAATTAATGGAAACACATAATTTTCTTCTAGTACTCCAACTTAAATCCAAGACTTTTATCTAATGTTGAGAATCTCATCTGTATTACCAATGAAAATAATCTGTATTCTTTATTTCATTTAGTGTTGGCACAGCAAAAATAAAAGTCATTGTAGAATAATCTAATACAGGTAATTCTTTTTTTTGTTGGCTAATATACCCCCAGTATTGTGTGTCGCATAACAAAAAGTTTTATGCACATTATGGAAATTTCCTAGAATATAGTTCATTTGCCGTTATAAACATACTAAGAAGTATGGGATGACAGGTAATTCACAAACACAATATCCTAAACTAATTGAACCAGGATGAAGTGGAAGAACAGTAATCAGGAATGCTTTCACATTCTGCTAAGTTGCTGGAATGAAATAGTAGCTTCTCTCAGCAGGGAAATATCCTGGTAGTGTTAAACCAACAAGACCTTTATTATCCTATGACTCATGAGAAGGAGAGTCCTCTATCAAGCACAGTTTTCTCTCATCGAATGAAAATACTAAAACCAAACCGAACCAACTGCCATCGCATTGATTCCAACTCAAGTGACCCCACCGGATAGAGTAGAACTGCCCTACAGAATTTCCAAGTCTTCCCATCAGGTGATAGTACCTGAGAATAAAGTAGTATCTGGAAATGGAAGAAGCTACAATTCAGGCATAAAAATGACAACATGAAATATTTTGATTATGACTTTGAGTTCTACTGTAACCTAATTTTTTTCCCAAATGAGTATCTTTTATTATTAAAAAGGGATGCTAACAAAAACTATGCTGATACAACAGGTATACACTGACTCAGCTCATGACTACTCCAGTTACAGAGTAGAACTGCTCCATAGAGTTTTCTGGTCTGACATTTTTTTTTGATTGAGATTAAGTGAAAGTATACAATTCAAACTAAATTTGCATGTCCGCCTATCCGCAGCTGCTTCTGCTCTCCTTGCCCGGTGACAGCACGCTTCACTTTTTCATTCTGTGTATGTCGTATCCTCTTAACAATCTCCTTTTTCCTCTTCTCCCCCATCTCCTCTCCCTTCTAGTAACAGGACAGTAGGACAGCATCCCACAGGCGCATAGAACCCTAAAGCACACACACCATACATTCACACTGTGTCTCCGAGTCTGTACACTCCTGCCTGAACACGTGACTAAAATAACGTTTTCTGATCAGCAGCAGGTCTAGGGCCCATGTTCCCAGGGGAATACCCAGGCCGTAGGACCATCAACTGCAGTCTTTCAGTGGAGTTCCTGATTAGCACCCCTCTTTTTTATGTTGTCACTGGAATTCAACATTGTGTGCCCTATCACAGTTATCTTTGGTGGTGGCTCAGCACCATCTGGTTCTTCTGGTCACATGTTGAAACATTCACCCATTCACATGGGTCCTTCTGTCTGCTGGGCTCTTTAATCCTCATGTCTTTGCTGTTCTTGGTGGTCATCTGTTCCAGCTGAGTGGGACTATTTGGTGTACCTCATATGGCAGCTTGCTAGCTTTTAAGACCCAGGTGCCAGTCATCGATACGGAGTGCAGAAGACAGTCTTAGCAATAGGAGCAATAGGCTAGTTATGCCAACTGGACTCGATGTCCACTGAGAGCATGGGAGCATGGTCTCCAGTACCTGCCCCTGCTACTTTAACCCCACAGTATTGGGTTAAGATTAGAAGATTTTTCAGTTTATGGTGAAGTCCAGTTAAGTTGATCTACTTTCTGCTGTGTGCTGTCACTGCTTTCACCTAACTAAATTTCTATCATCTAATCTATGACCAGTCTTCTCCCTCCCTCCTCACCTTTGCAGCTGTTAATGAGTCTTTTCTTCTGTACATAAGTCTATTTTTAAGTCCTTATAGCAAGGGACTCATACAATATTTGTCCTTTTGCCAGTGACTGATTTCACTCAACATAGTGTCTTCCAATTGAAACCAGATTATGATGTTTCCTAAAATCATCCTTTTCTTTATCATTGCATAATGTTCCACTTTGTGTACATCCACCATAGTTTGTTTACCCATTCATCTGTTGTGGGGTATCTGGGTTGATTCCATCTTTTAGCTATTATGGACTGTGCTGCCATAAGCATTCATGGGCATGTATCTGTTCGGGTGACTCATATATTCTGTAGGATATATTCCAAGTAGTAGGATTATTGGATCAAATGGTATATGTATTTCCAGCTTTTTACAGAAGCCCCAGACTGCTCTCCAAAGATGTTTTGCAGCCCTACCAGCAGTTTCAATCTCTCCACAGCCTCTCCAGCGTTTGTTGTTTTGTGTTTTTTGGATCCTGGCCACCACTGTAGGGTGACATGGTATCTCACTGTAGTTTTGACTTGGATTTCTCTAATAGCTAATGATTGTGAGCACTTACTCATGAGTCTTTTGTCTGACTGGATGGCCTCTTTGGTGAAGTGTCTGTCTCTCTCCTTTGCCCATCACTTGATTTGGTTATTTACCATTTTCTTGATATTTTACAGTACCTTGTAGATTACGGAGATCAGATGTCAGTCTGACGTTTAGTTGCTGAATATTTTTTCCCATTCTGTAGATGGTCTTTTAATTCTTTTGGTAAAGACTTTAGATGAGCAAAACTGTTTATTTCTTAGTAGTTTCCATGTATCTATTTTCTCTTCTGCTGATCGTGTTTTGTCAAATTTTGAATTCTGTCTAAGCTGTGTACTAAAACTTGCATGTTTGATCCTATTATTTCTTGCATGATCGTTATCTTTCTAGGTTTGATACTTAGGTCTTTTATCCAATTTGTGTTAGTTTTTGTGTCAGGTGTGAGATATGGGTATTGTTTCAATTTTCTGCAGATGGATATCCCATTTTGCCAGCACTATTTGTTACAGAGACTTTTTTTACCCCAGTTTAAAATCTTAGACTTTGTCAAATACCAACTGGTAATAAGAAGATGGTGGCATCTCTGGGGTCTCAACTCTGTTCCATTGGTCTATATTTCACGTTTTGTATTAATACCAGGCTGTTTTGACTACCGCGGCAGTGAAATAGGTTCTAAGTTAAGGTAGTGTGAGGCCTCCCACTGTGTTCCTGTTCTTCAGTAGTGCTTTGCTTATCTGGGGTTTCTTCCTTTTCCAGACAAAGTTGTTGATTTGTTTCTTCATCTCTTTTGAAAAATGTCACTGGAATTTGTATTGGGATTGCACTGTATATGTAGATTGTTTGGGGTAAAATAGACATTTTCACAATGGTAAGTCTTCCTATCCATGAGCAGTGTAGGCTTCTCCATTTCTGTAAGTCCCTCTTGGTGTCTTGCAGTAAGGTCTGGTAGTTCTCTTTGTATAGGTCTCTTGTTTCTCTAGTTAGATTTGGTCCTACGTATTTTATCTTCTTGGGGGCTATTGTAAGTGGTATTGATTTGGTGATTTCTTCTTTGAGGATCTCTTTGTTAGTATAAAGGAATCCTACTGGTTTATTTACATTTACCTTATATCCTGATACTTTGCTGAACTCTCATTAGTTTGAGTAGTTTACTTATGGATTGTTTAGGATTCTCTGTGTGTACAATTATATCATCTGCAAATAGGGAGATTTTTTACTTCTTCTTTGCCACTGAGGACACCCTTTATTTCTTTGTCTTGTCTAATTGCTCTGGCTATAACAGTGTTGAATAGAAGTGGTGAGTGTGGGCATCCTTGCCTATTTTCTGTCCTCAAGGGGGAATCTGTCAGTCTCTCTCCATTCAGAATGATACAGGTGGTTGCTTTTGCATAGATGTCCCTTACTGCATTGAGGACTTTCCCTTCTATTCCTATTTTACTGAGAGTTTTCAGCATGAATGTGTGTTGGACTTTGTTGAATGCCTTTTGTACATCAGTTGACAAAATCAGGTGATTCTTATATTTTGTGTTATTTGGTTGATTCCTTGTATGAATCCCACTTGGTCATGATGAATTATTATTATTATTATTATTTGATATGTTGTTGAATTCTATTGGCAAGGATTTTGTTGAAGATTTTTACATCTAGGTTCATGAGTGATACTGTTCTATAATACTCTTTTTTGTGGGATCTCTCCTTGGCTTTGGTATCAGGGTTATGCTGGCTTCATAGAATGAATTTGGGAGTATGCCATCCTTTTCTATGCTGTGAAATACTCTCAGTAGTATTGCAGTTAATTCGTGTCTGAAAGTTTGGTGAAATTCTCTGGTGAAGCCATCTGGGCCAGGACTTTTTTTGGTTGGTAGTTTTTTGATGACTTTTTCAATCTCTTCCTTTGTGATGAGTTTATTAAGTTGTTTTCTTGTGATAATTTTGGTAGATGATATGAATCTAAAAATTTGCCCATTGCTTCTAGGTTTTTAAATTTGTTGCAGTACAGACTTTTCAATATTCTGTTAGGATACTGTTGATTTCAGCTGGCTCTGTTGTGACATCTGCCATCTGATTTCTTATTCAGGTTATTTGTTTCATCTCCAGTCTTTCTTTTGTAAGTTTAACCAGTGGTTTACCACTTTTGTTGATCTTTTCAAAGAACCAGCTTTTAGTTTTATCAATTTTGTCAACTGTTCTTCTATTATCAAATTCATTTAGTTCTGCCCTAATCTTTATGATCTGTTTTCTTCTGGTGCCTGAGTGGTTCTTCTATTGCTCTCTTTCTACTTGTTCAAGCTGTAGGATTCATTCTTGGATTTCGGTCCTTTATTCCTTCCTGATGTGTGCATTTATAGAGATAAGTTGACTTCTAAGCACTGTTTTAGCTGTATTCCATAGCTTCAAGCAGCACACTTTTTCATTCACATTTGATTCCATAAATTTCTATTTCATTCTTGATTTCTTCTATAACCCCTGGCTTGTTCAGCAAGATGTTGTTGAGTGTTTGTGACTTTCACTTTCTATCTATGTTTTTCCTGCTATTGATTTAGACTTTTATGGCTTTGTGTTCTGAGAAGATTCTTTGCTATAATTCAACGGTTTGAATTTTGTTCAGATTTGCTTTATGTCCTAAAACATGGTCTATTCTGGGAAATGTTCTGTGTGCACTGGAGAAGGAGATGTACTTATCTGTTGATGAATAAAAAGTTATGTGTATGTCAATGAGGTCTAGTTGGTTAATTGTCCATGATTGTGGATTTTACATTAAAATCTATTTTATCTGAGATTAATATTGCCATATCTTCTCTTCTTTGTATGTGTTAGCTTGGTATATATTATTCCACCCTTTAATTTTCAGTTTGTTCTTATCTTTAAGTCTAAGGTGTTCCTTGTAAGCAACATAAAGATGGATCGTGTCTTTTGATCTAGGATGTCACTCTCTGTCTCTTTATTGGAGCTTTCAGTCCATTTATATTCAGTGTAATTGTTGATACATATGGGTTTAGTGCTGTCATTTTGATGTTTTTAATTTTATGTTGGTGTTTTCTATGTTGTTCTTAATGTTCTATTCTGGCTCATTCTTCTTTATGGCTTAACTTTTCATCTTTTTCAGTGTTAGTTTTATGTTTGTTGAGACTCCTGTACTGCCAGCCAGCTACGTTTCTTATTTTGATATGTTGCATTGTTATTTTGCTTTGTAATTTCTACATGTCTTCTTAACTTCCTCTCCATCTGAAAGGACTATAACTACTGCAGTATATCCCTATTCTTAGTGTGACAGCATTATAGCTTTCATGATATGATCACTGGTCCCCCTTTTCTAATATTGCATCTTAGATCGAGTTTCGTAACTTCCCTAACTGAGTAGGTTTCTGGATGCTGTGTCCTCCATTGCATCCTTAACTATGCATTTAATGATTTTGTTTGCCTAAACAAAGCGCTTCTTTCAGTATTTCTTGTACTTTTTATTTGGCTTTTACAAAGTCTCTAAGCTTCTGTTTATCTGCATGTATCTTAATTTCATCTTTGTATTTGAGAGACAATTTTACAGGATATACAATTCTTGGTTGGAACTTTTTCTCTTTCAAGACTTTGAATGTGTCATACCACTGCCTCCTTGACAACATCATTTCTGCTGAGAAGTCAGATGAAGGCCTACTGGGCTTCCCTCTGAATGTTAGCTTTGCATTGAACCTTGCTGCCTTTGAGAGCATCTGTTTATGTTTTTATTCTATGAAGCTTAATTATAACATGTCTTGATGTCTTTCTTTTGGAGTCTCATTTTTGTGGCACTTAATACATGTCTTGTTTTCTTTTTTCATAATTTACCGGAAGTTTTCTGTCAGCAATTCAACAACAATACTGTCTGTGTTTTTAGCTATCCCTCTCTGTTCGTGACCTCCAATTAATCATAACTTATTCCTCTTAATAGAGTCCCACATGTTTTTTAATGCTTCTTCATTTTTCTTATTTCTTTTCTCTGATTTCTCCTCATAAATGATGATGTCAGTTACTTTACCCTGAATATTACTAAGTCTGACTTCCTTCTCCTCAATTCTGCTCTTTAGGCTATGGATTAAAAAGTCTAATTCTGTAATTTTAATATTGATCTGCTGAATTTCAGACTGTTGATGTTCCATCAGTTCAAATAGCTTGCTTAATTTTTCAATTTACTCTGCTGCATTTTGTTTAATTTCTAAGAAGGCTCTATATATAATTCTTTTGTACTCAATCCCTAATAGCACAACACTGCTTTTTTTCCTGATGGTAAGAAGTCCCTCAATTCTGTTTGCTAGCTTTTTTCTTTTATATTCCAAGAGACTTCCTCAAGACAAAGTACATTGTCATAGGCTGAGTTCTGCCTCATTAACATAACAACTGCCCATCCTCGCTCATTAACATTATAGAGACAAGATTACAGCATGTGAAAATATCACATGATACCAGGAATTATGGCCTAGCTAAATTTCTATACACATTTTTTTAAGGAAACACAAATTCAATACATCATAAAAAGGTACAACCAAAAATCCAATAATATTCTCCTTTATATTTACCGATGTATCTACCTTTACCAGGAATCTTTCTCTGTTTATTGAGCACATTTTATGTCCTTTTATTGAATAGTAAAGACCCTGTTTTGGTTATCTACCACAGAAGAGATGGCTTTAACAAGGGAAGATTTATTCTTCTGCAGTCTGGTAGGCTATAAGTCAAATTTAGCAGGTCTGCTCCAGGGGAAGTCTTTCTCCCTTGCTGGCTCTGGAGGAAAGTCTTGTGTTGCACAATTCTTTGTTCAGGGAGCGTCTTGGAGTAGGAATATCAGCTCTGAAGTACATGCTGTACTCCTGGTGCTGCTTTCTTGATGGCATGAGTTTCCCAATTCTCTGCTTGCTTCCCTTTCTTTTTATCTCTTATAGGATGGAAGAATAAAAGGTGATACAAGCCATACTCCAGGGAAGCTCCCTGTACAGTGGAGCAGGGTGGTGATTTTATGAAGGATTTTACAGTCCCACCCTAATCTGATAATATACAGCACAGAAAAATCACAAAATGAAGGAAAATCTTGGAACACAGGAAATCCAGGGCTAGCCATATTACTACACATATTTTGGGGCAACACAATTCAATCCATGACAATCCTCTTTAGCATTAGTTGTAGGACAAGCTGTTAGTAACAAAATCACTCAACTTTTTTTATTTTGTAATTTAGAAATGTCTTAATTTCTTCCCTATTTTAAAGGAATAATATGCCAGATACAGAATTCTTAATTGGCAGTTTATTTGTTTACTTTTATTTTAGCACATTAAGCACGTCACCCTATTGACTGCTGAACTACATAGCTTTTGATGAGAAATGGACTGTTAGTCTCGTCGAGGACTTCTTTTGCTTAAATATTCACTTTTCTCTTATTGCTTTAAAGATTTTCTGTTTGATTTTCAGCAGCTTGATTGTACTGTGTCTCAGTGTGATTTATCCTACTTGTAGTTTGTTGAGCTTGTGTTAGATCTAGCATTTAAAATCACTAAAAATCAGTTCTTATTTATTACCTTTTTTTCTGAATTTGCTCACACTTTTTAGTCTGAATATTTTCAGAGTGAAAATTGAACATTGTGGTACTGTATTGTAGAGTTGTAGAGACTCTGGTTTATGATGTGTTTCTCTGAGGATTATTGTTATTTTTTTTTTTCCTATTTAACATTTGACTGGCAAATCCTGTCTCTGCTATCTTCTTATTGCCTTCCCCTGGTTTCCTTTTTCAGACTGACTTATGGGGATCTTGTCTGTGCATATGGATAGGGCACTCAGACAACAATTTGGGAAGATTGGGCTCAACCTACTGTGATCTCCTTGACTCTTGAGACTCCCGTAGCTTTATTCAATACCGATGGCTGTGTGTGCTACTTCTATGTATCAAGCTCTCTGTCTTCAGGTTGTACACAATTGAAGAATGTGCTCATTTGAGAAATTATTCAAACTAATGCCTCTGAATTCACATTGCTCTGTTTTCAAACGAGCTATCACTCTCTTTCTAGTTCCTGCCTGTTCTTTGTTTTAATCCCTTGGACTACTCCCCTATGTGCTTATGGTTTAGCGTGGAGTGAGAGATTTGAGCATTTTACGGTCTGCATGGTAATTTCTTATGCATTCCCAGTACTGTGAGAATTTCTTCTCTAAATTCCCAGCTATTTTCCCAAGCCTTTATCTAATTTCTGGACTTTTTAAACATTAATGATGTAATTTATATTCTCCTATTTTGTTAATTTTCTGCAGCCGTACGTCTGAGGATTAGGCTGTCCTCAGAACAATAATCCACAGATATACAATTCTTTCCAACTCAGCTGCAGTTTCTCTCTTTTAAAACTAAACTCCTTTTTGTTATCTGTCTGAATTTAGATGCTTTACAATGTCTTTAAATATTTATTTTAAAATCTATTTTTTTAATAATATTTGCTGGCTTTGTGTGATCATTTATTCCCCTGCCATCATAAGGAGTTAACTCAAGTCCAAGGCTATTGACAAATATATGTCACCAGACACTCAAAATGTAATATATATCTATCACTGCAGAAAGTCTCCTTTTGTCATTTCTAGTTAAATACCTTCCCCTTCAAAAAAAAAAAAAATCATTCAGCAATATTTGTTAGGGTTTCAACAGCATAGTTTAGGATTGTATTTATTATAATTTGGGATAACAAAACATGTAGTCATGTAATGGAATCATCAGTACGACTTCTTTATCAAAAAATTATATTTGTGATATTTATTCACATACTTTATTATGCTAGTAGCTGCTTTATTAATTCTAAATTATATTCCATTGTATAAATATGTTACAATGTGCTTATATATTCAATGTTTTATGGACATCTGGGTTGTTTATAGTTTTAAAATGTATTGAAGTATATTGCTATAAACATATGATTAGTCCTTTTGTTATCACTTGGCTTGGCTTTTTGTTATCACATGTTTATATTTATCTTGGGTTAATTCTAAAATTTTAGGGTCAAAATCTGTGTAAATATAATTTTGTGATGCATGTTTTTACTATTGTTGTCTTGTCAGTTTCTACCCATCACCACTCTACATATAATACTGCCTGCTCCTGTGCTATTCTCATAATCTTTGTTATCCTTGCATGCTGATGTATTTTTCAATGTGTTTGTATCAATATATATCACATTACAAATTGCTCCAAATCCTCATGGAAACATTGCACACTAAACCAAAAAATGTAAGACTGTTTAGTTTAGGGCAGTTCTACTCTATCCTAAGGTTGTCATGAGTAGGAATGGACTCAAAGGCAAAGATTTATTAAGTGTGTTCTCACATTGCGGCACCAATTTGCATTTTTCTGACAATTTATGATGTTGACTCTTTTTTAATATGCTTATTAGGCACATATCTGTATGTCTATTGTTTGGAGACTTTCCGCTGACTGAAATTATATTGTCAATACTCAATTAATTTTCTTAATTGATTTTTGTTATAATATGTAATGGATAAAAGTAATTTTTATTTATTTTGACATTTTCCAAGTTTATATCCATTGTTTGAAAAAAGAGGAATGTTTCACTTTTGCTGAAACTTGAATGTATTATTGTTCCCTTTAGTCTCCGAAAAAATTGTGTTGCTTAAAAATTTTTGTGTGCACAAAAGTTGTAAAGATATTCTTCTATGTTACCTTACATAAGCTTTATAAATTGAACTTTTATCTTTAGTTTTATAAATCATCCCAAATTAATTTAGCACATAATTTTAATGAAGGGTTTTTCCCCTCATAAAGATATCTAATTATCCTTTGCCCACTGTAGGATAACTTAGTCGAAACTCAGTCTACTTCATATGCACTGTTCTATGTCTGGACTTTTCATTCTTTTCCTTTGTCCTGTTTATCTGTATTACTCTGTCTTAAATTTTTTTTTGTATCATTAGAGTAAGGTTGGAGATCACACAGTGTAGTCTTTCAGTTTTGGCCTTATTTTTTTAGGGTCTTGGCTATTTTAGTTATTATGCACTTCAATAAAAATTTTAGAATCTATTTGTTATTTATGGCAAAATTTTTATTGTAATGGCTTTGTATCTAAGGATTAATTTGGCCATAAATATGTTTTAACAGAATCTAGTCTTCAGTTACAGAAAAATTATACATAATGCCATTTGTCTTCTTCATTATCTACCTGCAGTATTTTGTAATTGTCTGAATATACTTCATGCTTATTTTTACTATGTGTTCCTTACTACCAACATGTTTCTGGAAGAAATACTAGGAGTCACTGTACCAAAGAGAACTGGTCATTATTTAACCACTTCTGGAGATCTCATGTGATCAAGAACCCATGGTATTGAAAGAAGAAGTCCAAACTGCACTGAAGACAGTTGCGAAAAACAAGGTTACAGGAATTGATGGAATATCAATTGATAGGTTTCAGAAAAAAAGAAAGATACAGAGCTGGAGGTGCTGTCTCATCGACACCAGGGAATTTGGTGGACAGCCACCTGACCAACTAACTGGAAGAGGTCCATACGTGCTTCCATTCCAAAGAAAAGTGATAGACCCAGCAGCAGCTTCCAGAAATTTTCAAACTATCATAAATATCACATACAAATAAAATTTACTGAAGATCATTGAAAAGCAGATGCAGGGGTACATCCACAGGAAGTTGCCAGAAATGTAATCTGAATTCAGAAGAGGATATGAAATCAGGAATATCATTGCTGATGGATCTTTCCTGGAAGTAGAGAATACTAGAAGGAAGTTTACCTATGTTGTCTTGACTATGCAAAGGCATTTCACAGTGTAATCCTAACAAATTAAAGATAACTTTGTAAAGAATATTATTACTTAATTGTGCTAGAGTAGGATCAGTCCACAGAACAGGAGACAGTCATTCAAACAGAACAGAGGGATCCTGCTTGTTTTAAAATCAAGAAAGCTGTGTGTCAGTGTTGTAAACTTTCACCGTACTTAGTCGGTATGCTGAGAAAATAATCCAAGAAGCTGGAGCCTAGGAAGAGGAATGGGGCATCAAGTTTGGAGGAAGACTCATTAACAACCTCATTACTCTGATGGTACAACTTTCCTTGCTGAAAATGAAGAAGAGTTGAACCACTCAGGTGAAGATCAAAAATCATAGCCTTCAGTATGGGATATATCTCAGCATAAAGGAAAGAAAACTTTTCACAACTTCACCAATAAGCTGCATCACAATAAACGGGAAACAAATTGACATTGTTGAGAATTCCATTTTATTTGCACCTGCAGTGAATGCCCAGGGAAGTAGTATTTAGGAAATCAAACACTTTTTGACTGGGAAATCTGCTATAAAAGACCTCTTTGAAGTGTTAAAAAATGGAAGATGTCGCCTTGAGGACTCAGGTGCACATTACCCAAGCCACAATATTTTAATTGGTCTCATATACAAATGCTGTACAATGAAGAAGGAAGACTGGAGAAGAACTGATGTTGTTGGAAAGAATATTTTTCATAGACTACCAGAAGAATAAACAATGTATCTTGGGAAAGGTACAGCCAGAATGCTCCTTAGAAGCAAGGATGATGAAACTACATCTCACGTGCTTTGGACTTGTTATTAGGAAGGACCAGTCCCTGGGAAGGACATCATGCTTGGTAAGGCAGAGGATCAGAGAAAAAAAAAGGAAAACCCTCAATGAGAAGGATTGATACAGTGACTACAACAATGGGCTCAAAAACAGCAACGATTGTACGAGGATAGTACAGGACTGGGCAGTGTTCTGTTCTGTTGTTCACAGAGCTGCTATGAGCCTGAACCAAGTCAATGGCATGTAGCAACAACAACAATATCCCTCACTATTTTTAATGTTACTGTAAATTGTACTTTTTAATTTAAAAAAAATTGTTGCTTGTTAAACAAACCAATTGACTTATGTTGATTCTTCCTTTGGCTTTGTTAAATTCAATTTGTTGCTTCTAGTGTTTAATTGTAGAAGTCTTAGAATTTTCTATGTAAAGAAACACTGTATTAAACTTTTTTCATTTTAATTTTTCCATCTTATTTCCAAAATAATTGCACCATTTAAAATTGAGTTACTGTATGAGTTCCAATTTCTCCATGGCCTCAGCAACATGTTATTTTCCATTATTATTATTATTACTACTATTACTGTTTAAGCTACCCTAGTTAGTGTGCAGTGGTATCTTATGATGTTTTGATTTGTCTTTTTCTAATAACTAATGACTAATAATGCTGAGAAATTTTTAGGTGCCTTTTGTCTTTACTACATCTTCTTTATAGAAATTTTTATTCAACTCTTTTACTCATATTTCAGTTGATTTGTTTGTTGCAGATGTTACGTATTCTGGATACAAGTCATTTATGAAACATAATTTGCAAATACTTCTCAATTGATTCTTTAATAAAAATGCTTTAATATTTTTCAAATACTATTTTCAATGATATTTATCCCTTCCTGTAAATTTAGGTCTTCTTCTAGTGTTAATTCTGACAGATGGAAGAATTTCTTTAACTTAGGTAGTGCAAGCGGTCTTGAGATTGACTTACTTAACTTTTACTTTTGTTTGTCTAACAAATGTTGGTATATGTTTTTCTCTTTTATACTTAAATAACATTTTTATTCTGAATATAGAATTGTAGTTTAACAAAAATTCTACTTTTACTCAAAAATGCTATTTTATTGAATTTTGTTCCTTGTTGTTTCTCATAAGGAGTCAGTAATATTTGTATTGCTCCTGTTATTTAACATCTTTGTTTTTTCCTTTTGGCTACTTTCAAAAGGAAGTTTGTCTTTTAGCACTTAGTCTATGCTATGCTGTGTTGCTTCTTTTTTATGTATGTTATTTGGTGTGTGCATTACTTCCCAAATTATTTTATTGCTGTTAATCATCACATTTGAAAATTATTGGTAAATAATTTTTCTACTTCATTGTATTCTTTTGTCTCTTTCTGGAGTTTTAGTTGTATGTATAGTACAGTTTCAAATGGCCCCATATGTTACTGTAACTCTGTTTACTTTTATATTCCAATTATTTGTCTCTCTTTGATTACATTTGAATAATTTTTACTTAGGTCTTTACTATAACCTATGCTTTACTTTCTTCTGTTCAATATGCTTATATGATTCAGTTTTTAAGAAAAAACTCAGATACTGCATTTACTTCTAAATCTTTCTTTCATTCTTGTCTTAGTCATGTAGCACCTCTGTAACAGAAGTACCACAAGTGGATGGCTTTTAACAAAGAGTAATTTATTTTCTTATGGAAAAGTAGGCTTAAATTCAAAGTTCAGGGTATCAGCTCCAGGGGAAGTCTTTCTCTGTTGACTCCAGAGGAAAGCTCATGCTGTCAATCTTCCCTTGGACTGGGAGCTTCTAAGATGCAGGAATCCTGGGTTCAAAGGAAGTACTCTGCTCCTGCCACGGTACTGTTTCTTTCCTGATGGTATGAAGTTCCCAGCTCTCTGTCTTCTACTCTTTACTTTATATCCCAAGAGGTTTCTTCAAGACCAATACATTCTTATAGACTGAGTCCTACCTCGCTAACACAACAGTCCTCCCTCGTTAACCTTATAGAGGCAGGAATTACAGCATATACAAACATCATACACTACCTGCAAGCATGACCCAGACAAATAGCTACACAAATTTTTGAAGGATACAGTTCAATCCATGACAGTTTTTTAAAGTAATTTTCATATATCTCTTGAAAAACACTCATGTTGTATGTATTCTGCTAGTTCTTTAACAAATTTAGTATCATTCTTTTAATGTTATCTTCTGTCAATTCAATAGTCTGAAGCATATGCAGATGTGTTTCTGTAGATGGTTTTTTGTTAATTATGGATCATATTTTTATACTCTTTCATACGTCTGATATTTTATCATATACTGGATATTAAGGGTGTTATATAGATATCCCAGATTTTGTTTTCTTATTCTAAAAAGTGTTACATTTTGTTTTACAAGACTGTTTAAAAATTATCAGTTTAGCCTTTTGAAAATTTGTCCTTATGCAGCATTATGGAAATTCTACATCAGTTTTTCCCTTATTAAAACCAAAACCAAATCTACTGCCATCAATCTGACTCTCATTTATACCAATCTATAAGGCAGAGTAACACTGTACTTCCAAGGCTGTCAATCTGTACTGAAGCAGACTCTTGCAGAGGGTCTGGTGGGTTCAACCCACCCACCTTTCATTTAACAGCTGAATGTTTAACCCCTGTACCATCAGAGATGTTTTACATTCAGTCTGAATCTCATAGACATGGACACTACTTCTATTCTAAATTTTGACCTTTCTTGGATTTCAGTGAAAAGCCTGGGTTATTTGCCACAACTTTCTGATTTATACTGCACTATACTCATTGGTTTTGAGTCGATTCTGATTCATAGTGCTCCCATACGACAGAGTAGAACTGTCCCACAGAGTTTCCAAGAAGTGCCAGTTGGATTTGAACTTCTGATCTTTTGGTCAGCACCACTATGCAACCAATGTTTCCCTCTTTAATTTACCCCAAAACCAACCAATCCTGGTGCTGGGGAGTCAGTTCTGGCTCATAGATACCATACAATGACCCTATAAAACAGAGTAGAACTGCCCCATAGAGTATCCAAGGAGCACCTGGTGGATTTGAACTGCCAGCTTCTTGGTTAGCAGTCATAGCACTTAACCACTACACCACCAGGGTTCCCTAATTGAGTGGTATATGAATTAAAAGTTCTGGCCTTCCTTTGATATATGATTGTTAACATATGTCCCCTCACCTTTATAGACTTCTGGTTCTTATTTTCCCCTTTGGCTTCTTAAAGTCTCACCCTACTTGTGAAGAGTTTAGGGGTCAGCCAAAAATTTATTAGGAGTTTAAAGAGACTCTGAAGGTCTCACTATTGAAGCTCTCCTTTTTGGAATTTCCCTTTTATTTTTAGTTGATTCCGCAACCCTGCACCCTTATCCACAGGAGAAGAGAGCATAAGCTATTTCAAAAGGGAAAATGGGATATAGTTTTTTCTTGTAATGATGATGAGCTTCAGTGGGGGATTTATTATATTACTTTATTTCAGGGCTACTATTGAGTTACTTTGAAACTCTAACCAGGATTCTTTGTCAGGAATTGTATTTCTGTTTTTAATAAAGGTAAAATTCTTCAGAATAGAACACAATTACGCATTGGTGCCCGCCTGTCTTTGTTTTGAATCAGTGCATACTGGACTCTGAAACATTTCAGAGTAGAAGTAGAAATGATGCCTGTCACTTTCTAAGTTATGGCCATCTCAAATGGCATGCCTGTCAATATGCTGTGGTTCCTAGTGAAGTGTAATGCACGAAAAGATGGATAGAAACTAGTTACAGGAATCTGATAGCTCAGAGCTGACAGTGCAATGTAATATCAAAAAGGAAAGATGTCATTAGATGAGATGTGTTCTGTGACAGCAAAATTCAATATTAAAGAAAAAGTATTGTTAATAAGTACACAAAAGAAGTATCAAAAGAGACATTTGTAGCTCTGTGGTAGTTGAACTGTGGGGATATGCTAACACATTTATTTTTAAAATGTAATCGATGTTTGTGCTTTTCCTGTAAACCTGGATTTGAAACTAGCTTAAGCCATATTTTTAGTGTGGGATGAAAAAGCACTAACCACCTGCTCATTATCTTTAAATGGATTAATCTTTTTAGTTATTTCTTAGACTGAATTCTTCTTACATGGCTACAGCAAAATTGGTCCAAATTGTGTGCAGTACATAAAAAGAATGACTGCTATTTTGCTTGCATTAATCCTTTGTACTCTGCTCAATTTTTCATGTTTAAGTTTATCACATGAAGATCAGTAAGAATTATGACATAATCACCTAGACCAGATACTTTTCAATCTCTCTGGTTACCTGAGAACAAACCTCTTTTCAAATGCTTGCTGGGTAAAAGTACTGTAAGCACAGGATCTGGTTAGGCTCTCTTCTTTGCCATCCCCTTCTTTAAGTCCCTTTAACTTTTGCTTGGCTGTTTTCACAATTCTTCCTGTCCCTGAGAAACATCAGTCCCTCTGGGTAAGTATACCTTTAAGCAAGTGAATCACTCTTTTTTCAGTTGACAAATCAGATATGACGGCTGACATTTAATAGGTAACAAATGGAATTATATGCCCATTTAACAAATTGTAACAAGACGATGATTATCTGAAGAAAAAATATTTCTGGGACTTGATGATATTGTTAAGAATCCTTCCTAAGGACAGCCAGGTTTTAAAAGTGTAGCTTGCTACTTCTGATACGTCTCCTTATACATTCAGTCTTTTGAACAATCATATCTGTAAGACAGAATGTATGTTTGTGTGTGTTTGTATATGAACATACTCACACATTTGTGTGCACATCAGGGCACAAGTAGAACTACATTGTTCATGTGGAATCATTCTTGGAGTGATTCTAGCAGAAGAAAAAAAAAACATTGCCGTTGTTGACTCTAACTCACAGTGACCCTATGGGACAGAGTAGAATTGCCCTACACAGTTTCCAACAAGCACCTGGTAGATTCAAACTACTGACCTTTTGGTTAACTTCTATGGTACAGATTTCCTAAATATGTGAGAATAGTCACTGCAGCTAAACTTTAATGCTAACAAAGCATGAATACTCATTAGTAATCTGTCTGTTCATCTTCCAGAATCTAAACTTTTCAAGGACTGGACCAGGACCATTTCTCTCCCACACAATGCTTCATATAAATAAACTCAAAACCTCATTGTTAAATTGAAAATCTATTCATTGGAAACAAAATATGATAATTTTAGAAGCACTTCAGTATATTTCATTTTATTAGCATCCTTTAAGCCACAAACGTTTTGTAAAGTTAAAACATTTCTTGAATAAACTTTTTTTTTCTTTAATTCTGGGAATTAGCAGCTTGAGAAGGAGAAATCAGACTGTTTACTTGGATGGCAACAGCAAAGATTTTTCTGGCAATGACTCTCAGGCTGTTTCTGAGAACTTTCCTTCAAAGTCTTTGTCAAAGCCTTAGTAGAAGGCAACTGGCTTTTGAACACGCACTCTCTAAAGCAGATGGAAAACTCACAGTCACCTGTAGGCACAGACAACCCTTTTGGAATGTGAATTATAGGGGACAGATATTTCTAGCATTTTTTTTTTTTGTCCAGAGACTTACAGAGAAGCAAGTTACCTGTAAGCAGGGTCGCACATGTATCAATGCACATGCCATTGACATAAGACTTTAGGAGGTAAAGGTGCTTCTAAATGGAGGGAGAAATTCTGATAACCTAACTACTTTAGATTCTGCACTGTGTATATATTAGTGTGATAGACTCTCATTGAAAAACCTTACTGTATTACCTAAAATTGCTGTATTTTACTCAGAGTACAGATATCTGTGTTTTTCTCGTCCAACACAACTCAGAGATAGATGCTTGGGGAAATGTCTTGAGCAAATTCATAAGAATAACTGTGCTTTGACAGATTTACTGACAGAATATTAAAAAGGGCCATGAAGGAGGCAACAATTCTGACAAGTTTTGATGAAGGGGAGAAGGGGGTCAGGATTTTGAAAGGTTTAGGAAAAGTCAGAATTCTTACCTCCTCCTCTTGGCCACAGCTTTGGATCTAATGTTAAACAACAGTGCCTGATACAATCCATGAGACTTCTGTATTTCTCGTAAATAGTGGACTCTTTGTAGAGGCTGGCGTCCCTAAGTGATACAGTTATCAGCTGAGCCACCAATAGAAAGGCTGGAGGTTCTAGAGCACCCATGGGTGCACTGAGTGCATCTGAAGAAATACTTGAAGAACTATAGCCAATCAGGCCCTGAAAACCCCATGAAGCCCAGGTCTGCTCTGATGACCATGAGTCACAACTGACCAGATGGCAGATAGTTTTTATGTAATGTAGAAGGTTCCCGATTTGAGAAAATATACAAAACACAGATTTAAAAAAGTTTCTGTTTCTGAATAATTGATTTTTTCTTTGAGAAAATAATGTCAATTGCTGAAACATTTTATTAAAGCAATAAAATTCCCGAATAAACTTATCTTGCCTCCCAGTTGACTGAACAGATGATGTTTATTTATACAAGTAAGATGTCAGAACTTGTCCTTAAACATATAAAACATATTTCAAGAGATACAATTGAATGGATTTTGTCTTGCATGTTCACTGGGCAAAATATCATTGTCTACAATCTTGTGTATCTTTTATTTTATTTTTTTTTTACTATATCTCATCTCTCTCTCACTCAAGTGCCAGTATTTTCAGCTTAACACATATTAGCAAAACAGTATAATCAGCTGTTGCCATCAAGCCTATGCTAACCCACAATGACCTTGTAGGGGAGAGGAGAACTACCCGAAAGAGTTTTTAAGGCTGTAAATCTTTATGGAAGGAAATTGCCACATCCTTCCATGGAGCCGCTTATGGGTTTGAACCACTGACCTTAATCGTTGTGCCACTAGGGAAGCTTTTACATATTTTCATTGATTTATTCTACAGAAGTTTATTAGACTGTATATGTTTCCCAGTGATTTCCTTTTTTTATTTAAAAATAAACCAAATCTATTCCTGTAAGGTAAAGCAACAAGGGCTAACTAATACTTTTCATTACTTTATTTACTCTGGAGTATCATGCAGTAAGATTTACCAAGACAGTTACCAAAGTCAGTTATTACTATTTTTATTGTCACTGCAAGTCAAATATGTATAGCCTTACATACCAGTGCTTTTGATTTTATAGAATAAAGAAATAGACTTATTATAATAAAAGTGATATCAGCATTGCTACATGACTTTACAAAATGTATAGCCAAGCCAGCCAGCCAACTACCTTCAAGCATATACAGTTATAATTCAAGCATCAGAATATGACTGTGAATACACCCATATTCTTGCCAGAACATTGAGTGATGATGTATAATTTTTCACTCTGAAGGTGAAAATTTTTAGAGTGATTCATTCTTGTTTAGCTTCAAGTATGTCAGATTAAGATAAAACACTAACACAACCCTTAGTGTTTGACACTGGTGAACCGATGTTCCTATAATTTAGCTATCCTGGGTCACCATGAGTCGGATCCGACTCGACAACTCTTGGCTTGGCTGGGTTCATGATAATAGCCACTATGTACTGAGCTCCTGTTGTGTACCAGGCGTTTTGCTAGGTTTGTACAGTCTTTATCTGATATGGGAAACCCTGGTGGTATAGTGGTTAAGATCTATGACTACTACGAGCAGGTTGACACTCAGAACTACAGTAGATGATTTTTTTATATCATTTTTAAATAATATGCCATTGTTTCATTGAAAGCTGCCTGAAGAAGTAATCGGTTACACAAACATTCACATGCTAGTACTGCTGTCAATTTGGTCATTACATAATTTCCAGTAATAGTGTAAGTATTTTGATACCACTTTAATAATTTTTAAGTAAATTTTTTCCCAAAATTATCTCATAGAAAGCGAGTCCTATGCAGAGTAATAAGGTTCTGTATTTTTAACAAAATAAGATAGAACTTTACTTATGTGCAGATTGCATTTTTCATTCTTTATTTACCATGCTAGTACCATAAAAAATGTACATCATTTACCTTTCACCTTTTTTACTAAAAACATTTAAATATTAACATGGTTTGGCAGAAACAATGTTATGTGTTCATTATACCACCTTTTCCACTTGGGCATACACAATGCGTTCCCAATTCTCCCCTGCAATTATTTCCAGGCCACCTTTTGAAGACTGGCATACTGGAGCAGGGGCAGAAGAAATATAAGTGAATTGAGCCTGTATGACTGGCTATTGAATGAAATACCTCCAGCAACCTTCTAGCTCTTTTTCTCTTTTGTGACTGTTTTCAGTGTCCTATGTTCTAGAAAAGTTCAAGGTGTTCAAGATGGGAAAGTGGTGTCTCATCTATATGGAACTAAGTTGTGTGGGAGAAGTAAGCTTTTATTGTGTTAAACCACTGATAGTTTGTGCTTTATTTGTTATCTCAGTATAGCCTATCTATTCTGATTAATATACATTACTTGGAGTACCTTACTTGGTCTGACGGATGTTTCCTCCAAAATCATGTTTTTACTCCTCCTCCTCCTGCCACACTAGACCTTTATAGACAATAAATCTGCCGTGGGTAAGGTCTACGAGGGAGTACTACTGTCTCACATTTTGCTCTCATGATAATCTGTTATTAAATTTAACTTCTTGTAGTTCTATAAAAATCCATTTTTTGTCTTCATATTTTTCACACTGGTCTCTGTCAAAACATACACTTCTCTTTCAATTCCTCCACCCCAATAGATGTTTTTTACCTCTAGCAGTTCACTTCACTCTGTGAAGTAGAATGGGTTTAGGAAAGTGAAGTGGTCACAAAATAAAACTATTTTACCAGGAAGCTTACTGTATATGGACTGTGTTTAGTGCCATGTTTTGGGATCACTTAGCATTGTGATGTTGTAGTGGTTAAGTGCTATAGCTGCTAACCAAAAGGTTGACAGTTCAAATCCACCAGGTGCTCCTTGGAAACCTTTTATGAGACAGTTTTACCCTGTCCTAAGAGGCGGTATGAGTCAGAATGGACTAGAATGCAGTGGGTATGGTTTTATCATTTTAGCATCACAAAGAGCCCCATCACAGTACTCACTACATTTTATCGACTTGTCAAAAGCAGTGACCTTGTTAGTTGTTCCCTGGAGTAGTATCTACACCAAAAAGAAGGAAGCTTTTCATCTTCATAAAAATGAAGTGATTTTCATTTGCTAAAATACTGAAAACCAACAAGTAGTTGTTTTCAAATACTTGATTTGCTAATAAATAGTTTCATGCATATATCACTATGCAATAGCAAGAAATAAGCTGATATATGGGCGATTATATCTTCCTTTTCTCAAACTGTTATGCTTCTAACTGTTAACATCTGAATTTTATTTATGAAATACCTTAAAATTCTCACCCGCTGTAACATCATTTCAAAAAATATTTCATTTTAAATTGTTTAATCTAAAAAATCATTCTGTGTTTTAAATTCTACCTAATTTAGAATACCTAATTAGAAAGTGTTCAGTGAATCATTAAATTTTCTGTACAGTGTCAAAAATTCTGAATTTCTTTGGACAAGTTCTGCCCTCACTAACCAGCTATGTACTAAAATTTGGCGGAGGCATCTTTTTGTTTCCTGAGAAAATCATTTTTGCAAGGATTTCAATAGAATGTAAAATGATTGAAGTAAGAATCTCAAATTTCCTACGATCAAGACTGTTATAGAGAAAAATTATGTTTTTAAAAAGAAGACATAAGGAAGACAAAAGGAAGTACATAAGCATATTCATCTTGATACTTTACAGTGGTTTTGAGCAGGATTCAATGGGCTAGAGAACTTGCTCCTGAGGGTGAGTTATGGATCAAGTTGATTAATCAATCATTAAAACTTATTTTCCTCTCCTGCCTGATAAGTATATCATTATATGCCTTGCTGAGATAAATTCAAACTAAACTGTAGCACCTCAATTGGTATTAGCTACCATTAAGTGTATGACTTTATTAATCATCACGCCTATAAATAACCACCATCCATCAAACACTCTAGTATAGCCTGGAGATATGAAGACAAAACACAACACTACTTTTTTAATAGTGCCTTAGTCCAGCAGGAAGCTGTAGAAACAGATAACAAATAAATGAATAAAGAAATAAAGAAAGGAAACAAAACACTTCAGTATCAATACAAGAAGTCTGCCTCGGGTATTACAGAGGCGAAAAGCTAGGAGCAGTTAATTCGGTAAGAATGGATATAGCTTAGCTATTACTTTTCATCTCAGTTTTGGAAAGTTAATTATAACGAAGCAAAGCTCTTTCCAGGAGAGACTCACCATGAACGTTGTATTGAGGTATGCAGTGGCCTGGTGGGCTAGAACCCTGAAGTTGATGTGATAAGACTGGAAAAAAAAAGTGTGACTGATTCAAGAAGGGATAAGACCAAAAAAATGGTAGTTCGTGACCAGGTTATTTGGATTATTGTGACAGATTACATAGTTAGGGCTGTATCCCAAAATTGTAGCTTTCACATTAATGTTACACTTCAGATATTTCTCCTGATGAAATCTTTCACAGATGCTCAACACACAAATAGACAGAGATGAATTGTTTTGTCCGAAGCAGAGTTGAGATTCTCAGGCCACATCCACTTCCCCTCTATGTCCTTTGATGGCCCCCCAGACACTTCTTCTTCACCCTTCCCATCATCAGAGTTCTAAGAAGCATATTTTGAAACTTCTGCTATTTATTATGATGACCCAGTGAATGATTTCAAGCCAAACAGAAAAACTAATTATGGCTAGGAGCCTGAACTAAATGAGGAGAGTAGGATGTAGGTACATAGAATTGCACTTTCTTAAGACTACAAGTATTGCTTTGTTCCCCTCACTGGGGCACTTGTATCTCAAAGAAACAATGAATTCGTTGTGGCAGAAATGACCTTATGTGACATTTGCTGTCATTCTGGATAGATTTAACTAAAGTCACACGTCCCTTCTGGATTTATAGCAAATGCACCATGAGAGTTTCCTAAATACGACTCAATAAACTATAGGCTCATGTTTCCAAGGGCAAAAATAACTTCCAAAGGGACATGTCAATGTAATTAAACCACAATAAACTGACATTAAACATTTAGGCAGTAAATATATAGTGTTTGACTACAGCAGTCTGGCTTGGCCCAGTTTGGACATTTTCCTAGAGAAAAGAATTTGAAACAAAAATGAAGTAAAATACAAAAATTGAGAGTTAAAATGAGAGTAAAAGTTGTGTTCTATGTCATATATAGTGACAACTCAATATATAGCATAATTTACATAGTATGTATATTACAACTATATTATATATATAGTGTATGTATAGTAATATATAGTGATAACTCAGACATCTTGATGAAAAATTTTTTTAAACAGAGAATATGTGAGATTTTATTGCAAGTGGTTTGTTTGTTTTTAGTATAAGAGTTTTTTGCTATTCTTATTTCCAATTTATCTTTCTATGTATTATGCCAGAAGTAGTCCCTGGGTGGGAAACCCTGGTGGTATAGTGGTTAAGTGCTACAGCTGCTAACCAATAGGTTGTCAGTTCAGATTTGCCAGATGCTCCTTAGGAAACTCTATGCAAAGTTGTACTTTGACCTATAGGATCGCTATGAAATGGAATGGACTCCATGGCAGTGGGTGTTTTGGGTCAGTCCCTGGGTGATGCAAATAGTTAATACTATCATTTCCTAACTAAAATATTGGTGATTTGAGTTTACCCAGATGCACCACAGGAGAAAGTTCTGGTGATTTACTCCTGAAAAATCAAGTACTGAAAATGCTATGGAGCATAATTGTACTTTCACACAGATAGTCTCCAAGCATTGGAAATGACTCCATAAAAACTTGTTTTACGTGTCAGATATTAACTGACTTGAAAATAAGTAAGTATGCCTCTGCCTTAAACTCTCTACTTAGAATACAATTCCTTCAAAGCGCCTTACGTAGGATCTCACAGAGAGGTTCCCTGACTTCTTTCATAAAACAGGAATGATCACCTGAGGCCTAGCACAGCTCATTCCCATTAAACTGCTTTATTTTCCTCTAGAGAAATTGTTACTATCTGGCGTTCTATATGCTTGCTTGTTTATGTCTCTCCCCAAATTTGAAGGTATAGACTGTTTTGTCACTCTCCCTCCACTTCGTCATTGCTGCTAAAAGGAAGAACTTGGCTTCCCCCTTTTTATGAGTGATAAGTCCCCCTGGATTTTCGATCTCATCCTTTTTCAGATGGGAGGACGTTGGGGCTTGGTAGTTATGTGGCGTGAGGAGAAACACGAGCGAAAGTAAGTGAAGACAATTTAAAGGTTTTGAATCTGAAAATCTATCAAGGTTCACACAGTTAATAAGTAGGGAAGGTCTAATATAAATAATCGAAGCAGAATTATTAACATAGACACCACAGGTTAATAAGTGAGCAGAAATGAGATACTTTGGAACTTTTTAACAGTACGTTGTTTTTGCAGGGAGAAGAAAAATTCACTTCAAGGAAGATGTTTCGTACACTTTATGTTGTAATTACCATAATGTACCCCCTAGTTGAGCCCTCCATACCCACATCACTTATTCAAAGAGAGAAGTGGTAGGCATGCAGCATTCTTGGGTCCCTCACAATCCTGAAATCAGTCAGGCACATACTTACTTTTTATTGACTAGGGCTCTGAAAATGATTCTCTTGACTCTTCTCATTGCGATCCTGGCTCTAAATTTTGTGTCTTCTTCTCCTTTTTAACTTAATAAACTGAGTTTCCAAATGAATAAGTAGCCTTTTCAGTCTTAAGTCCATAAGTCTATAAAATGATGTCTTTTAATTTTGTACTGTCTTTGCCCCTTTTAGTTCAAATTGGCCATGCTTCCTTCTGCAAGAACGGTTATCTTAAAACCCACTTTCTGGATTTTTTTTATAAATCTTTACTACATTAATCAAAACACGCAACTATAGATCTCTTTAAGGCAGGTAGGCGCTACTCCCCATTGCTTTTGTTATGAAGCTGCTGCTGAAAGCTCTAAGATGGTCAGAAGCATGATTGCTTAAGGAGAATATCTACAAGGTACGCCTCTAAACTTTTTAAAGGATCTTTTATCTTCAGGTTTTATGAGGTACAGCCTTAGATGTTTCCAAAATTTTAATAAAGGGCTGAATAGCCATGCCCTTAGCTTCCTCTAGCAGGTCATGTTGTCCTCAAAGTCCATGGACTTGATTTCTGCTCTGAAATTCTTTCTTATCTTAAGAACTCCTTGTTAAGCAAAAAAGCTGAGAACAATAGTTTCATTTAGAAACAAAGCAAGTCATAAGTCCTTTAGATTTAGCCATTTAGTTTTGGATTTATCTCTATCCTATAGTGTTAGAGTGAATTGCCTGGAAATGTACTTACCTGGGTCATAAAGTTCATCAATAACATTTCCTGCTTCTCACATTACTATAGGTGACATGCTTGCTGAACTTTCTGCCACTAAATAACATGAGTGGTCCTTACTCCAGCTTGAAATAACATTACTTTTCTTTGAGCATTCAGCCACAGCCTCTTTGAGGACACTTAGGACTCTGAGAACACTTCAGACTTTTACTAGAAAACACATCAGTGCCCCTCCAGTTTCCATTTGCTGTCTCCTACCAACACCAGAGCCACATCTTTTCTGTTTTTATGACAGCACACAACTTACAGGTTCCAAAATCTGTTTGAGTTCTACATTGTTGCATAATAAACCATCCCAAACTGTGGGCATTAAAAAAAAAAAAAAATACAGAAACAAAACAATCATTTCACAGTACTCACAGATTTTGTAGGTCAGGAGCAAGAAAAGGCACATCACAGATGACTTACCTCATACCTTGGTATCTGGAGCCTCAGCTGGGAGGACGGAAAATTTACAGTGACATTGTGGCTCAGATTGGAATCATCTGAAGAAGTACTGTCCAGTGGATGTGACGTGATGATGAAAGTGTTCTATATCTATATGGCTAATACAGTAGCTACTAGCTATCTGTGGCTACTGAGGATATGGTGGCACTGCATTAATTTTCATTACGTGCTAAGGATAAAGCAGAAGCACAATAAAAATAAAATTGAAATGATACAGCTGCAGTAATGCTTAGACAAGTAGAGTGTAAACTTATACCCATAGTAGAAATGAAAGTCATTGTTAAAATGTTTTTGAAATTTTATTTCCTGATATTGTTTGGTCTAAGTTACCAGGCAGTACCTTTAGAAGAACAGTCTAAGATTACAGAAAATACATATAGAATGATAAGCGATTTGTGCCAAAATATTCATAAGAGGTACTTTAGTGCAGAACTCTGAAAAATTGCAAATATGCAAGTGATTTTACTTTCTAACACACAGTCTATGATTAAATTAACTACAGTTGAGCTACCAGGGTGAATTATAAAAGACCTACCATTTTCAGTTAGAGGAAATAAGTATGTCTGCATTTTGTATACATTCACATTACTATAAACACACATATATATATTTGTACTATCCGACTCGACGGCACTTGGCTTATAGGTAAGTATATACAATCATATTTGTATTATGTATGCAAGTACATACAAGCATAATTTTAATAATGAAATACTTTGAAATGTTAAATAGAGTAGAATAAATTCATACTGACTCAAATTCTAAACTGATATTTTTTAGCGATCTCCAAGTTGAAATTTTGTAGGACAAAGTCTAAGATATAACATCAAGAAATCTTTTAGCTTTCAGAATTCAAATTGTTTTCTGTTTTATATTTCTTAAAAGATAGAAGAAAATAACAGTCCTGTTTTGAAGTTGTACTTAGCCTTTTCTCATACAGACTTTAAAATGGCAATTAATAGCTTCTTCACTACTAAGACTCCTTTAGCCTCGCATAAAAAAATAATACAATCAAAAAGATGTTAAATGACTTATTCATGACCACAGTGTAAGTATTTGGCGAATCTGAGATCTGAACCTAGAGTTCTGTCTCAAGAGCAGATGTAACTAATGAGAATCATTTACTCAAAGAAGGATGTGCCAGAAAGAAAACGAACAAGTGTTTGGTGGTGTATAAAGAGGAGGGAGGCGTGTCTGTGATCCAAATAATCTAACCAAATTGGCATGGAGGCTTGAAAAGGCACTCAGTTATGAAAGCATTTAGAAGAGAATAATTATTTATCTTCTTGTGTTTGTATGTGATGGGGAGGGAAGTGCTTATTGAATATGAACTATTTTAAACAGTGATAAATTAAAATTAAGAGATCAATGTTGTGAACGATATGGCACAATGGAATTGGAAAGGGCACTGAAAAATAGAAATTATGGCTGTGAATATGATTAAAATGAATGCATGAACAAACATAAATTCTTTAGAAATATGATTTGCATGGTAAGTCAAAATTTATTTATAAGCTGTATCCCGAACTATTGAATAAATTAACAAAGATTACAGAGCGAAGGGGAATATTTTGTGGTATAAAATGTACTAACACTTTCACGTGGAAAAAGAAGTTCAATTTACTTCCTTTTTATTCTGTGTTTATTAGTACAGAACTATATATTTACCTATGTTTTTGATGAAATTATAGCTGCTCTTATAACTAAAATAAGTTTAAATCTTTCAAAATTTTTCAAAATAAAATATGTATTTTTAAATTGCAAATAAGCAGAAATAAAGAAAGCTTAAAGCAATATAACTAAGGTATATGTACACATTTACAGAGCCCTGGTGGCACAGTGGTTTAGAACTACTGCTTCTAACAAAAAGTTGGCTGTTTGAGTCCCTCAACTTCTTGTAAACCTTATGGGTAATTCTGCTCTGTCCTGCAGGATTGCTCTGAGATAGTATTGACCTGATTTCAGTTTTGAGGGGTGGGGTGCAGATGTACACATCTGCATTAATTTTTTTTGATTGTGAGTAAAGTCGCTAAAATTAAGTCAGTCATAACACAAGAAGTTTGCTTTGCAAGGAACAGACATTAATCAAATTACATTAAACAATAAAAAATGCTCAAGGAAACATCAGGTTAAATGATGAAAAATGAAAAAGTCAGGAATATCAATATTATTTAACTAGAAAATGAGATTCAAAGTAAAAAGCATAGTTTCATTTGCCATTTCATGAAGAAATGAAAATTACTTTGAAATATTTCATGGGTTCACAGAGTAGACATCAAACTTAATAAGGAACAATAGATAGGTCTTCAATTTTGATGTAATAATAGCAAAAGAAGGGAAGCAGTTGATAATGGTTAGAAATAAATATATAGATGAACGAATGAATAAGTACATACTGTGGGACAATTAAATCAAGTAGATAATTTCTGTAGTTCAACACATGTCAATATATTTAATGGTGCATGTTTATGACACAGTGTTTATAAATCTTCTAAAGAGCTATCAAGTTGCAGAATGAACATTGGTGTGATGATTGAGATTTTATTTTCAAAAATAAGTAACTACTTTATGTAGGAATTGGACATCCTGGTTGCATAGTGGTTACATGCTACATCTGCTTACCATAGTTTTGACAGTTTGAATCTACCAGGTGCTCCTTGAAACTCTATGGAGCAACTCTACTCTGTCCTACAGGTCACAGTCAACTTGACAACAATGTTTTTTTTGTTTGTTTGTTTCCTGTGTCAAAAATTAAAGCAATAAGGAAAGTAATAAACCAAACAACCCAATTCTGTCAAGGTGGTCTGCCTCATAGCAACCCTACAGGTCAGAGGAGACCTGCCTCATTGAGTTTCCAAGGAGCACCTGAAGGATTTGAACTGCTGAACTTTTGGTTAGCAGAGTAGCACTTAACCCAGTATGCCACCAAGGTTTCCGAAGGAAAGTGAAGGTACGCCAATTATCATTTTAATTTTTGATGATATGAATGGAGGAGAGTCTCGGTAGGGATGGAACAGGATTGTGTAGCTAGCATGGAGAACATTTGTATTGTCTATGGAACTCTTGGAAACCCTGGTGGTCTAGTGGGTTAAGTGCTACATCTGCTAACAAAAGGTTGGCAGTTCAAATCCTCCAGATGTTCCTTGGAAACCACACAGGTCAGTTCTACTCTGACCTCAAGTGTCGCTATGAGTGGAACCCGACACGACAGCAGTGGGTTTTGGGTATAGAACACTGGTGCGGCAGTGATTAAAAGGCTGACTCCTAACCAAAAAGTTGGCAGTTCATATCCACCAGATACTTCTCAGAAACCCTAAGTTGTTGTTGTTTTTAGGTGTCATCAAGTGGTTTCTGACTTACACATGATGGAAGACAACACTGTTCTTGTGCCATCCTCACAATCTTTGCTATGTCTGAGTCCATTGTTGTAGCCACTGTGTCAATCCATCTCTTTGAGGGTCTTCCTCTTTTGTGCTTACTCTTTGCTTTGCCAGGCATCCTATCTTTCTCAAGGGCCTGATCCTGCCTTAAAGCGTATCCATGGTGTGTGATACATAGACTCACTACCTTTACTTCTAAGGAGTGCTTTGATTCTACTTTTTCCAAGACAGATTTGTTCGTTCTTTTTTCAGTCCTTGGTTTATTCGATATTCTTCCCCAAACAACACGATTCAAAGGTGACAATTCTTTGGTCTTCCTTAGTGATTTCCCAGATTTTGCAAGTGTATGAGGTGGCTGAAAACACCACAGCTTTGGTCAGGTACATCTTAGTCTTCAAAATGACATATTTACTTTTCAACACTTCAGAGAGGTCTTTTCTAGATTTGCCCAGAACAATGCATCTTTTGATTTCTTGACTTGAATCAATGGGTTCTAGCTGTGGATCTGTGTAAAATGAAATCCTTGACAACTTCAATCTTTTCTCCATTTATTTATGATCTTGCTTATTGGTCCAGTCGTGAGGATTTCTGTTTACTTTATATTGGGGTGTAACCCATAGTGAAGATTGTGGTGTTTGAACTTTATCAGTCAGTGTATCAAGTCTTCTTCACTTGCAGCAAGCAAGCTTGTGTCATCAGCATAATGCAGGTAGTCAGACATCCTCCATTCTTGTTGCCTGATTCTACATCATATAGTTCACTTGCTGAGCATACAGACTGAATGGGCATAGTAGAGGGATATAACCTTTCCTGACTTTAAATCATGAAATATCCCCTTGTGATGTTGGAATGACTGCCTTTTTATCTATACGCAGGTTTCTCATGAGTACAATTAAATCTTCTGGGATTCTCATTCTTTGCAATGTTATCCATAATTTGTTATGATTCACACAGTCGACTGCTTTTGCATAGTCAACAAAACACAGGTAAACATCTTTGTACTATTCTCTGCTTTCAGCCAGTATCCATCCAGTATCAGCAATGATATCCCTCAGTCTACATTCTCCTCTGATTCCAGCTTGAGTTGCTGACAGCTCAGTGTTGATATACTGCTGCAACTGCTTTTGAATGATCTTCGTTCAGCAAAACTTTACTTCTGTGGACTATTCACATTGTCTGATAATTTCCACATTCAGTCAGATCACTTTTCTTAGGAAAAGGACACATATGGATCTCTTCCTCTCCTTTGGCAGGTCCCTTTCTTCCAAATTTGGTGTAGACCAGTGAGCACTTTCAGTACTGCATATGTTTGTTGAAATATCTCAGCTGATATTCTACCAATTCCTGGAACCTTGTTTTTTGCCATTGCCTTTCATGCAGCTTGCATTTCTTCCTTGATTCTTGTTGGTCAGCATTACCTCCTGAAATGATTGAATATCAACCAGTTCTGTTTGGTATAGTAACTCTATGTATTCCCTCCATTTCTTTTGATGGTTTCTGCATCTTTTAGTATTTTCCCCATAGAGTCCTTCAGTATTGCAACCTGAGGCTTAATTTTTTTCTTCAGTTCTTTCAGCCTGAGAAACGCAGAGAATGTTCTTCCCTTTTGGGTTTTCTATCTCCAGGTCTTTGCATATGTCATTAGAACAATTTATTTGCCCTTCTTGAGCAGCCTTTTGAAGTATTCTGTTCAGCTGTTTTATTTCATCACTTCATCCTTTCACTTTAGCTACTCAGCATTCAAAAGCAAGTTTTGGAGTCTCTTCTGACATCAGTTTTGTTCTTTTCTGTCTCTCCTGTCTTTTTAATGACTGCTTGCTGTCTTTATGTTTCATGTTCACAATATTGTTCCACAACTTGTCTGGTGTTTGGTCATCAGTGTTCAACAGTCATGTCTGCTCTTGAGATGGTCTCTAAATCAGGTAGGAAGTACTCAAGGTAGTACTTTGGCTCTCATAGACTTGTTCTAGTCTTCTTAAGTTTCTTCAGTTGGCTCCTGGCCTAGTTCTGACTCATGATGTTTGGCTTTTCCATTGTCTCTGTCTTAGTTATCTAGTGCTGATGCAACAGAAATACCACAGGCTGATAGCTTGAACCAAGAGATGTTACTCTGTCACAGTCCGGTAGGCTACAAGACCAAATTCAGGGTATAGACTCCAGAAGAAGTCTTTCTCTGTTAACTATAGAAGAAGGTCCTTGGTGTCACTCTTCCTATGGACTGAGAACTTTTGAGGCAAGGGAACCTGGGTCCTTTCAAAGGATGTGCTCTGCTCCTGACTGCTTGTTTCTTGATAGCATGAGGTCTCTGACTGTCTGCTTGTCTACCTTTCCTTTATATGTCAAGGGGCCACCTCAAGGTACAGTAGAATCTTACACAAGGAGTACTGTCCTACCAACACAAGTGCTACGTATTGTACTTCATTTGTCTCATAGTGGCAGAATTTACAGTATATATGAACATCACTCAATAAAAGGAATCAAAGCCTAGGCAAATTAATACACACATTTTAAGGGGGACACAATTCAATCCATGACAGTCCCCACAGACTTGATGCCTCTGTAATCCATCTGGCAAGATTCATGTTAATAGTTACAATTTATGTTGGTGAAATAAGGTATTTGCAATGAAGAAATCATTAGTTTTGCATCTGTCAGTTTGTTGTACTGCAGGGGGCATATGTGTGAAGAAAATGAAACCCTATGGGCAGTTCTGCTTTGTCCTTTAGGGTCACTATTAGTTGGAATGGATTAGATAGTCATGTATTTACTTTAGGTTTCATGCCAGGGAATATGTGTAAATATGAGAAGTTTTTAAAAAGACAAAACAAAACATTATGTTATGATATCAGGTGGCAATATTCTTGTAATTTTGACATACAATTGATATTTCAATCCCAAGTACAGCACGCTCAACCTCAAATACTCTTAGATTTAGAAATTTAGGATTTCACAGTACATGTATCTAGCTTACCTGGTTTTCTCTCTCTAAATCACTGGATATTCTTGATTTCAAATGTTTCATTCTGAGTATCTACTCATATAAACATTGAACTAGTTTCAACACAGATTTCTTGTTTTGAACAAGAGTTGTCGATGGGATTTTCACTTTTATCTAGTGAGATTTAGAAATTTGTGAGAATGTTTTTGACTATCAGAATGATTTGAAGATGCTACTTCTTGTATAAAAATACATAAATATAGAAAAAAGAATTGACACCTACACCATAGAAGTTTCAAATATATCTCCAGTTATTCATGCAGGTGAAAAATGTGTTTATAATTATCTGAGCAATTCTGCCTTAAAGTATAAATATAAACTACCTTTGCAGAATTTCCATATACAGCAAAATTTTAAAAGTACAATCACCATGTAAACCGAGTGTTAAAATTTACCTTTTGGGGAGAATTTTGCTAAATAAGTCCATTTTTTTAAAAAAATGCAATACTTTTTGTCAATGTAGCTCATGACATTGGGATGCGAATGCAGCACATCAGTGTCACTCTTCATTCAAAGTTTTTCTTCACCAAGTTACATGACTACGATGACTTTATGTTCAACAGACATTCATTTTATTTCCCTATAGCTTATTTATTGCAGTTCTCTGCCACTTAACAGCAGGATATTTGAATATTTTACTTACATACATAGTTAATTCATTAGCTATGTAAACTAGGTGTGCCAGAAAGTGATTATTTTTCAGTAACATTGAATTCATTTTCTAGCAATAGAATTTCATAAATTAAGACAGGCTGCTTTCAACCTTGAAAAAGATTACATTACCCAGAACCATTTTCATCTCTGTATGTCCATGTAAATTTTTGCCAATAGGGTACAAGTGGAAAGTACATAAGCACCTCAAGCTTTGCTTTAAACTTTTGAGGTACACATTTATTACAAATCAAGTTGTGTTCTCCCCAAATATGTGTTGTAAACCCTAACCTCTAAGTCTGTGGTTATAAATTCATTTGAGAATGGGCTTTCTTTGTTATGTTTCTTTGTTAGGTAGTAGCATTAGTATAGGGTATGTCATCAGTCAACCTCTTCTAAGATATAAAAGAGATTAAACAAGCAAGGAAGCAAGTAGAGAAAACGGAAGATTTATGCCAAGCCACTTGGAGGTCTATTTCCAAGGCACCAGGAAGTAAACTAAAGAGATGAAGACATTACCCGAGACCCAAGAGAGACCAAAAGATTTTCTCTGTAGTCAGACCTTTAATTCACATTATTAGTCTCTGAAACTTTGAAAAAATAAAATTCTGTTTGTTAAAGCCATCCACTTGTATACTGTTAGAGCAACATTAGATAACTAAGGCAGCATTTCTCTTCAGGTATTTGGTAGTGATGGCATCAAGTTCATTCTAGTAATGTGGAAGAGGCTGTGATCCATGTTTTGGCTGGATAAGAATCCTCAATGATCTTTGGGATCAGAAATGTCCACTAGCCCTGAACCATTTGCCTACTTCAGAACTATAAAATAAGAAAGAAGTACACTCTACTTTTTTTTTAAGTTACCTTACTTGAGGTTTTCTCTATTACAATGACTTAGACTAACAAACCCTTAATATACAGCCAACCAGCCAAGTGCCATCGAGTCAAGAATTGACAAATATTTGTTTTCTTAATTGGACATTGATAGTGTTGAGAACCACTCTTTAGAATTACTAAACATGTATACTGACATCAGACCTATGTACATGTTATTATAAATAATTACATAAAATGAGTAAAACAAAAAACTTAAAGCCAATTAAAGGGTTCTTCTATCAATTTCTAAGGCAAATAAATTAATTTTTTTTTTTTTTTCCTAAACTGGACTATTTTTTTCAGGTTGCTGGTATTGTTTTCTAGTCTAATTAAGCTTCTCTTTTCTTCACAATCTGAGGAATGATTTCTTATTTCAGGGTCCTTATACCTGAATTGGAAACCCTCATGGTATAATGGTTAAGCTTTACAGCTGCTAACCAAAAGATCAGCACTTTGAATCCACCAGCTGCTCTTTGGAAGCTCTATGGGGTAGTTCTACTCTGTCACATAGGGTTGCTTTGTCAGAATTGACTCCAGTGCAATGGGTTTGGTTTTCATATCTAAAGGAATAGCTAGTCTAAGCTGACAGTCACTCAGATTATAGTCATTAGACATGCACTACTTACTGACTATTACTGAACAAGAAGTTTTCTTTCCTTAAATATGCCCTTGAAAAGCTGAATACATACACAGTCTCAAAGCTGACTACATTATACTTGCATATGACAGTGGATATATTGGGCTATGCCATGACATTTCTAATTTGAGTCATCTGTGATGGTTTCTCTTTTACCAGTGCTCCACATCACATTGAGTAGGTGCCAAGATGATTTTAAAGTCTCTTTGGTCAGGGGGAAAAACCCTCAAAGCACCACTTCATGCTTAAAGCTTAAGTTGCAAGCTGAATTTCCATTAAGTAACATAATTCTCATTAAATATACTCAGGAAGCAGAAGATGAGGGACATGCATATGAAGTTACATCATTCACAATCAAGTAGCTAAATAGGACTGAGTATTCTGAACTTGAAAAATAAAAGGTATTAGCTTACCATAAAGAATAACTATCATTCTATGAAAAAACTAGAAACGACATTGAAATTCCTGCCAGATACTTTTGTTTTTTACTGTGTATATTATCTCTACCTTCAACACTTGCAAAAGTTCAAAAGCTGTAGGTGTTAAAAATATACTATTTTATGTTTATGTATAGTGAATCATTAGATTGTCCTTAGAAAAATTTGTCTGAAATGAATATTCTTCAATACTTCATTAATCATAGATAGTAAAATTTGCAACATCATTCATGATATATACATCTAACATTTTAAAGTTGTAAATTAAAGATGAATAATAAACGTAAAACAGATGCAAAAATACAGAAAGAAATCTGCCAGTTTATAAAATATTCAATAATTTGTCATTCAAATACTATCACTCCAAGCAGATTTATTTGTGTGTTTACTCCCTGCAGAGCCCTCCTATTCAATATCTTGGTTTTGATACAATAGGCTTAAGCAATGAGGATTAATTATGCAGACTAATGGAAAATAAAAAAAAAAATCTGGATTTTACTGAGGCATTTCATATGTTTTTAGAATTTCTTTGTAGGTCTAGAAATAATTTCTTTTAAGCAAAATGCGTGTATTTGCTTAATGGATGTAGGAGTAGATGAGAATTTTAAAATTCAAAGAGAAAACATTTTATGAGATGTAAGTGAAAGGCCTCAGAATTTGGAAATTCTATAAACACAAATATGTCATGAATACTTACCCCGTTGTTAGGTGCTACATTGCATTATTTGATTATACAATAATTATACATTTGATTATACAATTAATTATTATAAACTATAAAATTTAATTATTTATATTCTGAAGCCATACATACAGTAGCACAATACACTGGTTTATCTCTGATATAGTAGCACAGAAATACCACTCTGACATTCTCATTATGCATTCATAGTGAGTAACTAATTCTAGACTAATGCAGTATGTGTTACTTTGGAAATCTATCTTTCATGTGTGATTCATAGAAATCAACTTCACCTACTGCTTTTTCTCTGGGGTAGTACATTTCCAACCAAAGTATTAAATGCTATAGTTCTTATTAAATGCACACTATGTAAGATGGAATCAGTTTAACACTTGAAACGGAATGTCCTGGATAAAAGATCAATATAAGCTGAATTTATTTTTTCCCTTTAAAAAGTGGGCACAGCAAATGTGAATATTTTGATGAATTAGTTGATTAGTCATTTCCACTTATACAGCCATACAGCCATACCTTGTATCTACACAGAAAAAGATGACGCTATGGTATATTTTACTCTGAACTAGTTTATGGCGGTCTAGTTAGCAGGATTAAAGAGTAAAATTATTAGATAAGTACTTAAATGTACTCTGAGGGATTTATCTTTTCTAACCAGATATTTGAATAAGAAGATTAAGTCCAATGGACCAATTTGCTTTAAAATTGTTAAATTGTATCACAGTGGCAAAAATTTTCATATCAGCTTTTATTTCTTGGATTATTTTCTATTTTACAGTAACAGATATTATGTTTGCAATAATTGTATATTTAATATGAAAAATATGGAATATTTCCTTTAAAATATTACAGACTGTGTGACATAAATAGATGTGGCTGCAAACAAATACACTATATTATAGATTGACAAAAGGAAACCTTGGTTGGGTAGCGATTAATTGCTATAGCTTCTAACACAAAGGATGACAGTTTGAATACACCAGGTGCTCCTATGAAATTCTATGATGCAGTGCTATTCTGTCCTATAAGGTAGCTATGAGTTGCATTCTACTCAACAGCAATGGATTTTTTTCCTAAATAAACAAAATATTGTAGACTGAATGTACACACCGTGTTTGCATTTCATTAACTGACTGAAATTTGAAAGACAACGTTACGTAAGAGGAAAACATTCAGAGCTAAGTGAGTACTATATTTACTCCTTTGTGAAGATGCAACATATATATTTTGTCTTCTTAAACATACCTCCTAAAAAATAAGATAAATGTCACACACAAACAAAAATCGTGATTTATCACTCAAGAAAATCTCTTATAAATGTTAAAAATAAAAAAAGGGGGAGAAATAATAAATTGAAATATTCTGGAATTTAAAAAAATCTGCTGCATTCCATTCAATAAAGTTAAGTGACTATTGCATGTCAAGGAGTCTTAGTAATGGCTAAGTAATGGCTAGCTGCTAACTGAAAGGTCAGTGGTTCAAACACACCAACTGCTCAGCAAGAAAAAGTTGTAGCAGTCTGCTTCTATTTCTGTAAAGATTGCAGTTCTGCTCTGTCCTATATGGCACTATTCAAAGCAACTAAACGGCAGTGGCTGTTTTTTTTTTTTAATATGTCAATCATCGTCTAGCACTGAGGAATAAGAAGCAATCAAGATAAGATTCCTGCTCTCAGGGCAAGAATGGAAAGTATTTCACTAGTCAGACTTTCAAAGTTTCCAATTGATTTGACCCTGAAGATTTATCTTATCATTTTCAGTATAGGATACTGAAAGACACGTACCCAACACCAACATCATTTACAATTTGTCGATTCCAACTCGTGGTGTTAGGGTAGTACTGTGTTCCATAGTTTTCAGCAGCTGATCTTTTAGAAATAGATTGCAACGGCTTTCTTCTGAGGCAACGCTGTGTGGGCTTGAGCCACACTATACTTTATGTAAGCAGGCAAGTAAGTTAATTATTTGCATTACCCAGGGATGCTACCGTAAATGGAAATATATGGTATAGGTTAGATTAAAATTGAAAGCCAAATACAACTAGGCAGAGGAAGACAGATAAACAGCAAGATGGCACTTGGCATCATTTACTGCATTCCCATTACTGCCAGACTCAAGATTCGTATTTTCTCTTTTAAGGACTACCTAGTATTATTTTCACCATTTAACATCTGAGAAAAGTGATAGAAAAATTCAATTCACAAATTCATACAAATATATTAAAGCATTTAGAGTCAGAGTCAGAATTTAAACCCCTAACTCTTACAGTAGAAGTCATCAGTTTTCCATCATACAAGGTGACCAGATTCCTAATCTCAGGAATAATCATTTTATATGAAATTCTTTAGAATTCCCACAGCATACAGAATTGATTTCAATGTGCACATGTGACATAGTACAGGTTAATAATAATATAATTTCATATATATAAGGGATAATAGGAGTATTTTGTGTGTATATCAATTTAAATCCAAATCAGTTTTCATCAGGTGGAATCAAGCTCATGGTGAATCCATTCAGTTAGCAGCCAAGTGCTTAAATGTGTATACTACCCAGGGATTGCTAGGCACAATTTACTGATACTGAAAATACATTATTTGAGAAGGAATTTAATTTCTTTTTGCTATCAAATTAGACAAGTTTCCATATATGTAAATACCTATAAAGCCAAGTGAAGTTATTATTCTTGATTTCAAATTAGAGGTCAATAATTGTAACAAATAAACACTGATATGTGAGGCAAAGTCAATAACTGACAAATGAGCTCAGTGGAGCATGGAAAGTGTCGCCTGGGAAACCTCTTTTATTGTTCAAAAGCTTATAATTTATCTAATATGTCTTTTTAATTTCAATATCCAGATGAAATTAATGCTTTTTATATGTTTATAATTATTATTATCATTATTGATTAGACTGTTCATACTATACACAGAAAAAGTAAAAAAAGCAAGAAAATAAAAAGAACACATGTATGAAATCAACAAGTATTCCAGTTAACTCTAGTCATCTAAGTAGAAAATAGATTTATCACTTACTTAGGAAAAGAAATCAACTGCATACATAGCCATCCTTCCAATATGAAATCTTAATGAAAATGTTATGAAACGTCAGTCTCCCATTATGAACTTATTCTTTGAGTCATTCACCTCACTTGATAATAACCAAAAGTTGCTTTCCTCATTTTGTTGCTTTTACATTTATGATCACTGTTATTGTTGGTTTAATCTCATATTTATCTAAATATTTGCGAATAACGAGCATTTAAGAGTTGGTACTTCCTGGATTATGGCTGTTGCAGTCGGATCCGACTCGACGGCACTTGGCTGGCATCCTTGAAAATAATTGTTCAATAATTTATTCAATGCCTAATATCTGTAACATGCCATATAATTCTGTCCATTCGCTACTATCTCAAAATATGGTGAGATACACATTCAAGTGCGTAAGATAAATTATAATAATAATAAACATACAAAATAAATAGGCTACTAGTGGAAACGGTACAGTAGGGTTTTTTTTTGGAATATTCTCAAGCTACAAACAAGTAGTCTAGCTGGACTAATTATAAAAATTATGTCTGAAGTTATTAGAGCTAACAGTGTCCTGAGAATATGTGGTAATGAAATATCAGTAGAAGAGATAGTGGAGATTAGAGATCAGTTTAGGTAGCATTTTGCCCCCAAACCCTTGTCAATTCTGAAAGATGTACTCAAGTTTTGAGAAGCTACACAGACTCTTCAATAGCTTCAGAGACTGAGGGGATACTGAAGTTCAGGACCCCAAAAGGCGAAGAGGTCTTCTTAGAAAAATCTCAGAGTTTTTGAGAGCATCTCCAAAAGGCTACAGGATTAAGAATAATCTGGAAATAAAAAATTCCTCACATAATTTGAAGCCCAGGTTCAGGTCATCTATGGTAGCAAAGGTAAACTAATTTACTTCTGGTGTAACTTCCTGCATAAGGCAAAGCAAGTACTCTCTAGCAGACAATGATACTCACACAGAATCTCAGGTTAACCCTACAATTTTCCATCTGGCATATTTGGCACTCTTTCACAAAATAACCAGGCAAAAAAATAAAATATGCAGAAAAAAATAAAATCCTAAGAAGACCCAAAGGAGATGTAGATAATAGAGTTGTAAGACATGGATTTAGTCTATCTAGTTAATCCGCAGAAGCCCTGCTGGCATAGCAGTTAAATGCTAACTCTGCTAACCAAAGGTCAGCAGTTCAAATCCACCAGGCACTCCTTGGAACCTCTATGGAGCCATTTGACCCTGCCTTATGGGGTTGCTATGAGTCAGAGTTGACTCAACAGCACTGTGTTGGGTTAACTTATAATAAGTTTTTGCAAGTACACTTTAATAATGGATAGTTTCTGTAGAGAATGAGAATTAACAAAACAAAATCAAAGTGTCGTCTCCAAAGTGTATTACAAGACAACTGAAATTAAAAGTCAACGACTCGACGGCACTTGGCTTGGCCAATATGGATTTAACGGTAACTTAGACGTAGGTGGGGAAAAGTATTACTGAACTAGAACTCGGATCAGAAGAAAATTTCCAGCCTGAATAAAAAGAGAAAAATGGATGAAAAATACAGACAGGTAAAATACAACAAAATGCTTCAATATAAATGAATGGGAATGTTAGAAATGAGGAAGAGAGAGACAGATGGACAACTAATTACTACAGAGATAAGGGATGAAAAAAACAAAAACCACATACACAAGGAGGATTATAAAATTAATCTAATGCTAGGCATATTGGAATAAAAGGGCTGAAAATCAATGACAAGAGAAAAACCTGTAAAAGCAGCCAAAGAGAAAACAAGCATTTTCTTTAAAGTAGTAACATTAAGACTATTAAAAAATTCTTGTCAGAAACACTGGGGCACTGGAAGACAACGGAGTATTTTCAACATAATTCAAAACAAAAGCAAAAATATTTTAAAACCAAACAAAAACAAAATTTAGAAATATTTCAACAGTAGACACATACTCATTCTGCTCTCCAGTCCATTTCATCTCATAGTGAAACTAGTAGACTAAAACTGTCCCACAGAGTTTCCAAGGAGTGCCTTGTAGATTTGAACTGATGACCTTTTGATTAGCATCTGTAGCTCTCGATCACTATGCCACCAGAGTTTCCAGCCCCACAGTAGGAGATACGACAGGGTTCTCTTTAGCATGAAATTACTTTCCTCATCAGAAGAAAGCTTCTAGCTTCATGTGGTAATAAAGAGCAAAGGAATGAGTTGTTACATGGAAAATATAAATGAATCTGTATAAATTAATAATGATAATATGTCGTTGCCTTTAAAACAAATATTTAAAAAGGTTGTCAAGTTGATTCTGACTCACAGTGACCTTATAGAACAGAGTAGAACTGGCCCATAGAATTTTCAAGGAGCAGTAAACTACTATGCCACCAGTGTTTCCAAAATAAATACAGGATTCAAGTTTATGGCAACAAATATTCTCCCAAAAAAGTACTTTAAAAAGCTTTTAAAAATAAACTTATAACCTCATATGGAAAAGACTCATAACTTGGAAAACACATTAGAAAAAATGCTATAGACTAGAAAGCCAGCCAGCCAAGTGCTGTTGAGTCAGATCCAAATAGAAAAGATATTTTATAAAAGAATAATCAGAGAAATGCAAATAATGCACCATTATAATATACTACTACATAGATAAATGGAATTGAACACATAGAGATTGATATCGTAGGCATTTCTTGAGCTGAAATGGACTGATTTTGGCCATTTTAAATCAGCTAATCATGATATATTACGTTTAGGATGACAGATTAAAGAGGACTGGTTGTATAGTCATCCTTATAAAGAACATTGCAAGATCTATTCTGAAGTACAACACTGTCAGTGACAGCATAGTACCCATACACCTTTAAGGAAGGCCATTTAATATGAGTTTAATCAAATTTATGCACCAAACACTAAAATAAAAAAGAAATTGAATATCTGTACCAACGTCTACAGTCTAAAATTGATCAAACATGCAATCAAGATGCATTGATAATTACTGCTGATTGAAATGGCAAAACTGAAAACAAGGAAGAAAGACAAGTAACTGGAAAGTGTGGTCTTGATGATGGAAACATGGAGACCTTACAGAGGATTTTGCAAGACCAACAACATGTGCATTACAGATACCTGTTTTTTTCAGTAATGTAAACAGTGATTACACACGTGGGCCTCTCTAGAATACACAGGAGTCAAATCACTACAGTTATTGAAAGACACGATGCACAAGCTAATATCACGTCAGAAAAAGACCAGGGGACTACGATGAAAGAAATTGTCAACCGACTCGACGGCACTTGGCTTGGCACATGCAAATTCAAGCTGAATCTAAAGAAATTTAAGTCCATGATAACCAAGATATAGCCACATGAAATCCTACCAAAGGAAACCTCACCTGAATTTAGATACTATCTGCAGAACAGATTCGGGACACTAAACGCTAAAAACCAAAGGCCAGACAAGTTGAAGGATAATATCAAGGACACCAAATGTGAAGAAAGCAACACCATTAAAAAGACAGAAAAGAAAGAAATGACTAAAATTGACGTCAGAAGACACTGTGACACTTGATCTTGAACATAAAGAAAGAAAGAGATGATTGAATTATGGAGCTGAACAGAAGATTTCAAAGGTTGTCTCCAGAAGACCAAGTATTAGAATAAAATGGTCAAAGACCTGAAGTTAGACAACCAGAAAGGAAGAATGTGCTTGACATTTCTCAAACTGAATGAACTGAAGAAACATTCACCCTACAATTGCAATAGTGAAGGATTCTCAGGCAAAATATTGAACAACACAGGACACATCAAAAGAAGATGGAAGCGATGCACAGAAACACTGTAGCAAAAAGAATTCGTCAACATTCAACCATTTCCAGATGTAGTATATAATCAAGAACCAATGGTACCGAAGAAAAAAGTCCAAGCTACACTGAAGGCTTTGTCCAAAAGAAAAAAGAAAAAATGTCTCCAGGAATTGATGGAACATTTGTTCAGATGTTTCAACTAATGCAATGTTGAAAGTGTTCTCTTGTCTATGTCAATAAATCTGGAAAAGGGCTGTCTGATCAAACAACTGCAAGTGACTCACATTTGTGACCATTGCGAAGAAAGGGATCCAACAGGTTGCAGAAATTATTGAACAATATCATTAATATCACAATCAAGTAAAATTTTGCTGAGAACAATTCAAAAACAGTTACAGGAGTGCACTGAGTGGGAACTACCAGAAACTCAAGCCAGATTCAGTACAGGATGTGGAACAATGATGTGGAACTGCTGATGTGAGAGAGATCTTAGCTGAAAGCATAGAATACCCGAAAGGTGTTGTTAGGTGCCATGAAGTTAATTCCCAGGCATATGAATCTTGCTTGCAACAAAAGGAAACACTGTTAAGGTTTGAACCACCATCACTGACAGTTATTATGTGAGTCAACTGTTGCTCTTCTTTGCTTGCTCTCTACCTTGCCAAGCATGATCTCCCTCCTAATAATACATCCAAAGAACATGAGACGGTATCACTATCTTTGCTTCCAAGAGACATTCAGGCCATAATTCTTTAAAACAATCAAGCTCATTCTTCTAGCAGCCAATAATATATACAATATTTCCTCTTAACACTGTAATTTAAAGGCACCACTTCTTCATGAGTCTTTCTCATTCATTTTCCAGATTTCACATGCATATGAGGCCACTAACACTATCATGGCTTGGGTCAGGTGCACCTTAGTTCTTGAAGTGACATCTTTGCCTTTCAACACATAAAAGATGTCTAATGCAGCAAATCTGCACAGTGCAGTGCACCTTTGAACTCTTGACGGCTGTTTCCATGGACATTGATTGTAGATGCAATGAAATGAAATCCTTGACAACTTCAATCTTTTCTCTTTTTATCATGATCTTTCTATTTGGTCCACATGTGAGGACTTTTGTTTTCTTTGGGTGTAATAATTACCAAAGGCTGTGGTATTTGATCTTTATCGGTAAGTGCAAACAAGAATGTGTCATCTGCATATCACAGGTTACTGATAAGTCTTCCTCTAATCCTGATGTCCCATTTTTCCTCACATAGACCAGCTTCTCAGATTACTTGTTCAGTATACAGATTGAATAAGTATAGTGAAAAGATACAACTCTGACACACACCTTGCCTGATTTTGTTCTCTATCAATATGATCTCTCTGGAGACGTGCAAACCAACAAAACACGTGATTTCTGATGAAATAATAACCAACTCAGTAGTACACACCTCACTAGCAATAAGGGGTGAGCAGATAATTTTTATCTCAAGCTCAGTTTTATAGAGAAACTGAGCTAAGACCATTTATACCAGATAAATCTTAAAAAAAGAAAAAGAAAAACTCCAAAAGGAAATATAGAGTGGGATTGCCACATGTCTGAGGAAGAAGAACCTAATTGTTGATAGTAATTGAGGTGTTAAATAATATTGATACACAGTGATATCACAATGACAATAGGTTTTACCTTTGCTTAATTGAGAAGAGATGCAACTGGAAGGCAAAGATTTGGCAAGCAAGTGGCTGATGTACAAGCTTGAAATCAAACCAGTACTAACAATGATAATTTTATTGTTAAGAAGCCATTTTCCGTGGCTTTACAGAACTTACAAAATGTATGAAGACTTGAAAGATTTCATGTCCAACTTAAGCTTGTAAAAGTCAAGACTGTTATTCTCAGACTTTTGAAATGAAACATAAGTAACTCCATTTTGAACCTCAGATTCCATCTTGGGAAAAGGGCAGTGAAAATTCAGGTAGAAATCCCCGGGAAACAACTTAATAACAGAAAAATCCATAGAGTAATCTCATGTTTGTCTTGCAAAACATCTGTCTGTCACAGGACAAATCCTGGAGACAGCCTTACAAATGAGCCCTAGACCTTGACCACTATCTACTAAAATATTTGCTAACGATCACATTTTACAACTAACAGGAATTCCAGGTGGCCTCAACCAATCAATGTAAAGGTCAGCACCCCCTCCATACTTTGCGGTTTCATAGCTTAAATACTACATCCTAGAGAAGCCTGGGGTCGCCTCCGCTCTGCGTAGCTTGGAGTGCATCCCTGGTGCACCAGTCTTGTTCCTATTGGGCACATTTTTTAGTAAAACTTAACTTTTAAAAGAAAACTGCGTCATGTCTTGAAATCCGACCCTAACAAGACCTAGTCTGAATCACTAGCTACACTCATCTGAATCTTTTGCATTGCCAGGTTCTTCTGAAGTGTTCTGACTATAAAAATCAGCCCCTTCTTCCTTTATAAAAACGGAAAAGCTAAAGCAAAAACAAAACAACCATCACCTTTTTAGTAGTGCATTCAATGAGTTCATCCCAAAGCAGATAAAATGGGACTACCTAGTCTTTTACAACGTCTTATTACATTTGCTGTCTAAACTGGTACCATTGCCAGGAAATGTATAACACCAGTCATGATCCTTAGAGTGGAATCCACAGAGGCCACAAAAAAATTGAAATTCGGTCTTAACACTAAGGAGTCCAGGGACAACATTATAATAACTCAAGTTTTCTTCATCTTTAGTTTTAAAATTGAGATACATACAAATGGGCAGTGATGAACTCACATATGGTTCCTGAACTGAAGTGTAATGATCAAGTAGAAATCTCTAGAACTGCCTCTACATTCCCATCCAATGTTACAACTGAAAATAAATATTGCATCTCAGAAAAATCACATCAGTTTGAGAATCATCAGGTACTACAAAGCTGCAGGAGTAGTGACCTCCATCATGTACTCATTTAATTCACCATCTCTCCTTCCAAAAATCAGGACTTTGGTTGCTTTTGTAGTCACAATGGTAGCTGCTATGATATTTGAAGTTTTTATCTAGGAATGAATGAACATCTCCCTTTACATTTGGTAAGTGACTGTTGATTTGGAAGATAGCTGTGAAGTCGATTTCAACTCATAGTGACCCTATAGGACAGGATTAAACTGCCCCACAGGGTTTACAAGGTTATAATATTTACAGAAGTAGACTACCACATCTTTCTTCCAGAGTGGCTGATGGAATCAAACTGCTGACCTTCTGTTGAACAACCCATGAGCGTTGAAGCACTGCACCATCGGAGCTCAGTATGGTAATCCAGAGGGACAATCAAAAGTAATTCCCCTTTCACAACCAGCAAAATCATTGCACTTTTATTTTTTAGCCTTAGTTCTTTTTTAACTACTCTGCTGTTTGTCATAATAAAGTCACTGGAAATCTTGATTATCTCTGCAGTTTAAGAGGATCAGATGGGCCCATGAGATACATGACCTCATGCTAAGTGGATTTGATTGTGGGGACGTTACCCAACTTAAATATATTTCACAGAGTGGAGGAGAGCTAGACATTCAAGAATTCTCACTGAAATGCCTCTATCTGCCATCAAGCTGTCTGTCACATTCCATGAAAGCTGTCAGGTGTAAGATACTTGACTCAGCACTATTCAGTATAACTTCAGACTATATAAAATTCAAAAAGAGGCAAAATTATTTTGTGCCATTAGAAACCAGAGTAGTGATTAATTTAGATATCAGAGAGATCGTTGAAATTGCAAGAGTGTACAGGGTCCTTTAGTAACATTTTCTTACCTTGGGGGCGGTTACATGACTGTTCATCTGGTGAACACACTGCCATTCTTCTGATATGTATACATTTCTGAGTTTGTTTTCATTTCAGTAAAAAAGTATATTTATAAAAGTACCTTAAGATTTAAAACAATAAATTTTCATGATTCTCTCCTGCAAGCTGTCTAATTCCTGATGATTCTCCACCTGCTGTTGAGCTGGTTCCCACTCATAGTGATCTTTATGTGCAACAAAACAAAATACCTTCTGGTCTTGTGTCATCCTCACAATTGCTGCTATACTTCAGCCCGCTGTGGTGGCCACTTTGTCAATCCATCTCATTGAGGGTCTGCTTCCTTTTCACTGGACCTCTGCTTTACCTATCAAGATGTCCTTCTTCAGGAACTGATCCCTTCTGTTAACATATCCCAAGTACACGAGATAAAGTCTAACTATCCTTGCTCCTAGGAAGCATACTGATTGTACTTCTTCCAAGATAGATTTGTTCACCCTTTTGGCAAAACAAAACAAAAAACCAACTGCCATTAAGTCAATTCTGACTCTGAGTGACACTACAAGACAGAGCAGAACTTCTCCATTGAGTTTCCAAGGAGCGCTTGATGGATTTGAACTGCTGACCATTTGGTTAGCAGACATAGCCTTTAACCACTAAGCCACCAGGGTTTCCATTCTTTTGGTAGTCCATGGTATATTTGATATTCTTCCCTAACAGTGTGATTTAAAGTCATCTACACTTCTTCAGGAAACCATGATGGTGTAGTGATTAAGCGCTACATCTGCTAACAAAAGTCAGTAGTTCATATCTTCAGGTGCTCCTTGGAAACTCTATGAAGCTGTTCTACTCTGTCTATAAGGTCGTTATGAGTTGGAATCAGCTTGACAGCAGTGGGTTTGGTTTTGGATGCTCTTCTTCAGTCTCTCTTACTCATTGCCCAGCTTTCACATGCATGTGAGGAAACTGATAACAACATGGCTTGGGCCAGGTGTACCTTAGTCCTCTAGGTGACATCTTTGCTTTTAAAACACTTTAGAGAGGTCTTTTACAGCACATTTGTCCAATGAAATGTATCTTTTGATGTCTTGAAAGTTGCTTCTATGGATGTTGATTGTGGATCAAATAAAATTGGATCCTTAGCAATTTCAGTCTTTCCCTCATTTATCATAATGTTAGTTATTGGTCATGTTGTGAGGCATTCTGTTCTCTTTATGTTGAGGTTTAATCCACAGTGAAGGCGATGATTCTCCTACAGAGTTCATCATTAAAATAGGTTTTGTCGTATTCCATTCACTGAATACAGTTCATATTAAAAGATTCTGCCAATTTATAAAAATTTTCCTCCTGCAAATTTACTTATAACTTTAAATGTAATGCTTAATTAATCACTTAACACAACATTCAAAATATTTCAGAAAGTTTCAGAAGAGACATGAAAAGTCAGCCAGCAGGCCAGGGGCCCAGTGAAGAGTGATGAATTTTATTTTCCCAATTTTCAATGGTTGGACATATAAGGGAAAATAATTAGAATAATTAACATGCTTTAATGACACGTTAAATTTCTTTGAGTCAAAAGACGGCTTCTACACTAAGTCACGGGCTTACTGCTAAAACAATTTCATTGCTAACATTTCTTTTGCAAACTACTACTTTCACCTAAGGATAGAAATACTTTCACGCATTTTGTCTATACCGATTTTAGTGGTGTATATTTTGCAAATATCAAAGAGAACAATAAGTCTTTGTCATGTGAGATTATATTGTCAAATAAGTAATTTTCCCAATGGCACAAGGTGAAGGTGTTAGGGAAAAATTTGTTGTAAGGAAAAAGATCTTTTTACAACTTTCCTCTAGTTACCCCCCACCCCCGAGCACTCAGCCCATACATTCCTGACTGTTGAACGAAAACGAGAAGGGCCACTTCCCTAACCACAAGAACTAGTTTTAGAAACAACAGGACAACATAGAACCAATCCCCCTTCAGAGTTCCAGGAACTTACCCAAAAAGGCTGGTTTCGGGAATAACAAGAAGGAACTTACCCAAAAGGGCTAGTTTCAGAAATACCAGGAAGTAAATGCACCCGAAATATCCGCCTTAGCCCTGAGCTAATACAAACCAACCCCACGCGGAACCTTCCCCAACCCCACCTCCTCCAAGAATGTAAGACCCTGCCTTTATATACTCTGTACTTTTCTTATTCGGGGCCCATTCCCTCTACTCTGACAAGAGTATGGATTGAGCCCCAGTGCGCTGGAATAAAAACCTCTTGCTGTTGCATCAAGCTGCAGACTTCGTGACTGATTGGGGTTACGCCATCACCTGTGACTTGAGGAGGGGTCTCCCTTGTTGGGGGTCCTTTCAAAGGGTGTTAGTGGAATCCCTTGTACATATCAATTAACGTGTAATACATGCTTCACACATGACTTTATGTAATTTTCACAGTAACATCAGGAGGCAGGTATAATTAGTCCTAATCTACTGAAAAAGAATTTTGACTCAGAAATTATACAACTTGCTTATGTTCACAGAGTTATTGAGAAGTTGAAATAGAATTTGAATCCCAATGTGTCCTCCTACAAAACATATATTCATTCCATTGTAGCTAGTAATAGCTCCTTCAAATGAAGATATTGGATCTACAACTATTTTTATCACTGAATTATATTCTCTTCTTATGAGAAAAAAATCAAACCTATTATCATAGAGTCGATTCTGACTCATAGCAACTCTGTAGGACAGAACAGAACTGTCCCTCAGGGCTTCCAAGAACTGGTTAGCAGATCTGAACAGCTGATCTTTTATTTAATACAGCTGTAGTGGCACTTAACTACTGTGCCACTCTTCCTGTATTACCTCTACGTGTATTTACAACTTTGCAAATCACTTCTGTTGAGTTCCAAGGGTCTGTGTTACCCGTGGCTGACAGGTGCTGATGAAGAATGCCACACATGAAATGCTGGTGGTGAGAGCAGAAGCTGGTATCTCTGACATACCAGCAACAACTCTCGGACATCATGCAGCTCCCTTTCATTTAGTGAACAAAGCATGTGCATGCACTGTAAAGCAGGCAGTAATTTGAATAGGGTGTGGATAGTTCACCACAGTAAATAGCTGTCATCATGTTTAAATAGCATAACAAAAGCCACTCCTCAGGTGAATTCACCAGAAGGTAAAGCACTTAGACCTGGGCACTGGTACCAAGGTCACATTCAGTGGGCCAAACCCATGTTTGCGAGGGTCTGATGTCATAAATTCCAGATGTTTTGCGGCTGTTCTGCATTCATTCATTCCAGACTCACAAGCCCTGTACCCAGGCCGCAATATTTGCCCTAACCATGGCCAAGTTGTGGTCATGTTGCCCACAACTTGATACCCTTTTTATTCTCAGTGATGATACAGGGATCATATTTATACCTGTATCTGGTACTTCATGCAACTGTTGGTTGGATTAAATACATTAAAAATGTTAAGTAGTCAACAGTATTTCCTCTTAAGAATTTGGGATAATAACCTTTGTAAGAAATTCTACTGTCCACTATCGCAGAGTATGTCATACAGATTTGTTAAAGTGAAAACAGATCCATTAATTCAATGACACCAGGTGCTTTGAACTATGATTGTTTATCTCTGTTACTCCCACAGGCCCACAAGATATATGTGTAAATATCAGGGAGCTTAAATTAAAGGTCATCCTATCTGAAACATACTCTCTAAATATGGCAAAAAATAAAAATAAAAAATAAAAATCTGTCCTGCTATTTTTTACATGATATGGTATTAAAAAGCAAAAATGTATAATATAAGCTAGTAATAATATGCTGCTTCGTATGAAGATACTCTCTCTTTTACCAAGTCTCATAGTTTCAGGGGAAAGTATGAGAATTTCATCAGTTTCAGGAAATAGAAGGCAACTCAGGCAAATCTAAATAAAAATAAATTACAGCACTTGGCTTGGCTTGGCTATTAGAAGGTAATTGGGAAATTTAATAAACTAATGTAAACCATAGCAATTGGGAGGTCAAGAAATGGAAGGCCAAGTTGTTGTCTTACAGCAAGTAAGACTGGTCTGGAAGTCTCTATTTTTACTGATGACACAAGCTGTGATTCACTCATTTCCTTAACAAACATGTTGAGAGAATACTAAATACAAGAGATAACTCTTGGTACTGGAGATACAGTAGTGAACAGCACAATATGCTTGCAGTCTTGAACCTTTATGCTGTCAAGAATACCAAAATAAGTAAACATATAATACAGTACAATGTTAGAATGCCATCATTTATGAAAAAAGAATAAAGAAGTCTATAGAAACAGAGAGCAATGGAGAAGTGGTTGGAAGGTTTTAAAATAACTGATGCTGAGTAACCTCAAATCCCACTCATACGTATAGTGTACCTACAGTTGATCAGTATTAGGTCATGGGCCTTTTCTCTTATTAGACTATAGTGAAGAAAGAGAAGATTAGGGCTCTGCTACTCCTTTAGTTTGAGATTTTAATCTTCCACCGATGGTAACTTCTATTAAGGGGGAGAGAATTTCTAAAAGAAAACTTGTAGGAAACATACAACCAATATGACATGTATACATCTTACCTGTGCATTACTTTCCCTACATTAGATAATGAATTGAAAGGAACACAGCCAACCTTACAGAGTCATAAGCCTTCTTCAGAATCATCCATAGGAACTACAGGAAACCAGTAGCAAGATACTAGTCACTAGTATATTACATTAAGGTTTGCTAGATTCTTTTACCAACACAATTCAACATGTATTTATTGAACACTTTGTGCAAGGGATTGAAGATTTACTTCCCTCTGCTCAACTTCTAGAAAGGCACAAAGTTAGATATCTTCAATATAATTAAGACTGAGGTCTGACTTGTTTTGAATATGTCAACTCCGATGAGAATTCAGAAGTCTGGTTAGCACTACCTCAAGATGCAAATAAACAACCATCAAGCACAAATTAACACTTACTATGCAGACTGAATGATTCTTACTTTAGTTTTTAAAATGGTACTGACATGCAGTAGAGCTGGATGTTTATCCCAATAATCTTGTACTTTTTCAAATAAACATTTGCATATAAATTGCTTTTAAGAATATGTTATCAACTTAGGAGGTAGGAGAGACTCCGCATTAATTTTAATCCTGCTTGAACTCAGCAGGTCTGAACTTTATTGCTAAAACAAGGTCTCACTAAAACTTCCAGTTTTGAGAATATAGTAGTTCTTCTCAGTTCTAGGCTTTAAAACCTTCAATGTTCTCAGTAACGCAGATTAAAATCTATTGCCAGTATTTTCATATGCACGTACTGCACCTAGCCCTTTCAAAATTTATTAGCATGATATCCTAATACTTGCAGAGAAGGAACAGTGCTTCAATATCTTGATATTCTGCTAGACTAAGTGGGCTCTCCCATGCTAGTTGTGGTAAATGTGAAATGCTGCCCTTTTAAAACTGACTGGAAATGAATCATGTACCTAATACCAGCAAAAGTTTTATAGGAGCTACTTAAAAAAAAAAAATTCTAAAGAAATGGTATGTTGTAGAGATAAAAATAAGGCTATATCTTCTTCTCAAATATTGCTTTAAATATAAAATGCTTACATAATTCCTTTCAAATAAAAAATGACCAACTGATGTTGTTAGGTGCCATCCAGTCAGTCCCAATCCATAGAGACCCCTGTGTACAACAGAATGAAACACTGCCCAATCCTACGCCATCTGCACAACTGTTACTATGCTTGAGCCTGTTAGGGAAAAATTTGTTGTAAGGAAAAAGATCTTTTTACAACTTTCCTCTAGTTACCTCCCCGAGCACTCAGCCCATACATTCCTGACTGTTGAACGAAAATGGGAAGGGCCACTTCCCTAACCACAAGAACTAGTTTTGGAAACAACAGGACAATATAGAAACAACCTCCCTTCAGAGTTCAAGGAACTTACCCAAAAAGGCTGGTTTCAGAAATATCAGGAAGTAAATGCACCCGAAATATCCGCCCTAGCCCTGAGCTAATACAAACCAACCCCATGCGGAACCTTCCCCAACAGGAATGTAAGACCCCGCCTTTATATATTCTGTAATTCTCTTGTTCGGGGCTCATTCCCTCTACTCTGACAAGAGTATGGATTGAGCCCCAGCGCGCTGGAATAAAAGCCTCTTGCTGTTGCATCAAGCTGCAGACTTCGTGACTGATTGGGGTTACGCCGTCACCTGTGACTTGAGGAGGGGTCTCCCCTGTTGGGGGTCCTTTCAAGTCCACTGTTGCAGTTACTGGTTTATCAATCCATCTCATTGAGGGTCTTCCTATTTTATGTTGGCCTTCTACTTTACGAGCACAATGTTCTTCTCCAGGGACTGATCCGACCTGATAACATATCCAAATTATGTGACATGTATTCTCACCATCCTTCCTTCTAAAATGAGAATTCTGATTGTATTTCTTCCAAGACAAGTTTGTTTGTTCTTCTGGTAGTACACAGTATATTCAATGTTCTTTACTAACATCATAATTCAAATGTGTCCTTTCTTCTCTCTTTATTCACTGCTCAGCTTTCATATGCATATAAGGTGATTGAAAACACTATTGCAATGGTCAGGCACACCTTAGTATTCAAGGTGATATCTTTCCCCTTCAGCACTTTAAAGAGGTCTTTTGCAGCAGATTCACTGAATACAATGTCTTTTGATTTCTTGATTGCTGCTTCCATGGGCATTTATTGTGAGTTGAACTAAAATGAGATCCTTTACAACTTCAGTCTTTTTCTCTGTTTATCATCAGGTTGCTTATTGATGCATTTGTAAGGATTTTTGCTTTATTTATGTTGAGATGTAATCCATTCTGAAGGCTATGATATTTGATCTTCATCAGTAAGTGTTCTGAGTCCTCTTCATTTTCAGCAAGCAAGGTTTTGTATGTGTCTCTGTTAATTAGATCTTTAAAAGATGAAATTATAGCAGTAGTAGTAGTAATTGATATTTAGACAGTGCCTTGCAGTTTCCAAAGATTTTCAAGCACATCATCTAATTTGTTTCTCACATGAATCCTACAGCACTATGTAGACTCCAATATTATTGTACTACAATTCCAATACTATAGGTTAAGACACTGAGTCTCATAAATTCAACAATTTCTCAAAGTTCTCAAAGATAGTAACTGATATTTTCTTATTTATCATTTTTTATTTTTATTGTATTTTTCTCAGTAAAAAAATAATAAATGCATAAATATATGTATCATAAATACATACATAATATATAATGAATGCAACATAAGGTTAAGTAATTGGTACAATCCAACATAGAAATGATCATGCCTAATGACCAAAATATAAAGGGAATTTTTTTCAAGCAGCCACTTAATCTTCACAGCAACATCGAGATGCAGATAGTACCATTGCCTTGTTTTATAGACAAAAGAACTCGGCATTTTAGCTTCAGAATCGATGTTCTGAATAACTACAGGCATACTTTGCAAATATTGCAGGTTTCGTTACCAATCACCAGTAAAGCAAGTCACATGGATTTTTAGTTGTCCAGTGAATATAAAAGGTATGTTTACATTATACTGTAGTTAGTAGGTGTGCATCAGCATTGTCTAAAAAACAATACAGACACCTTACTTAAAAATCTTTTATTGCTAAAATATGCTAACCATCATCTGAGCCTTCAACAAATTGTCATATTTTTACTGGTGCAGAGTTTGGCCTCAGCGTTCCTATCTGCTGAGTGATCAGGGTGCTGGTTGCTGAAGCTTGGGGTAGCTGTGACAATTTCTTAAAATGAGACAACAAATTAAGCTTGCTACATCAATTGACTCTTTGAAGAAAGTTGTCTGTAGAATGTGATGCTGTTTGACAGCATTTTACCCACAGAACTTCTTTCAAAATTGGAGTCAGTTCTCCGAAACCCTGAAACAGCTTTATCAACTCAGCTGATGTACAATTCTAAATCCTCCATTAGCATTGCAAAAATGTTCACAACACCTCCACCGGGAGAAAATTCCCTTTTGATAAACCACTTTTTTGTTAGTTCTTAAGAAGTAACTCCTCATTCACTGAAGTTTTATCATACAATTACTGTAATTCAGTCTCATCTTCCATCCTCACCTGTAATTTTAGTTCTCTTGCTATTGACACTATGTCTATAGTTATTGCTTCTGCTGAAGTCTTAAACACCTCAAAGATATTGGTCTTAGTCAGTTAGTGCTGGTTTAACAAAAATACAACAAGTGGATGGCTTTAAAAGGAAACATTTTATGTTGTCACAGTCCAGTAGGCAAAGTGTCCAAATTCAGTTTGTCAGCTCCAGGAAAAGGCTTTCTTTTCTGGATCTGGAGGAAGATTCTTCTCAGCAACCCTTCCCTGGAGGAAGACTGCGAGGCGTAAAGACCTCTGTCCTTTCCAAAGGATGTACTCAGCTTGTGGTACAGCTTCTTGGTGGTATGAGGTCCCCAAATCTCTCTGCTAGCTTCTCTCCTTTATATCTCAAGAGACTGCCTGAAGGCACAAAACAATTTTACAAATTGAGTCCTGCTCCAGCAACACAACTGCTAACTATCTTCCCTCATTAACATCATAGTGGCAGGGTTTACAGTATACACAACACTGGGAATCATGGCCTAGCCAAACTTCTACACATATTTTTTAGGGGAACACATTTTAATCCATGACATTCCACCCTTTATTCCCTAAAAAATTACTTCCTTATGACTCCATCATAGCAAAAGTCTTACGTCCAAGTCCCCAATCCAGGAATTTATCTTCAGCCATGAAATCTAGAACACAAGTTATGTCCTTCCAAGATACAATGGCAGAACAGGCAGGCACAACTTAGGCATTTCCATTACAAATGGGAGACAGGAGGCAAAATAGGCAACAGGCAAGTCAGAAAAACACATTACAGTGACCTCAAGGCTTTGAAAATAATTTCCCATACTCTAAGACACCTTACGCAATGGCTCTGCCCTCCAGAGTTCAGGTATTGGTCATACTCTCCAGATTCAGAATGAAAGCTCCCAGGCCTGTGCTACAGCTCTGCCTTTCAGGCCCACTGGGACAGCAACTGTGGTCTCTCAGCTTTATGACACCCTAAAGCCCACTGAGTATCAATTCCACCCTTAAAAACACAGGAATACATTGCTCCGTCCTTTCAAATGCCAAGGTCATGGTTATACCTTTTGAAACTGAGACAGCTCAGGGTTTCACGCTCTTTGACTCTTCGATAGAGCTTACTATGGCCTCATGTCCCAGGCCTCAAGCCCACATCTGCCCTCTCAAGCTCTGTAGCTCCACTGATTTAAGTGCCTGTAAGCACCCCACTCTGCCAGGAATCCTCCTGCATATAAGCATTCAGCTCTCTTATTCTTTGGATTAGCTCCAGCTCTGTCTCACACTGGGCTGATTCTGGTGCTGTGGGTCCATTGCTGCTGCTGCTGGTGTCCTGCTGCTGATTTCTCACCATTTGTGCCTTCATTGGTATTAACAGTTTTCCTTGGTTCCTTCTGAGAATTCTATCCACTCGGTTTCAAAGCCACTTCCATATTTTTGGTATCTGTCAGAGCGGTACACCACTCTCTCACTACCAAATTCTGTCTTAGTCATTGAAACTCCTCTTACTTTGATCTTCTCCTATAAAGCGCGAATATTCTTAATGGTATACAGAGTAATGAATCTTTCCCAGGAGGGCTTTAATTTGCTTTTCCCAGACCTGTCAGAGAAATCACTATTTTTGCAGCTATAAACTTACAACATTTATTTCTTAAATAATATGTCTTGCAAGTCAAGATTACTCCTTGATCCACAGGCTGCAGAAACGATGTTGTGTTCATAGGTCTGGGAAGAAAAATAATAATAAAAAATCACCTAGCATACCTCCATCAGAGCTATTGGGTGATGAGATGCATTGCCAATGAGAAGTCACATTCTGAAAGGATTTTTTTTATTCTAAGCAGTAAATCTCAACAGTGGGCTTAAAGTAGTCAGTATACCATGCTGTAAACAGGTGTTTGTCATCCAGGTTTTATTGTTCTATGTATACAGCACAGGTAGAGTAGACGTAGCATAATTCTCAAGGTCCCTAGCATTTTCGGAATAGTAAATGAGCATTGGCTTCAACTTAAAGTTACCAGCTACATTAGCCCCTATCGAGACAGTCAGCCTCTCCTTCGAAGCTTTGAAGCTACGCAATGGCTTCCCCTCAGTACCTATGAATGCACCAGAGGGCATCTTCTTTCAGCACAAGGATGCTTTACATGCATTAATAATCTACTGTTTAATGTAGCCACCTATACCAATGATCTTAGCCAGATCTTTTGAATATCTTACTAGTTGGATCCGACTTGACAGCACTTGGTTTTTGGCGTGGCTACTGGAACCTCTACATCAGCACTTGCTGCTTCACCTTGCATTTTACGTTATGGATGTAACCTCTTTCCCTAAACCTCATGAACCAATCTTTGCTAGCCTGAATTTTTTCTTCTGTGGCTTCTTCCCTTAGCCTTCATATAATTAAAGAGAATTAGGGTCATGATCTGGATAAGACTTTTGCTTAAAGGAAGGTTATAGATAGTTTGATCTTCTATCAGACCACTAAAACTTTCTTCATTTCAGCAATAAGTTTATTTTCTTTCTTATAATTCTTGTGTTCACTGAAATAGCACTTTTAATTTCCTGTAAGAACTTTTTCTTTGCATTCACAACTTGGCTAACTGGTGTAAGAGACATATCTTTTCACTTATCTTGGCTTTCAACCTGTGTTCCTCACTAAGTTTTATCGTTTCTAGCTTTGAATTCAAAATGAGAGACATGCGATTCTTCCTTTCACCTGAACACTATCATATACAAGGAGTTTGAATGACGAGATAGCTAATGATTTCTAGCAAATAGTAATGAGAACAAAGTATAAATAAAGAACATTAGGAATAAATAAACAAAATGTATTCAATGTCAAAGAAAAGTAATAATTTGCATTTGAGGGAAATATTCACATGACTGGCATATCTGAAAGATGTAAACTTCTTTATGAAACAAGAAGTGGTTGATCTAGCATAAAATAAGAGCCTAAAAAAAGTGAAGAAAGAAAATTCACAGAATGAAGAATGAACAACAGATGGCAAAGCAAAAGAAAGACAGCCAAGACTATTACAAGGAAAACAAACAAATCTCAAAAGCTGATTCAAGCAAATGTACCCAGCAGGAAAAAATGAGCAAAGTGTGGCACAAGAGAAACTTCAGTTAAACAAGTAGAATTGCTGTAGCTTGTATTTTGCTCCCTTGAATTAATTTGGAAAGGATGAGATGCTAAAGGTAGCTTAATGGGTGATTTCCCTAAAATTTTAGAAGGAAATGTATCGACATGAATCCAAATAACAATTAACCTGCCTAAATGGAGTGAGAATGTTAGCACCAACCATAAGGGTATCTGTGACTAAGAGTAAGTGCCTGTCATGGTTGGAATTGTGTCCCCCCAAAAATGCATGCAGCCACATGGCTGGGATATGGTTCCCAGTATCTTGGGACTGTCCTCCATTGTGTGGTTTTGCTAACCTGTATGTTAAAGGATTAGAGTGGGGCTGTGAATTCCTGCTGTCGGGGGAGTTTCCCCAGAGTATGGCTTGCCCCACCCTTAATGCTTTTAGCTTGCAAGGAGTAAAAGGAAAAAGAAACAAAGGACAATTTGAGAACCTTGCTATCATCAAGCAAGCAGCACCAGGAGCAGAGCTCGTCCTTCAGACCAGAGGTTCTTGCGTGAGGACACTCCCTGGGCAAAGACTGATGCAATACCGGACTTTCCTCCAGAGCTGACAAGGGGAAAGTCTTTCCCTGGAGCGGACAACTTGAATATGGACTTGCAACCTACCGGACTGTGTAAGAATAAATCTTTCTTTGTTAAAGCCATCCACTCTGTGGTATTTCTGGTAGAGCAGCCTAGCTGACTAAAACAGTGCCTGAATCTAAAATAGAATCATTTCCCTCTGTATTGGGAATACAATGATAAATAGAAACTTGTTTTCCTTGGGAGAGCCAAATCTTTATAAAGAGGAATGTAACTGAGGTGCCAGCAAACCAGGAAACATTGTTCGCCGTGGCATATTCATTTTAAGTTAAGATGGATGTGAGCTTTTAAAAATCATCCAAATGCAATTAATTTGGTGGTTTTTTAAAAATGCTGGAAGAAACTGGTAATAAATGCTTTTATGGAAATTATTTAAAATAGTATTTTAAATCAAGCATATACAATAAAAATTATTCTAATAATGTAACATTTGAACACAAATCACTATAGAAATGCATACTATACTGGTATAGTGTGTCTTATACAAGTATTGTGTTTTTGTTGTTCTTTTGTGCCATCTAGTAACTTCTAACTGATATCAACCCTATAGGATAGAATACAACTGCTCCACAGAGTTTCCTAGGTTGTAATCTTTATAGGTATATCTAGATCATCAGAACTTTTACCCTGAGGAGGAGCTTGGGTGTTTGAACTGCCAACCTTTTGGTTAGCAGGTACATACTTAACTATTGTGCCACCAAGGCTCCTTAGAAGAAGAAATAGATCATCTAAATTTTGCTACTTTCAGATAGTAGTTTGGGACTAGAAATTGTGAAATGAAAGACAGTTTGTGTTGTTAACTAATTGTTGCATATGAATGCTTATATTTGTTTGTATTGCTATGTAACAAATTATCACAATTTCATGGATTGTATAAACCACTCTTTTATACAGGCCACAAATCTAGACACGGCTCTGCTGAGTCCTCTGCTCAGGGTTTCACAAACTAAAACAAGATGTCTGCCAGGCTACGATCTACATCTGGAGGCTTAGTTAGAGAAGAATCTGCTCTCAAGCTCATTTAGGTTGTTGGCAGAATTTTATTGCTTGATACCATAGGACTGAGAATCTTAGATGACAGAAACTTCCTGTCATTCCTTGTCATGAGGCACTCTCCACAGCAGGGTAGTTTGTTTCTTCAAAGTTGACAAGAAAGTGTCTACTGCTGCTTCAAATCTCTTTTAAGAACTCACCTGAAAAATTCCAGTCAACTGGTTAGGGACCTTAATTACATCTGCAAAATCCCTTAACGTTTACCATACAGCATAATGTAATTATTATAATTATACTCAGATCCAACTCGACGGCACTTGGCTGGCTGGCTATATGATATTCATATGTCCCATCCAAACTCAAGGAGAAGAAGTTATAGAAGTCTATGGGATATTAAGGGACATATTAGAATTTTGGCTACCACACGCTCTTTCATGATACTGTACACCAATTTAGGCAAATTGAACAACAAATAATTTAAAAGAGTTGAATATGATACTAAAAAAAAAAAAAAATTAGTCGTCTGTTACCATGTAACAACTTGTACCAAAACTCAGAAGCTTAAAACACTAAACGTTCAACATCTCATGCAGCTTTGGAGAGTCAGGAATCCAGGAGTGTCTTGGCTAAGAGGATTCTGGCTCCAGGTTTCTCACGAGGGTCCAGGTAAGCTGTAGGCCAAGGCCACAGTTACCTACAAGTTTGATGAGGCCAAAGAATCTACTCCCAAGACCACTCAGTTGTTGGCAGGAGGCCTCAGTTACACTCCTCACTGACCTCTACATAGACTGCTGTAATAACCTTACCACAGGGCAGCTGACTTCCCTCAGAGCAAGTGACTAAATGAAAGAGAACTCCCATATGCAGAAGCTACTGTCCTTTATAATATAGTATCAGAAATGGCATATCACCACTTCTACTAATTGCAATTAGTCATAAGGCAATCCTGTGGAAGGAAATTTAGGCGTCTGTTGCCATGTAACAACCTGTACCAAAACTCAGAAGCTTCAAACACTAAACATTCAACATCTCATGCAGTCTTGGAGAGTCAGGAATACAGCAAGTACATAAATATCATCCGTGTGTGATTGTGGAAGCTTACTACAATGCTAAGCAAAATGCAGCATAAAGTAAAACCTATACTGCAAACATTAATATTATGAATTATAATGAAACAGCAATTATAAATTAAGAACTTGAGTTCTTACACAACCATATATTGTTCTACATCTACCCTGGAATGTAGGCACAGCCTTTATATTTTTTAAGTTCCATTAAACAATACATAGACTCTTGAAGAAGATGAAAACTATAGGAAAACTATAGTCCTCCAAATACTTTTGATTAAAATTAGAAGTTACTTGATTAGGACTCAGTCCTACTCCTGAAAGAAAATAATTCTCTATGTTTCTTGATGTCCTCTTTTGGGCTCTTTGTTCCTTCTTCTGGGATGTTGATTTGTCTCTCTGAATAATTCTTCCTTTAACGCAAAAGAATTGATGCATGCAGCTACAGGATTTTCTCTGAACCATACACTAGCTTTTTCCACAGGCCTCCCCAGTGTTTTCATGAAAAACTTTGGAAGACAGTCAGGAGACCCAAGAAAACTACCTTCAGTAGGAATCAGGGCTTGCCAAGGTTTGAAGGTAGAGCTAGGCACAAAATTTTCTGTTATCCCAAACTTTTCTCTAATAATAAGCAAAAGATATCTGTTGCTGTACAGGAACAAAAGATGTTTCTGTGCCCCAGACCAGACCTTGCTCTCCTATGAAGTGAAGGTCAATTGCCACTGGAGTGAAGAAAGATACCTACCCACTCACACTCCAGTCTCTGACATGACACCAGGTCAAGACTGACTGCCTGGGGAGTAGTAGAAAACCCACTCTTCTATACACTGCAGTGAAACTAGTCAAATGCCATCTGATTGTGAGACAGCTCCAGGCAAGCACTTGATGCTCAGAAACCTGCACTGATTTAAAACAGGTATGCTGCCTGTGGAGGAGGTGCTAAAACTGGATGGCCACAAGAACCTACCAATACAACCCAGAGTTCAACTGATATAGGTGTTGCTACTGGGAACTCCCCTCTGGCTAGACTTTGCACTAATAGAGACATAGAGGCTAAGTAGGAATACTGAGAAATCCTCTTGCTTGAGCTTAGTCACATAGAACCTACCTAAGATAGGCTGGAAGAAAACCAAGACATTCACAGTTACTATCATGAGACATGGCACTAATTAAAATACCAGTTTCTAACATATTCTGTAGTGGAATATGTTGAAGAGAGGACAAAATATGTGAAGAGATATTAAAAGAGAACTTCACAAACTAATTGAAGAAAAATGGAGAACCCAAAACAGAATGTAAAATGAGTTATTTCTCTATTTTTTGTATTATTCCTTCTTCTCTTGAGTTTTTAAAAATTATGGTATCTTTGTCTAATTACATAACTCTTAGATTATGTTCTGCACCTAAATTGACCATATTTTTTATGTTGTTCTTCCTCCTTTAAGAGATTCAGTACTCATTTTGTTGATTTTCTAAAAATCTCTAGCTTATTTATTTTTTTCCTAGCACTAATGATCAGAAACCAGACAAGTTGTACAGTGACATCAAGGGTATAACACATGAAGAAAGCAAGAGGTCATTAAAAAGACAGGAGACAAAGAAAAGGCCAAAATGGATGTCAGAAGAAACTGAAAATTGCTCTTGAAGCAGAGTAGTTAAAGCAGATGGAAGAAATGACGAAATAAAAGAGCCAAAGAGGAGATTTTAAAAGAAAGCTCAAGAAGACAAAGTGGAGCACTATAATGACATGTGGAAAGACTTGGAGTTAGAAAATGAAAAGGGAAGAATTGCAGTCCATATTTTTCAAGCTGGAAGAACTAAAGAAAAAATCAAAGCCTTAAGTTGCAATACCGAAGAACTCTGTCAGCAAAATACTGAATAACACAGGAAGCATCAAAAGAAGAAGGAAGGAATACACAGAGTCACTGTACCCAAAATAACTGGTGGATATTCAAACATTGCATGAGGTAACATATGATCCAGATCAATGGTACTGAAAAAATATGCCCAAGCTGTACTGAAGACACTGGGAAAACAAGTAAGCAAAAAGCCTAAGCCTCCAAGAATTGACAGAATACCAGATAAGATTGTTCAATAAATGGATGCAATGCTGGAAGTGATCAGTGGCGTATGCAAAGAAATTTGGAGGACAGCTACCTGGCTAAGTGACTGTAGGAGATCTATAGTTTTGCCTGTTGAAAAGAAAGGTGATCCAACATAACACCGAAATTGCTGAAATGTATCATTAAATAACACAAACAAAATCAGGCTGAAGGTCATTCAAAGACGGCTGCAGCAGTACATCAACAGAGTACTGTCAGAAGAGGACATGAAATGAAGGGTGTCATTGCTGATATCGTCTGGATCCTGTCTGAAAGCCAAGTGCGCCAGAGAGGTATTAAAATGTGTTTCATTCACAATGAAAGGCATTTAACTGTGTGGTTCATAATAAATTATGGATAATATTGCAAAAAATTGAAATTCCAGAACACTGAATTGTGCTCATGAGAACCTATACGTAGGCCAAAAGGCAATCAATCATTTGAATAGAACAAAAAAATACCGCATAGTTTAAATTCAGGAAGTGTGTGCACCAGAACTGCAACCTTCAAGCATACTATTCGGTCTGTATGCTGAGTAAATAAACTGAGAAGCAGGACTGTATGAAAGGAACACGGCATCAGGAACGGGGGAAGCCTTATTAAACAACCTGCAATATGCAGATGACATAGCCCTGCTTGCTGAAAGCAGAAAGGGTTTGAAGTACTTACAGAAGATCAAAGACTATAGCCTTCAGTTCAAACTACACACCAACACAAAGAACACAAAAATCCTCACAGCTGGACCAGTAAGAAACAACACGATAAATGTAGAAAAGATTAAAGTTGTCAATGGTTTCATATTATTTGGATCTGCAGTCAATGCCCAGTGGAAGCAGCAGTCAACAAATCAAAGCATGTATTGCAATGGGCAAATTCACTACAAATGCAGATGTCATTTTAAGGACTAAGGTGTGTTTGACTCAAGGTGTGATGTTTTCAACTGCCTCATGCATATGAAAGCTGTACAATGAGAAAGGAAGATCAAAGAATTGCTTTTGATGTGCAATTTGTGCTTTTTGATGTGCAATTGATGTGCACCAGAAGGTAAATGCCGCAGAGTGGCAAAGAATGAACAAATGTGCTTTGGAAGAAGTAAAGCCAGCACACTCCTTAGAGGCAAGGATAGCAAGACTTCATCTTATATATACCTGCTTTAGCATGTTATCAGGACGGACCAGTCCCTAGAGTAGAACATCAAGCTTGGCAAAGTAGAGAGTCAGCAAAAAAGAGGAAGACCTCAGCAAGATGGAATGACACACGAGTGCAACAATGAGCTCAAGTATAGCAATGACTGTAATGATGGTACAGGATTGGGCATTGTTTCCTCTTGTTGTACATACGCTTGCTATGAGTTGAAACCAATTCGAGGGTACCTAAGTACAATGACTTGCTTTGGTTATTCTGTGAGTTTTAGTAAGACTTAATCATTGAAATAACAGTCCTTTGTTCTCTGCATGGTCAAAACATTTTTTAGTGGATTTTATATGGTTTAAAAAAATGCTATCGAGTCAATTCTGAGTTACAGAGACCCTATAGGGCAGAGTAGAACTGCTCCATAGCGTTTCCAAAGAGAGCCTGGCAGATTACAACTGCTGACATTTTTTGGTTAACAGACATAGCACTTAACCACTATGCCACCGGGGTTTCCTTATGTAATTTAGTAAGGTATAAAATCTTTGACTCACTCATCCCCCTCACCCAAAGGATTTAAGGGAAGTAGTCTACTAATTTTTAATTTGACTACTGTTCTGTAGAAGTATGTAACCCTTTTTAATTATTTTACTAATTTTATGTAACTCAATATTCTTGTCTCACTGCACTGGGGAATTTCTTTTTCTTTGAAGTCAAACTTGACTAGCATTTGGCTTAGGTTTCATCTTTTTACCTTCAAGTGTTCCTTAATATAGATGACTCCCCTTTTTATTACAATTATATCTCCAATTATTTGTTCTGTTCCTCTCAGTTTTCTATGAGTGTCCTGCTTATACAAAGGTAGAATACTGGCACCTCTGATGGACATGGAGTTGTCATATTAGTACCAGTCTGCTTATCTCTAAATTTGTTTTTGTTATTGAAATTCATCTATGCAAATTTATTACGTCATTAACTTCCAGGTCTCTCTTGCTCCCAGGGAAGCTTTAGGTTAATGTATCAATTTTATTTGTTCTTTGTTATTCACATGACATTGTTGCCTAGATCATGAGCTTAATACTCATCATCTTTTACAAGACCACTTATTTGAAGCAAGATCATTCAGATATTTTCTGAGAATCATTCCAAGACAGCTGGAACTAATTTCATGATCCCAAGTGTTGTATGTAGAATTACCCTTCATTTTAGTCTTGACATATTGAAAAAAACAAAACTATGCCTTTAATTTCACAACTTAAATATTCTAATCCCCTCCACTGCCCCATGGATCAAGAGGCAGGTGTGTGAACAGAACAAGAGGATGCTGAATGGTTTAAAGTCAGGAAAGTTGTGCATCAGGGTTGTATTCTTTCACTATACCTTTTTAATCTGTATACTGAGCAAATAATCCAAAAAGCTGGATGCTGTGAAGAAAGAGGCATCAGAATCAGAGGACAACTCATTAACAACCTGCAGATGACACCACCTTACTCGATAGAAGTGAAGAGTTTTTGAAACACTTACTGATGAAGATCCAGTGCCACAGCCTTCATTATGGATTGTACTTCAACATCAGGAAAACAAATATCCTCACAACTGGACCTGTAAGCAACACCATCATAAATGGACAAAGAATTGAGGTTGTCAAGGATGTCATTTTACTTGTGTCCACAATCAATGTCCATGGAAGCGGTAGCCAAGAAATCAAAAGATGTATTGCATCGGGAAAATCTGCTGCCGGCAACCTCTTTCAAATATTGAAAAGTAAAGACATCACCTTGAAGACTAAAGTGTGCCTGACCCAAGCCATGGTATTTTCAATCACATCGTATGCATGTGAAAGCTGAACAATGAACAAAGAAGACAGAAGAATTGATGCCTTCGAACTGTGGTGTTAGAGAAGAATGCAGAATGCACCAAGGACTGCAAAAAGAACAACAGATCTGTTCTGGAAGAAGAACCACCAGAGTGCTCCCGGTAAGCAAAGACGGCAAGACTGCATCTTACATGCTTTGGACATGTTGTCAGGAAGGATCAGACCCTGGGGAAGGGCATCGTGTTTGGTAGAGTGGAGTGCCAGCGAAAAGAGGAGATGGATTGACACAGTGTCCGCCAACAATGGGCTTAAACATGAAAACGGTTGTGAACATGGTTCAAAACTGGGCAGTGTTTCGTTCTGTTGTTCACAGGGTCACCAAGAGTCAGAAATAACTCGATGGCGCCTAACAACAACACTGCCGCAGAATCATTTTTTCTGAACATGATGATTTTCCATAGGATTTCTCATCATTCTCCCCTGTATTTTTTTTAATTGCACTTCAGATGAAGGTTTACAGAACTAGTTTCTCAGTAAACAGTACACATATCGTTTTATGACATTTGTTAACGGCCCCACAACAGGTCAACACTCTCTTGTCCCACATTGGATTTTCTAATGCCAGCTTTCCAGTCCTCTTCTGGCTTCTTGTCCTTGTTCCTGGGGTGGCATGCCCCTTTACTTTATTCTGATTTTATGGGCCTGTCCAATCTTTGGCTGAAGGGTGAACCTCAAGACTGACTTCATTACTGAGCTGAAAGTGTGTTCAGGGGTCATATTCTCAGAGTTTCTCCAGTCTCTGTCAAGCCAGCAAGTCTGGTCTTTGTTTTGGAGTTAGAGTTTTGTTCTACATTTTTCTCCAGCTGTGTCCAGGAACCTCTGTTGTGAACCCCGTCAGAGCAGTCAGCAGTAGTAGGCAGGCACCATCCAGTTGTATCGGATTCAGTCAACTGGTGGCTGTTGTAGGTGTGATCCTTTGGATCTTTGGACTATTCTTTCCCTTGTATCTTTAGTTTTCTTCTTTCCCCCTTGATCCCAAAGGGATGAGACCAGTGGAGTATCCTAGATGACTGCTCACAGGTTTTTAAGACTCTTATTTCTCTAGGTTACAGTTTTAGGAGTGGGATTGCTGGATCACATGGTATTTATACTTCTAGCTACCTAATTACTTTCCAAAATGACTGTATCATTTTGCATTCCCAGCAGCAATACACAAGAGTTCTGAGCTCCTGCAGACCCTCCAACTTTTGTTGTTTCCTCTTTGGTGATTTGTGCTACTAATGCCAGAGTGAGATTGTATGTCATTGTGGTTTTGATTTGCATTTTTCTAGTGGATAATGGTTACAAACATTTCCTAATGTGTCTGCTGACCACCAGAATATCTTCTTTGAATTATCTGCTTATTACTTTCACTTATTATTTAATTGGACTATTTGTCTTTTTGTTGTAGAGGTGTTGCACTGTATTTTAGATTTTACAGATTTCAATTTTGCTGATTTTAATCTCCAGAATCTTCTTCCCACTGTGTAGGTTGTCTTCATACTCTTTTGATGAAGTCTTTTGATGACATAAGTACTTAATTTTTATAAGATCCAAATTATCTAACTCGTCTTCTGGAGTTTATATGTTGTTGGTTAGGTATTATATCTTGTAAATACTGTGTGTTAGGGGTTCTAGAATTTATCTTCTGCTCTTCCATGTACTTTATAGTTTGGGGCTGTATATCTAGGTCTTTGATCCATTTTAAATTACTTTTTGTATATGGTATGAAGTATGGGTCCTGTTTATTTGCAAATTGGTATTCAGTTTTCCAGCACCATTTGTTAAAAGACTGTCTTTTCACCATTTGAGGGACTGTGGGTCCTTGCTGAAATTCATCCACCTCATTTTATTTTCACAAACAGTATAAATCCAAGTTTACTCCTGCTACAAGCCTCTGCACCTCTTTATTCGCTGTTGCAAACAAGGGATTTAGAATGAGCACGATAAGCTGTACCCTTCATCTTATGTAAGTATGTATATTTGGGGGCTCAACTTAATTTTTGACATTGTAGTATCATTTTACCAGTGTGCTACAGTTTTTCTTCTTATGCAAATTGTTGCCATTTTCCCAAATTTTATGTCTTGAGTTTCCTGTACTTCATATCCAGAAAGAAATAGAATAATTTAAATGCTTCTCTCATTTTCTTTAAATTATTTCCAAAAACAAAATAAGTGCTGATTTATGTAGCAATGATTAAGATGATAAAGGCTGAAAACTGCTAGAAGGGAGTTACTTTACTCGTGTGTAGTTTTAACTTAGGACCATTAAGAAAACTATCACAGTGGACTAGAGTACATTCTCATTATGACTTTATGAAAACCATTTAGGATGTACTTACCAGAATATTACCGGTAGTTCCCAACTTACAATGCATGTGAATGACAAGGAACTGCACTTACAACAGTCTGTTTTCTGAAAATCTTACTGTTAGTACCAGGTACAACATACAGTGTTGCACTGTACAGTTTGCTATTGTTATCACTCTCAGATGTTCAAAGGTGATATTCAAAGATTTGATTTCTAATGATACTAGCAATAAATTACAACAATAATGAAAACTAAAAATAAAAGGGTTTAGACTTAAAGTCAAAACTAAGTTATGATGGAGTTATGTTGGATAGAACCCAATTGTAAGTTGGTGACCACATGCATTACAAAATAAAGCTTTCAATTATTTGTAATTTTTTTTAATATTATCCATAGAAATCCAGCGTCTCCTTGCTGAAATGATTAAACTTTGAGTGTCTGAAATAGAAGCTGGTTGAACTCAACCTATTCTGTTAACTGTTACTTCCAAGGAATTCTGTAATGTGGACTACTTCATCTGAACAAATGCATGACTTATAATCTTCTTCCCTCTTGATTAATGTTGAAGCTTGTAACTTTGACTAAAATTTACCTACATTTTAAGGCTGAACTCATTTATTTCTTAGGATGTTCTCTTTTCTTTGGTATCACATGATCCCAATACATTTTAATGTCCAAAGCTCTAAAAAGTTTGTTCACACAAATCTGCATTTGATTAATAACATTTTAATATATTTTCGCTGTAATACACTCTTGACCAAGAATTTGAGGATCTCATTAAACTGAGAGGCTCTTAGTACCTCAAGCCCCCACTTTAGCCTGTCTGAGAGTCATTTCCTGTAAAAGAAATGGAAGGTGCTTTTAGAGGGAGGGGGTGTTACAAATGTGAAGTATCATTATGATCAGTAGCATCTTCTCCAGCACTAGATATTTTACAGAATAAGCTGTATCCATTTTCCTTTTTCATTGCAAGAACAGAAACAAGGACACATTTGCTCAGTAAATATATACTGAGAAATTCTCATGGGCAGCATGTATAGTATTTAAAGTATAAAACCAAATGAACCAAACCCATTGCCATCAAGTCGATTATGACTCATAGTGACCCTGTAGGACAGAGTAGAACTGCTCCAGAGAGTTTCCAAGGAGTGCCTAGCAGATTGGAGCTGCTGATCTTTTGGTTAGCAGATGTAGCACTTAACCACTACACCACCAGGGTTTCCATTTAAGGTATACTGGAGAGTATTCACTCTCTGAATCTATTGCCATCAAGTGAATTCCAACTATAGTAACCACACAGGACAGAGTAGAACTGCCCCTATGGGGTTTACAAAAAGCGGCTGGTGAATTTGAATTGTGACTTTCAATTAGCAGACAAGTTCTTTACCACCATACCATGACGACTCCAAAAACTCTGTCCTCATCAAATTTACCACCTGGTGAGGAACATAAACAATAATCAAAAATTTCATCATCGATAGATAAGTACACCTACTTCTCCAATGCACATGGAAGATTCTTCAGAATAGACCATGTGTTAGGACATAAAGCAAAGCTCTACAAAATCCAAATGACTGAGTTATTGCAATGCATTTTCTCAGACCATAAAGCCATAAAAGTTGACAGCCATAGCAGAAAAATCACTGGTAGAATTTTGAACTCATGAAAACTGAACAACACTCTGTTCAAAATTCTATGGGTTATGGAAGAAATCAAGGACAAAATAAAGAAATTTATGGAATCAAAAGAGAATGAAAATACATACTACCAGAACCTATGGGATACAGCAAAAGAGGTGCTCAGAGGTCAGCTTATCTCTATAAACTCATATATCCAGAATGAAAAAAGGGCCCAAACTAAAGAATTAACTGTACAGCTTGAACAAGTAGAAAGAGAGCAACAGAGAAACTCCTCAGGTACCAGAAGAAAAGAGACAACAAAGATTAGGACAGAACTGAATGAATTAGAAAATAGAGAAACAATTGAAAAAATTAACAAAACCAAAATCTGGTTCTTTGAAAGGGTCAACAGAAGTGATACACCTTTGACTAAACTTACTAAGGAAAAACAGAAGAAACAAATAACCTGAATATCAAGAAAAGAGATAGGAGGTGCCACAACAGTCCCAAATGAAATAAAAAAATATCAGAATATATAGAAGACTATGCTCTAACAGACTGGAACACCAAGAGGAAGTGGACAAATTTCTAGATTCCTATCACATACCAAAATCATCACAAGGAGAAGTAGAAAAACTTAATAAACCCATCACAAAGGAAGAGATTGAAAAAGTCATCAAAAAAACTATCAACCAAAAAAATTCCCAGCCAGGTGGCTTCACTGGAGAGTTCTACCCAACCTCTAGATAAGAGTCAACTCCAATACTACTGAGACTATTTCACAGGACAGAAAGGCATGATATACTCCCAAATTCATTCCATGAAGCCAGCATAACCCTGATACCAAAGCCAGGGAAAGATCCCACAAAAAAGGAAAATTACAGAACCAATATCACTCATGAACCTAGATAGAAAATTTTTCAACAAAATCCTTGCCAATAGATTTCAACAATATATCAAAAAATTCATTCATCATGGCCAAGTTGGATTTGTACCAGGGATGCAGGGCTAGTTCAACATCAGAAAACCAATGAATGTGATCAATCACATAAATAACACAAAAAATAGGAATCACCTGATTTTGTCAACTGAGACAGAAAAGGCATTTGACAAAGTTCAACACCTATTCATGCTAAAATCTCTCAGCAAAATAGGAATATAAGGAAAAATTCCTCAGTGCAGTAAAGGCTATCTACACAAGGCCAACCACCTACATCATTCTGAATGGTGAAAGACTGAAAGAATTCCCTCTGAGAACGGGAACTAGACAAGGATGCCCACTCTCACCACTTCTATTCAATATTGTACTAGAGGTTGTAGCTAGAGGAATTAGACAAGACAAAGAAATAAAAGGCATCCACACTGGCAAAGATGAAGTAAATATCTCCCTATTCACAAATGATGTGATTGTATGCACAGAGAATCCTGAGGAATCCATACGTAAACTACTTGAACTAATAGAGGAGTGCCGCAAAGTATCAGGAGGTAAGATAAGTATCCCTTATATGTTTATACCAGCAACGAGTTTATCAAAGAAGAAATCACCAAATTAACACCATTTACTATAGCTCCTAAGAAGATAAAATACCAAGAAATAAATCTAACTAGAGATATAGGAGACCTATACAGAGAAAACAACAGGACTTTACTGCAAGAAACCAAAAGAGACTTACATAAGCAGAGAAAGCTACATTGCTCATGGATTGGAAGACATAACATTGAGAAAATATCTATTTTACCTAAAGTGGTCTACACATACATTGCAATGCCAATACAAATTCCAGTATCATTTTTTAATGAGATGGAGAAACAAATCACCAACTTTGTTTGGAAAGGAAAAAAACCCTGGATAAGGAAGGCACTACTAAAGAAGTGGAATAGAGTGGGAGCGCTCACACTACCTAACCTTAGAACATATTACACTGCCATAGTATTCAAAACAGCTTGGTACTAGTATGAAAAGAGACACATAGGCCAACGGAACAGAGTCTCAATTCTGTTAGCAGAGATGCCACCATCATCTTATAAGCAGCTGATATCTGACAAAGGCCCTAAGATTGTAAGCTGGGGTGAAAAGTCTCTTTGACAAATAGTGTTGGCAAAATTGGATATCCATCTGCAAAAAACTGAAACAAGATCCATATCTTATGCTTTACACAAAAACTAATTCAAAATGGATCAAAGACCTGAATATCAAACCTAAAGCAATTACAATCATGCAAGAAAACACAGGGTCAACAATGTAAATTCTGATACACAGCTTAAACAGACTTCAAAGTTTGACAAACTAAGCATGATCAGCAGAAGAAAAAATAGATAAATGGGATATACTAAGAATCAAACACTTTTACCCATCCAAAGACTTTATCAAGAAAGTTAAAAGACCACCTACAGAACAGAAAAATAATTGGCAACTACATGTTTGTCTGTCATCTGATCTCCATAATTTACAAAGTACTGCAAAATATCAACAAGAAAAAGGTAAATAAACCAATCAAGTCATGGACCAAGGCATTGGGCTGACAATTCAACAAAGAGGGCATCCAGACAGCCAAAAGACACAAGAGGAAATGCTCACAATCATTCACTATTAAACAAACGAAATCGAAACTGCAATAAGATACCATCTCACCCAACAAGGTTGGCCATAATCCAAAAAACACAAAACAACAAATGCTGGAGAGGCTGTGGAAAGACTGGAAGTCTCCTACACTGCGGATGGGATTGCAAAATGGTGCAATGTCTTTGGAAAGCAATCTCGTATTTCCTTAAAAGTCTGGAAAGAGATATATCATTTGATCCAGTAATCCCACTGCTTGTAATTTATCCTAAAGAAAGTAAGGCTGCCGCATGAACAGACACGTGCACATAAATGTTTATTGCAGCACAGGCCACAATTGCAAAATGAAGGAATCATTCTAGATGCCCATCAACAGACGAATGGAAAAACAAACTATGGTACATATGTTCAGTGGAACACTATGCAATGATAAAAAACAATGCTAATTTTAGGACACGTTTTACAACCTGGTTTCAACTGGAAGACATTACACTGAGTGAAATCAGTCAGCAGCAAAAGGGCAAATATTGGATGAGATGCCTGCTATAAGGACTTAAAAATAGACTTGTGTACGGAAGAAAAGTCTCTTCAAAGGCTGCAAGGACAGGGAAGGGAAGTGAAGGTTGATCATTGATTAGACTGTTGATAAAGATTAAAAATTTTGTTTACTGAATCCTCAGAATTTAGTGTTGTATCTTATGTATAATGAGTTCTGGCTTAACGCAATTTTTGCTAAATTGATAAATAAATATCATTCCTAAAAAGAAAGCGTTTCAAAAATGATTATAAATTCATGATCATGGAAACAACCACAAAGAAAGTCAAATAGATGCATGTATTGATAGACAGATTTGACTTAATTAGAGATTATGCAAGGTTCCTAGAATTTACACTTTAGCTGGAAATACAAAGGTTATTAGACATTATTAGCTTAGCAGTCTATCTTCCTAACTGATCATCTATACTTGTTTATAGACCCACAGACTTAGATATTGCTATGAAACAATAAAATGCTTAATATCACTTGGTTTATTTTATGATAATACATTTAAAAACTATAATTTGGAGCACCATAATTGTGTTATTAACCTTCTGTGATGATAAAACATGAATCACCTAATTAAGAACTAATAATAGATCATTTTATTCTTAAAAATATTGTTTCTAAAAAAGAGATTTTTAATTTAACCCTTGATGGAAGATACCACTCCTCAAAACTTGAGAAACCAGTGCTACTCATATTCTAACAGGTTTGCTCATATTCAAGCATCTCTTTTTCTCCCTTTTGGCCTGAAAACTTGTGCATAGGGGTTAAGTGCTTTTTCTGCTAATCAAAAGGACAGCAATTTGACTCCTCCAGGTGCTCCTTAGAAACTCTGTGGGGAAGCCCTACTCTGTCCTATAGGGTCACTATGAGTCAGAATCAACTTGACAGCAGTGGGCTTGGTTTGGTGTGGTTTGGCCAGAAAGCTGATTAGGTGGTTTGCTAGGGATTAGATGGAAGACTCCCAAGAGTGTGATCCAGTAATGATTTTTGGCTAATTATCAAAAGAGAAAAGAGTGTGACAGATTGTAACTTTACTTTTACTTTGTTTTACCTTCTGTCTCAGTCTGGGTTCTCTAGAGAAACAAAACCAGCAAAGCATATAAATATACATACGTATGCACACATATGTGTATGTGTATATACACATGTGTATATATACATATATACATATATATACACATACACATATAAAACACATATGTGTATATACACATACACATATACAGAGAGAGAGAGATTTATATCTAAGAAAAGGTTCACAGGGTTTAGAGGCTAGAAAGTTCCAATTCCATGGGTCAGTCTGGAGGCTTCTCCTGACTCACACAGCTGCAGGAGCTGTCAAATCCAAGACCAGCAGGTCAGACAACAGGTTTCTGGCTCACAGGCTGCAGAGGCTAATGGATCCCAAGATCAGCAAGTAAGGTAGTAGCTCAAGTCCTGGGAACTAGAGATCAGAAGAAGATCCAAAGCAGGCAAAAGCCAGCAAGCTTTTACAAATTTTCCACACATATTGGGGAAGGCCACACCTCCAAGGAAACTCCCTCTCAACAGAATAGCTGTATATGGGCAGTTCTTATCATGGAAGTGATTACATCATATAAGATCTCACTAAGGAAGTACTTATATCATTAACTGCATGCCGAGCTACATTATATTTACCAAACCACTGAGAATCATTGCCCAGATAAGTTGATATACAGTCTTAACCATAAAACCTCTTTTTTTTTAACATTTGTACTGTGTTTTTTGTAAAGTAAATTAGTTTCCTAATCATTACATTATATACACATTGTTCCATGACATTGCTCGCAGTCTGCAGAATGCATCAGTGTACTTTTCACTCACTGGTACCATGCTGAGTTCTCCACTTCCCCTAGTCTGGTTTTCTTGCCCCACACTGCAGTCTAATCTTTGCTTTTATGCAGATGTTGCCCTTTTGGTATCGCACAGATGAGTGTTCTTAGGAACACTACCCTCACTGTAGCTATTATGTATTTCATAGGCCTATAATTTGGATGGAAGGTTATGTCTAGGAGTGGCCTCAATCCAAGCTAGAAGGAGTATCTAAGTGCCACAGATTCAGGAGTTCCTCCAGTCTCAAACAGAACATTAAGTTTGGTCTTGTTTAAGAGTTTTATTATACATTTTTTTCCCATTGTAAGTGGTACCTTCTACTGTCATCATGGTCGAAGTGGTTGATAGTACCTGGGCGCTATCTTGACCTTCTGGTCTGTGGCTAGTGGAGGCTGTGATTCCTGTGGTCTGTAAGTCCTTTGGACTAACGGATTCCTTGAGTCCTTGGTTTTCTTCATTGTCCTTTGCTAAAATGGAAAGAAGTAAATAGATGTATCTTAGATGGATGTTTGCAGGTTTTTAACAACCTAAATGAGACTCACAAAAGTAGAATGTAGAACATGATCTTTATGAACTCTGTTATTTATCAAGTGACCTAGATGTCCCTTGAGACTATAGTCCTTGTCTACATGCCCAGTAACTCAGTCTCAGGAGGTTTTGGTTATATCTAGGAAGTTTCCATTACTGTTGTGCCTCTTGTGTATTCTATTACATACATATATGGAATACATTTACCACATACCAATACATATGTAGAAATACTCATAACCAAACATATAAAGGCATGTGGATGTATCCCTATTTGCCCTCCCACACCTTGCAGGACTGTATATATTATAGTATCTAACGTGGTCGCTTTCATTCTTGCATATCTTGTCTTCTCTTGCTTTGCTCATGTTGTGCTGACTGCCCCCTGATTGAGTGTTGCCTTTCCCTTCCCCAAAGTTAACATGTGTTACTATCTAGTTTGTGTTTTGCTCCCACCCCCCTGCTATCTTTGGTAACCACCAAATAATGTTTATTTGTATGTAAACCTTTTGCCATAGATTGAGTTTTGTTCCCCCCAAATATGGGTCAACTTGGTTAAACCGTGATTCCCAATATTTGTGTGATTGTCCTCTACATTGTGATTGTAATTTTCCAATGTGTTGTAAACCCAAATCTCTGCACGTGGCTAATGTGGCAGGGTTAGATTATGTTAAAAAAGATTAAGATGTAACATACAAAGGATACATCCCTGTTTCAGTACTAAGGGAGGTTACCCAGGATGTGGCCTGCACAGGAAATAAATGGAAAGGGAAGTGAATATAGAGTTGGGTGCCTCATATCACTAAGGAAGCAATGCCTCATATCACTAAGGAAGCAGAACAGAGTACACCTTCTGGGTCTGGACTTCTAGTGAGGAGAAGCCCCTTGTCCAGGAAAAGATTGATGACAAAGACCTGCCTCTAAAGCCATGAAAGGAAGCCTTCCCCTGGTGCAGAAGCCCTGAATTTGAACTTCTAGCCTGCTAGACTGTGAAAGTATAAACTTCTGTTTGTTAAAGTAATCCACTTGTTATATTTCTGTAGCAACAGTACGTGACTAAGACATCTTAACTTTTTATGATAGTGGTCTGAAACCATATTTATTTTTTTATGACTGACCTATTTAACTTAGCATAATGTTCTCTAGATACATCCACATTGTGAGATATGCTGTGGGTTCATCACTATTCTTTATTATTGTGCAGTATTCTGTTGTGTCCTTGTACCACAGTTTATTTATTCATCCATTTATAGTCCTTTTGTTACTGTTAATAGTGTTGCAATGAACGTGGGTGTATATATACCCATTGATGTCATGGTTCTTATTTCTGTAGAAACATACCCAGGAATTGGATTGCTAGATCACATGGCCTTTCTATTTGTAGATTTTAAAACAAGTGCAGTAGTGTTTTCCACAGTAGTTGTACCATTTTACAATCCCAATAGCAGTATACATAGTTCCAATCTCCCCAGAAACTGACCAGCATTTTTTTTTTTTTATTATGACTGAGTGAAAGTGTACATTCCCATATAAATTTACATGCCCACCTCTATGCAGCTTCCACTGCTCTCCCTGCCAGGTGACAGCACACTATTCCTCTATGCTCCATACATGTCTCACCCTCCCAACAGTCTCCTTTCCCATTAAAGACAAGAACAATATTGAGTGGACTTCAGCATAACTTGAGTACTCCTTCCATCTTAACCCAATATTGCAAGGACAGAGTAGCTGGGGCAGGAGGCAGGGGACCATGCTCTTAGGTGAAATCAAGGCCAATTGGCACAACTAGCATTTTGCTAAGAGGGCTCCCTGCACCCCACATTGGTGAGGGGCATCTGGTGTATTTTTTTTTTTTTTTTTTTGATCAGTGCCATTCTTGCTGTGGCAAGATGGTATTTCATTACAGTTTTGATTTGCATCTCTGTAATATCTAACGACTGTGAACATCTTTTCATATGTTGTTAGCCACCTGAGTATCTTCTTTGGTAAAGTATCTATATCCTTTACCTGTTTTCTAAATTGGATAATTGTCTTTTTGTTACTAATGTGTTAAAGCGTTGTGTAAAATTTACAGATTAGATGTTTATCAGACATGTCACAGTACGGTGAGGTGAATTACTGTGGCTCTTCTAGGCATGGTCTTTGTAATTCACACACATTGGTTGAGTAGACGTATTGTAAATAAGGCATGTGGAACCTGTGTTTGGGTTACATGTCAACTTGTCTAGGCTATGATTTCAGTATTATGTGGTTGTTCTCCGTTCTGTGGTTTATGGATCTTGCCGTCTACATGTTGATGAGGCAGGACTGGTGTGCTACGTGTCTTACGTGTCTTGAGTGGCCTTTTCGCAGAAGGGCCTGATTCAAACTCTACTTCTACTAAAGTTACTCCATATCCTGGGGTGTGGCCTGTTTCTAAGACATATGTATGTTTCCTGGTAACTCTCTCTCTCTGCATCTGGATCTCTCTCCATCTGGTTGGTGGTTAACTAATCTTCCCAGAGGCCTGCTGTCTGACTTGCCAAGTCTATGATTTGCTGGTCTCCAACGCCCCTCGGAGGGTGGCCCATCATGTGACCTGATTCACCGGCTTTCACAGCCTTGTCAGCTAGCAGCTTGCGGTCTGAACTGTCAGTATGAGTTTGTCAGTACTGACAGTCACATGAGTCAGGAGAAGCCTATGCCTAGCCTACAAATTTGGAACTTGCCAGCCTCTACAGCTTTTATACGGTTCATGAGTTCTGTGACATATTGCAGCAAACTAGGGAACCGAAAGTCAGGAGTGAGAGTACTGAGGAAGGACACAGTAGTTAATGTTAGAAACGATGGAGTGGTACAGCAGCTTGGAAAAGTTGGACGTTTGGAAATTCTTTAATCTTTAACTCTTTGGAACCGGATTTGTGTTGATTCCTATAAAAGAAATTATTTATTTACCTAGCCAAACATTTTTCCCCAGTCTGTAAGTTCTCTTTTAATTTTTTTTGGCGCAGTCTTTTGATGATAATAAGTGTTTAAGAATCAACTAGACAGCAGTGAGTTTGGTTTTTTGGTTAGCACATCTTATTTTTTCGTCTGTGATCTTTATAGTTTTAGAATTCTTATTTACGTCTTTGATCAGTTTTGAGTTAGTTTTTGTGTGTGACATTACCTTCTATCTCTTATGTCTGCAGCAATGGTAAATACCTCCTGGGGGAGATTACACAATTACTCTGAGCAATTCATTATAAGTGTAAATCTTAGTAAAAAGATTCCCATTTTAGATATTAAATTATGTCATGTACATTTTTCAGGTTACTTTTTACACACCAGGAAAGCAATCATTACACATCTATTTATCCATCATTCTATCATCTATTTATTCCTTTCTTTGCATATCCTAAGCATAGAAAAATTTATTTTTCTCAACAATAGTATTTTTTTTTAATTTTTTTATTAAATACAAAAATGGAAGTGTACATACGCTGTGCTTACAATATTGGGTTAAGAGAGGAGGAGTACACAAGTTGTGTTGAAGTCCCGTTAATATTGATCTTCTTACTAATGTGTGTTGTCACCAATTTCACCCTACCAAATTTCTGACAATTATCTAATCTAAACCCTTGCCTCTTGCCTTCCCATCCTCCCACCTTCCCCACCATTGTAGCCATCAAAGCGTCTTTTCCATTATGTATGAGTATGCTTGTAAGTTTTTCGTAGGGGTCTCATATAATAATTGCCCTTCTGTTGCTGACTAGTTTCACTCAACATAATGTCCTCCAGTTGAGACAAAATTGAGAGATGTTTCCTGCTGTCATTGTTGTTCTTTATCAGTGTACAGTACTCCATGGAGTATATATACCAAAGTTTACCCATCCATTCTTCTGTTGTTGAGCATCTGGGTTGATTCCAACTTTTTGCCATCATGGACTGTGCTGCAATGAACATATGTATGCATGTAGTAGTTGATGTGAACGGCCTTGATTCTGTAGGATACATTCCGAGCAGAGGAATTACTGGGTCAAATGGTATATCTATATCCATTATTTTAAGGTAATGCCAAATTGCTTTCCAAAGAGGTTGCACCATTCTGCAATCCCACCAACAGTGAAGGAGAGTTCCAATCTCTTCACATCCTCTCCAACATTAATTGTTTTGCATTTTTTGGATCATGGCCAATCTTGTTGGGGTGAGGTGGTATCTCATTGTCATTTTGATTTGAATTTCTTTAATAATTAATGATTGTGAACATATCTGCATGTGTTTTTTGGCTGCCTGGATCTCCTCTTTAGAGAAGTGTCTGTCCATCTCCTTTGCCCATTGCTTAATTGGATGATTTGTCTTTTCCTTATTGATATTTTGTAGAACCTTATAGATTATGGAGATCAAGCATCAGTCTGAATAGAGTTGCCAAATATTTTTTCCCATTCTGTAGGTGGTCTTTTAATTATTTTGATGAAGTCTTTGGATGAGCAGAAGTGTTTGATTCTCATTAATTCCCATTTATCTATTTTCTCTTCTGATAAATGTGTTTTTTTGTCAGATTTTGAAGTCTGTCTATATTGCATATTAAAACATCCATTGTTGACCTTATCTTATCTTGGATGAGCTTTATTGTTTTAGCTTTTATATTCAGGTCTTTTATCCAATTTGAGTTGATTTTTGTATAAGGTGTGAGATATGAGTCTTGTTTCAATTTTTTGCAGATGGATATCCAATTATGCCAGCACCATACATTAGTGTTTTTAGAGAGGTAGTTTTTCTGCAAGATGAAATAAAAATGCATGACGTACAACAGAGTGATGTGAAGTTTTAAACAATGAGACAGTTTAAATAAAGAGATGAATTCCATACCAAATAATAAAAGCTGATCACTTGACTACACAAAAAAGTTCTATTTATGAATGCTTTGCATGGGCAAGACCATATTGTATGGAACTCTTTGGGGCAGATCTGCTCTGTCCTGCAGTGTTGCTAGAAGTCAGAATCAACTCGATGGGATCAGGTTTGATTTCTTGTGGTTATATAAAACTATTTATGGTTACAAGTAGAAAATTCGACATATATTTGATTCAGTTTTAACTGCATAAATGGAAATTAACAGTAAAAATGGTCAAAATGTCAAATGGTGTTAAAAGCAAAACAAGGTGTTCTACAATAAGATGCTGAAAATTATTGTATGTTTCTTCAAAAATTTGGAGAAAATTGAGGAATATACAAAATAGAGACGAAAATGCAAAGATACTGAAAAGTATAAATGTTGAACACAATTTGAAAAAAAAAAAGAAACATTTAATTACTGGACAGAGCAGGCTAGGCAGAAACTCCTAGTTGATTAGCTACATTTATTGTACAAAGGGAAATGGAAAAATCTTGATTACTGTTTTCTCATTTCTTTTAAAAAATGTGCATTCCTATAAATATTTACATACAAACATAAAGTGATTATACTATGCACTGCATTTTAAAAATTACAAAAGGCCAATAAATCACCAATTTATGTTCCTCTTTCATATTTTTCAATAATACAATTTCAAGTAATTGAAATATCTTCTCATAACTTAATTTTTCACACTTTTTATTATAAGCATAGATTGAAAGCCTACAATCATAATAAATAATAAGCCTGGATTATTTTTCTTCTAATCTAACATCTAATTTCACCAGAATTTATTTCAAGCATATATTATTTCAATTAAAAACATTTAATAAAACTGAAATAAAATAGATGATGACACATTAAGAGTAACAATGACTAAACTGATTTTTAAAAGGTTATTTCTCTGAATGAAGAGAGACGTAGTTGAAGGCTTAAGAGAACAGAAACAATGAGGCTATCAGTCAGCAAACTGTGAAATTTTGGCAGTGAAAATTTTAAAATTAAAGTAGGTTTCATGGGTCTAATCTAGTTAAAATAGTTTTAAAACAAATCTAACATTTTGTAATAGTCCAGTTTCTTGGATTATTCACTCAGCATACAGACTGAATAAGAAAACCCTGCTGCCATCAAGTCAGGTCCGATTCATAGTGACCTTAAGGGTCGCCATGAGTCAGATCCGACTCGACGGCACTTGGCTTTGCTATGGGTCAATGGTGAAAGCACGCAGCCCTGAAGCACTGCTCTCCTGAATGTAAACTACACAGTATCCCCTTCTTCTGTTCCAACAATTGCTTCTTAGTCTGTGTAGTTTCTTCAGGAGCACAATCAAGGATTCTGGAATTCCCTTTCTCTGCAATGTCATCCATGATTTATTATGATCCCCACAGTCAAATGCCTTTGCATAGTCCATAAAACACAGACAGGTAAACGTTTTTCCAGCATCTGCTTCACCCAGTCAGTATCAATCCGACCACAACAATGATACCCTTTGTTCCAAGCCCTCTTCTAAGTTCAATTTGGACTTCTGGCAGTTCCTTGTTGATGTATTGCTACAACTGCTATTGAATGATCTTCAGCAAAACTTTATGTGTGTGACATTAATAATATCATCTGATAATTTGCACATTGTTTTGGATCTCCTTTCTTTGGAATGGGCACACATATGTATCTCATCTAGTTGGTTATCCAGATAGTTGTATAATACTAGTACCAGTCCATATATGCATAACCATTTAGGTTTACAGCAGGTCATGTTTATCTAAAACCTTTGTAAAGATCAATAACAAACTGGTCCTGCAGTTTGCTAAGAATAGTAAAGTTAGTTTCTTTCTCATCTCCATCAGTTTCCTAACGAATTCAAAATATACATAAAATCTGAGTAAAAACCAGACCAAACCTTGATTCCAGACAGAATATTGTTTCTAAGTCACCTGCCACGTAGAATTTATAACAACTGGTGAGTAAGAAAATTTCTGTGTTTATTTTTTCCTCAAACAATTAAGACTCAGAGAAGTTAAGGAAATTTTCCAAAGTAACAAGTAGTCACTAAAATTTAGTGCTTCAATATAAACCTTATCCAACATGTATTTTCTAATAATATTCTCTAATAAAGTTTTGGTGACCTGCTATTCATGTTAATGAATCCAAACACTGAATTAGTTGCATTTGATAAATATAATGATTATTTCAAAAAGCATAATTAACTGCATATAATCACCTCAGACTTGGCATCATGTTTGTAAATTTAATGATACTGTAATTTATGCTAGGTGAATTTATGAATCCTGGATTCAATCTGAGCTGTCAGAAAGCAGAGTCTCATTTTCTTTTCAATATGTTCCCTTCTAGTAAAGTCTGATTGTTTGTTTTCCTGAAATTTACAGTAGAATTGGTTTTATTTTACTTTTTTAGATTGTAAAATGATAGCCCAGGTAGAAAATCAAACAAGACATACAATACTAAAAATTAAATTGATTTAAGTCTATTATGGAGAATGAGGGTACAGGTATGAAACAATGCCAATATAACTGCCTGAATTCTTAGCTTGTAATACACTCCTGAATATCTGGCAGCAGTTTTTCAGAAGACACTAGACTGACAGGTTAATTACAGAAGATGTAAAAATATATATACAGATAGAAAATCAAACAAGTATTCATTCACTTGGCACTCCACCAGAAAGCAGCAGACAACTTTTATTTGAGACTATTTGAGGACACAAATCATATAATGCATGACATTGAAAATTCCCATAACAAGTGCATAGTGAGGTTGCCAGCAAGATTACTGATTCACATCCAAACATAAACTTTGAGGGCAGGAAAGAAAAACACCTAGATACGCTTCAGACTAAATGGATTCTCCTATTAGGATGTGCTGTACTAGAGCATGCTGTACAACATTTTTCATGTTGAATGAGATCCCTTTCAAGTTTTCCCATTACCACACTGATGTCTTGACATAACTTGAAAGTTATATTATTTCCTTTGTCATTTTGCACTGAAATGATGCACACACTAGCAAGGAACTTCTTAGTGCACTGTATTTGGAGCAATGACAATAATTTTTTCCTATCCATATTATTATAGATGAAAAATTCACCTTGCTTTGAAGCCAAGTAGGCATAGGAGATTCCTGTTTGAATAAATTTATCTTGAAATAATAAAACTGCAAGAAGCCAATAATTTCAATATAAAATATGGATGTTCATGAAGGCCACCTAAACTCCAAACTGCATTATTTATTGGTCTAGCCCTGGATGAACTTGCTATTTTAAACTATTTTGGCTATGAATAAGTCTTAAAGAAATCTAAAGCATACTTCACAAAAATTAGACTTGTTTTGCTCTTCTTGACCAAATAATTTCTCTCTTCACCACTGTACCATATGTTCTGTGCAGATTGCCTCTTTGGCTGCTAGTATTAGCCCTGGAAATGGCTTCATTTCAGTGGTTAAATGATCCCTGTGTGCAGAGAGCTTGTGATGCTCTTTGGGAACCCACAGGATGAGTGAATCAATACTCCTTTAACATGTTTTTATTAATATGGGTTTTTGGCAGCTGACAAACAGAATAAACTTATGTATGTTATTCAGAAATATGTTTTAAACATTCTTTTCCTTTACTATATTGCTTAATTCTGGAATTAGAACAAGTATGGATAATTTTCACTGGTGAACAAAAATGATAAACAATACTTTCCAACTGTCTGTGTTTGCATGGTCTCTAAAGTTATCAATGACTATTATTGATTGAAGGCTGATTATGTCCCAGGCACTTTTCTAAGCATCTTATATGTAATTAGTCATATTTTAGTCATTTTATCATTATTTACATGGAGAAACAGAAATTCACCTAAGTTGAATTCATTTACGCATACACTTATCTGAATGTGTATCAAATGTGGATTTATTGAGAAGCTAATGAAGACTACAACTCTTGGCTGCTCACTTGCAGGAACATTCCAATGCCTGGAGCAAAATCAGAGCATTGCATTCAAATGGTGGGACCTCATTTAGCATTTGTAATTTTTCATTGCTAAATGAGCGTTCCCAGATTTGGGTACACTTTAGTTGGGATAAAATATGTATCCATGGCTGTTGTCTACAAATATCTGAAGCACCTAGTCATAATTCTAAGAACATGAGATACTTTGGTAAACAAAATGATGAAATGCATTATCATCGTTTAATGTTCCATTTACCTCTAATGACATTTCTAAAAATCTACAGTGCTGTATACTAAAAATGTGTACTAGATTTCTTTTGATTGCCTTTATTGTTATTGTTGTTAGCTTCCTCCTGGTCTAACCTGAACCCATAACCACCCCATAGAAAACAGAAACAGAACACTGCCCAGTTATAGACACCCATGTATGAGACAAATTGGCAGGAAATTAAACCCAGGTCTCTAGTGCAGAAGGTGAGAATTCTACCATGGAACCACTGCTGTCTCCACAGACAACCTACCCTATCCAAACCTACAACAGTCAAATCAGTTCTGACCCATAGCAACTCTACAAGACAGAGTAGAACTGCTCCATATTTTGCAGTGAGCACCTGGCAGATTCAAACTGTCAACCTTTTAGTTAGCAGATACAGCACTTAACCACTACACCACTAGGGTTTCTGAAACAACATACACTAGTAATAAAATCAGAATCTGGATTTTTAAAAGATGTCCATTGTATTCAAATATTCTTTAAAATTTAGCTACTGTCTGAAAAAGTGAAGAAAAGAATAAGAATCTCAACTTTCCTTTGTCACATACTCATGATTTTTATAGATCAAAACTGACAATTACCCCAAGTAGATGAAGTAGCATTCTATACTGACAGCTTGGGCTATTTGATTTTAGGTGTTGTTTGTTTTACTAATGCATTTGGCAAAGATTATGGGGATTTGGATAATCGACTCAAAAAAATCTTTTTCTTTTTTAAAATAACAATATATCAGCTACTTTCTGTATGGCTAAATATTTCCTAAGTCTCAGAGAATTTATGTTTCATTTACTACCTCCACCCGAGTAAAGCCTGGGAACCCTGATTGCCTAGTGGTTAAGCACTACATCTGCTAACCAAGAGGTTGGCAGTTCAAATCCTCCAGGTGCTCCTTGGAAACTCTATGGGGCAGTTCTACACTGTTTTATAGGATTTCTATGAGTCAGAATTGACTTAAGAACAGTGGGTTTTATAAGTGATGCCCAGATCACTTGTATATATATTTTGCATATACTTGAATCTTGGACTATACATAATTAAGAGCAGTTCCATTGTATCAGTAATAAAACAGCATTCCCCAGAATGATGAGTTTTTAAATGTGACAGGTAATGTCAGGACCTTGGCAATCCTAGTACACAAAGAATGTTGTTAGAGTGGCTCTGTGCTATTGAAATCTAGAAATCTTTTGCCTAATAACAGAATTGAAATTTTCTCTTGCTGAGGGGAAAAAACTGCTGAAAATGGTTCTAAAATGTGAAATATGGGTGCCTAGGTGATACAAACAGGTAATCCTTTGACTACTAGCCAAAAGATTGGCAGCTGGAACTCATCCATTTGCACCATAATAGAAGAGCCTGGCAATTGATTTCCAGAAGGTCACAGCCTTGGAAACTCTATGCAGCAGAGACTTTGTACACATCAGTTGGAAGTGACTCTATGGAAACTACAATGACATCGAACTGTAAATTTTTGGTAAAAATGTATTTGCATTTCTGAAGTTAATATGCATGTTACCATTTGATATTGATCATTTCATGCTTTTGCTTTTCATCTATTCTCTCACTGATTTAGTTCTGTTCTAATCTTTATTATCTGCTTTCTTCTGGTACCTGAGTGGTTCCTTTGTTGTGCTCTTTCTACTTGTTCAAGTTGTAGGGTTAATTCTTTTGTATGAACACTTTCTTTATTCCCAATGTATGCATTTATAAACTGACCTCTGAGTACTGCTTTTGATGTATTGCCTAAGTGCTGGTAGATTGTATTTTCATTCTCATTTGGTTCCATAAATTTCTTTATTGTGTCCTGGATTTCTTCTATAACCCATGGATTTTTGAGCAAGGTGTTGTTCAGTTTCCAAGAGTTCAAATGTCTATGTTTTTTTCTGCTATTGATTTCAACTTTTATGGCTTTATGGTCTGGGAAGATGCTTTGCAATAATTCAGTGGATTGGATTTTTTTGAGACTTGCTTCATGTTATAACATGTGGTCTATTCTGGAAAATATTCCACACGCATTGGAAAAGAAGGTACACTTATCTGATGTTGGTTAAATGGTTCTGTATATGTTGATGCGGTCTAGTTGGTTTATGGTCACAACAAGATCTTCTGTATCTTCAGTGAGCTTTCTCTGGGTGATCTGTCCATTACTGAAAGTGGAGTGCTGAAGTCTCTTACTGTTAGTGGAGGGTAATCTATTTCAGTTTTCAATGTTGTCAGCATTTGTTCAATATGTTTTGATGCTCTGGTATTGGGTGCATAAATATTTAATATTGCTATTTATATTCAGTTTATGTATTGAATGTTTCAGTAATAAATAGTGACTATCCTTGTCCATGATGGTGGACCCTACATAAAAATCTATTTGAGATTGATATTGCCACTCCTGCTCTTCTTTGTGTGTGGTTAGCTTGGTGTGTGTTCTTCCATCCTTTGATTTTCAGTTTGTTCATATCTTTGAGTCTGAAGTGTGTTTCTTGTAAGCAACATGTAGACAGATCATGCCTTTTGGACACATGCTGTGTCACTCTCTGACTCTTCATTAGAGCATTCATGCCATTTACATTCAATGCAATTATTGATAGGTAGGTGTTCAATGCTGTCATGCTGATACCTTTATTTTTGTGTTGTTGGTGTTTGTTTCTCTTAATATTCTGTTCTGGGCCATTTTTAGTTATAGGTTTACTTTTCATCTTTTTCAGTGTTGGTTTTTTGTTTGTTGAGACTCTTGTATTACATTTAGCTGTTTTATGTCACATTCTTAGTTTGCATTTCACCTACGTCTTTGATCCCCTTTGATGTTCTAAGTTTAAACCAATCTTTAGCTTCTCAATATCTTCTTAATTTCATCACCATCTGAAAGGGTTATAACTACTGTAATATATCCATGTTTATATTGTGATGATGTCATAGGTTTCTTGTTACCATTACTGGTCTCCTTCTTTTAATATTTTAGCTTTGATTGAACTTCGTGACTTCCCTCACTGAATAGGATTCTGGATGTTGTGTCCTGCATCTCATCCTTAAGCATACATTTGCCATTTTTGTTTTCTAAACGAAGAGTTTCTTTCAGTATTTCTTGTAGTTTTGGTTGGCTTTTATAAAGTCTCTAAGCTTCTGTTTATATGCAAATGTCTTAATTTCACCTTCATATTTAAGAGACAATTTTGCAGGATATGTAATTCTTGGTTGGAAGTTTTTCGCCTTCAAGGCTTTTGGTGCATTGTTCCACTGCCTTCTTGCTGACATAGTTTCTGCTGAGAAGTCTGGCAAAAGCCTACAGAGCTTCCTTTGTACATCAGTTTTGTTTTTAGCTGAAAAAACTGCTTTTTTTTTTTTTTTTTGCTGAGAGGGGCACAATCCATCAGGCACCAAGGGTAGGTAGCCGGGCCCTTAGGATTGGCATACCCTGTCGCCAGGCTGACAGAGATGGCACCCTACTTATGGATTCTTCAGGAAGCTGCCAGCTGATGCTGTGACATGGCTTAGCAAAGGGTAGTAGAAGTGCTGCAGACCCACTCAGCTGCCTGTCACCACTGCATTCTCCAGCTGATCTTATTTTCAAAGCTGCCTTTCTGTTGAGAGAGGCACTATCCAGCATCTACTGAGAGCAGCTGTGCCCTCAGAGGTGGTAGGCCCTGCCTCCCAGTTGACAATGATGGTGCCTCCCAGGCCGTCCCTAGACACTGTGATATGGCTCAAAGAGGGAGGGATTAGGGAGACGCCACCCTCAGCATCCAGGTCTCATGATGCTCCCGAGATAGGATCTTCTCAAAACAGTTACTGTGCTGGAGAAGCACTTTCCAGACATGTATAGTTATTCAACATGAGACTTATCCCCTACTGAGACCTCAGGCATGGCTGACTCTGTCTCTCAGCAGACCAAGATGGCATCAGCCTGAGCTGTCCTTCCTGCCATGAATCAGCAGAATCTATGGTGCAACACAGGGAAGAGAGGAAGGAGGAGCACTGGTGCCCTCCAATGGCAGCCAGACTCTCAAGATGTGGCTTCTCTAAGCACACTCTTTCACCCAAGCACTGCAGTTCATCGCATTAGTGTGCCAGGCTCACAGTCGCAGCAGACCCAGTCCCCACCTCTTGGATAACAAAGAAGGCATCTGTATTTGCAGCCTCCTCAAACAATGCATCAGTAGAAGCAAGACTCAGTGTGTCGCTGCGTCACTTCCAACAGAGGTAGTTCCCCATTCCTCCCATTTAGTCCAATCTCATAACCCTACGCCAGGTCTTGGGGCTCCCAGAATGTTCATGCTGCTCTGTTCACTTATTATGCTAGGCTTTAGTTCTCAGTGGGAATCGAGGAGATATGTGTCTAGTCTGCCATCTTGGCTCTGCCCCCTGAGGCATCCTGTTTTTGTATTACTTAAGACAACTTTTTCTTTTGTAAATATTGTGGCTGAAACATCTTTATTTTGTTTTATCATTTCTATTGAATGTCTAAATGTTGGGTCATTTTCAAGCATTGCTATCTTTATTTTTTCCTCTCTTTAAGAGTCCCCCATATTGATATTAAAATGATTGCTTTGAACTCTTCCACTTGGCAACTTCAAGCTACACGTTTGAAATATAATGTGTTCAATGTGTATATATTGATTCTTTTCTCATAAACACATACCTGTTCTTGTCCTGGTGTTCTACACCTTAGTATCATTATCTGTGTACAGTAGTAGTATTATAAACAAGTACGACTGTTGATCCATTTGATCAAGCCAGAATGCCAGTTGGCATATTTTCTCTTATTGTTCCTCCATCCCTTTATACATACATATTAGTCTCAAGAGTTCTGATTCTAAAATATATTTTAAGTCTATAAACATATTTTTTATTGTTGAAGTCACTATATTACTCACTTCTAACAGTTTCCTAAATGATCAGCTTCCACCCACAAGCAGTATCAGGATGGCATTCTTAAAATGTAAATTATACAATACAAATTCCCTGTAAATCATGCTAAACTACCTACACAATGTATTTATCTCTCTTCAAGGATATGATTTGATGACTGATTTAAAAAAATAACAAATACTTTTTTTCTGGGAAGCAAAGTACCAATATGTTCTTGTTTATGTTTCTATTTGGGGATGTTCATCATTTTAAAAATAAATTATGTTATTGTGCTTTTAAGTGAAAATTGAGAATCCAAGTCAATTCGTCAAACAAAAACTGACACACACATTGCTATGTAATTCTAGTTGTTCTCCCCACATGGTGACAGTGCACTCCTCTTTGTCACCATGTATTTCTCATGTAAATTCAACTGGCTCTTATTACCCTCTGCCTCCCATGCCTCTAAACTAGAGTTTCTCAGTTAGTCTCACATATTTGTGTAGGCTGAGAAGGGAGTGCACTGTCAGTGTCATTTTATGTCTTATACTCTAGTCCAGTCTTTGTTTGAAGAGTTTAAGGATGGTGTCACTTCTGGATTAGCAGAGACTCTGGGACCATGTCTTCTGGTGACCCTCCTGTCTGCCAGACCATAAAGTTTGATCATTTTAATGGGATTTGAGGTTTGAATACCTGCATCAGGGACTGTTTGCTGTGTTCCCTGTTAGGGCAGTCACTGGTTGTGGCCAGGTACCACTTGGTATCATGCTGATGTAGAATCTGGATTATGTGGACCTTTCTGTCTCCTGAGTTCATATTCTCCTTATGTCTATGAGATCCTTCATTCGCCTCGGCTCCAGGTAATTTGGGACCAATCGATGCTTCACAGATGTCTTTGTGCTAGCATTTAAACTCAGACATCACTCGCCAAAGTGGTGTGGAGAATATTTTCTTAGTAAACTTGGTCACAACAACTGACCTAGATGTCCTGTGAAACCAAGCACCCCAGAACTTTGCTCCTGCTTCTCTGTACCTCACAGTGTTTGTTTGTATTTAGAAAACTTCTTAGCTTATGGTTTAGTCCATTTGTGCTAACTTCTTCTCTACTGTGTTGTTGCTCCTTTTTCCTAAAATAATTCTTGTTTATTATCAAATTAATGAATACACTCTCCCACCATCTCCACTCTTATAACCATTAAAAAGTGTGTTCTTCTGTGTTGAAAACACTTCATGTGTTCTTATAATAGTGGTCTCATACAATATTTGTCTTCCTGTAACTAAATAATTTCACTCAGCATAGTTCCTTCTAGATTCCTACATATTCTGTTTCCCATGTACATCACTGTTCTTTATCATTGCCTAGTATTCTACTAGGTAAACATAGCATAGTTCATCCATTTATCCATTGTGGGCACCTAAGTTGATTCCATCTTTTTCCTATTTTGTGCAGTACTACAATAAACATTAGTGTGCATGTATTTATTAGTGTGACAGCTCTTATTTACCTAGAATATATTCTAAGAAGTGGGGTTGATAGATCACATGTTATTTCTATTTCTAGCTTTTTAAGAATGCACCAATTGATTTCCAAAGCAGTTGTAAGATTTTACATTCCCATCAACAGTGTAGAAGAGTTTTGGTCGCTGCACAACCTTTCCAACATTTATTATTCTGTATTCTTCAGATTAGTGGTGGCCTTGCTGGGGTAAGATGGTATCTCACTGTAATTTTGATGTGAATATCTCTAATGGCAAGTGATAGTCATCATTCCCTCATATATCTATTAGCCATCTGAATATCTTCTTTGGTGAAGTGTCTGTTCATATCCTTTGCCCTTTTCAAATTGGGTTGTCCTTTTTATTTTATTTTATTTTGTTTTGAGGTTTTGCAATATCTTCTGGATTATGGAGATCAGCCACTGATTTCATTTCTTGTATCTAAATTTTTTTTCACACTTGGTAGTTTGATTTTTAGGAGTTTCCAGTTATTTATTTTCTTTTCTGGTGTTTGTGCATTGTTAGTAATGTTTTGTATTCCATTTATACCATGTATTAGGGATCCCACATTGTCCCTATGTTTTCTTCCATGATCTTTATCATTTTAGATTTGATATTTAGCTCTTTGATCCATTCGAGTTGTTTTTTCTGCATGTTGTGAGTTAAGGGTCTGGTTTCACTTTTTTTTTTTTTTTTTTGCAAATGTATAACCAGTTATGCTGACAACATTTAAGAGAACACCTCTTCCCCAGTTCATGGACGTTAGGCCTTTGTCATATACCAGTTGCTCGTAGGTGGATGATTTTATGTCTGAATTCTCAATTCCTTTCTGTTGGTCTAAGTATTTGTCGTTGTGCCAATATCAGGCTGTTTTGACTACTGTGGCTGTGCAGTACATTCTAAATTCAGGTAGTGTGAGGTCTCATATCTTTTTTTTTTCCTTCAGTAATGCTTTACTTAACAGTGGCTTCTTCTCTATCCATATGGAATGGGTGATTTTTTTCTCCATCTCATGCCATCGGAATTTGTATCAGGATTGCAGTGTTATTTATAGATCATTTTGGATTCATCAGACATTTTCACAATGTTGACTCTTCCTGTCCATAAGCAAGGTAGGTTTATCATAATTTTCTTTGTACAGGTCTTTTATGATTCTGGTCCAATTTATTCCTATTTTATCTTCTTGGGTTTTACTATAAATGTAATTGATTCAGTGATTTGCTCTTTATGTTCTCTTTGTTGATGTAAAGGAGTCCCACTGATTTTTATACATTTATCTTCTATCCTGACACTTCCCTGAGCTCTTTTATTAGTTTCAGTAGTTTTTCTGTGGATTACTGAGGGTTTTCTGTGTATAAGATCACATCATCTGCAAATGGAGATATTTCTGCTTCCTCCTTACTAATTTGGACATCTTTTGCTTCTTGCTTAAATGCTCGGGATAGAACCTCTAGCACAATGCTGAATAAAAGTGGTAACAAAGGGCATCATTGTCTAGTCCCCATCTCAAGGGATATGCTTTCAAAATCTCTCCATTTAGGATGATGTTGGCTGCTGGCTTTGCATAGTTGTCCTTTATTTCATGGAAGAATTTCCCTTCTATTCCTATTATGCTGAGAGTTTTTAATATGAACAGGTGTTAGACTTTATCAATTGCCTTTTCTGCATCAATTGATAGGAATCACACTGTTCTTTTGTTTTATTTATATTGATTACATTGATTGCTTCTCAAACTGAAACATTTCTGCATCCCTGCTATGAATCACACTAGGCCATGATAAATCATATTTTGATATGTTGTTGAACTGTATTCACTAGAATTTTTTTTGAGGATTTTTGCATTTAATTTCACAAGAGATATTGGTCTGTAATTTTCCTTCTTTGTGATATCTTTACATGATTTGGGTATCAGGGTTAAGCTGGCTTCCTAAATTGAGTTTGGGAGTATTCTGTCCTCGTCTATGCTCTGAAATACCTTCAACAATACAGGTGTTAATGTTTCTCTGAAAGGCTGGTAGAATTCTTTTTTTTATTATTCTTATGTTGGGAGTTTTTAAATTACTTTTTCAATCTTTTCTTTTGTTATGGGTTTATTTCATTGCCCCTCCTCTGTTTATGTTAGTTTAGGTAGATACTATGTTTCCAGAGATCTGTCCATTTAAGGTTTTCAAATTTGTTGCAGCATAATTTTTCATAGTAGTCTGTTATGATTCTTTAAATTTTGGTTGTATCTGTTTTGACATAGTCCATCTCATTTCTTATTTAGGTTATTTACTTCCTCTCCTGTTTTTCTCATGTCAGTTTGCTAATGGTTTATTGGTTTTGATGATCGTTTCAAAAAACCAGCTTTTGTTCTTGTTTACTCTTTGAAGCATTTTTCTATTGTATACTTCATTTAATTTTACTATAAATTTTATTTGCTTTCTTCTGTGCCTGTGGGGTTGTTTTGTTGCTCTTTCCACTTGTTCAAGTTATAGACTTACTACTTTTATTTGTGGTCTTTATTCTTTTTTGATATTTGCATTTATTGAAACAACTTGACCTCTGAGCAATGTTTTTGCTGTGTCAAAAAGGTTCTGCTAGGATGTGTTTCAATTCTCATTTGATTCCATGAATTTCTTCATTCCCTTCTTTCTTCCCTAACCTGTATTTTTGAGCAAGGCATTGTTTTCACATTTTTCATTTCTTTCCTTGATTTTCCTGTTACTGATTTCTACTTTTATGGATTTATGGACTGAAAAGATGGTTTGCTATATTTCAACGCTTTGGATTTTGCTAAAGCTTGCTTTATAACCACACATGTGATCTGTTCTGCAGACTTTTCCATGCACATTGGGAAAAAAAAAGTGTATTTGCATGCTGTTGGGTGCAGTGTTCTCTGTACGTCTATGAGGTCAAGTTGGCATTTAGATCTTTTGTGTCTTTATTGAGTTTTTTTCTAGATGTTCTGTATTTCACCAAAGTGGTGATTTGAAGTCTCCTACTATTATTGTAAAGTTCTCTATTTCTCTTTTCAATGTTTTTAGAGTTTGTTTGATGTACTTAGGAACCATGTTATTAAGTGCGTAAAGATTTAATATAGTTATGTCTACCTTTAATCATTATGTAATGTCCTTCCGACTCAACGGCACTTGGCTCGGCTTCCATGTACATTGAGATGGATTTACTTTAAAATATCCTTCAACAGAACTTAATATTGCCAGTTTGATGGTTTCTGAATGTTTTTTGCTTGATACATTTTTCCATCCATTGAGTTTCAGTTTGCTTGTGTCTTTAAGTGTCTAAGGTGTGTTTCTTCTTGGCAGCATATAGACGGGTCATGTTTTTTATCCATTCTGCCACACTCTGTCTCTTTACTGGCATAATTAATCCATTTATATTCAAAATAATTATTGATAGGTATGAGTTCAGTGCTGTCATCTTTTATTCCTTTTTTAATGCATTGTGACAATTTGTTTCACTTAAATTTCTGTGCTGAATTGTTTTTCTTTATGTGCTTTCTTTTCATCTTTTTCATTGTTCAGTTTGTCTTTCCTGACACTTTATGTTTTTCTTGTGTTTTATTTTGATGTGTATGATTGCTAAATTCCTTGGTACTTACATCAATATTTACCCCCATTTTTCAAAATTGAACACAGTCTTTCATTTATTTGTATTGCTTTGATGTCTCTCCATATGAAAGATCTACACTTTTTTTCCTAGGCGCTGTTGAGTTTTTTCTGACTCACCGTGACCCTATGTACAACAGAAGGAAACATTATCCAGTCCCGCACCATGCCCACAATCATTTCCATGCTTAAGCCCATTGTTGCACCCACTGTGTCAATCCATCTCCATGAGGGTCTTCCTCTTTTTCACTGAACACATTGCCAAGCATGATGTTCTTCTCCAGGGATTGATCAGTCCTGACAGCATGTCTGAAGAATGTAAGATCCATTCTTGCTGTTGTTGGTTTTACTCTGGTTGTGCTTCTTCCAGAATAGAATTGTTTGTTCTTTTGGCAGTCCCTGACACCTTCAATATTCAGCTCCAACACAATTAAAAGGTATTAATTTTTCTCTGCCCTCCTTATTTATTATCCAGCATATGATGCAAGTGAAAGTACCATTGCTTGAATCAGGTGCACCTTAGTTTTCAAGGTGACTTTTCAACACTTTCAAGAGGTCCTTTGCAGCAGATTTTTCCAAGGCAATGTATCTTTTGATTCGTTGACTGCGGCCTCCATGGGTGTTGACTGTGGAACCAGGTAAAATGAAATCCTTGACAACCTCAATCCCTTCTCCATTTATCATGGTGTTTCTTTCTGGTCCAATTTGTGAGGATTTTTGCTTTCTTGATACAGACGTGCAATCCATACTGAAGCCTATGGTGTTTAATCTTCACTAGTGTTTCAAAATCTCATCACTTCCTGCAAGCAAGGCTATGTCATATGTACAGCACAGGTTGTTGATGAATATTCCTCCAATCCTGATGTATCATTCTTATTCATATACTCCACCTTCTTGGATTATTTGCTTGACATACTGATTGAAAAGGTATGGTGAAAAGACACAACTCAGATGGACAGTTTTCCTGACTTTAAACCATGAAGTGTCCTTTGTACTGTTTGCACAACTGCCTGTTGATCCATGTGCCAATCACTCTGGACAGAGCCCCATATAATTCTTGACATTTTAAAAAAATTCCTTCATCTGATTTTTTTCTCAAATATGTTGATGTCAAGTACTTTATGTTCAGTCTCACAAATTCTGACTTCCATTGCCTTAATTCTGCTCCTTTGACTTCTTATTGAGTTTTCTAATTCTGTAAATTTATTATTGATCTCAATTTCTGCTTGTTCTCTTGGTATTTCTCACAGCATGTTCAATTTTTGTTTTTTTGTTTCATCTCCTTCTCAATCTTTTGCAGAGTTATATATATTATCTTTTGTATTCTACCTCTTATATTTCCTAGAAGTTTTTTGGCAGCTTTCTGAAGCCATTGTGGTCTGCCTCTTTATGTAATTTGATATTGATTGTTTTCTCCAAGCCACCAGCAAGCTGTGTTTGTTTATGCTTGCTTTTCATATTCTAGCTTCTTGCTTTGCCTTGTGAAATTTCCAAGGTCATTGTGTAAACTAGTTTGATTATTGGCACCTTTGAGGCTCTAACGTCCTGGTACCAAATGGATGGAACTGTTAGTCGTCATGTGAGTACAGAAATCCATTTATTTTTCTTTTATGTATTCAGCTCAGGTTTCCAGGTAGTCAGTCACCAAGTATATGGTGCAGGCTCTGCTCTATAGTCCTAGATGAGTTGGGGTGATTGGTGTATGCACAGGTATCTGGTTAATCATGAGGAAAAAGACAAGAGGCTGGTAGTTTCTGTGAGTGCGTCTGTGAGAAATGCATATCCCCATTCCTTAAAGTGTGTTAATAGATGTCTTTGCTGCAGGACTAGGGGTGCTTAGTGCTGTATGCAGAACTGAGTGTCATTCAAAGTCCACGGACCCCGTGTGTCTGTGCCTTGGAAAAAGATCTGTTTCTGCCCCAAGTTCCCAGCTTAGAGGAGCCAGTACATTATTTTTGTTTCCCTCAGTTGCTAAATTGCTTCTTCTCCAAGTCTGAGAGGATCTCTCAGGGCACATGTAAGGAGTTCTACTTTTTTGACCAGGAGAATGTGTCAGCCTCTGAAACTGGGTACAGTGTAGAGAAGAGAGGGGGAAGGGCTGGTAAAAGGGAGTGAGCTTTATCCTGAGGGTGCATTTTGGGTCCATGCAGTAAGTTTTATGTAAGCTACTTAGGTTTCAACCATTGAATACTGTTTTTCAGTGATTTTGTATGCATGAATGGGCTATCTGTACAAGTGGGTCATTTGTTCCTCAGTCTCTCCCACAGTGTAAGAAGTTTTCCAAATGCCGCTGATCCCCTCCTCACACTCACTGCCAGCAACCCACCTATGAGGTACCAATTCCCCCAGCTCAGGTTGTGCCAGTCCTGGGGACTTCTGGACCTACTCTCCTTCCCTGTTGCTCAGTCTGATTTTTCAGTTTTCCCTTTGATGTTCAGGGCTCCTAGCACATTATATATAATGGTCTCATTCATTTTTTGTTTATTTGTTTTGTTTTTATCTTTGTTCTTAGAGGATTTTGTTCTTAGACACTGGATGTGTCTGATTACTCTGCCATCTTAGCCCCACCTCCTCAAAATATTCTTTTTTGGTTGTGTGTTTAGTCTTCAACAATTTATTTTAGGGGGAAAAAAAACACTGTTATCTTGGGAGCTAATTTTTGTCAATCACAACATCTGTCTTTATTTGAAACTTTCAATGTGATTTTTGTGTTTTCGGGGGGAAGGAAGAACTGAGGATCCTCATTCTGAATGGGCCATATGTTCTTCCTTCGTGAGGAAAAGAACTTCACAGACAATATATGCTACTTTCCTCTAGCATAAACTTCATGTATAGTATGCACAGAAAAAGTGTTAGTGCTATGCCAGTTGGAAGAAATGTCAGTGAACCCTTACTGTGTGGGTAGCTGGCTAAAAATTACAGATGCTGCTGCCAAGCTTCTCTTACCAAATTTGTTAAATGCTGCTATCAGTCTAACCACACGGATCTCATTCACTTCTTATTTACGAAGGTCATTATATAAGGAGAGAAATGAAATATAATTTCAGAATGGATGCCATTTGAAGAAACTTTTATTTTTTGCTGACAAACAAATGTATGGAGGCCCAGATTTTCGACTTCTCACTTATTCTTTCAGCTGATATTTCTGAGTGATTCGGAAGTAGAAAAGTTTGACAATACATATTAGTGATAATGTTCTATGATATTTTTGCATCTGCATATAGATACTACCTGTGTTTAGAAGAAATCAAGACCACTGTTTATAAGTTTACACTATCATTATGGATGACTGATTATTTTGACAAGGAGTCTACAAGAACAGACTTTTGAAAAAATGTTAATGATACTAAAAATATAGACCTACATAAAGCATACTCTAAAATTCCTGTTGTTTCCTGACTATGCCATATAATTATCACTTCAAATTTACAAAGAAGTGAGTTAGAAAATAATTATGAAAACATTGCTTTTCTCTAGTGATTTAGTTTTTCTTCTTGTAAAATCTCTATGGTTTCTGAATTCATTATATGTTAAATTCTGTAACCACTCTGTTATGATAATCAGTGATTCACCATCATCATCAAGAAATATTCACGGAACAAGAATGACATACTGATTCTTGAAGTCATTTTAATTATGTCATTTTTAAGGACAGTGATTTGTGAATTGCAAGTTGCAAACAATATTACTCACTGTAATGAGTTGTGGCAGTGTTTTCCAGGAGGCTGCATATGCTCTAAAGTAGCATCTAATATATGGTACTGTAGTTCCTGTAGCCAGGGTTCAAGGGCCCAAGAATTAAGGTATGGAAACGGGAATGCCACCACTCACTATTACCCCTAAGGATCCACCTTCAAGATATTTGCTTCTTTCCTCTTGACATTATGCTTTGCAGATTTAGATTTTTTCATCCCAGAGGAAGGAATACTCCCATCCAGAGACACAACATTGGTTGCATTTAACTGAAAGGTAAGAATGCCAGCTGGCCATTTGGGGCTCTTTATGCCTCTGATCAACAGTGAAAGAAATGAGTTACTGTACTGGCTGGTGTTATTGATCTTGATTACCAAAGGGAAAAATGCACTGATATTATATAATGGAGGTGAAAAAGAGTATGTCTGGAATGCAGATGATCCTTTAGGGCATATCCTAGTATTATCATGCTCTGTGATTAAAGTCAATTTAAAGCTACAGCAACTCAATTCTGACAGGTCTACTTATTGCCCAGACCCTTCATTAATGAGGATTTGTGTTGCCCCGCCAGGCAAAGTGTTCTTGCCAAATGCAAAGGCCACACAGAATGGCTGATGGAAGAAAGTAGTTCTACATACCAGCTACATTACCATATAACCAATTGCAGAAAGAAGAACTGTAATTGTTGTATTTCTGATTTGTATGTATGCATTATGTGTTTTTGTTTTCTTCACTTATATAAGATGTAAAACACACTACAGCTTTTTCACTTGTATGTGTATTCATTGTATCATGTTAGGTGTAACTATGGCTTTATGTTTGTGTTTGGAAATTATGAATGGTTTAAGGAGATGGGTATGGTTGCCAAGTTGATAATGGGCGAACTATGATGGTTAGGACTGTGTGTCAACTTTTCTGGGCCCTGAACCCTAGCATTATGGCAGTTGTGTGATATTGTGGTCACTTCCACACTGAGATTAGATATGTGATCACTATCATGATGGGCTCCATTGTGAGTAGCCAGTGGGTTGATGAATCGTTTCTTTGGTCATGTAGCCTACATTGAATGTGGGCTGAAGTTCTGGTAGCGCTTGGAGGAAGGACTTTTGCTGCTTCTGGATCCTACAGCTGGTCTCTGTTCATCTGACCTCTGCTCTTTGGACATGAGCTAGTAGCTTACCTGTGGTCTTGCCTAGTCTTGGATGCCACTGATTTTTTCTACATCTTGTGAGCAACAGCACTGACATCCAACCTACTAATCTTAAATTCTCTTACCTCTGCGTTTACGTGAAACAGGGGAAGCCTCTATCCTGACCCATGGACTTGAGATGTTACAATCTGTATAACTGCATAGGTGTTTCCTTGATATAGATCTCTCTCAGTATATATATATTTCTGCACTTCAACGTTTTTGCCTCTCTAGAGAATCTAACTTCACATAGTTACTATGGTTAAGAATGATTATCAACTTCTACAAGGTCTCAAAAAGCTATATTATATGCACTAACCAATGGAAAATTATTTCTCTACCATAGCCCAAAAGTTTAAGCAATATCCATTGTTAGTCTGAAGTTTCCTGTCAAGTAATTCTAAAGGGCGTGGCATATAGCCACTTCAGGTATCAATGACAGAAATCTTTGACAAATTCTTAGTTAATACAAAGAGAGAAAAACCGAGAGAAGGAAACATCTTAAAAATATAATATTCAGCATCAGATATCTAAAACTCAAATGTATTTTGCTAATAACCACTTTTCAATCAAAATTTTGTTTTAAAATTTTCTTCAGAGCATTCTGCTAATGCTGCTCAGTTGATCTATAGAGATATTCTGCAACATTGGCAACATCTAGCAATAATAACTTCATGATGCACTGAGTTTTGAAGATTAGAGAATGTGATTTCTTCCCCATCAAGCATTGCATAACATTTGTGTCACATATATTACCAAATATGGAAAAAATATTCAACTTCAATTGCAAGCAACACAAATCTGATTATATTTAAATGAAAAAGAATGTGTCCAATAAATTCTTCCAAGAGTGTAACCACTGCAAACAAACAAACGAACAAACAAACAAAACACAACTATGAACTCTCAAAACTGGAAGTGTTTTAGATACAGGAGTCGCAGAAGACATTTGAGTCTTGATGTTTGAGCTGTTCTCCAGACTGTCATGATTAAATTAGTCTCTTATCATAAAGACCTTGCCCTGCGGGGCAATGATTAAGTGATTAGCTAACAAGAGGGAGGCAGTTCAGACCCACCCACCAGGTACAATTAGGCCTAGGAAACCCCATGAGGCAGTTCTACTGTGTCCTACAGGGTCAGTATCATCTCAGGGATATACAATAACAATAAAAACAGAGATGATCATTGACCCATGGTTAAAATGAGAAAAGTCTGTCATCTTTATTTGTTGGCTTATTTCTCTACCTAGGAAAATGTGTTACTTTCTTTCACATTTTCCGCATTAAAAAGTTTTGCTTATTTTTCCTCTGATGAATTAACTTTCCCATCAGTATGTGCACTTTAAGTAATGAAAGTCAGTTAACACCCCAGTCCTTAGTAACACATTTCAAATGTGCCAATAAGACAGCAAAATTACATTTGGGCCAGCTAGACCCTTTATAACCAGAATCTGAAAGAAAAAAACTAAAAGCAGAACAGACGTAAATCAAAGCAATTTTTTTCACACCCTGTAATCACCAGCCTGCCTTAGTTTACTGCCCATTCCCCGTCCCAAGACAATTTCTACTTCTGACTACTGATACACGCATGACAGATACAGACAAATAATACTCTCTTCCACTTTAATTGGGGCACTTTCTTTAGTTTGAATGACCTTATACCTAGTTTAACACTTAAGGAGATGCTTAAAAAGTAGGTAAGGGAAAACAAGTCAAATTAGAGCACGAAGTAACAGTTACCTGAAAAGATGAGCTAATTTGAGTTTTCAAAGAAGATAAAGAATTAAAGGAAAGTTTATTCTTTGGCGTAACACTTACAAGACAGGAAGATATATGTTGAGTGGAATTTATTATATAGGAAAGCATAAAGACAGGCATGAGAGATATATTAAAGGGAAATCTGTCATGATAATGAAATTGAATGCTATTTTAATATTAAGAAGAGAATTTAAATAACGTTAGGCAAAAGGGACTGTAGCACACATGGGGTTTACAAAATTCCTCTGGGAGTAGTATGGAAAATATCACACAGAAAAGAAAAGGGTTAGAATAATAGAAGGGAAAATAGTAATAACTGCGGCAGAAAGGAATAGATTTGATCTCTATTAAGGAGGAAGACTCTGGGAATGGATCTGATAGATATTAAGAAGGAAGACTCAGGCTGGTCCTTTTCAGTCTCATAGGAGTTTCTTTGTAAAATTGGCTTCCTATATCCCAACATTGTCCCCCACATTGTCTCTTTGCTATATCTGATATCGAGTACTAACTGATGTTAGCTGCCTCTCAGGATGACTTCAGTTTTTATGTATTTGCATTGCCTTGTGTATTCTTTATAGAAATGTTCTCATTGTTAAATTCATTCAGCCAATGTGCACTGACCACCTATGTAGGCAAGATTTTGCTCAAAGAGAATTTTCATGTGAAAACTAAAATCATAGGCAACAGTACTGTATAATACTTTCCCTTATGATTCTTAAAATATAGTATACAGAGATGATGTCACAAATTAGTGGCACACTGTGGTACAGATTTAAAATTTAGAAACAATAAGCTATTCCACTGCATTAACATGCAAAAGATGACCACTACATTAAGAGGAGAAATATTGGCATTCTATGAACGGAGAGAGGTATATGCCAGGGGGAAAGGAGTAAGCGAAGAGAACTGACTACTCAAAGGGTGTGTTACAAAATAATTCACACTTAACAGAGTTTGTTTCTTTGGAATGTCACCTAAATGTGATAGGACAGATGCCCCAGTCACAAGAAATCTTTGCAAACATACCTCAACCAAGACCTATACATCTGACTTTATATCCATCAAAAATTAAAGAGTACAAATTTAAAGTTGACAGAAATACATACCACAGTGGGCATTTAAAATTATGCTTTCTTTCTAGTCTGTGGATTGCTGGTGGATTTCACAGCCACCCAAGTAGTGTCTAGCTGATAGTAAAAACTCTTAAGGTAGGATCACAAAAAAAGTATTAGCCACAGTTACAGGGGCTGCAATCCACTGTCCTTTGACAACAAGCAACATATTTTACTACTCTCAGCCCAGGACCCTCACTGTGTCAATCTATGCATTTACGCAATTTCAGAAATCAACCTGCTTCAGTTTAAAAGGCGCGCAGCACTTCAAGGTCATCTAAAAGACACTGTGTTCCTTTGACTCCAACCTTAGATAATAAGGGGTAGGATGGAAGACAGCAAAAATAAGAAGGTTATTATTCTAAGTCCCTTGCCTAAGGACACCTAAAGCCAGAGAGAGGGTGAAGAAATTCTTCCTGGTTTATTTTGTTTTAATATCATTTAAATGCTGCTCAGGGAAAAAAAAAAAGTCTATTGAGAAACCAATTTCTTTGCAGTTCATTTCATGTTTAAACACACTGACAATCATTTACCCTATATTTCATTTAAGTTGAAGTTTAGTATCAAGAAGAAAATCACTTCAGCATGGGCTTGATGCTAATTAACATCATTATGTTCCCTTCTTTCTTTTCAGCTAAAGTGATCAGAGGTACTAGGTGCATACCAAGCCAGTCATAACACCATTTGTTTTTGAACAACAATTTAGTCTAGCTTTAAAAAAGAACATATTGTTAATGGGCTTTGTCAATACTACTTTCAGATGTCATTAAGTTTACATGGGTAATGGCAACACAGATAATGGCAGACTATATGTGGATTAAAACAGCAACTCAGGAGTGTGTCATTATTTCTCTATAACCATGTTTCTAACTTAATTTTTTTCCTTTACCATAACAACAAATTGACAGTGCATTAATTTAAGCTTTCAATTTCAAATCAGCCTTGGAGTTAATGCATTTAAATTGGTAAAAGTAAAGATACACAGCAGGCTAAAAGCTTTGTGTAAGTTGAAATGCTATCGACCCAATTTAAATAATTTTGATTCCAACATGATTTGTCTTCTTTGTACTAAAATAAGACTTATTCACCTTAACGTGAGCAGATTTGGAAACCCTGACAGCTGTCCTCATGCACAAGAAAATTATTGGTGAAAGTTTCTACAGTTTCCCAGTGATTAATTTAATATACCCCAAAGAAAATAAATGGGTTCTTTATGAATCAACAGTCAAATTATGCTTTAACAATTTCAGGTTGTTGTTATACTTGAGAACATTTCAAATATGGTAATGTATGCTTTGGGAAAATACACACAAATACATATGGTAATAAAAACACGTATTGTGACAACAATGTCAGATTTATGAAAACTGAAATCTAATGAAAAGATAAAGAAAGGAAATATTTTAGGTGCATTTGTTTTGTAACCCAAACTGAATATAGGGAATATCAATTGGTAAAATTCTTCCATTTCAAATGACATTCTTCACATGTGAACTCAAGTTCCCATTGAACAAAACATTCAAAACCTGATGCATACTAGATTCTATCAAAATATTTATGTATGGTCATCTAGTCCAAGATTATAGCAGGTGATCCTGCTACAATTGCAGTCAATAGTTATGTAGAAGATGCAACTGTTAATCAGCATCATTAATTCAGAACTATAAGACAGCAGATTTAATCGGAACCATAAAGATCATTTAACTATATCTTTCATATGTCAAAAAATCATATAGGCTTTTTGATTTCTAGACTCTGTACCTTCCAGCCTATAGTACAATAGAAAACTTGTTTCTTTTTGAGACCCTACCTTAATGTTTTGTCTATATACCTACTCTATTTCCCGTATTTATTCTCCACCTCAAACCCTTATGACTTTATTATCTCTCCCTATGAAAATCTACTCTTAGGAACAGAATACATGTTGTTTACTTCCATTGAAATGTTTTCTAGTTTTGCTCTGGATTGATGTTTGAGCAAAAAGTATTCAACTTAAGACAGCAGTTCTGATTACAGGTATGGGTATGACAAGAAAATAACAGCAGAAGGACTGGGGAAGGAAACTAGAATTCAAAGAATCAGGCAACGGGCTGTGTGTTTATTTTCCTTTCTCTTCTGGTATCACTCAACCCAGACTCAATGCAGACCAAATCTGGAATTCACTGCTACAGCACAGAGCAAGCTCCAAGACAAACCATCTAGTTAGGCTTAAGATGCAGAAAAGAAAAAAATGTTTATTCTCAGAGACGGTGACGAATTCTTCACTCTATATATTCTTTTCTTTGTTATAGGACACCCTAATTTTACATCAATTCTGTGGAAAAGGTGACAGCATCAGCAGTAGGTGACCACACGAGCCACAACACTGACAGAAGGTAGCTTTCCTTCATCTCCAATCTGTGGAACTGTTGTTCTAAGAGTGTGAGACAAGTTTTCATGAGTTTCATTGTTTTTCCTTGCCCTCATGTTACCTCACCTTGGATGTACACAGAGTCTCACAAAGGCATACAGCAAAGAAGGGCAACTACTGTCCCAGCTATATGACCTGGAAGATGGAAAAGAGGAGCCTCAGGAAACTAGAAAGCAGCAGGAAACTTATGGAGTGGAAGGAGCTTAGGAAGATAAACCCATGAAGCTGTTTATGAATTCCTAAGTTTATAATACATGTATGTATCGGATCATAATACCACACCTTGGAGAATTAAACTATGTATCAGCAACAAAGCTTCAGACTAACCACTAGGTAACATACATGTGAAGAGATCTGAGAAATATTACAAATGCTTTGAAAGCTGAATTGCTATTAGTTATATCCCACAGAAGTTGGTTGAAATCAATGTCCTGAAACTTAGCAGATTAATTGCCCAGCAAAATAAAAATATCAGTATTATCCATAGAATTAAATAAGACCCAGAGTATTATAATAATTTTAAAAACCCAGAATAAAACAATAATTTATTTTACACATGAACAGAAAGAAAAAATCTCATATTATATGGAGATAGAATCAATAAACACCAAAGTCGAGTTGGCACAGTTACTGGAATTATGTGGCCAACACTTTAAATAAAGTACTACAGGGAAGTTTTAGCGCTAAAAATTACAATAATAAAAGAAAAAACTTAGTGGATATATTCAATGGCACAATGGAACTGGCAAAGGACCCTGAAGATAGATCAACAGAAAGCATACAATCTGAAAATCAGGTTTAACAAAATACGAAAAACAAAATTTGAACATACACCACAGACTGGTGGGTTATAAGAAATGTACATTTTGTATCATAGAGTTATCAGTCATTAGAATAGAGAAGAGTGTTTATTGAAAAAAACTGAATAGTGACTTTCAAACTTTGTTAAAAACCGTACAATTCAAGAAGTTTAGAAAACTGCAAAAAAATATAAACTCAAATATATATACCCAGTTATAATCAAACTGCCAAAAGTTCACAACAGAGACAAACTCTCAACTGCAGTCAGAAAAAAAACAATCAATGATGTCCAGGAGAAGAACAGCATGAATGACTGTGAACTTCTCTTCAGAAACCACAAAGGCCAGAGGAAATGGCATGGAACTTTCGATGCGCTCAAATTAAAGTACTATCATTATAAAAATCTAGACTCTGTGTACATATTCCTCACTAAAATGAATAAAAGACATTTTCAGATAAAATAAAACTTACACTATGTGGCTACAGAATTTCTTCTTTAGGTTGCTGAAGGAAATTTCATGCAACAGAAGAGAAATTATACCAGTAGGAAATTTAAAAAGTGATCAACAAAAAAAGAAAAGCAGGAATGGTAAAAATAAACCACCATTGCCACTGAGTCAATTTTGACTTATGTCAACCCTACAGGTGAGAGTAGAAGTCCCCCATAGAGTTTCCAGGAAGCTCCTGGTGAATTTGAATGGCTAACTTTTGGGCCTTTTGGTTAGCAGTCCTAGCCTTTAGCCACCATGCCACCAGGGTTTCTTGTGACAGTAAGTATCTGGTCAAATATGATACACAATTTCTCTTCTCTTGAATTAAGACAAGCTCGATGGTTGAAAGCAAAAATTTTAACACTATCTAATATGATTTTTAATGTATATTGTAGTACATAAGATAACAGCCACGTAGTGGAGGAGGATCAGTAATTTCTTTGGTGGTAAGAGTTCTATTTATCTTGTTGTGGTAAAACATGGTCTCTAAGTACATTGGGAAGCATTAAGTATGCATAATACTGAGAGCAACCATTAAGAACACACATGTATGTTCATCTATTAAACGTATAATAAAACACATTACGGTTGATTCAAGCCAGCTCATAGAAATCTTAAAGGACAGAGTAGAACTCCCTAAAGGAATCCAAGGAACAGCTGGTGTATTTGAACTGCCAACTTTTTGATTAGCAGCAATAGTACTTAATCACTGTATCACCAAAACTCCCTAAACATACAGCAGATAAGGTAAAATACAATACTGAAATAGTTCAGATAATGCAAGAGAAAGCAGGAAATCTGAAAAAGATAATAAAAAAGAGGAAGCAAACAGAAAACAATACGGTGGACCAAATCCAAATATATCAATAACTATATTTAATGCTAATGGTATAAACACACTAATCATAGGACAGAGGTTTTCAGATTACATTAAACTTTAAAACTATGAAACACTTACAAAAAATTGGTTAAAATATATTATTTCAATAATATAATGTATTACACATTAAGATATAGGTAGGTTAAAAGTAAAAATACTTAAAAATATACAATGCAAATTCTAATCAAAAGGAAGCTTTAATGCCTATTATAATTTCAGAGCAAGTAAAATTATCAAGAATAAAAAATGATACACAATAGTGATTTAAAAATGTTAATTCATCAATAAACCTCCAAAAAAACCAATTATGATTGAGTTGATTCTGACTCATAGCAACCCTACATGACAGAGTAGGCTTCCCAGTAGCACCTGTGAGAGTCAAACTGCCAACCTTCTAAGTAAGCAGCTATAGCACCTATTAACCACTATGCCTCCAGGGTATATATGCACATAATAACAAAACTTCAAGTTATATGAAAAAAACTAACAAAAAATAAAAGGAAACAAATCCACACACCTTGCTGATTAAATCAGCATTGCATTCTCAAATAGAACCAGTAGACAGATCAGAAGAAATGAACTACAAAATCAACCATCTGCATTTAATTGATATTAATAGAACACATCTACCAATAATGGCAGAATATATACTATTTTTTTTTTATTTAACATAACTGAGTGAAAATGTACATTCACATGTAAATTTACATGCCCCCCTACATGCAGCTTCCACTGCTCTCCCTGTCCGGTGACTGCACACTATTCCTTTCTGCTCCATACATGTCTCATCCTCCCAACAGTCTCCTTTCCCCTCCTCTCCGTCCACTCCCCTTCCTCCAGCCAGAGGTCAGCAAGATGATATCCTATAGATATATAGAACCATAAAGTGCTTCCAACATATGGTTACTCTGCATTGCCAAGTCCATTCCATTCCTGTCCAAAGAGTGGACCTTTGTTATAATTTATGGGAACAGGCAGCATCAGGGCCGGGGGCCATGCTCTCAGAGGAACCCCAAAACCACTGGACCATCAATTGAGGTCTTTTAGTGGAGATCTCATGATGCACCTCTTTTTATTCTTGTGTTGCCAGTGAGGCTCCTCTCTGTGAGCTCCGTCATGGCTATCACTGGTGGTGGCCGGGCACCATCCGGTTCTTCCGGTCCCAGGTCGATGTAGGCACCCACTCTTGTGGGTCTCACTGTCTTCTCGGTTGTCTTTACCGCATGCCATTTTGGCCCTCGGTGAGCATCCTTTCCTCCTGAGTTGGGACCATTTGCTGTGTCCTCGGATGGCAGCTTGGCAGCTTTTAAGACCCCAGACGCCACTCACCAATGTGGGGTGCAGAGAGCTCTCTTAGCAAAACGCTAGCTGTGCCAATTGGCCTGGAATTCGCCTAAGAGCATGGTCCCCCGCCCCCCGCCCCAGCTACTCTATCCTTGCAGTATTGAGTTAAGATGGAAGGAGTACTCAAGTTATGCTGAAGTCCACTTAATGTTGTTCTTGTTCCTAATGTGTGCTGTCACTGCTTTCTCCCAACTAGATTTCTAGTAACTACCTAAGCTAAACCCTCCCCCCCTTGCCCTCCCTCCCTGCCTCCCCTCCCTTGCAGCTGTCAAAGAGTCTTTTCTTCCATACACAAGTCTGTTTTTGAGATCTTATAGTAGAGGTCTCATACAGTATTTGTCCTTTTGTCACTGACTACTCTCACTCAACATAATGTATTCCAGTTGAAACCAGGTTAGGAGATGTTTCCTGGAATCATCATTATTCTTTATCATTGCGTAGTGCTCCATTGAGTCTATGTACCACAGTTTACCTATCCATTCTTCTATTGTTGGGCATCTGGGTTGATTCCACCATTTTGCTATTGTGGACTGTGCCGCGATAAACATTCTGGTGCATGTGTCCGTTGGTGTGAAAGGCCTTGAATCTGTAGGATATATTCCAAGTAGTGGAATTACTGGGTCAAATGGTATATCAATATCCATTTTTGTAAGGAAGCGCCAGATTGCCTTCCAAAGAGGCTGGACCATTTTGCAACCCCACCAACAGTGTAGGAGGGTTCCACTTTCTCCACAGCCTCTCCAGCATTTGTTGTTTTGTGTTTTCTGGATCATAGCCAATCTTTTTGGGGTGAGATGGTATCTCATTGTTGTCTTGATTTGAATTTCTTTAATAGCTAAAGATCGTGAACATGTCCGCATGTGTTTTTTGGCTGCCTGGATCTCCTCTTTAGTGAAGTATCTGTCCATCTCCTTTGCCCATTGCTTAATTCGATGGTTTATCTTCTTCTTATTGATATTTTGTAGTATCTTATAGATTATGGAGATCAGGCGTTGATCTGACATAGAGTTGCCAAATATTTTTTCCCACTCTGTGGGTGTTCTTTTAATTCTATTAATAAAGTCTTTGGATGAGCAAAAGTGTTTGATTCTTAATAGTTCCCATTTATCTACTTTCTCTTCTGTTGATTGAGGTTTCTTTGACAGATTTTGGAGTCTGTCCTCATTGTGTATTAAAAGAATACATACTATTTTTCAAATATAAATGGCACATTCTCCGAAATAGACTAAATCCTGGGTCAGAAAACACAATCTAACAAATTTAAAATAATTGAACTCACACTAGTTGTGTTCTTAGTTTCAGATTTGGTACAGGGAGTAGGGTGCTCCTCTAATACAGTAAAATGTGGAAGCCATTTTGAAACTTTGAAGAAGCAGAAGACTTAAGCAACTGAGGAAAACTATTAACACCAGAGAAGATATAGATGTTGAGAAACAGTAGCTGAGGACTAGCAGCACCGGTAGTGAACTGGCAACACAGGACCAAGAGAACAGTGCAAGATGGCACCTGAACTGACCAATAGAGAGAGCTGAGTCTCTGTGTGCTGCGGACTTCCTGGTCAAGTGCCTCTAAGTACTTGTGGGAACTCTAGAGTTTTGAATACTTTCCCCTGCACTGTGTGTGAGGCCTAGACCAAGAGACTACAAGAAGCAGAAGCTGAAGAGACAAGGAGCACAAGAAGCTGAACTGCCTCAGTCTCAAAAGGTATGGCATAACCTCTGGGGTTTCAAAGGTTGGAACCATGGCATCTGGCATTTCTAAGGTGAAGTTTGCACTTAGACTAGAAAATGACGTGCCTAAAGCCAAAGGAGTAGAGTTGACATTCCAGTGGGCCTGCAAGGCAGAGCTAAAGCCCGGGGCTAAGGGGTTCTATGAGCCAGAATCTACTCAATAGCAGTGACTTTGGTTTGATTTTATATACAAGCAAAACATGATTGTCTATAAACCAAAAAACCAAAGCCCCTGCCCTTGAGTCAAGTCCTACAGATAGCGACCCTAGAGGTCAGAGTAGAACTGCCCCATTGAGTTTCCAAGGAATGCCTGGCAGATTTGAACTACCGACCTTTTGGTTGGCAGATGTTGCATTTAACCCACTATGCCACTGGGGTTTCCAATTGTCTATATAGAGAACTTGAAAGAGAGATAACTTGAAATTAATAGGTTTAGCAATGTTGTAGGCCATAAAGCAAACCCACAAAAAGTAACCGTATTTTTATATACAAGCAATGAACTTCTTAAAACCAAATTTGGAAAAAGAAAAAGAAACACCAGTAAAAATTAAACATGGAGAAATAAATCTGATAAAACACATATAGGTTCCTTATATAGAAAACTACAAAACACTAATGGAACAAACAAAAGAAAACCAAAGTGACTGGTGACACATATTCTGTCAATGTATCAGAAGTCTTAACATATTGTTAGATGTTGTTAAATTGATTATACCTCACTTGGGTAGTACTGATATTTTCAGCGTTAAACCTTCTTAACCATGAGCATGATATGTTTGTACGCTTTTGTAGGTCTCTTGCTTCTTTGTAGTATGCTTTGTAGTTTTCTTTGTGTAGGTATTTTACATCCCTGATGACATTTATTCCTGAGTATTTTATCTTTTTATCTTTATCTGTGAGCCACAGATACAGTGTAATTGCAATTCCAACTCAACAGCATTCTTTAATGAGGTGAAAAAAAATTATCAACTTTACATGAGAACAAAAGAGGCCTTAGATAAATAAAGCAATATTGAAAACAAAGTGGGAGGCTTCACACAACCCAATCTTAGAATCTATTATAATGCAAAGAGGCAGTATTTATAGATATAACAAATTGGTTCTACTATTTATTTGAATATGATAAACAGGAATAATTCAAAGAATCCTCAGAAAGATGAACACAGCTGAATAATTCACATTATCTGGTGTGAAGATGTGCAATTATTCTGCAGAAATTTAGACAATATGGTACTGGCAAAGAAATAGACATGTATATCTAATGGAACATAACAGAGTCTAGAAATAGATCCACTCAAATATGGCCACTATGTTTTTTTACTAAGTGGAAAAAAGCAATTCAATGTAGAAAGAATAATTTTTTCAACAAATTGTGTTGAAACTGTTGAAAATCCTTATGCAAAAATGGAAAGATGACACCATGATTTTAGCCCATTGCTGTTGAGTCAATTCCAACTCATAGCAACCCTGTATGATAGAGTAGAACTTCACTAGAGTTTTTGCAAGGTTGTAATCTTTAGAGAAGCTGACTGCCATGTATTTTTCCTACAGAGCAGCTGGTGGGTACAAACCACCGACCTTTTCGTTAGTATCTAAGTACTTAAACACTGGGTGATTAGAACTCCTCAGCCCATTATACTATCATACACAAATAATAAAATATTAACTTAAATGGATCCTATGTCTTAACAAACTCATAACTTGTTGCTATAAATTCCAACTCATAGTGACCCTATAGGGAAGAGTTGTCCCAAAGGGTTTCCAAGGAGCAGCTAGTCGATTCTAAGTGCTGACTTTCTCTTTAACAGCCAAGCTCTTTACTGCTGTACCACCAGGGCTCTTCTATATCATGTCCCAGTAAGCCCACACCTAGGTATTTACCCTAAATACAAATTTACATTCAAACAAAAGCACACGCAAAAATGTCTGCAGCAGCTTTACTGATAATCTCCACAAGTTAGAAATTATTCAAATACAAAAACAGTAGCACATAAATACAATATGAGGCAATAAAATCAAAAGCATTATTGATACAAATAACAACTTCAAAGAATCTTAGATATTACGACAAATGAAAGAGAAAAGGACAGTGTCACAAAATTACCTGCCACAAGAGTCCATGCATATGAGAGTCTTGAAAAGACAGGACTACAGCCATGGAGAATAGATCAGCAGAAGTCAGGGTTAAGAGTAGGGAAATGTGTGATAGCATGGGAGAGAAATTTCAAGTAACAGAACTCATCTGCTTTCCCATCATGGTAGTTGTTACATGATTTACAGAACTATTTATAGAAGCCAACTACCAAATGGATGTGTATATTTCAATTTTACCTTCTAATAACTTAAAAACATAATTTTATAAAGTAGAAGCCGTGAAATAGAGGACCAAAGTCCAAAAGAATAAAAGATGGTGGAAACCCTGGTGGCGCAGTGGTTAAGTGCTATGTCTGCTAACCAAAAGGTGAGTAGCTCAAGTCTGGCAGGTGCTCCTTGGAAACTCTAACGTGTAGTTCTACTCTGACCTGTAGGGTTGCTATGAGTCAGAATCAACTCAGCAGGAGTGTGTTTGTTTTATATATGTCATTAGCCATCACAAAAATGCAAACCCAAATTGCAATGAGATGCTATTTTACTCTCACTAGGACAGATAAAATGAAAAAGGAAAAATAAAATAACAAATGTTGATGTCTTAGTCATCTAGCGCTGCTATAGCAGAAATATCACAAGTGTCATGGCTTTAACAAAGAGAAATATATTTTCTCACAGAAAAATAGGTTAAAAGTCCAAATTTATGGTGTCAGCTCCATGGGAAGTCTTTCTCTGTTGTCTCTGTAGGAAGGTACTTGCCATCATTCTTCGCCTGGACTAGGAGCTACAGAGGTGCAGGGATACAGAGACCTAAGGATGGACTTGGTTCCCACCACTGCTTCTTCCTAATGGTATGAGTTCCTCAACTCTCTACTTGCTTTCCTGTCCTTTAAATCCCTAGAGAATGCCCCAAGGCACAATACTATCTTCCAGATTAAGTCCTGCATCTCTAACACAGTTACTACCCATCTTCCCCCATAACATCTTAGAGGCAGCATTTATATCATATAGGAACATCACACGATACCAGGATCATGGTCTAGCCAAAGTGCTATACACATTTTGGGGGGGGGGATACAATTCAATCTGGTTTCCCCAAGGAGCAGCTAGTGGATTCAAACCGCTGATTTTCTGTTTAACAGCCAAGCTCTTTACTACTGTGCTGCCGGGGCACAGTGGGGAAACTGTAACTCTCATCCATTGTTGGTATCCAATGCAGAATGTATAGCCACTGTGTAAAACAGTGTGGTAGTTTCTTAAAAAACTTAAATTAGAAATATCATTTAAAAAAAATGCCTTCAAGTTGATTTTGATTTATGGTAACCCTGTAGAAAGGAGCAGAACTTCCTCACAGAGTTCCCAAGGAGCAGCTGGAGGATTTGAACTGCCAACCTTTTCATTACTAGCTGAGCGCTTAAACACTGTGCCATCAGGACCTTGGCAATTCCATTCCTAGGCGTTTACTCAAAAAAATTAATAGTGGAAACTCAAACATACTTGTATACAAATGCTTATTGCAGCACTATTCCCAATAGCTGAAAAGTGGAAATAACCTAAATTCCCATCAACAAATGAATGCTTATGTACAGTCAAGCACCTCGTGGGATATGGTTCCTTGATTTAGAGATTTGTTGTTGTTAGGTGCTGTCTTCTGACTCATAGTAACCCTACATACACCAAAACAAAACATTGTTTTGTCCTGCACCGTCTTTACAAACATCTTAAAGCTTGAGCCCACTGTTGTAACCACTGGGTCAATCCGTCTTGCTGAGTACCTTTCTTTTTTTGCTGGCCCTCTGTTTTACTAAGCATGAGACTTTTCTCCAGGGACTGATCCCTCTTAATAATATGTCCTAGTATGTTGAGATATAATCTCACCATCTTTCTTCTAAGGAGTATTCTGGTTGTACTTCATCCAAGACAAAGCTCTTTGTTTGGAGTCACGATTTCCAGGGACATCTTGGTTAACTGACCTAAGAAACACCCAATGCTTCTGTTTTACCTCTTAGTTCATCGTGCAGTGTCTATAGTCTTAAATACTTGAAAGCCCAATCCAAGGCACAACAACTGCTCTCTCTTTACTTGAAACAGCAGAGGACAAAGACTGGAGGAGGAAATGGAATGTGTGGCTAATTGCTTCCTTTATCAGGAGACCTCAGAACTGTTAGTGCATACTACCACTACTGAACCTTTTGATCAAAGATTCTACAGAAGTATCCTGATCAAGTGGTGGAAAATGTAGAAAATAATTTCAAATTCTCAAGGACGCCAGACTTTAGGGAGCCATTAAAGTTGGATGAATCCCTGAAAGTATTGCCACGACACAACCTTTAAATCTTAAACAAAATTTATTCCATAAAATAGTCTTGAAACTACACATTAGTTTAGTTTAACTAGTAAAGAATGTCTGCCTTGAGCACTGTGCTTTTTCAAGAATTTTCTACGAGGTAACAAACGGACAACAGCAACTGGAAATGTTAGATACTGGGTAGTAAGTTTGTGTTAATAGGAGAGGAACAACTTGAAAAAGGAGGGTGAGAAATGCACAACTTACAAATTAATCAATCCACTGAGTCATATATGAAGACACTGTTGAATTGGTGTCTATTCTGCTGTGTATGTTTTCAAAAACAAAAAATAAATCAGATAGAAAAAAGATCAGTTACATGTTTCAAATTTATTCAGTTTCCAGGACAACCTGTTACATGCCCAGATACTCATGAAATATGTAAAGGTAAATGAATTGTTCAAAAAGATGAGGTTGATGAAAAAGCATCCCTAAGTCGGATCTCACTTGACAGCACTTGGCTCGGCGATTTCTAGAATTAGGTACTGAACATATTGATAACTATACGTTTATGGCACAATAATTAAGCACTAGACTACTAACCCAAAGGTTAGTGATTTGAATCCACCCTGAGGTTTCATAGGAGAAAGACCTGACCATGAGGTCTTGTAAATATTAGAGTCTTGGAAACCCTTTGGGGCAATTCTACTCTGTCATACAGGTTCACTATCAGTTAAAATCAAATTTGATCACAAACAACAATGATTAAAAAATTTGATATTGATGCTGAATGTAACCCGAAGAGAGAAATAAAATCAAAGTAAGTTGATGACCTGCTATTTACTTTGAAAGAAAGGTGTTAAAATTGTATTAGTCAATCTAGTTTAGAAATAATGTATCAGCATATCCTAAATCTGTTTTCCATAGCCTTTGTACGCTGCTAAACACGAGAATTTTAGTAGACAAAGTGTATGAATTTAGCCTCCATTAATAGATCTAAACCTCAGAGAAACCCCTACTACTCTATTATGTATGGAAATTCTTATATTATTAGATGCATGCCTCAGAATCACACTTTAAATAGAATAAACAAAGCAAAATGAGCAGTTTAAGAATGATTGGTTTGGGAGGTTAAGAATATTAAAAACCAACCCCAATGACCAAGTTATATAATTCTTGTGAGGAGCAAATTCATTATCAGCTTTAAGATGTGTAATGTAATGCACACAGTATTACATAACGAACTTTTAATAAATACATGTCTTAGAGATCTTTAGAGTTTAAAATCACTTCCAATATGTTGAGAAAGATTACTGATTTGCTTGGGTTAGACAATAAGTTGCGAAGGTAAATTAATATATCTTTCCCAGTTAGTTTTCTATTAAATCTAAAATTCATATAGGATGATTAAAGGAAATAGGTGTGTTTAAACTACGAATGGGATATATATGATTTCTGAGGAAAAGGAGAGCATGAAAGCTGTTGTCAAATACTTGCAAGTACTGAACACAGAAAATGATTTAATTATTCAAGTACTGATTCTTTCAGAGAGTGATTGCTGCTAAATGTCTTAAGTGTGTTAGACATTGTGGGAAGCCTAGGAATAAAACAGTAAATAATAGAGCAACCTATTTTCAATGAAAAGGCATAAGAAAAAGTATTTCAAAGAACTGTGTGATCAATAGCAGGGTTTGCTTTTCTAAATATTAAGATTACAAACAGGTGTTTTTCTACCTTTCAGAATGACTAAACTACCTATTATGGCAAATTTAGGTTAAAAAAGGAAACATATAATCACATTTCTTTTGAACATAAGAGCAACCACGGTTGCATAAATTTTAAGGTGGTTTTGTGTGTGTGAGCAAGTGGTCACATACATTACAGCATAGCTAGAATTACAATGTTAATCACCACATGTATTTATTTGTAAAAAATACTGCTAAGGGAGCTGTTAGAGTCTTGGCGGTGCAGTGGTTAAGAGTTTTGTTGCCAACCAAAAGGTCAGTGGTTCAAATCTACTAGCCACTCCTCAGAAACCCTACGTGGCAGTACTACCCTGTCCTACACAGTTGTCATAGAGTCACCATGGGACAAAATGAACTTGAGAGTAACAGGTTTGGTTTGGCTTATTTGAGAAACCTGTTATCTGCTCGTTGTATTTTGAGTAGTATGGATAAGATGCTCTCAAAGACTTAAATAAATGAAGTATCCAATATAAATAGGAGGCCCTGGATAACAGACATGGTTAACCAACTTGGCTCCTCACCAAAAGGTAGAAGGTGCCAGTCCATGTGCAGATGATCTACTTATGAAAAGTCAGTCTTTGAAAACCCTGTGAAGCACAGGTCTCCTCTGACATACATGAGGTTGGCATTAGTCAGAACTGAATTGATGGCAAGTGGTTCTGGTAGTATCAGGGAAAAATAAAAGTATGCAATATATACAATTGACTATCATGATCATGAATATTTATTTTCAGAATTTGATAAAGACCAACAAATATAATAAAACAACCAACAGTGGTCACCCAGAAATTCTGTACTATCTTTGGAATTATGTAATAGCCTCAGGTAATGGCTGGCTCAGTTAATAAACATATGAAATAATATCAACTTAACAACAAATTCAAATAAACTCTTTGAGGCACGTATTTGTAAATAATTCATAAATAAAATCACCAACACCTAGAGATATAGGTAGCTTGTAATAGGAGATGATAACTATGGGAAGAGATAAGCCACTCTAAATAATAGCATATAAACATATACATGTACAATTTGTGTAAATAAATTTAAGCAAAATGAAGTAAAATAATACGTGCTCTCAAAAGAAATATCCTTCTTCAGAAATATAAGGCTCTTTCACTAGAGAAAAAGAACATTTGCATAAGTTCAGGGAGTGTGTTGATATATTACATTTTTGGAGAACTCCTATAGCCTTCACATGAGTCTAGATAATGTCACCACTTGCTTCCCCTTTCCATCAAGGCACACTCCATACACTTTGTGGATAATATGTCGGCCCAAGGTCTAAATATCTAAAGAGTTAGGCTTATATGTTGCTATCATTCATATAGCTCTGAGGCTGCTTGAAGTTAACTGTGATAAAGTAGCCATCTTAGTGAATGATCTGAATGGTAGCCTCAGCAGCACTGGGTGCAAATGTATTCAAATAGGCACTAAAGAAGTCACATATCTCTGAACTGAAACACACTATACTACTTTTCTGTTCACCAAGAAAGTTAAAGAAGATAAAGATTTGTCTAGGAAGCCAGAATGAATGCAAAAAATCAACAGCACAGCAACAATTTATGAGCTGTGCTTGCATGATGTAGGATGGGTATATCCACATTTTCAGATGACTGGTTTCTTGTAATATGTTTTAAGTTATCTAAGAGTCTATGGCTCATAACAAAGACCCAAAAACTTTCAGATGACAGAACAGGAAAAACATTGAAATACCAAATGGAATCAGGACAACTGATTTGTGTCTGTGCTTGACCTCAAATAAATGCTCCCAACAGAATTTCTTTATTTCAAGGCACAAAACAGTATCATACTTTTATATTTCCCTGAATCATCTGAATTACCCAATTCTGCTTTAGGGTCCTAGTTTCCGACTGCAAACAGAGATAGCCAATCCAAGAATCTTCTTCTGGAGCTGAACTGTCAATAGAAGTTGCCTGCATTACCATAATTAATAATCACTGCAATCCTGGAAGTACTATTACTATCTACATTTATACATGAGGACACTATGAATAAAGCAATTTGCCCAAAGAGCAGAACTAGCAATTTATAGAATGTGATCTAGGTATCTCACTGAACTGAGTCATTGATATTAACCATCATGCTACCAGTCATGGTCAACATTGGACAGTCAACTCCAGAAAGTGGTCAACATACTGGACACTCAACTCCAGAAAGTTTCTCACTAAATGGAAACTCTGATTTTGGAATATAAGCATTGAAAAAAGACAAAGTTAAACATTGTAATTTATTAAAAGACAAGCTTCTACATTTCATAAGCCTGCTGCTAATTTACCACATGACTCCAAGTAGCAGCAAAAACTGTTGGGTTAGTGGCAAAACAAGAAAAGTAACATTCCAGAAGAAGATTCTTGGATTGGCTATCTCTGTTTGCAGTCGGAAACTAGGACCCTAAAGCAGAATTGGGTAATTCAGATGATTCAGGGAAATATAAAAGTATGATGCTGTTTTGTGCCTTGAAATAAAGAAATTCTGTTGGGAGCATTTATTTGAGGTCAAGCACAGACACAAAACACAAAATAAAAATGATTATGGCTCATGGAGACATTCATTAAGTATCTGTGTAAAGCACCACAAACCAGATATTGCTGACAAAGCAAATATAAGTCAAATTCTATAGTTTCTTTTTTTTTTTTAACCAACTAAATAAAAGAAATTGTTGTATCCTAATAGTGAAAGACCTAAATTATCTGGTTATTGTTTCCCATTGAAATCATGTTTCATTAGCCCTTCTTTCTGAAGTCTCCTAGCCTAAGCTTATCTATTTGCCCTGTAGCTCCTTTTTTTTTCCTTTTCATTGTGATTGAGTGCAAGTGTACAATCCAATTTAAATTTGCATGCCCACCTATCTGCAGCTCCTTCAGCTCTTTGCCCTTACCCAGTGACAGCACATTCCTCCTTTCTGCTGTTGTTCCATCAGTTTGAACAGCTTGCTTAATTTTTCATTTTACTCTCCTGCATTCTGTATAACGTCTAGGAGTGCTCCCTATATAACTCTTTTGTACTCGACCTCTGATTGTTTTGGAAACGTTTCTTCATCTGGGAAGTTATTTGATTATTTGGGGAGTTTTCTGGAGCCATGGCGGGCTGTTTCTTTAAATATTTGGCTAGGTTTTATTACTTTCAGGACATCCAGAGGCTGTTTATTTTCTCTGATGTTGCCTCAACAAGAGCTGAGGGTGCAGTTCTGAGAAGAAAGGTGATCACGAGCCACTTCTACGTACTCCAGTGAATGGGCAAGTGGACTCTCTGGGGTAGCAGACTGGCAAAGACATGGTCCTATTTATGGAGTCACTGGGGGGCCATCGACTGGCCCTATGAAGTGGGTCAGTAAAGGCTGGAAGAGATACTGTCAGGTTCCACCACAGTTATTTCTCTAGCCATTCTTTTTTTAAAAAGACAGAAGCTATCTGACAGCTTCCAAAATCAGTCTGGCCATCAGATGTGGCATACCCCTCTTCCTGGCTGACAACACAGGCACCTCTTCAGCTGTCCCCAGTTGCTGTGATGTATTTCAAAGTAGGGACAGGCTACAGGCCTGCTGTCATCCCCTTCTGGGCCATCACGTAAGGATACACTGTACTAAACACAGCATTTCTGCTGAAAAAGCACACTCCTGGGTCGCACTGTCTCCCAGTCTTCGAAGTAGCTCGTGCTGAGGCTTCTGGTTGGTTAACTCCACTTTGCAGTCAAACAAGACAGTGTCCTAGCCAAGCTGTCCTGACTGCCACAAAATAGCAGAATCTATGGCGAAGGTGTAAAAAGAGTGCGTATAGGAACTATAGCACTCTGAGTCCAGAGCCAGGCTCTCAAAATGTGGCTATTCCACCCATTGATCCTTTCAGCACTATGGCTGAATGTAGCAGCCAGTTAAGCCCATCTCCCACCTGCCAGCCAATAAAAAGGAAAAAAAAAATAAAATGCCCTGTCACCTTCAGTCAGTGGAAGCAGGCCAATTCAACAAGAGAGGATCTCAGCGAAAGACAAGGAGTTTCCTGTACAGGGGCATGTAGTCCAAAGTGACAACCTTATGCTGTGTCTTAGGGCTCAGTGGGTATCCAGAAAGCCCTGTTTAATTCTCAGTCCAGGCCTTAGTTTTCAGGGGGAATTAAGCAGATGTGTGTCTAGTTTGCCATCTTGACACCTCCCCCCTGTATCTCCTTTATTGATTCCCTTTTTCTTCTTTAAGCCCCATTTCTGTCCTATACCAAGGCCCCAATTACACATCAAATATTTTCTTAGCCGACATAATTTGTTTATTCCATTACTTGCTGTCCTAGTCTTCCAGGGCTGCTCTAACAGAAATACCATAAAGTGGATGTCTTTAGCAGAAAAAAAGTTTACTCTTACACAGTCCAGTAGGCTACAAGTCTGAATTCAGGGTGTCCACTCCAGAGAAAGGTTTTACCTCTTTGTCCGCTTTGGAGGAAGGTCTTTGTGTTGCATCAGTCTTTAGTCAGGGAGCATCTTGATGCAGAATCTCAGGTCTCAAGGATGCTCTACTCCCAGTGCTGCTTTCTTGATGGTGGAGGTTTCTAACTCTCTGCTTGCTTCCCTTTTCTTTAATCTCTTGTAGGATAAAAGGAGAAAAGGTGGTACAAGGTATGTTCCAGGGAAATCCTCTGTACATTGAAACAGGGAGGTGATCTTAGGTAGGGTTTTACAAGCCTACCTTAATTCTTACTAACATAATCTATTCTGTTGCCATAGCCAGAGATTAGGATTCATAGATAAGAAAATCACAAAATGTAGGGCAATCATAGAATAATACAGGGAATCATGGCCCAGTCAAATTACTACACATATTTTTGGGGGGACACAATTCAATCCATGACATTCCACTCTTTGTCTCCCCCCAAAAATCACGTCTTTGAAACACGCAACACATTCGTCCCATCATAGTAAAAGTTATAACAAAACATGTTCATCCTGTATAATAGCAAAATTCATAAATCAGTTCTAAGTCCAAAATTCAAAAAAAAAACTGCTCTATACCTGTGAAACCTAGAATACAAGTTGTCTTTTTCCAAAGGTACAGCGGCAGAACAGGCACAAGTTAGACATTCCATTACAAATGGAAAAAGAAGGCAAAACAGATAACAAGCAAGTTAGCAGAACACATTACACTAGCCCTCAAAGCTCTGAAAATAATCTTCCATTTTCTGAGGCATTCTACACAATGTCCCTGTCCTGCAGACTCTAGGAACTGGCAACACTTTCTGGATTCTGAGTGGAGACTCCTCAGCAATGTGCTATAGCTTGCCTTTCAGGTCCACTGGGATGGCAACTCCACCCGTCATCTCATGGCCCAGGCTTCAGGCCCGCATCTGTCCTGCTTGGGCAAGTGTTTCAAAGCTCTGTAGACACACCATCTTAAGAGCCAGGAGGCACCCCACTCTGCCAAGATGTCTCCTGCACACAGGCACTCAGCTCTCTCTGTGGGTAGGCTCCAGTGCTGTCTCACTCTAGGCTGGGTCTGCTGCTACCTGTTGTTTATACTTTGCTGCTTGTTTCTCACTATCTGCACCTTCATTGATGTTAACAGTTATCCACAATTCCTTCTGAGTCTTCTTTCACAGTTTTGAAACCACTTCCATATTTTAGGTGCTTGTTAGAGCAGCATCCCACTATCTTGGTACCAAGTTCTGTTTCAGCCAGCTAATGCTGCTTTAACAAAAATACCACAAATGCTTTAACAAAGAAAAGTTGATTCTTACACAGTCAGTAGACCATAAGTCCAAACGCAGGGTGTCTGCTCTAAGGGAAGTCTTTCCCTCTGTCAACTCTAGAGGAAGATCTTTGTGTTGCAACAGTCTTTGGTCAGGGAGTACCCTGGCACAGGAACCTCAGGTTTGAAGGACACACTGTACTCATGGTGCTGCTTTCTTGATGGTGTGATGTTCCTAACTCTCTGCTTGCTTCTCTTCCCTTTTATCTCTTGTAGGATAAAAGGTGGTGCAAGTCATGCTTCAGGGAAGCCCTCTCTACATTGGATCAGAAATATGATCTTAAGAAGGGTTTTACAGCCCCAACCTAATCCTCTCTAACATAATCTGCTAACCATAGGCAGAGATTAGGATTTGCAGCATTAAGAAAATCACAGAATGAAGGACAAACAAAGAATACAGGGAAACACGGCCCAACCGAATCACTACACAATTCAATCCATGACACTTACATTTGAGCTATTTCCTTCCTTTGATTCAAATATTCGCCACTCCTTTTCCATCCATCCCTGACTATTCTCTCTCATTCTCCTCCATGTGGATGGTATGTAATCAACTATATTCTTAAAAAGTAATAATTTCCATTTTTAAAGACTTCAATGATAATCAAACACATCGCCTACAACAGTACACATCTTATAATAGAATTTTCTAGCACCATACATTTCTGCTCCTGTTTCTCCTCTGTTAGCCACATGCTCCAAAGAGTATGCTACAATAGCACATCTCACTTTGATGGGTTGGAATCACATTCTGATACTGGAAACCCCAGCAACCTAGTAGTTAAGAGCTGCAGTTGCTAATCAAAAGGTGGCAGGTGCTCCCTGGAAACTCTGTGGGGTAGTTTGACTCTGTCTGATACAGTAACTATGAGTTGGAATTGACTCTATGGCAATGAGTTTGGTACTGGATTTTCATTCTGATACTGAGTGAATCAGCATAGATAGGTATTTGTATTCCTGGAGACATTTAGAATACCAAAATGACTGTGGGTAACTCAATTACAGAAGAGTGAACGTGAAAAAACGAATATTTTCTATAGATTTCAAACTAAGTATGTCAGCAAGTGAACACAGTAGATAGATCATAAGCACGCCTATAGTCTTTCCAAGCTAAACAATAAAGGGCAGTAACACATGGGATGAAATGGAATTCTGAGTGAAAAAAGACAAGAGTCTAAACAGGTTGTGATTAAAATATCATACTTCTGTAAATTTTTTAAAAATCATATAACCTCACAGGCACATTTCTGGGTCCTTACTAAGACTTCAAAAGGAGGATTTTCAATTCAGGATTTCTGAAGTTGTACTTTTACTATTATCATGGTTAATCTGCTTGTAACTATGAGAAAGTCGCAGTGCAGCTACTTACCTCGTTTCTGTTAATAGCTACCTCATTTTCCTCTTCACTTTTCTACATGTTTGATTCTTCCTCACCACCTGTGAGCCAAATCTGTTTGCCAGTTCTACATACTTCATAACTGAAATATCTGTTAAATTTATAGTTACTTCTATTCTTACTATTCTTGTATGAACCTCTTAGTTATGATTTATTTTATCATGGCATTTTTCTAATTCATGATTATAGCTTTTATTCTTTCTGTACTCTGCTTAGCATCATATAATCTCATATAAGCTTCATATATCAAACTTTCTAAACAGCAATTTATATTTTTTTACTTACAGCCATTTTGTATTCTCGATTGCCTACTGAACAAAGCCCAAACACCTGAGCCTGTTTGACCTTATTGTTGCAAACAACAGTAACAATCAACAAGGAACATGCATTCTGTAATTAAAAACACCTTATACTTTCTCCTAGGCCAGAGATTGTCATTTACTTAACAGTGAATCACTGATGCTTAGTATAGTGCCTTATACATATTCATTGTTGGATTGAGATAAAACTGCAATATATTGAATTCATATAAGCATGTGAATTTTCAGTGGGAGTCAAGAGGAAAATTATTTTACATCACCCAAGTGTCTAGATTTTTCAGATGTGTAATCCAAGTCACAAATAATCAAAATTACTAATTATCACTTAATAAAATCAAAAGTATATCACAACATTGAGAACTTATACCTTACACCTTACTCAGGAAGAATGCTGAAAAACAACTATTACTGTATAAAATACAATCATTTCATCTCCATCATTATATGTTGCCAAGTCTTTTTATACATAGTTTATACATTCTGATACATTTTTATAACTATCATTCCTTTATTTCAAGGAATCATGAAATATTTTTGGTAATAATACAGACTTAGCCTGTTCTTACTTAGAATTTCTTCCATGGCCAGTATATGCTTCTCACTGCTTCTATCACAATCTTTCACAAAAATTGAAGGCTTTAACATCTATACTCAAAAACATTTGAAAAGTTCATTTTATCAATTGCTTCCAGAATATATATGAAGGATAGATTTTTCTGGGCTCATTCCTTGGAGCTTCTGACTCAGATGGGCTAAAATAGAAACTGGGATAAATATTCTATTGAATTTCCCGTGTGATTCTTATGGTTAGGCAAGTTTTACTATATCTATCAGGTTAAGATAGTGCTGACACTCCTTCATTCCACACTACTGGGAGATACTTCCAAGCAATCTGATGAGACAATATGATTCATTCAAGTATACCTAAATGAGCCACGCTTGTCTATGCCCCTCATAAAATCCTATGTATACCAAAAGAGCAGTACAGGCAAATCACAAGTGATGTCAGAAAGACTGGGGGCTCTGGGAAGCTGGCTTACTGCTGAGTAAAGTATTGAGAACCACATCAGTGGCAAGAAATGCTACACTCTTTTTTAATGTGACTATCACATCTAAATTAATGAATCTTCTCTTGCCTGTTTACAAGATTCACTACTGACAATTTGTTCTTAATCTCATACCATACATATTTTAGGAACTAGAAGCAATGTTAATATCCTCGTTCCTCAAAGTTGTTTCTTAAAATTACTCACTCTGATTTAGCATAGCCTTTATGATTGCCAAGATTATTAAAGAAACCAGACTGACACAAACGTGGGAGGAACTAGAGAAACAAATTTCTGGAAAGTGTAGTCAGAAGATCAGAAAAAGTGACACCAGTCAATTCATCTGAAACAATGGTGCAGGTGGACAGGTTGAAGATTACAGAAAAATCTGAGAATACAGACCCATGTTTCATCAAAGCGCAAATGCAAAGATAACTTTGTTGAACTTTGTATGGGATATTCTTGTTTCTATGTAGTTCCCATCTCTGTAGATCTGAGGCCACTGATGACCAGTATAGACAGCAGTCAAGAAGATGAGCTGGATATGAAGTGTAGAAAAATTAAGATGAGATGACTCAGTGGACATCTTTGTGCACGATTTTCAGCAAGAGTTAACTCTGTATGTGTCACATCCATCCTCAGAACCTTTGGGCTGGTATTAAATTTTCAATGATTCATGGAAGGGGATTCTGAGAAAAATAGTTTCCAGCTTAACCAGATCGATATAAGCTTTTTTGTTGCTCTGGGAAAAAAACTGTCCCTGACAATTTTTAATCAATAGTATAAAGATTTAATAACTAGTAAAATTTTAATAACATGCTGTGTGGAAAAAAAATAAACAAGAGAACTAATTTGTAGTTTTTGCCAATTTGTGTCTTGACAGTATTTTTGCCATGGTCAAGTTCAAGTGCCAATGTAATGTGACTGCACATAGATCAAATTGGGAAGAGATGCTAACAAACAGCCTTCCTGAACTAGCGTGAAAGAGTTCCAGTGCACCACACCTGTATTATTATTCATGAATATTATTCCTATATTGTATTCCTTGTCACTGCCCCTCAGTAATACTATTTTAGAATTGTCAGCTTTTTCCCATCACCGTTTTTTCATAACGTCATTCTCAGAATTCTAAGAAGTGATTTAAAATTCTCTAAATCTCTCATTTTATTTAATTTTTATTTTCGTGGGAAACATCCTTTTCTTCCCTCTAAATCAGTTTTCCAATTCATTTAACAGATTGTCTATTTTTCTACCTACCTGTCTACCTGTCTAACTACCTATTTATCATCTACTCATCAGAAACTACACCACCTCTGGTGGTCCCTTGGATTCCTTGGATGACATAAATTGTTCTGCACTCAACTACTAACCACAGGTTGGCGGTTCAAACCCACGCAAAGGCAGCATGGAAATCTATTTGCGAAGGATCAGTCATTGAAAATACTGTGAAGTCCAGTTCTATTCTGAAGTGCATAGGAATGGTGGTTTGTTTCTGTATTTTGTTAGAGTCTTAGTGTGGGCTTCTTAATTCTCATGTTGGGTATAGCAGGCCCCCAGTGTCTGGATTTTGTGTTTCAGGAATTACCTCTGTGATAACCCTTGTGTGTGTGTTTATTTATTTCTCCCTTTTCCTAAAGCTCATACCAGTCTACTGTACTGAATTCTTACAATCTTTCATTCTCAAGAAAATTAGGTAGGATTTGAAATCCATTTGAAGAGAGTTTTTGTGCATCAGTCTTATAACTTTTTCCTCTATGTAACAAATCTTTGACATTCTTTAATACATTTAACTGAACTGAAATTTATACATTTATTTAATATAAAAATAGTATATTCATTTGACCACCACAATAATTCAGTAACCAGCACAAAGTATTCATGACTTACTGAATACACACAGATACTAACTGTGCGGTTAGTAAGCAGAATCACGTGTTTCAAAACACATCTGATAAATTGTAATTTTTTTTAACTTCTGCCCTTCCAAATATGTTTCAAATGATATTTATAAAGACATTAATGTTTTCTAATATACACATTTGAAAATAATTCTTATTTGAAATATTTTGTTTTTATTTTGAAGATGAATTCTGCTATGCAAATATAGCTCTTTAAACCATCAATAACTCTCTTTTACTAGATTACCATAATTAAATTTAAATACCATAGAACCATCCAGATGTCCATTAACTTTCCATTTATTCTCCAAATACTTACTGTTCAGTCATTATTTCTAAAAAACACTGTACTGCTATTCAGGGAAATAGGAAATATATTATTCTTACCCTTTACAAGTTTTCAATCTGGCAATGAAAACAAGTGAGTTAGCATAAATTTTAAGGTAATGTGATAAGTTCTGTAGAATACTCAGATAAACGAATGACCCAGAATGTGGGAATATAAAACGTTGTTTTATGAACCCATAGCAACATGAGGCCTGATGTTCTTTTCAAAATAACAAAAATTGCAAGTAATAACTCAAAGACTAACCTGTGAAGTCCAGTTCTATTCTGAAGTGCATAGGAATGGTGGTTTGTTTCTGTATTTTGTTGTTAGACTCATTGCAACCCTGCATACAACAGAACAAAACACTATCCAGTCCTGTGTCATCCTCACAGTCTTTATTATATTTGAGCCCATTGTTGCAGCCTCTGTGTCAGTTCATCTTGTTGAGAGTCTTAGTCTTATTCACCAGTCCTTAACTTTACCAAGCATGATTTCCTTCTTCAAGGACTAGCCCCTCCTGATAAAATGCAAAGTATGTGAGATGTAGTCTTGCTAATCTTGCTTTCAAGGAACATTATGGCTATACTTCTTCCAAGAGAGATCTGTTTATGCTTTTGACAGCCCACGGTATATCTAATACTCTTTACCAACATCACAGTTCAAAAGCGTCAGTTCGTCTTTGGTCTTCTTTATTCACCCTGTAGGTCACTTAATTTTTACAACAGTCTGATGAATTCTGCATCACCAAAATTGCTAGAAAATGGTCAATTACAGTTCATATTTAATTCTACACATTTGACTTGAGATTCAGAAATACTCATAGTCAATTTTATATTCACTATTTTTAGGTTTATATTAGAAATTATATTCAAATTATTGCATTATTTGTATTCAATTAACTTAATGCTTTTCTCCCTTCTCCCTTCTCCCTCTGTTATGGATTTAAGGTATATGCAAAAACTACCTGTGGTAAATCCTAATTAATATGATTGTGGATGTAATTTCCACTGGCAATATCATTTTCTTTGCTATGTTAATTAGGTCATATCACTACAGGGTATATCTGAGGTCTAACTATTTTTGAGATACTAAAAGAGCAGATTAGTCACATAGAAAAAGAAATACACCTGGGGGAACATAGATGCTACACCACACGACGCTCATCAAAGAACTGATGAACAGAAGCTGCAAGAAACAAGGACCTTCTTCCAGATCTGACAGAGAAAAAAAGCCATCTCCTAGAGCCAGTTCCATATATTTAGACTTCTAGCCACCTAAAACATAAGAAAGCAAGTTTATGTGTGTTAAAGCCACTTACACAGACCTCCTTATACACACACACATACGCAGACACATACCCATGCCCATACACACATAGGTGACATTCATACTGATCAGTGTGCTCAACACATAAGTATATGCCTATTCCAGTAAGTCTCCTCTAAATCTCCATGACCAAACAGGACTAGTTGGATAAATTGCCTGGCCTAGTGGAAAATCAAATCATGGGGTTCATTTCTAAAACACTGTTTTATTTTATTTTATTTATTGTGATTGAGTGAAGGTGTAAAACCTAGTTTAAATTGGCATGCCCACTGACAAGGAGAGCAGTAGGAGCTGCACACAGGCAGGCACGTGAATCTAAAACATTGTTAGTAATTGCAAAACAGCGTTAGCAAAACATTGCAGCTTCTAAATGTAGTACCTTAATTGACTAGTCACATTACACATCCATTAAGTTGTCTCTGGTTCCTGAGTTAGCATCCCTTCTTAGCTTGTGGCACTCTGTAGTTTACCTAATATGGAACTTGCCACATTAAGAGCGATCTCCCATATTCTTGTCTGTAATCCTTTGTTATGACTATATGAGGTCTGACAATTAAGTATGCAAGCTTAATTGTTCTAACTGCTACATGCCTCATTGCTGGATATCACTACCGTCACTTCTAATTACTCCCTTTGGGAAGTTATGCACGAATACCAGTGACTAGTGTACCCTTCAAAGCAATTTTGGAACTCTTTCTGGAATGGCCATTACGTATAGTGGCATGGTGTCAAGTTCACAGACTTAATTATATAGTTGTTTATGAGAGAATTTTTTAACCAGTAAACATGTAACTGTGTGGCAATACCCTCTCTACTCCCCTGATCTGGCCCCCAATGCCTTTTTCTTCTGAATATAGTGGAAATATTGAAAGGAAGACACTTTGTCCACATTCAGGGTATCACAGCTAATACAACAGCTCTGATGGCCATTCCAGAAAAAGTGTTTCAAAATTGATTTGAAGGGTAGAGTACATGCTGGCAACAGTGTATAGCTTCCCCAGTAGAGTGCTTCAAAGGTGACCATAGTGACATTCAACAATGAGGTATGTAGTACTTATCTAGGAAGAGTTCATGAACTTGAGTCAGATCTCATAGACTCTCAGACCAGTGATCTGTTTTTCTTATTCACTTCTGGCAAGGTAGCTTCTGTAACATTTCATAGCACTGGCTTCAATAATAGATGCTAATACATTAATAAATAAGTGAACACATGTGTATGTATCAGAGATTCTTATAATCTATCATTAAAGGTATTCCAAACTTTATACCAATTTTGGGTGAGTCATTCTGTTAAGTTGTTCAGGAAAGAAGCACTGGATTAGGAAAGTAGTGAGATAATTAGGTCGTCACAATAAAAAACAATTTGCTTGAACTTTTCTGTATTTAGATAGACTGTTAAGATAAAATAGTCATTTGATAATTTCTTAAAAAATAAGTATTCAAAGGTTAACTACCTAAGAAGTTTTGTCTACCGGAGATGTAACATTCTGTACCTTTACCAGAGAAGAATGAAAGTTCCAATTTCTTCACATCCTTGCTAACATCTATTGATCTCCTCCTTTTATTTTAACTTACAGACACAGAATTACTTTATTATCCACCAACTCAACTTCCTAAAAGAATTGAAAGCAAGAACACAAACTGGTACACATTCATCAGTACTGATTGCAACATTATTCCAAAGATGCTAACAACTTAAATATCCATCAAGAGATGAATATAAAAACAAAACTATTTACTTAGATAAGAGTTTTACTATTCTGTAAAGAGAAATAAAGTCTTGCTATGTGCTCCAACACGGACGTAACTTGCCAACACAGTGGATGGAATAAGTTCATCACAGAAGGACGTATATTGTTATGATTCCACTTATACAAAATATTTAGAAGAAGTAAAAGCATACGTAGAGATCAAAATTCACTAGTTGTTATTAGGGTTGTAAAGAAGCGGGTAGAGGAAAGGTGAAGCACTGGAGCAAACTGAGCTTCCATTAAGGGTGATAAATGGATTTTGAAAAAGATGGTAATGATGGCTGCACAACAGGATGAACATAAGTAATGTTACTGAATTGTACACATGAGAAATGTTAAAATGGCAAAAGAAAATTAATATATAATTTCTCCATAAATTGTAAAAGGCCATATAATTTTCACCATATAAATGCAATAGTTTTTTTCACTAAAAGAGTTACAATTTAGAAGAATTATCTGTAAGCTATTCAGATAAAAGAATAATAATAAAAAAATACATGCTCAATAAGTGAATATTTGGAAGTATTCTTAAGTAAAAATTGTTAAAATATGCAGAACTTTATTTTGGGTTAATGGATAATGCTATTACTTTAGAAATAAAGATAGATTTTATAGCTTATTCAAAGTTCAGTTCTAATTTATCACTCATCAAATTCTGCTGAAATATCAAATACTCACTTGAGAACATGACTTAATTTCATGCAATATTGGGTCAAGAGCATTACAAAGAGCAATCTGCATATAAAAGACATCAGGTAACTAAGTTGAAGATACCCTTATTAATACACTTTAATTTTTGTAAACCAATGTACTCTGAACTGAGTAAAGTGAACATTCTTTCAAAAGCAAACTTTAATTTCTTTCTAGTTTCCTGATAAAGTAACTGAACTCTACTTGTTATAGCTGGGAATTGGTTAACTAATACATAGCTCTACACTGAAAGCTGTCACTTGAATTAAGGACAAAACATAATATTTTAAGTAATATTTTTAAACTTTGAACTTACAGTTTTCCTACTCTTTATTTGTGTCTTCGGTGAACTAATGACTTAGGCTTATTTTTCGATTGGCCGTATTAATGAATCAGCCTAAACAAAGGACTTCTATGAGGCACAGCTTATTACTTAGTATACTATTACTTTTCTCAGTTTAACTCAGTTTAACTCCAGCTTTGAGATTGGTTCACACTGAAGGAAAAAAAAAAGGATCAGAGGGAATTACAAAACAGAAAAAAAAAGGAAGTTACTGTAGAGTATCCATATCTGACATGCTTGTGTTTTTCTCCCTAGCCCGAGGTCCTTGTTGATAGCCAAAAGGCTGGTGACTTGAACCCACCTAGTAGATCTTTGGGAGAAAGACTTCGTGATTTGTTTCCATAAAGATTATAGTCAAGAAAACTCTATAAGGTAGTTCTACTTTGTCATGTGGGGTCACTGGGAGGTAAAAATCAACTTAACAGCACCTAACAGCAGTCTTCATTAGGTCCTTTGATAATGTTGTTCTCAGTTTTTTTTCTTTCACCTCAAACTGGTATTTCTTTCTTTTCTTTCCTTTATTTATTTATTGTTTTTCTAACTTTGGTGTTGGGAGCGTTACTGGCCTAAGATGCACAAATCTAAAAAAAAAAAAAAAAAAAAAAACCCTAAAAACCAAAAAGCCATTGCTGTCCAGTTGATTCTAACTCATAGCTACCCATTCGGACAGAACAGAACTGTCCCAGAGTTTCCAGGAAGCACCTACTGCATTCAAACTGCTTTTTGATTAGTTTCAGTAGCACTTAACTACTACACCACAGATTTCCACAAATCTGATACACAGATTTCCACAAATCTGATAGAGGGCCCTAAAATGGACTAAGCTTGGAAAACTATAAAACAGACACTACCTACCTAGTTTTCGTTCTTCTCCAATGTGGAGCTCAGAGTTTACTCAACAACAATTAGTAATAAAAGAAAGACTCATGACTACTTACAAGTATCTCTCTTCTGGGTCAGTCTTTTCTTTCAGTTATTTTTTCTATAAATCAACAACATATTATTTGGAGGCTTTTAAAAATAAATTTCCGCATTAAAAATTATAAAAATAATATTTTAATTACAATAAAATAAAACTAAGGAAAATTACAAAAAGATTTCAAAGACAAATGATCACTAAATATATTAAGGCCAAATGTATGGACCATTCCTTAAAAAATGTTTGGGATTTCAAGGTATCAATTTTCTGTTAAATAATTTCTTTTTTTTAGCATTAACTTCCTGTTGCTTAATTAATTATTTCATTTTTAAATTTATCATATCATGATTTCAATTAGGGGCACTAGCTTAAACTCAGGACATGTGTTTCAATATTTGGCATTGTTGTAGTCTTATTGTTTGATGCCTTCAGGTCGGTTCTGACTCATAGCAACCCTATATACAATGGAAGGAAGCACTGCCTGGTCTTGAGCCGTGTTCACAATCATTTTTATGCTTAAGCCCATCATTACGGCTACCTTATCAATCCATCCCAGTGAGGGTCTTCCTTTTTTTCGCTGACCCTCCACTCTATCAAGCATGCTGTCCTTCTTCAGGGACTGAGACTTCCTGACAACGTGTCCAAAGTATGTAAGATACAGTCTTGCTATCTTTGCTTCCAAGAAGCACTCTGTTTGGACTTCTTCCAGAACAGATCTGTTCTTTTGGCAGTCCATGGCACAGTAAACATTCTTCTCCAATACCACAGTTCAAAGGCATCAATTCCTCTTCTGTCTTCTTTGTTCACTGTCCAGCTTTTGCGGGCATACGATGCAACTGAAAATACCATCACTTGGGTCAGGTACATTTTAGTCTTTAAGATGACATCTTTAATTTTCAATACTTTAAAGAGATCCTTTGCAGCAGATTTTCACAGTGCAATGCATCTTTTGATTTCCTGATTGCTGCTTCCATGTGCATTGATTGTGGACCCAAGTAAAATGAAATCATTGACAACTTTGGCCATAAATAAATTAAATGCAACAATTTTAATTTTCACAATTGTATAATGGAAAAATATTTTGGGTATGATCACAAAATTAATTTTCAAAGAAAAGCACTGTTCCTTCCAGGTAAAAACTGATTAGAAATAATTTTGATATTGGCAATTAGTCGTCAATAAACAAAGTGACAGTAACTTAGAGATAGTACTAGATTAGTTTTTCCCCTTAACTCTACTCTCACCTGGAAACTTCCAAGAAGATTCTTTTTAAAATACATTAAATTTTAACAGATACATAAGGTGTGTAAGTTTTTTTTAAGTTGATTAAGTCAGAATCACTTCAAATGCATATCCATTAAACTCATGCTACACATGTGGTAATAAAATATGCAAATTCTTTTACATAAACTTTTGAGTGTGTGAGTTTTCAAACTACTATGTAATTTCCTAATGACAGCTTCCCTTTCCTAAAAATATTGACTCCTCCACAATTTGACTTTTGAGAACTCTTAAAGTTATAATAGAGTGCTATTGAACCATCATAAATATTGATATTTTAAAGTACAGTTCAAAAGTCAAGATCAATGATACATCATTTGTATATTTTTACAAAATACACTGCCACTGAGTGGATATCAACTCATAGCAACCCTATAGGACACAGTAGAACTGCTCCATTGCATTTCAAAGGAACATCTGCCATGTTCAAACTGTTGACCTTTTGGTTAGCAGAAGCAGCACAATGCTACCAAGATTTCCATATTTTTACAAATTGTCTGATAAATTAATTTGAGCCCAGAAATCATAGCTCAAGTATATATATTTTATATTCTTGCTCAATTCTATTTGGAAGATTTTATGGTTCTAATCATTGCAAAGCTAAAACATCTGGTAAATTATCATTTTGTTCATTAGAAATCACTGGGAAGAGTTTGCTTTTGGCATATTTTAAAACAGTTAAATTTCATGCTCACTTTTCATATTCATTTGGACCATATGCTGTAATTATACAAGTGAGGTCAACAAAAGGTGAAGAAAAGTTAAATTCCACACCAGAATATTTCATGAAATCTTACGCACTATGGTTAAGAATGTAGATGAAGTCAAAATTCAGGAGTAAGCCTGGCTGTATTAGTTATTTCTAATATTTTTGTCTACAGATGGTAAAGGAATAAAATTTTTCATTGCCTCAGGTCAGGTACAAAATAGAGAAAAATAAGAGAACTGGGGTTATATTACCAGCCATAGGAAATGCATGAAGAGATAAGAAAAAGAATATTCCTAATTGAAATAAGACATAGAGCAACAAATTCAAAAAGCACCACAAATTACAAAAAGAATGAACACAAAGAATAATAATCATAGACTTAGAAGTACAGCTGCTGAATCCAAAGACAAAGATAAAAATAAAAAATGAGGAAGAATAAATGATTTTTAAAAAGCAACATTAAGATTGAAAGCAACCAGTGTTATAAAACAATATACGGACTATAATGAGAAACTAGTTTATTCTGTAAATCTTCATCTAAAGTACAACAAATATAAAAAAAGATTGAGAACTAACTTTAAAATTGAAGTTATGAAAGACAGATGATAATGCAACAGCATCATTAAAAAAACTATAATTTATACCAATATCTAAATCTATATCCAAGGAAAATATCCTTCAACTGGAAAGTATATGTTGCCCAGCTACAATTAGTTGGCATCCAGATGAGGACCACGACAGACAGATCCTGATAGAATGCAACAAAAACATGGAACAGGACCTCAGAATTTTACAAGGAAGAGTTACTGGACTCATTGAGACGGGAGGATCTGCAAAGACTATTGCCCTAGGATATTTTTTAAACCTTAAGCTAAAACTAGTCCTAGGAGTCATCTTTTAGCTAAATAACAGATGGGTTAACAAAATAAAGAATATCAACCACGAGCATTGTGCTCTTTAAAAAATTATGTGAGACCAAAAAGTTAACAATTAAATTTAAAACAAAGATGAGCTATAAGGGGGCAAGAAAATGAGGTTAAGGGAAACGAAAAAGCAGAATGGGAATAATGAGTATGTGCACAATTTGGGGCAACTGTAACAAACATCACTGACAATTTGTGGAGACACTGTTAAATGAAAAACTGAAACACTGTGTCAACCTTCAACAAAAACACAATTTTTTTTTAAATAAAACCCTTTTGAACTGTACCACACAGAACGAACTTCAATATAATTTATGAAATTTAGTTAATATTATATCCACACTGCTGTCGTCTGTAACAAACATAACAGCCTAAAGCAAGATAATAGTGACAGGAACATATACAGACGGTCAGAAGAGGATATGTGGTACTCTGTGTACTTTCTGCACAATTTCTCTGTAAACATATAACTATTCTAAAAACTGAAATGTATTGTAAAAATATGAAAATAAAAAATAAAGCCAATGTCTTCTGCTTCTTAATGAGATTTAGTAATTTAGTCAATGTTCCTATTGCAAACAACTAAAAAATGCCAGATAAATTATAGATATCATAATTTTAAATGATTGAAAATTATAGGAGCAATGAAGACAAGATCAATCAAAAACTCAGAATGAGAACTATTTTGAGGCAGCTTGAATTTCCTGGAGAATTTACTAATTCTAGGTACTGGTTGAGTATCAGATTTTGTCCAGAGATACAGTATTTGCAAAGAGTGAGAGAAAAGATAAATTTTTTATTAATGTTGGAGCTGGAGTGATAAATTCGAAGCCTGTCATTTCTTAAAGGATATATCATAGGTACCTTAGTTGTGCAAAGCCTGAGAAGATGAATAAAATAAATAAAAGCTACAGTAGAACCTTCCACAATTTGATTGAGAACAAGAGAAAAAAATGAACAAAATATTACTTTACACAGCAAGATTAATTTTGAGCGAAAATAGTTATATTCATAGAATGTACAAAAATCAGCAAAGAATACTTATGGTTTTGATAGCCTGAATAGTGGTTAATTTATTTAATGAGTAAGTGAGTGAATCGGAAAAGGATACTAATTGAAGGCATAGTTGAAATATACTTCTATATTATTTCACTATTTTGAATTTTGTTAAAGATTGCTCTGTGACCTAACATGTGGTCAATTCTGGACAGTGTTCCCTGGGTATTGGAAAAGAAATTCTATTTGGCTGATGTGGGGTGGAGAGTTCTGAATATGTGTGTGATGTCAGGTTGGTTGATTGTGGTATTTAAATCTTCCGTGTCTCTACTGATCTTTTTTCAACATATTGTGTCCTTTACTGAAAGTGATACATTGAAGTCTTCTACTATTATCGCAGAGCTGCCTATTTCTGTTTTCAGTGCAAATAGTGTTTGTTTTAAGTATTTCAGAGCCTTGTTGGGTGCATATATATTTAATGTGGCTATGTTCTCCTGTTGTATTGAGCCTTAACCATTATATAATGCCCCACTTTATCCGTTATGGTGGATTTAACTTTAAAGTCTGTTTTGTCAGAGATTAGTATTTCCACTCCTGCTCTTTTTTGAATGTTATTTAGCCTGATATATATTTTTTCCATCCTTTGAGCTGTAGTTTGCTTCTTTGAATCTAAGGTGTGCCTCCTGTAAGCAGCATATAGATCGGTCATTTTTTTAAAAATCCAATCTGCTACTCTCTGTTTCTTTATTGGTGCACTTAGTTCATTTACATTCAGTGTGATTACTGATGGGTATGAGGTTAGTGCTGTCATTTTGATGCTTTTTTTTATTGTTGTATGTTGTGGGAAATTCTGTTTCAATTTTCTAAGTCTTTTTTCTTTATGTTTTTTCTCATGTCTTTCAGTGTTTTTTTTTAATTGCTGAGACTTCATGTTTTGCTTCGTATTTTGTTTGTCATTTGGATACGTAGAGTTATAGATTTCTTTTGCAGTTACCCCCATAGTCCTCTCTATTAATATAAAAGTAATCCAGTCTTTAATGTTTTTGTATTGCCTTGACTTCTTCCTCATCTGAAAGATCTATGCCAAAGCCAGCCAAGTGCCGTCGATAATTTTTCTATTTCATGTAATGTCATCATTTTAATTCTGAGATCTCTGAATTTCTGTTTTTTGTGATTTAGCTTTGGATATATTTTATAGATTTCCTGTCCTGATGGTATCTGGATGCTCTGTCAAGTGTTCAGTCTTTGAGTGTGTATCTGATACTATTGATTTTCTAAGCAAAGAATTTCCTTAAATGTTTCTTGCAATTTGGTTTGATTTTTGCTAATTATCTAAATTTCTGTCTATCTGTGAAAGTTCTAATTTCACCTTTATATCTGAGAGACAATTTTGCAGAGAATATAATTCTTAATTGGCAATCTTTTTCCTTCAGGGCTTTGTATATGTCATCCCACTGTCTCTGTGCTAGCTGGTTTCTGCTCGGTAATCTGAACTTAGTTTTAATGGTTTTCTTTTGTTCGTTATTTTTTGTTTAAACCTAGTCACCTTTAAAAGTATATCTTTATCTTTATTTTTAATTAAATTTGATTATAACATGCCTTCCTGTAGTTCTTTTGGGATCTAGAGTGGGCTTTGATGAGCATCTTGAATGGCTTTCTTCTCATCCTTCATGATATTGGGGAGGTTTCCTGTCATCGGGTCTTCAACAATTCTCTGTATTTTCGGTTATCCCCTCTTGTTCTGTTACTCCAATTACCCATTACTATTTCTCTTGATAGAATCCCACCTAACTCTTAGAGTGTCTTCCTTTTTATTGAATGACTGGCTGGCTTATCTGATTTGTCCTTATGTATGCTGTGTCATTTACTTTGTCTTCAGTCTCACTAACTCTTCATTCCATTTCCTTGATCCTGCACCTTTGATTTTTCATTGAGTTGTCTAGCTTGGTAATTTTGTTAATCTTTCAAATTTTGGATCGTTGCTTCTCAAGCATGTCTTGTAGCTTGTTTAATTTTTCAGTGCTCTGTTGTACTTTGCTAATCTCTTTCTGGATATCTTGTCCTGCACTGTACATCAATTTTTTGTATTCTGCCTCTGATAATTGCAGGCAGTCTTCCTCATCTGAGAAATTTATTGACTCTATATTTTGGGAGTTTGGGGAAGCCATGGTAGTTTTCTTCTTTGGTTGTTGAGAAACTTGGTATTAACTCCAAGGTCATTGTAATTTTTTTGTTTGATTATTGTAGTTTAAGTTGTATCTATAGATACTCTAGACTTTTGAGATGGTTTGATTTTTGTAACCTTAATAATTTGATTGATCTGTCCCATGTCTCTTTTTGGGCCTGGGATGGTGCTTCTCCATGTGGTCTGGTGATCTTCTACCCTGGGACTTCACTGCCTCATGCTATGGGTGACTGACCAGCAGAGTTCTTCTCAGCCTGGCTCAGTGTGCATTTGTCCACTTCATCTGGTACTACTCTAGCCCGTACTCCCCTGCAATACCACCCTGGCCTGCACCTGAACCTGCACTACCACTCCAGGCTATGCCAGCATCCATGCCACCATCCTGGGCCCTGCCTACAACTACATCACCACCCCTGATCCTGCCCACACCCACACCACCTCCCTGGGCCCCACCTGCACCTGAGCTGTCACCCTAGGTCATGCAGGTACCTGTGCCACTGCTTTGGGTCCCCTGGACCTAAGCCCCTTGGAACTATGCGGCCATAGGCCCTGTTGGTCAGCTGAATCCTAAGGTACTCTGAACTGCACAGCCCTAAGGCCCTCTGACCTGTGTAGGGTGCATTGTTTAGGCTGGGGCCAGTCTCCTTTGCTGAGCCCACTGCCGCTTCTGCCTATGTTGTGGATCTTGGCCTCACACCATGGCTTTACTTGCCTGGGGGAGTTTTCTTCCGGCCAGCTCACCTCCAGCATGTGAAGTCTTCCTGTCCAGTGCCATGTTGTTTTACCCAGGATCGCTTAGCGTTCCTGACCAGTGTGGTCCTGTTTAACTTGTTAGTTTACTGGGCTAGATGCTTACTAGTGGTATTCCTCTTCCTCTCATCCAGACCATTCTTTCAGTTTTCCACTAGGTGTTCAGTCCTTCTGTAATACTCAATTTAGTTGGTTTTATCGAATTTTTAGTTTTTGTTGTCAGAGTGATCAGCAAGGTCATGTAGTTAAGCTGCCATCTTGTCCCCACCTGCAAAATATTCTTCTGTATATCACAGAAGTAAGGAATTTGAACCTAAGGAAGGCATATGGGGTCATACAAATTATGAGTAATGTTTTATTTATTGATATGAATAAAAACATCTACACATGTGAGAAATTATTGAGCTGTAAGCCTGTAAGATCGTAGTCCTGTTGAGTACATACTTTGTATTTCATTAGCTTTTTGAACAAATTAATATACAATAGTATAAAGATGACTTTATACAAAAGATTTATGTAGAAATCCAGGATTACTCACTAATGTTGCTTATTAAACATTTTAGGGAATCAGAACACCCCTTAATGTGGCTGATTTTGATTGGTTAGATTATTCAGTTTTATAGGAGGCAATAAACTTGGTTTTGGTCATGAATTAGAAGATAATCACTGATTTAGTAAAGGGAAAGAATTTATTTTCCCTAAAACGGAAGCTATGAATCAGAATCCACTCAATGGCAATAAGTTTAAAGTGTTTATATACTGTGAATAAAAAAGTACACCTACCTTAAATGTTTCCATGGGAGAAAGATGTGGGAGTCTGATTCTTCAAAAATTATAGCCTTGGAAATCCTGTGAGAGAGTTATACCTTGTCCTTTTAACAATGTCACCATGAGTCAGAATCAACTTGATGGCAATTAGTCTAACTTAAAAAGTAGGATAATAGTCATGAAGAGAAATTATAGCATATGAATGTAAAATAGTATCATTTTTATTTATAGATATTTTAGGTAATTGTAAAGTTATATATTAAGAAGAAAAAAGTTAATTAGATTTCATTTTTCTAAAAAATGATTCCAGATTTAAATAAAAGCAATTATCACTGAAAAATGAAATACATGTTTAATATTTTTTACCTTTTACTATTTGTCTTTATATTTCTCAATTCCATTCTTATTTAGTTTTTTACTTATTAGGCCAAATAATTTTATGGAACTATGAGACAGGAGAAAGAAGATCCTTATCATTCACCAATCATTAATCATGCAAACTAGGTATAGCAAGGTTTATACTATCTTTTTAGAATTTGTCTGTATATGCACATGTGTGTGCATTCTTAAACATTGAATGAAAATGTGACTGCCCTCTGTGTGAAACATTTTAGGTAGACCAAGGAACCACAAGTTTTTCTTTACACACAAGGACTATCAATTAAGTTTGCGAACTGATCACAGAAAAAGTGCTACGCAGTTCATTGCTGAAAATCATTATGGTCACCTTAGAAGTACTCCCTTTGGGAAACTATGTACCAATGCCAGTGCCACTCTTCAAAGCAATTTTGGAACCCTTTTTCTGCAGTGGCTATCAGAGCTGTTATCGTACTACCCTTGGTGTCCTGAATGTCATCAAAATATATTCCTTTCAACATTTCCTTTATCTTTGGGTAAAGAAAAAGGTCATTGGAGATCAATATAGTTATGGTTTATTGGCTAAAACCTCCCTCACAGACAACTTTACAATTAAATTCATGAACTTGCCACTTTGCCACCATGTGCAATGGCCGTTCCAGAAAGAGTTCCAAAATTGCTTTGAAGGGTGGACTAGGGGCTGGCAACAGTGCCTAGCTTCCCAAGTGGAGCATTTTGAAGGTGAATGCAGCTATGAGACGTGCAGCACTTAGAACAATTAAGTTCATGGACTTAGTTGTCAGACCTTGTATGTGCCAAGGACCAACTGTGTAAAGTGAAACTCAAAGTACAACAACAGTAACATTATAAAAATACACAAAGTACAGAAGTTACGGGCCTCCTGAAATAGAAAAACAATTAAGATAGAAAATTAGGAAAGATGTGATATGGACAAGGAGTAGCTATTTAGCAATAACTCTTCTATATTAATGGGCCAATCTCCTAGATGATTTCAAATATATAATTCTACAGATATGTCATTTCTATTTATATGGTTTGAACTGGAAGGATAAAACAAACAAAAAACTGGAAAATGGGATGGATTACATGTTTGCTTCTTGAGGCTTCACAAAATAGGCACTAATCTGTGAATTAAGGAATCTGAATTATATGTTTAGCTTTGACTTGTAATAAGTAACCTTGTGGATTTTAGAAATCCATCCATCAAATTTGTAAATAAAAAATTATATTTAAATCTTAGTTGCTCTCATTATCAAATGAAGTAAAATCCTCTATATCATTAACAGGCTCTATTTCAAAATGCAGTTTTGCTTTAGTTCTTAGAATGTGATCTGTTAATTTTCATGGAAGAATTTTCAAAAGGCTGTTCTCTGCTCTTGCTAATGCTAATTTCAAAGTATTCTTGGGATTTAAAAAGCTAATAGTTAAATTTGTGTGAATAAGTTCTCTGATGATTAATGCATTGTTTCTTTTAAAGAAGAAACCAATAAAACAGAATATTGATTTTTGTATATTTAGAGAATTCTAAATACATATTGGCAATGAAGTCTTAAACCATCATTTGTGAATGCTTTTGTAAATCACTTAATCTCATTAAGTGTCTCTTTATCCTTGCCACCTTTTCTCCCCTACCACTCAGAATCATAGTTTTGTATTTTCAATTCATAACCAAATAAAAGACAAACTTTATTAGATGAACTCTGCAATCACCAGTGCACTAGATAATGCAGAGCTAAAGTCCTAATGCATTGTCATCAGTGGGGTATCTATAGAAAATAGTATCTCTGGCAAGCATTGAAGTAACACTTTCACACAAACATCTGACACTCACCTTTTAGATAACTTGACCATAATATCAGCCCCCAAATACATGTCAAGCCTATTAATCTTGTGCTTAGTACATTATGGAAACCCTGGTGGTGTAGTGGTTAAGTACTACCTTTTGGTCAGCAATTTGAATCCTCCAGGCACTCCTTGGAAACTACGGGGTTTCTCTGAGTCAGAATTGACTCAGTGGCACTGCGTTTGGCTTTGGTTTCACACATTATGGCATTACATGAAAATTACAACTGTACCTTCCTTACTTTCATTGATGAAAATCAGTTCATGATGTGACCAAGGTCATTTTTTAGTTTCTTCTCTTTCTATACTCAGCAGAGCAAAACCACAGACTGTCTTTACCCACGAAGGCTTTCAAACGTGAAAATATTAGTTTTATCTTGCTGAATTACCTCTCACAGTTGGTGATGGAAACTGCTATCATTAATAGAAACTGTTTCAGTGGTGTTGCCCTTCAAATGTTGACAAGGACACACGCCATACCTGCCATATCTTAGCTCCTCTAATTGTCACAGAGGAAATTGAGACAATGGCAGAATTTTAAAGGAAAAAAAACTTATCATTAGAAACCAGCTGGATGCTACATTGTGTCATATAGTATAATTTCATGAAATAACTGAGTTCTCTGATTAAACTTGTTTGTCTAAGGTACTCATAAATGATTCTCAACTTATTTCACGAGTAAATGAATGAATGGGAAAATGGTACGAATTGAAAGCACAATGCAAAAATACCAATGGTGTATATATATGTAATTTGAAGGTAGAGAAATATAAAATAAAGTTCTTTATTTTAGAAAAGTAATGTGCAATGTTACACACATTTATTTTGTAGAATAACTGGAAAGTATATACTTACTGTTCATTACTGTAATAAATGTTACATCTCTTTGGTTTTCAAAACAATTGGAACTTAGTGAAAGCTAGTCTAATAGGGAATACTTCACGGATGTGTTCAATGTAAATTAAGTCCGGTAAAATAAGAAGTCATTTTTCCATTACTGTTTTAGGCAGTAATGAAAAAAAAAAAAAAAAAAAAAAACCAACAATATTAACTATGTATAAATAGCAAGACATCTGAGTTCTACTTGTCTCGAAGCAGTTAATGAGGCCCGGGCTGTAATTGCTAGTATCAGGCCTAGAGGAGTCCTGATGAAACAGTGGAGAATAATTTAGCTGCTATGATGTTGAAGACTGTGTGTCAGTTTGGCTGGGCCATGATTCTTATTGTTTTGACAGTCCTACAAAGTTGTAATCATTTCACTATTGAGATCACATATGTGATCACCACCATGTTAGGATTTGATGTCACTAGCCAATGAGTTGAAAAGGAATCTCCTTGGGTGAGTGGCCAGCATTGAATCTAAACGGACATTCTGGCAACGCTCAGAGGTTTTTGTTTTCACTAGATCCTGTAGCTGTCTCCTGTTCATCTGGCCTCCAGTTCTTGTGTCTAGAGCTAGTAGCTTACCTGTGGTCTTGCCTGCTGACCTTGGGATTTGTAGCTCTTCTTAGCCTATGAGCAAAAGCCCTACTCTCTCACCTGCCAACCTTGGTTCACCAGCCCCTGAGACTGCAATCCTTTGGCCTGACCCACAAACTTGTGATGTTCCAGCCTCAACAACGACATGAGCCATTTCCTTGACATAAATCTCCCTCTGTGTGTGTGTGTTCATATATATACACACACATGTGTGTGTACATGCATATGTGTGTGTGTGTGTACACATATATGCATGTGTGTGTGTGTGTGTGTGAGCTTTACTGTTTTATTTATTTATTTTTTTTCTGGAGAATGCAGCCTAAGAAAGCTGCAAATCAAAAGATGGGCAATTCAATCTGCCAGCCACTCCCTGGAAACCCTAGAGCAGTTCTACAGTATGCTACAGAGTCATCATCAACTGGACAGCAATGCATTTAGGTTTGTTGTTGTTTACTAGGTCTAGGAAGAAAGTGTAGGTAAATTTCAGATGCTTCATTTCCTCTTGTGACTCATACTTTCTTGTGGACTAATAACTATGACTGAGAAAAGGCAAACACTGAATTTGAGGGGCTTGGCCACAAACTGAATTTTTACCCAATTCCAGGTGGTCTCAAATCAACTCAAAATTTTTTAATGAAAGAATTTCTCACCATTACTTCAGACAATTTAGATTATAACTATGTTTTTATCCATAGAAAAGTGATCATTTATCTGACTAAGCAAATATGAAGAACAATTTCTATGTAATGTTTCAGATGACTCATCATCTTCTTGGGCTGAAGAAGAGAAAAAAATCCACTCTTATTGAAGTTATAAGGGCTATAAATACAAATCAAATATATACACATATATCTATACACACAAGTTTATATAAATGTCCTTCGGAAGTCAATAAATTATTGGATAAGTTTTGAAAGTATACATTTTATTTTGAAAATAGAAGTAAACAAAATAAAATGGAAGTGTCCATGTATTTAAAAGCTAAAAGTTGAGTTTTTCCAAGAAGAGAGACTCAGCCTTTAGAAAGTGTAAGTTGGATATATTTTAAGGAAAAATTAATTTGAAGTCCATAATTGACAGACAGAAAAGTAGAGTAACCCAGCTATGACTGATATTAGGAGAATATCAGAAATAAACATACATTTTTTTAGTATATTAAGAGACTGGGAGCTAATACAACCTAAGAGAAAAAGAAGTAAGATCTCTGAGCAGACTGGAATATTAACAGAAGAACCTGTGATTTAAGAAACTTTTGAGAATCAGGATCAAATAACTTCATAAACTCCATTCATATTAAGAGACACTGGAAACAAACACAGAAGGATGATACCAAGGGTAACAGAAATATATGCAGATTTACAAGAAGATGACAAAGAAGAGCAGTATACATTTCTAAAGTAATTATTAAAAAAATCTTAGGTGACATAGATATTGCAGATGGAAATCTGGATAATGTATGTGCTTATGGAGCATTCTTAAGAAACCTTTAAAGTAAGAACTTGAAGAAATGTTAATCAAAGTTGAGACACAATAAAATGGAGTTAGAACAGTATTCTGCTTGAGGTATGGTACAGTAAGATTCAAAAAGTGATGATTTTTATGATAATAACCATAATCCGTTATAAAACAAATTACTTGAAAGCTTATGGGAGTAATAAAAGCAGGTAGATTTTACAGGTGAGTCTTACGTATGTTGACATAAGAGTCAAGCATGTTCTAAGTTCCCCACTTTTGAACTTAGATCCAAGAAACAACTCTCTTCATGATATAGCATGTTGCATTTGACAATACAGTAGATAAGTGGTATCCTTACTGACCTCAGGAAGGATAGCCTGGCCTAAGGACGGAACAGCTGCCAAAAATCAACGAGGCAATTCTGAAAAGCCCAGATGCAGAAAGGGAGACAGCACCCTGTGTAGACTGAAATCACAGACTACTGAACCACACATGAAGAAGGGAGACTAAAAGCGGCTTACAGATAAGGTTAAAAAAGCTAAACTGAGGTTTCAGCTTTCATCCATCAAAGACTGAGTTTAATGTTTAAGTCTGATCGAAGTAACTGCCTTATAAAACAAAAATGCCAACACCGTTACACCTTTTGAAGTAATATAATAAAATCCAGAGTTTGCAAAATATGACACACACGATGCTTGGGATACAATCCAAAAATCTATCAACACACAAGGATCAAAAAACAAAAGAAAAACAGAAGGCAAGCCAATATGAATCATCAGGATACTGAAGTCATCAGACAAACTTTAAAATTATAACTGATCTTATAACTTGACAATTTTTATGATTAAATTTATAATTTTATAATTATAATTATAATTATAATTAAACAATAATTCCATGAGGAAAAGGAAAACATGTTTTTAGTGAATAAAATGATATTTCAGACAGGAAGTAGACAATACAAAAAGCACCAAAGGAAAATTCAGAATCTCGAAAACACAATATCTAAAACAAACAAAAAAATACTGAATGAGGTTAATGAAGAAATAAACATGATTGTAGAAGACTCAATAAACTCAATGACAGTTTAAAATAATCCAATCTGAATAAAACACAAAAACTGATTTTACAAAAACAGCTTCAGGAAAGGCAGAGCTGAGGCAGAGATGTAGCCAGACACAGCCTGTGATCCCTTTAACAAAGATCCAAAAATGACTGAACAGATTATACAAGGCATTCTAGGAGTCCTGGACATCAGGGGGGAAGCTAAGAAATCAGACCAGGTGACAGGGAGGGCAGAGTGGGTCCCTAAGTAAATTACGTAGGCTGGACAGACTTGCCTCAGTAGAAATCTGTACCCCATAGAAGTATCCACTAGTTCCAGCATGGTGAACAAAGCAGCAGTGTTCACAGAGCATCTGTCTCATCTGAGCTTTGGACAGACCTGTCTACAGAATCACAGAAGACTTCCATTTGAAAATCAAAAGCTAAGTACTTACACATCTATGTACGTCTAAGACTTTTCTTTAGAGCAAACTTCTCTCTTTCCCCAGAGCTTCTGCCTCTCTGCACTGAGTAGGAGCCAGTTTCTGATGTTCTACCTGGGCCAGAAATGGGAATTCTTAGGCATGTCAGAAATGGGAACCCTTAGACAGGCCTTAAACTATACTTTGGGACTAGGAGAAGGCAATTTAACAAACAGAAAGTAAAAAAAAAGAAGGTCTGCTGGACCCCTAAACCAGAAAGTTAACAAACAGTCTTTTACCAAAGTGCAGATGGCTGTCAGCCCCTACCTTTCTCAGCATGTGCAGTCAGAAACCTGAACCTCCACTAATCACCCATGCCCAGCTAGAACCGTAGGAAAGAGCAGGCACCACATACTTGGTGGCTGAGTACCTGGGCTCCCAAGCTGAATACACACAAGTAAACTGACACCTGGACTCATGTACCTAGCAACATCTCTAACAACCTGGTGACAGGATGTTAGAAATTCTAAGCCTCTAAAAATCAAACTGTTTCACACAATCAGCCTATTTGAACACTTGAAAACAAAATAACATATACATTATGTAAACAAACACAATAAGCAAACACAAATAAATTACAAGAACATTCTAATGGATTGGAGACAACAGTCAATATCAAATCATCTAAAGAAGCAGACCATGATGGCTTCACAAAACTCTCAAAGCAAATAATTAGAAAAATTGCCAAAGAAGACTTCCTGGAATTTTCAGAGAATACAAAAGATTAATGTTTAGAGCTCTTCAAGAGATCAAGAAGGAAATCAGGCAAAGTGCAACAGAGCATAATGAAAAAATAAAAAGACTGCAAGAAACACTTAAGCAGAACAATCTAAAATTCAGGAGATTAACAATAATATTATAGAATTAGACAACTCAATCAAAAGTCAAAGGAGAAAAACTGAATAGAATGCAGAATTACTGAGACTGAAGATAAAGCAACTGACACCAGCATATCTGAAGAAAAATCAGATAAAATATTTTTTAAAAATGAAGAAACAGTAAGGGTTATGGAGGACTCTATCAAGAGGAATGTTTACAAATGATTAGAAAGCAAGAATGGGGAGATAACAGAAAATACAGAGAACTGTTGAAGATTTGTTGACAGATGAATTTCCTAATGTTACAAAAGCTGAGATGATACCTATCCAAGATGCTCACCGAACTCCACACAATGTAGATCCCCCAAAAAATCCACCACAGAGGACAAGTAAGGACACCATATACTGGTGAAAGGGTCAAAATATCAGGAGAACTTAATATGTTAAATATTTATGCACCCAGTGCACAAATGAACTGTAACAGCAATGAAAAGTGAAATAGATAGCTCCATAATATTAGTATGAGACTTCAATATACCACTTTCAATAAATACATGGAAGATCTAAAAGCCACAATCAACCACAGACATATACAGAATGCTCAGACATATACGGAACCTCACAGATATATACATAACACTCTGCCCAACAGCAAACAAGTGTACCTTTTTTCCAATGAACACAGAACATTCTCCAGAATAGACTACATATGAAGTCATAAAGCAATTCTTCACAAAATCCAAAGCACTGAAATATAATAAAAGCATCTTTTCAGACCATAAAGTCATAAAAGTTTAAACCAATAGGAAAAACAGGGGAAAAAAAATAAACACACTTTGCTCAAAAACTATTGGATTATAGAAGAAATCAAAAATGGAATAGAGACATTCACAGAAGCCAATGAGAGTGAAAGCATCATATCAGAACCTTTGGGACACATAAAAAATTGGGCAAAGAGGTCAATTCTAAGTAAATGAACACATGAGAGAAAGAGAAAGAAAGAAAGGGCCCCAATCCAAGCATTAACCCTGCAGTTCAAATAAGAAAAGTAAAGAGAGCATCAAAAGAACACTTTGGGCAACAGAAAGAAAGCAATTAATAAAAAAGTAGAGCATAACTAAATGAATTAGAGAATAGAAAAACAATTGAAAGCATTAACAAAACTAAAAGCTGATCATTTGAAAAGATCAATAAAATTGATAAACCATTGGTCAAAGTGACAAAGAAAAACAGGAGGGGAAACAAATACCCATATGAGAAATGCCAATGGTGATACTATAACAGATCCAAGAGAAATTAAAAAATTGTAACAGAATACTATGAAAACTCACATTGTTAACAAATTTGAAAACCTAGAGGAAATGGACAAATTTGTAGAGGCATACTGCCAACTTAAATTAACACAAATACAGGTAGAACAATTAAATAAACCAATAACAAAACAAAAGCTTAGAAAGGTAACTTAATGCCACTCCAAAATAAAATAAAAAATAATAAAAAACATGGCCCTGGTGGCTTAACTGAAGAATTCTATCCAACTTTCAGAGAGGAGTTAACACTATTTTTAGTATTTTGAAGCAAACAAAAGGATGCAACACTCCCAAACTCATTTTGTGAGGCCAGCACAACCCTGATTTTGAGACTATGTAAGGACACCACAAAGACGGAAAATTGCAGACCAATATCTCTCATGAATACAGATGTAAAAATCTTCAACAGCTACAGAAATAAGGGCTGTCACATGAACAGAGATATGCACACCAATGTTTATTGCAGCACAGTCAACAATAGGAAAGGATGGAATTAATCTAGGTGTCCATTAACACATGAATGGATAAACAAACTGTGGTACATACACAATGGAATACTATGCAATGATAAAGAACAAGGATAATTTCAGGAAGCATCTCATAACCTGATATCAGCTAGAAAACATTGTGCTGAGTGAAATTAGTCAGCTGTAAAAGGACAAATATTGTAGGAGGCTACTATTATAAGGACTTCGAAAATGACTAACTACAGAAGAAAAGACTCTTTGATGACTATGAGAGTTAGGAGGGAGGGAAATGATTGGTTGTAGATTAGACAGTCAACAGGAATTCGGTTAGGTGAAGAGTGTGACAGCACTCAAAAGGCAGGTCTGCATAAGTAGACTACACCATAAACTAAAAGATTTTCTAAACTAAACCCAACATTGCAAAGGATAGAGTAGCAGGGACAGGGGTCTGGGGACCCTGGTTTCAGGGACATCAGCAATTGGAATAACTAGTCTTTTGCTAAGAGAGTCTTCTGAACCATATATTGGTGAGTGATGTCTGGAGTCTTAAAAGCCAGCAAGCCACCATCTGAGGAACATCAATTAGTCCCAATCCACCTGGAATAGATGACCAAGACCATCAAAGACATGAGGAAAAATAAGCCCAGGAGACAGAGAGACTCATGTGATTTGGAGATTACATGAACATGAAACCAGAAGAACCAGATGGTGCCTCGCCACCACCAAAGACAGTCTTAATAAGGGACAGAATGTAGAGTTCCTGATGTAACACAAGAGAAAGAGGTGTGCAGATCAAGAATTCTACTAAAAGACTAGAATTGATAGTCTGAAAACCTGGAGGATCCCCCGGAAACATGCCCCCTAGCCTTGCTGCTGTGCTAGACCTGAAACCAGCACTGAGGTGAACACTTCAGACTAAGAATGGATTGGACTTGGGGACACAGAGTGAACATGTGATGTGTGTACTTTATGGTTTTACACATTTATAGTAGCCTGCCCTACTTGTTTCTTCCCAGAATGAAGAGGAGAGGGTGGAAATGAGGGCACTGATGTACACTGAGAGGATACTAGCAGTAAAGGGCAAAAAGAAAGAGTGTACTGTCACAGGGGGGCAAGAGCAGGTAGAGCTGTAGAGAAGATGGGCATGAAAAATTGACTTGGATTGTATGCTTTCACTTAATCATAACAAAAAAAATCTTCAACAAAATTCTAGCCAAGAGAATTCAACAAAATACCAAAATGATACTAATTTTCCATGATCAAGTAAGAGTCATACCAGGAATACAGGGATGGTTCAACGTTAGAAAACAGTCAGTGTAATCAAACAGAAACAAAACACATGCCCACTTCATTTTGTCAACTGATGCAGAAAAGGCATTTGACAGAGTCCAACACCCATTCATGTTGAAAACACTCAGTAAAACAGGAACAGAAGTGAAAATCCTCACATAATTCCTCAACATAATAAAAGGAATGTATGCAAAGCAAACAGCTAACATCATCCTAAATGGACACACTGTGATAGCATTCCCTTTGAGAACAGAAACTAGGCAAGGATGCCCTCTGTCACCATTTCTATTCAACTCTGTGCTGGAGATTGCAGCCAGAGCCATCAGGCTAGTAAAGCAAATTAAGGGCACCCCAACTGGTAAGGAAGTAGCAAAATTATCTCTACTCACAGATGGTATGATCCTATACACTGAAAACCTAAAGGATCCACAATATATACACATATATATTGTATATGTGTATGTGTGTATACATATATGTATATACTGGAACTAATTGGAGATTTCAACCAAGGGTCAGAATACAAGATAAATGTATACAAAAAATCAGGTGGATGCCCCTATACCAACTAAGAGAATGTCAAAAAATAAATTATCTAATCAAAACTATTTGTAATAGCCCCCAGGAAGATAAAATACTTAGGAATAAATCTAACTAGAGATATGAAAGTCCTATACAAAGAAAACTTAGAGATACTACTTCAGGAACTAAAAGAGACCTACAGAAGTGGAGAGACCTACCTTGCTCATGGACGGAGGACTCAACATTCTATAAATGCCTATTCTACCCAAAATGATCTATTGATAAAATGAAATCCTAACCCAAATTCCAAGGGCATTTTTTGATGAGATGGAGAAATGAATTACCAAATTCCTATGTAAAGAGAAGAAACCCCAGATAAGTAAAGTAATAGTGAAGAAGAAGAAAGTAGGAGGAGTCATACTACCCTACTTTAGAACCTTTTACACTGCTACAGTGGTCAAAACAGGAAGGTACTGGTACAACAACAGACACACACAGCAATGGAACAGAACTGAGAATCTGCACATAAAATCATCCACCTTGTGTGCAGCTGATATTTGACAAAGGCCCTAACTCAGTTAACTGGAGAAAATACAATCTGTTTAACAAATGGTGTTGGCATGAGTGGATATCCATGTGCCAAAAAAAAAGAAACAAGACCCATATCTCACACCATGCACAAAAAACAACTCAAAATGGATCAAAGACCTAAATACCAAATCTAAAACTATAAAGAATATTAAAGACAAATAGTGAAAACAGTGAGAGCTCTAATACATGGCACAAGCAGATTACAAAACGCACAAACACCAGACGTGAAAACAGGTAGGAAGAAACTCATAAAAATCAAACATTTGTGCTCTTACAAAGACCCCAGCAAAAGAGTAAAAACACAACTTTATAGATTAGGGAAAAAAAAAATGACTACTACAAATGTGATCAGCATCTAATATCTATAATCTGCAAGATACTGCAAAATCTCAACAACAAAAAGACAAATAATCCAATCAGAAAATGGGCAAGGGATATCAACAGATATTTACCAAAGAAGACATTCAAGCAGCTAACAGATACATGAGAAAATCCTTGCAATCCTTAGCCTTAAGAGAAATACAAGTTAGAACTATGAGATACTGTCTCACCTCAACGAGGCTCACTTTAATTCAAAAAGCACAAAACAGTAAACGTTGTGGAGAGGCTATAGAGATATTAGAACACTTCTACACTGCTGGTGGGAACATAAAATGATAAAACCACTTTGGAAATGTATCTGTCATTTCCTTAAAAAGCTAGAAATATGAATACCATATGATCCGGCAATCCTACTTGTTAGAATATATTCTAGAGAAATAAGAGTGGCCACACAGATATACGTACACCAATGTTCATTGCAGCACTGGTCACAACAGCAAAAAGGTGGAATCAACCTAGGTGTTCTAAGAGGGAAGAATAGATGAACTGTGGTGTATTCACACAGTTGAATACTACACAATGATAAAGAACAATGATGAATTTGAGAAGCACTGCATAAAATGAAATAACCCAGAGGAAATTATTCTGAATGAAATCAGTCAATTGCAAAAGGACAAATACTGTATGGCACCACTGTTATAAGGACTCAAGAAGTAGTTTAAACAAAGAAAAAAATACTTTTATGGCAATGAGGGGGAATGTGAGGGTGACAAGTATTTACTAATTAGATAATTGGAAAGAACTATTTTAGGTGAAGGGAGGGAACACATAGCAAAGAAGAGGTCAGCACAAATGGATTAAATCTGAATTTAAGAAGCAATCTAAACAAAACCAAACACCTCCAGGGATACAGTAACAAGGACAGGGGTCTGGAGATCATGGCATTGTGGAGTATCTTGGTCAACCGGCATAAAGTTTTTCAAGCAAGTGTTCTGCATCCAACTTTGGTGAGTGGTATCTGGGATCTTAAAAGCTAGCAAGAGCCCATCTAATAAACATTAACTGCTCTCAACCCACCTGGAGCAAAGGAGAGAGAAGAGCATAATGATAAGAGGTAAGCTCGAGCTCAAGAGACAGAAAGGGCAAATTACAATACATACTCCACCAACTTGAGTCCAGAAGAACTAGATGGTGTCTAGCTACCACCAAAGATTGTCCTTCTGTAGAACTCAACAAAGAGTTCCTGAGGGAGTGGAAGAAATGTGGGACACAGAGCTTGAAATCTAGTAAAAATACCAGACTTGATGTTCTGATAGACTGGAGGGTCTCTGGAAGACATGACCCCCAAATTCTCTGTTAACCCTGAACTGAATCCATTCTGAAAGCCAACTCTTCACACAAAGACCTAAAATGATACTGGTAAAGAGTGTGTTTCTTGGCTTGGGCACATAAACAGCAGACTAACTAGACAGCTCTTGCTCAGAGGTGAGAAGGGGCATTGGAGGGGTACAGGAGCTGGTCAAGCCAATGCCAAGTGTCAAAGGAACATGAAAAATATGTGTTGGAGGGGAGGAGTTCACTGCCACAGTGTAGGGAGAGCACCTAGGGTCACAAGACAAACTATGTTAGGTTTCTGTATGAGAAACTGACTGCAATCGTACTTTCGCTTAAACACAATAAATAAATAAATTAAAAAAACAGCATGCAACAGCATGTAATTAGTTTCAGAATGAGAAGATAGACAGGACTAATTGAATTATTGAATATTTAAATAAAAAAGAACATCAAGTCTTATTTTCCACCATACATAAAAATCAACTCAAAATGTATTATGACCCTACAAATCTGTTGCTGTCAAGTCAATTCCAACTCATAAAAACCTTATACAACAGAGTAGAACTGCTCCGTATATACAGTTTCCAAGGAGTGCCTGCTGTATTCAAACTGCTGAGCTTTTGGTTAGCAACTGCACACTTAACTACTACACTTATAACTCCATTATAACCCTACGGTAATTATAATCCAAGCCAGGAATGGATTAGGTATTGATGCTACAGGAAAATTATCTCCTAAAATACATCATCTCCTTCAGTTCAGAAAGATTAAGCTGCTTGTTATTTGCTAAAACAGTGAATGTTTTTTGTAGATGCAGGATTTACGTTTACTTTCCTCACAAGAGAGACTCTAGATAACACAATTTATAGAAATGCTAGAAAAACATACATAAAATACAAAAATCCGAGGTGAGATGAAAGTAATGTAGCCATCTAAATCTAATATTTAAAATGGCTGTGAAATGTCATAGTAAGAGGCAATGGAAACAGTCACTGAAAGAGTTAACCTATAGTTAATGGTGGCTTTTATATCACTAGATCCCAAAGAAAGAATACAGTGCCATAAATGTAGGTTCAAAGGGAAATGTAAATTGAGAGGTTCTTAATGTCCCAGATAACTGTAAAAAACTCTTGTATTATTTCTGAAAATTGAGGCTGCCATCACTGACAATTTTTTTGCAAGATAATGTTATATCCAAAGCAGTTCTTTAAGAAGTGTCCTTCAGAGCTGATAACTTCAAAAGATCAAATTCCAAATTAAAACTCCAAATTGAGTTCAAGTTCACTAGTCTTAAGAGGGATAACTGCAGATACTGTCCAGCATGCTAATAAAGTTAAAACTAAGAATTTCCTCTTCTAACTTCTTCCCCACATATCATTTGCTTTCTGTTATGTTCTTTGGAAACTTTAGTGTGTTTCCCTGGGAACGTATTGGATAAATGCTTTATGGATTAGAGTAGGGATTCACTTTTATTCCATATTTGATGGGCATGAGACCACTGCTCTTATAATCCTTGTCTCCCGTTAATCTTCAAGATTTTTAAAAACTGAAGCATATGAGAGTACTTAACGCATTTATTTGAGAGAACAAATGGCTATCTTCATAGGAATTTAAATCTATGCAGATACTGAAAATTCATCTTTCCTAAACTTGAACAGAGTAAGTGATTGGGTAGAATAATTTAATGACTCTTTCAAATCACAGTGAAAGTACTAAGATCTAGAATTTGGGGGAGGGGGGTTCGGAGGTTGACATTTCTTAATATTAATTTTCTTAGTCATATAGTGCTGCTTACAGAAATACCACAAGTGGGTGGTTTTTAAAAAGAGAAATTTAATCTCTCATAGTCTAGAAGGCTAGAAGTTCAAATTTAAGGTATCAGCTCCAATGGAAGTCTTTCTCTGTCACCTCTGAAGAAAGATCCTTGTCACCAATCTCTACCTGAACTAGGAATTTCGCAGTACAGAACCTCAGATCCAAAGGACATGTGCTGCTCCTCCAGCTGCCTTCTTGGTTGTATGATGTGTCCCCAAGGCCCCTGGCTCCTTCTTTTATATTTCAAGAGACTGATTTAAAACAATCTGGTCTTTTAAATTGAGTTCAGCCTCATTAACATAACTACCTCTAACCCTGCCTTGTTACTAGAGGTAGGATTTACAATTTATGGGAAAAATCACATCAGATGATAAAATGGTGAACACTCACACAATATTGGAAATTATGGAATAGCCAATTAAATTTTCAAGAAAGTTATATGTTTATTTTAATATTTTTCCTGAAAATGTGACTAAAGTGAATGTGACTATATTAAACTTTGATATGTTTTTCAAATTTTATTATTATCTATCTTTTTCTTAATTGAACTTCATGGCAGATCTCTAGATGGTCTATCTGGGACACTGTGACTGGACATATTAGGGATGGAAAATAGAACGGTGATTGGTTTTCAGCCTTAAAAAAAAGTGTTGACTTGGAATTAATTAATACAGTATTCAAATTCATTTTAGAAGCTTCTGGGAGAAAAAAAAATCATAGCTTCTCAGCATTGATTCCAAAAAGATCCACAAAGAAGCAGTTGAGAAAAGGAATCCAATAGTTCTGCCAGACAGCAATCTAAATCTCCAAGAGGCATATAAACGTCCCCAGTTGAATACAGATTTAATAGCTGGGAAGTGATACTGTTGAGAATGCTTCTTTTCCAATTCTCAGGTTTATTGTCTTGCTTTATTTTTAAACTTCAGAGAGAAATTATGCCTAACCAAAATCTTCCTCCCTCTTTGTCTTGAGAGCTAGCTGTCCACACAAAATGTGTTGTGATCTGCACTTTCATATAATTATATTTTTAGCAGCAACACCTTAGGAGATAAGTGAAGTCTATATAGGTCAAATTCTGTGTTAATATAGTAATTATATCTGATTCAATAAAGGATAGCTTATTTACCGATGTATAAAATATAATCTCTAAGGTTTTTTAATTAATAAAAGTGGAACTTTACTTTTTCTCTGCTTGAATTTTAATTTTTAATTGTTGTATAATTTAAGTAAGAAATAGAGATATTTGTATATTGGCTTTTACAAATCCCTACTAAAACCTACTCAAAGCAATTTTGTTATCATCCTTCCAGAAATAATTGGATCCTCTTTTTCCTTTCTCTTTCTCTTCCTCTTTCTTTCTCTCTCTGTCTCACACACACACATGCACACCCACATGGTAGACATACATAGATGTGATTTTATATAACAGCATCATAAAATATACATAGTTTTAATTTGAATTTTACCATTAATTGTACTACAATGAAACAGATTATTGCATCTTTTTAAATAATGGTATAACATCCCACTGTTAAGTTCTAATTTAATTTAGAAAACTAATTGCCTAGTTCAGTTATCATTAAAGCCATTTGAAAACCTTTCCAATTTTTGATTGTCCAAACATATGCTATGATTGCACTTCCTGGGTTGTTCCGTGGTTAGGGCGTATGGTTAGTTTGGGACAATGAGTTGAAAATAAATATGATATGTGGCTCTTTCAGTTCAAGGCCCTCTGATAATCTCTCTCTGACAAAAAGGACTGGAAACATAGTAATGGATTATATGCTGAGCAAGTTATAAGGGTCCAGTCAAACAGAGATTCTCCTGGCATTCAGCAGACATGTAGCAGGAATGTGCAATAGGATTTGTTGCTTTAAGTCACTGACATTAATACAAAACAGGAACTAGATACTTTTATACCACAGTACAATTTTGGCTGTTCTAATTTTCAAAAATACATGTACACCAATGTTTTGGGCAGCGCTATTCAGAATAACCAAAAGATAGTAATCAGTGCCCATCAACAGAGGAATGCTAATACAAACACTAATATCTCATGGAATTTGTTTTCTTGGTTCAGAGGTTTAGGGTAATTTTGTTATGACACATGCAATATAATTGGTTAAATAATATGTTTAAAGATTCTGCTTTACTTTATAGTTAATTCTATAGTGCTTGCAATCTTAAAAGCCTGCAATCATCCACCCAAGGCCCAAGCATTGGTTTCTGTTAACCTGGATCAACAGAGGAAGAAGGTGAGTCAACATTAGAAGGTGGATATGAAAAGTGTGGCTAATTTCCTCCAGAAATAACTTCCTCCTTTGCCATGAGACCAGAAAAACTGAATGATACCCAGCTACCATTACTGAACATTTTGAGCAACGATTCCATAAGACACCTAACGAAAAGAGGGAAACTGAAAAATAAAACTTCTAATTCTCATGGACTGCCTGTAGCAAAGGGTTGATTAACCCCTAAAATACCACCCTGAAATAGCCTTTAAACTTTAAATACAAAATATCCCCTTAATTCTTCTTTAGACCAAACAGTAATGTAAGCAGTACACAAGATCTGTCTTGATCCTCATACTCTTTTTAAGCAACTATCTACACGAGATTAAATTGACAAGAGCAACTTGAATATGACAGAAACCTCAGGCAACAGTGAGTTTATGAGAGAGCAGCACCAGCTCAGAAAAGGAGAGTGAGACTTGTTACACAACTCCAATAATATAATCAATGACAATGAATTGTACCTGTGGAAATTGTTAAATTGGTGCTTGTTCTGCTTGTATATTCTCAATTAATATATAATTCTTTATTAAATAAAACAAAAAAAAAAAAGAATGGTGTTAGAAGCATACCAGTTGTGCTAGGTTGGCTGATACCAGAGTGCTGCTTCCAACGTCAGTTTTTAACCCTGACTGCATTAATTCTTGTCTCGAACAATTAGACCTAGTGTATTGCTTCAGTAACCAGTCCATAAAATATCATGGCTCACTTTATGATTCTTTGATGCCTAGAAATTTTGAAAGAGCATATAAATATTATTTAGTTAGAACTCTTCCTGGGGACTCTTCTTTTCTGTCTTCACACTTTCTCCCTAAGTGATGCTAACTATTTTTACAAGTTTAAATTGCGTCTATATACTATATCCGAAGCCAAGATCTTTCCACTCAGCTCCTGAAATATATCGAGCACTTCCGTTGATCAATATCCTTGCACATACTGTGTCTTCCTGAAATGATACATCTACTGCCGCCTTCACCACTCCCATGCCACCCACCATCACCATCTCATTTTACATTTGTTCTCTTTTCATTCTTTAGGATTCATTTTTACCACTTAAAAAAAAATAGATACATTCATTGCATTCTCTTCTTAATGAAACAGTTTTATCATTCTTAGCACTTATCATCAAAATTTTCAAAGTTACTTTTGGAATACTTTCGTATATTTCACAGTACATATGGGTAAGAACTATCACTATCCTAATCACTCATAAACTCTAAAAATATACACAACTTGACAATAAAAATGGAGCAGCCAGACTGATTTTGCAAATATTACAAATACAACATAAAATAGATGACACTTAAAAATGAACTGAGTAGAACATTTGCATTAAAAGTAAAAAAAAAAAAAATTAGGCAGGCGTAAGATAATAATTAGACACTTATTGTGATCTCTCTAACAACAAAGACCCCCAGCATAAAATAGATTTTATATGATATTCTGGGAGCCCTGAATGTCAAAACCAAACCCACCACCACTGAGTTGGTTCCAACTCATAGTAACAGAGTGGAACTGCCCCATAGAGCTTCCAAGGAGCACCTGGTGGATTTGAATTTGCAGTCTCTTGGTTAGCAGCCATAGAACATAACTACTGTCACCAGGGCTTCCAAATATAAATGGGAGAGGTTGCAACTGGACTGAGACAGGGAAGGGAGTACCTAGGACTGGCCAGACCTGAAACAACAGGAATCAGCACCCAGCGGGCAGATGTTCATCGCTGACAGTGGTAAGCAGGGCAGGGCATTTAGAAAGCATCCACCTCAATGGAAGAGATGGAGCAGTGGAGGGTTCACTCTCCCCTTGAGAATCAGTGAAAAACAACATTTGAATATTGAAGCTAAGTGGCTTGTGTCTAACCTACTCAAGACCTAAAATTTTGGTTTGAGATAACCTGTTTCTCTTTTCCAGCTCAGCCACCAATCTTATCTGCACTGTGCCCAACTCCAGAGACTGATGCATTCATTACCTGGGACATAAGTAGGACTCCTTGGGCATATCCTGAGACATTCTCCTAGACTTGGAGAGAGAACCATTTAACAGAAGAAGAAATGTAATAATAATAATCTTCTGGGTTATAATAATACAATATTATTATAATAATAATCTTCCAAGAACTCAGGACAGAAAGAGTTCCTTTGCTAGGAGCAGGCACAAGGGCACCTTCTTTACAGACACTCACAGACAGCTGTCAGCCCTTTGCCTTTCTCAGCACATACAGTCAAATATCTATGCCTTTACCAATCACCCCGGCCATGTAGGACTGTAGGGGAGAGCCTGATCCACACACTTGGTATCCAACACCTAGGCAGATGAGATGAATGCTACAAGAAAATTAAATGGAACTTGAACTTACATGTAGGAACCATGTAGGCAAGAAGGAAATGGGATGACTTATACAAAACCTTGAAGGAAGTTGCCAGCAAAACTCTCTCACATATGATGGTGGAATTTGAACATTCACAGATGAACAGGAATAAAAGGAACTTACCAAAAATGAAACTAAAATTACAAGAAATATGAAAGGGAGTCCTTCTGTTAGAAATTCAGAAACATAAGAAAACAATTCAAGACTAGAATGCAGGACAAAGCTACCAGATATCAACTGACATAGGGAAATCACAGAAATAAAAGAAAAACACTGAAAATAGGGAAGCAGAGATGTCAGTATGTAAAAGATGACAACATTATAACAAAGAAGAGGGAGGAACTAAAAGAATATATACAGTCATAGATCTTACATATGGGGAGCAAGTCAAAGTGATACAAAAAATAAAAGACTGATTTAAATTTATAAAAGTAGAGGTAAATATTGAGATAACCACAAATAAAATTAGCAAGCCTGTAGAACCAAATTAAAAACAAGTAAAATATGAAGTCTCGGCGAATACAAAACCAACCATAATGATAAAGATGAAAACACTAAAGAAAAGTGACTCAGCACAGAAAATTAAGTGGAACACAGAAACAGTCAACAACACACAAAAAGGGCATTAAATCGCAGCACTAAACAGATAGAAAGCATTAATTACACTGAATGTAAATGGATTAAGTACATCAATAAAGAGACAGAGAGTGTTAGAATGGATAAAATCACTTTCTGCCTATGTTGCCCGAAATGACTTATGTTAGACTTCAAGACACAAACAAGCTAAAACTCAAGACTGGGGGAAAAAAATGTATCAAGCAAACAATATTAGATAAAAGAACAGAAGCGTCAATATCAACTTCTCATAAAATAGACTTTAAAGTAAAATCCACTAAAATGGATGAGGAAGAACACTGTATACAAATGTTAAATCTTCATAGACCCAATGATAGGACTCCTAAAAACATGAATTCTACCAGCACTGAAAAGAGAAGCAGCTGTACAATAATAGTATGAGACTTCAACACACCATTTTTGGTGAATGACAGAACATCCAGAAAGAAGCTCAATGGACACATGGAAGATGTAAATGCCACAATCAACCAACGTGACTTCATAGACATGTACACAACACTCCAATCAAAAGTATCCAAGTATATTCTATTTTTCCATGCACATGGAACATTTTCCAGAATAGAGCACACATTAGACCATAAGGCGAGGCTTACAAAATCCAAAGCATCGAAATGTTGCGAAGCATCCTTACAAACCATAAAGCTATAAAAGCAGAAATAAACAATCAAACACATAGAAACTGAACAACAAATTACTGGGTAATAGAAGAACTCAAAGACAGAACAAAGCAATTCACAGAATTAAATGAGAATGAAATCACTTCCTGCCAAAATCTTTTGAACAAAGCAAAAGGAATACTCAGAGATCAATTTATTTCTGTAAGTTTACACATCCCAAAAGAAGAAAGTTCCCAATCAAAATGTTAACCCTACAACTCAAACAAGTAGAAAGAGAGCAGCAAAAGCATACCTCAAGCACTAGAAGAAAGCAAACACTAAAAATTAGAGCACAACTAAATGAATTAGAGAATAGAAAAATGATCGAAAGAGTTAACGAGACCAAAATACAGTTATTTGAAAAGATCAACAAAATCAATAAATCAAATTTCGAAAGAAAAACAGGAGATGAAACACATAAACTGAGTAACATATTAGATAGTCAACTTGACAACAGACCCAAAGGAAATTTAAAAATTTGTAACAGAATATTATGAAACAATATATTGTAACAAATTTGAAAATCTACTAGAAATACACAAATTTATAGAAACACTACCTACCTATACTACAAAAATCTAACTAGAACTAAATAAACTCATAACAAAAGAAGACATTGAAAAAACTCCTTCACAAAAAAAATTCTGGCCCTGATGGCTTCACTGAAGAATTCTACCAAATGCTCAGAGAAGAGTTAATATCAATATTACCAACAGTACTTCAGAACATAGAAAAAGATGGAATATTCCCAAACTCATTCACTGAAGCCAGCAAATTCTTGATACCAAAATCATTAGAGAAATCCAAATCAAAAGTACAAGCAAATACCATCTCACCCCAACATGACTGTCATTAATCCCAAATCACAAAATAATAAGTATTGGAGAGGCTGTTCAAGACTGGAAAACTTACACAATGCTGGAGGGAATCTGAATCAGTATGATCACTTTGGGAATTGATTTAGTGCTATCTTAAAATAACTAGAAACAAGAATACCATGCAATCCAGCAATCCTACTTCTTGGTATGTAGAAAAATAACAGCTGCCACACAAATAGATACACATACACCAGTGTTCATCACAGCACTCTTCACAATAGGAAAAACATGGAATCAACCAATCTGTCCATCAATGATGAATGGATAAACAAACTGTGATATATTCCCACATTGGAATATTACACAATGATAAGGAACAATAATGAACCTGGGAAGTATCTCACAACATAGGGTAATCTGGAAGATTTTTACATGGCATGAAATGAGTCCATCTCAAAAGGACAAATGTTGTTGCTTTTGTACTGTCCCACGCCCACAATCATTTTTATGCTTAAGCCAATCATTACAGCTGCTGTGCCCATCCATCTTTTTCAGGGTCTTCCTCAATTTCACTGACTCTCCATTCTACCAAGCATGATATCCTTCTCCAGGAATAGATCCCTCCTGACAACATGTTCAAAGTATGTGAGACACAGTCTCTCCATCCTTGCTTCCAAGGAGCACTCTGGTTTTACTTCTAGAACAGATCTGTTTGTTCTTTTGGCAGTCCATGGAACATTCAGTTCATGGTGTATTGTGCGCATGGGGAGAAATGTTTATGTGTCTTAAAATAAAATGTTCTGGAAGAATACATAGGGAGTCAATGAAGGTCACTAGAAAATTAGAAAATAGGTACCCAGTGAGGATTCTTCCTGTGTCTTTCTTATACACATTTATTTAATTACCTCTCTTTAGAAGGTAAGGCGCCCTCTTGGCACACAGTTTAAAGCAATTTAAAAAAAATAAGAAGTACCAAACACAGATGTCTCATTCATGTCATTAGCCATCCTTAATATTAACCACTAGAAACTATCCCACCACACTCAACAATGTAATAGAAATAAGATGTTAATACATCTATAGAAATACGCCAAATCTTATTACCTAATCAAAAGTTTTAAAATGTGTGTGTGCATGTGTACACGATTTCCCATCAAATCAAACACTCCTCCCAACTCCTGCCCAGAATATTGCAGCTTTTTTCCCTTGTTTATGTGTGAAAAGTGTCCGGAGAGAAGATAATGAGAGGTGGAATACTAAGGAAATTGTGCATTTAAGTGATGAGGGCAGGAAAATATTTCAGGCAGGAGACTGAGAATAATTTATTTAGGGTTTTGAGAGACCATTAGAAGAGACAGTAACGACAGAGTAGAAAATTTTCACGGAAAAAGAAGGCCACAGGGGAAAATTCATCAAAATTACAAATAATTCCAGAAAGCTTTAATTTTAATAACCAAAATATCAGTATATGAAAGTAGGGCTCTTATGAGACAGGGTCTAAGTGGAACATGAAAAAGTGTACTAATCTCTTTTAAGAAGCCTGACTTGGTAGAGGAGTGACTAAGGGCAGCAGCTGAAAAAGGCTCAAAATCAACAGAGATACTGTCACTGTTGTTACTGATACTGTTTAAATGATGGGAAGGATCTAAGCTTACAAAAAATCAAAGGCTAAGTACCAGGTGTGTGTGTGAGAGAGAGAGAGACACAGAGAAATTTGAAGAGATAAGAAAAGGAATATTTGATGAAATTATGTAAGTTGATAAATTCTACAATGTATAAAATTCTATTACCTGAGATTATAGAATGGAACACAAACAACGGGGGTGAACCTATGAGGACTGACAGTTAAGTTCACAAATTTGTCCTAGAGAAAGTGCTACCTACTTCACTACTGAATATCACTATGGTAACCTTCAAAATACTCCCCTTGGGAAGCTATGTATGAAGACAGTGCCTAGTCAACCCTTCAAAGCAATTTTAGAACTCTATTTCTGGAATGGCCATCAGAGCTGTCATTGTATTACCCTTGATGTACTGAATGCCATCAGAATGTCTTCCTTTGAATATTTCCTTTATCTTCAGGTGAAAAAAAGTCATTGAGGGCCAAATCAGGTGAGTAGGGAGGGTGTCCCACCACAGTTATTTGTTTACTGGCTAAAAACTCACTCACAGACAACTATACATTTAAGTTCGCAAATTTCCTACCATGCCACCATGTGCAACAGCCATTTCAGAGAGAGTTCAAAAATTGTTTCAAGGGTAGACTAGACGCTGGCATTGATGCATAGCTTCCCAAGAGGAATACTTTGAAGATGACCATAGCGATATTCAGCAATGAGATATGTAGCACTTAGAACAACAGTTCTCTGACTTGTCAGGCCTTGTGGAATAGACCTTCCTCTTCTACTCTGACTGGAAGAAATAAAGTTCTTATTGATATACCTACTCTATCATCAAAGTTATCTCATCCATGAACTTGTCCTAGTTTATGGTAGTAAATTCAATCTTATTAAAGTATTTAGATTAGTGCCTTGAAAATATTAAATGTCAAATAAATGTGAATTCTCTTACCTATTTTTCTCTCATAGCACTTTCTGTATTTGCTACTTTCCTTAATTAACTATTGACCATTTATAACACCTCCCACAACAATTTACAATATCTGAAGACTAGGGACTATATTTGATCATCGCTGTCTCCATATAAACTCTGTACCACATAACTAATCAGTAAATATTTGTAGAATCTGGAATCTGTAGCTTTGGGAACCTAGTAAGTACACATTAAACAGAATTTAGGAGAATCATGATAATGGTATTTATGTTATTAAGCAATATACTTGTTTCCCTTAAAAATCTATAAAACTAATGTTTAATTTCAAAGAACAGCAATGTGAGAACATGTGATTTTTTTTCAACAACGTTTGTAGTACACGGCCTCCTGGTTTGGTTTAGTACATATTCCATCACTAATGCCCTGAATTCCTCCCTGAGATTTTGCACACTACTTTGCAGACTAAACACTTTCTTGCATGTCTTTTTGCAACAGGACATGCATTTCTGTACTGAATGACCATTTTATCTAACATTACATAAACTTCATTATAGGTCAGCCATTTTACAATATTATCATACATTCCTAACAGAATATTACCTTCCCATTGAAATAATCATTCTATACACAGGCTAGTAAATGTTTAAAAATGCAAACTTACTGAAACATATCTAGACATTATTTTTAAAAATGATCACATATAAAGCAGATTTTTTTTTCACATTCATATTCCAAGTACATGTGAACTAGTTATTCCAAATATTTTTGATAGAATTAATTTTAGGAGAAATATTTCATAAATCTACTTTTGTTAATCTATAATTATTAAATCTTTCTTTCTTTGGAAGATGTATTATAGTCCTTAGAATAACAGAACAGAACACATACTAATTTTAAGGCATCACTAGATTTAAAGATCAGTATAGTCATATTCTCTACAACCTCAGCTGTGTAGTTACACTTTGACATGCAAAATGTTTCTCAGTAAATCTAAATTATGAGAAAATTAAATAGTGCAAAATCACACATTTTTATTTTTTCTCAGTAAACAGTATTTTATGCATTGATGAAATAACGAAGTCTGCAACATTTCTGAGATCACATTTTGAGTCAAAAGACGTTCATATATTTGCTACAGATTGGAAATAGTAAATGTAAAACTTTTCAACCCAAATCTCTGACACAGGACTACTCATGGAAAGAAACTGCCTCAGGTGGAAAGCATCCATCTTCTAGGCACTCTTTCACAAGCAGAATCCAGTGGGCGAAACTTAGTGAGACTATGAGGTCTGCAAAAATAGAGTAGGAGTATTTAAGTATACTATCCCCAAAGGTAATACCTCATTTTTGGTAAATTTACTCTCCTTAAGCATTCATCACCATCTATGATGTGCAGAAGAAAATATGCAGAAACTTATATTACTGAAAAAAACACTACATGATCAATAAATTGACAAATCTTTATATAGAAAAGGCTTGGCTTCCAACCAGTGTATTAATCAGATTTTGTCAAGTTATGCAATATAGGAAAAGAGGTTCTGAAAATTTAGCATGTGTCATAATCACTCGAGAGCCTTACTAAAAGAGAGTGATACTCCTTACTCTCTGATTATATAATTCTGTGAGTTTGGCAGTAGCATTTGCATTTTTCACTAGGACCCAAGTAATGGTGACACAGCTGACCCAGGGTCTGCAATTAGAGAATTAGTTTTACTTTACAAAAAATTACATGACTGTTGGGAGGATGAGACATGTATGGAGCAGAGAGGAATAGTATGCTGTCACCGGACAGGGAGAGCAGTGGAAGCTGCATATAGGTGGGCATGTAAATTTATATGGGAATGTACATTTTCACTCAATCATATCAAATAAAAAAATAAAAATAAAAAAGTACATGATTTCAATGGATTACAGCAACAAACAGCCATTTCACACTCATTTACATGCTAGGTATTGGCTCTACTCCTTGGAGGGTCAGATTCAGGTCTATTCTACCAGTTTTGTCATTATGCTACTCAAGATGAGTAGCCATCAAAATGGCCAGCCCCTATTAACATACGCTGCACTCAAGGCAGAGGGCAGAAACACAAGCTAGCTCAAGGACACCACAGAATCTCATTTAAAGACTGCTCAGTACAGCCAAAATAGCATCTCATGATTTGGTGTAAGCATTTTCCATCACGAAACCAAGAGTTAATGCCGACTGAGTTGAGCATGTTTGCCCCCTGGGGAGCGAGATCAAGTCACACAACAATGGACAGGCATATGTAAACCCTTTGCACATAATTAAACAGTATCTTTTTTAGGTCTGGGTTCTTTACAGAAGCAGTGAAACCATACACACACACACACACAGAGAGAGAGAGAGAAAGAGAGAGAATTATCACAAGGAAATGTCTTAAGCAGTTTTAGAGGATGGCAAGTCCTAACTCTACAGAGCTACAGGCATCATGCTAGAGGCTTCTCCTTATTCATGTAGCTGCGCAGGCTCATGAATCCCAAGTTGGCAGGTAAGATAACAGGCTGCTGGCTCACAAGCTGCAGAGGGTGACAAATTCAAAGATCAGCGGATAATATGACAAGCTACTGGCTCAAGACCCAAGAACCAGAGGTCAGATGACAATGAGCCAGACACAGGATCCAGAGCAAGCAAAAGTCAACGGCTCTCCCAGAAAATCCATTCACTGAATTCAGTCCAAACTCTCTAGGAAACTCCCCTTAAAACTGACTGACTGATTGTATCATAACCAAAACCAACACAGACCCAGTGCCATCAAGGCGATTCTGACTCATAGCGAGCCTATATGACAGAGAAGAACTGCTCCATAGAGTTTCCAAGAAGCACCCGGCAGATTTGATCTGCCAATACTCTGGTTAGCAGATGTAGCACTTTACTATGCCACCAGGGTTTCTGGTCACATCATAGATGTCATTATATAATACTACAAAATGGAGGATAGCTACATCATTACATAACTGTAAATTACATCATTACATGACTCCAAACTACATCATTCCATACCTGCCAAACCACCGAGAATCATGGCTCAGGAAAGTTGATACACAATCTCAACAGTCACAGCACTGATACCAAAGTTATATAAGTACAGGATATTTTGGACTTAGTGAAAAGGCAGTATGTTCCTTTCATAGAATAATTTCCAAGTCGATGAAGTAAAAAAGTAACAGACTACTAATAAGTATACATATACGTATATTTTGTGTACTGATGTTTCTTCAGTTAGCAACCGACCATTAATGAATATTCTTGCTCTTTTCTGTGTTTTACATTAACTTTTGCAACTAAGTGTAATAATCAGTACAAATATAGCTAAAATTTCAAGTTACAATAAAATATTGCTTTCAATTATTAACTTGGGGGCACTGTTAAGATTACTCCTGTAATAAAATAAGAGAACTCTTGATTTATTTTAATTACAAGAAAAATGAAGGATAAAATTTAGGTTTCTGTCTCAAATATGTCTTTTCTTTGGCTTGCATGCAGTTTGGTATAAGGCTTATGTTCTTCACACTTGTAATTTTTACAGTTAGTTTTGTCTTCTTTCATATAAATAAACCTTGGACTAGTATCTTTCAAACAGCATACAATGTCCATACAGATATTATGTTCCCAATAAAATATAAGAAAAAACATCGCCTACATAAACCTAATCTACCTAACAATGCTATCAGTTAGGAAAACTAATACAATTTACATTTACTGGTACAAAATCAGTACGTCTTCAAGTCCTAATAAAGATGTCCTGCCAGTGCCTTTCTTTTCCTAGTAGAAAATAATGATATTCTTAAAAGGTAAAAAGGAGAAAGCTGTTTTAATAAAGCAATCCCAAGAGAACTGGAGATACATACAGTGCATTTATTTGATATTCATTCAAACTCAGGTAATATTTCCACTCTCCAATCTTTTATTTAATTTCTCCCTGACCCTCACTTGAACCATACTATATATTTCCTTTCAAATTCAGTTAAATAAATAAGTCAAACTCTCTTAGCCTATGAATTTCATAGCCATCCTTTGCTGTCAGTAAATCTTACCTTTTATTTTCACTTGTCAGATCAGGGCCATCAGCTGGAACTAAGAAACACAGTTCTTCCTCTTCTCAGGATCATCAACAATCTTTCACATACACTTATATATGAATTATTAAGATAGCTATTGTTAAAAAAAACTATCTGAAATGTAATATTGTAAAGGGACAGAGAATTAAATTTCTAGTATAACAAATACAGGGTTGGTTTCTCCTTCTCACACAAACTCCAATGACAGTGATAATAAGAATAACCACTTCATGGAAAATGGGAAGTTTTCACAATAATTTAGGGACAAATACAAAAAAATTACCATATACACCTGACATCACAGTAAAGATGAAGTTTAGTCCAGATCAACTGCACTGGACTCAATGTGCTGAAGAGGCATCCCGAGGATTTATGATAGTTGGGTCAGTTAAGTTTTCATAGACTCCCAGGATCAGAGATGTGGACTACATCACTGACGTATCATATAATTCAATCTACAATACATGTTCCCATTGCAGGAAGACAGACTTTCTGCTTTTAATATATAACCTTAAAATAGCTACTTTAGTACAAGCTTCCTCTATTTTTAACTGTTTTTTTTCTGAATATTAGAACCTTGCCATTCAGTATTGCACCAGTAACTGCCAACTTTTTCTTTAGTACAATCTTGTAAAGTTCTTTTCTTCCCATTATCTTAATCAAACACTGACTATTAATTCAGTGCCACAATGCAAACCCATAATCAATAATTACACAGACAACACTTTCAATATTATTTTCCCAAGTATACCACATGTAAGTTTGGCTAACTCAAATTGAAACAAACCAGATTAGGAAAATTAATAAAATTTCTATTTGCTGGCACAAATTCAGTATGTCTTCAAACCCTAATAAAAATATCCTTTCAGTGTCTTTCTCTTCCTAGAAGAAAGTTATATTTTTCTAATACTTAAAGTAATAAAATAATATTACTTTAACTATCACTTATATAAAGGCAATATACTTTTCCAAATTTTATGTCATGTATATTTCAAAATGTGAGGCGTTTAATTAGTCACTGAAGGAACAAAATTATATATACATATACACATAGTTATAAGCAAATTCATATGTGGGCATGCACACACATTTACAGAAATAAGAAGTCCTCAGGTTATGGAGGTCTGATGACTTACATAAAACTTATACTCGATCTTAATGTTACAAAAATTTATTTTCATATTAAAATGACTGAACCAAACACTAAAACCCACTGCCACTGAGTCAATTCCGACTCATAGTAACCCTACAGGAGTTTCTAAGAAGCACTTGGCAGATTTGAACTACTGACTTTTATGGTTAACAGATAATAGCAGTTAACCGCTACACCACTGGGATTTCCAACCACTGTTTGCCACACATTCTTCACTGTGTGGCTTGCAGCCTTTCAATCACTGAAAATGCTTCAAGCTTTTTCTTTCATTAAACTAAGACTAAATGACAACTGAATGCACCTGTTCCAACTTACACGTGACTTAAGACACCCTGAGGGTGGATCTGATTGATAACTAGGGGAACTGCATATATGTGTGTGTGTGCATGTGTGTGTGCGTGTTTATGTGCATAGCCAAGCCAAGCCAAGTGTCGTCAAGTCGGATCCGACTCATGGCATATGTACATATAAATATATATACATACGTGTGTGTGTGAATATACACACTGCTGACCGTTTGGTAGTATCTATCTATCGATACACACACACACCAAATGATCAGCATTCAAATCCCAAGCCACTCCACAGCAGAAAGGTGAAGCAGTCTGCTTCCTTAAAGATTACCACCTTGGGCCCTAAGGATTTATATCCTTTCCTAGAAGATCACTGGGAGTTGGAATAGACTTGATGTCCATGGAGTATGTATAAATATTTATATTTTAAATATTCCTTTTGCAGGAAAATTGTTAAATGTCTTCTCAATTTCTATTTGGCATTATTTTAATTTTTTTCCTATATGTATTGCTTGTTAAAGAAAACATAAAAAGTAGTAACAACTTGGAATTACTCACTAATTACTGCGTAAGTTAGTGATGCGTAAATGCAATATATTAATTAACTCATTTAACCCCACAGCAAATTTAATGTTCTGCAGTTATCTCTACTGGGGGAAAAAATGGAGGAAAAGAAGTACAGAAACATTAACTACCTTGCCCAGAGTGCCAGAAAAGAAGAGAAGAACAAGATATAAAGTTAGCCCTCATGACTTTGGGGTTTATCATTTAATTTTTCTATAGGGACATACAGCCTCACTCAAAGAAATGCAAACTATTTCTAAAGACAGAATACACTTTTTTTTTATTTTTAGTAAAATAAATGCACATCTATACTATATATACATCTTTACAAAAATATAAGCAGTTGTATCATATATAACAAGATCAGTGGGAACTACAACTATAAAGAATTACTTCATTTCAAAAGACTCAATTTAAAACTTAACAGACATCTGTACAGTGCAAATACAAGTTTAGCACTCCTTCAAGGTCTCTCCACTTTGAACAAGTTTTTATTTACTTTTTCCTTTTTTTCCTGAGGATACAGTAAATGAACAAAATTTCTAATCTTTATCAACTATCTAATCTATGATGAACCCTCATTCCCCCTCCCCACCCATGCAGCCATCAAAGAGTCTTTTCATCTGTACCTAAGTCTATTTTTAAGTCCTTATAGAAAGTGTCTCATACAATACTTGTCCTTTTGCAGCTGACTGATTTTACTCAGCATAATGTCTTCCAGTTGAAACCAGGTAAAGAGATGTTTCCTAAAATCAGCATTGTTTTTTATCATTACATAGTGTTCCATTCAGTGTATGTACCATAGTTTGTTTCTTCATTCATCTGTTGATGGGCATCTACAATGATTCCATCTTTTCGCTATTGTGGACTGTGCTGCAATAAACATTTTTGTGTATGTGTCTGTTTGTGTGACAGCCTTTGTTTCTGAAGGATAAATTCCAAGTGGTGGGATTACTAGATCAAATGGTATTTCTATTTCCACCTTTTTAAGGAAGGGCCAGATCATTTTTTCAAAGAGGTTGTACTATTTTGCAATCCCACCAGCAGTGCAGGAGAGTTACAATCTCTTCACAGCCTCTCCAGCATTTGTTGTTTTGTATTTTTTGGATTATGGCCAACCTTATTGGGGTGAGATGGTATCACATTGTAGTTTCAATTTGGATTTCTCTGATAGCTAATATTTGTGGGCAATTCGTCATGTGTCTTTTGGCTGCCTGGATGTCCTCTTTAGTGAAGTTTCTGCTCATCCCATTTGCCCATCGCTTAATTGTGTTATTTACCTTTTTTCTTATTAATATTTTGCAGAATCTTGTAGATTATGGAGATCAGATGTCAGTCCGATATGTAGTTGCTAAATACTTTTTCCCATTGTGTATGTGGTCTTTTAACTCTTTTGATAAAGTCTTTGAATGAGCAAAAGTGTTTGATTCTTAGTAGATCTCATTAATCTATTTTATCCTGATGGTCGTGCTTTATCAGATTTTGAAGTCAGTCTAAGCCGTGTAGTAGAACATCCATCGTTGATCCTATTTTTTCTTGCATGATCTTTATATTTTTAGGTTTGACATTTAGGTCTTTGATCCATTTTGAGTTAGTTTTTGTGAAAGGTATGAGATGTGGGTCTTGTTTCAGTTTTTGCAGATGGATATCTAATTTTGGGCACACCATTTGTTGAAGAGACTGTTTTTACCCTAGCTTACCATCTTAGGGCCTTTGTTGAATATCAACTGTTCATAAAAGGATGGTGGCACCTCTGGGGTCTCAACTCTTTGCCATTGGTCTATATGTCTGCTTTTGTACCAGTACCAGGCTATTTGGACTATTGTGGCAGTGTAATAGGTTCTAAGGTAGGGTAGCGAGAGGCCCCTCACTGTGTTCTTCTTCTTTAGTGCTTTACTTATCCGGGGTTTCTTCCCTTTCCAGACAAAGTGGGTGATTTGTTTCGCAATCTCATTAAAAAATATCAGTGAAATTTGTATTGGGATTGCATTGTATATGTGGATTGCTTTGGGTAACATAGCCATTTTCACAATATTAAGTCTTCCTATCCATGAGCAGGGTAGGTTTCTCCAATTATGTAAGTCTCTTTCAGTTTTTTGCAGTAAGGTTTACTAACTTTTACTCTGGATTATTACCAGGATGCCCAATCCCAGTAACATCTGCTAACCTACAAAACCTGAATCTTTAAGTAATATTGTACTCATTAATTGTCTAGTACCAATAATTTTTAGTGAAAATTAAATCTTGTTATTCCTTTAGCTTCTATAAAAGATTGGGTTGCTTTCTTTCTCTCATGCTCTCTTTCTCTCATTCACGTACAAAACAGCTCTAAAATTCAGCTTTATGTGCTCTTTTGTTACTCATTAAAAATAAGTTAATAGGTCTCTTTTCAACGACTATGATCTTAGACTCCTACATTACTCCTCTTATACTACTACATATTACTGGGATTCATTACATATATGCTTATTTTATATTATACACCCGCACACAAACCCATACACATATATAAAAGCAAATCCATTCTCATCAAGTCAATTTTGATCCTCAGTGACCCAACAGGGTAGAGGAAAACTTCCCCATAGATTTCTAAGGAGGAACTGGTAGATTTGAAATGTTAACCTTTTATTTAGCAGCCATTGCTCTAAATCACTGCCCATGAGGGCTTTGTATACAGATGCTATCTTAATAATTCATATCTAAGCATGCCTTCTCCTAATTTACTGACAATGTGTTTGTCCTGTATTTCTCATTTACAATAGTAAAAAAATCTACTATCTGACTAATTTGCACATTAATGGTGTATGTCTGGCAGAACAAATTGCTGAGGCATGATATTAGAGTAACACAGGCTGTGATGATTAAGATCATGTGTCAACTTTGCAGGTCTGTGATTCTCAGTGGCTTGGCAGTTACGCAGTGATGTAATTTAGCAGTTGGATAAATATGTAGTCATCCTCCATTTTTCTGTAATGCCAATCTCACTTAACAACACAGTCTTTGGAATCTAACTATGTTTATAAGTGAGGAGAAAGTGTAAGTAAGAGATTGCTAATGATCCTGAGAAGAGGAGGAATCATTTTTTCTAACAGTAATAATAAGTACAAAAGCACAACAATAGTTTCAGTCATGCCCAAGTGAAAAGAGAGTTGTCTATTCTTTGTGCCCTTTCTGAGTGACTACTTGAAAAACCACAAAAAGTATTCGAATATGTACCTGAGTAAGCAAATGAATCACGGCTAAAATTTGTCAGGAGAAAAAACAGCTAAATATTGATTGTTTAGTATATGCTACCTAATGCACTGCATGTGCATTCTCTTTAATTTGTCACTCTTATTATTTCTATTGTATACATATTTTGTTAATTTCTGAAACCAAAATTTGAGGAACCAAGTCCACAGAGTGAGAAAAATGGAGAGTTAAAATATAAATTTGAATCTGCCTGACTTCAGAACTCACAATGCACCAGACTCTACCGTTTCGGGTTTCAGTGACCTGGTGAAAAACAGAAATTTAAATATCTGTTTCTTCCTTGGTGGTAGTCAATTACACAAGATTTAAGTATACTAATTCTATTTTTTCTTCATGTATAATCATTACTTAGAAGTTCTTAGAATTCTATGTAATACTATAAATGTTCAACAAAAACTATTAATTTCTTAGGAAAAGGTAAAATTGTGTGTTCTTCCAGTGTAGACTGGGCTTTACTTTCTATTTTTCTGGGATATTTTACTACTTTGCAAAAGCAGAGGACAATTTGCAGACTTTTGTACAGCGGAGCTCTGGTTTATAGTGGTTATGAGCTTGGCTGCTAACCAAACAGTTGGTAGAACAAATGCACCAGTCACTCCTTGGAAACCCCATGAGGCAACTGGGTTCCCTTCTGTGGGGTCACTATGAATCCGAATTGACTCGATGGCAACAGGTTTGCTTTTAGGTGCAGCAGAAATGCAACTGAGTTGTGTCCAGTGGAACAGGTAGGGTACAATTTATTGTACTGTTAGATATTTACCAGTTTTATATTTAACCTAGCAATTAATTGGTAACCCTTATTAAATGGCCCCTTCATTAATTAAAACGCTGAACAAAATATTTGATGTCTTCGTTCTACATTTGCATGTAAATCGTGGTTTTGTCTACTGAAGGTTACATTCTGCTTAAACTTTTATAGTAATTTATTAGAAAAAAAAATTTATGTGATGATCATAATCTATCCCTAGCCCTTGTTTGGAGCTTTTCTAGGAAGTAGTTATTTAATTTTATAAAAGACTCAAAAATCATTTTCTATTTCGGGAAACTTAATTTTTTTTTAAAAAAAACTCACAGCATTAATTGTTTATTGACAGAGGGAGGGAGAGAGGAATAGATGGAAAGACATACATTGAAACACAAAAATGTAAACACTTCCTTTTTTCTTATTTTTCTCTCTTTCAGGGGAATTACTTTTAATCATCAGACTACCATTAAAGAATATTTTAGAAATTTCTTAGAGGTTGTGATTTTCATATGCTGTAGCCATAGTATAATGTTACACAATCAAAAGTCAATTTCAACATTCTGAACTTCAGAAACAAAAGATAAAAAAAATCCACAAAGAATTTAAATTTTGTTAACATGAATCCATACTAGTCTAAGAATATCTGGACACAAAGAAAGCAATGAAGATGCTGGTTCAAACGGACTAATTTGTAAAAGGGATTCATTTAAATTACAAGCTTTTCTAGTGCAACTGAATCATAATATTCAAAAAATTATATGCACTTTTCCAGAAATCATATTTTTCATTAAAAGAAAAAAATCATTAAATTGCACAATAAGAAATTGTGTGTTGATTTCTATTTCTTTGGAAGTAGAATAAGGTATTCCTACATTAAGTTTTCCAACCTCAAAAGATTCAAGAATCACACCTACTCAAAATTACTTTTCTTGCAGGGAATGTTGCTCTTTGCCATCCAATCCAACTCACAGCAACCACATAGTTTCTAAAAATGATTATGCCACCATGTGTCTACAGTGGACATTAAAAAATGATAAAAGCAGCCAACCTCATCAGTTATAGTGCTAGAACATTATTTCTTCCCCTAGAGCTAAGAATAAATTGGATCTTGGCGTGAAGCTGCATTACCCTCAACACATACCTCTTTTAGCAGCCACTCTGAAACTTTCTGTCTCAAGGAAAGAGCCACTTCTTGTTCACAATGGAGTGGAGGGAAAGAAGAACAGGGGAGAATAAGGAGAGGTGAAAGATCAGTCAACATGTTAGTAGCTATAGCTCTTAGCCACTATGCCACCAATGCTCATAAGAAATAATAAGAGTCATCAAATATTGTATTCTCAATTTAATCATTTTCATTCCAGAAAATCCTACAGAAAAAAAAGTGGCCTGTATATAATATAAAATGGTCTACATATAATAAAGGCTTCCCTCATGATAAATGTCAAAAAAAAAGTCTGTTCTGACTTAGGATTCTGGATGTGGAACTTATACAAGATAAATGAGTCTTCCCATTTACGAAACCACTTGTATTTAAAACTGAAATTAAAAAAATGAATAAATATTTCAACTAAATATAAAGACAACTAAATTTTAGAAAGTAGTGTAGCTTGCACAGTGAGATGACTGCTATGCCAGGAATTCATCTTTCCCAACAATTTCCTATATCACATTAGCTATAAGACAATGTTATTAGTCACCATACCAGAGAACTTTCATATTGCTTTCTGTTTACCAACTTGTATTTAAATAAAGCTTACAGCAAACAGAAGAAACATCTTCAAATGATCTATTTTACAAACTGAAATAAAAGGCTAATGAGTACCTTATTGCAAATGTTAGAGTTAAAGTTATTCCTTGTTAGAGGCATATTAAAATACCAGTAATTTATACTAAGGTAGACAGATTTCTCTCATTCTACAACTGCAGAAAATTTTACATTTCTTACTCTTCCAAAAATGTGGAAAATTATCAACTTTAAGTACTTTTTTTTGTTTTTTAGTTTTTTTTCTAAGTGTTGCTTATTTTTTGTAGTCTTGAGACTACATAGCAAAACACACCAATTCAGTAATTTCTACATGTACAATTCTAGGAAATTGGTTACATTCTTCAAATTGTGCTACCACTCTCACTACCCTCTTCTGAGTTGTTCCTCCCTTAATATTAGCATAAAATTACTGTCCCTGAAGGTTCCTGTCTAATCTTTTGCTGTTGTAAGTTGATCCCAGAAAGATAGATCTTAAAAAAAAGAGGCTAATGATCAAGGCATGATTCTTTTAGTAGTTAAGCTAAAGCTATTATTTGGCTTTAAGAAGAATTTGGGGGCATTTTTGGTTTAAGGTTTCAAGATTATCTCAGTTCAATAGTGCCTTCGTCATCCAGTGATTGCTGTAACAGAGATACCACTAGTGGTTATCTTTAAAAAGAGAAATTTATTTTGTCACAGTCCAGTTGTCTGGAAGTCCAAATTTAGGGTGTCAGCTCCAGGGAAAGTCTTCCTCCACCGGCTACAATGGGAGGTCTTTATCGTTAACAAACCTTCCTCTGGACTGGAAACTCCTGAGGACCAGGGACCCTGATCCTTTCTAAAGGACATGCTGAGCTCCCAACATTGCTTCTTGGTAGTACGAGGTCCCCAAAACTCTATGCTAGCTTCTTTCCATTATATCTCAAGAGACTACCTCAAGGAACAAAACAATCTTAAACACTGAGTCCTGGCCCAGCAGTACAACTTCTGCCCATCCTCCTTCATTAACATCACGGTACAAACAAACAAAAACCAAACCTATTGTGATGGAGTAGATGCCAACTCATAACGACCCTATAATATAGGATAGAACTGCACCATAACGTTTCCAAAGAAGGCCTGGTGGATTTGAATTGCTGATTTTTGGTCAGAAGTCTTAGCACTTAAGTACTACACTACCAGGGTTTCCCTAATTGGGCAGGGTTTATAAACTAAAGGGATATCACACAATACCAGGAACCAGAACCAAGCCAAACAGCCACACACATTTTGGGGGGAATACAATTCAATCCAGGACAAATAGTTTCATGAATTCATCCATCCTCCATTGATCCAGAAAGTGTAGAGTCTATGAGAATCTGAAATTTGGTTCTGCATTTCTCTCCTTTTGATCAGGATTCTTCAATTGAATCTTTGATTAAAGTATTCAGTGATAGCAGCTCAGTACTATCCCCATCTCCTGGCCTCATAGCAAAAGAATTAGATGGTTTTGGAGACAATTAGTGACACATTCCATATCCTCCTCCTGTTTCTGATTCTCCTTCTTTGGCTGCGCCAGGTGAATGCAGACCAGTTGTTGTGCCTTGGATGGCTGATTACAAGCCCTTACGACTCCAGGAACCACACAACAAACCAGAAAGTACAGCAGGAGCATTAAACACATCAGTAAGCCAATTAACTGTGATGGCTCTTGAAACCATGATTCTAAACCTCTACACCAAGAAATCAAATCCCATGATACTTGACTGTACGTAAGCAGTCTTGGAAGTGGATCTTTTTTGTCATTGTTGTAAATATACCTATCAAACCACCTTTGCAATTCAACTTTTTACAGGTATACAGTTTCTCATTGTTGTTGTTAGGTGCCACTAACTCAGTTCCACTCATAGCTACCCAATCTACAATAGGACAAAACACTTCCCAGTCCTGTGCCATCCCTGCAAGCAGTTATGCTTGAGCCCATTGTTGCAGTCACTGTGTCATTTCACCTCATGGAGGGTCTTTCTCTGTTTCACTGACTGTCTACCAACTATGATGTCTTCCTCTAGCTAATTATTCCTCATGATAACATGTCCAAAGTTAAGTGAGATGAAGGCTTACCATCCTTGCTTCTAAGGGACACTCTGACTATTCCTTCCAAGGCGGATTTGTTCATTCTTCTGACAGCCCACAGTATATTCAACATTGTTTCCTAACATCACTTGACTATGCCAAGAAATTTGGAGGACAGTTACCTGGCCAATCAACTGAAAGAGATCCACATTTACACCCATGTCAAAAAAAAGTGATACAGTAGAATGTACAGATTATTGAACAATATCATTAGTATCACATGCAAGTAAAATTTTGCTGAGGTTCATTTGAAAGCAGTTGTAGCAGTACAACAATAGTGAACTTCCAAAAATTCAGGCTGGATTCCAAAGAACATGTATAACCAGGGATATCATAGCTGATGCCAGATGAATCCTGGCTCAAAGCAGAGAATACCAGAACGATGTTTGTATGTGTTTTTTTTTTTTTTGACTATTCAAAGGTATTTAAACATGTGGATCATAACAAATTATGAATAACATTGCAAAGAATATGAATTCCAAAACACATAATTGTGCTCATAAAAAACTTTACTTAAACAAAGAGGCAGTCATTCAAATAGAGCTAGGATATATTGTGTGGTTTAACGTCAAGAAGAATGTGTGTCAGTGCTGTGTCCTTTAACCATACTTATTCAGTCTGTATGTTGAATAAATAATCTGAGAAGCTGGGCTATATGAAGAGAACTGAAGCATCAGGATTGGAGGAAGATTCATAAACAATCTGTGATATGTTGATGAGAAAGACTTACTTGCAGAATATGAAGAGGACCTGAAGAACCTACTGTAGAAGATCAAAAATCACAACCTTCAGTATGGATTGTACTTCAACATAAGAAAACAGAAATCCTTACAACTGGACCAATACAAAGCACTATCACTAACAGACGAAAGACTGAAGGTATCAAAGGTTTCATTTTACTTGGATCCACAATCAATGCCCATAGAAGCAGCAGTCAAGAAATCAAATGCATTGGACAGATCTACTGCTAAAGACTTCTTTAATCTGTTAAAAAGCAAATACGTCACTTTGAAGACTACGTTGAGCCTGACCCAAGTCACAGTATTTTTAGTCACCTTATATGCATGTGAAAGCAGGACAACTTACTGACAGCAATTACAACAACCAGCTGTGTAACCAGTTAATCAATACTATTTGTCCGTCATCATTAACTTTTCTTTCCCTCTTCTTCTTGTCCTTAAAAACCCGAAGCAAAACCAGTCCCCTACAGTCGATGCTGACTCATAGAACCCTATAGACAGAATAGAACTGCCCCCATAGGGTTTCCAAAGAGTGCCTGGAGGATCTGAACTGCTGGCCTTTTGGTTAGAAGAAGTAACACTGAACCACACCACCAAATTTTAGACTATACATTTGGCTTTTTAGACATTTTATATAAGTCAGGTCGTATAATGTTGATCCTTTTGTGATTAACGACAATCTCTGTCTACATTGTAGCATGTATCAAGACTTAACTGTTCTTACAGGCTGAGTCGTATCCCACTGTATGTACGTATCACAGTTCATTTATCCATTCATCTATTGATGGACATTTAGATTGTTTTTACCTTTTGGCTATTGTGAGTAGTGCTGCAATGAACATTATTGTACAACTCTCTTCCTCAGTCTCGACTTTCAAGTCTTTCAGGTATTGTCAGGGATTGAATTATATTCCCCCAAAAATGTGTGTGTCAGTTTGGCTGGGCCATGATTCCCAGTACTGTACGCTTTTTCCCATGTGTTGTAAATCCTGCCTCTATGATGTTAATAAAGGAGAAGGGGCAGCAGCAGTGTTAGTGACATGAGACTCAATTTACAAGGCTGGATTGTGTTGAGGCAATCTTTTGGGAGATAAGAGGAAAGGGAAGCAAGCAGAGTTGGGGACCTCGTAGTACCAAGAAGTAGTACCAGGAAAAGAGTATGTCCTTTATACTCAAGGATTTTTAGTCTACTTTAGTGTGAAGAAACAAATTTATCTTTGTTAAAATCATCCACTTGTGGTGTTATTTTTACAGCAGAATTAGATGACTGAGACAGAATTTGGCACCAAGAGAGCAGGGAGCTGCTCTAACAGATAACTAAAATGTGGAAGTGGTTTTGAAACTTGGATGAATAGGAGACTCAGAAGGAACTGAGAACTGTTAACAACTGGAGAAGATGCAGATCGTGAAGACCAACAGCAGCAGTTAACCAACAAGGCAGAACCAGGAGTCCATCACCAGACAGCACTGGAACTAACATATTGGAGTTGAGTGTCAGTGTGTAGGAGGCTTCCTGTGGTGTGGGGTGCCTCTGGGCACCCTACTTGCTCCAGCATGGCAGATGTGTTTTTGAGGCCCAGGCTGAGGCCACAGGAAGCAGAAGCTGAAGAGTCAAGGAGTACAAGAAGCTGAGCTTCCTCAGTCTCAAAAGGTGGGGCCATGACCTTAGGGGTTTCAAAGTGTGGAGCCATGGCTTCTGGTGTTTTTAAAGGTATAGTTGCCACTCAGATGGACTAGGAAAAGGGTGTGCCTAAAGCCAAGGGAACAGAGTTGCTGTCCCAGTGGGCCTGCAAGACAGAGCTGAAGCCTAGGTCTAAGAGTCTTCACTCAGAATTTGGATTCAGTCTGGAGAACAGGGCCGTGTGTAAAGTGTCAGTGTCTCAGAACAGATTATTTTTAAAGCCCTGAGGGCTACTATACTGTGTTCTGTTGACTTGCTTGGTGCCTGTTATCTCCCTTTCCCCCGCAATTCTTTCCATTTGTGATGGAAATGTCTAATTTGTGCCTGTTCTGCCATTGTGCTTTTGGAAACATAATTTGCACTCTAGATTTCACAGATGAAGAGGAATTTCTGGATTTCTGTACTTGGAAGTTAAGACTTTTGCTGTGATAAAAATATGTTTTGCATGTTTAAAGGATGTAATTTTTTTTGGAGGGCTAAAGTACACAACATCATGGACTGAATTATGTCTCCCTAAAGATGTGTGTGTCAGTTTGGCTGGGCTATGATTCCAGTATTGCGTGACTTTTTTCACCCCATGTGTCATGAATCCTGCTTTTATGCTGTTAATGAAGGAGAAGAGAAGGCAGCTGTGTTAGCAAGTTGGGATTCAGTCTACAAGCTTGGATTGTGCTAAGGCGATCTCATGAGAGATAAAAGGGAAGCAAGCAAAGAGCTGAGAACTTCATAATACCATGAAAGCAGTGCTAGGTGCTGAGTGCATCCTTCAGATTCAAGGTCCCTGTATGGAGAAGCTCCTAGTCTGGACCATTGATCTGACCTGGAACTTTTAGCCTATTTTACTGTGAAGAAGTCAGTTTCTCTTTGTTAAAGCCATCCACCTGTGTGGTATATCTTTTACAGTGGCTTTAGATGCCTAACACAGGTATACACCCAGTAGTAGAATTGCTGAGTTATATAGTAGCTCTATTTTTATTTTGTGGAAACACCAACCTGTTTTCCATAGCAGCTATATCTTTTTACTCTCCCTTGAGTAATTAGTGAAGTTTCCAATATCCATACATCCTCACCAACATTTGTTATTTTCTCTTTTTGTTGTGGTTCATTAGTTTTTAATTTTTTTATTTTTTACTGTAATCATCCTATTGTGAGTGCAACGACATCTTATTGTAGCTTTGATTTGCATCTGTTTGATGGCTAGCAACAATGAGCATCTATTCATGTGTGTGGTGTCCATTTGAGTGTCCTCTGGTGAAATGTCTATTCAAGTTCTTTCCCTATTTTATGACTCTGTTTTTTAATATTATTGATAAGTTTTATACATATATAGTATTGTTGAAATGAGGCATAAGTGACTCAATTTTGAGGAAGGACACAGTAAAAATTCAAGGTATTAAAGAAAGCCCCAGGAAACAACTTAATAGCAGAAAATAACATAGAGTAATCTCACCCTTGTCTTACAAAACATCTATCACAAGACAAAGCCTGGGGACAGCCTTGCAAGTGACCACTAGACCTTGACCACATTTTACAACTAACAGGAATTCCAGGTGGCCTTAACCACTCAATGTAAAGGTTAGTTCCCCCTCCCTGCTTCGTAATCTCACGACTTAAATACTGGGTGCTGAGGAAGTTCAGGGTCGCCTCCTTACTCTGCATATTTGGAGTGTGTCCCTGGTGCACCAGTCTTTTTCCTATTGGGCATATTTTTAATAAAATTTTACCTTTAAAGAAATTCTAGGTCGTGTCTTGAAATCTGAACCCCAACAGCATAATTAGATTCTTGTCAGGTTTATCATTTCAAAAGATATTCTTCCACTTGTCAGCTTATGTTTTACGTTTTCGGGTAAATTCTTCTGATGAAAAGTTTTAATTTTTATGAGATCGCAGTTAACTTTGCTGTTTGTACTTTTGTTATTATTTTGGGAAGTCCACTGTTGAAAGCTTAGACATTGTTCTTGCTTGCTCTCCTAAAAATTTTACAGTTTTAGTTTACATATTTAGGCCATTAATGCATTTTGAATTTGGTTTTGTGTATTTATCCATTCATCTAGTGATGGGCATTTAGGTTGTTTCTACCTTTTGTGAAGTATGAATCCTATTTTATTTTTCTGCATGTGGAAATCCAATTTTCCCAGTACCATTTATTGAAAAGACTTTCCTTTGCTCCATTCAATCAACTTAGAACCTTGTCAAGATGGAAGTGTATTTTAATATATGTATAACTCTTCAGTTGAAAATTTTTGAAATCTGAATAAGCCATTTTGTTTCCAAAAGACAGCTACATTGATACTCATAAGGGGGAAAAAAAAATAAACCAAGAATTGTAGACATTTACAAACTGTAGAGGTTATCTGTCATCCTTTAAGTTTCAGAAATAATAAGAATGAAGGGATTATGGTTGCTTTTCATTTTATCTTTGACCATCTATTACACAGTCTCATTGCAGGTGACTATAAACTAAAGTATATGTAGTCAACTAAAAACACATTTCAACTTACAATTTTTTTAACTTTGACACAGACTTAAACTTCAGGTACTCGATTACAAATTCCACTTTACTGCAGTTTATTTACAAACTTCTTATTGAATGACCAGCATGGTATCATGTGATAGGCTTAGTGATAAACAAATCTAGATTTGAATTCCATTTCCAAAATTAGCTGTTTGAGTGTGAAACCTGATAAAGATTTTAAAGACCATCTAACTAAACCTCTACAATTTATATGGAAAAATCAGATTTGAAGATGTGAACTATGATGCCCAAAGTTACAGTAACTGGAATATTATATCCTCTTACCTATTTCTTCCACCCTGCAAAAACATATGAAACTTAGTCCCAAAATTCCTGGGACAAAATATCTTTACTAATGCTATTCTGAAGTTCATGTTCAGTTAGCCCCACATAAAAAGTTCAAAATAATAAATACATTCATAATAACTATTTAAACTCACAGATTAAGTACTTCACTCTCAGACTGTTTGTTTTAGAAAAAGTTAAAAATGTTTACATAAGGTGGTAAATGCATACTAATACTGGTTACCAAATATGATTGTCATCATCTTTCAAAAATTTCTGTGAAATGCATCTGAATTGTAGACCATTATAACAAAAGAAAAACCAATCAGAGGTAGAGTAACATGAATATTCAACATAACTTCAAGAAAATTCTAGACTAAGATCAAAGGCCAGTGCCAGTCTGATTATTAGTTCCACAAATTTACTGTAAGGACATTTATGCAGCGGGAAGGCAGTCTTACTTCTTAAGGTCCCTCTGTTTCTACAGGTAGAATGTCTGATTTCCTTGTCTTGGGACAAACTCTACATTTGTGCCTTAGATCCTACTACCTCTCAGACTTAACCACCCAAACATATTGGCACCTGGTTATGTTCTTTTATTCCTGCATCATTATTATTTCTACAGAATAATTCTCATCTCTGACTCGATGGCATTGGGCTTGGGACTATAAAATATGGTAATTTTTTTCTCCATTTTAATGAAAAGAGAGCTAAAAAAAAAAGTTAATTAAAAAAAAATACTCTCAGCCATAGAATAGAGCTAAACTACAAGTGAACCTTAACCTCTCTCAGGAGGGTATATGTACAGATGACAGCCAAACACGAAAATCAAGCCAACAATATTTTTTTTCCCTAAAAGCTTTTTTAAACTGTAGTAAAGAGATTCACGGGAGGGTAGATAAAACAAGGAAGCAAAAAATCCCTAACGGATAACCTAGTGTTGAGGCCAGTATTTGTACACTTACTAATATCTGCCAATCATTGTTGGCTCAGAGCCTTGGCTTTTCATGTGCCAAATACTTGGATAAGCTACAAAGCCTAGGCATGAGAAAATCTGGAAAGCAACTAAGAGATACAGCACCTAAGACAGAGATCCTACAAGTTTAACATCAAGGGATTATGCTAAAAGGATATGAAAGGAAACAAAGAAAGTATTATTATTTGCAGTAATATGACCACATATTTAGGAAAGCAAAAAGAATATGCTGGTAAAGTTTAGCAGTGAGGTCAGATATAAGATCCTTTCCAAATTTTAATTAAATATGCATTCTGTCAATTAAGTTTACAAATTCATCCTAGAAAAAGTGCTACATACCTCCTTGCTGCATATCAGTGGGGTCACCGTCAAAGTATTCCCTTTGGGAAGCTACACTGATGCCAGCACCTAGCCCATCTTTCAAAGAAATTTTGAAATTCCTTTTCTGGAATGGCCATCAGACCTGTCATCTTATTACCCTTAATGTCCTGAATGTCATCAAAATGTCTTCCTTTCAATATTTCCTTTATTTTCAAGTGAAGAACAAAGTCATTGGGGGCCAGATTAGGTGAGTAGATGGTGTTCTAATACAGTTATTTGTTTACTGGCTAAAAACTTGGAAAACCTGGGGCTAGTACCTCAGTACCATATCTGCTAACCATGAAGTAGGCAGTTCAGAAGTGCTAGATGTTCCTTGGAAATTGTGTGGAGAAGTTATGCTCTGACCTATAGGGGTGCTATGAGTCAGAATCAACTTGGCGGCAGTGGGTTTTGGTGTTTGGCTAAAAACTCTGTCATGAACAACTACACAATTAAGTTCGAGAATTTGCCACCTTGCCACCATGTGCAATGACCATTCCAGAAAGAGTTCCAAAATTGCTTTGAAAGGTGGACTAGGCACTGGTATCAGTGCATAGCTTCCCAAGAGGAGAACTATGAAATTGACCATAGTGATATTCAGCAATGAAGTATATAGCACTTAAAAAATTAAGCACCCAGACTTCATTGTCGGACTTTCTATGAGTGTTTTGGCAATAAGTAACTAAGAAGCGCAATTTTAAAAACACATGCTGTAAAAATAAAATGAGTGGTACGTAGTTAAATTTTTTAAAAAAGGGCAAATGTATGTAAAATGTTTTGAAACACAAAAGCTTAAAAAGGAATGGATATGTGATATTCATACATGGGACAATAGTACATCACATAAAGAGTAATTCTCTACACATGTATGTGAAAAGGAAAATCTAGAGGTGTAGTTATTAAGAACTACACCTGCTACATAGGAGGTCAGCACTTCAAATTCACCAGATGCTCTTTGGAAACTTTATGGAGTGGTTCTGTTCTGTCCTATAACATCATTATGAGTTGACATCAACTAGACAGTAATGGGTTTGGTTTGCTCCAGGTATATCAAAAGAACTGTGAATTTAATACAATTATAAATGAACTACCAATGTAAATTTATGAAATTGACAATATGATTTTAAAATTGATCTGGAACATCAAATGGCTATAAAGTATGAAAGTATTTCTGAAGAACCAAAAGAGGAAATACGTTCTGCTAGGGAAACCCTGGTGGAATAGTGGTTAAGTGCTACCTCTGCTAACCAAAAAGTCAACAGGCCAAATCCATCAAAACTCTGTGGGGCAGTTGCATGCAACTCAATGGCACCAGTTTTTTGTTTTTGTTTTTTTTTGGTATTAGTATTTATTACAGAGTCATAGTAATTACTGCTATGTCTTATTAGCATAGAAACAAAGAAATAAGCAAGCAGAAGAGAACAGATACAGAGATTCCAGAAATTCAGTGTGTGTGTGTTATTTAATTTTGATTCAGAGGAAACCATAGCCAATTACTAGGGAATTGATCATGATCTGAAAACAAAGGCCAATTAGTAAAAAAGTACATTTCTGTAAATTCTTAAATGTTGATAGCAAATGTTTCAAATATTGTCAAGAAAATTTTTATTTTAAGGTGCAGAAAACTTTTAAACAAGGCAAAAATTTACATGAATATTCTAAATACACATGAGACTTTTGGAAAACATAAACTGTCATTCAGAATACATAAAGAAATCAAACAAATTAGTAAACACACAAGTTAATGAAATGATCAAAAGAAACACATTCGTTATGAGAATAAGAAGTATAAATTGCAAAAAAAAGAATTAAATGATGAGCAAACACTAGTGACTGGGAAATGCAAAAATAATAAGATAGCATAATTCAAGCTCATTAGTAAAAATAAAAGTCTTTGAAATACGAAATTCTGGCAAGGATATAAAAAGCATAAACTCTACATTGTTGGATTAGGAGAGGATAAATTGCTACAGTCATCATGAAAATCATGTTGATTACAAGCATGCCACTGAAAACCACACTTGTAGATACGTGGAGAAACTTGCACTTATGCACACATGTACTGGAAGACAAATAAAAATATCTGTTGCATAATATTTCAAAGTATTAAAAAAAGATGATAGAGTGAATTAAAAATGGCAGAGTAGACACATTCCTCCTCAATTCCCTCTGAAAACTAGGGCCTGGATTGATAATTGAACAGAGCACTATGGATACCCAGGGAGCCCTAGGATATGGCATAGGGTTGTCAGATTGGACTACGTACCACTAACCAGGAAAATTCCTCGCTCTGACATGAGCCAGTGCATGCTGAACCCCTCTCATGCTGAATCACCACTTACACCAGTTACAGGTACTGACACTTGTTTTGTTTTGTTTTGTTATCTGGGAGGCAGGGGAAGGGCATGAACCTGCAAGTACTCTGAACTGCAGTGCTAAAGTAAACAGCATACAGCACAGCACAGACAAAGTGCATAGGATAGCCACACTTTGAGAGTGTGGCTGCTAACTGAGGGCACGACTGACCCTCCATCCTCTTCTGAGCTCCACCATAGATTCTGCTGTTCCACAGCAGAAAGGGAAGCTCGGCAAGGACACTATCTTGGTCAGCTGGGAGGCACAGTCACCCAACCAGAGGCCTCAGCAAGGGCTAATTCCCAAGCAGAGAAGCAGTTCCCCACTGGAAAGTGCCTTTCCAGCAGAAAGGCTGTGTTCAGCAAAATGTTACCTAACAGGTAGGATCTGGCTAAGGATGGCAGCAAGGCTGTAACTACTCCCTACTGTGAACTAAGTCGTAGCTTCTGGAGATGGCAGAAGAGATGCTTCCTTTGTCAGCTGGAAGGTGGGGTCTGCCCCACCTGACAGCCTGACTTATTTTGGCAGCTGTCAGAAATCCCTAACTTCTAAAAATAAGACTACCTGGAGAAATAACTGCTGAACAGCCTGGTGGCATCTCTTTCAGCCTTTAGTGACCCACATCAAAGGGTTGGTTGGCAACCTCCCCCCAGTGATTCCATATGTAGAGCACCATCCTTGACAGCCAGGAGGTGAAGGTTGCTACCCCAAAGAGTCCAGTGACTCCAGTTTCCAGAGTATAGAGAGGCAACTGGTAAGCAACTCCCTTCTGAGAACTATGCCTCAGCTCCTGTTGAGGTAATGCCAGAGAAAGTAAACAGCCTCTACATGGCCCCAAAGCTACAAACCCTTACTCGCCATTTAAAGAAACAGCCCACTATGGTTCTGGAAAATTCCTAAAAGAATTTTAAAAAACTTGCAGATGAAGAAGGCTTTCTGAAACTGTTGGAGGTCAAATACAAAAGAATTATATGTAGAGCCCTCCAAGAGATTAAACAAAATGCTGCAGAACAAAATGAAAAATTAAGCAAGCTATTTGAACTGATGGAACATCAATGAACTGAAATCCAACAGATCAATAACAAAATTACAGAATTAGACAATTCAATCCAAAGCCAAAAGGGTAGAATTGAGCACCTGAAAGTCAGACTTACTGACTTTGAGGATAGAGCAACAGGCATCAGTATTTATAAGGAGAAATTAGAGAAAAGAAATAAGAAAAACGAAGAAGCATTAAGAAACATGTGGGACACTAAAAAGTGGAAAAATCCACAATTAATTCAAGTTCCTGAATTGGGAGGGATAGCTGAAAACACAGAGTATTGTTGATTTGCTGACAGAAAACTTCCCGAAATTATGAAACAGTGAACATATATATCAAAGATGTATACGGAAAACCACAAAAAGAAGACATCAAGACATATTATATTCAATCGTCATAAAATAAAACAACGAATGCTGTTAAACACAATAAAGCTAACAATCAGAGGGAAGCTTTCATCTGACTTCTTGGCAGAAATGATGTTGGCAAAGAGGCAGTGAGATGGCACCCTCCAAATCTTGAAAGAAAAAAACTTCCAACCAAGAATTATATATCCTAAAAAACTGTCCTTCAAACATAAAAATGAAATTAAGACATCTGCAAATAAACTGAAACTCAGAGACTTTGTAAAAACAAAACCATTAACTCTATGTTTTAGGAGACAATACAGGGCATATCATCCAGAAACCTACTCAGTGAGGAAAAAATTCAACCAAAACTATAATATTAAAAGAAGTGATCCAGTGATCGTATCATGAAAACTGTGATATCATCACATTAAAAAGAGGGTTACACTACAGTAGTTACAGTCCTTCCAGATAGAGAGGAAGTTAATAAGATATGCAGAATTTAAAACTGGGTTTAAACATAGATTATTAAGGGTGATCATAGGGGTAGTAACAAAGCACAATAAAGATGCAACATAGCCAAACAAGAAACGTAAAACAGGAGTCTTGACAAACATAAAACCAACACTGAAAAGCATGAAAAATCATCCCATAAAAAAGAAGGTCACAGAACAGAATATTAAGAGCAACAGAGAAAACAACACAAAAATAAATACGTAAAAATGACAGCACTAAACACATACCTATCAATAGTTACATTGAATGTAAAAGGACTGAACACTTCAGTAAAACGATGAGTGACATCATGAATCAAAAGACACAACCTGTCTATATGTTGCTTACAAAGAAATCATCTCAGACTTAAAGATACGAACAAACTGAAAATTAAAGAAAGGAATAATATGTACCAAGGTAATAGTATACAAAAAAGACACAGGTGTGGCAATACTAATCTCAGATAAAATAGATTTTAATGTATAGTCCACCATTGTGGACAAAGATGGACACTATTTACTGCTGAAAGTCTAAATACACAAGCAGGACTTAACATTAAACATGTATGCACCCAATACTAGAACATCTAAATATATTAAAGAAACACTGATTACATTTAAAAATGGGATGGATCACTCCACAATAATAGTGGGAGACCTGAACACTCCACTTTCAGTACTGGACACATCTTCTAGAAAAAAGCTCAATAAAGACACAGATCTTATTGCAACAATTAAACAACTAGACCTCACTGACATATACAGAACTTTCTATTAATCAGCAGATAACTACAGCTCTTTCCTCAGTGCACATGGATTGTATTCCAGAAGAGACCATGTGTTAGGAATTCTCAACAAAATCCATACCACTGAGTTATTGCAAAGCATCTTCTCAGATCCAAAAGCCATAAAAGTCTAAATCAATAGCAAGAAAGGACACTGACAGAAATTGGAACTCATGGAAATTGAACAACATCTTGCTCAAAAAGCCATAGGTTATAGAAGAAATCAAGGGTCAAATAAATAAATTTATAGATTCAAATGAAAATGAAAATACTTCCTATCAGAACTTATGGGATATAGCAGAAGCAATGCTCAGAGGTCAGTTTATCTCTATAAATGCACACATCAGAAAAGAACAAAGAACCCAAACTAATGAATTAACCCTACAGCTTCAACAAGTAGGAAAACAACAACAGAGGAACCCTTCAGACACCAGAAGAAAACAGATCATAAAGATTAGAGCAGAGCTAAATGAAAAGAAAGAACAAATGAAAAAATTAATAAGACCAACAGCTGCTTTTTTGAAAAGATCAGCAAAATTGACAAACCACTGGGTAAGCTTACTAACAAAAAACAGGAAAGGAAACAAATAATCCAAATAAGAAATGAGATGGGAGATGTCACAACAGATCCAGAAATCAAAAATATCCTAACACAACACTATGAAAGACTGTACTGTAGCAAATTTGAAAATCTAGGAAAAATTCCTAGATTAATATTATCTACCAAAATTGTCACAACATGAAGCAGAACAACATAATAAACTCACCACAAAGGAAGACACTGAAAAAGTTTTCAAAAAGCTGCCAACCAAAAGAAAAGCCCTGGCAAAGATGACTTCACCACAGAATTCTACCACGCTTTTAGGGAAGAGTTAATTCCAATACTACTGAGACTATTTCATAGCATAAAAAGGGATGGAATACTCCCCAATTCATTTTATGAAGTGAGAATAATCCTTGTACCAAAGCCAGGGAAAGATTCAACCAATAAGGAGAACTACAGACCAATATCACTCATTAACCTAGATGCAAAAATCTTCAACAAAATACTTGCCAATACAATTCAACAAACTATTAAAAAAAAAAAATTCATCATGAACAAGTTGGATACATACCACGGATGCAAGAATCATTCAACATCAGAAAAACAATTAATGTGATCAACCACATAAATAACACAAAGACAAGAATCACCTGATTTTGTCAGTTGATGTAGAAAAGGCACTTGCTAAAGTCCAATACCCATTCATGCTAAAAACTCTCAGCAAAATAGGAATAGAAGGAAATTCCACAGTGTGATAAGGTCTATTTATAAAAGCCAACCATCTACATCATTCTGAATGAAGAGAGACTGAAAGCATTCTCCTTGAAAATGGGAACTAAACAAGGATGTCCACTCTCATCTCTCCTGTTCAGCACTTCACTGGAAGTTCTGGCCAGAGCAATTAGATAAGACAAAGACACAAAAGGCATCTGCATGGTCAAAGAAGTAAAAATCTACCTCTTTGCAGATGGTACGATTTTATATGTCAAGAATCCTAAAGAATCCATAAGAAAACTACTCAAACTGATAGAAAAGTTAAGCAAGGCCTCAGGATACAAGATAAACATAAGTAAATCAGTGGGATTCCTTTATACCAACAAAAAGATCATTAAACAAGAAATCAGCAAATCAATAACACTTACCATAGCCCACAAAAAGATAAAATGTCTAGGAATAAATCTAACTACAGAAATAACAGACCTATACAAAGAAAAGTACAAGACCTTACTGCTAGAAACTAAGAGAGACTTACATAAATGGAAAAATCCACCCTGCTTATGGATAGAAAGACTTAACATTGTGAAAATGTCTATTTTACCCAAAGCAATCTACATACATAATGCAATCCCAGTATATTTTTTAAGGAGATGGAGAAATAAATCACCAACTTTGTTTGGAAAGGGTAGAAAACTCAGATAAGAAAAGCACTACTGAAGAACACCCTGGGAGGCCTCTCACTAACTGACTTTAGAACCTATTACACTGTCACAGTAGTCAAAAACATCCTGGTACACTTAGAAAAACAGACATACAGACAAAAGGAACAGAATTGAGACCCCAGACATGCCATTATCCTAAGATCAGTTGACATTCAACAAAGGCCTCAAGATTTTAAACTGGGGTAAAAACAGTCTCTTTAATAAACAGTGCTGGCAAAAAAACTGAAACAAGATCCATGTCTCACACCTTATACAAAAACCAACTAGAACTGGATAAAAGATCTAAATATCAATTCAAAAACAATAAAGCTCATCCAGGGGAAAATAGGATCAACAATGGAATTTTTAATACACAACATCGACAGACTTCAAAAACTGACAAAGCATGATCAACAGAAGAGAAAACAGATATACTGGAACTACTAACAATCAAACACTTTTGCTCATGCATACTTTATCAAAAGAATTAAAAGACCACTTACAGAATGGGAAAAAAATATTTGGCAACTATATGTCAGACTGACATCCGATCTCCATAATCTACAAGCTACTACAAAAATATCAACAAGGAAAAGGTAAATAACCCAATTAAGTAATGGGCAAAGGAGATGGAAAGACACTTCACTAAAGAGGATATCCAGACAGCCAAAAGACACATATGGAAATACTCACGATCATTAGCTTTTAAAGAAATTCAAATCAAAACTATGATGAGATATCATCTCACTCCAACAAGGTTGGCCATGATCCACAAAACCCAAACCAACAAATGCTTGAGAGGCTGTGGAGAAATTGGAACTCACCTACAATGCTACTGGGATTGCCAAGTGGTACAACCTCTTCGGAAAGCAATCTGGTACTTCTTTAAAAAGCCTTAAATAGATTTACCATCTGACCCTATAATCTTATTTCTTGGAATATTTCCTACAGATGCAAGGGCAATCACACAAACAGATACATGCACGTGAATGTTTATTGCAGCACAGACCACAATGACAAAAAGATGGAATCAACCTGGATTCCCAACAACAGATGAATGGATAGGTAAACTATGGTATATATACTGAATTGAACACTATGCAATGATAAAGAACAATGATGATTTTAGGAAGCATCTCATAACTTGAAAGACATTATGTTGAGTGAAATTAGTCAGCAGCACAAGGACAAATATTGTATGAGACCCCTACCATAACAACTTAAAAACATACTCATGCACAGAAGAAAAGACTCTTTGATGGCTGCAAGGGATGGGAGGAAATGAGGGAGAGAGTTGGTTATAGGTTAGATAGTTGATGGAAATTTGGTTGGGTGAAATCAGTGCCAGCACACATTAGAAAGAAGATCAATTTAATTGGACTTCAACATAACCTGAAAACTCTTAACTGAATATTGCAAGGACAGAGTAGCAGGAGCAGGGGTCTGGTGATCATTCTCTCAGGGGCTATCAAGGCCAATCCACATAACTAGTCTATTGCTAAGAGAGTCTTCTCCAACTTATATTGGTGAGTGGCATCTGGGGTTCTAAAAGTTAGCAAGCTGCCATCTGAGGTACACCAAATGGTCCCAACTCAGCAGCAACAGATGACCACGAAGGACAAAAATGACATGGGGGAAAGAGAACCCAGAAGACAGAGAGACCGATGTGAGTCGGTGACTAAATCGACTTGTGACCAGAGGAACTGGATGGTGCCCAACTACCACCAGTGACAGCCATGATGGGGCTCACAAAGTTAAGTCCAAGTGGCAATATGAGAATAAAAAGCGATGCACCCTGAGAACTCCACTATAAGACCACAACTGATGTTCTGAAGGCTTAGGCGTTCCCCTGGGATCATGGCCCCTAAACATGATGCTTCCCCTGTCCATAAACCATTACTGAGGTCAACTCCTCAGACAGGAATGGATTGGACACAGCAACACAGAGTGACTATATTGTGTGTGCACTTTATGGTTCTATGCATCTATAGGATGTCATCCTACTGGCCTCTTACTAGGGAGGATTGGAGAGGGTGAATAAGAGGCAACAGGAGATTGTTAAGAGGATATGACATGTATAGAACAGAAAGGAGGAGTGTGCTGTCACCAGGCAAAGAGAACATTAGAAGCTGCACACAGGCGGGCATGTAAATTTCAACTGGATTGTACACTTTTAGTCAATCACAATAAATAAATAAAATATATATTTTAAAAAATGACAGCACTAAACACACACCTGTCAATAATTACCCTGAATGTAAATGCACTGAACACTCCAAGACATGTCTGTAAATGCACTGAACACTCCATGACATGTCTGTATGTTGTTTACAAGAAATACACCTTAAACTTAAAGATATGAATGAACAGAAAATAACAGGATGGAATAGTATATACTACCCTAACAATAGACAAAGAAGAGCAGGTATAGCAATACTAAATCTCAGATAAAATAGATTTTAATGTAAAATCCACCATTGTGGACAAGAATGGTCACTATTGTTGAAAGAGTCAATACACAAACAGGACTTAACAGTATTAAATATTTATGCACTCAATACCAGAGCATCCAAATACATCAAATACTGACTACAATGAAAAATAAGAGGCATCTCTCCACAATAATAGTGAGAGACTTCAGCACTCCTTTTCCAGTAATAGACAGATCATCCAGAAAAAAGCTCAGTAAAGACAGAGAAGATCTAATTGCAACAATTAACCAAACAGACCTCGTCAACATACACAGAACTTTTTATCTATCAACAGAGAAGTATACCCTCTTCTCTAATGCACATGGACAATTCTCCAGAATAAACCATGTGTTAGCACATACAACAAATCTCAACAAAATCCAAACCACTGAATTTTTTTCAAACCACCTTCTCAGTCAATAAAGCATAAAAGTTGACATCAATAGCAGGAAAAAAATAGAAATCTGAACTCATGGAAACTAAGCAACAGCTTGTTCACAAAGCCATGATTTGTAGAAGAAATCAAGAACGAAAATAAAGAAATTTATGGAATCAAATGAGAATGAAAACACATACTACCAGATATACAGCAAAAGCAGTGCTCAGAGGTCAGTTGATGTCTATAACAAAAACACACATAAGAAAAGAAGAGAGGACCCAAACCAAAGTATTAGCCCTACAGATTGCATAAGTAGAAAGAAAGCAACACAGGAACCCCTCAGGTATCAGAACAAAACAGATCATAAAGATTAGAACAGAGCTAAATGAATTAGAGAATAGAAGAAAAATTGAAAAAAATTAACAAAACCAAAAGCTGGTTTTTCAAAAAGATCAGCAAAATTGATAAACCATTGGCTTAACTAGCAAAAGAAATGCAGAAGAAGAAACAAATAACCCTAACAAGAAATAAGATGGGAGATGTCACAATAGATCCAACTGAAACAAAAAGTAATAAGAGGATACTATGAAAAACTGTACTCTAGCAGATTTGAAAACCTAGAGGAAATGGACAAATTTCTAGATTCATGTCACATACCAGAATTCTGACAAGGAGAAGTGGAACCACTTAATAAACCCATCACAAAGGAAGAGATTGAAAAATTCATCAAAAACTACAAACCAAAAATTGTCCTGGCCCAGATAGCTTCACCATAGAATTCTACCAAACTTTTAGAGAAAAATTAACTCCAATACTAATGAGTTATTTCACAGGATAGAAAGGGATGGAATACTCCCAAATTCATCTTACGAAGCCAGCATAACCCAGATACAAAAGCCAGGGAAAGATCCCACGAAAAAGGAAAATTACAGACCAGTATCACTTAAGAACCTAGATGCAAAAATTTTCAACAAAATCCTTGCCAACAGAATTCAACAACTTATGAAAAAAATAAATCATCATGACCAAGTTGGATTCATACCAGGGATGCAAGACTGGTTCAATATCAGAAAAACAATTTATGTGATTAACCACATAAATAGCACAACAGAGCAAAATCACTTGATATGTCAATTGATGCACAAAAGGTATTTGACAAAGTCCAACACTCATTCATGCTAAAAACTCTCAGATCAAAATAGGAATTGAAGGCAAATTCCTCAGCACTATAAGGGGCATCTACACAAAGCCAAATACCTACATCATACTGAATAGAGACAACTGAAAGAATTCGCCTTGGGAATGGAAACTAGACAAGGATGCCCACTCTCACCACTTCTGTTCAATATTGTACTAAATGTTGTGGCCAGAGCAATTAGACAAGATGAAGAAATAAAGGACATCTGCATCAGTAAGCCAAGCCAAGTGCCGTTGAGTTGGATCTGACTCCATCAGAAAAGGAGTAAAAATCTCCCTATTTGCAGATGATATGATTGCACATTCAGAGAATTCTAAAGAATACATAAATAAGCTACTCAAAGTAATAGAGTTCAGCAAAGTATCAGGCTATAAGATAAACATACGTAAATCAGTAGGATTCCTTTATACCAAAAAAGAGAACATCAAAGAATAAATCACCAAATCAAGACCATTTACTATCACCCCCCAAAAGGTAAAATACCTAGGAGTAAATCTAACTAGAGAAATAAGAGACCTATACAAAGAGAACTACAAGACATTACTGCAAGAAACCAAGACAGACTTATATAAATGGAGAAACCTTCCCTGCTCACAGATAGGGAGACTTAATTAACACTGAAAATGTCTATCTATCCAATGTGATCTACATATACAATGCAATACTGATACAAATTCCAGGGTAATTTTTTAATGAGATTGAGAACAAATCACCAACTTTGTTAGGAAATGGAAGAAACCCCAGATAAGCAAAGCACTACTGAAGAACAAGAACACAGTGGAAGGCCTCAAGCTTCCCAACTTTAGAACCTATTACACTGCCAAAGTAGTCAAACCTGTCTGGTACTTCTATAAAAAGAGACATATAGAACAATGGAATAGAGTTGAGACCCCAGAGATCCCACCATCCTCTCATGAACAGTTAGTATTCAACAAAGGCCTTAAGATTGCAAACTGGGGCAAGAACAGTCTCCTTAACAAATGGGTTTGTCAAAATTGGATATCCATCTGCAAAATATTGAAACAAGACCCATATCTCACACCTTACACAAAGACTAATCCAGACTGGATAAAAGATCTAAACATCAAACCCAAAATGATAAAGATCATTCAAGAAAATATAGTGTCAATCAACTATAGAAATTTTAATTACATGGCTCAGACCTCAAAACTTGACAAAGCATGATTAACAGAAGATAAATGGGAACTACAAAGAATCAAACACTTTTCTTCATCCAAAGACTTTATCAAAAAAATTAAAAGACCATCTACTGAATAGGAAAAAAATATTTGGCAACTACATGTTGGACTGACATCTGATCTCCATAATCTACAAGGTACTGTGAAATATCAACAAGAAAACAGTAAACAACCCAATTAAGCGATGGGCAAAGGAAGTGGACAGACACTTCACCAGAAAGGACATCCAGGCAGCCAAAAGATGCATGAGTAAACCCAATCATTAGCTATTAGAGAAATCCAAATAAAAACTACACTGAGATACCATGTCACCCCACAAGGTTGGTCATGATCCAAAAAACACAAACAACAAATGCTGGAGAGGCTGTGGAGACTGTGGGACTCTCCTACACTGCTGGTGGGATTGCAAAATGCTACAACCTCTTTGGAAAACAATCTGTCACTTCCTTCAAAAGCTGGGGAAAAGAATATACCATATGATCCAGTAATCCCAATGCTTGGAATATATCCTACAGAATCAAGGGCAGTCACTCAAACAGTTACATGCACATGAATGTTTATGGCAGCACAGTCCACAGCAGCTAAAAGATGGAATCAACCCAGATGCCCAACAACAGATGAATGGATAAACAAACTATGGTACATATAACCAATGGAACACTGTGCAATGATAAAGATCAATGATGGCTTTAGGAATCATCTCATAACCTGGTTTCAGTTGGAAGATATTAAGATGAATGAAATCAATCTGTGCGAAAGCACAGCTATTGTATTAGACCCCTACTATACAAGGACTTAAATTAGATGCACGTACAGAAGAAAAGACTCCGATGGCTGCAAGGGAAGGGAGGGAGGGAAAGTACTGGTCATACAGCGATAGAAAATTTGGGTGAAAGCAGTGACAGCACATAGTAGAAAGAAGATCCACTTAACTGGACTTCAACACAATCTGAAAACTCTTCTTATTTTAACCCAATATTGCATGGATAGAGTAGCAAGGGTCAAGGTCCAGGGATCATGCTCTCAGGGGACATTGAGGCCAACTGGCCTAAGTAGACTATGGCTAACAGAGTTTTCTGCACCGCGTATTGATAAGTGGCATCTGGGGTCTTAAAAGCTAGTACACTGCTATCTGGTACACAAAATGGTCCCAATTCAGCTGCAAGAGATGATCCCCAAGAACACCAAAGACACGAGGCAAAAATTGCCCAGGAGACAGAAAGACCCAAGTGAATGGGTGACTGTATCAACATGTGACCGGAAGAACCAGATGGTGCCTGGCTAATAACAAAGACAGCCTTGATGAGGCGCACAGTGTTGAGTTCCAGTGGCAACACACAAAAAAGAGGGGTGGGTGCACCTCAAGAACTCCACTAAAAGACCACAGTTTATGGTCTGGCAGCCTGGGGGTTCCCCTGCCAGAATGCCCCCTAGACCTGCTGCTTCCCCTGACAAGAAACTATTACTAAGGTCAAGTCTTCGGATAGGAATGTACTGGACTTGGGGTCACAATATGACGATATGGTGTGTGTACTTTACGGTTCTCTGCATATATAGGAAGTTGTCCTACTAACCTCTTACTAGAAGGGATAAGAGAGGGTGGAGACAGGGGATAGGAGATTGTTAAGAGGATATGACATATACAGAATCAAAAGGAGAAGTGTGCTGTCACTGGGCAAAGAAAGCAGAAAGACCTGAAGACAGACATGCACACAAATTTAATTTGGATTGTATACTTTCACTTAATCTCACTAAAAAAAAAGAAAAAAAAAAGAAGAAGTAGAAGAAAAAATATCCAAACTGTGTATCAAGTAAGAGAATGGAGAAACCCCTTTTGTTATGTTTATATTTTGAATAGAGCCCTGGTTGCATATCAATGAATGTTTTGGCTGCGAAACAAAAGGTTGACAGTTCGAATCCACCAGGAGCTCCTTGGAAAACCTATCAGCCAACCCTTCTCTATTCTACAGGGTCACTACAAATTGGAATCAAGTAGAATCCCTATGAAGTAGTTCTGCTCTGTACGCAGGAACTGATTCAACAGCAGTGGGTTTAGTTCTGGTATGCACTGACATACACTTGAAGAAAATAAAAAGTAATACACCTGTGTTAACCTACATGGGTGAATCTCTTGAGCGTAATATCCAGCTTTAGTCATGTAACAGAAGAACAATCATCTATCAGAATGAATGAATGAATGAACTATCAGAACTATCAGAATGAATGAACTAGTACAACTGCTAATTTTTTCCCTTAAGATCATCCTCCGAGGAATTACAGTAAATAAGTATGAAATGTAAAGATAAAATAAAAAGAAAATAATCTAATAATAGGTATCTCAAAATTTATACAGTCAAGTAACTGACCCTGATGCAAAAACGATGGAACAAACACCTCTCATTCATTCTTTCCCATATCAAGAATACACACAATTTCAAATACTAATGGAGCCCTGCCGGTGCCATTAGTAGGAGCTCAGCTGCTAGCCAAAAGGTGGGCAGTTTAAATCCATCAGCAATCCTTAGAAACTCTATGGCACAGTTGTACTGTAAGGTCCAAACCATTCGCACTCAACAGTAATTAAAAAAAAAGAAAAGAAAAATGTGGCTGTCGATTTGATTATGACTCATAATGAACCTGTAGGTCAGAGTAGAACTGCGAAATAGAGTTTCCAAGGAATGCCTGGCAGATTTGAACTACTGGTCTTTTTGTTAACAGACACAACACTTAACCACTATGCCTCCAGTGTTTCCTCCACAGTAATGGGTTGGTTGTTTTTGTTTTGTTTTGTTTTTTACCTGGGTCTAGTGAGGAAGCCTTCATGTGGTATTATTTAAGAGTTCAGGGGGGCGGAGTCAAGCTGGCGGACTAAGCCCATGACTCCTTATATCCCTCTGGAAACCAAGACCTGAATTGACAATCAAACAGAGCCTTCTGATCACCTAATCAGCCTCAGGACACGGCACAGAGCTGTAAATTGGGACTTCATACCACTGAGCGAAAAACCTCCTCTCTTTCGCTGACTCCCACTCCTGGCTAGCCCCAGCTCTCACAGATGGAAGGTAAACGAATCAGTTTGACTTTTTTTTTCCTCTGTCTCGGCTGGCGGGCGGAGCTGGGTCTTGCCTGGCGGCTGGACTCAGACGCGCTGCTGGGGGGATAGGCAGGCGAAATTCCCATATTCTGAGAGCCAGCTTCGGGACTCTGTTAATCTAGCCATTTTGAACCTTTCGTTTTATAGCTGCCTCAGCAGGGTTTGTCCGGAGCTTCGCGGTCAGTGTGCAGGACGCCATGTTGGTACTGAGATTTTAGCGGGACCTCGTTCTTAGCCTGGGAGCCAGTGCCTACAAACGGGACAGCGCTTCTCCGTCAGAAAAGTAGTGATTTTGCACAGTGCTGCCTACGTTGGGGGCCCTGCAACAGAAGCAGAGGAATCACTACCTCTAGGCAACTTTAGACCCTGTTTGCTGCCTGTGTGAAGGACGCCATCTTGGGTACGGTGGCAGGAGCTGGACCTAATTCTTAGCTTGGGAGCCAGAGCCTGCCCACAGGAGAGCGCTTTTCTATCACAAAACCAGTACTCAAGGCAGTGTTGGCTAAGGCGAGGCCCTGTCAGCAGAGGCCAACAGGGCACTAGCATTGCTGTATTCTGAACTAGTTTGTTATCATCTGGGGTTGGATATAGTGGTGCTTACTTTGTCAGATGAGAAGAGGGACCTCTACACCTGAAAACCTAACTGACTTGTGAACTGGTCAGATACCTTTTGCTTTACATTTGAAGACAGCCTACAGAAACATTTGCAATCCATCCTCACAGTACCTCTTACAGCCTCTATATATTCACATGGGACCCAAAAAGCAACAGACAATTGAGGCATACAAGCACTCATGGCTTCAGAAGGCTCCCAAACAAAGCAACCAAGGAGTTTTCCAGATGAAGAAACTTTTATGAAAGCATCAGGAAGTGAATACAAATTGATTATATACAGAGCCCTTCTAGACCTTATACAAAATGCAGCAGAACAAAATGAAAAATTAAGCAGGTTGTTCGATCTGATGGAACACCGTTACTCTGAAATCCAACAGATCAAGAACAAAATAAAAGACATAGAAGCTTCCATGCAAAGCCAAGAAAACAGAATGGAACAAATGGAAAAAAGAATTTCTGACTTGGAAGACAGAGCTACTGATGCCAGCATCTATGAGCAGAAATCAGAAAAAAGAAACAAGAAAAATGAAGAAACATTAAGAAGCATGTGGGACTCTATTAAGAGGAACAACCTTTGATTACTTGGAGTCCATGAACAGGGTGAGACATCTGAGAACACAGAGAGTATTGTTGCTGAGCTGCTGAAAGAAAACTTCCCAGAAATCATGAAGGAAGAGAATATAGACATCTCAGATGTATATCATACGCCACCCAATATAGATCTCAAAAGAAAGACTCGAAGACATATTATAATCAAGCTTAACAAAATGAAACATAAGCAGCAACTCTTAAAGGCAGCAAGACTCAAGGCAAAGATAACATTCAGAGGGAAACCCTGTAGGCTCTCGTCAGATTTCTCAGCAGAAACCATGCTGGCATGGAGACAGTGGCACGACACATTCAAAGTCTTGAAGGAGAAGAACTTCCAACCAAGAATTATCTATCCTGCAAAACTATCTTTCAAATACGAAAATGAAATTATAGATAAACAGAAACTCAGAGACTTTGTAAAAACCAAACCCAAACTACAAGAGATACTGAAAGAAGTTCTTGGCTTTGGCTTAGAAGAACGAAACTACTCCAGTGATCATCATGAAAACTATGGTGTCATCATAATAAAAAGAGGGATGTACTACAGTCGTTATAGTCCTTCCAGATGGAGAGGAAGATGACAAGACTGGTGGTAATTAAAATTGGGTTTATAAATAGTTTATTAAGGGGGTTCATTGAGGCAGCTGTAAAGCACAGCAAAGATGTATCATACCATTTCAAGAAATCTAACATACGAGTCTCAACAACTATAAAACCAGCTCTGGAAAAGTTGAAAAATCAGCTCACAAAAAAGAGTGTCCCAGAACAGACTAATAAGAACAACAGAGAAAACATCAACATAAAAATAAATATATCACAATGGCAGCAGTGAACACATACCTATTAATAATTACATTGAATGGGAATGGACTGAATGCTCCAGTAAAGAGACACTATGTGTCATCTTGGATCAAAAGACACGACCCATCCATATGTTGTCTACAAGAAACTCACTTGAGACCTAAAGACAGGAACAAACAGAAAATTAAAGGATGGAAGAATATATATCAAGCTAACAATGAACAATGAAGAGCAGGGATGGCAATTCTAATCTCAGACAAAATCAATTTTAATGCCAAATCCAGCATCGTGGACAAAGATGGACACTATTTATTGCTGAAAGGTTCAGTACACAAACAAGACTTAACTATATTAAATATTTATGCACCTAATGTCAGACCACCTAAATATGTCGAAGAAACATTGACTACGCTCAAAAGAAAGTTAGATGACTCCACCATAATAGTGGGAGACTTTAACACTCCACTCTCATTACTAGACAGATCATCTAGAAAAAAGCTCAGTAAAGATACAGAAGACCTCATTGACACAATTAACCAACTAAACCTCATTGATGTATACAGAACTTTCCACCCATCAGCAGACAACTACACCTTCTTCTCCAGTGCACATGGAACATTCTCCAGAATTGACCACGTGATAGGCCATAATGCAATGCTCAACAAAATCCATACCATTAAATCACTGCAAAGCATCTTCTCAGATCATAAAGCCATCAAAGTTGAAATCAATAGCAGAAAAAACATAGATAGAAAGTGGAACTCTTGGAAACTGAACAAGAGCTTGCTCAAAAAAACATGGGTTATAGAGGAAATCAAGGATGAGTGAAAGAAATTCATGGATTCCAATGAGAACGAAAACATTTCCACCAGAACCTATGGGATACAGCCAAAGCAGTGCTCAGAGGTTTGTTTATCTCCATACATGCACACATCTGGAAGGAAGAAAGAAACCAAATCAAGGAACTAACTCTACAGCTTGAACAAGTGGAAATAGAACAACAGAGGAACCCCTCGGGCACCGGAAGAAATGAGATCATAAAGATTAAAGCAGAGCTAAATGAATTAGAGAATGGAAAAACAATTGAAAAAATTGAAAAGACCAAAAGCTGGTTTTTTGAAAATATCAACCAAATTGACAAACCACTGGCTAAACTTACTAAAGAAAAGCAGGAAAGGAAACAAATAACCCAAATTAGAAATGAGAGGGGAGTTGTCACCACAGATGCAACAGAAATCAAAAATATCATAACAGAATACTATGAAAGACTGTACTCTAACAAATTGGAAAACCTAGGGGAAATGGACCAGTTCCTTGACTCATACCACCTACCCAAAGTATCACAACGTGAAGCAGAACAATTTAATAAACCCATCACATAGGAAGAGATTGAAAAGGTCATCAAAACACTACCAACCCAAAAAAGTCCGGGCCCAGATGGCTTCACGGCAGAATTCTACCAAGCATTTAGAGAAGAATTATCCCCAATGCTATTGAAACTATTTCACAGTATAGAAAGGGATGGAGTACTCCCAAACTCATTCTATGAAGCCAGCATAACCCTGATACCTAAGCCAGGGAAAGATCCAACAAAGACAGAACTACAGACCGATATCACTCATGAACTTAGATGCAAAAATCTTCAACAAAATTCTTGCCAACAGAATACAACAACATATCAATAAAATAATCCATCATGACCAAGTGGGATTCATACCAGGGATGCAAGGCTGGTTCAACATCAGGAAAACAATTAATGTGATTAACCACATAAATAACACAAAAGACAAAGATCACCTGATTTTGTCCATTGATGCCGAAAAGGCATTTGATAAAGTCCAACACCCATTCATGCTAAAAACTCTTAGTAAAATGGGCATAGACGGCAAATTCCTCAACACAATAAGGGCCATTTATACAAAGCCAATTGCCCACATCATCCTGAATGGAGAGAGACTGAAAGACTTTCCCCTGAGATCAGGAACTGGACAAGGATGCCCACTGTCACCTCTCCTATTCAACATTGTGCTAGAAGTTCTAGCCAGAGCAATTCAACAAGACGAAGAAATAAAGGGCATCTGCATTGGCAAAGAGGAAATTAAAATCTCCTTGTTAGCAGATGATATGATTGTATATGCAGAGAACCCCAAGGAATCTATAAGTACGCTACTCAAACTGATACAAGAGTTCAGCAAAGTCTCAGGATACAAGATAAACATAAGTAAATCAGTAGGTTTCCTTTATACCATCAACGAGACTGTTAAAGAGGAAATTATTAAATCAATACCATTTACGATAGCGCCTAAGAAGATAAAGTACCTAGGAATTAATCTAACCAGAGAAACAACAGACCTTTACAAAGAGAACTACAAGCCCATACTACAAGAAACTAAGAGAGACTTAGATAAACGGAAAAACCTACCCTGCTCATGGATAGGAAGACTTAACATTGTGAAAATGTCTATTTTACCCAAAGCAATTTATTTATATAATGCAATCCCAATACAAGTTCTAGCATCACTTTTTAATGAGATGGAGAAACAAATTACCAATTTTGTTTGGAAAGGGAAGAAGCCCCCGATAAGTAAGGTACTACTAAACTGTGTCTTATAAGCAACATATATTCTCTTTTAATCCAGGCCGTCACTCTGTCTCTTTTCTATATGATTCAGTCCATTTACATTCAGTATAATTATTGATATTTGTATGTTTAGTGCTGTCACTTTGATGCATTCATTTTTGTGTTATTGCTGTTTTCTGTGTTGCTCTTAATATTCTGTTCTGGATCATTTTTCCTTATGGGTTCACTTTTCATCTTTTTCAGTGTTGGTTTTGTGTTCGTTGAGACTCCTGTATTATGCTTCCTGTGTTAATATATCGCACTGTTATTTTGCTTTTCAGCTACTTGTGTAATCTCCTTTAATATTCTAAATTTAAACCAGACTTTAACTTCTGTATATCTTTTTAATTTCCCCTCCATCTGAAAGAGTTACACTTTGTATAATACAACCCACTTTTTAGTTTGATGACGTGACAGTTTTCATGTTAAGATCTCTGGTTCCCTTCTATAATATTGTAGCTTTGATTGAGCTTTCTGACTTCTCTAACAAAGTAGGATTCTGGATGCTGTGTCCTGCATTGCCTCCTTAATTATATACTTAATATTTTTCTTTTACTAAATAAAGGTCTTCTTTCAGTATTTCCTGCAGTTTTAGTTTGGTTTTTATAAAATCTCTAAGCTTCTGTTTATCTGCAAATATCTTAATCTTACTGTCATATTTGAGAGACAATGTTGTAGGATATATAATTCTTGGTCAGAAGTCTTTTTCCTTCCAGGTTTTGAATGTGTCATCCCCCTGCCTTCTTTTCAACATTGTTTCTGCTGAGAAGTCAGACAAAAGCTTACAGGGCTTCCCTTTGTATGCTAGCTTTGCTTTAAACCTCACTGCCTTTAAAAGCCTCCCCTTAGAATTCATTTTATTATAATATGTCTTGGTGTCTTTCGGGGTCTACTTTTGTGGCTTTCAATAAGCATCTTAGATATCGATGTTCTCTTCTTTCATAATTTCAGGGAAGTTTTCTGTCAGCAACTTTATAACAATACTCTGTAGTTTTGGCTATCCTGCCCTGCCCAGGAACTCTAATTATTTGTAGATTATGCCTCTTAATGCAGTCCCACAAGTTTCTTAACGCTTCTTCATTTTTCTGATTTTTTTTTTCTGGTTTCTCCTCATAAATTCTGATGTCAGTTGCACCATCCTCAAGGTCACTAAGTCTGACTTCCATCTCCTCAGTCCTGTTGTTTTGGCTTTGGACTGAATTATCTAATTCTGTAACTTTATTACTGATCTGATGGATTTCAGATCATAGATGTTCCATCAGTTCAAATAGGTTACTAAATTTTTCATTTTGTTCTGCTGCATTTTGTTTAATCTCTAGGCGTGCTCTATACATATAATTTCAGAAAGTCATCTTCGTCTGAGGAAATTTTTAATTCTTTACTTTAGGGGTTTTTCAGAGCCATGGTAGACTGATTCTTTAAATGGTTAGCTACTGATCATTGTCTTCACACCTTTGAGAAACTGGTTTCTCTGGTGTTACCTCAACAGGAGCTGAGGCACAGTTCTAAAAAGGGATTAAGGGTAGTAATAGATTTGGTCTCCAGCTGCCTCTGTGTACTCTAGTGACTGGCCCAAGGTGGACTCTCTGGGGTGGCAGGCTCTGTCTTCTGGCTGGGAAAGTTGGCGCTTTACTTATGGAGTCACTAGTGAGCCATCAGCCAACATTATGATGTGGATCAGTGAAGGGTGGTGGAGATGCTCCTGTTCCACTCAGCAATCAGTTCTTATTTTAAAAAAGGTGCTTTACTGCTGAGCAAGGAGCTATCCAACAGCTGCCCAAATCAGTCAGGCCCCCGGGAACAGCAGACCCTGCCTTCTGGATGACAGTGAAAGCACCTCATTGCCCATCCACAGGCATTATGATGTGGTTCTAAGAAGGGATGGCTTATGGCCTTGATGCCATCTTCTGCCAGGCCCCACACGTAATTCTGGGTGCCACTGTCTTAAACACAGCTGTTCTGCTGACAAAGCACTATCCAGACAGGCACTGCTTCTCAGTATAATAATTTGCCCCAGCTTAGACCTCCAACTGGTTGCCTCCGCTTCCCAGCTGACCAAGATGGTGTCTTACCTGAGCTGATCTTCCTGATGTGAAACAGCAGAATCTATGGTGCAGCCCAGAAAAGAGAGAGCATAAGAGCAGTGGTGCCTCCAGTCAGCAGCTGGGCTCTCAATACATGGCCATCCCAAACATAGTCTCTCTGCTGTGCTATATGCTGTTTACTCAAGCACTGAATTTCACTGTATTAGGCAGCTCATGCCCAGTCCCAGCCTCACAAATAACAAGGAAGGCATCAGTACTTGCAGTCCTCCCGAAGGATGAGTTAGCAGAAGCAAGACTCAGTGTGCCATGGCCTCATCTTTAAGTGTGGTAGTTTCCCCTTTACTGGTACCTAGCCCAGTCTGACAACCCTATGCCAGATCCTAGGGCTCCCAGGATTTCTGTGCTGCCCTGTTCCGTTACCACACTGAGCCTTAGTTCTCAGAGGGAATCGAGGAGAGGTGTATCTGGTCTGCCATCTTGGGCCTGGCCTCTCAGACTTTGTCTACTTTTTTCACTGTTAAATCTCTAGTTCTCAGGGCAAATGCTAGCATGATTTAGATTTATGATAAATATTTAAACAATATATAAATAATAGATAAATTTATTCTTAAAAGTTCACAAGGGTAAACTGATTGGGACTCCTGATCTAGCCCCCAATTCTTTCAAAAGCGTCAGTAAAGAAAGTAGTATACTTTTAATATACATTAAACATTTGGAGTTTTTTCATTCAGGATAGAAGATTCCTTCTAACAGTGAAATGCAGGGGGCCTCCAGAAACATAAAACATTAGCAGAAACAAAACAAATAATAATACTTTTATAAATTGTGAATTCCTATGCTCTATGTTCTGCTGTTTCTGCCTGTTCCCTACAAATGTCAGAGAACTTTATCTTTGACCTGAGAAAAGAAAGTTACGGTTTAAAGAAGTGCATTGTCTCTCATCTATTCCTGAAAGTTTCTAAACCAAACTTCACATAACTTCTTAGTGATGTCAACTCAGTACCCATTATTGAGAATAGCTTTAGAAATAGATAGTCCATTGTAAGGATGCAAAAAGGAATCTTACTAGTTCTTTGATAATACTAAAAAATAATAAAAGGCCAACCTGAGTTACTACTACACATACTTTTCCATATATTTACTGTAAGATACAAAAAAAAATACAAATGTCCCATTCATGCATTAATTATGTTTAGGCTAGTATTATGGCAATTCAAATAGTTTAATCTGAGATCTGTAAATACTTCTCTGTGATAAAAGCTCATTTTTGAAATTGTAATGCAATAGGTGACATTTAAAAATACGGAATTTTTCAATCCTAAAATTTAACTTGTAGGACTCTTTCCAAGGAAATTTTTTTAAGTAGTTAAAGGTTTGTCTACAATAAAGTTGTAGCACATTTTGATTTTTTCCATTTTTTAACCTAAAAAGGAATTATGAGCATCCACAAAAAGTAACCATATGAAATTCTTCATAATTACATGTTTTATAATGGGGAAATAAATTTATAATATATTTAAGTGACAGTTTAGATGCACAATATTAATATCAGGATCCCCTGATAATTAAACTCCAAAAGTGAAACTTACAGTGTATCAATTTGAATATGAATTAAAAAACTAATAAAATATTAAAAAATCCAGCCAATTAATTACTCTTTTTTAATTATAAAATTATCTTGTCTAATTAAGAAACAAAAAAGAGAACTGCGAAAGAAAGCATAGTTTTATCTTTCTACAAAATCTTAAAAAAATTAAACTGATTACGTTTACACAAACACAAATAACATCAGTCTCATGTTATTAATAGATGAATAAATAACAAAATGAGATATACACTTATAATGGAATACTACTAGAAATAAAATCTTGACACATGCTAAAATATGGATAGAGCTGGAAGACATTATGCTGATTCAAATAAGTCAGTCAGAAAAGGACAAATATTGCATGACCTCATTTTATTAAAAGACAAGAAAAGGCAAATATATAGAGAATAAAGTTTATTAGTGTTTACCAGAGGTGGCAAGGAGGGGAAAAACGGGGAGAGGGGTTGTTGATTAAGGGCAGTGTTGCACAGCAATTAATGTAACTGCTGTTGATACACTGTACACCTGTAACAAACTGAGTTGGCAAAAGAAAATCATTTTCACTGTTTAGTATTCAGCTTAATAGAATATTCAGCAAAAAAAACCTAATTTTCACTTGTAAAAAAATGCCTATAAGCCTTTTCACAACAGAGATGCTTTGCTAATGAGTAAAGTGACAGCATACCAGTAAAGGCAAGATGCTCAAGAGCACTGGACAAAACTAAAGAAGCAATGCACTTTGAGGTACCACGAGGAAATGTGGTGATTAATGGTAGTGAAATAGTGTTAATTATAAATCAATTATAGTCATATTATTCCATCATGGTTGTATTTAAGAACACTCAGATTGAATCAATTTACTTTTTAGCATCATAGATAAAGAGAATAACAGAGAAAGATATGGTCTTACAGAATAAAATACTTATTTATATTCTGAATTATCTTAGCTATTAGTAGAGGTATCCATATAAAATGCTTTAAAAACTGAATTAGGTACTACTAACTCATTAAGGGGAGACCCGGTGATTCAGTGTTTGGGAACCTGGATGCCAACTAAAAGGACAGCAGTTGAAATCGCCAGCTGCTCCTTGGAAACCCGATGGGGCAGTTCTACTCTGGCTTTTGCGCTCAGTGTGAGTGGTAATCATCTCCATGGCAACGGGTTTGAGTTGCTTCCTTTGTTTTAAACTGACCAAGGAGAAATATGCAACCTAGTGTCATTAAAGTCAAAGCACACACCATGGACTTCCAAAAGAAGAAAAAAATGTATCTTGGAAGATGAACAGCCAGAACACTCTTTAGAAGCAAGGATCGAGAAATGAGACAGATATTTTGGACACGTTATCACCAAGGATTAGTCCCTGGAGAAGGACATTATGCTTGGTAAAATAGAGGATGAGCAAAAAAGAGGTAGGCCCTCAGGTGATGAAATCACACAATGGCTGCGACAAGCATAAGACTGGTTGTCACGGTGCCGCAGACCCCGGCAGTGTCTTGTTTTGTTGTATATAGGGTCTTGATGAGTCGGAACTGAGTCCACGGCACCTACAACTGTCACTGAGAATTGCTGAGGAATCTTCTCTGTTTAGCTCTAAGTATCACTTTGAATCACCTGTGACACAATGAATCCTACCACCCAGTACATTAAAAATGATGTAAAATTCATTCAGTAGGTATCACATGTTAATACTTAATAAACAATTTTGTTACAAAAAAAAAGGAAACAAGTCTCAAGTGGAATGTAGACATTACTTAGCAATTCACTTGGTAGTTCTGCATGTGTTACCTCATTTAATCCTAATTAAAAAGCGTGAGAAAAAAATCTAAATTCTTTATTATTTCCCCCATGCAAACCGTTTTTTCTCCTGGAGACCAAACTAGAAAACACGTAGGAAATAATTTATAAAACATCAAAGCATTCATAATAAATACTGCCTTTATATTTTAACGAATGGAATAAATGAGTCCATTGGAAAAATTTATTAAATTTGACCCAAAGTGTGTCTTTGAGTGTCTTGGATGATCGTCAGGTACGGCAGGAGAAAGTGAGAGTGCGCAGCAAGGCTCGAAAGCAAACAGAATTCAGTCCTCACAAGTCCCATAGAGGAAAGTGCAGCACTCCTCAGTGCAGGGCATTGCACCAGAAATAAGTCAACGACAAGCTAGACTTCTAAGGTATCAGTTGTGGATGGCCAGCAGGGTCGGTCCTTTGATTAGCATCCTGAAGTTTGACTGATCAGTTGATAAGTTTCTAGCGCCTTAGCGCCTTTGGAAAAGAGAAAAGTTTATTTCGCGGACACCGGCCCCGCCCGGCACGAAGTGACTACACTTGCGCAGGGACTGGCTTGTATAACGGTAACAAGTTCTGTCGCAAGACACCATATGAGATACGGGCAGGAGAGCCAGATAGAGACTGTGACTGGTAAGATGCTGTACCATAAAATAGCAATGTCCACGTCAGGAACGCGAAAGGGTGCTTATGAGAAAGCAACGAAGGCCTTTGGGGTAGCCAAGTACGTACGCAGTAAACTGACTTTACGGGGGAAAAATACTGAAAAAAAAGTGACTTAGTCTTTTATTTTTGACCAACAGAACCCTCAATACATATTTTAAAAGGAATTGGAACTCAAGTATTGTTGAATACAAAAATTATCTGTCCTTTATTTTTTCTCAAAACCCCACTCTACTTCTGGGCACTGTTGTTGATTGGTGAGTGTTTTGGGGGATGCTATTTAATCTCAATGGGTTTTCGCGTCCACAGCTGTAAAATTAAGGCATCGGCTGTTTCACCAATTCTGTGTTCTATTAGCTTGCCTCACCAAATACAAGAATTGTTGCAAATTTGGTTACTGGATTAAAGAGTTTTTGATCAGTATACTTGTTATATCATATAGGGATTTTTGAAGGGTTTTGTTTTATAGTGTGCCTTTAACGGGATACTTTTTATTCTGGGAGTGACCTCAGGTTATCTGTGCTTGAAACAATTTATTCTCTCTTTTTTTGTTTTTTAATAGAGCATTCCCTTTTACATATCTATCTGGCACATACCACATTAATATTTGCACATATAACCAAGACTCTTAGACACAGACAATGACAGCAAAGTACATGGATAACAATTTGGTTGATTACTCATAGGTTCATGTGTAGAAAGGAAAGCCTGTAACCAGCAGGCTGGGGCCTTGCAAGGGTGAGCTCAGCTAACTGGTAGCAAGCAAGCAAGGAAGTAATCTAGAGATGTAGACTTTATTGGTGTTTAGGGTGTTGCTTGGTGTATTTTCTAACAGTATGTGGGATTGATTGAAGTGTGTTCAATGTGAATTTCTCAGAGTTCAGGGGAAACTGAGGAACAGGGTGAGGAGCACACTATCTAAGTGATCACCTGCAGGTGACGTGACTTACCTGTGTGGGACAAGGGCTAATTAGGAACTGAGAGGGACGGAGATGCTAGTGTAGCAGATCACATTAGGCACAAAATGACTTTGTAACAATCAAGCTTTAAAAAGTCTGTGTGTGAAAATTGGGTGTCATAGAATAGTTGAAGAATTCTACATTCAGAGAAAAAAAGGAACATATTTGATTTAGAGTTAGTATCTCCTGTTTAGGGAGTCCTGAGGGCACAGTACTTAAGCTGCTAACAGAAAGGGGGGTAGTTGCAAATCACCAGCCCCTTCCCAGAAGAAAGGTGTGGAAATTTGGTTCCATCAGGATTACAGCCTCAGAAACCCTACCCAGGGAAATTCTACCCTATTCCTCCAGGCCAACGGGTTTTTCTTTTATACCATGTTTAATAAGAAGTGGTTAGCTTAAAATTATAACTTAAGTTTTTGCATTACAAGTAATAAAAACATAGTAGTATTTTTCTGCTTTTACATAAATATTTGGGTTAAAATGATAACTGATTCTAAGTAAATTACCTTAGGATTTTTCCTAAATTCACATTAAAGGAAAAAGAAAAAAACACTTTTCATTCTCTGTGTGAAAACTCATAAAATTGTGATGCTTTGTCTAAGAAGGATAGAAGAGCTTAGAGAGCATTTTTTTTTAAGTTTCATCTGTTCATATTGCCAAGCCAAGCCAAAGCCAAGTGCTGTCGATCTGTTCATATTACTGAAAATAAATGTTCACTCAGTCTCATGTATCCCATGTACAATAACATGAATGTAAATCTGAAAATAGGAATGGGAAAAAGGCAGACCAATATTGTTATTCCAACTCCATAAAATAATCATTGTTCATAATTATAGAAACCAAAATTATTGAATATCTGTTATCTTTCTGGTATCTTGAAGTATGAATTATAAAGCATATGAATATGCTTGTGAGAAGATTTTGAGTCTCCTCAAAAACAAGTTTTGTTTTTAGAAAACTGATGAAGGAAAATTCAAATCGTTTGTAGTACCTTTGGCAAGACAAGAAAAAGTCACCTCTGGAAACCCTGATGGAGCCATGTTTATGGCTGCTAACCCAAAAGTTGGCAGTTTGAATTTCCCAGGCACTCATTGGGAGCTCTATGGGGCAGTTCTGCTCTGTCCCATAGTCTCTCTATGAGCTGGAATTAACTCCACTGCAACAGGTTTTTTTTTTTGTTTTTTTGTTTTTTTTTAATAAAACATTAGAAAGGAAGGATGAGGAAAGGAGGGAAAGAATGAGACAAAGAAAGTTTATTTGCAGTTGTGAAAAACATACATTTATATATATTTGTATTGCCTAGATTAGGACCATTACATGCAACACAATTATGCATTATCAACTAATAATCATAATCTGTTAAAACTTTTTGTAATCTCAGAAATTGAAACAAAATGTTTTCTCTAGTAGTTTAACAATAACTACATTCATATAATGAATGTAATACTGTTAGAAATGGATCTTAGACATAGTTTATTGAATTGCAGTACAGAATAAGTTTACACTTAAAGAGACACTGTAGAATTAAAAAGCTAAATCTTTGTTTTTTTAAAGCTGTGAAAATGAAGAGGAAAATAAACCCTCAATAAACTGATGTCAGTGTAACAGTGAAATTTGAAACAACTACTTTGAGTCATTTGAATAGATATTCTATAATGCTTCAATAAAATAATTAGATAATGCTGAAGTGGATGGTCCAGACTCTCCTGTTTCCTATGTTCCATATGTCAAAGCACTGAGGTTTCAGTTGGTGAAACTGATAATGACAGCAATCACACGTATATGCTTTTGAAATATAACAAAATGGGTGAGCAAAATGTCTACTGAAAAATTATAAAGAAAAATTATTTCTCAGAATGTAGACTGATGCACTCTCTAGTAAGTATAACTGATAGCACCATGCCAGAGAAAGAACTACATTTTCATGATCTTTGATCATTCTCTCCTTTGGTATACTTATTATTTACTCACTTACCAATTATTTTTCCCTTTTTGAAGTGACAAATTCAGCATGTCCTGAAGGATTAATTACATGTTGTTTGTTATCATTGTGAAATACTGTTCATTTAAATGGGATGTTAGCAGATAGTCTTCAAAAGGTTGTAACCACAAAGTTTCTTGTGAATATGCTGCAAGAGAATCAAGTTTGCTTTTGTGATTGCCTTGTACTCTCTGAAGTAAATAGCTGTATTCACAGCAGCAAAATAACTAATACAAATTGTGGACTTAAGTGATTAATGGCTGCAGATTAAAGCATTTAGAGATGAGAGACCAGTGGAAGGGTCATACAAGTCCTAATGGACTTTGTTTTTAGGTCACTGTTGTTGATAAGACACTATTACCATTTAATGTCTGAGAAAGCTGAGGCTGACATGCTCTTGCAAACTCTGTCAGGGCCTACGTTTGTGATATTCATGTGCATGTTTGGTATGTTTGTGTGATGTGTTGGTATATATGGAACATGATTATGTGCTATCGTGGAATGACAGAGAAAATTCTATATTTTGATTTACAAAATCAAATTTAGAGATGCTGTAAAGTATCAGACTACACGAGTTAACAACTGACTCAGTATTGAAATTCTGCAAATCATTAGGGAAACACTAAACAAATGGTAGGTTCTAAGACCTTGAACTGGATAAATGTAAAAGAAAAGGCACATATACCTTCCAGGCCATCTAAATGTGTCACTCCATGCTGAAATACATGGTGAAGAGAGATACATTGAGCCATATTTATAGATATATGTGGAAAGTCTGGTGGTGTAGCAGTTAGGTACTACATCTGCTCACCAAAAGGTTGGCAGTTCGAATTCACCTGGCACTCCTTGGAAACTCTGTGGGACAGTTGTATGGTCTGTATGAATCTGAATCAACTCAAAGGTGGTGGGTTTGGTTTGTTTGTTTTTATTATAGATAGATGGATAAGTATGACTAATACAGACAAACACAATTCTAAATGAGTTAAAGCCAATTGTTTATCAGCAATTTATCGTGATATGTACAATTGAATTCAAAATGCTGAAAATATCATCTCCTTTGAAGACTGGAATCAGCAGCAACTGGAGATTTTTAGAGTGATGCAAAATTCCATTAACCTGAATGGTGAATCAGCAGAGTCAAGTTGAGCAAATGTAAGATATTTAAGATTAGGCTCTATCCATCACCTTGGAAAGGGATATTTGATTCCATCTGTTGGTGATTTTTTTTATAATACACAGTGCCACTACACTTTCTGAGGGCTTTTCTTGTGCCTTCTCAGGTCTTCTATGTAAATAACTACAGTATTTCAGGGGTAGCATTCAAGCAGACTGAGAAACCTGAAGGGAATGGTCACTAATTGATTCATACTTGTTAAAAGAACAATGTTCTCATCAAGAATAGCTATTACTTTCCCTAGAGGAACAGGATGCAAGGATAGAGTAGCAGTTTTATTGGATAACTCATGTTTCCCTTTTAGCTTTGACTTTTCTGAGACTTTATAAGATGAATACTATGTTCTCTGTTTTTGCATCTCTATTAATTCTATGCATACTTTCCCAGAAACAGTAACTTTATATAAATAGTTACAATCAGGAATATGCACACTGGCTATAATCCAGAAAGCCTGCATTTCATCAATAACACCGTTCCCTTGACACAGCTGTCTTATTCCATCACTTTAAAAATAGCTGTCTTTCAAGTGTTAACCTAATCCTATCTATTTCATATGGAAAAGTCTCAATTTCTTTAACAAATTTTCTCTACTGTGTGATTTATCTTACAATCTTAGTCTAGCCCTTTGGTGAAACATGCATGTCTATGTGTGTACACATTCAAGGACTGTCTCTTTTGTGTCATGTATTGTGCTAGCTGTTTTGTGAGATAGAGACATTTTCTTTTAATTTTGGTAAATTTTCAAAATATTCTCTCCAATGTTTTATTCTGAGAAGATGCATATAAAAGGTTACATTTGACTTAAACAAACCCCACACTGTGTTGACAGACTCATTACTCTCCCAGACACAACACATTCTTTCAAGTTTCTTCTGCTTTGTATAAACTACACCGTATGTCCAAAATAATCCTTTCTTGTTTCCACTCTGGATTAAAACTCATTTATTCATACAACCCAATTTAAATTTACTTCTTCTATGTGTTTTCATCAGCCCTGTTGGCTGAATGGGTTGCTGTCTCCTCAAGTCTCTGTACTGACTTTATGCATTTTACTTTCAGCACATACATTGTCCCATATAAATTTTACATTGTACGTGTAGTCCTTGATCCGTCTTGAGCATTTTGAGTTACCTTTTGTGCATGGCGTGAGACATGTTTTCTTTCTTTTTTACAGATGGCTGTCTAGTTTTGCCAACACCATTTGTTAAAGAGACTGTCTTTTCCACAATTTATGGACTTTGGGCCTTTGTCAAATGTCAGCTGCTCGTAGGTGGATGATAGTATAGCTAGATTCTCAATTCTGTGTAATTGGCCTGTGTATTTGTTGTTGTACTGACCAGACTCTTTTGCCTACCATGTTAGCTTAATAAGTTCTAAAGCCAGTAATGTAAGGCCTTCCACTTTGTTCTTTTTCTTCAGTAATGCTGTACTTTTCCAGCCTTCTTCCTTTCCATATGAAGTTGGTGATTTTTTTCTCCATCTCATTAAAAAACGCAGTTGGAATTTGGATCAGGATTGTGCTGCATCCATAGATTTGCTTTGGGTAGAACAGACATTTTCACAATGTTGAATTTTTTATTCATGAGTAAGTAGGTTTCCCCACTTCTGTAGATCTCTGTTGGTTTCTGAAAATAGTATAGTTTTCTTTGTGCAGGTGTTGTACATCTCTGGTTAGATTTTTTTTCTAATTATTTTTTCTGCTTAAGTATGTTGTAAATGGTACAGATTCAGTGATTTCTTCTTTGATGATCTCTTTGTTGGTGTAGAGGAAGCCAATTAATTTTTGTATGTTTAGTATGTATCCTGATACTGTGCTGAACTCTTCTTTTAGTTCTTATAGTTTTTGGTGGATTATTTAGAATTTTCCATGTATGAGACCACATCATTTGCAAACAGTGATACTTCTTCCTTGCCAATTTGGATTTCTTTTGTTTCTTTTTCTAGCCTTATTACTTTGGCTAGAATATGAAGCACTATGTTGAATAAAAGTGGTGACTAATGGCATCCTTGTGTGATTTCTATTCTTAATGAAAATTATTTTTTTATTTTATTAAAAATATATACAACAAAACAAATCATTTCAACAATTTCTACATGGATAATTCAGTGGCATTTTTTACATATTTCAAATATTTGAATCATTTTTTCCAAACTATCCCACCACCCATAAAATAAACTCCATACACCCTAAGTAAAATATTCCCGTTACCCCCACCCTTTCATTTCTACTAACCACTTATAATTTTTCCATTCTATGTTAACTTATTTAATAAAGGTAAGATCATGTAATATTCGTTCTCTAACTATTTATTTCATTCAGGATGATGTTTTCAAAGTTCATGCATATTGTGCATCAGGACTTCATTTTCTTTATGACTACAAAATATTCTGTTCTGTGTATGTATACTTTATTTTTTTATCTGTTCTTATGTTTATAGACATTTTGATTGCTCCTTCATTGCTGTTGCTAATGTTAGTTTCCTTTGAGTCTATGCTTAAAGAAAGTTTTAAACAACCTGCTAACCAAACTAAAACCTGTTGAAACAAAGGTGTTGCTAAGCTTTTCTGACTCCCTCTATTTATAAGAATTAAAATAACAAAATTCTGTTTGTTTAGTCTTGACTAAGCATAATATTAAAAGCTCAGCAGTTAGAATCCACTAGGCTCTTCTTTGAAACCCTGTGAGTCAGTTGTCCTCTCTCTTATAGGATCACTATGAGTTGGTTTATCATAGCTCAAATAATTTATTGAATTTAATAAATTTTTTATTGGAAAGCATACTCTAACTTCCTGCCCTTCACTAAAGCGAACAATTAAGAAGCTATTTATTAAAATTGTATAAAACATTGAGAACATCTTTAAATGTATACAAAACACAGTTATAAACATGAATGAGAAGATAAGCTGAGTAAGTCATGTCAGTGTGCTGAATGTTTTACAAAAAGGCACCAGTAGCTTAAACAGGTTGTAGTACTTGTTTAAATTCTATTTTTCTTTTTTTGTATTATGACTGAGTGAAAATGTACATTCCCATATAAATGTACATGCCCACCTATATGCAACTTCCACTGCTCTCCCTGCCCAGTGACAGCACACTGTTTCTCTCTGCTCCATACATGTCTCATCCTCCTAACAGTCTCCTTTATTTTTTTTATTAAAAATATATACATATTTTTTATTTTTACTTTATTTTTATTTTATTTTATTTATTTATTTTTCTTATTTCACAGATGCAAGTCTGTATTTTGTCATTTTCACATAGAAAATAATTCTTCTAGTTAAAGATAACTTCTTAGGTTTAAATATCTTTTTCTTTGTGCCTGTAGAGTCAACATACATCTTAAAGTTATACATTTAAACAGAATTGTGTTGTAGGTGCTATTCAGTTAGTTCTGATTCATACATCAGAACGAAACACTGTCTGGCCCTGTACCATCCTCAGAATCATTGTTATGTGTAAGCCTATCATTGTAGTCATTGTGACAACCCACCTGGTTGAGGTTCTTTGTCTTTTTTCTGGATCCTCTCTTTCACCAAGCATAATTTGCTTCCTCAGGTACTGACCTGTCCTAATAATATCTCCAAAGTGTGGGAGACAGTGTTGCCATCTTTGCTTCTAAGGAACATGACATTTGTACTTCTTCCAAACAGATTTGTTCGTTCTTTTGGCAGTCCATAGCTTAGTTGATATTTTTTGCTAACACCACAGTTTTACAGGATCATTTCTTCTTCAGTCTTTTGTCTTCACCTTTCATCTTTCACATACTTACGAGGCCACTGAAAACACCATGGCTTGGGTCAGGTGTATCTTAGTCTTCAACGTGACATCTTCACTTTTCAAAACTTGAAAGAAGTCTTTTACAGCTGATTAGTGCAATGTGTCTTCCATGTGCACTGGAGAAGAAGGTGTAGTTGTCTGCTGATGGGTGAAAAGTTCTGTATATATTAATGAGGTTTAGTTGGTTAATTGTGTCAATGAGGTCTTCTGTATCTTTACTGAGCTTTTTTCTAGATGATCTGTCTAGTAATGAGAGTGGAGTGTTAAAGTCTCCCACTATTATGGTGGAGTCATCTAACTCTCTTTTGAGCGTAGTCAGTGTTTCTTCGACATATTTAGGTGCTCTGGCATTAGGTGCATAAATGTTTAATATAGTTAAGTCTTGCTTGTGTACGGAAACTTTCAGCAATAAGTAGTGACCATCTTTGTCCATGATGGTGGATTTGACATTAAAGTTGATTTTGTCTGAGATTAGAATTGCCATCCCTGATCTTCTTTGTTCATCGTTAGCTTGATATATATTCTTCCATCCTTTAATTTTCAGTTTGTTCCCATCTTTAGGTCTCAAGTGAGTTTCTTGTAGACAACATATGGATGGGTCGTGTCTTTTGATCCAAGATGACACACGGTGTCTCTTTACTGGAGCATTCAGTCCATTCACATTCAACGTAATTATTGATAGGTATGTGTTCACTGCTGCCATTGTGATATGTTTATTTTTATGTTGATGTTTTCTCTGTTGTTCTTGTTAGTCTGTTCTGGGACATTTTTTTTTGTGAGCTGATTTTTCACCTTTTTCAGAGCTGGTTTTATAGTTGTTGAGACTCGTGTGTTAAATTTCTTGAAGTGGTATGATACATCTTTGTTGTGCTTTACAGCTGCCCATATGAACCCCCTTAATAAACTATTTATAAACCCAATTTTAATTACTACCAGTCTGGTCATCTTCCTCTCCATCTGGAAGGACTATAACGACTGTAGTACATCCCTCTTTTTATTATGATGACACCATAGTTTTCATGATGATCACTGGATTGCTTCTTTCCATATCAAAGCTGTGATTTACTTTGGAGCCTTCCCTAAATGAGTATTGAGCAGTGTGTCGTTCTAAAATATAAAGTTAGTGGTTTTGTTCTTCTAAGCCAAAGCTGAGGACTTCTTTCAGTGTTTCTTGTAGTTTGGGTTTGGTTTTTACAAAGTCTCTGAGTTTCTGTTTATCTGGGAATGTCTTAATTTCATTTTCTTATTTGAAAGATAGTTTTACAGGATATATAATTCTTGGTTGGAAGTTCTTCTCCTTCAAGACTTTGAATGTGTCATGCCACTGTCTCTGTGCCAGCGTGGTTTCAGCTGAGAAATCTGACGAGAGCCTACAGGGTTTCCCTCTGAATGTTATCTTTGCCTTGAGTCTTGCTGCCTTTAAGAGTTGCTGCTTATGTTTCATTTTGTTAAGCTTGATTATAATATGTCTTGGAGACTTTCTTTTGAGATCTATATTGGGTGGCGTATGATATGCATCTGAGATGACTATATTCTCTTCCTCCATGATTTCTGGGAAGTTTTCTTTCAGCAGCTCAGCAACAATACTCTCTGTATTCTCAGATGTCTCACCCTGTTCACGGACTCCAATTAATCAAAGGTTGTTCCTCTTAATAGAGTCCCACATGCTTCTTAATGTTTCTTCATTTTTCTTGTTTCTTTTTTCTCATTTCTGCTCATAGACGCTGGCATCAGTAGCTCTGTCTTCCAATTCAGAAATTCTTTTTTCCATTTGTTCCATTCTGTTTTCTTGGCTTTGCATGGAAGTTTCTATATCTTTGATTTTCTTCTTGATCTGTTGGATTTCAGAGTACTGGTGTTCCAACAGAAGGAACAGCTTGCTTAATTTTTCATTTTGTTCTGCTGCATTTTGTATAAGGTCTAGAAGGGCTCTGTATATAATCAATTTGTATTCACTTCCTGATGCTTTCATAAAAGTTTCTTCATCTGGAAAACTCCTTGGTTGCTTTGTTTGGGAGCCTTCTGAAGCCATGAGTGATTGCTTGTATGCCACAATTGTCTGTTGCTTTTTGGGTCCTATGTGAGTATACAGAGGCTGGAAGAGGTACTGTGAGGATGGATTGCAAATGTTTCTCTAGGCTGTCTTCAAATGTAAAGCAAAAGGTATCTGACCAGTTCACAATTCAGTTAGGTTTTCAGGTGTAGAGGTCCCTCTTCTCGTATGACAAAGTAAGTGCCACTATATCCAACCCCAGATGATAACAAACTAGTTCAGAATACAGCAATGCTACTGCCCTGTTGGCCTCTGCTGACAGGGCCTCGCCTTAGCCAACACTGCCTCGAGTACTGGTTTTGTGATAGAAAAGCGCTCTCCTGTGGGCAGGTTCTGGCTCCCAAGCTAAGAATTAGGTCCAGCTGCGGCCACCGTACCCAAGATGGCGTCCTCCACACAGGCAGCAGACAGGGGGGCTAAAGATGCCCAGAGGCGGCGATTCCTCTGCTTCTGTTGCAGGGCCCCCAACGTAGGCAGCACTGTGCAAAATCACTACTTTTCTGTCAGAGAAGCACTGTCCCGTTTGCAGGCTCTGGCTTCCAAGCTAAGAACGAGGTCCCACTAAAATCTCGGTACCAACATGGCATCCCGCACACTGACTGCGAAGCTCCACACGAACCCCGCTGAGGCAACTACAAAATGAAAGGCTCAAAATGGCTAGATTAGCAAAGTCCCGAGCCTGGCTCTCAGAATACGGGAATTTCGCCTGCCTATCCCCCCAGCAGCGCGTCTGAGTCCAGCCGCCAGGCAAGACCCAGCTCCGCCCGCCAGCCGAGACCGAGGAAAAAGAGTCACAATGGTGCGTTTACCTTCCGTCCGTGAGAGCCGGGGCTAGCCAGGAGCGGGAGTCAGCGAAAGAGAGGAGGTTTTTCGCTCAGTGGTATGAAGTCCCAATTTACAGCTCTGTGCCATGTCCTGAGGCTGATTAGGTGACCAGAAGGCTCTGTTTGATTGTCAATTCAGGTCTTGGTTTCCAGAGGGCTAGAAGGAGACGTGTGCTTAGTCTGCCATCTGGACTCCGCCCCGCAATGTGTCTTGATTTTTTGACTGCTGTTTCCATGGCTGTTGATTGTGGATCAAAGTAAAATGAAATTCAGACAGCTTTATATTTTTCTGCATTCATCATGTTACTGCTTATTGGTCCAGTTGTGAGGATTTTTGTTCCCTTTTATGTTGAGGTGTAATACACACTGAAGGCTGCAGTCTTTGAAGTGTCATCATTGAGGTTTTTTTTTTTTTTTTTCGGTGATTGGGTGAAAGTATACAATCCAAGTTAAAGTTGCATGCCCGCCTATCTGCAGCTCCTCCTGCTCTCCTTGCTCAGTGACAGCACACTGTTCCTTTCTGTTCTATACTATCCTCGTAACAATCCCCTGTCTCTTCTTCACGTCTCCTCTCCTTTCTGGTAAGAGGTCTGTAGGACAGCATCCTGTAGATGTGTAGAACCATAAAGTGCACACAGCATATGGTCACTCTGTGTCCCCAAGTACAATCCATTCCTGTCCAAAGAGGTGACCTTAGTAAGATTTGGTTAAGATTTATGATCAGTGGCAGCAGCAGGTCTAGTGGCCATGCTCCCAGAGGAACTTCTGTGGCTTTGGGCCATCAATTGCAGTCTTTTATTGGAGATCTTGTGGTACACCCTCTTTTTTCTTGTGTTGCCACTGGGATTTGGCATTGTGTGTCCCATCATGGCTGTCATTGGTTGTGGCTGGGCACAATCTGGTTCTGGTCACATGTTGATACAATCACCCATACACATGGGTCCTTCTGTCTTCTGGGCTCTTTTTCCCTCATGTCTTTGTAGTCTCTGGTGATTATCTGATCTGGCTGAGTTTGGACCATTTAGTTTACCTTAGATGGCAGCTTGCTACCATTTAAGACCCCAGATGCCTCTCAGCAATATGGAGTGTAGAAGACACTTTTAGCAATAGGCTAGTTATGCCAGTTGCCCATGATGCCCTCTGAGAGTATCATCCCTGGACCCCTGTTTTGTGCCATATTATGTTAAGATTAGAAGAGTTTTCAGTTTACGTTGAAGTCCACTTAAACTGTTCCTCTTTCTAATGTGGTTTGTCACTGCTTTCACCCAACCAGATTTCTATCAACTATCTAATCTATAACCAAACCTCTACCTCCCTACCTCCTGTCCCTTGTAGTCTTTTCTTCTGTACTATAAGTCCTTATAGTAAGGGTCTCATAGAATATTTGTCCTTGTGCTGCTAACTTATTTCACTCAATATAGTGACTTCCAGTTGAAACCAGGTTATGAAATGCTTCCTAAAATCATCATTGTTCTTTATCGTTGCATAGTGATCCATTGAGTATATGTATCAAAATTTGTTTATCCAATCATCTATTGTTCTGTTGTTGGGCATCTGGGTTGCTTCAATTTTTTGCTGTTATGGACTGTGCTGTGATAAACTTTTGTGTGCATGTATCTGTTTGTGTGTCTCCTCTTGATTCTATAGGATATATTCCAAGAAGTGAGATTACTTGGCCAAAAGGTATATCTATTTCCAGCTTTTTAAGGAAGCACCAGATTACTTTCCTAAAAGGTTGTACCATTTTCCAATTCCACCAGCAGTGAAGGAGAGTTCCAATTTCTCTGCAGCCTCTCCGGCATTTGTTATTTTGTGTTTTTTGGATCATGGAGTAAGATGATATCTCATTGTAATTTTGATTTGGATTTCTTTAATAGCTAATAATCATAGGCATGTCTTCATGTGTCCTTACGCTGCCTGGATGTTGTCCATCTATCTCATTTGCCCAGCACTTAAATCGGTTTGTTACCTTTTCTCTGTTGATATTTTGTAATACCTTGTATACTATGGAGATCAGACGTCAGTCCATTTTTTTCCCATTCTGTAGGTGGTCTTTTAATTCTTTTGATAGTCTTAGGGTGTGCAAAAGTATTTGATTCTTCATAGTTCCCATTTATCTGTTTTTTTCTTCTGTTGATCATGCTTCGTTTATCAGATTTTGAAGTTTCTCTAAGTTATGTATTAAAACTTCCATTGTTGATCTTTTCTTTCATGATCTTTATCATTTTAGGTTTGATATTTAGATCTTTTGCCAGTTTGAATTGTTTTTTGTGTAAGGTATGAGATACAGATCTTGTTTCAGTTTTTTGAAGATTGATATCCAATTTTGCCAACACCATTTGTTAGAGTTTTTTTTAATCCCAGTTTAGAATCTTAGGGCCTTTATCAAATATCGACTGTTAATAGAAGGATGGTGGCATCTCTGGAATCTCACCTCTGTTCCATTGGTCTACATGTCTCTTTTTGACCAGTACCAGGCTGTTTTGACTACAGTAGCAGTGTAATAGATTCTAAACTCAGGTAGTGTGAGGCCTACCACTGTGTTGCTTTTCTTCAGTAGTGTTTTTCTTATCCGGGGTTTCTTCCCTTTCCCAACAAAGTTGGTGCTTTGTTTCTCCAACTATTAAAAAATATCACTGGAGTTTGTATTGGAATTGCATTGTATATATAGATCACTTTGGGTAAAATAGACATTTTCACAAGCTTGTCTTCCTATCCACGAGCAGTGTAGGTTTCTCCACTTATGTTGATCTCTTAGTTTGTAACAGTAAGGTCTTGTAGTTCTCTTTGTATAGGACTCTAATTTCTCTAATTAGATTTATTTATAGGTATTTTATCTTCTTGTGGGCTATAGTAAATGGTGTTGATTTGGTGATTTCTTCTTTTAATGATCTCTTTGTTTAAAGGGATCCTACTGATGTACTTACATTTATTTTATATCTTGATATTTTGCTGAACTCTTCTATTAGTTTGAGTAGTTTACTTGTGGATTCTTTAGCATTTTCTGCATATACAATCATATCATCTGCAACTAAGGATATTTTTACTTCTTCTTTGCCTATACAATTGCCCTTTATTTCTTTATGTTGTCTGATTGCTCTGGCCAGAACTTCTAGCACAACATTCAATAGAAGTGGTGACACTTGACGTCCTTGTCTAGTTCCTGTACTCAAGGGGAATTCTTTCAGTCGCTTTTTATTCAGGGTGTTGTAAGAGGTTGACATTGCATAGTTGCCCCTTGTTGGACTGAGGAAATCTGTGTTCAATTCTATCTTGCTGAGAGTTTTTAGCATGAATGAGCATTGAACTTTATGAAATGCTTATTCTGTACCAATTGACAAAGTCAGGTGATTCCTATCTTTTGTGTTATTTATGTTGTTGATCACATTAATTGTTTTTCTGATGTTGAACCAGCCTTCCATCCCTGGTATGAATCCAACTTGGTCATCATGAATTATTTTTTTAATATGTTGTTGAATTCTATTGGCAAGGATTTTGTTGAAAATTTTTGCATCTAGATTCATGAGTGATAAGCCAGCCAAGTGCCTTTGAGTGATATTGGTCTGTAATTCTCCTTTTTTGTTGAATCTTTCCCTGGCTTTGGTATCACGGTTATGCTGGCTTCATAGAATGAATTTGAAAGTATTTTTCATACCCTTCTATGCTGTGAAATAGTCTCACTAGCATTGGAGTTAACCCTTCTGTAACAGTTTCGTAGAATTCTGTTGTAAAGCCATCCGGGCCAGGGCTTTTTTTGGTTGGTAGTTTTCTGATGACTGTTTCAATCTCTTCTTTTGTGACGGGTTTATTAAGTTGTTCTACTTCTCCTTGTCATAATTTTGGTAGGTGATATGAACCTAGGAATTTGTCCCATTTTCTCTGGGTTTTCAAATCTGTTAGAGTACAGTCCTTCATGATGTTCTGTTATGACAGTTTTGATTTCTGTTGGATCTGTTGTGACATCTCCTATCCCATTTCTTATGTGGGTTCTTTCCTCTTCTGATTTTCTTGATAAGTTTAGCTAATGGTTTGTCAATTTTGTTGATCTTTTCAAAACACCAGCTTTGGGTTTTATCAATTTTGTCAATTTTTCTTCTGTTCTCTTATTCATTTTGTTCTGCTCTAATCTTTATGATCTGTATTCTTCTCATGACTGAGAAGTTACTCTGTTGCTCTCTTTCTACTTGTTCAAGCTGAAGGATTAATGTTTAGTTTGAGTATTTTCTTTCTTCTGGATATGTGCATTTATAGAGATAAATTGACCTCTGAGCATTGCTTTTACTGTATGCTATAGGTTCTGGTAGGATGTGCTTTCATTCTCATTTGAATTCATAAATTTCTTTATTTTGCCCTTAATTTCTTCTATAACCCATGGCTTTCTGAGCAAGGTGTTGTTCAATTTCCAAGAGTTCCAGTTTCTATCAATGTCTTTTCTGTTATTGGTTTTGATTTTTTTGGCTTTATGATCTGAATACTTCAGTGGTTTGGATTTTGTTGAGATTTCCTTTATGACCCAACACATGATCTGTTCTGGAAAATGTTCCATGTGCATTGGAGAGGAAGGTGTACTTATCTATTGATTGATAAAAAGTTCTATATATATCAATGAGGTATAGTTGAATAATTGTCAGAGTAAGATCTTCTGTGTCTTTACTGTGCTTTTTTCTGAGTGATCACTCCATTACTGAAAGAGGAGTGTTGAAGACTCCAACTGTTATTGTGGAGTGATCTGTCTCATCTTTCAGTGTAGTCAGTGTTTGTTCAATGTATTTAGATGCTCTAATATGGGATGCATAAATATTTAATATTGCTAAGTCCTTTTTGTGTTGTATCTTTCAGCAATGAATAGTGGCTGTGCTTATCCACAATGGTGGATTTTACATTAAAATCTATGCTATCTGAGATTAGTATTCCCATACCTGTTCTTCTTTGTACAGTTGTTAGCTTAGTATATATTATTTCCACCCTTTAATTTTTAAGTTTGTTCATATCTTTAAGTCTACGGTGTGTTTCTTGTATTGATGGGTCATGTCTTTTGATCCAAGATGTCACTCGTTGTCTCTTTACTGGAGCATTCATTACATTTACATTCAGTGTAATGATTGATAGAGATATGTTTGGTGCTGCCATTTTGATATGTTTATTTTTGTGTTAGTGTTTTCTCTGTTATTCTTAATATTCTGTTATGGGTCATTCTTCTTTATGGGTTGATTTTTTATCTTTGTCAGTTTTGGTTTTGTGTTAGTTGGGACTCCTGTATTACATTTCTTGTTTTGCTGTGTTGCACTGTTATTGTGCTTTGCGGCTACCCCTATGAGTCCCATTAATATTCTGAGTTTAAACCCAATTTTAACTTCTACGTATCTTATTAACTTCATCTTTCATCTGAAAGGACTGTAACTGCTGTAGTATATGCCTTTTTTAATGTGCTGGTATCTTAGTTTTCATGATATGATCACTATTTCTCTTCTTTTAATTTCATAGCTGTGGTTAAATTTTGTGCCTTTCCTAACTGCATGGGTTTCTGTATGTTGTGTCCTGTCTTGCCTCATGAAATACACATTTAATGGTTTTGTTTTTCTAAGCAAAGAGCTTCTTTCAGTATTTTTTGTAGTTTTTGAGTTGGTTTTTACAAAGTCTCTTAAGTTTCTGTTTATCTGTGAATGTCTTAATTTCATCTTCGTATTTGAAAGACAATTTTGCAGGATATATAATTCTTGGTTGGAAGTTTTTCTCCTTCAAGGTTGAATGTGTCATCCCACTGCCTCTGTGCCAGCATCATTTCTGCCAAGAGGTCAGACAAAAATCTATTGGGATTCCCTCTGAATATTAGCTTTTCTTTGAATCTCACTGCCTTTAAGAGCTTCTGCTTATGTTTCATTTTATTAAGCTTGACGGCTGACTTCTTGGTGTCTTTCTATTGGAGTCTGTTTTTTGTGGAGTTTGATACACATGTCTTGAGTTTATATGTTCTGTTCTTTCATAATTTCGGGGAAGTTTTCTGTTAGTAATTGAACAGCAATACTCTCTGTGTTTTCTACTGTCTCTCCCTGTTCAGGAACTCCAATTAATCATAGGTTATTCTCCTTGGCAAAGTCCCACATATTTCTTAATGCTTCTTCATTTTTCCTATTTCTTTTCTCTGATTTCTCCTCATAAATGCTGGTGTCAGTTGTTCTATCTTCAAGGTCACTAAGTCTGACTTTCAGTTGCTCAGTTCTACTCTTTTGGCTTTGAATTGAATTGTCTAATTCTGAAATTTTGTTATTGATCTCTCAGATTTCAGAATGTTGATGTTCCATCTGGTCAGATATCTTGCTTAATTTTTCATTTTGTTCTACTGTATTTTGTTTGGTTCTAGGAGGGCTCTACATATGTCTTTTGTATTTGACCTCCAATAGTTTCAGAAAGGCTTCTTCATCTGGGAAGTTTATTGATGCTTTGTTTTTTACTTTTCTAGAACAAGAGTGGGTTGTTTTTTAAAAAATGCTTGGCAATGGTTTGTTGCTTACAGAACATCTAGAAGCTGTTTAGTTTCTCTGGTGTTGCCTCAACAGAAGATGAGGCATGGATCTGAGAATGGAGTTGGTCACCAGCTGCCTCTTTGTACGCTAGTCACTGTCTCTAGTGTACTCTCTGGAGTGGAGGGCTCTTCCTCCTGGCTTGAAAAGATACCACCTTATTTACAGAGTCATGGGGGGTGGTTATCAACCGACCCTATGATGTGGGTCAGAAAAAGCTGAAAGAGATGTGGTTGGGCTGTACAGCAGTTATTTCTGTATATAGTGTTATATTAAAAAGCTGAAAGCTACCTAACTGCTTCTAGAATCAGTCAGGCTGTGAGGTGTGACAGGCCCCTACTTCCAGCTGACAACAGAGGCACCTCTTCTGCAGTCCCCAAATGCTTTGATACAGATCACAGCAGGGAGGGACCACTGCATGGCTGTCATCTCCTACAGAGCACCGTCCGCAAGGTAACTCTGCACTAAACATGGTCCCTTTTCTGGAAAAGCACTCCCTGGATTAGCACTGCCCCAAGCCCGGGTATTAGCCTCTGATCAGGCCTCTGGTTAGGCATCTCTGCCTCCAAACCAAATAAGATAGTGTCCCGGTCAAGCTGCCCCTCTTTCCAGGAAACAGCCGAATCTATGGTGGAGCTCTGAGAAGGGAGTGTGGAGGAGCTGTGGTGCCCTTAATTTGCCTCTGGGCTCTCAAAATATGGTTATTCGACACAGAGTCTCTCCACTGCAGTGCACACTGCTCGCTTTAGCACTTTGGTTCAGCCTATATGCTGGCTCATGCCCATCCCCCATCTGCTGGGCAACAGAAAGGAAAAAAGTTAAAACTACCAATACCTTTGAGTTCTCAGGATCTAGCCTCTCAATAGAGAGGAAGTTTCCCACTTAGTAGCATGTAGTCCAAACTGACAGCCCTAAGCTGTGTACAGAAATCTCTGTTCAATTATCAGTCCAGGCCTTAATTTTTAGAGGGAATAAAGGAGACACATGTCTAGTCTACCATCTTAACTCTGCCTCCCCTCAATAAGTGTTTTAAGTCCTCTTCACTTTCAACAGCCAAAGCCAAGTGCTGTCGAGTCAGACTCAGCAAGCAAGATTATATCATCTGCGTAATGAAGGTTTTTGATGCATCTTCCTCCAAACCTGATGCTCCATTTTTCATCATATAGTCCAGCTTCCCAAATTAATTTGCTCAGCATACACATTGAATAGGTATGGTAAAAGGATACAACACTGACCCATATCTTTCCTGACTTTAAACCACACAGTGTCCTCTTGTTCTGTTTGAAAAATTGCCTCTTGATCTATGTACAAGTTCTTCATGAGCACAATTAAGTATCCTTGAATTATATGCTGTGCAGTGCTTTCCATAAATTGTTATGATCCCAAACCTGAAATGACTTGTTATAGTCAATAAAGCAAAGGGAAACGTCCTTCTGGTATTTTCTGCTTTCAGCCAGGGTCCGTCTGATAACAGCAATGATGTCCCTGGTTTCATATCTTCTTTTGAATTATTGATAGTTTCCTGTTGATATACTCTTGCCGCTGCTTTTAAATGACCTTCAGGAGAATTTTACTTATGTATGATATTAATGATACTGTTTGATAATTTCTGCATTTTGTATGATTACATTTTTGGGGAATAGACATAAATATGTATCTCTTCATATTTGGTTGACCAAACTATCAGTCAGTTGGCCAGATAGCTGTTTTCCAAATTTCTTGGCATAGGTGAGTCATACATCCAACCCCAGATTTATTTGTTGAAACATTTCAGTGGGCATTTCACCAATTTCTGGAACTTTGTTATTATTATTGTTTGCCAGTGCTTTTAATGTGGTTTGCACTTCTTCCTTCAGTACCATTGAATCCTGATCATTTGCTACCCCCTGAAATGGTTGAATGTCTACCATTTCTATTTGATAGAGTGATTGTGTGTATACCTTCCATCTTCTTTTGATGCTTCTTTCATCTTGTAATATTTTTCCTATAGTATCCTTCAGTATTACAGCTCAAGACTTAAGTTTTTTCTTAATTCTTTCAGCTTGAGAAATGTCAAGCAAGTTCTTCTGTTTTGGTTTTCCAAATCCATTTCTTTCCACATGTCTTTATAATACTTAGTCTTCTCAAAATGTCCTTTGAAATACTCTGTTCAGCTCTTGTATTTCATCATTCCTTCTCTTGCTTTAGCCACTCAACTTCAGGAACAAGTTTCAGGGTCTCCTCTGACATCCATTTTAGCTTTTACTTTCTTTCGTCTCTTTTTAATAACCTCTTAACTTTCTTCATGTATGATGCTCTTGATGTCATACTACAATCCATCTGGTTGTCGATCATTAGTTTTCTGAAGTCAATCGGTTCTTGAGATGGTCTCAAAATTCAGGAGGGACATACATAAACTGTCATGCTTTGACTCTCATGGACTTGTTCTAGTTTTCTTCTGTTTCAGCTTGAACTTGCATATGAGCAATGATTGTTCTGCAAGCAGCCCCAGGCCTTATTTTATCTGATGACGATGGAAAATATCATCTCTTCCCACAGATGTAGTCTATATGATATCTGCCATTTCACAAGGTCCACTTCTGTGGTCTCCATTTATGTTGATGAAAAAAAGGCATTTGCCATGAAGAAGTCATTGGTCTTGCAAAATTCCATCTTGTAATCTGTGGCACCAAGGCCATATTTTCTAACTGCTAATTCTTTGTTTCCAACATTTGCTTTCTAATCATAGTGATTATCAATGCATCCTGATTGACAATTCAGTCAATTTCAGACTGCAGAAGCTGGTGAAAATCTTTATTTGATTCATCTTTGGTCTTAGTGGATGGAGCATAAGTTTTAATAATTATTGCATTAAATGGTCTTCCTTTTAGGCATATGGATATTATCCTATCTCTGACAATGTTGTACTTCAGGATAAATCTTTAAATATTCTTTTAGACAATGAATACAATAACATTTGTCTGCATGTTGTCATTCCAAACATAGTAGACCACATGGTTGTCTGATTCCAAATGGCCGATTGCAGTCCACTTCAGCTTGCTAATGCCTACGATATTGATGTTGATGTGGTCCATTTCATTTTGGACAATTTCCACTTTTTATAGATTCATGCATCTTACACTCCACATTCCAGTTATTAATGGGTGTTTGCAACTGTTTCTCCTCATTTTGAGTTATGCCACATCAGCAAATGAAGGTCCAGAATTCTTGGCTCCATTCATGTCATTAAGGTAGATTGTATTCTGAGGAGGCAGCTCTGCCCCAGTTGTATTTTGAGTAGTTTCCAACATGAGGGGCTTATCTTCTGGCATGTATCACACAGAATTCCACTCTTGTCCATATCCTTTTCACTCACTGACTGTTATCAGATATAGACCTGTGAATCCTTCTTTCTTGTTTGTCTTAGTCTGAAAGCGGAACTGAAACCTGTCCTCTATAGTTCAGCCTACTGGTATTTGAATACCAGTGGCATAACTTCCAGCATTGCAGCAATATGCAAGTCCCCATAGTATGCCAAACTGATAGACTTGAGGAAGTAGAATAGCAAAAAAAAAAAAAAAAGATATTTTTATTGGTGATTGAATATTAACATTAATTTTTAATAACAAGACTCAGATTACAACAGAATCTTTGGCATTTTTTAATCACATTTCCAGCTTTGGAAAGAGTATATTCCATTTATATATCCTAATGGGATTTCCCAGATAAAATTTTTTATATGATAGTCTCTTGACTATGTTCAGAGACAGTGATTAAATATCTGCAGTAGACAGAGAAATATGCCCTTTAAGAAAATACTTACTGCTTACCAGAGGCAAGTTTGGTAAAAAGAGTTTCCAGCTATCAGTTCTTACAGAGTCTGTCTCACGTGCTAAGAATCAGTTTGCCCAAAGTCCCTCACTTTCCGGGTCAGCACCCATCACGTGACTGAATGAGCTAGGTATGTAATATCTGAGCAGTTGTTGTCCCCAAGAAGGAATACCTGGAAGGACAGGATTTACCGTAGAATGGAGCTGTAAGCTTTGTTGGATCCACATTACAATCCTAATTCTCTTCTGTGGGATACTTCCATCCTTTATATAACTGTTGATCCCTGATCAACATTGCACTCCCGGCAACTTTGTCATAACATCTGCTTCTGTAGAGTGTAGTCTGGGACAATTTCACAAGAAACAGTTGAAACAAGTATGTGATAAAATAATGTTTTGAGCTAAATCATTTGCCACTTGGCTGACAATGAAAATTCACTTTTGCTAAGTGGAACACAGATGTTCTCTGGCTGATCATGCAGTATAGTTGAGAAAACTTCAACCTGAGGTGAATTTTATTATTGTACTATCGGGAGAAGGAAATACACTAACTGATTTACCAGGCCTTTGAAACATGAAAGAAAACGGGATATGTGAGAAACTGTATTAGATGGATATTGCTAAGTATCATTGATGCTCTACAGAGAGATAAGGAGTAGCTAAAGGTAAGAATCTGCAATATAAAGGCAGGTATGAAAGCCTGAGGGTGACTTTTGTTGCCTACAAAGACTTTCTCACCTCTAGCAAGGTAAGGGAGAGAAAACTGAAATTTAAGACGGGAATATGATAATTAGTAGGGAAATGCAGGAGCTCTATTATATAAGCATTTGGGCCCTGGGTTATGAAAGAACTGGGACTCTGACACATGAATCTTCTGAATTTTCTGAGCTTATAGACGTGGTTGTTTTACCTTTCCCCAGAACTTTCCTTAACACTGAAAGACAGTACAGAAACTTTTCTTCTGCAAGGAAACATTACTATCCTTACTCAGGATCTCTTGTATGCACGCACCTGGCTCCTAGGTTATGGCCAGCTTGTGAACAGGGTCCCCACACATAGATGGGCCTCTGTTTGATGCTCTGCTGTCGTCGTCTATGTATTGTTTTTCGATTGTTTGCTTTGTCCTGTTTTTTTTGTTTTCATGTTAAACCAAAGGCCCTACATTTCATTTTGTGACCTGCTGTGCCTGAAAGAGCTGTTTCTGAAATATACACAGGGAAGTGGATTTAAGTGTTGAAGGCATAGACTGTAAGAGACACGTATGCTGTGTCAGCATCCAAATTCAAGGGAGAACTTAGTGCACACCTCTGGAGACTGTAGCCAACACACACATTATCTGTTTATCAGTTCCTCCAAAGTTCAGCTCAGCTTCAGAAAGCTGCCATGCTGTTTTCAGGGGAGTTTGCATTTAGAGATTTGCTGAGACAGTATAAAAGTCCAGCCATTTTGTCAGAATGAGGGGCAGTATTTGCTCTAGAGCTCTTTAAGGTTTTGTATCATCTGAATGACAGTTTACCCAGACTTGCTTCCCCACGGGAGCCCTGGTGGCACAGTGGTTAAAAGCTTGGGTGCTAACCAAAAGGCCAGCAATTTAAATCTACCAGTCACTCTTTGGAAACCCTATCAGGTAGTTCTACTCTGTCTTTTATGGTCCCTATGGGTTGGAATCAATTCATTGGCAAGTTCCCCATCCCCCCAGATTTTCCCCTAATTCCTCACTACCCACATCCCATATTGTACAATTAGGAAATCAGATATTGCAAAGGGATTGAAGGTAAGAGATATCACAGTGAGAAATGTCAAAAGAAATGCCAGCATCAAAATATTTTCTATCCTCAACTGTATTTTTGTTCTTATTCCTTCAGAATATTGCTGTCCTAATACTAGGGTTTTCTGAAAGCAATCTTGTCTATTCTTCATTAGTCCACGGATATATAATCTGATCTAAGGCATAATTTCAGTATTCATGTGATGTCTTTTTGAATATGGAAAACAATCATAATAAGCAATAAAAAAGATGGCTCAGCATACGTAACTCTCTGTGTCTGTGTGTCTGTGTGTGTGTATGCTCCCTGTGAAGGTAGCGTCAGTGAGGCTAAAGTGCAAATGAAGTGCTTCTTGGCTTAAATATATACATGAGGCTGCCTCTGGAGGAGAGTGAGAGGGTGGAGGAGGACAGGAATTGCTTGAATGAATAGGAGAAGTACAGAGTGGAAAGGAGGACTGTACTGTCACGGGGTGGGGATGGGGGGGGACCAAGTAGAGTTACACAGTGGTGTGTGTTTGGGGTTTTATACAGTAAATTGACTTGGATTGTAAACTCTGACTCAGAGCACAATAAAATATTTAAATATATATATATAGTACCATAAAATCTAAAACAGTAAAGGTCATGGAAGAAAAAATACAGTCAATTCTGGAAGCCTTAATACTCATAGTAAACAGACTATAAAACATTGCTAACAGTGCACAGTCACCAGAAGAAAAAATAGATAACTGAGAACTGCTAAAAATCAAACACTTAAACCCATCAAAAAATCTCACCAAAAGAGTAAAAAGTCAACGACACTTGGCTTGGCTTTACAGACTGGAATAAAATTTGTGGCTACCACAAATCTAATCAACATCTGATCTCTATAGTCTACAAGGTACTACAAAGCCTCAACCAGAAAAAGACAAATAATCCAGTGGAAGATATCTGCAAAAATGTGAACTGGCACATCACCAAAGAAAACATCTAGGTGGCTAACTGATATGTGAGGAAATGCCCACGATGATCAGCCATTAGAAAAATGCAAATCAAAACTACAAGGAGATTCCATCTCACCCCAACAACACTGGCATTAATCAAAAAACATAAAACAGTAAATGTTATAGAGGTTGTAGAGACTGGAACACTTCTACACTGATAGTGGCAATGTAAAATGGTACAATCACCTTGGAAATCTATTTGACGCTTTCCTAAAAAGTTATAAAAAGAGAAGTCAAGGCAAGATGGCAGAATAGACACACATCTCCCCAATTCACTCTGAGAACTATGCCCCAGATAATAAGTGAGTGGAGCAGAGTGAGCATTCTGGGAGCTCCAGAATCTGTTATAGGTTTTGTGAGATTGGACTGACAGGAAAGGGGAAACTGTGTCTGTCAGAGGCAAAGCAGTGACACACTGAGTCCTGCTTCTGGTGATGCATTGTTTGAGGGGACTGCAGGTATGTTATTTGGGAGGTGAGGACTAGGTCTGCCGAGCCTGTGTGCCTGCTGCACTGGTGGGCTGAACTACAGTGCTTATGTGAACAGTGTATACTATAGCAAAGAGGCTGTGCTTGTGACAGCCACATCTTGGGAGCCTGACTGCAGATTGAGGACAACAGCACCCTTCCCCGCTATCTTCTCTGAGCAGCATCATAAATCCTGCAGACTCATGACAGGAAGGGTGGCTCATGTGGTATGCCATCTTGGTCAGCTGAGAGGTGGAGTTACCCATGCCTGAGGTCTCAGCAAGGGCTGAATCTGACACTGAGCAACAGTGCCTCTCTGGGCAGTACTTCCCCAGCAGGAAGACTGTTTTTGAGACAATTCTATCAAGGGATCATGGTGGGGCCTGGCAGCTGAGGATGGCAGGGCCATAACCCTGTGTTTCTTTGAGCCACATCATAGCATCTGGAGACAGTCTAAGGGGTGCTGTCGTTGTCAGCCAAGAGGTGGAGCCTGCCACCCTTGAGGGCCATGCTGCCTTAGACAGCTACTGGATAGTACCATTCTCAGCAGCTGCTGGACAGTGCCTCTCTCAGCAGTAAGGTGTCTTAAAATAAGACTAACTGGAGAGTGCTGCCAGCAGCTGGTGTCTGAGCAGTTTGACAGCATTTTCACCACCCTTCACTGAGCTACATAGTAGCATTGGCTGATGGCCCCCCAGGGACATCATAAGTGGCATGCTGTCTCTGCCAGCCAGGAGGTGGGGCCTGTCACTCCTGAGGGCCAGGCTGTTATCGACAACTGCTCAACTGTGCCCTTCTCAACAAAAAAGCAGTTTTTGAATTAAATGCATTTAGAGAGTGCAGTGGTCCCAGGAAACTGAGTGTGGTGGCATCCTTCTCTCCTCTCTTGCCCGAACTGCACCATAGGCTCAACTGATGAAACGATGGAGAGTTACCACAAGTAACTTGATACCTTTAGCAGACAGAAAGTGGGGCCTGCCACCCCTGAGAGACCCATTGGGCCCAGTCACTAGAAAATGCAGAGGCACTGGCAACCGAACCTAGTCATGTCCATATTCCCCTCTTAGAGTTGTGACAGAGCTTGCATTGCTGTAACACTAGAGAAACTGAACTGCTTATTGAGGGTGCAAAAACAACAATCAAGAAGCAGACCACTATGGCTCTGAAAAAACTCTCCAAACAAAGAATACTTCCTGGATGAAGAAGACTTCCTGAAATTATCAGAGTTAGAATACAAGACATTTATGTACAGAGCCCTCCTAGAGATGAAACAAAATGAATAGAACAAAATGAAAAATTAAATAAGCTGCATGAACTGCTGGAACATCAGTGACCTGAAATCTAGCAGATCAATAATAAAATTACAGATTTAGACAATTCAATGTAAAGCTAAAAGAGCTGGATTGAGGAGTTGGAAGACAGACTTGTGAACTTGAAGATAAAGCAACCAACACTAGCAGCTATGGGAGAATTCAGAGAAAAGAAACAAGAAAAATGAAGAAACATTAACAAACATGTGGGACTCTATCAAGAGGAATAATCTATGAATAATTGGAGTTCCTAAACAGGGCAGGATAGCCCAAAATGCAGAAACAATTGTTGAAGAGTTGCAGACAGAACTGCTGACAGAAAACTTTCCTGAAATTATGAAAGAAGAGATCTTGCAAGAAAAAAATAGGGGCAACAATGGAAGTTGTAATACATAGCTTAGACTTCAAAATCTGACACAGCACTAACAGAAGAGAAAATAGATAAAAGGGAACGACTGAGAATCAGACACTTATGATCATCTAAAGACTCTGTGAAGAGAGTTAAGAGACTATCTACAGAACGAGAAAAAGTACTTGGCAATTGTGTGTCAAACTGACATCTGACTTCCGTAATCTACAAGGTACTGCAAGATAGCAGCAAGAAAAAAATAAATAACCTAGTTAAGCAATGGACAAAGGAGAGGGGCAGACACTTCACCAAAAAAGACATCAAGGCAGCCAAAAGATACAAGGGAAAATTCCCACGATCTTTAGCTCTTAGAGAAATCCAAATCAAAACCACAATGAGATACCATCTTACCCCAATAAGACTGGCTATAATCCAAAAAACACAAAACATCAAATGCTGGAGAGGCTGCAGGAAAATGGGAACTCTTCTACACTGTTGCTGGGAATGCAAATGTCTTTGGAAAGCAATTTGACATTTCCTTAAAAAGCTGGAAATATGTATACCATTTGATCCAATAATCCCACTGCTCAGAATATATCCTACAGAAATGAAGGTGGTCACCCGAACAGATACATGCACACGAATGTTTATTGCAGCACTGTCCACAATAGCAAAAAGATGGAACCAACCCAAATGTCCATCAACAGATGAATGTAGAAATAAACTATGATACATAACACTTGATAGAACACTATGCAATGATAAAGAACACTTATGATTTTAGGAAGCATCTCATAACCTGATTTCAACTGGAAGACATTATGCTGAGTGAAATTAGCAGCAAAAGGACAAATATATGAGACTCCTGCTGTAAGAAATTAAAGACTCTTTGATGGCTGTAAGGGTGGGGAGGGAGGGAGAGTGTTGGTCATAGATTAGATAGTCAGCAAAAATTTGGTTAGATGAAAGCAGTAACAGCACATGATAGAGACTGGATCAACTTTACTTCACCACAAACTGAAAGGTTTTCTGAACTCAACCAAATATTTCACAGTATAGAGTAGCAAGGACAGGGGTCTGTGGACTGTGTATTCAAGGAACATCAAGGCCAGTGGACATAATTAGTATATTGCTAAAAGAGTTTTCTGCACCCCATATTTGTGAGTGGAGTCTGGAGTCTTGAAAGCTAACAAGCTGCCATCGGCCAAATGGCCTCAACCAATCTAGAGCAGACGATGATCACCAAGAACAACAAGGAAAAAAGAGCCCAGGAAATAGAAGTGACCCATGTGACTGTAAAACTGTAGCAACATGAGCCCAGAAGAACCAGATGGTGCCCAGCCACCACCAAAGTCAGCCATGATGCAGGACATAATGTAGAGTACCCATGACAATACAAGAAAAAGAGGTGTGCAGCCCAAGAACTCTACTAAAAGACCTGACTTGATGGTCCGACAGCCTGGAAGGTCCTCTGAGAATGTGATCGGTAGACCTTCTGCTGTTCCTGACTGGAAACCAGTCACAAGGTCAATTCTTCACACAATAAAGGACTGGACTCAGGGACACAGTGTAGCCATATGGCGTATGTACTTTATGGCTCTATGCATTTACAGGAGGCTGTCCTAGTAGTCTCTTTCTAGATGTGAAAGAATAATGTGGAGAGGGAGCGACAAAATGCTTGTTTAGAGGATGCTAGACTCATAGAGTGAAGAGGATTATGCTGTCACAGGGTGGGAAGAGCAGAGGGATCTGCAGATAGGTGGGCATGTAAAACTGATTTGGAATCCATACTTCTTAATCACAACTAAAAAAATAGAAAAAGAAATACTATACGATCTAGTAATTCTGTTTCTTGAAATATATTCTGGGAGAAATAAGGACTGTCCTGTGAATAGACACATGTGCACCAATGTTCACTCCAGCAAAAAGATGTAATCAACCTAGGTGGCCATCAGTAGATGAATGAATAAACAAACTGTGATAAATTCACACAGTGTAATACTATGCAGTGATAAAGAACAGTTCTTTTTTAAGAACATGTTCTATACCCCACTTTGGTGAGTGGCACCTGGAGTCTTAAAAGCTAAGAAATGGCCGTCTAAGTACTGTCAATTGATTCCAACCCACCTGAGGCAGAGGAGAATGAAAGAGATCAAAGACGTGAAGAAAATACAAGCCCAAAAGAAGCAAGGGGCCATGTGATCCAGAGAGTACCTCAACATGAGACCAGAAGAACTAAATAATGCCTGGCCACCATGATGACTGTCCTGACAGAGGAATGCAATGTAGAGTCCCTGATGTAATGGGAGAAAATTAGTTGTCCAGAACTAGAACTCTATTAAAAGATCAGGCTTGATGGTTCAACAGACTGGAGGGTCCAGTGAGGATGTGGCCTCCAGAATGTTACCCCAGAGCTGAAACCATTTCTAAAGCCAATTCTTCACATAAAGATTGGACTAGACTATATGGTACAGAGTGATGCTGGTGAAGACTGTGCTTCTTGACTTAAATGTACACACGAGGCTAACTAAGAAACTCGTGTCCAGAGGTAAGATGAGAAGGTGGAGTTGGACAGGAGTTGGTTGAATGGACACAGGAAGTATCAGGTAGAAAAGAGGAGTGTGATGTCACAGGGTGAGGAGAGCAGCTCAGACTGTGTAGTGGTGTGTGTGTAGGACTTTATATGGCAAATTGACTTGGATTATATACTTTCACTTAAAGCATAATAAAATATTTTAAAAATAAAAACCAAGGGAAAACTATTGGAAGAAAATTTGTATCATTTAAAAAATGCAAAGTTTTGTGTTGGTAGAATATGAGATTGGATAGTTTCTACTAACTTGTGAAAAGTGTTGAAAGCAAGAGATAACACATGAAGTGATCTCTTAAAGGCACTCATGTGAAACTGCATCAGGAGTCAAAGAAACATGTAAGTATTACTATATAAACAGCAAATGTTACAGTGTAGTCGTTTGGGCTAGTTGATGGGTAAATTTACAGGGCTAATGCAGTTACTTTTACATAACTTGACTTTTTCATTTTGTTACTATTTTATTTTCTTTATTCATACTTCAGTATTCAGCATACTTTCTTTTTAAAAAATGTTTTACAGGTATATATGTAATCAATTCCATGTTATTATGAGTATATACCTGAGAAACCATCATGGAATCAACATAAAGAATACATCTGTCATTCTCAGAAGTTTCCTCATGGCCCTTTGCATTTTCTCCTTCCTGTCTCCCCCTACCTCCCTCCCAACCTTTCCTATTCTTCTGTTTTACATCACTGGATTAATTTGCATTTTCCAGAGTTTTGAATAAGAAGAATGATACAGTGTGTGTTCTTAATTGTTGGGTATCATTCACTTAGCATAATTCTTTTGAGATTTATCCATGTCATTAGACATATCAATAGTTCATTGTTTTTTCTTGTTTAGTATTATTTCATTGAACACTCGTGCCATAGTGGTTAAGAGCTGAACTGCTAACCAAAAGGACAACAGTTCAAATCCACCAGCTGCTCCTTGAAAACCCTATGGGGCAATTCTGTGATGTTCTATAGAATCACTAATGAGTTGGAATTGACTCCATGAATTTCAGTATTTCACTAAAGATCTTTGATGGCAAAACACTTAAGCACTCATCTGCTGACGGAAAGGTTGGAGATTCCAACCCACCAACTAGTCCTTGGGAAACAAAGTGTGATAGTCTGCTTCCGTAAAGATTATAGCCTAGGGACTCAATGGGGGCAGATCTACGGATATCCTACAGGGTCATTATGTTTCTCATCAATTTGACCGCATGCAACAATATTTCTTTGTGTGGATACTCTAAAATCTTTTTATCTATTCACTTGCTGACTTTAGATAGTTTGCATATTTGACTACTATAAATAAAGTTGATATCAATGTTTATGCACAGGTATTTGCACAACACTAGAGTTGGCTTTTGGCTTTTGGCTTGGCAGAGTCCTGCCAGCAGTGTATCCAAGTGTTGTTTCCTGTGTATTCTTGCCAATGTTTAGAATGATTGATCTTAATTCTGGCTGTTCTAATAAACGTAATGGAGTCCAGGTGGTTAAGAGTTCAGCTATTAACCAATTGCACCTCAGAAACCCCATGGGATAGTTCCACTGCATCCTGTAGGGTCACTATGAGTCAAGATTAACTTGACATCAATTTGTTTTTTTCTTAATCAACCTTGAAGGAAACCCTGTACCTCTACAAGAACTTCAAATTTGTTCCTTTTCAAAATTGTTTCAGCATTTACATAAAATTAAAATTTATATGAATTTGTGGATCAGCTCGTCAGTTTCTATAGGGAAAAAGTGGAGATTTTGACAGGAATTATAGTCAATCTATAGATGACTTGATGGCACTTGGCTTGGCATAGATGCTTCTGGGAGTAGTGTCATGTTGCTATCAAGTCTTCAGACTTATTAACATGCAATATCTTTATGTAGGATTGCAGTAATTTTTTCAATAAAATTGTATAACTTTTAGTGTAAAAGTCTTGAGCTTCTTTTCTTCAACTTACTCGAAGACATTTTAGTCATTTAATGCTATAGTAGATTTTTGAATTTGTCTTTTTGGTGGCTCATTTTTAGGAATGCCTTTGATTTTTGTGTGTTGACATTATATCCTGCTACTGTGCTAAACCGGCTTAACTTCTAAAAGCATTTCAGTGGATTCTTTAAATTTTTCTGTTTGTAAGATTAGGTTACTGGAAGGTATAAACTGTTTTACTTCTCCCTTTTTGAGCTGAAGGCCTTTTCTTGCCTTTTTCACATTAATTTCATCTACCTCCAGTATAATGTTGAATCACCATGGCAATATCGACTCTATTCTTTATTCCTGATTCTTGTAGGACAGATTTTAGTAATTTTTGATTAACTATTGTTATCTGCATGTTTTTCTTAGAAAGTTTTCCATCAGATAGAAGTAGTTTTGCTCCTGTTCTTAACTTATTGAATTTTTTATCATGAAAGGGTGTTGAGTTTTGTGAAATTCCTTTTCTGTGCCTATTGAGACAATTGCTTGTATCTGTTCTTTAGTCGTTAATATATTCCATGGATTGATATTTTCGTGTTAAAGAAGGCTTGCGTTGTTATCAGATGTCATCAAGCTGATTTTGACTCATAATTACTGTCTTTGTCATCTAATGCTGCTATAACAGAAATGTGACAAGTGGGTGGCAAAGAAATATATTCTCTCATAATCCAGTAGGCTGGAGGTCCGAGTTCAGGGCACTGGTTCCGGGAGAAGGCTATTTCTCTCTATTGGTTCTGGAAGAAGGTCCACAGATCTTCTCTTGGTGAGAGAGCATTTCAGCTCAGGAACCTCAAGTCCAAAGGACTCACTTTGCTTCTAGTGCTGCTTTCTTGGTGGTGCGAGCTCCAGCTCTGCTTGTATACCTTCCTCATTTATCTCTTGTAGGATAAAAAGTAGTGCAGGTGACATCCCAGAGAAATTTCCTTTACATTGGATTAAGGATATGCCATGGTAGAGGGAATTAAAGTCCCACTCTAGTCTTCTTTAACATAATCCAAGTTCACCCCACTAACCACGTGCAGAGATTAAGATTTACAACATATAGAAGAATTACAGTGACAAAGTTGAGGACAACCACATGGTACTGTGAGTCATAGTCCAGTCAAATTGATACACACATTTATGGGGATATAATTTAGTCCATGACAGTGAACCCATGGGACAGAATAAAACTGTCTTAATGGTTTTCCTGAAGCCCTGATTGTGCAGTGATTAAGTGCTGTGGCTGCTAACTAACAGGTTGGCAGTTCAAACTGTGTAGTTGCTCTGTGGAAATCTGACAAGGCAATTCTATTCTGTCTGTAGGGTAGCTGTAAGTCTAACCACCTCAACAGCAATAGGTATGTATTTAGGTTTGTAGAGTTTTCTAGGCTGCAATCTTTAGGAAGCAGATTGCCAGGTCTTTCTCTCTTAAAGCCACTGCATAGCTAATAATTGCCAACTTTTTGGTTAGCAGCCGAGGGCTTAACCATTACCAGTAGGATTCCTTTGTTTTGTGTTAATGGGATAAATTCGATTTAGTGAGACGGTATAAGCCTTTTCATATGTTTCTGGACTTGCTTTGCTGCAATTTTATTGAGAATTTTTGCAGCTATAATGTTAAGTGATATTTGTTAGTAGTTCCGTTGAAGCTTTGGTTTTGGTATCAAGGTAATACTGGTCTTATTTAAATGGTTGGAAGAGTTTGTAAAAGCTTTTATTCTCTTTAAACATTTTTTAGTCTACAGTAGTGAAATCATTTGAGCTTGAGATTTTCTTTGTGGGATATTTTTTATTTACCAATGTAATCAGTTGTTATAAAACAATTCAGATCTTCTACTTAGTCTTCTGTCAGTGCAGTTCTTGGTATCTTTCTCAGAGTTGTGTGTTTCTTTTATTATATAACTGTTTGGCATACAATTCTTAATAGTTTTCCCTTATAATCCTTTTTGTACTGGGGTTATGGTAGTAATCCCTACTCTTTTGTTTCTGCTTTCAGTAATTCTATGGTTGTTGTTATTGCTAGGTGCTGTCGAGTCAGGTCCGACTCACAGTGACCGTGTGCACAACAGAATGAAGCACTGCCCAGCTTTGTACCATGTCCACAGTCATAAACCCGTGTTGTGGCAACTGTGTCGGTCTGTCTCATCAAATCTTCCTCTTTTTTGCTGACCCTCCATTCTATCAAGCATGATGTCCTTCTCCAGGGACTGATCTCTCCCTACAAGATGTCCAAATATGTCACGTGCAGTCTTACCATCTTTATTTCCAATGAACATGCTGGTTGTATTTCTTGCAGAACAAATGTTTGTTCTTTTGGCAGTCCATGGTACAGTCAGTATTCTTCTCCAACACTATAATTCAAAGGCATCAATTCTCCTGCTTTCTTGTTCACTGTCCAGCTTTCACATGCATATGATGCAATTTAAAATACCTTGGCTTGGGTCAGGTGCACTTTAGCCTTCAAGGGGACATCATTACTTTTTGATACTTTAAAGAGCTCCTTTGCAGCAGATTTTGCCAATCCAACATATCTTTTAATTTCTTGACTGCTGCTTCCGTGAGCGTTGATTGTGAACCCAACCTTTGACAACCTCAATCCTTTCTCCATTTATGACAATGTTGCTTACCAGTCCAGTTGTGAGGATTTTTGTTTTCTTGATGTTGAGGTGCAATCCATACTGAAGGCTGTGGTCTTTGATCTTTATTAGTGTTTCAAATCCTCTTCACTTCCAGCAAGTAAGGTGGTATCATCTGCGTAATGCACGTTTTTAATGAGTTGTCCTCCAATCCTGATGCCTCATTTATCTTCCTGTAATCCAGCTTCTCAGATTATTTAATTGGCATAGTGATTAAAAAGGTATGGTGAAAGGATACAACCCTGACACACACCTTTCCTGACTTTAAAACATGCTGTGTTCCCTTGTTGTATTTTCATGACTGCTTCTTGATCCATGTACAGATTCCTTAAGAGCACAATTAAGTGTTCTGGAATTCCCATTTTATGGAGCATTAGCCATAATCTGTTATGATTCACATAGTCAAATGCCTTTGCATATTCAATGAAGCACAGGTAAACATCTTTCTGGTGTTCTCTGCTTTTAGCCAAGATCTATCTGACTTGTGCAGTGGTGTCTCCCTGGTTCCATGTAATTTTAGTTTCTTCTCTTTTACTTGGTCAGTCTAGCTAAAAGTTTGTCAATTTTGTTGATCTTTTCACAGAGTCAAAATAGTTTGAGTGATTTTCTTATTTAATTATCTATTTAATATATTTCTACTCTATTTTTAATTATTTCCTTCTTTCTTTGAATTTAATTTACTCTTCCCTTTCTAGATTCTCAAGGTGGAAGATTTATTTATATTTTCCTTTCTAATTTATCTCTATGCCATATAAATGTCTTTATCTGCATTTATAGGTGTATGCTTTTTTTTTTTAACACTTTGAATGTGACATTTGTTTCCTTTGTTCTCCAGGGATTTTCATGAGGAATCAGCTATTTATGCATGAATACCAAGTGTATTTCCACTTATTTAAGTCCTTTTGACTTGCTTTTTATCACTGTTTTGCAGTTTTGCATGCACAAGTCTTGCATCTCTTTGGTTTAATTTATTCTTAAATATTTTATTCTTTGTAATGCTTTTTAAATGGGATTATTTTTAAGAAATGAATTTCTATTTTGGATTATTCATTACTAGTGCACAGAAATACAACAGAGATTTTCGTGTTGATCTTATATCCTGAAAATTTGCCTAATCCATTTATTAGCTTTTACACATATCTAAAAGCTGTGTGTATTTGTGAGTGCCTTCAGGAGTTTCTGCATAGAAGATCAAGGCAACTGTGAATAGGAGTAGTTTTACTTCTTAATTTCCAATTTGAATGCCATATGCTTCTTTTCTTGCTTAAATGCTGTAGCTAGAATTTCCAGTACAATACAACTGAAAATGACAGACATCCTGGTTTTCTCTTGACCTTCAAGGGAAAATGTCAGTCTTATATTACTAAATATATTTGTTGTCTGTTTTTTTGTTTTGTTTCATAGATGACTTTTATAAAATTGTGGAATTTCACTGCTGTTCCTATTGTGTTGAATGTTTTTATCATGAAAAGGTATTGAATACTGTCAAATCGTTTTTCTTCTTATATTGAAAAGTGTAGGTGACACCCTTTATTAATATGGTGCATTACATTAATTATTGCATTGATATTCAGATGCTAAATGAATCTTTTTCCTGAGGAGGAATATTCTGCTTGATAATAGTGTGTGCCAAAGCCGATAATGGGGTATAGTCCAATTTATATGTTGATGGATTTGACTTGATTGTATTTTGTTGAGGATTTTTCCAACTATGTTTATATTATATGGTTTCTTGGGGCTGCTGCAACAAATTACCACAAAGTTGGTGGCTTAAAACAATAGAAATTTATTTTCATGTATCTCTTGAAATTAAGCATCTGAATTCATGGTGTCAGCAGGGCCAGGGTCTTCCATGAAGCTCTAGAGGAAGATCCTTCTTGCCTATTCCCGTTTCTGGTAACCAAAAGGAGCTCCTTGGTTTGTAGCCACCTGCATCCAGTTTTTGCCACTGTCTTTCCATGGCTGTTGTCCTCCTCTATTGACCTTGTTTCTTTTGTTGTCTCTTTATGAGATTTCATTAGATAAGGTCCACCGCACTCCTGTATTTCCACATGTTAACTTATGTAATTACCTCTGTAGAGACCGTGTTTCCAAACAAGGTAATATTATCAAATATTCCATGTCAGAGGAAACCATGGGTAGGTAGTAGTTAAATGCTATAGCTGTTATCCAAAAGGTTGGCAGTTTGAATCCACCAATCTCTCCTTGGAAACTCCGTGGGGGCATTCTACTGTGTCCTACAGCATTGCTGTGGGCTGGAGTCAAGTTGACAGCAGCAGGTTTGGGATTTTGTTTTGGAGGTCAGAATTGCAGCATATAGTTTTTGGTAGTAACAATACAAGTGCTGATCTGTGGTTTTTATTTGTGTGATTTCATTGTTTATTTTTCATATAATGATAATATTGCCCTCAAAAACTAATTGAGAAGGTCTCCTTTTTAATAACTTGGTGTAGGTTTTGAAGGATTGATATTTATTTTTAAATATTTGGTGAAATTATCAAGGAAGCCATCTGTACCTGTGAATTTCTTTGTGGATTTTTTTTAAAGAAGTAATTTATAACTTTATTTGGCATAGTTTTACTCAAATAATCTGTTTCTTCTTAAGTCAGTTCAGTTTTTCTAGGAATTTTTTTTTTCTTCGCATCTAGATCATACAATATATTGGCATAGAGTTGATCAAAGTATTTTTGTATATTCTGTTTTATTTTTAAAAGATCAATTATGATGTTACCCCTTTCATTTTCTATTTTAATAATTTGAGTCTTCTGTCTTTTTCTCAGTAAGTGTAGCTAAGGTCTTACCAGTTTTGTTGATGTGTTCAAAGAATCCATTTTTCCTTCAGTTAAAAATCTCTAGTGTTTTTCTAATCTGTATGTTTGCTGTATTTATTATTTGTTGTGAGTTTGGTTTGTTCCTTTTTTTGATTTTTCAATGTGAAAGATTAGATTCTTGCGATTGTTCTTTTTTTGTACAGATGTTTATCATTACTAACCTCTAAGCATAACATTAGCTTTAATCCATACATTTTTGTATATTTTAGCTTTCAGTCGTTTCAAAGTGTCTCTAAATTCACTTGTGGTTTTCTAAATTTTATTGTGTTTTAGGTGAAAGTTTATTGCATTAATTAGGTTTTTTAGTCAGAAATTTCATATGCAAATTGTTTTGTGACATTAATTGCAAGTCTAACAATGTTTTATCACTCTCTCTCTTTCCCTTTCCATTCCGGGTTCTCAGTGTCCCTTCATCAGTTTTCCTGTCGTTTCTTGCCTTTTGGGCCTTTGCTTTAGGGCTGATATTGCCCGTTTGGCCTTGTATACTTGATAAACTAAGGAACACATTCTCATGTGTGTTGTTTGTTTTATAGGCCTGGCAAATCTTTGCCTGAAAAGTGGACCTCAGGAGCCGCTTTAGTTCTGAGTTACCAAGATATAAGAAGACTATGGTCGTAGGAATTCCTCTAGTCACCAAGAGACCAGTAAGTTTAGCCTTTTTTGTGAAATTTGATTTTGTCCTATATTATTTTCTTGCTCTATCCAGAACTCTGTATTGTGTTTCCTGTCAGACCCGTTTGTGCTGGTAGCTGGGTACTATCTAGCTCTTCTGGGTTCAGACTGGCGAAGGACTGATATTTATTTACCTTATGCCTTTGGTTTCCTTCAGTTTCTGTGCTGTGAATATGCTGGGGCCAACAGATGATTATTAAATAACTATTGATAAGCTTTTGGACCCCACACACTACTCACCAAAGTAGGATGTAGAACTTTTTCTTTATGAACTATGTATGATGATTGACCTAGATGTTCCCCAAGACAACAATCCCCAGCCCAGTAACTCAGTTCCTCAGGGCATTTGGATCTTTCTGGAAAACCTTTGTTTTTGTCTTGATCCAGTTGTGATCACTTCCCATATATTGTGTGTTGTCTTTCCTTTCACTAAAGTTAACACTGATCTACTGCTTATTTATCCGTTTCCGCTTCGCACTGCTCCCCCCTCATAACCATCAAAGATTGTTTTTCCCTAAGTTAAAACCTTTACTTGGGTTTTTGTAATAGTGATCTCACACAATATTTGCTTATTGACTTACTGCATTTAGTGTAACGCCCTCCAGGTGCACCCATGTTGTGAGATGTTCACTGATTGATCGTTGATCTTTCTCATTGCATAACATTCCATCATACGTATGTACCATAATTTAGTTATTAGTGTGCTGACAGTCATTTCAGTTGTTTCTGCCTCCTTGCTATTGTGAATAATGCTGCAGTGAGCATGGGCCTGAATCTGTCTATTTTTGTGACACTTTCCATTTCTTTTGGATATATTTTTAAAAATGGGATTTCTAGGTCATATGGTGTTTCTACATCTGGCTTTTATGGGAGGTGCTGTATCATTTTCCCAAGTGGTTGTACCATGTTATACTATATTCTGCCAGCACAGCATAAGAGTTCCAATCTCCCCACAACCTCTCCAGCATTTGTTATTCTCTGTCTCTTTATTTGGGCAAGAAATGTCAGGGTGAGGGGATGTTCAATGTGGTTTTCATTTGCATTTCTCTAATGGCTAGTGATCATGAGCATTCTCTCAGATGTTTGTTGGACACCTGAGTGTCTTCTTTGGCGAAGTTTCTGTGCATGTCCTTTGCTTATTTTTAATTTGGGTTTTTATTGTTGAACTGTTCAATTATTCTACACATTTGGAGAGTACACTTTTTGTCATATATGTCATAGCCAAAAATTTCCTTTAATTATTTAGTTCTTATTTACTTTTTTGTAAAATGTTTGGATGAACATAACTGTTTGATTTTTAAGAGCTTCAAGTTATCTAACTTATCTTCTGATGCATTGTTACCTTTGGTTTGAATTGTATTTATGCTGTGTAGTAGGGTCCCTCGTATTGTCTCTATTTTTCCTTCTGTGATCTTTATCATTTTTTATTTTATATTTGTCTTTTATCTATTTTTAATTTATTTTTGAGAATGTTGTGAGGTATAGGTCCTGTTTTATTGTTTTGCAGGTGGACATCAAGTTTTGCCAGCACTATTTATTTAAAAGGCTGCCTTTCCCTATATAATGGATTTTGGTCCTTGGTCAGAGATTAGCTGGTGATAGGTGTATGGACTTATATCTGAGGTCTCAATTCTGTTCCATTGTTCTATGTGTCTGTTGTTATACTGATACCAGGGTGATATGAGTACCATGACTTTACAGTGCTATGGGGCTTCTTATAGTGTTCTTTTCCTTCAGTAATGCTTTACTTATCTGAGGCCTCTTTCTTTACTATATAAATCCAGTGATTAGAATGCTGTTGGTATTTGGATTGGGATTGCATTATATGTGTATATCACCTTATATAGTATTAACATTTTTACAGTGCAGAGTCTTCCTATCCATGCCAAGCCAATGCTGTCGAGTCGGATCTGATTCATGGTGACCCTATCCATGAGCATTGTATGTTTTCCCATTTATGTAGATCTCTTAATTTATTATAATAGTATTTTGCAGGTTTCTTTTATACATCTTTTATGTCCTTTGTTAGATTTATTTCTAAATATTTTGTCTTCTTTAGGGACTATTATAAATGTTATTATTTCCCCAATTTTACCTTTGAGGCTGTCTTTGTTGCTGTGTAAGTATCCAGTTGATTTTTGCCCTGTGATTCCTTATTTCATCTTTTGGATATTTCTCAGAATTAAGAATTTAGATATGTAGTAAAAAAACAGAAAAGTATTTATTTTTGGCAGCAGGAGAATTTGAAAATAGATGAGGATAAAGAAAAAAAGAAATAAGAAAGATGTGTTTATTCTGAAGTGAAGCAAAGGAATATCTGGGGAGCATTCCTCAATAGAAGGTATCAAACTGTGCAAGACACACAAGTATAAAGATTCTAAGGCATGGTTTGTAATCACACTGAATCCCCAGGGAAGCAATTCTACAAATGAGAAAGCTTAGCTACAATGCTGCTAAATCTTGAATAAACTGAAATCACCACTTATTATTCAACTAGAACTAAAATCACTTCTTACAAATCAAGTAAGACTATAGTCTCTCCAAGTTTTTTATGTACTCATAGCATTTGAACTTCAGTACCATTACCAGAGTTAACCTGAAACCCCTCAAATTGTTGATATAAAATGGAATGGAGTGACTTACAATGTACTATAACTTATGGCAGAGGACTAAAGGTATTGAATGACTTGAGGATTATTTTTAGACCCTCAGGCTGGATCTGATGTAGAGTGGAAATCTCATGTATAAGTTAGCTTACTATAAAATAAACCTGGAAAATGTCTTTTTTAAACAGTCTGTGTATCTGTCAGTCTAAGAAGCATGTTAAAATTGTTCTAACATCAAATAAACAGTTTATGAGTGAACTCTTCTGTTCACAAGGGAGATGGTATCCTGGCATTACCTCTAAGTCATTTCTTCAGAACTATTATTTCCTAGCTTCTTTTTTTTGTACATCTGCCAAGATGATTTCATTAGAGTTCCTGCTTCTGACAAGCCTAAGATGGCAGAGTGTCTATTGGCTTCAGAGCAGGAAGCGGAGACACTTTCCCAGTGTGTCATCTGTGTCCCACAGAGCTGTAAATCTCAGCATTTCGTGATCCCTGCACCCTGAATCCTGAATGAGGCTGTAGAGCAACAGAAAGCATGCCTGGTGAGATGATACATTTGAAGTTCCTCAGGAGAAGAAGTAGCTGTAGGAAGGGGAAATGAAAGTTGCCATGGTCTAATTATAGCCTCTGAGCAGGAACTAGCTCACAGCACAGGATTATGACTCTTCCTTTGAGAAAGGGTCATTGCAGTGTTTGGGAGCCTTGGCTCAGTACACTGCTGGCAGCAGATTACTCACTGGGGTAGCTGCAGATGAATCCACATCTTCAGTGAGGCTCTAATATCTGTAATATCTTATTTTTTACTTTTATTTCTTCCCTGAGTTCTACAAGTTTACTTTTCATCTCCTTCTGTGATCTTAGAATCTTTTCTTTGAAACCTGATGTTTCCTTTCTGCACTCTCATTTAGGAAAGATCACTATTTCCTCTGATTTAATGTAATACATATAAAATATTTCCTTCTAATCTTGTGTACAACCTTTAGTGTAAATCTCTTGTAAAATCTATAACATTTGAGAGATTTCTGTTCTTGATAATATTTCCCAAGCTATTTTCTTTGTAATTTTACTCAGTTTACAATGGAAATCTTTTACTTCTATTGTTTTCTGAAAAGTACTTAAGGAGAGGGGCTATAAAATGTAAATAGACTATCATGATGGGGCTTTAATAGAGGACATATTTTTAATCAAGGTATGTGGGACTGAAGAGCCATCCTCCTCTTGCTTATAAATACCGCAGTGTTACTGGCTAAGGGTCGGTAAGTTTTACAAACCTAAATGACTGAAGAGCATATTGGTTTTCTAGTTTATAGCACAGTAATGCATGCAAGATCATCTTGTTCTTTAAGCTACAGACGAAAGTGAAATGCAGATTAAAGCATAATCACTTTCAAGTCACTCATACTATGTGCCATAGTTGAGTACAAGTTCTAGTGAATGTATATGTCAAAGTATGTATACTCCATAGGGTTTCTGTGGAGCATCTAGGTGGGTTCCAACCACTGAACTTTTTTGGTTAGCAGCTGTTTTAGTCAGCTAGTGCTGCTTTAACAGATATAGCATGAGTGGATGGCTCTAGCAAAGAAAAGTTTATTCTTACACACAGTCCAGTAGGCTACAAGCCCAAAATCAGGATGTCTGCTCTAGAGAAAGGCTTTCCCTTTCATTGGCTCTGGAGAAAAGTCCTTGTGTTGCAAGTCTTCCATCAGGGAGCATCTTGGCACAGGAACCTCAGGTCTGAAGGATGTGCTCTTCTCTCAGTGCTGCTTTCTTGATAGTATGAGGTTCCCAGTTCTCTGTTTGCTTCTCTCTTTTTATCTCCGTAGGATGAAAGGATAAAGGGTGGTGCAAGCCACACTCCAGGGAAACTTACTTAATATTGGAGCAGGGAGGTGATGTTAGGAAGGGTTTTACAGTCGTCCCACCCTAGTCCTCTAACATAAATTCTCTCTATTACCCACAGGCAGACTTTAGAATTTACAGCATAGGAAAATCACAAAATGGAGGAGAGTCATTAAAAATATTGGGAATCATAGATCAGCTACATGGGCTGCACACATTTTGGGGAGGACACAGTTCCATCCATGACAGCAGTCAATTGCTTCACCATTGCCTCACCAGGGGTCCTTTGTCAAAGTCTTATGAGTGTTACATTATTGCTTATATTCATTTACTATTGTTAATTTAATATTTGCTTTAAGTGTGCTCACCTAACATAAGCAGGAGATAGACTTAATCATGAAGAGTCAAGAACAATGTAACTGAATAAATGAGTATAGAATGTTCAAGACAGTTGCATGAATGTTATGTGTTGTCATTTAGCAATGCTATAATAGAAATACTGCAAGTAGAATTTACTTTTTTGCAGTCCAGTAGGCTAAATGCAGGTTGCAGTCCCCAAGAAAATAGCCTTTTCTCTCTGTCTGCTCTTGAGAAGGATTCCTGTGACATATTAGTCTTCCCTTGATCTGTGAGCATCTTAGTGCAGGCATCTCAGATCTTAACGATGCACAGTGTTCCCAGCACTGCTTTCTTGGTGTGTGAGATTCCCCCATCTAACCACTAGGTTCTCTCCTTTATGTCTCAAGAGATTGACCTAAGACACAAACCAATCTTGTAGGTCTCATCAGTATAAAGACTGCTAATCCTTCTTATAAAGTTATTCTGATACAGTTCACAAAGTTAAGACAGTCATCAAATGGTACACAAACGCACAATCATGAGAATCATGGCCTAACCGAGCTGATGCACACATTTTTGGGGGGGACACAATTCAATCCATGGCGATATGAAAAATAGAAATAGGATATATTCTAGATTTTTAGCTTTTAACATTTTCTTTTAAAAAATAAATTCAGTTTGAAACAAGATATTTAATTGTTCTCATCAGGGAAAATATATTAACTAAAAAGTAAATATCAAACAGTGCCATATCAAATCATTTTAAAGAGTAAGAGATACAGGGATACAAGGAATTTTAAAAGGGTCATATTTAATAAAATACTAAAAGAAACAAAATACTTGTTGCCATCAAATCGATTCTGAGTCACGGTGACCCTATAGGACAGGCTAAAACTTCCCCATAGAATTCCCAAGGAGCATCTGGTAGATTCAAACTGCTGACTGTTTGGTTAGCAGCTGTAGCACTTTATGACTACGCTACCAGGGTTTCCAAAATACTAGAATATGTGCAAGTATATTTGAGAATCAGAATTAAATTCATGCATTTCTAGGGACAATATAACTTGCCAAAGTCTATATAGGGAGATAGGGGAAATCTAGACACAATTTCTATACAAACAAAATCAAAAATTCCCAGATACGTAGTAAATCTTTGTGCTTGGTAAATTTCTCTGATTTTTAGTGAATCTGATGTGATTCTCTGAATCTTTATATTTAAGTATATTACTGTTAGGAACCTTTAGTTTTTCTTCTGTTTAAAGGAATATATGAATTAAGTGCTTACAAAGATGTTTTCAGAATTTGGTTTTTAAATTTAGGTGATTAATTTGGAGCTATACCTTTGTGCTGAGTTTAATTTCCTTTCAGAAATGTCTTTGTATTTGATTGAAGGCCTTTTCTGTGGATATCTCTTCTATTTTGATCATATCCATTTGATTCCATATTCTTGTTCTTTCTAATGTTACATTGGTTTGGTGATTTGTTGGTTAGATTTTTTTTTAAGACCTTGAATATAAAAGTTGACATAGACATGAAGTCCAGTTAATTCACGTTTGTGGGCATGGAAAAGATTTATTAATGTGTATGAATGACAAGATTGTAGTTGACTTGACAGGGTCTGTTACAAACCTGAGGATTTGAAAATTTCCTATTTGGGCAAAAAGAAGACTGGAGGAGCCAAGGAAAATCACCTGTATGCTCAGTTTAGAATTTAGAGATTGGTAACAATTTTTTTGAAAAATAAAAAAAAAAAACTTTAATTTACTTATTATAAAGCTAACAGATGCATTAAAGCAGATGCCTATATGTGGGTGATCTAATAAAAATTGCTACCTTATTTGATATAGCACAAGTATGATATCATATAAAGGAGCATTGGCAGTGCAGTGTTTGAGGTCAGCTGTTAACCAAGAATGTTGGTGATTCAAATCCCTACCTGCTCCACAGAAGGAAGATGTAGCAGTTTGCTTCCATAAAGATTTAACAGTCTTGGAAATGCTATGGCACAACTCTACACTGTCTTTAGGGTGTCTATGAGTTGGAATCAACTAGATGACAATGGATTTGGGAATCGGATATAGTATCATGTGATCTTTCTAATTACAAAGTGTATTTTATTGTATATTAATATTCCATGTCTCTCCAGTGGTTTTTAAACACATGCTTGTGCTAGACTAAAACATTAATAAACTAGAGGTTTAAGCAACAGAGTTAACCAATAACAAAACTTAAAATCAAGACTAGTTACAAAGACATATACACATAAATGTTTTTATTTACGTAAAGTACAAAATCAGACATTATATTTTTGAAAGATGCATATTTAGATAGTAAAACTATAAAGCAGTGATGTTTCTGTTGTGAAATCAGGATATCATTTTTCAGATGTACATTTAGATTTTAAAGCTATAAACCCATGCAAGGAGGAATATGCAATGAAGGTTCAGATAGTTTTTGTTTAAAAGGAGGGAATTCTGATCATAATGGGTCAATGTGGAAGCTCCTGGAATGCTGGTAATGTTCTACTTCCAGACCTGAATAGTGATTACATGTGAGTTCCATTTATGCAATTTCAGTATGCTCCACAACTAGAAAACCTAAATTAATGAAGTAATGTATCTTGTACACAATAGACAGGACTCACAAATATGAGGATATTAGTTCTCCCCAAGCTGATTTTTCAATTTAATACAATTCCAAGTTAAAATCTTATTAGTGTGCTTTGAGATAAGTTAAATTTAAAGTTCATATGAAAAAGCAAATTCAAGAATTGTGTCAATCTCAAAGGCAAAGAATGTGGGAAAAGTTTCCATTTCACAAAACTTACTTTAAAGCTACAAAAAGTAGGTGAAGTTTATATACACCAATAAGTAGAACAAAACAGAGAAACCTAGAAAATTTATAACACAGGCAGTACTCCAGATTGCTAAAAGTAAATAGTCAATAAATGCAATTCCTTATCTGTATGGTTTACAATGATGTTTTATCCCTCTACCAAACCATCCACATAAATTAGTTTTACTTGAAGCAAAGCCATAAAAATAAAAACCACCTGGTAAGTAAAATTTTAAATATTTTTATAAAATATGAGAATTTCAAATATAGAATAGCATGTGTCCTTTGGATAGGAAAATATATATTAAATTAGATCTTATGAATACATAAAACTTACTACATTAAATTAAGAATTTCATTTCTATCATGACAGCATATAGCAAGCCCTGGAATTAGAAGAGATCTTCGTATCACAAATTACTAAAAATAAACTTATATTCAGAGAACATAAAAATACCACTAATCAATAAAAAAAAAAGAAAAATAGACCAAAAGGAAAAAAAAAAAAGTAAGACATGTAAGATGAAAACAAATATCAGAAATGGCACAAAATACAGGTCACCAAATTTAAGCTAATGCTAATTAGGACAAATAAGATACATAAATGCACATCAGATTGATATCAAAGAAGCCAGACAATATCAAATGTTGTCAGAAGTGAAGCGATAGACATGTGAGGATATAACTAGACACAGTAATTTGACAACAATTTTGCATGGACTAGCAAAGCATTGGAAACCCTGGCGGCCTACTGGTTTAAGAGCTGTGGCTGCTGCGGTCAGCAGTGTTAACCCACCAGGCACTCTTTAGAAACCATGTGGGGCAGCTCTACTCTTTCCTGTAGCGTTGCTAAGAGTTGGAATCAACTTGATGACAACAGTTGTTCTTTTTTAATTTGGCAGTGCCTGATACGCAAATAGCTGTATGTCCTGGTAAGTTTACTCTTTAGTATCTTCAGAAAAAACATTTCTTATATAAATCAGGAGATATATGCAAGAACGTTTGTGGCAATTTTTTTTGTAATGGCAATTAAAAAACAGAGCAACAACAACAACAAACACAGAATAGGAGAAAATCAACACGATACCAAATACATAAATTTCTGTTCACACAACTGAATATCACATAAGTGATTTATTAAAAAAAAAAAAGGAAGAAAGAAAGAAACAGTGCTATACATATCAAAAAACGAAACCAAACTTGCTGCCACAGAGTCACTTTCAACCCATAGCAACCCTATAGGACAGAGCGGGCCTGTCTCATAGAGTTTACCAGGAACAACTGGTGGATTTGAACTGCTGACCTTTTGATTAGCAGTCATAGCTCTTAACTGCTATGCTACTGGAGTTTCCTGTGCTGTGCATAGCAACATAAAATGTGAGTAGATTCAAAGCCTTTAATAAATTTTGTGCTGAATTCATAGGGATTTGAGTTACTGTGATTCATGATCTATGTATGATAAAATATTTTCTTTGATATACATATTATAAGTAATTATTTTTGAGATAGAAGGAAATACAGGCTTAGAGTCTAAACTACACTTTTGAGGAATTTTGCTGAAAATGGGACTTGAGAAATAAGTATTATTTGGAAGAGAAAGAAGAATAAAGGGATTTGTAGGGGGAGGGGAGGAGAGAAGCCATTACCACATGTACCATCAATCTGAGAGCAGTGATTGAACAGAAAGTGAATTGATGGTATAAGAGAGAAAGGGATTAATTACAACAATGGTTTAATTCGTTAGGGCAGAGTGAATGTGAAGGGTTTATAATAAGGGTTATTTTGTCCTCTGAAATTAGAGGGATATAGAGGCATTCATAGTGACCTAATAGGACAGAGTAGAACTGCCCCATAGAATTTCCAAGGAGCACCTAGTGGATTTGAACTGTCAGCCTTTTGTTTAGCAGCCATAGCTCTTAACCCACTAATCCACCAGGGTTTCTGAATTCTAAGGCAGGTAGAGTAAAAGATAAGTGGAGGGGAAAGGAGGTTGTTGGGAGGATGAGACATGTATGGAGCAGAGAGGAATAGTGTGCTGTCACCAGACAGGGAGAGCAGTGGAAGCTGCATATAGGTGGGCATGTAAATTTATACGTGAATGTGCATTTTCACTCAGTTATGTTAAATAAAAATTAAAAAAAAAAGATAAGTGGAACTATAAAAATTGGCTTCTGACTGTGCTATTTTATCAATGAATTTGGAAGTAAGGTCACTATCTGAGATGGAAGCAATACAAGGGAATATGAGAAATTTAAGGAAAGAAAACAGTTATGTGAAGTAGTTATGTAAGATAACTGGAGAGTGAGAGGTTGACTAGTAAAGCATCTAGCATAAAGGCCACAGTGCTTCAGTTTAAAGAGAGATTTTACAGTATGTTTGCAGACCGTTTCTTCCCCCCATAAACACAGTGATCAGAATTCAGATTCAAACAGTAATGTATTAATTTGGGGAAAAATTTCTAATGCTTTACTAACAGGAGGATATGCTATTACTATGTTACTACTCAGGTCAACCTAGGACTAATTGGTCAAAGTTGTATTTTTTACTCAGTGGCAGCATCAAATACCGAGATTTAAAGCCAGGATAAGCAAGTTGCCTTGGAGTCAATTCTAACTTGTGGTGATCTCACGTACGTGAGTATATACAACTGTGCTCTATAAGGCTTCCAGTGGCTTATTTTTCAGCAGTAAAATGCCAGACATTTCTTCAAAATCATCACTGGGTAGACTGCCAAATTTTCATGTAGCAGCTGAGCACCTTAACAGTTTGCAGCACCCGGGGACTCCAAAGGTAATTTAAGATGCCTGTTTTTCTTTTTAAATCAGTATTACTGTGGGCTATAAAAGATCAGCAGAGACAGAACAAAAATGTACCAAATTATTTGTGTATAATCTATTTTTGGCTTCCTTTGTGTGTATTTTCAGGACCTTATCCATTGTGAAGTTCTTCTTGAGTAGTTGCTGCAGTCACTAAACTGATATCAAATCCATTACTGTAGAGTGGATTCCAACCCATAGGAATCACTTAGATGGGTTTATTACATGCTCATGAACAAACCTTGTCAGGTTTTGTGTGGCATCTGCCATTCATGTCCTTTTTTCATGTCTGTGTATATTTCTTTTGGATCCTCACTGTTGACAGTGTTACTATTCCAGGTATGTACTACAGATCCATTTTTCTAACTATAGGTATCTTGACACGCTGGAATATTTGAGCTACCCAAACTAGAATATGTTGAATTGCAGAAAGTTTGTAATGACTGTTTCTCTTTAGTTTTTATTATTTTTCTTTGGACTGTAAGTAAAATGGTGCTATGTGTGTCCCAGTCAGCACCTTAAGCAATTTTTAGTTGAGCAAATCTTACCCTTTTTACTTAAAATTTTATCCTATCTTCTATATACTGCACTAAGTTCAGACATAAATTTTAATTAGTGTGGGACCCAAAATGGGACTAATCTGAGGAACATGTTATATAAATGCTGTGTTCAGAATGGCCATTGTCTTGCAATGACTAAATGTGATGTTATGTCATAATCGAAATGCCAGATGCTCTTCCTTGACAGAGAATTTTCTCATGGAGATGCTTTAGTTTCTCTTGTTCATAAATTCCTGAAGGGGTGGCATAATCACTGACACATCAGATAGGTGTATACTGTCTTCAACTGTGCTGTAGAAAACCTTAAATTTAAGCTAGATCTTCTGCCATGCAAGTTTTGTGGTTTTTGTTTTTTCCTGTTTGAAATTTTATTCTTTAATATTGCTCTTGATGTAACAGCATCTGCTAGAATAGATGGAAACTCTGATGGCATAGTGGGTTAAGTGCTACATCTGCTAGCCAAAAGGTCAGCAATTCAAATCTGCCAAGCGCTCCTTGGAAACTCCATGGGCAGTTCTACCCTGATCTATAGGGTTGCTATGAGTCAGACCTGACTCAGTGGCAGCGGGTTTGGTTTACTACAGTAGACAAAAAGGATATAAAGATTCTCCTACCTCCTTGCAATCTTTCTGACATTCTTCCTATTGTTCAGAAATGTCTAGCTTTGGTTCAGTATACAGAGATATTAAAATAAAAAGAAATGAAATATTAGAGAAAGCCATATTCAAATCTGTCTTCTCAATTTTTTTTATTTAAATCTTAATTCTTTATGTGTTGCAAATCAAGCAAGTAGAAAAGCATAAAAAATATTTAAAACACCAAAGCTCTCTATTGGGTAAACTGGAAGGTTAAGAAATAAGAAGTCCTCCACCCCAAACTGTTTGTGAAAGAAAAAAAAGAAAAACACTCAACAAGTAACTTGGAGGAGAGCAAACTGTTAAATGCTGGCTAGGTTAGCCAGTACTGTTTTAACAGAAATACCACAAGTGGATGTCTTTGAAAAGAGAAATTTCATTTTGTCACAATCTGGTAAGCTAAAAGTCCAAATTCAGGGTTCCAGCTCCAGGGGAAGACTGTCTCTGCTGGCTCTGGATGAAGGTCCTTGTTGTCAGAGTTCCCCTATACCAGAAACTTCTGAGGTGCAGGGACCCCCTATCCTTTCCAAAGGATGTGCTCATCTCCTAGCACTGCTTTCTTTCTTCATGGTAAGAAGTCCCCCAAATCTCTGCTTGCTTCCCTTTCTTTTATTTCCCAAGAGGCTCCCCTAGATCGCAGTAGCAGTCCCACACATTAAGTCCTGCCCTGCGAAGTCAACTATTACCCATCTGCCCTCATTAACATCACAGAGGCAGAGTTTGCAGCGTACAGGAACCTCACACAATACTAGGTATCGTGGCCAGATAAATCTCTACACACATTTTTTGGGGGAACACAATCCATGGCAAATGCCATAAACAAAAACTAAACGTAATTAGAATATAGTAGAAATAGACTCATTTCTCTTGTGCATATTCAGGGAGGTTTATTGAGGTAGTAAGACACACATTTGTGTATGTGTGTGTGTGTATATATATATTTAACATATTCAAGAAGCTGCAATGTAGTGTCTTCCAATAAAGAAAAGTGATTTGGTTATATACTCTTAAAACTTGAAACATTTCTCTTATACAAAGTACTGTGAGCACAATAGTATTAGTTACTTAAAAACCAGTTACACTGTAGAATCTGAAACCTTGTCAAGGCTATTTTTAGACTCCATACACTAAAATACTTTGGTCTATCCTGGAAAGCTATCACACTCACGATGCAAAGAGAAGCTTCCAGAATTCTATTTTTTCCTCCAAAGCTTGAATTTTATCATTTGCCACAAATACTGACAGTTGTTTCCTTTGAAATAACAGGCATGCTTTACTTTTTATTCCAAGAACATGTGTACGAAATACTCTAGTTTGTGGAACCATGGCTTGCCTGTCAGACACTTTTTATTTTTTAATAAAAGTGGTGTTCCATGAAGAACCTGGCTAGTTCAGTTCACGGCTCACCAGAGTCACATAAGTGCTTTACCTGCATGTAATCATTTTACTTTCTTGTGCAGCAGAAATTCTTTATGTGTCATTTCCATAATACCACACAGAATGTTAAGAAGTATACTCAAGGGAAAAATATCCAATTTAGCAGTTACATTTTCTTGCTTTATCAAGAACATTCTTAAGTGAAATGATTTTTTATTCTGAATTATTTATTTATTTTTCTTCAAAAACATGGAGATGATGTAATATAGCATGTTGCCCCATCTGGATTCATGCTAAGGCACTAACACATTTTTTTTTAGCTCAGTTTAAGTGAAAGCTTACCAGTACCCTTTGTTTCTCATACAAAAACTGACACTTTGACGTGTGACCTAACTAATTTCTGTACACTGTGACAGCATATGCCTCTCCAAAACATGTGTCTCATGTCCATTTGACCAGCTCCTGCACCCCTCTAACATTCTTTCTAGCCTGTGAGCAGGAGCTCTTCAGTTAGTCTTCTGTATGTGCCCTAGCCAAGAAGCAGACTCTTCACCAGTATCATTTGACTTCTTATATATCAGTTCGGTATCTGTCTAAAGAGTTCACTTTAGTTCTAGTTCTGGACTAACAAAAAGTTTGGAGACTATGCCGGTCTGGTCTTTGTACTAGATTTTGACTTCTTCATCTCATGTTTTTCCTGTTCCATCAGGGACTCTTTGCTGAGTTCCCTATGAGAGCGGTCTTTGGTGGTGGCTGGCACCATCTAGTTCTTCTGGTCTCCTTTTGATGTTGTGTCTGTTGTATATTGTCCTTTCTGCCTCTTGGGCTCTCACTGTCCTCTTGTTGTTGATGCTCTTCTTTCTCCTTTGCTCCAGGTGGGTTGAGCCACTTAAAGCTTCTTATATGTCTGCTTACTCACTGTTAAGACCCCAGACAACACTCACCAAAGTGGGATGTAGATTATTTACCTAAAAAACTATGTGATGCCAATTGACCTGCATGTCACCTGAAGCCATGGTCTTCAGGTTGCTGACCCTGGCAGTGTTTTGTTTTATTTAGAATATTTCTAAGCTTTGGATTTAGTCCATTTGTGTGGACTTCTTGCCAGTTATTTAATTAGTGAATGACACTGTCCCTGTCACCCCCTGAAAATCACTATAGAATGTTTTGTTTTGTGTTTAAACCAATTGTCAAGTCTTTATAATAGTGCTGTCACACAGTATTCGTCCTTTTGCAGCTGACTGATTTCACTCAGCATGGTATCCTCCAGTTTCATTTGTTTCATGAGATGTTTCCAAGATTCATAGTTTTTCTTTATCATTCCTCAGTATTTCATTGTGTGAATATGCTATATAGTTCATCCATTCTACATCAAAGGGCACTTAGGTTGATTCCATCTATTTACTTTTATGAAGAGTGTTGCAGTGAACACTGGTGTGCATTTATCTATTTGTGTGGCTGCTCTTATTTCTCTAGGATATATTCTAAGAAGTGAGATAGCTGGATCATACAGCATTTCTATTTCTAGTTTTGTAAGGAAGCACCACATTGATTTCCAAAGTGGTTGTACTATTTTACATTCCCACCGGCAGTGTAGACATGTTCCAGTCTCTCCATAGTCTCTCCAGTATTTATTATTTTGTGTTTTTTTGGATTAATGCCAGCCTTGTTGCAGTGAAATAGTATCTAATTGTAGTTTTGATTTGTACTTCGCTATTGGCTAATGATTGAGAGCATTTTCTCACATATCTATTAGTATTATAATGACAAATGCAAAAAGCTGGAAGTGGAAAACCAAAAGGGAAGATCATGTTCTGCATTTCTCAAACTGAAAGAACTGAAGAAAAAATTCAAACCTCGAGTTGCAGTAGTGAAGGATTCTACAGGGAAATGCTATATGACTCAGGGAGCATCAAAAGAAAATGGAAGGACTACATAGTCATTATACCAGAAAGTGCTGGTCAATGTTCAGCCATTTGAAGAGGTAGCATTTGATCAAGAACCAATGGTAATGAAGGAAGAAGTCAAAGCTGCGTTGAAGGCATTGGCCAAAAACAAATATCAATTGAGATACTTCAGCAAACAGATGCAGCACTGGAAGTGTTCACTCATGTATGCCAAGAAACTTGGAGGACAGCTGCCTGGCCAACTGACTGGAAGATATCCATAATTATGCCTTTTCCAAAGAAAGATGATCCAACTGGAAATGACCGAACAATATCATTGATATCACACACAAGTAAAATTCTGCTCAAGATCATTCAAAAGTGACTACAACAATATATTGACAAGGAATTGCAGGAAATTCAAGCCGGATTCTGAAGGAGACATGGAACCAGGGATATCATTGCTGACATCAGATGGATCTTGGCTGAAAGCAAAGAATACCGGCAAGATGTTTACTTGTGTTTCACTGACTATGCAAAAGCTTTTGACCGTGTAGATCAAACTAAATCATGACTAACATTGTGGAGAATGGGAATTCCAGAACACCTAACTGTGCTCTTAAGGAATCTGTATATGGATCAAGAGGCAGTCCTGTGAGCAGAACAAGGGGATACTGCATGGTTTAAAGTCAGGAAAGGCGTGCATCAGGGTTGTATCTTTTCACCATAGCTTTTTGATCTGTATGCTGAGCAAATAATCTGAGAAGCTGGATTATACAAAGAAGAATGAGGCATCAGGTTTGGAGGATGACTCATTGACAACCTGTGTTACGCAGATGACACCACCTTACTTGCTGGAGATGAAGAAGATTGGAGACACTGACTGATGAGGATCAAAGACCACAGCCTTCAGTAAGGATTGCGCTTCAGCATCAGGAAAACAACAATCCTCAGAACTGGGACAGTAAGCAACATTGTCATAAATGGAGAAAGGATTGATGTTGTCAAGGATTTCATTTTTCTTCGGTCCACAGTCAATGCCCTTAGAAGAAGCAGTCAAGAAATCAAAAGATGCTTTCATTGCATTGGGAAAATCTGCTGCAAAGGACCTCTTCAAAGTATTCAAAAGTAAGGATGTCACCTTGAAGACTAAAGTGGGCCTGACCCAGACCATGTTATTTTCAATCACATCATATGCATGCAAAGGCTGGACCATGAACAAAGCAGACAGAAGAAGAATTGATGCCTTTGACTTGTGGTGTTGGAGAAGAATGTTGAATGTACCGTGGACTGCCAAAAGAACAAAGAGATCTGTTCTGGAAGAAGTACAACCAGAGTGCTTCTTCGAAGCAAAGATGGCAAGACTGCATCTTACATACTTTGGACGTGTTGTCAGGAAAGATTAGTCCTTGGGAGAAGGACATCATGCTTAGTAGAGTGGAGGGTCAGTGAAAAAGAGAAAGACCTTCAATGAGATGGATTGACACAGTGGCCGCAACAATGGGTTTAAGCATAAAAATGATAGTGGACGTGGTGCAAGACTAGGCAATGTTTTGTTCTGTTGTTCATAGGGTCGCTATGAGTTGGAATCGACTCGATGGCACCTAACAACAACAACAACATCTGTTAGCCACTTGATTGTCTTATTTGAGTGAAGTGTCTGTTCACATCCTTTGCCCATTTTAAATGAACTATTTGCCTTTTTTTTGGTTGAGGTTCTGCAGTATCTTCTAGATTATAGAGATTAGATGCTCATCAGATTTATGGTAGCCATTAATTTTTACCCCTGGTCTCTTTGTAGTCTTTTTACTGTTTTGGTGAAGTCTTTTGCTGAACATAAATGTTTGATTTTTAGGAGTTCCCGGTTGCTTATTTTCTCTTCTGATGTTTGTGCATTTTGTAATATGTTTATGTTGTGTGTTATGGTTCCTAGTATTGTCCTTTATTTAATTCCGTGATCTTTATCACTTTAAAATTGGTATTTAGGTCTTTCATCCATTTTTAGTTGTTTTTTATGCATGGTATGAGATATATACCGTATTTCTTTCTTTTCTTTTTTGTCTCCAGATGTTTGTCCAGTTACACCAACACCACTTTTTAGACTGTGTTTTTCCCAGTTTGTGGAGTTTGGGCCTTTGTCAAATATTGGCTACTCATAGGTAGATAATTTTATGTTCAAATTCTCATTTCTGTTCTATTGCTGTATGTGTCTGTTGTACAAGTACTGGCCTGTTTTGACTACTATAGTAGTGTAATGGTTTCTAAACTTGGATAGCATGAGTTCTCCATACTTTATTCTTCTTAAATATTGCTTTACTTATTCAGGGCTTCTTCCCTTCCCATGTGAGGTTGGTGACTTTTTTTCTCCACCTCAATAAAAATTCCATTAGAATTTGTATTGTGATTGCATTGGATCTATAGGTTGATTTCGGTAGAATAAACATTTTCACAAGGTTGAGTCTGTGAACAAGGTAGGTTTCTCCACCTACGTAAGTCTCTCTTGGTTTCTCTCACTAGTGTCTTGTAGTTTTCTTTGGGTCTTTTACATCTCTGGTTAGATTTATTCCTAAGTATTGTATCTTCCTGAAGGCTATTATAAGTGTATTCGGTGTATTGGTTCAGTTTTTCCCTCTTTGACCAATCTCTTGTAGAGGAATGCAACTGATTTTTGTATTTATCTTGTATCTTGATGCTTTGTTGAATTCTTTTAGCTCAAGTAGGTTTTTTGTTTGTTTGTTTGTTTAGATTCTTTAGAGTTTTTAGTGTCTGGAATCATATCATCTGTGAATAGAAATAATTTTACGACTTCCTTACCAGTTCAAGTATCCTTTATTTCTTTTTCTAGCCAGATTGCTTTGGCTAGAGCCTCCAGCACAATATTGAATAGAAGTGGTGATAATGGGCATCCTTGTCTGGCTCCTGTTCTCAATTGGAGTGCTTTCAGAGTCTATCCTTTATAACGATGTTGGATGTTGGCTTTGTATAAATGTCCTTTATTACACAATTTCCCTTCTGTTCTTATTTTGCTGTGAGTTTTTAACATGAATGAGTATTGGACTTTGTCAAGTACCTTTTCTGCGTCAATTGATTAAATCAAGCTGTTCTTGTCTGTTGTTTTATTTATGTGTCTGATTACATTGACTGTTTTTTCATGTTGAACCATGGGCATTAATAGTTTTACCACCATTGTTTCTGTAGTGTCAGTACATATATCAGTACAATGAAAATGGCTTAGAATTATTATGAAAAGTATTGTAACATGGAAGTTTCCCTGAATGCTTCTTTGGTATTCCTAAGAATCTGCACACAGTACATTGAAAATCTCTTGTCTAGTGGACTAAAGTTGCATTACCTTCGTGATCAACATACAGAAGAAATCTGCACTTTGGTGAAATGCTGAGAAGAAGCATGCTGTATTTTCAGAAAGGAGACAGTATGTTGCATACTTAAGGTTACAAACATCCAAGTTCGAATTTCAGCTTTGTCAATTAGTGACCCTATGATTTTATACATATTCCTTAAATTCTGTTTGTTGCTTTTCCATCACTGCTAAAGCAATTTGTATGGATGCTATACAAATAAGAATACATAAAACCACAAGTATATATATACCCAATGTCTGACTTGTAAAAAAGGCCTGATAATGTGCAGTTTGTATCATTTTACTTGTTGCCGAAAAGGTATGCAATTTAACAGCACTGTATAATTTTTGATTGCTTGAACCCACATTTAGTAAGATTAATTATAGGTGAATGTGACTTTTAAAATAGCTAATTTTAGCACATCGCTATGGCAGGTAATTCATTCTAAAGATAATAACACTAAGAAATTTATGTGAATATGATTATACTACTCATCTGATATTTGAAAAAAGAAAACTTTTGTATTTCCCACCCTTTTTATGCATCACCATTTCAGTTACAGAATTTGGCATGTGAGTCATTAGTGGTGCAAGTCAGAAGAAAATGCCACAGGAGTTATTCAAAACTAATTAGCAATCTGTGACACCACAGGAAAGTCACAAAAGAAATGGTCACTACTTTCTTATTTTAAGAAAGTATTTTTCCCATAAAAATGACTAGATCATTGCAAGAATTCAATGCAAATTGAATTTTTATCTTTGTCCTACATAAGAATCTACAGTGTGAAAGTGAGAATGACAGAGATATATTGGTATTAGTCCTCCATTCTGTTTAGACTATTTCAGATACTATTAGTATTAAAAGCATGTTCAGAAAGATAAAGAATATTTTAAGCTATGGTAAAAAGGTCATTATCTTTGGAGGCAGATAGGTTGGATTCATGTTTAAGCTCTTACTTACTCCAAGTATAAACTTGAATAGTTTAACTTCCCTGAGCCCCATTTCTCATTTCTGAAGTGATGATAAGTTAACTACTTTATGAAAGATTAAATATAATAATCTGTTTAAAGTACATAAAATCATTACATAAATGTATGTCCACTGACTATTGGTTTCTTGCCTTTTTTTTAAAACCTAACCAGTAAGTTGATGGAACTTCTTGTCTTAATAATGTAACTCACAGTGTTTTCATTGTCTATGATATAGTTGATGGCAGAATGTATGTTTTTCAGAACCACTTTAAGTGGACCATTTCTTTTGGTCAATTCAGTTAACACATACCACAAATAAACATGACAACCAAATTTAATTTAATAAGAGCAGTTACTGACTTCTTTATATATTGAAACATAGAACTGAGTTATTTTTACCATTATCATTACTATCACTGTTATTGTCTTTAAGAGATCAGTGACAACATCTTTGAACATCTTTTATTGTTGTAATGTTGTTAGCTGCCACAGAGTAGATCTGACTTTCAGCAACTCTGTATGTGCAGAACTGAAGTGGGTTTTCTAGGCTGTAAACTTTTGGGGAGCAGATTGCCAGGTCTGCCTTACAAAGTGGTTCTTGTGGGTTTGCATCTCAAATCCTTCAGTATCTGAGTACTTAAGCATTTGCATCACACAAATACTACCTTGAATGTCTTTAAGTTGTATAGACCAATGAAGCAAGAAATGCAGCACCGAATTTAATATTCACTTTAGTCCACCCATCACTACTGCTTCTACTCTAGTCTTCATTTCTGTGTGTTCTGTGGCTCTCACTTCTTTTCTTTGTTCTTTGACTTACTTCAGGCGCCACAGGAGCACTTGAGTTATGGAGTGCTCAGTAAATGATTTGCCAGTGAATATTTTTAATGAAATACCATACCCGTTCCTGTTAAGTCGATTCTGTCTCATAGAGACCCTGCAGGATGGAGTAGATCTGTCCCATAGGACTTCCAAGGAGTGGCTAGCCTTTTGGTTTATAGGCAGGCTGTTAACCACTGTGGCACCAGGGCTCCTTGAATGAAACAGGTAATTAAAAATCTATGTTGTTGAACAAGGTTACTGTTTCATACCCCTTCCATTTTAACATAAAGTGTTATTTCTTCTTATTAAAAGAAGTTTTAAAGTTATAGTATTTCAAAGATTATCATAAGCAGTATAATCAGTTCATATACTGAGTATTATATTTAGAACATGTATTCCACTGTCAGTGATTTATATTTAAATCAAAACGTAGCAAGTGTCTATTCTAGGCACTAGGTTGAATGGGTATTTAGTCATCTAAAATACCCAAAGAAGAATATTTGACTAAATAAACAACATAAATATTTTTAAAGCTTTATCTTTTATTTTAATTATATTAACAAAAACTTAAATTTATCTTCACTTCCCAGTAGTCATTTTGGGTACATTAGGGATGTGTGCACCAAACTTTAGACACCCACCTGTCCTAAGAATTGAATTTTCCACAGGTAAATAATTGGAAAAAATAAACTATTCGAAAGTTAAAAATGTCTTTTATACAGATGAAACACATATTGTTATTCTACTATTGAAAAAAAAACTTTTATGTAAAGGATATTGACACTGAATAATTTTGCTATCTTTATGCCACTGGAGGCATCATTTAGTTAAAGCTGTGACTAAATGCAGTGTTGCCAGCTAAGTGTTATATTTACCCGCCCTCTCAGAATGACATCATAAACTTTGATACAGAGTACCTGTGTTTGTGCAGGTTTTCCATTTACTTAAAATGTGCTGTAAAGATGTCGTCTTTGTTTAATCACTTTATTTATTACTCATTCATTCAGGAGATACTTGTTAAATATCTGTTTAATAAACTGACCATGTGGAAATAAAAATGAAAATATAATACTCTTGACTTGTAGGAGCTTGAATTCTACTGAGTAGACAACCAGAAAACAATAACATTTATATAAGATAATTATTGTAATAGAAAATTATGTGCAAGAACAGAAATTCTAAACTCCTGGCATAGTTAATAATGAGTTCAGAAGATATCCATTCACAGCAGAGATTCAACTGATGGAAAATTTCCAGATATGTGAGGAGACAGCATTTCAAAGAGAGGATAAACAATTTGTAACTAGACACAGATACATACACGCATATACTTTAGAGCATATTCCAAGTACATTTTTGTCGTGTGTGGAGAAGTAGGGGGTGAACCTGAATGGTGAAATAGGGGTCAGGATATGAACAGCTTTCTGAGTCTTTTAAGGGGGGAATCAAATTCGATGTCTCTCAACAGACTTCTTTGCTTCTTGAGTATTTCCTAAGTACCAAAAAAAAAAAAAACTTGACAGTATATAGTAAAAGTTACACATTTGTAATAAGAATTTTTAAAAGTGTTCTAAAGAGTTCAGTCATTTTAAGCTAAGTTTAGATTGAATTAATTTATTTTGGGAAATGAAGGTCTGCTAATTAGATTTTGCCCTCAGGCCAATGGCAAGTTGTCAATATGGATTTTGGTGTTGAAGGCAAGCGACTCATTGTACTAGCCTGTGGGAAATCTTACATTACATGCTGAATTGCAGTAAAGTTACCAAAAGCTTCCACAATTACCAAGGGAGTTGTGATGAAACAAACCAGTTTTATAACATGCTATCAATTCACAACTCCAGGTGTATGTTTTCTTTGTTTTTGTTAGCAGCAACCTCAACATAATTCTGAAAATACAGCAAAAGCATTTTAGCAAAATTATAAGTATACATAGACAGCTTTAATGCATAGTTCTAAAATTTTTGAAACTATTGTATAGCAAAGAAGTATATTTACTCTGAAAATTATTTTAAAGACATAAGTAGGACCACCTGGAAAAGATACTTACTATGTTTTATGACTTACCATTAAATATAAACTATTGACAGTGGTTTCTAAAATTCTAAAATGAAACTGTGTCCACAGAACTGAAGTACAAGTGTCAGAATCTATCTTGCCTATCATCTTACTTGCCATTCCAACCATGTGTTGTGAATTATCTCCAGCTGTAACTTTTACTCAAAGTATTCCTGAAGATTGGGACTTTCTCCTTCCAAGAAGTAACTGATCTGTAAAAATCCTCAACATTGATTTCACATCTCTTAATGTCCTTGATGGAGTCCCTGGGTGGTGCAATTGTTAATATGCTTGACTGATATCTGAAAGCTTAGAGTCCACCCAGAGACTTCTCTGAAGAAAGGCCTGGCAACCTATTTCTGAAAAATCAGTCATCAAACACTCTTTGGAGCATAGTTCTGCTTATATATACATGGAGTTGACAAAAGTTGAGATCTGAATTTTCATTGATGCCTGCCCGATATTCTCTCGATTCTTGAATACATTGTTTGAGAATTATGACATTCTGTTGGATCACATTTCTTGGGAATAGGCATATAGATGGATCTCTTCCAAACAACTAGCCAGGTAGCTGTCTTCCAAATTTCTTGGCACATGAGTGAGCACTTCCAGAGCTACATCCATTTGTTGAAACGTCTCAGTATTCAGCCAGTTCCTGGAGCCTTCTTGTATTTTGCCAAATGCTTTCAGTACCATTGGGTCCTGATCACATGTTGCCTACTGTAATGGATGAACTTCAACCAAGTCTTTTTGGTACACTGACTGTGTATGCCTTTCCTCTTCTTTTAGTGCTTCCTGGGTTGTTTAATATTTTCCCCCACGGAATCCTTTCATATTACAATGCAAGGTGTGAATTTTTTCTTTACTTCTTTCAGCTTAAGAAAGGCTGGGGATGTACTGCTCATGTGTTTTTGTCTTCAGGTCTTTGCACATGTTACTTTAATACTTTCCTTTGTCTTCTCAAGCCACCCTTTGAAATCTTCTGTGCAGCTCTTTTACTTCATTTCTTCCTTTTGCTTTAGCTACTCCACGCTTAAGAACAACTTTCTGAATATCTTTTGGGATCCATTTTAACCTTTATTGTGTCTTTTTAATTACTGCTTGCTTTCTTCATGTGTGGTGACCTTGATGTCATTTCACAACTGTTTTGATCTTGGGTCTTTGGTATTCGATGCATCTAACCTATTTTGAGATGGTCCTGAATTCAGATAGGATGTATTCAAAGTCATATTTTTGCTCTTGTAGACTTGTTCTAATTTTCTCAAACTTTATGTTGAATATAAGCAATTGGTAATGTGTTCCATAGTCAGTCCCTGACCTTGTTTTCACTGGTGACGTTGAGCTTTCCCATTGTCCTTTTACACATGCATATTTGCTTTAATTCCTGTGTATGCTGCCTGGCAAAGTCCACAAATTGTTGTTGAGGGGAAAAAAAAGTGTATTCGTAATGAAGAAGTTGTTGATTTTGCAAAATCCTGTAATGTGATCTCCAGCGTTACTCTTTTCAATCTTAGTTAATGGCAGTTGACCAGGTATGAGTAGCTTTTTTTTTAATTATGATTGAGTGAAAGTATATGATCCAAGTTAAATTTGCATGCCCACCTATGTGAAGCTCCTTCTGCTCTTCTTGCTTGGTGACAGCACACTCCTACTTTCCATTCTATACATGTCATATCCTCTTAACAATCTCCTGTCCCTTACTCTTCACCCTTTTCTCTCCCATCTAGTAAGAGGCCAGTAGGACAACATCCTATAGATGCATAGAACTATAAAGTGAACATGCAATATGGTCATACTATGTCCCCGAGTCCAAACCATTCCTCTCTAAAGAGTTGACCTCAGTAATAATTTATGATCAGGGACAGCAGCAGGTCTAGGCACCATGGTCCCAAGGGTACTCACAGGCCTCTGGACTATCAGCTGTGGTCTTTTAGTGGCATTCTTGAGGTACATCTCTTTTCTGTCTCATGTTGCCCCTGGAACTCGACATTGTGTGCCCCATCACAGTTACTCTAGCCTTGCAATATTGGGTTAAGATTAGGAGAGTTTTCAGTTTATGGTAAAGTCCAGTTAAATTGATCTTCTTTCTACTGCATGCTGTCACTGCTTTCACCCAACCAAATTTCTATCAACTGTCTAATCTATACCCAGCCATCAAAGAATCTTTTCTTTTGTACATGAGTTTTTTTCCAAGTCCTTATTGTAGAGGTCTCATACAATATTTGTTCTTGTGCTGTGTACTGATTTCAGTCAGCATAATGTCTTCCGATTGAAATCACGTTATGAGATACTGCCTGAAATCATCATTGTTCTTTATCATTGTATAGTGTTCCATTGAGTGTATATACCAAGGTTTGTTTATCCATTCATCTGTTGTTGGGCATCTGGGTTGATTCCATCTTTTAGTTATTGTGGACTGTGCTGCAATAAACATTCTTTAGAATGTGTCTGTTTGTGTGACTGCCTTTGATTCTGAAGGATATATTCCAAACAGTGGAATTACTGGATCAAATGGTATATCTATTTCCATCTTATTAAGGAAGCACCAGATTGCTTTCCAAAGAAGTCGTACCATTTTGTAATCCCACCTACAGCATAGGAAGAGTTCCAATTTCTCCACAGCCTCTCCAGCATTTGTCATTTTTGTTTTTGGATCATGGCGAACCTTGTTGGGGAAAAATGATATCTCATTGTAGTATTGATTTGGATTTTTTAATAGCTAATGATCATGAGCATTTCCTCATATGTCTTTTGGCTGCCTGAATGTCCTCTTTATTGAAATGTCTGTGCATCTGCTTTGCCCAGTGCTTAATTGTGTTATTTATCCTTTTTTTGTTGATATTTTGCAGTACTTTGTAGATTATAGAGATCAGATGTGGATCTGACATATACTGCCAATTATTTTTTCCCATTTTGTAGGTGGTCTTTCAATTCTTTTGATAAAATCTTTGGATGAGCAGAAATGTTTGATTCTTAGTAGTTCCCGTTTGTCTATTTTCTCTTCTCTTGATCGTGCTTTGGTTGTCAGATTTCGAAGTCTGTCTAAGCTGTGTGTTTAAACTTCCATTTCTGCTCCTATTTTTATCTTGCACAATATTTATCATTTTAGGTTTGATATCTAGGTCTTTTATCCAATTTGAGTTGGTTTTTGTGTAAGGTCTGAGATATGGGTCTTGTTTCAGTTTTTTGCAGATGCCAGCCAAGTGCCATCGAGTCAGATCCGACAGATATCCAATTTTGCCAGCATCATTTGTTAAAGAGACTGTTTTTACCCCAGTTGACAATCTTAGGGCCTTTGTTGAATATCAACTGTTCATAGAATGGTGGCATCTCTGGAGCCTCAACTCTGTTCCTTCAGTCTATATGTCTCTTTTGTACAAGTACCAGGCTGTTTTGACTACTGTAGCAGTATAATCAGTTCTGAGGTCAGGTAGTGAGAGGCCGCTCACTGTATTCTTCTTCTTCATTAGTGCTTTACTTATCCCGGGTTTCCCCACTTTCCAAACAAAGTGGGTGATTTGTTTCTCCATCTCATTAACAAATGTCAATGAAATTTGTATTGGAATTGCATTCTGCATGTAGACCACTTTGGGTAACATGGCTATTTTCACAATGTTAAGTCTTCCTATCCATGAGCAGGGTAGGTTTCTCCATTTGTGTAAATCTCTCTTAGTTTCTTTCAGTAAGGTCTTGTAGTTCTCTTTGTGTAGGTCTCTATTTATCTAGATAGATTTATTTCTAGGTATTTTATTTTCTTGGGGGCTGTAGTAAATGGAATTGATTTGGTGATCTCTTTGTTGGCATAAAGAAATCCTACTGACTTACTTATGTTTACCTTATATCCTGGTACTTTGCTGTACTCTCCTATAAGTTCGAGTAGTTTACTTATGGATTCTTTAGGATTCTCTGTGTATACAATCATATCATCTGCAGATAGGGTGATTTTTACTTCTTCTTTGCTGATAAGGATACCTTTATTTCTTTATCTTGTCTAATTGTTCAGGCCAGAACTTCTAGTACAATGTTGAATAGAAGTGGTGAGAGTGGGCATCTTTGTCTGGTTCCCGTTCTCAAGGGGAATTCTTTCAGTCTCTCTTCATTCAGAATGATGTAGGCAGTTGGCTTTGCATAGATGCCCTTTATTGTGTTGATGAATTTGCCTCTATTCTGCAGAGTGGTTTTAGCATACATGGGTGTTGGATTTTGTAAAATGCCTTCTTAGCATCAGTTGACAAAATCAAGTTATTCTTTTGTGTTATTTATGTGGTTGACCACACGAACTGCTTTTCTGATGTTGAACCAGCTTTCCATCTCTGGTATGATGAATTATTTTTGATGAATAATTCTTGATGAATTATTTTTTAGATATGTTGCCAAATTCTGTTGGCCAGGATTTTGTTGAAGATTTTTGCACCTATGTTCATGAATGACATTGGTCTGTAATTTTCCTTTTTTGTGTGGTCTTTCCTTGGCTTTGGTATCAGGATTATGCTGGTTTCATAGAATGAATTTGGGAGTATTCCATCCCTTTCTATGCTGTGAAATATTCTCAGTAGTATTGGAGTTAACTCTTCTCTAAAAGCTTGGCAGAATACTGTGGTGAAACGATATTGGCCGGGGTTTCCCCACTTTATTTGGTTGGTAGTTTTTTTGACAACTTTTTCAATATCTTCCTTTGTGATAGGTTTATTAAGTTTTTATGCTTGACCTTGTGATAATTTGATAGGTGATATGAATCTGGGAATTTGCACATTTCCTCTAGGTTTTCAAATCTGTTAGAGTACAGTCTTTCTTAGTATTCTGTTATGATACTTTTGATTTCTGTTGCATCTGTTATGACATCTCTCATCTCATTTCTTATTTGGGTTGTTTGTTTCCTCTCCTGTTTTCCTGTAGTATCTTTAGCCAATGGTTTGTCAATTTTGTTGATCTTTTCAGAAAGCCAGCTTTTGGTTTTAGCAATTTTTTTTTCAGTTCTTCTTCTATTCTCTAATTCATATAGTTCTGCTCTAATATTTATGATCTGTTTTCTTCTGATGCCTGAGGGTTTCCTCTGTTGCCCTCTATCTACTTGGTCAAGCTGTGGGGTTAGTTCTTTGATTTGGGTCCTTTCTTCCTTCCAGAAGTATGCATTTTTAGAGATAAATTGACCCCTGAGCACTGCTTTGGCTGTAACCCATAGGTTCTGGTAGGATGTGTTTTCATTCTCATTTGAAGCTATAAACTTCTTTATTTTGCCCTTGATTTCTTCTATAACCCACGGCTTTTTGAGCAAGGTGTTGTCCAGTTTCCATGAGTTCCAATTTCTATCAATATTTTTTCTGCTATTGATTTCAATTTTTATGGCTTTATGATCTGAGAAGACGCTTTGCAATAATTCGGTGGTTTTGATTTTGTTGATATTTGCTTAATGTCCTAACATGTGGTCTAGTCTGGAAAATGTTCCATGTGCACTGGAAAAGAAGGTGCACTTACCTGTTGACGGAAAAAAAGTTCTGTATATGTGGTTGAGGTGTAATTGGTTAATTGTCACAATAAAGTCTTCTGTGTCCTTACTGAGCTTTTTTTCTAGATGATCTGTCCATTCCTGAAAGCGGAGTGTTGAAGTTTCCAACTTTTGTTGTTGAGTGATCTATCTCATTTCAGGCATAAGTTTTATTGTCTCTTTTTTAATTCTTGTCCCAGATCTAACTCATTAGCCAGCCCTGTTTATTCTGTTTTTCAAAACGTATTTTGAATGCTCAAATCCAAATTATTTCTTTCTTAAACTGTTGAAAAAACTGTGGTCAATAAAATATTATATTGACCACCCAATGTATAAGATTAGAAGTACATGTTTATTTATAAACATTTTTCTCTCCCAATATATTTTTAAATGGGACAATAGGCTTACATTCTTGGAATTCACTGGCTTTATCACATACCTCATTATCCTGAAACAGCTAAAACATGTGGACTGAATTTTTAAAGAATTGGGTTTCAGTACCAAAGAGGTGGCAGTACCTTGCGGGGCTTGTTCACTGTATACTGCAGGAGGTAGTGTATGCTCTAAATTAGCATTTGTTACATGATACTTTTTCTCCTATTGCCAAGTCCAAGAATCAATGTGTAGAAATGAGAATGACACTATTTTACCCCTAATGGTTTATTTTTTCTTTCTGTTTCCTAAGCCTATACTCTGCTAGGATATAAGTGTTAGTTCTAAAAGGAGTTATGTATCCACCAGAAGACATAATGATTCCATTAGGCTAGAAATTAAGACTACCACCTACCCACTTGGGTTTCCTCATATGTATGAATCAGCAGACAATGATGTGAAATAATACTGAATTGAGTGATTGATCCTGGTTACCAAAGGGCCATCAGATTTCTGTTACACCATGGATGTAACAAAGAGTATGTCCCGAATTTAGGAACTCCTTTAGTATTGCCATGCTGTATCATTATAGTCAGTGGACATCTATGTTGTTGTTTGCTGCCATCAAGTCACTTCTACCTTATAGTGACCATCTAGGACAGAGTAGAACTGCCTGATAGAACTTCCAAGGTACAGCTTTTAGATTTAAACTGCTGACCTTTTAACTGTGATGCCACTGGAGCTCCAGGAAAACCACAATAACTCAATGAAGATAGAACTACCAATGGCCCAGATCCTTCAGGAATGGTTTTGAGTTGCCCTACCAGGAAAAGAACCATGACTACCTGAGATGCTTGTTGACCACAAAGGGAATATGGGCATATGGAGTGAGTAGTGGAAAAACATAATTATAGATATTAGGTATGATAAGATAATCAGTTGCAGAATTAAGGATTGTAATTGTTCTGAGAATTTCTTCCTAATTTCATTATAAATGTGTATGTATTTGTAAGTTTGTAAATATATATTTTAATGTCCATATTACATAACATGGAAATTCTGGTGGCTTAGTGGTTAAGTGCTATGTCTGCTAATAAAAGGCTGGTTGTTCAAAATATACTAATTTTATATCCTAGCATTCAAGTATTGTCAACTTTACATCACAATAATTAAGTGACAGAATACCAAAGTGAAGAGTGAACATCACTTGAGAAAAATATCTTATTCAAGTACTATGCATCTACATACATTATAGGCAACACGTTCAGGTATAATGATGTAACCAGAAGTGAGTTACTCTTTTTAAAAATGCATTTTATTGTGTTTTAAGTGAAAGCTTACAGAAGGAGTCAATTTGTGTTACAAAAACTTGCACACACTCTGCTATGTAACTGTAGCTGCTCTCCCCACACGGTGACAGCACACTCCTCCTTTCCACCCTGTATTTCCTGAGTCCATTCAACTAGCTTCTGTCCTTGTCCACCCCCTTATCTCCTTTCTGGACAGTAACTGCTTGATTAGCCTCATGTATATACTTAAGCAAAGAAACACTCTTTGCCATTTTGTGTCTTACGGTCTAGTCTGATCTTTGTCTGAAGAGTTGGCTTTGTGAATGATTTTAGTTCTGGGCTAACAGAGAGTCTGGGAGACATGTCTTTCAGGGACTGTGCAGTGTGTTAGACCATTGTGACTCATCTTTTAATAGAGTTATAGTTCTTCACACCAATTTTTCTCCTGTGATATCAAGACCTCTATGTTTTATTCCTTGTCGGGACAAACATTGGTGGTAGCCAGACACCATCTTATTCTTCTTTTCTTATGCTGAATGTCGTGGATTGAATAGTATCCCCTCAAAAAATATATGTAGCCTTGTGCCTGGGCCATGATTCCCTGTATTCTATGCTTGTCCTCCATATTGTGACTTTCCTATGTTGCATGTTAAAGGATTAGGATGAGACTGTAAATCCCTCTATAAGATCACCTTCCTGCTTCACTGTACAGGAAGTTTCTCTGGAGTATGGCTTGCTTCACCCTTAATCCTTTCATCCTACAAGAGATAAAAGGAAAGGGAAGCAAGCAGAGAATTGGGAACCTCATACCATCAAGCAAGCAGCACCGGGAGAAGAGTGCATCCTTCACACCTGAGGTTCCTGTGCCAAGGTGCTCCTTGGATGAAGACTGATGTAATAGTTGACTTTCGTCCAGAGCCGATGAGGGGGAAAGCCTTTCCCTGGAGCAGACATTTTGACTGTGTAAGAATAAGCCTTCCTTTGTTAAAGCCATCCACTCTGTGGTATTTCTGTTAGACCTGCACTAGCTAACTAAAACACTGATGTAGTCTCTGGATTATATGGCCCTTTCTGTCCTTTGAGCTCACATTTTCTTTATGTCTTTGACATCTTTCATTCTCCTCTGTTCCAGATGAGTTGAAACAAATGGATACTACTTAGATGGTCATTTGCTGACCTTGGAGACCCCAGCCATCAGTCTCCCAAATGAGATGCAGAATATTTCTTAAAAATAATAATAAAAAAAAAACCCAACCTTTGTTGTACCCTTTGACCTAGATGTCATGTGAAAACATAGTACCCAGCCTCCTGACCCTACTACCCTGTCTTTCAATGTGCTGGGTTGTATTTAGGAAACCTTTTATCTTTTGGTTTAGTTCAGCTGTGTTGATTTCTCTTCCACGGTGTGCTGTCACTCTCTTCATCTAACACAATTCCTTTCTACTATCTAACTACTGGAAACCCTGATGGCATAGTGGGTTAAGTGCTGTATCTGCTAACCAAAAGGTCAGAAGTCCAAGTCCACCAGGCCCTCCTAGTATCACTATGAGTTGGACCCAACTCAACAGCAGTGGGTTTAGCTTGGTTTATCTAATCACTGAATACCCTTCTTCCTTCCAATCCCTCACCACCCTTGTAAATAGTGAAGACTGTTTTCTTCTTCTGCATTTAAAACTTGGGTCCTCATAACAGTGGTCTCACGCAGTGTTTGTCCTTTTGAAACTGATTAGTTTACTCTGCACAGTGTCTTCAAGATTACTTCATGGAATAGTATGTTTCTGTGGGTTATCATTTTCTTTATCATTGTATAGTAGCCATTGTGTGAATATACCTAGTTTGTTTACCCATTCATCTGTTGATGGGCACTGAGTTTGATTCCATTCTTTTGTTGTTATGGACAGTGCTGCAATAAACTTTGGTGTGCTAAAATCTCAGTGCTAAGTTCTCTCTTACACTGCTCCATTGTGGAGACCCTGTCATAAGCCTACCACATCTATTATAAATTGAATTGTGTCCCCACCAAACATGTGTCAACTTGATTAGGCCATGATTCTCAGTATTGCCTGGTTGACATCCATTGTGTGATTATAATTTTATGTCAAAGAGGATCAAGGTGGGATTGAAGCACCCTTCCTAAGTTCACACTCCTGAACCAATGTAAAGGGAGTTTTTGTGGGATGTGTCCTGAACTATCTTTTATCCCTTAAGAGATTAAAAAGGAAAAAGGAAACTAGCAGAGAAGGGAGAACTGTACATCATCAAGAAAACAGTACCAGGAGCAGAACATGCCCTTGGAGTAGGGGTCTGTGCAGAAAGTAGGTCCTGCTCTGGGATAAGATTGATAAGAAGGACTACAGAGACAGAAAGCCTTCCTACAGAGTTGACACCTTGAATTTGGACTTTTAGGCTACTTTACTGTGATGGCATAAATGTCTATTTGTTAAAGCCATCCCCTTGTGATTTGTCTATTATAGTAGCACCAGTTGACTGAGACAGCTTCAGCAAAATAAGGAATCCTAGAAGACACCTCCTTATGATCTACTGATGAGGGGTAGATGAAAAGGAATTTGTAAATAGAAGCTTTAATGGAGACGTGAAATCTACGTAGTATTAAAAGCTAATTGTCAATAGTAAATCTACAGGACATAAAATTACTGTAACTTTATTTAAGGCAAGTAAACCTAAAGAAATGTGACTGAGACCCAGTAACTTATGAAGATATTTTAAAACTTTTCTTTCTGAAATGATGCTGTTCAATTTACAAGTGGCATTTTTGTTTTTGTTTTTGTTGTTGTCTTACTGTTGTTTTGCTTGATGACAAAAATTCATTATTGTGTGGGAACTTAAATCAGCCAGTGTTTGAGGCATAATCTAGTAAATGGTGGAGAAAATGTGTTAAAAAAAATCATTGGCAAAGAAGAGCCTGACTGCAGTCAAACCAGAACCAAAGAGTTCATCAATTTTGACTGTAGTAAAAAAAAAAAAAAAAAAAAGAGTCATTGCTATATTTTAAAATTATTTTAACAAATGTGATTTCCTGTTTAAAACTCAATTTCAGGTGTGTTTCTTATGCTGTATGTGTAGGGCATGGGGAGTCGGGGAATATGTTTGTATCAGAGAGAGAGGGTTTCATTAGACATTTCCTTTTAAAGCAGCCCAAGCTTAAATAACTTTGTTAAAATTAAAAATGTATTTAATTTTCTTTGCATTATATGTTTTATAAGTTTAAGTCTTTGAATCCAAGAAAGCAATCTCAAAATCAAACAAATCTAGTTAAATCTAGCTATCTGTGGTCATTTAGTTCCTGAAAATGCTCTAACAGACTATGGCTGTTTCACTGACAATACTTTTTTTTTTTTTTTATCACACACTGCACCACCAAGTAGCCATGTTTTCAGCAGTAAACTATTTCTCCGACTCGATGGCACTTGGCTTGGCAAACAGTTTGTGGGTTTTGTTCTTAGCCCTCCTTCTATGAGCATGTCCACAATGAAAATTATTTGCAATCTTTACAACTTGCTTCACTGGAGGGGAATAAATACTGAATTCAAAGAGAACAGGATCATGCTTTGTTTCTCATCTCCAGTGAGAACTGCAGTACAGTATGTCCAAAAAAAATTGACCAAAAGGCTTATACCAAATGCTCCCAACTCAGCCAGAACAGATGATCACTGAGGACAACAAAGACATGAGGGTAAAAGTGTCCAGAAGACAGAAGGACCCAGGTGCACGGGTGACTGTATAAACGTGTGACAAGAAGAACCAGATGGTGCCTGGCCACCACCAAAGACAGCCATGATTGGGCAGACAATGTCAAGTCCCAGTGGCAACACAAGAAAAAGAGGTATACATCTCAAGAACTCCAGTAAAAGACTTCAACTGATGCTACAACAGCCTGGGAGTTCCCCTGGGAACATGGCCCCTAGGCTGCCCCTGACCAGAAAACATTACCGAGATCAATTCTTCAGACAGGAATGGAATGGACTTGGGAACACAATGTGACAATGTGGGGTGTGTACTTTATGGTTCTGTGAATCTACAGGAAGCTGTCCTACTGGCCTCTTACCAAAGGGGCAAGGAAAAGGTGGAAAGGAAGGGACAGGAGATTGTTAAGTGGATATGACATGTATAGAACAGAAAGGAGGAGTGTGGTGCTGTCACCAGACAAGGAGAGCAGAAGGAGCTGCAGATAGACAGGGATGCAAATTTAATTTGGATTGTAAACTTTCACTCACTCACAATAAAAAAAAAAAAAAGTGACCTAAAGGAAAAGGAACTGAGTCATGTTCACGCCAAGTAATATGACACTGTTGCAAAATTTTAGCATGGCTGCCCTGTGGCTACTGAAAATTATTAGTGTTTCAGTGGCTCTGTCATGAAATATCACAGATAGTGTACCAGTTTCCTATGTGTATCTAAGAACTTTCTGTCTAATATTCAAAGAAATGAAAAGGTGACATTGGTCTAGCCACCTAAGAGAAGCTACACAAATTAGTTGAAATTACTGATGCCATCTAGGATCTTTTCCCTATTCTCATCAGAATATATAGTTATATCCTGCAGAGGTTTCAGCTTAATTTATGTAAATTCATTACCAATTCTACACTGGTGTTGGAGAAAGTTGACTTGACAGATGACCAGTGGCATGATATAAATAAGTAAAGAGAAAGTATAAAATGTTAAAAGAGAGTGTCTGTTGTTGTTACATAGAAAAACGATGATAAATCTTTACATACAAATGAAGTACAGATTATAGGATGAAGGGCCCTTAATTGTTTCTAACACTATCAGAGGATAAATTAGTGTGGAGAAAATAGTTAGCAATGTTAGATACATAAGACTTCATGTCTCATTTTCTCATGTGATTGATAGATTTCCAGATTTTTTTCCTAGTCATTTGTTTCATTCAGCTAACAGTGAAAACTCCCTCAGGATGATGCAACATGCAAAGAAATGTTCATACAACTCCAAAGTTAAAAGAGCTGATTATTTTAGAAATATCAAAATTCTGAACTGAGTCATTTCAAAAGGTTCAGTCATTAGGTGACAAAATCTACATGAACTAAATGAATGAAAAAGAGACAGTAACAGAGATTTTGTTGCTTTCCCTCCCTAACACTTTATAATGAATAAGGCAATTAAAATAATTTAGTCTCGGTCTACAAGTGATGAATGGAGTACGAAGGTCAGTTACACGTGATTTAAAACAAAAACCCGTTGCCATCAGGTTGATTCTGACTCTAATTTCTGCTGAGGCAGCCCAACACACAGTGTTTAAGAATACCACCCCCCATATCACCCTGAAATACATGCCTCCATTTATTTCCTATTTCCTCAGCAGTTGCCGTAAAGTCGGTTTGATTCTGCTTCATGGCACACCTCTGTATGTCAGGGTAGAACTGTACTCCACAGGGGTTTCAGTGGCTGATTTTATTGAATTAGGTCACCATGCTTTTCTTCTAAGTGGTGGATATGAACCCCTAAACCTCAAGTTAGTAGCCAAGCATGTTCCCCACTGTGAAATTATAGGCATGTTAACCTTTTTATGCCCAAGTTTCTGCAAATGTAAAGTTCAAATAATAATGCCTACATTGGGATTTATTATTGTATTAATTGAAAGCATACTTCTAAAATAAGTTTGAAAAGAAATTGGCCCATTTTAAGGATTTAATAAACATCAGTTATTACTTGAGGGTTTCTGAAAATGCTTCATGTCTCCCAGTATCATCCCACTTCAAAATCCCATTTTCTCTCTATACTTTATTTGCAAGATACATTAAGTAGTAACATGTTGCCTTCTACTCAGAGTGATCTCAGACTTAGAAGAATGAAACAGTACCCAGTCCTTCACTGTTTTCCTGATCGTTGATGTGCTTGAAAACCTTGTTACAATTATTGTACATGCCTTTCTACCCAGGGAGCTCATCTTCCAGCACCATGCAGGATAATATTTTATTGTGATTCATGAGGATTTCATGGGCTAATTTTTGTAAGTAGATCACAAGGCCTTTCTTCCTAGTCTGCCTTTGTCTGGAAGCTCTCCTGAAACCTGTCCACCTTGATGATACTGCCAGTATTTGAAATAAAGTTGGCCTATCTTCCAATATTACAGCAACATCTGAGTCACAATGATCTGACAAACAGACATATAAGTGGTAGAATAGAAATTTACTTAACACTTTGAATGAATCTGAGCCTTAGAAGCACAGTCAATAATCATCATTCTGTTGCTAACCAAAAGACCAGTAGTTCAAATCTACCAGTTGTGGCAGTTCTCCTCTCTCCTACAGGATCACAGTGCATCAGAATTGGCTCACTCGCAGTGGTTTGGATGAATCATGTGATTCATATATTCTGAGTGTTGTCTTTTCAATAACTCTTCAAATTATGTATTTTTATATCTTTTGCAGATTAAAAGAAGAAAAAAACGAGCTAGACAACAAGTGATCCTCCAAGGTCACATAGCTAGTAAACGACTTTGTTTCTGGCTGAATTAGAATAGAAAAAAGTAGTTTGTGTCCAATTACAAAAAACTGTATGACTTCAAACCCAGAGTCCAAATCTGTGAGCCTCAGTCTAGCTATAAAAAATAGGATTATTGGATACATGTTCAATAATGTACACTACCTATGTAATATGTATTCAAACACTATATTGTGATGTAGTAAAAAATAACCAACTGCTGTGGTGTGTTACAATTGAATAACATAATATCCCCTTGTATTTCTGTCAGAAAATAATTCAAAATAGTAACGTGTTGCTAGTTCAAATATCTGAGCTCAAATAATTACATGAAGTCAAATAGACATGGGCACACATATTTATTGCTTTCTTTGAAAAAATATTTACCCTTGATGAATGCTTTTCTTTATTTAAATCTTAATCATGTAGTACTTAATGTGACCCAGGATCTATTCTATTAATTTTACATGTTAATTCATTTAATCTTCATTACAGCTCAGAGATACTATTCTTCTTATCTCATTTTTACAAAGACTGATATGGTATCCAGAAAGAATAAGTATTTTGCTAAAGTTTTCACAGACAGAAAGTGGCAGAGGTTCAGAGCTAGGAAACCTTGCTCTAAATTTTCACTTTTGACAACTTGGCCGTGGGATAACTCAGAGAGAAAACTTTTCTAGTGAAAGTGATGACCTTTCACCAGAATTTTGGTATAATTTATCAGCATACTTTCTGTTGTGGCCTGTGTAACTTATATAAAAAGCATAATGGACTAGTTATTATTGCCCCAAGACTTTTTTTATCAGTATAATTTATGGCTTGGTTAGCAGTGGGTCAGTGCAAATGAGGGAAACTCTACATGAGATGACTTGACACAAGAGCTGCAAAAATGGGTTCAAGCATACCAACAATTGTGAGGATAATGCAGAACTGGGCAATGTTTTGCTGTGTTACATGTGAGATTTCCATGAGTCAAATCCAAGTAGACAGCAACTAATAAAATAACAATTCATGACTACTTAAGTGAGTTTACAATGAAGCTTTAACTGAGGAGCTAACTTATTTTGTAATTTTCAATTCTACATGCCGGACTGCTAATAAAAGGGGGAGTAAACCATTATCCAAAACTATCCAGTTGGATCATCAGTCACTTGATTAAAACCATCATTACTATATAAAATGAGTTATGCTCCTTTTCTAGTGTTCATATGAATGATTACGATCAGCTATTGGGTAGACTGAAAAGGAATATAATTAGTGTTCATATCATAGCACTATCAAAGATACATATGTGGAGACTGAACAATAAGAGGAGTAGATATGCCATGTAATTGGACACAGAATACATTTTGGTCCCTTAATCACAATAAAGAAAAAAGAATACATTTTGGAATGAATGATTTCCATGGAACTTCTTCCCTTAATTTATATTTTCAAAGTCTTCCTCTCTCAATAGAAATAATAAAAACCATGAGGTATTATAGGGGAAAAACCCTGGTGGGACAGTGAGTAATAGCTATGGTATCTACCAAAAGTTTGGTAGTTTGAGTCCACCAGGCACTCTTTGGAAACTCAACAGGATCTATTTATTTATTTATTTACTTTTGATAAGCCAAGCCAAAGCCAAGTGCCATCAAGTCGGATTTCAAAAAAAGTTTATGCAGTTCTCAGGTTGATTCAACCAAAAGTCTTTATTCAACCTATGATAAGTCTCTATGGATGTAAACAGTATGTTCAGTGGAATAGAATATTATATGATTTTGACATTGTGAGAACATCATATTATATACAGACAGTCCCCAGATTACAAAAGAATTCTCTTCATAAATACGTCTTTATGTCAAATTTGCATTTCAGTTGAAACGGTATCTAATGTCAGTTAGTCAAATATTTGTCTTAATATATATATTTCAATGCATAAAACACTAAAGAAATACTTCTAGATACACTAAAATACATTTAACATCATGCAATGATAATGTTTTGATGTGCATTGGAAAAGTGTTCATGTTTTATGAATCATTGCATGTATCTCAGATTTTAATAAAGTTATCTTTATGATGATTTTATAAGTTGTTGCACGTAACTTGGATATACATGTGATTGGACTTGGCTAGAATTGATACTATCCAGTGCATGACTGTACTGAAAGAATTTCTCATACCCTTTAAACCTCTGAATCCAGTTTTTGCTGGACAAACATACCTGTTATCAAGAAGCCTGTATATAAATCTGGAAAGGGCCAGATAGTGATGTTATATATTTACTTCATTTTAGGGAATTATAAAAAGTAGAAAGTTACATATAGTAAAGCAGGTAAATTCAAGGCAAATATGATTTATTCTTTTGGCCATATCCCCTTTGAAGGGGATTCTATGGTGCGGAATCATTATTTTTCTTTCTTATTTCCTTTATACAGATTGTTAAAACATCAGTACATATGTTGTACCTTCTATGGTTAGATGAGCTTCTGTACTGAAAGTAACTTCTCACAATGTTCCCTCTTTTAGTTTCTATCCTTACTAACTATTAAATATCACAGCTTTTTCGTATTTCCAGAGTGTTCCACAAGCCATCTGCTCTTTCCTTACCAAAATATGAAAATATAAATTCTTTCCTTTTTAGCTTTAGCATCTAATTTGCTTCTTTATTTTAAATCTCTGAGGACCAATATATGTTTTATGTCAGCTGCCAAATGTTCAGAAACCCTCTGAAAGTGGGTGACATTTAGCAATAGTAGTTATTTTATTTTATTTTATTTTATTTTAAAAAAGGCCTGTTCTTCACTTAAAATAACTGGCATCAGCCTAAGCGATTACATTTTGGCTAAATATCTCTTCAAACTTAACATATGAAGAGAAGATATTAGTATTAGGAAACTTTGTTACCCAAACTGAAGTAAGAAGAAGTTTGTGGAAATATTAAAAACAGTAAGATGTAGAAATTTGGAGACCATAATAACTGGATTCCTATCTTTGTATTAAATAAGCAAGAGATTTTGCATATAATTGCTTGAAATAACTGTCATTTTCCACAGTTGTGCACTTTTGACTATTCAGAAAAAAAAACTTGTCATTTTCCCATCCGGTGGTCATCAACAACTGAGTAACAGGATCCTGACCAAAGCTATTTAATTCACCTGAGAAACATTCATGGCTTGGTTTCTGTGCTTGCATTACTTTCCCAAGTAGTTCTCACTGTATGGGTTAGTTAGTGCCTGGTCTATTTAGAAACATAATTCATCTGCTATATTTGTGTGTATGCTGTTGTTAGATCATCAGATCAGCCCCAAACTTGTAACAGCTTCCTGCAGAATGGAAATGTTATTTAGTCCTACGCTGACCCTGTGATCAATTGTGGGACAGATTGTTGTGATCTAGAAGGTTTTCAGTTGCTGGTATTTGTAAGTAGATTGCCAGACATTTCATCCTAGTCTATCTTAATCTGGAAAGACTACTGATACCTACTCAGCATCATGACAAACATAGGCACTTCTGACAGATGGGTAGTTGGTGACACATGAAGTGCATTGGCCTGAAATTGAGGCCAGGTATCATTCATGATAAGCCAGAGTTCTATCACTGAATCATTAATGTCCCCTGTGTTTGTCTAGGAAACCCTGGTGTAGTGGTTAAATGCTACAGCTGCTAGCCGGCAGTTCAAATCCACCAGATGCTCCTTGGAAACTCTGCGGGACAGTTCTGCTCTGTTTGTAGAGTCAGCTGTAATACTCTTGCAAAGTATTTTACTTGTATATTTGGAGTCATAAATTTTTGAGTCATTGGAATAGTCTACCAGTCCTGAGATTTCTTTCCATTATTAAACTAAAAATGTTTCATCATTTTTTCATGTCCTTGATCACTGAGCTCAAAAGCTCAAAAGCAGGACTTTAATGAAGAATTTAAGTTCCCAAAAGAGATTTATCAACTCTCAAGCTGGTCTTTCTTCAGAGTGCAATTTGTAGTTTAAAATTCTTTTCATCAGCTTGACCCATCAGTGGATAAGCTAATTTCCAGCTTAATGAAAGGATGTGTGATGGCTTAAATGTTTCCTGAGGCAAAAAAAAAAAAATTAGACCAACTTATTTTAGGTTTTGCTTCAGGAATAAAGGTGATTATTGTCCAAAAGATGTTTTCAAGACTATATGCAATTTGTAACGATGAATTTAACAAAAAAATTCAAAAACAGATATTTTCTTTGTAATTTTTCTTAAGTTGCTGGGAGGAACAATATTTTCATTATCTGAAGTCTTTCACAGTCTCTACAATCAGAGACTGGTACAGGGAGAATTCACATAAAGAACATGCAACCAAACCCATTGCTATCAGAGTCAATTCCAACTCATAGTGACCCTATGGGACAGAGGAGAGCTGCCCCACACGGTTTCCAAACCTGTAAACCTTTAAGAAAGCAGACTGCCACATCCTTCTCTGTGGAGAGGCTGCTGAGTTTGAATGGCTAGCAACTGAGTACTTTACCCACTGCACCACCAGGGCTGTTTTCATGAAGAGTCAACTCTAACTCCTAGTGATACTAAAGGACAGAACAGATCTGCCACTTTGTGTTTCCAGAGAAGTGCCCGGTAACTTCAGACCTTTGGATTAACAACCATAGATTATAACCACTAGCAAAATAGGCTTCCTACGTAAAGAATAGGCTTCTGAGATTTCAGTGTGATTTAATCCTATGATAATCAGTAAATGATGATATAATTTATAACTACCTCTGGCTTTTACAATCATGTTTCCCTTATCTCAATTTTCACTATATTTTCAGAAGTGCTACTAAAACATAATTATGCTTTTATTGCTTGGCAAGACACCATTGAGAATGGTATACCAAGAAGTAACCATTTAGCATCATGAAAATATCTTCACACTTCCCAATATACAGAGATTATTTTGGACTACATTTTGATTTTACTTAAAAAGTAATTAGTTGCTAATGATAATTATCTCTTTGAGAAATATCTAACACCCAACCTCACTTTAAAATAATTATATAATTTACAGTTTAAGGGTGATTAAAGATGACAACTAAGATTCTTTATATTTTTCAAAACAACAGATTTTAATAGAACACAGTTATTTAAAGACTATGTATGTATGTCTACATATGTATCTCCAATTGTATTGGTTCCAAGAAATATATATCTCAAATAGTGTTCATTACAAGGCATATATGTGTATATGTATAGATTCATGCAAAGACACAGACACATTCACACATCAAATAGTGTTCGCTCCAAGAAATCCAGAAAACAGGATGTGGGGGCATCCTAGATATATGTTATAAGGGCATACTTGGACTGTCAGAATTCATGTAAACATGTGTAAGAAGGTAGATATATTACTGAAAAAAAGGTCAAAGTATTTTTCCTCTTCAATAGAACTTAGTTTTCTGTAAGGTAAAGGAAACAAACTAAATCATCCACTTTAATCCATAAAGGGATATCATGACTAGATGGTCAAGCAATGACAACATTCTGTTTATGGCTCTGTTGTGATGCTATTACGAATCAAGGGGGATGGAGTCAAGTGGCGGACTAAACATGTCTCCCTAAATCCTTCTGGAAACCAAGACTTGAACCGATAATTAAATGGAGACTTCTGGACACCTAGTGAGCCCTAGGACACAGCATAGGGTTGTTAATTTGGACTTCATAACACTAAACGGAAAACCTCCTCTCTTTTGCTGTCCCCTGCTCTTGGTGGGTACTGGCTTTCACGGACCGAACATAACTTGCCATTTTAACTTTTTTCCTCTGTCTTAGTGAGCAGGTGGAGCTGGGATTTGACTGGCAGCTAATCTCAGACATACAACTGGTGCAATCAGCAGGTAAAATTGCCACATTGTGAGAGTCCAGCTTTGGACTCTGTGCATGTCAGTACCTTTGGTCTCTCTTCCTTCCTCCATCATTGAGTAGCCTTGACCAAGGCAGGCAGGGAGCTTGTGTAGGATACCATCTTGTTCCACTAGGAGGCGGAGACACCCATATGGAGTCCTCAGCAGGACCTAATCCCTAGGATAGGAGGCAGTGCCTGCCCAGAGGAAAGTGCTTTTCTGGCAGAAAAGCAGCATTTTACACAGTGTTGCCTATGGCTGGTGCCCAGCAGCAGAGGCCAGCAGGACCTTTTGAACTAGTTTATTACATCTGGGTTGGATAGGTACTTACTTTGCCAGCTGGGAAGAGTGACCTGTACACCTGAAAACCCGACTGACTTTAGAAGTTGTCAGATACCTTTTACTTTTCATTTTAAGATGGCCTAGAGAAACAACTGCAGTCCATCCTCACAGCATCTGTCCCAGCCTCTATTGACTCACATGATGCCCCAAAGGCAACAAACTCTGGATAAAAGCATAATAAGAAATCACCCATGGCTTCAGAAGACCCCCAAAAGAAACAACCAAAGAAATTCCCAGACAAAGAAACCTTTCTGAAATGATCAGAAGGTGAATACAAAAGGATTATATATAGAGCCCTCCTAGACCTTGTACAAAATGCAGCAGAGCAAAATGAAAAATTAAGCAAGCTGTTCCATCTGATGGAACACCAGTACTCAAAAATCCAGTAGAACTAAATCAAAGACATAGAAACTTCAATACAAAGCCAAGAAAACAAAACTGAACAAATGGAAAATATACTTTTTGACTTGGAAGACAGAGGTGGTGCCTCCATCATCTATGAGGAGGAACCAGAAAAAAGAAACAAGAAAAATGAAGAAGCATTAAGAAGCATGTGAGACTCTATTAAGAGCAACAATCTATGATTACTTGGAGTTCCTGAACAGGGCGAAATATCTGAGAACACAGAGAGTATTGTTGCTGAGCTTCTGACAGAAAACTTCCCAGAAATTATGAAAGAAGAGAATATATCCAAGATGCATATCAAACACCATTCAATATAGACCTCATAAGAAAGACTCCAATACATATTATAATCAAGTTTAATAAAATGAAGCATAAGCAGAAACTCCTAAAGGCAGCAAGACTCAAAGCAAAGCTAACATTCAGAGGGAAACCCTGTAGGCTTTTGTCAGATTTCTCAGCAGAAACAATGCTGGCATGGAGACAGTGGCATGACACATTAAAAGCCTTGAAGGAGAAGAACTTCTAACCAAGAATTATATACCCTGCAAAACTATCTTTCAAATATTAAAATGAAATTAAGGCATTTGCAAACAAACAGAAACTCAGAGACTTTGTAGAAACCAAACCAAAGCTATAAGAAATAATGAAAAAATCCCTTGGCTTAGAACAACAAAACCACCAACTTCATATTTTAGAAGCTATTATGAACCCACTTGTGACTTTTTACCATTTTAAAGGATTTTATTGTAGCTATAGATATGTATTTATTTTTGTAGCTATATATATCTACATAGATATATACATCTATGTTATGTATGTATATATATATATATATATATATATATATAAAGTGGACATTTTAACCATTTCTAGATATTCCCCATGTTGTGCAATCACCACTACTGTTTCTTCCTAAGTTTTTTTATCCCCCTAAGTAGGAACTTGGTACTACTTAATCATTAACTCTTCTTCCTCCCTTCTCTTTACTTCCTGGTAATTATTAATGAACATTTGTGTCTATGTATTTGCCTGTTATGTATTTCATGTAAGTGGGATCGTAAAATATGTCTTTTTGTTTCTTCACTTAGCATCCTATTCACACTGTATTTTGTTTATCCATTCATTTGTTGATGGACACTTGAATTGTTTCCACCTTTTGACTGTTGCAAATATTGTTGGTATACAAATATCAGGTTGAGCCCAAACTGTCAAATCTTTTAAGTATATATTTAGGAGAAAAATTGCTGGATCATATAGTTATGTATGGTTAACTCTCCAAGTAGCCGTCAGTGTGTTTTTCACAATGGCTGCACTATTTCACATTCCCACCATCAATATGAAAGAGTGCCAGTTTCTCTGTGTCACTCAACACTTTTTATTTTCCATTCTGATAATACTGCTATCTCATTGTGGTTTATATTTGCATTTATCTAATGACTGATGATATATATTATTATTCATGAAGCTGTTTATCTTTTTATTGTTAAGTTATAGCAGTTCTTAGAAAAAGCTTCTCAGATGTGTAATCCAAAAACATATTGCCTCTTCACTTTCTTGATAAATTCCTTTGATGCCCAGTTTTTTAATACTAATGAAATCAAACTTACCTATTTTGTCTTTTATTGACTATGTTTTTTGTTTTATATATAAGAATCTGCTTTCGAAACTGGGCCCCAAAGCATTACCCCTCTTTTTAGTTGTGAGTGTTTTATGAGTTTAGTTTTACATTTATGGTTATATTTTGAGTTAATTTGATATGGTGTGAGGTATGGGTAGAACTCTGTTCTTTTGCATCCAGAGGTCTAGTTGTCCCAACACCATTTATTAAAAAGACTGTTCTTTTTCCATTGAACACACATGGCAATCTTGTCAAAAATCAGTTAACCATTGAGGAAAGGTGACTATTTTTTCAGCATGAGATTCACTACCCACTGTCTTTATGACGACCTTTGACCACTTCATCCTACTAAAGTATTATGCACCCTAGTCCTCTGGAGGTACAGTGGTTAAAAGTACTTGGCTGCTAAACAAAATGATGACAATTCTAACCCATCAGGCCAATTCGCAGGAGAAAGATACAGCAGTCTGCTTTTGTAAAAAAAATGCAGCCTTGGAAAAATTAGAGGGCAGTTCTACTCTTTTCTGTAGGGTTTCTATGAGTTCGAATTGACTGAATACAAGTAGCTATGCACCATCAGAGAGGTACTATCTCTGGTGACTTTTATCATTAATCACAAGATAAGGCTTATGCAATTAATCTTGTAACTAAAAGAGGGGAATAAATGTTCTTTATGAATCGGATCCGACTCGACGGCACTTGGCACTTGGCGTATAGTCAAGTACGTGTGGTCACAAAACAGTTAGGCTGTTTAAATTTGAGCCAAGTTTGACATCAAGATTGTCAGGCCAGGTACAGCTGAACAAAGGTCCCTTGCACTTAACTCCTTTCCCTATCCCCCATGAACTCTGAGGTTTAAAGCCCCTAGGCTGATTTGCCTCACAGTCACCTGCAATAGAAACTTCAAGCCTTACATGTTCAGAAAAATGTTTCCTGTGTCAACTCACTCTTAGATAGGTGTCTGAGGGATATTTATCCCAAAATAAATGTCACCCATTTCATCTATGTCCTATGGCAGTGTGATTAAATTAGAACTTGTGCTCTTTCCAGTGGTTAATGCCAATTAACTACTGAAATGTACAGCCCTCTAGGAGCCCTGGTAGTATACTAGTTAAAATTCAGCACCTAAGCAAAAATGAACAGTTCAAATTCACCAGCTGTTTGTTGGAAACCATAAGAGGCAGTTCTACTCTGTCCTATAGAGTCTCTGTAAGTCAGACAACAGGTGTTTCTGGTTTTACAACCTTCTAAGAGCCCACTTTTCATTGTGGCTTACTATCACCATAGACGTATGCTTCTTTATCTTTTTTAAAAACTATTTTTGGAGAGGCAGAGCCATGGTGGCGGACCAGTAACATGTCTCGTCTATTCCCTCTGAGAACAAAGGCTTAAAAAAATGATTGAAGGGTGCACAGTGGACATTTTGGGAGCTGCAAGATCAAGCAGAAGATTATGAGTTCAGACTGTGTGACAGCAAGGGGAAAATATCTATGTTGGAGGTGAGATGGCAGTGCAAAAGATCCTGCTTCTGCTGGCACAGTGGCTAAGAGGCTTACTGGTATGAACACCATTTTTGTCCACTGGAAGACTGGGACTTGGGAGAGTGAGCCTGAGAGCCTGGATGGGGCCAGCTGCCATGCTGAGCTGCAGCACCTAAGTAGACAGCATCTCTCAGAGCAGAGAGACTATACTTCAGACAGTTACTTTAAAGAACCTAGCAGCAGCAGCTGGTGGCCAAGGGTATCAGTGTCCTTTCCCCTCTCTTCTCTGAGCTGCACCATAAATTATGCTGGCTCAGCCCAGGAGAGGTAGCACAGGTAGAAAGCCATCATGGACAGCTGGGAGATGGAGTCAGCCACACCTGAAGGCCCAGCTTGGGCTGGCCACCGTGCTGAGCAACAGTGCCTGACTGGACAAGTGCCTCTGTCTGTAAGAAAATCACACCTACAGAACACAGTGGTGGCTGGTGGACAACTGTGGCAGTACCATTACCCATCCTTTTCAGAGACACATAATATCTGCTGACAGGGCCCCGGAAAAACTGCAAGTACGTTATCATCTCTGTCAGCTAGGAGTTGGGGCCTGCCACCAGAGGGCCCAGCTGATACTAGCTGCCGCTGGACAGTGCGCCACTCAGCCAAAAAGAAATTTTTAAGATAATTGCACCTAGAGAAGACAGTAATAGTTGGTGGCTGAGTATGGCAGTGCCCTTTCCCACACCCTTCTCTGTGACACACCCTAGCATCTGTTAATGCAGCCCTGGAGAGACTCCACAAGTAGACTGTTGTCTCTGTCAGCCAGGAGGTGATACCCACCACCCCTGAGGGCCTGGCTGGGCCCAGCTGCTGCTGGACAGCGTCTCTCTCAGGGGAGAGGCTGTTTTTAAGACAGCCACTCCTAGAGAATAAAGTGGCAGCTGGCAGCCTAGAGTGGCAGTGCCTTCTCCTCTTCCCTTCTCTCAGCTAGACTGTAGTGTCTGTTGGGGTGACTGGGGAGAGTTGGTACAGGTAGGTTGCCATCATTGTCAGCAAGGATGTGGGAACCTTCCACCCCTGAAGGACCAGCTGTGGCTGGCTGCCAAGCTGAGCAGCACTGCCAGGCTGGAAAGCATTTCTCTCACCAAAGAAACTGTACTTAAGACAGCTGTTCCTAGAGAATGCAGCAGCAGCTGGTGGCCGATTCCAGAAGTGCACTTCTCCACTCTCTAAAAGTTGTACCTTAGCTTCTGCTGGTGCAACACTGGAGAAGCTGAACAGCTTTCTGACTGTGCAAAGACATCAATCAGAATCTTACCATTTAAAGAAACAGACTACCATGGTTCCAGAAAACTCCCAAAATAAAAAATAAAAAAAACTTCCAAAACGAAGAAGTCTTCCTGAAAGTATCAGAAGTAAAATACAGAAGAATTATGTATACAGCCCTACCATACCTTTGGATGGAGGTTAAACAAAGTACAGCAGAACAAAATGAAAAATTAAATAATAGGTACTGCTAGAACATCTATGATCTGAAATTCAGAAGGTCAGTAATAAAATTACAGAGTTAGAAAATTCAATACAAAGCCAAAAGAGCACAATTGAGGACATGGAATGCACAATTAGCAAGACTGAAGATAAAGCAACTGACACCCACACAAATAAGGAGAGTGGGGTCAAGATGGCAGACTAGACACTTGTCTCCCCAATTCATTCTGAGAAATAAGGCCGGGAATGATAACACAACAGAGCAGCATGGACATCTGAGGAGCCCTAGGATTTGACATAGGGTTATCAGATTGGACTCAGTGCCAGTAATGGGGAAACTACCTCTCTCTAACACAAGATAGTGGCAAACTGCATCCTCCTTCTGCTGACTAACCATTCGGAAGGACTGCAGGTACTGACGCCTTCTTTATTATTCAGGAGGTGGGAACTGGGAATGAACCATAAAATACACCAAACTGGAGAACTTAAGTAAACAGCATATAGCACAGCAGAGAGACCACATGGGAAAACCACATTTTGATAGCTCAGATGCTTACTGAGAGCACCACTGCCAATCTACCCCTGAGCTGTACCATAGATTCTTGTTTCATGACAGGAAGGACAGCTCAGGTGGGCCACCATCTTGATCAGCTGGGAAGAGGAATCACCCACCCAGAAGGCTTAGCTGGGACTAATACTCACTGAAAAACAGGACCTGTCTGGAAAGTTCTTCTCTAGCAGAAAAGCTGTGTTTAGGATGGTGGTGCCTAGAGTTATGGGTGGGGCCTGGCAGAGGATGGCAGCAAGACCATAACTCTTCTCTATTATGAACCATGTCATACTATCTCAGGATAGCCTATGAGGTGCTTTTGTTGTCATCTGGAAGGCAAGGCCTGACATACCTGAGAGTCGGACTGATTTCAGAAGCTGTTGGACAGCTTCTTGCTTAGCAGTGAAGTACCTTTAAAATAAGACCATCTGGAGAACCAACTGCTGAGTGACACAGCATCACCACCTCCACCCTTCAATGATGTACATCATAGCATCCACTAACAGCCCCCCAGTGACTCTATAAGTAGGGTGCCATCTTTGCCAGCCAGTAGGCAGAGCATGCTACTGCAGAGAGTCCACCAGGGGTCAGTCACTAAAGTACACAGAGGCAGCAAGTGATGACTCCCCTCTACAGAATTATGCCACAGTTCCTGCTGAGGAAACACCAGACAAATTGAATATCTTCTAGATGGTGCAAAAGCAACAACCAATAGCTAACTATTTAGAGAAACAGTACACCATGACTCTGGAAAACTTCCAAAACAAAGAATCAAAAAACTTTCCAGATAAAGAAGCCTTTCTGAAAGTATTGGAGGTCAAGTAAAAAAGAATTGTCTATAGAGCCCTCCAAGAGATTAAACAAAATGAAGAAAACAAAATAAAAAAACTAAGTAAGCTATTTGAACTGATGGAACATCAATGGTCTAAAATCCAGCAGATCAATAATAGAATTACAGAATTAGACAATTCAATCCAAAACCAAGAGAGCAGAATTGAGGAAGCAGAAGCCAGAGTTAGTGAGCTTGAAGATAGAGCAACAGACACCAGCATTTGTGAGGAGAAATCAGAGAAAAGAAATAAGAAAAATGACGAATAATTAAGAAACATGTGGGACTCTATCAAGAGGGAAAATCTACAAGTAATTGGAGTTCTTGAACAGGGAGGGACAGCTGAAAATACAGAGAGTATTGTTGTAGAGTTGCTGACAGAAAACTCACCAAAAATTATGAAAGAACAGAACATAGACATCCAAGATACTTATTGAATGACACGAAAACTAGATACCAAAAGAAAGACACCAAGACATGTTATGCCAACGCCAAGTGCCTTAGAGTCTGATCCAATCAAGCTTAAAATGAAACACAGAGATTTCTAAAGGCAGCGAGGCTTCAAACAAAGCTAACATACAGAAGGAAGCCCTGTAGACATTCATCTGACTTCTTGGCAGAAACAATGTTGGCAAGAAGGCAGTGGGATGACACATTCAAAGACTTGAAAGACAAAAACCTCCAACCAAGTATCATATATCCTGCAAAACTGTTTCAAATATGGAAGTAAAGTTAAAACATTTGCAAATAAACAGAAGCTTAGAGACTTTGTAAAAACCAAACCAAAACTACAAGAAATACTGAAATAAGCTCTTTGCTTAGAAAAACAAAAACATCAAATGTATACTTAAGGAGGCAATGCAGGACACAACAGCCAAAATCCTATTCAGTTAGGGAAGTCACAAAGCTTAATCAAATATACATTATTAAAAGAAAGGAACCAGTGATCAAAACACAAAAGCTATGACATCACCACACTAAAAAGATAGATGTATTACAGTAGTTATAACTCTTTAAGATGGGGAAAAATCAGATAAAAGAAACAAAAAAAGAAGAATCGTTAAGAATCATGTGGGACTTTATCAAGAGGAACAATTTAGGAGTAATTGGCGTTCTAGAGCAAGGAGGGATAGCAGAAAATACAGAGAAAATTGTTGAAGAGTTGCTGAACGAAAACAGTCCTGATATGAAAGAAGAGAAGATAGCCTTTCAAGATGCTCACTGAACTTCACAAAAGGCAGATAACACCCAAAAGACATCAAGATATATTATAATCAAGCTTTATAAAATGAAACATAAGGAGAAGCACTTAAAGGCAGCTAGGCTTAAATCAAAACTGACATACAAAGAGAAGCCTTTTAGACTGTCTTCCATCTTTTCACCTGAACCTGTGTTGGCAAGAAGGCAATGGTATGACACATATAAAGCCTTGAAGGAAAAACATGGCCAACCAAAAATTATACATCCTGAAAAATTGTCTCTTAAATATGATAGTAAAGTTAGGACATTCTCAGATAAACAGAAGCTTAGAGACTTTAGAAAAACCAAACCAAAATTTAAAAATAGTGAAGGAAGTTCTTTGGTTAGAAAATCAATAACGGCAGCTGTATACTCAAAGATGCAGTGCAATGCAGGACAGAGCATTCTATGTATTAGAGAAGACCACAAAGGTCAGTCAGAACTAAAATATTAAAATTAGGAAAACAGAGATCTCAGCATGTAAACTGTGGCAACATTACAGTATAAATAGGGATATATTACAGTATTCATAGCCCTTTCAGATAAATAGGAAGTTAAGGAGCTATAAAGAAGGTAAAGACAGGTTGAAACCTAGAACATTAGGGTGAAACAAATAGGTAGCTGCAAAACAAACTAACAATAATGCATATTAAAACAAAAAACAAAATTCAGAAATCTCAGCAGACACAAAGCCAACATTGAAATGGATGAAAAGAAGACCATAAAGAAAAACAACCCAGAACAGAATATTAAATAGAACAAAGAAAATGTCAACAACAGAAAAACAAAGTCACCAAAATGGCAGCACTAAGTATGTATCTATCAATAATTACGTTGAATCTAAATGGACTCAGTGCTCCAATAAAGAGACAGAGAGTAACAGGCTCAATCAAAAATCACAGTCCATCTATATGCTGCTTATAAGAAGCACATCTTAGACTCAAAACATGTGAACAAACTGAAAATGAAAGGATGGAAAAATTATATCAAGCCAAAAACATGCAAAGAAGAGCAGGAGTGGCAATACTAATCTCATATAAAATAGATTGTAAAGTAAAATGAATCATTGTGGACAAGGACAGTCACTATTGCTTAAAGGTTCAATACATAGGGAGGATATAATAATATTAAATATTTATGCACCAAATATCAGAGCATCTAAATACATTGAACAAATTCTGACAACATTGAAAAATGGCATAGATCATTCCACACTAGTAGTATGAGAATTCAGCACTCCACCTACAGTATTGGACAGATCATCCAGAAAAAAACTCAGTAAAGACAGAATATCTTATTGTGACAGTCAACCAACTTAACTTTATAGATATACACAGAACTTTTTACCTAACAACAGACAAGGACACCTTCTTTGCTAACACACATGAAACATCTTCCAAAATACACCACATATTAGGTGATAAAACAAGTCTTAACAAAATCTAAACCATTGGATTATTGCAAAGCATCTCAGACCATAAAGTCGTAGAAGTTGAAATCAATAGCGGAAAAAACATGGGTAGAAATTGCAACTCATGGAAACTGAACAACATCTTGCTCAAAAATCCACAGGATATGTAAGAAATCAAGGATACAATAAAGAAATTCACGAAATCTTGCAAGAACACAAACATGCCTTACCAGAACCTGTGGGATACAGCAAAAGAAGTGCTCGTAGGTCAGTTGATCACTACAAATATACACATCCAGAATGAAGAAAGGGCCCAAACGAAAAATTTAACTCTACAACCTGAACAAGTAGAACAAAAACAACAAAAGATACCCTGGGCACCAGAAGATGACAGGAAATAAAAATTACAGCAGTACTAAATGAATTAGAAAACAGACAAATAATTGAAAGAACTAGCAAAACCAAAAGCTGTTTTTTGGAAAAGATCAACAAATTGATAAACCATTGGCTAACTCACAAAAGAAAAACAGGAGGGGAAACAAATAACACTAATGAAATGAGAGATGTCATAACAGACCCAACCAAAATTAAAAATATCATAATAGGATACTCTCAAAAATTGTAGTCTAGCAGAATTAAAAACTCAGAAGAAATGGACAAATTTTTAGATTTAAAAAGTAATTAAAAACCTACCAACCAAAAAGACTCCTGGCCAGATGGATTCACTAGAGAATTCTATCACACTTTTAGAGAGGAGTTAATTCCAATACTAGTGAAGTTATTTGACAACATAGAAAACAGTGAAACATTCCGACATTCGTTCTATGAAACCACTATATCCCTGATGCCAAAGATGTGTAAAGACCCCACAAAAAAAGAAAATTACAGACTATCACTCATGAAACTAGATGCAAAAGTATACGAAAAAATCCTAGCCAACAGAATTCAACAACATAATAAAAAATAGTTCATCATGACCAGGTTGGATTTTACCAGGGACACAGGTTGTGTTCATCATCATCAGAACAGTCTGATCAATATAATCTGATAATAAATAACACAAAGGATAAGAATCATTTGGCTTTATCAATCAATGCAGAAAAAGCATTTGAAAAAGTCTAATACCCACTGATGTTAAAAACTGTAAGCAAAATAAGAATATAAGGGGAATCCCTCAATGCAATAAGGGGCATCTATGCAAAGCCAACTGCAAACAACATCCTGAATGGAGAGGGACTGAAAGAATCTCCCATGAGAATAGGAACTAGACACGGAAACTCAGTGTCAGCACATCTATTAAACATTGTGCTAGAGGTTCTGGAAAGAGCAATCAGAGAAAACAAAGTAAAGGGCATCTGCATTGGTCAAGAAGTAAAAGTATCCTACCATTTGCAGATGATATGATCGTATACACAGAAAACCATAGGGTGGGGTCAAGATGGTGGACTAAATGTACGTCTCCCTAAATCCCTCTGGAAACTAAGACCTGAAATGATAGTTAAACAGAGACTTGGACACCTAGTGAACCCTGGGATATGACATAGGCTGTTAATTTGGATTTCATACCACTGGACACAAAACCTCCTCTCTTTCACTGACCCTACTCTCGGCGAGCACAAGCTTGCACAGACCGAAGGTAACTCACCATTTCAATTTCTTTTCCTTTGTCTTGGCCGGCAAGCAGAACTGGGACTTGACTAGCTGCTGATCTTGGATGCACTGCTGGCGGTACCTACAAGCATAATCACCAGGTTCTGAGAGCCTGGCTTTGGACTCTGTATACCTCATCTCCTCTGGCCTATCTGGAAACAGAGAAGCCCAGGCAGAGGCCCCAGCCGGACTTGGTTCTTAGGCTGAGAGGTGGCTCCTGCCAGGGGGAGAGTGCTTTTCTAGCATGGAGGTGGTGTTTTGCACAGTGTCACCTGGGGTTGGGGCCCAGCGGCAGAGGCTGTGGACTCTGGGCATGTCAGCACTCTTGGCCTCTCTTTCCACTAGCCTGGTCCCAGCCAGCTGGCAAGCTTGTGCAGGACACCATCTTGTTTTGATGGGTGGCAGGGTCATCCATACAGAAACCTCAGCTGGACATAATTCCTGGGCTGAGAGGCAGTGTCTACCCAGAAGAGACTGATTTTCCAACAGAAATTGTGTCCCCCCAAAAATGTGTGCAGCCACGTGGCTGGGATATGGTTCCCAGTATCTTGGGACTGTCCTCCATTGTGTGGTTTTGCTAACCTGTATGTTAAAGGATTAGGGTGGGGCTGTAAATTCCTGCTGTAGGGGGAGTTTCCCTGGAGTATGGCTTGTCCCACCCTTAATGCTTTTACTTGCAAGGAATAAAAGGAAAAAGAAACAAAGGACAAATTGAGAACCCCGCTACCATCAAGCAAGCAGCATCAGGAGCAGAGCGCGTCCTTCAGAACAAAGGCTCTTGCGTCAGGACGCTCCCTGGACAAAGACTGATACAATACCGGACTTTCCTCCAGAGCCGACAAGGGGAAAGCCTTCCCCTGGAGCGGACACCCTGAATATGGACTTGCAACCTACCGGACTGAGTAAGAATACATCTTTCTTTGTTGAAGCCATCCACTATGCGGTATTTCTGTTAGAGCAGCCCTAGCTGACTAAAACGCCAGAGACTGATTTTCCAACAGAAAGGCAGAATTCTACACAGTATCACCTGCAGCTGGGGCCCAACAGCAGAGGCCAGCAGGCCAGTAACCTTTCTGTATTTTGAGCTAGTTTATAACACCTAGGGTTCAATATAGAGGTGCTTATTTTGCCACCTGGGAAGAGGGACATATAGACCTGAAAACCAACTGACTTTGGAAGTTGTCAGATAACTCTGACCTCTCATTTTAAGACAGCATAGAGAAACAACTGTGATCCATCTTTACAGCATCTCTCCCAGCCTCTATTGAGCCACATGAAGTACAAAAAACAACAAACATTGGAGAAGATGGTAACCCGGAAATCACCCGTGACATCAGAAGGCCCCCAAAAGAAACCAGCTCAGAATTTTCCAGACAAAGAAGCTTTTCTGAAACTATCAGAAGGTGAATACAAAAGAATCATATATAGAGCCCTCCTAGACCTTGTACAAAATGCAGCATAGCAAAATGAAAAATTAAGCAAGCTGTTCCATCTGATGGAACACCAGTACTTGGAAATCCAGCAGAACTAAATCAAAGACATAGAAACTTCAATACAAAGCCAAGAAAACAGAATGGAACAAGTGGAAAAGTGAATTTCTGATTTGGAAGACAGAGTCACTGACTCCAGCATCTATGAGGAGAAACCAGAAAAAAGAAACAAGAAAAATGAAGAAGCATTAAGAAGCATGTGGGACTCTATTAAGAAGAACAATCTACAATTAAATGGAATTCCTGAACAGGGCAAGATGCCTGAGAACACAGAGAGTATTGTTGCTGAGCTGCTGACAGAAAACTTCCCAGAAATCATGAAGGAAGAGAATATAGACATCCAAGATATGTGTTAAACACAGAAAACTATAAAGAATCCAGAAATAAACTACTGGGACTAGTAGAATAGTTCAGCAAATCATCAGGATATAAGATAAACATAAGTAAATCACTAGGATCCTTTACGCCAACAGAGACCATCAAAGAGGAAAGCACCAAATCAGAACCATTTACAGTAGCCACAAGAAGATAAAAGACCTAGGAATAAATCTAACCAGAGAAGAGACCTATACAGAGAAAGTTACCAGACTCTATTGCAAGAAACCAAAAGAGACTTACATAAGTGGAAAAACCTACCTTGCTTATGGACAGGAAGATGTAACAAAATGATCTACACATACAATGCAATCCCAATAGAAATTTCAGTATCATTTTTTTTTTTAATGAGATTGAGAAACAAATCAGCAATTCTATTTAGAAAGAGTAGAAATCCTGGATAAGCAAAGCATCACTGAAGAAGAGGAACACAGTAGGAGACTTCACACTACCTGACCTTAAAAGCTATCACACTGCCACAGTAGTCAAAGCAGCCTGATACTGGTACAAAACCAGGTATAGAGACCAATGGAACACAGTGGAGAATCCATAAATATCACTGTCCTGTTATAAACAGTTGATTTTCTCACAAAGGCCCATAGTCTCTAAACTGGGGTAAAAACAGTGTCTTTAACAAATAGTGTTGGCACAACTGGATATCCATCTGCAAAAAACTGAGACAAAACCCATGTCTCACACCTTTCACAAAACCAAAATCAATACATTAAAGACCTGTATATCAAACCAAAAACAGTAAAGATAATGGCAGAAAAGTAGGGACAACAGTGGAAGTTCTAATACATGGCTTAGACAGACTACAAAATCTTACCAACAATGCACAAACAACAGAAAATAGATAAATGAGAACTACTAAATATCAAACACTTGTGCTCATCCAAAGACTTCCTCAAGAGATTTAACAGACTGCGTACCAGATGAAAAAAATAATATTTGGCAACTACTACGTATTGGGTCAATGTCTAATTTCCATAATATAAAAGATACAGCAATATATTAATAAGAAAAAATAAATAAACCAATTAAACAATGGGTAAAGAACACAGACACTTCACCAAAGAAGACATCCAGGCAGCCAAAAGGCACATGAGGACATGCTCATGATCATTAGCTATTAGAGAAATTGAAATCAAAACTACAATGAGATACTATCTCAACCCAATGAGGTTGGCAATAATCCAAAACCACAAACCAACAAACGCTGGAGAAGCTGTGGAGAGACTGGAACTCTGTTACACTGCTGGTCTCAATGCAAAATGGTGCAAGCTCTTTGGAAAGCAATCTGATGCTTTCTTAAAAAGCTAGGAATAGAAATTCCATATGATCCAGTAATCCCACTGCTTGGAATATATCCTACAGAAATAAGGACTGTCACATGAACAGGAACATACACAAACAATGTTTATTGCAGCACAGTCCAGAATAGGAAAAAGATGGAATCAACCTACATACCCATCAACACATGAATGGTTAAATAAACTGTGGTACATATACACAATGGAACACTATGTAATGATAAAGAACAATGATGAGTTTAGGAATCATCTCATGATATCATAACCTGGTATTAATAAAAGACACTATGCTCAGTGAAATCAGTCAGCTGCAAAAGGACAACTATTGTATGAAACCACTATTATAAGGACTTATGCTCAGAAGAAAAGACTCTTTAAGGGCTACAAGGGTGGGGAGGGAAGGAGAGGGTTGGTCATAGATGAGAAAGTTGATAGGAATTCAGTTAAGTGAAGGGTGTGGCAGCACTCAGTAGAAGGCAAGTCAGCAAACTACGCCATAAACTAGAATGTTTTCTAAATTAAACCCAACATTTCAAAGGATAGAATAGCAGGGTAGGAGTCTGAGCATCATGTTTTCAGGAGACAGTGAGGTCAGTTGGCATTAATGAGCCTTTATCAGAAAATAGTCTGCACCCCATATTGATGAGTGGTGTGGGGGTTCTTACAAGACAGCAGTTTGCCATCTGAGGAACATCAATTGATCTCTACCTGGAACAGATGATGACCAAGAACATCAAAGACAGGAGGAAAAATAAACCCAGGAGACTGAAGGACCCATATGATTGGGAGACTACATCAGCAAGAGACCAGAAGAACCAGATGGTGCCTGGGCAGCACCAAAGACAGCCTTATAGGGAACACAATGTAGAGTCACTGACATAGTACAAGAAAAAGAGGTATGCAGATCAAGAACTTTACTAAAAGATCAGAACTGATGGTTCAACATGGAGGATCTCCTGCTAATATGGCCCATGGACTTGCTGCTGCCCCAAACCTGAAACCACTACTGAGTTCAACACTTCAAAGAATGGACTGGATTTCAGGACACAGAGTGAGCGTGTGGTTTGTGTACTTTATGGTTTAATTTTATAGAAGACTGTCCTACTGCTTTCTTTCTAGAGGAGAAAGGGGAGAGTGGAGAGAAGGGGACAGGTGTTCACTGGAAGAATACAAGAAGAGTATAAAGGAGGAGTGTGCTATCACGAGGTAAGGAGAACAAGTAGAGTTGTAAGCAAGTGGGCATGCAAAATTGACTTGGACTGTATACTTTCACTTAATCATAATAAAAAATTAAAAAATCATTTTGGACTCTCCATTCAATGTCACTGGTTTGTATATTTATCCTATACCTGTACCATACTGTTTTGATTACTATAGCTATATAGTACATTTTGGAGTTGAGAAGAGCATGTTGTCCTACTTTGTTCTTTTTTAAGGATTGCTTTAAACATTCACAGCCCTTTGCAACTCTGTAGAAATACAAGAATTTATGTTTCTACAAGGAAACACTGTTAGGATTTTGTTACTTTTATTTTTTTGAGTCTTTAGTTTTCTATGGATGGTTTCCATAACAGTATTGTTTTCCAAGCCATGAACACAAGGCATCCTTCCATTTATTGTGATGCCCTTTTTAAATTCCTTTCAGCAATGTTTTATACTGTTCAATTACAAACTTTTTACTTCCCTGATTAAAGTTACTCTTTTATAAAGTATATATAATTATACATCGTAAAAGTATATGTATTTATACTTCATAAAATAAAATATTTTACCCTTCTAAACACTACAGCAAGTGGAAAGAAACAATGGAGGAGCTGAATATCATCAGTCAGAACAAGGCAATGGGCCAACTGTGGAACAGATTATCACTTGCAAACAAGTAAGTTCAACTTAAAGTTGAAGAAAATTAGAACAAGTACGTGAGAGCAAACACAGAACCCTGAGTAGATTCTTCTGAACTTACAGACCACTTCAAGAAATCTATATGATGCATTAAACACTAATGACCAATGGTTGGGCTTGTTGTGGAATGGCATAAAGAACACCATACGTGAAAGCAAGAGGTCATTAACTTTCTGTGATATACAGAAGACACAACATTACTTGCTTAAGGAGCAAAAACTTGGAGTACTCACTGATGAAGATCAGACACCACAGCCTTCACTGTGAATTACATTTCAACATGAAGAAAACAAAAGTCTTCACAAATGTACCAATAAGCAACATCACAATAAACAGAGGAAAGATTGAAATTGTCACAATTTCATTTTATGTGGAGCCACAATCATCCACCATGGAAGGAGCAGTCGAGGAATCAAATGATGCATTGGGCAGATCAGGGGCAAAAGATCTCTGTAAAGTGTTCAAAAGCAAGGATGTCATTCTAAAGACTAGCATGCACCTGACCCAAGCCGTGGTGCTTTTAACTGCTTCACATGCATGTGAAAAAAAGATGGATAGTGAATAAGGAAGACTAAAGAAAAAAATGATGCTTTTGAATTATGGTGTTGGCAAAGAATATTATATATCCATAGACTTCCAGAAGAACAAACACCTGCCTGAGAAGTACAGCCAGAATACTTATTAGAAGTGAGAATGGCATGGCATCAACCCAGATGCCCAACAGCAGAGGAATGGATAGGTAAACTATGGTATATATACTCAATGGAACATTATGCAATGATAAAGAACAATGAAGATTTTAGGAAGCGTCTCATAACCTGGTTTCATTTGGAGGACATTATGTTGAGTGAAAGTAGTCAGTGGCAAAAGGACAAACACTGTGTGAGACCCCTACAGTAAGAACTTAAAAACAGATTCATGCATAGAAGAAAAGACTCTTTGATCCCTGCAAGGTTGGGGAAAGAGGGAGAATGCGGGTGGGGTAGAGGTTAGATAGTTGATAGCAATTTGGTTGGGTGAAATCAGTGACAGCACACATTTGAAAGAAGATCAATTTTAACTGGACTTCATCGTAATATGATTACTCCTCCCATCTGAACCCAAGATTGCAAGGACAGAGTAGCTGGGGCCAGGGGCTGGGGACATCAAGGCCAGTTGGCATAACTAGCATTTTATTAAGAGTGTCTTCTGCACCCCACATTGGTGAGAGGCATCTTATGTCTTAAAAGCTGCCAAGTTGCCACCTGAGATGCCCTAAATGGTCCTAACTCAGCAGGAACAGATGATTACCAAGGACCAAAACAACATGTGGCAAAGAGAAACCAGAAGACAGAAAGACCCACGTGAGTGGGTGATTACATTGACACATGACCAGAAGAACCACATGGTGTGTGGCCACCACCAGTGATATCCGTGATGGGGCTCACAAAGTTGAATCTCACTGGCGACATGAAAATAAAAAGGGGTGCACCCTGAGATTGCCACTAAAAGACTGCAGTTGAGGGTCCAGGGGCCTCAGGGTTCACCTGGGAGCATGGCATCTGGCCCTGATGCTGCCCTTGTCCATAAGTCATAATGGAGGTCAACTCTTCGAACGGGAGTGGATGGGACTTGGTGACACACAGTGATCATATTGTGTGTTCACTTTATGGTTTCGTGTATCTATAGGATGTCATCCTGCTGACATCTTACTGGAGGCAGAGGAGAGGGTGGAAACGAGGAGGTAGAAGATTGTTACGAGGATATGACATGCAGAGAATGGAGAGGAGGAGTGTGCTGTCACCAGGCAGGGGAAGCAGTGGGAACTGCACATAGGCAGACATGCAAATTTATACAGGATTGTACATTTTCTCTCAGTGAGAATGGCAAGACTCCATCTCATGTATTAGAGATGTTATCAGGAGGAACCAGTCCTTGGAGAAGAACACCATACTTGGTAGTCTAGAGGGTCAGAAAAATGAGGCAGATCCTCAGCAAGTGGAGTGACAGTGGGTGCAACAGTGGGCTCAAGCATGACGATTGTGAGGCTGGTGCAAGACTGGGCAGTATTTCATTCTATTGTACATAGTGTCACTATGATTCAGACAGACTTGAGGACACCTAACAACAGCAGTAAATGGAATTATTTTCCTAATTTCTTTTTCAGATTTCTTATTACTGGTTTATAGAACTGCAACTGATTCTTGCTGTTTATCTTGTACCCTGCAATTTTGCTAAATTTATTATTAGTCCTAAATGTGATTTAATGAACTCTTGTTTGATCTTAGATTTGGTGTTTACCATCTGAATAATCTTGGCCAAATATGTTAATACCATGTGACTCTGTAACATCATCTGGAAACTACATCACAATATTTAATGGAATTTTGAGGATTAAAAGAAGAGACACATGAAATTCACTGTTAGATGCTCAATTAAGTTTGGTTAAATTAATAAATTGCATCGCAGGATCTTTTCTTTCCATTTTGGCACTCCAGAATTTAGCATTTTAAAGTCTGAATTTATTGTGTGGGGGAACCAGTACTCATCTGACATAACTGTGTAAAAAAACTGACAAAAGAAGTGTTTATTATATGCATTCATTGTTATTTCTTGCTAATTTTATCTCTAAGACTCATTCATAACTATTTTGTAGAAACACAATAAAATGTAAAGAGAATTATAATTTTATAAGCAACTGTGTATGTATACTATAAACATAGACAAGTAAGGGATCAAGTCTTTGTTAGTAAGATTGGTGAAGGCTTTGCATAGGTGATCACATTTGTACTGAATTTTGGAAAATTAATAGACTGTTAACTATCAGAGAAGTTAATCACAAAAGTTCTCACAGATGGGTAAGAATGAGCTTAGCTATGAAAGGTATGTGAAAGGGCATATCACATTCAGAAAATTGGGTATGATGGATAATACATAAATTTGATGTAGTGGAATTACAGGTAATAACAATAACCAAGTAAATAAGCCAGCATTAGCATAATGAGTATAAAGCCACTGAAAACCCAAACCTGTTGATGTCAAGTAGATTCAGACACTGTACAAGACAGAGTAGAACATCCCAAAAGGTTTCCAAGGTTGTACCCTTTAAGGAAGCTGACTGCCACAACCAATATAGTGCGGACAAAAACATTTAAAAGTGTATCCCTGACTTAACTAAGTGAATTACTCTTGCTTCGTAATGCAAATAAGTCGAAACAGCTTTGAGTTTTCACGTTCTCATTTATTCAGTAGATTTCAGTAAAAAGGTTAGCATCAGCCATTACCAATGCCAGGAAAGATGTAAACTCACACCAGCAGAGCAGAGACAACAGTCATGATTTTAAATAATTGAACTTTAAGGCATCTGGTAGGATTTCATTCTGATCCTTATTTATTCTATGTGAATAAATGATCTGCAAATTTAACGAACTCAAGCCAGTGCACATCCTGAATAGCATCCCATTCTTGCAGTCAGATGGTGATTAGTAGGAACTTAAAAAAAAAATGTTGTAGGGTGATAATAAGTTTTATAACTAGAATTTTAGTGCACTAAATCAAGTAAAAGATAAAAACAAATCACTTCTGTTTATAAGTGTGCAGTTTGAACTCAGCCCATCCTAAGCAAAAGTTAAAAAAATCTTTATGCTGATCTTTGTCAGTGTATTTGTTGTTTCCGAAAAATTCTGGAAGGAGGAAAAAATAAAATCTAAAGAAAGCAATGTACTAAAGGAAACAATAGACTTGTTTTTACTAGTGTATGCTACAAGAAAAATAGTATTCATTTATGTGGACCAGCTTATATGCAGGTTTGATTGCAAGTGTATACTGAGGTGGTATTATAGGTGTCTATTATTCTTTAAAATTAAACTGGTCAAAGTTTCCCATCTCCACCTGTGTCACTAGCTTAACAGGTCTACTTCACCTTGAACCCCTTGTCCCTGCTGAGAATATAGCTACAGATAATCCATTCTTGGTACTATCTAAATCCTCTGACCTGCCAAAACAACATATAATATTGAATACTATATTGACATGTCTTCTTTTATTTTCTTTTTTCATTGTTGTTTCTTTTACATTGATTTTTCTGCTCTCTTCAGAAATTTGTATTACATAAATTTACATATATTACATTTGTACAGAGCTCAGCTGCTAAGCAAATGATCAGGAGTTTGAATCCACTGGCCACTCCTTGGCAACCCTGTGGTTCAGTATTACCCTGTCCTATAGGGTCACTGTGAGTTAGAATCGACTAGACAGCAATTATTTTTTTAATGAAAAATTTTAATGAATTCTCCAAGTATTACCAACTCAGTATTCATAAGAATACTAACAAAGATTACCATTTGAATAGTCATGAAAATACCTAAAATGTAGTAGAAGGCGCCTTACCAGAAATGTGTAAGAGCCAACAGCAATGAACATTTAGATAAAACTCCACCCACAAGTATAGTATGCAACTCAGAACCCTTTTTGATACTAAAATCTGTCCACCCACAAGTATAGTATGCAACTCAAAAATCTTTTTGATACTAAAATCTTTCTATTGATGCACTTCCTCATAGCACCAAAACTCTTAGTGTACTTGGCCATATTTTCAGTTCCTCTGAAAGTCACGGATATCTTCAGATCCTCTGGAAAATCATCACAGTGATTTCTTGATTCCAATTATTATAGCTTTGTTCCTTTAATTATTTTTAAATGTATTGTCCACAGTCTTAGAATGAACAAAAAACTGTGAAAAAGAATGAAGTTCCTTTTTTTGTAAATGATTGTACCTATTAATTTCTCTCAATCTGCTCCACCTGTAATTTACTACTTTGAATTTGTTTCTATGCCAGCCAGTTTATCTTCTTCCTGTTCTGTAGTCTTTGTAAAAGGAACTATTCTTACTTCTTAAAATCTTATTTTAAAAATACTTACTGTGGTAAATGTGCATATAACTAAATATTTGCCATTTCAACATATTTTACATTTACATTTCAGTCACATTAGCCACATTGAACAGGTTGCACAACCATCACCACTATCACTTTTTATTTTTTTTTGCCACTATCTCTGAAACTCAATTATCCATTAACAAAACATGAATATAATATCCAAACACTTTGCATAGTAGTCCTTTGACAATCAGCTCCCGTTTCAAAAAAAAATTGCCGGAGATGGGACTGGGGACCAAGATGGCAGAGTAGTCAGACATTTTCTGTAGTCACTCTTACAATAAAGATCTCCCATAAATTATATACGATAGTCTAGGATCCCTAAATTTCAAACGCTAAGCTGAAGAGTCAAACTGAGCAGCAGGGAGAAATAGACATGGTTGAGAACCAAGAAGGAGTTACCAGACCTGATCCAGCACCAACTGGCACATGCAGACTAGATTCATTGACACAAGTACAATGAGGCCAGTACTCGTGTTTGGGATACATTTTCCACAGCAAAAGAGACCAACTGGCAGAGAGTTCACTCATGCCTCCAGAATCAGGGAAAAGTCGTTCTCAAACAGCAAAAGATAAGTCACTTTCTTCTGTTCTGCCACACAAATCAAAAAATATACCTCTGAGAGAAACCTCTCTCCCATTAAGCTTCCACTCTACCTGCTCTGTACTGGGTCCAAGCTGGCTTCAGAAATTAACATGTCCCCAGGGCCAGAGTAGAAGCATCATGAACCCTGAGCCATTCTCCCAGCCTTGGAGCCAGCCAAGTAGCCAAGTGCCGTCGAGTCAGCCTTGGAGAGGGAACAAATTAACAATCATAAGAAAATAATCAGCCAACTGCTCTAAATCAGGAACTCAGGTCAGTAATAATTCTTTTGCCTAGGCATGGGCATAAGAAATCCACAAACCTTGAATACCTTTCACTCCAGCATAGACTTGTGTTGCCCCATTTTGACAATGGAGGTCCTCATTAGCTCAGCACAACAAAGTATACACCTGAAGTCTAACTTCAACTGTTTCAGTCATATGCTGGAAAGGCAAGTGTGTCACGTTTGACACCACTGTGCCTATTAATCAGAATATTCATCTATTCACATCAGGGTCCTAAGGACTGGTGGCTTTTCCCATTCCACCCAAAAGAGGGGTCTGCAATAAGTAGTGCTTCCCAGTCCTTCCAGCCAACAGCACTGTGATCCCATAGTCTGGCTGCAAAACACACACCTATGAAATCTAAGGAACAGAGATACTCTTTCCTTATAGACACTCAGGAGCAGCTGTCAGCCCCTGCTTTGTTCAGCATATAACACCCTACAGCAGCCAGATACATATGCCTACACCAATCACCACTGCTCATGTAGGACTGTAAGTGAAGGTGACACATCACACACTTGGTGACCAAGTATCTGGAGACCTGAGCTGAATCCATACAATAAAAGTAAATGGGCTCCTGGTCTCACACACCTAGTAGCAGCTCTTACCAACTAAAGACAGAATGTTAGAGCTTCAAAATCCCCAGTAATCAAACTAGCTCACGTGAACTGCCTATTTGGACATACTAAAATAAAATAAGAAGCTAGGACACAATAAGCAAGTATAAAACAAATACAGTATCTTATTGATGGCTCATAATCAGAGACAATATCAAGTCACATAAAGAAGCAGACCTTGATGGCATCAGTAAGCTGCATAAAGAAAGAAGTCAAGAAAGCTTAAAGGTGAAGAGAACTTCCTGGAATTATACGATGTAGAAAACAAAAGTTGATGCACTGAATTCTTCAAGAGAGCAGAAAGGAGATCAGGTAAAATGCAGAACAAGCCAAGAAATACACAGAAAAAGCAACAGAGGAATTTAAGAAGTTCAGAGAAGAGAATAACGACAAATGAGCTGCAAGAATCCATACAGACAGCAAACAGAAATTTAGAAGATTAACAATAAAATGTCATTATTAGACAACTCAATAGAACTGAAGCAATGGAAGTTAGAATTAGTGAGATTTAAGATAAGGCACTTGACATCAACATATTTGAGTAAAAATCAGATACAAAATTTTAAAAAAATTAAGAAACCGCCTTGAACTATGTGAGATACTATCAAGAGGAATAAGCTACAATTAATTGGAGTACCAGAATGAGGAAGATGGAGAAGATAATAAAAAAATAGAGAGAATTATTGGATTTTTTTTTTTTCTGCAGAAAACATCCTTGGTATCATGAAAGATATCTATCCAAGATGCTCATCAAACCCCACATGAAATAGATCCCAAAAGAAAGTCATGAAGACATATTATGATCAAACTTGCCAAAACTGAAGACAAAGAGAGAATTTAAAGAGTGGCTAGAGATAAACAAAAGATCATCCACAAAGGAGAGTCAGTATGACCAAGTTTGGACTACTCAGAAGAACTATCTGTCATGGATTGAATTGTGTCCCCCCAAAAATTTACATAACAATTTGGCTAAGCATGATTCCTCCTATTGTGTGATGATCTTATATGTTATAAATCCTTCTATGATGGTAATCAGGAGGATATCCAAGAGTTCCTTTAATGTAAGCAGTACATTTTTTGAGTAAGTGTGCCTGCACTATGTTCCTTTACTTGCATATCGAGTTTCCTAAAAAGCAGCCATGCCATAGTCATTTACTTCTGTAGTTTCTTGGAATCTGAATATAAAGTTCACAGCATCATCTTCATACACACAAGCATCTTTGCTAGGCAGTTCAACATTCATTGCTACATACAAACTGCTGAAATGATTAATTTTTCTTGATAGTAAAGTATTTTTGTTCAGTCTCCTTGTAATCAATATTTTATTTCAGTGCAGCTTCTAACTTTAAGTGCTTTTACCTGGATATTATCCAAATTGTGATTTTTTTTTTAAATATTCAACTGCAATTGGCTTTCTGTTCAACACATACCTTAAACTAAAAGATGTTGAAATTATTTTTCCTTCTTATTTTTGTATCCATCAGATTTTTTTTCAGTATGGTTCATACTGTGGCTTCATGCAGGTTAAGATTCTGTCCTATATTATATCTGATGTTGCCATTTTAAAATACTTTAACCACGCATAAGTTTGCTTCCTGCAGAATTTTTGTTTCTTTGCTGTGCTTTTAATTTGTTAACTAATTCCCACTTTAAATTATCAGTATTTATAAAAATGTCTAGTGGGTTTTTCCCTGGACAGCAAGAAGAAACATAATTGTGAGTGGAGAGCAATCAACAACAAACTTCTAAACAAGTGATGTGATTTGTCACTGATCATTATGGGCATGTTGTTATGTAGCACTTTATAATCTCAAGAGTTCTCTCAATGGAGTTTTACAAAATTACTCACAAATGATGTACTGCAGTATTTGAGATGAGAAATGTGTATTTAGAAAACTGATGCTATATAACTAAATCATTGAAACTGAAATTCACATTTATTGAAACTCTGCAGAGTGAAAATTACCTGATTACTGATTAATCTGTTATATTTTCTATTGGTTTTTGAGATAGAGGTATTCAGTCATTGACTATAATTATATAATTGTTTGCATCATTGTCAGGTTTTACTTTATGTATTATAAAACTATATTACTTGATTCATGAACATTTAAGATTTTATTTTTCTTTATGAATGTTCTATTAGGATAAAATTATTTTTTTTTTAAATCTGAAGTAATATTCTTTGCTCTCCTGTTTTGTCAGATATCAATCAAGCTACTCTGGGTTATTTTATTTACTCTTAGGATTATGTATCTTTTTGTGTCCTTTTACGCTTAACTTTTTTGTGTTCGTATTTTTAAAGCACATTTTTTATAGGCAACTTATTTTTGAGTCTTCTTTTTTATACAAGTTAAACTATTACCTTTTAATGGAGGGTCAACCATTGACATTTAATTTAATTATTGAGATGGTTAGATTTATATTTATTGCTATTTGGTTTTTATATTTCCTATGTCATAGGATTCTAAATAAAGGCAGGGAACAAAGCGTGTTTCTCCTTTTCTGCCTTTATTTAGATTCATTATTTTCTAATTCTATATTTTTACTTTTAAGCTACAGTCTATTGTTTTGTGTTTTAATGGCTTTGGGGTTTACAATATGCATCTTTCACTTATTACAGTCTACTTTCGAGTAATATATCACTTTATATATTCTTAAAATAGTACACTTCTATTTCTTCTTCCTTAACCTTTTCGCTGTTGTTGTCATCCTTTTAGATTTGCATACAAACTCTACTTGCATAATTTTTATTAGAAGATGGTGACACACGTCTCCTCATTTCCCTCTGAGAACTAAGGCCTGGATATTTGTATGGAGCACTGAACATTTGGGGAGCCCTAGGACCTAGCATATTTGACTAAGCACAAGCATCCGACTAATCTTCCCCTCTAAAAAATGAGCCAGCATTCATCTGACCTCCCTTCTGCTGTTTCATGGTATCGGGGAACTGCAGCTTCTGCAAACAGTCAGTAATGTACTTTCATTTTCATTATCAGCTGGCAGGTGGAGTCTGCTGCTGCTGATTGCTTGTTCAGACCAGCATGTTGGACAGCTCCCAGCTCCCAGCTCCTAGCTCCCATTTCCCAGTTAAGCACCTGGACAGCTCCCTGCGTGAAGTGAAGCTTATGTTTAAGGCTAAGAGGCCTAAGTATTTGCCTGGAGATCTGCTTGTTGAGAGGCCCAGCATCTTTTCCTCCCACTCTTCTCTGACCCACATTATAGGGTTAGCTGACAGCCCCTAGTTTCTCCATACGCAGAGCAGCCTCTTTGCCACCCGATAAGTGGAGTCTTCCAAACTCGAGAGACCACTTGGGGCAAATTGCTAGAGTATTATAGACAGCTGGTGACCCACAATTCTCTTAGATCCAACACCAGAGAAATCAGTATCTAGATGGCACGCAGGCAGCAGACCATAATTAATCATTTAAAGAAGCAGCCTTCAAATGCTCTAGAAAATTCTCTAAATAATGGTTCAAAAAAATTTCCCAGGTGAAGAAGCCTTTCTAAATCTATCAGAGGTTGAATACAAAAGATTTATAGATAGAACCCTCCTGGAGATTAAAGAAAATGTAATACAACAAAATAAAAAATTCAGTAAGCTGTTTGAACTGACGGAACATCAATAATCGGAAATACATCAGATCAATAACAAAATTACAGAATTAGATAATTCAATCCAAAGTCAAAAGAGTAGGATTGATCAGATGGAAGTCAGACTCAGTGACCTTGAAGACAGAGTAACTGATGCTAGAATTTATGAGATGAAATAAGAAAAAATGAAGAAACATGTGAGACTCCACTAAAAGGAATAGTTTACATTTAACTGGAGTTCCTGAACAAGGGAGGATTAATGACAATATAGAGAGTATTGCTGTAGAGATGCTGACAGAAAACTTTTCTGAGATTATAACTAAAGAGAACATAGGTATCCAGAATGTTTAAAGAATACCACAAAAGCTAGACCCAAAAAGAAAGACACCAAGGCATATTGTAATCAAGCTTAATAAACTAAAACATAAACAGATGCTTCTGAAAGCATCAAGGCTCAAAGCAAAACTAACACTCTGAGGGGAACCCTGTAGACTTTCTTCTGACTTTTCTGCAGAAACAATGCTGGCTAGTAAACAGTGGGCAGACACATTCAAAGCCCTGAATGAAAAAAACTTCCATCCTAGAGTTATTTATCCTGCAAAATTGTCTATTAAATATAATGGTGAAATTAAGACTCTTTAAGATAAAGAAAAATTTAGAGATGTCATAAAAACTGAACCAAAATTCCATGAAATATTGAAACAAGCTCTTCTCTTAGAAAAACAGAATCATTAAATGTATATTTAAAGTGACAATTCAAGACACTTCATCCAAAATTCTAATCAGTTAAGGAAGTCACAAAACTTCATCAAAGCTACAGTATTATTATAAGGGAATCGGTGATCGTATCATGACAACTAGAATACCATCACATTAAAAGAGGGATACGATACAGTAGTTATAGTTATTTTAGATGCAGAGGAAGTTTCAGAGTTATGTGGAATTAAAGTTGGGTTTAATCTTGGTATGTTAAGGGGAATAATACATGTACCCATAAATCAGATTAACAGAGCATTATATCAAAATAAGAAATGCAATACAGGAGTCTGAACAAACACAAAACTAACACTGAAACAACAACAACCCATAAAGAAGAATGCTCAAGAACAGAACATTAAGAGCAATATAGAAAACATCAACACAAAAATAATTACATCAAAATGTTGGCAATAATCTCATACCTATCAATAATTACATTGAATTTAAACAGACTGAATGCTCTAATAGAGACAGCGAGTGACATCTTGGATCAAAAGACATGATTCAACAGTATGTTGCTTCCAAGAAACACATCTTAGACTTGAAGATGAACAAAATGAAAATTAAAGGTTGGAATAATACATATCAAGCTAACAACACACAAAGAAGAGCAGGTGTAGCAATACTAGTCTCAGATAAAATAGATTTTAATCTAAAATACACTGTTGTGGACAAGGATGGTCACTATTTATTGCTGAAAGGTTCCATACTCAAGCAGGACATAACAATATTAAATATATATGCACCCAATACCAGAGCACCTAAATACATTGAACAAATACTGACAACACTGAAAAATGAGACAGATCATTCCACAGTAATAGTTGGAGACTTCAACACTCCCCTTTCAGTTATGGATAGATCATCCAGAAAAAACCTGAGTAAAGATGTAGAAGATCTTATTGCAACTATCAACCAACTTATCAACATGTACAGATCTTTTAATCCATCAGCAGATAAGTACACCTTCTTTTCCAATGCACATGGAACATTCTCCAAAATAGACCATGTGTTAGATCATAAAGCAATTCTCTATAAAATCCAAACCACTGATTTACTGCAGAGTATCTTGTCAGACTGTAGAGCTATAAAAGTTGAAATCAATAACAGAAAATTCATAGGCAGAAATTCAAACTTATGGAAACTGAACAACACGTTGCTCAAAAAGCCTTGGGTTACAGAAGAAATTAAGGACAAAATAAATAAATTTATGGATTCAAATGAGAATGAAAACAAATCCTAGCAGAACATAAGGGATACAGCAAAAGCAGTGTTCAGAGATCAGATTATCTCTATAACTGCACACATCCAGAAAGAAGAAAGGGCCCAAATTAAAGAATTAACCTTACAGTTTGAACAAGTAGAAAGAGAGCAAGAGAAGAACCCCTCAGGCACAAGAAGAAAACAGATTATAAGTATTAGAGCTAAATGAATTAGAGAATAGAAAAATAATTGAAAAAATTAACAAAACTAAAATCTGATTCTTTGAAAAATCAACAAACTTGATAAACCACTGGCTAAATTTACAAAAGAAAAACAGCAGAAGATACAAATAACCTGATTAAGAAATGAGATGGGTGTTGTTACAACAGACCCAGCTGAAATCAAAAATATCATAATAGAATATTATGAAAGGCTTGACTGGCATACTCTAACAAGTTTGAAAACTTAGGAGAAATGGACAAATTTCTAGATTCATATGACTCACCAAGATTATCACAAGGAGAAATAGATCATCTTGATAAATCTGTCACAAAGGAAGAGATTGAAAAAGTCATCAAAAATCTACCAAACAAAAAAAGTCTTGGACCAGATGGCTTCACTGGAGAACTCTACCAAGCTTTTAGAGAAGAGTTAACTCTAACACTATTGAGGCTATTTCATAACATAGAAAGGGATGAAATACTACCAAATTCATTCTGTGAAGCCAGCATAACCCTGATACCAAAACCAGGGAAAGATCTCACAAAAAAAGAAAATTACAGACCAATATCACTCATGAAGCTAGATGCAGAAATCTTCAACAAAATTCTAGCCAATAGAATTCAACAGCGTGTAAAAAAAAATCATTCATTATGATCAATTTGGTTTCATTCCAGGGATGCAAGGCTGGTTCAACATCAAAAACACAATGTAATCAACCACATTAATAACACAAAAGATAAGAATCACCTGATATCGTCAATTGATGTAGAAAAAATGTCTGACAAAGTTCAACACCCATTTGCACTTAAAGCTCTCAGAAAAATAGGAATGGAAGGAAAATTCCTAGGAGCAATCAGTAGCATCTACGCAAAGCCAACTGTTTTCGTCATCCTGAGTGGTGAAAGACTGAAAGAATTCCGTTTGAGAATGGGAACTAGACAAGGATGCCCACTCTCACCATTTCTGTTCAACATTGTGCTGGAAGTTCTAGCCAGGAAATTAGACAAGACAAAGAAATAAAGGGCACCCATATTGGCAATGAAGAAGTAAGAATCTCTGTGTTTGGAGATGACGTGATTGTTTATACAGAGAATCCAAAGGAATCCGTAAGTAAACTATTGGAACTAATAGAGGAGTTCAGCAAAGTATCGGGATACAAGATATGTAAATCAGTAGGATTCCTTTATACTAACAATGAGGTTGTTAAAGAAGAAATCACCAAATCAATTCCATTTACTATAGCCCTCAAGAAAATAAAATACTTAGGAATAATTCTAAATAGAAAAATAAGAGATCTTTGCAAAGAGAACTATAAGATTTTACTACAAGAAACTAAGAGAGACTTACGTAGTTGGAGTAATCTACCCTGCTCGTGGATACGAAGATTCAACCTTGTGAAAGTGTCTACTTTGGCCAAAGCAATCTACTTATATAATGCAATGCCAATACAAATTCCAGCCATGTTTTTAATGAGGTGGAGAAACAATTCATCAACTTTGCATGGAAAGAGAAGAAACCTCAGATGAGTAAAGCACAACTGAAGAATAACACACTGGGAGGTCTCTCACTACCTGACTTTAGAAACTACTACACTGCCACAGTTGTCAAAAGAGCCTGGTAGTGGTACAAAGAGAGACATATAGACCAATGGAACAGAGTGGAGACTCCAGAGATGCCATCGTCATCCTATGAACAGTTGATATTTGACAAAGGCTCCAAGATTTTAAACTGGGGTAAGAACAGTCTCTTTAACAAATGGTGCTGGCAAAATTGGATATGTATCTGCATAAAACCAAAACAAGACGCATATCTCACACCTTATACAAAAACCAACTCAAATTGGTTAAAAGACCTAAATATAAAATCTAAAATGTAAAGCTCATTCAAGATAAAAATAGGATCAACAATGGAAGTTTTAATACACAATATAGATAGACTTTAAAATCTGACAATGCACATTCAACAAAAGAGAAAATAGATAAATGCAAATTACTGAGAATCAAACATTCTCTCATCCAAAGACTTCATCAAAAGAATTAAAAGAGCACATACAGTATGGGAAAAAATATTTGGCAAGTGCATGTCAGACCGACGTCTGATCTCCGTAATCTATAAGGTAGTACAAAATATCAACAAGAAAAGGATAAATAATCTAGTTAAGCAATGGGCGAAGGAGATGGACAGACTTTCTCTAAACAGGATATCCAGTCAGCTGAATGACTCGTGCGGAATTGCTCACAATCATTAGCTATTAAAGAAATTCAAATCAAACTACAATGAAATACCATCTCACCCCGACAAGGTTGGCCGTGATCCAAAAAATACAAAACAACAAATGCTGGAGAGACTGTGGAGAAATTGGAACTCTCTGGCACTGCAGGTGGGGTTGCAAAATGGTACAACCTATTTGGAAGACAATCTGTCACTTCCTTAAAAAGCTGGAGATAGATGATTTGATCCTGTAATTCTACGGCTTGGAATTTATCCTTCAGAAACAAAGGTTGTCACACGGACAGACACATGTACAAGAATGTTTATTGCAGCACTGTCCATAATAGCAAAAAGTTGGAATCAAAGACGATGCCCATCAACAGATGAATGGATAAGCAGACTATGGTACATATACTCAGTGAAACATTATGCTATGATAAAAAAATGAAAGTTTTAGAAAACATCTCATATCATGGTCTCATTTGGAAGAGATCATGCTGAGTGAAATCAGTCATTGTCAAAAGGACAAATTTTATAAGAGACCACTGTTATAAGGACTTAACAAGAGAATTATCCATAGAAGAAAATGACTGTGTTGGCTACATCAGTGGGTGGGGCTGAGGGTTTATCATAGATGAGATAATTGACAGATTTTAGAAATTTTATTATTTTACAGCACTTGGCTGGCTTGGCATTGTAATTAATAATCAATCAATCAATAAATAAATAAACTATTAAAAAAGGTACTTTTTAATTATTTAAATAATAAAAGTATCTCATATTTACTATGAAATACCATTTTGTGATATTCATCATTGCACTTTATAAAACCCTTTCTCTACATGGTATATTTTTTTTCTACATATGGGACTTCCTTTAATCTGTCTTGTAGTATAGGTTGGGTCAGAATAAATCTTACCTGCTACAGTTCTTTTTTTTGGAAATTACTTTGCTGGGTAGAGAAATTTAATGTGATGATTTTCTTACAATACTTTCAATATGGAGTTAACCTGACTTCTTACTTGTGTTGCTCCTGTTATCATATATTTTCTCTTTTATTTATAACATAACATTTTATTTGGCTTCTTTTAGATTTTTCTCTTTATCATGTTTTTTAAATAATTTGATTATGAATTGCCTTGATGTAGTTTTCTTCACATTTGTATGGCTGATTGTTGAGCATCTGAGATTTGTGGGTATATAGTTTATTTTCATTAAATTTGTAAAATTGCTGGCCATTGCTTCTCCAAACAGTGTTTCAACGCTCTCATGTCATCATTTAGAATCACTAAGTGTCGAATTTTGCATGTTTTAGGCCACAGTACTCTTCCACAACTTTCTCTTATTCAATTGTTCTTGGTTGTTTGTTGTATGTGTATGTATGTTTCATTTTGGGTAGCATTCATTATAGTATCAACGCAAGTTCTTTGCAGAAAAAAGGACAAGCATTGATTAACAATGTATTATCTGCTGTTTATCCCATCCATTGCATGTTTTATTACAGATTTCATCATTTTAATTTCTAGAAGTTTGATTTGGGACTTTTATCTTCCAGGCCTCTACTTAACCTCTTAAACATGAAATATACAACTATCTTTAAGTCTTGTCTGCAATTCTAACATCTTTGTCAGTTATTGGTTTGTTCACACTGCTTCTGCTTCTCATTTTGTGTTATATTTTCTTGACCCTGAATTCTTGGTAGTCTTAATTGGCTGTCATTTGTGTTTCACTGTGGTGAGTACTGAATGTTTTTTATTCATTTAAACATTGCTGTTATTTGTTCTTAAATGCAATTTGATTTCTTTAGGTCTTCTGAGATTTGTTAAGTGGAACTAGAGTACTGTTTAGTGTAGGCTAATTATTCTGCATTGCTGAGGCAAGACCTTTATGAGTGCTCTACCCAGTATATTCTATCCTATCATGAGTTTTTACTTTCTGGCTGCTGGGAAAATCCAGTGTGCCCAGCCATATGCTGTATGTGAATGAGCATAACTCTTAATTTTAATCTTGGCATATTGTATTTCTGTCTCTTCTCTCCTTTACCATGTTCTTAGGTAGTTTCCTCACACACTTCTCTACTGATCAGTATCCAATACTGTAGGCAGATCCCTTCCATATATCTTTTGTTCTCTGAACAGTCCTCTGTCTTCTCTGAAGCTGCAGTTTTCCCCTGAATGTTTAGCCTTGTCTTTGAAAGTCTGCCAGACTATTTGTCAGTTCCCTCTATCTAGTAACTTGGAAATGTTTTCAAGGATTTTAAATGGGGTAATCACGGTGCTTACCTCATTTTTTTCCCTATCTTTTAAAAGTCACTCTTTTTTGTTACTTAATTTATAGTGTGTTGGAAGCCACTTTTTCCCATATATTTTGTATTTGTTTTTGGTCATTTTACAGGGAAAGATACCTTTTTTTCTCCATCTTTTCTGAAAGCATAAATTTTCTAGACTGTAGGCTTTATGGAGGCATGGATCAAGTTTACTCATAATTTATAAATTTGTACTTAGTGCAATATCTAGATATGCTAAATAAGTGTTTTCATCTAGCTTCTTATTTGTTCATTTTCAGAAATATTTAGTTATTTAATTTTTCACCTCCTATGGTGGTGTAGTAGTCAAATAGTACAGCTTCTAACCGTAAGGTCAGCAGTTCAAATCCACTAGGTGTTCCTTGGAAACTCTATGGCATAATTCTACTCTGACCTATAGGGTTGCTATGAGTCAGAATCAACTCCATAACAGTGGATTTGGTTTTATTCTTTTAAAAATTTCAGTTCTGTAACTAGATTTAAATGTTTTTCATAATGCATGCATTTTCTTGCTCATTATACGTTTATTTGTCCATAATAAAAGGGAAAATATCATCTTGACTATCATATAGATTATTAGATGCTATCTAGTATAGTTTCTTTCATTAGGGTGGTTAGTTGTTATAATGTAGTTTACGGAAGAAGAAAATAAAGTCAGCTACTTTATCTTTGAATAGGAAGTACTCTATATGTTTGACTATTAGATAGGTCACTAATCTACTCATCACTAGCTACTACATTACAAAGCAGTCTAAATTTTAGATAACCAAATGAATATCATTCACATTTATTTAAACCTCACCACCATGTTTAGAGGTTTAGCATTAATGGGGAATCTAAATTATAAATAATAATAGAAATTGGAAAATTGATTCTGTTTTGGTAGGTGATTTCTTCCAGTAGAGTAATTTAGGGAAATAATGGTGATTAACACCATATAGCAGATACAGGCCAAACCAAAACCAAATCCATTGTCATCAAGTCAATCTCAATTCACAGTGGCGTTAAAGGACAGGGTAGAACTGCCGTCTAGGGTTTCCAAAGAATAACTGGTGAATTTGAGTTGTGGACATTTTGGTTAGCAGCTGTAGCTTTTGACTAACCATTGTGCAACCAGGATTCCAAATATAAGGCAATCTGTCTCATTCTGTATTACAAAAATAAGTAAAGTAGTACGTATTTATCAAAGAGTGGAAATGTGGTAAAGGAAGAATACAAGATGATGACAGTAAAAAACTGTAAGATTTTTCTGCTATTATTACTCATCCAGTTATTAATTTACTACTAAATTCATTAAACATTTTCTAAATATCTGGTGCTATGTTGGGTATTATCAGTTCAAATGCATATTTTTCTTCATGAGCCTTCTGATTTCATGTGGGAAGCCAGGTAGATAAAATTAAATCTAATAAGGTTAATAAACCAATTTTAGTTTTTTTTCCCAGGATTTATTGGTAGCAAAATAAAAGAGTAATTGTCTCTGTATCAAGAAATATATGCCTTGTAATATCCTATCAGTACCATATTTGTTGTTTGATGTAACACACAGCTGTTTACCAGAGTAACTTCTTTTGCTAGTTTTCAAAGTATAATCTGTGGATACTTGGGATACCCCAAATAATTTTAGTGTGGCTTAGAAAGATCAGGTATATTTTGAATATTATTCATATTAGTAAGTAACATTTCATGATATACAATAATGTTAATAGCAATTTCCTTTACCACTATGTTGACATTTTTACTGATGTTGCAAAAACAATGGCAGGTCAAATTTCTGATGCCTTGCAAAGAATCAAGACAAGATTCTGTGTTCTCAATTATCACAATCCCAAATAAATAAATATAATTTCACATGCATATTTCTTTGATAAGGCCAAATGATATATCATTATATTTATCAATAAATATATAAATATCAATGACACTTATATTATCTTTAATATTATAAATATTGAACCACTAGTACACATTTTTAATATTTCGTGTGTCAAAATGAAAGTACACATTACTATGCTATACACCAAAATACAATGGTTGTATTGAGGAAAAGCAGTTATGTTATTACTTAATGCTGCAAGCTGAATACACCATTTTTCATCAAATATAATTCTAACTGAAAGTTTGAATACTATTTGGTAAATTAGATTCAAATATTTGCTGATTCTTTTTCACCAGAATTAAATGATACCTGTCTACCATGTGAAGGAAAATGACTATTTGTTGAAGATTTCTTGGATTTCCATATGATATTTAGAATTTTTAGATACCTTGTCTTCACTACTGAGCATATGAAAGCTTCTCGACATTTAAAAATTTTCTGATAAGAATGTCAGTCATTAATGAATGCAATTTTGGGATATTTTTCGAGGAAATGTGTCAACATTTCGAAGATACACACAACTCAGGTGTGTGTATCTGTCCTCTATACTACTCAAATATGCATAGGTAAAAGATCCTTTCAATAGCATGGTTAATCAACAGATTTTAATGTAACAGTAAAAAACAAAAGCCACTCAAAATGTTTTCTGATTTCATATTGTCATTTGCATTTAAGATACTACAATTTGTGAATTATTAGTGTGGTAGAATAAAAAGAACTATGAAAAGAAAACCAGGAAAGTAACACTATTTATAATAGCTCCCCCACCCCACATACACATAACAATACATAGGAATAAATTTAACCAGGGATGTGAAAGATTTGTACCAAGAAAACTACAAAACACTAATATAAGGAACCAAAGGAGACCTTCATAAAAGGAAAAATATGACATGCTCATGGATAGAAAAACTCAAAGGAATCTTTAAATACATTGGAATAACAATAAGAATATCAATAGCTTAATTTAATGATGTGAGGGGGGGATCATTTACTTTATATTGAAAGGAAAGAGACCCCAGATAAATAAAGTACTGTTGAAGAAGTAGTGGGAGGGCTCTCACTGCCTGACCTCAGAACCTAATACACATCTATGATAGTCAAAATGGCCTGCTTTAATAACAAACATGTTGACCAATGAAACAGAATCAGGAGCCCAGAAAGAAATATGTCTACCTATGGTTACCTGATCTTTGACAAAGGTCTGAAGTTCATTAAACGGGAAAAAGAGATTCCTTTTAACAAATAGTCCTGGAAAAACTATTATGTCTAACTTTGAAAAATGAAACACAACCTATACCTCACACCATGCACAAAAATTTATTCAAAATGGGCCAACATTTAAATATAAAGCTAACAACAAAAGTGATCATAGAAGAAAAAGTAAGATCAAATCTAGAGGATGTAATACACAGCATAAATAAGACATGTACTATGACTAACAATACACAAACATCAGAAGATGATCTAGATAACTGGGATCTTCTAAAAAAATGAACACATTCATCAACAGATTCAAGAAAAGAGTAAAAAGTGAACCTACTAACTGGGAAAAAATGTTGACTGTGAAAAACCCAGCAAAGGTTTAATCTCTAAATTGTCCAGGGAAATCCAATACCACAATAACAACAAAATAATAATAATAATAATCCAACTAAAAAATGGGCAAATGATATGAACAGACACTTCACCAAAGTAGAAATTTAGATGGCTAAAAGATACATGAGGAAATGATTGTGGTTACAAGCCATTAGAAAATTTCAAATAAAATCTATGGTGAGAAACAATCATACCTGACATTGATGGCAATGAAAAAAAACCAAAGAGGAGACAGGGCTAAGATGGCTGAGTAGTCATATGTTTTCTGTGATCTCTCTCACAACAAAGACCTCCCAAAACAAGTGAATTGTTTACATATGAGATTCTAGGATCCCGGAAAATCAAAGTGAAAGTTGAGAAATCAAAATGAGAAAAGGGTGAGTAGATCCAAAAGTACTTAGGACTGGCTGGACTTGACCTATCAAGAATCAGCTGCAACCAGCCTGGTGAACAGAACAGTAGCTCGCTCAATTTAAAGGGTGTTTTCCTCAGCAGGAGAGTAGTGGGAAGTACATTTGAGCCTCCAGAACTAGTTAAAAGTGGCACTTGACTGTCAAAAGCTATGTGGTTTGCATCTAGCTGAATGTCCATGTAGATCTAAACCTTTCCTTTGAGATAAACCTCAATCCCTTTCCCAGTACTTTCCCCTCCCTTCTCTGCATTGTATCCAGCTCTGTAGTCTGATGCCATTACATGACCCATAGGTAGGACTCCTCAAACCTTCACTAAGCCACTGTCCTAGACAGGGAGAGGGAACAACTGAACAAAGTGAGGGAAGAGAGAAAGAAAGATCAGCTGACTCCCCTGAGCCAGAAATTCAAGGCAGAAATAACTCCTTCACCTAAAATCAGACTTAAGGTGACACACCTTACTCAGGGTGGGCTGTTAGCCCCTTGCCTTTGTCAGCACATGCAGCCAGATACATATGTCTATGCTGATTACCCCTGTCCATGTAGGACAGTAGGGGAGAGCCTGCACCACACACTTGGTGAGTGACTACCTGGAGAACTAAGCTGAATTCACAGAATAAAAGTAAATGGACTCCTGGGCTCACATGTCTACTAACAGTTCTAGCCACCTGGTGAACAAGAAGTTAGAGCTTCAAAGGCACCGATAACCAAACAACCAGCCTATTTGGATATTTCAAAACAAGAGACTAGAACACACTGTGCAAATGTAAGTAAATTTAGCAATTTATTATTGGCTCAGAGACAGCAGTCCATATCACATCACTTATACAGGCAGATCACGGTAGCTTAAGAAAGCTCCCAAAACAAAGTATCAATAAATTTTCCAGAATAACAGAACTTTCTGGAATTATCAGAGGTACAATACGAAAAAATAGTAGTTAGAACTCTTAAAGAGATAAGGAAGAAAATGAGGCAAAATGAAGCAGAACATAATCACAAATTGAACAGACTGCAAGAATGCATACAGTGACAGGGATTAGAAATTTATAAAATAAATAATAAAAATTATAGAATTAGACAACTCAGTAGAATGACCAAATAGCAGGACTGAGGAAATGGAAGGCTGAATTAGTGAGACTGAACATAAAGTACTTGATGTCAACTAATTTGAGAATAATCAGAAAAAGTAATTTTTAAAAAATCAAGAAAAACTAAGAATTATGTGCGACCAGATTAAGAGGAATAATTTACTAATGACTGGAGTACCAGAAAAGGAGTTTGGGGAATAACAGAAAATACAGAGAGAAACATCAGCAATTTGTTGACAGAAAATTTCCCTGATATCATGAAAGATGAGAAGATACCTACACAGGATGTTAGTCTAACATCATGTAGGGTAGATCCCAAAAGAAAGTCACTAAGGTATATTATAATCAGACTTTCCAAACCCAAAGTTAAGGAGAGAATTTTAAAACTCACTAGGGATAAATGAAAAATTGTCTACAAAGGAAAGTTAATAAGACTAAACTTGTATTAATCAGAAAATTGTCTACAAAGGATTTAATAAGACTAAACTTGTATTCAGTAGAAACCAGGTAGGCAAGAAGGCAGTGGGATTACATACGAAGTCTCTAATTAAGTCCACAAACTTAATTGTTGTAAGTGCTACATATCTCATTTCCAAATATCACTACAGTCACCTTCAAAACATTCCCCTAGGGAGGCTATGCACCAGTGCCAGCTCCTATTCCACCCTTTGAAGGAATTTTGGAATTCTTTCTGGAATGACCATTGCTCACAGTAGTGTGATAGCAAGCTCATGAACTTAATTGCATAGTTGTCTGTGAAGGACTTTTTAGCCAGTAAACAAATAGCTATATTGGCACACCTGCACTACTTACCTGATCTGGTCCCCAGTGACTTTTTCCTTTACCTGAAGATAAAGGAAATATTGAAAGGAAGTACTTTTGATGACATTCAGGACATCAAGGGTAATATGATGACAGCTCTGATGGCCATTCCAGAAAACGAGTTCCAAAATTGCTTTGAAGGGTGGTCTAAGTATTGGTGTCAGTGCACAATTTCCCAAGGGGAGTACTCAAAGGTGAATATAGTCATATTCAGCAATGAAGTATGCAGCACTATTTCTAGGATGAGTGCACAAATTTAATTGCCAAATCTCATACATATACAAAACCTTAAAGGAAAAACTTGCCAGACAAGAATTATATATCCAGGAAAACCATCAAATGCGATGGCAAAATAAGGACCTTTCCAGACAAACAGAAATTTAGGGAATTTGCAAAAAGCAACCCAAAATTTCAAGAAGTAATAAAGGGAGTCCTTTGGTTTAGAAAATCAATAACATCAGGTAACCCTAGCCTAGAATGCAGAACAGAGCAACTGGATATCAGCTTAAACAGGAAAATCACAAAAACAAATCAAAGGCAAAACACTGAAAATGGGGAAATAGAGATGTCATTATGTAAACATAACAAAAAGATGGACTCAAAAGAAAATATAGTTAAAAATCATTCACAGGGAGATTAAGTCAAAGCAATATGAAGAAATTAAAGACTGGCTCAATTTTAGAAAAAATGGGGTAAATATTAAGGTAATCACAAAGGAAATGATCAATTCTATGCATCAAAATGAAGTCTGAGCAAATACCAAACCACCAACATTGAAAAAAATGAAAGCACGTGTTTTAGTCACCTGGTACTGCTCCAACAGAAAATATCGCAGTGGGTGGTTTCATGGAGAGAAACTTTATTGTCACAGTCTGATAAACCACAAATCTGATCATGAGTTATAAGTCCATTCAGTCAGAGAAATTATCATAGTCCAGTAAGTTGAGTCCAAATTCAAGGAGAGCATTTTGGCACAGGAACCTCAAGGCCAAAGGATGTGTTCTGCCCTTGGTGATGCTTCTTAGTGGTATGAGGTTCCCAACTTACTCTGTTCACTTCTCTCCCTTATATCTCTCATCTGGTAACTTGAGTCCTGCCTCACCAGCACAGCTGCTGCCCATTCTCCATCATCAGTATCAGGGAGGCAGGATTCACAACCCAGAGAGTCCACTGGGCTTCATCACTAGAGTATACAGAGACAGCTGTTGAAAGCTCCCTTCTAAGAACTACACTTTGGCTCCTGTTGGGGTAACACCAGAGAACTAAATAGCCTTCACATGGCCCTTAGGCAACAGACCTTTGATAAGCATTTAAAGAAATAGCCCACCATGGCTCCAGAAAACTCCCAAAATAAAGAAACAAAAAATTCCCCAGATGAACAAGACTTTTCTGAAGCTATCAGAGGTTGACTACAAAAGAAGTATATACAGAGTGCTCCTAGAGATTAAACAAAGTACAGTACAGCAAAATGAAAAATTAAGCAAGCCATGTGAACTGATGAAACATCAATGTTCTGAAATCCAACACATCAATAACAAAATTACAGAATTAAACAATTCATTTCAAAGCCCAAAGAGCAGAATTGAACAACTGGGAGTCAAACTTAATGATGCTGAGGATAGAGCAACTTACACCAGCATTTACGATGAGAAATTAGAGAAATAAGAAAAATGAAGAAACATTAAGAAACATGTGGCACTCTATCAAGATGAGTATGGTCAATGGGAATTCCTGAGCAGGGACAGACAGTGGAAAGTACAGAGTATTGCTGTTAAGTCGCTGACAGAAAACTTCCGTGAATTTATGAAAGAAGAGAACATAGATAGCCAAGATATGTATTGAATGCCACAGAAACTAGACACCAAAAGAAAGACACCAAGACATATTGTAATCAAGCTTATTAAAATGAAACATAAGCAGAAACTCTTAAAGACAGTGAGACTCAAAGAAAAGCTAACATTTAGAGTGAAGCCCTGTAGGCTTTCGTCTGACTTCTCTGCAGAAACTATGTCGGCAGGGAGGCAGTGGGATGACACATTCAAAGTCTTGAAGGAGAAAAACTTCCAACCGAAAATTATATATCTTGTAAAATTGTCTTTCAAATATAACGATGAAATTAAGATATTCACAGATAAACAGAAGCTTAGAGACTGTAAAACCCAAACCAAAACTACAAGAAATGCAGAAAGAACCTCTTTGCTTAGAAAAACAAAACCATTAAGAATATAATTAAGGAGAAAACACAGGACACAACATCCAGAAACCTACTGAGGTAGGGAAGCCATGAAACTCAATCATACTGACAATACTAAAAGAAGGGAACCAGTGATTATATGAAAACTGTACCACCATTACATTGAAAAGAGAGATACAGTACAGTAGTTATAATCCTTTCAGATGGAGAAGTTAAAAAGATATACAGCTATGTTAAAATTACATTTAGAATATTAAGGGGGATCATAACAGCAGCTGCAAAGCACAATGACAATTTAACATATCAAAACAAGAAACCTAATACAGGAATCTCAACAAACACAAAACCAACACTGAAAAAGATAAAAAGTGAATCTGTAAAGAATGACTCAGAACAAAATCTTGAGAGCAACATAGAAAACATCAACACAAAAATAAACACATCAAGATGACAGCACAAAACACTTACCTATCAATAATTACATTGAATGTAAATGGATTGAATGCTCCAATAAAGAGACAATGAATGACATCTTGGATCCAAAGACATGACCCATCTATATGTTACTTACAAGAAACACATCTTAAAGATATGAACACACTAAAAATTAAAGACTGGAATAATATATACGAAGTTAACAATATATAAAGAAGAGAAGGTGCAGTAATACGCATCTCAGATAAAATAGATTTTAATGTAAAATCCACTATCATGGACATGAATGGTCACAAATTATTGCTGAAAGGGTCAGTACACAAGCAGGACTTAACAATATTAAATATTTACACCCCAATACTAGAGCATCTAAATACATTGAAAAATACTGACAACACTGAAAAATGAGATAGATCACTCCACTGTAATAGTTGGAGGCTTCAACACTCCACTTTGAGTAATGGAAAATCATCTAGAAAAAAGCTCAGTAAAGATACAGAAGATCTTATTGTGACAATTAACCAATTAGACCTCAATGACATATACAAAATTTTTTAACCATCAAGAGATAAGTACACCTTCTTCTCCAGAGCACATGGAACATTTTCCAGAATAGACCATGTGATAGCACATAAAGCAAAATTCAAACCATTCCAATTATTACAAAGGATTTTCTCAGACCATGAAGCCATAAAAGTCAAAATCAACAGCAGGAGAAAACATAGATAAAAATTAGAATGCATGTAAACTGAACACATTGCTCAAAAAACCATGAGTTAAAGAAGAAATCAAAGATGAAATAAATTCATGAATTCAAATAAGAATGAAAACACGTCCTACCAGAACTCGTGGGATACAGTCAAAGTAGTGTTTAGAGGTCAGTTTATAAATGGGCACGTCCAGAGGAAAAAAAGGATCCAAACCAAAAGAACCAAACCTACAGCTTGAACAAGTAGGAAGAGAGCAACAGAAGAACCCCTCAGGCACCAGAAGAAAACATATCATAAAGATTAAAGCAAAACTAAATGAGATAGAGAATAGAAGAGCAATTGAAACAAACTTACAAAACCAAAGGCTAGTTTTTTGAAAAGATCAACCAAATTGACAAGCCATTGGCTACACTTACAAAAGAAGCCTAGGAAAAGAAACAAATATCCTGAATAAGAAATGAGATTGGAGATGCCACAATATACCCAATGTAAATAGAGCATATCATAACATAATACTGTAAAAGACTACTCTGATAGATCTGAAAACCTAGAGGAAATGGACAAATTTCTAGATTCATATCACCTACCAAAAGCATCACAAGCAGAACAACTTAATAAACCCATCACAAAGGAAGAGATTGAAAAAGTCATACAAAAACTACCACACATAAAAAGCCCTGGCCCAGATGGCTTCATCACAGAATTCTACCAAACTTTTAGAGAAGAATTAAATCCAATACTGCTAAGACTATTTTGTGGCATAGAAAGGACTAGAATACTCTCAAATTCATTCTATGAAGCCAGCGTAATCCTGATACCAAAGCCGGGGAAAGAGCCCACAAAAAAGGAAACTTACAGACCAACATCACTCATGAACCTAGATGCAAACATCTTCAACAAAATTCTTGCCAATAAACTACAACAACATATATTAAAAAAAAAAAAAAAATTCATCACTACCAAGTTCCACTCATACCAGGGATGCAAGTCTGGTTCAGCATCACAAAAACAGTTAATATGATCAATCACATAAATAATGCAAAATAGAAGAATCACCTGATTTGGTCATTTGATAAAGAAAAGGCATTTGACAAAGTTCAACACCTATTCATGCTGAAAACTCTCAGGAAAATAGAAATAGAAGGCAAATTTCTCAGTGAAATAAGGAACATCTATGCAAAGCCAACTGCCTACATCATCCGGAATGGAGAGAGACTGAAAGAATTCCCCTGGAGAACGGGAACTGCACAAATCCCCGACTCTCACCACTTCTATTCAACATTGTACTAGAAGTTCTGGCCAGAGCAATTAACAAGATAGAGAAATAAAGGGCATCCACACTGGCAAAGAAGAAGTAAAAATCTCCCTATTTGCAGATGATATGATTATATACACAGAGAATCTTAGAGTATCCATAAGTAAACTCCTCAAACTAATAGAAAAGTTTAGCAAAGTATCAGGATATAGCATAAACATAAGTACATCAGTAGAATTCCTTTATACCAACACAGAGATCATCAAAAAGAAATCATCATCATCATCAAAACAATACCATTTAATATAACCCCCAAGAAGATAAAACACCTAGGAGTAAATCTAACTAGGATAATAAGAGACCTACACAAAGAGAACTACCAGACTTTACTGCAAGAAACTAAGAGAGACTTAGACAAATGGGGAAAACTACCCTGCTCTTGGATAGGAAGACTTAACATTGTGAAAATGTCCCTTTTGCCCAAAGTCATCTGGATGTACAATGCAATCCCAATACAAATTCCAATGACATTTTATAATGAAATGGAGAAACAAACTACCAAATTTGTTTGTAAAGGGAAGAAACCCAGGGTAAGAAAAACACTACTGAAGAAAAGGAACACAGTGGGAGGCCTCACACTACACGACCTCAGAACCTATTACACTGCCACAAGTCAAAACAGCCTGGTACTGCTGCAAAAAGAGATGTCTAGACCAATGGAACAAAGTTGAGACACCAGATGTAGCACCATCCTCTTATGAACATTTGGTATTCGACAAGGGCCCTGAGATTGTAAACTGGAGTAAAAACAGTGTCTTTAACAAATGGTGCTGGCAAAACTGGATATCCATCTGCAAAAAATTGAAACAAGATCCATATCTCAGACCTTACACAAAAACCAACTCAAACTGGATAAAAGACCTAAATATCAAACCTAAAACAGCAAAGATCAATGTAAGAAAAAATAGGGTCAACAATGGAAGTTTTACAACACAGCTTAGACAGACTTCAAAATCTGACAAACAAATCATGATCAACAGAAAATAGACAAATAGGAGCTATTAAGAATCAAACACTTTTGCTCATCTAATGACTTTGTTAAAAGAATTAAAAGACCACCTACAGAATGGGAAAACATATTTGGCAACCACATATTGGACCTATGTCTGAGCTTTGTAATCTACTAGGTACTGCAAAATATCAGTAAGAAAAAGGTAAATAATCTGTTAAGTGATGGGCAAAGGAGATGACCAGACACTTCACTAAAGCAGACATACAGACAGCTAAAAGACACATGAGGAACATGAAGAAATGCTCACAATCATTAGCTGTTAAAGAAATCCAAATCAAATCTACAGTGAGATACTATTTTACTCCAACAAGGTTAGCCATGATCCAAAAAGTCACAAAACGACAAATGCTGGAGAGGCTGTGGAGAAATTGGAAGTTTCCCACACTACTGGCGGGATTGCAAAATGGTACAACCTCTTTGGAAAGCAATCTGACACTTACTTAAAAAACTGTAAACAGATACACCGTTTGATCCAGTAATCCCAGTGCTCAGGATATACCTACAGAATCGAGGGCTGTCACATGACTAGAGACATGCCCATGAATGTTTACATCAGCACAGTCCACAATAGCTAAAAGATGAAATCAACTGAGATGCCCAACAATAGAAGAATGGATAAACAAACTATGATGTATATACTCAGTGGAACACTATGAAATGATAAAGAACAATGATTATTTTAGGAAGCATCTTTTAACATGGTTTTAATTGTAGGATATGCTGAGTGAAATCGGTCAGTGGCAAAAGGACAAATATTGTGTGAGACTCCTACTATAAGGACTTAAAAACAGACTCATGTACAGAAGAAAACACTCTGATGGCTGCGAGGGAGGAGGGGGAGGGGGAGGGCTGGGCATAGATTAGATAGTTGATAGAAATTTGATTGGGTGAAAGCAGTGACAGCACACACTAGGAAGATCAACTTAACTGGACTTCAACGTAAACTGAAAACCCTTCTAATCTTAACTCAGTATTGCAGGGACAGAGTAGCAGGGGCAGGGATCTTGGGACCATGTTCTCAGCAGACCTCGAGGCCAATTGGCAGAACTAGCCTATTGCTGAGAGAGTCTTCCACACCCCATATTGGTGAGTAGTATCCGGGGTCTTAAAAACTAGAAAACTGTCATCTGAGATACACTGAATGGTCTCAATTCACCTGGCACAGATGGTCAACAAGGACAACAAAGATATGAGGGGAAGAGAGCCCAGGAAACAGAAGGATCCATGTGAATGTGTGGCTGTAACAACATGTGACCAGAAGAACCAGATGGTGCCTGGCCACCACCAAAGACAGCTTGATGAGGCACACAGTGTTGAGTCCTAGTGGTGACCTGAGAAAAAGAGGGATGCACCTCAAGATTCCACTAAAAGACTATAATAAGTGGTCCAAAGGCTGGGGGCTTCCCCTGGAAGCATGGCCCCTAGACCTGCTCCTGCTCCTTCCCCTGACTGGAAAACATTGAGGTCAGCTCTTCAGATGAGAATGAATTGGACTTGGGGACACAATGTGACCATATGGTCTGTGTACTTCATTGTTCTGTGAATCTATCGGATGGTCCTGTTGGCTTCTTCCTAGAATGGAGAGGAGAGGGTGGAGAGGAGGGGACAGGAGATTGTTAAGAGGATATGACATATGTAGAACAGAAAGGAGGAGTGTGCTATCACCGGGCAATAAGTACAGAAGTTGCAGATAGGTGGCAATGCAAATTTAATTTGGGTAATATACCTTCACTCAAATCACAATTAAAACAAAAAAAGAGGTTAAGTCTTGTTTTAATGCCTAGAGGCACATTCTAAGAAGTTTTCAGGTTTTTTATAGCTTCTGTAATTTTTGCTCTATGAAAAGAAATAAACACAATAAAATTTGAAACAAGAAAAAACAGAATTATGGTTAGACAGAGACCAGGGAAATCTAGAGTATGCCCCCCAGGCACCCTATTAACTCAGTATTAAATTCATTCCTGAGGTTCACCCTTTAGCCAAAGATTCAGCAGGGCACAACAAAACAAAAAGGGATTAAAAGGCCACACTAATGATAGGGACAAAGGCGAGGAATAGGAAAGCTGGTAATGGGGAGCCCGAAGTCAGTATGTGAAGTGTTGACATGTTATGTTGTTGGCAACGAATGTCTCAAAACAATAGGTGTGTTAATTGTTTAACGAGAAACTAATGTGCCCTGTAAACTTTCATCTAAAGCACAATCTACAAAGTTGATACAGTAACAAAGATCTATACCCACCATTAATTGTAAAGGTTTTAAAAATAATTTTCCCCTTTCCAACTCCATATTTTCATGAGATTTGATTCATTTCATTATTTTTTTAATCTACTTCAGTTAAAATAACGTTAGCACAGCTGACTAAATTCAAATAGGTATAGAAATGTGCTTGTCCTATATTAAGCAAGCTGGTAGAGATTTTCAAAAACGTAAAGGTATCATTCTTTATACAAATTACTTGAGGAAAATATGATTGTTTTAATAAATGTCCTTTATGTTAATATGATTAATATTACCATTAGTATTATTATTAATGAAATAAAAGTATTAAAATACTATCAGCTGTATTTTCTACTACAATAAATATAAAGAGATATAACCACCCAAACAAAAGTTTTGGGAAGTCTCCATTGTTTCCTAAGAGTGTGATAAGTGCTGAGACCCAAAAGAGGTAGTGAGCCAGTTTCCTGAACAAAAGTCTAGTCCTCAGGGTAACACCAAAGTAAGATATGCTATGTAATTCAGCAGCACTGTAAGGGAAAATTAATTCAGTAAATTTAATTTGCTTGTAGTTTTCACAGAATATTTTAATATCCATAGCTTTAAGTGGTTTTGAAAATTTAGTGGCAGCAGTAAGAAAAACTCTTTATCCTTCCATTCTTATTTCAAATACAATTGGTTTGACATTTGGGGGTTGCTTATTCTTTAAAAGTATCCTTCTACAGAATCTCATGGGCTGCTGCTGCTTCTTTTTTTTTAATCCAACATTTTTTATATTTCTAGAAAGTAAATGAAAGAAATAGTCAAATGTTGTACATATGTTCTATGAATCAGAATGCTTCAGAAGCAAAGATGAAGATGCACAATGTAAGATAGCCAGCCAAGCCAATAAGAATAAAGTTTCATAAATATCTTTAAGTGATGAGAATAAATTCAATGCTCAATTTCCTCTATAAATAAGAAGCCAAAAGCCTGTTGATGTCAAGTCTGACTCAGAGTGACTGACAGAGTAGAACTGCCCCATAGTTCCCAAGCAAACTGGTGAATTTGAACTGCTGACTTTTTGGTTAGCCGAGGTCCCTTATGGATAAAAGTTACATTTAATCCTAAACAAATATACATATTCATATCCATCTAAGGATTAAATATGTATCTCCAGGGAACTTAAGAATAATAGTTGTTTTACTGTTTGAATTCACCAGCTGCTCCTTGAACATGCTGTGAAGCAGCTCTACTCTGTCCTGTTAGGGCTACTATGAGCTGGAATCAACTTAACAGCAGTGGGTTTGGATTTTGGTTTTTGTTTTTAGAGTCGTAAGCAACTTTCTATTAAACAATTTCCAAAGAACATTAGTCTTCATTGCTTATTCCTCCAGGTAAGTCAAAATCCCGTGAAGCAAGCCACTGAGCTGCTATTCAAGTTTACAAGTATGCAGTGATAGAAAATATTTTATTTTTCTTACCATGAAATATTCCTGCTGGGAACAATTTTTTTTATTTGTTCTTCTAGGGTAACATGTAAGTGTTCTCCAAAATAAAATTACAAAACTGTATAACCTTTGTTTTAGTCAGCTAGGGCTGCTCCAACAGAGATATCACAAAGTGGATGGCTTTAACGAAGGAAGGTTTATTCTTACACAGTCCGGTAGGTTGCAAATCCATATTCAGGGTGTCCGCTCCAGGCGAAGGCTTTCCCCTTGTCGGCTCAGGGGGAAACTCCAGTATTGCATCAGTCTTTGTCAGGGAGCATCTTGGTGCAGGAACCTCAGGTCTGAAGGATGTGTTCTTCTCCCGGTGCTGCTTTCTTGATAGTACCAGGTTCCCAATTCTCAGCCTGCTTCTCTGTCCTTTTTCTCATAGGATGAAAGGATTAAGGGTGGGGCAAGCCATACTCCAGGGAAACTCTTTACAGTGGAGCAGGGAGGTGATCTTCTGAAGGGATTTACATTCCCACCCTAATCCTTTAACATACAGCATAGGAAAACTGCAAAATGGAGGACAGTCACAAGATACTGGGAATCATGGCCCAGCCACATAGCTACACATATTTTTGGGGGGATGCAAGTCAATCCATGCCAACCGTCATCAAGTAAACCAATTTGTTGGAACTCTCCTACATTGTTGGTGAGATTGCAAAATGGTGCAGCCTCTCTGGAAAGCAATTTGGTGCTGCCTTAAAAAGTTGGCAATTGTTATACCATTTGGCCCAGTAACTCCACTGCTTGGAATATACCCTACAGAATCAAGACCTTTCACACCAACTGATACATGCATGCAAATGTTTATCACAGCACAGTTCACAATAGCAAAAAGATGGAATCAGCCCAGGTGCCCAACAACTGAGAAATGGATAGATAAACTATGGTATATACACTCAATGGAACACTATGTAATGATAAAGAACAATGTTGATTTTAGGAAACATTTGATAACCTGGTTTCAACTGGAGGACATTATGTTGAGTGAAAGTAGCCAGCGGCAAAAGGACAAATATTGTGTGAGACCCCTGCAATAAGACCTTAGAAACAGACTGATACATGGAAAAAAGACTGACAGCTGGAAGAGTGGGGAGGGAGGGAGAGAGAAGGTGGGGTCTAGATTAGATAGTTGATAGAAATTTGGTTGGGTGAAATCAGTGACAGCACACATTAGAAAGAAGATCAATTTTAACTGAACTTCAACATAACATGATTACTCCTCCCATGTTAACCCAATATTGCAAGGACAGAGTAGCTAGGGCGGGGGGCCAGGGAACATGCTCTCAGAGGGCATCGACGCCTAGTAGCACAACTAGCATTTTGCTAAGAGCATCTTCTGCACCCCACATTGGTGAGTGGCATCTGGGGTCTTAAAAGCTGCCAAGCTGCCATCTGAGATACAAATGGTCCCAACTCATCAGGAACGGATGATCATCAAGGACCAAAACAGCATGAGGGAAAGAGAACCCGGAAGACAGAGATGCACTCGGGAGTGGGTGACTACATCAACATGTGACTGGAAGAACCGGGTGGGGTTCTTCAAGGTGGGGTGCAGAAGATGCAGAAGATGTATCAGTCTGTTTCTAAGGTCTTATTGCCCAGCCACCACCAGTGATAGCTGTGATGGGGCTCACAAAGTTGAGTCTCACTGGCAACACAAGAATGAAAAGGGGTACACCCTGAGATCTTTACTAAGAGACTGCAGTTGATGGTCCAAGGACCTTGGGGCTCCTCTGGGAGCATGGCGCCTGGCCCTGATGCCCTGTCCATAAATCATAATGGAGGTCAACTCTTCAGACTAGAATGAATTAGATTTGGAGACTCAGAGTGACCATATCATACGTGCACTTTATTGTTCTAAGCATCTATAGGATGTCACCCTGCTGACCTCCTACTGGAGGGTGGGGAGAGGGTGGAAAGAAGGGGATAGGATATTATTAGGAGGATAAGACATGTATGAAGCGGAGAGGAAGAGTGTGCTGTCACCGGGCAGGGAGAGCGGTGAGAGCTGCACATAGGTGGGCATACAAATTTATATGGAAATGTACATTTTCACTCAATCATAATAAAAAATAAAAATTAAAAAATAAACCAATTTGTATATAAAGTATGTATTCTTCATAATTGCTTAAAGATACCGTTGTGTGCCATTATGTTGTTATCAGTTGCCTTCTAGAAAGTGAGCTTCAACTCATCATGATACCTTGTGAACAGAAGAGACACTGCCCAGTCCTGTGCCATTCCACTGTCATTGGCAGGCCCAAGTCCACTGTTGTGGCCGGTGGTATTTTGAGTGCATTTTAACCCTGGGGCTTATTATCTGGTCCTATGTTAGACAGTATTCTTTTGTGATCAATAGGATTTTCATTGGCTAGGTTTCAGAAGAAATTACTGGCTTTTCTTTCTTATCTGCCTTAGCGTGTAAGTTTTCCTGAAACCTATTCACCACAAGTGACCTTGCTGGTATCTGAAATACTGTTGAAGTAACTTTCAGCACCATAACAACATACAAGCCACTATAACATATGACAAAGTGACAAATAGGGGATCATTTAACTTCAGCATTGTTAAGTTATTTTTTAATCGTAAATCATTTTTACAAATTAAATGCCAACATACTGGCTAACTACTATGCATTAGGTAGCTTGGTAGGTACTGAGATTAAAGTACAGAGTAATACAGTCACAGTTTATGCTCTCATAAATGTTTCAACACTGATGGAGTAAAATTGAGATTTGAATAGTTGTAAACAAACTCATATATTTTATATTTTGTCTTTGAATACATAATTTATTTTTAATTTTTGGAATGTCTATCCCTAAAAATGTTTGGAGTTTAAAATAAAGACAAGGAAAATACACAAAAAAGAACAACAAATACAGTGCTGTCTAGTCGATCCAAACTCATAGTGACCCTACAGGACAGAATAGAACTGCCCTTAGAGTTTCCAAGGAGTTCCTGGCAGATTTGAACTGCCAGCCTTTTGGTTAGCAGCTGTAGCACTTAACCACTTCCACCAGGATTTCCAAAGACAAGGAAGCCACATAAAATAAGACAATGTTTGAAACTCCACTGAAACTAAAATTTTTCTCAGGCTGTCCAAGAGCTACACTCAATTTTCTTGTGATTTCAGTGTATCTGTTCTTTGCCCTTTTTAATGAAACTTGATCCTTTTTGTCAAGTTTGCTGTAAAGCCCACAGTGAGGCAATCTTTTATTATGAATAAATGTAATCGATATTAGGTATTTATCTAGTTTCTACTGCTAAAAATCATTTTAATCTTTTGTAAAGCTATGCATATCCTAATGTATTTTGAACTGAATCTGACTCACACTGACTCACCAGTACTCTTCTCGTATATTTTTTATTTCACATTCTTTAACCTAATTACTTTCAAATAAATAGGTAAATACTGCATTTTAGAGGTTGGCTTCTTGTATTTCTAGTAGAAATAATCAAGTTTTAAAACAGAACATTAACTACTTTGGGCACTTTAAAGCAATACATTTGTCTTTGTCTCAGTTTTAAAAAGTAATATTGAAATCCTTGAAAATTTTTCAAAATAAAATTATTTTAGACATAAATTCTAAATGACTGAATTCCAATACTTACATGTTACGTCCAATTGAGAGATACCTTGTATATAAAGGATAGGCTGGAGGTGTCAACAGTGTAGAGTTAATTTTGTTTGGTTTTACACTTAGATAGCATGAATATTTGTAAAATACTGTTACTCTTCATTTTAAGTCAGGAAAATTATTAATATTTAAAATTAAATAATCAAAAAGGACATGATTTTACTCAGGACTGTGGTCATTCTCCTGCACTTTTTTTCCCCCAGAGGCAACTGACACAAAACAAAAATAATTGTTTATGTTTTATTTCCAGTTGTTCCTCTTCAGCCTTTGCAACTATATGCAAAAACTTCAAAATAAAGTGAGAAAAAAAATATTGCACGTGATAATTTTTCTAAAGTAAAACCATTATTTCTGAATTCCCTGGAAAAGGGGTAAAAGTAGTTCTATAGTCATCCCAAGTATATATTACTGCATTTATCTAACCCTGCTACTGCTACTCTTAAGGTGAAATAGTATGTTTTAATGCCATGTAAGTTCAAAGTTTAGAGTAATATGTTGCTATTGAGCAAACAAAACAGTATGACCCCAGATTAAATATCTAACACAATTCACTTTTTTGTGTGTCTGTAAGTATTCATACCAGTGCTATTACGTGGACTTTCAAACCTTAAAAATGGTAAAATTGCTGCTGATGATGATTATGAACACAACAGCAACAAAAACAATATAAACTTTATGAAACTACTAGCAAATAATTTTAAGTCTCTTCTAATTTGACAGGTTCAGGTTCTTACAGCTAGTATTGATTGACAACGATTTGGGCAGATAACTATGCTTTAAGAAAAAAAACTTTTCTAAGAATTTAGAGTGTCATGACTCAAAAAGTTTGTTTTGAATTATCAGTTTACACTCCATTGGAAATTCCTTCTGATTTTAAATAGAAGGGTGATAGGAGGAAGAACTGTGCCCCATCCCACCCTCCTAGTTCTCCAGTCATTCTCCTGGGCAGAATGTAGATGGATCTTTTCAAGACTGATATTGAGTCTAAGGGTATGATAAGTATTCTGGTCAAACTTTTGCATAAGATCATGTCACACTCCAGCTCGAAGATGATTTTTAGCTATCAAATGTATGAGATACAGATGGGGTCCCCAGTAATTACATTACATCCAAATGAGTAATACAGAAGTTGTTATTCCTGTTGAATTGGACCCCTACTTTCTCAAAAGACTAGGCTATAATACTGTGCTGGCCTGAGAGATCAAGCGAAAAGCAATCCAAATCCTGTGTAAAATTTGTCTCACCAATTCAGATAGAGATTTCTGTAGGCTGCTGAGATTTGTTAAGTAGTTAAACTGCCCCACAATTTTCTATTTCTCTTCTTCATTCTCACACTTTTCTAATTTCTCCTAATGACCTGAATTGTGGTTTTCTTCATTCATTTTCTCCTTAAACAATATCTCGTTTGATTAGCATATCAACAAATTATACATCTCAACAATCCATCAGTTTCTTATACCTAAAATCTGAGCTAACAAAATACAAAGCTGTTGAATTTCACTGTTATTAATTTAGTTCTAAGTCAAATGTTCAACTATATTATACCATTCTTGATGATCACCATTCTGAGAAGTAAGCACCTCAGCATTTCATGTTTGGAGATTCAGAGTGCAATGAAAATAAATAATTGTCCTTTAAATTGTAGAATTGCTTAATAATGTGAAGGATCAGGGATCTATACAGTTTTGTATTTGCACACCAAAGGTAATTTTTCTGAAATCTTTCTATCTCTAGGTAAGCATTGTATGATAGAAATATAATTCACGAAACCTAAGTAAATATAAATTTCTAGTAATCATATGTAAAAAGTAAAAAAAGATAAAATTAATTTTAATAATATATTTTATTTACTTGATATAGAAAATATTGTCATTTCAACATGAAATTAATATAAAAATATTCACTGAGGCATTTTACATTCTTGCCTTAATACTAAGCTTTTGAATTTTTTTAAATTATTTATTGTGATTAGTTTAAGTATACAATCCAGTTTATATTTGCATGTACACCTATGTGCAGCTCCTACTGCTCTCCTTGCCTGGTGACAGCATATTCCTCCTTTCTGTTTTATACATGTCATACCCTCTTAACAGTCTCCAGTCTGCTCTCCACCCTCTCCATTCCCCTCTAGTAAGAGGCCAATAGAACGACATCATATAGATGCCTAGAACCATAAAGTGCATACACAATATGGTCACTCTCTGTCACCAAGTCCAGTCTACTCTTGTTCAAGGAGATGACCTCACTAATGATTTATTAACAGGAGCAGCATCAGGTCTAGGGACCATACTCCCAGGTAAACCCCCAGGCCCTCATACCATCAACTGCAGCCTTAGGGTGGAGATCTCAGGGTGTACCCCTTTTTAATCTCAGGTTGCCACTGAGACTCAACTTTGTGAGCCCAGTCACAGCTGTCATTGGTGGTGGCCAGGCACCATCTGGTTCTTCCGGTCACATGTTGATACAGTTGGACATTCACATGGGTCCTTCTGTCTCTTGGACTCTTTTCCCCTCATACCTTTGTTGTCCTTGTTGATCATCTGTTCCGGGTGAGTGGAGACAATTCAGTGTATCTCAGATGACAGCTTGCTAGCTTTCAAGACCCCAGATACTACTCATCAATATGGGGTGCAGAAGACTCTCTTAGTAGTAAGCTAGTTCTGCCAATTGGCCTCGATGTTTGCTGAGAACATGGTCCCAAGACCCCTGCCCTTGCTACTCTGTCCCTGCAATATTAAGATTAGAAGCATTTTCAGTTTATATTGAAGTTGAGTTAAATTGATCTTCTTTCTAATGTGTGCTGTCACTGATTTCACCCAAACTTCTATCTACTATCTAATCTATAACCAGTCCTTTCCCTCCCTCATTCATCTCCCTAGCAGCTGTCAGAGTCTTTTCTTCTGTACATGAGTCTGTCTTTACGTCCTTACCGTAGGGGTCACATATAATATTTGTCCTTGTGCCACTGACTGTTATCACTCAACATAATGTCTTCCAATTCAAATCAGGTTATGAGATGCTTCCTAAAATCATCATTGTTTTTTATCATTGTGTATCATTGTGTTCAATTAAGTGTATATACCATAATTTGTTTATCCATTCATCTGTTGTTGGGCCTCTGGGTTGATTACATCTTTTAGGTGTTGTGGATTGTGCTGCATGTACCTGTTCATGTGACTGCCCTTGATTCTGTAGGATATATTCCAAGCAGTGCAATTACTAGATCAAATGGTATATCTATTCCCAGCTTTTAGGGAAACATCAGATTGCTTTTAAGGTTGTACCATTTTTCTATCCCACCAACAGCATGGGAGAGTTCTAGTTTCTCCACAGCCTCTCCAGCATTTGTTGTTTTTTCATTTTTGGATCATGGCGAACCTTGTTGAGGTGAGATGATATCACAGCTTTGATTTGAATTTGTTTAGTAGCTAATGATCGTGAGCATTTCTGCATGTGTCTTTTGTCTGCCTGGATCTCCACCTTAGAGAAGTGTCTGTGCATCTCTTTCACCCATTGCTTTATTGGATTATTTATCCTTTTCTTGCTGATAGTTTGTAGTACCTTGTAGATTATAGAGATCAGACATCAGTCTGATATATAGTTGCCAAATATTTTTTTCCATTCTGTAGCTGTTTTTTTTTTTTTTTTTCTTTTTGATGAAGTCTTTGGATGAGCCAAAGTGTTTGATTCTTAGTAGTTCCCATTTATCTATATTCTCTTTGGTTAATTGTGCATTCTTTGTCATTTTTGAAGTCTGTCTACGTTGTGAATTAAAACTTCCATTGTTGATCCTATTATTTCTTGGATGAGCTTTGTTTTAGATTTGATATTTATGCTTTTATCCAATTTGTGTTGTTGTTTGTATAAGGTGTGAGATATGGGTCTTGTTTCAATTTTTTGCGGGTGGATATTCAATTTTGCCGGCACCATTTATTAAAGAGACTATTTTCACCCCAGTTTAAAATCTTGGGGCCTTTGTTGAATATCAACTGTTCAGAGGAGGATGGTGGCATCTCTGGGATCTCAACAATGTTTCATTGAACTATATGTCTCTTTTTGTACCATCACCAGACTGTTTTGACTACTATGGCAGGGCAATAGGTTCTAAAGTCAGGTAGTGAGAGGCCTCTCAGTGTGTTCTTCTTCTTTGGTATGGCTTTACTTATTAGGGGTTTATTCCCTTTCTGAACAAATTTGGTGATTTGTTTCTCGATCTTATTAAAAGATGTCACTGGTATCTGTATTGGGATTGCGTTATATATGTAGATTGCTTTGGATAAAATAGACAGTTTCACAAAGTTAAGTCTTCCTATCCATGAGCAGGGTAGGTTTCTCCATTCATGTAAGTCTCTCATAGTTTCTTACATTAAGGTCTGATAGTTCTCTTTGTCAAGGTCTCTTATTTCTCTAGTTGTATTTATTTCTAGGTATTTTATCTTCTTGGGGGATATAGTAATGGGCATTGATTTGGTGATTTCTTCTTTAATAATCTCTTTGTTGGTATGAAGGAAACCTACTGATTTACTTATGTTTATCTTGTATTCTGAGACTTTGATGAACTCTTCTGTCAGTTTGAGTAGTTTAGTTTACTTAGGGATTCTTTGTGTATACAATCATATCATCTGTAAACAGGAAGATTTTTACTTCTTCTTTGTTGATGTGGATACCTTTTGTTTCTTTGTCTTGACTAATTGCTGTGACCAGAACTTCTAGTACAACATTGAACAGGAGAGGTGAAAGTGGGCATCCTTGTCTAGTTCCTGTGCTCAAGGGGAATTCTTTCAGTCTCTCTCCATTCAGGGTGATGTAGGTGGTTGGCTTTGTTTAATGGCCCTTATTGCTTTGAGGAATTTATTTTCTATTCTTGTTTTGCTGAGTTTTTAGCATGAATGGGTGTTGGACATTATCAAATGCCTTTTCTGCATCAACTGACAAAATCAGAAGACTCTTGTTTTTGTGTTGCTTATGTGGTTGATCACATTAATTATTTTTTCATGTTGAACCAGCCTTGCATCCCTGGCATGAATCCAACTTGTTCTTTGTTGTGGGCTGAATTGTGTCCCCCCAAAAATATATGTAGCCTTGTGGCTGGGCCATGATTCCCTGTGTTCTGTAATTGTCCTCCATTTTGTGTTTTTACTGTACTGTACATTAAAGGATTAGGAAGGGACTGTAAATCCCTTCATGGGATTACCTTTCTGCTCCACTCTAAAGGCAGTTCCTCTGGAGTATGGCTTGCCCCACCCTTAATCCTTTCATCCTGCAAGAGATAAAAGGAAAGGGAAGCAGGCTGAGAATTGGGAACCTGGTGCCATCAAGAAAGCAGCACCAAGAGAAGAGTGTGTCCTTCAGACCTGAGGTTCCTGCACCAAGGTGCTCCCTGGACGGAGACTGATGCAATACCAGACTTTCCTCCAGAGCTGACAAGGGGGAAAGCCTAAACCTGGAGTAGACATTTTGAATTTGGACTTGTAACCTAGCAGACTGTGTATGAATAAACTTTTCTTTGTAAAAGCCATCCACTCTGTGATATTTCTGTTAGAGTAGCCCCAACTGGCTAAAACTGTTGTGATGAAATACTTTTTTGATATGTTGTTGAATTCTGTTAGCAAGTATTTTGCTGAAGATTTTTTCATCTAGGTTCGTGAATGATATTGGTCTGTAGTTCTTTTCTGTTGAATCTTTCCCTCGCTTTGGTATGAGGGTTATGCTGGCTTCATAGAATGAATTTGGGAGTATTCCATCCATTTCTATGCTGTGAAATAGTCTCCATAGTATCGGAGTTAACACTTCTCTAAAAGCTTGGTAGAATCCTGTGGTGAAGCCATTTGGGCCTGAGCTTTTTTTTGTTGGTCGTTTGGGGATGACTTTTTGAATCTCTTCCTTTGTGATGGGTTTATTAAGTTGTTCTGCTTCACCTTGTGATAATTTTGGTAGGTGACATGAATCTAAGAATATGTCCATCTCCTCTAGGTTTTCAAATCTGTTAGAGTACAGGCCTTCATAGTATTCTGTTATGATATATATATATATATATATATATACATATATTTTGTTGGATCTGTTGTAACACCTCCCCTCTCATTTCTTATTTGGGTTATTTGTTTCCTTTCCTGTTTTTCTTTAGTATGTTTAGCCAATGGTTTGTCAATTTTATTGATCTTTTCAAGGTCTTGGTCTTATCAATTTTTTCAGTTGTTCTTATGTTCTCTAATTTGTTTAGCTCTGCTTTGATCTTTATCATCTATTTTCTTCTGGTATCTGAACGGTTCCTCTGTTGCCTTTTTTCTACTTGTTCAAGCTGTAGGGTTAATTCTTTGGTTTGGGTTATTTCTTCCTCCCAGGTGTGTGCATTTATAGAGATAAACTGACCTCCAAGCACTGCTTTGGCTGTATCCCATGGGTTCCGGTGGGAAGTGTTTTCATTCTCATTGGAATCCATAGATTTCTTTATTTCATCCTTCATTTCTTCTGTAACCCATGGCTTTTGGAGCAAGATGTTGTTCAACTTCCATGAGCTCCAATTTCTATCTGTGCTTTTTCTGCTATTCATTTAGACTTTTACAGCTTTTTGGTCTGAAAAGATGCTTTGCAATAGTAGAATGGTTTGGATTTTGCTGAGATTTGCTTTATGTGCTAACACGTGGTCTATTCTGGAAAATGTTCCATGTGCACTGGAGATGAAAGTGTAATTATCTACTCTTGGACAGAAAGTTCTGCATATGTCGATGAGGTCTAGTTGGTTAATCGTCACCATAAGGTCTTCCATGTCTTTATTAAGCTCTTTTCTAGAAGTTCTGTCAAATACTGAAAGCAGAGTTTTGAAGTTTCCCAGTGTTATTATGGAGTGATACATCTCATCTTTTAATGTAGTCAGTGTTTCTTTAATGTCTTTACATGCTGCAGTATTGGGTGCATGAATATTTAATATTGTTAAATCCTGCTTGCGTATTGAACATTTCAGCAATAAATAGTGTCCATCCTTGTCCACAATGGTGGACTTTACATTAAAATCTGTTTCATCTGAGACTAATACTGCCACACCTGCTGTTCTTTGTATATTATTTGTTAGCTTGTATATTCTTCCATACTTTAATTTTCAGTTTGTTCATATCTTTGAGTCTAAGGTGAGTTTCTTGTAAGTACCGTACAGACAGGTCGTGTCTTTTGATCCAATATTTTACTTGTTGTTCCTTTATTGGAGCTTTCAGTCCATTTACACTCAATGTAATTACTGATAGGTGTATGTTTAGTGCTGCCATTTTGCTGTATTTATTTTTGTGTTGATGTTTTCTCTGTTGCTCTTACTATTCTGTTCTGGGACATTTTTCTTTATGGGTTTATTTTTCATCCTTTTTTGTGTTGATGTTTTATTTGCTGATATTCCTGTATTGCATTTCTTGTTTTGATATATTGTAACTTTATTGTGCTTTGCAGCTACCCCTATGATCCCCTTAATAATCTAAGTTTAAACCCAATTTTAACTTCTACATATCTTATTAACTTCCTCTCCATCTGGTAGGGCTATAACTACTGTAGTATATCTGCCGGGAGCCAGCCCCAACAACTTTGGGGGGCCCCAAGGAGGGAGGGAGAGGCGTCGGCAGGAAATGAATGGAGAGAGACAGGAAAGAGTTTTGAAGTAAGGCAGCCCAACAACGATCTGTCTGTCTTTATTTTTTATAGATGAGGTGACGTGGTTTTCACCCTATTTTTTCCATTATATAAGCTATTGGCTAACAAGAAATTAACTTATTATTATTGGCTAACAAGAAACTGACCCCTCATGGTCTTCTTTTTCTAGTGAATAGTCAAGGCTTTTTTGGATAATAGTCTGAGGCAGGTGTTTGTGGTGATTAGTGGAAACAAAGTTAGCAGTGAAACAAAGTTATGCTTTGGGCTAAATGGTTCTATTCATACCTCAAGTTTGAAGGCACAGAAGGATAGACTGCTCAAAGCTTTATTATTTAGCGGTCTCTATTTGCTTCTCTAAGTTTTTGTTTTATCTCTTCCTGTGCAGATAGTAAGTATCTACCATCCCCCAACCCAACCCAGCTGCTCTAAGAAAGAAGTTTCTTTAGTGTTTATTCATTTGTCATACCAATTATAATGAAGTTGGAAGTTTATCTATCTTTTTGCTGTAGAGAGTGAGATGCTTGTATAGCATTAAGAGTTGTGTGAAGAATTATCCTTGAGAAGCCTTCCAGGGTTTTTTTTTGGTGAACATCTGCTTCATATGTGGAAAAGGGAGCGGGGAGATGCAGTTGGGGGAAGCCAGTGGAGCTGGGCAGGCCTCAGTGCTTTCAGGCATGCTGTATTGAAGTTCATTTCTCCGAGCTCTTTTCCCTAGAAGTTTCTGGTTAGATTTTCCCAATATGATTTCATAAGCTGAGAGGATTGTAAAGCCCCTCTTAGCAAGCGTCTTCCCTGGTTCTAGTTCCAGGGGATAGCAGGGTAGGAAGATTTATTTATGATGCAAAGTATTATTAGTACAGCCAAAAAATATGTCAGGGGTGACATGTGTCAGCTCATTATCACACAGGCGTATAGCTTTGCTGATAGTGGCCTTTGTGAGTAACTGCCTTCGGCATATATCCCTCTTGCTAATGTGATTGTATCATAGTTTTCATGATATGATCACTGGATTACTTCTTTTAATATTACAGCTTTGGTTGAGTTTTGTGACTTCGCTAACTGAGCAGGTTTATAGATGATATGTCTGGTATTGTCTCCTAAAATACAGAGCTAATGGTTTTGTTTTTCTAAGCCAAGAGTTTTTTTCCATATTTCTTGTAGCTTTGGTTTGGATTTTACAAAGTCTCTATGAGGTTCTGTTTATCTGGGAATGTCTTAATTTCATTTTCATAATTGAAAGACAGTTTTACAGGATATATGATTCTTCATTGGAAGCTTTTCTCCTTCAAGGCTTTGAATGTGCCATCCCACTGCCTCCGTGCTAGCACAGTTTCGGCCTAGAAGTCAGACGAAAGCCTACAGGGCTTCCTTATGAATGTTTGCTTTGCTTTGAGTCTCACTTCCTTTAAGAGTCTCTGCTATGCCCAACAACAGAGGAATGGATAGGTAAACTACAGTATATATTCTCAATGGGCACTATGCAATGAGAAAGAATAATGATGATTCCAGGAAACATCTCATAATCTTGTTTCAACTGGAAGACATTATGTTGAATGAAAGTAGTCAGAGACAAAAGGACAAATATTGTATAAAACCCCTATGATAAGATCTCAAAAACAGACTTATATATAGAAGAAAAGACTCTTGACTGCTGCAAGGGAGGGGAAGTAGAGAGGGCAAGGAGAGGCTGGTCTAGATTAGATAGCTGGTAGAAATTTGGTTGGGTGAATTTGGTGATAGCACACATTAGAAACAAGAACAATATTAAGTGGACTTCAGCATAACTTTAATACTCCTTTTGTCTTAAGTCAATATTGCAAGGACAGAGTAGCTGGGGCAGGGGGCAGGAGAACATGCTCTTAGGTGAAATCAAAGCCAATTGACACAACTAGCATTTTGCTAAGAGGGCTCTCTCCACTTCACATTGGTGAGTGGCATCTGGTGTCTTAAAAGCTGCTAAGCTGCCATCCGAGGGCACAGCAAATGGTCCCAACTCAGCAGGAACGGATGTTCACCAAGGACCAAAATGACATGGAATAAAAACAACCCAGAAGATAGAGAGACCCACATGAGTGGGTGCCTACATTGACTTGGGACTGGAAAAAAACAGATGGTGCCTGGTCACCACCAGTGAGAGCCGTGATGGAACTCACTAAGTTGAGACTCACTGACAACACAAGAATTAAAAGGGGTACACCCTGAGATCTCCACTAAAAGACCAGAACTGTTGGTCCAGTGGCTTCAGGGTTCCCCTGGGAGCATAGCCCCTGGCCCTGATGTTGCCCTTACCCATAAATCATAAGGAAGGTCCACTCTTTGGACATGAATGGATTGGACTTGGTGATGTGGAGTGACCATATATTGGATGCACTCTATGGTTCTATGTATCTATAGGATATCATCCTGCTGACCACTGGCTGGAGGAAGGAGAGTGGGTGAAGAGGAGGAGAAAGGAGACTGTTGGGAAGATGAGACATGTTTGGAGCAGAGAGGAATAGTGTGCTGTCACCGGACAGGGAGAGCAGTGGAAGCTGCATATAGGTGGGCATGTAAGTTTATATGGAAATGTACATTTTCACTCAGTCATAATGAAAAAAAGAGAGACAGGAAAAAAGAGTTTCTGCTTAGGTTTCATTTTGTTAAGCTTGATTATAATATATCTTGGTGTCTTTCTTTTGGTTTCTAAATTGTGTGGCAATGGATATACATCTTGGATATCTATGTTTTCTTTTTCATAATTTCAGGGATGTTTTCTGTCAGCAACTTACCAACAATACTCTCTGTGTTTTCAGGTGTCCCTTCCTGTTCAGGAACTCCAATTAATCATAGATTGTTCATCTTGATAGAATCTCACATATTTCTTAAACTTCTTCATTGTTCTTGTTTCTTGTCTCTGATTTCTCCTCATAAATACTGGTGGCAGTAATTCTGTCTTCCAAGTCCGAAAGTCTGTTTTCTATCTTTTCAGTACTGTTCCCTTGGTTTCAAACTGTGTTTTCTAATTCTTTAGTTTTGTTATTGATCTGTCGGATTTCAGAATGTTGGTGTTCCATCAGTTCCAACAGCTTGCTTAGTTTTTCATCTTGCTCTGCTGAATTTTGTATAATGTCTAGGAGGGCTCTGTATATAAACCTTTTGTAGGAGACCTCCGATAGTTTTAGAAAGTCTTCTTTATCTGGGAAGTTCTTTGTTTCTTTCTTTTGGGAGCTTTCTGGAGCCATGGGTGGAATTTTCTTTGTCTGGCCAAGATTTATTGCTTTTTGGGCATCTAGATGTTGTTAGGTTCTCTAGTGTTGCCTTAACAGAAATTGAAACACAGTCTGAGAGGAGAGTTGATCACCAGTCACCTCTGTGTACTCCAGTGACTGGGCCCAGTGGAATCTCTGGAGTAGCAGCCTCCACCTCCTAGCTGGCAAAGACACAGCCCTACTTATGGAGTTACTGGGGGGCCATCAGCTGACCCTATGTTATGGGTCAGTAAAGATTGGAGGAGATGTTGTCAGGATAGATCATAGTTATTTCTCTAGGTAGACTTATTTTGAAAGGTAAAAGCTATGTGAGAGCTTCCAAAATTAGTCAAGCTGTTGGGTGTGCAAGCCCCTCTCCAGCTGGCAAAGAATGGAGGCACCTCTATACCCATCCCCAGATACTCTTTGATCTTCAAAGTGTGGAAGGGCTACTGTCCTGCTGTCATCTGCTGCTGGGCCCACCCCTAAGGCTACACTGTGCTAAACACAGCTTTTCTGCTGAGAAAGCACTCACCGGGGTGGCATTGCCTCTAGTCTGGAAAATAGCTCCTGCTGAGGCCTCTGTTTTTGTAACTCCACCTCCCAGTCAAACAAGATGGCATCTCACATAAGCTCTCCCACCTGCTACGAAATAGCCAAATCAATGGCAGAGGTGTAGAAAGAGAGGGTGGAGAGGCTGAGGTGTTCAGAGTCTAGAGCCAGGTTCTGAAAATGTGACTATTCTCCCTGCTGATCATGTCAGCAGTGTGGCTGAGGTTTGTTGCCAGGTAAGCCTGATTGTCACTGCCAGCTAGTAAAAACAAACAAAAAAAAATTCAAAAATGGTGGCAGTTACCTTCAGTCTGTGACAGTCAGGCATTCAACAAGGGTAGGGGTCAGGGAAAGAGAAGTTTCCCATTCAGTAGCTCATAGTCCAAATCGACAGCCCTATGCCATGTCCTACGGCTCACAGGGTATCCAAAAGGCTCTGTTTAATTATCAATCCAGGCCTTAGTTTTCAGAGGAAATTAAGGAGTTGTGTGTCTAGTCTGCCATCTTGACGTGACCCTGAAATTTTTTATGTATTTACATTGCCAGCACATTTCAGATTCAAGCATTTTGGATTTTCAGTGGTTAGAGTAAAATCTATCCCAAACAAAAAAGTCTATCCCAAACAAAAGAATGTGCTTAACAAAAAAGGAATTGTTTATACTACATTAGTTTTTATATTTACACAGAATTAAACATCACTTCTTAGCTACACTAGCCTTACTTTAAGTGCTCACTAGCTACACATGACTAATGGTTTCCATCATGGACTGTGCAGCTACACATGTTTTCAAATGCGTATCTGGTCACATAGTAGTCTCCTGGCCAGGGCCAACTTCATGAATGTACAACCTATGCAGCTGCACAGAGCCCTTCCCTTGAAAGAACTCTCAATCTTAGTTTAATATTTGACTGTGTTTTCCCAAAATTCATAATAATTTTTAAATGAGGTTCCCTGCATTTTCATTTTGCACTGGGCTGCAAATTATGCTTTCTGTCCTTTCCCCAGCTTGTTACTGATGACCTCACACTTCAACCAACAGCTAAATATACTAATCTACTTCATGAAAATAATGCATAATCTTTAGGTAAAAACATCTTCAACCAGGGCTCAGTTCAGTTTACAAGCAAATGGAACTGAAAAGTGTGTGTTCCAGTGAGACTGGACTATACAGAGAATGGTTATTTCAGGTAGTTTAGCATGCAAAGGAAGAATATTCCACTGAGAAAGAATTAAGCATTTAGAAAAAGAGAATGTGCAAAGAAAATCAATCCAATGAGAGTGCGATACCATTTCATCACAATATTTCTCTCTCTCACACTTTTAATTGCTTTATATATGCCAGCCAGCCAAGTGCCGTCGAGTTGGATCCAACTCATGGTGACCCTAAGGGCCAAGGTAGAACTGACCCCCAGAGTATTCAAGGAGTGCTTGGTGGCTTTATATATATATATGTACATACATACCAAAAAAAAATTAATTGTAATTCTAGTTCCTAATAATTTATATATATATGTGTGTATGTACATATATATATAAATAATTATATATTTAATTATAAATAAATAATTTATATATATATAAATTATTAGGAACTAGAATTACAATTAATTTTTTTTTTTTGGTCTTCTGGGATTACGTGTTCCCTTTCTGTGACTACTAGCATAATTTTCAGAATCTTTATCTAAAATCGTCTCTTCCAGAGGCATGCTATTTTCTGATCAATGTGTCCTACTAATCTTTCAAATTATTTAGAGCATTACTATAACTGCATCAAGACTGATGGAAGACTCATTAGCAACCTACAATATGCAGATGATACAATATTTCTTGCTCATGTTATCAGGAGGCACCCGTCCCTGGAGAAGGACATCATACTTGGTAAGAGAGAAAGTCAGCAAAACAGAGAAAGACGTGCAGTGAGATGAATGATGCAGTGGCTGGAACAGTGGGCTCAAGCATAACAATAATTGTGAAGATGACACAATACCAGGCAGTGTTTCATTCTATTGTATACCAAGTCGCTATGAGTTGGAACTCATTCACAGCACCTAACAGCAACTATCATTTTTCAAGTTTATGTATTTTTCAGTTCTGTTATATTCTATCCGTAATGGCTAAATGTTCCCTGGGGAAATTTGAAAGGACTTTTACTTTCATGTATCAGCATCTGTATCAGGGTTATTGATCCATGGGTTAATAGAATAATTTCCCCTCTTAACTCTTTGTCTAGACTTTCCAGTAGTCAAAATCTCTGAAGGAGTTCAGCTGTTATAGCAAGTCTCTAATTGAAACCCAAGTCATGAATGCATGTTTGTATGTATGTATGTGTTTATGAATACAAGTATGTATATTTTTAAGCTTCCTTTACTACTTTTAAAAAGAATCAGAGGAAAATAAATAAAAATCTCCTAGCTGTCATCACTCATTTGTATAGTTAAATGAAACCCCCAAATATAAATTTGTCTTCTTATAAAATAGAATGTGCTTAAAATCAAGATATTATTTAAACTTTGTAGCTGAAAATAGACTAAATGGTGTAATTTTCACACAGTTATTCCTGATTTGTACAAATGCTTGAGTGTTTGACTACTAGGCAAAAATTTGGCACTTTAGAACTACCCAGTTACATCTTGGAAAACTGGCCTGTCAATCTTCTTCCAAAAGTCACATCCTGGAAAACCCTGTGGAGTAATTCTATGCTGCATACATGAGACCACCGTGAGTAGGAATCAAGTAGATTGTAACTGACAGGAACACACGTAACAATCATTACATAATTCTTCCAATTCCTGCTATATCTTAATTACTTGACCATGACGATTTTAATCAGACTTGTTTGATTTATAATGTATGGTGTATAACAGTGAAGGAAAATAGGGAAGAAAAAGAGGAAAACTAACAATCATAACAAAGAAATGGGATTATACATTTGTATATGCCATTGTTATAAATATCATGCATACATTATTTCATTTCTCTTCACAACAACCCTGTGATGTAAGTATCATTTTTATTCTAACTTGATAGTTGAAATGTAGTCATAAAAATTAAGTAACCTGATCAAATTTGTGCAGACAGAAAATAATAGCACTGGCACTTTGATGAAAGGAGTTACTATAGGTCAACACTATTTTATCAAAAACCCTGGAGAATAAATATGTTACCAAATTTTTGAGTTTTTTTTAAAGGTAGTAATGTTGATACCTTATATATTTTTAATACTAGTGAAGTTTGAGGTACTATATTTTAACCAAATGGATTAATATTTTGTAGCAAAATATAAATATTCCTACTAAGAAAACTAAGGCATATGAATCATAATCTTTTATGTTACATTTACACTTACATGAGATTTGGAGGACAACTTAAGGGAAGATTTTACTTTTCAGGTGATTTTTGCAGTTTTAAAGTGCAATTGCATGATCCTGGGCAAACTATACTATAAGGAAATATACAGTGATGCATCTCTTAATGTCCATGATAAATTATGTGAAATAGGAAATTATGTGATTTGGATTTTGTGTGAACACCATAGGTTGCATAGGCAGTCTTCAGGTTACAAATATCCTAATTATGTGCAAGCCATGGTTACAAACCCACTCCAATAAAGCCTATTATATTAAAAATTTTGAATACAGTAGTACTTAATAACAAAAGGGCGCTACTTTACGATACACATCAAACATGGTTGCAGTATTTTTGTGTTTAAATGTTTTAGTGTATCTAGAAATAACTTTTGATGTTTTTGTTATTGGAAAGTTACACTATATACTGAAATAAACACATTTGATTAGCTGATGTTAGACATGAACCATACCTAACTGTTCTGACTTACATATAACCTTCCAGGACCACAGATATCTATGTTGTAGGATATTACTGAATCAGATGTTATGCAGTGCATGACTGTATATTTTAATGGTATAGCACGTTAAATTATGGAAGTGAATTAAGACAGATGCCACAAACATAATGCCAAAAATATATGCACTTTACTCAGTAGAGTGTTTTATAATTATAAAGAAATTGTATGTGAATAGCTCCATCTAATCAGTATACCTGGAATAATACAGCATGATTATGGTAAATTTGGGATTTGGAGTAGAAAGGAATAAAGAGCAAACTGATTAGGATTGCACACACGAAACACTAACAGCAGGAGCTGATGAGCAAATTGTTTGAGTCAGAGTACTTCCAAGGAATCTGACAGCCTGAATGAAAGGATGACAGAACTTGAGCAATGGAAATTGGAAACAGAAACAACCCCGAGAGAATGACAATCTAATATGCTGTGTAGACACTTAATGTAAATGAAATTTGTCAATTATATGCATCTCTGCAAATAAATGGGTTAAGTGCATATTTAGTCAATATATTTGTGGGTTTTTTTCTTCATTTGAACACACTTTCTGTACAAGTTGAAAATGTAGGGTCACTATGACTAGGAAGTGACTAAGTAGCAATGGGTGTATCTAGAATCGGATCCCTAAACATGTGGCAATGTATCTAACTTCATAATTATTTATAATGTAACTCTAGATTATATATGTATGTATATATATAGCCATTCAGTAGAACTGTCGATTTTCATGTATTGTTATATGAATATTACTACTTGACAAATAAAAGGTCAAACATTAAATTCTAAATTGATTTTTTAATTATTTACTAAAAACAAATACATGTGTGAAAAAATACCAAAATACTGTGGCATAATGCAAATATCTACAAGTTTCAAATAATTAACTAATACAGAATATATTCTCTTGCACATCATGTAAAACAATAAAACAATTACTGGAAGATAACTAGAAAATACCTCAAATATTTTGTAAACTGAGTAAAAGATTTTTAAATAAAACACCACCACAACAACAACAAAATAAATTCACTATTGTTGAGTTGATGCTGACTCATAGCAACCCTATAGGACAGAATAGCACTGCCCGATAGAATTTCCAAGGAACACCTGGAGGATTTGAACTGCCAACCTTTTGGTTAGCTGTAGCACTTAACCACTATTCCAGAGTTTCCAAATAAACTATGGGACCATAAATATACCAAATATTAGATAGTATTTTTAATTAAATGGTAAGTGAAAATGTGATATCAAACATGGAATAGTCCTAAAGCAATGCTTAAAATGATGGCTATAGATTCCAATGTATACAGTAGAAGAGAAAAATGTAGGAAGAAAGATGTGGAAAAGATAAAATAATTGAACTAAAAAAAAGAAACATAACAAAGCCAAATGTTTGTCCTTTAAAATAATTAATGTGGGAGTCAAGATGGCAGACTAGACACACTTCTCCTTAGTTCTCTCTAAAAACTAAGGCCTGGATTGATAGTTAAACAGATGTTTCTGGACACCCAGTTAGCCCTAGGACAAGGCATAGGGCTGTCAGTTTGGACTACATGCCACTGAATGGGAAACTTCTCTTTCCCTGACCCCTACCCTTGCTGAATGGCCGACTCTCACAGACTGAAGTTAACTGGCATTTTTAACGCTTTTTGCTTTTTGTTAGCTGAAAGGCAGGGGGTGGGTTTAATTGGAAGCAAAATTCAGCCACACTGCTGAAGTAACAGTCAGTGAAATAGCCACATTTTGAGAGCCTGGCTCTGGACTCAGAGCACTAAAGCCCCTCCAGCCTCTCTTTCTGGATCTGTTACAGATTCATGTATTTCACAGAGGGCAAGAATATTTGTCCAAGATGCGATCTTGTTCAACTGGGAGTCAAATTTACCCAACTGGAGGCCTCAGAAGGGGCTAATTCCCAGGCTGGGAGGCAGTCCCAACCCAAAGAGCACTTTTCCAGGAGAAAAGCTGTGTTTAGCACAATGTAGCCTTACAGATGGGCCCTGCAGGGGATGAAAGCAGGGTAATAGTGTGTCTGTACTTTGATCTACATCACAGCATCTGGGAACCACTGTAGAGGTGCCTCCACTGCCAGCTGGAAGGAGAGGCTTGCACACCTAACAGACTGATTGCTTTTGGAAGCTGTGAGATAGCTTTTACCTTTCAAATTAAGATTGCCTAGAGAAATAAGTGTGGTGCAGCCCAATGGCACCTCTTTGAGTCTTTACTGACCTACATCATAGGATCAGCTTATGGTAATCCAGTGACTCCATAAGTAGGGCTGTGTCTTTGCCACCCAAGGAGTGTAGCACGCTACCCAAGAGATTGCACTGGGCCCAGTCACTGGACTACATAGTGGTGGCTGGTGATCAACTTCCTTCTCATAACTGCACCTCAGCTACTGTTAAGGTAACACTAGAGAAACTAAACAGCTTCTAATATGTCTAAAAAGCAACAAAATCTGGTGAAACACTTAAAGAAAACTCCACTCATGGCTCCAGAAAAGTCCCAAAATAAAGAACCAAAGAACATCCCAGATAAAGAAACTTTTCTGAAACTTTTGGAGGTTGAGTACAAAAGAATTATATAAAGAGCCCTCCTAGACATTGTACAAAATGCAGCAGAGGAAAATGAAAAATTAAGCAAGCTGTTCAAACTGATGGAACATCAACATTCTGAAATCCAGCAGATCAATAAAAGAAAAATTACAGAACTAGACAATTCAAAGCCAAAAGAGCAGAACTCAAGAACTGAAAACCAGACTTATTGACATTGAAGATAGAGCTACTGCCTCCAGTATTTATGGGGAGAAATTAGAGAAAAGAAACAAGAAAAATAAAGAAGTATTAAGAAACACATGGGATTCTATCAAAAGGAACAGTCCATGATTAATTAGAGGTCCTAAACAGAAAAGGATACTTGAAAACACGGAGTACTGTTGTTGACTTGCTGACAGAAAACTTCCTTAAAATTGTGAAAGAAGAGAACATAGATAGGCAAGATGTATATTCAATGCTACATAAAGTAGACCCCAAAAGAAAGACACCAACGCATATTATAATAAAGCTTAACAAAATGAAACATAAGCAGAAACTCTTAGAGGCAATGAGATTCAAAGAAAAGCTAACATTCAGAGAGAAGCCCTTAAGGCTTTTGTCTGATTTCTTGGTAGAAATGATGCTGGCAGGGAGGCCATTGAATATCACATTGAAAGCCTTGAAGGAGAAAAACATTCACCCAAGAATTATATATCCTGCAAAACTGTCTTTCAAATATGAAGATCCAATTAAGACATTCGCTGATAAAAAGAAACTTAGAGACTGCGTAAAAACCAAATGAAAGCTACAAGAAATATTGAAAGAAGCTTTTGGCTTAGAAAAACAAAAGCATTAACTCTGTATTTCAGGAGACAAGACAGGACACAACATCCAGAAACCTACTGTTAGGGAAGGCAAAAAACTCAAAGCTATAATATTAAAAGAAGGAATCCAGTGATCATATAATGAGAACTATGATACCACCACATTAAAAGAGGGCTATACTATAGTACTTATAGTTCTTCTAGATGGAGAGGAAGTTAATAAGATATGTAGAAGTTCAAATTGGGCTTAAAATTAGATTATTAAAGGGGATCATAGTTGCAACCACAAAGCACAATAAAGATGTAGCATATCAAAATAAGAAATACAACACAGTAGTCTCAACAGACAAAACCAATACTGAAAAGGGTGAAAAGTCAACCCATAAAGAATAACCCAGAGAGAACAAACACTAAGAGCAAGAGAGAAAACACAAACACAGAAATAAATACATCAAAATGACAGCACTAAACACATACCTATCAATAATTACACTGAAAGGAAACAGACTGAACATTCCAGTAAAAAGACAAGTGACATCTTATATCAAACGACATTACCCAGCTTGGGAGTCAAGATGGCGGACTAAGCACATGTTTCCTTATATCGCTCTGGAAACCAACACTTGAATTGGTAATCAAACACAGCTTTCAGATCACCTAATCAGGCTCGGGACACGGCACAGGCCTGTTAATTGGAACTTCATACCACTCAGCAAAAAACCTCCTCTCTTTTGCTGACTCCCGCTACTGGCTAGCCCTGGCTCTCATGGACTGAAGGTAAACGCAACATTTTGACTTTTTTTTCTCTGTCTTGGCAGGCGGGCGGAGCTGGGTCTTGCCTAGTGGCTAGACTCAGACATGCTGCTGGGGGGATAGGCAGGCGAAATTCCCATATTTTGAGAGCCAGGCTTGCCAAGCCAGCTAAGTGCTGTCAATTAGGACTCTGTTAGTCTAGCCCCTTTGAGCCTGGCGTTTTATATCTGCCTCAGCGGGGTTTGTATGGAATTTCGGAGTTACTGTGCGGGACGCCAAGTTGATACTGAGATTTTAGCAGGACCTAATTCTTAGCCTGGGAGCCAGCTCCTGAAAACAGGACAGTGATTCTCCGACAGAAAAGCAGTAATATACTGAAGGCCACCTGCATTGGGGGCCGTGCAAAAGAAACAGAGGAATCACTACCTCTCGGCGCCTTTAGCCCCTCTATCTGCTGCCTGCGTGGAGGATGCCATCTTGGATATGGTGGCCACAGCTAGACCTAATTCTTAGCTTGGGAGCCAGAGCCTGCCCACAAGAGAGCGCTTTTCTATCACAAAACCAGTACTCGACACAGTGTCACCTAAGGATAGGCCCTGTCAGCAGAGGCCAACAGGGAAGTAGCATTGCTGTATTCTGAACTAGTTTGTTATCATCTGGGGTTGGATATAGTGGCGCTTACTATGTCAGTTGAGTAGAGGGACCTCTACACCTGAAAACCTAACTGACTTGTGAACTGGTCAGATACCTTTTGCTTTACATTTGAAGACAGCCTAGAGAAACATTTGCAATCCATCCTCACAGTACCTCTTCCAGCCTCTATATACTCACATGGGACCCCAAAAGCAACAGAAACTTGTGGCATACAAGAAATAACCCATGGCTTCAGAAGGCTCCCAAACAAAGCAAGCAAGGAGTTTTCCAGATGAAGAAACTTATGAAAGCATCAGGAATTGAATACAAAATGACTATATACAGAGCCCTTCTAGACCTTATACAAAATGCAGCAGAACAAAATGAAAAATTAAGCAAGCTGTTCGATCTGATGGAACACCAGTACTCTGAAATCGAACAGATCAAGAACAAAATCAAAGACATAGAAACATCCATGCAAAGCCAAGAAAACAGAATGGAACAAATGGAAAAAAGAATTTCTGACTTGGAAGACAGAGCTACTGATGCCAGTGTCTATGAGCAGAAATCAGGAAAAAGAAACAAGAAAAATGAAGAAACATTAAGAAGTATGTGGGACTCTAGTAAAAGGAACAACCTTTGATTACTTGGAGTCCCTGAACAGAGTGAGACATCTGAGAACACAGAGTATTGTTGCTGAGCTGCTGAAACAAAACCTCCCAGAAATCATGACGAAAGAGAATATAGACATCTCAGATGCATACTGTAAGCCACCCAATATAGATCTTAAAAGAAAGACTCCAAGACATATTATAATCAAGCTTAACAAAATGAAACATGAGCAGCAACTCTTAAAGGCAGCAAGACTCAAAGCAAAGCTAACATTCAGAGGGAAACCCTGTAGGCTCTCGTCAGATTTCTCAGCAAAAACCATGCTGGCACGGAGACAGTGGCATGACACATTCAAATCCTTGAAGGAGAAGAACTTCCAACCAAGAATGATATATCCTGCAATACTATGTTTCAAATACGAAAATGGAATTAAGACATTTCCAGATAAACAGAAACTCAGAGACTTTGTAAAAACCAAACCCAAATTACAAGAATTACTGGAAGAAGTTCTTGGCTTTGGCTTACAAGGACAAAACCACTAACTTTATATTTTAGAATGACACACTACTCAATACTCATTTAGGGAACGCTCCAAGGTGAATCACAGCTTTGATACGGAAAGAAGCAATTCAGTGATCATCATGAAAACTATGGTGTCATCATAATCAAAAGAGGGATGTACTACAGTTGTTATAGTCCTTCCAGATGGAGAGGAAGATGACAAGACTGGTAGTAATTAAAATTGGGTTTATATATATAGTTTATTAAGGGGGATCATGGGGCAGCTGTAAAGCACAACAAAGATGTATCATACCATTTCAAGAAATGTAACACACGAATCTCAACAACTACAAAACCAGCTCTGAAAAAGGTGAAAAATCAACTCACAAAAAAGAATGTCCTGGAAGAGGCTAATAAGAACAACATAGAAAACAACAACATAAAAATAAACATATCACAATGGCAGTAGTGAACCTATCAATAACTACATTGAATGTGAATGGACTGAATGCTCCAGTAAAGAGACACCGAGTGTCATCTTGGATCAAAAGACATGACCCATCCATATGTTGCCTACAAGAAACTCACTTGAGACCTAAAGATAGGAACAAACTGAAAATTAAAAGATGGATGAATATATATCAAGCTAACAATGAATAAAGAAGAGCAGGGGTTGCAATTCTAATCTCAGACAAAATCAATTTCAATGTCAAATCCACCATTGTGGACGAAGATGGACACTATTTATTGCTGAGAGATTCAGTACACAAGCAAGAATTGACTATATTAAATATTTATGCACCTAATATCAGAACACCTAAATATGTCGAAGAAACACTAAGAGAGTTAGATAACTTCACAATGATAGTGGGAGATTTTAACACTCCACTCTCATTACTAGACAGATCATCTAGAAAAAAGCTCAGTAAAGATACAAAAGACCTCCTTGACACAATTAACCAACTAAACCTTATTGATATACACAGAACTTTCCACCCATCAGCAGACAACTACAGTGCACATGGAGCATTCTCCAGAATTGACCATGTGATAGGCCATAATGTAATGCTCAACAAAATCCATAACATTGAATTATTGCAAAGCATCTTCTCAGATCATAAAGCCATAAAAGTTGAAATCAATAGCAGAAAAAACATATATAGAAAGTGGATCTCTCGGAAACTGAACAACATCTTGCTCAAAAAAACATGGGTTATAGAGGAAATCAAGGATGAAATAAAGAAAATCATGGATTCCAATGAGAATGAAAACACTTCCTACCAGAACTTATGAGATACAGCCAAAGCAGTGCTCAGAGGTCTGTTTATCTCCATACATGCACACATCTGGAAGGAAGAAAGAAACCAAATCAAGGAACTAACTCTACAGCTTGAACAAGCAGAAAGAAAACAACAGAGGAACCTCTTGGGCACCAGAAGAAACAAGATCATAAAGATTAGAGCAGAGCTAAATGAATTAGAGAATAGAAAAACAGTTGAAAAAATTGAAAAGACCAAAAGCTGGTTTTTTTAAAAGATCAACAAAATTGACAAACCACTGGGTAAACTTACTAAAGAAAAGCAGAAAAGGAAACAAATAACCTAAGTTAGAAATTAGAGGGGTGTTGTCACCACAGATGCAACAGAAATCAAAAATATCATAACAGAGTACTGTGAAGACTGTACTGTAACAAATTTGAAACTTAGGGGAAATGGACAAATTCCTTGACTCATACCACCTATCCAAATTATCACAACATGAAGCAGAACAATTTAATAAACCCATCAGAAAGGAAGAGATTGAAAATGTCATCAAAACCCTGCCAACCAAAAAAAGTCCGGGTCCCGATGGCTTCACTGCAGAATTCTACCAAGCATTTAGAGAAGAGTTATCTCCAATACTACTGAGACTATTTCACAGTATAGAAAGGGATGGAGTACTCCCAAATTCATTCTATGAAGCCAGCATAACCCTGATACCTAAGCTAGGGAAAGACCCAACAAAGAAAGAGAACTACAGACCGATATCACTCATCAATCTAGATGCAAAACTCTTCAACAAAATTCTTGCCAATAAAATACAACAACATACCAAGAAAATAATCCATCATGACCAAGTGGGATTCATACCAGGAATGCAAGGCTGGTTCAACATCAGACAAACAATTAATGTGATTAACCACATAAATAACACAAAAGACAAGGATCACCTGATTTTGTCCATTGATGCAGAAAAGGCATTTGATAAAGTCCAACACTCATTCATGCTAAAAACTCTTAGCAAAATGGGCGTAGACGGCAAATTCCTCAACACAATAAGGGCCATTTATACAAAGCCAGTTGCCCACATCATCCTGAATGGAGAGAGACTGAAAGACTTTCCCTTGAGATCAGGAACTAGACAAGGATGCCGACTCTCACCTCTCCTATTCAACATTGTGCTAGAAGTTCTAGCCAGAGCAATTAGACAAGACCAAGAAATAAAGGGCATTGGCATTGGCAAAGAAGAAGTTAAAATCTCCCTGCTTGCAGATGATATGATTATATATGCAGAGAACCCCAAGGAATCTGTAAGTAAACTACTCAAACTGATAGAAGAGTTCAGCAAAGTCTCAGGATACAAGATAAACATAAGTAAATCAGTAGGATTCCTTTATACCAACAACGAAACTGTTAAGTAAGAAATTATCAAATCAATACCATTTATGATAGCTCCTATGAAGATAAAGTACCTAGGAATTAATCTAACCAGAGAAATAACAGACCTTTACAAGGAGAACTACAAGCCCTTACTACAAGAAACTAAGAGATACTTAGATAACTGGAAAAACCTACCCTGCTCATGGATAGAAAGACTTAACATTGTGAAAATGTCTATTTTACCCAAAGCAATTTATTTACATAATGCAATCCCAATACAAGTTCCAGCATCATTTTTTAATGAGATGGAGAAACAAATCACCAATTTTGTTTGGAAAGGGAAGAAGCCTCGGATAAGTAAAGTACTACTAAAGAAGAAGAACACACTGGGAGGCCTCTCATTACCCGAACTTAGAACATACTACACTGCCACAGTGGTCAAAACAGCCTGGTACTGGTACAAGAACAGACAGATCAATCAATGGAACAGAATTGAGGCCCCAGAGACGACACTATCTGCCTATGGACAGTTGATATTCGACAAAGGCCCTAAGACATTAAACTGGGGTAAAAACAGTATCTTCGACAAATGATGCTGGCAAAATTGGTTATCCACGTGCAATAAACTGAATCAAGATCCATATCTTACACCTTATGCAAAAACCAACTCCAACTGGATAAAAGACCTGAATATCAAACCTAAAACGATAAAGCTCATCCAAGAAAAGGTAGGAACAACAATGGAAGTTTTAATACACAATGAGGACAGACTCCAAAATCTGTCAAAGAAACCACAATCAACAGAAGAGAAAATAGAGAAATGGGAACTATTAAGAATCTAACAGTTTGCACATCCAAAGACTTTATTAATAGAATTAAAAGAATACCCACAGAATGGGAAAAAATATTTGGCAACTCTATGTCTGACCGACGCCTGATCTCCATAATCTATAAGATACTACAAAGTATCAATAAGAAGAGAGAAAGTGGAAACCTCCTGCACTGTTGGTGGGGTTGCAAAATGGTCCAGCCTCTTTGGAATGCAATCTTGCACTTCCTTAAAAAAATGGATATCGACATACCATTTGACCCAGTAATTCCACTACTTGGAATATATCATACAGATTCAAGGCCTTTCATACCAGTGGACACATGCACCAGAATGTTTATCGCAGCACAGTCCACGATAGCAGAAAGATGGAATCAACCCAGATGCCCAACAACGGAAGAATGGATAGGTAAACCATGGTACATACGCTCAATGGAACACTATGCAATGATAAAGAATAACGATGATTCCAGGAAACATCTCCTAACCTGGTTTCAACTGGAAGACATTATGTTGAGTGAAAGTAGTCAGCGACAAAAGTACAAATATTGTGTGAGACCTCTATGATAAGATCTCAAAAACAGACTTGTGTATAGAAGAAAAGACTCTTTGACAGCTGCAAGGGAGGGGAGAGAGGGTGAGGGAGGTAGGGCTTAGTTTAGATAGTTGCTAGAAATCTGGGAGAAAGCGGTGATAGCACACATTAGAAACAAGAACAACATTAAGTGGACTTCAGCATAACTTGATTACTCCTTCGATCTTAACCCAATATTGCAAGGATACAGTATCTGGGGCAGGGGGCAGGGGGCCATGCTCTTAGGCGAAATCAAGGCCAATCGGCACAGCTAGCATTTTGCTAAGAGAGCTCTCTGCACCCCACATTGGTGAGTGGCGTCTGGGGTCTTAAAACCTGCCGAGCTGCCATCCGAGGACACAGCAAATGGTCTCAGCTCAGTAGGAACAGATGCTCACCAAGGACCAAAATGACGTCCGGTAAAGACAACCTAGAAGACAGAGAGACCCACAAGAGTGCGTGCCTACATTGACTTGGGACTGGAAGAACCGGGTGGTACCTGGCCACTAACAGTGAGAGCCACGATGGAGCTCACAAAGGGGAGTCTCACTGGCAACACACTAAAAGGCCTCAATTGATGGTCCAACAGTTTGGGGTTCCCCTGAGAGCATGGCCCCTGGCCCTGATGCTGCCCTTACCCATAAATTATAACAAAGGTCCACTCTTTGGACAGGAATGGATTCGACTTGGCAATGCAGAGTGATCATATATTGGATGCACTTTATGTTTCTATATATCTATAGGATATCATCCTGCTGACCTCTGGCTGGAGGAAGGAGAGTGGGTGGAGAGGAGGGGAACGGAGTCTGTTGGGAGATGAGACATGTATGGAGCAGAGAGGAATAGTGTGCTGTCACCAGACAGGGAGAGCAGTGGAAGCTGCATATAGGTGGGTATGTAAATTTATAAGGGAATGTACATTTTCACTCAGTCATGTTAAATAAAAAAAAAAAAAGACATGACCCATCTATATGTTGCTTACAAGAAACTCCCCTTATACTTAAAGATATGAACAAACTGAAAATCAAAGGGTGGAAGAATATATACCAAACTAACTGTATACAAAGAAGAGTAGATTTGGCAATACTAATCTCAGATTAAATAAATTTTAATGTAAAATCCACCATTGTAGACAAGGATGGTCACTACTGCTCAAAGGTTCAATACACAAGCAAGACTTAACAATATTAAATATTTGTGCACCCAATACTAGGCCATCTAAAGACATCAAAGAAACACTGACTACGTTAAAAAATCAGATAAATCATCCCAAAATAATAGTGGAAGCCTTCAACACTCCACTTTCAGTATTGAACAGCTCTTCTAGAAAAAAAGCTCAGTAAAGACACAGAAGATCGTATTGCCACACGTAACCAGTTAGACCTCATCAACATGTACAGAACTTTTATTCAACAGATGACTACACCTTCTTCTCAAATACACATGGAACATTTTTATATGTTAAGACATAAAGCAAATCTCAACAAAATCCATACCACTGAATTATTCCAAAGCATATTCTCAGACCATAAAGTCATAAGAGCAGAAATCAATAGCAGAAAAAACATAGATAAAAATTGAAACTTATGAAAAATGAACAGCATCTTGCTCAAAAAGCCATGGGTTATAGAAGAAATCAAGGATGAGATAAAGAAATTTATAGATTCAAATGAGAATGAAAACACTTCCTTCCGAAACCTATGGGACACAGCCAACCAGTGCTCACAGGTCAATTTATCTCTATAAAATGCACATGTTCAAAAGGAAGGACCCAAACCAAAGAATTAACTCTACAATTTGAGCAAGTAGAAAGAAATAGAGAACTCCTCAGGCACCTGAAGAAAACAGATCACGAAGGTTAGAGTAGAACTAAATGAATTAGTGAAAAGAAGAACAATAGAAGAACTAAATGAATTAGTGAATAGAAGAACTAACTGTATTAGTGAATAGAGGAACAAATCTGTGTTTTTAAAAAGATCAATAAAATTGCCAAACCATTAGCTAAACATACTAAAGAAAAGCAGGAAAGGAAACAAATAATCCAAATAAGAAATGAGATTGGAGATGTTACAACAGATCCAACAGAAATCAAAAGTATGAAAGTACTATAAAAGACTGTACTCTAAAAGATTTGATAACGTAGAGGAAATGGACAAATTCCCAGTTTAAGCAGTAGTGGAGTTAACTCCTGCCTAAAAGTTTGGTAGAATTTGCTGGTGAAGCCACCTGGGCCAGGACTATTTTGGGTTGGTATTTTTTGATGAGTTTTTCAATCTCTTCCTTTGTGATGGGTTTATTAATTTGTTCTGCATCTCCTGATAATTTGACTAGTGGATATCAACCTAGGAACTAAACAGGTTTTGAAATCTTTTAGAGTACAGTTTTTTGTAGCATTCTGTTATGATACTTTTTGATATCAGTTGTATCTGTTGTAATACCTCCCGTCTCATTTCTTATTTGGGTTATTGGTTTCCTCTCCTGCACTTGTTTTGCAAATTTAGCAAATGCTTTATCCGTTTTGTTGATTTTTTCAAAGAACCAGTTTTGGTTTGGTTTTTTGAGTTGTTCTTCTATTCTCCAATTCATTTAGTTCTGTTCTAGTCCTTATTATCTGTTTCCTTTTTGTTCCTGAGGGAGTTCATCTGTTGCTGTCTGTATTTGTTCAAGCTGTAATTCTTTCTTTTGGATCCTTCCTTCCTTCCAGATGTGTACATTTATAGAGATAAACAGACCTCTGAACACTGCTTTGGCTATATACTTTGAGTTCTGGTAAGATGTGTTTTCATTCCCATTTGATTTCATAAATTTCTGTATTTCATCTTTGATTTCTTCTGTTACCCATGGGTTTTCGAGAAAGGTGTTTAATCTCCATGAGTTCAAATTTCTACCTATGTTTTTTCTGCTATTGATTTCAACTTTTATGGTTTTATGTTCCAAGTAGATATTTTGCAGTAATTCTATGGTTTGGATTTTGTTGAGACTTGCTTTATGTCCTAACACATGGGCTGTTCTGCGAAATGTTCCACATGCATTAAAGAAGCAGGTGTACTTACCTGTTGATGGGTAAAAATTTTGTATATAACGATGATGTCTAGTTGGTTAATTGTCACAATAACATCTTCTGCATCTTTACTGAGCTTTTTTCTGGATGATCTGTCCAATACTGAAAGTGGAGTGTTGAAGTCTCCAGCTATTATTGTGGAGTGATCTATCTCAGTTTTCAATGTTGCCAGTGTTCGTTCAATGTACTTAGATGCTCTGGGATTGGGTGCACAAATATTTAATACTGTTAAGTCCTGCTGATGTATTAAACCTTTCAGCAATAAATAGTGACCATCCTTGTCCGCGATGGTGGATTATACATTAAAGTCTATTTTGTCTGAGACTAGTATTACTACTGCTGCCCTCCTTCTTATGTTGTTGGCTTGAAATATAATTTTCTGTCCTTTAATTTTCAGTGTGTTGATATCATTGAATCTAAGATGTGTTTTGTCTAAGCAACATACAGATGAATTGTGTCTTTTGATCAAGGAAGTCACTTGCCATCTCTTTATTGGAGCATTCAGTCCATTTCAACTTAGTGTAATTATTGACAGATATGTGTTTAGTGCTGTCATTTCGGGGCATGTATTTTTGTGCTGTTAATGTTTTCTGTGTGGCTCTTAATATTCTGTTCTGGTTCATTCTCCTTTATGGGTTGACTGTTCATCTTTTTCAGTGTTGATTTTGTGTTTGTTCAGACTTCTGTACTGCATTTCTTGTTTTGATATGTTGTATTGTTATTTTGCTCTGTGGCCACCCCTGTAATCCCCCTTCTCTTCTATGTTTAAACCAGATGTTAATTTCTTCGTTTTTTAAAAAAATCCATCTCCATCTCAAAGGGTTATAACCACTGTAATATATCTCTCTTTTTAGTGTGCTCATGTCACAGTTTTTGTGTTATGATCACTGGTTCCCATCTTTTAATATTGTCACTTTGACTTAGGTTTATGACTTCCCTAACTGAGTAGGGTTCTGGATATTGTGTCCTGCGTTGCCTCCTTAAGTATATACTTAAAGGTTTTGTTTTTCTAAGCAAAGAGCTTCTTTCAATATTTCTTGTAGTTTGGGTTTGGTTTTTTACAAAGTCTCTAAACTTCTGTTCATCTGTGAATGTCTTAAGTTCATGTTTATATTTGATAGACAATTTGTCAGGATATATAATTGTTGGTTGGAAGGTTTTCTCCTTCAAGGCTTTGAATGTGTCATACCACTGCCATCATACCAATATCGTTTCTGCCAGGAAGTCAGACGAAAGCCTACAGGACTTCCATCTGAATGTTAGCATTGCTTTAAGCCTTGCTGCCTTAATAACCTCTGTTTATGTTTCACTTTATTAAGCTTGGTTATAATATGTCTTAGCATCTTTTGGGGTCTAACTTTATAGCATTTGATATGCATCTTGGAAGCCTATGTTCTCTGCTTTCATAATTTCAGGGACGTTTTCTGTCAGCAACTCTACAACAATACTATTTGTATTTTCAGCTATCCATCATAGATCATTCCTTTTAACACATGTTTCTTAATGCTTCTTCATTTTAATTATTTATTTACTCTAATTTCTCCTTATAAGTGTTGGTGTCAGTTGCTCTATCCTCAGAATCACTTTGGCTTCCAACTTCTCAATTCTGATGCTTTGGATTTGCATTGAATTGTCTAATTGTGTAATTTTATTATTGATCCGCTGGATTTCAGATTGTTGATGCTCCATCAGTTCTAATAGCTTGCTTAAGTTTTCATTTTGTTCTGCTGCATTTCATTTAATCTCTAGGAGAACGGTACATTTAATTCTTGTGTGTTTAACCTCCAATAGTTTCAGAAGGCCTTCTTCATCTGGGAAGTTTGTGATTATTTTGGGAGCTTTCCAGAACCATGGTAGACTGCTTCTTTAAATGGTTAGCTATGAATTGTTGCCTTTGTGCCATCTAGAAGCTCTTTGGTTTGTGTGGTGCTTCCTCAGCAAGAGCTGAGGTATAGTTCTAAGCAGGGAGTTGATTGCCAGCCGTCTCTGCGTACTTTAGTGGCTGGACCCAGGTGGACTCTCTGGAGTGGCAGGATCCACCTCCTGGCTGGCACATATGGTGTCCTACTTATGGAGTCACTGGGGAGTCATCAGCTGACACTATGATGTGGATTAGTGAGGAGTAGAGGAGATGCTGCCTGGCCATTCAGCCATCAGTTTTCCAGTGGTTCCTATTTTTAAAAAGTACTTTACTGCTAAGTCAAGAGCTGTCCAACAACTGCCAAACTCAGTCAGGCCCTCAGGGGTGTCAGGCCCAGCCTTTCGGCTGACAAGAGCACCTCATAGGCATCCCCAGATGCTATGACATGGTTCAAAATAGGGAAGGGTTCTGGCCTCGCTGCTTTCCTCTTCCAGGCCCCATCCATAAGGCCCCATCATCGTAAACACAATGTTTCTGCTGGAGAAGCACCTTCCAGACAGGCACTGCTTCTCAGTTTAAGAATGAGCCCCAGGCAGAGCCAAGATGGCGGACTTAACACATGTCTCCCTAAATCCCTCTGGAAACCAAGGCCTAAAATGATGATTAAATAGGGCCTCTGGACACCTAGTAAACCCTACGACACGGCCTAGGTCTGTATATTTGAACTACAAACCACTGAGCAGGAAAATTCTTCTCTCTCACTACCGCATGCCCTTGCTGAGTGACGGCTCTTGTGGACTGAAGATAACGTGCCATTTTAATTTTTTTTGTCTATCTTGGCTGGTGGGTGGAGCTAGGGCTTGACTGGCAGCAGGGCTCAGATGCACTACTGATGAGATCGACGAGAAGAGTCACCACATTTTGAGAGCCCGATCTTGGAATCTGTGCACATTGGCACTTTTGGCATCTCTCCCCAGTCTCTGACATTGAATAGCCTATTCCAAGGCAGGTGGGAGAGCTTGTGTGGGATGCCATATTGATTATCTAGGAGGCAGATCTGCTCATATAGAGGCCTCGGCTGGACCTAATTCCCAGGCTGGGAAGCAGTGCCTGCCCAGAGAGCTCTTTTCTGACAGAAAACAGTCTTATGCACAGTGTGGCCACCAGATGATGGCAGGACAGTAGCCTTTCTGTATTTTGAACTGGTTTACAGCATCTGGGGTTGGATATAGATGTGCTTACTTTGCCAGCTCTCACATTATAGGATCAACTGACAGCTTCCCAATGACTCTATTTAAGTCGAGCCATGTCTTTGCCCATCGGATGGGGAAGCCTGCTGCCCCAGAGATACCACTGAGCTCAGTCACTAGAGTACAGAGAGGTGAATGGTGATCAACTTCCTTTTCAGACTGACATTTAGATCCCATTAAGGTGACACTGGAGAAGCAAAACAACCTCCAGATGCCCAAAAAAGCAACAAACTTTGGATAAAAACATTAAGAATAATTCACCTATGGCTGCAGAAGGCCGCCCCCCAAAAGAACTAAAGAACTTCTCAGACAAAGAAGCCTTTCTGAAACTATCAGAGGGTGAGTACAAAAGGATTATATAGAGAGCCATCCTAGATCTTATACAAAATGCAGCACAGCAAAATGAAAAATTAAGCAAGCTGTTCCATCTGATGGAATATCAGTACTCTGAAGTCCAACAGATCAATAAAAAAATCAAAGAAATAGAAAATTCAATTCAAAGCCAAGAAAACAGAATGGAACAAATGGAAAATAGACTTTCTGACTTGGAAAACGGAACTACTGACTCCATCATCTATGAGAAGAAATTAGAAAAAATAAATAAATAATTGAAGAAGCGTTATGAGGCATGTGGAACTCCATTAAGAGGAACAATTTACGATTAGTTGGAGTTCCTGAACAAGGCGGGACACCTGACAACACAGAGAGTATGTTGCTGAGCTGCTGACAGAAAACTTCCCAGAAATTATGAAAGAAGAGAATATAGACATCCAAGATGCATACCAAATGCCACTCAATATCAACCTCAAAAGAAAGAATGAGCCCCAGCTAAAACTTCCAGTCGGGTAACTCTGCCTTCCAGGTAACCACGATGATATCTTCCCCAAGCTGGCCTACCTGCTGTGAAACAGTAGAATCTATGGTGCAGCTCAAAAAAGAAAGGGTGGAGGGGCAGTGGTACCCTCAGTCAGCAGCCAGACGCTCAGTATTTGGCTATCCTGCACTCTATCTGCTGTGCTGTATGCTGTTCACTTAAGCACTCCAGTTCAGCATATTAGCCGTCTCATACCCAGTCCCCACCTCCCAGGTAACAAGTAAGGTGTCAGTACCTGAAGTCTTCCTAAATAGTGAGTTAGCAGAAGCAGGAGCTGCCTCATCTTTGATAGAGATAGTTACCCTGTTACTGGCACATAGTCTAACTCCCTGGATGTCCACACTGCTCCATTCAGTTATCACTCCAGGCCTTAGTTCTCAGAGGAAATTCAGGAGATGTATGTCTAGTCTGCCATCTTGGCCACACCCCCCAATTTTATTGTTTGAAACATCAGTTGTATTTCAGCTGACTAGCTCAGAAACAGTGGTAAAAATACTAGCAAGGAAAATATATTATTTAAGAGTAAACATTGAGTAAATTATTTTAATATCTGATTCTCAGCTTTATTTTAAATCATTAAAGGTTTAAAATATACATATATAGGAGGAAATTTATTCCTAAATGTCTTCTTTTAAGCTCATTGCTATTGAATGTCAATTCTAATTATCATGAATTCCCTTGATATTCATTTTAATGGAGCTAGTTATCAGAAAATTGTTTATTTGTTGCAATACTGCTGATAATAAAGAATTAATTTGACATATATGAGTGTGTCGTGTAGTTAGTTTGTCTTCATGAAACTATAATTTACCAACTGCAAAGCATTACTTACTGATAACATAAAGTCAAACATGACTTATGTTAACAAATAAGTATCTACTACCATTAACAACTTTGATACTCAGATGACAAAATGTTGCTTGCTGGAAGTGAAGAGGACTTGAAGTACTTATGGACTGCACCTCAACATAAAAAAAACAAAAATCCTCAAAATTGGACCAATAATCAACATCATGATAAACAGAGATATGATTGAGGTTGTGAAGGATTACGTTTTACTTGGATCCACAATCAACAACCATAGAAGCAGCAGTCAAGAAATCAAATACCACATTAAATCAGGCAAATTAACTGCAAAAAGACCTCTTTAAAGTATTAATAAGTAAAAAATGTTACTTTGCGGACTAAACCTCCTCCAGTGGGTGTGAGAGCTGGACAATGAATTAGGGAGATGGAAGAATTGATGCCTTTGAGTTATGTTATTGGTGAAGAATGTTGAACATACCATGGATTGCCAGTATAATAATAAAAACACAATTGTCTTGGAAGCGGTATAACCAGAATGCTCCTTAGAAGCAAGGATGAAAAGATTTGCATCTTATGTACTTTAGATGTATTGCCAGGTTGGGCCAGTCCCTTAAGTAGAATGTCCTGCTTGATAAAGTAGATAGTAAGTAAAAAAGAGGAAGCTCTTCAACAAAATGAATTGACATATGGCTGCAACCATGGGCTTAAGTATAATGATGGTTGTAAGCATGATACAGGAGCAGCCAGGGTTATCCATATGGGCCAGTTTGATGGCACCTAACAACAACCGTCCATTCAAGAGGTACCAGCTAACCAAATTAAGAGTGCTGTTAATTAGATGACCCCTCTGTTAAATGACGATTGGTATATTGTCTCCAGAAAGACAAGAAATGATCAATTTCATTGTACTAATGTAGGCTTTATCTTCATACAACCATTTTTAACTAGATTACAACTACATTTAGTTTCATACCAAAAAACCCCAAAAAACTAAACTCAGTGCCATGAGTTGATTCCAAGTCATCATGATCCCATAGGTCAGAGTAGAACTGCTCCATCAAGCTTTCAAGGAGTGCTTGGTGGATTCAAACTACCAACCTTTTTGTTAGCAGATGTAACACTTAACCACTACACCACCATGGTTTCCCTTAGTTTCATAGTATGTTAGAAATTAATTGATGTGCAATAATTCATTTTCAAAATACATTGTGACTGTATTTAAGTTAGCTAAACATTTTTAAATATTTTAGCCAACTTTTTAGTTAATTTATTAATTTCACATTTTTAGATGGTACACCAGCTTATAGTCATGAGAAAATTGAGCACGTTTAAAGCAGTAACTATATGTTGTGTTAAAAATCCACATATATTTTGAATATCTTCATTCAGTAACAAACAGTCTCCACAGTATTCACACTAATGAATGTTGTGAAGAATCAACACACAGCCCTTGTGGCACAGCAGTTAAGTGCTGAACTACTAACTAAAGTGTTGCCTTTAATTGTACAAACTTAAATTTTTTACTTTGAAATCTAAGTAAATAAACCAGGTCTTGTGTGTTCCTAAAATTACATGTTAACATTTCTTTCATAATTCAACTGATTTTCAACTTGAATCATTTTATAGTTATAAGTAGGGATATCTATCTTTTCTCTTTTGCTTAAACTCTTCTGATCAGAATTTTATATTGACACATTATTACTGATTTTGTTGTGTCTTTTAAAAATATGTATTCATAAATTGTTCTTTATTTGCAGATGCTTTTCTTGTGGATGAAATCCAAATAGCTCTTGAGCAAAATTAATAAAGCATGATGAAAGTCTCAAATATTCTTAATTTGTAAAGGCCTATGATTTTCATAGTCAATCGCTTTCCAAAGTTCTTAGAAATGTTCCCTGCTGAGCCTCAATTACATTATTTTTAAATGGGTGTGTTAATAAGCACTGCTCAGAATTGCTGTTAGAATTAAAGTGTAAGTGTCTGTATCTATGTAGATACAGAAAAATGATAGGCAGATAGCAGTTGTTACATGACATCGAGTCACATATGACTAATAGGGTCATATGTACATCTACTACATGTACAAGAGAACAAAACACTGTCCCTACCTGCACCATCTTAACAATCATTGCTGTGTTGGAGCCCATCTTGGCAGCCAGTGTGTCTGTCCATCTCGTTGAGGGTATTCGTTTCTACCATTGACCATCTACTTTACCAATAATGATGTCCTTCTCCAGGGATTGTTCCCTACTGCTAACATGTCAAAAGTATGTGAACTTAAGTCTCACTGTCCTCACTTCTAAGGATCGGTTTGGCTGGATTTCTTCCAATACAGATTTATTTTTATTACCAAGCATTATACCTGATATAAAGTAAGAACTCAATAGATGTTATCCATGAAAGAGTTTATTACTTTAATATTATAATGTAGAATTCTAATAAGAATCAGAGTAGTAATTACATACTTAAATGTGTTAAGATAAATCTTAGATTAAATAAATTTATCAGGTTTCATGATGGTCTTTCTTTCAGAGGCTTATATATATATATTTTTATATGGTCATTATAATTTTCCAGGAATTCCTAAAGTTGTCATCTTTGTTGTTGCTGTTAAGCATCATTACCTGGAATTACTTTCCAGTCATACTTTGAAAGATGTACCAGTTTATTATTCTAAAAATAATCTTGGAACATATAGACTCTTACATGACTACAAAGGGGTTGTGGATCAGAGTCTTTGTAAACTTTACTACAAAGGGTAAACAAGATTATAAATAAACTGACTAAATTCTAGGGCATTAATTGATTGACACTTATCAACAGATTCACTGGGCTAAAAAGTCACACATCCTATCCCTGTGCTTTTCCTTCTCTCTGTAGTTAGCTAATAAGTTAAGTCCTTGTCTATTTCTTTGTCAAACTCTACTATGGTGTCTCTGTTTACTGCATTCTGACATCATATGGTAAGCACTGAATTATTACTGTATATTTCTTGTTAAATACATGTGGCTGTTTCATTTTTCATTAATGAAACAAAACTTTTGTCACTTATCCAATAAAAATCAAGAAGGTCTATGATTCCAAAAAATGTTTGATTTTTAATGCTTTTAGATAATTTAATTACTTACACTGAAATTTGTATTAAATAGCTTGAACTTAAAATCCTGACCGGTTTTTATATATCAAAGTTGACATAGGAGCATGCTATAGAGTAAAAATATAGGACATACAATGTAAAATGGTCCTGATTTGCATCAATAACCAGAGTTCTAATTTTGTACATGTGAATAGTTCTCAGAAATAACTAGGCAGAAACTTATAATCTGTATTTTTAACAATTCAGGTGTATATTTAGAAGTTCAACTGAATGATAAAATGAATTTAGGGGAATAGGTCCTGAAGTCTCAAAAAGTATAAATGTTGGCATATATCAGGGTTCCAACCAAGCAGCCTGAGATTTAGACAGATATCCAGATACATAAAGAAATTAGAGTGATAGGCAAAAGTTTATGGCAGAACGCCGAGCCTGTGGAATGGTTGGATGAGTTGATATTGCAGTCACAATAATGCACAGGGTATACATTGATGCACCAAATATAGGAACAGGACACAATAAATAATTCTAGATAAAACCCACACATGTATCTAGATCTGTGAATATACTCATTAGACAGACTTGGTTATTCACGAAAATGAGTGCAAGTTACTATTACTGAACAAAGCTAGAGAAAAAAATGCCGACCTTATAGTGTTGGAATTGTGCCATTTAATTCTGTAATCTTTTCCAGTATAAGTAGCTCAATGTTTTATTCAAAAACCAATAATAAAATAAAAATCTGTGATACATTCCATAGCTGTAACTGTTCAAATACTCAACTCTTGGTTCATTAGTCATGAGGTTAGGAGAGTAATCCCTTACTGTATGTTTTTATTATAAGAACTAGGTATCCATTGGCTTCAAATGTGTTTACTTGAAAAAATCTGCATCTATATGGGGCGCTGAGACTTGGATTACATATACCACAGCTGTCTGTCAGTTTGTGGTGCTGCAGTGTCTCACGTGTTGCTGTAACACTGGAAGGTATACTACTGGTATTTCAAATATCACAAGGGTTACACATGATAAACAGATTTCTGTAGAACTTACAGACTAAGAAGGAAGGCCTGACAATCTAGGCCAAAAAAAAAAAGCAAATGAAAACCTTATAGATCTCAACAGAAGATTTTTTTTTTTTTTTTTTTACTCAAGCACTTTGTCCCAGCCTCTTAAATCCATAGGTTTCCATTAAAAATAAAACTAGGACACAATACAAAATGACATATGACTGAGAATTTCCATACATTTGAGGGAACCAATACCATGAAAATGTGAATTCAAGCTATTGAAAGATAATTTACACCTAAGGACAAAGGAAGAAAACATTAATAGAAGAAAACTTTAGAAAATGAATAATTAATGCCACCCAGAGTTTTGAGTTATCACATCTATTTGACATTAAACTACTGTGATTGCCAACAAGGAGAACTATATGGGGGATAAACTATCTAGAGATAATTAGTAGAGTCAAATTTAGGTAATTAAAACTCAAATTTGTAGATTGGGATTAAGAATTTTCATAGAATTCAGTACAAAGTGAAAAGACAATGTATGAAAGAAGACTTAATATTCTTGGAGATTAAAAGCATAAGCTTTGACATTCATGCCCTAGTAGTCCAATGAGAAAAGACAATGGTTAGAATAAAATAAAATAATAGAAAGTGGCTCCCAAATGGGAAAAGGGGCATAATCCCAAACAGAGTGTGGCCCAAGAATATTAAGAAATATAAACTGAAAACAAAAACTGGAAGCAGCCTCAACAAGCTCCAAAATGCTAAAAAAAGAAAAGAACAATATCTTAAAATTCCGTAGAGAAAAGTAAAAAAAAAAAGAAAGAAATAAGAATGAGTATCATACTGTCAGTAGAATTGACATTGGTAGTCATCGATAAGAGAATACTGCACAGCAACATTTGTAGGTAGATTACTTTTATCTAGAATGTTATATTCAACCAAGATAGCACTCAAGTAGGATAAGATAATTTTTAAACTTTCATTGTGTCAGAAAATTTATCCCCCACAGATCCTCTTATGAAAGATTCACCTGAGGATATACTGTAGCTAAAGTAGTAATGAATTAAAGAGAATGAGACATTACAGGAAATGTTGATGAACCAAGCAAATAAATGTCTTAGAGTTAGTTTTAAGTAATTGTTAATATATAATAGAAAATATACATATATTGTAAAAATACCTATGTATGGAAGTAAATTCCTAGAGTATCTCACTTGTGCATATGGTGTAGTTAGAAGGTATAAAGGAGAAAATAATAAAAATGTTCTTAATTGCCTACAAATATGTTTAAAATTATACAATAGTGTTTCTTGATTACAGAGTTTAAATATCTGTGCTGTCTGTGATACTCCTTATTCGTGTGAAGATTTTGTATTTGTATCTGTATATGTTGGCTTACTTGAGTTTTCATGAGCACCTGAGTTTTCTTTTAGGAAAATTCACATAGAAACTGTAGAACAAAAAGAAAGGAATCAGCAGACTGATCTCTTTCGTCTTTGAGCTATAGTTTCAGTTGAAAACAAAACTAACTCCACTAAAATAGAGTGTAACCTGGCACAGTGTACATTAAGTTATTATGGTAACTATTATTCAGGTTTTAATATAGAACAAATAATGACTTAGAAAAGGTATTGAGGAGGTGTGGATAAGATAGCAGAGTAGTCAGACACTTCCTGTGATCTCTCTATCCACAAAGATTAAAAAAATTTTCGATCAATTACATATGATATTCTAGTATGCCTGAACATCAAAAAGAAAGTTGAGAAATCAGACCAATCAGTAGGGAAGGGACAGTAGGCCCAGAGGGACCTAGGACTGGCCAAAAATGACCTGGTGGGGATTTCCACTCTATAGGAGGATGGGCAGTGACCAGTGTGGTGGGCCAAATGGTGGTGTTCAGAGAGCTTCTTCCTCAGTGGTAGAGACTGAGTGACACAAAGTCCACTAACACCTCAAGAATCAGTGGAAAGCAACATTCTGTCATCAAGAAGTGACTTGTATCTAACCTGCCATGTGTGGATCTAAACCTTCCTGTGTGCTAAACATTTCTCCCTTTTCCCCAGTTTTTCATCCATCCCTTCTCTGCATTTCTCAGAGCTGCATATTCTTAACACTATTGGAACAGCAAGTAGGATCTCTTATCTTGCCCTGAGCCATTCTCCCAGACTTGGAGAAGGAATAATTTTGCAAATGGTGGGTGGGTTGGGGGAGACTCTGCTGGCTCTCTTAAGCTAGAAATTCAGGGCAGAAACAAGTCCTTTGTCAAGGCACAGGTGTAAGGGATTCACAAATGTGAAAGCCTTTCAGGACTACACAAAGAATCTAGTACCCATTATCTTACAGCAAAAGGCATCTACATACTGTCATTAAAGAAAAGGGGAGGCAGGGCCAAGATGGCAGACTATACATCCACCTACTTGATTTCTTCTGAGAACTGAGACCTGGACTGATAATTGAACAGAGTAGTATGGACATCTGGGGAGCCTTAGGATCTGGCATAAGGTTGTCAGATTGGACTGCATGCCAGTACATGGGAAACTACCTCTCTCTGTCATGACACAGTGCACACTGAATCCTGCTGACTCACTGTCTGCGAGAACTGCAGGTACTGACGTCTTCTTTGTTATCCAGGAGGTGGGGACTCGGTGTGATTGCGCTAACACACTGGAGTACAGTGCTTAAGTAAACAGTGTACAACACAGCCCAGAGACTATATATGGGATAGCCACCATATTGAGAGCTTTGCTGCTGACTGAGGGCACCACTGCCCCTCTACCCTCTCATTTTTGAGCTGCACCATAGATTCTGCTGTTTCAGGGAAGGAAGGGCAGCTCAGGCAGGACACCATCTTTGTCAGCTGGAGTGTGGAGACATCCATCAGAGGCCTTAGCTGGTTGAGAAGCAGGACTTGGTTTACGACAGTGGAGCCTCCTGAGTTATGGATAGGGCCTGGCAGAGGATGGCAACAAGGCCATAGCCACTCCCCACTTTGAGTGTCTGGGGACAGCCTAGGAAGTGCTTTTGTTATCAGGTGGAAGTTGGGACCTGCCACACCTAAGGGGCTGACTGATTTCGGCAGCTGTTGGACAGATCCTCACTTCTGTTTTTAAAGTGAGAGAACCTGGAGAACTAACAGCTGAGTGGCCTGCAGTATCTCTTCCACCTATCACTGATCTACATCTTAGCATTGCCTGATAGCCCCCAGTGACCTCAAAAGTAGGATGCTGTCTTTACCAGCTAAGAGACAGCCTGCTGTCCTAGAGAGTGACCAGGGGCTACTCACTAGAGTACACAGAAGTGACGGTGACCAACACCCCTGTTAGAACTACACTTCACTTCCTGCTGAGGAAACACTGGACAAATCAAACAGTCTCTAGCTGGCACAGAGGCAACAGCCAATAACTAGCCATTTAAAGAAACAATCAACCATGGCTCCAGATAACTCCCAAAATAATCCAAAAAATTCCCAGATGAAGAAGCCTTTCTGAAACTATTGGAGGTCAAGTACAAAAGAATTAAATGTACAACTCTCCTAGAGATTAAATGAAATGCAGCAGAACAAAATGAAAAATTAAGGAAGCTATTAGAACTGATGGAACATCAATGATCTGAAATACAGCAGATCAATTAATAAAATTACAGAATTAGACAATTCAATGCAAATCCAAAACAGCAGAATTGAGGAGTTAGAGGAACGAGTTAGTGAGCATTAACATAGAGCAACTGACGCAAGCATTTATGAGGAGAAATAAGAGAAAGAAATAAGAAAACATGAAGAAGCATTAAGAAACATGTGGGACTCTATTAAGAAGAATATCTACAAAAAATTGAAGTTCCTGGGCAGGGATGGATAGCTGAAACTACAGAGAGTAATGCTGTAGAGCTGCTGAGAGAATAGTTTCCTGAAATTGTGAAAGAAGAGAACATAGATTTCCAAGATGTGTATCCAACATCACATAAAGTAGACCCCAAAAGAAAGACATAAAGATGTATTACAATCAAGCTTAATAAAATGAAACATAAACAGAGGTTATTAAAGGCAGCAGGGCTTAAAGAAAAGCTAACACTCAGAGCGAAGCCCAGGCTGTCATCTGACTTCTCGACAGAAATTACATTGTACAGGAGGCAGTAGAATGACATATTCAAAGCTTGAAGGCGAAAAGATTCCAACCAACAACTACATATCCTGCAAAACATTCTCTCAACTATGAAAATGAAATTATGACATTCACAAATAAACGGAAGCTTAGAGATTTTGTAAAAACCAAACCAAAACTACAAGAAATATTGTAAGCTCTTTCCTAAGCTCTTTGCTTAGAAAAACAAAATCATTAAGTGTATACTTAAGGAGACAATACAGGACACAGCATCCAGAATCTGACTCAATAAGGGAAGGCCCAAAGCTCAAACAAAGCTACAATATTAAAAGAAGTGAACCATTGGTCATATCACAAAAACTGTGACATCATGACACTAAAAAGAGGATATATTTCAGCGTTTCTAACCCTTTCAGATGGAGAGAAAATTTAAAAGATATGCAGAAGTTAAATCTTATTTAAATTTAGAATAGTAAGGGGGATCACATGGGTAGCTACAAAGCAAAATGACAGTGTGACATATCAAAACAAGAAACATAATACAGAAGTCTCAACAAACAAAAAACCAACACTGAAAAAGATGGAAAGTCAACCTGTGAAAAATGACCCAGAAGAGAACATTAAGAAAAATATAGAAAACAGCAACAGCACAAAAATAAATACATCAAAATGACAAAACTAATAATAATTACACTGAATGGAAACAAACTGAATTCTCCAACAAAGAAATAGTGAGTGACATCTGCAATAAAAAGGTACAGTCCATCTATGTGTCGCTTATAAGAAACACACTTTAGACTCAAATATATGAACACACTGAAGATTAAAGAATGGAAAAATATATATTAAGCCAAAAACATGAAGAGTAGGAATAGCAATACTAATCTCAGATAAAATAGAATTTAATGTAAAATCTACCATTGTGGACAAGGATGGTAACTATTTATTGTTGTAAGTTTCAATACATAAGCGGGACTTAACAATGTTAAATAATTATACACCCAATACTAGAGAATCTAAATACATTGAACAGACACTGACAACATTGAAAAATGAGATAGATCACTCCACAATAATAGCTGAAGTCAACACTCCACTTTCAGTAATGGACAAATCATCCAGAAAAAAAGCTCGTTAAAGTTTCTGAAAATCTTACTGTGACAATTAACTAGACTTCATCGACATATACAGAACCATCTGCCCATCAACAGGCAAGTACACCTTCTTCTCCAGTGCACATGGAATATTTTCAAGAATAGATCATGTGTTAGGGCATAAAGTCTCAACAAAATCCAAACCATAGAATTATTGCAGGTATCTACTCGGGCTATAAAACCACAAACGTTGAAACCAATAACAGAAAAAAACATAGGTACAAATATGAACTCATGGAAACTGAATACTACTTTGCTCAATAACCCATGGGTTATATAAGAAATCAAGGATAAAATAGAGAAATTTATGGGATCAAATGAGAATCAAAACACATCCTTCCAGAATCTATGGGATACAGCAAAACCCATGCCCACAGGTCAGTTTATTTCTATAAATGCACATATCCAGAATGAAGAAAGGACTCAAAGAATTAACCCTTCGACTTCAACAAGTAAAAAGAGAGCAACAGAGGAACCCCTCAGGTACCAGAAGAAAACAGATAATGTAGATTGGAACAGAACTGAATAAAACAGAGAATGGAAGAACAGTTAAAGAACTAACAAAACTAAAAGCTAGTTCTTTGAAAAGATTAAAACAATTGATGAACCACTGACTAAAACTGCAAAAGAAAAACAGAAGAGGACACTAACAAAATAGAAATAAGATGGGAGATGTCACAACAGACCTAGCTGAAATCAAAGGATCATAACAGAACACTCCAAAAGACTGTACTCTATCAGATTTGAAAACCTAGAGGAAATGGACAAATTTCTAGATTCATATCACCTACCCAAATTATTGCAAGCAGAAGTAGAACAACTTAATAAACTCATCACAAAGAAAGAGATTGAAAAACTAATAAAAAAACTACCAACCAAAAAATTCATGGCCCAGATAGCTTCACTGGAGAATTCTACCAAACTGTTAGGGAGGCATTAACTCCAATACTACTGAGAATATTTCATGGCATATAAAGGTTGGAATACTCCCAAATTCACTCTATGAAGCCAGCATAACTCTGGTACCAAAGCCAGGGAATGAGCCACCCCTCCCAATAAAAGGAAAATTACACACAAACATCACTCATGAACCTTGATGAAAAAGTCTTCACCAAAATCTTAGCCAACAGAATCCAACAATGTGTGGAAAAAAAATAATTCATCATAACCAAGCTGGATTCATACCAGGGATGCAAGGCTGATTCAGCATCAGAAAAAACAATTAATGTGGTTAACCACATAAATAACACAAAGGTTAAAAATCACCTAGTTTTGTCAATTGTTGCAGAAAAGGCATTTGACAAAGTCCAACACCCATGCATGCTAAAAACTCCTAGCAAACTAGGAATAGGGGAGAAATTCCTCAACACAATAAAGGATAGCTATGCAAAGCCAACCACCTAGATCATCCTAAATGGAGGAAGACTGAAAGAATTCCCCTTGGGAACAGGAACTAGACAAGGATGCTCACTTTCACCACTTCTACATTGTACTAGAGATTCTAGCCAGAGCAAATAGACAAAACAAAGAAATAAAAGACATCCATATTGGCAAAGAAGACATAAAAATCTCCCTATTTGTAGATGGTTTGATTGTATATGCCAAGAATCCTAAAGAATCCGTAAGTAAACTACTAGAACTAATAGAATAATTCATCAAAGTATCAAGATGTAAGATAAACATAAGTAAATCAGTAGGATTCCTTTATACCAACAAAGAGATCAATAAAGAAGAAATCACCAAATCAATACTGTTTACTATAGCCCCCAAGAAGACAAAATACCTAGAAATGAATCTAACTAGAGAAATAAGAGACCTGTACAGAGAGCACTATACCAGACCTTACTGCAAGAAATCCAGAGACTTACGTGTAAGTGGAGAAACTCACTCTGCTCGTGGATATCAAGACTTAACATTGAGATAGAGTTAATTTATCTGAAACAATCTGCTTATGCAGTGCAATCCCAATACAAATTCTAGTGTTAGTTTTTAATGAGATGAAGAAACAAATCAACAAGATTCTTTGGAAAAGGAAGAAACCTTGTATAAGTAAAGCACTACTGAAGAAGAGGAACACGATGGACAGCCTAACATTACCCAACTTTAGAAACTATTACACTGCCACAGTAGTCAAAACCACCTGGTGCTAGTACAAAAGAGAGACATATAGATCAATGGAACAGTGTTGACACCCAAGAGATGCCGCCATCCTCTTATGAACAACTGATATTTGACAAAGGTCCTAAGATTGTAAACTGGGGTAAAAACAGTCTCTAACAAATGGTGCTAGCAAAATTGGATATCCATCTGCCAAAAATTAAAACAAAACCTGTATCTCACACCTTCCACAAAAACTAACTCAAAATGGGTCAAAGATCTAAATATCAAACCTAAAACAATGAAGATCATGCAAGAACATTCAAGAAAAAATAGGGTCAACAATGGAAGTTCTAATGCACAGCCTAGACAGACTTCAAAATCTGACAAAGCACAGTCAACAAAGGAGAAAATAGACAAATGGGAACTACTCAGAATCAAACACTTCTGCTCATCCAAAGACTTTATCAAGAGTTAAAAGACCATCTACAGAATGGGAAAAAGTATTTAGCAACTGCATGTTGGACTGACATCTGATCTCTGTAATCTATAAGGTACTGCAAAATACCAACAAGAAAAAGTAAATAACCCAATTAGGTGATGGGCAAACAAAATGGACAGACACTCTACCAAAGAGGACATCCAGGCAGACAAAGATACCTGAGGAAATGCTCATAATCACTAACTATCAGAGAAATCCAGATCAAAACTACAGTGAGACACAATCTCAAATAAGAATATTGGCCATGATCCAAAAAACACAAAACAACAAATGCTGGAGAAGCTGTGTAGAAATTGGAACTCTGCTACACAGCTGGTCAGATAGCAAAATGGTACAACCTCTTTTGAAAGCAATTTAGCACTTCTTTAAAAATCTGGAAATAGATATACCATTTGATCCAGTAATCCTACTGCTTGGAATATATCATACAGAAACAAAGGCTGTCACATGAACAGATACATGCACACAAATGTTTATTGTAGCACTGTCCACAATAGCAAAAAGATGGAACCAACCAAAATGTCCATCAACAGATAAATGGATAAACATACTGTGGTATCTATACTCAATGATACAGAACAGTGATGATTTTAGGGAGCATCTCATAACCTGGTTTCAGTTGTAAGATATGCTGAGTGAAATTAGTTAGCATCAACAGGAGAAATATTGTATGAGACCTTTGCTATAAAGACTTAAAAATAAAGTTGTGTACAGAAGAAAAGACTCTTCGGTGGCTACAGGGGAGGGGAGGGAAGGAGAGGATTGTTCATAAATTAGATAATTGGTAGAAATTTGGTTAGACGAAAGCAGTGATAGCACAAAATAGAAAGTAGATCAAGTTAACTGGATTTCAACGTAAACTAAAAACTCTTTTAATCTCACTTCAGTACTGCAAGGATACAGTAGTGGGGGCAGGGTGTGGGGACCATGCTCTTGGGGAACATTGAGGCCAGTTGTCATAACTACCCTATCGCTAATAGTGTATTCTGCACCCCAATCTGGTGAATGATGTCTGGAGTTTTAAAAGCTAGCAAGCTGCCATCTGAGGTACACCAAATGGTCCCGACTTATCCGGAATGAATGCTCACTGAGAACAACAAAGTCAGGAGGAAAAAAGAGCCTAGGAGACAGAAGGACCAATGTAAATGGGAGACTGCATCAACGTGTGACTGGAAGAACCAGATGGTGTCTGGCCACCACCAAAGACAGCCATGATGGGTCACACACTGTTGTGTCCTTGTGGCAATACAGGAAAAAGAACAGTACAGTTCAAGAACTCCAGCAAAAGAGCACAACCTGGGGGATCCCCTCAGAGCATGATCACTAGGCCTCCTGCTGCTCCAACCAGAAAACAATATTGAGGTGAACTCTTTGGCAAAAATGGACTAGACTTGAGAATACAATGTGACCATATGGTTTGTGTACTTTCTGGCTCTTTGTACTTGTAGGATGCTGTCCTACTGGTCTCTTTCTAGATGGAGAGAAGAGGGTGGAAAAGAGGTGACAGGAGATGGTTGGGAAGATATGACAAGTATAGAATGAATAGGAGGACTGTGCTGTCACTGGACAAGGAGAGCAGAATGAGCTGCAGAAATGTGGGCATTCAAAATTTATTTGGATTGTATACTTCCACTTAATCACAATAATAATAATTTAAAAAGGCCAAAAACGTGAAATGGAAAAACAGACAAGGCTTTCTCACAGATACTCATGGATAGCTACCAACTCCTACCTTCCTATACATGTGAAGCCAGTTACCTCTGCCTACACTAATAACCTCTGTCCATCTGTAAGTATAGGGGAGAGCCTGCACTACACACTTGCTGACTGACTACTTGGGCACGTGAGCTAAATACATAAGGATAGGTATGTCTGACTCGACGGCACTTGGCTGGCTGGCCATGTGATAAGTAAACTGATGCCTGGACACACATGTCTAGTAATACCTCTAGCGACCTAATGACAAGATGCTAGAACACCTAAGCACCAGTAATTAAACTAGCTCATGAAAACAGCCCATTTGGGCATTTCAAAACAAAATAAGAAGCTTGAAAACAGCAAACATTCATAAATACAACAATGAAACAATTTACTGATGACTCAAAGACAACAGTCAACATCAAATTACTTAATGAGGCAGAATATGACGGCTTGAGAAATCTCCCAAAACAAAGAATCAAGAAATTTTCCAGATGAAGAGGACCTCCAGGAAATTATCAGAAGTAAAGAGCAAGAGTTTAATATTTAGAACTCCTCAGGAAATCAGTCAAAATGCAGTAGAGCAATGACAAGTTAAACAAACTGCAATAAACCATTGAAACAACAGTAAAAAATTTCAGCAGATTAATAATAAAATTACAGAAATAGATAACTCAGTAGAAAGAGCAGAATTGAGGCAATTTGAATACAGAATTAGTGAGAATGAAAATAAAGCAATCGACACCAATATATTTGATAAAAAAATCAGACAAAAGAATTTTTAAAAACAGTTAAACAGTAAGAATTACGCAGGATGTTACCAAGAGAAATAATTTAGCAATGATTGGAGTACCAGCATAAGGGCAATAACACAAAATACAGAGAGAACTACTAAGGATTTATTGACAGAAAATTCCCCTGATATCATTAAAACGAGCAGATATCTATCCAGGATACTCATCAAACTCCACACAAGGTAGATCTCCAAAGAAATATACCTTTGCAAATTAAAGATAGGGAGTTTTAATAGGGGCTGGGGATAAAAAAAAATAATAATAATCTACTATATAACTAAGCTGAGACTAGTAAACAGACACCATGCAGGTAAGAAGGCAATAGGATGACATATACAAAGCCTTCAAGGAAAAAGTTTGCCAGCCAAGAATTATGCATCCAGTACAACTGTCTCTCAGATATGATGGTGAGATTGGGGCATTTCCAGATAAACAAAAATTTAGTGAATTTGCGAAAACAAAATCAAAATCACAAGAAATGCTAAAGGGAGCCCTTTGATTAGAAAATCAGTAATATCAGATAAAACCCAAGGCTAGAAACTAGATATCAAACCTGATAGGAAAATTACATAAATAAAAGCTAGCATTAAAAATACAGAAAAAGATATATCAATATATAAGAGATGATAGCATTATAACTAAAGGAAGAATTTAAAAAATACGGACATCAATTACTCTTATGGAGAGGAAGTCAGGGCAATACAAAAAAAATTGAATACTGGTTTAAATTTAGAAAACTAGGAGTAAACATTAAGGTAATCACAGAGGACATTAACAGTGATACACATCAAAATAAAAAAAAGTATGAATTCTCAGCAAATAGAAAACAATAATGAAACAGCTGAAAATAAAACAGAAAAATGACTCAACACAAAAAATTAAGTTGAACAAAGAAAATATCAATAACATGAAAAAAAGCATCAAGATGACAGCACTAAATCCATACCTATCAAAAACTATACTGAGTGTAAATACATTAAATTCATGAATAGAGATGAGCAGAATGGAGAGAAACAGACAAAAACACTATCCTATATGCTGCCTTCATGAGTTGACTGAAAGACAAAAACAAACTAAAACTCAATAGATGGCAAAAAAATATACCAAGCAAGCAATATTAAAAAAAAACAGGAGTGGCAATATTAACTTTTGATAAAATAAACTTTAAAGTAAAATCCACCACAAGTGATGAGAAAGGCTGCTACATAATGATTATGAGGTCAATGTATCAGGAGGACATAACCACAGTAAATATTTATGCACATAATGATAGTACATTTAAAAAAAAAACAAAAAGCCTGTATCAGCATTGAAAAGAGAACTATTTCCACAATATGAGTGGGAGACTTCAACGCACCCCCTTTCAGTGAAGAACAGAGCATCTAGACAGCAGCTCAATAAAGACACAGAAGATTCAAATGCCACAATCAACAAACATGACCTCACAGACGTGCATACAATATTCCACCCAAAAGCAGTAGACTATACTTTCTTTTTTAATGCACATGGAACATTCTCTAGAATAGACAACATATTAGGCCGTAAAGCAAACCTTAACAAAAATCTAAACATTGATATATTGCAAAACAACTTTTTAGATCATAAAGCCATAATAGAAATCAATAACAGAAAAAACAAGGGGAAAAATCAAACACACAAACACTAAACAACACCTTGCTCAAAAGCAGTTGGATTATAGAAGAAATCAAGGACTGAATAAAAACATTCATAGAGACAAATGAGAATGAAAACACATTTTACCAGAACCTTTGGGGTGCAGCAAAGCACTGCTCAGAGGCCAATATACTTCAGTAAATGCACACATCCAAAAAAGAAGTCTGAATCAAAACATTAACCCTAACTCAAAGAAGTCGAGAGTAGTTCAAGAAGCCCACAAGCGCTGCAAGAAATCAAATAATAAAAATTAAAAGAGTACTATGTGAATTAGCGAATAATGACTGAAAGAGTTAACAAGACCAAAAGTTGGTTCATTGTAAAGGTTGACAAAATTGATAAATTATTGGACAAACTGATAAAAGAAATGCAGGAGAGAATGCAAATAACACGAATAAGAAATGAGATGGGTGACATTACAGTAGATACAAACAAAATTTTAAAAAATCATAACAATAGTATGAAAAATTGTACTCTCAACAAATTTGAAAACCTATAGGAAATGGACAAATTTCTAGATACTAGCTACCGACATAAACTAATGCAGACAGAGGTAGAACAGCTAGATAAATCCATAACAAAATTAGGGATTGAAAAGTTAATTAAAAAACTCCCAACCAAAAAAAGATCCCTGGCCCTGATTTCTATACTAGACAATTCTGTCAGACTTTTAGGGAAGAATTGGTACCACTGATACTGAAGGTGTTCCAGATCACAGTAAAGGATGGAATACTGCCAAATTCATTCCATGAAGGCAGTGTAACCCTGATAACAAAACCAGATAAAGACATCATAAAGGAAAATTGTAGACCAGTATTTCTTATGAACTTAGATGCAAAAATTCTCAAAAAATTCTAGTCAATAGAAATCAGCAACATACAAAACTAGTCCTTAACCATGACCAAGTGGTATTCATAGCAGGGATGCAGAGATGGTTCTACATTAGAAAATCAATATAATCAACCACATAAATAAAAGATAAGATCAACTTGATTTTATCAGTTGATGCAGAAAAGGCATTTGACAAAGCCCAACACCAATTCATGTTAAAAACTCTCAGCAAAAGAGGAATATAAGGTCTGTGGATCTAGCATTATATTAAAAGACCAGACTTGATAACATGACATCCTTAAGGGTCCCCTAAGAACATACAGTCTGGACTGCTAACACAGAGCTGAAACCAGCACCAAAGACAAATCTTTAGATGAAAATTGGACTAGACTCTAAGATATAGAGTGATGCTGGTGTTGTGTGTGCTTCTTGGCTTAAATATATATATGACTCTTTCACAACAGCTTCTCTATATAAACAAGAATGGAAGGTGGAGAGGAGGGGACAGGAATTGGTTGAATAAATAAGTGCAGGGTTGAAAAGAGGAGTGTGTTGTCCAGGGTTGAGAGAACAATTAGAGTTGCATAAAGGTGTGCGTATGGGGTTGTATATGGCAAATCAACTTGGTTTGTAAACTTTCAGTTAATCACAATAAAATATTTTTTAAAATAACAATAGAAGGGAAATTTATCAACATAATGAAGAGCCTTTATATAAAACCAACACCATCCTAAATGAAGTGAGTCTGAAAGCATTCTCTTTGACAATGGGATCTAAACAGATATCCTTTCTCAACACTTTTATTCAATATTATGCTTGAGGTTCTAGCCAGAGCAATCAGACAAGAAAAAGAAATAAAGAACATTTAAATTAGTAAGGAAGGAGTAAAATTATCTTTTTACAGGTGATATGATCTTATTCACAGAAAACCCTGAAGAATCAACAAAAAGAACTGTGAGAGTTAAGCAAAGGATCTAGCTACAAGATAAACATTAAAAAAAAAAATCATTTGGATTCCTTTACACCAACAAAGAGAGCATCAAAGGGGAAGTCACTGAACTCATATCATTTACAGTAGCTCCCAAGAAAGTTAAATACTTAGGAATAAATCTAACCAGAGAGGTAAAAGATCTATATAAAGAATATTACAAGACACTACTGCCAGATCTACATAAGTGGAGAAACTTACCTTGCTCATGAATAGGAAGAGTCAATATTGTGAAAATCTCTATTCTACCTAGTCTTTAGATACAGTACAATTCGACTGTAAATTCCAATAGCATTATTTAATGAGATGGAGGAAAAAAATACTAACTTCACATGAAAAGAGAAGAATCCCCAGATAAGTAAAATATTACTGAAGAAGAACAAAGTGAAAGGCCTCATAATTTCTGAATTTAGGTCATATTACAATGCCCTGATAGTTAGAACAGCCTAGTAGTGGTACAACAACAGACACACAGAGAAAAATGGAACAGAACAAAGATTCCAGACATAAAATTATCCACCTATGAACAACTGATATTTGACAAATAAAATCTTTAAAGTGTAGAAACGATGATTTCTATAACAAATGGTGTTGACATAACTGGATATCCATTTGCAAAAAAATGAAAGAAGACCCACATCTCTCACTATGTACAAAATCTAACTCAAAATTGATCAAAATATAAATGGACTAAACTGAAACCTTAGAAGTATTCTAAATAGAACAAAACACTTTCAGGGACAGAATACCGGGATCAGGGATCTGGAGACCATGGTTTCAGGGGACATCTAATTCAGTTGATATAAGAAAGTTTATTAAAATACTTTGTATCCCACTTAGAGTCTTAAAATCTAGCAAGCAGTCATCTAAATAGCCTCAGTTTATCTCCACCCACCTGGAGCAAAAGAGAAAGGAGAACATGAAATACACAAGTGTAAGCTGAGAGAGAAAGGGCCACATATATCAGAGAATATATCAACATGAGACCAGAAGAACTACATGATGCCCAGCCATCTCCTTTGGAGTAGGAGTCCTTTGGAGTAGGAGTCCTTGACGGAGCAGGAGAAATGTGGGGAACAGAAATGGAATTCCAGTAAGAAGCCCAGACATAATGCTCTGATAGACTGGATGGTTCCTGGAGGACATGGCCCCTGGTCTCTTTGTTAACCTGGAACCAATACCATTCCAGAAGCATACTCCTCAGGAAAAAATTGAACTGGTATACAAGACATAAAATGATACTGATGGAGAGTGTTCTTGTTGGATTGGGTAAATACAGGAAACTAACGGGGCAGATCCTGCCCAGCAGGGAAATAACAAAGGCAGAAGGGGGCAGGAGCTGATTAAATGAACATGGGAAATACAGGGTGGGGAGGAGAATCGTGCTGCATAGTGTGAGGAGAGCAGCCACAGTTACATAACAAAGTGTGTGTAAGTTTTTACATGAGAAACTGACTTGAGTTACAAAGTTTCACTTAAACCACAATAAAAAAAATTAAAATAAAAAAATATGTACTTGTATTAGAATACCATATTCTGAATTGTCTGTGAGGGGTGAAGTGAAACAACAGATCAATGAGTAAGGCAGAGCTTCAAGAGATTGAGATGAGATTAAACAAGAAAAAAAACAAACCCACTGCCATTGAGTCAATTCGGACTCATAATGACCTTATAGACAGAGTAGAACAGCCCCATAGTTTCCAAGGAGCATCTGGCAGATTGAAACTGCAGATCTTTTGGTTAGTAGCTGTAGCACTTAACTACTATGCCACCTAGGTTATGAGGCAAGAGATAATATCTGCTTCTCTATGACTCTTAGTAGTTGTCCTGGATTTTGGTCATAGAGATGCATTAAAAAATTCTTTTCTGTTCAGATGTAAAGAGGCTTTTTTTTTATTGCTCCTTGTCAGGAGACAAGTAGCAAAGGGAAACACTCCACAACAGGAGAACTTGGTATGAGACATGTATAGTAACTCTTTTACATTAATTCCTTTTTTGTCCTTTGCCTTCCATATTCTTTATGTTTCAATAAAATTTTAGGACAGTTATAACTTGGTCACTGACATATTACGGGAGAAATATTTCTGTATTATACTTGTGAAGGAGAGGTAATTCATTCACCTAAAATCTCTTCTTCAACAGGGAAAAGTCCATGTACTTGTCAGATTTGGTCAGTAAATTTTCACAATTTGTATAAACGTTGAATATGTCTCCAATTTTTTTTTTTCATTTTTAATGTATTATATGTTTTTTATTAATTACAGTAAAAGCGTAAAAGTTCTAACATCTATCAGTTATCTCATCTATGATAAACTCTTATCTCCCCTCACCCTTGTAGCCAACACAGTCATTTTCTTCTGTAGATAATTCTCTTTTTAAGTCCTTGTAACAGGAGTTTCATAATTTGTCCTTTTGACACTGATGGATTTCACTCAGCATGATCTCTTCCAAATGCGACCATGTTATGAGATGTTTTCTAAAATCGTCATTGTTTTTTATTATAGCATAATATTCCATTGAGTAGATGTACCATAGTTAGTTTATCCATTCATCAGCTGATGGGCATCCGGGTTGATTCTATCTTTTTGCTATTCTGGACTCTGCTGCAACAAACATTCATGTACATGTGTCTGTTTCTTAAGTATAAATTCCAAGCAGTGGAATTACAGGATCAAGTGATACATCTATTTCCAGCTTTTTGAGGAAGTGCTAGATTGTTTTCCAAAGAAGTTTTACCATTTTGCAATCCCACCAATAGTGTAGGAGAGTTCCAATTTCTCCACAGTCTCTCCAGCATTTGTTGCCTTGTGTTTTTTGGATCATGGCCAACCTTGCTGGGGTGAGATGGTATCTCATCATAGCTTTGATTTGAGTTTCTTTAATAGCTAATGATCATGAGCAATTCTGCAAGTGTCTTTTGGCTGCCTGGGTACCCTCTTCAGAGAAGTGTCTGTGCATCTCCTTCACCTGTTGCTTACATGTATTATTTATCCTTTTCTTGTTGATATTTTGTAGTATCCTGTAGATAATGGAGATCAGACATTTTTCTTGCATTTCTCTACTTGATTATGATGACCTCTTCAATTTTTTTAATTTTATTTTTAATACTTTATAAAAAATAACTGGCTCAGTGGTACCAGGCTCATAATGTTCTTGACATCAATAGAAGTTCAATGAATATTTTGTGAATTGATGGAAACAGCTTGACAACTAAGACACACAACAACTATTTTCTGACTAAAGACATAAATGCTGTACAGCAGCTCATGGGTTTGAGTCAGTGACCCTTCAGTGGGCAGCCAAATGTTTAACAATTGTTTCACTAAGGCTTTTTATGAAAACACTAGTAAATGTGATATTTCTTTTTTTCCAGCACGCTCTGAGACAACCCACAAGAATCTAGTAAAGGCAACTGTCAAATTTGGAGCTAAGTTCCCTATCCTTGGCTTTGCAATTTTTATGCTGTGTGATTAGAAAAACAGCAGTACTTCTGATGGCATAAAAAGGAACTGGCAGAACTTAGGCTACCAGTGCTATTGTTTCCCTGAAATTTTTATTGGGATAATATCAGTTATTAACTAATAAGTTGTGTTTGCAATCATGCAAAGTGGCAGAAACACAGCATCCTGTCTTGCTTTAGCATTCATGGTTCAAAGAGTATTGGCCTGTCCCCTGGTTCATCAGAAGACTAAGAAATCAATCTTGTGATTGAAGCTGTATAGTACTGTGGATTGCTAGCTCCCTTTCTGGAAGGGCATTATGCAGGATGTTAAACTTGCACAGTTAATTTCTATTGCTCAGATATTTGCAAGCCCTTTGATACCAAATAAGGAAATAATATGATTTTTTTCTTTGCCTCAAACTTATATGAGAACTTAATATTTCTCTTTAAAAAAAAAGTATCTGTAAAAGTGTCAGGGAAATTCTATGTGGCTATATTTATTGTAGAACAGATGATGATATAGGATCCAGTAAATTTGAAAATATACCTGAAAGTTCTGAAAAAGATGCCTACCATCAAAGTGAAGGAATTATGAATCCTCAGAGGAACTAGAAAATCCTTCCCAAGAAATGCTATGACATTGACAGTTCCAAAAAGCTAGTATGGTTAGACCTTACTGATAATATGCTTTCTTGGAAAATTATTATTCAAAGAAAACTTGAACAGCAATCCTCAATCTTTTGTATGTATGCAGATCTTATAAGCCAAACTAAATCTGTTGCCTTTGAGTCAATGTTGACTCATAGTGATCCTATAAGACAGGGTAGCATTGCCCTCATAGAGTTTCCAAGAAGACTTGGTGGATGTGAACTGCAAATGTAGCTTTTAATACAGTATGTGCAGATGGGGCTGATGCTGTACTTATAACATACTTGGGTGATACCAGCACTACCTAGACTGCACAGCAGAAATAAAAGGTGCAAAGTTAGTGACCTACAGTTTAAAAATCATTCATTTATTATGAATTTTGGAAATGGCTTCTGTAATAACAGTGTGTTGTAAGGATCAAATTATATGCAGAGATAGTATATATGACAGCAGGGACATAAATGTAGGAAGGGGAAATAGCCCATTATAGAGATATTTTTACTTTATAGGTGAAGTGTTACAAGATGATTTGAAGTAGACCATAATAAGTTAAAAAAATCATAAATCTTATTGCAACAACTAAAAAAATAAAAAGGAGCATAAAGATCTATAACTAATAATCCAACAGAGTGATAAGCATTGTGACACTGCATGATACTCAATCTACAAGTTACCATGAAGACATGGAGGAAAATGTTAAAGAAATGACTTAATTAAAATGCATAGCAAGATGGTAGAATTAATATCACTGTAGGATAACTTTACAGTTAGCTTCAACATCTTAATAAAAAGGAAGGGCTTGTAAGATAGAAAGGATAAAAAGAGAAGATTCAGCAATATACTTTCTTCAAGAATCATATTCACAGAAAAACACAAATAAGTGAAATATAGAAGAAAAAAAACCTGACTTGACGGCACTTGGAGACTTGGCTGGCATAAATACTAATTATGAAGTAGATGGCTTTTGTATATTTATACAATATACGGTACAATTTAGAGCAAGAAATTTACCAAAACAAGCAAGAATATTTTATGATGACAAAGATGCCATTTCACTAGCAACAAGTCCCTAGGTGGCACAAAGAGTTAATGCTCCCTGATGTTAACTGAAATATTTGGAGTTTGAGTTCACACAGTGGATCACTGAGTATAAAATATTCACAATAGAGATACGACACTATCCATAACATGTAAAGAAACTCCTAAAAATAAAAAATAAATGGCAAACTACCAATAAAGTGAGCAAGTGTTTGAAGAGGCACTTTACAAAATAAACATATGAAATGTCCGATTTGTGTAAAAAAGATACTTATCATTAGTCATCAGAAAATCCAAATAAAAAAAAATTCACATCAAGTAAAAAGGCTAAAATTAAAATGTGTGGCATACTAAGTGTAGGTAAGGACATAGAAAAACTGGAATTCTAATACATATCTGATAGAAATATAAAATGATACAACCACATTAGAAAACAATTTATAGTTTCTTATTACTATGTTGATAATTCAATGCTGACAGTATGCCCCAGTAATCCTACTACTAAAAATAAAGTACATATGTCCATAGAGTACATCGTACCTATATATTCATCATAGTTGCAAAGTAGAAACAACCAGTAATCATCAACAGATGAGTGAATGAAAGAAAAATCAGTATAGACATGCAATAGAATACTAGTCAACAAGAAAAGATACTGAACTTCTGAATCATACAACATTGATGAATTTACAAAATATTTTGCTGAATGAAGGAATTCAACACAAAGGAGTGATGCTGTGTAATTCTATTTATATGACATTCTCAAACAGGCAAACCTAATCTTTAGTGACAGAAAGCCAATTAATAGTTGTGAGGTGGTAGTGGAGAGAATGTGTGAGACTGATTGCAAAGGATTGCAGTCAAACATTTTGGGAAGATGGAAATAATGTAAATCTTGACTGAGGTTTTGATTACACAGGCATATATATTTGCCAGTAATCATTGACCCATGGTTTAAAGATGTCTCAATAAGTTGATTAAGAAAAACATATGAATTACTTGTAAGTTCATACTATCCATCTATTGGATAAAAATCAAGAGCTAATGAGGTCTAAAGCCTAAACTGAGAGCACATAGCATGGTAAGTTTTTTTTTTTTTTTTTTAGATTAACCTTTAAAAAGTGCTTGTATAATGTGTGTTTTAGTCATCTAGTGTTGCTATAACAAAATTACCAAAGTGGATAACTTCAACAGAGAGAAATTTATTGTCTCACAGTCTAGTGGACTGTAGGTCCAAATCTGGGGCATCAGCTCCTAGAGGAAGGCTTTCTCTTTCTACTCTGGAAAATGATCATTGTCATCAATCTTCCCCTGGAGTAAGAGCTTCTTTGTGAGCTCCACTCCTGGTGCTTCTCTTTTGGTGGTTTGAGGTCTCCAACTGTCTGATTGCTTCTTTTTCCTTTTATCTTTTGTTAGATAAAAGATGATGCGGGCCACACCCCAGGCCTTTACATTGGATCAGACATGTGACCTGAGCAAGGGTGTTGGCATAGTGGTTAAATGTTATGCCAGCTAACAAGAGGTTGGCAGTTTGAATCTGTCAGACGCTTCTTGTAAACCTCATGGAGAAGGTCTCCTCTTTCCTACAGGGTCACTATGAGTTGGAAGTGACTTAGTGGCACTAAGCTTTCTTTATTTATTTTTGAATCCTCTTTTAACCACAGGAAGAGATTATGATTCATAAAACATAGTGAAATCATAAAATGAAGGACAAGGTTACAACATTGGGAATCATGGCCTAATTAAGCTGATAAATATGTTGGGAGATACACAGTTCAATCCCTAATAAAACGTAAACACTGTGTTTGACACTGTATTTTTGTGTTTTTTAGTTTTTCTTTTGTACATGCATTTATTTCCAGGTTTTTGTATACATGTATATTATTTATTTTCTATTTCCTACAGCAAAAGCATAGCACTTTGATGAACTAAGGCAAACAGGACCAAAACTTCTGTATACTTTTAATATGGTAGATTTCTTTGTAAAAAGTAATGAGTCAGACACAAGATGCATTGTAATAAAAGAAAGGCACTAAATTTCAGATAATACTACACTAAGCCAATGTTAAACCATAGTTTCTGCTTTTCAATGAGTGAATTAAATGTAGAATTTTTCATCAATCTTCTGAGAGAGAATGTCATGAAAGTCAATGTTCTTGCTTGTAGCAATGAAAAGAAGAAAAAAAAACAGCACATTACAATTTTATTGGTTTTATTTAAACAAATTTGTACAAGTAAAACTAGCTTTTATAATGAAAAATTATTCTTGATAGTTTCTTGCACAGTCTATGATTTTAGGAGAACATATTAATAGAAAGAATATTGCCTCTGCATATTTTTCAAAATTTCTCTGCTCTGGTGCTTAACTTCAGAGCTTAGGCAAGGAGCGAATTTCCTAAATTACAACCAGTTGTTAGAGAAGAGTTTCATTAGGGAATTTTAGAAAAGCAATGTATATCTCTTCTTTGCTAGAATATTTTTTCTAATATTGTGCATGTTACAAACATCTGGTAATCCACTGAAAAACTTTAGGGCACACATATATATTTCTTTAATTGTTTATAGTAAGGAATACATCAGCAGCATGCTAGAAGCCTTATAAAATGTACTAGCACATGTGTGCTATCACGTTGAGATCTTTTAAAGAGAGAAAGAGATTGGAAAATACAGATTTTTGAAGACTGTATGTCATAACTTAGAGCAATCAAAATGTCAAAAAAAATCAGAATGGGGGGCAGAGCTACAATGGCATTTCTTCTGAAAACTAACTCTTGCATTGATAATTGTATGGAACACTCTGGACACCCAGGGAGCCCTAGGATACCTCATAGAGTTGTGAGATTGGACTACATGCCACTAAACGGGAAACTACCTCTCTCTGATGAGGCAGAGTATACTGAGCCCTGCTCCTGCTGACTTGCTTCTCGGGCAGACTGTGGGTACCTGCATGTTTTCCTTTTTTTATTATCCAGGAGTCAGAGGATGGCATGAGCTGGCCAAGCTAAAGTAAACAGCATATAGTGCAGCATAAAAGAGACAGTGCATAAAATAGCCACATTTTGAGTGCCCAGCTCCTGACTGAGGGCACTACTGCCCCACTACCCTCTTTTATGAGCTCAAACATAGAGTCTGCTGTTTTGCAGTGGGAAGGGCAGCTCAGCCAGGATGTCACCTTAGATGGCTGGGGAGTAGTGTCACCCAACAGGAGTCCTCAGTAGGGGCTAATTCCCCAGCTGAGAAACAGTGCATTTTTCCAGCAGAAAGGCTTTGTTTAGCATTGTATTACCTTATGGTTAGGGCCTGGCTAAGAATGGCAGCAATACTGTAACCCCTCCCTACTTTGAACTATGTCATAGCATCTGGGGACAGCCAAAGAGGTGCTTCCATAGTCAACCAGAAGGCAGGGCCTGCCACACCTTATGGCCTGACTGATTTTGGAAGCTGATGGATAGCTCCTTAATTTTTAAAATAAGACTGCCAGGAGAAAATGCTGGTGAGTGGTCTAGCAGCATCTCCTCCAGCATTTAGTGACCCACATCATAGGTTAGGTTGAGAGCCCCCCAGTAACTCCATAAGCAGGGCACAAGCTTTGCCACATAGAAGGCAGAGCCTGCCACCTCAGAGAGTCCACTGGAGCCAATCACTAGAGTACACAGAGATGGCTGTTGACTAACTTGCTTCTTAGAACCACACCTCAGCTCCTGTAGAGGTGACATTAGAGAAATTAAACAGCCTCTAGATGGCCCAAGGCAACAAACCATCTCTAACTATTTAAAGAAACAGCCTATCATGATTCTGGAAAACTCCCAAAATAAAGAATCAAAAATGTCCCAGCTGAAGAAGGCTTTCTGAAACTATCAGAGACCAAGTACAAAAGAATTACATACAGAACCCTCCTAAGGATTAAACAAAATGAAGCAGAGCAAAATGAAAAATTAAGCAAGCTGTCTGAACTGACGGAACATCAGCGATCTGAAATCCAGCAGATCAATAACAAAATTACAGAATTAGACAATTCCATCCAAAGCCAAAAGTGCAGAATTGAGGAAATAGAAGTCAGACTTAATGACCTTGAAGGCAGAGCAACTAACACTAGCATTTATGAGGAGAAATCAGATAAAAGAAATAAGAAAATTGAAGAAGAAATAATAAACATGTGGAACTTTATCAAGAGGAATAAGCTGTGATTAATTGGAGTTCCTGAACTGGGAAGGATAGCTGAAAACAGAGTATTGTTGTTGAGTTGCTGACAGAAAACTTCCCTGAAATTATGAAAGAGAACAGAAACGTAAGGTATGTATCGAACACCACAAAAACTAGAGCCCAAAGGAAAGACACGAAGAAATATAATCAAGCTTAATAAAATCAAATGTAAACAGATTCTCTTAAAGGCAGTGAGGTTCAAAGCAAAGACAACATTCAGAGGGATATCTTACAGGTTTTCATCTGACTTCTCGGCAGAAATGATGTTGACAAGGAGGCAGTAAGATGACACATTCAAAGCCTTGAAGGAGAAAAACTTCCAACCATCAATTATATATCTTGCAAAACTATCTTTCAAATATGAAGATGAAATTAAGACAAAACAAAAAAAAACTGAAAGAAGCTCTTTGCTTAGAAAAACAACACCACTGAGTGTACATTTAAGGAGGCAATGCGGGACACAACACCCAGAAAACTGCTCAGTTAGGGAAGTCAAAATACTCAAAGCTACAATATTAAAAGAAGGTAACCAGAGAACATATCACAAAAACTGTGACACCATCACACTAAAAAGAGGGATACACTACAGTAGTTATAGTTCTTTCAGATATATATGAAGTTAAAAAGATATGCAGATGTTAAAACTGGGTTTAACATAGACTATTAAGGGTGATCATAAAGGTAGCTACAAAGCACAATAAAGATGCAACATATCAAAACAAGAAACATAATACAGGAGTCTCAACAACCACAAAACCAACACTGAAAAAGAAGAAAAGTTAAGCCATAAACAATGACCCAGAACAGAATACTAAAACAACAAAGAAAACACCAACACAAAACTAAAAACTTCAGAATGACAGCACTAAACACACATGTATCAGTAACTACGCTAAATGAAAACAGACTGAATCCTCCCATAAAGCGACAACGAGTGATATCCTGGATCAAATACATGACCCTTCTATATGTAGCTCACAAGAAGCATACCTTAGACTTAAACATATGAACAAACTGAAAGTTAAAAGATGGAATAATACATAACAAGCTCACAATATACAAAGAAGAGCAAGTGTGACAACACCAATCTCAGATAAGATAGATTTTAATCTAAAATCCACCACTGCAGACAAGGACGGTCACTATTGTGAAAGCATCAATACACAAGCAAGACTTAATAATATTAAATATTTATGCACCCAATACCATAGCATCTAAATACATCAAACAAACATAGACTGCATTAAAAAATAAGATAGATCATACCACAATAGTACTGGGAGATGATAACACTCCGCTTTCAGTATTGGATAGATCATCCAGAAATAACTCAGTAAAAACACAGAAGATCTTACAGTGACAATTAACCAACAAGACCTTATTGATATATACAGAACTTTTTATCCACCAACAGATAACTACACCTTCTTCTCCAATACATATGGAACATTTTCCAGAACAGACCGTGTGTTAGCACATAAAGCAAATCCCAAGAAACTCTGAACCACTGAATTACTGCAAAGCATCTTCTCAGACCATGAAGCCGTGAAAGTTGAAATCGATAACAGAAAAACACAGATATAAATTAGAATTCATAGAAACTGAACAACACTGTGCTAAAAAAGCCATGGGTTACAGAAGAAATGAGGATGAAATAAATAAATTTATGGAATCAAATGAGAATGAAAACACGTCTTGCAAGAACCTATGGGTTACAGCCAAAGCATTGCTCAGAGATCAATTGATCTCTAAAAATACACACATCCAGAGGAAGAAAGCACCCAAACCAAAGAATTAGCCCTATAGCTTCAATGAGTAGAAAGAAAGCAACAGAGGAACCCCTCAGACATCAGAAGAAAACAGATAATAAAGAACAGAGCAGAACTAAATGAATTAGAAAATAGAAGAAAAATTGAAAAAAGGAACAAAACCAAAACCTGTTTTTTTTTTTTGAAAACATCAACAAAATTGATAAAACACTGGCTAAACCTACAAAAGAAAAACAGGAGAAGAAACAAATAACCTGAATAAGAAATGAGATGAGAGATGTTACAAAAGACTCAACCGAAATCAAAAGTATTGTGAAAGAATACTACAGAAGACTGTACTTTAACAGACTTGAAAACCTAGAGGAAATAGACAAATTTCTAAATTCGTATGACCTACCAAAATTATCACAGGGAGAAGTAGAAGAACTGAATAAACCCATCACAAAGGAAGAGATTGAAAAAGTCACCAAAAAGCTACCAACAAGAAAAAGTCCTGCTGGCTTCACCAGAGAATTCTACCAAACTTTTAGAGAAGAGTTAACACCAATACTACTGAAACTATTTCACAGCATAGAAAGAGATAGAAAACTGCCAGATTCATTTTATGAAGCCAGCATAACCCTCATACCAAAGCCAGGGAAATATCCCGCAAAAAAAGAAAATTAGAAACCAGTATCACTCATGATCCTAGATGCAAAGATCTTCAACAAAATCCTCACCAATGGAATTCAACAACATATCAAAAACATAATTTATCACAACCAAGTTAGATTCATACCGGGTTGCAGGTCTGGTTCAACATTAGAAAAACACTTTATGTGATCAACCACATAAATAACACAAGAGACAAGAATCACCTGATTTTGTTTATTGCTACAGAACAAGCATTTGACAAAGTGCAACACCAATTCATGCTAAACACTCTCAGAAAAATAGGAATAGAAGGTAAATTCCTCAATGCAATAAGGGGCATCTATGCAAAGCCAATTGCCTACATCATTATAAGTGGAGAGAGACTGAAATAATTCCCTTTGTGAATGGGAACTAGACAAGCATGCCCACTCTCATTGCTTCTATTAAACACTGTACTAGAAGTTCCGCCCAGGGCAATTAGACAGGACAAAGAAATAAAGGGCATCTGCACCAGCAAAGAAGAAGTAAAAATCTCACTATTGGCAGACTATATGGTTGTATACCAGAGAATCCTAAAGAATCGAGAGGTAAACTACTCAAACTAATAGAATAGTTCAGCGAAGTATCAATATATAAGATAAACGTAAGTAAATCAATACAATTCCTTTATAACAACAAAGAGATCATTAAAAAAGAAATCACCAAATCAATACCATTTACTATAGCCCCCAAGATGATAAAATACCTAGGAATGAATCTAACTAGAGAAATAAGAGACCTGTGTAGAGAGAACTACAAGACCTAACTGCAAGAAACTAAGGCAGACTTACGTAAATGGAGAAACCTACCCTGCTCATGAAATTGGAAGACTTAACATTGTGAAAATGTCTGTTTTACCCAAAACAATCTACATATGCAATGTAATCCCAATACAAATTCCGGCAACATTTTTTAATAAGATGGAGAAAAAAATCACCAACTTTGTTCGGAAAGGGCTGAAACCTCAAATAAGCAAAGCACTCCTGAAGAACAGGAACACAGTGGGAAGTTTTACACTGCCCGATCTTAGAATGCATTACACTGCCAAGGTAGTTAAAACAGCCTTCTCTTGGTACAAAAAGAGACGTATAGAGCAATGGAACAGAGTTGAGACCTTAGAGATGCCGCCATCCTCTTAGGAACAGCTGATATTTGACAAAGGCTCTAAGATTGTAAAGTGGGGTAAAAATGTCCTCTTTACCAGATGGTACTGGAAAAATGGAATATCCATCTGCAAAAAACTGAAACAAGGTCCATATCTCATGCCTTCCACAAAAACTAATTCAAAATGGGTCAAAGACCTAAAAATCAAACCTAAAATGATAAACATCATGAAAGAAAAAAATAGGGTCAACAATGGAAGCTTTAATACACAGCTTAAACAGACTTCAATATCTGAGAAACAAAGCACAATCAACAGAAGAGAAAATAGATAAATGGGAACTACTAATAATCAAGCACTCTTGGTCATCCGAATACTTTATCAAAAGAATTAAAAGACCACCTACAAAATGGAAAAAAAAATATTTTGCAACAAAGGTTGGACTGATGTCTGATCTCCATAATCTACAAGGAGCTACAAAATGTCACCCAGAAAAAGATAAAAAATACAACTAAATGATGGGCAAAGGAGTTGGACAAATATTACACCAAAGAGGACACTCAGGCAGGCAAAGACACATGAGGAAGTGCTTACGATCATTAGCTATTAGAGAAATCCAAATGAAAACTATGATGAGATACTATCTCACCGCAACAAGGTTGGCCATGATCCAAAAAACACAAAACAATGAATGCTAGAGAGGCTGTGGAGAAATTGGAACTGTCCTACACTGCTGGTGGGATTGCAAAATGGTACAACCTCTTTGGAAAGCAATCTGGCTCTTCCTTAAAAAGCTGAAAATAGATAAACCATTTGATCCAGTAATCCCACTGCTCAGAATATATCCTACGGAATTAGGGGCAGTCAGATGAACAGATACATGCACACGAATGTTTATTGTAGCACAGTCCACAATAACTAAAAGATGGAATCAACTCTGTTGCCAACAACAGATAAATGCATAAACAAATTATGGTACCTATACTCAGTGGAGCACTATGCAATAGTAAAGAACAATGATGATTTCAGGAACCATCTCGTAACCTGATTTCAATAGGAAGATATCATGCTGAGTGAAATCAGTCAGTGGCACAAGGACATATATTGTATGAGACTCCTGCTGTAAGGACTTAAAAATAGACTCATGTAAGAAGAAAAGACTCTTTGATAGCTTCAAACAAGGGCAGCATGGGAGAGGGCTGGTCATAGATTAGATAGTTGAAAGAAATTTGGTTGAGTGATGAAGTGACAGCGTATAGTAGAAAGAAGGTCAACTTGACTTTAACATAAATTAAAAATTTTTCTAGTCTTAACCCAACATTGCAAGGACAGAGTAGTAGGGGTGGGGTCTGGGGACCAGGCTCTCAAGGGACATCATGGCCAATTTTTATAACTAGTCCATTGCTAAGAAAGTCTTCTGCACCCCATATTGGTGAGTAGCATCTGGGGTCTTAAAAGCTAGCAAGCTGCCATCTGAGGTACAGCAAATTGTCCAACTCATCTGGAACAATCAATCACCAGGAAAAAAGACAGTGGAAAATGAGCCCAGGAGACAGAAGGACCCATGTCAATGGGTGACTGTATCAACATGCGGCCAGAAGAACCATATGGTGCCCTGACACCACTAAAGACAGCCGTGATGGAGCACATAATGTCAAGTTCCAGTGACAATACAAGAAAAAGATGAGTGCACCTCAAGAACTCCCCCAAAAGAGCACAGTTGATGGTATGGCAGCCTAGAGGTTCCACTGGGAGCATGGCCCCTAGAACTGCTGCTGTCCCTGACCCGAAACATTACTGAGGTCAACTCTTTGGATAGGAATGGTCTTGACTCAGTGACACAATGTGACCATATGGCATGTGTACTTTATGATCCTGGGCATGTATAAGATCCTGTCCCACTGGCCTCTTACTAGAAGGGAAAGTAGTGGGTGGAGAGGAGGGGGCAGGAGATTGTTAAGAGGATATGACATATATAGTACCAAATAGAGGAGTGTGCTGTCACCAGGCAAGGAGAGCAGAAGGATCAGCAGATAGGCAGGCATGCAAATTTAATTTGGATTGTATACTTCCACTTAATCACAATAAAAATAAAAAACAAAGTAAAAATGGTAGTTTCTTGTAATTGAACTCAAAGTAAGTATGTAGTACTTTATAAAATGAGGAAGTCCATCTGGAAAGTGATGTAATAAAGTTTAAACTTTTAAAATGAAGCAAATCAACAAAGCACAAAATAGAAATCATGCATTGAAAATATTGCAATCATCCCCTTTCAGATTTATTGGTGGTTTCCTTCTGAAAGCAGCTGTGAGTCTTTGCCTCCAGGCTTTTTCTAGTCTCATGAACTTGTGAAAAAACCATTGCTTCTGCTCCTGTCTGCTGGCCAAAGTAAGTTACAGGGCCTTTCATAATTTAAATGATACTTAAATAGACTAACCTTTATGATGGGTAGTGATTAAGTGCTACATTTCCTAACCAAAAGGTCTGCAGTTCACATCTGCCCAGCCCTCTTTGGCAACTGTGGAGCAGTTCTACTCTGCCCTGTAGAGTTTTTTTTTTTTTTTATGGTAGAAGCCACAATGCCAGGGTGAAATGAGTATGAATACAGAAGGGTGCAAATGGCAATTTTTCCTATCAAGCTATTATCAAAACCCTGGTCCCAATTACTTGTGAATTTCCAACATCAAACATACTCAACCCATCTCAGTGTTCTCCAGCATACTGGCATTTAATGATCTGTATTATATCTAGATGCAGTGCTTTAGACCGGGCCCTGTTTGATTCAGAGAACTGTGCGCTGAAAAGACAAGTTATGTCTCTCACACAGATTCTAAATACAGCAATGAGACATGGACATAATAACAGCAGTAAACACTTCCATTCAAAAAGGAAAGAGACACATTAAATGTCACTGGTCCAATTTATTTCTGAAATATCATCAACAAATAATATCCTATCTTCTGACTCCAAGAGAACAGAGTATTCTTTGTTTAAGGGCATACTACCTTGGAGTGTCATTCTCTATGGTTTTTCTTTGGCTGCCTGGGATGTCTTTTCTACTTTGACCACTTTTGTAAAGGGATTAGAAAATACATCTTTGGCCAAATCAAAGTGCTTCTTCCTGTAAAAAATTGGTAGTGGTTATAAATTGAATTATGTCCCCCCAAAATATGTGTTGTAAATTGTAACCCCTATATTTGTGGTTATAATTTCATTTCAGAGTGGAATTTCTTTGTTATATTAATATGACAATAGGGTATGTTAGAGTCAATCTTCTGCAAGATATAAAAGAACAGATTAAGCAAGCAGAGATGGAGAAAGATAGATGCCATACCACATAAAGAACCCTAGGAGGCTGAAAAGGGGCAAGACCCTTCCCCCAGAACCTGCAGAGAGGGAAAACGTTCCCCTGAAGTCATAGTCCTGAATTCTAGGTGCAGTGGTTAAGAGCTCTAAGTATAATGATGACGGTTGATAGCCACCAACTGCTCCTTGGAAACCTTAAGGGGCAGTTCTTACCTATAAGGTAACAATGCGTTGAAACCAACTTGACAGCAGCTAACAATAACAACAAAGTATAAGAAAACAAATTTTGTTTTTTGAAGCCATACATACGAGTTTTCTCTTATAACAGAATTAGGTAACTAAGATAGAGGCCAAATGAGATTCTGATTTTTTTGTTGTTGGGGGAGGGGCTTTTATTTTGTTGACAGATTTCAGTCCCTCAGAGTGCAAACTGATAGTTGTTTGCCAACTCAAAATAGTTCTGTGGTTTATCAACCTTTCCAAGTCTATGTAGTAACACTTCATAAAACGAGTGGACTCCATTGTCACATATACAGTATCATAGTTCTGTAAAGCAGGTACTAGGTCCAATCTATTACGTTAGATTTCATATTGGTGGGTTGTGTAAGCTTAAACCCTTATGTAGTGGTGCTGACTTACACCCTGTAGGATACACTCATTTCTGTTTCAAGTAAATGTGATTTTTTTTCTTTTTAAATTCTCCTTTGATATGAGGAAATTTTGGTGGTGTAGTGATTAAATGCCATGACTGTTAACCTAAAGGTCAACATTTCGAATTCACCCAGTGTTCCTTAGAAACTTGTGGGGCAGTTTTACACTGTCGTATAGGGTCACTGTGAGTTGGAATCAACTTGACTGCAACGTTGTTCTTTATTTATTTCTATTTCAAAATCTTACTTGCATATATTCAACTAGATGTAATATTTATGTTAACAGTCAAAGCTCCAACTAAGAATATTTATATATTGGTGAACTCTAAAGAGAGCAGAAAAATCAGTGCACAATGAGCAACAACAAAAAAGAAAATGGATTTTATAATATGAAGAAAGACCTGAGTTTCCTGCGTCAAGATCCTCTCTGAACAAAGACTGATGCAACACAAGGACTTTCCTCCAGAACCAACAAGGGGGAAAGCCTTCCCCTGGAGTGAACATCCTGAATTTGGACTTGTAGCCTACCGTACTGTGTAAGAATAAACCTTACTTTGTTAAAGCTATCCACTCTGTGGTATTTCTGTTAGAGTGGCACTCACTGACTAAAACAATAACCAATCTGTTTGAAGGGAATTTTCTTGAACGTGTGACCTGGGTCCATACATAAGCAGATATTTTGGCCTCTTGCTTGTTCTGAATCCTGCAGCTGCCTTCTGTTCATCTGACTTCCAATCCTTGGGACTTGAGCTATTAATTTATTTGCAGATTTTGGGACTTGGATCCTGCAGCTGTCTTCTGTTTGTCTGATCTCTGGTTCATGAAACATAAGCTATTACCTTGTCTGCAGATCTTGGAACTTGTTGATCTTTACAGCCTGAGAGCAGGATCCTTGCTGTCCAACCTCCTATATTGATGTTACTAGACCATGCAGCCATGCGAATCAAGAGAAGCCTCTATCCTGATCCAAGGACTTAAGATGTTCCAGCCACTAAAATCATATAAGCTGTTTCTTTGACATAAATCTCTGTGTACATATTTATAACCTCCAGACGGCATTTGGCTTGGCTGGCTTGGCATTGGTTTTACTGGCTTTTGGCATTGGTTTTACTCTCTAGAGTAGACATTTGGAGACTAGGGAAACAATCAGCTGATCCACTGAGAGTCAGACTTGAGCGATGTTTCCATTTATTTTACGACCTCATATACTCACACTCTAATGTGGTACTTCTATGAGGTCTTGATACTACACTATCAGTGTCAAGTTGTATCCTATTTCAAACAGTCTACAAAAAACTCTTATACGTTTCAATTTCCATAGTGCATGGTTACCAGAGATACAGCCATAGGACCCTTTTAGTGGAAGGTAAGGATAATAATTATTGTGTCTATTTGCTGGTAAAATGTTAGAATAGGATGTTTTTTTTTCTTCTTGAGAAGATAGCTTCTACTTCTGTCAATGTTTCCTATTCTGAAAATTGGCTCACCATAAGAAATTGAATAGATGGCAATGCTTTGTTACTAGACTGATGTTCTCAGTTTTCTAATCACACATTCTTGATTCTGTCTGCTTAAATACGATTTTGGTTATTTATCTAGCGTGCTCTTAGGAATCTAGTGTTCTGCTAATCATCTACATAGCTCTCAGATAGTTTGGATGCTGTTTCAACCTTTCTGCTTATTATGAGTGCCTCTAACTTCTTTGCATGGCTGAATACTGCCAACTGGCCTCTATTTTCCTCATATGTTATTATCTCCATTTCTATTGATGAACCTCTCTTGCCATCATCACTAGCCTACTGAATGGAACAGCTACTGAGCTTGACTTCACACAGATGCTTGTGGCCCTATGAATACATTGGTAAATGGAACATCAGTGGGCTGCCCTATGAAACATAACTCTCTGGTACAATAACCAGCTTTACATAGTAAATATACTTTAACGTGATTAGTTCTATGAACCATTTGATACCTTCTTCCATTCTCTTCAATTGCAATTCTGGCATTTCTACTTCATTTAGTGTGTGTCATCACTTTTTGCCAGTCTCTAAGTGGGCCCTAGTAGTGTTTTAGCATTGGTGTCTGTATTCTTGTCAATATTTGAATCTTGTAGCCCAGGAGAGTTCTTTGATATTAATAAACTTTCCCTTATTTAATTTTACCTTCTTCCCTCTTGATGTTGTAGTATCACATTATAGTCTTAATACATTCTCTCCTGGTTCCTGCCTGTGGATGTATATTAGGTGCTGTGGTAACTAGTCCCCATCTTCCCTAAAGATATATCACTTCCCCAGCTAGGTTAAATTGTGACTCAACCCTTAGTTATTGGACAAGTGACCAAAGAAGAGGTCATAGAGGCATGGTTGGATACTTAGTGTATACATTTGAGTGGGGAGTGGGGAGTGATAGGTGGTTGGGTAGAAGCCTCTGCTTCATGGTGAATCTCAGAGAAAGTCCTAGATTCTGAGGAAATTATTTCAGTTCTAGAGACTTAGAAATTTCAAGAATATCTGAGGTTTCAAGATTTTTTTATTGCATCAACCCAGCTGTTACCACACCATTTATTAGGGTTCTATTCTTTCTCAGTCAGAGAGCTAACCTTGGCATATCAGATATATGAGTACAGGGAATTCAGACATTTCAATCCATACCCATAGTAACCCTGGTGGCATGGTAGGTTAAGTGCTACGTCTGCTAACCAAATGGTCGGAAGTTCAAATCCACCAGGAAACTCTATGTGGCTGTTTTACTCTGACCTCTAGGGTTTCTATGAGTCAGGCCCAACTTGATGGCAGTGGGTTTGTTTGTTTCCACATCCACCCACTGTCAGTGAGTTAATTCTGACTTACCCCAATCCTGGAGGACAGAGTAAAACTGCTCCATAGGGTTTCCAAGACTGTACCTCTTTACAGAAGCAGCCTGCCACATTTTTCTCCCACGGAGCAGCTGATGGTTTCAAGCCGAGCACTGTAACTGCTGTGCCACCAAAGCTTCTCAGCCATCTCTAGAGCTCTTCTGTTCTATTTGGGTCCAGATTAAAGTTTCCTCTACAGCTGCAGGAGATGAGAACTAAGCCACTGCCTTCGAGTCAGTTTTGACTCATAGCAACCCTGTAGGACAGAGTAGAACTGCCCCTATAGAATTTCCAAGGAGCACCTGGCAGATTTGAACTGTGGACTTTTTGGTTAGTAGGGGTAGCCCTTAACCACTATGCCACCAGGGTTTCCATACACTGGCACAGAGTTCCTGTTCTTCACTCTTAAATGAAGGTTAATCACCCTCAGCCTTTTATTTTTTCTCTCCAAAATATCATTTGGCCCTAGCAGTAGCCATCTAGATCCATCAATTCTGTCCTTATAATTACAAGTTTTCTCACTTGATAAGGTATTTACTCTCCAGCAGACTACATCCCAGTTAACCACAAGTAAAAAGTTTAGGAGTTGTACTAGTTCATTGTGCCGTGTGCTATGTTTGCTTCTTTTGCCACCTGTGTTGGTATTCCTATTGCCAGCTACATAGCATGTGAGCCAGCTCAAATATTTCCAATTAGGTAAGCTTTCTTGGACTACTCTGAGTACCAGCCATAGCAGATTGAGTTCGTCTAGGAAAACTAATCTGAGGTGGACCTGAGTATAGGAAAATCTTATCAAGTAGTGCTCTTAGAATCAGTATCTCTAAGGGAAAGGGAAGGAAGCAGGAATCAGCAGAGGAAGGATCTAGGCTGAAGCTTGGTTGTAACACAGCCTCAGCCAACTCTACAGAGAAATGTGAAACTGCAATTTTCTTCAGACTTGCTCCAATTCAGGTGAGAAGGCTTGAGTTTTTAACCCTGATCCAGCCCATCATTGAACGCAGGATTTCCTGGAAACGAAACATAAACTTCAGTAATGTGGTCTGCTTTTTAGCCAAGGGAAATTCCTTGAAAGATATGACTGTCTTATGTGAACTTCCTGAAGCTGGAGGAAAAAAAAAATCCTAAAAAACAGAATATAAATGGTAAGGAAGAAAATCTATGACAGATTTCTAATCTGAAGCTGAAGTTACCATCTACATAGTGTGTGCTCTTTATACTCATGGACCAGAACACAAGGAAGATATTCTACTGATATACCAATACTAATTACTATAAGGAACTAGGATTTCTGGTGCAAAATGGATGCATGAGTGAGATGAGAAACTCACTTTGACATCTCTTGCTATCTCCACATCTGGTGAAGATGGTAAGTGACCAACTGCCAGAATGGTAGAGCAGTTAGAGAACGGCAAGCAAGGACACAGATACCACAAGCATTAAGATCTTGGTTATAACTAGGCTAATAATCCTTTCCAGATGCAGTCCTTGCTGAAGATGATGGTAATCTAGATAGATGACCGAGCAGGAAAATGATAAGTATCAACTATATTTGCAACAGCGGGCTTTGTAGTTTGACTAATCTTTGTTAAGTCCATTGTAGAGACTGTACCCCTTTAAATAATCCTTGGCAATGGAGGCACTATATGTAATAAATAAATAAGTGAAGTCAATAAAGTAAAAGGTAGTGGGTCACTTCAGTGTCTTTTGGCACCTAAAATCATGTCTTTTAAATCCCTCCTTCTTTTTCAGCCGTTTTATGATAGACAATCCCTTGAAAACTAACTAATGTTGATTTGACAGTATCTTGTCTCTAGTGCTGGCAGTATATTTCTTCTTTCTGCCTTAGGTCTTCTCAGGTGCTCCAGATATTTGCAGAACTTGCTCATAAAACTTGAAGAGAAATTAATATCCCAAGTGCCAAGATTCAACTGAAGGAAGATAACAATCAATGTATAAACTCAAATGCTACCACATCCCATTATTTAGAAGATTGGGAAAAGCATTCTTTAAAATTCAGGAGGTGAATTTCAATAATCAGAGACATATTTTCAAATTCCATTTGAAATGAAGGTCTGGATTATGAGTTTTGTAGTAAAAATATCTGTGAGTTTATAAGCCTTAGTAACAACCTACTGTTGGCAAGTCAGTTTTAACTCACAGCTAGCTTTCAGGACAGAGTAGAGCTACCCCACAAGATTTCTAAGGCTATAATCTTTACAGAAGCCGAGTGACACATCTTTCTCCAGTGAAGTAGCTGGTGGAATCAAACTGCCCACCTTTTGATTAGCAGCCCAATGCTTAAACGCCGTGCCATGAAAGCTCCTTTATGAAGAACGTGACACCAGGAGGTTACCTTCAGTCATCTACTGCTGCTGTAACAGAAATACTACAAACAGATGACTTTAACAAAGAAATTTAATTAGTAGGTTTGAAGTCCGAATTTGGGAAAGGCTTTCTCAGTTGGTCTTCTTTCTCCAGACTAGGAACATTTTCTCACAGGGGCCCCAAGTGTAAAGGACACACACTGCTACTGGCACTACTTCTTTGGTGTCTCTCTTCTCACTTCTTTCTTTCATATCCAAGAGGTTGCATCAGCACAATTCAAGCTTATAGATTCACACCTCCCTAATACAGCTGCTGCCCAGTATCCCTCATTAACATCAGAGGCAGGGTTTCAATGTATGAGATAAATCACATAATACCAGAAATCAGGCAAATTGATACAGGTTTTCTGGGGGGACACAATTGATTCCTTGACATTATCAAGTTGCTATATGTAGATGATATAATTTTTCTTACTGAAAGCAAAGAGAACTTGAGGCATTTACTGATGAGTGTGAGACTACAACCTTTACTGTGTATTACACCCTCAATATAAAGAAAACAAAAATTCTCACAGAGAACAATAAAATATGTAGAATTTCTTTTTACTTAGAGCCACAATCAATGCCCATAGGATGAACATTCAGGAAATTGAATGACCTATTGCATCAAGCAAATTGTTAGGATGCAAAAGACTTCTTTAAAGTTTTAAAAAGCAAAGATGTCACTTTGAAAACTAAGGTTGGCCTGACCCAAGCCATGGTGTTTTCAGTTGCCTCATGTATGAGTGAAACCTGGACAATGAAAAAGGATGGCAAAAGAATTGGTACCTTCATATTACAATATTGGCAAAGAATATTTAATATACCATGGGGGGGCGACAAGAATGAACAAATTTGTCTTGGAAGAAGTACAGCCAGAATGTTCTTTAGAAGCAATAACAGCAAACTTCACCTCACATACTTTAGACATGTTATCGGAAAGGATCAGTTCCTGCAGAAGGACATCATGCTTGGTAAAGCAGAGAGTCAGCAAAACAGAGGAAACCCCACCATGAAATGGACTGATACAGTGGCTGCAACAATGAGCTCAAGCACAGGAACTGCTGTTAGGATGGTGAAGGATGGTGTTTTGTTCTGCTGCACAGAGTCACTATGAGTTGAAACAGACTCCAAGGCACCTAGCAACAGCAACTAAGAGAATCTGAAAGTTATGCTTTAATGAATTCTAAGACAGAGTCTAATTGTATTGCCTTAACACATTGGAAAATTCTTAGATTTTTTCAGCTGCAGTATATTTTTTTCCTTTGTCTTTAATAAGAGAATTCCACTTGCTCAAATACTCTCTTGTATTTTTCTTCAAAATTTATTCTGCTTTCTTGTCTTAAGGCTATCATTGCACAGAAATACCACTTTGAAGATTCACTTATTTTAAAGGTAAAAGAGTTCTAGTCTTTACTCCGTATCTCAACTCTTCTCATTTATGTACTCCTCTTTATCGGCGAATTTCTAAGAACACTCAGGAAGTTCAAAGAACACTTTACCTCGTGGGTAGAGAAAAGCTGAATGTATCAGAGCATGAGAATCAAGGGGATACACATATTGCTTCCTTTCTCCCGTTCCTTCTCTTCCTGAGATATTAGTGACAGCTAGTTAACCACTTAGCAACACACATTTAAAAAGAGCCAGTCAAAAAACAAGTTAAGAGAATTATGTGGAAATTGTAAATCTTACTAAAATAATTGACATACTGTCTAATTTAGGGTCAGATGCTTAATTAGAAACAAAAATGTCATATATTCATTTATTTCCATCTTTCAGATCTTTATATGTATTTGATAAACTATTCTAATTAATGGCAACGTGAGAAAAATACTGCTGATAAAATTTGGAAGATCATTTTACCTAAATTTTGCATTTATTCTATAGTGAATATTTTTCACCTGTCATTTTTGTTTTTTTAACTCTAAAGATGTTGCTACTCTTTCCAAGTGCCATCAACTTGATTTTCAACTCATAATGACCCCATGTGCTGAGGTAGAACCTCCCCATCGAGTTTTCTAGTTTATAATCTTTACAAGAGCAGATGTCCAGGGTTTTTCCCACATAGCCACTGGGTAGACTGGAACTACCAACTTTTAGTTAGCGTCTGAGTGCTTAACTATTGTACCATCAGGGCGTTTTAAATTATTCCCATTATATAAACTCAAGTAACTTCAATAATATAGATAACCTCATTAGAAACAAGTTTGATTTGTTTTGTTTTGTTTTTCAGTTTAGTTTCTTCATAGCTCATTCTAGAAAAGAGCCCTTTAGTACATGAAAGATGGAAAACTTTTGATCTAGAGGAAGAATGTAAGAGCATACCTCAAATCCAAACCCATTTGCACTACCACTTCACTTCTCAGATCTGTAAGATTTTGCTTATGTATCTGTGTATTGTATCCCCACCTAGCATCTAAAGCATCCAAAAGTAAACCTAAATCTTGTGGTTGGAAATTTTGAAGATGTGTTTCTGTGTTTTCTGTATTATGTTGTGTTATATTTGCTTTCTAGTGTGTAGTCAGAAATTGCAGATTTAGACCGACCTGAGCTCTTGTAAACAGAATATTTTTCATGAACTATGTCTCTGAATTCCATGTAATCCTTGACTTGAAGTGTTTATTAATAATCACAAGGTGAATACAAATACAAATTAAACCAATAACCAAAAGAACAAGAATCAATTTAACTCATTCTGATGCAATGACAACCCCATGTATTGCTTCATAGGATATGATCCTAATTTAAAGACATCTAATTTAAGCTAGGAAATCCTGGTTGCATAGTGGTTAAGAACTAAGGCTGCTAAACAAAAAGTTAGCAGCTGAAATTCACCTGTGTAAACCATATGGGGCAGTTCTACTCTGTCCTGTAGGGTCACTATGCATCAGAATTAACTTTACAGCGATAGGTTTGTTGCTGTTATTGCTGTTTTGGTTTAAATTAAGTCAATCAGATTATCTCTTAAAATAATAAAAAAATAAATGTAGGCCTACATAGACTTATAACTGTTGATTTTATAGAGTCAATGCTTCTACAAGTTTATTATCTGGTACTGTAATTAGAATCTGTGTTCATAAGAGCAGGATTTTTTTGCCTTGTTTTTCAGCTGTGTTATTTCACAGACATGCCAACTATATAATAGCCAAGTATGTAATAAAATAATGCTGACTATATAATAAGTTTTAATAAATATGTGTTTAATGAATAAAGAAGCAGACATTTATTAGATATTCATCAAATCCATTAGTGTAAATTCAAGGACTTAAACAATGAAAAATTCAAAGAAACTGCTGTCACCTGTGATGGTCAGCATCTATTAGAGAGATACAATAGAGATAGAAACAAATAATATATTGTGAAAAACTAGTAAATGATAGAACAGAAATAAATTCAGTAATGACATAAAGAAGGGTAGGTGGGATATCTTGTACTAAGATGGTAAGGAAAAGCTTCTGAGGAAACAGTACTTGGGGTGATATCTAGGTATGAGAAATAATCAGCCTTAGGAAAATCCATGTGAAGTATACTTTGGGAATATGGTACAAAACTGGCAGAAGTCCTGATGTGAGAATAATGAAAAGCTTTCTCAATAAGGAAAAATCCGTATTGATACAGTGTTAGGTTTGCAGGGGAAAAACGATGCAGTCAGGGAGGTAGGGAAACCCTGGGTCAAACAGGGTAACATCAGCTATGCAGCGCATCTGGGTTTTATTCCATTTTTAACAGGAAGCTACACTAAGATTTTAAGTACTAAAGAAACTAGCTGAGACAGGCTATGAAAAATTCATTCTTGTTGATATTGCTATGTGGCATGATTGGATGGTAGGAACAAAACCGGAGACTTTATTTAGCCCCAGGACTTTGGATCTTCTTTTTCTTTCTTTCTTTTTGGCTTATTCCGGGGTATAATTGGACATGGACATATACACAATAAATTCTTTAATATAAAAATATAATACTTACAAAACTATATATACATATGTGTACATATATGTTACCCTCTCTTGCATGTGTATTGGTGGTGTGTGAGATGACTATTTCAGTGCCAGAGTAAAATACTCTGACTGAGCTAATCTGTATTGACTTTGGTACCAGGTAGACCCTCATCTGTCACTGGAGACACTGCCTTATTGTTTCTGCTTGGGGGAAAAGATAGGTTGTAACACAGTTATTTTTTTTTTTCTCTGTCTTTTCACTATAGCTGTAACTAGTAAAGGATACTGATACAGGATTAAAAGGTATTCGATGTCCTCTTAAATGTTTCCTTCATGAAGAATTAATGGTTCCCAAGCCATTTGATTACCAAAAATATATTTTAAATAGAAAAGTAAATGGCAAAATAGTGGGCAAAGGAATATTTAACTTTTTGCCCTAAGTGTTTTTTTCCACAGTAATACCTCTTGGTAGTTTCAATGAGATTTTATGGTCTTAGTAATTTAATAAAATCTGTCCCATCTTTCTACAAGTATGTAGTATTCTAAGACAGTGGGCCATGCATGTAGGAGCGGTAATAATAATACTACAGTCAGAAAAACCTGTCTAAATTCAAGAGGGATAAAGTAAATGAATCAAGATCAGCCCAAGGCTAATCCTTATTATATGAATGTCAGGCATACGTCCATTCTCCAAATATTTTACCAATTCTGACACTACCTGTCCCTCACATGATAATCTCTATGTTTTTGCTGGGGTCAATAATCCACTGTAATGGTCACACAAAACTCACAGACCATATTTAGATTTCAAGGGTTTGTTAAGGGACAGTCTACAACTCATGGTCAGGTTCAGGACGTAGGTAAGCAAAATTCTGCCTTCATTCTTTCAGGACAGCTCACTCAGTTCCTGTTGGCAGGACAGGTCTCCTATTGGCCACCTGAGAACAAGCTTCTCCCAGTCCTTCCCTTTTGAGCCTATTGTCTTGAGCTCTGCTGCTGGGCTCTTTCTGAGTCTTGCATAATTTTCAGTATTACAGCCCAGTGTTAGAGCTCTTTGAGGAGGTTCCTTGCTTCCTCTCTCTGCTTCTTTTTCTGTTTTCTCCTTCCTGCTTCTTTCTGCTGATTTCCTTCCTGTTTTTTCTGTCTCCTGAAACCTCTGTGTGTTAGCGCTCTCTCTGTTTCTCTCTCTGTACCTATTCATTGTAAATTTCAAGGCAGGTTCTCGCATTAGGGCTGTGAACCAACTCATCCTCTTTCAGTGATCCTCAGATACCTCATTTGCATGGTTGGCTTAGCTGAGCTATAAGTGACCTGTGTTGCATGGTCTGTTGACCAGACCTTGCAAGGTACATATGTGTACCAATCACAGGACGACCTTCAGCCCAGAACCAGGCAGTATCAAAATCTGTGGGTTTACAGCTTACTCAGGAAATATGAGTCAACGCAGACAAAAGTAACAAACCCTCTAGGGATAAAAACTAGGGTAAAGTAACTCCTTAGGGTTTAGGAGAAAAATCTCTCAAGCTATTTTTCCAAAGAAGCAAAGCCAAGCCAAAAGCCAAGTGCCAAAAGCCAAGTGCCGTCGAGTCGGATCCGACTCATGGCAACCCTAGGGGCCAAGCAAAAGCCAAAAAGGAACTCCTTTTACCACAGATAGAAAAGCAAAAATTACTGAATTACACTAAAAAAAGATACAATTGCTTCAAGCAAAAATATTTTGTGTTTAACACAAAAGTAAAAGTATTGTGTGGTTAAGTGAATGTTAAAATGTATTTGTAAGTTGTATCTTGGCAAAAATGTAATACAGCTAATGAAATTCTGTAGTACAAACTCTACCTTGTTGCAATATATCATTTAGGGTCTGTAGAAACTAAGTGTTTTAATGCACATAGTGCTGTTGGTCATTATAGGTTTTTGACACCTTAAGAATAGGTTGTATTGGCATCATGGGGATATGGATATAAACAAACACATTGAAACCTAAAGTCTCCTCTGAAATACAAGCTTTCATTTTATAGGTGTTTATTATGAGCAGAAAGCTTTTTACCAGTGATTAGACTCAGGCTGAAATGGTCTTGAATGAATTTTGCTTGAGTTTACAAAGGGTTGTTAAAATTGTTGACAGCTTTTCTTTTTCTTCAATAAAAGTATAATGCTGTTGAAGGAAATTATGGGATGCCTCAGCCCTTTTCATATCCATAAATTCTATTTCTAACTGTATGTGTGTAAGAGCAGGGAAAATCTTGAGAACATTTCAGACCTTATTCTAAATTTAATGCCTACACAGGGTAGCCTACTTTGCTTTCATTACCCTCACTGAGGTTGTCCTTTGTCACTTTCCCCCAGAACAAGGGATGTACCTGTCCTGTTTGTTATCATCTCTGATCTGGTCATTTCAAGTTATTAAGTACTTGACATATCCTGGACAGAAGACTAGGCGTGAGTATTAAAAATGATCAAGCCATGCTTCCTATTTTTAAGGTTTCGTTGACAAATTCGTTGACAAAATACACATACATTCACGAATATTTTCTTTGTAATAATTAGGTGCATGGAAATGTGAGGGCATGCACAGGGTGTTATAGCAATGCAAATAATGCTGCTCCTTGAAGTGTTAATCTAATATTTAAGCTAAGTAGTTGATGATGGTGACTATTTATGGGGTAGTGCGTTACTCTCTTGAACCCACATAAGACAGACAGTTAAATATGAGGATAGCCAATTAAGTTATTGACCTCATACTAAAAAAAAAAGGTGCTAATACTCATCATTGCTGAATATTACTGGGCTCACCTTTGAAGTACATCCGTTGGGAAGCTATGCACTGATGCCAGTACCTAGTCCACCCTTCAAAGCAATTTTGAAACTTTTTCTGGAATGGCCATTAGAACTGTCATGGTATTACCCTTAATGTCCCGAATGTCATCGAAATGTCTTCCTTTTAACATTTCCTTTATCTTTGGGTAAAGAAAAAAAAAATCACTGGGGTCCAGATCTGGTGAGTAGGGCGGGTGTTTCAGTACAGTTGCTTACTGGCTGAAAACTCCCTCACAGGCAACTATACAACTAAGTTCGGGAACTTGCCACCATGCCACTATGGGCAGTGGCCATTAGAGAAAGAATTCCAAAATTGCTTGAAAGGTGGACGAGACGCTGGCATCGGTGCCTAGTTTCCCAAGGAGAGTACTTTGAAGGTGATAGTAGTGATATTCAGAAATGAGATATTTAGCACTTAGAACAATTAAGTTCACTGACTTAATTGTTGGATCTCATACTTACGGTCTTAGCATAAAGGGGCAAATCATTTAAGAAATTTTAGATACCATACAAAACTGATAAAATATTGTTGTGAAAAAGAAGTAATGACTTTATATAAACACAAAAAGCAAAACCACTGATGTCCAGTTGATTCCAACTCATAGTGACTGCACAAGACCCAGTAGAATTGCACTGTAGGGTTTCTAAAGCTATAAATCTTTCCAGAAGCAGATTGCCACTCCTTTGTCCCTGGGAGGTACTTGGTGGATTCAAACTGCTGACCTTTCAGTTAGCAGCCAGCCTCGTAACCACTGAGACAACAGGGCTCTTTATGACATTCTGTAAAGGAATTAATTCAATTTTTACTTTAACAGACATTTCACTCCTGAAACAGGAAAGCCCCCGTTAGATAGGAGGTAGGGCAGATGGTATAACTTTGGAATATTGTGCTACTATAAAAGATTTATCAAATATTAAACTTGCACGGTAATCTGATTTAAGTGTATAGAAGTTCAACAGTTGCTTTTAATACTAGGTTACCAATGTTTACATATTGGCTCGGAAAGGAGTAGTGGGGATGTTTACCAAACATGTCATGTTTCTATTACATGTAAGTATACACATACACACACACACACACACACACACACACACACACGCACAAACATACGCATGCACATATGCATACACATCTCCGTTGCTGTCAAGTCAGTTCCGACTCATAGCGACCCTAGAAGTCAGAGAAGAACTGTGCCATAGACTTTCCAATGAGCTCCTGGCAGATTTGAACTACCTTCCTTTTGATTAGCAGATGTAGCAGTTAACCCACTACACCACTACACCACTATGTGTGTGTGTGTATATATATATATATGATATATGTACATATGTATATATGTGCGTATATATATAGGAGTGAATATATATATATCACAGTGTCATATCATTGTGGCACCAATGTATCTCTGCCTTCACAGAGTGCATTTTAGATCACCACTAACTTTAATTAGTTAATTTGTACTGTATTCTCTGATCTACAGAAATTTATTCAAATTCTGATTCTGTATCTCTCTTTTTTTTAAATTGTACTTTGGGAAAAGTTTAAAGCTCAAGTCAATTTCTCACTCAAAAATTTATACATATTGTTTTGTGACACTGACTGCAACCCCCCCAATGTGGCAATACTTACCCCCTTCCCATCCTGGGTTCCCTGTATCCGTTTTCTCCCTTTCTGCCGTCTCGTCCTGATTTTAGCCAGGAGCTTCCCATTTAGTCTTATATATCTGATTGAAATAAGACGCAAGCTCTTATGGTGTGTTATACTTTTGTTTGTTTTTTGTAGTCTTGTCTAATCTTTGGCTGAAGAGCAGGCTTTGGGAATATCTTCAGTTCTGGGTTAAAAGCTATCTGGTATCTCTAGTCCCTGTCAGATCAAAAAGTCTGATCTTTTTATACGAATTTGAATTCTGTTCTGCATTTTTGTCCTGCTCTTTCCAGGACTCCCTGCTGTGTTCCTTGTCATGGCAGCCATTGGTGTGAGCTGGGCACCGTCCAGTTCTTTGGTCTCAGGTTGGTAGAGTCTCAGGTTTGTTTGGCCATTTAGTACTTCGGGCTTGTAGATTCTTTGTGTCTTTGGCTTTATTCATTCTCCTTTGCTGCAAGTGGGATGGGACCAATAGATGTATGGTAGATGGCTGCTCTCAAACTTTAAAACGCTAAATCTTGTTACTCACCAAAGTGAGTAGAACACTTTGTTTCTAAACTGTATCATGCATTTGACCTATAGCTCCACTGAAACTATGGTCGCCAGGCTGACTCTGTATCTTAATGCATATAAAATTGTTGTTGTTAGATACTGTTGAGTTGGTTCTGACTCATACCTGCCTTTTGTACCACAGAATAAATTGCTACTCCATCTTGCTCTGTGGCCACAATTCTTTTCATGCTTAAGCGCATTGTTATAGCTACTGTGTCAATGCGTTCTGTTGAGGGTCATCCTCTTTTTCACTGACCCTCACTCTACCAAGCATGATGTCCTTCTCCAGGAACTGATCCTTCCTGACAACATGTCCACAGTGTGTAAGATGCAGGTTTGCCATCTTTGCTTCCAAAGAGCACTTTGGTTGCCCTTCTTCCAAAACACATCTCTTGCTTCTTGAGGCAGTCCGTGGTTCATTCAGTATTCTTCTCCAACACCACAATTCAAAGGTGTCAATTCTTGTGGCTTCCTTATAATTATAATGTATTAGTTAACCTCTTTGAACAACACACTTTTCATTTAAAAAAATATATGGAATAACAACTTCATTTAGGTTGAACTTAATACGGTGTATACTGACCGTTTATTAAAATCAGGTGACTAGTAATAATTAGTTGCCTTCACTTTTCTTACTTTTGGGGAGTTGATAGTCTACTAAAGAAAATGTAAGTTTAGTTTAGACAAGAAAACATTTATTTTATATTCTATCTAATATAAAACAGGCTTAAAAGAATATAAAATATTTTAAAATATGTAAACAAAATGTTTTAGGTAAGTAACATTCAGAAGATTATAAATACTGCTGTAAAAATAGTTTTAAAATGTTTTAAAACCAGCGTTTTCTGTAGAATTCTGCAGAATTTTTACTCTAGAGAATTTCTTTATTCTGTTTAGATGTCTATTATTGCTTTTGTTTTTTCCATGCATATTTTATTCTACTTCACTTACATGTAATAAATAATTTCCAGATTTTGGCTCTGTAAGTGGACCTGAGTTCTGGGGTTCTGTTCAACCCTGTTCATGAAGGCTTTGTGGGAGCAAATCAACTGATATGAAACTGTTTATAAAATTCAATAGATTTATTAAAATTATATTCATATATTTGATAGTAGCAAAGTAATTCTTACTGAACTTTCAGCTCTTCCGAATCTTTGTTAGGTTTCCATAGTAGTTACCTCTAACCTCGATACAGCTGCTCCTCATTTATCTACCCTCTTGTTCTCTGGTATTGCACAGTTTCAACAATAATAAAATATCTACTGTCCAACTGTTTTATGGACTAACAATGTATGTTGAATTGTAACAAACCCAAGCTATGAGGCAAGAGTAATGTTGTCTTTGAAGGCTAAGGTTATGTGTCGATTTTATGAGGCCGTGGTTTTTCAGTGTTTTTGCAGTCATATATTTCTGTAATCGGCAGTCACGTAATGACGTAATTTGGCAGTTTTTAATGATATAATCATCCTCCATTTCGTGATCTAATGTGATTATCTTCCATTTTCACATAACACTGATTTTTGCACAGTGACCTAATCTTTGGAACTAACCACAATGATAAGTAAAGGGTAGATGTATGGTATTTTATTTTAATGTGCTCACAAAACTCTCCAAGAAAAGTATAATGCACTACAGACAAGTAGTTTGTCTTATATTCTTATATAATGACAGAACCTCAAATAGTCATAAAATACAAATTTAATGGATGGGAAGTATTCACCACAAGAAGGCAAATCTGACTTTTCAAAGAGACATGCAGTATAGCAGCATTTAAGGGTAAGTATATAGAGCCACCATGAGCTGGAATCAACTCTACAGCAGTGGGTTTGGTCTGGGTTCGATATACTGATGTCTGCACCTTACTTTAAGATGCACTGAAATTAAGATGGGTAGACTGATGGGCAGAAGGATGGATAGGTGGAGACATATGGGGAAGACAACTAGGGTAAAATGTTAATGGTGGTATCTAGTTAGTAGTAGATGGCTATTATAAAATTTTTAAATGTTGCTGCATGTTTGAAAGTTCTCATAATAAAAATTTGTCAAAATAGGTCACATGGGAAGGAGAAAAAATAATCAAAACATGTTTATATTCCATATCCCATGACTTTCAGTATTTATGCCTTGCAATGTTTCAGTATTTTGTAGTATCCAGAAGCTTATCTGCTCCCCCCACCCCACCCTGTATCTCTTCCACCTCATCCCCCAACTCACTTGTTTGTCTCTAAAATTCAGTTTACTAGGTTCTCTCTCCTTCAGAGCTTAGGCACCATAATTTTCCTGCTGAGTATATTTTTTCTGTTGTCAGTGAGCTTTAACAAATTTCAAAACTTTCTCCAATCTGATTTCAACAAGAACACCCTTGGAAATAAAGTCAGCAATCTTCGTTCTGCCCACCCGCATTTTGTCTACACACACCATAGTATTTATGAACAACGTGAATGTAACTGTAGGACAACAAAGAAAAATCAGCCGCATATACAGTGCTTATTCTATAAGGAGTTGATTTGTAAACCAAAAGACACATTTATAAAACACTGTAATTATATACTTGAAAGAAAGTGGTTTAATAACTATTTACCAAGTGGCTGTCTGTCATGAATTCTGTTATTTTACCACACCCTTCCACAGACCTTCCTTATAATGTGCTCCCGTCAGTTTTAATTTTAGGGTAGGTGAATGAATCAGTCAGTGGTAGATTGCTTTAATTACTATTATTTGTTGCTCCTATTGTTGCAACTCTTTCTGTGATTAAACATTTATTAAGAATCTGCCATATGGTACGCTACCTACTCCAGATAATCAGATGTTTTGATGTATCTTGGTGACAGATTTTAATTTCCTTCCATGTTTCATTTTACTTCTTTCTTCTTTTTTTATTAAAACAGCTCCTTATATTTGGCACGGTTAGTTTTCTGGTTGTTCTCTCCAGCTATAGTCAGTGTGTGAGGAAAGCTACTTTAGAAGAGAAGCCAGGAAACAGAATTTCTGGAACATAAGTAGTTATATAGTTTTAAAAATTTTTGGCACTATGAGAAGAATTTACTTCTTGTTCCTTCTCTCTCTCTTTTCATTTATACACTAAGGTGCCAGCTCGAATGATAATTTTTTATTATGATTGAATGAAAATGTAAATTTCCATATAAATTTGCATGCCCACCTATATCAGCTCCCACTGCTCTCCTTGCCTGGTAAGAGCACACTCTTCCTCTGCTCCATACATGTCCTATCTGCCCAACAATCTCCTGTCCCTTCCTCTAGACCCATTCCTCTTCCTCCAGTATGAGGTCAGCAGGACAACATCTTGTAGATGCACAGAACCATGAAGTGCACACATGATATGGTCACTCTCTGTCACCAAGTCCTATCGATTCCTGTCTGAAGAGTTGGCCTCCATTATGATTTATGGACAGGGGCATCATCAGGGCCAGGGGCCATGCTCCCAGGGGAACTCCAAGGTCCCTGGACCATCAAATGCAGTCTTTTAGTGAAGACCGCTGGGTGTACCCCTTTTTATTCTTGTGTTGCTGGTGATACAACTTTGTGAGCTCCATCACGGCTACCACTGGTGTTGGCCAGGCACCATCTAGTTCTTCTGGTCACAAGTCAGTGTAGTCACCCACTCACATGGGTCTCTCTGTCTTTGGGTTCTCTTTCCCCTATGTCATTTTGGTCCTTAGTGATCGTCTGTTCCTGCTGAGTTGGGACTATTTGCTGTGCCCTCAGATGGCAGCTTGGCAGCTTTTAAGACCCCAGATGCCACTTACCAATGTGAGTGCAGTCGGCTTTCTTAGCAAAATGCTAGTTATGCCACTTGGCCTCGATTTCCCCTGAGAGCATGCCCCTGCCCCCCTACCCCAAATATTTTTTCCCATTCTGTAGGTAGCCTTTTAATTCTATTAAGAAAGTCTTTGGATGAGCAAAAGTGTGTGATTCTTAATAGTTCCTATGTATCTATTTTCTCTTCTGTTGTTTGTGGTTTGTTCGACAGATTTGAAAGTCTGTCTATGTTGTGTATTAAAACTTCCATTGTTGTTCCCACTTTTCTTGGATGAGCTTTATCATTTTAGGTTTGATATTCAGGTCTTTTATTCAGTTTGAGTTGGTTTTTGTATAAGGTGTAAGATACTAGTCATGTTTCCATTTATTGCCGATGGATATACAATTTTGCCAGGACCATTTGTTGAAGAGATTGCTTTTACCCCAGTTTAATGTCTCAGGACCTTTGTTGAAAATCATGTGTACGTAGGAAGACAGTGTCATTTCGAGTCTCAACTCTGTTCCACTGATCTATCTGTCTGTTTTTGTACCAGTACCAGGCTGTTTTGACTACTGTGGCAGTGTAATACATTCTAAAGTTGGGTAGTGAGAGGCCTATTAGTGTGGTGTTCTTCTCCAGTAGTGCTTTACTTATCCGGGGCTTCTTCCCTTTTGAAACAAAGTTGGTAATTTGTTTCTCAATCTCATTAAAAAATGTCACTGCAATTTGTATTGGGATTGCATTATACAAGTAGATTGCTTTGGGTAAAATAGACATTTTCACAATGTTAAGTTTTCCTATCCATGAGCAGGGTAGGTTTCTCCATTTATGTAAGTCTCTCTTAGTTTCTTGTAGTAAGGACTTGTAGTTCTCTTTGTAGAGGTCTGTTATTTCTCTGGTTAGATTCATTCCTAGGTGCTTTTTCTTCTTGGGGGGTATAGTAAATGGTACTGTTTTGATGATTTCTTTCTTAATAATCTCGTTGTTGGTATAAAGGAATCCTAACCGATTTACTTACGTTTATCTTGTATCCTGAGAGTGCTGAACTCTTCTATCAGTTTGAATAGTTTACTTATGGATTCTTCAGGATTCTCTGCATATACAATCAAATCTGCAAATAGAGAAAATTTTTACTTCTTTCTGCCAAAGCAGGTGCCCTTTATTTCTTGGTCTTGTCTAATTGCTCTGGCTAGAACTTCTAGTACAATGCCGAATGGGAGAGGTGAGAGTGGGCATCCTTGTCTAGTTCCTGTTCTTAAAGCAAACTGTTTCAGTCTCTCTCCATTTAGGATGACGTGGGCAGTTGGCTTTGTGTAAATGGACTTTACTGCATTGAGGAAATTGCCGTCTATTCCTATTTTGCTGAGAGTTTTTAGCACAAATGGGTGGGGATCTGACTTGATGGCACTTGGCTCGCTGGGTGTTGGACTTCATCAAATGCTTTTTTCTGCTTTGGTAGACAAAATTAGGTGATTCTTGTCTTTTGTGTTATTTGTGTGGTTGATCACGTTGTTTTTCTGGTGTTGAACCAGCCTTCTATCCCTGGTGTGAATCCAACTTGGTCATGATGGATTATTTTTGGGATATGTTGTTGTATTCTACTGGCAAGAATTTTATTGAAGATTTTTGTGTCTAGACTCGTGAGTGATATTGGTCTGTAGTTCTCCTTTTTGTTGAGTCTTCCCTGGCTTTGGCATCAGTGTTATGCTGGCTTCATAGAATGAATTTGTGAGTATTCCTTCCCTTTCTATGCTGTGAAATATTCTCACAAGTATTGGAAAAAATTCTCTAAAAGCTTGGTAGAATTCTGCAGTGAAGCAATCTGGTTCTGTGTTTTTTTGGTTGGCAGTTTTTTTTGATGACTTTTTCAATCTCTTCCTTTGTGATGGGTTTATTAAGCTATTCTGCTTCATCTTGTGATAATTTTGGTAGGTGACATGAATCAAGGAATTTGTCCATTTCCTCTAGGTTATCAAATTTGTTAGAGTACAGTCTTTCATAGTATTCTGTTATGATACTTTTTATTTCTGTTGGATCTGTTGTGACAACTCCCCTCTCGTTTGTTATTTGGGTTATTTGTTTCCTTTCCTGTCTTTCTTTAGTAAGTTTAGCCAGTGGTTTATCAACGTTGTTGATCTTTTCAAAAAAACAGCTTGTGGTCTTTTCAAATTTTTCAATTGTTCTTCTATTCTCTAATTCGTTTAGTTCTGTTCTAATCTTTATGATCTGTTTTCTTCTGCTGCCTGAGGGGTTCCTCTGTTGTTCTCTCTCTACTTGTTCTAGCTCTCAGATTGGTTCTTTGATTTGGATTCCTTCTTCCTTCCAGTTGTGTACATTTATGGAGATAAACTGACTTCTGACACTGCTTTGACTGTATCCCATAGGTTTTGGTAGGAATTGTTTTCATTCTCTTTGGAACCCATAAATTTCTTTATTTCATCCTTGATTTCTTTTATAACCCATGGCTTTTTGAGCAAGATGTTGTTCAGTTTCCATGAGTTCCACTTTCTGTCTATGTTTTTCCTGCTATTGATTTCAACTTTTCTGGCTTTGTGATCTGAGAAGATGCTTTGCATTAATTGAATTTTATGGATTTTGTTTAGATTTGCTTTATGTCCTAACACATGGTCTATTCTGGATAATGTTCCATGTGCGCTGGAGAAGAAGGTGTAGTTGTCCGCTGATGGAGTCAAAGTTGTGTATATGTTGATGAGGTCTAGTTGGTTAGTTGTAGCAATGAGGTCTTTTGTGTCCTTATTGAGCTTTCTTCTAGACAATCTGTCCAATATTGAGAGTGGAGTGTTGAAGTCTGCCTCTATTATTGTGGAGTGCTCTATCTCATTTTTGAGTGTAGTCAGTGATGTATTTAGGTACTCTCAGATTAAGTGCATAAACATTTTATATTGTTAAGTCCTGCTTGTGCATTGAACTTTTCAGCAATAAATAGTGTCCATCTTTGTCCATGATGGTGGATTTTACATTAAAATCTATTTTCTCTGAGATTAAAATTGCCACACCTGCTCTTCTTTGTGTATTATTAGTTTGACATATATTCTTCCATCCTTTAATTTTCAGTTTCATCATATCTTTAAGTCTAAAGTGAGTTTCTTGTAGGCAACATATGGATGGGTTGTGTCTTTTGATCCAAGATGTCACTTGAAGTCTCTCTACTGGAATGTTCAGTCCGTTCATATTCAATGTAATTATTGATAGGTGTGTGTTCAGTACTGCCATTGTGATATGTTTATTTTTGTGTTGATGTTTTCTCTGTTGTTCTTATTAATGTATTCTGGGACATTCTTCTTTGTGAGTTGATGTTTCGCCTTTTTCAAGGTTGGTTTTGTGGTTGGTGAAACTCCTGTAGTTTGTTTCTCAATTTGATATGTTGCGTCTTTATTGTGCTTTATTGCTGCCCCCATGATGTACCTTTAATAAACTATGTATAACACCAATTCTAATTACTATCACTCCCATCAACTTCCTCTACATCTGGAAGGACTATAATGATTGTAATGCATACCTCTTTTTAATATGATGACATCATAGTTTTCATGATATGATCACTTCTTTCACTATTATAGCTTTGATTGAGTTTGGAGCCTTCCCTAACTGAATAGGTTTCTGGGTGATATGTCCTGTATTGCCTTCTAAAATATAAAGTTAGTGGTTTTGTTCTTCTAAGCCAAGAGATTCCTTTAGTAAATCTTGTAACTTTGGTTTGTTTTTTATAAAGTCTCTGAGTTCCTGTTGATCTGCAAATGTCTTAATTTCATTTTCATATTTGGATGACAGTTTTTTGCAGGATGTATAATTCTTGGTTAGAAGTTCTTCTCCTTCAAAGCTTTGAATGTATCATGCCACTGTCTCCATGCCAGCATTGTTTCTGCTGAGAAATCTGATGAGAACCAATAGGGTTTCCCTCTGAATGTTAGTTTTGCTTTGAGTCTTGCTGCCTTTAAGAGTTTCTGCTTATGTTTCATTTTGTTAAGCTTGATTGGACTATGTCTTGGTTTCTTTCTTTTGAGATTTATATTGAGTGGCATTTAATATGTATCAGGGATATCTATATTCTCTTCTTTCACAATTTCTGTGAAGTTTTCTGTCAGCAGCTCAGCAACAATACTCTCTGTGTTCTCAGGTGTCTCACCCAGTTGAGGAACTCCAATTAATTGTAGATTGTTCCTCTGAATAGAGTCCCACAAGCTTCTTAATGCATCTTCATTTTTCTTTTTTCTGATTTCTCCTCATAGATGCTGGAGTCAGTAGCTCTGTCTTCCAAGTCAGAAAGTCTATTTTCCATTTGTTCCATTCTGTTTTCTTGGCTTTGAATTTAAGTTTCTATGTATTTGATTTTGTTCTTGATCTGTTAGATTTCAGAGTATTGGTGTTCCATCAGATCAAACAGTTTGCTTAATTTTTCATTTTGCTCTACTGCATTTTCTATAAGGTTTATGAGGGCTCTATACATAATCCTTTTGTATTCACCTTTTGATAGTTTCAGAAAGATTTCTTTGTCTGGGAAGTTCTGTTGTGCTTTCATTGGTGATTTCTTGGATACCCTTCTGTACAGAGTTTGTTGCTTTTGGGGCATCATGTCAGTCAATAGAGGCTGCGAGAGATGCTGTGAGGATGGACCACAGTTGTTTCTCTAGGCCATCTTTTGTCCAGCACTCACCAAGAGCTGGGTCAGTGAACGAGAGGAAGTTTTCTGTTCATTAGTATGAAGTCCAAATTAACAGCTCTATGCCATGTCCTAGGGCTCAGTAGGTGTCCAGAAAGCTGTTTAATTGTCAGTTCAGGTCTTGGTTTCCAGAGAGATTTAGAGAGATGTGTGTTTAGTCAGCCATCTTGACTCCACTCCATAAATGATCATTTTTAATGCTAGTTATAGTCATTTCTGTGTGTCTGTCAGTTTGTTATTTGGATCCACATTCAAGATTCACGGAAGCAGCAGTCAAGATAGCAAAAGATGCATTACACTGGAAAAATCTGAAAAAAAAAAACCTGTTTAAAGTGTTCAAAGTTAATGATATCACCTTGAAGACTAATGTGCACTTGACCCAAGGCATTGTCTAATATGCATATGAAAGTTGGATGTAAATTAATGAAGAGTGATAAAGAATTTATGCTTTTGAATTATGGTGTTGGTATAGAATATTGAACCATGGACTCCCAGAAGAATGAACTAATCTCTCTTGGAAGAAATACAGTCAGAACGCTCCTAACAAACAAGCATGGCAGACTTCACATGTACTTTAGAAATGTTATCAGGAAGAAACAGTCCCTGAAGCAGGACATCATTCTAGGTAAAGTAGATGATCAGTGAAAAAGAGGAAGAATCTCAATGACATGGATTGACACAGTGCCTGCAACAATGGGCTTACACATAACAGCAATTGTGAGAATAGCATAGGACTGGCCAGTGTTTCCATCTGTTGGAGTCACTATGAGTCAGAACCAACTCAATGGCCTCTAAGAACAATAATAACAATTCCAGTTCTATGATATTGTCTGTCTGCTTATTTCCTTATGATTAAAACCATTCATTGTGTGAAGTGGTGTTAAAATATTTAGAGGAAAGAAACAACCAAAAAATAATTTCTATTTAGAAATTTTAATCTATTTCTTAATTTAAATAACTGCTTAATTAGTTCTTCAGTATTTTTGTCTAGTTAGCATTAGACCTAAAAGAAAGTTTTTGTTTGGTTCATTACATTCTAAGACTGACTCTCTAAATTTATTTTCCTTAAAAAAAAATATTTTATTGTTCCTTAAATGAAAGCTTACAGTCCAAGTCAATTTGTCGTACAAACCCACCCCCCAATCTACTCTAGCTGTTCTCCCTATCCCGTGACCACACACTTCCCCTTTCTACCCTGTATTTTCTATGTCTTTCAACCAGCTCCTGTCTCCTCCACCCTCTCATCTTACATTTGGGCAGGAGCTTCCCAGTTAGATTCATGTATTTAGTTAAGCTAAGAAGCACGCTCTTTGTCAGTATTGTTTTACGTCTTATACTTTGGTCCAATCTTTGCCTCAAGTGTTTGCTTCAGATAGTTTCAGTTCTGGGCTAGGAGAAAGCCTATTGGACACATCTTCCACAGATCTTTAGGTCTATCGAACCATCAAGCCTGGTCTTTTTGATAGACTTCCTGTTCTGCACACTTATTTTTGTCCTACTACATCAGGTACTCTGTGTTGAATTGCCTGTGAGACTGACATTTATTTTTTAAATAAATGCCTTAGATTCTATCTTTACAGAGTTCTGGAGTTGTGTATACACCAAAGAAGATATGTAAATTATGGCCTCATTCTGGAAAAATTGAAACAGTGAAAGACTTTGCTCGTTTAAGACATTCAGATACCATCTGCTTTTGGGAGAGTTACTTGCTTTTCTGTATCCTATTAATGAACCCTAGTCTGTAATGGTAACACCAATTATTTATGACTGGCTTGAATTTTGGAAACAATAGATTTTCAAAATACTTTCACTAATACAATCTCTAGAAAATCAATAAATATGTGGACAAAACACATGAATTGAGGATATTTGAAGTTAGAGAAATTAGAGATGTTAGACACATTACATTTTCAAAAAGATCAAACATATTCATGTATTTATATGAGATTGATATCAAAATGCTTACAAAATGGGTTTAGGGTCAAGGAATTCTTATACATACAACACATGAAGAAGATGTTTAGAGTACTTAAAGTAATTCAAAAATAAAGTGTGTGTGTGTGTGTGTGTGTTATTGTAGAATACCAGTTGGCAAGGCAGACAGATCCTTATACCCTCAACCTTGTTGATTGTATTACGTTTGAATGAGACTACTTACTCTTTTTATTTATTTGTGAAAATATATACAACAAAAAATGCACCTGTTTAACAGTTTTTCTTAAATATTCAGTTCAAGACAAATGTTACGTATTTTATACTAGATCACCATTGGCATTCACTATCCTTTAAAATTATCTGTGTTTTGTGTTACCTTTGCCAATTTGATCTCATACAGATAATTTCTTTAAAAGAGCACAACGCTAAAGCAAAATATTAATTGAACTAAACTATTGTTTAGTTTAAAAATGACTTCATGGGATAGTTTGAGTTCAAAGTTTACAAGTCATTTTTAGATAGTTTTTAGTCAATGTCAACCTGGTTTGAATGAATCCAGTTAGTTTTATTTGCATGAAAATTTGAATTTCTGTTCCTCATCTTTCATTTATTTGATCAGGATACATCTTTGGTTCCTTGATCAAACTTTCAGTAATGGTTGTTGGGCATCATCTATTACTTCTCATCTCGTGGCAAAGAAGGCAGTGCATTTTTGTTCATGGATACAGTTAGATCTACCATTTATTTCCTTGCTTGATTCTTGATTCTCTTTCAGATGAACTGAGACCAATTATTTCCAGATTGCCAGATTGTTTTCCACAGTGAGTGTATCATTTACATTCCTACCAGCAGTGCGTAAGAGTTCTGGTCTCCCCACATCCTCACCAACATTTGTTATTTTCTATTTTCTTGATCAGTGACATTCTACTCGGGGGAGATGATACCTCTTTGAAGTTTTGACAACCACCTCTCTAAAAAAAAGTTGACTCACTTTTATTACATATAGCAAAGTTTGGACAAGATTTTTTTTACAGTTGTCTTAATATGCACCAGGTAATTAATCTGTCTTTCTTCCAAACTCCACTTAAAGACACACTTTAAACTTTTACGAAGTATTCTTAGAATTGTATGTCAGTAAATCTGGGAGTGTCTAGTTAGTCCAAAAAATTCAGCGTTAACTATTTGGCTGAGATTTTCTTGGAAAATAGCACATTTCCCATAGTTGGATAGAAAATGCAGACTACTGCTTCTTTGCTGGACACATACCAACTTCACGTCAATGTACAATGATCAGGATGTGCTTGGTGTTCAACGTGGCCATTTGCCAAATTTAAAAAAGTTTCTGAAGAGGATTTATTGTACATCTTTTCATTTTAATCACAGCAAAGTGTACGGTTTGTGCAGCAGGCCATAGAGAAGAAGAAGATAAAGAATACTGTAAAACTTTACTGACTGTCCACACAGATTTTAACTCCTTGACTCCTACTAAAGAAAAAATTTGTTTTGTTTTTTTTAACCTTTAGTCTTCTCTGTAGACTGACATTCTGTGTTTGTGAAGAAAAAATACCATTCTTGCTAGAAAATTATTTCCCACTTAAAGATGGCCAACCACTACCTAATGACATAAAAAAATACTTCAGCAGCATTTGCATTTGCAGATAGGCAATGCAAAAACCAAAGAGTGGTTTGGATCACAGTTTTGAACATACAGAAGGCATGTGACACAAAGAGAAGGTAATAAGCATAAAACATTGAACAATAAGAAATTCCTTTTAAAATAAAAAATCAGGTAGTATATTACTTTAGAGCTCATTCAGCGGGAATTGAAACGCCATCTTCAACTTACTATCCTGTGACCTTGAATAATGTACCTAACTTTGATAACTTCTATTGTTAGTAAAATAATACCTAACAGTATCTTGCTTTTGGCTTTGGCAACAGTATCTTGCAGGAATTGATAATATAATGCATGTTAATTGCTTAGTCCAATACACAGCATACATTAGATGTTAAAATATGTATTGTTATTTATTATTACCATTATTATTGCCATTGCTATTGAACGTGAACTCAGAGATGAACTACCATTAGTAATTATTTAAAATTGATCGACTTGAAGCCACTTGGCTGGCTATATATGTTTAAGATCTTTTTTAACTAAGAATGTTTATGCATAATAAAAAAGCTCCTTTATAATAAAGTTTCTATTGTCCACTGGTAAAAAAAAAAAGATAAAATTATCAGAAGTAATCATTTGCCAGTGTTAACAAACAGCAAAGACGAAGAAGCAATAGTCTGACAAGATTTGTTTCTCCTTTTATAACACTGTAAGATATGTTTTGTAATTATTATAGTGAATATAAATTTTTGTACTAATACTGAGCAATGGAGTGCTGGTCAAAAGAATAATTTTTCAAATGCTAGAAAATAGGAAGTTTGCTTTTCTTGTAACGTTATTTAACCTAGAAAAGATTTGAGGAGAAATAAGGTATTCTCTGTAAAACAGAATATCTGAGTAAACATAACAAAGATTTCATTTGCAATATTTTGTAGGAACTGCACAGAAATATGCATATGTATATAAATACATGGAGACACACATTATATGCACACACTGGCATATGAATTTCTGAGTCACAATATTTCTTTATGAATTTTTGTTTGCTATGTCAAAAGCTGCATTGAAAGCATTGGTGACAGATAAGCCTCCAGGAATTGATGTAATATCAATTGAGATGTTTCAAAAAATACGCATCCCTGGAAGCACTCCATCATCTATCCCAAGAAGTTTGGAAGACAGCTACCTAGCCAATCAACTGGAAGAGATCCATATTTATGCCTATTCCCAAGAACAGTGATCCAACTGAATGCAAGAATTATTAAACAATGTCATTAATAGCACATGTAAGTAAAATTTTTTGGAAGATCTTTCAAAAGCAGCTGCAGTATATTGATAGGGAACTGATAGAAATTCAAGCTTGATTCAGAAAGGGATGGAACTAGGGATATAGTTGCTGATGTCAAATACATCTTGGCTGAAAGCAGAAAATACCAGAAAGATGTTTTTTAATTGACTATGCAAAGACATTTGACTATATGGATTGTAACATTATGGATAGCATTGCAGAGAATGGTGTTATGGATTGAAATGTATCCCTCCAAAAATATGTATAGCCATTTGGCTAGGACATGATTTTCAGTATCACATGATGTTCCTATATGATGTAAATCCCACTTCTATGATATTAATGAGTGAGGATTGATGGCAGTTGTGTTAATGTGGCAGGGCTCAATATATAAGATTGTGTTGTGCCTTGAAGCAAGCCTGAGATTAAAGGAAAGGGAAGTAAGCTGAGAGTGCTGGCCCACATACCACCAAGAAAGCAGTGCCAGGAACAGAGTGCATCCTTTGTACCCCAGGTCCCTGTGTGAAGAATCTCCTAAGATGGGAGAACACTGCCTAAAAAGTGGACTTGAAGCCTTCTTTATTGTTAAGAAATATCTTTTTCTTTGTTAAAATGTCCACTCATGGTGTTTCTGTTATAGCAGCTCCAGGTGAGTTGGAGTTTGCTACCAAGAGAGCAGAAGGCTGCTCTAGTAAATACCTAAAATGTGGAAGCAGTTTTGAAGCTGTGGATGGACAGAGGAAAGCAAGCATCAGAGAATCTCCAGTGGCAAGGAAACAGCGGCAAAACCTGAAAACCACTATGAGACGGCCCTGGATCTGACCCATTGACTAAGAGAGCTGAGTGCCTGTGTGCAGAGGACTTCCTGGTGGAGTGCGGTGCCTCTGGGCTTTTATTAGTGGAACTACAAAGCTTTGGAATACTTGCCCATAAAGGACAGGTGTAAGCCTGAGCCCTCGGTCTACAGGCCACAGGAAGCAGGAGCTGAAGCGAAAAAAACACAAGAAGCTGAGCCCTTCCTTCTCAGAAGTTATGGCCATGACCTCAAAGTTTCAAAGGGTGCAGGCATGGCCTCTGGTGTTTCTATGGATAGAGTTGCCAATCAGATGAACTAAGAGAATGGTGTGCCTAAACCCAAGGGAGCAGAGTTGCTGTCCCAAAGAGCCTATAAGGCAGAGCTGAAGCCTAGGGCCAAGGGGCTTCCATTCAGAATCCAGATAATATGGCCAATACCTACAGTCTGGAGGGTAGGGCTGCTGTGTAAGATACCTTAGAGAATAGAAAATTATTTTCAAAGCCTTGAGGGCAAATGTAACGTGTTCTGCTGAATTGTTTGTGGCTTGTTATTCCTTGTTGCCTGAAATGTCTCCCATTGGAAATGGAAATGTCTAACTTTTGCCTGTTCTACCATTGTATCTTTGTAAGAAGATAATTTGTATTTTAGATTTCACAGAAGAACAATTTTTGGAATTGAAGTTAAAACTGCCATAACAAGATTGATTGACTATGTTTTGCTTGTTGCAAGGATATGATTCTGGGGGGACCAAAAGGTAGAATGTCATGGATTGAATTGTGTCTCCCCAGAAATTTGTCAGTTTGGCTGGACTATGATTCCTGGTACTGTGTGATTTTTCTCATGCCTTGTAAACCTTGTCTATGTGATGTTAATGAGGGAGAACAGATAACAGTTGTGTTAGTGGGGCAAGACTCAATCTACCAGATTGCATTGTGCCTTGAGACAATCTCACAGGGTATATAGGAAAGGGAAGCAAGAAGAGAGTTGAGAACCTCATACGACCAAGAAGGCAGTATCAGGAGTAGAGTGTGTTCTTTGGACTCAAGGTTCCTGCATGGAGAAGGTCCTAGTCCAGGGAAACATTAACTTGATTTTGGAGACTTAGCCAATTTATAGTGAAGAAATAAATTTTTCTTTGTTAAAGCCACCTACTTGTGGTATTTCTGTTATAGCAGCACTAGATGGCTAAGACAGGGTTTATACAGAGTGGCTGTTGGATTGGAACTGCTGACCTTTTGGTTTACAGCTGAGCTCTTAACCACTGTACCACTAGGACTATATATTGCTACGATCCTCCGTTTCTCTACATCATCTGCTATTTTCGACAATGCAGACTCTATTTTATCATCTCTAGAGTAACTATAAGTCCTAGCTTGGGTGCAATTAAGTTAGGATGATATCTGTTTACCTGCTGAAGTTATTGCTAGTACACACTTTCACTCTCAAAGTGTTCTAATACATAAATTAAGTTTTATTCTTACCCTCATTCAAAACACTTCATAAACTGCCATATTTTTTGTTCCTTCTCTAACTAGCGTGTGGAACTTTGCTCACCAACATCATCAAAGTATCATGTTTACTAATACCAAACAACATTTCTGTCTTTACTGGACTTTTCATCTGATGTTCTTTACCATTCCTATCTTCACAAACTGATTTTTTGAGTCCTTCATTTTATATTATCTTCATTTTTCTTCAACCTCTCTCCCCATTCCTTCTGGGTCCCTTTGCCCACATCTCCCATTCCTTAAACATTACCATTTTATCACCCAGTAACCTACTGCTGTCGAGTCAACTTCAACTCATAGAGATCCTATTGGACACACTAGAACTGCCTCACAGAGTTTCTAAGAGCACCTACCAGATTCATGCTACAGACCTTTTGGTTAACAGATATAGCTCTTAACCACAGTGCTACCAGGGTGTCCATTGCCCTACTACTCTTGTATATTTTTGAAAATAATCACCATGATGTATCTCATTTCCCTTAACATATATATGCAGATTACTCTTAACTTTATATCTTTAAATGTATAAAAATATTCCTGACTCACATACCTCCAAAAGTTCTATAGAAATATTCTTCATGTGTGTACCTTACTCTCCAGTGATACGGTCGTTGTTCTCACCAACCTGATCTGGACTACAATAACAGTTTTACCACTAATCCTACTTTCCTTAAACTTTTTCTTTTCCTATAATAGAAATATTGTCCTGCTTTAAACTCCTCAAAATTCCTCCTTTATTTAAAGCAAACTGTAGATTCTTATCATGGCAAATAAGACTTCTTCATAAGTCCAGTGCCTCTTCCTTCAACCTTCTTGCTGTCACTGTCTATTTTCTACCTTATATTTCATTCACCAAAACAGAGAAGGATTGTATTTAACCATCCAAACCAAGTGCTATTTCACTTCCGTAATTTGTTTTTTCCATAGTATCCTTTCTAGACGGGTAATCAAAAGATGAAGCCCTACCTCTCCTCTAATGATAAGAGCAGACCCCACATACTTACAAGTTGTTCTCAGCTCTTCAAGATGAATCAGATTTGTTTCCAATTTCACCTCCATACTCTTCCTTCCTCCAAATTTACGCATAGATTCATCATCAGCCTCTCTATAATGTTTGTCTATTTATTCAAAAGTGAGTTAAGAATTATTCCAGACACACACACACATCTTACATGTTTTTCTTTCCCTAGCATCATAGAAGTTTCTTCTTAAGAGCTATAATTAAAAATTATTATTCCATTTCTTATTAATAGCAACAGTGACTACAGAAGTATCTGACACAACTATGAAAACAAAACGTGTATTTACCTTTTGAAAAGTACAAAGGATACAAAGAATTTGTGATATTGAAGAGATTTCTCAGGATCAAACACTGCATTTTTTTCCCAGAAACATTTTATTATTATGTTTGGAAAACTGTTTCATTAAGAACTAGTATCAGCATGCTATTTTCATACAAGACAGCCTCCCTAACTATTGGTGTATCAGATACAAGCTTACAAATTAATAAGGTGAAAATGAATTTACATTAATGGAAATCAATAAAAATACAAGTAATGTCTGCTGCTTTTGTATGAGTCCAAAATTTAGATGTTGATCACCTCGGCAATGTGTTTGCTGGTGGTAGAGACTTTATATTTATTTTTAGTATTGAAACTTTCTATACAACTTTTTATTCACTCTTGAACAAAAGCAAATTATTTGCATTGCCAGGACAAAAGTTTCACATTTTTTAGATACTACTTTTAGTGTGGATATTGAAGTCTGTGTAAGTAGATTAAAATAACACTTAAATGAAAATAATTTTTGGCTCAGCTTACTCTCTAGACAGGAAAACACGTTCAGTTAATCTGATATATTTCTTTCTTACTACATATGAAAATGATTTTCTTTAAAACTGAATCCTACTTGAATGAAATCTGTCATTGTCTTAGACATCATTTATTGGTTGTGTTTGTGTTAGAAAGCTACAAAAACCATACTAACGCATGATGTCTATCAAGTAGTTTTATGAAGGTGTATGAATTAATTCAGGTGTTTTACATATTCTCAATGACAGGAATTTCTGTTTTCTTGATAGAAATAGGTAAGTCATTTGGACTCTCTTTGCTCCCTACTGCTATGTTTTATTAGAAAAGGCTACAAAATGGCATCAGAACTATAAGACATTCCTAAACGTGTAATTTTACTATATTGTTTTGATTGAATATTAAAATCTAGTAAATTACACATCATTCTTTAAGGAACTATGAAAAAGGAATGTTAACACTTTTTATTTCTGACAGATTGAAGCTGGAAAATGTTGATCATAAAATAATCCCTTGATAAAAGTTGAGTAACAGCCATATAGTCACTTGGCAGAATGTAAATGACTAAGTAACATTACATGAATATAATCTGGATATTTAAAGAACAGGCAGAACGAAATAAGCAGCCACATCTTAGCATAATCTGCATCATTTTGTTTCCTGATTCTGTTTCTAAGCATGAGTCCATTGTTCCCCTAGTTTCTCTCAAGGTTAAAGACTAATCTATGTTCTCTTTAGGATGGTGGAGGGAAGAGTGAAAGTAATCTAGAGACCATAACAGCCAAAAAAAAAAAAAAAAAAAGGAATCTGCCAGGAGATTGTATGATAGCCAGACCACTTCTGGCCCAAAGCACCAATTAAGATATCAACACATTTGAGGTGATACCACTGTGACCATCTAAAGAAGATTGACTTTTTACAAATTCCTATGACTTATAAATCCTTATCCCCTCCTCATATGAAGCCTCTAGCTAATCTCCATTTCAGAGAGGCAGATTTTGGAGGAATGAGCCCCTCTGTCTCCTTGCCTACCAGTATGCATAAACGTCTTGTTTCTCACCTCACCGCTTTCTCAAAGATTGGCTGTTTGTGGCAGGAGGCACAAACTCCACTTAGTTTGGTGGTAACATTTAGACTTCTAACTCAATACACAGCTACCGAATCTTAGTAAAACAGAAACAGGTAGCACTAACTGACAACAGGGCATTTCTATAACAATCAGGCCTAGTTGTGACCTGATACCGGCAGCTATCTCTCGTAAAAGGATTGTGGCATGAAAAGAGGGAGACGTCCTTAGTGGTTTATTATTGGACTTCATTTTGTTTACTTTCATGAAACATAGGATTAATAAACTTTTCAGGATTACCCATTATATTTAATGACAATCTTTCAATTAATCTAGTCAAAAACCGTTTAAGCGTTCCCAGTAGTTTTTTTTACAACTAACCTAAAACTGACACCTCTACTTTCAAAAATGAAAATTTGAAACAAGCAACTCTGAAGCAGAATTTTGCTTTGTTTTACTCAGGGAGCAGCAAGGAGCTACTTTAGTCGAAGCAGAGTGAACCAGAATGAGAACAGTAAGAAATGAAGTCAGAGATACAGTTTAAATAGAGAAATCGTGTAGAGTCTGTGCGACAGGCACTTGTGGTGGCCCCAAGTTTACATGCTGTGTAATACCCTTCTCTTGAGGGTGGGCAGGACCTTTAACAATGTTCTTATAGACATTACTGCTGATAATTACTATTGAGGTTGATTTACAATACAGCAAAGATGTGACATGTCTCTCAGCTAATTTTATGTATATAGCAGCTCCTACCCCGTCTTATCCATGGTTTCATTTTCCCTGGTTTTAGTTACCCACAGTTAACCACTATCAGAAAATGTTAAATAGCTTACATCCCTGGTGACTTGTATCAAACAGTAACCTCATCCTCTTCACTCTACACTGCAATGTTTTTCTCCATAGACTATATGCCACTTGGCATATTGTTAGAAGCCCTTGTAAGCTCAGCTGCTAACCAAAAAGTCAGCAGTTTCAATCCACCAGATACACCTTAGAAACCCTACAAAGCAGTTCTACTCTGTCCCATAGGATCACTCAAGTTGAGATTGAATCAACTCGATGTCAAGAGGTCGTTTTGTTTTTGACATGTGCTGATTTTTAACTTGTTTGTTGTCTCTAGTATTTCATATAACAGTATAAAATTTGTATTTACCACAGCATTCCTAGCACTAAGGAGAGAACTTGTCACAGTGTAAGCTCTACACAAACATAAGGTAAACAAGTAGCTTCATTGTTCTTGTGCTCTTTGAAAAAGACTGAATTGGACCGAACTAATGCTATTACTGGGATAGAAATAGTGTTTGGTTGAATACGTCATAATAAAAAAATCTTACTTTTAGTTATTTGAAATCGTATTTATTGTGTGTTAATTCACTAACTTAACTGGCACATTTGGACTTCAGCTTCTTCTAAAAATGGATTTATACACTGTGCATATAACCTGCTGGTAAGAGACTTGCTGGAAGCAAGACAGGAATGCAGTGATTTCCAGTGGATGTCCACCCACACAACTTTGCAGAGTGCCTTCCACGTGATAAGTATTTGATGAGGTTGAACTGAAATAATGAGATGGTAGCCTACAATTTTCGTCTCTTCCTTATTTGATCATCAAGCTTCTTGAAGTGATATAACCTGACTGCACAAGTCTGTGGATTCCTATTTTTTTATCACTTTAATAAAAAAGAATATTGCTAACATGAACTATTTCTTTTAAAGTCTTACTATGTAAGTTTGTATACTAGCTTGAAAAGAAATTCAGCTGCAGTTTGCCTGTGAAAAAGACTTTAGTTTGTTGTGTTAGCTTTGCTTTGGGGAAAAAAATAAAAAAAAATTCATTTCTGAAAATATATACACACATACCCCTAAACAAAAGATCAGGGATTCCAAAGAGATAGGATATTTTACTAATGAGGTTAACTGGGTTTCAGTGTGTGTGTTAACAGTGAAAAGCAATCTTAAAAGTTATAATTGAAATTGTGAAGTTGTGAATATAGGGATGATTAAATCAAACTGTAAATGAATGATGGGTCAAGATATTAGGATATGTTGCCAAAACATATTTCCTGGAGAAAATGAAGACTTGTATCCAGGTGAAAATTGCTCATATAAAAACAAAAACTCATACAAAGGGAATGTTAATACTAAAAATAAGACAAATCATGACTTCGATTTAATTATAAGTTACATTGGTGCTAACTTGCTATATGTCAAAAGGAGATAAGATTCAGATTTTTATTAAAGTGATCAAGATAAAGGAGAGAGTAATTAACATGATAATTATAGCACAGCTTCTCATCGTAGGGTTACTGTAAATAATCACGACCCTTGGTATTCTGTATTATTTAGTATACATCTCTAAAATTGGCTCTTATTGAATCCTAATAAACCGTGTGAAAATATTCACCTAAACTTTATATTTAAATCTTCACCTTGGAAAAAATGCTCCTATTTGCTTAAGCCAAAACCATGGTGTGTATGGAACAGGACCAGGCAGTGTTTTATTTTATTGTGCATAGGCTTGCTAAGAGTTAGAACTGATTTGAAGGTGCTTGTCATGGATTGAATTTTGTCCCCCCAAGAAAGTGAGTAGCTATTTGGCTGGGGAATAATTCCTGGTGTTGTGTGATATTCCTATGTGCTGTAAACTCTGCCTCTGTGATGTTAAGGAGGGAAGATGGGAAGCAGTTGTTTTGGTGCTGCAGAACTCAGTGTGTTGACTGTTTGTACCCTGCGGCAGTGTCTTGGGGTACAAAGGAAAGAGAAGCAAGCAGAGAGTTGGGGACCTCATACCACCCAGAAACCGTGCTATGAGAAGAGTGCATCTTTTGGAAAGACCTAGGGTCCCTGAATCTCAGAAACTCCCACTCTGTCCAAGTTAAGGCTGACTACAAGGACCTTCCTCCAGAGCAGACAGGGAGAGCCTTCCCCCGGAGCTGATGCTCTGAATTTGTACTTGTAGCTTTACAGACTGTGGTCAAGTACAATTTTTCTTTTGAAAGCTATCCACTTGCGGTATTTCCATTATAGCAACACTACATGACTAAGACAATACCTAACAAATACCTAACTCTTATATACACAAATCCTTAACCCAGTGTTATTAATATTTTTCTCTACAAATTCAATAAATAACATAAACTTTATGTAATATATGCCATGATGTTCATTGCAGTATTGATTAAAATAATATAAACAGAGACAAGCCCAACCAAATTCACTGCTGTTGAGTCAAATTCAATTGACAGAACCAAATAGGACTGTCCCAGAGAGTTTCCAAGGAGAACCTGGTGGGATATGAACTGCTCAACTTTTATTTAGCAGCTGTAGCTCTAACCTCTTACCTGCTATGCCATCAGGGTTTCCAGAGAGAAAGAAGGTAAAAGGAACCTAAAGAAAGAGTAATTTGGAGCAGGCTTAAACAAATTATGATATATATATATATATATAAACTGTGAAATACTATATAATATTTTAAAAAATGAGATAAAACCTAATGTGCTGACACTCAAATATCCTAAGTCTATGTTAAAACCAAAGCATAATGTAATATGTTCTGTGTAGTATTGTCACATGTTATGAGGGAGACTTGAAGCACTTCCTGATGAAGATCAAAGACTACAGTCTTCAATATGGATTATACTTCAACATAAAATCCTCACAACTGGACTAATCACAGTAAATACAGAAAGTATTGAAGTTGTACAGAACTTCATTTTACTTGGATCCACAGTTAACACCCATAGAGGTAGAAGTCAAGGAATTAAGTGTTGTATTGCATTAGGGAGATCTGGAACTTAAGATCTCTTTACAGTGTAAAAAATCAGAAATCACTTTGGTGATTAAAATGAGTATGATGCAAAGCTGTGATGTTTTCAGTTGCTTCACATGCATGCAAAAGCTGGACAGTAAATAAGGAAGACTGAAGACTGTACCTTTGAATTATGATGTTGGCAAAAAATATTGAATATTCTGATTTCTATTAATATATTCATCTGTTCTTTACCTTAATATGAACTTCATATAAGACATATAGAAAATACTATGTAGGTACTATTTCATGGAGTGCCAGAAGAATGCACACACCTGTCTTGGAAGAAGTATAGCCAGCATGCTCCTTAGAACATGGGATGATGAGCTTTCATCTCCAGGACTTTGGACATGTTATCAAAAGGGACCATTCCTTTGAGAAGGACATCATGCTGTGTAAAGGGTCAGTCAGAAAGAATAAATGACCGAGGATCAGACAGCAATGATTGTGAGGATGCACAGGACCAAACAGTGTTTTGTTCTTTGTACACAGGATCACTGAATTTGGAACCCACTCAGTGGCACCTAACAACAACTACTCACAGTAAAAGACTATTTCTCTGGAAGTTTACATACTTGAACTTGTTAACAATGTTTTTCTAAGGGGCTTTAATGGAAGGAAAATAAGTGCTTTAAATTTTCCTTTTGTATTTTTCTATACAACTTGGAATAAATGTGTGAGTGTGTGTACCTGCTGGTATAATGTTTAACATAAAAGATTAAGTTGTAAACATATTTTAAAGCACAATCTTAACTAGGAAATTAAATTACTTTTGAACTGCTCTTAGCATGCTAAATGATAACGCACTTTTGGGCATATTTCTGATGGTTAAAATTTAACTCCTTTAGAAACAGTGATCAGCAAAATGAGGGAGGAAGAAAAATTTATCTTTGTAACTTCATACCTTGGCTCAATTCCTGGCATATAACAGCCAAAGCCAAGTGCCGTCGAGTCAGATGGGTTCAATAATTTCTTTTTGTTGCAGTAGTTTGGGCAGGGTGTCATACTGTAGATGTAACTTTCAGCCTTGCCTCTTCACTGCAGTCTGTGTTGGGTATCTCCTTACTCTGTTCTTAGGATGATGAATAAGTCTTTTGTATTTCTAAGAATTGATTCCTCCTTATCTCTGAGGATATAGTGCATGTGCACGTTTCTATAATAGAAGCATTCTTTATAGTAGAATAGTTATATGTTCTGTTTTGCACAGAAAATTAAATCCATATTTACACCCATTGACCTGGATAATAAATAAGCTGCTTTTTTACTCTCTAAATATCCCTATGTGGACAATGAATTAAATAATGACATATCAATAGGCACTCAAATTTCATATTCTTAGAAATTAATTTAAATATTTCATTTCTATGTCAAGGGATAAAATGAAAGCTAGGAAAACTCTGTATTCCAAGACACTGAGGCACCTGAATTTTCACTCTCTTAGAAATTCTATCAAAGTCTGTGAGTGAAATACTTTTGTAAGGGATTATCTAGATTTGATATTGGCTATAACATTAAATAGATGATCAAAGGGATAAATTCATCATTAAATAGATGATCATCATTAAATAGATGATCAAGCTGGATCAAGGGGTTTAAATTATAGATGTCTCAGTTTCTTAATTAGCAAAAGGATCATTTTTATTGGTAGGTGCTACAGAATTAATTTTGACTCATAGTGACCTGAGGTGATAAAGCAGAACTACCCTAGACGGTTTCTAGGCTGTAATCTTTGTAGAAGTGGATGAGCAGCTCTTTCTCCTTTAGAGCTGCTGACCTTCCTATTAACAGTAAAGCACTTACTCCTGTGCCACCAGAGCTCTTTGAGAAAACTAAGTCATCTAGAGTATTATTGCTTTTTGTTTGTTTATTTCAGATAGATATAAGATAAAATGAAATTCCCAGGTCTTAAAGTGTGTTTTGCTGAACATAAACACTCTGTAATTAACACCCGAAGCAACATACAGAGTATTTCCATTTCCCAGGAATGGTCTTTGTGTACTTTAGCAACAATTCTCATCTTTCATAGGCAATTAGGTTCTGATTCCTATAAACATAGTTATGTTTGTCCTTTCTTTACCTTAATATGAGCTCCATACAAGACATGTAATATGTACTATACATGTACTATTTCATACCCAGCCTATTTTGCTAAGATGATGATGCTGAGATAATTCATATTATTGATGGATGCTCAAGTAGCTTATTTTTTAACGGTCTCCCATAATAGTCTCTGGGTGGAACTACTAAAAAAAAGTTGGTGATTTGAATTAATTCAAAGATTTTTCAAAAGAATAGCCTGGTGAACTGCTTATGAAAGACCAGTCATTGCAGACCCTGTGGAGTGCAGCACTTCTCTGAAATACATGACGAGATTATAACTCAAAACTGACTCAACAGCAACTAGTCAATTTTGTTGCATTTGTTTTGTATTTCATTTCATGAATATATGGCAATAGTTTTTATTTTCTTTTTAATCATTTTCTGCCGGTAAAATTGTGAATTGTTTCCAGTTTAGGGATTCTATGAATACTACAGCTACAAATATTCTTATACAATCATTTTGTAGTATTTTTTATGACTCTTGGCTGAAGTAAAGCTGTTGGATTACAGGACAGGTGCATGTTTGATTCTAAAGACGTTGCCAAATAATTATTTAAAATGATTATATCATCTATCATTTGAGTATCATTTTATGAGAATTCCAGCATCCCCACATCTTCATCAATATTTGATGTTGTCAGGCTTTTCAATTTTGACTGTTCTAAAAAGTGCTCAGTACAACATCATTGCAACAAGGTATTAATGTGAATTTCTCAGATGTTTAATGAATGAGAGTACAATAGTGCATCTTTTTCAGTGATGCATCTGTTCCAATGATTTGTCCATTTGTATGCTAGAGTATTTTATATATTATGGACACAAATCTTTGTTGTTGTTATTGTTAGGTGCCAATGAGTCACTTCTAACTCACAACAACTCTGTGCATGACAAAATGCTACCTAGATTTGCTCCAGCCTCACAATCCTTGATAAATTTAAGCTAATTGTTTCAGCTACTGTGTCAATTCATCCCCTCAAGGGTCTTCCTCTCTTTCCCTCACTCTCTACTTTACCAAACATGATGTCCTTCTCCAGGGACTGGACCTTCATATCCAAACTGTGTAAGATGAGGAAAACTCACCATCCTCACTTCCAAGGGCCACTCTGGCTATACTTTTCCCAAAACAGATTTGCTTATTTTTCTGAAAGTTCATAGTATGTTCAGTATTCTTCGCCATCACCATTTTCAAAGGCATCAGTTCTCAGTCTTCTTTATTCATTGCGCAGCTTTTGCGTGCTTATCACAATTGTTTGCTCCTGGTCTGGCCTTGCCTTTTATTCCCTACATACTAACTTTCGCTGAAGTATAAAGGATCAATTTTTAATTTTTTTTTTTTTAAGATTTATGTATCCTAAATTTTCCCACACTATCTGAGGAATCTATTTTGTTTGGATTAATTCTACAAGTTTGTAATTCAATTTTTTGTTTTTTTAATCTGTGGTATCTACTAAGAGTTAATTTTAATACTTTTCCATGAAGATATCGAGTGTTTTTCTGGAAAAGATAGTCCTTCAAAAGGTAAATCACCTTGCTTTATTGTTATATTTATTTTTTCTCTTTACTATCTCACTGATTGTATCTTCTCCCCTAATATTCGTATCACATGGTCTTGATTGCTGTCACTTTATCATAACACCGTGAAATCATATTATTTGTGTTTTACTTATAATCATGTTTTCATACATTTTATTGTTTCTGAATATCTTCAACTTATCGGTATCCATGTATTTAAACTACATCTATTTTAGAAGCATATAGTGATGTCAGTCTTTTTTACATTAATTCTGACCCACTTTGGTTTTTAACTGGTGGGTTTAGTCCATCTGTATTTAGAATAATTTTAGATATGATTAGCCTTAGCCCACCATTTGCTGCTCGCTTTTTACTCATCTCACTGTTCGTTAGGCAAGCCTAGCTTTGCTATCAATGCCTCATGAAAACTTTGACAGGAAAGGAAATTACAGATCAAACTCTCATAAGCATGTATGGAAAAAATTTTAGAACACTATCCGTAATGCAGTCCAAGCAGACCTAAAAATATATTACAAACAAGTTAATCTTATTCCCAGAATGCATGATAAACCTGTCTTAATTGATTTATTTTCAAATATTTTTAACAGACTATGTATTTTTCTGTTAAATATTTGAAAGTCAATCAAGTAAGACAGGTTTACCAGCACATACACAGGACTGTACAGTGTTTCATTCTGTTGAGCACAGGGTTTCTGTGAGTCAGAAATGGCTTGATGGCACTAACAACAACAGCCTAAGAGTCAGAGGTTCAAAACCACGCATGGCAGTCTGCTTCCATAGAGATTTACAGCTTTCAAAACCCTACTGATTGCTCGTCAGAACTGATTTGATCGTGGTGGACTTGGTTTTGCTCGTTTGTCTCTTTTTTGTTCTTTTTTAATACCAAAGTGAAGATAAATGGGACATTATATGGCCACCAATGATACTGCTAAACTGTGCAGATAGACAGCAATCTACAATGACACAGTCAATCAGAGACTAAAAAGAATGCAAAAGAAGATTGTTGTGTATGATTGTGTGGATTGAGGCAAGGAAGATTCTGTATAACTCTTGATAAATACTATGGACCATGCTCAGTATTCAGCATACTACATCTAATTTAAACATTACGGTAATTTTATTAGACACCTAGTATTATTTCTATTTTACAGATAGTTTCAGCAAGGTTGTGTCATTAGTTTGAGGTCACATAGCTAATAAGTTGTGAAGCTGAAATTCAAGCTCATGTCTGAGTACAATTTTGAAGCCATTTTTCATTTCTAATTGTATTAAACAATTAAAATGTGTTGAATAAACACTGATTGATATAGGATGCGAAATTTTGAAGGAAGAGGATGGGTAACCAGGAGGATTAAAATACTGTCTGGAGCTACAGCTGTGACACCCTAGAGACAAATCCATCAAAATTATATTTAACATAAATATGGTAGATATGTTGGCAGCTCTGGAATACGAGGATTCCTCATCATTTGAATTTCAAGTATGTTATCTAATAAACCAAACCAAATCCATTGCTGTTGGGTCAATTCTGACTTATACTGACCCTATAGAATAGCTCTGAAGTGCTCACAGAGTTTCTAAGTAGTACCTAGCAGATTTGAACTGTTGACCTTTCGATTAGCAGCTATAGCACTTAACAAATACACAACAAGCGTTTTCACATTATCTAATAGTTTCTGAAAATAAAATCTGTCTGAATGTTTATCCATATGTGTGGCATACATTTTGCAGGAGTCATGTGCTACCAATATTAAAATAAAAATACACTGTAGCATCCTTTGATATAACCCAAATTTGGATATAAAGTATTTGAACATTAGCTCCACTCTACCTGCTGCAGAGTGATGAAGATCATTTCATTAATCATATAATAATTTAACCCGTATTTTTTTCACACTTGATTATTTTAGACTCTATTTACAGGGTTTATTTTTGGCAGTCTTTTGCTGTATTTCAAATTTCCTTAGAAGCAACAGAGAAAACCAATATAAATTAAGTGAAAGGAGATTCGGTTGGAAGCCATGAATAAATTACCAGACAATCAGGCAGATGAAAAGGCTGTCTCTGGCTGGGATTTCCAGAAGAATCTAAGCCAGAAATTTGAATACAAGTGACTTATGAAGGAAACACTTTGAGGAGGAGCAAATCTAGGACTTTGATAAGGACAGTCAAAAACCTAAGCAAGGGCTGATTTCGGATGGAGCCCAGAATCAGGTTGGTTCTTCAGGGAGCTCAAGGCTTGTCTGCCACCCCAACAAAGGAGCTGAGCCCAACATCACTCAGGCATTGGCTACAGAAGAAATCACCTGTATACTCCCAGACACTTTCCAAATGGGGCAAGATCCTCCAGAGAAACCCCCTCCCAAAAAAATCTTATGAAGAAGCTTGGAGATATAAACCAGTAGCAGCAAAGCAGTAAAGTACTGAATAATGGACGGGAACCCAGAACTTCTGAAAAGAAAAAGGTTTCAACTTGATCCGAGGGAGTACCTGCAGTTTTTACTGGTGAGTGGGGTGTGATTGAACCTTGGAAACCACAGACTTATAGCTATGAATGCCTTAGGTACGTTTCTGTGTCTTCGATTTGTACTCTGTTTGCTGCATACATTCTGCTGTGCCTGTAGAACAGCTTTCTCGGCAACCTGGAAACCATAACTCCTGTGTTTTATGTTTTGCAAGTTCATTCAATGAAGAGAGGAAAACTCTTTTAGACCACAAACCAGAATTCTCAGGAAAAACTCATTGGCCTCATTTTTCAAGTGTCCACGCTCAACCACGGATCAAGTGCTCAGGGAAATTTTTAAGACTATGCCAACTCCCTGAAGAATGATTAGAGTAAGGGTAGAGAGAACAGTTCCCCAGAGAAACAGTCGATGGTAGGCCCTTGGCCCCGTGTTCATCTGTTACACCGCCAAATACACTCTTTACAGACTGGATATGTTGAATGGGACCTGATAGTGAATTGTGAGAGTAAGCACAATCAAAATACATTACAGACTTTGATTTCAGAATTAATGGCACTGAAAGTGTACACAGGAAAAAGAAAAAAGAAAACTGATGCAAAATGTGAATCTACTTAATGCCCCAGGATAAAGAGGATAATTAAAAGTATTATTATTTCATAATAACACAGAGGTACATGTGCATGTTAGTATTTTCTATTTTATCCTCATTTATTTTTTAACTATTCTATTTTCTGATACGTGTAACAGCTTGGTAAATAATTTTGTTTGCCTGTTTGCATGCTTACTTATAAAGCAGATTTTTTTAAAGGCTTATTTTGGTTCATTCTTCTAATGAAAAGCATAACTCAGACTGCTTTTACTGCAGATAAGTAATGAAATGTTGCTTCCACTCCAGTGAAAATAACCAGCATCTTTCAATGACATGGAAATTTTGTAAACAAAAGAACAGTGTAGCATTTTTTCTGTGATGACTTAAATTCTTTCTGTAAAGTTTTAATAGTTGTTAAATGTAAAGGAGAGAACTCTCTTTTCAAATTAAACTTAAGCCTGTATTATTCTATGCAAAATCTATCACTTAAGCGAGGTCCAGATATTGACTGAAAATCCAAATTGCCTTTCATTACTCAAATCAATTGCAAAATAGAAGTAAAATCAGAAACACATTTTAAAAAATGAAGAATGTTTTTATATTAATGTCATTGCTTTCGATGCTTCCAAAAAAAAAGAAAACTAAACATCTCGGCACTTTAATATGAAACTTTACAAATAATAAATCATATTTGATGGATAGTAGACTGTATTCTATATGAATATTATTATGGATTGAATTAATAATATACCATCTATAGTCTATCATGAATTAAACAGGAGGAAAGTAATTCTCTGTGGATAAAAGCCTATCTAAATGTGCAGTTTGTGTATTTTAGAAGGTGGCTCAGGTGATCAAATATTTTTATTATTATACTTATTATAATTTGTATCCAACTCAATGGGACTTGGCTGGCATGCTTCACTTTTCACATGACATAGCTTTAAAAGATTTCTCTGTATATGTAGCCTAGAACCATTTTAATGTCATCTTCAATGCAGCTAGAGTTCAGGAAAATGATGATTTGAATCTGTGGATTTCTGTGGAAAGATCCAGTAGACAGATGTTAAATTTACATATAATTTATTTTACAATAGTTTAAGATATACAGAAAAATTACAAAAACATAGAGAGTTTCAATATATTCTCCACCCAGTTTCTCTTACAGCTAACACTTTGCACTAGTGTAAGTACATTTATTATAATTAGTAAAGCACACTGAAATGTTACTATTAATTAAAGTCCGTATTTGGAAAATATGGCCTTGATGATAGAAATAATGCCACAGATTGCATGATAGAATTTTGCAAGACAAATGACTTTTTCATTGCAAATACCTTTTTTAACCAACACAAGTGGTGACTGTACATGCATGGACCTCATCAGATGGAATACATGGGAATGAAATTGACTACATCTGTGGAAAATGATGATGGAAATGCTCCACATCAGCAGTCAGAACAAGACCAGGTGCTGACTGTGGCACAGATCATCAATTGCTCATGTGCAAACACAAACAGAAACTGAAGAAAATTAGAACAAGTCCATGAGAGCCAAAGTATGACCTTGAGTACATCCCTCCTGAGTGTAAAGACTGTTTCAAGAACAGCTTTGATGTGCTGATCACTAATGACTGAAGACCAGATGAAATGTGAAATGACAGCAAAGACACCATCCATGAGAGAGCAAGAGGTCATTAAAAAGACAGGAAAGAAAGAAAGGATCAAACTGGATGTCAGAAGAGACTCTGAAACTTGATCTTGAAAGTCAAGCAGCTAAGGCAAAAGGAAGGAATGGCAAAGTAAAAGACCTAAACAGGAGATTCAAGAGAGCAGCTTGAGAGCACCAAAGGAAGTATTATAATGACATGTGCAAAGAGCTGGAAATGGAAAATCAGAAGGGAAGAACACATTCTGCATTTCTCAAGCTGAAAGAATTGAAGAAAAAAATTAAGCCTTGAGTTACAATAGTGAAGGATTCTAGAGGGAAACTATTAACTCAGGCAGCATCAAAAAAAGATGGAAGGACTACACAGAGTCATTACACGAGAAAGAACTGGTCGATGTTCATCCTCTTGACGAGGTAGCATATGATCAGGAATCGATGGTATTGAAGGAAGAAATCAAAGCTATGTTAAAGGCACAAGGCTTCAGGAATTGATGGAATATCAGTTGAGATATTTCAGCAAACAGATGTGGTGCTGGAAGTGCTCATTCATCTATGCCAAGAAATTTGCAGGACAGCTACCTGTCCAACTGACCAGAAGAGATCCATATTTATGCCCAATCCAAAGAAAGGTGATCTTACTGAATGTCGGTATTACTGAATAATATTGTTACATGCAAGTAGAATTTTGCTGAAGATCATTCAAAAGTGACTACAACAGTATATTGACTAGGAACTGCTAGAAATTCAAGCTGGATTCGAAAGAGGACATGGAATCAGCGATATCATCACTGGTATCAGATGGATCTTGGCTGAAAGCAAAGAATAACAGAAAGTTGAGTTTCATTGACTATTAGAAAGCATTCAACTGTGTGGCTCATACTAAATTATAGGTAACATTGCAGAGAATGGGCAGAACACCTAATTGTGCTCTTAAGGAATCTGTGTGGGTGTCAAGAGGCAGTCATAACACTGCATGGTTTAAAGTCAGGAAAGGTGTGCATCAGGGTTGTATCCTTTCACCCTACTTTTTTAATCTGTACACCAAGCAAATAATCCAAAAAGCTAGATTACACAAAGAAGACAAAGGCATCAGGATTGGAGGACAATTCATTAACAACTTGCATTACACAGATGAAACCACTTTACTTGCTGGAAATGAAGAAGATTTGAGACACTTAATGAAGACCAAGGACCACAGCCTTCTGTACGGACTGCACCTCAACATCAGGAAAACAACAATTCTCACAACTGGATCAGTAAGCAGCATTATCATAAATGGAGAAAAGATTGAAGTTGTCAAAGATTTCATTTTACTTGAGTCTACAATCAATGCCCTTGGAAGCAGCAGGCAAGAAATCAAAAGACACATTGCACTGGTAAAATCTGCTGCAAAGGACCTCTTCAAAGTATGCAAAAGTAAGGATGTCACCTTGAAGACTAAAATATGCCTGACCCAAGCTGTGGTATTTTTAATCACATCATATGCATGCAAAAGCTGGACAATGAGCAAAGAAGACAGAAGAATTGATGCCTTTGAACTGTGGTGTTAGAAAAGAATGTTGAAAGTGCAAGGGACTGCCAAAAGAACAAACAGATCTGTTCTGGAAAAAGTACAAATCAGAGTGTTCCTCGGAAACAAAGATGGCAAGACTGCGTCTCACATATATTGGACATGTTGTCATGAAAGATCAGTCCCTGGAGAAGGACATCACACTTGGTAGACTGGAGGGTCTCTGAAAAAGAGGAAGACCCTCAACAAGTTGGATTGGTACAGTAGCTACAACAATAGGCTTAAGCATAAAAACAATAGTGGACACGGCACAAGACCGGGCAATGCTTCATTCTGTTCATAGGATCGCTATGAGTCAGAACCAACTCAATGGCACCTAAAAACAGCAACAAAGTCCGTACTTACCAGATTTTCTTCATTTACCTGAGCCAGCTAAACCAAGTGCTGTTGAGTCAGATCCGACTCATGGCAACCCTAGGGGCCAGGGTAGAACTGACCCCCAGAGTATTCAAGGAGCTTCGGGTGGAAGTCATTTTATTTTTCCAAGATTCCATCCAGGATACCACATTACATTAATTATCATGTCTTACTACAACGAAAAAAGAAAGAAATTTAACATTGTGTATTTAAATAGACATATGTTCATACATGGAAACCCTGGTGTCATAGTAGATAGTGCTGTCTGCTAACCAAAAGATTATCAGTTTGAATCTGACAGGAGCTCCTTAGAAACTCTATAAACAGTTCTTCTCTGTTCTATGGAGTTGCTATGAGCTGAAATCAACTTGACAGCAGTAGGTTTGATTTTGGGGGGATTATATACATATACACGTGTGTGTGTGTGTGTGTGTAAAAGAAGCCCTGGTGCCTAGTGGTAAAGTGCTTATGAGCTCTGGTGCTAATGTCAAGGTTATTGGTCAAACCCAACTGCCATTCCACAGAAGAAAAACTGGCAGTCTGCATCTGTAAATATTACAGCCATGGAAATATTATGAGGAGTTCTGCTGTATTCTACAGTGTTGCTAGGAGTCAGAAATGACTTAACGGTAGCAGGTTTATTGAACTGTCTATCTGTCTAAAACAACTAAAGATAGAAAAAGAAAAAAAAAACTATGTATTTAAATAGACATCTGGAAAGAATTACGTAAGCAGGCCACGAAAGCAACTAGTGCTCTACCAAGAGAAACTCCGCATACTGAAAAGCTTCAGTTAAACATTTCTCTCTAGACTAGTTATTCCCATTGCAAAGATGCTTATGAAAAGTTCCACAGTACATGACAATCAAAGCTGAAGCATCACTCCTAAGATGTCTGTGTGTTTCTATGAATTTATCTCCTTTGCCACTGGAGTCTTCACCAGCCAATTGTTTAAATGCCTGAAATCCCTGTTCTAAGAATTGATGGCTTATCTTTGAACTTTTTTAATCTCTGCTGCTAAATTCTTCCTCCAACTATTTTGAAGTTTCCCAGTTCATCTCCATTCTTTGCTCACTTGCCAGAAAGCAGTAATCTCAAATTCTCCAAGAATGCTCTATTTGATAAGTATATCGTAAATAAGTCATGTGTATTACCTCATTTAGCCCTCCCATAAAAATTTTGAGAAAAATTCTATTTCAGGATGCCTGTTTAAGTAATGTTCTTATTTCTCTTAATGATTATATTGTCTTTCATGGATATCTAGGTGAGGAATCTTGATTGATTTTGAAGTGGTTAGCAGAACTGATCAGGAAATAACAATTTAGTAGTATTTTTACACTAGAAAATTATCAGCTACATTTTAGGGAAAATGGCTTTCTTTACTAGTTTTGTCCATATGTTTTGTGTTTTCTTAAGGCTAATAAACAGGAAAATGCATAATTTCTGAGAAACCATGTTCCAAGTTCCAAGTGACAACTTTCACTTTTCTAAAGCAGGAATTCCTTTAGTATTAGTAAAGCACATAGTACAAAGGTTTTGAGTCACAAATTGCTGGATTCAAGTTTTTGTTCTGCTACTGGTTAGCTGCAAGAGCTCAGACATATTACTTGAATTTTTTTACCCTTAGTTGCTCATGGGCAAGACTAGATTTATACTGATGCTAAATGCTTTTGGTAAGGGTGAGATGCAATTATTAACTCCAAGGGCTTACATTCCTCTTGCTTTTCTTTTATTCAGAGTATCTCCTGAAAACCTACTTCACTAGGAACAGCAGTTCAATTATTTTCTAAATGGTGTGAATGTAATCTCTCTTATTTCTAGCTACTTTTCATTTATCTTTCATGTACAATAGTACTTACTTAATGTAACTTTACCCCTTGCCTCCTAATAAATTATTAGAAGTATTGCCTGTTTTCCCAAATCCATATTGTTCCTTTGATATACACATAATTTCTAGTTTTAGAGGCTACAGAGTTCAGTTTGCTCTCAGCTTTACTTTTATTTCTTCCTCAAATACATCCACTTACCCTCAAGAGGATTCTGAATCATGATGACCTCACATGAGTCAGGCTAGAATTGTATTCTGTAGGTTTTCAACAGCTAAGTTTTCAGAAACAGTTTGCCACGCTTTCTTCCAAGGTGCCAGTGGATAGACTCAAATCCTCAACCTGTTGCTTAGTGACTGGAAGAATTAACTCTTTGTACTACCCAGAGACTCCTCTTTTCAAATACCCATTGCCAGCCATAAATACCCATTACTTGTCGGTATCTCAGTGGTAGTTGATTGCTATCCCAAGACTTGTATGCTGTCACCTGATGGACTCTTATTGAAGGAATAACTTGTTTCACTTCACTTCAAACTTATTTTAATTGTTCATAATTTGCATAGACAATTGAATGGAATGGTTGAATGGATCTCCTTGCTACCAATAGAGAAGCCACCTCCCTGATGGCTGGACCAGAAGCTGAAGAAAGACCTCATACTCAGTTTTCTTTGTCTCACATTAATGTATCTCTTCTTTTGTCTAGGATTAATTCCTTTGCCAGTGCTCCCAAAGGAGTCTTGGTGGCACAGTAATTAAGAGTTTGGCTGGTAACAGAGAGCTCAGCAGTTCAAATCCACAACCCACTTCATGTAAACCTTGTGGGCAATTTTACTTTGTCTTATAAAGTTGCTTTGAATCAGAGTTGAGTCAATGGCAACGTGGTGCTGTTTTTTGTTAACACTGCTCCTAAAGCCAGCACTTATTCCTTCTCTCTAATAGGTCTTATGTCACCTATTGTCACTTTTGAATTGTATTTCAAACATCACTTCAAAAAAAGACAGAAAAAATATTCCTTTACCATTTGTTTTATTTTAGCCACTATCCTTCGTCTCTACTTCCTTTCATACCCAAATTTGTTGAACCATATGTTTGTACAGGCTGCCAGCAATTTCTCATATACTTGTTATCCCTTAATCCTCTGCAGACAGAATAGCTCATCGATGTCTTTGTTGAAAAATCTAAAGGAGAGTTTTAGTCCTTATCTTTCTTTTAGTTTTGTTAGCACTTGGGACCATAGACCATCTGTCTTGCCTAAAACAGTCTTTTCCCCAGGATCCTGTTATTACACGTTCCCTGGTTCCACTTTTACCTTTCTGGAAGTTAATCCTCAGACTGCTCTGTGGGTTGCTACCACCACTAAAGACAGTGTTATCTCAAGAACTGAACAGACTTTCACAGGTTGAAGAGCACTCTCTATGCTATAAACAATAACTCCACATCTTTTGTCAAGAGAATTGCTACGTATCTAATGTGAAAGAACAATGTAAATTCAAACTTTAAAAGTCTCTTCTCCATTTAGTCCTAAAGTTCCATCTCCTCCTGAGACAGCTGAATTTATTTTTGAAACTGTCACTGAAATTACTGACACTAAAATTTCATTGACTTTTAAAACCATTAAGGAGGCCTAATGAGGAAATCCTAAAGCACTGGGCTGCTAACTGTAAGGGCAGCAGTTCGAACCCGCCATCAGCTCTGCAGGAGAAAAGACCTGATAATTCTCAGGACTGCTAACCCTATGGAGCTGTTCTACTCTATCTCACAGGGTCATTGAGACTCAGAATTAACACAACACACACTAGTGCAGCAACATAAAACCAGTACAAAAACTTCGTCAATGAAACATAATCATTGTTACATTTTAAAATTTAAATATATTTAACTCTAATGTGAGAATAAACCAGAGAAAACCATTGCTGTGGAGACAATTTCAATTCATAGCGATCCAGTAGAGCAGGGGAGAACCATAGGATTTCCAAGGCTATAAAGCTTTATGGAAGCAGACTGCCACATCTTTGTCTTGGGGAGGAGCTGGTAGGTTTGAACAAATGAACTTTTGTTTAGCAGCCAGGAGGGTTCAAGTGTGGGAGTGGGGACAATGTTTCCTTTCACCCTCTTTTCATGGTAGGCAGAACAGTTTGCACTAATGGAGCAAACCTCAGGGAAGTCTTGATTTACAAAGTCCCAGAGTATGAGACTGTTCTGGATTGAATTATGTCCTTCCAAAACATGTATTGATTCAGCTAGACCATGATTCCCAGTATTGTGTGATTGTCCATCATTCTGTTATCTGATGCGATTTTCCTGTGTGTTGTAAATCCTGCCTCTATGATAATACTGAGGCAAAATTAAAGGCAATTATGTTAATGAGGCAGGACTCATTCTATAAGATTAGGTTATATCTTGAGTCAACCTCTTTTAAAATATTAAAAAAAAAAAAAAAGCAAGCAGGGAGACAGGGAACCCCTGTCACTAAGAAAACAGAGCCTGGAGCAGACTATCCTTTGGACCCAGGATCTCTGGAGGAGATGCTCCTTGACAACTGGGGAAGATTAATGGCTAGGGCTTTTTCTTAGAGTTAACAGAGAAAGAAAGCCTTTCCCTGTAGCTGACACCTTAAATCTGTACTTCTAGCCTCCCAAAGAGAATACATTTCTCTTTGTTAAAGACATCCTCTTGTGGTATTTCTGTTATAGCAGCCTTAGGCAGCTAAGAGATACATCCCACAGAAGTCACTTTAGATGGACTACATAGGCAAAAGAACGGGAGGCTAAAGAAGACGGTGAAGGGAGAAAGCAGAGAAGAATTAAAAAAGAAAAGAAAAGGAACTTTAATTTGGGAAGAATAGAAAAAGAATACCATTTGGAGAAATACGTACAAGTACTTCTACCTTGCTAAAATACAATGATCTGTTTTATCCAACAGGGTTTTTTATTCTAATAAATAAATAAAATATTGATTGGATATGCTGTTGTTGTGAGGTGCCACTGGATTGATTCCAACTCATAAGGACCCTGTGGGGCAGAGTAGAACTGCCTCATAGAGTGTCAAAGGAGAAGATTTGAACTGTTTATCTTTCCAATAGCAGTCAAGCTGTTAAATATTATACGGCCAGAGCTCCTGCTTGGATATGTAATGTTCTTAAGTGTTTTTATACCAGTTATGAAATGTCTCCAATTCAATTTATACGTCATTCTAGGGTTAGTTTACATTTCACAATAATTCGGTAAACACAATCTTTCAGGCACCAGTGCTCATACAAGCTAATGAAGTGCAAGCAATATGAACAGTGCAGAGAATTTTCTTTCTTCTTCCATGATTGTGCTTACCATTTTTCAATAACTGTATAGTTCTCTTAGGTAAGGTTCAGTTCTTGAGTGTTTTTTCCAAGATTTTGTTTTTTTTAGCTACGGGATTTTTAAATCCTTTCTTTTCACCCTTTATGTAACTTTTACTTGAGGCAAGTAATCATGTTGATTGGTTCATAGCCCCTCATGGCCTAGAAAGATTGCTGTTGTCATCTAGTGAGTTCTGACTCACAGTGGCCGTATGTACGGTAGAAGGAAACACTGCATTTTCCTGCAACATTCTCACAAGCATCACTATGTTTGAGCATATTCTTGCAGCCTCTTTTTCAATCCATCTCATTGAAGGTCTTCCTCTGTTTTGCAGATGTTCTAATTTACCAAGAATGATGTCCTTCCCCCAGGATCAGTCCTTCCTGATGACAGGGCCAAAGTGCATGAGACTAAGTCTCAGCATCAGTGCTTCCAAGGAACAATCTGGCTGAACTTCTCCTAAGACAGATTTGTTCATTTTTCCAGTAAGTTCACATTGTATTCAGTATTTTTCACCAATGCCATAATTCAAACGCGACAGAGGTGACAGAGGTGAAATCGCATGGCTTAGGTCAGGTGCATTTTCGTCCTCAATGTGACAGCCTTGCTTTTCAATGTCATAAAGTTTAGTATTTGTAAATCCTGCTTGAGCTCATGACACCTGAATATTTTCCTCTGTTTTCCTCTTACTACTTTGACCTTTTAAAGTCATACTGTTTCCAAAGTCAGAACCTGATTTTTAGTATACCGTTGTTTAATGTGGGTAGATTGGACAACCATGCTTACAAAACCAGACCAAAGTCTAAAAGGAGAACTAGCATTTGTTACTATTCAATATCCTCTTAGAGGTAGTAGTTGATTATCAAAAGCCCTGCTTGGCATATGAGGGGTATAAACCTCAGTAAAAATCTGTAACAGGTACAAATCAAAGATTTTTTTTTTAATTGCAGATACATATTATTTCTCCTACAGCTATGATTTAATAGTTTTTATCTATTCTGTATTTTGGCCCTTGTACAGCACAGTGTAACTATCAGATTGTCTTTATACTTTTTTGGTGAAGTCTTTTGAAGAGCGTAAGTGTTTGATTTTTACAAGTTCCTAGTTATCTATTTTCTAGTGTTTGTGTGTTGTTAGTAAAGTTTTATATTCAGTTTATGCCATGTACTAAGATTCCCAGCATTGTCCTTTCTTTTTCCCTATGATCTTCATATTTTTTGATTTGCTATGTAGGTCTTTGGTCCATTTTGGGTTATTTTTTGTGCATGGTGTGAGACATAGGTATTGTTTCATTTCTTTGCAGATAGATATCCAATTATGACAATACCATTTGTTAAAGAAACTGTTTTTTCCCCAATTTACGGACTTCGGGCTTTTGTCAAGTATCATTTGCTCATAGGTGGATGATTTTATTTCTGGATCCTCAATTCTGTTCCATTGGTTTCTGTGTCTGTTTTTGTACAAGTACCAGGCTATTCTGACTGCTGGAGCAGTGTAATAGATTCTAAAGTCAGGTAGTATTAAGACTTCTCACTTTGTTCTTCTTCAGTAATGCTTTACTTATTCATGGCTTCTTTGCTTTCCATATGAAGTTGATGATTTGTTCTCCATCTCATTAAAATGTGCTATTGAGATTTGGATCAGGATTGCATTGTATCTATAGCTTGCTTTGGGTGGAATAGACTTTTTCACTGTGTTGATTCTTCCTATCCGTAAATGAGGTGAGTTTCTTCACTTATGTAGGTCTCTTTTCCTTTGTCATAGTTATGTATTGTAGTTTTTTTTTTTTTGTATAGGTCTTTTATGTCTTTGGTTAGATTTATTGCCAATATTTTATCTTCCTGGGACTATTGCAAATGGCACTGATTCAGTGATATCTTCTTTGATGTTCTCTTCGTTGGTGTGAAAGAGTCTAAATGATTTTTGTATGTTCATCTTATCTCCTGATCCTTTGCTGAACTTTTCTATTAGTCCCATTAGTTTTTTGTTCATTTGTTTGTTTCTAGTTTCCTTAGGATTTTCTGTGTGTAAGATCATGTCATCTTAAAACAGAGATACTTTTATTTCTTCTTTATCAATTTGGGTACTCTTTATTTTTTTTATCTTGTCTGATTGCTCTGACTAGAACCTCTAACACAACACTCAATAAAAGTGGTAGCAAACAGTATCATAGTTTGTTTTAAAGGTGAATGCTTTCAGACTGTCTCCATTTATGATGATATTGATTGCTGGCTCCGTAGAAATGCCCTTTATTATGTTGAGGAATTTCCCTTCTGTTCCTGTTTTTCTGAGAGTTTTTAATGTCAATGTGTGTTGGACTTAGTCAAATGCCTTTTGTGTATCCATTGTTAAAATCGAGTGGTTCTCATCCTTCATTTTATTTATGTGAGTTACATTGGCATTTAATTGCTTGACTGCTACTTCAGTGGGCATTGATTGTGGATCCAAGTAAATGAAATTCTTGACAGCTCTAATGTTTTCTCCATTTGTCATGATGTTGCTGATTTGCTCCCTTGCGTGGATTTTTGTTTTCTTTAATGTTGATGTGGAGCCTGTACTGAAGGTTTTAGCTTTGAAGTTCATTGCTAAGTGCTTCAAGTCCTCTTTCCTTTCAGCAGACAAGGTTGTGTCTTCTGCATATTGAAGATTGTTAATGAGTCTTCCTCCAAATTGTGATGCCTTATCTTTCTATGTATAGTGCAACATCTTGGATTATTTGATTAACACACAGATTCAACAAGTATGATTAAAGCATATGTTTGCTATATTGATATTGTCTCTCATGCAGATTCACAGAACAACGGTTAAGAGGAGAGTCTTGGGAGCTGCAGCTGTCTGGGTTTGAATCTTACAGCTCCATTTGTGAGATGTGTAATCATTACAAAGTACTTGTCTCTCTCCAGTAGGTTCCTCAACCATCTGTTGGAAGTTGTAGCAGTTTTAAAACAGGTTAGTAAATTACTTGACATTCTGTCATTGAGAGGCATGATCTGTGTCTCTCTCTTTTGATCATGAACTTGGTTTACTTACTCATTTATAACCTGTAGAAGGCAACAGAAGTCATAGTTTATGCTTTCCAAGGCTAGATCAGAAAAGATCATAGAGGTTCTATGTGGTTTTCTCAGCTTGGTTGGCAGATTCCAACTCAAACATAAGAAATCCAACTATCTTGAGATCCTTTTTTTGTCATTTCAGTCAGCAGTCTTGATATAAGCTGCCTACTGTGTAAGAGAACCATTTAGAGACCCAGTCATTCTAGCTTCAGACAACTGCAACTATGCTGTTATATGACTCTAAATTCATGAAGGACCCAAGCAAGATCTGCCTAGGTGAACCCTTACCAAATTCCTATTCAATTGTGAGAAAAGCAATATAGTTGTTGTTCTACAACATTAAATTCCAGAGAATTTTTTTTCAATGCAGCAGCAGTATGCTGGAAAAATATAAAAGTAATGCTTCCTTTTACAACTGTTATATGAATTAAGTGATGACACACTAAAAGTACTTAGAACAATATCTTAGTAAGTATTGTATAATTTAAACAATTATGAGAAAACACTCGCTGTTATCGTTGTATTGGCCGATTTTAGCTTTGTAATAAAATGTAAAATAGTAAATTTTTAGAACAAACTTTGGAAAGCTAAAATCACTAAAGACAATGAGCAGAATGTATAAATGAGAAAAAGGGCATGGTGCCTAAGATGCATGTTTCTTTGAAGGTCCCTCAAATATATTTTAAATTTAACAATTAAAAGTCACAAATAACAAATATAATAATAATAAATATATAACTCAAACGGAAAAAAGCATACCCACTGCTGCTGAGTCAATTCTTTTTTTTTTTTTTGTTTTTGTTTTTGGTGGATGGGGGTGCAAATCCTTTAATAAACTTCATTCAAAAAGTAAACAGGAGAAAGAGTGTGCTGTCACCAGGCAAGGAGAGCAAAAGGAGCTGCAGATAGGCAGGCAGGCACACAAATTCAACATGGATTGTATACTTTCACTTGATCACAATAGAAAAATAATTTTTTTTTAAAAAAGGAATAGAGTTGTGGGGTTTATTACTTTACTTTCCTAGAACAGTTATAACAAAGCACCACAAACTAGGGGGCTTAAAACAGAAATTTATCTTCTCATAGTTCCAGAGGGTAAAAGTCCAAAATCTGACTCACAGAAACCCTAGAGGACAGAGTAGAGCTGTCCCGTAAAGGAGTGCCTTGTGGATTTAAACTACGAACCTTTTAGTTAGCAGACTTAACACTTAACTGCTATGGCACCAGGGTTTCCATAAATATATAAAATATGTGAAACCTTGATATCATAATGGTTAAGAGCTAGACTGCTAACCAAAATAGTTGACACTTCATTTCTACCAGGCACTTACTGAAAAGCATATGGGGCAGATTTATTGTGCCCCAAAGGGTCACTGTAACTTGGAATTGACTTGACAACAATTTTTTTGAGGGGAGGTTATAGCAATAAAAACAGCCTGAACTTTGTTCATCTTTATATCAATTATTTATATGCTTTTTTTTTAGTAAGAAAAGACCTATGAAGGCACAAGTACCTAAGACCCATGAAAGTTGTAATGTGGTGAAGAATATTCATAGATTAATCTAGATTTACTGTGATGTTTTAGAACTTTTAACCCCTGTGCAGCTCTAGAATTTGTGCTTGTAAACCTGTTTTGTTGATACTTTTGCCTTTATTTTGCTTTTGAAAATTCATTTGCCTATTTGAGCACTTGCTCAGTTCCCAACTGAGAAAAACCTGAGTGATTGTAACTGATATTGCTTAAAATTAAATGTAAGTAAGATGAGAAAGAGTAAGAATGGGTCTGAGGAGACGCATTTAGGTTGAATAACATGACCTTCAAAAGATGTCAGATTTCTCGGGATCTAATCATAAATGTATTATTAGTTTGGAATTTAGGGTCATATCCACTCACAATAGTTTTATCTCTAAAACTATAAATTTGTAAGATAACTTAGAGATACTGCATTTTTATATATTTTATTATTTCAGGTCTGTTGCAGCCTGGAGAGATTTCAAATATTGACATTAACTTTCTGTCCCTTCAGATGGCAAAATTGTGTTTAGTATCTAATTTTTACAGGTGTACTCATCTCTCATTTTGTTGGTGTTTTATGTTGCATCAGCGTTTAAATAATACCCCTAGGTTTTGAATAGAATCTCTGATTTCTCTACTAGAGTGAAGTACAACTAATCATTTGCTTATTCATCTCAGTTGATCACAAGTTAGTTCTAAAAAGAGAGATATTTTGGAACTCTGATAGGACTTAGCACATTCATGCATTAAACTCTTGGTAATAATGAAAGACTAGCCAGCAAATTTCACTTCTAAATGAAACCATTACAGCTATTCGATGTCATATTGACCAAAAGGTAACAATTATCTGACAAGTTTGGAATATAATCCTAACCCTCCTTGATTATCCTTTAAAAAGGAAGTTCACATGTAGGGTACTTACACTATGCTATTAGGAAATATTAGAAGTAGCCCTTGACAATGAGAATTTTATTATATAGTTTGTGAAGACAGAGCATGCAAAAGATGTCATGTGCATGAAAGTTCACTAGACTGAAAAAAGAATTGGATTCTGATTCTAGTGCTATTGTTACAGGACAAAGCTCTGGATTCTTGTTACCTGCCCCCAAAAGCCAGTCTCTGAGACAGCTATTTGGGCAGGTGACCAAAAGTTTATTTCTGTTACTGGCATCACAAGAAAAAGGATGGATTATTTCCAACAAATCCTATTCAAAATCATCACATAAGATAGCTACATATTTAAAGGAGAAAGCTATGTGCTGCCCCCACAGGGAGTAGGGGGCTGGGTGGGGAGGTGAGGGGTCAGGGAGTGGAGGGGAAAGGGACAGGGGTTATTGGGAGGGGCAAGCATCCTGGAGTAGGCTGCATCCTATCTGAAGTACAGGATACTCTCAGTTGTCAGCTCAGACAGGGGGTCCCCACTGGGCTTTCGTTGGCCTCTCTGCTCAGAGCCTGGCTTGCCTGGCACTTTTATTCAGCACATTCCCTCACCTCCCCTCTTGTTTGATGTACCTAAGGAAGCTGTGAAGACAAGCTGCAGAGGTATGATCGCAGTAGCTCCTGTTAGCTAATGTGTGACTTCTTGCCAGAGCCTAGGTGAAGACAGACAGGGCTTTTAAGACATGAGAAAAACAAGAGGAAAAAAGTAAATTCTATAAAGAATTAACCATGGCTGTCTATTTTAATTTTCCCTTTTTATTATTATTATTATTTTTATGACTGAATGAAAATATACACTCCCTTATAAATTTACATGCCCACCTATATGCAGCTTCCACTGCTCTCCCTGCCCGGTGACAGCACACTACTCCTCTCTGCTCCATACATGTCTCATCCTCCCAACAGTCTCCTTTCCCCTTCTCTCCACCTGGGTTTGGGGGAGATGGCTGAAGGCTTTTGCCTGCTTTACTGTAATTTAATAAACAATTTTATCCCAAATTTTATTTCCCTAAGTTTTACTTTGTGTTTCTGCTAAATTGAGGTAGTTAAGTCTACCTCATCTACTTCAGTGTGTGTTGGATGCAGAGGTGGATATTACACATTAAATCTTTAAGTAATAATGACACAGTTGTGATAACTGTAGCAATGATAGAAGTTGTGTTAATAGTAGGAAATAACCTATATGTAAGGAAATGTAAGAACTCCAAACATTTTGTAGGAAATATGGAACTGCAAAGAATCCTTCACAGTAAGTTTTTCTGTTCAAAAGTAAAAATAGTTAAACATGTACAGAATAACAAAAGTCAAACTGACCCCAGGAATGTGAAAATTAATAGGAAATGACTCTTATCTTTAAAGGTATCTCTCATTGGAAGACACTGGGAACCTGAATGAAGATAAAATGCTGTAAGATATTTCAGTGTAGAGCATGAATTTCCTGATTCTTATAATTCATAATTTAATAATATTTTTAATTAGGTAGTTTGTTGTTTATTTTTATTTTTCAAAAACATTTAAAATTTATCATCACTTCTCACAAGAAAGGAAAATTTAATATCTCTAATGGAAGAATGTCATTACCTCAGAACAAGAATACCTTGAATGAATAGTTTGAACTTAGCAATTATATGAATAATTAATCACTGAATTCATTTGTTCTTATTTATCATAAGCCAAGTGGCCAAGTGCCATCATGAAAACATGACACATAAATTTTGGTTTGCAAAACAGAAAAAGGTGTAAAATACAATGATATTATAATAGAAAATGTGATCAATTTTTCCTGAAAGTTAAAATAGCTATGTTTTAGTTAAGGCTTTACAAAGGAGGATATTCATAAGCTGAGTCCTGAAATACAAAAGAACATAAAAGATAGAGCAAAGGTGAAAATTTTTAGATAGTAAAATGTCATTAAATGTATGAATATTTTAAATCAGTCATTAGGTTAAATACTGACTACACTCTGTAAGGCAACCCAGGTGATGTGGTGGTTAAGTGCTGCGTCTGCTAACCCAAATGTTGGCGGTTTAAATCTGCTACGTCCTCCTTGGAAATGCTACGATGCAGTTCTGCTCTGTCTATAGGGTCACTGTGAGTTAGCATCACCTGGAGAGCAGACGTTCTTTTTTTTTTAATGCTGTGTAAGTTTGGTGAAGTAATTTAATCTTTTCAGCCTTAATTTGTGCATCTGTATAAACATTTTAGGATATTGATCTCTTAGATTACTGTGATGACTGTAATTCATACAGCAATTCATACAAAAAGCTTAACACATCTTCTAGAATGTAAAAAAAAAATTAAACACTTTGCTGTTCAGTCAATTCTGACTCATAGTGATCCTAAAGAACAGAGTAGAACTTCCCACAGAGTTTCTAAGGAGCACTGGGTAGATTCACACATGTCGACATTTTTGTTAGCAGCGAAATGCTTGACCATTATAACACCAGGGCTCCTTTAGAACATAAAAACCAAATAAAATAAAATAAATAAGCCTGCTACCACTGAGTCCATTCTGACTCACAGAGACCTTGGGCAACAGAGTAGAACTGCCCCATAGGATTTCCAAGGAGTGCTCGGTGAATTCAAACTGTCAACGTTTTGTTTAAGCCATAGCACTTAAAAACTATGCCACCAAGTTTTCTCTCTAGAACCAAGTAAGTGCTAAATAAATATTGTTAACAATTACATTTCTTCTTCATTAATATTTATTTCTAGAGTAAAAGATACTACAAGATATGTGAAGGGTGGTGTCAGAAGTATACTTTATGTCATGTTAATGACCTGGACCTGCTGAAGAGCTCTACGGGAATATATTTTTGATATTACTGTAGGAAACAGGTTAGATGGGACAAGAGCTGCAGCACAGATACTAATGCAGAACCTGCTCCTGTAGGCCAAGTAACACAGCATGAGGGTAGACTATGACCAACATGTCTAGAAGGAAAATGATAGTTACATGGATTGTAGGATTATTTAGGAAGTACAGATTTTTGTGAATTAGTTGGAGTGTTTGTGAAAGAAGTAGAAGAGTTTAAGATGCATCCCAGATATATGATTCAAGCATTTCATATAACAATATAAATATTTCTAGTTTTGAGAATGAATGATTTGAGGCATATTGAGATTTATTTATATAATTTAACTTTTAATCTTTGATACAGAAAACAACTTGTGACAATTAAAATAATCCACAAGGTGGAATAAATTAAATTAAAAAATGTCTGTGATCCTTCCTGTACAGAAAATTAAAATGTGAGATGAAAAAAATCATACAGTACTTGCTTTGTTTTGCAAGTTTCAAGTAGAGAATATTGTCTTAGTTGACAACGGTTATGTGAAGAATACTCATCTAAATGGGTGGTTTTGTAGTAAAGCCAACCCCCCTCAAAAACAAATGCAACATTGCTCACTGACAGAAAGAATTATGCTAAGAGGCAGATTTAGTTAAGGAAATGATGAATTGTCTGGAAACTTTAGGTTTTTAAATAGCAAAGTGTTATCTGTTAAAAAAAAGTTTTATTTATTCTTGACTTTTATATAATACTTTATATTTGTCAATTAAAATAATGAACTAGAACTCTAGTAATAAAATAGAAGACTGAGATAAATGTATTCTACCTATTGGATTTTCCATGTAATATGGCTGTCAGGCAGATCTGTGTTAGTTTTGATGTTTTAATAGAAAATATATAAGAGAAAAGGAGCTAGGCTAATCTGTAAAACTGAGGAGAGTGAGCGTGGACATGAACAGAATTCTCAGTACTCAAGGAAAACCCAAAATACTCTTTATGCTTCAATATTTCAAAGTTTTCTTAAAATTACATTTTAGATCTATATATGCAATACAAAAAATTATGTCATTGAAGGAACAGATTATTGATCCCAAGAAAGGGAATGAGTCTTTGTAATGGTACAGTTAGTTTGGTAGTCTTCTTACAATTCCATAAAACAAAGAAGGGTTCTAATTCCTCTGTGCTGATGAATACCCAGAAGCAAGGTTTGTGTGGCAAAAGACTTGCTAGGATGTTTTAACCAAATGGAGAGCCAATAAAATAGAAACCAAAACTTGATGACACATATTTGATGCAGAGGTGCTTGATTACATCTGCAAAGACTATTTCTAGAGGTCTCATTCACAGGTACTCAGGATGAGGATTTCAGTATATCATTTTGGGAGACATGATTCAACTCTGTCTTTCTAGCTGTCTGCCTATCTTTCTGTCATTTACCTATCTATCATCTATCTATCATCTATCTATCTATCTATCATCTATCTGTCTGTCTATCTGTCTATCTATCTATCTGTCATCAATCATCTATCTATCTATCATCTATCTATCATCTATCTGTCTGTCTATCTGTCTATCTATTTGTCATCAATCATCTATCTATCTATCATCTATCTGTCTGTCTATCTATCTATAATCTCTTTCTCTCTATCATCTGTGTCTATCTATGTTTATCTATCTATGTTCGTGAGGACTGCCAATTAACTCTGAGAACTCATCCTAGACAAAGTGCTATGTACTTCATTGCTGAATATCACTACAATTGCCTTTGAAGTACTCTCTTTGGGAAGCTATGTGCCATCACCAGTGCCTAGTCCCAACCTTCCAAGCAGTTTTGGAGCTCTTTTTATGGATTTCCATCAAAGCTGTTGTTATGTTATCCGTGATGTCATGAATGTCATCAACATGGCTTCCTTTGAATATTTCCTTTATCTTCAGGTAAAGATAAAGTCACTAAGGGCCAGATTGGGTAAGTAGGGAGGGTATTCCAATACAGCTATTTGTTTCCTGGCTAAAAACTCCCACACAGACAACTATGTAGTTAAGTTTATAAAGTCACCATCTTGCCACTGTGCACAATGGCCATTCCAGAAAGAGTTCCAAAATTCTTTGAAGCGTGGACTTGGTGCTGGCATCAGTGCATAACTTCCAAAGAGGAGTACTTTGAAGGTGACCATAGTGATAATCAGCAATGAGGTATTTAGTACTTAAAACAATTAAGTTCATGGAGTTAATTGTCAAACCTCATATCTATCTATGTGTGTTGTGTCTATCTGTCTATGCCTGTCTATCTGTCTAATGTCACTGAGTGTGTAAGGATCAGACTGCATGCTAAATGCTTTTCTTGAATTTGTGCTTATACTCACAACAGTCTTTGGTGGCTGATGCTGTATTTGTATTAGCATTTCAGATGGGGAAACTGAGGTTTAGGTAGATTAAATAACACACATAAATGATTACTGGAACTAGTATCAAAGTCAGAAGAGCTAATTACTCTCACTGCTGCACCAGTCTAGTCAGTGAATCAGTTACTGTTAAGTCTATTCTGATTAATGGCAACCTCATGAGTACCAAGTAAAACGGTGCTCCAAAGGGCTTCAGGGGCTAATTTTTTTTTAGAATTAGATCAGGTCTTTCTAACTATGCAACTCTGAGAGAACTCAAACCTTCAACTTTTGATTAACAGCTGAACACATTAACCGTTTACACCACCCAGACACTTCACTAAACTGTGTTAATAAGTTGAAATTTTTTTTGTGGTTGTTAATGATGATGATTGTCAAGTTTTGTTTTATCAGAATGGGTCTGAGACAATATTTGCATTAAATATTTCTCATCCTAAACCAAAACATGAAATTAAGTAGAATGATCACAAGATCTGAATGACTGTTTTGTTCAGAGTACATGCATGGCATAGAATTAAACAAATTATCAATGACATGACTACAGTGCACATTTAAACAAAGAAAGACCTTAGTTTATTAAATACAATGATTTACTTTTAATTCTAAAGATATTGATGACTGAGTGTTGAAATAAATAAAATAAATATTAAAAGTAATGTTTTTCAAATATTTTTTGAGAAAGCAAATAATATAAATCATTAACACGTAGGTTAGGTTATATCCTCCTGTGAACTAAGAGAGAAAGTGCAATTTAGATGTATTGATATCATTGTTCAATCTACAAAGTGTACCATTTTCTTTTTGTGGAAGAATACCGTTATTCTTGACACCCATTCTACCCTGTGTTGACCATGCAGGTTTTTATAAAAGGGTGATTAAATAACTTAACGACCAACTGTAGGAACTTCAGCTTTACAGAAGACAGAGAACTCTGCTGGTGGATAGTACTCGTACGTATACCCGTTAGCCGAGAAAACCTGATACAGACTAATGCTGCCTGTCACCACTAAGCCAATACACAGAGACAGAGATTGGGTCTTTGAGAGCGCTTTATTCAGATTGCTGGTGATCTGAGAAGATGGTGGATTAGTACCCTAAAAACCATCTAAACATCTTACAGTCTGCCAGCAGGTTTTATAGGAGGGTTTAGGGAAAGGAGGGGCACCAGGTATGAGGCGGTGTCATGTAGATCTCTAAGTCAGCTGTGATGATTATCTGGGCAGTGGGCTATAAACTGACATCACCTTATCTGGTCACCAATAAGGAAGAATAGCTTTAAGGCCTGGGAAAACAATCTGAAAATCTTTATGAGTACTGGTCAGGAGGGAGATTAGCAATTACAGCTGTTAACCGTAACATCCCCCTGGTAAAATGGGACTGTTATATTTAAATCTATTTACACTGACAGAATTTACATAGTTCCCTTAGTGTTAACAATCTGTAAAAACATTAGATGATGTGACAATAAAGATATAAAGATTAAATATCTTAGATTAATGTCCAGAATACACTTTCCACAGGTCTTTTTTATCACTAGAATCAGCTTGGGGATGTTTCAGAAATTAAGATTTCCTTATTTAAACTTCAACCCACTGATAAGAAATTTTGATAAGACTTACCTGAGTCCCCAGAAATGCCAAATGTTATCAGTCTATTTTCTACCAGTCCATAAAAAAATTAGATTTCAATTAACTAAGGAAAACAAAAGTTTGTTTTCAAATTGAGCTATCCATATGACATATTTGGTATCATGCTATCAAAGTGTAAGATAGAAAAATGAAGTTAAGGAAAAGCTCCTCTTGTTTTACACAAAACTGTGTATATGAATCTTTCTTTGAAAAATAGATCTGAATCTCATAAATATGTGGGAAAGGATTGCATTGGTAGCGTACAGTTTTACTAAATGTCAGGACAGAGAAACTGTGGTCTGAAAATGTGTTAGTAACCAGCTGTATCCCCTAGAAAAGACTATGGTATGTGTAAAATGTATGATCTTATTTTTGTTAGGTGCTATAGTGTTCCTGTGGGAGACAGTAGAACTGCCCTGCAGGTATTTCAAGGAGTGGCTGGTGGATTTCAACTGCTGATCTTTTTATTAGCAATTGAGCTCTTAGGCCCTGCAGCACCAGGGCGTGTGATAGTAGATTAAATAATATGGCATCATTTTTTGCACATATTATATTACTATTATATTAAAGGCTTCTAGTTATTTGTTTCTATTCCAAAGTTTTGTTTTACATAAAGTTTGCAAGAATATAGCTTTTTACTAAACAGGTTCTTTGCTTAGGAAATCTCATGCTCAGTAATTCTGATAGTTTTAACCTGCTGGACTAGCTCCCCAAACCAGGTTACAATCTAAGACTCTTAGCTGTTTACTGACATCCTTCTATTTCTTTCTGAAACTACAATTATTTTTCTTTCATCTCCAGATCTGCTCAATTTCAGGCACTGAAACAATTTTTGGTATAAGAATCACACTAAAATTACAGATTCCTTAGACATAGTGATTCTAGATTAAAAACCGGATGTGTTGCTGTCAAGCCAAGACTCACGGTGACTCTCTAGACTAGGAAATCTGGTATCAGAGCCGTAAACACAAATTTAAAAAATCTCGCTAGTCCTCTCATTTAGAAGGCTGTGGTTCCCCTTTTAATGAATGTGGCATTATCTCTTGCCCCTAAACAGCAGCCTGGGGAGCCTGTTCAAAATGCAGGCCAGATATCCTTGTCTGTTCCTCTGTGCACTCAGCTGCTTGCAGATCCCACTACTTTTTATTAGAGTCCTATTGGTGCCTAACTGATAATACATAAATTTAGATAAGATGAATGCTTCTCCCTTATGACCAGCTTTCTAGAAATTAGGGTAAAAGAAGATAATCCTTCAGTCTCACCACTTTGTCACCCTCTATTCTCATGATTGCTATCTCATTAAAAATAGCCATTGAATGGAAAGAAGACCTATAACTCTCTCTGGTACATTTTCCCATGCCCCTTATTCTAGTACTTTAGTAGATGAATGGGAGATTCCCTAGATCTTTTTTTCCCCCACAAGTCAACTTCACTCATAATAAAAACTGTTTGCTTCCTTCTATTTCTGAAAGGAAGCACTTGCTTTGTCTACCTGGTTGATGCTTGCAGCAATTATTTTTAACCAAACACTACATTTGGGCAATTTTAAGCATTTTTCATGTAACTTTAAAGCAATTATACATAACAGTGCACTTTCTCACATGTATTTAAAATTAGACTTTTGGATGTTATATTTACCAATTATCTAAATATGTGTGGTACTTTTCTAACTATGTACTGATGCTACTGGAAATCAGCTTTAAGACTTAAAACAGGAAGAGAAATGCAATGGGAAAGTTACCATTGCAGTTTGCTAGAGCTGTTATGATAGAAATACCATAAGTGAGTGTCTTTAAAGAACAGAAATTCATTTTTTCATAGTTCTGGAGGCTAAAAGTACAAATCATGATCTCCACAATGGTGATCCCTTTGTTGTACACAGCCTCGGGTATTCCTTGGTTCTTAGGCTGGTAGGTGTGCTGTACATGCTATCTGTGATCTCCCAGTGTGCACACGCCTCTGGGTCCTACCTGCTGTTTTTACAACTCAGACATGATTCAATTGAGTTTGTACCTTACTTAAACATTATTTAATTCACATAACACAGAAAACCCTATTTCCAAATAGGATTACATCCACAGGTACATGGGTCAGGAATTTAAGATATTTTGGGGAAGTACAATTCATTTCATGTCAGGCATTAAGATGCCTTGATACCTGCCTTTTCAACATCTTTCAATTAAACCACTTTCACCATCTCTGATCTTCAGTTTCTTCAAACTAAAGTTCGATGTTGCTAGAAGTGAAACTCTGCTGCATCTCTTCCTACTTGTTAACAAAAATGGCATAATTAATTTATCAGTGGGAAAAAATAATCTCTATTACTCGATTCTGCTTGCTTGGTGAAGAGGGAAGAAAATCAACAGCAAGGTTCCCAAACCTCTGCCAGGTCTTCTGTGTGCTGCACAGCTGGGCTTACAGTAGTAGATAGTTATCTGTTTGCTAGACTGTATCAGTTCATCACTAGTGACTGAAATGGATGCTGTGAGCCAAGATGAGGGGAGAAGCTTAAATTTTTCTCAAAAAGAAAGGCAAGAAATTGGGTTATCAAAAGTATAGCTTTAGGAAGATGAGGCAAATGAAAGACTCAAAGGTGAGAAAGATAAAGGGAAAGACTATAGAACAAGATGGACAAGTAAGAGGCAAGCAGGAGAGGCCAAAGAGCTTTTGAAAACAAGGATGCCTAATAATTTCATTTCAAGTCACTGCTGTGTAGTGTTTTATAGCCATTGTCCTCAAAGCTTCAGTAAGTCATCCAAACACAACCAGCCTGTACTTCTTCTTCAGAATTACTACAAGGTAGAGAGGAGTACTCAACTACAGCACATGAGCTGTAGTAAAGCTGAACATGTATCAGAGGTTACAGATCTGAAACAGAAGTGGCTAGGAGATATGTAAGTTTTCTGAGAATTCAGGGAGATGTTGAGGTAGAGAGGCACTTGTTTTCCTACCATATGCAGGATGTGACTATAAGCCATTGCACTTCAATAATACTGTACCTGTGGACTGAAGACCTGGAGTCCTTGTGGTGCAGTGGTTAAGAGCTTCACTACTAACAAGAAAGCCAGTCTTTCAAATGACCCAGCTGCTCCGTGGAAGCTCTTTGGAACAGTTCTACTCTGTCTTATATGGTTGCTAAGAGTCAGGGTTGAGTTGATGGCAATGAGTTTAGTTTTTCGGCTAGGCACGGGGATATAACAGTATCAGCTTCCCATTCATGGGGCTTGCTGTATAGCTCAAATAGTAGATTATGTAAGAATCTACTTTGTAATATATAAGATCACATATAGCTAGCCATAAGTGTATTTATAAATCCACCCGAATAGCATAAAAGCTCCCAACTATAGTTAATGCAGAAGAGGTTGAAAAATGTAGTTTATAGCAAAAAACAACCCAATTAATTAAAATTTAGACATCATTTTCTTCATTTCTGGCTTTGTAATGTTAATAATTTTCTACATTAACTCAGAAAAAATACCGTATTACAGTGAAAGTGCCTAGAACAAGCTTACAGAGGGTTGGAATGAATTTTAGGGAATTCCAATAGCCATTATTTTAACTTTAAATGTCTAAACACCTTTCCAAAATCTCTAGACTAACATTAACAGGGTAACTAAAATAAACTAATTTCCAGTGACTTGAAACAAGACATCAATCTATTGCTGCTGTCATAGTGATTGAATATATGTCATATTGTACAGACATGCCATGTACCATGCTTTGAAGTACCACTATCTTGATAGGCGAGTTATTTCAAAGAATGGATGTGAACAGTTTCCAAATGAACCAAAGATAATTTCTAGCATATTTCTATGTTAACACAAACTTTTATACTAAGCTGTCTATTAATGGTACCATATTAAAATTATCTTCTAAAAATAATAATGAAATTTTAAAAGAAAATGTTTAGCATCATAGAGGAAAGAAAGCCAAAGGGCATACATATTTAAGTAAGTACCACATGCTTTAGTTTCCAAATAAAAGCAGAAGTGAGACATCTAAGGGGAAAATATCTATGAGGCATGTATCTGTTGTAGGAGTACCAGCCTGTTTTGAGTAAAATTGAAACTTAAGCTCTCCCTCTCTGTTCTTCTAAAGTAATGCTTTACTTATCTGGGCCTTACTTCTTTTCCATATGAAGCTAATGATTTGTTTCTTAATCTGTTAAAATTGCCATCAGAATTTGTACCAGGATTGCATTGTATCTACAGATTTCTTTCGGTAGAGTAGACATTTTCATGATGTTAAAACTTCCTATCCATGAGCAAGGTAGTTTTCTCCATTTACACAGATCTCTCTTGGTTTCTTGTAGTAGGGTCCTGTAATTTTATTTGTAGAGGTCTTTTACATCTCCAGTTAGATTTATTCCTAAATATTTGATCTTCTTGGGGGCTATTGTAAATGATATTGATTTGGTGATTTCCTCTTTGATGGTCTCTTTGTTGGTGTGAAGAAATCCAACAGATTTTTGTATATTTATTTTGTATCCGGATCCTTTTCTGAATTCTTCTGTTAGCTCCAGTAGTTTTTTCATAGAATTTTTTTTTTTAGGGTTTTCTGTATAGAAGGTCATATAATCTGCAAATAGAGATACTTTTAATTCTTCTTTATCAGTTGGGATGCAGTTTATTTCTTTATCTTGCCTGTGATTGCTCTGGCTAGAACTTTCAAACACAATGTTGATTGGATTCTGTTCTCAAGGAGAATGCCTTCAGACTGTCTCCACTTAGAATAGTGTTGGCTGTTGGCTTTGTATAAATGTCCTTTGTTAGACTGAGGAATTCTCTTTCATTCCTATTTTACTGTTTTTAACATGAGTGGGTGTTGGACTTTGTCAAATGCCTTGTCTCCATTGGTTGGTAAAATCAAGTCATTCTTGTCTTTTGCTTTGTTTATGTAGTTGATTATATTGATAGTTTTTCTAATGGTGACCCATTCCTGAGTCCATGGTATGAATCTTAGCAGGGCACGGTGAATTGTTTTTTTTTTTTTTTTTTGATATGTTGTTGAATTCTACTGGTTAGACTTTTGTGAAGGATTTTTATGTCTAAATTTATGAGAGATATGGGTTTGAAATTATCCTTTATTGTTTTATTCTCACCTGGATTTATTATGAATTCTGCTAGCTTCTTAGAAAGAATTTTCCAGTATTCTATTATTTCTGTGCTCTGAATACTTTTGGTAATAGTGGTGTTAACTCTTCTCTGAAAGATTGGTAGAATTCTCCAGCAAAACTGTCAAGATCAGAGCATCTTTTGGTTGGGAGTTTTTTAATTATCATTTTAATCTCTACTTTTGTGAAGAGATTATTTCGTTGTTCTATCTCTGTGTTAGTTTATGCAGATAGTGTGTTTCTAGAAATTTAATCATTTCCTAATTTCAAATTCATTAAAGTACAATTTTTCATACTACTCTGTTATGATGTTTTCAATTACCATTACATCTGTTATGATATCTCCTGTCTCATTTCTTATTCGAGTTATTTGCTTCCTCTCCTGCTTTTCTTTTAGCAGTTTGTCAGTGTTTTATCAGTTTTGTCAATCTTTTTAAATAACCAGTTTTGGTGTTGTTAATTCTTTCAATCACTTTTGTATTCTTTAATTCATTTATTTCTGCTATCAATTTTTATTATTTGCTCTCTTCTTGCACTTGAGGGCTTCTTTTTCTGCTCTCTTTCTATTTGTTCAAGTTGTAGAGTTAATGCTTTCATTTGGGTGCTTTCTCCTTTTGGGGTATGCACATTTATTAAGAAAAATTGATCTCTGAGCATTGTTTTTACTGTATCTCAAAGGTTCTGGTTGTATGTGTTTTCATTCACATTTGATTCCATAAATTTCTTTATTCCATCTTTGATTTCTTCTACAATTTGTTTTTTTTTCTAAGCAAAATGTTGCTCAGTTTCTATGTGCTAGATTTTTTTTTTCTTTGATTCCTTTTTCTGTTCTTGATTTATATTTCTATGGCTTTATAGTTTGAAAAGATGTTTTACATTTTTAAGCTTTGGATTTTGTTAAGGATTGCTTTACAGACTAGTATGTGGTCTTTTCTGGAGAATGTTCCTTGTGCATTGGAAAGAAAGTATACACGGCTGCTGGTGGTGGAATGTTCTTTATATCTCTATAGGGTCAAGTTGGTTGATTGTGGCATTTATCTCATCTGTCTATACTGAACTTTTTCTGACTATTCTGTCCTTCACTGAAAGTAGTGTGTTGAAGTCTGCTATTACTGTAGAGCCATGTATTTCTGACTTCAATAAAGTTAGTGGGATTTTTTAAATGTATTTTGTAGTCCTACCACTGGGTGCTTAAATATTTAGTATGTTTGCATCCTTCTGAAGTATTGGCCTTTTAATCATTACATAGTGTCCTTACTCATCCAATGTGATGGATTTTACTTTAAAATCTATTTTATCAGAAATTAGTATTACCACTCTTGTCCTTTTTTTTAATGTTGTTTGTTTGATATATTTTTCTACATCCTACGATTTTTAGTTTGTTCTTGTCTTTAAACCAAACGTATGTCTCCTGTAGGTAGCATACGGATAGACTGTGTGTTTTATGTTATCTGCCACTTTCTATCTCTTTATTGATACATTTAATCCATTTACATCAAACATACTCATTGATAGTTGTGAGTTTCATGTTGTCATTTTGACATTTTTTTGTGCATTGTAGACAATTCCTTTGTTCTGCTTCATTTTCGGTGCTTAGTGGTTTGTCATTATGTGCTCTTTTTTCATTGTTGGTTGTTTTGTATTTCCTGTGAATTCATGTTTTTCTTGTTTTTATTTTGATGCAAAGGAACCTTAATATTTACCCTGTTTTTCTAAATTGTAACCAGTATTTAATTTCTTTATATTACTTTGACTTCCACTTCATATGAAAGACCTATGCCTACATGTTTTTAAGTCCCCCTTGCTGTTACAATATTGACATATTGATGTCTCTGTTTCTCTATTTTCAGTGTTTTGCCTTTGAATTATTTTTGTGATTTCTTATTTAGGTTGACATCCAGTTGCTCTGTACTGTGTTCTTGTGTTCGGTTGTTATTCGATGTTACTGATTTTTTAATCAAGGGACTCCCTTTAGTATTTCTTGTAACTTTGTTTTGGTTTTTACAATTCCTGTAAATTTCTGTTTATCTAGAAATAGCCTAATTTTGCCATCAAATATGAGAGACAGTTTTGCCAAATACATAATTCTTGGCTGGCAATTATTTTCCTTCAAGGCTTTGCATATGTTATTCTATTACCTTCTTACTTGCATGACTTCTATTGAGTGGTCTGACCTTAGTCTTATTAACTTTCCTCTGTAGATTATTCATTTATCCCTTGACACATTTAAAATTGTCCTCCTATCTTTAGTTTCAGCAAGTTTGATTGTAATATGCCTTGGTGCCTTTCTTTTGGGATCTACTTTGTGTGAAGTTCAGTGAGCATCTTGGATAGATATATTCTCACCTTTCATGATATCAGGGAAGTTTTATGTTAACAAATTTTCAACAATTCTCTCTGTATTTTCTGTTTTTCACCACTGTTCTGGAACTCCAGTCATTCACAGATTATGCCTCTTGATAGATTCTTAGCGTTTCTTGATTTTTTTAAAATTTTTTTTTTCTGAGTTTTCCTCAAGTATGTTGGTGTCACATGCCTTATTCTCGTTCTTACTAGTTTTGGCTTCTGTTGCCTCAATTCTGTGCCTTTCACTCTCTATTGAAAAAAAAAGAAAACACAGAATGTGTTTTAAAGATAAAATGCACTTTAATGTTTTAAAGTTTCCATGAAACCGGGGTATTGGATTATTAAAAACTTTCCATACAAAATCTATAAAAACAAAAATCCTGTTCTGTTAAACAGCTCTTCAGAAGATTATATGTATAATATGATTTGGATTCTTTATTCAAAAATCATTGCAGTAATCTTACAAGAATTATGGCATTCTAAGATTCTAGAAATAAGATAGAAGTATAGATCTAGGATGTAATTTTCAGATGGAAAGATGTCAAGTTCAATCTGAAGAGGCATATTTTATAAGAAGAAAAATTGAGCTTATTAAAAATTTTAGAGTGGCATCATGGATGACATTGTCTCCCCAACAAATATGTACGTATCAATTTGACTGAATTTTTTTGAAAAAGTCAAAACCATTTAAAATTACTACGGAAGGTTATAGACATATTAATTAATAAAGGTATCTTCCATCCCTATCTTCTTTGTTCTTTCCTTTCATTTCTACTCATAAATTAGTTAATTCATTCTTCAGAGACTATGACTTAGAGGTCTCTTATATAAAGTGTCTTCCAATAAGAGTGTCTTATCTTTGAGCTTAAAGAAAACAAGTTGTGTAAATGATACAGTTTCATTGTTTTATTATTTTGCAGTATGTTTGATGGCATTATGTGTAGAAAAGAACTTTGGGTAAATGGCTGTGACAGCACATTCCAAACGGTGCCAAAAATGATCAGTTGTCATACCCTGATACTTTTTGCCATTGATAATCACAGCCTTTCTTCATACGTCTTGGAAAAAATAAGGACCAATGATTCCACAGGAAACAATCTACACCAAACACTAACTTTTTTAGGATAATGTGAACATTCTTGAATCTCCATTGAATTCCCATTTCTCCAAATGCAACAGTTTTGTTTGTTAACAAAACCATTCATCCCCAAGTGGGCCTCATCACTGAAGATGATTTTTCAGCCAAACCCATGGTCAACTTCCAGTTGCTCCAGAGCCCAGTCAGCAAGTTTATGCTGAAATTTTTGGTCGTTAGACTTCAGTTCTTGAGTTAGAACTGAAGCTTCAAATAAAGGTAAAGCTTCAAGTCTAGATGCAAAATGTGCCAAGTTGTGGTTGATGAAAGGCACAGAAATTGTTTGGGATGGATTCTTACACACTCTCTGACAAATGGGGATGATGTTTTCTTTGGCACATGCAGTTCATTGACACACAGGTGTTGTCAGATTGGCAACAGACCTAGTTGTCTGAGATTTTTTGTTTAAAAGTTGAATTGTTTTCTAAGTGGGATGATTACGCACATTGTAAATTTCACATAACACAATTTTTGGCAAAAGGAACACTCATTTTGATGATAAACTTTAATAATTTCTACATTTTGTGGAACTGTGTAACTTTTCATGGCTGTTTGTCAAGATTAATCAAAAATATGCTTGCTATAGCTTCACAAATATGGCCACTGTGAGCTGTTAAAAGTAGAACATTCTCATTGGAAGACCCTTCATATTTTTTTTATATATTTAGCACAAATAAATGCCACCAAGAATGAAGAATCAAGAGTGGAATATAACCCTTGGACCTTAGATATCTAAGAAGCTCTTAGATCAAAGGAAGATTGATGGCAAGGAACTTCCTGCAGAGCTGATTGAGAAACTTCAGTGTATGACACATTTGAAAAGATACTCCCTTGTGACATCTCCCATCTCATTTCTTATTTGGCATATTTGTTTCCTCTCCTGCTTTTCTTTTGTAAGTATAATGAATGGTTTTTCACTTCTGTTAATCTTTTCAAAAAAAAAAAAAAAAAAACCAGCTTTTGGTTTTGTTAATTTTTTCAATTGTTTTTCTATTATTGTCTAACTCATTTAGTTCTGCTCTAACCTTCATTATATGTTTTCCTCTGGTGCACGAGGGTTTCTTTTGTTGCTGTCTTACTACTTGTTCAAACTGTAGGGTTAATTCTTTGGTTTGGGCCCTTTCTTCATTTCAGATGTGTACATTTATAGACATCAACTGATCTCTCAGCACTGCTTTAGCTGTATCCCATAGGTTCTGGTAGAATGTATTTCTTTCTCATTTGATTCCATCAATTTCTTTATTTTGTCCTTGATTTCTTGTATAACACACGGATTTTTGAGCAAGGTGTTGTTCAGTTTCCATGAGTTCAAATTTTTACCTATTTTTTTTTCTGCTATTGATTTTGATTTTGATGGCTTTATGGTCTGAGAAGATGCTTAGCAATGATTTAATGGTTTGGATTTGTTGAGACTTGCTTTATGACCTAGTATGTGGTCCATTCTGGAGAATGTTCCATGTACATTGGAAAAGGTGTACCTACCTGTTGTTAGGTAAAACGTTCTGTATACGTTGATGAAGTCTAGTTGGTTGATTGTCACAATATGATCTTCTCTATCTTTACTAGCCTTTTCATGGATGATCTGTCCACTATTGAAAGTGGAATGTTGAAGTCTTCACCTATTATTGTGGAGTTATCTATCCTGTTTTTCAATGTTGTCAACATTTGTTTGATGTATTTTGATGTTGCAATATTGGTTGCATAAATATTTAATACTGCTATGTCCTGCTTATGTATTGAAACTTTCAGCAGTAAATAATGACCATCCTTGTCCACAGCGGTGGATTTTACATTAAAATCTATTTTATCTGAGATTAGTATTGCCACTCTTGCTCTTCTTTGTATGTTGTTAGTTTGGCACGTATTTTTCCATCCTTTGGTTTACTGTTCTTATTTTTGGATCTGGAGAGAGGAGGTTTTGCATTCAGTGGCATGAAGTCTAAGTTAACAGCTCTATGCTGCAACCCAGGGCTCACTAGGTGTCCAAAAGGATCCATTTAATTATCATTTCAGGACTTGGTTTCCAGAGGGATTTAGGGAGATGTGCTTTTAGTCTGCCATCTTGACTCTGCTTCCCTATTTTTGAATCTAAAGTGTGTTTCTTGTAAGCAACATATAGACAGATCATGTTTTTTTTCCATGCTGTTACTCTCTGCCTGTTTAATGGAGCTTTCAATCCATTTGCATTCAGTGTAATTACTGATAAGTATGTGTTCAATACTGTCATTTTGGTGCCTTTATTTTTATGTTGTTGATGTTTTCTTTGTTCTTCTTTGTCTTCTGTTCTGGGTTGTTCTGCTCTGTTCTGGTTGTAAACCCCTTTATGGGTTTACTTTTCATCTTTTTCATTGTTGGTTTTGTGTTTGTTGAGACTCCTTTCTTATGTTTCTTGTTTTGATATACAGTATTGTTAGTTTGCTTTGCAGCTACCCTTTTTACTCCCCTTGATGTTCTAAGTTTAATCCAAACTTTAACTTCTGTCTATCTTCTAAATTCTTCTCCATCTGAAAAGATTATATCTACTGTAATATTTCCCTCTTTATAGTATGATGATGTCATAGTTTTCTTAAGCTCACTGGTTCCCTACTTTTAATACTTTAGCTTTGATGAAGCTTATGACTTCCCCAATTAAGTAGGACTCTGGATAACCTGTCCTACATTGCATCCTTAAGTATATATTTGATATTATTGGTTTCCCTAACGGATCTGACTCAATGGCACTTGGCTTGGCTTGGCAAACACAGAGCTTCTTTCAGTATTTTTTGTAGATTTGGTTTGGTTTCTGCAAGATATCTTAATTTTACTGTCCTATTTAAGAAACAGTTTTGCTGAATATATAATTCTTGGTTGGAAATTTTTCTCCTTCAGTACTTTGTATGTATCATCCCACTATCTTCTTGCCAACATGATTTCTGCTGAGAATCAGACAAAAGCCTACAGGGCTCCCCTTTGTACATTAGTTTTGCTTGAAGCCTCACTGTCTTTAATAGCCACTCTTTATATTTCATTTTATTAAGCCTGATTATATGTCTTGGTGTGTTATTTTTGGAGTCCAGTTTTCATGGTGTTACATAAACCTCTTGAATATCTATGTTTTCTTCTTTCATGATTTTAGGCAAGTTTTCTGTTAGCAACTCTTCAACAATTCTTTCTGTATTTTTTGCTATCCCTCCCTGCTCAGGAGCTCCAGTTATTCACAGATTATTCATGTTAATAGAGTCCCACATGTTTCTTAATTCTTTTTCATTTTTCTTGTTTCTTTTACCTGATTTCTCCTCATGAATTCTGGTGTCAGTTGCTTTATCTTCAAGACCACTAATTCTGCATTCCATTTCCTCCATCTTTCTCTATTGGTATTGCATTGAATTGTCTGATTCTATAATTTTATTACTGATCTGCTGGATTTCAGATCATTGATGTTCTAGCAGTTCACATAGATTACTTAATTTTTCATTTTGTTGTGCTACATTTTGTTTAATTTCTAGAAGGGCTCTGTACCTAATTATTTTGTGTTCTACCTCTAATAATTTCAGAAACCTTCTTTATCTGGGAAGTTTTTTAATTCCTTAGTTTGGGAGTTTTCCAGAACTACAGTGGTCTGCTTCTTTAAATGGGTAAGTATCGATTGTTGTCTTTGCACTATCCAAAGCTGTTCAGTTTCTCTAATATTACATCAACAGGAGCTGTGGTGTAGTTCTAAGAAGGGAGTGAGTAAGGGCACTGCTAGATTGGTCGCCAGTAACTGCTGCATTCTGTAGGTGTAGCTGGCTTATGTATAGCTTCTCTGACAATGTAGACACTGTCAAGCCCTGTGATGTTGCTTAGCTTAGTGGCTTGCCCCAGCGCAGGCCCTGCATCCTCATTGCTAAATGTAGTGAGTTACTTGTGCAGACTCTTCATCATCATAGCAGTCGAGACTACGGTGTAGTTCAGGGAAGGGAGAAGAGAAGGATGCCACCACACTCAGCTACCAGGGACTGCTTCATTCTTTAGATGCATTTTTCTTAAAAACTGATTTTCTGGTGAGAGGACCACTGTTCAGCAGCCAACACCCAAAGCAGCTGAGCTGTTGGGGGTGGCAGTCTCCACCTCCTGGCTGGCAAAGATGGACCCCTACTTGTGGAGTCTCTGGGGGCCTGTCAGCCAATGCTATGATGCGGCTTAGTGAAGGATGATGGAAATGGCACCACCACACTCAGGTACCAGTTATCGCTGCATTATCTAGCTGCTGTTATCATAAAAGCTTCTTTTCCACTTTGAAAGGCATGGACTAGCCACAGCTGAAAGCACCTGAGCCCTCAGGTGTGACTGGTCCCACCTTCTAGCTGACAGAGATGGTGCCTCGTAGGCTGTCCCCAGATGGTATGATGTGGGTCAAGGAAGGGAGGAGTTAGGGCAGTGCCTCACTACACTGCCAGCTCCCACTGTGTTCTCTGGATTGATGGTCTTAAAAATAACTTTTCCGCTGGGAGAAGCATTATCCAGATGGGCAGTGTTGCTAAGTGTGGGAATTAGCCCCAGGTGAGACCTCAGGCATGGCTAACTCCACCTCTCAGCTGACCAAGATGGTGTCCCTCCTGTATCACCTTTCCCCACAGTGAGTCAACAGTATCTATGGTGCTGCTCAGGGAAGAGAGGAAGGAGAGGCACTGGTGCCCATGGTCACCATCTCCAGCTGGGCTCTCTAGATATGGCTGCCCCAAGCACAATATCTCTGCTGCAAATATGCTGTTTACTTAAACACTGCAGTTCAGTGTAGTAGCCAGCTTGTGCTAGGCTCACAGGCTCAGCAGTCCCAATCCCAGGCTACCAGTTAACAAAGAATGTATCCATACCTGTAATCCTTTCAAATTATGTGCCAGCAGAAGCAGGACTCACTACACCACTGCCTAGCCTCTGACAGAGGTAGTTTTCCCCTTCCTATCGCCCAGTCAAGTCTCACAACCCTACACCAGACCTTGGGTCTCCCTGAATGTCTATGATGCTCCATGCAGTTATTTCTCTAGGCCTTAGCTCTCAGAAGGAATCAAGGAGTCATGTGTCTAGTCCACCATCTTGGCCATACTCCTTCCCAAGAAGCCATTTTTCAAAGAATATACCTTCCCACCCCCACAATACAAAAAAGCAGAAACAAAACAGTTGCCATCAAGTTGTGCTGGAGGAGAACTCTGTGCCATAGAGTTTTCAGTGGCTCATTTTCCTGGAGACCACCAGGCTCAACAACAGTGTTTTGTTTTTTTTTTTTTTTTTTTTTTTTTACCAGGTTTTGCTTCCAAGTTATCACTGGATAGACCTGAACTGCCAATGTTTCAGTTAAACATTCAAGTGCATTAACTGTTTACACCATTCAGAGATTATGTGTTGTGATTAGGAATTTTGAAAGTCATGTATGTTTTATGAATTGTGTGTATCCTAGGGTTTCCCCATTCTAGCTCCATTTAATAATAAGATTTCTTAGAAGAATTTTGTGCCTTTTTGTGTTTAATAATTGATGTACTTTTTTTTTCATCCACTAGTAAACATTTTTAGTGTCAGCCCAACCAGTGCTATCGAGTGGGGGGGGCGCAATAAGAAACAACATAACCCTCTTTATTTAAACCCAGCACTAAAGAGAAGATAATTTCTGCCACTTATCAGTTATTTGGAAAGTTAAAATGAAATACAGGGTTCATTGGCTCTTTGATTTTAGTTTTGTAAGTCATAAAACTTTGCTATTGATTATTATTTTTTTAAATTTTACAACTAAAGTAAAACCTGTACTGCTTTTGAATGTCTTTAATAATACTTTAAAACATTACTGTTTTAGTCAGCTAGGGCTGCTCTAACAGAAATACCACCGAGTGGATGGCTTTTACACAGTCCAGTAGGTTGAAAGTCCATATTCAGGGCATCCGCTCCAGGGGAAGTCTTCCCCCTTGTCGGCTCTGGAGGAAAGTCTGGTATTGCATCAGTCTTTGTCCAGGGAGCCTCTTGGTGCAGGAACCTCAGGTCTCAAAGACGAGCTCTTCTCCTGGTGCTGCTTTCTTGATGGTAAAGAGGTTCCCCCTTCTCCGCTTGCTTCTGATTCCTTTTATCTCTTGCAGGCTGAAAGGATTAAGGGTGGAGCAAACCATACTCCAGGGAAACTCCCTTTACTGCAGGGCAGGGAAGCAATCCTAAGAAGGAGTTTACAGCCCCACCCTAATCCTTTAATATACAGTTTAGGGAATCCACAAAATGGAGGACAGTCACAAGACACTGGGAATCATGTCCCAGCCACATGGCTACACATATTTTTGGGGGACACAATTCAACCCATGACAATTACATAACGTGAAATAGAAACAACAATGGGATTACTATTTTTACATTTTTTTCCTTATGAAGACTGTAACATTTCTGACTAAATTTGCCTCAAGGAGGGTTTATATTTTTATAATTTACATTTTAGAAAAATGAAGGTTTTAATTGCAATGCAAATACTTTACACTTTAAGATGCTATAAGAATCCCCACTGGCACATTGATCAAGCACTCAACTGCTAACCAGTTCCAACCCAGCAGCTACTTTGGCAGGAGAAAACAGTGGCAGTCAGCTTCTATAAAGATTTATAGCAGCCTTGGAAACTCTATGGGACTATTCTGCTCTATCCCCTTGAGTCTCAATGAGTCAGATTCTACTTGAAGTAAATGGGTATGATATCATGTCAAAGCAAGAGGCTTTGTGTCCAGAGAATTTCACCTCACTTTTGAGTAAAGACTTCAATAAATTACAATGTGAAACAAGAGTATGATACATAACTTAAATGTTTTTATTACTACATAGATTAAGTGCAATAATGTGCCAAAGTCCGTAAAATTTATTTGATCAACTTCAGTGAATTTTTACATATGTATCTACCTAACCACAGAAATGAACATGTAAGAATTAACATAAATCCTTTAGAAGAGTCTCTGGCAAACGTTTAATGTTGTTGTCTCTATTATTGTTACTATTATTAAGTTTAATTGTCAAAATAAATGAAATGTAGAAGTATAACAAAACAGTGAAATATTTGAACTTTATACCCATATTGGCCTGGATCAGAATCTTTACTGTGTCGCTTTCTGAGTTGTGTATTGGGACATCACTTAGTAATGATAAATCTCATTTTACTTACTGTAAAATGAACAGAACCATAAGGATCTTGTTGAATGGTTAAAAAGAAAGTATATGTAAAAGCTAGCAAGCACTGTGGTGAACGCATAAATGATACTCAATAAATTATAATAGTTATTAGCATACTTCTGAACTACCAACCCACTTGTTAGCAACTGTAGCATTTAACCACTATTCAACTACAGCTGTCAGTATATCTTATTTTACTAATCCTATACCTGTGATTACAGTATATGAACTTGAACAGAAATGATGCCTAATATTTTAGCATTTTCCATGGATAGAGACATGTTTTCACATCAAACCAACCTATCTTTCAGCAACTTTATATTCTGTTTCCTTTTTAAGCTGGAAATTTGTCAGATGTTACGCTGAATATTAATAAATCTTCAGGATCAGCTATAATATACAGGTAATATAGAGTTAATATAAAATATCTGAATTTACCCAAGATCTTATTTGTTTTACTTTAAAAGGCATCAAAGACAAGGTTGCTTATAATACTAAAATTAATATTGAGTGTATATGAAAGTAGAGACTCAAAACACTACATTACTGAGAAGTACATTCCAGGGCTTATAAGATAATTAAAATTCTGCTTAAACTTACTTTTCAAATTGCTATATTTAAACTAAATTCATTTGAAATGAAGAGACATAATTCTTTGCTTAACTAAAGCTCACTGTTGCATTTTTTTAAAGAAAAATCCATAATGTGGTGTCGTTTAAAGCAAATATCTTAGGTTTTATTAAAGCAGTAAAAAAAAAAAGAAAGAAAGAAAGAAAGAAAACACTATATATGACAGTGACTTTCTAAGAGATGAGTTTTTTTTTTCTTTTATACACTAATAAAAATGAGGTATACATATTTCTTGAAGGAGTTTGTGTGAGGAAAAGGAGAAAGAGAATACAACACAGCACAACTCCTGTAATATATCTTATTTATTCAGCTGCCAAATCTTTCCACCAGTTTTATGCCTCACAGGAATGCAGCTATGCCTGGATAAGCCTGGGTTTTAATTAAACCTTCTGTGTCGTTCAGCAAGTGAAAAATGAGCTAATGGCAATATATTTGTATGAAGACATCAGAGTTTATTTCCAAACTGCAGCTGCTGATGGATTATTCGTACGAAAAGTGTCCACAATGGGTAAGAAGCAGGTATCACAGTGTATTTAGGCTCAGATATGCTATACTCATAATGGTTTTTGAAGACATTTAAAAAGTAAGCCATATTCCAGTCAGCAGTGCAAATACATTTTCCAAATAAGTGTCTATTGGTTGGACTTTTATTGATTTAACATTCTTAGAAGACATTATCTAGAGAATGAAGGAATAGTTCTATGTTTTAGGAGATATCCAGGCACTACTTGGAAACTCTTATGAAGCATTTCTACTCTGTACTATAGGGTCGCTATGAGTGGAATCAACTCAACAGCAGTGGGTTTCATTGGTTAGGAGATATACAATACATATCATGATCTTTCCTTAAGGAACCTCTTGAGGATAGATCTATTTTGCAAGTTGTGGCTCCTGTGTATTGATTTTACTTTTTCCAATGCTGATGAAAAAGACCGTAGGGTAATTTTCTTGTTTGAGAAGCTGAAAGAAAATAGTAATTTTCATCTAGTAACAAAGCTTGCAAATTTTCCAAAATCTAATTTATTGCAATAAAAAGTGACATTATTCAATAAAATATTTACTACTTTATTGAAAACTGTAAAACTTACTACAAATTTTAATAGCTCTGAAAGTTTAATATATGTAATAAGAAAGATCCTTTGTCCATGAATGACATCTGTACATTATATGATCCTTCTTTATTGGCCTTGTGCCCTGTTTGTCTGCCTATTGTAGATTTGAGAAGTTAGCATATCTCTGGGCCCCTCAATATTTTGCAGTTAAGAATACAGTATCTTCTTTTTCTGCATATTATTGAGCTACAAAGATATATGCTTAGTGTATATTGGTTTTCATGTGCACGTATGTGTACATTTATAAGGCAGCATGCCAACAAAAAAAAGGAAATAACTAGAAGTTTGCATACTAATAATTTCAGAGGGAAAAATACCCAAATACAGAGTAATGTAACTTAAAGAGCAGGATTTCATATTTCAGTACAAATTTGCATCTTGTCGACAAAAACCATACAATGTTTAGTAATAACAAACATTGAAAGTAAACTACCATAGGATTTTCTTGTCTAATGACAAGAAGTAGAATATAATGTGTTACAGTGCATCAAGAGGAGGGAACATGTTTTCCTAAGTCTTCAAAACAATGAGTTCTCTTTAGCTTGGGGTTTTTTGTTTGTTTTTTCTTTTGTTTCATTTTCTAAAGTTACCACTGGCGTGTTATCTAGCATACCATTGGTTGGATATTTCAAGCCAGCTCTTACTGTTCCTTGACCACTGACTCAGTGATTATTTAGGAATCTTCTCCACCCACAAGGATATCTTGGAAAGGTGAGCTGCAAGGTGAAGAAAGTGAGGTTAGTTTTCCGCATCCAAGCTGCAACGTCACATGCAACAGAAAATTAGAACTACATTAAATCTAGAGTACAAATCATAAAAAAAAAAAAGTCTATCACTAAACGCATAATGGCACAAGGTGCTGCTTCAGAAGAGAGATTCCTCAAGCTTTTCATGCCTGCTAATGCAAATACTAATCAATTCCTCTCTGAAAGTGTGTTCCTTCATGAAAGCATTACCTTAATTTCCCAAAGTCATACACAACCGAATACTGAAATACAGCATTGTTTTTCAAAGTCTACTTTTTTTTTCCTGATCTCTGTAGAATGGAAAACACAATTAATGTTTACCATGCTGCAGCTGAGAGAAAATATTATGTCTATTGACACTTAACAGGATATATATTTAAATCCATTAAATTAATAGAATAGAATAAAATAAAAGGTTTGATCCTAAGCATTGATGATCGTACTATTCCAAAGGATTCTTGCTTTCTTCTGAAAGCTAATTAAGACGTATATTGAAAATATTGGTCTTGTAAAAGAAATGCATCTTTATATATGTTAAAAATAATGATCATTTATGTTACAATACAATTTTAGCAGTAGTGCATTATATTTGGGCTCTCTAGGAATATAACACCAACAGTGGATTTATGAAAATAGAATGTCTGTCAGATAAATCCCTCATTTTTCTCCACTAATCCAGAAGTAATTTTAAGGGGATTGGTAGTAGATGAACTTCTTACTCGTCTTATGTGGGGCTAAACTGTGCAGGAATTCTTCATTTTTATGAGCAATGAATGTCATCTGGAAATCTTGGAAAGGGGACGTTTGTTTATTTTAACTATAGATTTAAAATGTTCAATGCATCTCGAACAACTGAAATATGTAAATTATAAAATATCATATCCTTAGAAATAAATGTTTATAAGGTTAAATGAAATAATTATCTCACTTTATTGTTTGTTTTGGTGGTGTTTGGAGTATTTCTTAGTTAAAAGCCAGTTGCGTTAAACATCCTTCATCCATCCTCACTGCTACAATGGTATGACCAGAGTTTCCCTTCATTGCACTCTGGATTTGCTGTTCTTATCATGAGATGCATAAATTCATGGCTTCTGAAAAATTATTTGTCCCCTGGTCTTTGCTTTTTGTTTAAAATCCCCTCTATCTTCAGTTAATACCCTCTCTGTTGTTTCTAATATTCTATAAATCAAGAAGAGGATCACAGGTACTGTTGCATTTCTAGTGAGAAACATTTATTTATAACTTAAAATGTCACAAAGGAGAGTTTCTAAAATCTTATGAGACAGTCCATGCCAAAATTATTTGAATCAGTAACAAGTTTTATTTAACAGTGACACACTGGAAAACTTAAAATAATGAACTTCCACATACTATATTTATTTAAATATCAGTAAAAACAAATAGAAAATCCAGGGTTGAAAGCAAAAATTGAGCTAAACAGAATTGCACAATACTTCATATATAACAGTCGAATCTCAAAAGTGATAATGAAGAAAGCTAAATAAAATGAGGAAATTAGAAGAAAAACTGGAAAGTTATATCATTTAAAAATGTTATAATCATATGGATGGAGGTTGTTCAAAAACATTTCAGAAACACATATATAGAAATTATTTGTGATGTTTTCTTAACCAGGAAGACTTTCTGTGTACTGTTCAACAAGTAAAAGGAGGTGAAATAGTCTCCAGATCATCTGTCATACTGTTTGGAAACATTTTGATAAAAAAAATGTAGTCACAATGCCCTCTAGTTCTTTAACTTAAAACAAAAAAACCAAAAAATGGATGTTTAAAATGCAAGGGTCAATCTGCTTCAGGATGTAATTTTAACAAATAAATAAATATATATGTATGAATATAAATATATAATCTGTATGTATATGTAATTCATATAATGTTGCTTTTAGGTGCTGTCCAGTTGGTTTTGGCTCATAGAAAACAAATGCACAACAGAACAAAACACTGCTCAGGCTTGTGTCCTACTCACGATCATTGTAGTGCCCATTGTTCCAGTCACTTTGTCAATCCATTTCATTGAGGATCTTCCTCATTTTTATTGTCTCTCTTCTTTACCAAACATGACATTCTTCCCCAGGAACTGATCCATCCTAATAACATGTCCAAAGTACATGAGATGAAGTTTTGTCATCCTTGCTTCTAAGGAGTGTTCTAGCTATACTTCTCCCAGGACAGTTTTGTTCCTTCTCCTGGAAATCCATGGTGTAGTCAATGGTCTTTGTCAGGACCATATTTCAAAGGCATCAGTTCTTCTTTGGTCTTGTTTAGTGCCCAACTTTGCATGCACATGAAGTGGCTGAAAACACTGTAGCTTGCATCAGGAGCAACTTAGTCTTCAAAGTAACATATTTTCTTTTTAATTGTTTTCCTTTTTTTTTAATTATGATTGAGTGAAAATCTACCTTCTCATATAAATTTGCATGCCCCGTATATGCAACTCCTATTGCTCTCACTGACCAGTGATAGCGCACTCTTCCTGTTCGCTCCATGCATGTCTTATCCTCCCAACAATCTCCTACCCCTTCCTCTCCACCCACTCCCCTGCCTACGGTAAGAGGTCGTCAGGGTAACATCCCATGGATGCATAGATCTATAAAGTGCACACGAGATATGGTCACTCTGTGTCACCAAGTCCAATCCATTCCTGTCCAAAGAGTTGACCTCTATTATGATTTATGGACAGGGGCAGAGTCACAGCCAGGGGTCATGTTCCCAGGGGAACTTCGAAGCCCCTGGAACATTGATTGTGGTCCTTTAGTAGAGATCTCAGGTGTACCCCTTTCTATTCTTGTGTTGTCAGTGAGACTCACCTTTGTGATCTTTTTAAAATTTAAAGAGATCTTTTGCTGCATATATGCCCAGTGTAATGCATGATTTGATTTCTTGACTGCTCCCTCCATGGATATTCCTTGTGGTTCCAAGTAAAGTGAAATCCCTGAAAACTTCAGTTTTTTCTCCATTCATCACGATGTTTTTCATTGGTCTAGTTGTGAGGATTTTATTTTCTTTATGTTGAAGTTTATTCCATCCCGAAGGCTTTTAGCTTTTGATCTTGATCAGTAAGTTCTTCAAGTTATCTTTCTTTTCATCAAGCAAATTTGTGTTATCTGTATAACACAGGTTGCTAATGAGTCTTGCTCCTATCCTGATGTCCCATTCTTCATAGTCCAGCTTCTCAGATCATTTGCTCTGCATACATATTGGAGAACTATGGTGAAAAGATACAATCCTAATGTGCACCTTTCCTTATTTTGAAGAGCACTCCCTTTGTTCTGTTCAAACTACTGTCTCCTGATCTATGTCTAGGATCTACAGGAACACAATTAAGTGTTCTGGAATTTCCTTTCTTTGCAATGTTATCTATCATTTGTTTTCTCCACATGGCATTGTATAGTCAAAAAATAAATAGGTACGTATCTTTACGGTATTCTCTGCTTTCAGTAAAGATGCATCTCACATCACAATGATATCCCTTTTGTAACATCCTTTTCTTAGTCTGGTCTGTATCTCTGGCAGTTCCCTGTTGATGTACCACTGCAACTACTTCTGGATTATCTTCAGTAAAATTTTACTTGCATGTGATATCAGTGGTACTGTTGATAATTTCTGCATTCTCTTGGATCGCTTTTCTTTAAAATAGGCACAGACATGGATCTCTACCAGTCAGTTGGCTGGACGGCTCTCTTCCTAATTGCTTGTCATACATACACAAATGAGCAGTTACAATACTGCGTGTATTTATTGAAACATTTTAATTGGCATTCCATCTATTCATGGAACCTTGTTTTCTGCCAATACCTTCGGTTCAAGTTGGCCTTATTCCTTCAACACCAGCAATTCTTGATTACATGCCTGAAGTGATTATATGTAGATGAATTCTTTTTGATACAATGACTCTCTGTGTATTCCTTCCATCTTCTTTTGATGCTTCCTGAATCATTCATTTTTTTTAAGTGTATTATGTTTTAAGTGAAAGTTTACGGGGCAATTTAGTTCCTTCTTCAAAAATTTATACATCAGGTGGATTTCCTGTGTTGTGTCAGCACTCTCCATCTCTCTCTTTTCATCGCAGGTTCTTTGTGTTCATTCATCCAATTTTCCTGTCCCTTTCTGCCTTCTCATCTTTGATTTTGGACTGGTGTTGACCCTGTGGTCTCCTAGACTTAACTAAGGAACAAGTTCTTTCTGTGTTATTTTTTGTTTTGTAGAACTGGCTAATCTTTGGCTGAAAGACACACTTTGGTAGTGGCTTCAGTTCTGGGTTAGTTGAGTGTCTAGAGGCTGTAGTCTCAGGTCTGTCAGACTAGTGTCTGTCTGTCTAGTGTCTATCAGACTAGGAGATCGAATCTTTATTTTGTGCATTTGAATTTTGTTCTGCAACTTCCTTGCACTCTGTCTAGAACCTTCTATTTTAATTTCTGTAAGAGCAGTCAGTGATGGTAGTTGAGTACCATCTTGTTCTTCTGGGCTCAGTCTGGTGGCACTTGTGCTTCATTTGGTCCATTAGTCCTTTGGACTAATATTTTCCTATGTCTATGGTTTTCTTTACTCTCCTTTACTCTGGACAGGTTGAGACTAACAGACGTATTTTAGCTGGCTGCTCACAAGCTTTTAAGAACTCATATCCTACTTTCCAGTGTAAGTGTTGTGCTAATTGACCAAGATGTCCCCCAAAACTATGGTCCTCAGTAACTTTGTTTCTCAGGGTGTTTGGATGTGACTAAGAATTTTCCATTGCAATGACTTCTCCTATTTTGTGTATTGTCTTTCCCTCTGCCACATTCAATACTTCTATCTAGTTAGTGATTTTCCCTTCTCGCTCCTTATTTCCATCATAACCATCGAAGATTGTTTTATTCTGTGTGTGCAGCTTTTCTTGAGTTTTTATATTAGTAGTCCTTGCGTGCATCACTTGTCTTTTTGTGATTGACTTTTTCCAGTCAAGATGGTGCCCTCAAGATTAATACATTTTGAGAAATGGTTTGCAGACTCATCATTGTTCTTTATTGTTGGGTACTATTCCACTGCGTGTATGTACCAAAATTTGTTTATCCATTTGTCTGTTGATAGACACTTAGTTTGTTTCCATCTTTTTTGCTATTGTCAATAACACTGCAGTGACATGGGTGTTCCTATGTTTGTTCATGTGCTGGCTCTTATTTCTCTAGGGTATATTCCCAGGACTGTAATGATAATTCTATTTATAGTTTTTGTTGAATTTCTTCCTAGATGTCTGTCCTTTACTGAGGATAGTGTGTTGAAGTTTCGTACTCTTACTGGGAATTTTCCTTTTTCTTTTTTTTTTGAGTGCTGTTAGAGTTTATGTGTTTTAGAACCCTGTTGTTGGGAGTGTAGATATTTATTAGGGTTTTGTACTCTTGTTGGATTACCCCTTTTATCATTATATAATATCCTTCCTTGTCTTTTATGGTTGATTTTTGCCTTAAAGTCTATTTTATCTAGGATTAGTATTGCCAATCATACTCTGTTTTGGTTACTATTTGCTTGCTATATTTTTTTTCCATCCTTGGATCATTTTTTTATGTGTTTATGTCTTGTATAGGCTATATATTAATGGCTCCTATTTTTCTTTGATTTTTTAATAAATTCTGAAACACTATCTCTTTCAGGGTACATTTAAGCCATTTCCATTCAGTGTGATTATCAATAGGTATGAGTTTTTGCTGTCATATTGTACTTACTTGTGTGGTGCTGACTTTCTCATTGTTTCTTTTGTATCCCTATGCTGATTTCCTTTTGTTTGTGGATTTTCTTTTCTTTCATTATTGTAGATTTTGAGTTTACTGCCCTTATATTTTTATTCCTTTTGTAATTTGCTAAGTAGGTTTATTAACTTTTTTTGTGGTTACCTTGAAATTTACCCTTTTCTTCCTAAGTTTGAACCACCTTTTTATTCTTTGATATTGCCTTGACTTCCTCTCCCTTTGAAAGTTCTGTATCTACACTGTTGATTCCCCCTTTTATTGTTTTAATGTTGTTACCCTTCACAGATTGACATCTGTGTTTCCATTTTTTTTTTAGTATTTTAGTTTTGTTTTAATATTAACAGTTCTTTAAGTTGGACCTGACTTGATGGCAGTAGGTGATTATCTAGGTTGGTATCTGTCAGATGTTGTCCTGTGTCCTAGACTCCAGTTGTCTATTGCTGTTGGTTTTCTAACCAAAGGATGTCTTAATACTTTTTGTAAGTGTAGTTTATTTTTTAAGAATTTCCTTAACTTACATCTTTGTTTTATTAACACCCAGTTAATAATTTTGCCATTGTGTTTGAGAGAGTTTTGGATGATATATTACTCTTGATTGGCAATTTTTTTTTTCAAGATTTTGTATTGCCATCCCATTGACTTCTTGCCTGCATATTTTCTGCCTAGTAGTAGTCAGAGTTTAGTTATATTTTTTATCCTTTGAAAGATACTTTTCTGTGATTGCTCTCAGGAATCTTTTTTTGTCTTCTGCTTTCACAAGTTTGATTATGATTTGTTTTGTTGGCTTTCTTTCAAAATCTATCTAAGAAGTTTATACTTGGGAAGTTGCCTATCAGTAAATCTCAAAAATCTGTGTTTTCCATTTTCTCTCTGTCTTGGAACCCCAATCATGTACATGTATTTCTTGTGATTATGTTCCAAATAATTCTTAGATTTTCTTCATTCTTTATCTGAATTTTCCTTAAAAAACAAAAAGACTAGTGGTATCCATGGATTTGTCTTTATTCTTGCTGATTCTGTCTTCCATTGTTTCAAATTTTCTCCCAAAATATCTATTGAGTTTGTTTTGAACTTTTGTTGATTTTCTTTGGAAATCCAATTTACTGTTTTTTATAGGAATTTCTAATTGTTTGGTTGTTTTGACATTTTGTTCTTGTATTATTTTCTGGAGTTCTTCTATTGCTTCATTTGTGTTTTCTTTGGCTGTGACTGTTTTTTTTTTTATTCGTGTTTTCCTTCATCTATTCTAATCTCTTTGATTGCATAAATATTAGTCTTTTGAATTTCACATCATATAATTCTCTTGCCTTTTCTTCTATCAAACTCCAGTGATATAGTGCTTAAGTGCTTTGGCTACTAACCAGAAGGTCAGCGGTTCAAATTCACCACATGCTCTTTGGTACTCGCTATGAGTCAGAACCAACTCAAAGACAGTAGGTTTGGGTTTATACTTTCTTTTACCTGAAAGTTATTTGATTCTTTATAATGGACACCGCCATGGATTAAATTGCATCCCCCCAAAAATAGGGGTAGCTATGTGTCTGGACCATGATTCCCAGTATTTTGTGATTGTCCTTCATTTTGTGACTTTCCTATGTTGTATGCTAAAGGACTAGTGGTGACTGTAAATTCCTTCATAGGATCACCTCCCTGCTCCGCTGTAAAGGGAGTTTCCCTGGAGTGTGGCTTGCCTGACCCTTAATCCTTTCATCCTTCAAGAGACAAAAGGAGGGAGACGCAAGCATATAATTTGGAACCTCACACCATCAAGCAAATAGCACCAGGAGAAAAGTGCGTCCTTTAGACCTGATGCCCTGTGCCAAGATGCTCCCTGGACAAAGACTCATGTAATATTGGACTTTACTCTACAGCCAACAAGGGGGAAAGTCTTCCCCTGGAGCAGACATCTTGAACTTGGACTTTTAGCTTACCAGACTGTGTCAGAATAAAAGTTGTAAGAACAAACTTTCTTTTGTTAAAACCATCCACTCTGTGGTATTTCTGTTACGGTATTACTAGCTGACTGAAACAGCATTTTCTGGAACCATCTTGACCTGATCTTACAAATATTTTGGTATGATCTACTGTCTCTGAGACATTAAGGTATTATTTTCTTTTGTTATTTATTGTATGTTCATCTGTTTTGTTCTGCTTTTTTGTTGTATTTTGATACATCAGGGTACATTGGTAAGGCATGCTTTGCTGCTTGGCTGAAAATAGTTTGCACCACCTTGTCTAGGTTGGCAGGACAGCAACCATCAGGGTGCACCCACTTGCTGTACAGTGGTTTGATGAATTTGCTGAAGGCAGACAGGGCATGTGCTATCTCCTAATATTTATATAATGGTAGAGTAGTATTCAGAGCCCTCCTAGACAGATGTACTGTTGAATGGGGAATGGCAGAGGCTCACTGCCACCTGTTTATCAGGTGATTAAGTGGTAGGAAGGAAAGGGCAGTGTGGGCCCATTGCAGTGGCAGGCTTGATCACTGATGATACTCTAGCTGTTACAGTATGATGGGACTCATGGGAAAAGGTATACAGCCTATATGCTAGGTTTGGGGAAGAAAAGAGAAAGAAAAAAACAATGGTAGCTAAGAGTATAGGTGGGATAGATATGGTGACCAGCACTAAGGGAGAAAAAGTAGCATAAGGAGCTTGTGGAGAGGGAGAAAGAAAAGAATGAAAGAAAAAGAAAATAGAATAAAATAAATGACAGTATGGTATTGGCTATTGGGTAGGCACAAGGCAAACCCAGAGCAGTGGCCAGCTGATGTGCCAGTGGCATTGTATCTGTAGCAACATGGTGGAGTCTGCTACAAAGGAGTGGCCCATGTGGCTAGGTAGAAGAGAAGAAGAAAATTAATAAAGGAAAAAGATAAAATGTCAGCACAATGTGAAACAGCAATAGACAACAGGGTCTACTCCGAATCTGGTGGAAAGGGAAGCAAAGTGGTTTACTGGGCTAGGCTGAAGGGTTAATAAAAAAGGAAACACAGAGAAAAAAAAAGCTGACAGCCCAATGGAAGCTGGTGGCTCAGGATGGCAAAGCCACATAGTAGGCCAGGGGATCTCTAGCCAAGATAGTATGGTGGGAAGGGATGAGGTAGCACATGGGGATAGGGAAAAAAAGAAAGAGGAAGAAAGAGAGAAGAACAAAACAGATGGCTGTAGGGTGGGGTGAACCTGGGGCAGCTGTGGGCTGTTGGCTGTCTAGCCAAAACAGCACAATGTGGCATGACTGGGGCAGGTTGTAGTGCCTTAAGGCGCTGGGTAGCAGGGAAAAAGAAACTGAAGAAAGGGGAAAATAAATTAAAAATGGTGTGACAGGAGCTAGCAGGTAGAAATGGGGTATACCCAGGGTGGTGGTGTGCCAGTAATTTCCTAGGTGAGGGGCACACTGTGGTCCATCAGGAAGAGTTGAAGGTGTTGGAGGTGGCATATGGGGCTGAAACGTGAGGAGTGGCACACTGTGTTTCTTTGGTTTCTGGGTGCTTTGTCTCCTATTTAAGACTCCATGAAGCTGTCTTTCCACACTGTCTGTCCAGGATCTTTGCTGACTATGTGCCAAGATAGAAACGCTGTACCATTTGAGTTAGCAGTGGTCCTCCTCTCTGTATGTTTCCTTGTTCTTTTTTATTGCATGAGTTTATTTTTCAACTTGGTATTTGATCTAACTCTATTCTTTCATTCGATGCTTGGATGAAGATTTGTATGCGTTTTGCTTGGTAGTTTGGGACTTGATTGCTGAAGGTTAGCATGGTGCACCTGTCTTCTTGGCTCCATCATTGTAGCTGAAATTTTAGCCTGTAGAATTCTTTCATATTGTACTTTGAAGCTTGACTTTTCTTCAATTCTTTCAGCTTGAAAAACAGTCAGCATGTTCTTCTCTTCTTGTTTTCAAACTCCCAGTCTTTGTACATGTAATTAAGATGATTTGATTTCTCAAGACACCCTTTGAGGTCTCCTGTTCAGCTCCTTTACTTCATTACTTCTTCCTTTTGCTGTAGCTCTCTGCATTCAAGAACAAATCTCGGAGTCTCTCCTGACATTTATTTTGGTCTTTTGTTTCTTTTCTGTCTTTTTAATAATCATTTATTTCATTTATGTATGATGTTCTTGATATCATTGAATAACTGCTCTGATTTTTGGTTATTAGTGTTCTATGCATCAAATCTGCTTCAGAGATAGTCTCTAAATTAGGTGGCATTAAGTCAAGATTGTCCTTCGGCTCTCATGGGTTTGTTTGAATTTTCAGCTTCAGGTTTAACTTGCATGTGAGCAACTAATGGTCTGTTTCCACCTGACCCCTGGCTTTATTTATAACTGATGATGTTGAGCTTCTCCATTGTCTCCTTCCACAAATATAGACAATTTGATTTCTTTTTTTTATGGTGATTAAGTGAAAGTATAGAATGCAAACCAATTCTGTATGCCCATCTATCTACAGCTCCTCTGTTCACCTTGCCCCATGACAACATACTCCCCCTTTTCATTTTATACTTGTCATATCCTCCTAACAAGCTCCTGCTTCCTCTTCTCTACCCTCTTCTCTCCCATGTAGAAAGAGACCAGTAGAATGGGCTCCTATAAATGCATATAACCATAAAGTACACCCATCATGTTGTCACACCGTGTCCCCAAGTCCAGTATGTTTTTGTCCAAAGAGTTTACCTCAGTAGTGTTTTCTAGGCAGGGGCAGGAACAGATCTGGGGGCCATGCTCCCAGGAGATCCCCCAGGCCATTGGACCATCGGTTGTGGTCTTTTAGTAGAGTTCTTGAGCTGCAGCCCTCCTTTTCTTATGTTGCCACAGGGACTGAACATTGTGTGGCCCATCATTACTGTCTTTGGTGGTGGACAGGCACCATCTGGTTCTTCTGGTCACATGTTGATACAGTCTCCCATTACACGGGTCCTACTGTCTCCTGGGCTCTTTGTCCCTCATCTCTTTGGTGTTCTCTATGATCATGTATTCAAGCTGAGTTGAGACTATTTGGTGTACCTCAGATGGCAGCTTGCTGACTTTTAAGACCCTGGAAGACACTCACCAAAATGGGGTGCAGGAGACTCTCTTAGTAAATGGCTCATTGTGCCAACTGACCTTGGTGTCCCCTGAGAGAATGGTCCCCAGACCCTGCCCACCATACTCTGTCCTTGCAATATTCAGTTGAGATTACAAGAGCGTTCAGTTTATGGTGAAGTCCAGTCAAATTCATCTACTTTCTACTGTGTACTGTCACTTCTTCCACCTAACCAAATTTCTGTCAACTATCTGATCTGTGACAAACACTCACCCCGACTTCCTGCCCTTGTAGCCATCAAAGAGTCTTTTACTCTGTACATGAGTCTGTTTTTAAGTCCGTATACTATGGGTCTCATATGGTATTTGTCCTTTTATTGCCGACTGATTTCACTCAGAATAAAGTCTTCCAGTTGAAACTAGCTGATCGCATTTGGCTTGGCTATGTGATGTTTCCTAAAATCATCATTGTTTTTTATCATTGTAGTGTCCAGTTGAGTATGTGTACCATAGTTTATTTATACATTCATCTGCTGAGGGGCATCTAGGATGATTCCATTGTTTTACTGTTTTGGACTATGCTAAAATAAACATTTGTGTACATACGTCTGTTCATGTGACTGCCTTTGTTCCTGTAGGATAAATTCCAAGCAGTGGGATTACTGGATTAAATGGTATATGTATTTCTACCTTTTTAAGGAAGTTCCAGATTGCTTTTCAAAGCAGTTGTACCATTTTGTAATCCCACCAGTGTAGGAGAGTTACAGTCTCTATACAGCCTCTCCAACATTTGTTGTTTTGTGTTTTTTTTGGAGTATGGACAATCTTGTTGGGGTGAGTTGCATTCTCTTATTTCTCTAGTTAGATTTATTCCTTGGTATAAATTCTTGGAGGGTATAGTAAATATAGGTATTTCATCTTTGATTTCTTCTGTAACTTGTGGCTTTTTGATCAAGGTGTTCAGTTTCCACAAGTTTGAATTTCTACCTATGATTTTTCTGCTGTTGATTTCAACTTCTATGGCTTCATGATTTGGTTATTTCTTCTTTGATGATCTCTGTGTTGGTATAAAGGAGTCCTACTGATCAACTTATGTTTATTTTGTATCCTAATATTTTGCTGACCTCTTCTACTTGTTTGAGTAGTTTACTTCTGGATTCTTTAGAATTCTCTGTATATACAATCACATCATCTTTCCCAATGCAGGTGCCCTTTATTTCTTTGTCTTGTGTAATTGCTTTGACTAGAACTTCTAGTACAATGTTGACTAGAAGTGGTGACAATGGACATCCTCATCTATTTCTCATTCTCAAGGGGAATTCTTTTCTTCTCTCATGATTCAGGATGATGTAGGTGGTTGGTTTTGCTTAGATGCTCCTTATTATGTTGAGGAATTTCACCTCTATTCCTATTTTGCTGAGAGTTTTTAGTATAAATGGTTGTTGGACTTTATCAAATGCCTTTTCTGCATCAGTTGACAAAATCAGGTAATTCTTATCCTTTGTGTTATTAATGTGGTTGAAATAGCCTCAATAGTATTGAAGTTAATTTCTTTCTAAAAGTTTTGTAGAGTTCTCCAGTGAAGTCATCTGGGCCAGGACTTCTTTAGGTTGGTAGTTTCTGATGACTTCTTCAATCTGTTCCTTCGTGATAGGTTTAATAAGTTGTTCTATTTCTCCTGGTGATAATTTGGGTAGATCATATGAATCTAGAAATTTGTCCATGTCCTCTACACTTTCAAGTTTGTTAGAGTACAGTCTTTTGTAGTATTCTGTTAAGATACTTTTGATTTTGGTTGGGTGTGTTATGACATCTCTCATCTCATTTTTGGGTTATTTGTTACTTGTTTCCTTTTGTAAGTTTAACCAGTGGTTTACCAACTATGTTGATGTTTTCGAAGAACCAGCTTTTGGTTTTGTTAATTTTTTCAATTGTTCTTCTATTCTCTATTTCATTTAATACTGCTCTAATCTTTATGATCTTTTTTTTTTTTTCCTGGTTCCTGAGGGGCTACTTTGTTGCTCTTTTCCTACTTGTTCAAGCTGTAGGGCTAATTCTTCATTCCAGATGAGTGCGTTTATAGGAATAAATTGATCTGCTTTGGCTGTATCCCGAAGTGTCTGGTAAGATGTTTTCACTCTCATTTGATTCCATCAATTTCATTATTTGATCTTTGACTTCTATAACCTATGGCTTTTTGAGCAAGGTGTTCAGTTCTCATGAGTTTGAATTCCTACCTATGATATTTCTGCTGTTGATTTCAACTTCTATGGCTTTATGATCTAGGATGCTTTGCAGTAATTCAGTAGTTTGGCTTTTGTTGAGATTTGCTTTATGTCTTAACACATGATTTATTCTGGAAGATGTTACATATGCTTTGGAGTAGAAGGTGTACTTATCTATTAATGGGTAAAATGTTCTGTACATGTTGACAAATTCTAGTTGGTTAATTGTTGCAACATGATCTCCTGTATGTTTACTGAGCTTTTTTCTAGATGATCTGTCCATGAATTATAATGGAGTGTTGAAGTCTCTGAATATTATTTTACAGTGATGCATCTCATTTTACAGTGTCGTCAGTATTTGTTCAATATACTTAGATGTTCTGGTATTGCATGCATAAATATTTAATATTGTTATGTCCTGAACCTTTCAGCAAAAAATAGTGACCATGTCCACAACAGTGGATCTTACACTAAAGTCTATGCCTTCTGAGATTAGTATTGCCACAGCCATTCTTCTTTGTATGTTGTTAGCTTGGTATATATTTTTTCCATCCTTTGACTTTTAGTTTGTTCGTATCTTTGAGTCTTAGGTGTGTTCCTTGTAAGAAACATATAGACAGGTTGTGTCTTTTGATCCAGGATGTTACTCATTGTCTCTTTATTGGATCCTTCAGTCAGTTTACATTCAGTGTAATTATTGATAGGTATTTGTTTAGTGCTGTCATTTTGATGTGTTTATTTTTGTGTTGTTGATGTTTTCTATGTTTTTCTTAATATTGTGTTCTGGGTCAGTCTTTATGGGTTGACTTTTCATCTTTCTCAGTGTTGGTTTTGTGTTTGTTTAGACTCCTGTATTATGCTTCTTGTTTTGATATGTCCATTGTTATTTTGCTTTGTGACTACCCCGTTTCCCCCCCCAACTTACCATTCTAAGTTTAAAACAGACTTCAACTTATGCATATCTTTTTTAATTTCCTCTTTATCTGACAGGGTTATACCTACTGTAGTATATCCCTCTTTTTAGTGTTGTGTTGTTATACTTTTTGTGTCATGATCACTGGTTCTGTTCCTTTAATCATGTAGTTTTCATTGAGCTTACTGACTTCCCTAAATGAGTAGGATTCTGGATATTGTGTCCTGCATTGCTTCCATTGAGTGTACACTTAATAGTTTTGTTTTTCTCAGCAAAAAAATTCTTTCAGTATTTCTTGTAGTTTGGTTTGTTTTTTACAGTCTCTAAGCTTATTTTTTCTGCAATTGTCTTAATTTCAACCATTATAGTTGAGAGACAATTTTGCAGGATGTATAATTCTTGGTTGGAAATTTTCTCCTACAGGGCTTTGAATGTGTCATCCCACTGCTTTTTTGCCAACATCATTTCTGAGGAGAAGTCTGCTTAAAGCCTATTGGATTTCCCTCTGAATGTTATGTTTGCTTAGAGTCTTACTGCCTTTAAGAGAATCTGTTTATATTTCATTTTATTAAGATCAATTGGGGGCAGAGTCAGATGGAAGATTCAATACATGTCTCCCTAAATCCCTCTGGAAACCAAGACCTGAACTGATAATTTAACAGAGCCTTCTGGATACCTAGTGAACCCTGGGATGTGACATAGGGTTGTTAATTTGGACTTCATAACACTGAATGGAAAACCACCTCTCTTTCACTGACCCCACTCTTCATGAGTGGTGGTTTGCATGGACCAAAGGTAGTGTACTACTTTAACTTTTTGTTCTCTGTCTTAGCCCACAGGTAGAGCTGGGACTTGACTAGCAGCTAACATCACATGCACTGCTGGTAGGATCGGCCAGCAAAATTGCCATATTTTGAGAGCCTGGCTTTGGACTTTGTACATCTGGGCACCTTTGATCTCTCTTTCTTCCTCCTCCATAGTGTAGCCAGTACTGAGGCAGGCAGCAAGCTTGTGTGGGATGCCACCTTGATCCATTGGGAGGCAGGCACACCCACATGGAGGCCCCAGCTGGACTTAGTTCCTAGGCTGGGAGACAATGCCTTCCCAGAGGAGAGCACTTTCCCAGCAGAAAAGCGGTACTTTACACAGTGTTGCCCGCAGCTGGAGCCCAGCAACAGAGGCTGTGGACTATGTCCACCTTAGCACATTTGGCATCTCTTTCTGCCTCCACCATAGAGTTGCGTGTATCCAGGCAGGCAGTGAATTGTGTGGGACACTGTCTTGTTCCACTGGGAGGTGACAATACCCATAGGGAGGCCTCAGCTTGACCTAATTCCAGGGCTAGGAGGCAGCAGTTGCCTAGAGGAGAGTGCTTTTCCAGCAGAAAAGGAGGATTCCACACAGCATCACCTACAGCTGGGGACCCACAGCAGAGGCCAACACTGCAGTAGGCTTTCTGTATTTTGAGCTAGTTTATAACATCTGGTGTTCAATATGGAGGTGCTTACTTTGCCAGCTGGCAAGAGGAACCTATACACCTGAAAACCTGACTGACTTTGGAAGTTATCAGATACTTTTTACCTTTCATTTTAAGAAGGCCTAGAGAAACAACTGTAGTCCATCCTCGCAGCATCTCTCTGAGCCTCTATTGACTCACATGATGCCCCCAAAGCAACAACTGGTAGAGAAAAGCATAACCAAGAAATCACCTATGGCTTCAGAAGGCCCCCAAAAGAAAGCATGACACAACTTCTCAGATGAAGAAACTTTTCTGAAACTAGCGGAAGGTGGCTACAAAAGGATTACATATAGTGTGCTCCTAGACCTTATACAAAATTCAGCAGAGCAAAAAGAAAAATTAAGCAAGCTGTTCCATCTGATGGAACACCAGTACTCAGAAATCCAACAGATCAAGAACAAAATCAAAGACATTGAAACTTGAATTCAAAGCCAAGAAAACAGAATGGAACAAATGGAAAATATGCTTTCTGACTTGGAAAAGAGAGCTACTGACTCCAGCATCTATGAGAAGAAATCAGGAAAAAGAAACAAGAAAAATGAAGAAGCATTAAGAAGCATGTGGGACTCTATTAAGAGAAGCAATCTATCATTAATTCAAGTGTCTGAACAGGGAACGTGTCTGAACAGGGAACTGAACAGAGACACATGAGAACACAGAGAGTATTGTTACTGAGCTTCTGACAGAAAACTTCCCAGAAATTATGAAAGAAGAGAATATACATATCCAAGATGCATATAGAATGCCACTCAATGTAGATCTCAAAATAAAGACTCCAGGACATACTATAATCAAGCTGAACAAAATGAAACATGAGCAGAAACTCTTTAAGGCAGCAAGGCTCAGAACAAAGCTAACATTTAGAGGGAAACCCTGTAGGCTTTTGTCGGATATCTCAGTAGAAACAATACTGGCACAGAGACAGTGGCATGACACATTCAAAGCCTTGAAGGAGAATAACTTCCAACCAAGAATTATATATCCTGCAAAATTATCTTTCAAATATGAAAATGAAAGTAAGAGATTTGCAGATAAACAGAAACTCAGAGACTCTGTGAAAACCAAACCAAAGTGACAAGAAATACAGAAAGAATCATGTGGCTTAGAAGAACAAAACCCTAACTTTATATTTCAGAAGCCAATACAGGATACATCACCCAGAATCCTATGCAGTTATGGAAGGCTCCAAACTCAATCAAAGCTATAATAGTGAAAGAAATAATCCAGTGATCATATCATGAAAACAGTGATGTCATCATATTAAAAAGAGAGATGTACTACAGTCGTTATAGTCCTTCCAGATCGAGAGGAAGTTGATAAGAATGGTAGTAATTGAAAGTGGGTTTATATATACTTTATTAAGGGTGATCATAGGGGCAGCCATAAAGCATAATAAAGATGCAACATATCAAATCAAGAAATGTAATACAGGAGTCTCAACAACCACAGAGCAACCCTGAAAAAGGTGAAAAATCAACTCACGAAAAAGAATTTCCCAGAACAGATTAATAAGAATAGCAGAGAAAATGTCAACACAAAAATAAACATATCACAATTGCAGCACTGAACACATACCTTTCAATAATCACATTGAATGGGAATGGACTGAATGTTCCAGTAAACAGTCATCTAGTGACATCTTGGATCAAAAGACATGACCCATCTGTCATGGTTTGAATTGTGTCCCCCCAAAAATGTGTGCAGCCACGTGGCTGGGATATGGTTCCCAGTATCTTGGGACTGTCCTCCATTGTGTGGTTTTGCTAACCTGTATGTTGAAGGATTAGGGTGGGGCTGTAAATTCCTGCTGTAGGGGGAGTTTCCCTGGAGTATGGCTTGCCCCACCCTTAATGCTTTTAGCTTGCAAGGAATAAAAGGAAAAAGACACAAAGGACAATTTGAGAGCATCGCTACCATCAAGCAAGCAGCACCGGGAGCAGAGCGTGTCCTTTAGACCAGAGGTTCTTGCGTGAGGACGCTCCCTGGACAAAGACTGATGCAATACCGGACTTTCCTCCAGAGCCGACAAGGGGAAAGTCTTTCCCTGGAGCGGACACCCTGAATATGGACTTGCAACCTACCGGACTGTGTAAGAATAAATCTTTCTTTGTTGAAGCCATCCACTCTGTGCTATTTCTGTTAGAGCAGCCCCAGCTGACTAAAACAGATACAACACTGAACACATACCTTTCAATAATCACATTGAATGGGAATGGACTGAATGTTCCAGTAAACAGTCATCTTGGCTGGCTTAGTGACATCTTGGTTCAAAAGACATGACCCATCCATATGTTGCCTGCAAGAAACTCAGCGTAGACATAATGACATGAACAAATTGAAAATTAAAGGATGGAAGAATATATATCAAGCTAACAATGAACAAAGAAGAGCAGGTGTGGCATTTCTAATCTCAGATAAAATTGATTTTAATATAAAATCCACCATCATGGAAAAGGATAGACACTATTGCTGAAAGGTTTAATACACAAGCAGGACTTAACAATATTAAATATTTATGCACCTGATATTAGAATCCCTAAACACATCAAAGAAGTATTCACTGCATTCAAAAATGAGAAAGATGACTCCACAATAATAGTGGGAGACTTCCAAATTCCACTCTCAATATTGGACAGATCATCTAGAAAAAACTCAGTAAAGACACAAAAGACCTTATTGCCACAATTAACCAACTAGACCTCATTGACATATACAGAACTTTCTGTCCATAAGCGGGCAACTACACCTACACAAGAAATATGCTTCAGAATAGACCATATGTTAGAATATACAGAAATTCTCAACAAAATCCATACCATTAAATTAATGCAAAGCATCTTCTCAGATCATAAAGCCATAAAAGTCAAAATCAATAGCAGAAAAATCATAGAAAAAAGCAGAACTCATGGAAACTGAAGAACATCTTGCTCAAAAACCATGGGTTATAGAAGAAATCAAGAATGAAATAAAGAAAATTATGGATTCCAATGAGAATGAAAACACTTCCTACCAGAATCTATGGGATACAGTTAAAGCAGTGCTCAGAGGTCACTTTATCTCCATAAATGCACACATCTGGAAAGGAGAAGGAACTAACTCAAAGAACTAAGCCTACAGCTGTACAAGTAGGTAGAGAAGAGTAGAGGAGACCCTCAGGCACTAGAAGGAAACAGATCATAAAGATTAGAGCAGAACTGAATGAATTAGAGACTGGAAGAACAATTGAAAAAAAATGAAAAGACCAAAAGCTGTTTTTTTGAAAAGATCAGTGAAGTTGACAAACCACTGGCTAAACTTACTAAACAGAAAAGGAAACAAATAAGCCAAATAAGAAATGAGAAGGGAGTAGTTATAACAGATCTACAAGAAATCAAAAACATCATAACAGAATACTATGAAAGACTGTAATCTAACAAATTGGAAACTCTAGAGGAAATGGACAAATTCCCTAAATCATATCACCTACAAATTGTCACAAGCTGAAGCAGAACAACTTAATAAACCTATCACAAAGGAAGACATTGAAAAAAATCATACAAAAACTACCAAAGGAAAAAAGCCCTGGCCCAGCTGGCTTCACTGCAGAATTCTACCAAACTTTTAGAGAAGAGTTGTCTCTGATACTGCTTTGACTATTTCACAGCATAGAAAGGGATGGAATACTCCCAAATTCATTCCATGAAGCCAGCATAACCCTGATACCAAAGCCAGGGAAAGACTCAACCAAAAAGGAAAACTACAGACCGACATCACTCATGAATCTAGATGCTAAAATCTTCAAAAAAATACTTGCCAATTGAATACAATAACACATCCAAAAAATAATCTACCTTGACTAAGTTGGATTCATACCAGGGATGCAAGACTGGTTCAGCATGAGAAAAACAACTAATGTGATCAACCACATAAATAACACAAAAGACAAAAATCACCTGATCTTCTCTACTGATACAGAAAAACCATTTGATATAGTCTAACACCCATTCATGCTGAAAACTCTCAGGAAAATAGAAATAGATGGCAAATTCCTCAATGCATAAGGGCCATTTATATAAAGCCAACTGCCTACGTCATCCTGAGTGGAGACTGAAACAGTTTCCTCTGAGAACAAAAACTACACAGGGATGCCCATTCTCACTTCAACTATTCAACATTGCACTAGAAGTTTGAGCCAGAGCAATTAGACAAGACCAAGAAATAAAGGGCATCTGCATCAGCAAAGCAGAAGTCAAAATCTCCCCATTTGCAGATGATATGACTGTATATGCGAAGAATCCTAAAGAATCCATTAGTAACTGCTCAGACTGATAGAAGAGCTCAGTAAATTCTCAGAATACAAGATAAACATAAGTAAATCAGTAGGATTCCTTTATACCAACAATGAGATTATTAAGGAAGAAATCACCAAATCGATACCATTTACTATAGCCTCTTAGAAGATAAAGTACCCAGGAATAAATCTAACCAGAGAAATAGCAGACATTTACAGAGAGAACTATAAGTCCTTACTGCAAGAAACTAAGAGAGACTTACATAAATGGAGAAACCTACCCTGCTCATGGATAGGAAGACTTAACATTCTGAGAATGTCTGTTTTGTCAAAAGCAATCTACATATATAATGCAATCCTAATACAAATTCCCGTGACATTTTTTTAATGAGATTTAGGAACAAATCAACTTTGTCTGGAAAGAGAAGAAGCTGTGGATAAGTAAAGCATTACTAAACAAGAGGAACACACTGGGAAGTCTCTCATTACCTGACCTTAGAACTTACTACACTGCTAGAGTAGTCAAAACAGCCTGGTACCAGTACAAAGAGAGGCAGATAGATGAATGCAACAGAATCGAGACCCCAGAGATGACATCGTCTTCCCATGGGCAGTTGATATTTGATAAACACTGATATTCGATAAACACATTAAACAAGGGTAAAAACAATCTCTTCAACAAATGGAGCTGGCAGAATTGGATATATATTTGCAATAAATGGAAACAAGACCCATATCTTACACTTTATGCAAAAAGCAACTCACACTGGATAAAAGACCTGTCAAATCTAAAACAATAAAATTCATCCAAGAAAAAGTAGGAACAACAATGGAAATTTTAATACACATTGGAGATAGACTTCAAAATCTGTCAAACAAACCACAAACAGAAGAGAAAATAGATAAATGGGAACTGTTAAGAATCAAACGCTTTTGCTCATCCAAAGACTTTACTAATAGAACTAAAAGACCACCTACAGAATGGAAAAAATATTTGGCAACTATATGTCAGACCAACGCCTGACCTCCATAATCTATAAAGCATTACAAAATATCAATAGCCAAAGCCAAGTGCCGTCGAGTTGGATCTGACTCATGTCCGTAAGAAAAAGATAGATCATCCAGTTATGTGATGGGCAAAGGAGATGGACAGACACTTCTCTAAAGAAGAGATCCAGGCAGCCAAAAACCACATACAGACATGCTGACGATCATTAGCTATTAAAGAAATTCAAATCAAAATCACGATGAGATACCATCTCACCCCATCAAGGTTGGCCATAATCAAAAAACACAAAACAACAAATGCTGGAGAGGCTGTGGAGAAATTGGAACTCTCCTACACTGTTGGTGGGATAGCAAAATGGTGCAACACTTTTGGAAAGCAATCTGGCACTTCCTTAAAAAGCTGGATAGAGATATACCATTTGACCCAGTCATTCCACTGCTCGGAATATATCCTACAGAATTCAGGACATTCACACCAACCGATACATGCACACAAATGTTCATCATGGCACAGTCCACAATAGCAAAAAGACGCAATCAACCCAGATGCCCAACAACAGAGGAATGGATTGGTGAACTATGGTACAAATACTCATTGGAACGCTATGCAATGATAAAGAACAACGATGACTTTAGGAAACATCTCATAACCTGATTTCAACTGGAGGACAAAGTAGTCAGCGACCAAAGGACAAATACTGTATGAGACTGCTATGATAAGAACTTAAAAACAGATTTATGCATTGAAAAAAAGACTCTGATGGCTGCAAGGGTGGTAAGGGGGCAAGGGTGAGGGGGGACGTTTTAGATTAGATACCTGATAAAAATTTGGTTGGGTGAAATCTGTGACAGCACATATTAGAAAGAAGATCAATATTAATTGGACTTCAACATAACATGATTACTCCGCTTGTCTTAACCCAATATTGCAAGGACAGAGTAGCTGGGGTGAGGGACTTGGGATCATACTCTCAGGGGAAATCAAGGCCAATTGACACAACTAGGGTTTTGCTAAAAAACTCTTCTGCACCCCTCATTGGTAAGTGGCATCTGGGGTCTTAAAAGCTGCCAAGCTGCCATCTGAGGGTACAGCAAATAGTCCCAACTCAGCAAGAATGGATGATGACCAAGGACCAAAATGACATGGGGGAAAGAGAACCCAGAAGACAGAGAAACAAATATGAGTGGTTGTCTACATCATCTCGTGACCGGAAGAACTGATGGTACCCATCCACCACCAGTGATAGCTGTGACGGAACTCACAAAGTTGCGTCTCAATGGCAACACAAGAGTAAAAAAATGTGCAGCCTGAGATCTCCACTAAAAGACCACAAGTGATGGTCCAGGGGCCTTGGAGTTCCTCTGGGTGCATGACCCCTGGCCATGATGCTTCGCCTTGCCATAAATCATAATGGAGGTCAACTCTTTGGAGAGGAATGGATTGGACTTGGCAAAGCAAAGTGACCATATGATGTGTGCACTCTATGGTTCTATGCATCTTTAGGATGTCATCCTCCTGAGCTCTTACTGGAGGAAGTGGAGTGGGTGGAGAGGAAGGGATAGGAGATTGTTGCGAGGATAAGACATGTATGGAGCAGAGAGGAATAGTGTGCTGTCACCGGACAGGGAGAGCAGTGGGAGCTGCATATAGGTGAGCATGCAAATTTGTATGGGAATGTACATTTTACATTCAATCATCATAATAAAAATAAATGTAGCTCGATCGTAATGTGTCTTGGTGTCTTTCTTTTGGTGGTCTAGTTTTTGTGGCATTCAATACACATCTTGGATATCTATGTTCTCTTCCTCCATAATTTCAGGTAAGTTTTCTATCAGAAACTACAGAAATGCTCTCTGTATTTTCTTCTATCCCTGTCATGGATTGAATTGTGTCTCTCCAAAAATATGTGTAGCCATCTGGCTGGGCCATGATTCCTAGTATCTTGTGACTGTCCTCCATTTTGTGGTTTTCCTATGCTGTATGTTAAAGGATTAGGGTGGAGCTGTAAATCCCTCCATAGGATCACCTCCCTGCTACAGTGTAAAGGAAGTTTCCCTGGAGTGTGGCTTGTCCCACCCTTAATCCTTTCAGCCTGCAAGAGATAAAAGAGAAGCAAGCAGAGATTTGGGAACCTCATACCATCAAGAAAGCAGCACTGGGAGAAGAGTGAGGCCTTCAGACCTGAGGTTCCTGTGCCAAGATGCTCCCTGGACAAAGACTGATGCAATACTGGACATTCCTCCAGAGCAGACAAGGGAAAAGCCTAGCCCTGGAGTGGACATCCTGAATTTGGACTTGTAGCCTACCGTACTGTGTAGGAATAAACCTTCCTTTGTTAAAGCCATCCACTCTGTGGTAATTCTGTTAGAGCAGCCCTAGCTGACTAAAACAATCCCTCTCTCTTCAGGAACTCCAATTATTCATAGATTGTTCCTCTTAATAGAATCTCACATGTTTCTTAATGCTTCATTTTTCTGTTTTCTCTGATTCTTCCTCATAAATGCTGGAGTCAGTTGCTGTATTCTCAGGCTTTTCCTATGGTTTTCCTATGCTGTATGTTAAAGGATTAGGGTGGAGCTGTAAATCCCTCCATAGGATCACCTCCCTGCTACAGTGTAAAGGAAGTTTCCCTGGAGTGTGGCTTGTCCCACCCTTAATCCTTTCAGCCTGCAGGAGATAAAAGAGAAGCAAGATCATTGCAGATCATTGATGTTTCATCAGCTGAAATAGTTTGCTTAATTTTTCATTTTGTTCTACTGCCTTTTGTTTAATCTCCAGGAGGGCTGTATACATAATTCTTCTGTACTTGACCTCTGATAGTTTGGGAAAGAGTTCTTCATCTGGGAAATTTTTTAATTCTTTATTTTCCAGAACCATGGTCGACTGCTTCTTTAAATGGCTAGCAATTGACTGTTGTCTGTGTGCCATCTAGAAGCTGTTCAATTTCTCTAGTGTTACCTCATCAGGACCTAAGGTGTAGTTCTACACGGGGATATGGTTACCAGCCATCCCTATGTACTCTAGGAACTGGTCCCAAGTGGATTATCTGGGGTGACAGGCTCTGCTTCCTGGCTGGCAAATGTATGGCAAACTATTTATGGAGTCAGAAGTGGCCACCAGCCGACCATATGATGTGGATCAGCAACAGCTGGAGGAGATGCCATGGTGCCTCTCTAGTCAGTTCTCCCAGTGGTCTTATTTAAAAGGATACTTTAGATCTGCCCAGGTAGCTGTCGAACAGCTGCCCAAAACAGACCCTCAGGTGTGGCAGTTCCTGCCTTCCAGCTGACAAAATACCTCATAAGTTGTCCCTAGATGCTATGACAAGATTCAAAGTAAGGAGAGGTTAGGGCCTTCTTGACATCCTTTGGCAAACCCCATCCATAAATCTAGACATGAATTGTCTCAAATGCTGCTTTTCTGCTGGAGAGACACTTACCAGATGAGGTGCTGCTCCCTTTGAAAATCAGTTGCAGCTAAAGCCCCCAGCTAGGTGACTCCCACCTCAGCTGACCAAGTTGCTGTCCCAGCCAAGCTGCTCATCTTTGTGTGAAACAGCAGAGTCTATGGCACAGCTTAGAAAAAGAGAGGGTGTTGGGGAGGTGGTGCCCTCAGTCAGTAGCTGGGCTCTCAGTACGTGGATATACCACACACTGTCTCTCTGCTGCACTATATGCTGCTTATCTAAGTGCTGCAATTTGGCATATTTGCCCTATCATGCCCATTCCCTGCCATCTGGATAGCAAAGAAAGTGTCAGTACCTGAAGTCTTCTGAAACAGTGAGTCAGCAGTAGCAGGGGTCAGAGGCTGCTGGTTCATCTTTGAGAGGGGTAGATCAGTCTGTTACTGGTGTTTAGTGAAATCTGACAACACTATGCCAGATCTTAGGGCTCCCTGGATGTCCACTGCACTATTCAGTTATCATTACAGGCCTTAGTTCTCAGATGGAATTGAGGGTATGTGTGTCTAATCTGCCATGGTGGCCCCTCAGTTTGAATTCTGTGTATTCCATTCAGTGAGGGCCATGTGTGTAGTCACCATTTATGTTGTTTCAGAAAGGTATTTTCAGTGAATAAGTTGTTGGTCTTGCAAAACTCTATCATGTGACCTCCAGTGTTGTTTCTATCCTCAAGGCCAGATTTTCTAACTACTGATCCTTCTTCTTTGTTTCCAGTTTTCTGTTTCCAATCACCAGTAATTACCAGTGCAACTTGATTGCATGTTTGATCAATTTCAGATTGCAGGAGGTGTTAAAATTTTCAATTTTTCATCCTTAGTGGTTGGCTCATAAATTTGAGTGATTGTCACATTAATTGGTCTTCCTTGTAGGCATGTGGATATTATCCTATCACTGGCAAAATTTTACTTGAGGATAGATCTTGAAATGTTCATTTAAACCAACCTCCTTCAGTTTGTCATTCCCAGCATAGTAGACCATATAATTGTCTGATTCAAAGCTTCTAATAATAGTATATTTTAGCTCTCTGTTGCCAGGATATCAATGTTTGTGCATTGCATTTCATTTATGACAATTGTTAATTTTCCTAGGTTAAAATTTCATGCATTACACATTTTGATTATTAATGGATGTTTGCAGTTGTTTCTTATTGTGAATTGTGTCACTTGCACAAGTGAAGATCCTGGAAACTTTACCTATGCCATTAAAGTTGATTCTACTTTCAGGAGGGAACTCTTCACTAGCCATATTTTGACTAGGGACTCATTTTTGGCACTACATTAAACAGTGTGCTGCTGCAATTCATAATGTTTTAACTGGCCAATTATTTTAGGAATAGATTTCCAGATTGTTCTCCCTAGTCTAATTCAACCTGGAAACTCTGCTGAAACCTGTCTACCATGGATAACCAACCAATGACGATATTTGAAATATTCGAAATACTGTTGGCACAGCTTCTATCATCACAGCAACATGAAAGCCACCAGAGTATGACAAATTTACAAGTGAATGATGGCTATCTTCCCTACTATATTATTATTGTTAAATGAATGAATACATGAAGTAATTCATGGAACTTAGCTGTAAGGATGAAATATTAATTAACAACATACCGTTGCAACTTAAATGCAGGCAGTCCTTGATTTAAGCATAACATTCATTACTAAACATACCTTTAAACCATATTCAGCTGGAACAGGTTCATACAGTTCTTAGTTAGCCTTATCTTACAGCAAGAAAAAGCTTGAGATTTTTTTAAAAAAAAAAAAAACTAGCTGCACATGCTGTAAGTGCAGATGACTGTAAGGAAGAATTTGGGGGGAGTAGGAGTTGGTTCCATCATTTCAAAGTTAGGACAAATTTACTTAACATTAAAGGGCAAAAAAGTTGTCCACAAGTCAGACCTTTGTAATCCACAAGTTACTGTACCATAACTTATGTAGTCAGACACCAAGATGTTACTTTGCTGCCTTTCTGAAAAAGTGGCTCTCTAAAATGCGACTGTGCCTCTGCATGGATTCTTACCACGGATTCTTACCGCATAGCGCTTACCCCACTGCAGATGTTCAGTAAATATGAAACACAGAAAACAGCTTTAACATGAACAACAATGATAATGGGCATCTGAATAATAAACTTCTCCTGTAACACTGCAAATGGAACTATGCAAAATAAAATGTTGTTTAGGACATAAAATATAACAATTGTCTTTATTATTTGGAATGCATTGGGAAGGCTGTTGTTTTGCTAAAATAGAATGGTTAAGGAAGACATTATGGAAAAGAAACTAAGAAATGTGTTTTGCTGGAAGTACTTAATGATTATGCACAATTCTCTTTCTAATGTTAAATATTCTGTTATTTGGAGTTTGGTACTGAGAACAAGTTGAAGAATAAATACATAATACAGATTCTTCCCTCCAGAACCACACGTGTAAGGAGGCAAAGCTACAACTCAACATGTATCTTTGGTACATTACAAAGTCTTATTGTCTCAAAATTCCGTTGTCATCATTTGCTGAAAGAGAAAGAAATGCAACCTAACAAGCAGTTGCTCATGCAAGATTTGGAGCAGCTGGAGCCTAGTTTCCCACTCCCATTATTTGTGTAGAAGTTATGTGTATAAAGCCTGGAAAACTAAACTTCCTTATAAACTTGGATCACTTAAACTAGGAATTAAATTCAATATGACAAAGCCAAGTGCCATCGAGTCGGATCTGACATAAAGAATATAATAATTAAGAGATTTTGTTTATTCTTCTTAAACACATACATGTAATGGCAATTTAATACTTATTATTCTAAGAGTATACTTACAAGTATATAGAAATGATAATATTTCTAGGATACTAGAAAGCTCCACCCCCTAAATATTTTGTCATATGTTCAGTGATAACTTACATTATTTAATAATAAAACAATAATAATTTAACACCTTAATACATAAAAATAAAATTCTAATATTCTTACTAGAAGTGATGAATTAGTGGTTAACCACTCTGGATCTCAGTTTCCTGTTGAAAAAAAATACAGTTATTAGCTATCTCGTAGAGTTTATGTGAAGAGTGAAAAACAAAAGTGTGTAAAGTTCTAGACAAACTACATATATAATCACTTGCATTATGTTCAATCTTTCCATACTTTAGCTACTAAATGCACTTTAATAATCTAAATAAACACAATCAGTTTATTCAAGACAGCAAGTGTGAATAGGGGTGGAAGGGTAAAAACAGATATTTTCCTAAGGCGGAGAAGGGAAGTGTGTAACATGGGCAGAGAGTCATGATGAAAGATGGAGTAAAGGAAGCCTAGCGCAAGAGACAGATGTTAAGAACATCAGAATTTACTTGGGCAGAACAGCTTGGGTCTGGGATGATATCAGATTACTACACAGGGTTGTATTCCAGTGAGATTATCAAGTAATTTGAAGTCAACTTTATTATCTATAAAGTGGGAAAAATAATACATATTTCACTGTGTTACCAGCATAATGAAGGCAACATTTTTTATCAAAGTACCTGGAGTAAAGTAACTAAAGCTAAAATAAAAATAGTAACATAAAAAATTGTGACAGTTTTAGGCAACATTAATATCCTTTTCAAGATGAAGAAACTACTCAGAAAGTTAATGTTATGAAACTATGTTGTAAACTTCAGGGAGTAGTAACTTGGAATGACCAAGTTCTTTAGACATCTATCTTCTAATACGGTGATCTGCAAGTGATTTGGCCTCTGGTGGTGCTAAATGATTTGATAAATAAATAAACGATTTTCACATAGTCAAATGATAATTGGGTTGTTAAGTATTCAAATCCTGGACTCTCTGGTACCAATCCATGCTCTCTGGTTTCTTCATTCTGTCTCACTCTTTCTCTGTGTCTGTCCCCACTCCCCCTGCTGCAATCATAGATTTTAGAAGGCAATGAATCACGCATATTATTTTAGCTGTAAATTCCAAACAAAAGAGACTGCCGCAGGGCTATTGATGTCTCAGTCAAAATCAAGGTCTTGGTGCACATTAAAAGAGCTACCAGAAGGAGAATAACCAGGAACATCTCATTGAATTTAAGGCTATCCTAGAGCAGAAATTGATATCATAACACAAAAGAACAATTATTTTATAAAATGTCAAGCTCAGTACCTTTCAGGTTTAAGAAAAAGATGAAGTAAAATGAAATAAATATGTTTTCAGTTGAGACTGAATCAAAATAGAATAACATATTCATAAATTATATTTAGCAACAGCAGTCTACTTTAGCAATATTCAGTGTCTGTTTATAACCAGACATTTTCATATATAAAAGCAGTCATTTCTTCAACTTTCTATGTTGCTTCAGAGATTTTGACAGTTCAGTTTTAAAAAGAGCTAGCATATTTCAAGGAAGAACTCAAGCTGTCTTTAGGAGTAGCACATTTGTGCTTAGGGCCTGGGGAAACTAGCCATAAATGTACTCACAATTTTGATGAACTTATACTTCTATTCTTAACAGAATGGCATGGATATGGTTCTTTCCCACTTAGAAAGAGAAATTATGAAAAGAGTCCTTTATTAGGGTGACAGACTATTATGATAATTTGTAAGCAAGCATATGTATAAGTTTTTTAATGTCTACATTAACAGGAAATAGCTATTCTGTTTTAGCTGAGATGTTTATAACATGTATTCTTGGAAAGATGACCTTTGGGTTCCCGGGATATAATCAATCCATCTACAGGTAAATACATGTTAGTTTTAATGTCCCATTGTATAGTAACTTTGATAAATTAGTTTGGATTTCTAGACCTCAAATCTGTATTACATGGGTTGTAGGAATAAAGTTATAGACAGTTCCAACTGGATTACAGTCTATTGTAAACGGAATGCTGCTGACAACCTATCAGAAATATGTGAGGTCTGGCAATTAAGTTTTTGAACTTATCCTAGAAAAAGTGCTACATACCTCATTGCTGAATATCGCTAAGGTCATCTTCAAAGTCTTCCCCTTGTGAAGCTCTGCACTGACACCAGTGCCTAGTCCACACTTCAAAGCAATTGTCGAACTCTTTTTCTAAAATGGCCATCAGAGCTGTTGTTATATCGCCCTTGATGTACTGAAGGTCACCAAAGTGTCTTCCTTTCAGTATTTCCTTTAGTGTCAGGTAAAGGAAAAAGTCCCTGGGGGCCAGATGAGATGAGTAGAGAGGTTGTTCCAATACAGTTATTTGTTTACTGGCTAAAAACTGACGACTATACAATTAAGTTCTCCAACTTGCCACCGTGCCACTGTGTGCAATGGCCATTCCAGAAAGAGTTCCAAAATTGCTTTGAAGGTGGACTAGCTGCTGGCATTGGTGCATAGCTTTCCAAAAGAGTACTTTGAAGGTGACCAGTGTTATTCAACAAAGCGGTATGTAACATTCAGAATAAATAAGTTTGTGGACTTTATCGTCAGCCCTTGTTGTCCAGTTTGTATGTTGTTACATTCTACAGCTTAGCAATCATCTTATTTTCAGTAGTTTGGATGAATTGAAAATGGTTTCTAAGTTAGGAGTATTTTTTTTCTACTTCCTTAATTTTGTTGTGTACCTTCTTTGGTTTGCTTCATAATTGTTGTTAGGTGCCATTGAGTCAGTTCCAACTCATAGCAATGCTGTGCGCAACAGAACGAAACACTGCCCAGTCCTGTATCATTCCCACAATTATTTTTATGCTTAAGCTGGTTGCAGTTGCCATTGTGCCAATCCATCTCATTGAGGGTCTTCCTCTTTTTCTGCTTTATCAAGCATGATGTCCTTCCCCTTGGATTAATCCCTCCTGACAACATGGCCCAAGTATGTAAGAGGCCATCTCTTCATCTTTGCTTCCAAGAAACACTTCAGTTTTACTTGTTCCAGAAGATCTGATTGTTCCTTTGGTAGTTCATGACACATTCAACGTTCTTCTCCAGTACTACAACTCAAAGGCGTCAGTTCTTCCTCTGTCTTCCTTATTCATTATCCAGCTTTTGCAAGCATTATGATGTGATTGAAAATAGAACCATAAAGTACAGAGCAGTGGAAGCTGCATATAGGTGGGCATGTAAATTTGTACGGGAGTGTAAGTTTTCACTCAGTCATATTAAATAAAAAAAATAACAAAGAAAAAAAAAAGAAAAATAAAATACCATGGTTTGGGTTAGGGGCACCTTAGTCTTCAAGTTAATGATTTGCTTTTCAACACTTTAAAGAGTTCCTTTGCAGCATATTTTCTGCATGCACTGCATCTTTTCCTTTCTTGACTCCTGCTTTCCTGGGCATTGACTGTGGAATCAAGTAAAATGAAATCCTTGACAGTCTCAATTCTTTCTCTGTTTATCATGATGTTGCTTATTGGTCCTGTGCTAAGGACTTTTGTTTTCTTGATGTTGAAGTGCAATCCATACTGAAGGCTGTGATCTTTGATTTTCATCAGTGTTTCAAATCCTCTTCACTTCCAGGAAGCAAGGTTGTTGCATCTGCATAACACAGTTATTAATAAGTCTTCCTTCAGTCCTGATGCTTCATCCTTCTTCGCGTAGTCCAGCTTTTCACATTATTTGCTCAGCATACAGATTGAAAAGATATGGTGGGAGGATACAACCCTGACACAATTCTTTGCTGACTTTAAATGCAGTGTGTCCTTGTTTTGTTGACATGATTGGCCCTTCATCCCATGAATTGAACTGTGTCCCCCCCAAAATGTGTGTAACCATGTGGCTGGGTCGTGATTCAAATATTTTATGACTGTCCTCCATGTTGTAATTTTCATATGATGTATGTTAAAGGATTAGAGTTGAACTGTAAATCACTTAATTAGATCACCTCCCTGCTCCACTGTAAAGGGAGTTTCCCTGGAGTATGGCTTGCACCACCCTTTATCCTTTCATCCTGCAAGATATAAAGGGAAAGCAAAACAAGCAGAGAATTGGGAGCTTCACACCTTTAAGAGCAGTACTGAGAGAAGAGCGCGTCCTACAGACCTAAGGTTGCTGCACCGGGATGCTCCCTGACCAGAGACTGGTGTAACACAAGGAAATTTACCTCTAGAGCCGACAGACGGACAGTCTTTCCCTGGAGTGGACACCCTGAATTTGGACTTATAAGCTACTGGGCTATGTAAGAATAAACTTTCCTTTGTTAAAGCTATCCATTCATTGTATTTCTGTTAGAGCAGCACTAGCTGACTAAAACAGTCCATACAGATTCCTCAAGAGGACAAATAAGTGTTCTAGAATTTCCATTCTCCAGAATGTTAACCATAGTTTTTTATCATCCATCATGCCTTTAATAGTCAATGAAACACAAGTAAATATCTTTCTGGTATTTTCTGCTTTCAGCCAAGCTCCATTTGACATCAGCAATAGTATTCCTAGCTCCATGTACTCTTCTGAATCTGACTTGAACTTCTGGTAGTTCACTGTCAATATATTGTTGCAGAAGTTTTTTTTTTATTCAACATGACTGAATGAAAATGTACATTCCTGTATAAACTTACATGCCCACCTATATGCAGCTTCCACTGCTCTCCCTGTCCGGTGATAGCACACTATTCCTCTCTGCTCCATACATGTCTCATCCTCCCAACAGCCGCCTTTCCCCTCCTCTTCACCCACTCTTCTTCCTCCAGCCAGAGGTCAGCAGGATGATATCCTGTAGATGTATAGAACCATAAAGTGCATCCAATACATATGGTCACTCTGCATTGCCAAGTCCAATCCATTCCTGTTCAACGAGTGGATCTTCGTTATGATTTATGGTTTAGGGCAGCATCAGGGCCAGGGGCCATGCTCTCAGGGGAACCCCCAAACCGCTGGACCATCAATTGAGGTCTTTTAGTGGAGATCTCAGGATGCACCCCGTTTTATTCTTGTGTTGCCAGTGAGACTCATCTCTGTGAGCTCCATCATGGCTATCACTGGTGGTGGCCAGGCACCATCTGGTTCTTCCAGTCCCAAGTCGATGTAGGCACCCACTCATGGGTCTTTCTATCTTCTGGGTTGTCTTTCTCCCATGTCATTTTTGTCCTCGGTGAGCATCTGTTCCTGCTGAGTTGGGACCATTTGCTGTGTCCTCGGATGGCAGCTTGGCAGCTTTTAAGACCCCAGATGCCACTCACCATTGTGGGGTGCAGAGAGCCCTCTTAGCAAAATACTAGTTTGCCAATTGGCCTCGATTTCACCTAAGAGCATGGTCCCCTGCCCCCTGCCCCAGCTACTGTATCCCTGCAATATTGGGTTAAGATGGAAGGAGTACTCAAGTTAGTTGCAGAAGCTTTTAAATGACCTTTTTTAAAAATAAATTTTATTGTGATTTAAGTACAAGTATACGGGCCTACAATTGATGTACAAGTATACAGTGATCTCTAGCAAAAATGTAGTCGTGTGTGATATTAATGATATTCAGTAATTTCCACACTGGGTTGGCCCACCTTTCTTTGGAATAGGTATAAATACGGATCACTTCCAATCAATTGACCAGGTAGCTGTCTTCCAAATTTCTTGGCATAGATGAGTGAGAACTTCTAGCTCAGGATACATTTGCTGAAAAATCACAACTGATAATCCATCAATTCCTGGAGCCTTGTTTTTGGCCCATGCCTTCAATGCAGCTTCAAATTCTCTCTTCAGTACCTTTGGTTCCTGATCATATGCTACCGCTTGAAATGCTTGAATGCCGACCAGTTCCCTCTGGTGCAATGACCCTGTGGGTTCCTTCTATCTTCTTTTAATGCTTCTTGAGTTATTTAATATTTTCTCTTAGAATCCTTCACTATTGCAACTTGAGACTTGAATTTTGTCATATCTTTCAGCTTGAGAAATGGAGAGTGTGATTTTTCTTCTGGTTTTCTATTTCCAGCTCTTCACACACTAAATCTTCATTGCCCTCTTGAGTTGCTTTTGAAATTTTCTGTTCTTTTTTTTTTTTTTACTTTATCCTTCTTTCCTTTTGCTTTAGCTACTTGACATCCAAGAGCAAGTTTCAAAGTCTCTTCTGACTTCCAATTTGGTCTTTTCTTTCTTTCTTTTCTTTAATGACCACTTGCTTTCTTTATCAGCGATGCCTTTGATGTCATTCCGTAACGTGTTTCGTTTTCAGTCATCAATGCTCAACACATCAAATCTGTTCCTGAGATGACGTCTAAACTCAGGTGGGATATACTCGATGTCATACTTTGCCTCTTGTGGACTCATTTCTAATTCTTTTCAGTTGCAATTTGAACATTCATATGTGTAATTGATGGTCTGTGCTGCATTCAGTACCTGGTCTTGTTCTGACTGCTGATGCTGAGCTTTTCCATTGTCTCTTTCTACAGATGTAGTCAATTTGATTTCTGTGTATTCTGTCTGGTGAGGTCTATGTTTATAGTTAATATTCAGGTTAGTGAAAAAGAGTATTTGTAATGAAGAAGTTGGTCTTGCAAAATTCTGCCATGTAATCTCTGGCATCATTGCTGTCACCAAGGCCCTATTTTACAACTACCTATCTTTCTTCTTTGTTTACAACTTTTGCATTCCAATCACCAGTAATTATCAATGCAACCTGGTAGCATATTTGATCAAATTTGGACTTCAGAAGCCCATAAAAATCTTCCATTTCTTCATCTTTGGACTCAGTGGTTGTTATGTAAATTTGCATAATAGTTATATTAACTGGCTTTCCTTGTAGGCTTATAGATATTATGCTATCACTGATAACATTGTACTTCAGTACAGATCTTGAAGTGTTCTTTTTGATGATGAATACAGCACCATTCCTCTTCAAGTTTTCATTCCAAGCATAGTAGACTATATGACTATCAGTTTTTCATACTCTAGGGATTTATGAGTTGCTGTGACGCTGGAAGCTATACCACTGGTTTTCAGATACTAGCAGGGTTACCCATGGAAGACAGGTTTCAGATGAGCTCCCAGACTAAGACAGACTGTTGGCATGATTCACACGGGACACCAGCCGTTGGTTTGGTTAACGTGGGACACCACTTACAGTCGTGAGAGGGGACACCGCTTACAGGTATGAAATGGGACACCATTTACAGGTGTGCAGTGGGATACCACGGACTGGTGTGAAACGGGACACCACTTACGGGTGTGAAGAGTGTGAGAGGCCGAGGTTGAAAAATCACATTGACAACAAACTGTTAGCTTTCTGTGGGCAGAAAAGGGACAGTCTCGTGCAAGTAGAGATGGACACCAGTTTGTTTAACCCACCAGCTTTTATTGAGCAAAATAAACAAGCTTCTGCTGAGAAAGTGAGAAAAGGCATCTTATCAGTGTTCCTTACTTCAAAAGAAGAAGAGGCATTTCCAGGGAGGGGGGAAGGGAAAGTCCTTGAACTAGTCTCAGTAAATGCTATTTTCAGCACGTCCTGGTTTTCCAGTCCACCGAGACTGAACTTGTCTCAAGGGCTTTTGCCAGGCTTTCACCATCCTCAGGACAAGTCTCTATCTAGACACAGGCAAGGTCATGGTAAGCAGGATTTCACATTCTTTCCAAACATGCACATTCCCACAACAAACTAGGAAGAAGGACCAGGCAGTCTATTTCTGAAAAGAGTTAGCCAATGAAAATCTTATGAATAGCAATGAAACATTGCAGATACAGTGCCAAAAACATGAGCACAGCAGGTTGGAAGGCACTCAAAAGACAATGGGAAAAGAAGTGCTTCCTCAAAGTAGAGCAGACCTCAATGACATGGATGGAGTCAAGCTTTTGGGACCTTAATTTGCTGATGTGGCACAACTGAAAATGAGAAGAAACAGCTGCAAACTTTCATTAATAGTTGGAATGTGGAATGCATGAAGTATGAATCTATGAAAACTGGAAATTGTCAAAAATCAAATATAATGCATGAACGTTGATATCTTAGGCATCAGTGAGCTAAAATGGATGGGTATTGGCCCTTTTGGATTGGACAATAATATAGTCTACTGTACTAGGGGTGAAAACTTGAAAAGAAATGGGATAACACTCATTGTCAAAAAGGACATTTCAAGATCTGTCCTGAATTACAATGCTGTCAGTGATAGGATAATAACCATAAACTTACGAGGAAGACCAGTTAATATGACTATTATTCAAATTTATGTACCAGCCATTCATAAGTGTATAATGCTTATATTCCAAGAAGATTTTCCTTAAAATTTATTTCCAGTTTTTACTCCAAGTTTATTTCTCCCTTTTATCCTCAAGCTTAGGTTATCTCAAGAACAACTTGCTGACAAAAATATTGATTTCCCTATAATAATCCTTCAAAAATTGAATACAATGGCCATAAGGGTCAATTTTGACCAACTTTATTGAGTTCAAATGTTTAAATATATTTTTATTTTGTTCTCTGTAATGGTGGTTCATGTAAAAAAAAATTGTCCACGTGTAGTCTTTCAACAATTTCTATTCTTTCAAATTCTTTATTTTTAGCAAAACACATATATGTGATTTGTATAACATGTAATGTTGCATAAAAATATTTATTAGAACTTCATAATTTGCCCCAAATCGAAAGTAACCAAATGCCCTTGAATAAAAATTCAAGCCAAGCCAGCTGCTGTAGAGTCAATTCTGACTTATGGCAAGCCTCTGTGTTGCAGACCAGAACTGTGCTACAAAAAAATTTCATCACTGTGGCCTCTCAGAAGTATAGTGACCTCTACGTGGGTATGAATGGCAAAAATTTTGTTAGTAGTTTTAAAAAGTTGTGCTATTTTAAAAGTACTAACTAAAATTTTTGCTACCCAAAAACTTCTGTTCTCAGACAGAAGAAAGGATCAACAAACTGTGGTACATATACACACTGGTGTATTATTCAGCAATGAAAATAAATGAGCTGTCCAGCTACAAAAACAGAATAACCTTAAATGTGTACTGCAAAGTGAAAGTAGTCTGAAGAAAAACTGTATACTCTGTGATTCCAACTACAGGATATCCTGGAAAAGGTAAAATTAAACAAAAAAACAACACTGCCATCGAGTAGGGTCGGACTCCTGACTATCCTAGAGGTCAGAGTAGAACTGCCACTTAGAATTTCCAAGGAGCACCTGGCTGAAAGGCAAAATTACAGAGATAATAAAAATATCGTTTGTTTCCAGAAATGAAAAGGATGAGCCAGGATATTTTGTTCATATTGTTAGGTGCTGTCAAGTAGAGTCCCACTCTTCAGGATCCCATATATAACAGAACAAAACATTGTCTGTTCTTGTGCCATCTCACAATAGTAGGTATGTTTGAGCCCATTCAGTTACTATATCTATTCTCACGGAGGGTCTTCTCTTTTAAATTGACTCTTCACTTTGCAAAGCACGATGCCCTTTTCCAGAGACAGGTCCGACCAATAATATTACAGTGTACATGATATGAAGTTTTGTCATCCTTGCTTCTGAGGAACATTCTAGTTAGACTTCTTCCAGGACAGCTTTGTTCCCTGTTATGGAAGTTCATGGTATATTTGTAAAACTCCTGGTTTGAGTTAGATCCATTGTAGTCATAAGTTGAAATCTTTCCAAGATTTTAAAGAGATTTTTTGTGTCTGATGTGCTCACTGCAATATTTCATTTGATATCTAGACTGCTACTTCCATGTATGTTAATTCCAGTAAAATGAAATCTTGACATTTACAAACTTCTCTCCATTTATCATGGTGTTGCTTATCAGTTGTAAACATTTTTGTATTCTTGATGTTGAGGTGTAATCCGTACTGAAGGCTGTGGTCTTTGGTATTCATCAGTAAATGGGTCAAGTCCTCTTCACTTTCAGCAAGAAAGTTTGTGTCATCCTCATAATGAAGTTTGTTAATGAGTCTTCCTCCAATCCTGATGCCTCGTTTTTCTTCATGTAATCCAGCTTCTCAGATTATTCACTCAGCATAGGTATTGAATAAGTATTGTGAAAGAATACAACCCTGAAGCACACCTTTCTTGACAGTAAAACATGCAGTATTCCCTTGTTCTCTTTGAGCAACTCACTCTTATTTTTTGTAGTTTCCTCACGAGCACAAACAGGTGTTCTTGAATTCCCATTCTCTGCAGTGTTATCTGTAATTTGTTACATATAACAAATGCCTGTGCATAGTCAAGAAAACACTGGTAAACCTCTTTCTGGTATTCTCTGCTTTCAGCCAGGATCCATCTGACGTCAGCAACGCCCCCTGGTTCCGTGTCATCTTCTGAATCTGGTTTAAATTTCTGGTAGGTCTCTCTCAATAACTGTTGATACGCTGTTGAATGATTCCCCCTTACAATTTTACTTGTAATACTAACATTGATAAATTTCTGCCTTCAATTGGATAACCTTTCTTTTAGATAGGCATAGACATAGACTTCTTCTGGTTAGCTAGTAGCTGCCTTCTAAATTTCTTGGCATATACCAGTGATCACTTCCGGGGCTGCATCTATGTGTCAAAACATTTCAATTGTATTCCGCCAATTCCTGGAGACTTGGTTTTCACCAGTGCCTTCGGTGGCTGGACTTCTCTTTGGTTGCAGTGACTCTTCATCATAGGATGACTCCCGAAATGACTGAATGTTGAGCATTTCTTTTTAGTGCAATGACTCTGTGTGTTCCTTCCATCTTCCTTTGATGCTTTGTCATGGTTGGAATTGTGTCCCCCCAAAAATGTGTGCAGCCACGTGGCTGGGATATGGTTCCCAGTATCTTGGGACTGTCCTCCATTGTGTGGTTTTGCTAACCTGTACGTTAAAGGATTAGGGTGGGGCTGTAAATTCCTGCTGTAGGGGGAGTTTCCCTGGAGTATGGCTTGCCCCACCCTTAATGCTTTTAGCTTGCAAGGAATAAAAGGAAAAAGAAACAAAGGACAATTTGAGAACCTCACTACCATCAAGCAAGCAGCACCGGGAGCAGAGCGCGTCCTTCAGACCAGAGGTTCTTGCGTGAGGATGCTCCTTGGACAAAGACTGATGCAATACTGGACTTTTCTCCAGAGCCGACAAGGGGAAAGTCTTCCCCTGGAGCAGACACCCTGAATATGGACTTGCAACCTACCGGACTGTGTAAGAATAAATCTTTCTTTGTTAAAGCCATCCACTCTGTGGTATTTCTGTTAGAGCAGCACTAGCTGACTAAAACATGCTTCCTGTGTTGTTCAGTATTTTGTCCATAGAATCCTTGCAACAGGAGGCTTGAATTTTTTCTTCATCCATTTTGGTTTGAAAAATGCTGGATGTGTTCTTTTCTTTTGATTTTTTTGACTACACCTTTGCACATGTCATTACAGTACAATGTAAGACCACACAGTAGGCAATATCATTGTCCGAGATTCAAAAATGGCCAATATCAGTCTATTTCAGCTCTCTAGTGCCTAGGATACTGATGTTCATGTATTACATTTTATTTCTGACAATTTCCAATTTTCTTAAATCCATACTTCCTACATATCACAGTCTTCTTTTAATGTATGCTTGCAGCCATTTCTTTGCATTTTGAGTTGTGCCCCATCAGCAAATAAAAATCCTGAAAGTTTGACTTCATCGGCATCATTAAGACTGACTCACTTTGAGGAGGCTTCTCTTCCCCAGCCATCTTTTGAGTGCCTTTCAACCTTAAGGGCTCATCTTCAAGCACTATTATCAGAAATGACAGAAACCAGAAAAAAAAAAAAGGAAGATACTTCATCAAATAAATGAAAGCAAAGTGCTGAGATTTCCTATGCTGTTGTAGTAATTGTAAGCCTTTGGGTGAATTGTGACTCATAATGACCTCATGTGACAAAGTATAAATTCCTTGTTAGTGTTTTCTAAGCTGTAATATTAATGGAAAGAGAGCATCAGGCCTTTTTTCCTATGGAGCTGCTGGTAGGCTCAATTGCTAGCAAGATTGATGAGGAAAAGAAAAGAGACACAACCATTACTAGCAATAAAAAAGTCCACTATATATCTTTCAGATATTAAAAAGGTAAGACAATACTCTTTTTAACCTTACAGCAATGAATTTGAAAATTTCAATTTAACATGAATATTCAAGAAGAATGTAACATACAAAACAAAGAACAAACAGAAAATCTAATTGTTTTATACCTATTTTAACATAAAATCTTTAACTGAAAATTTGACTTAAAAAAGATGTCTGGTGAAGAAGGAAAAAAGATCTAGACCCCAACTGCTTCATGAGTAAAGTCTCGCCTCCCATCACACATATTTAGAGAGAAAACAACATCTGTTTTCTAGACAAATTCCAAGAATAAAAAATCTAAACTGAATTTATGAGGACAGCATAATCTTGATATCACAATATGATAGTTGAAAGTAGGAAAGACAATTTACTGGCTATTTTTTTTCAATAGATGTGGATTCTAAACAAAATAACAGTGAGTAGAATCCCCAACATAGATGCCATTTCTGACTCATGATGACCCAAGGTGTGACAAAAGAATCACATGAAGAATAAAAAAAGAATCTTTAAAGTTAACTAGAAAAATATAACTTCAAAAAGAGTATGTCTAAAAAATGTATGATATTCAAAAACACCCAACTAAACCAAAAAATTGTTTCATCCAGCAACATAGATGAACCTCAAAGCCAGATATTAATAAATAATAAGCCAGTCACAAAAATGCACATACCATAAAATTTCATTCACAGAAAGTACAAAAATAGGCAAAATTAATCTATCATGTTTGAAATTAGGGGAGTTGTTGCCTTTGGAATGTTGTTTAGTTTAATCATATTCTGTTTTTTAATTTAATACCAATTACATGAGTATGTCTGACTTATAAAAGTTTATTAGCCTATGCACTTATGTTTGTAAAATTTTTGTATATTCTCATGTTCAATATAGCTAACCAAAAAAAAAGAAAAAGAAAAAAACTCATTTCCGTCTAGTGGATTCTGACTCATAGCAAACCTATAGGATAGAGTAAAACTGCCCTGTAGAGTTACCAAAGAGTATCTGGTAGATTCTAACTGCCAACCTTCTGGTTAGCAGCAGTAGCTCTTAACCCCTATACCACCCAAAATTCCAAAATATATCTAACAAATAGATTAAAAACAAATGAAAACAACCTTTGTTATTCTAAGTCCTTCCACCCAGAGAAATCCTTACCCAAGACTAAAAACAACAATATTTCTTGGTGAGACTGAGCTGAAATATCAAGGTATATATACTTCTTGTTCATAAGTATTTTGCTGATGAGTTGAATATTACACACACATGCACATGCACACTCACACTCATGCGAGCGCGCGTACACACACACAGAAACCTGTTGCCGTTGATTGTGACTCATAGCAATTCTATAGAACAACTCTATGGAACAATCCCATAGGACTTCTAAGGAGCAGCTGATGGATTCACTCCGCTAACCTTTTGTTTAGCAGCTGAGCTCCCAAGTTTTATACAGAGGATAATAATGCATTTGGTGCACGCATATACACAAGCACATTTGTAAGCGGTAGTTAACTTGATGGAGTCAATATGGCTACAACACTTATAAGACTTAGGAAACAAGAATTGAATTCGTTTACAATAAAATCTACAAAGGCAAACAGTAGTTTGGAGCTCTAGTCCCCACATGATATTTAAGTAGTCCTAGCCCTTTGTAATGTTGGTCTCCCGAATCTCTTCAAGTTATATCTGATAGTCCCCAGGTGTCCTTGTCATCTGAAAAAAAAAAAACCTGTCAGCTCAACTCCCATCTATTATTTTCTTCTCCATGTTTTTCTTTTGCATGGTCTGCTGCAAAGGCCTATTCAGCTCATAAATTTTCATAAGATCACCCACCGTGATTATTGTTGCTGCTAGCACTCATTCTTAAGCGCTCTAAAGCCTTCCCAGTGTGTCAAAGCTACCATGCTGTGACAAACCAACCATGCCTCACACCTCTTTGATGTACTAGGGACCATGAGGTATCAATGTCGATGTCATTTCTACTGATCCTCAGTGATGGCTACTGTGCCATGTTTCAGAAATTTGCCGTCTGGGTTTAGGGACAATAACAAAAGGTACACAGAACACTCTAATACTTAATGGAACAAACAAAATATTGTAACATGTGTAATGAACATCGTGATCACATATCACATATTTTCCCAAAAATTAGAATTAAAAGAATAATAAATATTTTGAAATACTTAAATGTAGATTTTCTTTTTGACATTTCTGGAGCACAATCAAAATGTTGTAGGTGTATATCTGACATGCAAATATTCATAGTTTTTGCTCTGTGTTCACATGCTGCTCTATTTTTTGTTTGTTTTTATTTATTTTGCATTTCACTATGCTCTAAAGTTATAACTGTAATTTTAGATACCAAAATCTGAAAGCAATATATATTATAAGAATTCTGTTTAAATGACTAACATATCAGTTCTATGCAATGAAACAAATATGAAAATAATTCATGATTACTGTACTGTAATAGTTATTAATTTTTATTAAAGTTTAAAATACCAAAAACCAAACCTATTGCCACTGAGTCAATTCTGACTTATAGCAACCCTGTAGGAAAGAGTAGAACTGCTATACAGAGTTTCCAAGGAATGCCTGATAGATTTGAACTGCTAACCTTTTGGTTAGCTGATGTAGCACTTAACAACTATAGAACCTGAGTTTCTGTGTTTAAAATTGAAAGGTTAAGAACAAGTATATAACAGTACTAGGAATCAAGGATAAAAGTAAGTTACGTTGCAATTTCCATGGTGAATGAAAAAAATACATTTGTTACAAATACTTGAAGAAAACTAAAACTAATAATACAGAGAAGGTTGTCCTGTACTACTTAAGCTGAAGAAAATTTTCCCCAAGCTCGCTATCCCATGATACCATTCCAGAATATTTTGCTTGTTAAATTGCCTTAAAATATTAAGACTTGTTGACAAGATTCTTTGTGGTACAAATTTAAAAGATTTCGGGTTATTCTAAGAGACAAAAATAGTTAAAGATGGGTGTAATAAAAACTGTCCAAACTACACTGAGGTTGAAGCAAGGCAAAACTATAAAAGAAGGTTAGCTAATGACATGCCACGAGAGTATGTGAACAGAACCACTGAAAATTAAACTGTTTAAGGAAACAGGGGTGAAGTCTGAGCACCAGAATTTTCTTTGAAATGCCTCAATTATTTCACTATGAAACCAAAGTTGACTACCTCTCTTGAAAAATGAAAAACAAAATACATAAAAATACATACTTGTCATTGGGACCTGCTTCATATTTTTTTGAATTCAACTTTTTTTTTCTTTACATTAAACAACTCACTACAATTTTGAAGAGGTAAATAATTTTGTTCTTTGAAGTGGAATATACTTATTATATTTGAACATACCTGCATCTTACAGCAAATAAGAAAGTATTGTTGTCATTGGTGCCAAGTCAAGTAAGTTCCAACTCACAGCAATCCTGTGTGCAACAGAAAAATGTACTTCCCAGTCTTGCACTATGTCCACAATCGTTTTTATGCTTAAGATCCTTGTTGCAGTCATTGTGTATATCTATCTCATTGAAGGTCTACTCTTTTTTTGCTGACCCTCTGCTTTACCAAGCATGATGTCCTTCTCCAGGGACTGATCTCTCCTGACAACATGTCCGAAGCATGTAAGATGTAGTCTCGACATCTTTGCTTCCAAAGAGCACTCTGATTTTACTTCTTCCAGAATAGATCTGTTTGTTTTTAGGTTGTACTTGGTACATTCCATACTCTTCTCGAGCACCGTAAGTCTTCTGTCTTCCTTATTCACCATCCATCTTTTGCATACATATTATGCAATTGAAAATACCATGGCTTCAGTCAGGTGAGCCTCAGTCCTCAAGGTAACATCTGTACTTTTCAATACTTTAAAGAAGTCCTTCATGAAGAACTAAAAATCTCCCTATTTGCAGATGATATGATTGCAGATGATATGCAGAGAATCCCAAAGAATCCATAAGGAAACTACTCAAACTGATGGGAGAGTTCATCAAAGTCTTAGGATACAAGATAAATACAAGTAAATCAGTAGGATTTCTTTATAACAACAACGAGATTATTAAGGAAGAAATCAACAAGTCAATACCATTTACCATAGCCCCTAACAAGATAAAGTACCTAGGAATAAATTTAACCAGAGAAATAACAGACCTTTACAAAGAGGACTACAAACCCTTACAAGAAACTAAGAGAAACTTACATAAATGGAGAAACCTACCACGCTCATGGATAGGAAAACTTAACATTGTGAAAATGTTTATTTTAACCAAAGCAATCTACTTATATGATGTAATCCCAATACAAGTTCCAGTGACATTTTTTAATGAGATGGAGGAACAAATTACCAACTTTGTCTGGAAAGGGAAGAAGCCCTGGATAAGTAAAGCATTACTAAAGAAGAAGAATACACTGGGAGTTCTCTCATCACCCTATCTTAGAACCTGTTACACTGCCACAGTAGTCAAAACAGCCTGGTATTGGTGCAAAAACAGACAGATAGATCAGTGGAACAGAATCGAGACCACAGAGATGACACTGTCTACCTATGAACAGTTGATATTAGAAAAAGGCCCTAAGACATTAAACTGGGACAAAAACAATCTCTTCAACAAATGGTGCTGGCAAAATTGGCTATCCATCTGCACTAAATTAAAACAAGACCCATATCTTACACCTTATACGAAAACCAACTCAAACTGGATAAAAGACCTAAATATCAAATCTAAAACGATAAAGCTCATCCAAGAGAAAGTAGGAACAACAATGGAACATTTAATGCACAACGTAGACAGACTGGAAAATCTGTCAAACAAACCACAATTATCAGAAGAGAAGATAGATAAATGGAAACTACTAAAAATCAATCACTTTTGCTCATCCAAAGACTTTATTAATAGAATTAAAAGGCAACCTACTGAATGAGAAAAAGCATTTGGAAACTCTATGTCAGACCAATGCCTGACCTCCATAATCTATAAGGTATCACAAAATATCAATAAGAAAGAGAAATCATCCAATTAAGCAGTGGGCAAAGGAGACGGACAGACATTCCTTGAAAGAGGAGATCCAGGCAGCCAAAACGCACATGCAGACATGCTCATGATCATTAGCTATTAAAGAAATTCAAATCAAAATGACAATGAGATACCATTTCACCCCAACAAGGTTGGCCATGATCCAAAAAACACAAAACACTAAGTGCTAGAGAAGCTGTGGAGAAATTGGAATGCTCCTACACTGTTGGTTGGATTGCAAAATGGTGCAACTTCTTTGGAAATCAATCTGATGCTACATTTGACCCAGTAATTCCACTGCTTGGAATGTATCCTACAGAATCAAGGCCATTCACACCAACTGATACATGCACATGTTCATCGCAGCACAGTCCACAGTAGCAAAAAGATGGATTCAAACCAGATGCCCAGCAACAGAGGAATGGATACGTAAACTATGGTATATATACTCAGTGGAACACTATGCAATGAGAATGAACAACGATGACAGCAGGAAACATCTCTTAACCTGGTTTCAACTGGAGGACGTTATGCTGAGTGAAAGTAGTCAGTGACAAAAGGACAACTATTGTATGAGACCCCTATGATAAGAACTTAAAAGCAGACTCATGCATAGAAGAAAAGACTCTTTGAGGGCTGCAAGGGTGGGGAGGGAGGGAAGGTGAGGGGGGTTAAACAATTAATAGAAATTTAGTTGGGTGAAAGCAGTGACAGCACACATTACAAAGAAGATCAATAATAACTGGACTTCAACACAATTTGAGTACTCTTCCCATCTTAACCCAGTATTGCAAGGACAGAGTAGCTTGGGCAGGGGGGCAGGAACCTTGGTCTCAGGTGAAATCTAGGCCAATTGGCACAGCTAGCTTTTGCTAACGAGGACTCTCTGCAACCCTCATTGGTGAGTGGCATCTGGGGTCTTAAAAGCTGCCAAGCTGCCATCTGAGGGTACAGCAAAGGGTCCCAACTCAACAGGAACAGATGATCACTGAGGACAAGAATGACATGGGGAAAAGAGAACCCAGAAGACAAAGAGACCCATGTGAATGGGTCTCTACATTGACTCATCATCAGAAGAGCTGGATGGTGCCCAGCCACCACCAGTGACAGCCACAATGGAGCTCACAAAGTTTAGTCTCACTGGCAACAAGAGAATAGATAGTGGTGCACCCTGAGATCTCCAATAAAAGACCACAATTGATGGTGAGGGGCTTCGGGGTTCCCCTGCGAGCTTGGCCCCTGGCCCTGATGCTGCCCCTGTCCGTAAAGCATAATGAAGGTCAACTTTTCAGACAGCAGTGGTTTGGACTTGGTGATGCAGAGTGACCATATCATGTGTGCACTTTATGGTTCTGTGCATCTATAGGATGTCATCCTGCTGACCTCTTGCTGGAGGAAGAGGAGTGGGTGGAAAGGAGTGGATAGAAGACTGTTGGGAGGATAGGACATGTATGGAGCAGAGAGGAGGGTTGTGGTGTCACTGGGCAGGGAGAGCAGTGGGACATGCATATAGGTGAGCAAGTGAATTTATATGGGAATGTACATTTTCATTCAATCATAATAAAAAAAAGAAAAAAAGGAAGCCCTCTGAAGTAGACTTTCACAACATGAAGCATCTTTTGATTTCTTGACTGCTATTTCCATGGTCACATGGTCATTGGTAGTGGAACTAAGTAAAATGAAAGCCTTGACAACCTCAATTCTTTTGCCATTTATCATAGTGTTGCTTACTGGTCCTCCAGTTCTGAGGATTTTTTGTATTCTTGATGTTGAGGTGCAATCTGTACCGTGGTCTTTGATCTTCAGCATTAAGCGTTTCAAATCCTCTTCACCTTCAGCAAGTAAGTAAGGTGGTGTCACTGCATAACACAGGTTGTTAATCGGTCTTTCTCCAATCCTGATGCCTAATTCTTCGTCATATAGTCGAGGTTCTCTGATAATTTGTTTGGTAAACAGATTGAAATGATACAACCAACTCACACCTTTTCTGACTTTAAAACATGCCGTGTCCCCTTGTTTTGTTTGCATGACTGCCTCTTGATGCATGCACAGATTCCTTAAGAGCATGATTGAATGTTCTGATATTCCCATTCGCTGCAATTTTAGCCATAATTTGTTGTGATCTACATAGTTGAATGTCTTTGCATAGTCAGTGAAACACGGTATTCTCTGCTTTCAGCCAAGATCCATCTGACATCAGCAATGATACCACTGGTTCCCCGTTCTCGAGTCTTCTTACCTATATGGTTTCCATGTAGTAGTCTTACAGATTTTCCTTTTTAGGTTATTTTTTGTTTATCTCTAGCCACTGCTAAAAATTGCTTCCTTATCTTCAGTTTTGGCAAGTTTGATTATAGTATGCCTTGGTGTCTTTCTTTTGGGATGTACCTTGTGTGTTCAACAAGCATCTTAGATATCTTCTCATGTTTCAAGATATCTTCTCATGTTTCAAGATATCTGCAAAATTTTCTGTCAGTAAATATTTGACAATTCTATCTGTACTTTTTATTATCCTCCTCTGCCTTTCTGGTGCTCCAATCACTTGTTGATTATTCCTCCTCATGGAGTCCCATGCAATTCTTATTATGTCATGATTTTTTTTTAATTCTTTTATCTGATTTTCCCCTGGATATGTTGATGTCATGTGCTTTATCTTCAGTCTCAGTAATTTGGACTTCCACTGCCTCAAATCTGCTCCTTTGACTTTCTATTGCATTGTCTAATTCTGTGATTTTATTATTAATTTTGTGAATTTCTAATAATTGTTTCTTGATACTTTCTTGGAGTTTGTTTAGTTTGTCATTATGCTCTGCTGAATTTTGCCTCCTCTCCTCCCTCATGTTTTGAAGAGTTCTAAATATTAATCCTTAGAACTCTACCTTTGATAATTCTAGGAAGTTCTGTTTCTCTGGAAAATTTGATTCTTTGTTTTGGGAGCTTTCCAAGGAGGTCATGGTTTGCTCCTCTAAGTGCTTTGATATGGACTGCTGTTTCTGATCCATCAGTAAATTGTAGTCATTTTTTTTCATATTTGTCTACTGTGTTCTAGCTTCTTGTTTTAAATGTACAGTTTGAGTTTCTTACATGGATTCAGCTCAGGTGTTCAGGTGTGTCAGTTACCAAGTGTGTGGTGCTAGTCCTTCTAGCTGTCCTAGATGGGTGGGGGGATGATATAGGCAAAGATGTCTGGCTGCAGCCACTCAGAAAGTCAGGGAGCTAAAAGCCATCACTGAGTATCTGTGAGACTTGTGTATCACCTCATATCTGAACCTAGGTGAAAGAATGGTTACTGCTCTGATTTTCCAGCTTAGGAGAGTCAGCAGAAAATCTTTTTTCCCCCTACCCCCTCCTTCCCCTCTTTACTAAATTGTTTCCACTCTGAGTCTCAGAGAATGGTTCAGGGCAGGTTTAAGGAGTCCCACTTCCAGCTCAGTTAATGGTGTCAGACTCCAGAGCCAGTAACAGTACAGAGAAGGGAGGGGGAGGATGGCTCAGGATGGGCTTGAAGAGTCCAACTACTGGTTCAGATAAAGATGTCAGACTCTAGTGACAGTCACAGTTCAGAGAAAGGAAGTGGGAACACTGGAAGAAGGGAGATAGGCCTTCATCCAAGTAAAGATTCAGATCTGTGCATGGTAGGTTACAGGCAAGACTTAGCTTTCAACAATCTGGTGCTGGCCCTCACTGGCTCTGCAGGTGCAAGTGGAGTCTCCAAACAGCTATCTCCACTGAGGGGAATGCCCAGCAACCTCCACAATGGGCCCACCATGCAGTGGCCGTGGCTGTTTCCCAGCAGATCTGATCTGTGGAATCCTGTGTACTTTTGATGTTGTTTTCCCTTCCCCTTTGCTCAGCACAATTTCCAACTGTCTCTTTGATATTCAGGGCTCCTAGAATGTTGTAGGTACTGGATTCATTTGTTCTCTTGGGTCTTTGGTGTTGAGATGTCACAGGAAGCATTTGTCTACTCTGCCATCTTGCATCACCTACCTGTATCATGCTAATAATAATTATTCATGTTTATTTATTTATTTATTTTTGGTGTATGTTTGGCATCTTTGCTAAGCTTGGTATCAGTTTTGCTGGCTTCATAGAAGGACTTTCTAAGCATCCCTTTCTTTTCTATGGTGTTCTGGTATAAGTTGTCCTCTGTTTATTATAACTCTCCAGTGAAGCCATCTATGCCAGTAATTATTATTATTTTTTAACTAATTACCTTTTCAGTCTGTTCTCTTGTTTGGGATCTGTTCAAGTTTTCAACATCAATTTGTGTTAGTTTGGGTAGGTAGTGTTTCCAGAAAATTGTCCACTTCCTTTAGGCTTTCGGATTTGGTGGAGTATAGTTTTTCATATTACTCTGTTAAATCCTTTTTCTTTCACTTGGGTCTGTTGTAATGTCCCTCATTTTATTTCTTATTTAGGTTACTTATGTCCTCTCCTGCTTTCCTTTTGTCAGTTCATCCAGTGGTTCATTGATTTTGTTGTTCCTTTCAAAGAATCAACTTTTAGTTATGTTGATTCTTTCAACCTTTTTTCTATTCTGTATTTCATTTATTTGTACTCTGATCTTTATTATTTTATTTCTTCTGGTGGCTGTGGTCTTCTTTCATTGTTCTCTGTTCAAGTTGTATATATAATGCTCTGATCTTTCACCTTTTACAGAGTTGGTTTTGAGGTTGTTTTGACTCCTGTGTTGCATTTCTTGATGTGGTATGTTGCATCTTTGTTATGCTTTACGGCTGCTCTTATGATCCCCCTTAATAAACTATGTATAAACCCAATTTTAATTACTACCAGTCTTGTCGACTTCTTCTCCATCTGGAAGGACTATAACGACTGTAGTACATCCCTCTTTCTAATATGATGGCGCCATAGTTTTCGTGATAATCACTGGATTATTTCTTTCAGTATTAAAGCTTTGATTGAGTTTAGAGCCTTCCCTAACTGAGTAGGATTCTGGAGGATGTGTCCTTCTGAAATATAAAGTTAGTGGTTTTGGTCTTCTAAGCCAAAGCCAAGAGCTTATTTCAGTATTTCTTATAGCTTTGGTTTGGTTTTTCTGACTCAAAGGCACTTGGCTGGCTTGGTTTGGTTTTTACAAAGTCTCTGAGTTTTTGTTTATCTGCAAATGTCTTAATTTCATTTTCATATCTGAAAGATAGTTTTGCAGAATATATCATTCTTGGTTGGAAGTTCTTCTACTTCAAGACTTTGAATGTGTCGTCTTACTGTCTCCGTGTCAGCATGGTTTTTGCTGAGAAATCTGATGAAAGCCTACAGGGTTTCCCTCCGAATGTTAGCTGTGCTTTGAGTCTCCCTGCCTTTAACAGTTTCTGCTTATGTTTCATTGTGTTCAGCTTGAATATAACATGTCTTGAAATCTTTCTTTTGAGCAGCTCTCTATTGAGCAGCATTTGATATGTATCTTGGATATCTATGTTCTCTTCTTTCCTAATTTCTGGAAAGTTTTCTGTCAGCAGCTTGGCAAGAATACTCTCTGTGTTCTCAGGTGTCTTGCTCTGTTCAGGGACTCCAATTAATCATAGATTGTTCCTCTTAATAGAATCCCATATGCTTCTTAATGCTGCTTCATTTTTCTTGTCTCTTTTTTTCTGATTTATCCTCACAGATGCTGGAGTCAGTAGCTCTGTCTTCCAAGTCAGAAAGTCTCTTTTCCATTTGTTCCATTCTGTTTTCTTGGCTTTCAATCAAATTTTCTATGTCTTTGATTTTGTTCTCGATCTGTTGGAGTTCAGAGAACTGGTGTTGCATCAGATTGAACAGCTTGCTTAATTTTTCATTTTGCTCTGCTGCTGTATAAGGTCTAGTAGGGCTCTGTTTATAATCCTTTTGTAGTCACCTTCCGATAGTTTCAGAAAAGTTTCTTCGTCTGCAAAGCTTCTTTGTTGTTTCTTTTGGGGGCCTTCTGAAGCCATGGGTGATTTCTTGTTTACCATTTTCTCAAGGGTCTGTTGCTTTTTGGGCTTCATGTGAGTCAATAAAGGCTGGGAGAGATACTGTGAGGACAGAATGTAAGCCATCTTAAAATAAAAAAATAAAAGATATCTGACCACTTCCCAAGTCAGTCAGGTTTTCAGGTGTAGAGGTCCCTCTTCCCAATTGGCAAAATAAGCACCTCTATATCCAACCCCAGATGATAAGAACTAGTTCAAAATACAGCAACACTACTGCCCTGTTGACCTCTGCTGACAGGCCCCAGCCATAGGCAATACTGTATAAACTACTGCTTTTCTGTCTGAAAAGCACTCTCTTGTGGTCAGGCACTGGCTCCCAGGCTAATAGGTCCAGATGATGTCCCACACAAAGGCGCCACAGGTTCCATACAAACTAGACTGTGGCAGAGGCAGTAAGGCAGGCCAAAAGTGGTGAGATGTACAGAGTCCTAAGCCTGGCTCCCAAAATATGGCAATTTCGCCTGCATATCCCACCAGCAGTGCATCTGAGACTAGCCGCTCGGCAAGGCTCAGCTCCACCCGCTGGCCAAGACAGAGAAAAAAAAGTCAAAACTGTGAGTTACCTTCAGTCCATGAGAGCCAGGACTAGCCAGGAGCAGGAGTCAGTGAAAGAGAGGAGGTTTCTCATTCAGTGATATGAAGTCCGAATTAACAGCCCTGTGCGATGTCCTGGGGCTCACTAGATGACCAGAAGGCACCATCTGATTATCAACTTAGGTCTTTGTTTCCAGAGGGATTTAGGGAGACGCGTGCTTAGTCCACCATCTTGACTCCACCCATGTACCTAATGCTTTGATATTGTCCCTTTTTTAAAGTGATCATCTATTGCTATAAATTGGCCTCAGAGAATTGCATTTGTTGTGTACCAAATGTTGTTATAAGTTTTTATTCTTGTTTGATTCTAGGAATGTCTTTATCTCATCATTTATTTCTTCTATTCCACAGTGGCTTTGGAAAACAAAACCAAGCCCACTGCTATAAAGTTGATTCTGACTCATAGTGACCCTAAGACAAAGTAGAACTGCCCCCTAGGGGTTCCATGGAGTGCCTGATGGTTTCAAACTGCTGATCTTTCATTGAGAAGCCAAACTCATCCACCATCCTACCAGGTTTTCCATTTTTTTTTAATGTGATTAAGTGAAAGAATACAGTCCTGATCAATTTGGCAGCTCCATTCGCTCTTCCCATCCAGTCACAGCATAATCCTCATTTTCACTCTATATTTCCAGTATTCCCTTAATGAGCTCCTGTCCCATCCTCTCCACCCTCTTCTCTGCCATCTAAAAAGAAACCAGTAGGGCAGCTTCCTATACCTGTGCAAAACCATAAAGTGCACACACTATATGGTCACACTGCGTCCCTGAGTCCAGTCCATTCTTGTCTGAAGAGTTAACCTCAGTACTGGTTTCCAGTTAGGGCCAGCAACAAGTCTAGGGGACATGCTCCTAGGGGACCCTCCAGGACATTGGATCATCAACTGTGGTCTTTCAGTAGAGTTCTCAAGCTGCATTCCTCCTTTTCCCATGTTGCCTTAGGGCCCCTACATTGTATCAACTATCACAAATACCTTTGGTGGTAGCCGGGCATCATCTGATTCTTTTGGTCTCATGTTGATACAGTCTCCCTTTCATATAGGTCCTTCTGTCTACTGGACTCTTTTTCCTCATGTCTTTGTTGTTCTCAGTCATCTGTTCCAGACGAGTTGGACCATTTGGTGTATCTCAGATAGCAGCTTGCTAGCTTTTAAAACTTCAGACACCACTCACCAATATGGGGTTCAGAAGATTCTCTTATCTAGTGGTTTTTAAGTGGCAGGTTACTCCATTTCCGTGTATATGATTTTCTTCCTTGTACTTCTAGTTGCTAATTTCTAATCTGAATGCATTATGACTAGAGAAGATACTCTGTATTATCTCAGTGTTTTATACTTTGTTTTAGGACACAGTGTCCTAAAATGTGGTCTATTTTGAAGAATGTTTCATGAGCATTGGAAAAGAATGTGTCTTTTGTATCTATTGGATGGAGAATTCTACATATGTCTATAAGGTCAAGTTGACTGAGTGTGGCCTTTAAATCTATATCTTTGCTGAGTTTCTTCCTAACTATTCAGTCCTTTACTGAGGCTGATGTGTTGAAGCCTCATTATTATTGCAGAACTGTCAATTTATCTTTTTAGCAGTATTATTAGAGTTTGTTTTATATACTTTGGAGCCCTGTTATTGGGCACATAGATATTTATTATGGCTATGTTTTCATGATTAATTTTCCATTTAATCATTATGTAATGCCCTTCTTTTACAGTAGATTGTGTTTTAAAATCTACTTTATCTGAGATTAGTATTGCCACTTCTGCTCTTTTTTTGATAGCTGTTTGATTGCTATATCTTTTTTTATTCATTTGTTTTTAATAAATTTATGTGTATTGAAACATCCTGCTTGTTTATCCATTCTGTTACCCTGCTTTTTTGTGTGCATTTAGGCCACTTACTTTCAGCATAATTGTTGATAAGTTGTGAGTTTTTACTGTCATTTTGTAGCTTTTCTCTCTCTCTCTCTCTTTCTCTCAGCTCACTTCTCTCTCTTATATTCCACAAGCTTGAGTCCTGCCTCACGAACACAACTGCAAACCATTCTCCATCATCAATATCACAGAGGCAGGATTCACAACACATGAGAGGAAGGGTACCGTATTGGAACTCCAAACTAAGCCAAATCAACACACACATTTTTGGGGAGACACAATTCAATCCATGACAAGTAGTATGTCCTGTCTTCAAGATATTCAGTAGTTATTTTCTTCGCTCATTATTATTATTATTATAATTTTTTTGTAGACTTGTTTGTTTTGTATCACTTTTTTGTTTTATTTGGTTATGTCTGAGCAGGTGGTAGACACTCGTTTGCTCATCTATGGGCATGATACTTCTCACCACTTTGTCTAATGGGCAGGGCCACTTGCTCTGCTATGGTGTAGCAGGGCAGGCCCAGCAGACAGGAAGAGGATGAAATGGATTGCTTGTGATATGTACTCAGACCAACAAGATGAGACCACATGTCAGTGCAGGGCAGTTTCTGGTGGACCCTGTCCGTGGTACTCAAGTGTAGAATTCTCAGCAAACAGAAAAGATAGTCAGGGGGATTAGAGAGGTTGTGATAAGCGGAGCTAAGTGGGTGTGGAAAAGAGGAGAGACAAACAGGGGCCAAAAATAAAAAAAAAAGGAAGTGCTGAGGAAGCCTCTACCAGAGGGGTAGACCAGGAAGATGTATGCCAGTGGCTTTCTAGTCAGGTGTTGAGGCACAGGGCATCTAGAAGGAACAGATACAGCAGATACAGTGAGCAAGCTAGATGACTGGGAGAAAGAAGAGAAAGGAAAAAGAGAGATAAGAAACTGGGTTAAAAGAGAGAAGAGCAAGGAATAGAAGGAATGTAGGGATACACCAAAAAAAAGAAAAAGGAAAAGAAAAGAAAAAAATAGTTGGGAGGAAGGAAATGGAGGAAGGTAGAGACAAGAAATAAAGAAAAAAATAAATATAAAGTTAAGATGCCCCAAAGAATACCATTGGAACTGGGCCCCAGCCAAGTAATGCTGCACAGCCCGTCCGGAAGGTTTAGAGATGGCATATGGTGCCAGATGTTCAGGAAAACAATAAAGAAGAAAGGTAGAGACAGACAAGAAAGTGAGGGAGAAAAATAGGGAAAAAAATAGTATGCTCCAAAGAAGCTCACAAAAACCAGGTCCCTAGCTGAAGTGCACTGCACAGCCTGTCAAGAAAGAACAGAGATGACACACAGTGCCCGGTGCTCAAAACATAAATACACTCCTGTTGAGTCAATTCTGACTTATACTGACCCTATAGGACACAGTAGAATAGAACCATAGAGCTTCCAAGGAGTGCCTGGCAGATTTGCACTACTATTTTTGAGTTAGTAGTTGTAGCATTTAACCACTACGCCACTAGGGTTTCCACCAGTTGTTTAGGAGAAGGATATGGGAAGACAGTAGAGAGAGACAAGGATCAGAGAAAAAAAAGAAGAAAGAAAAGAGTAAAATGAAGTCCCAAGGGAGCCTGCTGGAAGTGGGTCCCCAGTCAAGCAGTGTTATAAAGCCCAGGATGAAGAAGCAGAGATGGCACGTGGTGTCAGGGGTTCAGGAGAAGGGTCAGGAAGGGAGGTAAAGAGAGACAAGAAACTGAGGAAAGGGTTCCGGGATGGATGGTTATCTCTGTTTTGCTTAGTTTTTCAAGTCACTGCTGTGAAAGCTCAGTGAGGTGAGCCAGTGTCTAGTACCATATTGGCTCAGCACCCTACCTCAACTATTTTTAAAGAAAAAGAGTGACATACATTTATTTTTATAAAGAAAACAAAAGGTAGCTTGAAGCACAAGTCAGGGGAAGACAAGAGAGGGCATCACTGTCAAAGTACATGTTTAAGAAGGAGTAAATAAGAACTGACAGAATAAAAGAAATATTGTATTTCCAAACTTAAAGCCCTGGCAACATTTAGAAGTGTTTACTGCTCATGGTGAAGTTATATTATTATGTAACAGAAAAAAAAACGCTTGAAGTAGTTTTTAGTCCTGTTCTTTTTTCCCTAAACCACATTATTTGTTTATAGCCTTGTTACTAATTTAAGAATTTTTAATTGATGACTTATGTCCTAAAGAGTGTTTTACTGTAGTACATAATAAAGCAAATGTGTAATTAGCAACAATTTGATGATTCAAGTTGACAATATTTCAAATTATTTCATCAAATATAATTTCTAGGTTAAGCTTATTATGTTTTACTACAATTTTATGTTTTATTTTGAAATTATGAGCCATCTGTTCTTACATATAAAGCTTTGTAAGAAAAGTCATCACAAGTGACAGCACAGCAGATTCAACACAGAAGCAGACATGAGAATCTAATTGTCTTCTATTGAAGCCGATAGTAAAAAAGATTTGACAAAACATAAAATGACGCTCCTCTTCTTACTATATTTTTGTTTTGGATAATATAGTTATTTTTCATAGACTGTGTTATTTATGCTAACAATAATGAGCTCTTTAAATTTGGTTTGAAATAAATTAATAACTTCTTAATTCTGTTTTAATTTTTTATATAATAAATGTTGATAGATGTAATCCACATAAACAAAGTATAAAAAGCTCCTTCAGGTCTTGGACAGTTAGAGAGTACAAAGGGGCCCTGAGAATTTCAGCCCTTAAAAATTTTATAATACACATATTTGCAAATGCAGAGGATACTACTTCTGTTTACTTTTCCCCACCTAATATTTTGAAAGGCCATATATGTCTTTGCTAAGGAATTGAAAATAAAAGAGGGATATGAAGAAAGAATAGAAGAAGGAATGGTGAAAGGCAGGGAAGAGAATATAAAACACGTGGAAAACAGAATTGAAGGGGACGTATTGGTTCTCAGCACTTAACTTGAACATCAAACAGGCAACAACTTCTTTCCCGTGGGAATAAACAAAACAGAGATCAGAACTCAGGCTGCCCCTACTCTTAAAATGGCATTAGTGTCAAACCTATTGGAAAACATAAAGAAGTATGAAAAGTAAAATACACAGCACTTTAAATTAAAAAAAATAACAGTTAAGACTGTTTCTTACATTCTATTTGGAGAGTGTAGGCATAGCATTTCATTTTGAGATAACATCAAGAACTTTATTAATACTATATAAATACATACAACTAATTAATGAATTAAAAACCTTAAAAGTAATTGATCAATTTTGAAAGTGTGGGTTAAGTAGAGACTTTGTACTGTTGACAAAGTAAATTTTTTATCTTTTAAGAATATAAAAAAATACACACACACACACGTGTTCTTTTCAACACAGACCAAGAGCACTAACAAATATCAACACCAAGGCATCATTTTTAGACAGTGTGTGAAGTCTGGACTCAGTTTATGTGTCTATTTTCAAATCTAACAAGTTGCTTTTAAAAAAAGGTCGTTAGTCCCCATTAAAACAACAGGCAAACACAATGATACTATGCTCAGGTTATTCATAAAAATGTTTTGAATTTCACACATGTCAAGAAGGCAGTGCTTAAGGGCTTGAACTCACAAATGATTATTTTTCACTATACAGAGAAATACATATGGAGAAATGCACATATACATGTATATATATAAATGTTCATTGTATAGCAACAAAGTTTCTCCAGTATATATTTCAGTCATGGAAAATATTAATAAGTTCATCATTGTGCCAGTCTCATATAAACCAGTAAGTCTACTTAGTGCTTATAAAGTAATGTTACATTGATTTAACAATGCTATTAGTGATATTTGCAGTGATTGGACTGGCATAAACAATTAGTATTTAGGATAATGTTTCTCAGTAGAAAAAATGCATAATTCCACTAATTGCCTCTAGTTCTGTTTCTATTAACTGCACACTTTGTACATGCTTATAATCTTATTATCAGCTGCTGCTGAGTTAATTAAAATTCATGTCTACAAGTACAGACCAAAATAAAAAAATATGTATTCTGATTAGCTTTTTACATATTAATTTTTTAAGAAAGGAGAACCAAACCTAAACATTCATTAAAGTCTCCAGAAAGTGGGAGAGTATTAAAAGATGCTAATGCAGCATTATGATAATAAAATAATATTTAAGAATCATGTTACCTATTTCTTTTATGTGGCGAATACTTACAGTGATTTCAGAGAAGCAATGTGCATTCTTTCAGAAAAGTATATCCCCAAAGACATTTTTTTAATTTGCTTTTATTTTTTCCGCAGTTAAATATATTTTGATTATTTCAGAGTTCCCAAAACAACCTGAAATATATTTCCTTTTTGTTTGCTTTTTTATAGTTTCAGAGTTTAGAAAACCATTTCTAAATAAATGATATGGATTCAGTCTTAAGGGAAGAACTCTTCTGCTCCTATTGTTATACAGCCACAATCAATTGAGTTACAAAATTTTATTATTTATGTTTAATCACTAATGACTATGAGCATATACCAGCAAGCATGGTACAATTAAGAAACTTACATAATATTTTAGCTACATGTAGTTGTGTTATTAATAAAGAAATCAAGATGTTAGATATGAGTAATATTAACTAATTTTATTCAAGGAGAATCAGACTAATTGAGATCAGTATGAAATAAGAGTAAGTTGCCCTAATGCCTTCAACTTATGCGCTATCTACTGCCACTGAGTCGATGCTGATTTGTAGTGACCCTTGTTGTTGTTAGTTGCCATATATCACTAATAGTATCATTAAATCAATATAACATTACTTTATAAGCACTACGTGGATTTACTGGTTTGTGTGAGACCGGCACAATGATGAACTTATTAATATTTTCCGTAGCGACCCTATGAACAACAGAGTGAAACGCTGCTTGGTCTTGCGCCACGTCCACAATTGTTTTTATGCTTAAACCCACTGTTGAAGCTACTGTGTCGATCCATCTCGTCAACGGTCTTCCTCTTTTTCAGAGACCCTCCACTCTGTCAAGCATGATGTCCTTCTCCAGGGACTGATCTTTCCTGACACATGTCCAACGTACGTAAAACGCAGTCCTGCCATCTTTGCTTCCAGGGAGCACTCTAGTTGTACTTCTTCCAGAACAGATCTGTTTGTTCTTTCGGCAGTCCATTGTACATTCAGCATTCTTCTCCAAAACTACAACTCAAAGGCATCAATTCTTCTGTCTTTGTTCATAATCTAGCTTTCATACGCATATGATGAGATTGAAAATACTATGGCTTGGGTCAGGTGCGTTTTAGTCTTCAAGGTGACATCCATACTGTTGAATACTTTGAAGAGTTCCTTTGCAGCACATTTTCCCAGCGTAATGCAGCTTTTGATTTCTTGGCTGCTGCTTCCAAGGGCGTTGATTGAGGACCCCAGTAAAATGAAATCTTTCACAACCTCAACCCTTTTGCCGTTTGTGACAATGTTGCTTACTGGTCTAGCTGTGAGGATTTTTGTCTTCCTGATGTTGAGGTGCCATCACATACTGAGCGCTGTGGTCCTTGATCTTCATCAGTAAATGTCTCAGACTGTCTTCATTTCCAGCAAGTAAGGTGGTGTTGTCTGCATAGCTTAGGTTGTTAAGGAGTCGTCCTCCAAACCCGACGCCTGATTCTTCTTTGTATAATCCAACTTCTCAGATTATTTGTTCGGCATACAGATTTAAAAGATATGGTGAAAGGATACAACCATGAGGCACGTCTTTCCTGTCGTTAAACCATGCATTGAAACCTCGTTTTGTTTGCATGACTGCCTCTTGATCCATGTACACATTCCTTAGGAGCACAGTTAGATGTTCTGGAATTCACTGCAATGTTAGCGTAATTTAGTATGGTCCACACAGTTGAATGCTTTTGTGTAGTTGATGAAACACAAGTAAACATTATAAACATCTTTTTTTTAATTATGATTGAGTGAAAATGTACATTCCCATATAAATTTACATGCCCACTTATTTGCTGCTTCCACTGCTCTCCCTGAAAGGTGACAGCATATTATTCCTTTCTGCTCCATACATGCCTCATCTCCCCAACAGTTTCCTTTCCTCTCCTCTCCACTCATTCTCCTTACTCCAGCCAGAGGTCCCCAGGATGATATCCTATAGATTCATAGAACCGTAAAGTGCATCCAGTATGTGGTCTCTCTGCATTGCCAAGTCCAATCCATTCGTGTTCGAAGAGTGGACCTTCATAATGATTTATGGGCAAGGGCAGCATCAGGGCCAGGGACCATGCTCCCAGCAGAACCTCAAAGCCGCTGGACCACCAATTGTGGTCTTTTAGTGGAGATCTCAGGTGCACCCCTTTTCATTCTTGTGTTGCCAGTGAGACTCAACTTTGTTAGCTCCATCACGGCTGTCATAGGTGGTGGCCAGGCACCATCCGGTTCTTCCCGTCCCAAGTCAATGCAGGCATCCACACATGTGGGTGTCTCTGTCTTCTGGGTTGTCTTTCCCCCATGTCATTTTGGTCCTCAGTGAGCATCCTTCCCTGCAGAGTTGGGACCATTTGCTGTGCCCTCGGATGGCAGCTAGGCAGCTTTTAAGACCCCAGATGCCACTCACCAATGTGGGATGCAGAGCCCTCTTAGCAATACGCTAGCTGTGCCAATTGGCCTTGATTTCACCTAAGAGCGTGGTCCCCTGCCCCCTGTCCCAGCTTCTCTGACCTTGCAATATTGGGTTAAGACAGAAGGAGTATTCAAATTATGTTGAAGTCCACTTAATATTGTTCTTGGTTCTAATGTGTGCTATCACCGATTTCACCCAACCAAATTTCTACCAACTATCTAATCTAAACCCTTGCCCTCCCCCATCTCCCATGCAGCCATCAAAATGACTTTTCTTTTATGCATAACTCTGTTTTTGAGTTTTTGTTGAGGGGTCTCACACAACATTTGTCCTTTTGTTGCTGACTGCTTTCACTCAACATAATGTCTTCCAGTTGAAACCAGGTTATGAGATGTTTCCTGGAATCATCACTGCTCTTTATCATTGCATAGTGCTCCATTGAGTATATATACCATACTTTACCTATCCATTCCTCTGTTGTTGGGCATCTGGGTTGATTCTATCTTTTTGCTATCGAGGACCATGCTGTGATAAACATTCTTGTGCATGTATCCGTTGGTGTGAATGGCCTCGATTCTGTAGGATATATTCCAAGTAGTGGAATTACTGGGTCAAAAGGTATATCTATATCCATTATTTAAGGAAGTGCCAGATTGCTTTCCAAAAAGGCTGGACCATTTTGCAGCCCCACCAACAGTGTAGGAGAGTTCCACTTTCTTCATAGCCTTTCCAGCATTTGTTGTTTTGTGTTTTTTGGATCATGGCCAACCTTGTTGGGGTGAGATGGTATCTCATTGTAGTTTTGATTGAATTTCCTTAATGACTAAATATTGTGAACATGTTCTCATGTGTTTTTTAGCTGCCTGAATCTCCTCTTTAGAGAAATGTCTATCCATCTCCTTTGCCCTTTGCTTAATTCGATGATTTATCTTCTTATCAATATTTTATAGTACCTTGTAGATTATGGAGATTGGGCATTGGTCTGATATAGAGTTGAAAAATATTTTTTCCCATTCTGTAGGTGGTCTTTTAATTTTTGTGATAAAGTCTTTGGATGAGCAAAAGTGTTTGATTCTTAGTAGTTCCCATTTATCTATTTTCTCTTCTGTTGATTGTGGTTTGTTTGACAGATTTTGAAATCTGTGCACATTGTGTATTAAAATTTCCATTGTTTTTCCTACTTCTTCTTGGATGAGCTTTATCATTTTAGATTTGATATTTAGGTCTTTTATCCAATTGGAGTTGGTTTTTGTATAAGGTGTAAGGTATGGATCTTGTTTTAATTTATTGCAGATGGATATCCAATTTTGCTAGCACCATTTGTTGAAGAGATTGTTTTTGCCCCAGTTTAATGTCTTAGGGCCTTTGTCAAATATCAACTGTTCATAGGCAGATGGTGTCATCTCTGGGGTCTTGATTCTGTTCCATTGATTGATCTGTCTGTTCTTGTACCAGTACCAGCCTGTTTTGACCACTGTGGCAGTGTAATAGTTTCTAAGGTAGGGTAATGAGAGGTCTCCCAGTGTGTTCTTCTTCTTTAGCAGTACTTTACTTATCCAGGGTTTCTTCCCCTTCCAAATAAAATTGGTAATTTGTTCCTCCATCTCATTAAATAATGACACTGGAACTTGTATTGGGATTGCATTATATAAGTAGATTGCTTTGGGTAAAACAAACATTTTCACAATGTTAAGTCTTTCTATCCATGAGCAGGGTAGGATTCTCTATTTGTTTAAGTCTCTCTTAGTTTCTTGTAGTAAGGGCTTGTAGTTCTCTTTCTAAAGGTCAAGTAAACATCGTGCTGGTATTCTTTGCTTTCAGCCAAGATCTGTCTGACATCAGTGATGATATCCCTGGTTCCAAGTCCTCTTCTGAACCCAGCTTGAACTTCTAGCAGTTCTCTGTCAATATACTGTTCTAGCTGCTTTTGAATGATCTTGAGCAGAATTTTACTTGCATGTGATATCAATGATATTGTTTGGTAATTTTCACATTTGGTTGGATCACCTTTCTTTGAAATGGACATAAACATGGATCTCTTCCAGTCACTTGGCCAGGTAGCTGTCCTCCAAATTTCTTAGCATAGACAAGTGAGCACTTCCAGTGCTACATTTGTTTGCTGAAATATCTCAACTGATATTCCATCAATTCCAAGACCCTTGTTTTCCACCAATGACTTCAATGCAGCTTCAATTTCTTCCTTCAGTATCATCTGATCATATGCTACCTCTTCAAATGGATGAACATTGATTAGTTCTTTTTGGTATAATGACTCTGTGTATTCCTTCCATCTTCTTTAATGCTCTCTGAGTCATTTGGTAGTTTCTCTGAATAATCCTTCACTATTGCAATTCAAGGCTTGAATTTTTTCTTCAATTCTTTCAGCTTGCCAAATGCAGAATGTGTTCTTCCCTTTTGGTTTTCCATTTCCACCTCTTTGCAGATGTCATTATAATAATACTTCCTTTGGTACTCTCAAGCTGCTCTCTGAAATCTTCTTTTTAGATCTTTTATTTCACCATTTCTTCCTTTTGCCTTAGGTGCTAGACTTTCAAGAGCAAATTTCAAAGTCTTCTCTGACATCCAATTTGATCTTTTCTTTCTTTCCTGTCTTTTTAATGACCTCTTACTGTCTTTGATTTCATTCCACAATTCTGCTCTTCAGTCATTGGTGATCAGTACATCAGATCTGTTCTTGAGATGGTCTTGAAACTCAAAGTCATACTTTGGCTCTCGTGGACTTGTTCTAATTTTCTTTAGTTTCAGTTTGAATTTGCATATGAGCAATTGATGATCAGTGCCACAGTCAGCACCTGATCTTGTTCTGATTGCTGATATGGAGCTTTTCTATCATCCTTTTCCACAGACGTAGTCAACTTGGTTCCTCTGTATGCCATCTGGTGAGATCCATGTGTACAGTCACCATTTGTGTTGGTTATAAAAGGTATTTGCAATGAAAAAGTCATTCGTCTTGCAAAATTCTATCATGCAATCTCCAGCATTATTTCTTTCACCAAGATTGTATTTTCCAACTACTGATCCTTCTTCTTTGTTTCCAACTTTTGCATTCCAGTCACCAGTAATTACCAATGTATCCTGATTGCATGTTCAATCAGTTTCAGGCTGCAGAAGCTGGTAAAAATCTTCAACCTCTTCATCTTTGGTCTTAGTGGTTAGTGGGTAAATTTGAATAATAGTTGTATTAACTGGCCATCCTTGTAGGGGTGTGGGTATTATCCCAGCAGTGACGGCATTGTACTTCGGGACAGATCCTGAAATGTTTTTTGATGATGAATGCAACACCATTACTCTTAAAGTTTTCATTCCCAGCATACTAGACAGTATGATTGTCAGTTTCAAAATGGCCTAAACTGGTCCATTTCAGCTCACTAATGCCTAGAATGTCAATGTTCATGTGTTTCATTTCATTTTTGACAATTTCCAGTTTTCCTAGATTCATACTTCTTACATTCCATGTTCTGATTATTAGTGAATGTTTGCAGCTGTTCCTTCTCATTTTGAGCCATGCATCATCAATGAATAAAGATCTCGGAGGCCTTACTCTGTCCACATCGTTAAGATCAACTCTACTTTGAGAAGGCAGCTCTTCCCCAGTCATCTTCTGAGTGCCTTCAGCCTTAGGGGATCACCTTCTGTCACCAAATCTGACAGTGCTCAGCTGCTATTCATAGGTTTTCTCTGGCTAATTCCATTCAGAAGTAGACTGCTGGGTCCTTCTTCCTATTCTGTCTTAGTCTGGAAGCTCAACTAAAACTTATCTACCATGGTTGATCCTGCTGGTACCTAAATACCTGTGGCATAGCTTCCTGCATCACAGCAACAAGCAAGCCTCCACTGACGGATAAGTGGGAGCTGCTCACTCCCTCCTTACCTGATGATGTTACCCTGCTTACCTGATGCTATTACTCTCCCCACCCAATGCTGTTACTCTCCTTACCTGATGCTATTACTTTCCTTACCTGATGTTGTTACCTTCATTATCTGATGCTGTTACCATCATTACCTGATGATGTTACAGGGTCTAGTAGGATAGAAATCTAAATTCAGGGGAGCAGTTCCTGGGAAAGGCTTTCTCTCTGTCGATTCAGAAAGAAGGTCATTGTCATCAATCTTACTTTGGTATTGGAGCTTCTTGGAGGAATCTTGTGTCCAGAGGACCTGCTCTGCTCCCAACACTGCTTTCTTGGTGGTGTGAGGTCCCTTACTCTTTATGTATTCCTTGCAGCTTGAACGTTTAAGAAATATGTTAATGGATTTTGGGAATGATATACTAGACTCTCTCAATTGGGAAGTGATATGTATTATCTTGCTATACGATGATACACATGCTGTTATATGATATACAAGGACTGCAAATTAAATCTGCAAACTCATCCTAAAAAAAGTGCTACACACCTCATTGCTGAGTATCACTGTGGTCACTTTACAAGTACTCTCCTTGGGAAGCTAGGCACCAATGCTAGCACCTAGTCCACCCTTCAAATTAATTTTGGAGTTCTTTTTTTGGGATGACCTTCAGAGCTGTCATCGTATTACCCTTGATGTCCCGAGTGTCATCAAAATGTATTCCTTTCAATATTTCCTTTATCTTTGGGTAAAAAAAAAAAAAAAAAAAAAGCCATCGAGGGCCAAATCAGTTGTGGAAGGAGGGTGTTCCAATACAGTTATTTGTTTAATGGCTAAAAATGCCCTCACAGACAACTATACAGTTAAGTTCACGAACTTGCTACCTCAACAATGTCTGTGATGGTTATTCCAGAAAGAGTTCTAAAATTGATTTGGAGAGGGGACTAGGTGCTGGCTTCAGTGCACAGCTTCCCAAAGGCAGTACTTCAAAGGTGATCATAATGATATTCAGCAATGAGGTATGTAGCACTTAGAACAACTAACTTTGCATTGTCATATGTGATACTTTGCTTTTGGTTTTAAGAACAAAATAGCCTATAAAAAGTAAAGAGCAACTATTTATATGCACACATATGTATATAAATACACACATATGTATATATGTGTATATGAAGACAACCTATACCTTTACAGGTTATATATTTCACATATGATTTAGTACTAGTATATATGTGTATATGAAGGCAATCTATACCTTTACAGGTTATATATTTCACATATGATTTAGTACTGGAATTCTATTTTTCTTTCTACCATTTTACCATCAACAAAAGAGTGGCAAGGTGACAAAGACTGATTATATATACATATCAGTTCTTATTTCCTTATGGCTCTAAAATGTAGTTGTCCCTTAAGTTCCAAACTTGATCTAAAACCTTTCATGAAAAAATGTTCAAAATGGAAATCTTATCTATTCCACATACCAGTTAGCATCTATAGCTTTTAAAACAAGATTGGTTAGTTAAAAATATATGTAGTAAATATTCTTTACAACTTTGCTTATGTGTTACAATATCACCATTTCCAAAATAGAACTGTTGATTTTTCACCTAAACATTTGTTTTCCACCTAAGATAAACTCACTACACATAAGAAGGAATAGAATTCCCTTTACTCTGGTTAGGACAATAGACTAAATATAAAGATTTGTTTTCTTGTCTGTATTCCCCTAGGGAAATCTAAAGTCTGTGAGGGCAAAGTCTGTTTTTTGTCCATTTTTCTCACTATGGTATACCTTAATACTGCTATCCTAGAGTTAAAGAGGCAAATATAGTGCCTCTTCTTTGTTACTACTCACACCTCATGACTTCTTAATTTCTTCTCTCAAAAGTATCTGGAAACCATCGTATACCACATTCTTAGTTTGTTCCTTCATGATCTACTGCTTCAAATATTATAATAGTCTCCTAAACTATTGCTTTCTTATATGCCTATTTGTCTACTGAATTATATTGTCTTGATTAAAGCTCTACAATTATTTCACTTCCTTAAGATTATAGGTAAACCCTTATCTAAAGAAGCTGCTGCTTTTTCTAATACTATCTTCAGCTCTTCACTTTCAAGGGGTATAGAATCTGCACATATTCATTAGTTTTGGTATGCAGAACCAAAGCCATTGCCACTGAGTTCTGACTCATAGTGACCCTATAGGGCAGAGTAGAACTGCCCCTTAGAGTTTCCTAGTAGCAACAGAAGGATTCCAACTTGCCAACTGCCCATCCTGGCATTAGCAGATGTAGTACTTAACCATTATGACATCAGGTTTTCAGTAGACACACAGACAGACAGACAGACACACACACACACAAACACACGTGTGTGTCTATATCTATACCTAAATAAATACATATTTAGGTATAGATATAGACACATTTTTAAAAAATGTGTTAGTATCAGATATCAACCTTATAGGACAGAGTAGAATTGCTCCTGTATGGTTTGAAAAGAATAACTGTTGGATTTGATCTGTTGACCTGGTTAGCATAGATATTTCAAATTGCCTCTTGCCAATGATTCTGCTCATTCTTCCATATTCAGTTCAAATGTGTGTTCTTAGTGAACCCCTTCCTTCCACGCACAGTTAGGTATTCTCTATGTGTCCCTGATAGGGTCTCCATCAAAGCACTGTAGACACTGCATTACCGTGACATATTTATACATATGGACTAAAATTGCTTGAGGGTAGAGGTAGTATATCTTTCTAAGTGACACAGTATCACATAGTCAGAACAAACAAAATTTGTTTTAAAATGTATAAATAAAAATGACAATAGGCACTAATTAGCAAATTAATATATCATGTAAGAAAGAAAATGTTGACTACCATGTTTTTACTCACATAACATGGACCTTAGGTTTGTTTGCCAACTGTCCCCTTTCCCAAAAATATTTCTGTGACACTATGAAAAACGTTAGCATGTTTCCATGGAAAAAAATTAGCATAACATGCTTATAAAAATATCTTACAAGGGAAGGGCACAGTTGGCAAACAAATGTAGAAGCCATGGGTTATTTGTGTAAAAATATGGTATACGCCTATCCAAGTGGCGGTGACAAAAAGAACCTCACATTAAGAATCTTATAAGTAAAAATGTGTATGTCCATTAAATATTACTTAGCACAAGAAAAATAAATCCCCATGTAGGAAATAGAATGAATAAGTAAGCACTAGTGTAAAGTACAACTGTATTTTTATTCAAATAACACATATCTTCTAAGTATGGTTGTCAGCCACTCCTTCACCCCACAAGGTATTTTTTTACAGCAGTATATGAAAAAAAAAATATGTTGGTGCTTAAGAAAACATACCACAGTGGGAAGGGAGTATCTGACAAACCTAAGAAGGTGTATGTTATCTGCATAAAAACCTGGTCATTTGAGGAGTATTTGAAACATCCTTTGCACAAATTTTAAAATTTACTGATTAAGAAGTAAATTTGATATGAAGACTTAGCAATTGAGGATTTCATTTTTATTACAATCCAAATTGCTCTGACAGATGTAACAGTAAACAGTTGGCAGTTTGCACTTTTATAAGAGATGTAGATTTTTATTTGAAACATCTTTGTACAAAAATTAAAGATAACACTGGTTTCTGATGAAAGAAAAAAACAACTATAACCTTACATTTATTTTCTTAGGCTGAAACAAACTTGATGTACTTGACTGTTTCTCTTAGATTCCACTGTGTCCTCAGCAAATAAGGCAACAGCACTACTGTGAAGACAGGAACAAGCATCAAAAAGAAGGCCTCCTAAACCTCTTAGGTCATGTGAAATATTTCAATATTAAAATGTTTCCTTTGCTTTCACTTATAAAATCCTTATGCGCAAAATCTACGGTTCAGAGTTATTGAAGTCTGAAGTAGAGCATGTTTCACATAATACCAAAATAATACGGAAGTAATAATTTGAATCCGTCAAAGGAACTTCCCCCTCCCCCTCTTCATAGACAGTCTGTTTTCCTTTTGAAGTAACTAAGGCTTTTTCAAAGAACAAATCAGGTTAAGATTTTTATTTATAGCAATTGAACTAAGAATCTGAGGAACTGGGCCTCTAAATGGTCACATAGGAAGAGAGGAGGAAAAGTGGGGGTAGGCTATGCGATCCTGCTCTGCAACTGGAGAAGAAAGGACAGGTCCAGCTTGCTCAGCCAAGGGGGCAAGTCGTATGAGTGTTCTAGCTGGGAAGAAGAAAGTCTGTAAAATAAACCTGTGACAGAGAAGTTACCCTGGAGTGGAAAATGACTATAGAGATTCACTCCTACCGGCGAATCCTCCACAAATCTGGAAGTAGAGATCCTTTCTGCCCTAATAAAGCAAATCATCCTCTGGCCAGAATAATGAAGGTTTTTTCTCATTATTCATCTCTGCTTTGACTTTCTATTAAGAATTCCAAACTTCTCCTTGTCAAGCATGCAATTTTCACTAATGTTAATAGCTCATTACACACTAATTGCGCTAATATCCACTGTAAAACAACCTACATGTCCTACCCTTTGGGGCCTGTCGCTGTTGGTGGCATTGTCCTTAGGCTCACTGTGGGTATGGTACACCCACTTCTGTCCTTTGTCAGCAAACACTGTCAATTTTTTTCTTGCCTCATGTTTTTTTTCAGTGGGTTCTGCTGTGATTCCTGCTGCTGCTGGGTTCTTATCAGGACCTGCTACCTCATTAGCAAGCATCATTTAACACAAACGCCTGTGTAGATATGATGCCGCCTTTTTTCTTTGCCTTTCCTCGGGATTTTGCAACATATCGTACTTTTTCTTTACTACAACAAGACTGTCAGTACTTTATGAGCTGATAATTAATAAACAATTAGTGTTGATAAAATTGCCTTGTATTTCATCTTGGCACCTGAAGCAATTTCACTTTGCTGCTTTAGAACGTATCTGTCCCAATTGCAGTGAAAGCAGGTGCAGTGTATGATCATTCCCTTTTATGTAAGGTTCGTATACGCATGTAGACGACGTGGCGCAGAAAATAATGAGAGGTGTATAAAAGAGATGTCATGTAGTTATCACATTGATTAATTTTTTGTTGCCATGTTAAATGGGCTTCAGATCCTCACAAGAAATGTGCTATTTAAGCATAAAATATTGGCCTTGTATCTGTATTTGAATAGCTTATAAATTATATCTTGAGTTTTCAGAAATATAAAGTAAGTTTTTATCATTGTCAGCAAGCAAAGGCAAAGTAGCTGTTCCAGTGGGAGCCTGCTACAGCATCAGAACACTTGCTGGCTGTGTCCTGATCCCTTCATAGTTGCAGATTACTATGAGCAATGATTGGTGGAAGGTCAGGCAGAAAGAACACAGCCCATTTTCTAGGTGCCAGGCCAAGCTGGATTGCATAACTGGAAGTTTATCTTTCTAGTTCATAAAGACAGACAACTAAATCTAAATACAATTTACAGCACATAAATATGAAGGAACAAAAAGTAATCTCTTTGAGAGTATTGTTAAAACTGTATTTTTCTTAAAAGTATGCTGTTACATGCCAGTTGACATGTTGAATCAGATGTTTTGCATATAAACTGTTTAAACAAGATAATGCAAATTTAATCAATCTTTAAATCTGTGACAATAAGTTTTGTTAAAGCCTCATATACAAGTGTATTAATCTTGGTACAGTGCTTAGAATATAGTTTCCAAATGTTAAATAGAATGAATGTTTTTTTAAAAAAGTTACAAACTGCTAACAAATCAGTTTAATTTAGCATTTTATCTTATTATACACTTATGCTAAAATTATTTTGTATTTATTGGATTATCTAATATACGAGGTCTGTTTTGTATATCTGGTACAAACAACTTACTGGTGATGATTTATTTATTCTAATCAAAATGGATTGGTTTCATGAATTGGTGAAGAGCATTTGGGTTGAGTACCCGCTCAACCATGAATGTAAAACTGACCAGTTATCCAAAGCATGCCTGTTACAATGCCTAGTGTGTAGTTAGCTCTCAATAAATGTTAATAGCTTCTGTCATGCCTCTAAGTACAAAATCATCTATCAAAATTTTGGACCTATATATTGTATATTGAATCGTTTGTAAAACACTTCTTACAGTTTCCATTGCAAGTAGGGGTTCTGCTCAAACCCTAAAAAATGAGAACAACAAAAAAATAATGTCCCTAATTAAAACATGAGCTCCATCTAGTGATCACAAAGGCTAACTACAGGCTGACTCGTGAACAAAAAAGTATTGGGCCTCTGCTCAGTCTGTTACAGAAAATCTCAGATAAGAGGAAACTCCCTACGTACAGCACCTCTACGCTGTGTTATACGGTCGCTACGAGTCAGAATCGAGTCAAGGGCACACAACAGAAGTAATTATATGGGTATGCCGAGGACAGCGGTGAATCAGTGGTAGAATTTATACCTCCTGTATGGATGGGAGACACACTTGATTTTTGGTCAAGGCCCCGTAGTTACCACCACGACCCCTCACCTGTCAGTGGAGGCTTGCATGTTGCCCTGACTCTGACCACATTTTGGTGGAACTCCTAGGTTAAGACAGATCAGATAGAAAGCCCTGGTGATCTACTTCCTAAAACTCTGTTGGTGAAAGTCCTGTGGATGGAGCACAGCTGTCATCATTCGTGCATGTGGTCACCATGAGTCAGAGGCAGCTTGACAGTCAGTGACAACAGACTTAATCCATCAATAAGAAGAATTCAACACACACACACAAAAGCTACAGCACAGTGTGGGAAAAGTTCAGTCTCTGGTTCACAAGAGTCATGCAGTCTAATTCTAGCTGAAGATGTACATAATTTTTTCCCTGAATTAGGGACTCATGTTAGAAATAATGTGAGTTCGTTCCTAAAAGAGACCAGAGAAGGGAAAACAAAGCATGATATTTGATGGCCAGTTGATTTTAGAGAAAAGATTATTCTGGTTTAGAGCAAAAAGTCAAAGAAATGTTAAGCTAGGATGCCTGACAGTCTTAGGACACCGGAAAGAGATGGGAAATGAAAAAAATGCACATAGGATAGTCCTTCAATCAGATACAAGAAATTAAACTGAATATAAGAAGGCATTAGATATTTTCTACAAGTCTACACATAAACAGACTATTCAGGAGAAATATCTTGTGAAGAAATGAATCATAGGTTTTTGTAGTTGCACTTTGTGAAAGTTTACAATGCTAGTCAGTTTGTCATACAAAACACACATTGTATACACATTGTACACACATTGTTATATGATCCTAGAGGCTCTCCCTACAGTGTGACAACACACAATTTTCCTCTCTACCTTGTATTTCCCATGTCCATTTCACCAGCTCCTATCTCCCTCTGGCCTCTCCCCTCACCCCTAGAGAAGTGCCGCATAGTTAGCATCATGTATCTAACTTGAGCCAAAAGCATGCCCTTTGCCAGTATCATTTTATGTCTTACCATCCAGTCTAATCTTTGTCTGAAGAGTTGGCTTTGGGAATGGTTTTTAGTTCTGGGCCAACAGAGAGTCCAGGGACCATGTCTTCTGGGGACTCTCCAGTCTGTCTGATCATTACGCCAGGTTTGTTAGAGTTCGAGTTCTACACTCCACATTTCTCTCACCCTTTCGGGGACTCTTTGTTGTCTAGATTTTTTCCTTTAATGAAACTACTTTATACAATAAAATGTCAGTAAGTAGATGTCACTCAAAATAGAAAAGAAACATCAGTAAGTGTGAGTATATCAAAATCAAGGAAACCAAGGCAAACTTCTTGTTGTTGAGTTGATCCCAACTCATAGCAACTGCATATGTTACAGAAGAGGACTGTTCCATAGGGTTTTCTCAGCTATAATATGTGAGAAAGCAGGTTGCCAAGCCTTTTGTGGAGTTGCTGAGTGGGTTTGAACTCCCAGTCTTTGTGTGGAGCACAAACTGTGCAACATCCAGAGACCTATGTTAAAATCATAAGGCATTCTTAAATGGAGCCTGTATCTAAATAGAAAAGAAAAAAATACAAATGCTTATTTTAAGGGAACTGCTGGATGAAAACTAACAGTAAATAAACCGTACCTTTAAAGTTAGTAGGATTTCAGCCATGGCTTTTGTTTTATAAAATCTTAGTTTAATTGCCAGTGATTTTGATCTTCTCTAAGAAGGAACAGTTTTTTGTTAGACCACACATCTTGGTGTCACAGAAGGTGATCATGATAAGCAAGTAGAGGAGGTCAGTCATGTTCATATTCTTTGTAAGCAAAAGTTGGGACCTTGATAACCAAAAGAGTTGAATTAGAGCCCCTCTCAATTCTTAGTGATTTTGGTTATCAAGACACTCACAGAGTAGGTTATGTGCTTTGTTGTTATTTATTGAAGTAGCTGTTAAATTAATGAAGTCGGTTCATTTCCTACATACGATTAAGATGTATTTATGTTTGCTTTCAGAAAAGATCTGTGATGTAAGTACTAAGAAGGAAATTCTAAAAAATAAATTAAATTAAAATCATCATTTGTTGTTTTGTCCAGGTCAAGAAAAAGTGTACTTTTGGATCTTTGTGCTTTATTTTACATTTATAGTGAGAACTAGTGTGTATTGGAATTACAAGATTTTCACCTTTATTTTAGTGATTTCAAGCTCACTATTCTTATTAACAGACAGTACAGATGATTAAGACATCAACAGAGAAAATATAAATGCTGGAAGTAGCTCTCGTAGACAACAAAGCCTGTGATGCAAGAAAGACTATTGATCTAGAACTGAATATTTATCTCTATTTTCCTACATTTTATGCTACACTTTGGTGAGATACAAAAGTAGTAATGATCTACTAACTGGACCTTAGATTGTTATGCGAATCAAATGAAGAGAAGGAGAAGGGAAGACATGCTTTAAAGAAAAAAAAAAATTGTAACACAAATAAGACAAAAACTTAGAGCCAATTCAACTGCTACAGATGTGCTACATCTGCTTGCTTGCCCACTAGGGACTAGGAGATAAAGAGATAAAGACATTTATACAAAAATCGTTAGACGACAAGATCAGATCAACAACAAGACAGCCAGGTGGAGGTCCTGTAGCCATGAAACCTACTGCTGATGAGGTGATTCTGACTCATAGTGACCCTATGGGACAGAGTAGAACTGCACCATAAAATTTCTTAGGCTGCAGTCTTTACAGAAGCAGACACCCGCATCTTTCTCCTGCAAAGTGGCCAGTGGTTTCAAATAGCCAACTTTTCAGCTAGCAGTTGAATTCTTAAAGACTGTGGCTACCAGGGATCGTCCACTCAACCATTTTACACTTAAAAACAATATTTTAAATCATTTAATCTTCAAATGATATTTTATCAGCATAGTAAATGAGTTGGTTAATTAAAAAATATCACAAGTGTGAAATAGATACAAGTGATCCTTTAATAACGATTTGTTTTTTTAAAGCAAAGAGCATAGAAGTTTTATCATAAGGCTCCAATACTTTCGTATCTTTCAAAGACAATTCCAAGTCAGGACAATATTTTTAAATCCCATTTGACTGTAAGAATAATAGAAATTGTTAATTACAATGTGTCAAAAGGTTTAACAAGTACTTGGGAGAGCTAAGTCATTGTGTTTCATCTTTGCAGACTTCTGTGTTGTCGGTTTTTTATTTTATACACTACTGTTTTTCTCTGTAATTTCTAAAGGTGACCTGCTAATACATGAGTCCTGGGGGTATAATGGAGCCCTGACAGCACAGAGGTTAAGAGCCAGCTGCTAATCAAAATGTTGGCAGTTTGAATCTACCAGCCAGATGCTCTTTGCAATACCTATGGGACAGTTCTGCTCTGTCGTACGGGGTCACTATGAGTTGGAATTGACTCAGCAGCAATGGGTTTGGTTTAGTGATGGTGGAATAATAAGACACAGAACTACACGTGTACTGTATAGACTTCTTACTCACCAAACTCAATCTTTAAAAAAGGAAATAAAAACGGTAAACTTTATATAGCAAAATATTAGCTGTTTTAAAAAGATACAAAACTCAAATAGGTTAGTATTTATGTATTACATGAATAGTTAGCAATACTAACAGAAAGATATATAATTATATATGATATATATAATTATATGCTTATATAATATAAATATAAATTATAAGATAATCTCAAAAGGAAAATGCTATTATCAACTTGATTAAAAAATATGTTCATGTTCTGCTTCCTTTATAAAAGGTCAAAACACCATAAACCTTTAGCTTCTTTGACTCAAAACAGAAAGATTTTATCTGTCTGCATCATTTGATTCATGTTAATTGTGGGATGTAATGAATTATATGGCGGCTTGTGTTGTCTTCTTTAGCTACCAACAATTTTCGTGGAAAGCTTAGGGCCATTTGTAATAAGAGGAAAATGATTTTTTCTCCATAAATTCCATTCCTGGTTTCATCTTATCTCTTCTACTATCACTGTACCCTACGCCTTGACTTTAGTGACCTACAATTTGTTTTAGTTCAATATATTTCTATTAAGTCAAATCCTTTCTGACACAAGGCCAGTTGAAAGAAAATATAATGGAATATTTGATAATTATTCCAAATGCCAATATGATCACATCACCTAAACTATAAAGATGTTTTAGGAATTTATAGCAAAAAGCAAAACCTATCAACAAGCTCATCTTTTATATCCCCACCTCCACCCCAGGCGGTATGTGTTCGGTTATATTAACCATTTAAAAGAGAAAACTCATGAATAATTTTTTAAAGGCCTTTAAAGCTGTTATGCTCGGAATTTACTCCATGATATATTTAAAGAGGTTATAAAAGTCCTGGAGATTGTCTCTGTGAATCAACTACAACCTGATGGAAGAGTGGTGCCAGTGAAGCACGGAAAAAGCCCAGAGAAGTTGAATCTCAACAATGATCCCTCATTTAACACATAAAGAAAATAACCTAATTACTGGAAAGCAGGGGAAAAAGAAAATTAAAAGTATGGAAGGGTAGACAATCATTAAATGTGAGCATACAAATTTGTCTTTGCTGTGGAAGAAGAAATCAGCCTAGATCCTCAGGGTAGCCATTAAATGCAGAGGCTGGGTGTTTGCACAACATCCGTGGAAAAGCCAAGAAACAGGAAAAGACTAATTTTAATTATCAGAAAAACTGCAAGAGAAAGAACACAGAGCTAGTGGTAGAAGGCTTCCAGCTACAGGCTGAATGGCACTGTACTCTCCTTGCCAATTAGAGCCAGTCAGACCCCACTGGGGGATTAAATGAGCAAAAGAATTGGCTCAGCGCAGGGTCAGGCTGGACTCGGACACAAATGAAAACCGGACACCAGCGGACACTGGGTATGATCCCAGACTCCCGTAGAGTTTTATGTACTTGGATATGCAGAAACAGAAACATTACGCGAGATTTCTTTTCCATTAAATGCAGGTGCCAATCGCATCACCTATGGCAATCTATCGCAAAAGAAATGCAATACAATTCATTTAGCACATACTCAATTAACATTAGACAAATGAGAATTAGAGACTGACTCAAAGACCGAGAAGAAAAGTAGAGAAGAAGGCTGGCAGAACAATGGCACTAAAGCTGCCATCCTGTGGATTTACTACCTGTGTTATTTTTCCAATTACAGCCATTGAGATATAAAAATTCAGAAAAGGGGCTGCTGTCTGAGACTAAGCTGGCTATTTCCTTAGCTTTTTTAGAACCGACACCGGGATAAGGGTGGAGGCAAGGGTAAAGGAATCAAGGAGAAATAAAAACAGCCGAAGCCTGATAGTTGTTAGATGAGATTCACAATTGCATAAACAAAGAGAAGTGTTTGACAGTCAGGACCTAAGAAAATTTTCTAAAGTAAAAAAGAAGTCTACTCTGAAGCCAACCTAAGAGAACGCATTGGTCTGTGCTGCTGCTGTCAGAGGTGTAAGCTTAAGACTCTGGAAATCTGAAAGATGAGACAGACAGTAGCAGGCCAGGCGAGGAAGGAACTCCCGTCCGCGATCTCCCGTGCAGTCACCAGCCAACACGTTTGCTCTGTAATCTCTGAACGTTAAATACCAAGAGGTTGCAGAGCAGCCAAGGGGCGGAGGGAAAGTCTCCGCGTGCTTAGAACGGAGAGGGTAAACCAGTTGACTAGTAAGAGGAGCAGAAAAATATAAAACCCTTCTGGAGGCACACAGTCCTTTAAGCCCGGGGACACGCTCAGCGAACCTTCTCAGCGAGAGGCGGTGAGGCGCTGGGCGCCGGCACCCGCGACAGCGCGCGAGAGCTGGGAGGGGCGAGGGACCGCTCCAGGAGGACACAGCCAGTCAGAGGCGCGGGGCGCCGGGCGCGCGGACGCATTGGAGGAAAACGGTCGGGCCCCGCACACACCAGCCAGAGGAGGCGCCACACCTACTTTCCAATATAACCAACTACCCAGTCGGGGAGTGGAACTGCGAGGAGGCAGCAGCCAAAGTGCCATTAAAGCTCCAGAGGAAAGGATGCGTTACCTGGGTCTCCTCTTCTGGGAGAGGCAGGGAAAGCTGGAGGATTCCCTCTGAATGGTTTGAAACTCGGCAGTTCTCTTCTGCCACAGGCTGAGAAGGACGCCCCCCCCCCCCCCAACCTACTCTGTTTGAGCTGTGCCGACTGGCAGGAGGATGGGAGAGAGGAACTGAGAGTCGCAGAGGAAGGACAGGGGAGTCTGGCGTCTCACTGGTAAGTAGCTGACATTCCTTTGCCACTAGTGACTGCTTTCTGTGATGGTGCACTTCATCTGCCAGCCACTTAGGGTTTTTGACACACTTGCTTCTGCAAAGCCATTCTTTCTTGCCGTTATTACCAGTAAGTAAAAGCTGTAAGATGAAGCTTTTTATATTTTTAAATAAACATGCTATTTTTCCCTCTTCTACCGGTATTTTACATTAGAAAAGTTGAACCAACAGTAAATATAAAATATTTGGGCAAGTTTCATAATGTCACCAAATATTAAACAGTTCCTACAACTAAACTATGAGGTAATAAATGCTGATAGTTTAAGAATTTTCTAAAATGATAATAAATGTTCTGAACATAGGATGCCGGTCTCAGGTATGGAATGCATCGCATTGTAGTTGAACCATGTGCTTTGAGAATGGAGCTCAAATAACTGTGGACATCTGGCTGTGCAATAACTTGTTAAAATTCAGTAAAGGTGCTCTACAAATGAAGTTGTGCAAAGTTCTGGATACTTAGAAAAGCAATGGCTTGGATTATGCTGAACTTTATTCTACATAATATAAAGGAATGTGCTAGATTAAAAATGGTATAAATGTGTGTTGTGATGCTTAGTTGAGTTTTAATTGAGAAAAATGGGAAAGAATATTAATTTGCACATATATGAACACAGTATACAAAATGTTGAAAATTATTCGACAACTTGATAGTTCTTAAAGTTATATTAACTGATTTTATTTTGGAAAGAACAAGAATTGGCTAAAGGTCTTAGAATTATTTTAAAATTTTATGCATCTTCTAGCATGGAAAATAAAATTCACCATGTTAATTTTAAATACAGGTTGGAAGTAAAAAAATAAAAGAAACTTTTAAAGTGTTGTGCATTGCTTTAAAATGTTTTGCTTACATTCAATTCCTATTTTTGTCTTTTAATTTTAAAAAATTCATTTAGAGAAGTCATATTTCTACCTTGACTTTCAATTTTAGCCAGGAGAATAAGAATGAAGAAGGTAGATGTTCACCGAGATGCTAGCATTAAAAAAAGAAAAACAATGAATAAAATTTTTAAAAAAAGAGGAGATATAATTACTGTCAAAATACAGCAGTAGAGAAATACTTCGACAGTCACAGCTGGCTTAAAGGAGTTCATCATGATTGATATTATGACCCTTAATATAAAAGAATTAGTAATGATGAAGCCACTGTTTTTCCATAATGCCTGAAGTCAATTTAGGCATATAGTTCTTTTCATATTTCTCTATTCTGTGATCAGATTATTCTTATTGTAAGTTCTGTATGAATTATTATTGTATTGAGTCTCCAACTTGACAGGTATGTTTCCCTTTATTCAAATGGACAAAAAAAATAACACTATTGTTGACTCTGAAGAACAGAGCAAATGATTAAAAAATAATGATATTATGTGCAAAGACTAAATCTAGTGAAGGGAATAAAGTACAAAATGCAATGTAAAAGGTTAAAAAGGAATATAATATAAAAATAAAATTGAATTTCATTAGCTGAAATCTGGTAGGATAATATTTAAGGAATATTTGAAAGTAGAAAGTCAATGACATGTCTATTCTAAAGTGCCCCTGTTTCTGTGTGGGGGAGGGAGACTTCAAGTTTTCTTACTTAAAACTTACGAAAACTGGAACTTGAGGAGAACACATGTTAATTTTAATGCCCTTTTGATTACAGAGACAGCTGAATAGAAAGTGAGAATTCTTAAAAGTTAGAAAAAGGAACATAACCCCAATAGAGTAACCAAATACACAATTTTGTTTCTGAGTTGCGAGGTTCCTATGTGTCAAGATGATTTCAGAAATGGATTCTGGAAAGATAGAGTTGTGGAATTTTTAAATGGATTACTGAAACCCCAGACTGTGTCCTAAGCTGAGCAATACCTCAACTATCAGGTAGTGTGACACCTTTACTGATTTAGGAAGCCTAGCTAAAAGCTGGCAAGGATACACATATAGACTATGTTCATTTAAGAATAATCATTAAGAATAAGTTGTTTCTGAAAATTTACATCACTTTTATGTTTGCAATTAACTGAAATTGTCTATTAGAAGTATGCTACGTTGCCATATTTGTTTGTGTATTTGCCAGTTTAAAAGAGCATTCACTATCCTCGGAGTAGAGCTAAGAGTGTACTTGAATTTCCAAGCTGACTTTGCAATAAGAACCAGCGGGTGTCAGCAAAGAGTAGAGGGCTTTCTAAATGAAAAAAGTAAGGAGGGGTTGTGCTGGTCAAGTTGTTCTTGAGTTCCTGTTACTTTTCTTAGATAAAACAGAAGGTGTATTTCTATGGAGATAAAATAAAATGAAAACTTGTTCAGAAGGCTATATTAATGTAAAGATGATTTGCCTGTATTCCACTGGCTAAAACAAAGTTTTACAGCAGAGTTAAGAGTTGCCCTAGTCTATCAAGAACTAACTTAGAATTTTGTGAGGCTGAGATGTTTAACATGTTGTGATTTGCTGAATCCATTGTGACTCACGCTTTTTGATTGCTATTGTCTTTGAATTATCTCTCTTTTTTAATGTTTCCTTTGTGCATTACTAAGAAGTTGGAAGTTTATTTTTCTTAATTGAACCAGATTCATACTTTTACATTATTTGGTCTCCTGAAGTTCTGAACTGAAGAACTCATATTTATATATTGACTGCTAATTCCTGAAGGTACAAATATAAGTAAGAGAGAGGTGAACTTCCAAGATACATTGTTTTAGTACTGTTTATTGTTACAAGCCAAGCCAGCCAAGTACTGTTACAAAGCCATGCTAATATGTTATACTTGCTTCTTAGCACTTTATAGCAGGAAAGAAGCTGGTCGGAAACTCGAAGCAGTAGAAATCCCTGTACAGGTCTATTTTCTAACCATTTGTGATCAATAATTCTACATTAGAGGCTGGTGCATTTTAAAAAATAATGAAGTGTATAAAACTCCCTAACACTTAAGATTTAGGATTAAAATCTCTTGTGACCTCTGCCCCACCTCCCCTACCTATCCCCTTGTAGTTGATTTCTCCCTTTTTTGTGATTTTTGAATATTCGAATTTACAGTGTTAGAAATGCTCTCATAAATGGAATGTTATCAATTTATATTTTTCCATATGCTAGAACTTTTTGTAAGCTAATTATTTTTATTAAAAATTAATAAAACTAATTTGGTAGTATTTCATAGATACAGTAGATATCAGAATAAATTTTTGATGGCTTTACTGCATATATTTATTTTCTTAGAAAGATAATGTTTTTACAATTCTATTCTTTCAACAAATATATTATTTTATAGTACTGTCTCTTGGACTTCTTTTAAGACTAGATATGTAATTTTGTTTATGTTCTTCCTGTTTTAAATACTGGAATAAGTTACATATAGAGTATAGGGTTGCTGTGAGTCTGAATCAACTTGGCAACCATGAATTTTATGACATTTTCATCTATATCAACAATAATAAATTAAAATTTAAGCCTTCAGTTTCTGATTTCAGAGTATTGCATATTGTCATTTTTACATTATAGCCTCCTGAAAATCAGCTTGTAAAAATAAAGAACTAATTAGATTATAGAAGCTTCTCTTTTTTCTAGTGCAGGGAATTGGAACTCTAGAAATAGGTCACAAAGTAAGTATAAAAGATAAATCAAAGTACTGTTTGTTTTATGCAAATCAAAAAAAAACGAATGGACTTACCAGTTCTAAATCTAACCCAAGATAATGTGAAATTTATCAATTGTAAGAATCATTAGACATTATCGTCGGTTTTCCCCTTAACTATTTTTTACGCTAGGACTCTTCATGATCACTACCATTTTAAACAGTCCCAAAGATGTTTCATTAGATGCCTTTGACATCACAGAGATGAAACTGATTTCCTTTCCTGCTCTTCTCAGTGACCCCTTAAAAATCCACTGACCTAAATAACTGGTTGACCTGTGGCTACAGTTTTATATTTTAACAAATGCACTGTTACTAGATCTGACAGGACTTGCATATTTTCTGTTGTGACAGTGATGGTTCCAAATATTTCCTACATTTATTTGCATAGACCAGTTAAGTAATTTCAATCTTAATAGAAGGAGTGGGATTAATGCATTAGTATGAACTTTCCATAAGTCATATCTCTGTCTTTACTCTGACGTAAGTGGGCATGCTTAACTGCTAAAGTAACTCAACTGACCATTGTTCATTTTTCAAGCAGTTGTGTTGTGGAGAAGGAAGAAAATTAAGGTATTTCACTTTTGTGAGTGATCAAAAACTCTTCCATAACCATTGACTGGAAAAATATAATTATATGCATGAGCATTTTTTGAGTAGAATAGGAATATGCTCTGTAATATTCTTATAGTTGTTGAATACTCAAGGAAAATATCTCATGTTACATTATGATATAGTAGAAACTACACTACATGGAATTCAGGAAGACAATTTTGTGGATCACTTAGGTAATAAAAGGTGGACTGAAATTCTCTTCCTTTTTATTGTCAAACTATTGACAGAGAGCACTGTGAGACTAAATAAAACATAAGGGCTTTATATTGAGTGAGATATTACAATAAATAACAATAGTAATAATACATCTAGAGGGATAAACAAATCTTTTAATGTACTTTCATGAATATTTCACTGTTTTCAGTAGTTTGTAATTATGAGATAGAGAAATTCTTTATTTGATGAAAAATATACTTTTAAGTCCTTAAAAGTTTTATTTTTAATTTGTGCTGCATTTAATTTCATATTTAAAAGTTTTAATGGAAGAACTCTAATAAACCTAAATTAAATATAGAAGTAACATTCAAAAGATTTAGAACAAATATTTTGATTCTTCTTGATTTTTAATGCCAGTTTTTATACAGTTATTTATTTTCAGTGATGTAATGTTCGCTGAAACAGTATTGTTCATTATCCTCTACAAAGCACAGGATTAGACTAAATTCTTGACAGATGAAATGAAGATTAATTGGAAGATACATGTGAGTGGCAGTAAGACCTTTAAAAAAAAGAGTTCTAGTTTCCTAGAAAGATTTTCATTAAATTGGCATTTCATGATCATTAAATTTGAGGTTGCTCCCCATGAGCTTGAACAAATACAAGTGATCAAAAATATTTCTGAGACAGTTATGGAAATTTATGTATTTATGCAAATTAGGTTTTTTTTTTGCCTTTAAGTTATTTTGAAACTTTCATACTCTTCTCTAAAAGATGTAGCTGAGTTTGATAACTTTTCCTATATTTCAAAATTAATAAAAACAGATTTGTCAGTGGCCATTGATTTTTCTAACTTTGAATGTTTTCAGTGATAACAACTTCAACTAGCATTTATAATAGATTTGAAACTTTAAGCTTCATAATTCACTGTAACCCTTCCTACTGCAGTTATTCTGATGGCACTGTGTGAGCTCTTGAGTGGGTACCCCTGAGACTCAAATAACCATTTCATTAGAAATCAGCAAAAATAGCATGAGTAATTGATGATGAATAAAGTATGAGGACATATAGAAAAACGTGATGGAATGGAACTATTTAGGATTGGAAGGAGCTTTACAGAGCTCCTGTTTCGAGGTATTTATCAAAAAAATTAATAGACCAAGATATAAAGAGCTAAAGTGACTTATTCATAATTGTATATAATAGAAATGATGCCATTAGAATTCACTTCTCTTGTATTTCTGGTTCAGAGCTTTTTAGACATTATACCTTTATTTTTGTAACTGTGAAACTCTTAATTATTTCTTTTAGTTACTTAAATCATGGTGAGAACATAGGTATATATGGTTTCCTGGTTGCCATTCTCATGTTAATAACTGATTATCTGTAAAACTTTTCCTCTAGCAATAGCAATTATAAAATCCAAATATATTCACACAGACTAAATGACCATGCTCAAATATTCATATACCAAGAACTGAAAATCCAGATAATTTAACCACTAGATATATTTTTTTCCACAATCAATTTTGTGTGTACTCAACAGCTAAACTAAGTAAGAGAAGCTTTTACATTGACTTTTACTTAAGAAATCTGGGAACTTTTGGAGTAACACAGTCAAACAGGAAAAGGGACATCAGTTATTTTTTTCCACTGTGCGCATGTGTGTGTGTGTGTAAAGAACTCACTACTGTTGAGTCAATTCTGACACACAGCAACCCTATAGGTAAGAATAGAACTGCCCAAAGACTTTCCAAGGAGTGCCTGGTGGATTCAAACTGACAACCTTCTGGTTAACAGATGTAGCACTTAACCTCTACACTACCAAGGTTTCCTGTATATCATTATACACACACACACATACATATATACACACACATATATGTATATATAATATATAGAATAAAAAAATTCTGGAAGAATCAAATAATATATGTATATGTACATATATGTGTGTGTGTGTGTATGTATATATATGACGATCTCCTTTCTTTGTTAATATATTTTTTTCTGAATTGGAAGTTTTGTTACAGTAACAGTTGCACAATGGGGCACTAAATGAAATAGATCACCTTGACAAATGTAAATGAGCATGCTTCTGTGTATTGGCAAATTTAAATATAATTTAAATTGAGCTTTTTGAAAGTAATCACAATTATAGATTCTATGATAACAGAAAAATGTTTCTAGAAATACATACTGATCTTATGTGTCTTAAAGTTCAACTAAATCAACTTTCATATGATACTCCTTTTACTGTGATATTACTAAAGAAAGTTGATAGAGAATAAATTTGGATCTATAATAATATTTAGTCATCATTATATCTGCCCCATCATATCTATGCTTAATTTTAATAATATAACAAATATTGTATTACAGTGAATTTATACATTAAAATTTTTCTTCAGACACAAAATAAAAAGTTCAGAATTTGTCAGGCTTGACTGATGTGAAACTCTAGAGAATAAATTGATTAAAATAATTAAGTAGATTTAGTGGCCAAGATTGCCTTAGGTGGATGATAATTGTGGATGATCTGAGCTATCTGTACTCCTCAGCGTGATAAACCATAAAATAAGCATGTTGCAACTCGTTGTAAATGTAGTTTATGTATTGCTGAGTTTTCTGGAAAAGATTTTAAAGACGTTCTTTCAAAGTGTTGTCAAATTATGACAATAAATCCTTTTATGTGTATACAGTGAGTTCAAATGTTAAGAATTTTTTTCCTTTAAACACTGAGTATTTACATATGATAGGACAAACACAGTAAAAATGAGGTATAAAGTATAAATGAGGTAAAAGTATAATGAGGTAAAAGACTGTAACTAAAAATAGTTGTCTCTAATCTGATCTCTTTTCTACTCTAAACATTTAGCCAAATTTGCAAGTAACTGTAGTAGCTGAAGCAAAATAGTTTCTCCAAGTTTAATGAACAAATTTTCCTTGTTAGCAGTAACTTTGAATTCTTCAGAATTTTTAAAGAACAGTAACCTTACTGAAAACCCCGAAGAATCAAACCCACTACCATCAAGTCATTTCCAACTCACAGAGACCCTATAGGACAGAGTGAACTTCCCTGTGACATTTCCAAGGAGCACCTGGTGGGTATGAACTGTCAACATTTTGATTAGCAGCTGTAGCCATTAACCACTGCACCACCAGAGTTTCCAATAACCTTAGTGGGAAACACTATCTCAGTTTTTAAGTTAAGCCATCCAGAATTGATTTTGTCTAAATTTACTGTGCTAACTGTTAAAAACTATGCTTCTGTATTTGTTGCTTTTCGTGGCTTAATGTGGTGGTGTTAGTGTGTATCTCAAAGAATGAAATTAATGAGAAACAATCTTTTTCATGTTTAAAGCAATTGGTACATTAATTCAGTCACTGAAATGACCTATTTTGGATTGTTGCAATATTGTGCAAAAATGTAAAGGAGAGGAGGCTGGCTAAGTAGCTCTTGGCCTGGTACAGGAAATAAGCACATAAAAACTTTCTTCTATCCAGTCAGTTCTGAGACTCAGCTATGGGGCAGACTATTACTGAGCCATAGGGTCTTCTAGGCTTTAAATCTTTACGGAAGCAGACAGCCACATCTTTCTCCCACAGAGCAGCTGGTGGATTCAAACTGTAACTTTTTGGGTAGAAACCTGGTGCTTTAAGTGGGTTTCTAGTAAGTACATGGAGTGAGGGTCAATTCAGTGTGTAAAATGAACATACATAGAGTTATAAACAGGTAGGGTGCAAATTTTCAGTATTTTTCCTCTAGGATACTTGGTATTTTTCTCCTATTTCCAGCTTTGAGTATTTTATGCTAGCATTGGTTGTGTAATTGCTACATTCACTTCTCAGTGGGTAAATCATTTTGAAGTAACTTTGACTTTAAGGTTTACCTAACCACCTCAAATGAATGTTGTGTTTTATCGATATCTCGTTGTACTGCTGTCTTTACTATCTTAGAGCCATCAAGCCTGTGATGATCCAGCTGAATCTGAGATAAAATATGGCTTAGATGCTGTGAATAAATACAATTCCTTTATGTTGCTTTAAAAAAAAAAAAACTTGACTTACTTTCAGATATTAAGAATGGCATATTACTGGTGGTGTTGAAACTTATATGGGTGATTTGATTGTGAACTTAACGAAACTTTGTTTAGCTAGGTTTCTTCCAGTAGTAATAGTAGCAGAAGTAATTGGCAAACGTTATTTTAGTAATTATGCTAATATATCTAACATAAAGAAGCAGTAAGTATTAGAAGATTTGGTGGCTGAATTACTGTGTAACTTTAGATAAGCTCCTTAACCTTTCTGTGTCTCAGTTTCACTACTTTAACAAGAAAGTTGATAACAATGAAGTTATGACAACATATTTAAAAAAAATGCAATTTTTAAAGTGTAAGACACTTCAAGAAAGAAGGCTTGGGACTAAATTTTTAATTTAGTCTAGCTGTCATGGTAACCCATAAACTTTATACTATCTATTTACCAAAATTTTGGTACCAGGGACAATGCTATGGAAAATATACTGAAACTGATAGAACATGAACACTTAAACATTATTCTGTGTATTTGCTCTTTATTTAATTTGTCAGTCCTGTGAGGATGGCACATAACAAGACAATGTTTTGCTCTGTTACACATAGGTCACTATGAGTTGAAGCCAACTGAATGGCCCTTTCAATAAGCAAACATAGGCATTTCTTACAAATGTAGTGTGCTACCACTTGCTTTTATTGGTCTGTAACAACGAGAACTTTAACTGCTGACGATGGAGAGGTGGAACATTGTCAGAAGATACACTAGTAAATATAATTGCAAAGGCTTTGGTCACATGGTCAAAGGGTAACAGAAATGTTTATTTAGGGGGTGGATTCATCTGAATTCCTATACAGAATAAGAAGTGCTAGGATTTGAAAAATTTTCAACTATGGATTGACTAAAAATTTATTTCAAAGGAGGAAAAAGAGACAGAAGTAAGACAAAAGCAAAGATTGAAGCAAATTGGAAAGTGAATAAAGAATGAACAATTCATTTTGTAGTGCAGGGAGAGAAGTTAAAATGTATAAAATGAGGACATTTGTAGGATTTTGAAACACAAACTGAAGAATTAGAACTTCATTCCCAAGCAGATGTGATATGATTTGAATGTGTCCATCAAAATTGTGTGTTGAAAAATACCCCGGTATTGTAAATGAGAGTTTGGAAAAAGAGGTTTTTCCTTTGTTGTTTTAATGATATTATACAACAGTGGAGTGGGTCCTATACCTAATCACTTCTAAATTAAAAAAAGAGAAAAATAGACCCAAGGAAGCACAGAATGGGAAGACAGGCACCTAGGAATACCAAGCAAAACCCAGAAACACCAAGGAACTCTTGAGGGGGCTGACAAGGAAGGACGTCGCCTTAGAGTTGATACTCTGATTTGGAATTTTATCCCCTAAAACTGTGAGAAAATAAATTTCTGTTCTTTGAAAACACCTACTTATGGGATTTTTTGTTTTAGTAGCACTAGGTAATTTTAAAATGTGTGATCTTATGAAAGTGGCTTGTACAATGAATACGGTATGTAACATGAATTCAGTTAAACCAGTCCAAACAAATCTTCTAAATTTGGGATTGCTATTATGTGACTCAATGGCACTTGGCTATTGTGTTTTAGCACAAAAAATAATAAACCAAACACAAGCACATACTATTTTATCTCAAGATTAGATGATATCTAAGATAACGGAAAAAGAAAACTCAGACAAGAAGTCAAAGACTCAAGTTTCAAGCCATTTTCAGCCTTACTATAACTGGGAAAAATCACTTGCCTTCCCTCTCAGTTTACTAATCTGTCAAACAAGGTGAAAAATCAATGGACATAAAGGACTTTTCATGTTTTCATCCACTGTGATTCAACAACCCACCCACTGTTGTCAAGTCAGATCCAACAACTGACTGAATTATGTGGTTTTGATAAAGAGGAAAATGGATAGTTTCAGAGCTTGATAGCAATGTCCGGGATGGACTCCACTGAACAGAGACAGTGAAAGACGTGACCGAGTGCATGGCATTTGAGGAGGCTGTGGGAGGAGCATTAACTTGTTAGATTTAGGTTTAATCCTGACTTAACTTCTTTGCCATATGTTTTCTTAAGCAATATAATCCTCTTCATAATCTTACATTTGTTCCTCTATGAAAGAATGATAATAATGTTTGCCTCCAAGTTTTTATGAGAAAGAAAAAGGGCGTTATCAATGTGGAAATCAAAATCATTTTCTTCATGTCTTTGGATATAAGCCCCGAACCAAAACCAAACACTCTGTGGTCAAATCAGGTTGGACTCATAGCAACCCTAGAGGTCAGAGTAGAACTTCCCATAAAGTTTCCAAGGAGCACCTGGAGGATTAGAATTGCCGACCTTTGGGTTAGCCGACGTAGCACTTAACCCATTAGGGCACCAGGATTTCCGTCTTTAGGTATAGTTGTCTATGAAATCTCTCTTTTTTCTTACGTTTAATGAAAATTTTAATGAAGAAAAATAATTTTAATATTGCGTATATATGCTGGTATGTTCACTCCAGTATGTAAAGATGAAGAAAACCATATATATATATACACATCTCATTTTTTTTCTTGACACAGTTCTGTATACTCATGCGCATTTGCTTATAGTAAGATGTTTTATTTTACCAGGTTTAATTTTACTTGCACACACTGAAAGAGATTATCTGCTTTGACCCCTTCTATTTTGTGCTGTTACTCTACACTTACACAATGAAAGGCTTTAATGTCCTATTTCAAAATCTTTTAGAACATAGATTCTATTTTGGTGGTAGAAGATGATTGAAATATTGCTTTTGAATCCCATGTGATATAAAAATAATATAAAATACATATATTTGAAAACAATAATTTCCCCAATGATTTTTCTCTTCTACTTTCATTGTATTTTGTTACTTTAAAAAGTGTGATCTTATGAAAGTGGCTTGTGCTGCAAATATGGTATATAATAGTAATTCAGTGAAACAAATCCAAATAAGTCTATAAATTCTGGTTTGCTATTGTCTTAGTACAAAAAATAAAAAGGTTTAATTTCAGTTCACAAAGTTATCACAGCTACATTTTTCTGTATTTTTTTGACTTGTCTGCTTTAGCAGCAGGAGCCCAGGTAGAGCAGTAGTTAAGACCTCAGCTGCTAACCAAAAGGTTGGCAATTTGAATCCACTAGCCACTCACTCCTTAGAAACCCCATGGGGCAGTTCTACTCTGTCCTTTAAGGTCACTGTGAGTTGGAATCAATTTGATGACATCAGTCTCAGTTTCTTGATAGAGAGAGAAAAAGAGAGAGAGTGAGTTTGTGTGTGTTTAAATTTGGCAATCAACTGTACATAGAATGCAACTTAATGCTTTGTTTGGTGAGTTGTATCCCACTTTAAATGTTTGCATCCTTGGTATCCATACACTCAACCTTTCCCACAAATATTTGTAAATTATTCTACTCTTTACAAGATGAAATAGAAAGAAATGGAGGAAACAAATATTGGAAAAAAAAAGAAAAAGAATCTCTTTCCGAAAGTATATTAAGACTATGATAGATCAGGAGATGCTGGATATAGAGGAAGAAGAACGGTGAAGAAAACTACAGTGCAAACAGGAGAGGGAGCTGATAGAAAGCAATTTTACATTGTTCAATGAGAAAATAATAAAATAAATACTCACTTTATGAACTCCTTTAAGAAAATGCCTGAGTTGATACTTCACCTGAAACAAAGGTGTCTTTTTACCTTTTCTGCATGTGTTTGTCTTGTATGTATATTTAAGATACAAACACATAGTTGATTCTTCATGTTTGAATATTAAAATGTCTATTAAAACATTATATAGTCACTTGTGAAAATATTAATTTAGAAGATTTAATATTCTAACTTCCCACTCTTAATTACTTTTCTTGAGCAATTCAGTACCATTGTATTTTTCCTAAATATCAGAGCCTTAAGAGATACTTAAAGGTTAAGACATAATATCTTAATCTGAACTAGGTTTTGTGAACATTGGTATCTGCTTAGCATTTGCCTTTAGCTAATTGTTGGTGACTTATCCATCTCAGATAAATTCCATTTTTATCTGGCAAAGTTATCCAATCATGGGTCATGGGTTCCCTGTATCCTTCCATTTCAACCACACCAAAGGAATTCATATTTTCTCACAGGGGAAAAAAAGTAAACTCAAATACAGATCAGTGTATTTTACTAGTCTTTTTTCCCTAAAATAATGCTATCATCATTTTAAGGATTGATTTAAAAGGCATTTCTGTGAGAGAAATTGTTTTTCAATAATAAAAATATTGTATATATATGTATACCATATACATATGGTATTTCCTGTTAGAGCACAAGTTATCTGCTCCATGCAATGTGTTGTAAATCTGAAGCCCACATGATACAGTAGCTCTCGCAAGTCAAATCTTGGTTAAAAGAACACTAGCATCTTCATCTCTTTTTTATTCTATTGTTATGGGATTGACAAGGAGAAGAATAAAAAGACATAATTAAGGATGAATTTCTCTCCCTAAAATAGTTTCTTTGTTGCATCCTCTAGAAGTAGCAATTGTCTACAGGTGTCCTTCCAGAAAATGCTGTTGCTTGTGCTTCTCTTAATATAAACATGTGTAACTATGTAACAATACGAACAGGCATGTAGTGTTAATACTATGAACTATCCCAAGAGAAAAATACAATATGCTTTATTTAAGTAGCTCCTCAATTAAAATCTTGCATTTGTTTTTCATATGCTGACTTTGATAAGAAAAGAAGATTCTTAAAGATGTGATCTTACAGAAATGTGAGTAGATGTGGAAGTAGAATTGTTAGGTCAGGGAGAATATGCATTTAAAATGTAGCATTATACTACCAAACTGTTCTTCACAATGGCACCAATTAACATGTCCACCAACAGTGTGTTAGGATGCTGGTCTGACATTATGTACTAAATAACTTCTTGTGCTGTGCCTATCCAAATAGATGAAAGAGCAGCTTGTTTTTGTTGCAATTTGTGTTTACTATTTTAAGCATCATTTTGTGTGTTTATAAATTGTTTTTCTTTTTCTTCCTGTCCATTCCCTGTTATAACTTAACTGAGTTCGTCATTTCTTCCTGCTCCTTTTGCATGTTAATAGAAACTGAGAATTGCATAGGAGCAAGAAGTCAATTAAAAATCCCTTGTGGAGTTGTGAGATTTTCAAGGTAACAAAGTGCCTACCTGTATAAAGACAGATGTTTGTATAAAGAGCATTGTTTTCCTTCTCTGCCTGTAACATACCCATAAGAACCAGTGGAAGCCCAATAAAGACAAAACAGTTCTACCTGAGTAAGAGTAGGAAAGTTTTCAGCAGGAACCACAAAGGCAACAGTCAATCCACTCTTCCAAATCTCATTCAGTCAGCGCTGGTTCAGGATGACTTTCATATAATACCTTTAAAGGGAGTACTTTCTCTCCTCCCATTGTCTAGCTATCAAATCATTCTGATAGAAATTGCCTTAAAAGTCTTAAAGCTTCCTCCTGTTTGAAAAGCATTTCAGACTGTGCAGTGTGTCGTCAAGGGGCTTTAAAGATGTCAACACTGAGAAATCTTACTTCAGAAACAAATACCATTAGTATAGCTCAGCACATAGCCCTCAGTGAATGCTAACCGTGTTGTTCTCATGCCTCTGCGTAGGTTTGGTTCTGTCCTTCACTTGACAAAACCAGTGTGTCAGGGATTGAATTGTGTCCCCCTAAAAATGTGTGTAGCAGTTTGGCTAGGCCATGATTCTTGTACTGTGTGATGTTCCTATATGTTGTAAATTGTGCCTCTGTGATGTTAATGAGGGAAGATGGGTGGTGTTTATGTTAGGAGGGAGAATTCAATCTATAAGAGTATCTTGTGCCTTAAGGCAATTTCCTGAGATATAAAGGAAAGGGAAACAAACAGAGGGCTGAGGACCTCTACTGTCAGAAAACAGGTGCTGGGAACAGCACGGTGAGTATCCTTTAGCCCCAGGCTCACTGCACCTCAAAAGCTCCCAGTCCAAAGGAAGACAGACAGCAAGGACCTTCTTCTAGAGCCAACGGAGAAGAACTTCTGAAGCTGATGCCCTGAAGTTGAACTTTAAGCCTACTTTTCTGTAAGAAAATAAACTTGTGTTTGTTAAAGCCATCTGTTTGTATTATTTCTGTTACAACAGCATTAGATGGCTAAGAATTTGGTGTTGAGAGAGTAGGGTGCTACTATAGCAGATGCCTAAAATGTGGAACCATTTTTGAAACTCAATAGGTAGAAAACTTAGAAGGAATTGAGGTGAACTGTTAACACCAGGGAAGGTGCAAACTGTGAGAAACAGTAGCAGCGAAGAAGAAGCAGGGACACCAGGAGACCAGTGTTAAACAGCGTGGGGGCAACCATGAAGTGACAGAGCCCAGTCCTTCTTTGTAGGAGGCATCCTGGTAGAGTGCCTCCTGGCACTTAGTAGTGGAGCGTAAAGTGCTCCTGAACGCTTTTGCAGCAGGGCAGCTGCAGGCATGAGGCCCAGGCCTAGAGGCCACAGGAAGCAGAAGCCAAAGAGAAAAGAAGCACAAGATACTGAGCTGCCTCAGCCTCAAAAGTTATGACCATGTCTTCAAGGATTTCAAAAGGTGACCTATGGCCACTGGCAATTGTAACCGTGGATTCTCCATTCACTTGGATTAGGAAGATGGTGTACCTGAAGCAGAGCCGGAAACACTAGTGGCCCAGTGGTTAAATGCTATGGCTGCTAACCAAAAGATTGGCAGTTCAGATCTACCAGGCACTCCTTGGAAACTCTATGGCACAATTGTACTGTGTCTTATTGGGCCACTGTGAGTTTGAATTGACTCTAGGGCAACCTTTTTTTTTTTTCCCCTTCCATAAGATTGCTGTGAGTCAGAATCAATTCCATGGCAATAGTTTTGTTTTTGTGTTGGTTAAGTCTGAGAGAATAGAGTTGGCTGTCCCAGTGCGCCTGGAAAGCAGACCTGTACCGCAGCCAAGGGACCATCACTCAGAGTCTTGAGACTGTGGCCAATAATTAGGATCTGGGGGGCAGGGCCATTGTATAAAATTGCTCAGACAATGGTAGATTATTTTCAAAGCCTTGAGGGCTAATGCATTGTATTTTGCTGACTTTCTTGGTGACTATTATCACTTATTTTTCTTCAGTTTCTCCAGTTTTTAGTGGAAACATCCAGGTTGTGTTTACTTTCCTGTTGTGCTCTTATGAGCAGATAACCTGTTTTCTAGATTTCACAGATGAAGAGAAATTTTTGGATTTTAGACTTGGAGTTAAGACTTCTGCTGATATGAATTATGTTTTACATGTTGCTAGGATGTAATTTTTTAAGGGCCCAAGGGTGGAATGTTATGTATTGAATTGTGCCCTCCAAAAAAATTCTGCGTAGCAATTTGGTTAGGCCATGATTCCTTATATTGTGTGAGTTTCCTAAATGTTGTAAATCAGGCCTCTATGATGTTAATGAGGGAGGATGGGTGGCTGTTGTGTTAGTGAGGAATGACTCAATATTTAAGAGTGTATTGTGCCTTGAGGAAGTTTCTTGGGATATAAAGGAAAGGAAGCAAGCAGAGAGTTGGAGACCACATACTATCAGAAAAGAATCAGTGTGGCAAGCACAGAACATCCTTTGCCCTTGGGTTCACTGTGCCTTAGAAACTCCCATTCCAGGGGAAGATTGATGACAAGGTCCTTCTCCTAGAGCCAACAGACAAATGATTCCCTTAGAGCTGATGCCCTGAATTGGGCATATTCTTTTTTTAACTTACAGACTTTTTTTTTACTCACATACTTTTTTTTACTCACATGCTTTTAGCCCTTTTGTCTGTGAGAAAATAAATTTTTCTTTGTTAATGCCATCGATGTATGGTATTTCTGTTATGATAGCAGTGCATGACTAAGACACAATGAAACAACTTTTTTTTGTCCAAGTTATCATCTTCTAATTCTAATGATGAAAAAACATTACATATTCTTGAAGAAATTGAAAATTTTATTTTTATTTAAAATTGAAAATCCATTGACTTGCTGGAATTTGCTATAACTGCATTGCTTGTTACATAAACATGGACAGTACACCAACACTTACATTAGTATTACTATAACATGGCCAAATAATTTTAACCTTATATCTCTTTATAAGTGTATAGCAGTTCCACAATGTTAAAATTTCTTAGCATGAAAATATTGAGAACTGTGTGTGGGCATGTGTATGTGTATGTATAATTTTACAACCCATTATGAGGTAACATATTGGAAAAGTATATAATGAAAAATGATCTAATATAGATGTATTTGTATTTCATTACTGCAACAAATCACAAGTAGCTCTGATAGGGTAAAATGTATCATATGTAACTAAATCATAAACATAATTCTTAATTGTAGTCATTGTATAATTCCATTATAGTTAAAGAAATTAACAGCTCACTAAAATGCATCTTTTCTCTGTCAGATACTAACTTTATTATATGAAGAGTAAATAATTAACTGAAAAGGCATTTTTCTCTATCTTTTCCATTTAATTGAAAAGATTCTTAGATGACTGTTTTGTGGCTTGATTCAAAATGGAGCATGGTTATTATCTTCCCAAACGTCAATCATGTTTTTGTTTGTTCTTGTATCTATTTTGATAACCAGATTAAAAATAGAGTTTGTCAACTTAATGTCATGAGTTCATATAGAAATGCCAGTAGTGTAAAAGTAGTAAATATGCTTTAAGAGATAAGAAAAGAAAAAATCCTAAAGCGGAGGTTGATTCTAACAATGCTAATGTCAGCCCTCAGCTTTTCAGATCACTGACTATATTTAAGTCTGGGGACACTCTATTATTTCCTTTGTTGTCTCTGCATCTCTCTTCTGTATCTTAAGATACCATTCTTCGAGTCAATTTCTTCTGAAGAAGAAATCTGTTTTATCAGTAGGAGATACCATTGAACTGCATAAAGGATCCACATTCTTACCTTTTTTGTCACTAAACAAACAGAAAAGCCTCGCTGCTATTCGTTGTATTCCTTTTTTCCATTGTAGAAGACACTAAAAGGAAAATGAATGGAAGAGCAGGACTTCTTCTGAGGTCAGGGAAAAATAGAGACTTTGCAGGTGTCAAACACCTGCACACACGTTCCAGTGTTGCACAATTAAAATTGCCCTCACATCTCTGTGATGTTGTAGAATGGTGGGCTGTTGCTTAACAAGGGAAAGGACAAGTAAATGTGTGTCCTTGCACTTGAGGACTGAGTCCAAAAGCAGAAAAGTAACTCATTTTTGCATTAGCTTCTGTGGTCTTCCTATTGAGAAACAAACTGCCCAAAGGAATCAGCAGTATCCTATCAAACATTTAGATGGAATGCTCCCTGGCATTATGAAACTTCTGTGAAGAAATGTCACAGATTTTTGTATTTAAGAAATGTAAAAACATCCTTCCATCTCAGAGTAGCAAGGAAAAAACAAAACCCTGAAATTAAGTTTCATATATCCATCTTGATTATTCCAGTGATTTTAGGAGAGAATTACTGGATAATGCAGGTGGAGGTGTTGTTTATGCTCAGTTTAGTTTCACAAGGCATAAGATCAACCTGACAAGAACACTGATCTAGGAAGTAACTGCGTGGTAGCAGAAGATGGCAGTTTGAATACCGAAGGATATTGTTACCAAGTTGCCACTTAGAGGGGGAAGAAATAATGGAGAACATGACAAAAGATGTTAAGGTGTGATATCAAAGCATACACCTTTTAAACAAAAAATATCTAATGACTAAACGCAGACCATTTTGTTGCCGTATCTTTTTTTCTTTTACTCACATACTATACTTGAAAACTCTCCAACAATGAATGCATGTCTTAAAATATTAGTAATAGCAAAAAAAAATCCCGTGGCAAACAAGCACCATAAAACATTATACATAATGAAAGCATTACATTATCCATGAGATAAATATTGTACCAGACTGCTTAATTAGCGTAATACTTATATTTGAACATATTTGGGAAGCATTATTCTAGGCATTACATTTACCAGTTAACTGTATTTATTTTTCTCATAGTTTGTTTTAAATTTTGAAGCTATAACAATTTCAAGGAAAAAAGAGAAATGAAAGAAATACAATGAATTCATACAAAAAATAAAAGTAAAAAATGAGTACAATTCAATGCAGCATAACTTTAATTGCCATTTACAATGCAGAAGGCAGGTTGATGCTTGGATGCCACAAACACAATTTTAAATGTTAGTACTGTATCAAGTTTAGTCTGAACGTTTTATGCGTAGAGCAAAGTCTCACAGTATCCATTATTTAAATGGTTTTTCTGATGCATATAGAGAAACACTTAATTGTGTATCTGTGTATGCTTTCAAGTACCAGTTATGGTAAAACAAGGAAAAACTTTTGAATCTGAAGTGTTTAGTGTTAACATTCTTTAGTCACAGTTTTAGCATTTCCTATAAAACTTAAAAATAAAAATAAAACTGTGCAAAATACAGTTAATATTGTACAAGAGGAGGAGGAGGACAAACAACCTAGGAAAAGCTGAACCAAATGTATCAGGAGAAAGGAATGCAATGTTTTAAGCTGAACTGTTCTCCACAAGGAAACCCTGGTGGTGTAGTGGTTAAGTGCTACCACCACTAACCAAAAGGTTGGCACTTGAAATCTACCAGGTGCTCTTTGGAGACTCTATGGGGCACTTCTGCTTTGTTCTGTAGGGTTTACTATGAGTTAGAATTGACTCGACAACAGTAGGTTTGGTTCTTTTGTATTCCCGACAAGCTCAGTGTCTTACATTCGTTTACTAAGTGAGAACACAGACTTGAATAAGACATGAGCTCTGGCCTCGACTTTTCAAAACACTGCCTTATATTTCACTTGGTATGTATTTACTGTCAAGAACCAACTCATGAACCTCTTTTCTCTTTAATCTAAAGTTACCAAAGTGACCAATTTCTTTGTCTTAGAGGAGGCTATGCTTTATTTCTTTTCAAAACTTTGATTTTCACATCTGTTTTTATTCCTATCTTTTCTTCTTGAGGCCTTCCATCCTTCAGATTTTTGTTCTGTTATCTTCTGTTTCTCCATACCTACTGCCTTCTTTCTTTTGACTAAAACATATGCAAGCGAAATCAGTCTTAAAAACAAAAGTAAGCCCTCTTCTCTTCAAGTTTTGGGGGTGTCTCTCTCTCTCTGTGTGTGTGTGTGTGTGTGTGTGTGTGTGTGTTTTGTTTTCAGGTGCTTATTGAGTTACTTTCAGCTTATAGCAGCCCTATGGTGTGTGTGTGTGTGTGTGTGTGTGTGTGTGTGTGTGTGTGTATCAGACCCACGTTCACATTCTCTTTCAAATTCATTTATTTGGATGCCTTACCTTCTATACATTTTTTAAGACAGTTTCACTTATCTCTGTATTCCCATTACAAAGCAGTGTCTGGCATGTAACACACCAGATGCTTATTGAAAAAATGCATCGGTGCGTGAATTTTAATATTTTCTTTCATTTCAGTATGATTGCCCTTATGAAATGAAGAGTTATATGTCTTAATTTTTATATTACTCTGTATTTGCTAAGATAATAGAGAGTATAGTACCATTAAATCACTTAGTTTTCAGCACATATAGAAAGGGATAGCCTGGGGGAATGTACCACAAAAAAAAAAAAAAAAAAAAAAGAAAGAAAAAGAGAAAAAAATTAAAACTCACTGTGCTCAAGTTGATTCCGATTCATAGCAACCCTCTAGGACAGAATAGAACTGGCATGTAGTGTTTCCAAGGAGTGCCTGGAGAATTTGAACTGCCAACCTTCTGGCTAACAGCTGTAGCACTTGACCACTAGGCCATCAGAGTTTCCAGGAAGTGTACAAGCATCTGCCAATTATTATATATAAATCAGTTCATTATTTAATTGTGATTGGCCCTAGTCAGTAATAATTACGTAAACATTTTTTGTGGATGAATAAACCCTAATATGGTCATGGGACTAACCCAGTTTGGTAAACAATGAATGGTTTCATAGAAAAGATAGAGGCAGACATTGCGTGTAATCCTCTGTATATGAAAACATATTCTCTGCCTCACTTTCTTTGCACATACTGTTTCCTCTGCCTGAAATGTTCCTTCCTCTCTCTTCACTTGAGTACTTACTGTTTTCAGATCCAGAATATCACTCCCTCAAAAAAGGTTAACATATAATTTGTCACTTTTATGTCTCCTTTCTCTCTAGACAAATCATTCTCCTCATTAAATCTATCATACTAGGTAGTTTTATAATTATTTGAACATTTATTTGGTAATTGTGTCTCTTTCCCACAGAGTACCACCTCTCTTCAAACTCTGTAAAGATTAAAGTGTTGTTTTTATATATTTAGCAAGGAGCACACTGCCTGGAATAGAGTCAGCATTCAACACCTACTTAGTGAGTGAGTGACTGATGAATGAACCCGGATGCAGGCTGGGTAACTTTAAGGAAAAGCTCCAGTAACTAAGAAACTGATGTCTTCATTGATCCTCTTAGAATGCTGCTGCACCTCCTAGGAAGCTGACATTCCCTCTCATACATTTAAATTTTAATTTAAATTTCTCATGAACAGTAGTTCTCGTTATCAGGTCCAGAATGGTTTCAGCCTTATACCTTACATTCTTTCATACAGACATCTCCTTGAACTCTGAATTAATTTCAGCAAAGCTTTTCCTGATCTTGATTAGAGAATGGAGAATGAATTTGAGGGGAGGAATTGGGAGAAAGTGTATTTTTAAAATAATATTTGTTAAACTCATTTCTTAAAATGTTGGTAAAAATTAGTATCAAAACAAGAGTCAATGGAATTTTACTTAGAATTTTGTTATTTTGTCATATTAGGATAATTAGAGCTTGTAGTAGCAAAGATCGAGTGTGATATACTTAGTCAAAGGAGAGTAGTACAAGGACATATAATTAAGGTAGTCATTGATGTAAATGAATGAGACTTCTATTTAAGAAAGCAGCTAAAACCTGGTTAGTAGTCCATTTTTTAATACTTTTAACCAAGAAAATGAAATCTTATCATAATTTCGTAATATTATTTACATACATGTTTTTCTACTGTACTGCTAGCTCTTGATAACATGAAGACAACTTCAGTTTGATGACAGAAAAGATATCTGAATTTAGGATATTAGACAGCATTACTTAAGGATCTGCTGATCTGGAATTTCTGTTTGACATTGATTCAGAATGCTACCTGGAGTGGCCTGTCCTCCATATTTTTGTATGACCACCTGCAAAAATGGCATAGCAGAAGCATCTCACTTCCTTTAACTTCACCAGGTAGAGAGAGAATCACTATCAGCATCAGCCCAAGATCAATTCCTGTGAAGCAGAGATCAGACATACCTCTTCTTCCCAACATTTTTCCCAATTTTGACACTAGCTGTCCCTCCCTGGCACTAAGTCTGCTAATTCATTGCAGTGACCACATAGAACTCAGAGACAGTACCCAGTGTTATGGGCTTATCTGAGAAGTTAAAAAAAAGAAGGAAAGAAAGAGAAAGGAAAAACCTATTGCCACCTAGTTGATTAAATTCATTGTGGCCCTATAATTCAGGATCAGGAATTATTCAGGATACAGTTATTCAGGATACAATTCTTCAGTGGGAACAGTGTTTTGGCTGTACCCAGAGGAAAGCATCTCACTGGTCTGCAGCCTCTCGGACATTGGTCCTTTGTGCCTCTTGGATAGGCCCTGACCTTTGCTCTGTTGGGCAAGTGTTACAAAGCTTTTTAGCTGCACCGATAAGTGCCCAGAGACATCCCATTCTGTCAGTAAGCTTTAGCCCGTGAATTGGCTGACCTAGCTCTACCAAGAGGCACCTCACTCCACCAGCAAGTCTCCTGCTCAAAGACGTTCAGCTTTCCCTATCCATGGACCAGGAATACCATTTGCTCTCTGCTGAAGTTCTCCTGGTTCTGTTGCCTCTGATGCTGCTGTTTTCTTGCCACTGTGTTTGCCTTCACTCACCATTTGTGGTTGTTACAGCTCTCTCTTTGTCTCTCTCTGTCTCTTGGATCTGGGAGGATGCATTCCATTAATAGCTCTTCATTCTTGGTGGTAGCGAATTTCTGCCTCTGCTCTAGGACTGACTCTTTTGTAAGGATGGTGGAATAACAAAAACTAACTAGGTAGTTTTATTTGTATTATTAGCCAGCTGTCAAATTCCTTTGGTGAGCTATGATCACCTATTTGCATAGTCCCATGCAGTCATTTAGTGGGAGTTACAAGATTATGGAGAGTGACAAAACCTATGGGACTGCATCATCTGAAGTTTTCAGGTGTTTTAATGATAAATGAGACAGTATAACAGAATCCTGTTAACGTACCTAAAAGTTATCTACCAGCTAGTCAATAAGTGAAAATAAACTAAGTTTCTATTATGCACTGTTACTCTTTATTTATGTATTGTATTGTGATTGAGTGAAAGTGTACAGTCCATTTTAAATTTGCATGCCCGCTGTCTTAGGCTGGGTTTACTAGGGAAGCAAAACCAGCAACATGTATATGTACAAGGAAAGATTTAAGTATAAAGGAAACAGCTCACATAGTCATAGAAGCTGAATATGCCAAGTCCTCCACAAGCCTCGTGTGGCCATGGGATCTGGTGAGCCCAAGTTCAGGAGGTCAGAAATCAGAGTTCTAGATCACCAGCTGTGTAGGTCAGCAGACCCCAAGTTGGCGGCAAGACTGAAAGGTCGCAGGGGCTGGGGAACCCAAGATCAGCAGGTCAGGGCACAAGACTCCCATATGCTAGCTGTAAGCATTTGTGAATCCAGCAGCTGCTAGTTCAGGTCCAAGAACTAGAAGGCAGAAGAGAGCAGGAGCTATTGGCTACCTACGCAGACAGGAAGTAGGTGGTAGAAGGTGGAGAGCTGAGAGCTGAGGGAAGGGAAGCCACCACAGGCCCTGTCTTGCCACTTGATGTAGCAGCCAAACATGGAGTAGCCAAGTTGACACAATCCTGACCATCACACCCGTCTGCAGCTCCTTCTGCTCTACTTGCCCAGTGACAACACACTCCTCCTTTCCATTCTGTATGTGTCGTAACCTCTTAACAATCTCCTGTTCCCTTCTCTCCACCCTTTTCAATCCCTCTAGTAAGAGGCCAGTAGGACGGCATCTTATAGCTGCACAGAACCATAAAGTGCACCCAGGATATAGTCACCCTGTGTCCCTGAGTCCAATCCATTCCTGTTTGAAGAGTTGACCTCAGTAAAGATTTATGATTAGGGGCAACATCAGGTCTAGGGGTCATGCTCCCAGGGGAACCCCAAAGCTTTCAGACCATCAATTGTGGAGTTCTTAGAGTGTTCCCCCATTTTTTTTTCTCATGTCGCCACTGGGAATCAACATTGTGATCCCCAACACAGCTGTCATTGGTGGTGGCTGGGCAACATCTGGCTCTTCAGGTCACATATTGATATAGTCACCCATTAATGTGGGACCTTCTGACTTCTGGGTTCTTTTTCCTTCATGTCATTGCTGTTCTTGGTGATCATCTGTTCCAGCTGAGTTGGGACTATTTGGTGTACCTCAGATGGCAGCTTGCTAGCTTTTAAGACCCCCGATGCCACTCACCAATATGGGTTGCAGAACATTCTCTTAACTATAGGCTAGTCAAGCCAAGTGCCATCAAGTCAGATCCGACTCATGGCGGGGGTCAGCAATAGGCTAGTTATGCCAACTGTGCACTGTTACTCTTATTCTTAGTTGTCATTGAGTTGATCCTGCATAGAGATCCCATGTATGGAAAGTAAAACTGTGCATCGTAGACTTTTCAAGGTTGTGATCTTTCTGAAGCATATTCCTACTTCCGTCTTCTGAGTTTCCTCTGAATGAGTGTGAACCGCCCACCTTTGGGCTAGTAGTCCAGCACTTAACTGCTGGCACCATCCAGCACTCCTATTATGTGCTTGCTGTATTTTCTATTATAGCATTAATTTGACAGTATTCACTGCAGAGAGAAAAAAAAAAAGTTTATGAGACCTCTTCATTAAAAAAATACAAGATAATCCAATACCACGTTAAGATATTGTACCTTAATACTTATATGTGAGAAAACCAAGCTTTCCTCTAACATTTCTGGAACCTAGATTAAGAATACAAAGAGTGGTCTGCATATTGTACATATGAGTATTTAGAAGTTATAAAGTAACCTAACAGACTTTTATTCTTTGACTTTGATAATAATCAAAGGCCTGTTGTGAATTCTAATTATTCAGACTACTTGGAGTTTGTTACAAAGCATAGTCTGAAAGATGTTGGCATGAGGTCCCTACTCGTAATCTGCAGTCTGCCAGTCTTCCTACCACACCTCAGGGACTTTGCCAGTGTACGTGGACATTCCGGTCTATGATTCCAAACTCCATTCACTTCTATCACCTTCTGGCTACCTGTCAGGTCTCCAGGTGTGCGTGCCAGTGGGCCAACCAGGGTAGATCCTGGAAAGAGGCTCATATAAGCCTTGGAAGTAGACCTGGGGTCATTTTGTCAGGGGATTCTGGGGTTTCAGGTATTCTAAATGTGATTTAGATCAGGGAACATTGTGTTACAGGTTCTGTGTGGGCAAATCTTATCCTCTAGAATCCTTTTCTTGGGCAAGGACACAGCTGACCAAAGCCAAAGCAGGGCACTCCTACAAAGTGTCTGGGCCAAGATAGAATGATAATCATGAAAACATAATCAAACTGTTACGAGGAAGTTTCAAAACATCTCTCTAACATCAATGTTACTATAAAGAAAGGCAGCATGACAGTAAAACCAGCTGTGTGGGTTCAGAGCCCAGCCTTTTTGCTTAATAAGCTCTTATTAATTCATCTCTTTGAGCTTAAGTCTTCTCAATTACCTCATAAAACAATGCCTGACATTTAGTGAACACTGAATAAGCATTACACCAAACCCAAACCCATTGCTGTCAAGTTGATTCTGACTCAGCAACCCTATAGGGCGGAGTAGAATTGTCTCATGGAGCTTCCAAGGTTGTGAATCTGTGTGGAAGCAGACTGCCACACTTTCCCCTGAGGGGTGGCTAGTGGATTCAAACTACTGACCTTTTGGTAGGCAACCAAACGCTCTAACCACTATGGTACCAGGATTCCTCAAATTAGTATTAGCCATTATTATTTTGAAGGTCTAATCAATTCCTCCATAGTCAAAAATGAATCCCGTTTAAGATATATAAGGTTAATATGCTCCATTTAAGAAAAAAGAGGAAATTATTTTACTCCAAGAGTTACTTTTCTCTTAGGCAAAATCTATATGTACTATACAGAAATTAAACCTTCATTAAACATTAGCTGTAATTATTATGGATTAAAGTGACATAAAATCATTTTTACTTATTAAATGATAATTACGTTCTTGCTACCATGATAATCCAAAAAGCAAATCCACTGCTGTTGATTCTGACTCAGCAACCTTATAGAACAGAATAGAACTGCCCCACAGAGCTCCAAGGAGAATTGAACTGCCAGCCTTTTGGTTAGCAGCCATAGCACTTAACCACTACACAACTATGATTAAGACATGCAAAATTTCATCTGCTATCATTTTGCAATTATCAAAGCTAACTTACAATAATGTCTTTTCTTATAATTGATGTGAAAATGAGCAACCATGGGGACATGTTCTTAATCTACTCCCACAGAATCCATTACCACAAATAAATTAATATAGCTGCATCTGTATTGTCATAGTTTGAATTGTGTCCCCCCAAAAGTATGTGTAGTAATTTGGCTGGGCAATGGTTCCCTGTGTTCTGTGATTGCCTCCCTGTTGTGATTTTGTGGTGCTGTGAATCCTAGTCTTTGCCTGTGGTTAACAGAGTGGATTACATTAGAGAGGATTAGGATAGAACTGTAAATTTCTTCCTAAGGTCACCTCCCTCCTCCATTGTAAAGGGGGTTTCCCTGGAGTGTGGCTTGTACCACCTTTTATCCACTTATTCTACAAAAGATAAAAGGAAAGAGAAGAAAGCAGACTGTTGGGAACCTCAGACCATCAAGAAAGCAGCACCGGCAGTAGAGCGCGTCCTTCAGACCTGAGGTTCCTGCACCAAGATGATCCCTGACCAAAGACTGATGCAACACAAAGACCTTCCTCTAGAGCTGACAGAGAGGGAAAGCATTCCCTTGTAACAGAAATCCGGAATTTGGATTTGTAGCCTACTGGACTGTGTAAGAATAAGAATAAACGTTTCTCTTTTTAAAGCCATCCACTTTGTGGTATCTCAGAGCAGCACTAGCTGACTAAAACATGTATATACAAATTTTATTAGGTAATGAGAATTATACTAAGCTATGGAAGATATTACCTTATTCTGTAAACAAACAGTTGTAGAAGTCAGTTGTTTAATGAAAGACAATGAAAATAAACATGCAATGCATTTTTATCATGCCTCGGTATGAGTACTAGATAACAGTATCATTACTGGACACACTTGTGAAGACCACACCACAGGAGTTTCTGGCTGTCAACCTTAAATTAAGAATAATAGATGTAAAATGTTGGGGTGTTAAATAATAAGTGTGGTTAGACAATTGCAGAAGAAGTGATACTTAGAGGACATTTATTTCATTGGGCATAATTTTGAAAAGTCAGAAAATGCACCTATTGAAAACTAATAATAACAAAGTAATAAACAATGCTGCTGTCAATGGATTGTCATGAGTCGGATCCAACTTGACAGCACTTGGCTGGCTGGCTGGCGATGAGCAGATCCCACTCAATAACACCATAATAAAACCAAGATCAAATGTTGAGCACTGAGTAAGAGTAGATCAGGCAGCTATCAGAGAAGTTAGCATTTCAAGAAGGCCTTCAATCAATAGTGGTCATCTGTTAAATGAAAATCCCAGGAGGAAACTGTGTGCATGCTGAATCCCGCAAATTTTAACAGTCTAAGGAGTGTACTTTGAGATTCTGAGTATTATTTGTGAGAATTCTTTTTTTTTTATTATGACTGAGTGAAACTATACATTCCCATATAAATTTACATGCCCACCTATATGCAGCTTCCACTGCTCTCCCTACCCGGTGACAGCACACTATTCCTTTCTGTTCCATAAAGAGTGCGTATTATATAACATGTGTAACTTGGCTTGGCTGGCAACCCTCTTCTTGGAAAAGGTAAAAAATTTGCATGTTTTATTATATATTTAATAAAACTCTCTTTGCATAAATTATTATAAATTAATTACCAGTTTTCTTATCTCTAGATAAGAATTTAAGCTAAGAATGCTACTGCATTGTCATGAGGTTTTTCTTTCTTTTTTTTCCCCCATTTCTTTGCCAAAATATTTTACACAAAGCAGTAGTAACCCATTCTGCAAATAAGAAAAGTCGTATTTCCTACTAATTATGCAAAATCATGATATAACCTGCCAGTTAAGCCACTGCCATTGAGTTGTGTCTGACTCATAGTGACCCCAGAGGTTAGAGTAGAACTGCCCCACAGAGTTTCCAAGGAGCACCTGGTGGATTTGAACTGCCAACCTCTTCATACCATAAATTGCGCTAGAATAAATACAACTAAATAGACTTGGAATTTTACCATCAAGCCTCACATACAGTTAATGACTATGTCTCTCATTTTACTATAGAGATATAAAGTAACAAATTGGTAAACAGGCACATTTTTTAACATTACTAAATGCAGACTTTATTTTTATGTATTCATGGCTTACATAATAAATACCTTTTATTAGAATCATTCATTTGAGCACTGGTCCATCCCTCCCTCCCCATTTTGGGCTTCTAGGGAGGGATTATTATCATTTAAACATGATAATGAGTATCTGTTTTTAAGCAACAAGAAGAAAAATGAATTTGGAAACTTGGTTTTCCTTATAGTTGAAACTCAAAAGGAATTATGTTAATAATAGCTAATATTTATTAAGAATCACTTTTTCTATCCTTTTTATACTGTTATTTAACTTGTTCTTCCTAAGTTTTTAAAATGTCAAAAATATTATCAGCATTGAGAAGTGCTAATACATGAGCCTGATCTTATCATTTGGTCTAAGGTCTTACCAAAAATGGATGTGTGTGTGTGTGTGTGTGTGTGCGCGTGTGTGTGTGTGTAAAGATACCAAAAACCAAATCTAGTGCTGTTGAGTGTTAATTACAACTCATAATGACCCCATGTAGGGACATTCAAATTTCAGTGATAATGTATAAACTTTAACATTGGGTATATGATAAAAACCCAACTTGATGGCAGTAGGTTTGGTTTTTGGTTTTATAATATAAAAATTTCACAGCTTCTTTAATTTCCAAAGACTGGAGATAATATGCCAAGCCAAAGCCAAGTGTACATATAATTTATTATATTGATAACATGTAAGTCAGTTTACAGAAGTTTATCATATTAAAGCTATTAAAGCAAATCAACAAATGCAACCATCTGAACAACAGAAACTAGCTTATTCTTAAAAGGACCAACCATTCAGCTTTTGAGTGTGTCATCTTTTATCCTGAGAATCAAAATTCATGTTACAAATACCTTAATTGGCAGTGATAACAAACTGTGACGTACACTGATATTTTCACAGTTTGTAGACAAACAAGTATTCTGCTGCTATGCAAACAAACTCAGTTTAGATTGTCGTGAAATGTTATTTATACTCATAAAACAGTACAGTTTTGAAATTGTACATGATTTATACACTTATATTAAGTGTGTGTAAGAACTTTCAAAACATGTATTGGAAGTTACTTCTTTTACCATGACTTTGATGAAAAAAATGACATCAAGTTTTTTCTAAAAGAAATTTGTAAATAAAACAAAGGCCTCTGATTCATAGAAATATACAATATTTAAAATAATCTCATGCCATTCTAGTTAAAGCATTTTTAAAATAACTATCTCTTTTATTTGCATTGTGCCCAGAAAATTTCACTGTTGCTACACAAACTAAGCTTTAAAGTGGTGGTAAATCTGCTGCTGGTTTCAGCTGGCAGAGAAACTTGAAGGCAACCCAACAAACTAAGTTAATTCACTGACTTTAAGATCTATCCCAAATAGATTTAGGTACCATAAGGAGCCCTGGTGGCACAAGGATTAAAGAGCTGGGCTGCTAACCAAAGGAGCAACAGTAAAAATTTACCTTGGTACCTTTATATGTCCCTAGGGGAAGCCCTGTTGGCGCAATGGTTAAGCGCTCAGCTGCTAACAGAAAAGTTGATGGTTTGAACTCACTAGCCACTCCACAGGAGAAGGATGTGACATTCTACTTCTGTAAAGATTTACAGTCTTGGAAATCATATTGAACACTTCTACTTTGTCTTATACCGTTGCTATGAGTCAGAATCTTCTTGATGGCGATGGGTTTTCACATGTCCCTACTGCCAACTTTGAATAATGCTCATAATGAAAGACTTAAAATCAAAGAGTATATATATATATTTATTTTGTTACAATTCTTCATGACTCTGACCAACGGTGTTGGTCATCTAGTGCTGTTATAACAGAAGTACCACATGTGGATGAATTTAAAAAAGAGAAGTTTATTCTCTTACCATCCAGTAGACCAGAAGTCCAAATTCAGCGCACCAGTTCCATGGAGTTGAAATTGACTTCATGGAACCAGGTTCCAGGGAAAACTCTCTGTCTCCATTGACTCTGGAGAAAGTCCTTGCCATCAGTCTTCCCTTGGCCTGGGAGCATCTTAGGGGAGGAACCTCAGGTCCAGAGGATTGGCTCTGCTTCTGGATCTGTTTTCTTAATAGTATGAGGTGCCCAGTTCCCTGCTTGCTGTGCTTTCCTTTTGTCTCTTTTAATATAAAAGGTAGTGCAGACCACACCGTGAGAAAACTCCCTTTGCATTGGATCAGGGATGGGACCTTGGTAAGGGTATTGCAGGGCCATCTAATCCTCTTGAGTACAAGATTGCTGTCACAAAATGGAGTGCAACCACACAATACTGGAAATTATAGCCCATCCAAATTGATAACACAAAATTTGGGGGGGGGGCATATAATTCAACCCATGATATCATTGCTACTTTCTGTATTTCCCACTTGAAAAGAGGAAAATCTTAACTTCTTCTATTTCTTACATTATCTTAATATTATACTTGAGATATTAAGTCATACCTCGAATTCAGAATAGCATCATTCTACATGGTATACTAGTTATCTAGTGTTCCTGTAACAGCAGTGCCACTAGTGGATGCCTTTAACAAGCAGGAATTTATTCTCTCACAGTTTAGGACTCTAGAAGCTGGAATTTAGGGCACTGGTTCTAGAGCAAGCCTTTCTCATTCTGTAAGCTCTGGGAGATTGTCCTCAGCATCAATCTACTCTTGAGTCTAGGAGTTTCTCAGCACAAAGACCCCAGATCCAAAGGACATACTTCATTTCTGGCTCTTCTTTCTTCGTAGTAGGAGGTCGCTCACCTTTCTGCTAGCTTCTCTCTTCTAATCCTCATTAATATAACTGCCTCCAATCCTACCTTTTTAGTATCATAGAAGTTGGAGTTTATAACCACAGAATAATCACATCAAATCACCAAATAGAGGACAACCATACAATATTGGGAATCATGGCCTAACCAAGTTACCACACATTTTGAGGGTACACAACTAAATCCATAAGACATGGGCAAAATAATTGCAGGAGAAGAAACTAAAATGCAGCAAAAATAATACTTTACTAACTTAAATTGTTTTAGTGGAAGCTGCTTCAGGAGGTATACATAGCTTTCTGTATCACATTAGTCTAACATTTGCAAACTGTATCTTTTTTTGTAACAATGTTACTGAAAAAATGTCTCTAATAGTAAAATATACTTTAATTCATTGTAATAGCTTTGGTATAGTTGGCCTCAAAGGAACAGAGACAAACAACTGAATCATTAATGGCATGCAGAATGTTCTCTCCTTTGAGATTTGCTTAATTGTCAATATTTATAAAGACTACAGTCAGTGATTCTATATCTGAAAGTATGGCATTCATTTAGGATATTTAGATTATCATTCATAAACTTGCCTGTGGTGATTTCATTTAGCATGCCAAAAGTCACCGAGGGGAATTCCATTACTAGAAACAAGCCTTGTTTATTTTTGTAAATTTATTTCACTTCAGTAGTCAACAGCAGGTATTGATTGCCTACTGTGCTGAGAGTATTGTATTGTGTATTGTAAGGGAGCATTGTAAGGGAAGTAAAATATTTGCACAGAGAATCACTTACATATTATCAAATGAAGGTGAAAAAGAAACCTTGGTACACATTATTAAGTATCAGTCAATCCATCTGTTTACTCATCTATTCATTCTTCACTAGGCTTTTTTTTTTTTTAATTTGCTGTCATTTGTTTATGAAATGCACAAGAAAGCATTTTTGTCTTTTAAAACACATACTTGGCAGACAATTGGTGATGTACTGTATTTTTATAAAAATAATGTGCATTTTCTATGTTTGTTTGCCAGCCACACACTCTCCCTGTGGGATATTTTCGTAAGACATTCTTCTAATTTACTTTTTATATCAGTATGTAAACAAACAAACAAAAACAAACACCATAGTGGTGCCTATGAAAATACTTTGTGGGGAGAGGACATGGCTGGCAGACAAGTGTAGAGAGTACACGTTATTTGTGTAAAAATATATTAAGTAACCCAAAAATACTACGGGAGTATTAAAGAAAGGGAATCAGTCTAGTGTAATTAAACTACTACTGTTGTTAGTATTAAACTAACAAATAAAGTGTTAGTTTAAATGTTAGATACAAATCTTTAGACTTCAGGCATTTGTCTTTAACAGTTGGTCTCAGGGAGGAGGCTTGACCACCTCTCTGTCTCAGACAGACCCCTCAAAACTAGGGTCTGAGGTCAGTTGTCAGCAGCTGCAGTCCACCAGGTGCTCCTTGGAAACTCTGTGGGGTCATTACTCTGTCCTATAGGGGCGCTATGTGTCAGAATTGGCTCGATGGCAGTGAGTCTGGTTTGGTTTTTGGAGATCAGTTGTGGTGAGCAGTATTTTAACAGGCTTCTCAACTTTCAGATGGTGAATCAGTGAAAATTTTTACTTCTGTCTTCTCTGAAAGTGAGCAGAAATTCATAGGTTCATATATCCTGTGTGCTGTCATGTTTAGGTGTAATGGGAATGTTTTATTGGCGTTCAACGAATTATTGTACTTTACATTTATGTTTCATTAATTTGTATTATTGCCAGTTATGGAATTGTATCATATATTTATAATCTTCTTTACTACGTGTTTCAAGACCAATTTAATTAATTAAAAATTGTGGGAATTTTTCAGTACTGTTAATTTATAGAAATTTGCTTAATATTATATTCCATTATTACAGGTACACAGGCCAATTTTAGAAAGTTATTATGATTTCGCATGACTTCTGTTATCTGTTTCCTGTGTTAAAAAACCTTTCGAACAACTTGTGGTTAATGGTTAGAGAGCATTATAAAAATATACACGCTGCTGCTTCTAGGGTCAGAAATTTTCTGTTGCTGACTTTACAAGTGACTTATACCGCTGTTGTTAAGTGCCATTGAGCAGGTTCCAACTTGCAGACACCCTTATACAACAGAGTGAGTTACTTCCCAGTCCTGTACCATCCTCAACCACTGTTGGGTTGGAGCCCATTGTTGCAGCCAGTGTCAATCTGTCTCATTGAGGGTCTCTCTCTTTTTTTGCTGATCCTGTACCCAAAATGTATGTCCTTCTACAGGGTCTAGTCCCTCCTGTTAACACGTTCCAAGTACATGGGATGATGGCACACTATCTCTCCTTCCAGAGAGCTGTGTTTCTTCCAAGATAGATTTGTTTGTTCTTCTGGCAGTCCATGGTATCTATAGTCAGTATTCTTTGCCGATACCATAATTCAAATGGCAAAATTTCTTCTTCAATCTTATACGTATGTATTTAAAACTGAAAACATCTAACAGTGTAAAAGGTATTATGGAAGTATACAACCCGACCCACTGCCAGCGAGTCTGTTCCAACTGATAGTGACCCTACAGGGCAGGGTAGAACTGCCCCATAGAGGGTCTGAGGAGCAGCTGGCAGATTCAAACTGCCAGCCTTTCCGTTAGCGTACCGCAGCCCTTAGTAATCACTATACCACCTGGTTTTCCATACATAATAGTGACTTATGAAGATGTCATACTAAAATATTAGAGAACTAGATATAGTTTGAAAGTATCCAGACAGCATAGGTAACAGCACTATCCAAGCAAATAAACAACAACAAAAAAACTTGTCACTGTTGAGTCACTTAACATTCCACAAAAATGCTACAGGACAGAGCACAACTTCCATAGATTTTTCTAGGCTGTAAATCTTCATGGTAGCAAACTGTCACATCTTTTTCCTTGGAAAGGCTGGTGAGTTTAACCCTTGACTTTTTGGTTAGCAGCAGAGCACTTTAACCACTGTGCCACCAAGTCTCCTTAAACAATACTGTTCCCAGCTATGAACTGATCCTCTTTGAAAGTTTCGCTCAACTACATGGTGAAACCTCAGTTTAGAAGCATGACCTACAAGCTTTCTATTGTATTTGTAGATTCATATCACTGTGTATCCTTGACCTCCATACCATATAATTAAGTTCCAATAAAGCCAGTTGGAACAATGACCTTTCTATTTATAAAACAAAATTTTAAGACAAATTTACTAACATGCTGAATCCCCTATTTCAGGCTTAATTGAGATTATTTATAGAAATGAGGAGAAAGGTAGTACTGTAACTGCTTCAGGATATACTCCTAAATGTCTGTAGTTTTTTTATTTACAGGATAAATTTGAATCCAGTCTATTTTCATGGGAAAAAAAAATAGGGACAATCTGTAAAACTTCATGTCCCACAAGTGCAATTTTTCTAAATTCATTTCCTATGCAGTTTCTTTTTTTTTTTTTTTTTAAATTCATTTTCAGGAGGATCTCCTCATCTTTTCCTTTTCTGCATCTGAAGTGCCCACTAACACATGGACTAATTAATATTGGTGTAGGAGCCATGAAGGAGTATGTGTTTGTTGAAAAAATTGAAATACTTTTCTAAATTTCTCTGTCTTTTTTAAGTGTGGTAAGCCAAGCCAAGTGCCGTCGAGTCGGATCCGACTCCCTAATAAGGATCTTTCTCTACCCTGAAAGTCATTAAGACTGAACAGAAATTTGGGGAGCCTTATTAGCAAGGTGATTAAGAACTGGGCTGCTAACTAAAAGGTAGTTGGTTCATATCCATGAGCCACACCTTAGAAACCCTATGGGGCAGTTCTACTCTGTCCTGTAAGTTTGCCTTGAGCTAGAGTCAATTGAACAGCAATGAGTTTTGGTTTTGAGCTTTGGGAGTTTGGGCCTAGCCATAAGAGAAAGTAAACAGGTCACAAAGAGAGATTGAGATAATAGCTAATAAAGGAGCATATAATGAAGGAAGAGGACTAATGTTATGGGTTGAATAGTGTCCCCTCCAAATATGGGTTGTAAATGCTAACCTCTTTTCCCTTGGATATAATCTTAGTTGGGAATAGGTTGTCTTATATCAGTGAGCGAGGATGAGTGTAGTGTATATTTAAGTCACTTTCTTTTGAGATGTAAAAGAGAATAAACAAGCCCACGAGCAGAGATGGGGGCGGAGACACACCAGGTCACAGTGAGATCATCCAAGGGCCCAAGCTCAAAGAGATGAGGACCTTCCTCCAGAGACAACAGAAAAAGAAAGTCTTTTCTTAGAGCCAGCAACCTGAACTTGGATTTGTAGCCTCCTGAACTGCAAGAGAAAACCCTGGTGGTGTAGTGATTAAGTGCTATGTCTGCTAAACAAAATATTGGCAGTTCAAATCCACCAGATGCTCCTTGAGAACTCTATGGAGCATCTACTCTGTCCTATAGGGTCAGTATGAGTTGGAATGGACTAGACAGCATGGGATTTTGCTTTTGGTTAAACTGCAGAGTAAACCCTGGTGGCCTAGTGTTTAAGAGCTACAGATGCACCAAAAGGTCTACAGTTGAAATCTACCAGGCACTCTTTAAGGGAAAACTTATGGGACAGTTCTACTCTGTCTTACAGGGTAGCTATGAGGTAGAATCAACTCAATGGCAGTACGTTTTTTAAACTGTGGGAAAATACATTGTTGTTAAAGACGTCCATTTATGGTGTTACTGTCAAAACAGTGCTAGAAAACTTAGACAACTAGAAAGAAGAAAAGCCGTTAGGCTTAAGTTGTGATTTGGGGGAATTTACATGAGACTTTGTAAGCTCTGGTGGCACAGTGGTTAATTGCTACAGCTGCTAACCAAAAGTCAACAGTTCAAGGCTACCAGCTGCTGCTTGGAAACTCTATGGAACAGTTCTGCTCTGTCCTTAGGGGCCCTATGAGTTGGTATCAGTGAGACAGCAACAGGTTTGGTTTCTTTCGGATGGTATGTGAGGCTTTTAAATAAATAATTAATTTTTGAGTCTAAAATTATTGTGGAAACTGTGCCGCCCTAGTTTTTTTTCTTAAAAATAGAAGTGTTTGTTCTGTTTTCATTCTAGGATGGCTATCGTAGTCATCTAGTGTTGCTGTAACAGAAATACCACAAATGGATGGCTTTAACCAAGAAAAATTTATTTTCCCACAGAAAGTAGACTGAAAGTTCATATTCGTGGTGTTGGCCCCAGGGAGAAGGCTTTTCTCTGTTGATTCTGGTAGAAGGTCCTTGTTGTCAGTCTTCCCCTGGTTTGGGACCCTCTCAGGCACAGTCATTCTGAGTCCAAAAGATGCACTCTGCTCCCAGTGCTTCTTTCCCAGTGGTATGAGGTCCCAACTCTGCTTGCTTCCCTTTGCTTTTATCTCCAAAGAATTTATCTCAAAACGTGCCATGATCTTATAGATTGAGTCCTGCCTCACCAACACGACTGCTGCCCATCTTTCCTCATTAACACTGTAGAGACAGGATTTATAGCATATAGGAAAATCAGAAACTACCAGGAATCATGACCCAGCCAAATTGATACTCACAATTTTGGGAGAAGGAGGGAGGACATAATTCAACATAATTCAATCCATGACAATGGCTCTCAAACAAATTATTTTATACACATTTAACATTTCTCAACTGTAGTTTTAAGCTATTCTTTGCAAGATCATTCTCTTTCAAAAAATGAATACAAACATTTAAATTATAGTGTAAATGTATACAAGAATCAGGAGCTTGGTCTGGAAGGGAAGAATTTAGAGTATAAAAATCCCAGAGTTTATCAGTACTGAGTCAAATTTGCTTGTGCAACTATTTGTTTCTTGGACTTTCAGACTAATGGTTGGGTTTCCATCACAAATTTGACAATTCTAGATCCCTGGTGGCTAGCTAGCTGGAGGGGTAGAAAGACAATCAGAATCAGACTTTTGTTTCTTGGTCATCTAGTGCTGCTCTAACTGAAATTCCAATAAGTGGATGACTTTAACCAAAAAAGTCAAAATTTAAGGCATTGGTTACAAGGGTAGACTTTCTCTCTCTTTCAGCTCTGGAGGCAGGTCTTTTTGATCAGTCTTCCTTTGATTTGAGAGCATCTTAGGGTAGGAACCTCATGTCTAAAGGATGTGATCTACTTCGAGTACTTAGGTTACCATTTCTCCCTGGTCTCCCCTGTCTTTTATATCACCAAAGAGATTAGTTTACAGGGCTCATGAATACAATGCCAGCTAATCCATCTTATTAAATCATTGTGATAGGATTTGTAATATATAGGAAAATCCCATCAAAATGGTAGACAGTCATACAGTACTGGGAATCATGACCCAGTCAAGCTGGTACACATGTTTTGGAAGGGACACAATTCAGTCCATGACAGTGGACAAAACATCATGTCTGAGGAAAATGCTCCTAAGGTTTTGGTATGTTACTGAAGACAAAAATTTTCCTGAAAAAACACTGATTCAGAAAACTTCCAAATTTGTTGGCACTTTGGACCAGGCTCAAGAACAGAGTTTTCGGAGCCTGTGCCTGCCTTCTTCCCTATAAATTTATTCTTAAAGATTTGAAAAGGGAAGAAAAATGAGATAGAAGTGCTGTAACTGTCCTATTTATCTTGTACTGTTATATTAGAAATACTATAAGTGGATGGCTTAAAAAAGAGAAATTTACTTAGGAGTTTAAGAGGCCAAAAGTCCAAATTTAAGTTGAAGTCTCCAGGGGAGGGCTTTCTTTATCAGCTCTGAGGGAAGGTCTTGGTTATCAATCTTCCCTTGTCTGCGAACCTTTCAGTCCAGGGACCTTGAGTCTTAAGTATGGGCACTCCTGGCTCTTCTTTCTTGGTGATAATGACGTGTCCTGTCTCTTCACCTGCTTCTTTCTTTTATACCCCAAACAGATTGACTTAAGACAAAACCTACTCTTGTATTGAGCCCTGCCTAATTAACATTGTAGAGGTAGGATTTGCTATGCATAGAAAAAGCAGATGACAAAGTGCTGGACAATCAGATAATACTGGAAATTATAGGCAAGCCTAGTTGCTACATATGTAAGGGGGAACAAAATTCAATCTACAATAGTAACAAAGTGTATTTTCCTCTAGGAGCAATGCTTTCAAAAAGAATCTCACAATCACAGTATACCTTAAAAAGCCCACTTCATTACTTATAGCATTTGGGGAGTTGCCTAAAAGTAAAATCTCAAATCCAATGTCAGATTTATTCATCATCTTGATCAGAGACACAAAACAAAAGCCTCAGGAAATGACATATTCATAGTGTTTTGAAAGATGGTCTGTAAATTCAGAGACTGAAACTGAATTTAAAGATTATTTTAAGAATCAATTTGACACGTTTAATGCTAATGCCTGAGGAACAGATGAATTGTGGAATGGCATCACAGATATTATCCATGAAGAAAGCAAGAAGAGGTCATTCAAAAGACGGGAAAGAAAGAAAAGACTAAAACGGATGCCAGAAAAAACACTGAAACTTGCTGTTAAACTTTGAGCAGCAAAAGCAAAGGAAGAAATGAAGTAAAAGAGCTGAACAGATTTCAAAGGCATGTCAGTTAGACAAAATAAATAATTAAAATGACGTGTGCAGAGACGTAGAGATAGAAAACCAAATGAGAGGAACATGTTCTGCATTTCTTAAACTGAAAGTGTTTCTGCGTTTTCATGAAAAGAACAGCTCCCCACCAACAGCCAATTTTGTGAGAAAGGGTGAGGTGAGTAGCAAGAGCTTTATCATGTATCATTATATAGGAGATGGAGAGGAATAAATCTTCCCAAACTACCCCCCAAATCTGTGGCTAGCTGAAGGTCTTGTGAGAAAAAGAAGCATGAGTTTCAGGGACTGTGGAATGTCATTCCCCCTTCTGTATCATCATGGTAGTCACATCTCAGATACGTTGGCCTTTTTATGCCATTGTCTCAGCCCAGGGAGTGAGGGGCATCGTGATTCCCATGCAAGAGAGACAAGCTGTCCTATCTGATAGGCTCAAATCAGTATTACTTGTTTTTCTTTCATAGTCTAAAGAAGTGATTACTTAACCTTTAACTCTTAGAGGAACTAACCTGCAAAGACAGCACATTCATATGTGGTGATAGGGACAAGTTAAGGAAGGAAAAGAAATGCCATTAGGTTTTTGTTCAAGACAGGTTGCGCTGCTTATTCAAAAGAACTCAATTAAAAATCCAAACCTCTAATTGTAATACTGAAGATTTCTACAGGGAAAACATTAAATGGCTCAGGAAACATCAAAAGAAGATGGAGGTAATACAGAAAGTCATGATACCAAAAATAATTTGTTTATTTTCAGCCATTTCTGTAGGTACCATATAATTAATAATCAGTGGTACTGAAAGAAATCTAAGTTTCACTGAAGGCACTGGGGAAACACAGAGCTCCAGGAATTGATGGAATACCAACAGACATTTATCAACCAGTGGATGCAGTGCTGGAAGTGCTTACTCGTCCGTAGTAATGGACGTCCAAGAAATCTGAACAGCTACCTGGCCAGCCAACTGGAAGAGATCCATATTTATGTGTATTTCCAAGAAAGGTGACCAAACTGAATGTAGAAATTATAAAAAATATCATTAAAGTCAAACGAAAGTAAAATTTGGCTGAAGAACATGCAAAAACAGTGGCAGCTGTATATGGGGAGTAAACTGCAAAAATATCAAGCTGGGTTCAGACGAGGACGTAGGACCAGGGATATCATTGTTGACATGAGAAGCATCCTGGCTGAAAGCAGAGAATGCCAGAAAGACATTTACCTGCATTTTACTGACTATTCAAAAGCATTTGACCATGTGGATCATAATGAATTTTAGGTAACAATGCAAAGAATGTGAATACCAGGACACTTAAGAGTGCTCATGAGGAATTTGTACATAAATCAAGAGGTAGTCCTTTGAACAGCACAAGCATAGCTGAAAATGAGGAAAGATGTGCATCAAGGTTGTATTCTTTTACCATACCTATTAATGAACCTGTATCTGAGCAAATAATCTAGGAATCTGGACTGTGCGGAGAAGAAAGGGGGATCAGGATTGGAGGAAGACTCACTAACAACCTACGATAAGCAGATGACACAACTTTGCTTCCTGAAATTGAAGAACACCTGAAGCACTTACTGATGAAGTTCAAGCACCACGGCCTTCACTGTGGATTATATCTCAAGAGAAAACAAAAATCTTCAAAACCATGATGAATGGAAAATCATGATAAATGGAAAAAAAAATTGCAGTTGTCAAGGGTTTCATTTTACTTGGATCCACGGTCAGCACCCATAGAAACAGCAGCTAAGAAATCAAATGAGATGTTGCATTGGGCAAATCTGCAAAAGACCTCTTTCAAGTATTGAAAAGCACAGATGGCGTCTTGAAGACCGAGGTGTGACTGACCCAAACCGTGGTATTTTCGGTCACCTCAAATGCATGCAAAAGCCGAATAACCAATAAGGAAGACTAAAGAATTGATGCCTTTAAATAGTATTGGTGGTAAAAAATATTGAATATACTGTGGATTGCCAAAAGAGTGACAAATTTATCTTGGGAGAAGTACAAGAAGAATGCTCCTTGGAAGCAAGGATGGTGAACTATGTCCCATGTACTTTGAACATATTGTCAGTAGGAATCAGCCCTTGAAGAAGAATGTCATTGTTGATCTCAGAGGGTCAGAGAAAGAAGAGGAAGCCCTTTGACAATTATAATGAGGATATATTAAAATGGAGTCTATCTTGTTAATTAAAAGTAAGTCCAGAAGAAGATGTGAAAAGTAACAAGAAGAAGACAGCCTGCCCGAGAAGAAGACAGCCTGCCCGAGAAGAAGACAGCCTGCCCGAGAAGAAGACAGCCTGCCCGAGAAGAAGACAGCCTGCCCAGCATGCTTGAGAAGTGACAAGGCCACACCTTTGTCATGTGACAAAAACAACATCTGTCCTCGTCAAGATATGGGCGAGACCACCAAAGGAGTAAGAAGCAGCGGCACAGACCCACTTCTGCCCTGATTTTCTGAGCAGAGCCTCTGCTACGACTTTGGTCTTCACCGTTACATGTGCCTGGGAGCCATCTGCCCACCGTGGTTGTTTTTTTGCCCTCTTTTAGTGTGGTTTTCAAGAAAAGACTGACAAGTTACAGCCCTGCTTTTTGGAGCAGTGCCCCTGCTGTGACTCTTGGCTTTGCCATTTGTGTGCCTGGGATAAGCCTCCCTTCCCTTGCTGCTGGCCAACTCCTTTGAGGCTGTTCAGGCTGACGCCATAAGGTTTAAGGCCCGCTTTTCAGAGCAGGGCCCCCTTACTCTGACAGCTCACTGGCTAACCCTTAACGGCCACTCCTTCAGCCCAGCCGGTTGCTGATGCAGACTCAGCAGTTCCCGGTGCTGCTCCTGCAGTTCCAACCACTGCTGACGACCCTACCCCCTTCTCCTGGGAGTTGGGTCCAGCCACTGAGTTAAGAGCTGGTGACAGTGACTCCCGTATGTAAATACATCCATAGTTAATCAATTAATTAAACTCTAACAATCCCTTTGGCTCAATTATTGTTGGTTTTTCAAGGATTACCACACATACCAATTTAGATAAGGTATTTTAACTTAAGTAAAGGTAATTAAAATGCAAATAGGTTAACTGGCTACATAGCAAGCAGCCCCTATGGGACTGTAAAAGGAAGGCCTGTGTGCCATTTACATGTGAAAAGAAAGAAAAATAAAATATAAAATAAGGGCTTGTCGCCATGAGTTGGATCCCACTCGACTGCACTTGGCTGGCTGGCTTGTGCCTTTGGGCACACGGAACTGAACTTATTGTCTGATGTGATTAGTATCCCTTTATTACTACAATGAGATGGATTGACACAGTGGCTGCAACAATAACTCAAGCATGGCAATTCTGAGGATGGTACAGGTCTAGGTATAGGGCCACCATGAGCAAGAAGTGACTCAGTGACACCTAACAACAATAACCTAGTGTTTTCAAGTAAACTTGAAGAGTAAGCTGTCGTCTGGTAAACTCAGTCAAATCTCTTTTTCTTAGAAGGTGGCTATTTCCCAGAGGATTATTAACTGTGTATTATATCAACAGTTCAAACAAATACTTGCAAATTCATATTCTTTTGCTAAAATGTTCTGGGTTAGTCTTCATTATAATAATAGTATAGACCACCTAGAAGGCTCATTAAAGCACATAATGGTGGGTGACATCTTCAGAATTCAGTACCTCTGGGCTGAGACCCTGGAATTTCCATTTTTAACAAATTCTCAGGTGATGCTTATGTTATCCAGCCTTGCCACTTTGAAAACCACAGACATAGATAGCTTTAGTTTTTAATCTTATTAAATTGGAAAGCTGAATTAGTGTCAGTGAGATGAAATATAACTATGGGTGCCAATAAAATTCTGTTTTCATACATGCATGTCTAACAGTTTGCAATATTTAAGATGTTTATTACTTAAGAGTTATTAGACTTTTATAATTCCCCGTAACTGATTTTAAGGTATGCCAATTTTTTATTATTCTTCTAAAAAAGGAAAAGATTTCTCTCACCTTAGTAATGAAACATAGACCGATAGAATGTGATTTATTCTGATATCCTAGAGATCTTTTACTTTGTGAAAATAGTCAGAACAGCCAGTACAGTTATACACACTGACTGAGGAGATGTGCACATTGGCGCTGGCTTGCAATGTTATATTCAGTGCAAATTCTATCAATTCTGATTTCTCTTACTCTTTTTCAGTTTACTGTTCTCATAAGCTCTGTGGTGCACATCTAAATGCCTGCCACATCCCAGCTTTTACCAATCAGACTTATTATCATTTAAAAAAAAATGCACATTGCCCCCAGTTATGTGCTAACTTTTTTAATTTCAGGGCCTTGATGCATGCTACCTTGAAGCTCTGTCCATTCTAACTTATTGTTAGGAGCAGACTGAGTTTTGCCCTAAAGAAATCCTTTCTAGTTCACTGTTGGGCTTGAATGGGTTTTTGGCCTTAGGCTGTGGCTATTCCTTCAGACTGATCAACCAGACTGCAGTGAATGTTGCCTTTGGGTTGTCTACGTAAATTTCAATTTCAGGGTTTGTATGCCTTTTACCCTCAGGTTTTCTCAGTTTTGTTTCTGTGTTTGGTTTTAAAGGCCTAGTGGCTTCAACCACTTCCTCATTTCGATATTTTCCTGTTTTATGCTTCACTAACATGGATAGTGAACTGCCGTTTCATTGATCTGATGTCCTCTCTGAAGAATTTCAGGTTTTCTTCTTCTTAATTTATTTATTTTTTATATTATACTATATTCCAAACCTTAACTTTATTCAGGGATAAGCCATGTAGCATGTTAACAATCATCTCACTAAATACACATTTTCTACTGGAGGAAGTTATTTGCATGTCTACACCATTATAAAAGTAAATAACAATAAATCAGTAAAGTAATAAATAAACATACCAGTTTTAATTTAAGCAGAAATAGATGTGGTAGAAACTATTGGGGTAGCTCACAGAAATAACATCTCCCTGAGAATCATGCTCCAAAACTCAACTTAAAGGGAAGGTTAAATGAACCTATGGAAAATGGGCACCTGGAAACCGAGGTAGGGTAGTACAATGGAACAGCCTGGCTTGGGCATATGTAGGCGGTGGGTGCAGATGCTGGACATTGATGCCAACACCAGAACTGTTGCCACTGGGTGCTGGATGCCATCACCGTCATAGTGAAATGAGTACCAAATGTTCCTTCATTGAACCACTAGCTTTGCCTTCAGGGGCAAGCGAAGAATATCAGTTCTGCTGATCCAAGAGTCCACACTTTCGGGTCTAGCTGCCAGATTTCAAGTTTAGCAAATGCCTGGCTGTTTTAAAGGCTAACATAGAGGGAGGCATAGTCCTGCTGCCCTTATAAGGTTCACATGATGGTAGTCTTTCTACTGGATGTGATTCAGATCTTATATCAAAGAAAACTTGACAATTGTATTAGTAATACTTTATATATTCTTTGGCAGTTATGCGTTTTTTTAATTTAGTTTTGCATTCAGTGGGAAAGGTGTTTTTTTTTTTTTTTCTCTTTTCTGCTGCCTGACACCACTTTTCTCATGTCTCCTGGAGTAGGAAGTAAATTCTGGTGCTATCGGCCAAATTTCCGCTTGTCACTAAAGCGACAGTTGTGAGCAGGGTTGAGGAGAACAGTTTAATCTGGTCAGAAGTAACTTAGATTATGCTGTCTCTTGTGATAGTTGGTTGTGTTACTTTTGAAATGCATAGAGAATTCCATATACCACTGTATGCTCTTTTGTTGCCTTTAGTGAGCCTGCTCAGTTTACCTTACGGATTTTCTATAGAAGTCATTTATCTCTTCCAGTTTTTTTGGCTTTTATACGTGCTTAAACTATGCCCAGTCCAAGTCCGCATATAAGCAATAAAATGCAGGGTGCCCCACAAGTGTGTTAATAGTTTTGGCTGTGTGAAAAATAACACAATAGATTTATTTGAGGCTTGTAGACGTCTTATTCTTTCTAGTTCTCTCTAAGTGTTCTTTTGAGAACAGGAGATCATTGTTTCTAGTGAAAGAGAAAGATCTGCTCAGAACCTAGAAACATATCTAGGTGATTAAAACCTATCAAGAGGATGTATTATTTGATTTAGTTGTATATAATCACATAGATAGATAGGTGTTGTTTTTGTCAGGTGCTTTAGAGTCAGTTCTGAGTCATTGTAATCCTAGAACCAGCAGAACAAAATGCTGACTGAGCAGTGTGACACCATTTTCACAATTGCTTTTTTTGAGGCACTTATGGTAGCACTGTGTCAATCTTTTTCACTGATCTGCTACTTTATAACAGTTTTCATGGTGTACCGGGTTCAGTGTTATGGTTGGCAAGCAAAAGATCAGAAGTTCAAGTTTTCCAGGTGTTACCTGGAAAATATGGAGCAGTTCGATTCTGGCCTATAGTGTTGCTATGAGTTGGAACCAACTCAGCACTCATGGTTTTGAGGTTTTTTTTTTTGTTTGTTTGTTTTCTACTTTACCAAGTGATGTGTATACAAGGTCCAACAATTAAATCTGCAAACTTAATTGCTGTAATGCTACATATCTCATTGCTGAGTATCAGTATGGTCACTTTGAAGTACTCCCCTTGGAAAGCTATGCACAGACAGCAGTGCCTACTCTGTCCTTTATAGCAATTTTAGAACTCTTTTTGGAATGACTATTGTGCACAGTGGCACAGTGGCAAGTTCACAGTCTTAACTGTTTAGGAGTTGTCTGTGTGGGAGTTTTTAGCCAGTAAACAAATAACCGTATGGGAACACCCAACCTACTCTCCTGATCTGGTCCCCAATGACTTTTTTCTTTACCCAAATATAAAGGAAATATTGTAAGGAAGACATCTTGATGATATTCAGGACATCAAGGGTACTATCATGACAGCTCTGATGACCATCCTAGAAAAAGAGTTCCAAAATTGCTTTGAAGAATGAACTAAGCATTGGCGTCAGTGCATAGCTTCCCAAGGGGAGTACTTTGAAGGTGACCATAGTGACGATATTCAGCAATGAGGTAAGTAGCACTTTTTCTAGGATAAGATTTTGCAAACTTAATTGGCAGTCCTCATATATGTGTGATACCATTTACTATACAAGTCTAGGTAGTACAAGTGGTTTTCCACAGGCTGCTAACCAAAATGTTGAGAGTTTGAACCTACTCAATGACTTTCAGGAAGAAAAGTCCTGATGATCTGCTTGCATAAAGATTTCGGCCAAGAAAAATCCCTTGGAGCAGTTTTACTCTGTAATACACAGATGGGTCCAACTCAACAACAACTAGCTACAGCAATGTCATTTATTAGAATTCTGAGCACTGGGAGCATACTTTATATGGAGAATGGAAAAAGATAAGAATGTGCAAAATATTGAGAACACTAACGCAATAATTCCAGCAATAAGTAATGAAGACCTTGACTAATGTTGGTCACAATGTAAGTGGCTCGATTCTAGATATATTTTTGAAGTGGTCTCTACTGAATTGTGTGCAGTTTTGATTTTAGAGGTAAGGGGAAGGATTCATGGATTAATCTCAAGTTTCCTGCCTCAGCATATGCAGTAATGCAGTTGGTTTTAATTGAGATGGTACACAGTGAAGGAGAAGAAAGTTTGGAACTAATAAAAATAATCAGGACTGACATTTGAATATGAATTTTATTCTTAGCAGTTCTTCTATATGCATGTGAAAAAAAAAACAAACAAAACCCATTGCTGTCGAGTCAACTCCACTCATAGCAAACTGCCCTATAGAGTTTCTAAGGAGCACCTGGCAAATTTGAACTCGGTCTGTGTTGCTAGCAGACATAGCACTTAGCCACTATGCCAGTAGGGTTTCCATATGCATATAGGGAAGCCATTTAGATCCCTGAAAAAATGAATGGCTCAGAGAAGCTAGGTACAATGTGGCTTATAAGGAGAAGAAGAGGGAGAATTACAGAAAAGCAACCATTGGTTAATTTTAACATGGCTGATTAAACCCCGACTTCCACCTTTGCTGACATCAGGTTATTTCTGGCCTGGCTGCTAATAATTTGGCCTTTCACTTGTCTGCGTACTTCAGGCTCTTTAAGATTTAAATTAGGAGTTAGTGGTTTTTTGACTATCTTTTTCTAGCAGTATAAGACAAATTCACATTGCTGTAGAGCAGTTCTTGGTAGGCTTTTGCTGAATGGTACTTGCTTTCATAGGAGCTCTGCTGGTGCAGTGGTTAAGGCACTTGGCTGCTAATCAGAGGCTGAGGGTTCAAACCTATGAGCTGCTCCGCTGGAGAAAGATGTGGCAGTTTGCTTGCATGAAGATTTACAGCCTTAGAAACCTTATAGGGCACTTATGCTCAGTCCTATAGGGTCACTGTGAGTCAGGATTTACTCAACAGCAATGGATTTGGTTTTATGGATAATCAAAACTTAGGTGTCTGTTATTGATTTTTTTCTTCAACAGAAGAACACTTGAGTAACTTAGTATCCTGTTTTTGTTGCTTGTCTTTTCTTTTTCTAAATGGCTTTGTTGAGATATAATTCACATAACATACGACTCATTCATTTAACACTTCTAGTTCAATAGTTTTTAGTATATTCACATATATCTGCAAATAGAACCACAGCCAGTTTTTTTCATCACCCCAGAATAAAACCCCATAAATTTGGGCTATCACACACTCATTTGTCCATTTTCCCCTAAGCAACCATTTATCTACTTTCTACCTCTATACAATTCTATACCGAGCGGTTATATGAATGGAATCATTTAATAAGCAGACTTTTGTGACTGGCTTTTTCTCTTAGCAGTGTTGTCAAGGTTTATCGAAGTTTAAATGTGTATCCGTACTTCTTTTCTTTTTATGGGCAAATAATGTTACATTGTGTGGATAAAGCATTTTTATTTATTATTATTATTCCTTCTTCTATTGATGGTCATTTGGAGTATCTCCATCTTTTGACTATTATGACGAAAGCTGTTGTAAAAAAAAGAAATCTAAGTTTCTATGTAAACTCATGTTTTCATTTATCTTTAGCATATGCCTGTAGAATAACTGATTCATATGGTTGCACAGGAAAACCTGGTGATATGGCAGCTAAGTGATACCGTTGCTAACCCAAAGGTTGGCATTTCAGACCTACCAGGTGCTTTTTGGAGACTGTATGAGGCAGTTGTACTTTGTGCTATAGAGTCACTGTGAGTCAGAATCAACCCGATGGCAGTGTGTTTTTCAATTGGTTATAGCTGCACAATTTTACATTTTGGCAAGAAGTGTATGAGTGTTCTGATTCTCAGTGCCCTCATTAACACATGTTATTACCTGACTTTTTAATTATAGCCATTGTAGTGCATATGAGCAGAATTTCATTGTCGTTTTGGTTTTCAGACCCCTGATAAACTGAAATCATGAGCATCTTTTCATGTCTTTAATTGCCAGTTGAGTATCTTCCTTCAAGAAATATCTTTTCAGATAATTTGTTCATTTTTTTAAATCGCTTTTTTTTCTCTTTATTATTGACATATAAGGATTCTTTGAATATTCTAGGTACAAGATCCTTATCAGACATATGGATCTTATGAGTAAATATTTTCCTCATATTTTGTGGGTTTGTTTTATCTTTGCCTTTTAGATGGTGTCTTTTGAAGCACAAAAATTTCTAGTTTTTGTGAATTTTCTTTTGTTATTTTTTTGTTCCTTGCTTTTTAGTGCCATGTTGAAAAATTCTTTGCCAAATCCAAGTTAGTGAATATATAGCTGTAGTTTTTCCAGTGAGTTTGAGTTTAAATTCTTATATTTAGGTCTTTGGTCCATTTTGAGTTATATTTTATTTATTTATTTTGAATACAATGTCCTATAAAGGTCCAACTTCATTTTTTTTTTTTTTGGCTTTTAATTATCCAGCTACTCCAGCCAATATCATTTGTTGAAAAGACTTTCCTTATTGAATGGTCATAGCATCCTTGTCAAAAATGATTCGACCAGAGATGTATGTGGGTTTATTTTTAGACTCAGTTATCTTCAGGTGATTTATATGTGTATGTTTGTGCCAGTAGGAGTTCACTTTTTGATATATTAATCTTTTGTTGGATGTTAGATATTTAAGTAGAGGTATCAAAACTCATAAAGATCAAACCCACTATTGTCAAGTGAGTTCAGACTCATAGTGACCTTATAGGACACTGTAGAACTTGGAAACCATTGGGTTTCCAAGAGTACCTGGGGGATTTGAACCGCTGATCTTCCAGTTAGCGACCGTGGTTCTTAGCTACTATCCCACTAGTGGAGATATCAAGTAAGTGTTAAATATACTAGTGTTGAGTTCAGAGAAGAGATTAAAAATAAAATAAAAGATTAAAATAAAAAAGAGAGTTACAAGCACACAAACAATAATTAGAGCTGCATAGCAGTTACCCCCCAGATTAGCTGCTTAAAGCTATGAAACTTTATTTTTTCATAGTTAAGAGATGTAAAACCTACACCTTCTACAGCTAAATTGTCTGACCATATAATCATACTACACACTATGTCAGTGTTAAATTTTAATGTTCTTTGCTTCTCAAGACCCAGTTCATTTAATTGAACAACTCCATATTCTTAGCATTTTCTTTGAGCTGTTGGATTTTTTTCCACAGCTCCTCACCAGTTTGATGAGAGTCCATCTCTGTTTTCTTCTCTCATTTGGCCAGCTTCCTTTCTCTGCCCAAACTCTTTTCTCATTGTCATTAATCAAAGATTGGCCTTCTTCCAATCATCTGAGCAGGATGCAGAGGAAGAATGGGCAAGGGTCCCCAAAGCTCAGATGGATAATGAGGTCAGGACTCTTTAGACAGTACTAAATGATGAGGATTAGATGGAGACTGGAGAAAAGGGGCAATAATATCTGACAGAGTGTGTGTTTATGTGCGTGTGCACGCACGCACGCACGCATACACACACACACACACACACACACACACACACACACACACCCCCCTCTGTATATGGGTCCCTGGTGGTACAGTGGTTAAGAACTAGGGTGCTAACCAAAAAGTTCAGCAGTTTAAATCTATACCAGCTGCTCCTTAGAAGCATTTGGGAGCAGTCCTACTCAGTCCTCGAGGGTCACTATGAGTTAGAACTGACTTGCTGGCAATGGATTTGGTTTTATATACACATGCAGATATGTTAGAATATGGTCCCTGGACTTGCTGCTAGCTTAGAGCTGAAACCAGTACCGAAGTCAACACTTCAGACAAAGAATGAACTTTACTTGGGGACACACACTGATGCATGTGGTATGTGCACTTCATTCTTTAGTATATATATGAGGCTGTCCTACTCGTTTCTTTTTAAAGGCGTATGTATGTATAGCCATGAGTCAGATCTGACTCGACAGCACTTGGCTGGCTGGCGTATATATATATATACATGTATATATGCACACATATACATATATATGTATGTATATATGTTTCTTGTCTAGCAATGCAAATTATTATCTTGTTTTTCTTCCTTTCACCCATCAAGATTGGTGATATAACTACAAAATGACTTCAAATGTTTAAAGGAAATGCGTGAATTCATTCTGAACTTTATTTTTAATTTTAAAAGAAAAAAAATAGTATACTTCTCCCTTCTGCTACATTATCCTACCAATTCACTGCCTCATTTTAATTATAATTTATAATGTTTAGAGTTTTCAAAACATTAAGTAGGTATAATCTCATGTTCTTCATGAGAAATATTCAGAAGAGCAAGCTGAAGCACACATAGATAGGTGGAATTCGTACACTAATGTAAAGGGACATAGCCTGGTTTTGTGTTAATTTCTGTAACCATGCAATTTGTTGATGCATTATTATTACAGTATTTAGAATTTATCCTTAATGCAAAAGCCAATGAAAAGAAACATCATTATGAGATTCTCTTTATTTTTCTTCCTCCTCATCCCGTTCTCATTGTCCTTCTTGCTCATTTAGCTCTCAGACTCCAGGAATTCTATATGTACCATAAGCTTTCTGTAATCCCCTCAAACTATTTCCATCTTTGTCTTCTACAGAGGTCACAAACTCAAATTTTTTTCAGAGGTTGAGCAGTTAAAATAAGTATTAAAAGCTCAGCGACCTGTTTATAGCAACCAAGTGTGATTCTGCTGGTGGCAAATTTGAGTTCATATGTCTTACCAATAGTATTCTTCTCTTTTTATAACACTATTTCAGCAAACATAAATGCGTCTCTGTGTTACATACAATCTGCAGGTTGATAGTTTTGTGGCATTTTTTATAGTCTTTTAAGTTTTTTAAAATCCTATATCAACTGAATATATCATTGTCTTAGTCATATAGTAATGTTCTGTCAGAAATACCACAAGTCCAAACTCAGGATTCTGGCTTCAGGGACAGATGTTTTCTGTGGGCTCTGGAGGATGGTACTTGTATTGCATCAGTCTTCTCTTGGTCTGGGAGCACCTTGACTCAGGAACTTCGTGTCAAAGGACTTGCTGTGCTCCCAGAGTTGCTTTCTTGGAGGTATGAGTTATTCAATTGTCTGCTTGCTTTTCTTTCCTTTTATCTCTTTTAGGATAAAAGGTGGTACAAGACACACTTCTGCTAAACTCCCTTTAGGGGAGGTGACCTTAGCAAGGGTGTTATAGTCCCACCCTTAATCCTCTTTAATACAATCCAATCTTGCCCTATTAACCACAAGTAGAGATTAGGATTTGCAATATAGAAAAAGTCACAAAATAGAGGAGAAATACACAATTCTAGGAACCATGGCCTAGACAAATTACTACGTGCATTTATTGTGAGGACACACAGTTCAAACAAGGACAAGCATGGGCTGACAAGGATGACAGATCAGTCTTGGAAGAATGTCTTAATGCATTAGACATGTTGTCAGGAGGAATAATCCCTGGAGAAGTACATCATGCTTGGTAGAGAGTCAGTAAAAAAGAAGAAGACCCTCAACTGGATGGACTGACTCCAAGCCGAGTGCTGTCGAGTCGGACCCGACTCATGTGACTCAGTGGCTGCAATAATGGGCTCAAGCATGACACTGATTGTGAATGTGGCACAGGAGCCTGCAGTGTTACAGTCTGTTGTTTACAGGGTCACTACGAGTCCGAACTGACTCAATGGCACCTATCAACAGCAGCAACATATTAAGATTATCTGCCATGTCCCCTGTTTTGTAACAACTGCTGCTTTTCACTTTTATTATTATTGGTTTGCATTTTTCTCTACTTTATGAGAGTGAATTGCACTAATGGGTGAGAGCTGGGGGAATCTTGGCTCTTTTCCAAGTACTTTCTTTTCACATGTATTTTATAATGCAAAGGCCAGTTAGAAATTGTTTACCATGTTGATCTTTGTTTTGTTACTCACAAGTTACCGAAAGAAACAAACATAAAAAAGGTAAATGAGAACAGAAGTTGTTGCTTATATGTGGACCTCTGCCCATCTAACCTATTTTTGAAGAGACCGTGGATTAGAATTAATCTTTATTTAAGGTAGCCTTCTATGTAAAGGAGCCCTGGTAGTACAGTAGTTAAATGCTGGGCTGCTAACTGAAAGTCATCAGTTGAATGGCAATGACAGTTCTATCTTCTTGGGAGATTACAGCCTTGAAAACCCACTGGTGCAGTTCTGTTTGCCCTACACAGTCACTGTGAGCTGGAGTCAGCGACATCAACAGGTGGGTAAGGTAGCCACGTAACAATTTGAGGACATGTTTCTATGAACACTGGTAAGATTCTTCTATTCATTAGACTAATTGTATGAGGCCAGTCAGTGACTTTTTTTCTTAGATTTTCTAGTCTTCCAGTATCATAGGAACTACATGTAGACTATTATTTTACAATTCTGAACCACTGCTCGGTAGGAAGGGGAATTGACTTGATGGCTCCTCTGTTGTTGTTCTCTATGACCCCTTTAGTGGACACCTGGTTTTTGTTTTTCTTTAATGTCCCTTAATATAAATTATCTCTGGAGTTTGCTTGCTCCTAAATGCACACAGAATATGATAAATACTTTTGTTGCGTCATTTATAGGTCTAAATGACCAGTAGATTTTCTATTCTGAAACTATTCTCAGTTCTTTTTTGGCTAAATTAGAATTATCACGTGGAATTTACACTTTCAACATTCTCATTAAAAGCATTAGATGAGGTCTTACTGCCAAGTTTTATTGGCTTTCCTATAACATTCTATTTACATTCTGTATTTTGGGTTTCCAGTCAAATTAATATTTGACTATTAATATTTCTATTAATAATCCTGTACCATTTTATCTTCTCTCATTAGTAATAATATCATAAGTATCAGTTTCAACATACATATCTTCTTTTCTCATTGAAGGAAGTCTATGTATCTTTAAACTTTTTTTGTACATATGTGATTGTACAGGTTTACAGATTATTGATATAAGAACATTACTAATTACATGACTACAACTGTGCTTGTAGTAATTGTTCATAAATCCATATTAATGTAGAAATCAGTGGTTCATAAAATATGAATCTTAGCTCATACATATAATTCAAATGTACTTGCATAGTAGAATACATGTTTTATATGTGGCATCCATTCACTGATTTGAATTTTCATTAAAATATTGAAGATCAACATTAAAACATGTTCTACTGTAATTGTTTCTTAAAAGTTATGTAAATATATGACTGCAAGAAAGAGTGGGGGAAAGAGAGAGATTTAAAATTTTACATCAGCTATTAGACCCATAGATAAGCTCTTGGTTGATATATAGTGAATTTTATCCACTGACAATAACAAAAGCAAATCTAAAAAAATGAAAAAAAAATCCTAATAGTAGATTATAACAACAGAAAGCCACAATATAATGCTTTTGAAAAAAATTTTAACAAAAGGAAAGCAATTGTTAGTTAAGAAATGAGTGCTATTGTAAGTATATGTAGATACATGGAAAATGTATAATCTCTGTGAAATCTATTGATTTTATAATTCTATGTTTACAAAAGAAATAAAACAGTCTTCAAATCACAGACTGTCTTAGGCTGGGTTTTCTAGGGAAGCAAAACCAGTAACACGTGTAGGTACAAGGTAAGATTTATAATATATATATATACAGACAGATAGATAGATACAAATATAGGAAACAGCTCACGTAATCACAGAAGCTGAATGTCCCAAGCTCTGGCACAAGCCTCACGTGTCCACGGAAGCTGAGGAACCCAAGGTCAGCAAGTCAGAGACCAGAGTTGTAGATCACCGGTTGTGTAGATCAGTGGATCCCAAGCTGGTGGCGAGATGAAGCGACAGAGGCTGGAGGTCGGTGGATCCCAAGCTGGTGACAAGACGAAGTGACAGAGGCTGGCGAACCCAGGATTGGCAGGTCAGGGAGCAGGACTGGGCAGAGGCTGGCGAGCGCAGGATTGGCAGGTCAGGGAGCAGGACTCTCACGTGCCGACTGTAAGGACTGATGAGCCCAACAGCTGCTAGCTCAAGTCCCGGAACCAGATGCTGGAACCAGAGAGCAGGAGCTCCTGGCCACGTGAGCGATCAGCAGCCGTAGTCCAGGGTCACGAGATGAGAGCCGAGGGGCAGGGAGCCACCACAAACCCCGCCCTGCCACTTAATACAGCAGCCAAATAGGTAGTAGCCAAGTTGACATAATCCTGACCACCACACAGACCTTAACAACAAATGACACTAAAGCTATCATAGTTGGAAATACAGTCATGTTCTGATGAATAATTAACTGGCTTATAACTAGGTCAATCATTTGTATCAAGATAATGTGGTGACAGAAGATTCAATTGGTTACTGACACAGGTAAACTGAATTTAGAAATACAAGATTATTATATTTTTCACTGTATATATAAAAGCAGTATAAGAAATTTACTCATGGTCCTGTAAAACCCACCAAACCCACTGCCATCAAGTCAATTCCAACTTGTAGTGACTCTATAGAACAGAGGAGAACTGTCCCATAGAGTTTCCAAGGAGCCCCAGGTGGATATGGACTGTTGACGTTTTGGTTAGTGGACATAACACTTGAGTGGTTGTGAACCCACCATGGGTTCCCATGATCCTCTGGGGGAGAATAAAAGTAGTTTGAACAATTCAAGATTTTGAAGTAGCTGAATTTTAGTATTTTGTTGTTGTTGCTAAAAAAATACATAACCAGAATAAAACTGGCTCTTTTTCTGCCCACATTAAGACCCATTCCTAGAGAGTATTACAAACTTCTGACTCAAAACGACTCTTTAAAATAACACATCTTCAGTGCTGCCTTTGGTCTGACCTACTTCAGGTTCTTGGCCAAGTCCCTTGGCAAATGTCAAGAAAAGATCCTGCAGATAGGGCTGACGGGGAAAACAAAATATTCACAAATGAAAAGAAGAAGCTTGGATACTAAAACAAATTTCAATTGGATTTGGTCTTGAAAGATTATATAATCTTTCTGTATCCATAAACTTTTGACAGATTTAGTAATTAAAGTAGTGATTTGTAAGCAAAATAGTACTCACTGGAGAACCTTAGAACCTTTATTGGAACTATTCCAATTCAGGATGAAATTTTATCTTTTGGAAGCAAATGATGTCTTTGAAATGAAAACTTGACCGAGATTCAGATTATTCTGATGTCTTCAGCAAATTAAAAAGATTACATACGAGCTCAACACTGCAGAAAAACAGGCAGAAGGAACTGAGAAAAACTTCAAAGAAACATAAGATGAATCTACTAGCATATGACAAAGATCTCTGGATGGTGTGGACAGCTGCTAACGTAAAGGCTAGCAGTTCACACCCATTCAGCCAGTGCCTCAGGAGAAAGCCCTGGATATCTGCTACGGTAAAACGATAACTACCCAGATTAACCATGCAGCAGTTCTACACTGTAATGTGGTGTAACCATGAGTTGAAATGGATTCAATAGCATTGAGGTTGGTTTTGTTTATTGCATGAAACCCAACATACGTGCCAGCCAGGAAGGTTTAACCCTCTGCCTAGGGTAACGGGTTGAGAAACATCTTTGTGCTTCAAAAATGTAATCCAATAAATATTTTGATCACTTATTTATTTCCCTGCTAGTGTATTGTGATGGAAGACCTAACTGTGTTTAACACCAGGCACCAAGAAAAACCATGTGTGGAAAGAGACTAACAGAGCAGCCAGTATATAACTCTCTACAGGAGGGTCCTAAAAAAATAATTTAACATAAAGTGACCTGATTTCTTAATCAAAGAATTTATTAAGAAATGTAATAGGATATGACTGGTCATGATATGGAAACTTCGGTGGAGTAGTGGTGAAGTGCTATGCCTGCTAATGATGAGGTTGGCAGCTCAGGTATTCCTTGGAACTCTAAGGAGCAGTTCTACTCTGTCTTGTAGGGTCACTATGAGTTGGAATTGACTCAGTGGGAGTGGGTTTGGTTTGTTTTTGGTTTGGTCATGATAACAGTGTCTCAAATTCAGTGACTGGTTAAAACCAAGAAAACAAACCCATTGCCACTGAGTCAATTCTAACTCAGGGTAACCGCTTACTATGCACAAAGTTCATCTAACATCAGTAACCATATATTGTTAGTGTACTATTTTTACGTACTTCTTAACAAGGAGAAAACCATGACCCAGAAAGATTAACTTGTTTAAGATCATACTGCTTAAGATCCTTGGAACTGAGATTTGATGTGAGGGAGTTTGACTCTGGTACTCATATTTTTAGTCATTGTATAATCAAACTCTTGCTTTGAGGATCCTTGAGATATTTCAAGTAAGAAACAAAGAGGGCAGTTTGGGCAGTAAAGGTCATTAACTAGAATTAAGTTAAAAATAATAATAATAATAAAGAAAGATTCCATAGAATCACATTGCCTGCAGTGAAACCTGGATTTTGTTACTTCATCACTGTGTAGTGTCTACTAGTTAAAGTCAGCTAACGTTTCTTGGAATTAGTTCTACATGTGTAAAATGGAAATAATATTTACCTTATAGCATTCAGAATTTAACATTTAGTAGCTTAGCATAAAACTCATTTAGTGTTTAGCATGATGACACTCAAAAACCGTCGGTAATTATTATTTGCAGATTGGACATATTTTGATTGAAGTGTTAGAAGAAATCAGCTAGAGATTAAAATGATTGAAGCTTAGAATAAGAGGTCCAATCTAGACACATTTCTCTGAAAGTCAACAGAATAGATGACAGTGGAAGAGATTGTTGAGAAAACAAGAGTGATGAGAAGAGCTCAGTGACACCAGTGTGTGGGCACACAGCAGCATAGCAATCCTCCCATGCACAAGCGGTAAAAAGGAGTGAACTGTCTGCACAGGATTTCCAAAACAGTCATTAAAAAGACTAGAAATCTGTCTGCTTTTTTTCATCATCATGTATCAGCAGTTCTAAACAATGTTAGCAGTAGTACACCAAGATCAATTACTCCCTAAATTCCTATACCCAATTCTTAACATACCACTATATGAGATGTAAGGATGGATAATGGCACGTTGGTTAAAATGTTTGGCTGTTAACTGACGGATTGGTTTTCAAACCCACCAGCAGTGCCACAGGGGAAAAGACCTGGAGTTCTGTTCTTGTAAAGATCATGGCCCATGAAACTCTGTAGAGGAGATCTGCTTCGTTAGCTAGAGTCACTGAGAATTGACTGGTTGGCACAAAAAAACAGCTTAAGCCATCCAAAATCAGGATCCAAGAAAATATCAATATTTAAAATTTAAGGAAACTGAAAAACCAAACCAAACCACTGCTGTCAAGTTGATTTCAACTCATAGCGACCCTGTAGGACAGAGCAGAACTATCCCATAGAGTTTCCGAGGAGTACCTGTTGTATTTGAACTGCTGACCTTTTGGTTAGCAGTTGTAGCATTTCCTCACTACACTGCCAGGGTTTCCAGCAATTTAAGGAAAAGAAAGGAAAATAGTAAAAGGTAGTAGAAAAAGATCAAAGATTAAGTAAATATTCATGTTTTACTCATAAAATAAAAGAAAGAAAAGACATTAGGACAAGAACTACATGGTGGTAGGACAATGAAAGTTAAGGGAAAAGAGCAAGGGAGTGGCCTAGAATTTGGTCCAGTTGGTGGCATGGTAGTTAAGGTGCTCAGTTGTTCACTACAATGTCAATGACTCAAACCCACTAGCTACTCCACAAGGGACTGATGTGGCAGAGTGTGCCTTTAAAGATTACTGCCTAGGGAACCCTATGGGGCATGTCTACTCTTTCTTTTAACAGTGGCTATGAGTTGGAACCAACTCAATGACAGTAAGTTTGGTTTTGGTTTTAGCTATCTAAGGGGTACTGATTTGCCTGCTAGGTTACTAGCAGGATCTTTGGCAAGTCGTTTTCAAACAGATAGGAAGCCGAAGCACTGTTGCAGTGGAATGAACACCAAGAGTTGGCACAGCCAGTAGAAGAAGATTTCTGGAAACATTTGAACAGTGTGGAGTGAATTACAAATAAATGGCTATCACTGGTTTGAAGAAGTAGTTTGAGTAGTAGGTGACATAGGTTTGCTAGCCAAGTGCCTTCGAGTCGGATCCGACTCATGGTGATCCTAGGTATGCATATAAAGCCAGTTGTATTTCCTAAAATTCCAGGGAGAAGAAGATTGTCAAAAAAACAAGATGATGTGAGATCTACAATTTAAGAATACAAAAATCATATTAAGTTTACTAAATGCCAAAGTTTATATATACTGTATATATAAAGGAAACCCTGGTAGTGTGGTGGTTAGTTGCTGTGGCTGCTTACCAGAAGACTGACAGTTCAGATCTTCCAGGACTCCTTGGAAACTCTGTGGGGCACTTCTACTCAGTCTACAAAGTTGCCATGAGTCAGAATTGATGGCAATGGGTTTTGTTTTATTTTTTAAATATAAGTATATATATAGTGATCTGTGTGTATATAAGTTACCTTATTGAGAAATGTCTAGGCTCTAAGAAAACAAACCTAAGAGTGTCTTACAGAAACTCCCCCCCCAAAACATAGAAAAATAAGTTAACGTATGTACTTACATAAACTCTTTTAAACCAAAGCAAGCTTTGTGGGATACTGTACATATTAGAGGAGTTGTAACTCGTTGTATGCCCAGCTCTAAAATCAGTTTTACCTGCTACCTTTACCACTTTTAAAGAATAGAAGCCTAGAACACATTCTTTTTTATTTGACATGAAATTATTAGTCTTCTTTTTGGAATTACAGGAGTTAGAGTTGCTATGAAAGAATCAACTCAACAGCAATGGGTTTTGTGTTTAGGTGGGGCTTTGTTTATTAAAATCATGTTTATTACTTATTTTCATTCCTTTAGAATTGTACCATACAGAATCCTCCACCTCATCAAAAAAAAAAAAAAAAGTCTCTGATTCTTCAGATTTGTAAATAACATTTCTGAAAATAAACAGGGGCAGCTTTGTCAGCATATTTGTGCTGATAACATATATCCAGAAAATCAGCTTTCTATGAGAATCTTTATCTTACACCATCGAATTTAGTAGCCAGATGTGGGACTATTGAGCAGCTGAAATGTGCAGAAACTGTAAAATACATTTATAAGAACTCAAAGACTTAGTATGAAAAAATAAAATATCATATTAATATATATTCAGTACATATGCAAATAGTACTTTGGATATATTGGTTTAAATAAAATGCACTATTATTAAAATTAAAAATTAATTTCATCTATTATTTTCTTCCTTTTATGAATGTGACTACTAGAAAATGGTAAGTTGCATATAGCACCTTCATTTGTAGCTGAGGTTATGGTTATGCTGGACTGTGATGCTTTAGACTCCACTCAATAAAAAGAGAGGGCAAATATGCAGACAGCATGTTATATCTTTGTGCCAATGTCATGACAGAATAAGTGGAATTTTTATTTTACAATAGTAACTTGTATGTTGTGTAACTTTGTGTGTGTGACTTGCTACTGCTCCTCACTGAAACATGACCTCAATTTTTCAGGACACATTGATTAAGCAAAGCTAGATATTGCTAGGAAATTCTCATGGCATAGTGGTTGCAGCTATGGCTGCTAACTGAAAGATTGGCAGTTTAAACCCACCGGGTGCTCCTTGGAAACCTTATGGGGCTGTTCGGTCCTGTAGGGTTGCTATGAGTTGGAATTGACTCAGTGGCAATGGGTGTGTGTGTGTTGCTAATATTCACTACGTTTCAGTGCACCACCTTAACACAGGCAGCCCTCTTTGTTTAAAGTGAATCACCCTGCTTGTTGGGATCATTAGCCTGACTATCCCTATGGCTTTGCATTTTCGATAACCAATTTACATCGTTTGAACTCTTCTGCCAATGTCTTCTTGCTACTTTTCTTTTGCCCAGTGTTCTCAGGAGCACTTGACTTCACTTATCAGCATAGCAGCTGCTTGAGCATTATTTGCAATCCATTCTCTGCACACATCGATGACTCTACGGTATCATCCTAATGTGGTACTTTCCTTTACGTGCAATCTGCAGAGAAAGAGCAAGCCAAACTAGAAAAGAAGTGTAGATCATTTGAAATGTTTGTCATTATGAGTAGATATTTTAGCAGATATCTGATTCAATAGGTATTGTTAGGCTGGCTTGGCTTGGCAATAGAATACTAGCAAGATGAAACATGTTTTTTGTTCATAAGAAAATACTGATAATCATGAATATGTCCATCTCTTTAATCACCACATAAATATAGTCTTGCATACAATTACTTGTAGTTTCTTTATCATTGAGCAAAACTTCAAAGTAAATATTTCAAAATTCAATGTATGTGAAAATATCAAAAACCTTGACACATTTTCATTTGGGGTACATTAAAATTGATTTCTTGCTATCCACAAATTATGTGGTACCCAAAAGGCAACGATAAATTTACACTTAAAAGTGCTTGTAAACTAGAAATACTTTAAAGACACTTTTATTTTTGTTAAAAAATTGCCTTGCTGTCTTTTGAGAAATGTTTCATTGCCCAAGTTATAGTCAAATCATGTATAAATATTAAATTGGTAACATTAAACTTAATTTCACAAAAAGTAAAGAAATACTGTTCTTATTTTTGACTTTTAAATAAAAATAGACTGACCTAAGATTTAGAGTGTGATTTCTCTGTCAAGAAAATTTTGGATTTTTTACTTTGCTTTGTATAATGACTCATGGCAACCCTAGGGTCCATGAGTCAGCACTTGGCTGGCTTGGCTTGTATAGTGAATATATTAGCAAACATTTCCTTAATAATGTAAAAAAGAATGTATCCATGTAAAATTATTTCAATTTAGTAATACCTGTTAAAAATAGTTGAAAATATAATTCAAGGCAAACATGTACACAATAGAGTGGGAAACACACAGGATAATGGGAAATATCCAGATTCAGAATGACTATGTGCACATTTTCCCATATTCAACCAAATTTGCTACTGTCGAGTTGTTTCCAACTCATAGTGACACTATATGGCAGAGTAGATACTGTCCCATGAGGCTTCCAGGGCTGAATCTTTGTGGAAGCTGACTGCCACATTGTTCTCCTGCTGAATGGCTGTGGGTGTGAACCACCGGCCTTGTAATTAGCAGCGATCTCCTTAACAAATGACTATCAAATCAAACCCACAACCCATTGCTGCCGAGTCAGTACCATTGCATAGTGGCCCTAGAGGATAGAATGAAGCTGTCTGATAGGGTTTTCAGGGAGTGGCTGGTGGACTCAAACTACTGACCTTTTGATTGGCAGCCAAGAGATTAATCACTAAGCCACCAGGGCTCCTCTGGCCCATCGGGCCTCCTGTAACACAGAAAAAGAATATCAACTATGGATGAGATATTAATGCTACATCCAAGATATTTCACTGTGAATAAAGCCTTAGTGGTGCAGTGGTTGAGTGCTCTGCAGCTAACCCAAAGGTCAGTGACTGGAACACGGTGCCACTCTTCAGAAGGAAATTGTGGAATCAGCTTCCCTAAAGATTGCAGCCTTAGAAACTCTTTGGAACAGTTCTACTCTGTCCTGTAGGGTCACTATGATTCAGAACAGACTCAAATGCAACAGATTAAGTTATCCAATGTAAATTATACTTTCTGATCTGACTAAGCATGAATAACCAGATGATGACCCATCTATTCCTGGATTACCACATTTCAACTGACTTCTATTCTGTAGGTTACTCTCAGCCAGTCACCAAGTACAGAAAAGACACTTAAACCAAAACCAAACCCGTTGCCATCTAATCAATTTCAGCTCATAGCAACCCTATAGGACAGAGTTGTTGTTGTTAGCTGACATCCAGTCAGTTCCGACTCACAGTGACCCTATGCCCAACAGAGTAAACACTGCCTAGTCCTGTGCCATGCTCACAATCATTCTTACGAGTAGGCCCATTGTTGCAGACACTGTGTGAGTCCACTGTGTTGAGGGTCTTCCTCTTTTCTACTGACCCTCCACTCTACCAAGCATGACATCCTTCTCAAGGACAGATCCCTCCTGAAAACATGTTTCACCATCTTTGTTTCCAAGGAGCACTCTGGTTGTACTTCTTCTAAACAGTTCTTTGGCAGTCTGTGATACATTCAATATTCTTCTCCGACACCATAATTGAAAGGCCTCAGTTCTTCTTCTGTCTCCCTTATTTGTTTCTGGTTTTTGCTTGCATATGACACAATTCAAAATACCATGGCTTGGGTCAGGCACACCTTAGTCTTCAAGGTGATGTCTTTACTTTTCAACATTTTGAAGAGGTCCTTGGCAGCAAATTTTCCAATGCAATGTGTCTTTTGATTACTTGACTGCCGCTTCTGTGAGTATTGAGTGTGGAACCAAGTAAAATGAAATCCATGACTACCTCAATCTTTTCTCCATTTAGGATGATGTTGCTTACTGGTCTAGTTGTGAGGATTTGGGGGTATTTTTTGCTGCTGAGTTGCAATCCATACTGAAGGCTGTGATCTTTAATCTGTGTCAGTATTTCAAACCCTCTTCACTTCCATCAAGGAAGATTGTGTTACCTGCATAATGCAGTTTGTTAATGAGCATTCCTCCAATCCTGATGCCTCATTCTTCATCATATATTCCAGTTTCTTGGGTTATTTGCTTCGCATACAGGTTGAAAAGACATGGTGATAGCATATAACTCTGACACATACCCTTTCCTGACTTTAAAAGATATAATATCCCCTAGGACAGAGTTAGGCAGACCTAATTCTGTGAAGCATGGGCCGTCTCTGGAGGTGACTGTGACTTCAAGAACTCCTCATTTGCCTTAAAAAATTATTTTTGGACTGTGCTGCATCAAAAAATCTTCCCTCTAAACCTCCTGCCCTCCTCCTGCTTTTTAGCAAGGATCCACCCATATTGCATGTAATCTGCTGGCTCAGCAGCCTCCACCCCACTTCCTTAATGTTTTCCTCATTGGCACTTCCCCCCAATAAATCCCTTGCACATCTAATTCCGGTTTGGTATTTCTTCTCCAAATACTCTAACAACTACACAGTTTGGTGTTATTGGAATTTTACACAAAGAAAACTGCTTGGTTGTCTCTCTATAGAGTTTTAATACTAACGAACATCTTTTTTGTCTTTACAGTACTGATAGCATGCATGGTCAGAAACTCTGGCAGCATTATCTTGGTGACCAGATGATAGTGCAAACCCAAGCAGCTTCATATTTTAATTTTCCTCCTTTTTCAAGAGCTATTGTTTTCCTAAAATAAATATTGGCAGTTCTGCCAATGGAAAGATGTGCAGGGGAAGCAGGCAATTAGTGCTGACTAAACAAAAGCTGAAATCTTTCTCAAAAGACTGATAATAGGAAGACTGGCAGAAGTGTCATCTTTGTCATTGAAAAATAGGAATATATATGAGGCCGGAAGCAATGTAGGAAAATTGCACATACAACAAAAGAGGGTGGAAGGGGAAGGGTATATTCTGGAGTATTCAGAAAAGGAAAAGGAGAATAACAATGTAAAAGCCTTAATATTCAAGTTAAACTTTGTTAGAACAATTTTAGAATTCCATGTTAATTTTAAGATTCCAGTTCTACCTTGGTAACAGAAGGTTACCAAGAACAGAAACCCTGGTGGCTTAGTGGTTAAGTGTTACCTCTGTTAACCAAAAGTCTGGCAGTTTGAATCCACCAGGAATTCCTTGGAAACTCTATGGGGCAGTTCTACTCTGTTCTGTAGGCAGTGGGGTGTGTGTGTGTGTGTGTGTGTGTGTGTTTATTGTTGTTTAATACAAGAAAACTTACTTTTTATATAGAGCTAGCTATAATATACGAGCATTTGGGTAGCACAGTTAAGTGCTCTACTACTAACTGAAAGTTTGGTTCAAATTTACCCACAAGTTTCAAGAAAGAAGGGGCTCGCAATCTATTTCTGAAAGATCATAGCCATTGAAAATCCTGGAGAATGCACTTCTAGTCTGAAACACATGAGTCTCATTCCGCCAGAATCAATTCCATGGCAATGTTTTTTTTAACTATAATAGTATATGGTTCACCCCTCATTTGTATTAAGTATTTATGTAACACCTACTACATGTACTAAGCATTTGTTTACTGATTCTCTATAAAGCAGAAACTGAGCAATGTTTGCCATGTAATATGATAATAGTTCATATGAAAAAACATGTCCAAGGTATGACGAAATCCAGGCTAATTCAGTCACAAGAGGAGTCAGGGAAAACATTTCTGATAAAATAATGCTTGAATAAAGACATGAATGCCTTCACTACGTGACGGTCAAGAACAGAGGACGACCATATATTGGAAGCACTTTATGGTTCTGTACATCTATAGGATATCATCTTGCTGACCTCTGGCTGGAGGAAGGGGAGTGGGTGGAGAGGAGGGGAAAGGAGGCTGTTGGGAGGATGAGACATGTATGGAGTAGAGAGGAATAGTGTGCTGTTACTGGACAGGGAGAGCAGTGGAAGCTGCATATAGGTGGGCATGTAAATTTATACGTGAATGTACATTTTCACTCCAGTCATGTTAAATTAAAAAAAAAAAAATTTAAAAAATAAAAAAAAAGAACAGACGACTACATGTCCAACATATTCTTGGTTTAAAGGTATTAGACATTAGAGGGCACAGCTATTTAGAGACAATTACAGGAGAATAGCCTGCCTTGTATAAAACGCCTATGTGAGGGAGCAGGATGGGTGGAGCAGGAGAGGTGACATAGATCAGATCTCAAAGCCCTTAGGAAACTATGGACTTTATCCTAAAAGCCATGGGACCACTTTACTAGAAGGGGTCACATAGTCAAATTTTGGCTTTTAGAGTGACCATTTTGAATGTACTAGATAAGAAATATGTGAAGACAAAGCAATGAAAGCCAATAGAAGGCCACACAAAATGATACAGTACAAAAGATAGTTGATCAAGTGGTTGAAGGAATATAAGCAAGTAGGTAACAAAATTTAAGAGAAGAATAGGGCCTTAGATTTCTAGAAGTTGGGTATTAAATAAATAAATAGAACTTACACATCCTTCAGAAAGCCTGACCCTGAGAGAAAGAGGAATTCTCCCTTGACAGTTCCTGAAGTCTCTACTCCTGGCAGCCATAGTCCCGGCAGAGGTTTCTCCTCCTTAACTTGCAGCATCCGTTGTTGTTGGCAGGGAATTATCCTTATCCTGATTTGAAAACAGCAAAAGGAAACTGTTGTCGTTTAGAATTGCTCCCAGATGTTGTAGAAAAACTTCACTGTGGTATTATTTGATAGAAAGCTGAGCTTCCCAGAGTTGATCTTTCAGAAAATAATTTTTCCTCCACATAAATTATTGGACTATAAATAGACCACTCCTTCCAGGACCCACATCCTCCATGTGCACTAATCTGCAGATTTCAGTGAAATTAGTCGGCGCTTATGTATGTAGTAGAGCAGGTGATGGTTGGGTGACTCCAGTGGGGGTCAGAGAAAAACAAGAGAGGAAGCAAATCAAGGTCAAATAAATATGTTCAAATTCATTTATTTTTCATGTTTCCACTGGAGTGGTTGGTTTAGTGGATGCATGACTTCCCTGAGGTGGTTACACCTTGCTCATGCTATGGTGTAAATATCTGTGTGGCCGTAATCACGTTGGACTATTCATGATCAGTTTACAAGTCAATCCTTCCTTTTGGACCACATGCTACTGGAGTGCAGGTGCTGGGTGTTTTTATGTATTCCTTCCAGCACTTTGCATCAGTAGCTGCTATGTATCAGGTAGTTAGTGAATTTCTTTTAAAAATCCATAATTTGATTGGTTATTATTATTATTTTGGGAAACCCTGGTGGTGTAGTAACGTGCTACCACTGCTAACTACAAGGTGGGCAGTTCAAATCCACCAGGCGCTCCTTGAATACTCTGGGGGTCAGTTCTACACTGCTCCCTAGGGTCTCCATGAGTCGGATCCGACTCGACGGCACTTGGCTTGGATTATTATTATTTTAAAGAAGGCATTTATATATCTTGCAAATGTCCTGCTTATAAACAACCATTTCTTTTCCATCAGCTTTATGTATTTTACAGAGATTATTACCCTTCTAAGCGTATAAACCTCTTCAGTGCCATTGAGTTCAGCAGTGATGTCAATGTCTCTGTTCACACCAAGGCTAGTACTTGCTGCAGTGTGATATCCTTAAAGCCTAGCCCCGAAGGTTGCTTCCTGGCTTCTGCAGACAGGATTTAATTAGCCACTTAACTTCCTCAGGTGTAGAGGAGGGATCTGCTTTCCTGCTAATGAGGTTTGTGCTATCAGCCAGCCACACAGGTTTCTTTCTTCAAGCTGAATCTCTCTTTTACAGCTGGTGAACCAACTTCCAGAAGACGACTGAGTCCCCACTGTCATAAAAATGACTGGGTCAAGAGTTGCACTGATTGTGCTCCGGGCAGAGTTTTCCTCTGATAGTTTCAGTCTGGTCTAAATCCAGAATCTAGCCCCTGTCATTGAATATTCTACTTTACTGAGTGGTGAATCTTCACGTCTTCTTTTTCCTTCTGTTCAAGTCTTTTTCCTTCTCTCGGGAGATTTGTATACAAAGGGAGTTTGGTTTTAGTTTGCAGTGCTTTTGTTGATTGTTTTTAAAATTTCGTTTTGAGAATAAATATTTTTTCCATGAAAAGAATTTTACATGTTTGTTTTTATTAATTACAAAAAGAGGAAACTGCAGAAAATTAAGGAGAACAAGTGGAAGAAAAACACAAACAAGCCAACAAACCAAAAAATTCCACAGCCCCTACCTCCAGATAAAGCCATTTCCATGAGTTGGCAAACCCACATCCATATATTTTCATTTGTGGGCAGGTAGAAAAATTGACAATACAAAAGTCAGATTAATGAACGAATAGGCAAACCTACTTTTACTGTAAGTGGGATCTTTATGTGTATGATTTTCTAAATTAAAACAATTCTTATACTTATGTTGTCTTGTGTATACCACATCAGGGTATACACAGCTTACTGATGGTTTACAAATAATATTTTTTTCAAGTCCATCCTAGTGGACCTCATCCAGATATTAGGTGTTCTCCTGGCTGTCAGTTTTTAATATTGATATAATTGTTCTAGAGAATGCCAGAAAAGAGTTACTCCAATAACCAGAGAGATGTGAGTACAAATGAAGGAGAGGCTAATGGTACTGCTAATACTACTGCTAATAATTTAGACACTGATTTTAAAAACAAAATTTGCATGCTAATCATCTGGAAATCTTGTCAAAACGTACGTTCTGATTCAGGGAGCTTGCACTGTGGCCTGAGATGCTGCAAGCTCCCAGATGTTCATGCTTCTGGCCTTGGACCACATTTTGGGCACAAAGGATTGGAGTACACAGTGGATCAGCTACTACCGTAGGCCCACCCCTCAGGTTTTAGTAATGATCTCATCTAATCATCTGAATATTCTGTAACTATTACAGTGACAGGCATCAAAACCGAGGTTTGAGAGTATAAATTATCTTAGGTCACTACATTAGTTGGCTACCAAGTTGAATGTAGATAAGTCTTTCTCCAGGTTGAATGTTCTTCTCCATTAAACAAAGCCCACTAATGCTTCATTCTGGAAAGTGCTGAAAGTGATTAGGATTAAAATCTATAACTTCATTAAATTATTCATAAACTCAAAGAAGGGAGTTACAGGAGTCCATAATACTAGCACAAATGACTACCTAAAAGAAAGCAGAACAAAACAACAACAACCCACCCCCCTAAAAAAACCAGAACAAATCAATGGCATTTGTACTCAATGATTTGAGAGCTGCGACTGCTAACCAAAATTCCAGCTTTTGGAATCCACAAGTTGCTCCTTGGAATCTCTGTGAGGCAGTTATGCTCTGTCCTTGGTGGTCACTGTAAATTAGAATTGACTGTAAGGGTTTTTTTTTTTTTGAGCCCTCTGAGTCTGAACTGACTTAGAGGCAACTGATTGTTTTGCATATTGAGCTCTGATGGTGTAATGGTTAAAGGTTTGGCTGACAAACAAAAAGTTTGTGGTTTGAACCCCACTAGCCCTTCTTTGGGAAACAAAAATGTGACAGTTTGCTTCCATAAAGATTTACAGTCTTAGAAACCCTGTAGGGTTGTTACAGTCACAATTGACTAGTTAGCAATGGGTACATTGAGCCCTAGGGTCATCGTAAGTTGAAACTGATTCTACTGCAATGGTTTTTGTTTGTTTTTGGTATACTGAGCCACAGTGGTACAGTGGTTAAGCTCTGGACTGCTAACCAATAGGTTGTTGGTGGTGGAAACTCATCGACCACCCCACATCCGCCTAGCCCCCATTCCCCAGCTGTTCTGCAGTGAAATGATGCGGCAATCTGCTTTATTAACGATTACAGTCTTGGAAATCCCATAGGGCTATTCTACTCTGTTCTTTAAGGTCTCCGTGAATCTGAATTGACTTGATAACAAATGGTTTGTTTGTTTTCTGGGTGGGGGTGTTTTTATTTGTTTAAGAAGACTTCAGAAGGGACTGTTAAAGATTTATGTATGAATGCAGCATAAATTAGTTACTGAAAATTGGAATATACCTTTAAGTCTAATAGCAGAACCTGTTTAGAGCCAATGTATAGGCCACAATCAAATTTCCTTCTCCTATAAATTACATTATTGTTGTTACTATTAACTCACAAAGTCTAAAAGAAGTGTTCCTTGCCCAAATGTCTAGTCTCATTTAAGTACAAGATTTCACACTGACAAATTCTTCAGTCCTGTCAAGAATGAAACTGACTTTTAAGCATTCATTTCCAAGCCAGGCCAAGTGCTGTCGCTAACTTGGATAAAATAGACAAATTGCTTGAAAAACTCAATATTCTGCACTTACATTCACAAGAAGCAGTAAGAAATACAAAAAGCCTCATACCTATTTAAAAAAAAAAAGCTCTTTAAAACTTACTGCCATTGAGTAGATTCTCATAGCAATGCTGTAGGAGGGAATGTGCTTTACTGATGAAACTGCTCTGTATCCTAATTGAGTGGTTATTAAATGGCTGTAAACATTTTCAAGAAATTGCTATGTTGTACCCTTAAAGACATAAGCATTTTGGAGACCTCATTTATTTATTTATCTGTTTGAATGGGGGGGAGCATAAAAATTGTCCCCGCTGCTTCAGCCATTTCTCATTAAATTAATAAATTTATATCAGTTTTGGTGACAATACTGTTACTGATGAGACTCTGTCAAATGTACACAATTCTATGGAACAGTGAAATTATGATTGACATTGCATCCGGTTTATGAGAACTGTTACTTTGAAAGAGATAATGAATATCTGGATGTAAACATCCCATTATATTTAGCTAAAAGTAACTTATTTTTTAATCACAAACTCACCTCACTTTTAATTGCTGTCTGGTTTTTCCATATTTAAGAATGAGCCTTTTTTCTGAAGCTGTGTTAATTCTTTCAGAGTGGAAGTAAACTTTCTCACACATTGTTGCTTACTAAATGTTTACTAAGTAAATTTTAATTACAACTTGATGTTTCTGAAGTTAAATATGTGCCTTCTGTAGTATAATTTGTATAGGAACCAAGCCCAAATTTCTTAAACTGCTGTATTTTTTAGTATTTTCTAGATCTTCAAGCGTGTCTGCTACTGCAGTGCATTCTAGCAAATATATATTGAGTATCTATCCTGTGTCAGGGAAGGCTAGCAGATTTAAAGACAAAAACCTAAGTGGATACCTGAAGGCACCAAATGTTCTTAAATTTGAACATATACTATTCCTAAACAGGATGCTTCTATGAAGTGAAATAATTGGAATGTTGTAAAATTTAACACTATACTGGAAAAATAAAGCAAAAATGCTGTAATACTCTTTTTCTTTAACATGATCTATACATTCTTGATGGCACTTGGCTTTGGCTTTTGGCATACATAAAGAACCGGAAACCCTGGTGGCGTATTGGTTAAGTGTCAAGTCTGCTAACCGTGATGTCAGCAGTTTCAATCTGCTGGGCGATCCTTGGAAACTCTGTGGGGCAGTTCTACTCTGTCCTATAGGATTGCTATGAGTTGGATTAAACTCAATGGTGGTGAGTTTTTTTTTTTTAAATACATAAGCAACCAGATGCTCTCTGTATATATTCAAGAGAAATAATCATGTGGAAAGCCAGAGGAATGTTTAGAATTAGTTACAGATTCTGCACCTTTATGAACTGTGTGCTGTTTCTACCATATCTCTGGTAGCACACCAATAAACTGCAAAGCTTTGTTTTACGTTTCTCCAATAACGGTTCTGAAAATGAAGTTTTGCTTCTACAACCAAGTAAAATCCTGAAATTATGGAAAATGTTCACATGTAAATGTTGTTTTTATATTTTTCTTATGTCTATGCTTAAGGAAAATAGTACTATTTTTGATATCTATAGTAGTAGTAGTGGTAGTTTGGTGCCGCTGAGTCACTTCTGACTCAAAGCAACCCCTGTGCTCAACTAATGCATTCCATTTCATTTTTGATAATTTCTGATTTTCCTAGATTCATATTTCTTACATTCCTTATTCTAGATATTAATGGATGTTTTCAGTTGTTTTTTTCTAATTCTTAACTGTGCCACATCTGTAAATGAAGATCCTGAAGGCTTTACTCCATCCATGTCATTCAGGTTGATTCTACTTTGAGGAGGCACCTCTTCTCTGGTCATCTTCTGAGTGCCTTCCAACCCAGGGTCTCATTTTCTGCCGCTATATCTGACAATATTCTGCTGCTATTCATAAAGTTTTTACTGGCTAACTCTTTTCACAAGTAGACTGCCCAGCCCCTCTTCCTAGTCTGTTGTCATCTGGAAGCTCAGCTGAAACCTGTCTACCTGTCTACCATGGGTGACCCTACTGGTGCCTAAATACCAGGGGCATAGCTTCCAGCATCACAGCAACAATTGATATCTATAGAGAGGTTTTTTTAAGTATAAATATAATACTGGGAGGAATGATTGGATAAAAATGCATAATAAACATAAATTGTACAAACTTTATTTTTTTGTATTTGAGATCAGCTTTAAGAAGTAGATTTGTTTTCGGTATTCCACATACAAACTTTACAGTAATTGTTACTAAAGCAATTCAAAAGGAAGGTAAAGTTAGAAGAAATATTTCAACCTAAGGCTTGCCCAAAGCTATGAAAGTATAGAAGAAAATTTATGATGTTTATTTTTCCATCACCAAAGAAACCTTTCTTCTTTTCTTCTTCCTGTATGAGTATTTAATTAACAGCTTTATTATGTTATTTTCATTTAATACATATTGACAGCTAGTAAGGGAATTGCCATAAAATACTATATGATCAGAAAGTAAAACTCTGGCTTAGTAATGAAAGTGCATAACGGTAGTATTACTTTGTTATGATTTGTTCAGGTTAACACTGATATTTCCTGTATACGAGAATTTGCTTTTAAGAGTTTTCTCAATTTCAAAAAGCCTGAAATAAGCGAAAAGAGAACTTTGTTTCAACAAAAATACAAAACTTTTATTACTTTTATATGTTCACATTTGAAGTTATGTAATATTTCTATGAGTGAAATATGATTATATTCTTAAAAATATTTTACTGTGCTTTAAGTGAAAGTTTGCAATCCAACTTAATCTATCATATAAAACATTGCACACACACTGCTGTGTAACTCTCCCTGCTCTCCCCACCCTGTAACAGCACACTCGTTTCTGTCCTGTATTTCCAGCATCCATTCAACCAGCTCCTGTCCCCCTCAACCCTCTCATCTCACATTGAACAGGAGTTGCCCAGTTAGCCTCATATTCATACTTAAGCCAAGAAGCACACTCTTCACCAGTATCATTTTATGTATTATAGTCTAGTCCGATCTTTGTCTGAAGAGTTGGCTGAGCTACCAGAGGGCCCTGCGGCCATGTATTCCAGGAATCTTCTAGTCTGTGACATCATCATGCCTGGTCTTCCAGGAATCTTCCAGTCTGTGACATCATCATGCCTGGTCTTTTAATAGAGTTCTATTTCTACATAGCCAATTTTTTTCTGCTATGCCAGGGACTCTAGGTTGCATTTCCTGTTTGTGTAATCATTGATGGTGGCTGGGCACTATCTGGTTCTTCTGGTCTCATGCTGATGTAGTCTCAGGATTACATGGCCTTTTCTGTCTCTCGGGCTCATGCTTTCCTTATGTCTTTGATGTCTTTCATTCTTCTCTGCCCAAGGTGGGTAGGGACCAATTGATATTATTTAGGTGGCCATTTGCTAGCTTTCAAGACCCCACACTTCACTCACCAAAGTAGAATATAAGACATTTTCTTAAATAAACAATCTTGTTATGCCAATTGACCTAGATGGCCCCTGAAACCATGCTCCCCAGACACTTACCCTTGATACTCTGTCTTTCAAAGTGTTGGGTTATATTTAGGGAAACTCTTAGCTTTTTGTTCAGTTCATCTGTGTTAACTTCTGTTCTACTGTGATCTTTTCCAATTCCTGTTTACTGTCTAATCAGTCAATACCCCTTTCCCCCTGTCCCCACCCTTGTAACTATCAAAATTTGTCATCTTCTATGTTTAAACTGTTTCTCCAGTTCTTATAATAGTGGTCTCATATGATGCTTTCCTTTTGTGACTGACTAATTTCACTCAGCATGTTGTCTTCCATCTTCCTCCTGGTCGCGAGATGTTTCCCAAGATCACAGTTATTCTTTATCAATACATAGTATTGCAGTGTGTGAATATACCATAGTTTGTTTATCCATTCATCCATTGATGGACACCTAAGTTGATTCCATATTTTTGGTATTGTGTACAGTGCTATAATAATAAACATTGGTGTGCATGTATCTGTTCATGGGACAGCACTTATTTCTCTAAGATAAGGTCCAATAATTAGGATCACTGGATGGTATGGTATTTCTATTTCTAGCTTTTGAAGAAAGTGCCAAATCAGTTTTCAGAGTAGTTATACCATTTTACATTCCTACCAACAGCGTGTTAAGTATCCAGTCTCTGTACAGCCCGTCCATCATTTATTATTTTGTGTTTTTTGATTAATACCAGCTTTGTTAGGGTGAGATTGTATTTCCATGCAGTTTTGATTTACACTTCTATAGTGGCTAGTGATCATAAACATTTCCTCCTGTATCTTTTAGCTGCCTGAATGTTTTCTTTCACAAAATATCTGTTCACGTCTTTGCCCATTTATTAACTGGGTTGTTTGTCTTTTTGAAGTTGAGGTTTTGTAGTATATTTTGGATGATGGATATTAGATCCTGATTGGATTTGTTGTAGCCAGTTTTCTTTTCCCAGTCTATAAGCTGTCTTTTTACTCTTTTGTTGAAGTCTTTGGGTAAGCATATGTGTTTGACTTTTAGGAGTTCCTAGTCAGCTATTTTCTAGTATTTGTGCATTGTTAGTAATGTTTTGTGGTCTTTCTATACCTTACACTAGGGATCCCGTCACTGTCCCTATTTTTTTCCATGATTTTTATTGCTTTGTATTTAATATTTATGTCTTTAATCCATTTTGAATCAGTTTTTGTACACAGTATGAGACATTGGTCTTGTTCAATTGTTTTGCAGATTGATAACCACTCATGCCAACATCATTTGTTAAAGAGACTGCCCTTTCTCCCAGTTTATGGACTTTGAGACTTTATAAAATATCAGCTGCTCAGAGGTAGATGATTTTACATCTGGAGTCTCAATTCTATTTCATTAGTCTGTGTTTCTGGCTGTGTTGACTACCATGGCAGTGTAATAGGTTCTAAGGTCAAGTTGTGTGAGGCCTCTCACTTTGTTCTTCTTCTTCAGTATTATTTTGCTGCTTCTTTTTCTATATGTGATTTGTTTCTCCAGATCATGAAAAATCACCATAGGAATTTGTATTAGGATTGCTTTGTATGTACAGATTGCTTTGGGTAGAATAGACATTTTCGTGATGTTGAGTCTTCCTGTCAGTGATCAAGATATGTTTCTCTGCTTATATAGGTTTCTCGCAGTAGCATTTTGTAATTTTTTATATCTCTGGTTAGATTTATTCCTAAGTATTTTATCTTCTTAGGGGTTTTTGTAGATGTTATTATTGACTGATTTTCACTTTGATGTTGTCTTTGTTGGTGTAAAGGAATCCGATATTTTCTTATGTTTATCTTACTTACATCATGACACATTGCTGAACTTTTCTTTTACTTCTAGTAGTCTTTCTGTGGATTCTTTAGGGTCTTCTGTATGTTAGAGCACATCATCTGTAAGTAGAGATACTTTTATTTCTTCCTCACCAATTTGGATGTCCCTTACTTCTTTATCACACTTGGTTGCTCTGGCTAGAACCTCCAGCACAATTTTGAACAAAAGTGATAACAAAAGGATATTCTTGTCTGGTTTCTATTCTCAAGGACAATGCTTTCTGACTCTCTCCACTTAGGATGATGCCTTTTATTATGCTGAAGACTTTCTCTTCTATTATTATCTTGCTGAGAGTTTTTAACATAAACTGCTGTTGGACTTTGTCAAATGCCTTTTCTGCATCAACTAATAAATTCAAGTGGTTCTTGTCTTTTGTTTTATGTATGTGGTTGATTACATTGATTTTTTTTTCCTAATGTTGAACTACCCCTGCATCCCTGGCATGAATCCTATTTGGTCATGGTGAATTATTATCATTATTATTATTCTGATATGTTGTTGAATTCTGTTTGGCTAGAATTTTTTGAGGACTTTTGCACCTAGTTTTAGACTATCATAATCCTGTTCTTACTCTTTTTATTAGAAACAGCTTATTTAGTTAAATAAAATGTAGTTTACTTTTGAAGAGGAGTTTCCCACAATTAAGTACTTACTTAACACTAACAAATACATGTAGAAATATGCAAAACACAAATACACACACATATATGCACTTTTCCTACAAAATGTTAAATATAGTAATAAATAAAATATGAAAACTCCAGGCAATGATTTCAGTATATACAAATTTCCAAATATTTAATCTAATTGAATATAAAACTTTGACATTTAAAAATAATTTAAAAGTTTCCTTAATGTTGTTATCCTATAAATGTGGTTTCAAATATAAAAAATAGAACTTTACTTCTGTTTATGGCATCATTTTGGGAAAAATCTATTATCTGCATTTTGGAAAATACAGTGTCTACTTTTCTTGGGTATCTGGAAAATGATTTTTATTTGTATGAGTGAGTTTTTCATGATGCACGTAGGTGATTAACAGAAGGAAAGAGTCAATGAAAAAGCATCAGAAAAAATAGCTCTGTATTTTCCAGTGAATGAAAATCATAACCCATTGTGTGTTTTTGTTTCTTTGGATCATTTTTAATTTTTTTTCTTCTTCTCAAAGGATGGATTGTTGTATTATTTTTTTGTTTCCAACCAATCCAGTCATAACATTTTTCACACATGTTACCAATTAGAATTGGGTAGCACTGTCGCTCTGGTAACTCCAGTACAGTTTATTTGGTACTCAGGAGATATTGGGTAAACTGCACTGGCAGATTGCATTTCATGAAGGGAAGTGCTGATATTGAGTTTATGTGGCCTTCTGTGACATACCTAGGCCTCAAATTCAGACATTTTGGAGAAGGCACTCAGCATATATTGCTTTCATAGAGCTATTATAGAATGTCTTAACAAATGATCAAAATTTAAAGTGATATGAGATATTGTGTTCCAGAAGCAGAAAGTATTACAAATACAGTTCTGCTGGCATTCATATAATAATAAGACTGGCCAACTGCTTGCTAAAACATTGAGCTGGATATATTCAACAACATAATTGTAAATAAATAGTCACATGTAGTGTGGATTCGGGATATAATTTGTATATTTTCTTGTATCAATGGCCATTAGTGAAATACATTTTTAAAAATATCTTTCGAGATTTATTTTGTTGATGGAACATGACCAAATTTTTTTCCATAGTATGTGCTGATAATCATAGTTACACTGTGGTATGCCAGGATTGCCCCAAGACTTCACTTCCTCTTCAAAACCAAGAACTACACCCACTGCCATCAAGTCGGGTCTGACTCATAGCAATCCTAAAGGTCAAAGTAGAACTGCTCCATTGAGTTTCCAAGGAATGTCTGGTTGATTTGAACTGCCAACATTTTGGTTAACAGACCCCACTATGCCACTAGGGTTTCCATGCTTTCTCTTCAGTAAAGCTTAAATGTAAAAGATGTACTCTTAGTCTTCCTCTGTCTGTGCTAATATTGATGCTAAAATTTAGCTCAGTTTTCCATTTCTGATAATTTAAAAATTACTGTTACTGCTGAAAATAAACATTAAAACAGAAATAAATTATTTTTATCTTTTTCATTCTTATAACTCACATGATTGAGAGCAGTTAAAATGACTGTTGTCATATATGTTTTATTCTTAAGTAAGAAAGATAACTGTGAATGAATGATTAAACTTAGAATTTAAATCCATCTCACAATGAGATTATTGCTTCAAGAAAAAATGTTTTAGAAAGCTTTTATTGTTACTTGAAGGAGCCTTGGTGATTCTGTGTGGCAAGTTAAGCAGAAGATGAGTCATATATATTGTCTTAGTCATAAGAGTAGTACCACAGGTAGATAGCTTTAACAAAGAAAAGTTTATTTCCTCACAGTGGAGTAAGCTAAGAGTCCAAATTTAGAGCATTAGCTCCAGGGACGTCTTCTTCTATTGGGTCTAGAAGAAGGTCCTTGCTGTTCATCATTCCCTGGACTGGGAGTTTCTGAGGCTATGGACCTCAGGTCCAAAGGACAGGCTCTGCTCCCTGTACTGTCTTCTTGGTGCTATGAGGTCCTGAGCTCTCCGTTTACAACACCCCTTTCCTTCTTATCCCAAGAGACTGCCTCAAGGCACAATGCACCCTTATAGATTGCCCTGCTTCACTAACAGAATCATCATCCCTCATCATTGACATCATAGAGGCAGGATTTTCAACATATTGGAAGCTCATAAAGAACTTGAAATCATGCTCTAGACAAGTTGTTACACAAATTTGGGGGGGAACACTATTCAATCATGAAACTTACCGGTCAGCTACTCCATAGGGAGAAGATGTGGCAGATGGCTACATAAATATTTCATCCTTAGAAATCCTATGCCTCAGTTCTGCACTATCTTATAGGGTCACTATGAGTCAAAATCAAGTCCATAGCAACTAATTTGGTTTGAGAACTCTATTTTTAACATGCATTAACTCCTTTTAATAATTAAAACAATATGATGTATGTTTGGGCTTTATGCTTTTTAAGTACCATTATTTTTTCCTGTTTGAAGGAAAATAAGGCAAAGAGATTGTATAGTATGAAGTTAGAAAGGTACTAAGTGATAGACTTAGATATGAACCTAGGCAATGTACATTTAAAATTGATATTAAAAACTAATTTTTGTGTATATAAAACTCCAAAACTGAATTAACTGTGTCACAGAGATTAATCTATAGATAAAATATTTAATTAGCATATGTTTTTAGGACATGTTATTGTATCATGTATTACAGAATTAAACTCGGACCTAGAGCTTTCTCTATAACATTTGGAGTCTGTAATAGGCACTGTATATCCAGAATAAAGACTTTGGTAAAACCTCAAAATAGTAACAGAGATCAAATCTAAACACTTGATCCTTCAGTTATAGTGACTTTTCCATCATTCCTCAGTGAATTCATTGTGTGTTCCTTACCTTGAACAGATTCCAATCAAAGGTATAGTTCGTGAGTTTCTATTGGGACACTTTTATTTCCTTATCCAGCTAGAGTAACAGAACTTTAAGGAAACCTATGTGGAATACAGAATCCCTCTGATCCCCGCTGACAACAGGAAATCAAGTAAGTACTAAAGAAGAAATATCAAGACTTCCCTGAAAGATTTTCAACTCTGTCTGTGTAGCCAACATGGCAAATCCATAAAGGATTAATAATGCCTGCAAGTTGCACTGCACAATTTTTAGACTCTGTGGTTAAAAAAAAAAAAAAGCACCATATAAAAACTGTGCTATCTATCCCAAGAATCAATATGCACTGTCAAGCAAGTGCAAGTGAATCTATGGGACCAAAAGTGCAGAAAATGTGATATCAGTATGATCTTACAAATTCTGAAACACGTTCACTGAAACCATGGGGTCTTTACAATTTAATTGGAGAACAATTAAGAAATGAAAATATTTTAGGATGCATTCATTGCCTCCCTTTCCAGCTTACTTTATGAGCCCTTTCCTCAGTGTACTTTACTCTGGAGCCCAAACAAATTAACTTCAGGTCCTTGAAGGTGTCATGCTGCTCTCCACTTCTCTGCCTTTGTATACCCTATACCTTCTAACTATAAAGCCCTTAATCACCCTTGTCAACCTGGTGAACTCCAAAGCATCCTCTAAAACATAGCTCAGAGTTTAAGACTGTTCCCAGATAGATCAGATTATCATCTATTTATTTTTGCCACTATTGCCCCTTGTATGTACCTGTATTCTAGCCTTTTGCAGCAATAAATAAAGAGATTGCCTTTATTCATACATGATTTTTCTTCTAGCTCTTGAGCTCTTCTACTTCTTGAGCCCTTTGTGGGTAGGAACAGAATAGATACATGTTTTATATCCCATATGTGTAGCACTGGGGTTGACACATCATAAGTGTACAACAAATGGAGAGTATGCATACAAGAAATAATAAACAATAAAAGAATATTTACTTGAAATGTTAAATTGTGTGTTATTGATTATATAACCAAAACCAAGCACATTGACATCAAGTTGATTCTTAATTGCAGTGACCTTATAGGACAGAGTAGAACTTATCCACAGGATTTCCAAGACTGCAAATCTTGATGAAAGCAGGTTCCTGCATCTTTCTCCTGATAATGATCGTAATTACTATGTAAATTCATAAAAAGAGAAAACATGTGAAGCCAGTTGTGTTCAGTATAAAATCAAAGATGAGGTGGAGTTCAAGTTACTTCTTGAGCATGTTAAGTATTTGACTAGGCTTACAAGAAACCCTAAGGGTGTTCAAGGAAAAAGTAACAAGGAGATTATGTTAGAAATACAAATACCACATTTCACATTTCACAATTCATCAGTTATAATGATCCTGATGGCAAGTAATTGAAAACAGAATTCAAAGTGGTATAAGGATGAAGGGAATATACTTCTTACAACAACCACCACAACTGGGAAGTAAGGTGGAGAGAGAGTTTGAAAATTGTGATTTAGTTTTGGCAAAAAATTTCAGATTCATGTCATCCTTTTCATCTTCCATCATTCATATGTTGGCCTGGTCCTTAGTTTGGAATAACTTAGTGGTATAAACAGATAAACTGATTGGGTACTAACCAAAGCTTATTTCTGTGTTAGAGGACCAGATTATTGCCACAACTCCAGGTATCAAACATGGTCCTATCCAGGAAAAGAGAAAGAAGAAATTCTTCTGTTAGCTTATTTTGCAGTTTGAGGAAACTTTTTGCTAGACTAGCCTCAGCAGAATTACCTTGCCCAGAGTGAAGCAACAACCATTATCAGAACTGGAGAAAATATTAATGTAAATAACTAATTTCTGACTTATCCCTGTGTTACACTGGGTGGGGATTCCGTGGATGTGCAAAAGGTAATGCAATCAACTGCTTACTAAAAAGTTGGGAGTTACAGTTTACACAGAGATTCCTCAGAAGAAGATCTGGGGAGCTGTTTCTGAAAAATTAGCTGTTGAAAATTCTGTGGAGCACAGTTCTATTCTGACACACGGGATCATCATGAATTGAAGTCCACTATATGGCAATTAGTGAAAGGAATTAAAAAAGTAAGAAAGAAAGGAAGGAAGGAAGCAGGAGGGAGGCAGAGAGAAATGGAAGAAGAGAAGAAGGAAGGAAACCAGGGAGGGAGGTAGAAAGGGAGGAAGGAAAGAGAGAAAGAGAGAAAGAGAAGTAACACTGTGGTTGGTGGGGATGGAAAACTGTTAGGAAAGGAAAAGGAGAGTGACTATTGAGTAGACAACCAGCAGTTTATAAGAGGTTACATTTTCAGAAGAAATAGAATATGCATCTGTATTAAGTATGGTGAGAACAATATCTTTAGGGAAGAATTTAAACTTGATCCAGTATGAAATAAGAAACCACTAAGAATTTTAGATAATGAGAATAACTGCTACTGAGGCATAGCATTTCTTTGGAGACAGTTGTATTCACTGTCTTTAATTCTCACCCTGTAACTAACAGCAACAACACTGGAAAAATCAGCTCTCTTGTTCATAAAAATACAAATTCTGTGATTATTAAACAATACAGGAAACATCAAAATGGAAATGGAAATGAAGAAAATGGGAGAAATACAAACAGTCATATAAAAAGGAATTGGTCGACATTCCACCGTTTCAGAAGGTAACGTATAATCAGGAATCAATGGTATTGAAGGAAGAAGTTCTAGTTTCACTGAACGCATTGGTGAAAAACAAGCTCCAGAAATTGATGGAATACCAATTGAGATTTTCAGTGAATGGATACAGTACTGCAAGAGCTCACTTTCAAGAAATTTGGAGGAGAGCTACCTGTCCACCTAATTGGAAGAGATTCATATCTGTGCCTATTCCCAAGAAAAGTGATCCAACCAAATGCAGAAATTTTCAAAGAAATATTAAGATCACATACAAGTTAAATTTTGCCAAAGATCTATTCAAAAAGAGATGCAACAATATATTGACAGCTAACTGCCAGACATTCAAGCCAGATGTAGAAGGCAGCACAATGTCAGATGGATCCTAGTGAAGAATAGGGAATGGCAGAAAGATGTCTACCTGTGTTTTACTGACTATGCAAAAGCATTTGACTGTATAGATCATAAAATTATAAGTAACATTGCCAATAATGGGAATTCCAGAACAGTAAATTTTGCTCATGAGGAACCTGCACGTAGACCAAGAGGTAGTCTTTTGAATAGAACAATAAGGATACTCCATGGTTTAAAGTCAAGATAGGAGTGCTTTGGGGTTGCATCCTTTCACCATAACTATTTAGTCTGTATGCTGAGGAAATAATCTGAGAAGATAGACTATGTGAAGAAGAATGAAGCATCGAGACTGGCAAAAGACTCATTAATAACCTGCATTATACAGATGCCTACTGAAAGTGAGGAGAACTTGAAGCACCTACTGAAGAATATCAAAGACCACAGTCTTCAGTATAAATTACACCTCAAATTAGGAAAACAGAAATTCTCACAATTGGACAAATAAGCAACATCATGATAAATGGAGAAACATTTGAAGTTGCCAGGGATTTTACGTTACTTGGATCCACAGTTAGCTCTCGAGGAAGCTTCAGTGAACAAATCAAGACACGTTGCAATGGACAGATCTGCTACAGAAGACCTCTTCAAAGTTTTGAAAAGCTAAGATACCACCTTGAAGACAAAGGTCTATCTGACGCAAGCCATGGCGTTTTCAACCACCTCTGACACACATGAAAGAAGGACAAGGAATAAGGAAGACAGAAGAATTGACGTGTTTGAAATGTGGTGTTGGAGAAGAATATTGAATATATCATAGCTCGCCAAAAGAACAAACAAATCTGTTTTGGACTAAGTGTGACCAAATGATCCTTGGAAGCTAGGATGGCAAGACTGTGTCTCATATACTTCAATCATGTTACCAGGAAGGATCAATCCCTGAAAAATGACATCATGCTTGGGAAAGTAGAAGGCCTGAAAAAAAGAGAAAGATCCTCAATGAGACGGATTGACACAGCGGCTGCAAGAGGGAGCTGAAGCCTGGCAGTGACTGTGAGGATGTCACAGGACCAGGCAGGGTCTCATTCTGTTGTACACAGGGTCACTCTGAGTCAGAATCATCTCAATGACACCTAACAAAAAACATAATAGTTATAAAGCGACGGAGTGCATAGTGACAGGGGTACATTTCATTTTCTCAATGCATATGCATTCTTCCAAAATATGTTTAAATTTATGAAATAGTTTTTAAATAATTTCCATCAATACATTCAGTTGCAGTTTGCTTTTTCGGTTGTCTAGGATGTATTCTTTTTCATTTCTCAAAAAGTTAAAAGACTGAATTGTTAAATAAATATCTTTCAATCTTCTCAGTATGTGTAGCACTTTTTATTGAGTAAACTTCTTCAATATTTACTGTAAAGCTACAGTCTTATTAATATAACAGAAATGTATTTACTTCAATAAACATAAGCCATAGGCAGGTGTGTAAACATTTATAAGATTTCATTCACACAAACACACAAGCTGTAATCATGATTTCTACATTTGTTCAGGAAAGTTGGCCTAGTGTTTACCTTATTTCAATTGGTTGTAATTTAAGACTCAAAATTAAACCCAGATGTATTTCTCAGAAGTTTTGATCATTATATGAAAAAAGTGGTCTTAGTATAATATCATATATTTATTCATCCTTGTGACACTGACGAATTGAAATAAATCTGTCAGGGTTTTTGTTAATATTCTGCCTATTGCCTCTTACTTTCAAATGATCAGATATAACAAATCAAGTTTTCTTCATTTTTTAATGTTTATGAGGGTGAGTAGGGAGGGAGAGGGGTATTCACTATCTAGCTAGTAGACAACTATTATTTTAGATCAAGGGAAGGGCAACACACAATGCACACAATGCAATTAAACTAAAGTGTAAGCTAAGAAGTTTCCTGAATACCACCAATCACTTTGAGGGACAAAGTATTAGGGACAGGTGTTAGGAAGCCATGCCTTCAGGGGACATCTAGGTCAACTGGCAAACAAAATTTATTAAGAAAATGTTCTAAATCCCTCTCTGGTGATTGGCATCTATGGTCTTAAAAGTTAGCGAGTGGCCATCAATTGCTCCTAACTCATCTGGAACAAAGGAGAATGAAGAATGCCAAAGACACAAGGAATGCATGATTTCAAGAGATAAAAGGGCCGAATAAACCAGAGACTGCATTAGTCTGAGACCAAAGGATCTATGTAGTGCTCTGCTACCACCAACGACTGTCCTGACAGGGAACACAAAAGAAGTCCCTGAAGGATCCAGAGAAAAGTAGGGTGCAGAAGTCAAACTCTATTAAAAAGGCCAGACTTTGTGGTCTGACAGACCAGAGGGTCTCCTGTTTGCCCCAAACTAAAACCGTTCCCAAAGCCAATTCCTCAGACAAAGGTTAGACTGTACTATACGACATAAGTTGATACTGGTGAAGAGTATGCTTCCTGCTCAAGTGGAGACATGAGTCTAAATCTGTAGCTCTGTATGGAGGTGAGATAAGAAGCCTTAAGGGGACAGGAGCTGACTGAATTAACATGGTAAATACAAGGTAAAGAAGAGGGGTGTGTTGTCACATTGTAGGGAGAGTAACTAGGGTGACATAACAATGTGTATGTAAGTTTTTATTTGGCGAACTGACTTGAACTGTAAACTTTCACTTACAGCACAATATAAAAGAAACTTTTTTTTAAAAAAAGTAGATCAGTTTTTTTAAAAAAACTTGTAATTACCTTCTTTCTTAAGGACCAAATCAAACAATGCAGAAATACTTTAATGCATAATAAGCACCGAGAGTCTTTCACTGGGGTAGTAAGCAGGTAGCAATGTTATTCATTATTTAGAAGAAAGAGTTTCTGGTTGTTAGATCAACAATTGTCATGTGTCAGAGCCAATACTCCCTTTTATGACAGCTATTTATAATATTTCTTTATGTGAAGAAGATGGTCAGAATTTTAAGAGTTAAGGTTTTGATATATTTCTAGTTACTATGATTTAACACATAAAAAAGTACACATCTTGGAGAAAAATATAGCAAGATCTCAACAGTGATTAGTTCTATGTTTTACAGTTATGGATAATTATATCTGTATATCTTCCCTACTTTTTGAAGCTTTTAAAAATATTGTAATAAATGATTATTATTTATCATAAGAAAAAAATTGATAAAAAGGAAATCAAACATGGATTATTGTCATGTAATATATCACCTTTTATATTTCCATTCTTCCCTTGTTATCAGCTTTTTCCTTCTCATGTCTAGATGTCTTTCCTTAATACTTCTCTGATTTCTACTTCTCCAGTTGATTAAGTTGGCTGTGCTCCACTATTCTTTGCTCAACTCTGTCTCTCTCTATTATCCCCCTCACTTGCATTGTTCATACTTGTGTCTTCTTCTCTCAGGTCTTAAAAATGCCTGTAAACTCAAGCTTAAGTTGCTCATTTCCAATCGGTGCTAGATAACTGCCTTAGTGTTCTTTAGTGAAACAGAACAAAATCTGTTTGTCTCTCTGTGATGTTTCCATTGAGTCATCTCCCACTCATGGACATCTTAAGTATACTAGAGTAACAGACCAAAATATTGCCACGTCTTGCACCATCTCAGTCATCCTTGATATGTTTGAGCTCATTTCTGAGGCTATTATATTAATCCTTATTATATTGAGTGTTTGCCCACTTTTCGCCGACCTCCTGCTTTACCAAACATGATGTCCTTTTCTAGCTGCTAGTCTTTTCTGATGATGTATCCAAAGCAAGCAAGACAAAGTCTCCACCCATGTTTCTAAGGGGCATTCCAGTTATAGTCCACAGTATACTATGTATGTGTATACCAGTATATATGGGTGCATGTGTGTGCGCATACATGTATGTATGGATAGTGAGAGAAAGAGATTTATTTAATTAAAGCAGTTGGCTTACACGATAGTGGGGACTGACAAGTCCAAAATGCACAGGTTGGGTGAAGCCTGGAGACTCCTCCAGGCTTTCCTCCAGAAGTCAGGAGAAAAGAAGAATAAAAAGAGAGTGTTTTTAGCAAAAGTATCTACAGTCTTGAGGCTGAACATACCCTAAGAAAACTCTTATTTTTCTCCCTCTTAAGGTCTTCAACTGATGGGTTCAGGGCTGTGCACGTTGTGGAAACTAATCTGTTTTATCTGAGGCCAGCTGATGTAGTCAAATATGATCACTTTACGACAGCAACTAAACCTGTGTCTTGCACCAACTGGGTATCAGAACCTAGCCAAGGTGACACATAAAATTTGCTACCACAATCAATTTTTTTAGATACCAGGTAGCACTTCACACACATTACACATGCTATTAGACTCATCTTAGTACCTAAAAACTAACCTATTTTCCCTTTATGATTATCCCACCCTTCTGCCTTGATGTGTGGATTGTCTGGGCATCTTTACTTTCTAACTCAGGAGACTTGCTGGCAATGGTTTAGCATTTGGCTTCTAACAGTCAAGCCTGTGTTTCAAACCTACCAGTGGCTCTGTGAGAGAAAAGACTTGATGATCTGTTCCTGTAATGATTGTATCGTAGAAAATTTTGTGGGACAATTTTACCCTGTCCTGAAGTGTCACTGTGAGTCAGAATTGACTCAGTGGCACACAACAGCAACACATTTTCTAGTCAGTGAATAATTTTCATTCTGCCTTCACATCAGCTTTCTCCAGTAGTGGCTGGAGGTTTGGTATGTCGGAAAAGCTTAGGGGTAGCACTCATGTAGGGGGCCGGAAAGTTTTGTTTATATAGTAAACACTTGCAAAGAAACCTTAGTGACACAATGGTTAGGTGCTTGACTGTTAACTGAAAAGTGTAAGCTTGAATCTACCAGCTTCTCTGCTGGAAAGAAGAGCTGGTCATCTGTTCTCATAAAGATTCTAACCTAGGAAACTACTGGGCACTTCTACTCTGTCCTTTTTGGTTGCTATGAGTTGAAATTGACTTCATGGTGCACAACAATATAGCACTGAGAAAACATTAATTGTGTGAAAATAAGCAAGATGAATGAATTGAAGGCAGATAAGTGGCAAAAATCTCACTACCAGGCTGTTTTTGTCCTGCTTTCTATTCCTACAATAAACACCACATCAGGAACTTTATGCATTTTTACTGTGTTCAGCATCCTTTAACTAGATTTCTTGCATTGCATCTCGAGGCTATTTTGGTTTTTCTTTACTATGTTAAGAGTTCATCTCACTCCTTTAGGGACATTATGCCCTTGTTTCTTTCTTTTTTTTTCTCTTTAAAGACTTACAATTGGTCTAATTTACCAAAGAAAGATCTTAAATTTTCCATTGAAAGCATTTTAAAATCTTATTGAGGTCTTGCTTATTCTGCTCTTCTCATCAACACCTTACCCACCTGTGTTGAGATTGAGCCTAACAGACATTACTGCTCCCCATTGAAATATGTCATTTTCTATCATGCAACACTCTGCTTCCTTATTCTGTATCTTAGTCTCTCTAGTTGAAGAACTGTCTTCTATATACAGCAATCTTTTACTCTTCAAATAGTGTAGCAATTGTTCTGTATGTGTTTTGAGTCTGGTTTTTCTCTGCTCTTCACTTAATATTTATTTTTATGTATTAGAAATTCTCCTGGGCTAGGCAATTTAAGGTCAGGTTCATTGCCTTGTATATAGCAAAGACTCACCAAAAATGCATTGAATGAATCTACAAATACATGCAGATGATAATACAGTTTTCATCTGCATTTATATCTGCAGCTGTTCTTTACACAGTATTATAATGTAATGGTAAAAGGTAAAAGAAATGTTTGTTGAAGCAGAATAGTTGAGGCATTAGGTAAGAACGGAGGTGTCTCATGTACCCAAATTGAAGATCCCCCAACATAAAGCCTATTGTCCAAGATTGGTAGGCCAGAAAGGCTCCCATGAATCCTGTATTTTCACATACTTCTCAAAATCTGTGTTACCAAGCAAAAATTGAAACACATTCAGTGATTCAGCATGGATTTCAGTGTTGAAAACATGTGGTAGAAACCAAAAAATAAACTAAATAAATAATTGGGTCTTGAAAAAGTTAACTTAGCAAAGCAAAAACTGATAGGTGGGATTAAGTATTTTGATAGTGAGAAAATACTGTGTTTATAAACTATTGTATTTTTATGCTTGTTCACATTCATTTACATATTTTGATTTTCATGATGTCTCTGTAAGTTAGGTAAGATAAGTATTCTTTTCTCCTTCTTAACAGATAAGGAAATTCAGCCACAAAAGTTTAAATAATTTGCCCAACATCAAAATGGACAGAACTGAAATAAAGATACAAAGTCTCTTGATCCATTGTCCAGATGCTTTCAACTTTGACTGTGCTAATAATAACTGCTTACTAGGTAATATAAAAATGTTGTCTTAGTTTTCTAATTAACTTAGGGCATATCTATCTGCCAAATGATAAATCATTTTAAGTTTATTAACTTTATATGGTAAACTAGGTAAAAGCAAATGAGGCTTAATAATATTTAGATATGTAGACAAGCAAATAAATGAACATATATGACAACAAATGTTAAATCTATATCTGAAGTATAGATATAAGATGTATTAGAGATGAAAGAAATTAGAAGGATTTTAGGTTGAAAAATATATTCTCTTATAAAAGGAAAAAGTAATCAATGAAAGTGTTTATGTATCAGGAAATATTGAATTATTTCTTCCGGGAAAACAGAGGGTCACCATAAGTTGGATCTGACTCGACGGTACTTGGCTGGCTGGCTAGGGCAAAGTCACTGATGTGTATTAAAAATGATATGTAAGAGATATTTTAATAAAAGCAAAATGCAGAATTTAATGAAAAAAATAAAAAATCAAAATTTAGTAAAAGCAAAAACCTAAAAGAAATTGAGATTTGATCTTAGAAAATTTAAAAAATAAGATTAGAGCACCATTAATAATTTCAAAGACTCAATGCAGTGCTTCCCATGTACCATGCAGCTTCCCAGTACTTCATAAATCTATCTGCCTACCTACATACCTACCTATCTATCTGCATACACATATACATATCTATACGTACATACTCACACACACACACACAGAGACATATTGCTAAGTCCACTGAGTAGGAAGAAAACATTATGCAGCCCTTTGCCAACCTCACAATCATTGTTTTGCTTGACCCCATTGTTGCAGCCACTCTGTCAATCCATCTCCCTTAGTGTCTTTCTCTTTTTCACTGATTGTGTACCTCGCCAAGAATGATATCCTTCTCCAGAGTCCTTCACTTCCTGTTAACACATCCAGAGTACCTGGGTTGAAATGTAACAATCCTTGCTTTGAAGCAGCATTCTGACTATGCTTCTTACAAGGCAGATTTGTTCATTCTTCTGATTTTCCATAGTATATTCAATATTTTCACCAACACCATGGTTCCAAGTCATCAGTTCTCCTTGCCTTATTCATTGTCTGTCTTTTGCTTGCATGTGAGGCCATTGAAAATATGGCAGTTTGGTTCATGCACAAATTAGTCCTTAAAGTGACTTCTTTGGTTTTCAATACTTCAAAGAGGTCTTTTACAGCAGATTTGTCCTCTGTGATATGTCCTTTGGTTGCTGCTTAACATAGATTGTGGATCCAAGTAAAAGTAAGACTTCAATAATTTCTTTGTTAATCATGATGATATCCGTCCAGTTGTATTTCAGTTTTCTTTATGTTGTGGTGAAATCCCTACTGAAGGCTGTAGTCTTTAATCTTCATCAATAAGTGCTTCAAATCTTTTTCACTGGCGTTTGACAGTTTGTTAATGAGGCTTCCTGCAATCTTGATGCCACATTCTTCTTCATCTAGCCTAGCTTCTTGGATTATTTGCTTAGCACATAGATTGAATAAGTCTGATGGAAAGATACAACCTCAATGCACACCTTTCCTCACTTTAAACCACACAGTATCCTCTTGTTTTGTTTGAACAACTGCCTCTTGGTACAGATTCCTTATTGGTGCAATTAAGTATTACGAAATTATTATTATGAAATTCCCATTCTTCACAATGTTATCCATAATTTGTTATGATTCTCACAGTCAAATGCCTCTACATAGCCAATAAAACATAGGTAAACATCTGATATTCTCTACTTTTAGCCAACAGCCATTTAACATCAGCAGTGACATCATGTGTGATGTCTTTGATGTTATTCCACTAGTCATCTGGTCTTTGTTCTTTAGTGTACTGAATGCCAAATCTATTATTGAGATAGTCTTTAAATTCAGGTGGAATATACTCAATGTCATATTTTGGCTTGAGTGGATTTGATGTAATTTTCTTGAGCTTCAACCCAAAATTTTATATGAAAAATTGGTGGTCTATTCCACACTCAGCCTGCGGCTTTGTTTTGACTGATGACACTGAGCTCTTCTGTTACCACTTTCCACAAATGTTTTCCATTTGATCCTGTGTATCTTATCTCTTGATATCTGTATGTATAGCTGCTATTTATGTTGGTGAGAAAAGATCATAGTAATGAAAAAGTCATTGGTCTGGGAAAATCCTTTCATTAGCTCTTCAGTATTGTTTTTATCACCAAGGCCATATTTTCCTCCTATTGGTCCTTCTGTTTTGTTTCCCACATTCATATTCTAATCACTAGTGATTATCAATGCATCTTGACTGCATGTTTAATCAATTTCAGATTGCAGAAGTTGGTAAATCTCTTTAACTTACTCATGTTTGGCATTAGTGGTTAATGCATAAATTTGAATAGGCATCCTATTAACTGGTCTTCCATATATGGGTATCATCAAATCATGAACAGCATGGTGCTTCAGGATAGATCTTGAAATATTATTTTTGATGGTGAATGCAGTGCCATTCCTCTTCAGTTTGCCATTCCAGTATAGTAGATCACATGATTGTCAGATTTCAAGTGGCCAAAACCAGTCCATTTCCACTCACCAGTGCTTAGGATATTAATCTTTATGTGTTTCATTTCATTTTTGACAACTTACAATTTTTCTAGATGCATACTTTGTACATTCCACATTCTGATTATTAACAGATGTTTGCAGCTGTTTATTCATATTTTGAGTCATGCCACATTAGCAAATGTAAGTCCCAAAATCTTTGTTCACATCATTAAGTCTACTCTACTTTGAGAAGACAGCTCTTCCCCAGTCGAATTTTGAATGCTTTTCAACCTGAGGGGCTCATCTTCTGGCATGATATCAGATAATATTCTGCAGCCATTCATAAAGTTTTTGCTGACCTTTGTCAGAAATACTCTTTGAGTTTCTTTTTCTTAGTCTGTCTTAAATTAGAAGCCTCACTGAAAATTTCCCACCATGGGTTACATGGTTGGTGTTTCAAACACTAGTGACATAGCTTCCAGCATCACAGCAACACCCAAGTCGCCACAGCATGACAAACAAACAGACAACTGAGACATGCATGCACACGTATATACATAAAATGTTACGGGAATTATATTAATGTAGATATGTATATAAACTAATATAATTCTCATAACATTAGGATAGTGGTACTATTGTTTGTCCTTATTTCATACATAATGAAACTGAGAACCTTGAGAGGTTGTGTAACTCATCATAGGTCACAAAATACATAAGGTGCTAAAACTCAGTTTTGCAATATGACTGTAGAATATGTTTTGTTTCTCATTAAACTAATGGAAAAAAAATCAGAGGAAATTTTAACTCTATATAGAATTTTGAATTGAGGTAATGTTTACCACTGCATATATATATATTATTTTTACTTCTCAAAGCAAGTCTACATTTTTAAACTGATATTGTTTCAAAGAACAGGATGCCTGAGTTGTCGTTGGTAGGAAATAAATAGCAGTCAAAACTTGAATTTCAATTCAGTAGCAAGTTGTTGAAAAATTCATGTTTTTCCTACTTTCTGTGTTGTAAAATATCCATGATTTTATAGAATACCTTTTCTAGACTACTTATTTACTTTTAAAGTAAAAATAATGAGTTCTTCTTACACAATAGATGCAGTGCTAGGCACTGAGGTTACTTTGCTGATGCTCAGCAAAGCTTAAAGCTCGTTGAGGAATAGACAAGCAAACTAGCAATGCTGAGGACACCTAATATCCATTGCTCTATTTCAACATTTACCACAGTCTAATGTTTATTCAGTTGTCTGTAGACAGTTCTATCTATGGTAGTCTTTGATCTCCTGTAGTGCGCAGAATATGTCTTTGTCTTCTCCAGCAACAAATGTGGACCCCTATGAGAAGTAACTGCTCTGTGAATATAAGCAGAAGAAAATCTAGTTCACTGCAATCTATAAATTTTAAAATGCATTACTGCTCTGTGTGTTAGCCAAAGCTGTAGAAAAATAAGCAATTTTGCAATGTAAGTAAGGATATGAAACAGAAGACTCTTATGTTCCCTAAGGTTCATTTTGCATCAGTGGTGTGCAACCCGTGTAATCACACAAAACCTCATGCTTAGAAGGGCCCCATGCATGGTTAAATGCTGTACTTTCATTGCCTTTAAATTTTTAGTGTTTTATGTATTAGATGTTCCATAGTTTTCTTTTATGGTGGGTCCTGACAATTATGTACCATTACTATTCCTGACACCTCCTTTCTGCATAAAATCATATGGATCTTGTACATAGGCCTTTTGGAGTGGAGATACAGAGTGTTGATTATAAGGGAATATTAAACCTAGGGTTTAGATGCAGCTACTTCATCTCCTTTGGAAACTGTGGCCAGTAAAGGCCTAATATACACACAGTTCACATCAGATCTGTGCCTCTCCATCATGCTTTCATAATGCATCTACCATTCTCTTTGCATTACTGTTATCCCATTTGCTAATCTTTGCACTGTAGTATTGATACTGGAGTGTTTCGTAGAGAAATGTTTAATATTGTAGGGATTGGCAGATGTGCTTTTTGGATATTGAGGAAACACTGATTTAGAATATTGAATTATAGTCTGTTGAGAAATCATTCCTTAACACTATGCAATGATGAAGAACAGTGATGAGTTTTGGAAAAACTCTCATAACCTAGTTTCAACTGGAAAACATTATGCTGAATGAAATCGCTCAGCGGCACAATAACAAATAATGTATGAGACCCCTATTATAAGAACTCAAAAATAGGCTCGTTTACAGAAGAAAATATTTTGATGGCTGCGAGGGAGGGGTGGAGAGGGCTGGTGATAGATTAGATAGCTGATAGAAGTGTGGTCGTGTAAAAGTAGTATAACAGCACGCAGTAGGAAGAAAATCAATTTAACTGGACTTCAACATAAACTGAAAACTCTTCTAATCTTAACCCAATATTGCAAGAATAGAGTAGTAGGGGCAGGGGCCTGGGGACCATGCTCTCAAGTGACATGGAGGCTAATTGGCATAATTAGCCAATTGCTAAGAGAGTGTTCTACACCCTATATTGGTGAACGGCATCTAGGGTCTTAAGACTTAGCTGCAATCTGAGATACACAAAATGGTCCCAACTCATCCAGAACAGAAGATCACTGAGAACAACAAAGATACAGGAGAAAAAGAGCGCAGGAGACAGAAAGACCCATGTGAATGGGTAAGCATATCAACACGTGACCAAAAGAACCAGATGGTACCCAGCGACAGTCATGATGGGGCACACGACATCGCGTGTCAGTGGCAACATGAGAAAATGAAGGATGCACATCAAGGACTCCACTAAAAGACCACAGGTGATGGTCTGAAGGCCTGGGAGTTCCCCTGGGAGCATGGCCTCTCAACCTGCTGCTGCCCCTGATGATAAATCATTACTGTGGTCAACTCTTTGGACAGGAATGGATTGGACTCAGGGACACAAAGTGACTGTATGGTGTGTGCACTTTATGGCTTTATACATCTATAGGATACTGTCCTACTAGCCTCTTACTAGAAGGGAGAGGAGAAGGTGGAGAGGAGGGGACAGGAGATGGTTAAGAGGATATGACATGTGTAGAATGGAAAGGAGGAGTGTGCTGTCTCTGGGCAAGGAGAATAGAAGGAGCTGCAGATAGGTGGGCATGCAGATTTAATTTGGATTTTATACTTTTGCTTAATCGCAATAAAAATAAAGAAATTGTTCCTTAAACACTTATATTCATCAGAAGTCTTCATCAAAAACATAAAAAGAGATCTTACAGACTGGGAAATATTTATGGCTATGAAATATCTAACAAAGGTCTAATCTCTAAAATCTTTGGAATATTTCAGCACTTGAATAGCAAAAACAAATAATTCAATTAACAAATGGGAAAGAGTATGAACAAAACACTTCACCAAAGAAGACATTCAGGCAGCTAACAAACACATGAAGAAATGCTCATGATCACTAGACATTAAAGAAATGAAAATCAAAACTATAATGAGATACCATCACTGAACAGTCTACCAGGGATCAAAATAGAGAGTCCTGGACAGAGCAGGAAAAAAATGTAGGACAAAATTGAAATTTACATATACACCCACTTATTGGTATGACAGAAACTAGAGGAACCCCAGATGCTATGCCCCCTCAATACACAGGCTTACTGGTTTGACAGAGACTAGAGGAACCCCATTGACTGTGGTTCCTGGACACACCGCTAATTCAGAAATGAAGGCACTCCTGAGGTCCGCATTTCAGCCAAAGAACAGATCTATAAAACAAACACTAAAACACATGAAGAATATGCTTCTTCATTCAGTCAAGCAAATATATGAGACCAAATGGGCAACATTTGACCAGAAGCAAAGATGAGAAAGCTTAAAGAGAGAGGAAAACTGGACAAATGGACATAGATAACACAGTGGGGAAAGGGAAAGGGGGAGACTGCTGACACCTTGCCAGGATTGCAACCAATGTCATAAAACAAATGGTGTAAAAATTCTTGAATGAGAAACTAATTTGCACCTTAAAATGTCACCTACAACACAATAAAATTTTAAAAAAGAAGTACCAGAAATTGCTCTTATAGCCTTGAGATCAATGTTATGAGTCTTAAGAACAAATTATACCGATCAGATACTGAAAAGGAAAAAGAAAGATTCTTGAGAAGGTATGTTTATTTCATCAGAAGAATGAAGCTTGTAATAGAAATTCACTGAAGGGTAATGGAATGCAGAAGGTGGGAGAAATGCAATGGCTACCCTAGGAGAATAAGCAATAGAGAAGAACGACTTCTATGGAAGTGTGACACACGCATATTTGACAGTATAATCACACACTGAGCCAGCCGAGAAGAGGCTGGTCCCTCAAGAACCAAATGTTGAGGACCAGTGTGAGGGACAAGAAGGAACCCTTGTGTGTCAACATAGAAGAAGATGAATAGGAAGCACGAGAGAAAACGGAATTTAGCCACATGTGTCCACGTAAGATGTGTATTAGAATTTTGAAATTATTTAAGTAAGTTAATCAGTTTTTTGCTTTTTAATTTAGGACTCTATTTCACTTCCAGAGCTAAGTGTTAACACACCAAAGTTATGTATGATACAGTCATTAATCTCAGGTGGGCATCAGTAAAAACATCAAAAAAGCAAAAACTTAAATATATTAATTGAGAGAATAATTATTATTAATAGATTAACTCATTTAAAATGATTCAATTCAACATGGTAAAGCCAAAACTGAAGAATCCATGTGCAAGTATCAGCTTAAGTCATAAAAATTTTGCATAACCCGTGGCTTTCGAGTCGACTGTGTCTCATAACAACCGTTACGGGACAGAATAGAACTTCCTCATAGGGTTTCCAAGGAGTGGCTGGTGGATTCTAACTGCTGACCTCTTAGTTAGCAGCTGAGCTCTTAATTACTGTGAAACCAAGGCTCACATAAGAATGGTAAATTCATAAGCAAAAATTTGTCATAATTAACATAAAATAGTGGATGTTTTGGTTTGAGTATATAGTTTTAATGTGAACTATATAAAACTAATTTTGATTTGTATACCTTATAAACATATTAACAGTTATGCATAGTAATCTACCACTTTTTATTAGTCAGTGAGAAAGCAGTCATTGAAAAACTTATCTTGTATTTATTGTACCCTGGTAAGAGGTTTATATAGATCAGCTTATATATGTTTTAGCATTTAATATAAATCATTTCATTTGATCCTTTAATTCTGTAGCATGGAAACTATCATCATCCTCTACTTAGACAAGAAGATGGAGACACTGAGAGTTACTGTGACTTGCCTCTAGTTTCCTAGCTACTAAGTGGCGGAGTCAGGATCTAGCCCCAGATAAAAGAACTCCAGATGCTATGCTTTTATCCATTTATTTTGTCTCCAAAGAAAGATTACTGAAGCTTAAGCAAGTGAAATGAATTATTAAGTAGCAATTTGTGTTACCATGTTATCACTAGCAACTGGAAATTTTAGGGCAAAGTGTAAGTATAAAATTTTAAATATATTTTAAAATTACAATATTCAGGGGAAAGCTTTAAACAATACAAAGACAAATATGGATGTTTGGCATTTAGCTACTATTTTTCTGTTCAATGAGTATTTAAATTCTAAATGTGGATTTCTGTGCCTGAGCAGAAAATAATTTGAAAAGTTGTGAGACATCTGGGCTAATCGTAATATTTGGGGTAGTGTGTGGTTGCTTAGATGATAGATTCCTAGGTGCCTGTTTATGATGATGCCAATTAAATGCCAGGTTTTCTTGGAAGCTGCTCTATCCTTCCTTTGCCTGAATGTGTGAATATTTACTAGTACTAATTTGGAATATGCTTCATGTTATCCATACTATTTAGAGTGTCTGTTTGTCATCTCATTAGATTCTCTAATTCACGGTATGTAAAACTGAAAACCAAACCCACTGCTATCGAATGCATTTCTACTCACGATGACCCTATAGGACAGTGTAGAATTTCCTCACCTGGAGGATTTGAACTGCTGACCTTTTGATTAACAGGACAGCACTTAACTACTATGCCACCAGAGATTCCAGGGCTATAATAGCTGCTCAATAAGTACTTTTAGCCATGATGGCTATTTTTATTAGAAAAATTAAACACAAACCAACCAAAAATATGAAAGTCCATGGCCTGAAACCTTTCTTGTCTTACATCACTAATTTTAGAAGTTATGTCTCCAAAGGCAATAGGGATATTCATTTATATTAAGAAACAGCTTCTGTTTAAATGCAAGCATGATTTGCAAATAAGAGTTTATTAGAAAGCAAAGTTACAGCAAAAAAACCTATAAAATTTAGGTGTGCCTGTGAATTCACAGAATGGGAAGATAAGAAAAGCCTTTAGAAGGAAAAAGTGGGAGTGCAAAAGATTCACTTGATTCTACAATTTTCTCTAGCATTAACCCTGCATGTTGTTGCAAGTAATATATATCTAACTTATCAATTATTTAACAATGTCAACCAGTGAAAGAACTTAAGAAGTTTTAAATTATTTTAATTGGGCATATATATATATATGTGTGTGTGTGTGTGTGCTTATATATATATATATATTAGGCTGACTAAATGATGAAGACAGTCACACAAACAATAATGCCAACAAAATTCCACCGACCTCTTGTCCCTACTCATGTAAATTATGAGTTGTCTGTGAAAGAGTCTTAGCCACAGGAAACGGATAAAAGTTATAGCCTGCAAAATCCACCAGAGGACAAACCAACCCCTTACTACTATTGAGAAGTGATTTGTAATATTGTCTGCTGACTAGAAAGTAGCTGCATGTTCCTGCAAGATTTCTGACTTTACAGTAAACACAGGAAATGAAATTGGAAAGGCCTGAAGCAGAGAAACTGTAAGGATAAGAAATTTATCTACAGTTTTTATACTAGAGAACTATAGATTGAAAGTTTCTCCCTGTCACTATTACATAGGTTATCTCCGCACTCTGCTATCTAATGCTTACTCCTTGCTTTGTGATTAGCAGCTACACATAGATTCCTAGCTGAGAATCTGAAAGAGGCTGATACCTTCGATTGAGACAGATATGGATTTCATGAATAACTCCATCTCTGGATCTAGTTAAGGAAACAGAACCCATGTCAAATATTAATACTGGAACTCAAATAAATATCTGTTGCAAGATCTGATAAATAACAAAAAGAACAACGAAGCAACTCAGAGCTTCACAGATTAAGCAGCTGCTGTCTTTGAGGTCTGAGGTTTAGAAGCGTAGGTGCAATGACTGGGCCCAGGAGTGGGGCCATCTGGTGGAAGCTGGACCTATGTAGGAACTGTCCTGTGGCAATGTGGAGCACCAAGGTATAGGTTGTCTTGAGGGAGACGAGGGCTTGGAATCATGGAAGAAGTCCAGACCCTGTTGGAGAGGTTGGTCAGAGCAGAGATGGGAAACAATTTACCTTGGTGTCTCCTTTTTGCTGCCCTCCAGTTTCTTTCCAAGCACCCCGTTGTCTGAGGGACAGTTAAAAACAGAACCTGAAGAGGAGATTTGCAAGGATCAGCTTTGTGTGATACAGAACAGTGCAGGGGAGGGACAGAGAATGGACGTCAGAGGAAAAAGGTGAGCTACCAACTCTTATGATTTGGTGGTAGCTTAAGCAACCTCAGTATCAATTTCTTCTGTAAAGCGGGGTTGATACCATCATGTTTTAGAGTTTTCCTGAAAAGCTTATATTACATATCTCTGGCTGTCTCTATTGATAACTCTCTCTCTCTATATAAATTTTACCTCTGACTAGAATATGATGATCTGATGACTAATAAGTAGTTTGGAAATATGATAGGATGTTAAAAAAAAAAAAAAAGGAAGCTTTACTACCAGTGCACTCTATGTATCTCTTATTACAGTTTGTATATGACAACTACATTTTGCCCGTACTTTCTGTTTAAGAAACCCTGGTAGCATAACAGTTAAGTGATACACTTGCTAACCCAAAGGGAGGCAGTTCAAATCTTCCAGGGCCTCCTTGGAAACTCTATGGGACAGTCCTACTCTGCCCTATAGGACCACTATGAGTTGGAATTGACTCAATGGCACTGGGTTTTGTTTTTTATTTTTATTTAGTTTCTCATATTTATGACCGGATATTACCAAAATAGTTTTTCAGATTGAAAATTAAATTTTTTCAAAATTTGATTTGACTAATTTCACTTGAAGAGAATTACCTGAAAACCTAGCCCAGTATCTGAAGAATTTGCTTCAATCTGAATATTCAATCACTAGGAAACTGATTAAATAAGTCATAGTACAATTTCAGCATAAAATGCCATGAAGTGATTGTACTGGTAATGCCTATCTTGATTTAAAAAATACAGAATGATTTATATAATATGCTATTGAGTAAAATGGGCATATTGCAGAACAGCAAGGAGATATTGGTATAATGGATGTATGTGTTTATATACAAAATTTAAGGAAGGCTCCTTGGAAGCAAGGATGGTGAGACTTTGTCTCGTAAACTTTGGGTATGTTATCACGCGAGATCGGTTTCTGGAGAATGACATCATGCTTGCTAAAGTAGAGGGTCAGCAAAAAAGAGGAAGACCCTCTGTCAGTGAGATGGATTGATACAATTATAGCAAAGACTGTGGAAGAGCTCAGGACTCCGCAGTTGTTTAGTTCAGAGGATCACTGTGTGGGAACTAACTAGAAGGAACCTAAAAAAATAACAAATGATGGCAGTGGTTACCTCTGGATGGTGTTATTTTGGGAGAGTTTCGCTTTATCCTCCTATGAGTCAAAATTTTCTAATTTTGTAATCATTTTTTTAATTAAATTTGTTTTATATTAAATAGCATTCCTGTAGGGTCGCTATGAGTCAGAATTGACAAGACAGCAGTGGGTTTCGTTTAGCTTGGTTATTCTTTTGAAGAAATAGTTCCTTTTACTTTACAAAATGAATTTTCCATTTTAGTTTTGTCTTCCTTTTAGTCTTCTTGGCATTTTAAGGTAATGATCGGTATGAATTTATATTCCAGGTCATAAAATACATAGCAATTAATTTAATGAGAATACAAATACAATCAAAGCCTCAGAAACTTTATACAATTATTCCTGGCTTGTGGATGAATAGGAACAACTTGTCTCTAAGAGAGAGATATAAAGTTACACATAGATAAAAGAACCACAGTCAGATTTAATTCTCCTGAGGCCTAGTAATTTTTAAACTTTGTTTTAATAAATAATGATAAAATAAAAACTGAGCTTTAACTGTTAAGCCATGCATTCCATTAAGATCATGGTTGCAAGTCACGAGGGAATGTTGTCTGGAGGACTGAAGGAGAAGTATAAATCAAATAAGGCAGTCTCTCCCTGATGTATGCTTGAAAATACTAGAAAAGTGGAAAGTGTGTAACTCTTGCTTTTTGTTTGTTTTCTTGTGAATGTGTGTGTGTGTGTTGGTAGATTTTAATGTGTAGCTATTTAATTTGTCATCAATTGTTGTCTTCTTTCACCATTATGTTGCAAACGCTATATGCCAGTTAAATCTGTAAGACGAAGGGTCGTAAAAATGAATGGGTCCATGAAGTTCATGAGTGTAAGAATAGAAAAGTACTGTCAAATAAATGCTTTCTTGAAATTAAAAATGACAAAAATAGGGACAGTTTTTAATAATAACCCACAACTTTATGACACTTCTTCCTTTTTTTTTCTTCCAGAAAAATATATCATTATATTTTTAGTTCGTATCACCAAGTAAGGCAAGTTAAATGCAGGTCAGGGTGAGTACAGTTATCTTTATGAGGAACCTGAGGTTTAAAGAATTTCATCAGTTACCTAAATCCCTGACTTTCAAGTCATTGCCTTTTCTATTCTGCTTCATGATTTTCATGCTACAGAGCTATACTAGATCAATTTGCAAATGTGTGTAATGTATTACAAGCCATATAGAAATAGAGTATGATATATAAAATCAATAAAATTTAATGGAAATATTTTGACATTAGTGGTTTGTATCCAGTTAGATACTATCAGTGCACCTATTGGTCTTGAAAAGTACAGCTTCAATTGCCCAAAAAAGAGAGATTATGCGTCATTTGTCACTATTAAGTATCCTAACTATGTCAGTATTTTTGTTCTTTAGCATCTGTAATTATTATCACAGAGTAACTGATATTTGGTAGTCCAGATAATATATTACTAATCTCATTAATACATCAATAATAGTACTTAGTCATGTATAATTCAAATTAATTCGAACCTAAAAAGTTATTTTAGACTGAATGAATTTAAAATTCCAAATACAAATAATTATAAAATCTCAACATCCGGAGCCTAGACTTTTGAAGGAGATCTAAAAATATTGAGGAACTAAACAAATTAATAAATTAAAAATGCAATAGCACTATTCATGTCAGAAAAGCAGTTTCTGACCAACTGCTGACTGCTTTTAAGTAGAAATAAAATCTTAATAATATTGTTAGAACATTATAGATAAGTAATGATATTATTTATAAATATATAAAATATACAATATAGATTAGAGATATATAATAGATAATATTATAATATTAGTGCTAGAAACCATGACCAAAAAATGACGAAAAATGTTTACAAAGCAATAATAGTGAAAACTTTGTTAATAGTTCAGTCAATAGTGCCTGCTACTGAGCGAGCATTTGGTAGTGCCAACCCACCCAGAGGCTCCTCAGAAGTAAAGCCTGGAAATCTGCTTCTGAAAGGTTTTGCAGTCCCTATGGAGTACAGTTCTACTCTGTGCATGTAAGATTGCCATGAATTGGAATTGACTTGGCAGCAAATAATAACAATTACAACAGCATTCATTGTTTATTTTGAATGGGTAGTTAATAAACAAAGAATAAGGACAGAAATTTACCAAGACCTAACGTACAGTAGTTGAGGTCACGTTGGCTCTGACTGATGGTGACCTAATGTACCACATGAATCCCTAGTGGCATAATGGTTAAGAGCTTCAGCTGGTAATCAAAAGTTGGCAGTTTAAACTCACCAGGCATCCCTTGGAAGCTCTGCGTGTCAGCTCTGCTCTGTCCTATAGGGTCACTATGAGTAAAAGTGACGCATAGACAGTGAGCTATGGACAACGTACAACAGAACAAAACATTGCCCAATCTTTTGCCATCTTTCCAGTTGCTGGTATTCCTAAGTCCATTGTTGTGGCCAGTTCGCATTTTGCATGACTTCCGAACTAGAGAGCACCTCTTCCAGCACTACTGCAGACAAAATTCTGTTGTGATTCCTCGGGCTTCCGCTGTCTGATTTTCTGAAGTATGTTGGCAGGCACTTCTGCCTAGTCTGTCTTAGTCTGGAAGCTCCATTGAAAACCTGTCTATCATGAGTGACCCTACTGATATTTAAAATGCAGGTAGTCTCTGTCTTATATTTGAGTTATGAGAACTGTGCTTAGGACCATCTGTTTTGTTTTGTTTTGGTACAGCTTAACATTAATAATACATGCTGTACACAGTATTGCAGCACTTAATTTGTTGATGATATTCTCAGATGTTCACTTGCAGATGTTCAGTGTCATGATCTACTGTTCAAATACTTTGGGCTATGAAAAAAAAAGTCTTTGACTTATGTTTGTACTGACTTACCACCTACCACTGAATTGTCAGAATGGAACCCTGTTGTAAGCCAGTGAGTACCTGTACTGGTGGCATAGCTTTTGACAAGATAGTGCCCAGCAAGCCACTACACTACAACAAACTGACAGATGAGTGGTAGAAAATACATTAGCATGAGGATATTTCAGTACACTGCAGAAAACTAAGAGACGTGTTTGAATATGAGCAGCTTCGAAAGTGAGATGCCTCAAGTTTAGGTTGTGATTGGGTGGAGGAAGGCAAGTAGAGTTGTAACTGCATTTTAGGGAAAGATATTTCAATGACAAGCTAAGAATATGGGACTTTATTCAGTAAGCATTTGGGAACACTGCTTAGGTGAATTACAAAAATAAGAACTTTATTCAGAGCTGTTATGTGATATTACAAAAATATTAAGTATTTGCTGTTCTTCAACATATAAACACATTTCATTTAGTTTTCATCGATTTAAATTTATTGTTTGAAATATGATATTATGACACTCATTCAACTTTATTCAAATAAGCAGCAGTATTTAAATTGTCTTCAATTTACATGAATGGTCAAACAGGGATGTTTCAGTTGAATTAACAACTTGCAATAATAACTTCAGTGGAATGCTTTTGCTCCTCAGAAAAGTATCTGGTAGTTAAATAAATGTATCCAACTGTGAAAATCATGTGATAAAAATATCTAAACATACATTAAAGTTCATTGATTTTGAAAAATAATTGGTTTTAGATAAAAAGCTATTAGAATAAGTGAAAATGCCTAATTTAGAATAAAATTCATTCATTTTTATGCCATTATTTTTAGTCATAATAGAACAGAGTGATGAAAACATTAATATGATTTTGGTAACAATAACTAATGCTTCATCTGTTTTGTGAAAAATGAAGTAGATAACATTCATAAATTTCATAGATCAGCAATTTAAAATGAGCAATGAAGATGGAAAGAATATTCAAATAAATGTTTTCTTTTAACTAGAAACACACAGACTAAAATAACATCTCAGGGCTTGTCTAGTATTTTAGAGGTTTCAAAGAATTTCTGTAAGTTTTATCTCACTTCATCTTTGGTCTAGTCCCTCAGTATAGGAAGAGCAAGTGATGAAGCATAAGGAATTAATTGTTCAATGCTTCAGGCTGGAATAAGGACTCAGTTGTGTGTTTTGTTTTTTTTTCCCCCCCACATGTCTTTTTACTGGGACTAAAGCCAAGCGCTGTCGCGTCGGAGGGCTATTATTGCTGTTGTTGTTAATTGTCATAGAAGCAGTTCCAATTCACAATGTCCTCATGTGTGCCAGAATCAGAAGACGATTTCAAGGCTCACCTACAAGGCACCGTGGGGTGGTTTTGAACTGCCTTCCTTTCAGTTAGTAGTCCATTGCTTAATCATTTGTGCTACCTGGAGATTTCAACCTCTTTTTAAGTTAAAATATTCCAGCGTACAATTCTCTGAGTAATTACCAATAACTTGCTTTTTTTCTTTTTCTTTTTTTTTTCTTTTCTTTTTCTATTAGTGTTTTGCTTGAATAAGCTGTGCATTTAGATTTAAGTACATTATATGGTGGAGTTCAGTTTTCTAGCTGATATATTTTGATGGTAGTGAATTCAACAACTACTTAAAAAGCATTTCAGTTTTCAGTTTTGAAACTGAATCCTGAAAATGACTTGTGGGTATTATAACAACAATACAGGCACAATAGTATTTGTTGTGTTGGCACATCAGTGATATTCTTCATTACTTAAAAAAAAAAAAAAAGGCCCACACCAGTTGTCTTGGAAATGATTTCTACCTGTGAACCTACATAGGTCAGAGTAGAACTGTTCTCTATAGGGTTTTTAATTGCTGATTGTTTTTCCGCCTCTGAAGTTGATTACCAAGCTTTTCTTCCAAGAAGCCTCCAGGTAGCCTTGCCCTATTGGCTACTTAACTTCCTGAATCACCCAGTAACATCATTTAGATATCATTACTTCCTTTGCATATGGCCAAAAAGATTGTATTTTTAAAAAATTCTTTAAGCAACCTAAAGATATTACGTTCAATTTTTGGGCCATCCAGAGAATAGATTCAGAGAAATATATAAAGGAAGCTGATGATATTTCCTTTTTTTCCAATATTGCTTTCTGTATTTTAATCTAGTACCACTTGTACATGTTTAAGGAGGCATAAAAATATGTGCAACTTACTGACCACATGACAATGTGAGAAAGAAGTGAGACAGGTTTTAGGACATTATATATGTTTCAACAGAGAAGGGAAGAAACAGGAAAACAGAAATGCTGCAATATCACTTATTTAATACATAAGAATCATCTCTAAGGTTATATTCCATTTACCTATACACTGTCACATTTATTTAATTGTAGCAAAGATCATAGATGAAAATATTCTATGTAATTTAAAAACCAATAATAGCAAGCCATAGGTAATATCTTTTTATGATGTCTGAGTATTTGAAAAGAGATAATAAATTTCTTAATATTTAAAATTGCTAAAAATATATTTATGTTGCTACTAGCTTCTGGGTGTATCAAAACCTTGATTTAAATCTGTTTTTGTAAATGTAAGCCTGTTGACATAATTAATATAGTGAGATAAAATGATTAAAAGAGAAAATCATTATTTATTTTCAAAACAAGTATTTGATTAATTTAAGTCATGGGAACTATCTTATTCTGTGTAATACTTTTTCTGTATAAGAAAATCAGCTTATAATTGAATTTTGGAAATATCTTTTTCATTTTTAATTTGAAACCTGTATAAGCTGAGAATAAAAGGTTAGATTACCTATTAACAAAAGTTGTCAGGAAAGAGGAAACCCTAGTGGTGTAGTGGTTAAGAGCTATGGCTGCTAGCCAAAAAGCTGGCAGTTCAAATCTCCCAGTACTCCTTGGAAACTTTATCAGGAAGTTTTACTCCATTTTGCAGGGTTGATGAGATAGAATTGAATCAGTGATAGTAGATTTGTTTATTTGTTTGGTATTAAGAAGGTAAAAGATGAGATTTCAAAACTCAGCATAGTACTACATTAACTAAAAGACAGTGAATTGCAGGTAATTAAACTTCTTACATATTTTCTGAAAGATACAATTCAAATGGTTGTATCAGGATTCTTTTAGAAAACAAGGAATTCTGTGCTCTTCATTTATCCTGTAGGTTCCTAGATAGAAATAAAGGATACCACCTTCAAGTATATAAGTAAACAACATTACAGGAACAGATCCAATACATTTATCCTTTGTGGCTTCAGCAGTATCAAGAGAATTACACATTTCATCACACACACAAAAAAATATTTACTGACTTACCTGTTGATGAATGTTTAAGTTTGTAAACTAGGTTGGAACACATGAATTTCTATCATGCAAATAGTATTATCCCTGAAGAAGCTGGTATTAACCTTGGAGAGTGACGTCTTTGATAAAGTAGGCCGTATAAGACAGTATAATCAAAGCAGAGCAGGTTGAAAGTCTGCCTTATTTCCTTGGGGTAGCAAGAATTAATTTCCCACTTCCATAGACCACAGCACTAGAAGCCTGAAAATCTGAAGACTTTATGCTCAGGTCACCTCCACCACAGGGGACAGCCAGGTGAATTGGGAAAAAATTAGCTCCTGGTCATGATGTTTTCATAGTCTGATTTTGTGCAAAAGTGAAAATTACAAGTAACTGCTGTTTTTCTCTGCGGGAAGATAGCTATAGTCCTGAATTATTTCATCAAAAATATTGTCTGATCCGTGACTTCTGTCTAAATATAACCATGGGTCACTGTCCTTTAATCTTTTATGCACACTTTCTTTCAGTTACTTCAGTCCATGATTTATATTTATAGCATGCTTAAATTTCCCATAGGTCTTTAATAGAAAGTGTTTTTCAGGGACTAAAAGGTTTCCATGAGAGATACTAATGGTTTCACACTAGTCACCAACTTGATTTTTTGTGCTTCTCAGCTGTCTATAGTTTCACAGTCCAGAGACCATCTGTCTAGACAGGTGTTATCTCACTGGTATCTAAAAGTAGAAACTGAACATCATTATTTTTGAAATCTATTTAGAAACTGCAACCGTAGTGATAAAGCAGCACTGGACTAAGCTCTGCACTGTTACAGATCTCTTCCTTAGGACAGATGGATTTCAAAATGGCTTATTTTGCATGGCCCAGCTGTGAACTTAGGTTGTTAATGTGAGCTGTAGGTGGCAGTTACCTGGCACAGAAAAATCAAGAAATGTAACGGATATAAAACATCAAAAAGTATTTCTTAGTAAGCAAGGCATTTATTTAGTGAAGTTATTCTTTAAAAACTAATAGCCACTTTTTATAATTTAGAGAAAAATGTGTAAAGAAGTGATTTGTCATAAATTATGCTAAAATATATTTCAAGGTCCTGCAAGTTTTATGTTCCTTCACCATACAACTTGCAATTTAAGGCCATAGTTCTCTATTTCCAGTTAAAAATATCTGGATATGATGCTATGTTTGCTAACTGAAAAGTCAGCAGTTCAAATCCTCCAGGCGCTCTTTGGAAACTCTATGGGGCTGTTCTACTCTGACCTATAGGGTTGCTGTGAGTTGGACTCGACTCAACGTAAAAGTGGGTTTGGTTTGGTTTTTGGGGATGTGATATATGGGTATGTTTCTACTTTGTAGCCCTAAAGAATTGTTATTTTGAACGTAAAGACAGTGTTGCATAGTAGCATTTAATTCAGTCAGGGAGCTCAGCATTCCTCTTCACCAGTGTCCTTAGGCATACTGTCTTTCTCTCTGTCTTTAACTCTGTCTGACATTCTCTACGTATGTCTCCACTTACACAGGCATTGTCTTAGATATGCAGTTTACTTCCGTGGTAAACATACACAATCTGGTATTGGTTCAAGGCCTAGCTTCACCAAACCTTAGGTGCCAGCATGTCAACAACCACATGCGGCAAAGTAGAACTGCCATATAGGGTTTTCTTGACTGTGTGTCTTTGTAATTAGATGGCCAGGTCTTTTGCCCTAGCATGAATTCAAACAACCAATCCTTTGGTTAACAACCGAGTTCCACAAGGGCTCATTCTAGATCATTTACACCTTAGGAAAGTTTTTAAAATCTCTACACCTCAGTTTTTATTTTCCTGTTGTAAAATGAGGATAATATGCGTCCATAAATCATGGAACTGGTGTGAACATAACGTGCTGCATGTGAATCATTTAGAAACAGCCAGGAATTTATTAAACAGGCAAAGAACATCAGTGATTGTTTTTACCACTATTATTTCTATATTATAAGGAGGGTGATAAGTTTTGCCATATACCATGTGACCTCAAAACACATTTTCCTGAAGGAAAAATAGGTATTAGATTTGGACAGCCATAGCTGAGGTTCTATTTTGGTATTTTGTGGTTGACTTTTATTTTGCTATGTTGGGTAATTAAATCACAATGTAAAATATTTTTATGAGAAAGTATGCATTTGTGTCAAAAAGAACAAAAGTAAATTAAAAATTTGGGGGAAGAGTTTATAATTTAATGGCAAAAACAATGAATGAGTTTTTAGGACTATATGTTAACTGAAAGCAATATGTTTAAACAGAGAACAGTGCCTGTCTTTTTAACTGAAGATGTATTTTTTTTAATATATATGTGGCTGGGAATAAAAAAAAAGTCTCCCTATCTCTGTGCTGGTACTAGTTCCAAGGAAAAGCTACAGATAGGAATTAGCTAAGGCAAAAAGTTCATGTAATGGCAACATACCTGAATTTCTTAGTTTAAATAAAGGTTGCATAAATTACAGTGTATTTTAAGCCTAGGTTTTAATGTAAACTATAAATGTTGAATATATTTGTTCATTAGCTTTGTTTTATTTTCTTTCTTGTTTCACAAATTCTCATATTCATTAAAAGTAACAAAATCATGAAACTGATATGTAAATACATCATAGAATGGCTTTATCATTTATTGTTATTTATTGTTAATCTTTAGCAAGGCCCTAGAGGCTGGAGAAAATACGGGCAAAAATATAGTGCATCTCTTGGGATGAAATCTCGGTTGTTGTTGTTTGGTCCCAATGAGTCGGTTGTGACTCATAGAAATCTTGCATACAACAGAAAAAAACACTTCCTAATTTTGCACTATCGTCACACTCATTATGCATGAGCCCATTATTGCAGCCACTATGTCGTCTGTGTTTTTAAGGGTCTTCTTCTCTTTCCCAGACCCTCTACTTTATGAAGCATGAAGTCCTTTTCCAAGGACTAGTCTTTCCTTATAACATGTCCAAAACATGTGAGACAAAGTTTCACCATCTTTATTTCTAAGGAGTGTTCCGGATACACTTCTAGGACAGATTAAAAAAAATTAAACGAAACTAACCTACATATAAGGTCTGACAATTAGGTTCGTGTACTCATCTTAGAAAAAGTGCTACATACCTCGTTGCTGAATATGGAAGTAGTCTCCTTGGGAAGCTGTACACCAATGCCAGTGCCTAATCCACCCTTCAAAGCAGTTTTGAAACTCATTTTCTGGAATGGCTATCAGCATTTTCATTATATTGCATTTGATGTCATCCAAATGTCTTCTTTTCAATATTTCCTTCTTCTTAGGGCAAAGAAAAAGTCACTGGGGCCAGATCAGGTGAGCAGGGAGGATGTTCCAACACAGTTATTTGTTTACTGGCTAAAAACTACCTCACAGTGCAGTGTGAACTGGTGCAAGAGCCACGAGTTGTTGGCAAAAAGTTCAGGTCGTTTCTATCTAACTTTTTCACACAGCCTGTTCAGCACTTCCAGATAGTCAAATTGGTTAACTGTTGTCCAGTTGGTACAAATTCATAATGAACAATCCCTTTGATATCAAAAAAGGTAACAATATCATTTTGACTCTTGATTTGGATTGATGGAACTGCTTTTGGTTGTAGAGAATTGGCTGACTTCCATTGTGCACTTTGGTGTTTGTTTCAGGATTATATTGGTACTCATGTTTCATCAACAGTGATAACACAGCCCAAAACATTGTTTGGCCTCTCCAAGAGGTCTTGACAAACTTTGACTCTCCTTTGCTTTTGTTCATCGGTGAGCTCCTTCAGGATCATTTTTGCACACATCTTTCTCATGAGAAGATTCTCAGTTAAGATTTTCCTGTTTATCTTTTGATGTTTACTTGGTCTGCCATGCTTCACACAGTCAGCCAATGATTTTGAGACACAATTTGACAAATATTTGCAATGTTTTCTTGAGTTCTGCTCATTAGTCGTCACCCAGACCTCTTCATCAGTGACACTTTCTCTCCCTCAGAAAAATGTTTAATCCATCTGTACACTGCAATTTTCTTCATGCCATTACCCCCATAAACTTTGACTACTATGTCCCTGATTTCATTTCCACTCCTGACAAGTTTAACAAGAAGTTGAATGTTCTTTGCTCTAATTCAAGCTCTCACATTCTCATGATGGCACACAGGAACACGCAACTAATGAATGCCACTCAGCAAGACACTGCCACATGTTAACACAAATACAGGTGTGAGACACTAATATACCAAGGTTATGAAACTTTACCGAGTTGCTTGTACAGTGCTGCCAATTTAAGAGTACAGTGACAAGTTTGTGAACTTGTCAGACCTTGATATTGTTTAAATACATCAAATATAAGCTAAGTAACATGCAAAATTAAAGCAAAGAAAATATACTTAGAGGCTGAGAAATGTAGAACTACCTCTAATGTAAACCAAGTCATTCTAGCAGTGCATTGTAATAAATTTCTTCTATGACTCCTACTAAAGTTACACAAATTAATATAAGCTCATTGCTGTCAAGTTGATTCTAACTCAAAGTCATCCTATAAGACAGAGTAGAATTGCTCCATAGGGTTTCCAAGGCTGTAATCTTTACATAAGCAGACTGCTACATCTTTCTACCATGAACTGTGGTGTTTTTGAACAACACACTTTTTGATTTGAAGAAATGAACTTAATAACCACTACACCACCAAGGTTCCTTTTACATAAACCCATTGTTGTTGATACAATTTTCACTCATAGCAACCCTATAGACAGAGTAGAACTTCTCAGAAGGGTTTCCAAGGAGTTCCTGATGGATTTGAACTGCTGATCTGGTTAGCAGCAGAAGCACCTAACCACTACACTACCAAGGTTTCCACAAATTAATATAAAGTATATCTACGTTGATACTGAAAAATACTTGTTGGTTACAGCTTCTATGTAGGATATGTTCATAGAGAATATATTAGCACTTCACTGAGGTTTTAGTGGGCCTTCAATAAATCTTAGTTCTCTTCCTTCTTCTTTGCCAAATTGTAGCCTGTCACCAAGATCTTTATAACTTCTTCATTGAGTCAGTTTTTTTTTCAGGTCTTCAAAACTCAAGTAGCATTATCTTATTTATACAGTGTTTCCTACGTAGTCACTGAGAAAGTTTCTTCCCTCATCTCAAATTAGAATGGGTTGCATAGCCCAAGACCAACACCATAGAGTCCATTGTGACTCAGCAACGCCATACGACAGAGTAGAACAGTCCATAGCATTTCCAAGGTTGTAAATACTTAAGAAAGTGAACTACCACATCTTTGCCCACTTCATAGCAGAGGCCAGTAGAAAAGTGAAAGTATTTTGCATTGATGCTTAAAAACAACTCAGTTTGATATGTAAAGCTCATGGAAAGAAAGACTGAAAGTAAACATGCTCTTTTTAATCAAGCAAATGTGGAGAGAAGATAAACAGAATGAAAATAGGCTTGAACATATGTTTAAAAATTTTATTACCTAATGACTGAATCATATAAATTAGCTATTGTACAAGTTATTTGTCATTCATGAGTCTCTTGGTACCCCTGAAACCAAGAACATTTTGATTGGAGTCAGTGTTGATTTTAGGAGACTGTTCTGTGCATATCTTTTCTTTCTTTCTTTTTTTTAATTGTGATTGAGTGAAAGTATACAACCCAAATCAATTTTGCATGCCAGTCTATCTGCAGTTCTTTCTGCTTTCCTTTCCCCATGACAGCATACTCCTCCTTTTCGTTTTATGTTTGTCGTATCTTCTTAACAAGCTCCTGTTTCTTTCTCTCCACTCTCTTCTCTCCTATCTAGAAAGAGAACGGTAGGACAGTATCGTATCCAGGTGTAGAACCAAAAGTACATACACTATATGGTCACAATGTGTCCCCAAGTCTAGTCCATTTTTGTCCAAAGAGTTGACCTCAGTAGTGTTTTCTAGACAGGGGCAGCAGCAGGTCTAGGGGCCATGCTCCCAGGGCATCTCCTGGTCAGTTGGATCATCAACTGTGGTCTTCTGGTAGAGCTCTTGAGCTGCACCCCTCTTTTTCTCAAGATGATGTTAGGGCTCAACATTGTGTGCCCCATCATAGCTGTCTTTGGTGGTGGCCAGGCATCATCTGGTTCTTCTGGTCACATGTTGATACAGTTACACTTTCACATGGGTCCTTGTGTCTCCTAGGCTCTGTTTTCCTTGTGTCTTTGTTGTTTTCGGTGATCATATGTTCCAGATGAGTTGGGACAATTTGGTGTACCTCAAATGGTAGCTTGCTAACTTTTAAGAACCCAGATGCCACTCATGAATATGGGATGCAAAAGACTCTCTTAGCAATAGGCTAGTTATGCCAATTGACCTCAAGGTACCCCACGAGCATGGTCCCCAGACCTTGATCCTGCTACTCTATCTTTGCAATATTGGGATGAGATTAGAAGAGCTTTCCGTTTATGGTGAAGTCAAGTTTATCTACTTTCTAATGTGTGCTGTCAGTGTTTTTATTTAACCATATTTCTATCAACTATCTGATTTATGACCAGCCCTCATCCTCCCTCTCCACACTTGTAGCTGTCAGAGAGTCTTCCCTTCTGTTCAAAAGTCTGTTTTGAAGTCCTTATAGTAAGAGTCGGATCCGACTCGACGGCACTTGGCTGGCTCATACAGTATTTGTTCTTTTGCCCTGACTGATTTCACTCAGCATAATGCTTCCAATTGAAACCAAGTTATGAGATGTTTCCTAAAATCAACATTGCTTTTTATTATTGCATAGTGTTTCATGGAGTATATGTACCATAGCTTGTTTATTCGTCTGTTGGTGTACATACATCTAGGTTGATCGCATCTTTTTGCTGTGGACTGCACCGCAATAAATATTCATATGTGTGTGTTCGTTCATGTGACACTCTTTGTTTCTGTAAGATAAATTCCAAGTAGTGAGATTACTAGATTGAATGGCATATCTATTTCCAGCTTTTTAAGGAAGTGCCAGATTGCTTTCCAAAGTGATTAGACCATTTTGAAATCCCACCAGGAGTGCAGGAGAGTTCCAGTGTCTCTAAAGCCTCTCCAGCATTTGTTGTTTTGTGTCTTTTGTATCATGGCCAAACTTGTTGGGTTGAAATGTCCTCTCATTGTAGTTTTGATTTGGATTTCTCTGATAGCTAATGATCGTGAGCATTTCTGCATTTCCTCAGGTGTCTTTTGGCTACCTGGATGTCCTCTCAACTGAAGTGTCTGCCCACCTCTTTCGCCATCACTTAATTAGGTTATTTACCTTTTTCTCATTGATATTTTGTAGTATTTTGTAAATTATGGAGATCAGATGTCAGTCTGACATGCGGTTGTCAAATATTTTTCCCATTCTGTAGGTTATGTTTTAACTCTTTTGATAAAGTCTTTGGATGAGCAAAAGTATTTGATTCTTAGTAGTTCCCATTTATCTATTTTCTCCTCTGTTCCTTCTGCTCTGTCAGATTTTGAAGTCTGTCTAGATTGTATATTAGAACTTCCATTGTTGATCCTACTTTTTCTTGCATGATCTTTTTCATTTTGGTTTTGATATTTAGATCTTTTATCCATTTTAAGTTAGATTTTGTGCAAGGTGTGCAATATGGATCTTGTTTCATTTGTTTTCAGATGGATATCGAATTTCGCTAACACCATTTGTTAAAGAGACTATTTTTTCCCCAGTTAACAACCTTAGGGGCTTTGCTGAATATCAGCTATTCCTAAGATTATGGTGACATCTCTGGGGTCTCAACCCTGTTCCTTTGGTCTATATGTTTCTTTAAGTAGCATTACCAGACTGTTTTGACTACTGTGGCAGTGTAATAGTTCCCAAAGTCAGGTAGTGGGATGCCTCCCACTGTGTTCCTCTCCTTCAGTAGTGCTTTACTGATTTGGGATTTCTTCCGTTTCCATCACAGTTGATGATTTGTTTCTCCCTGATGTTAGAAAATGTCACTGGAATTTGTATTAGGATTGCATTGTATATGTAGATCACTTTGGGTAAAACAGACATTTTCATGTGTAAATCTTCCTATCCATGAGCAGGCAAAGGCATTCAACTCTATGGATCACAACAAATGATGGATAACACTGCCAAAAATGGGCATTCCAGAACACTTAACTGTGCTCATGAGAAACTTGTACCAAAGTCAAGAGGTAGTCATTTGAACAGAGCAAGGAATAATAGCTGTATTGTTTAAAGTAAGGAAAGGTGTACATCTGTGTTGTATCCTTTACCAGAAGTCAGTAATCTGAGAAGCTTTGCTATATGAAGATTGGGGTACTGTATGAAGAATGGCTGTAGTATATGAAGAATGGTGCATCACGATTGGAGCAAGACTCATTAACGACTTGTGCTATGCAGGTGACACAAGTTTTCTGTAAGTGAAGAAGACTTGAAACACTTAATGATGAAGTTCAAAAACTACAGCCTTTAGGATAGATTGTACCTCGTCATCAAGAAAACAAAAATTCTCAAAACCGGAACAGTAAGCAACATCTTGATAAATGGAGAGGTTTCCAAGGATTTTATTTTATTTGAATCAACAATCAACATCCCTGGAAGCAAGAAATCAAAAGGTGCATTGTATTGGGCAAATCAGCTGCAAAAGACCTCTTTAAAGTATTGAAAATCCAAGATGCCACTGTGAAAGCTAAGGTGCGCCTGACACTACCCATGATGTTTTCTGTAGTGTGATATACTCACGAAAGCTAGATAATGAATAAGGAAGCCCAAAGAAGAATTAATACCTTTGGATGATGGTGTTGATGAAGAATATTGAACACATCATGAACTGCAAAAAGAATGAAAAAAAAAAGTCTAGGAAGAGGTATAACTAGAAGGATCCTTAGAACCAAGGATGGTGAGACATATTTTAGACATGTTGTCAGGAAGGATATGTCCCTGGAGAAAGACGTCATGCTGGGTAAAGTAGAAGGTCAGTGGCAAAGAGGAAGACACTCAAGGAGATGGCTTGATACAGTGGTTGCAGCAGTGTGCTCAAGCATATCTACAATTGTGAACATCATGCAGGAATAGACTGTTTCATTCTGTGGTACATAGGGTCACTGTGAGTTGGAACTGACTCAAGAGCACCTGACAACAACAACATGCTTATAGCATTTAGTCATGTAACTCCTCTTAGGTGGTCTCTTCACAGACCTTATTACTTACTTATTTATATTGCACTGAAAATACAAACAACAAATCAAACACTGTCAACAATTTCTACATGCACATTGATTATATTCTTCAAGTTATGTAACCATTGTCACCGGCCTTTCTCAAATCAGGCAGTCATCATTAATACAAATTCAATAACTTCTAACCTCTTTTTTCCTCCCTCCCACTCTTGGTAGCTATTAATAACCTTTGATTTCTATGTAATTGCTTGTTTCATATACATTAGATCCTACTGTATTTTTCATTTTGCAAATGACTTATTTTGCTTAGCATGGGATGTTTTTAAGGTTCATCTGTGTTGTAGCATGCATCAGGACTTCTTTTCTCTTTATATGTGGGTAGTGTTCTTTTGTATGTGAATACTGTATTTTGTTTATCCATTTATCCACTGATGGATGTTTTGGTTGGTTTCACCTGTCAGACATTGTGAAAAATACTGCAGAGAACACTGGTGCATAGGTTTCTCTTTGCATTCCAGCCCTTACTTCTTGAAGTATACCTAGGTTTGAATTACTGGGTCATGTGGTAGGAAGGTCCTGTGTGGTTCAAATGGCTAAATGTTTGACTACTAGATAAAAGGCTAGTAGTTCAAACCCACCCAGAGGTCGGTTGGAAGACAAACCTAATTATCTGCTTCCAAAAGGTCACAGCTTTGCTAACCCTGTGAAAGAGTTCTACTTCCTACAGGTGATGTAGCTACCAGTTGGAATCTACTTGACAGCAACTAACAATAACAGTTTTATATTTAGCTTTTTGAGGAACCTCCCAAAATGTTTTCCACACTCGCTACCTGATTTACATTCACACCAGCAACGGTTGAGGGTTTCATTTTTTACACAACCTCGCCAACGTCTGTTGTTTTCTGGACTTTTGATCATTGCCATTCTTGTAGTGGTGAGGCAGGATTTCATTGTACTTTTGATTTGCATCTCTGTAATGGCCAATGATGCTGAGCACTTTTTCTTGTACTTGTTGTCCCTCTGAATGTCCTCTTTGGTGAAATGTCTTTGAAGTACTTTGACAATTTTTTGACTGGGTTGTTTGCTTTTGGCTGTTGACTTGTAGAAGTTTTTTAAGTATTTTTGACATTAGACAGTTTTCAGCCTGAAAATCTCTTACAATGTATAGGTTATCTTTTTAAATTTTTTACAAGGTCCTTTAATAAACAAAAATATTTCATTTTTGTGAAGTCTCACATATCTAATTTGTCTTTTGCTTACATGTACTTTGTTCTTATATCTGATAATGTATCTTTAAAAACTAGACCCCACAGCTTTGCTCATATATATCCTTATAAGAATTTTATGGTTTAAATTTTCACATTTAGGTCTTTGATATTTTTTGAACTGGGGAAATATCTGTTCAAGTGCTTTGACTATTTGTGATTGGATTGTTTCTTTTGGGCTGTTAAGTTGTAAAACTTTTTAATATATTCTGAATATTACATTCTTATATATGTATGATGCATGGAGTAAATTATTTTTAGATTTTTTTTTTAACATCACTTTCCATATTTCAGAGACACCTAAGCATCTTTTTGCTACCCTTTTGTGCTGAAAGGGCTGTGGTAAATGGAAATGTAGCAGTAGTAATTGTGCTGGGAACCAACCAAACAAAAAAACCCTGCTGCTATTGAGTGGACTCCAGCAGAGTAGAACTGAGCCATAGAGTTTCCAAGAAAAGCCTGGGGGATTTAACTGCTTACCTTTTGGTTAGGAACCACTACCAGGGTTTCCAGGAAACAAAGGAGGTTAGATTTAGTCTTGGAGAATGTATTTCATAAGCTGCTTGGGAAGAAATTAGAAAATCTGAAATTAATAGGAAAACTCTAGTTGTGCCAGAGGAAAGGGTAATCTGAGAAAACCCTCAGAATTCTAAGTTAACCTGAAGAGTGCTAATGTTATCCAAGTTATTATAAACCTGGGTAGGCAAAAAAGAATCCATCCTATTTGAGGTGACAGTCTTCTTTTTTTTCCTGTAAGAAATCATATTGCTACTATCCTACTTTGGCACTTGAAGAACCTACTGGGGGTGGGGGGTACTGTTTCAAAGCAAATTTCATGGTCTATATGAAACTCTTTGTTACACTGTTTTGAAAATAACGCGAAAAGAGAGAAATTGTCATAACCTGAGTGGCTTTGAGTGTAAATTTGAAAGACAGCACTTAGATTTTTAGTAAGAACGATAGTATTAGCACAAAGCCTGAGACAGATGGATTTTAACAGTGATGTCACAATCAAAATGTATTAAAAATCCACAGAAAGAACAAAACATATGCAGAAATATTAAGTACAGAATAATAGTACAGAGAAAACAGAATGTGGCCCACACAAAAAAATAAATTTCGTTAGTATGATCCAGGGCACCAAGCTCTTCTTTCAAGGTGCCTCTAGTTGGATATGAACCACCACCACTGTGGTGAGTAGCTGGGTACTTACCTGTGTGTGTCACCTAGAGACTCCACAGTTTGGGTAGTTCAGTAATGTAGTTGGATGCCATCTATATGGTTTCACAGCTTTGCGATACACATACATTAAACTCCCCCCAACAAGTATCCATTTTTATGTAGTCTCAGATGAAGTAATGCATATTAAAAAATATAAATAACAAAAAGTCTGTAATATTTGCATGCTTGAATTATTTAATAGTGATGCCTGGAGTGGTTGAAAGCATGGAAAATAAGTATGACCAGAGAAATCATTAAGTATTTTTCATTCAGAACTGAAAACAAATAATAATATTGAGATCATAACATGACTATGCAAATAACTATTAAAAGTTACATATCTATTTTACAAAGAAGAAATAAAATTCAACATAGTATTATATGCATCTTTTTTAACATCAACATTAGGAGATTTATCATACAAGTTTCATAAGTCGAGGAGAAAAGAATAAAAAACAAGAAACTCATAAAATTCACCTGGAGAGCAAAAATGACACTCGGAAGACACCTTTCTGTAACGCTACCTATTATGGAACAAGTGAGAGCTCTAAAGTGTTTCCATTTTATATCACCCATTTCTTTCTTCTAACTTATACCTTTAAAACAACATAAATTTCTCATTAAATGTGTTAGGTACACTAGAAAACAATACCCCAGCATACTGAAGAGTAGTAAAAGAGAAATATGTTACAATCTTGTTTAACAGAACTGACATTAGCACAGAAAAATAATGAGGCACACATACACATGAAGTCATAAATGTATATGACTATTTATTAAAGTGTATCTAGAATAAGAACAGATTTAGAAAAAATTAACATCAAAATTACAGGGTGTTTTCTTCAACTACTTTTTTAATATTTTATTTGGATGAAACATGCAACTTTAAAAGACAGTATCAAGAACAATGGGATAGTCATGCTTTCCAGTGAAAAGGTAAAATATCCTCAAAAAGAAATATTAATAGCTACCATCATCTTGAAGCCTACATTGCAGAAAAAAGCCCGGAACAAGATGGATCTTGAAATCATTTTCATGATTTTTATCTGTAGGATAAAGAAGTTGGTTGTATCTGGTAGAATGAAGTGAGCATTTATTTGATTGGTATATACATTCCTTTTAAGTTAAGTTCAATTTCCTTATAAGTTAAAATAATAAAGACAATTAATTGAGTTTTGATGGTTGATTGTAAATTACCTGAAGGAAGGAAAGCAGTAAAAAAGATTAAAATTGGTTAGAATTTTTATATGAGAGAGAATAGTTATACAAGTTTACCCTTCATTAAAAAACAAACTGCTTTAAAAGATACTATAATGCTGGAAGGACACTTTGAGTTTCTGGTTGGTTTAAATGTGACAAAACACCTAAAATCTCTGTCCCTGGAGTGAAATACAGTGTCATTGCAATAACAATATCCCAGCTCCTTCTAGTCATCTTACTGGACACAGCCTTTGGAAACCTACATCTGAGAGGGATTCAGGCATTTAGAAGGAAGGCTGGGCTCAAAAGTGAGCCTTTATGTCTGTGACAAAATGGAAAACTCTCTGAGGCAGTTGCTAGAAGCATGGAAAATGTAATTTTCCTTTTTCTTTTTAAAACTGCATATTCCATGATGTGGTATTCTTGGATAAAATGTAGGTTTGTTAATTGTACAGGGAAACTATCAAAAACTATCAGAAAAAAAACTATCAATAAAATAGAGATATTAAATGATTTTCACTTACTTTGTTTTTCACAAATGAGACAAAAACAGCCTGACTCAAAGAAAAATTTTCTATTTGAATATTTGAGTTCACCTTTTATTATTTTTTGATAATTGTACATTTTTATAGACAAAAGGACAAAAACATCAGAATACCTGGTTTTATGTGATTTAATAGAAAATGGAAACTGTGATAAGAATGCTAACTCATAAAATATCTGCATTAAATTGCAGTTTTGTAAGTACTTCAAAATGATTATGTGTATTTTTGGTAGCAAGTTATTGCTAAGACTGTGTCAAGTAATAAGTGAATTCAGTTACTTGCATAGACAATGAGTAATTATCATGATAATCCTCATCCAAAGCATTGATTAAGCATCCAGTCAAAAAATATGTGAATAGATGTACAGATTTGTGTGTATGTAAATGTGGATATTCCTTGGATGTTTTTCAATCTATACGATGATTATATATGTATGTATGTTTGTGCATAGCTACCTATATAAATCCACTATAATGTGTTTAATACTCCCAATTTAGATATAAACATGTATGTACATGCATACATATATGTATTATCAGTGAATAATGTAATTTTTATTCTGAGTATATTTTAAATTAAAATATGTTAATTATTTCCCATTGGTTTGTATCTCTTTGCATTTTACAAATTTTGTCCAGTACTTTTTTCTATGTGGTGTGCACAATATCCTTGATGGATAGATATTGTTGTACTTATTTTACAGAAAAAGGAACAAAAATGAAGGTACAGAAGACTCTTTCCAAGGTCACACACAAAGACAGATTCAAAACTTTCAACTGCCTCTTTACACTAGAAATGCCATTATATTCGTGCATACCATTCCATCTCTCTTGTTTTTCAAATAAGTAAAATGTGTCGGAAGAATACCAAGTGATTACAGGCAGTTGTAGATCACGTTAGAAGCAGAGGTAATAGAGCCATCAGCATTTGAATTATCAGTTTACTTCCAAGGCGCTGCTGGGTATTGCTTCCCAAGGCATAATGGCTTCCAGTAAAACATAGTCTGCATTGCTGATATGTAATGGAAATAAAAGCAGTCATAAACAATCCCATTTTCCTTTCGGTTATAGCAAAATCCCCATATACATATGAACATAGGGGTTTACATCATATAATGAATAGTATTCTCTGATTATAAATTAGCATTTTGTTCTAATAATATCTTTAATAAGTAACTGATATTTATTGTGCTGCTTGTTTGATATTTAGTGATGAACAAAATAATCAGGGCTTTATCCTCTCAGAGCTCATGTAACAGAGAATATGGGCAAATAAGGAATAATTTTGAATAGATAAGAAAATGTGTACTATGGCAGAAATAGCACAGCATGACATGGCGACACTGTGAGAAGAGCACCTCACTCAGAGCTGACAGTTAGCTGAAAGTGAAGAATGTGTTGTATATAGAAAATGAATGGGACCATGGCATAGTGGTTAAGTGCTATGTTAGCTAAACAAAAGGTCAGCAGTTCAGATCTGCCAGGCACTGCTTGGAAGCTCTGTGGAGCAGTTCTACTCTGTCCTACAGGGTCCCTATGAGATGAAATAGACTGGAGTGCAGTGGGATTTGGTTTATTAAGGAGAAAGGATAGGAAAGGATAGGAATCGTATGAGACAGAATATCTTCTGCTAAGGCAAGAAAGTGCATTATAATTCTAGAGAACAGAAAGCAGTATGAGGAACTGGATTATGGACAGGGGAGCAGAAAAAAACAAGAAATTAAAAGTCAGATTGTTGATTTAGTATCATGTGTTCTACTTTCTCAATGCATGCAGTATGACATTAGCAACAAATGCTATTGACAATATTGGAAGTAAGATTGGCCATGAAGAGAAGGTATGTGTTATAACCCCAAAATGCTATAGTATATTTGCTATTATTGAGCCATAATGATTCAAAAACTGTCTATTATTTGACATTTGAAACTGTTTTTCTACAGCACAGATCTTAGAAAATATACCACCTAGTGCTCCTCCATTCACTTATTCTCAGTGAGTTAGTGTAGCAGCTTTGCTAAAGCAGAAGATGAAATTTCTCATTACGGAAGTTTTGCTTCTATTGATCAAGGGGTTTTGATCACTTTAAGCTTCAGACACTCTAGTGTTCTAGATTCTGCTTTAAAATTGTTAGAAATATTTTAATAATTGAAATTAGAAATGATAGGATGATATCCAAGAAACAAAACCCCTAGCTTATCTATGATGGATTTATAGCATGACCAAGAAGTAAACTTCGTTTTCAATACTTTTTCGAAGCCACTGAAAGTTTATTTGTAATGGCAGCATAATTTAGCCCACTCTGACCAATGTAAGGAGGCATCATGACTAAGTGCTATAGCAGCTAACCAAGAGGTCAACAGTTCAAATCAACCAGAGGCTCTTTGGTAACTCTGTGGGAAGTTCTGCTGTGTCCTCTAGGGTCTATGTAAGCTGGAATTGATTCCACAGCAATCGCTTTTTTTTACTAACGTGAATTTTTTTCAGGAAACAGTTCTAATTTGTCTACATTCTCACTGGTAATGTTAGTAAATCTAAAGATATAATGTGTTTGTCCACAACCAGCTGTATAATTTTTAGAGCTCAGTGCCACATGTGGGGTCCTAAAGGTAGCCTTCTGCAACTACACAGATTATATGCCCATGAACTTGGACCTTTGCCTATGAAAATTCAGACTTTGTAAGTCTGTATAGAAAGTTTCATTTGTAACTACTTTTGTAGTGGTACTGTGCCAAGTAGGAATTAGTTAGTCAGGAAACTTTGAATAGGACCATTTTTTTTTATCTAGCTTTTTTTTCCTTTTTTTTTTCAGTGGAGAGAATATTTGAAGGATAACCACCCATCCATCCCCACCACCCCCATTTGTCTAGTGGTGATATTATCTGCTAAACTTTTCTTTTCTTTTTTTTTTTTTTTTTTAGTTTGGAAATGATAGTGGAGTTTTAGGGTTAGAGAACAGAGAAAATATAGTCACAGAGGACACTTACTAGTGAGATAACAATGTTGAAATTTAGCAATGAAGTCAAGAATTCATTCTAATAGATGAAAATATTAGCTATCCTCTTTAAAAGTTGAACCTTGGTTTCTTTTTAAACATCAAGATAGAATTATACTTTACATTCAATAAAACTTTTAGCAGTAGAGTTTGTAAAATTAGTGTAGGGATAATATTAAGTAGCTTTAGATAAAAATAGGTAAAGTTAAGTAACATTGAGTTCCTGGACGTGATGCATGTCATGTATTTTGGCAAAATTTTGTGAATTTCTTGTTTGTATTAATTTATAAGACTTTTACTGTTGCTGAATGACAGCATTTGAATTATCATTACGCTAATGATAGCGTAATGGGTAGCGGGTTAAGTGCTATGTCTGCAGACCAGAAGACCAGCAGTTCAAATCCAACAGGCACTTCTTAGAAACTCTATGGGGCAGTTCTACTCTGACATATAGGGTTGTCATGTGCTGGACCTGACTCGAGAGCAGTGGTTTAGTTCTCCACTAAGCAGTCATATTGAAAACAAAATTATTGTCAAAATACCCAGCTGTTCAGTTCACTGTGTATATCATTTTGCATAGTTGTGTTTTTTATGGAGAATTTTTTTTAGTTTATTCAAAAAATAGGTAATATTTTTTAAATACAAGATTTAAATTATCTACTTCAAAATTACATTTAATAAAAGGTATGCTATTTTAATAACAGCTGAACTTAACAGATTCTACAACTAATGTACAAAATAGAAAACTTATGTTATCACATGGATTTCAGCATCATGCTGACCCTCATGTTCTTTTGGATTATATGGTCTATAAATTAGCTTATCTTAATCAAATATTTACTAAATAGTATACCCGAGGTTTCTGATGTAAACTTTACAGATTTTAACATAGAAAGTTTTTCCTGATCTCAAGACATTTGCATCATAATCTGATGCTTTTCAAAAGTGAAAAAACATGTTTGTCATGTACAGAAATAGCTCAGTAGTTTCAGATAATTTTAATCGAACAGATCAAGACATACTAAACAAAAATTATTTGAATACAGGTTATTATAGGAAGAATTAGTAAGCTAGGCTAGATTCTAAGACACGAATGTCTTTTGGTGGCACACGTACTAACAAAGGTATTTATAAAGATAATGCACTTGCCACTCACCTGAGTGCTTTAAAATCTGTGAATGATAGTGAGTTTTGATGGAGATAGTTAAGCAAATTATATGTAAGCACCCTTCAGCGATCAAAACCAGAGCTAATTTCAATATTGCAAAAATCAATATTGAAGATACAGCACTGTACTAGGTTATTTTATTTTTATACCAAGTAACAACATGCCTTACCAATATTCAACAGATGGTGATCCCCTGAAGTTTTGTCTAACATTGGTTTTCAAGTCTGATTTAAGAAACTTCTGCCTTCTGTTTTGTATTCTATCCCTTTTTACTTATATATTTTTATTATGATTTAGGTGAAACTTTGCAGCTCAAGTTACTTTTTCATACAAAAATTTATCCACATATTGTTTTGAGATGTTTACTGCAGTCCCCACTATGTGACATCACACATCCTCTTTCTACCTTGGATTCCTGTGTCTGTTCGTCTTTATCCTTTTCTGCCTCACCCAATAGTTCTGCTTTTGGGTAGGACCTACCCATTTAGTCTTATATATTTGATTGAACTTAAGAAGCACATTCTTCACATGTGTTAGTTTTCTTTTGTAGGCCTATTTAATTTTCGTCTGAAATATGGGCTTGGGAAATTTTTTTGGTTTGGGGTTAGCAGTGTCCAGGGATCACAGGTTCAAGGATTTTTCTAGTCTCTGTCAGACAAATAATTCTTATCTTTTTTTTCATACATTTGAATTCTGTTCTACGTTTTTATCCTGCTGTGTCCACGACTGTCTGTTGTGATCCCTGTCAGTGTGGCAGATAGTTGTAGCTGGGCCCCACCTAGTTCTCGTCTGAATCTTGTGGAGTCTCCGGTTCATAGGCTCAGTTAGTCATATGGGCTATTATTTTCTTTGTATCTTTGATTTTCTTCATTTTGCTTTACTCCTGATGGAAATGGCTACCTGCAGTTTTTAAGACCCAAATGCTCTTCACCGAAGTGGGAGGTAGAATATTTCCTTTATGAACTATGCTATGCCCCTTTTTAAGCTAAGATAGATGGCCCTAGACTTTACAGTGATAGAGTATTTATAAATGGCATTCTTATATTTTTTGTAAACGTCAAAGTTAAAGCCAAATCCCAAATTTGCCTTAAGAGTCACATGACAAGCAGTCAAATTAGTAGATATTCTTACAGTTGGGGAACAAGTAAGTCTGTATTTATCATATAATCTAGGCAACATTTTAATAACAGACACAGCATGTGGTAATGCTGTGTCACCAAATATACAAAATTTTATGAGCATACAAGTTTTTGCAAACTAAGTGTACCCATAAAACCAATGCATGTACTAAGAAACAGAACATTGCCTCAGTCCTAGTGGCTTCCTTTGTGCCTTCATTTGTCACTTTCTCATCACGTCTATCATCATAAATTTGTTGTTGTTTTTGAAATTTATATTCTGCAATTATACATTATATGCTTTTTTGTGTCTAGCTTCATTTATTCAATATTATATTTGTGAGACGTGCGTGGTGTTGTAGCTGTGATTTGTTCATTTTCATTGCTGAATATTATTTCATTACTTGAATATATTGATTTTATGTATCTGCTGTACCAACTCGATGGCACTTGGCTTGGCTTTTTATACTGCCAAAAAGGTAGTCATCAATATGATGCCATCATGAGTAGTGCTACTGTGACCATCTTTATATATCTTTTGAGAAATACACATACCCTTTCTGTTTAGCATATTTATATGAATAATATTGGTTAGTTAAAGGGTTGATATACGTGAAGGTTTAGCCAATATTTAGAAACATTTTTCTACATCTTATTATACTGATTTATGCCTCCACATATGAAGATCTGACAATTAAGTCTGCAAACTTAATACCTCATTGCTGAATGTCATTACAGTCACCTTTGAAATACTCTACTTGGGAAGCTATACACTGATGCCAGCGCCCAGTCTACCCTTCAAAGCAATTTTGGAACTCTTTCTGGAATGGCCATTGCACACGGTGGCACAGTGGCAAGTTCACAAAATTAATTGTATAGTTGTCTGTGTGGGAGTTTTTAGTCAGCAAACAAATAACTGTATTGGAACACCATCTCTCCTGATCTGGCCTCCATTGACTTTTTTATTTTTCTTTACCTGAAGATAAAAGAAATACAGAAAACAAGACATCTTGATGACAAATTAACCATGGCTCCCTAACTGAGCTTTATGAAGTTATATTTTCCTAAAACATCTGTCATGGATTGAAGTATATGCTGAAAAATTCATGTATCAATTTGATTAGTCTATGATTCCCGGTATTCACTGATTGCCTACTATTTTGTCATCTGATAGAATTTTACTATGTATTGTAAATTCTGCCTCTGGTAACGTTAATAAGGGGGGATAGACAATAGCTTTGTTAATGAGGCAAGACGTTCTACAAAATGAGATTTGTGTTTTGAGTGGATTTCCTTTGGGATGTAAAAGAGAGAAGCAAGCAGAGAGGAAGGGAGACCTCATACCACCAAGAAAACAATGCCAGGAGCAAACAGTGTCCTTTGGATCCAGGGTTCCTGTGCAGAGAAGCTACTGGTCCAGGAGAAGATTTATGAAAAGGATCTTTCTCCAGAGCCGACAGAGACAGAGATGGACAGAGAGTGAGAGAGAGGGACTTTCCATGGAGCTGACAGCATGAATTTGTACTTCCAGCCTACTTTGCTGTGAAGAAAATAAATTTCTCTTTGTTAAATCCATCTATTTGTGATATTTCTATTATATCAGCACTGCATAACTAAGACAACATTGGAGGCATGCAAGCATATAAAATTAAAAAAGAAATTTGAGTAATACTGCCCCATAACTATTTTTAAATACTTACATTGCATTTAAAACTTCATACTAGGAGCTTGTGTATTTAAGGGTATAATTTCATCTTTGCCAATAATATTGCAAACTAAACATTCGGTCTTTTCTTGTGCTTGTGAACACTGAAACAAATCATATGACCAGAAACTGAGAAATAATGGAATGAATGGGGAGGTTAGAAATAGAGACCCACTGGACCCCTCATCGTATTTGGAAAGTGTTTCAGAGTATCTGAAATTCTGGGATGTTCTTGAAAACCCATTATATTGAAATCATTATTATTTCACAGCAAACTAAAGTATTTTAACTGTGTGAATATGTATATCCTCTTCTCTTTTAGAATTCCATTGTATCAGTCTTTAAATGTTAGGCAAGCTTAATAAAGTAAAATTGCAAGGGTCAGGCTGGTTTACTGCACATTCCTCTTTGTCATACAGTTTCAGTCGGAGATACAGATGTTCGAAACTTGGTCAGATGTTTTTCTCAAGATTTTAAAAGAGAGAGCTTCGGAGTTATTTTATAATCTATCAGAACCTGCATATTGTACAGAATTCATCAGGGATGTGTGTATATTCTCTGACATATATGAAATTATTTAAAAAATAGCTTATGTTCAAATACTGTAACAACTGTACAAAGAAACATTATTCTATTTTCAATTAAGAGCGTAATCTAAGTTTCAGTTAAGTTTATTATTATCTTATCCCTGTCCTCCTATCCTGCTTGCTTTCTGTAGCAATCCTTAGGAAGTACTGAGGATTTTAATTGTTCTTTCATTCCCTATGTAAAACAACGCTAAGGAGCATTCTGTAGCTACCTGCAGGATTTGGCCTTCTGCCAGAGGTAGGAACACTGAGTTGACTGAATAGTTTCAGACCCCCCAGGGTGGTAGAACTAACTTCAATCAAGTACTTGTCACATGGGTTTGCCCACAACCTACTGCAAAATCTCTAAGGGAAATTAGGCAAGTTTTTCAAAACTAAAATGTGTTCTGGTCCATTTTATTGCTTCCTCTGGGCCAGAAATTCAGTGCCAGAGGTGGTATCCAGGCAAAACCCTTATGCTTACTTAATCTCCATGGTGACACCTAAATGTACTTTTCTTACCTCATTTGAGATTACAAGGGTCAAATTCTGCTATTTTCTCATAATCACATTGAAGCAGCGAACAAGCATTGATTTTAAATAAAGGAGGACCTTCTGATAAGAATTTTGCAATTTTCTGTATTCTTTTTCTCTGTTTGCAGTAGATCTAATTTATTATCTGGAAACGGCCATACAGAGATTTGTTGTACACTGTTTTAGGAACAGTTGTCACAGTTTATTAATCCCATTCATTTTCAACAAGAGGAAAGAATTGTCTTCGGAGCTATTGAAGATGCCATGGCACATAAAACCATTTCCCAAGAGTATTGCATCATGGGAGTGACAGTCAAAAACAAAAATTGTGTTAAAAATGTCATTTTTGAAAAAACGTTTAAACATGTTAGAAAGGGGAATTGTATATAGTGTATGAGGACATATATGTAAGTGAACAACCATCTAAGTAATATGTTTATACATGAAAGAAGACCTAGTAAAATCAGATTCAGAAGAGTTTTCAAGTTAAACTTGCCCCACTGCAACAATATTACTTAAAATTTTCTGTCAATTTCCGTTTGAAAATTCTTGCTGAAAAATTGTATCGTTAACCAATGATTAAAATAAAAAGTTAGCCACTTCCAAATAAAATGTATCCAATAATTCTTCCTATCAAATGGAATACGTATAGACCCTTACACAGATTTTTTTAGTCTGCGTACATCGGTGAGTCAAATGATTCAAGGAACAGTCAAAATCATAAAACTCGTGTATCATTAATTGACCTTCAAAATGAGAAATAAAGATGAGGTTCTAATCTATACAGTTTTACTTATATGTTCAATAATTGGATTCTACTTCACAATATATTTTCTTCTTATACAGACTAGAGCACAGAATACCTTTGACTGTTTCTTCTTCATTATCTATGCACTGCACTGAAAATGGTAATTTAACCATGGCAGTGATTTTTTAGAAAAAGTTTCTATAGAGAGATTAAGAAGTCTTGTTAATTAAAGGCTTTTTATTATAAGGCAGTCTCATTAATAGTTTCCCTGGAAACTTTCCACAACAGTTACATAATCTAAATGGTCTTCTAATGAATCTGATTAGTGTCTTTTAGGCATTCTTAGTGTTCAGGTATATGTCAGACAGGGCAGTAAAGACTTGAGACATTAATATTAGCAGAACTAGTTCTATCCTCAAATCTCTGCTCATGTGAAATCTGTAAGCGTCTTGTACCATGTACCATGCTTTTAAAGAATGTTTAAGGGAAACCAGCCAGGGATACTAAAGAAAATTTGTCTAGCAGTTACCCTAGTCCTGTCCTAAATGTGCAGAACTAGTGATCTGTGCAAGCTGTGCTGTTTGAAATTCTCTCTCTGTTGGCTGCTATTGCCAGTTATTGACAGCTAAGATATAATAAAAACAAATGGAGTGAAGATTGAGGAGGGAAGAAAAAAGAAAAAAAAGCCTGCTTCTGTTCTTTGAGTGATAAGTTTCTACTGCGCTATTTAACAGTAAGGTGAACTTCAGTGGTTGGAACGCAATATACACTGGAAAAAGTATGGATGTTTCTGCCCAGCAAAATGTATTAAGTTTTTGTATTCTTATCAGTTATTACCATTTTAACCTTTTCAAAATTCAGTTTTTTGCTCTAATTGATAAATAAATCTTACTGTAGTCCACAGCAGTTTCTTCATTTTTCATGTAATAATTAATAAAATGTGCACTGGTTTCCGCGCTTTGGCTTTTTGCCTTCAGTGCTTCAGTGCAGCAGTACTTGCTGTTGTAATTAACTCTTTCAAGATTCAGTTATTTTCTGTTTTGCAGTTTTGTTTGATGTAGTGTTTTAATTGATGGAAGCATGCTAAATTACTGTTTGAATTTTTGGTAGTTGTATGGACTTTTTTTTACTTGCCCCCTTGCAAGCCTTTTCTTCGACCAGAGGAACAAACGCTGTGTCACGAATTTTACCCCGGAGTTCTCCAGAGTCCACTGTACATATGAGTACCAAATAAAATTTTTCGGAACTTGTAGTTTTCCCACCAAAAACACATACATCACATACATTACTCTAAAGAAACAGTAGTTTGAAGCAGACACTCATTGTTTTCTATTTCAGTCGTATAGACCCCTGCCTTGTTCTTCTCATCAGTGAAGGAATGTCAGTCCACTCCGTGACTTCTCTGAAAGATGTGCCGTTGACTTGTTTTTGAAACACTCCCTACTTTAAGAAAGGCTCTCTTCCTCTGTCTTTTAGGAAAATACATTCTCATGGTTTCTTCCTACTTTACTCACAGATGCTTCTAAACCTCCTCCTCTGTTGACTTATCTTCCTTTGCAAGTTACTTTTTTTTTTTTGATTCACAGCCGTAGTATTTACCACTAATCAAAAGGCTGGCAATTCAACCCTGCCAGGTGCTCCCTGGAAGCTATGGGGCAGTCCCTCTCTGTCCTCCAGGGTTGCTGTGAGTCAAATCAACTCAATGGCAGTCAGTTTGGGTTTGCATGTTACTTAAACTGTTACGTTTTCAGAGTTGTGTCATATACCCTATTTTTTATTCATTTATTGAACATAGTGCCAAAACCCAAGAAGCATTTGCATCTGAGGCTCCTGCTATGGAGGGAATTCTGTGGAAAATGTCATTCTCTTTATGGCTGCCATTAATATGTATTGATAACTCTCAATTCTTTACCTCTAATCCCAATTTATGTATTTATCTTTGGAACTCAACAGCTTATTGTCAGTTGCTTATTTCTACATGGTTAGTCCTCAGATGCTTCAAACTCATATGTCTGAACAGGACTCGTGATATTCTATCCTTATTTTTCCCCCATTCTTGACTCTGCTCCATCTACATTCCCATTAGCAACCATTTTAAGCAAACTTTAAAAATAAAATTTTATATTTTGCTTCTTCAGTGGGATCCCTCTTTCATTGGCATAGGGTATCCATCCATGCGGAAGGGTAAGCCAGAAATCCGATGGCATCTGTCACAGCCTCTCACTTTATATTTCAATTGCAACTTTTTTTTTTTATTTGAACTGCTTGAAACATTCATTGTGCTTCTAACATTGTCTTCTCTTTAGCCAGTTAGTCCATTGTTGTAACTAAATTGCTCTTGCATTTCCCGATTGTCATCAGAATCAAGTGTGGACTCTGCCATATAACATGAATAATCTCATTTCAGTCACTGTCTACAACCTCCTTTTGACTGCTCTTTTCAGCCTTTCAGACCTGATAAACTTTGTCCTAACTCAGCAACTTGAATATTGTCAGGGTCAATGGTCCCTGAGCTTTAGCTCATTATTTCTTCTTTTTTTTTTTTCTGCAGTTTACTATTAACCTTTAAAGCTTACAGAGAAAAATAGAAAAATAATCCAATAAACACTAAAACATATGTGTCATCTAAATTTGACTAATACATTTGCTAAATTTACTCAGTCTCTGGAAACCTTTGTAGTTAAGAGCTACAGATGCTAACCAAAAAGATGAGCAACTCAGATCCACCTGGCACTCTTTGGAAACCCTCTGGAGCAGTTCTCCTATCTCCTATGGGGTTTCTATGAGTTGGAATCAACTTGATGCAAAGGGTATTGAGGTGTATCTCTCTCGCTATCTTTGCATACCTTCACTGGAACAAATGTAAAGTAAGCTAAAGACATCATACCATATCACCCTACATCTTGTGAACCTCCCCAAAATATATTGAGAATAATTCCAGTTACTCTTTCTGCATAACAAACCACACTGAGCTTTGTGCCATAAAATAAATACTGTTTTACTGCACTCACAGAATTTCTGGTTGAGAAATTCAGACTGGGCACATCAGGGATGGGTTGTCGCTACTCCACAATATTGCCTTGGTGGTGCAATGGTTAACAGTTAGGCTGCTAACCCAAAGTCTGCAGTTTGAATCCATCAGCTGCTCCTTGGAAACCCTATATGACAGCTGTACTCTGCCCTGTGAGGTTGTATGAGTTGGAGCCCACTTAATGGCCAATGACAACTCAAAGTCTGGGTTTCAGATCATTGAATTATTAACACTATTCCATCCTTCACCCACCTCCTTGCTCTACTAATGGTCATTCAGGATCCCTATTATATGTCATTCCCTGAATGAAGTTTTCTTGACCTTCAGGACTAGATGAACTGTTTACTCTGTTGTGATTCCCCGTCACTGTGTTTATCATATTCTGATAAATGTGTGACATAGAATGAAGTTCAATAATGTTAATACTACTTTTCTTCAAGCTTGCTTTATCAAAAGAATTACTTTTTGGCTCTTTACTATGAGTGCAAAGTACTCAGTGTTTGCTGTAAGACTGAATCAATGCGGGTTGTTTGGTATATTAATGTGATGCAGTAGCCAAGCCAAGTGCCATCGAGTCGGATCCGACTCACCCCTAGGGTCGCCATGTGATGCAATAACAAATGGTTAATAGTCACTGAGCAAATAACCAACCTAAGTTCACTGACTTAAAAAATAAATAAATAAAAAAATTAGATATCACTTTTCAGTTGTAATTTTCAATTAGCAAATGTTGTAAATAACATTTCAGATGTTGTTAACCATATTACAATGGATGTTTTCCTATGTCACTCGTAAGAGTGTAAGTAGCTATAATTTTCCAAGATATAATTTGGCAATGTATCAAGAGTCTAAAAAAAAGAGAAAGAATCATCATATCTTTAACTCAGCAATTCTGCTGCTAGAGATATATTCTAGGCATTTTATTTGTGTTGCAAACAAATAATGATTATTTGCCAAGATACCATTATCAAAACATAAAAAAAAAAAATCACAATAAATAAATATATATGTCCTTTTATACTGTGGATCGACTGCAACCATTGTAGTGATATTTAGAGTGAAGTTTCTATTGACATGAAAAGTGATACGACATATAAAACTCATAACCAAACTTCTTGCTGTCAATTTGGTTCTAACTCATAGCAATCCTATAAGGTAGAGTGGAGCTGCTCCCTAGAGTTTCCAAGGAGCAGATGATGGACTAGAACTGCCAAACTTTTGTTTAGCTGCTGATCTCCTAACCACTGTGCTACTGGGGCTCTGATATGACTTAGATAAAAAATACATTATTTACAAAGTTATAATTTCAACTGTGTGGAAATATGTCCAAAAAAAAAGAAAAAGAGGAAAGAAAATGAAGAGAAATGCAGCAAATTCAAAAAGATAATAATTTCCTGGTGGTATAGTAGTGGTCAATTTGTGTTGTCACATTTTGTACATCTTCCAAAATTTCTATCATGAGTTTGTATTCTACTTACAAGCAGAGCCTTATAATAAAACTCTCACAATGTTCCACTAATTTGTAAGAACTCTAACCTGTTCATTCTTTCATTCACTTTGCAAATATTTATTGAGTGGCAATAAATAAGACAGACAAGATGCCTGTCTCTCTATTTCCTTTGGGGGATGATGGACTATGAGTGGTAAGCAAGAAATTAAAATGAATAATTGAAATATGTATTGTCATATGTCTTAGTCATTTAGTGCTGTTATAACAGAAATATCACAAGTGGATGGCATTTTAACAAAGAGAAATTTTATTCTATCATACTCCAGTAGGCTAAAAGTCCAGATTCAAGGCATCAGCTCCAGGAGAAGGCTTTCTGTGTTGGCTCTGGAAAAAGGTACTTGTCATCAGTCTTCCCATGGACTGGGAATTTCTGAGGTGTGAGGACCACAGGTCCTTTTCAAAGATCAGGCTCTACTCCCATCGCTTCTTCTTGATGGTCTCAGATCCCCAAATCTCTCTTCTAGCTTCTTTCTTTTATATTCTAAAAGATTGCCTCAAGAGACAATACACTTTTAGAGACTGTGTCTTACCTCCCTAACACAGTCGCTGGCCATCCTCTCCGTAGAGGCCCGATTTACAATGCACAGGAAACTCACACAATACAGGGAATCATGGCCTAGTCAAAATGCTACACACATTTTTTGGAGGATGTAATGGCATACATGCCACAGTGAGACTCAGAGTGACCCTGTAGAACTATTTCTAATGTTTTCAGAAAACATGGATGGCAGATAATTCTTAACTACCAGGCCATAACTGGCTTGAATTCCAGGAAAAAGAAAGAGCAAGTTCAAAGACTTTAAGGTGAAGGTAAACACATAGTTTCCAGGAGCAGAAAGAAAGCCAGGGAGGCTGAAGTGTAGCTGTCAAGAGGAAGTGTGGGAAAGTAGGAAGGGAAAGATCATCTAGGGTCTTGTAGACCATGATAAAGAAGTTGGATTGGAAGTGCAATGGAAATCATTTAAAGGCTACCTGGCCTAATTTTTCTTTGATAATTTATAGTTTCTCATAGTACTGCTCAATAAATGCAGTTACATTTATTGCTGACCTTATTTTCCTACTAAAATGTATGTAAGTTTATAGCAAAGACATTAGGAATTTATATTGGGAGCCTTAGTGACACAGTCGTTAAGAGCTCAGCTGCTAATCAAAAGGTTCGTAGTATGAATCCACTAAGTGCTTCTTAGAAACCCTGTGGGGCAGTCCTTCTCTGTCCTGTAGGGTGCTGTAAGTCAGAAATGACTTGACGGCTGTGGGTATATTGTATGTTTATATAAATTGAAATACATACAAAAATCAGCCTTCAAAATTATCTTAGTATCTGGTTCTGTATTTATTGTCCATCTCTCCCAATTGAAATCTTAGCTGTAAAAGAATAGACTGCTACACTGTTGCTCACAGAATAATACCCCAATGATATTGCTGTGGATTTCAAACACTAAAAAATTCTTAAGTATCATCTTAATGTATGAATGTGGTATTATTTTAAGTAAATTGTAGGAATCGTATAATGCTGCTTTCAGCTTTCTACAAACCTGTTTACATTTTAACTTACTACTCCAAACGTCCTTTGACATTTTTCCCCTCCCTTGTGTTCTAAGTCCTTTTATTATTTCTGATACGCTTCTAATTTCTGATCATTCTTCTGTCTCCCCTTTTCTCCAGAATGCCATTTTTGCCTTTCTTAAGGCTCTCTCACTTGAGACTGATAGATATTTCCACAACTTTGACCGTCAAAACTCATCTTTTCTCTCCTTTCACTGGGGATAGAGCCATGGGTTCCAAATTATATTTCAAATTAACAGAAATATGAACATTATATCTCCTTGACGTAGACATCTCTACACTAATGTTCTATGAATTGCTCATAAACCTAATTTTTTATTTGGCATTTTGTTTTGGCATTTCTGTTAATAAAAATCATTCTGTTAATGTATTCACTGAAATTAAAAAAAAAGTTCTTTTTTTTAATATTTTCTTTTAGCTCTTCCTCTGTGATCCTACTTCTAACACTACTGTCATCCCAACCGTTCCTTGCTCGAGCATTCACCCTCACTTCACCTTTACATGTATCCATTCTTCTTCTTTTAATTGTGATTATGTGCAAGTATACAATACAAGTCGGTTTTGCATGCCCACCTGTCTGCAACTCCCTCTACTCTCCCCACTCAGTGGCAGCACACTTCTCCTTTCGCTCTGTATGTCTAGTATCCTCTTAACAAGCATCCATCCCCCTCCTCCCATCTTCTCTCTTCTCTCCCATCAAGAAAGAGACTAGTAGAACAGCCTCCTATAAATGCGTAGAACCAGAAAGTACACACGCGATACGGTCATATTGTGTCCCTGAGTCCAGTCCATTCTTGTCTGAAGAGTTAATTGGTTATTGGTTTCCAGTCACGGGCAGCAGCAAGTCTAGGGGCCATGTTCCCAGGGGACTCTTCAGGCTGATGTACCATTAATTCAGGTCTTTTAGTAGAGTTTTTGGGCTGCGCATCTCTTTTTCTTTTGTTGCCTTGGGACAGCTGCCTTTGGTGGTGGCTAGACACTGTCTGGTTCTTCTGGTCTCATGTGATGCAGTCTGCCATTCATACGGGTTCACCTGTCTCCTGGACTCGGACTCTTTGTTTTTCTCAGTGATCATCTGTTTGGATGAGTTGGGACCATTTGGTGCGCTTCAGATGGTAACTTCCACTCTTCTTGAAGGACAAGTTTTTTTTTTTCCCATGTCTGAAATATGTCTTGCACATGTCCCCCTTTTCAGTTGGTACATTCAGGATCTTATTTTTCTGAAGCTAAAACTTATCAACTATCAATTGACAGCCAGTGAGAAGAAATGAGCAGTGTAATATAGTTGGCTCTTTCACAGGCTGCCCAGAGGTCAAAAAGAAAGGAGGCTTAAAATGTCCTTGTGTTGTCAGGGATGATAGAAGTATCTATATTTCTTGCCCCTTTAATGGATTATGTCAGACAACAAACCCATCTAACTTGTATAAAATTTAATAATCATTCAGTGTTATGAGTCAGTCTCCCATATGGCAAAAATATTTTTAGTATTAATTAATATATTATTAAGACATTTTTTTGCTTATGTAGCAAGCAAGGAGAATTATTTCTAGTTATAAAGATCTCAGTTGACTTATACTCAACTGCTGATGTTTATTAAGAATAAGCATGACTTTGCAATTTAATCATTATTCTAAAGACTCTGATGCCATAAATTTACTTGGTACTTTGCTTTATTTATTAAGATGTGTGGAAATGGCCCTTAGCAGAAAATTGCACATTTCTTTTGTGTATAAACTTATTGCATGCTGAATACTTGCAGGTAGAGTTATCAGCAAGCCCTGAGTTGAGAATTCTGACATTCAAACTTGAGCGATAAATAATAGGCAGGATTTATACAAAACATTTAAAGCAGAGGCAAACCAAACCCCAAAATCCCATTGCCATAGGCTGATTCATTGTGACCCTATAGACAGAACAAAACTGCCTCATAGGGCTTCTTAGGCTTTACTCTTTATGACGATAAACTTCCACATCTGTCTTCTGCTGAGCAGCTGGTGGGTTTCAACAGCTGACCTTTCAGTAGCAGCGAAGGCCTTAATCACTCCAACAGTACTCCAGAGGCAAACTGTGTCTCTACAAGTGCAAACCATCTCTCTATACACAAGATCTTTTTCAGCTCTGTTAAGTTGGCATTAAATCCACATAGTTAATCATCTGTCTGTCTGTCTGTCAGTCAATCTGTCTGTCTTTCTATCTATCCATCATTCTCTCTCTCAGTAGCACTCATCATAACAGAAAGTTACCATACTACTAAACTCCCTCCAACCCAAATCTCCTGTGGTGGAGTTGATTAGCAATCCCTGGGCCACCAGAACTCCTACCATACTGAGAAAATATGTGGACAACATTATTAATTAAGCCACAGTAAAACAGCAAATCCATGAATATCTGAATACTCAATACAAATATTATAAAGGGCACCATATTTCATTTTATTTCATTTTTTTCCTAACATATTTTTAGAATTATGTAAATATTTTGTATATAAATATTTAATGTTTAACATAATGGGAATAGCCTAGATTATAAGGAAATGCATTATACCACCTATTAGTTTCCATTCATCCCTTCCAGAAATAGTTTTTTACCTTAAGACACCCTCACCTAATCACTGAAACCTTGACATATGCTATGGTTTGACAGGCAGGTCTAGAATACTAATTTTATCTTTTGTCTGTTGTTTCTATTTTGACAGGGTTTCCATGATTTTATACATATATATACACATACACACACACATACACACATCTGCTAAACCTGGAGACTATGACAACAGAGTGAAAGGAAGTCCCTTTCCTCCTTCTCTTACACCGAGACTCTCAGACTGTGAACATTCTCTTGGCCTGAAAAGAAAAATGAGACTTATCTATTCGCACAAGTTTTCTATTTGTGATTTGAAAACAATTTAGGTTTTTCCTTAAATTTCAAATCATTCTTGTAGGATCCATGATCGAGAATCCTATTTCATGTTTCAAACTGAATTCTTCTTAAATGTTGCTTATCATTTCTGTAAGCTATTTTAGTTTTATATTGTATTTCATGGGAATGAGTCCTTTCTCTTTTTATTATCTCAATATAACTCTCAGAAATGCTTTAATCAATACATATACATACACCACAATTCAACATGATAGGTGTTAGATGGTCCTATTTATTGTTAGCATTTCTTTTCTTTAACAGTTTTAGCATTTCTCATTGTACATTATATTCCACGTATAAATCCTTCTAAGCCCATCAGGAAGATGGATGAAATGTGCTGAGGTAAAACACTGAAAATTCTTGTCTGGCAGCTTGACGTACAAGCACTTGGCAGTTATGTTAAATGGGAATGAGTGATTCATTTAAAAACTGTATATACAAGCCAAGTACATTTTGAAATTGATGAAAACCTTCAGTCACTTTTAGGTCTTCAAACCAAAGTAATTTATCCTTTACTTTTAAACAGGTTTGAGATACGTTATTGAATGTTTCTGACTTTTGAAAACAATGGTAGCTTCTGCTGTTAAATATTTGTCTGTAATGAATTGATTATGTGTTTGAGGAAAAACTAGTGTGTAATGAGATTGACAACCTTGTTCAAAAGAACTGTTTCATTACGTCATTACTTTGCTTGAAATAATTAATTCCAAAAAATTAATACATAATATATAAAGTCAACACTACAGTATAAAATGGAGCATCAATTTACCGAATGTAAAACCCACTGCTGTTGAGTCAATTCCAACTCATAGCAACTGTGTAGGGCAGAGTAGAACTGCTCCACAGAGTTTCCAAGCAGTGCCTGGCAGATTTGAATTGCTTTCCTTTTGGCTAACAGACCTAGCACCTAACCACCGTGCAACCAGGATTTCTTTAGTGAGTACAGATTTGTTTAATTACTCTAAATTTAAAGAGAGAACAACAGCAAAAACAGATCCTCCAAATATACAAATCTAGTCCTCAATCAAGTATTTTACTTCCAGACAATTTCTCTACTTTCTCTGTTCTGAGCAAAAATAAATTGCTGTGTTATGGAGACAGAGAAGGTAGCAAATTAAATATCAGCCCCTTCACTCAAAAGGTACAGTTTTGCAGAGAAAGCTTCAGTCAACAGCAGGATGTGGATAATGGGATGTGTACACAAAAAAGGAAAAGACAAGAAACATTATATTTTGTACATTTACAATATAAACATTTGAGTTATGTGGGGTAATTTGAATAATAATTATTATTGAAATTATTATATAACTTCTATATGTATACTTTGAAACTGATTGGTTAATCACGTTTTACTAATAGAGACCCCAACAGGTAGGGAATGAATGCCTTTATAACACTAAATGAAACAATCTTGAGCCTCCTTCAGGCAAAATTTTTTCCCTATTTTAATCTGTTTAATGTAACGTAAGTTTTCATCTTATTAAAATTTCTTTTAAAAAGATGAATATAATCAAGACATTGAACAGTTGAGATGTTAAATACGTATCTGTCATAAGAATTATGCAACTGATAATATTTATTCAACTTTGTTTTGAAGGCTGAAAATCTCAGACCAAATTTAAGTATTTTTCCTAAAATCTTACTAGCTTTCATGATCCCTATGATTATTTTTTATTTTCTTCCTGTTAGCTTTTTATCTTTTTATGTGTTTTAACTGCTTCAGTTTCAATATTTTAATTAAACAAAATGTTATACTTTTAAAATTACATTAGTGAATTATAAGAAATCAGCAAAAGTAAATACATTAATATGAAAAATTACAGACAGCAGCCTTGTTTTGTAATCCACAGAAGAATGGAAGCAGAATTATTGCTAGTCTGTAAAACTTAAAATAGTTTACTAGGGAGAATAACACCCATAGACATATACACAAGCTGGAAAAACTGAGGCTTAATAGAGCAAGAGTAAGGAATGACTTCTGGCTGATGGTAATAAACCTTTGATACTGAAGACAGGCAGCAACCGAAAGAGATACAGGGCTGTTTATGTTTCTAATGTGAAATGCTGCTCAGGGCAGCAGTTATGCAAAGACTGCCAGTTAAGTTGACACACTCATCCTTGAAAAAGTGCTACATATCTCATTGCTAAGGATCGCCTTCAAAGTACCCGCCTTGGTAAGCTATGCATCAACACCAGTGCTTTAGGATAGCCTTCAAAGCAACTTTGGAAGTCTTTTTTCTGGAATAACCATCAGAGCTGTTGTCATATTACCATTGATGTCCTGAATGTCATCAAAATGTCTTCCTTTCAATATTTCCTTTATATTTGGGTAAAGAAAAAAAATCAGTGAGGGACAGATCAGGTGAGTAGGAGGGCATTCCAATACAGGTATTTCTCCCTCACAGACAACTATACAGTTCGTGAACTTCCCACTGTGCGACTGTGTGCAATGGCCTTTCTAGAAAGAGTTCCAAAATTGCTTTGAAGGGTGAACTAGGTGCTGGCATCAGTGCATAGCTTCCCAAGGGGAGTACTTTGAAGGTGACCGTAGTGCTATTCAGCAATGAGGTGTGTAGTGCTTAAAACAGTAAAGTTCACGGACTTAGTAACAGGATTTAGTAATTTAATGGGGAGAGGGGAGAAAAGAATGAAATGACAGATTAGCTGTAAGTTTTTGTTTGGAGAAACTTTATGAATGGGAATGTCTCTTGCTACCAAGGGTTTTGTTGTTTATTGTTGTTGTTATTTTTTTAATTATGACAGAGTGAAAATATACATTCCGGTATAAATTTACATGCCCACCTATATGCAGCTTCCACGGCTCTCCCTGCACGGTGACAGCACACTGTTCCTCTCTGCTCCACACGTGTCCCATCCTCCCAGCAGTCTTCTCTCCCCTGCTCTCCACCCACTCCCTGCTGCCCCTGCCCATAAATCATAATGAAGGTCCACTCTTCAGACAGGAAGGAATTGGACTTTTTTTTTTTTTAATCATGTTTTAAATAAAAATTTGTAAGTCAGTTTCTCATACGAAAATTGACACACTTTGTTAGGTGCTCCTAGCTGCTGTCCCCACCCTGCAGCACACCCCTCCCTTCCACCTGGAACGCCCCGTGCCCATTCAACCAGCTCCTCTCTTTTGCTTCTCATCTTGTCCCCACCCAGCAGCTGCCCTGTTCCTCTGGTGTATCTACTTAATCAAAGAAGCATAATTTCACCAGTAACATTTTTTTTTATGTTTTATAAACCAGTTCAGTCCCTGAGGAGTTGACTTCTAAAGTGGTTTCAGTTCTGGGCTAACAGAGATTCTGGAGATCAATCTTCTGGAGACCACGCAGTCTGTCAGACCATAAAGTCTGGTCTTTTCACTAGAGTTTGAATTCTGAATTCCACACTTCTCCCATTTCATTAGGGACTGTTTGTTAAGTTCCTTGTCAGGGTAGTCATTGATGGTAGCCAGACACCCTCTTCTTCCGGTCTCATGAGGGTGTAGTCTCTGGTTCATGTGGCCTTTTCTGTCTCTTGGGCACATATTTTCCTTGTGTCTTTGATGCTATTCTCTTTTGCTCCAGCTGGCTTGAGACCCATTGATAGTTCTTAGATGACCACTCGCTAGCTTTTACGATGCTGGACAATACTGACCAGAATGGAATGCAGAACATTTTCTTAATAAACTTTGTTATGCCAGTTGACCTAGATTTCTCTTGAAACCATGAGACTACTAGCCCTGCTTCTCTGTCCCTTGAAATCTGTTAGTTGTTTTTATAAGCCTTCTTAGCTTTTAGTTTAGTCCAGTTGTGTTGCCTTCTCTTCTACTGGATGTTGTCCCTCCCTTCCCCTAAAATAATTATTCAAGGACTGTTTTCCTTTGTGTTTAAGCCTTTTTTTGAGTTTTTGTAATAATGGCCTCCTGCAACATTTGTCCTTTTATGATTTACTAATTTCACTCAGCATAATGTATTCCAGATTCCTACAAGTGGTGAGACACTTCACAAATTCAATTTTGTCCTTTATCATTGTGTGAATATACCGTAGTTTACTTCCCCATCTATTATTCATCACCTAGATTCCCTCTTTTTTGCTCTTGTGAACAGTGTTGCAATGATATTGGTATGCATGTATCTATTTGTATGGCAGCTCTTGGTTCTTTAGGATATATTGCAAGAAGTGAGATTGCTGGACGACATGGTATTTCTATTTCTACCTTTTTAAGAAAGTGCCAAATCAATTTCCAGAGTGGTTGTACCATTTTACATTCCCATTGGCAGTGTATAAGTATTCTAGTCTCTCCACAGCTGCTCCAACATATATTATTTTGTGGTTTTGGGGCCAGTGCCACCCTTGTTGAGATGAGATGGTTATTTCATTGTAGTTTTGATTTGGATTTTTATAATGCTAATGGTCATGCACATTTCATCATGTATCTGTTAGCTGACTGGATGTCTTCTTTGATAATGTGCCTGTTCAAACCCTTTGCCCATTTTTTAATTGAGTTATTGTATCTTTCTTACTGAAATTTTCAATATCTTGTAGATTTTAGAGATTGTATGCTGGTTGGATTAGTTGTATGCAAAAATTTTTTCACAGTCTGTAGGTTGTCTTTGTACTCTTTTGGTGAAGTCTGTAGATGAGCTGAAGTGTCTCAGTTTTAGGAGTTCCTAGTTAACTATTTTCTCTTCTGGTATTTGTGCATTGTTAGTAATGTTTTCTATCCAATGTATGCTGTGTAAGAAGGGATGCTATCTTTTTTCTTTTTTAATCCTTATCTTTTCTTCCATGACCTTTATTGTTTTAGATTGATACTTAGGTCTTTGATCTATTTTGAGTTAGTTTTCTTGTGTAATATGAGATACGAGTTTTGTTCCATTTGTTTACAGGTGGCTATCTGGTTGCACCAACACCATCTGTTAAAGAGACTACCTTTTCCCCAGTTTAAAAACTTTGGGCCTTTGTCAAACATTGCTTGCTCATACGTAGATGATTTTATGTCTGTATTCTCAATTCTGTTCCATTGGTCTCTGTACCTGTTTTTGTACCAGTACCAGGATGTTTTGACTACTGTGGAAATGTAATAGGTTCTAAAGCCAGGTAGTGTGAGGCCTCCCGCTTTGTTCTATATTGGTAGTGCTTTATTTATCCAAGACTTCTTCCTTTTCCATATGAAGCTGATGATTTGATTTTCTATCACTTTAAAATTCCCACTGATATTTGTATTGAGATTGCACTGCATGTGTAGATTGCTTTCGGTAGAATAGACATTTTCACAATGCTGAGCCTTCCTATCCAAGAGCAAGGCAGGTTTATTCACATATGTAGGTTTCTTTTTGTTTTTCACAATACTCTTATAATTTTTTTTTTTTTTTTTTTTTTTGGTATAGGTCATGTCTCTGGTTAGATTTATACCTAGATATTTTATCTTCTTGGAGGCTGCTGTAAATGGTATTGATTTTGTGATTTTTCTCTTTGATATTTTCTTTGTTGATATAAAGGAATTCCATTGATTTTTTGTGTGTTAATCTTATGTGCTGATCCTTCATTCAACTCCTCTATTAATTCCAGTGGTTTTTTTGTGGATACTTTAGGGTTTTCTGTGTATAAGATCACATCATCTACAAATAGAGATACTTTTACTTCTTCCTTACCAATTCATCCTATATTTCTTCATCTTGCCTGACTGCTCTGGCTAGAACCTCCAGCACAATGTTGAATAAAAGTGGTGACAAAGGGCAAACTTGTCAGGTTGAATAAAAGTGGTGACAAAGGGCAAACTTGTCAGGTTCCCATTCTCAGAGGAAATGTTTTCATACTCTCTCCATTTAGTATGATGTTGGCTGTTGTCTTTGCATAAATGCCCTTTATTATGTTGAGGAACTTCTCTTCTGTTTCTATTTTGTTGAGTGCTTTTAGCATCAGTTTGTTTGGGGTTTTGTCAGATGCATTTTCTGCATCAGTTAGTGAAAGCAAGGGGTTCTCTTCTTTCTAATGTTGAACCGTGTCTGCATACCTGGTAGGAATACCAATTGGTCTTGGTGATTTTTTTGTTTTTTTTTTAATGCTGTTGAATTCTATTGGCTAGAATTTATTTGAGGATTTTTGCATCTAAATTGATGAGAGACACTGATTTGTCACTTTCCTTTTTTGTGCTGTTTGCCTGCTTTGGGTATCAGGGTAGTGCTGGCTTCCTAGAATGAGTTTGAGAATATTCTATATTGTTCTTTGCTCTCAAATACTTTTAAGAACAGTGGTGCTAAATTCTCTATAAGCCTGGTAGAGTTCTCCAGTGAAGCTGCCAGGGCCAGGGAATTTTTTGACTGGGAGTTGTTTAATTACCTTTGCAATCTCTTCTTTGTTATGAATGCATTTAATTGTTGTACGTCTGTCTTAGTTTAGGTAGGTATTATGTGTCTAGAAATTTGTCAATTTCTTCTAGGTTTTGAAATTTTTTAGAGTACAATTTTTCAAAGTATTCTGTTGTGTGTGTGTTTTTTTTTTTAATTCCAGTTGCATCTGTTGTGATATTACCCATCTCATTTCTTATTCATGTAGTTTATTTCATCTCCTGTTTTGCTTTTATCAGTTTCGCCAGCAGGTTATAATTTTTGTCAGTATTTATGAAGAATCAGATTTTGGTTTTGTTAACACTTTCAATCATTTTTCTATTCTCTCATTCATTTATTTCTGCTCTGATTTTTATTATTTGCTTTCTTCTGCCTGAGAGCTGCTTTTGCCAGTCTCTTTCTTCTTGTTCAAGTTGCAGTATCAGTACTTTCATTTGGGAACTCACTTATTTTTGAATGTGTGTTTTTATTGAAATAAATTGATCTCTAAGCAATGCCTTCACTGTGTTCCAAAGGTTCTGATAGTACATGTTTTCATTCTCATTTGATTCTGTGAATTTCTTTATGCTGTTCTTGTTTGCTTCTATAACCCAGTAGTTTTTGAGCAAGATATTGTTCAGTATCCCTGTGTTTGATTTTTTTTTTTCCCTTGCTTTTTCTGCTATTGAGTTCTACTTTTTGGTCTTTATGGTTGAAAATATGCTTAGCAATATTTTGATGTTTTGAAGTTTTCTGAGGCTTTCTTTATGGCCTATCATGTGGTTCATTCTTTAGATTATGCATTGGAGAAGAAAGTATACCTGGCAGTGGTTGGCTGGAGTGTTGTATATATGTCTGTGAGGTCAAGGTGGTTCATTGTGTCATTTAGTTTTTCCATGTTTTTACTGAGCTTCTTTCTGGATGTTCTGTCCTTTACTGAAAGTGGTGTGTTGAAGTATTCTACTATTATAGTGGAACTGTCTGTTTCTCTTTTTAATGCTGCTAGAGTTTGTTTTATGTATTTAAGAGCCCTGTGTAAATATTTAATATGATTATGTCCTCCTATTCCATTGACTCTTCAGCCATTAGATAGTGTCTTTCCTTATCCATTGTGGTGGATACTACTAAAGTCTATTTTTATCAAAAATTAATAGTGCCACACCTGCTCTTTTTGAGTGTTATTTGATATATTTTTCTCATCCTTTAAGTTTTGTTTTTAGTCTTTAAGTCTAAAGTGTGTCTCTTAGAAATAATTTATAGAGAGATCATGCTTTTTTTTTTTTAGTCTGTTCTGCCACTCTCCCTCTCTTTGTTGGTTTATTACATCTGTTTCTATCCAGTGTAATTGTTAATAGGTATAGGTTTAGTGCTGTCATTTTTATGCCTTTTTTTGTGTATGCATTGTTGCCAGTTTCTTTTTTCTACTTAGTTTCCTGTGCTTAGTCATTTTTCTTTGTGTGTTTTCTTTCCATCCTTTTCATTGTTGTTGGTTTTGTATTTGCTGAGACTTCATGTTTTCTTGGAAACCCAGGTGGCATGGTAGTTACATGCTATATCTGCTAACCAAAAGGTCAGCAGTTCAAATCTTCCAAGAACTCCTTGGAAACTCTATGGAGCAGTTCTACTCTGTCTTATAGAGTCCCTGTGAGTCAGAATTGACTTGATGGCACTGGGTTTTTGTTCTTTGTTTCATGTTTTCTTATTTTTTTATTTTGATGTGTAGGATTTTTAGTTTCCTTTGTGGTTACCTTAATATTTACACCTATTTTTTTCTGAAGTTAATCCTGTTTTTAATTTCTTTGCATCATCTTGACTTCCTCTCCATATGAAAAATCTATGCATAAATAAATTTTTTCCTCACTCTTTTTGTTATAATGTTGTCATCTTTTGCATAATGTCATCTCCAGTTCTCCATTTTCAGAGTTTTACCTTGGATTTATATTTTCATTTCTCTACCTGAGTTGATATCTGGCTTCTCTGTTTTGCAGTCTAGCCTTGGGTTGTTGTTTGATGTTATTGATTTTCTAACTCAAAGGCTTCCTTTAGTATTTCCTATAATTTTAATTTGGTTTTTGCAAATTCTCTAAACTTCTGTTTATCTAGAAATGTCCTAATTTCACTATCATATTTGAGAGACAGTTTTGTTGGATACGTGACTCTTGGCTGGCAACTTTTTTCCTTCAAGGCTTTGTATAAGTCATCCCATTGCCTTCTTGCCTATATGATTTTTCCTCATCAGCCCAAGCTTAGTCTTATTAACTCTATTTATAGATTATTTTTCATTTATCTGTAGCTACCTTTAAAATATTCTCCTTATCTGGTGTGGATGAGGCCCTAATGTTCTTTCTGTCACCAGATAGTTAGAGCTATTACTGTGTGCGAGCCCGGGCATTCATTTACTTCTCTTGTAGTCTGCCCAAGTTTGTGGTACAGGCTTTTTCTTAAATTCCTAGCTGGGTGGGGGTGATTGTAGGTACAGGTATCTGGCTGTACATATTGAGGAAGGCAGAGGACTGACAGCAGTCAGTCAGTGTCTGTGAGCAAGGCATATCCCCTTATACCTGAACCTGTGAGTCGAATCCAACTTGATGGTACTTGGCTTGTCATGCAAAGGAACAATTTCTGTCCTGAGTTCCTGGTTTAGGTGATTTGCAAGATTATTGTATTTAATTATTGTTCCTCTTTGTTAGTTAAACTATTCCCTCTCTGAGTCTATAAGGATGGCTTATGGAATATGTGAGGAGTCCTATTTACAGTCCAGGTAATGGGGTTGTAGTCAGACTGCAGAGCCAGGTGCAAGTCAGAGAAGGTAGGGTGAAAACACCGGGAAAAGGGGGAAAGGTTTATCCTGAAGAAAAAATTTAGACCCTTCTGCAGCAGAGTAGGTGCAATCCACTTAGCTTTTGATGATCCAATTCCATTTTTCACAGATTTTGGAGGCATGAGTAGACTCTGCAACATGATCTGTCCCACTGAAGAAGATGTCCTCCAATAGCTGTCTCTGAGCTCATCTAGTTCACTGCTACTGATCTTCCTCTGGCATGCTGCTGACACCTATTGAATCAGTCCTGGCCAGTCCTTAGTACTTTTGGACCTACTCTGCATTTCCTGATGCTCAGCCTGATTTCTCAGATTTCCCTTTGATATTTGAGGCTCCTAACATGTTGTGTATAATTGATTCATTTGTTTTTTTGGTTTTAGTTTGTTTCAGAGGACTCACAGGAGGCATCTAGCTACTCTGCTATTTCACCCTGCCTACCAAGGGGAATATTAAGAGTACTATGAATTGGGGATAGATCAGTGGTATCTTTTTGGACATTTTTACTTTGATATTTGAAACAATTGTTAGATAGAGAAATGATGCAGTCTGGGTAGCCAGATCCATGTATGTAGAGTTTAAATAGAATCAAAATTTGAGATAGAGCTTTTAGGATCACTAGCACATCTAAAGTATTTAAAATCATGGACATGGATAAGTGTGTCTCTGGGACTGACTGTGCAATTAGAGAAGAAAGTGTATCCCACAATAAATTCTAAGAAGAACCCAAAAGTTGAAAGCAAAGCAAAGGAAATAGAAGAAGGATGGAAAGAGAAAGAGAAAGATATTTAGTAGAGAATGCAGCAGTAAGAAATCTGTGGAAATTTCTTTTTATTTGTTTTCTTTCATTGCAAATGGAATGACAGCCTTCTTATACAAAATACAGGACAGTTTACACAACAATTGTTACCTTCAATGAAACTAGAAGTTATTGTATATTTTATTTGGATACTACATATGTTATGAAGTCAATCAGCATAAATAAATTTGAGCAAACTTTTAGTCTTTATTTGTAAGTCATAAGCTTGTTAGTTCATTCCTTGAAAGCTCTTTGGTTGTGTTGACAGTGATTTAGTTGATTTCCATTTATGGATTACTTAGATTCACTTAGAAGTGAAAGAAATTATACCATGAATTTCATAGGGCTGTGGGTCAATTAAAAAATTTCATTATGGATTATAGTACATGCTTATTATATTTGTCTAAACATGGAGTGAAATAACAGTGATGTTCTTTTTATCCTACGTTTTTAAGCCAAGCCAAGTGCCGTCGAGATCAAATAACCATAACTGATTTCTATGATACTCTGTTTTGTAATGTAATAATAGCCAGCCAAGTGCCGTCGGGTCGGAATAGCCATCCAATGATTTATTGAGATTCATGAGTTCTAGGAAACAAAAAAAGAGAGAAGGAGAAATAATCAGAATATTTAGGAGGTGGGAGGGAAAGAAGAAATCAATGTGAATTTGCATATGTACGTATCTGGCTGGCTTTCACAGAGTAATACTCCTACTTTCTTATCCTGCTGTGTGATTTCCATTAGACACACTGATTTCCATAACAGTAGACACCAAAAAGGAAGAATCTGTTACAGTTTCTTCTGTTTGTTTTAAAAAAGATCTTATCTAAAAAGCTAAAACCCAAACAGGAACTTGGAAATTAAGTGCTACTTAGCATATCAGAAAATGTACCTAATGATACAGCTCTCAGATCACTAATGCTTATTTTACATGTTTCCCATTGTTAATATCTGGATGTAATTTCACTATATTATCAAACACTATCTACTACATGCTAGATAATCGGTAAGAGTAGTTCAAATCATCATTGCAAAGAACTGAGTTTATAATGTCTGAGAATTAAGATTATGTCATTAGACTAGTATTCCTGAATAATTTTTTCCTGCAGTATTGAAAAGTCTATGAAATCAGGCTAAAAGTTAATAAAAGGAATCATTTTAAATTGGCAGAGTCCCAGCTATTAGAAATTTATAAGAAAGAAATTCTGATGACATATTATGTATTAGTGAAAAAAAAGTCAAAAATTTTGTAAATTGTAATTTGAGTTTTGTAATATGCAGGGATCATGATGGTTATATTTCTTGATTACATTCTTTGACAAAAAGTGTTTCTAATGCATAGATTCTAAGACTGGGGTATCTGGTTTAACTGATGAATTTTTCTTTGCCATTGTCTGTTTTATGAAATAGATGAAAACATTTCTGTGGGCTTTGTCCCATTCTATATATAAGAAGATAAAGTCCTATACGTCACAATCCTAAGTTTATTTTTGTTAAAATTCAGTATCGATATCCTCTGGACAATTCTGTTTTTACTGTTTGAATTACATATGGTTATATATTTTAGACTGTTTCACACTAATTTACTTATCTGTTTATATTAGATCTCGAACTCCTGTTTTGGCAGCTGAAAGCCATACCATCTCACAGCAACAGCTATAACTACCCCTTCCACAAATTGTGATGATGGTGATGCTAATCCTGAGAGGCTGGGGGTTTGAAGACCACAGAGATGCTGATTTGATAAGCTTTGTGACAATAAAATCACTTAAACACTCTCAGTTTTAGTATCTTCATTTTCAAAGCAGGTAGTAATGCCTTGCCCAGCTCTGAAAAGTGATATAACTATGAAGAGAAATAGTACATGTGAAAATCCCTCTCTCGCCCCCTAAAAAGTACAGGTACTCTGATTTATCTTTTAGTGCTGACATACACAGGCCTTTGTTAGCTGTCTTTGAGTCTATATTGACTTATGGTGACCTCATGCCAATATAGTAGAATTAATCCATTGGGTTTTCAAGGCTGTGAGTTTTCAGAAGCACATCATCACCAAGCTGTCTCTTAAGGTGCCTCTGGGTGGATTTGAATGTCAGCCCTTCATCTGGTAGTTGATTTTTTAATTGTTTGCACCACTCACAGAATGGTAGAACTCAGCTACCTGTCTCTTTTATTCTCAGACATAGTATCTGATAAGAGCAGTTGAAACCCACTGGGGGAGTTTATTTTATATACAAATTTAATGAATGTATGTGCATATAAAAATCTTTACTCATCAGCACCATTATCTAATCAAAAAAGCTAATTAACAATTAGTATCAACAAAATAAATGAATTGATATGTACAATTTGTGAAACATGTAATATTTAATCATTACTTTTCATTTAAAAAGGGATGAGATCTGTCATAAGTAATTTAGGGAAAAGCTAAAGTGGGTTACACTGAAATTATATAAAGTAGGAATATCTGGTAATTCCATGATACACATGCAGAATACTATGAAGAGAAATGAAGATAATTTCAATGTGTATTACAGATTACTTGGGCCTTTATTCATATTTTCATTTAAATTACACTCAGTAAAAAATTATGCACAGTTCTACAATGTTGTATCTGTGAATCCAAATCTGTCACACAAAAAACCAAAATATTATATATAAATGTATTTATTCAAACAATAGTCATATTAGCCCCCAAACCCAAACCCACTGCCATCAAGTTGAATCTGACTCATGGCAACCCTGTAGGCAGAGTAGAACTGCCCCATAATGGAGTGCTTGGCACATTTCAACTGCTGACCTTCTGGTTAGTAGCTGTAGCACTTTAATGACTGCACACCAGGGTTTCCTTGACATTAGGAAGAGAGTTAAAAAATAGAGGTGAAAATCACAATAACAATTTATAGCAATTTAGAAATTAGGGTACTGCACACTATTAAGCTAACACACATTCTTTGGCAATGAACATTTTCATGGGAAAAAGTCATTAAATGCTTCCTTGCATTGGTCTCACTACAATGTTCCTATATACTTAACCTGTTGACATCAAGTCATTTCCAACTCACAGAAACCCTATAGGGCAGAGTAGAACTGCCCCACGTTGCTTCCAAGGACTGGCTAGTCTGTTAGAACTGCTGACCTTCTGATTAGAAGCCTAGCTCTTATCCACTGAGCCACCAGGACCCTTCATAATTACCTACAACAAGAAAATATTAAGAAGAAAGCATATGATTTTTAAGAAGATGTCTTAAATTCTGTAGTGAGGATAAAATGAAAGAACTGAAAGATATTTTCTCATATGTAAAGTGCTGAGTAAATACAAATTTTTACATACAAGGTGACAGACATTGTACTTTCTTTTTTACCCTAGGAATGAAAATATTTTGTTAGTTGTGTATCTTTCAGTGGCTTAAAATAGAGTAATAGTCAACTAAAATCAAAACAGAAAGTGTAAATTTATTCTTATGTAAGTCTGAGGATCCAGATGGCATGCAATTAGTGATCTGTAAGCTACTGAAAGACAGCATTTTTTAAAAGCAGAGCATGTTGAAATAACCTCTTCTAATAAATCTACAATTCTGATATGTTCATTATACTGCAGTAACCAAGCATAAATGAAGTCTTTTTCCTTTCTTTTCTGAAATTTATGTTGTTAAGGAGAGTTTTCAAAAAAATCTAGTCAGAAAAGCCAGATAGATCAATCGAATAGAATCGAGTCCACAGAGATGACACCATCTACCTATGAACATTTGATGTCCAAAAAAGGCCCTAAGGCATTAAACTGGGGTAAAAACAATATCTTCAACAAATGGTGCTGGGAAAATTGCATATCCATTTGCACTAAATGGAAACAAGACCCATATCTTACACCTTATACAAAAAAAAAAAAAAAAAAAAACTGGATAAAAGACCTAAATATCAAATCTAAAATGATAAAGCTCACCCAAGAAAAAGTAGGAACAACAATGGAAGCTTTAATACACAGCATGGACAGACTTCAACATGTGTCAAACAAACCACAGTCATCAGAAGAAAAAATAGATAAGTGGGAACTATTAAGAGCCAAACACTTTTGCTTATCCAAAGACTTTATTAATGCATTAGAAGGCCAGCTACAGAATGGGAAAAAAGATTTGGTAACTACATGTCAGGCTGACATCTGATCTCCATAATCTGTAAGGTACTACAAAATATCAGTGAGAAAAAGACAAATCATCCAATTAAGTGATGGGCAAAGGAGATGGACAGATGCTTCTCTAAAGAGGAGATCTAGGCAGCCAAAAAACACATGCGGACATACTCACAATCATTATTATTAATGAAATTCAAATCAAAACTACAATGAGATACCATCTCACCCCAGCAAGATTGGCCATGATCCAAAATCTCAAAACAATAAATGCTGGAGAGGCTGTGGAGAAATTGGAACTCTCCTGCACTGTTGGTGGGATTGTAAAATGGTACAACCTCTTTAGAAAGCAATCTGGCACCTCCTTAAAAAACTGAATATAGATATACCATTTGACCCAGTAATTCCACTACTTGGAATATATCCTACAGAATCAAGGCTGTTCACACCAACTGATACATGCACACGAATGTTCATTGCAGCACAGTCCACAATAGCAAAAAGATGGAATCAACCCAGAGGCCCAGCAACAGAGGAATGGTTTAGGTGAACTCTGGTATGCATACTCAATGGAACACTATGCAATGATACAGAACAACAATAATTTTAGGAAACATCTCATAACCTGGTTTCAACTGGAGGACATTATGTTGAGTTTTCAGTGACAAAAGGACAGTTATTGTATGAGACTCCTACGATAAGAACTTAAAAACAGACTCATGCATAGAAGAAAGGACTCTTTGACAGCTGCAAGGGTGGGTAGGAAGGAAGTGGAAGGGGAAGGATTTAGATTAGACAGTTGATAGAAATTTGTTTGGGTGAGATCGGTGACAGCACATGTTAAAGAGAAGGTCAGTATTATCTGGAGTTCAACACAACTTGAGTACTTCTCCCATCTTCACTCAATATTGCAAGGACAGAGTAGCTGGGGTGGAGGGGGCCGGGAAGGGAGGGCGAGCAGGTGTCATGCCCTCAGGAAAAATCGAGGCCAGTTGGCACAGCTAGCATTTTGCTAATGAGGGCTGTCCGCACACCATGTTGGTCAGTGGCCTCTGGGGTCTTAAAAAGCTGCCAAGCTGCCATCTGAGGGTACAGCAAATAGTCCCAATTCCACAGGAATGGATGATCACCGAGGACCAAAACGACATGGGGGAAAGAGAACCCAGAAGACTAAATCGACTGGTGATCAGAAGAACTGGATGGTGCCCGGCCACCCCAGTGATAGCCACGATGGGGCTCACAAAATTGAGTCTCACTGGCAACAGAAGAATAAATAGGGGTGCACACTGAGATCTCCACTGAAAGATCACAACTGATGGTCCAGGGGGCTTTGGGGTTCCCCTGGGAGCATGGCCCCTGGCCCTGATGCTGCCCTTGTCCATAAATCATAATGAAGATCAACTCTTCAGATAGCAATGGATTGGACTTGGCAATGCAGAGTGACTGTATCTTGTGGACACATTATGGTTCTATGCATCTATAGGATGTCATCCTGCTGACCTCCTACTGGAGGAAGGGGAGCGGGTGGACAGGAGGGACTAGGAGACTGTTGGGAGGATAGGACATACATGGAGCAGTGAGGAAGAGTGTGCTGTCACTGGGCGGAGAGAGCAGTGGGAGCTGCCTATAGGTGAGCGTGAAAGTTTATATGGGAATGTACATTTTCATTCAATCATAATAAAAAAGAAAACACCTAGTCAGAAAAGCATTCAGATGCAAAAATCCATAGATTTTATTTTAATAATTTTATTTTTGAAATTATATGCTACATTTAGTTCTCCCCAGAAGAAATAAAAGCTTTCAAATAGAATGCCGTGGCTTTGTACAGAAGACAGATCAAATCTAAAGCAACAAACTACATACACATGTGCTTGATAAACTTGCTAACAACAGACTGGAATTTATTTTTGTTTCTTATCGTGTTCAACTGTTAGATGAAGTTATATTTTAAAGGGCTACTATATCTTTTTTTACCTCGGGATACCTCAAAAGAAATACTTGAACACTATAATTTACAGCATAAATTATGAAGATTAAAAACTGAAGAGACCTTTTATGTCATTTAACTTTATATCAGAAGGCCGTGTCTTCAGAATTAAATAAAATTATGATGATCCTTTATATTTTCTACATGTAGACTCAATGATAAACTTAGATATATATGTAAATGGTAAACTTAGAATATATATGTAAGTGATGTCAATGGTAAATTTAGAATATATGTGTAAATATTTAGAAAAAGCCAGTTTTACAAAATAATTTGGGCAAGAAAGCACAGAATTCCAAAGCTTTGCAGCCATTCATGTTAGTAAATATAAAAGTAGAAATTAATGATCTTAAATGTATTTCACAGTACATATTTAGAATAGGACAATATGATTTTTTTCATTATAAGATTATTTAATGCTTACCTGAAAAAACTATTCCAATTTTTTTTCTTCTCTAAAATATGTATTTCCTAAGTAACAGTCTAAAAAAAAAAAAATTAAAATGAATACTTTCTTATCCAAGTAACAAGAGCTGGGCTGCTAACCAAAAGGTGAGCAGTTTGAACCCACCAGCTGCTCCTTGGAAACCCTGTGCAGCAATTCTGCTCTGCCTTTTAGGGTCCCTTTGAGTGGAACTGATTCTAGGCCAAGGAAATGGCTTTCCTGTAGGAAACAAACTGCAGAAAGGGTGGCACTGGAGCCTTCAGAGACAGGCCAAAGGGAAATGATTCGGGATAACCTGGTCGTGCAGTAGCTGAGAGGTGTGTGCAGTTCCAATCCACCAGGCAGTCTTTGGACTCCTATGAAGCAGCGCAGTTCTGCTTTACCTCACAGAGTTACTATGATTCAGAACCAACTTAAAGTCAGTGGATTTGTTTTTGTTCTTTGTTTGTTAAATACAAATAACTGGCTTAATTACGAATTTGACATTGGCTAGATTTTCTTGCTTTGTTTGTTTTTATTTTCTTTTAGTTTTAATAACCATTACCTCCTGACTAAGAGGTCAGGTGGTGCAGTGGTTTAAGTGCTTATCTGTCACTCCGTGACTCCCCAAAGGAAAGACTTGGCAATCAGCTCCTGTAGAGACTGCAGCCTAGAAAGTCCTGTGTCACATGGGGTCACTAGGAGTTGAAATTTACTCGGTGGCACCTAGTTTTGTCATATCTTTTATGTATAGGAAAAAATATTTATATGTACATGTATATATTTCCTTTTTTGTAGCCTTGTTCTCTTCTTTGAAATTTGTACTGTTCTTCTAGGAAATGAAGGTAATGAAACTACTAAATTAATTAAATAATATGTATGTGTGGCTAATTTAGTATAGCCAAATTTTTAAGACCCCTGACATTTTTCCTCTCAACCTCTTTCACCCTCAATTAAAAATTAAAATAAAAGGTAATTGCAGTCCAGCATTTTAGAGCTAGTAGGTTACACTTGATTTTTAATATCTGTTCACACACTGACTAAAACAGAAAAAGGCAGAGAGGTTCTGAGCAATTAGTTACTCAATCGTTATTACAGGTATCTGCTAGGATTTACCTGTGATCTCTGTCTAGCATTTTAAGAAGTGAGAATAAATGTTGTGGCTACTCCTGAAGGCAGTGAACCCATTGGCAGCAGCCTCATGTACCAAAGCTCACCGAGTGCAGCCTGTGTGCCTGCGATGCCCATCTCGTCAGCAGCACTAGAGGAGGCCATTTAGGCAGAAAGAGAAAAAAACAGAGAAGGAAACTGATCTCTGATAGATTTAAAAGGAGAAGGGACACAAATGTAGGAAGGACAAAAGAAAAGCTGAGAAACAATGGCTAAGATTACAAACTTAATTGGAGAGTACTGAAGAAAGATTATTGACAAGCAAAAATTATTAGCAAAAACACCATTTATAGTTGATTGCATTTATCTGGTAAAACAGGAATGTTTGTTTAATCAATGATGTATAATTATCTTAAAATACTAGGTGTGTAAAAGCCTTTCATAATTATTAAGACACAATATATCATATCTGTGATATGCTACAATGCTAAGAGAATATTTTAGTTAATGGCAACAACAAATTGGTGAAACTGATCTTAAGGGCTTAACCATCCCTATCAAAGCAAATTGCTGAGACCCCTTGATCCAATTAAATTTGATTATATTTTCAATGTATGCTTTTAATTTTAAACCCCCAAACTAGTTGTATCTGTAGCTAAATGATCCCTAAACTATCATGCATTTTTAGAATTGGGCACTACATATAAAATCTTACTGATTTAAGTAAAGGTTTAGACCAGGAAATTCTTGAGGAAAGAGAGCTTCTATATATATTAAAAAGAAGAAGAAAAAAGAAAAAGCTGTTTCTGTCAGTATATTGTCACTCATAGCAATCTAGCGGAACATAGCTTCCAAGGAACTACTGGTAGATCCCAATAGTAAACCTTTGGGTTAGCAATGAAGCTCCTAACTACTGCACCACAAGGCCTCTAGCGTATTATATTTAAAAAAAAGAAAAAGTTTCCATTCAGTCAATTCTGTCTCATAGGGACCCTATAAGACAAATTAGGACTACTCCGTAGGGTTTTCAAGTAGGGCCTGGTGCATCTGAACTGCTGACCTTTTAGTTAGCAGCTGTAGCAGCTATGACTCTTAACCACCATGACACCAAACCTCCTGAACCCAAAAAACACACTTCTGTTGAGTTGATTCCAAGTTAGAGTGACCCTACAGAACAGCATGGAGCTGCCCCATAGAGTTTCCAAGGAGAGCCTGGTGGATTTGAATTGCTGACCTTCTCTTTAGCAGCTGTGGCACTTAACCACTGTACCACCAGGGTTTCACCAAAGCTCGTAGTGAATGGTAAATCTCTCATCAGTTCCTACTAAAGTAAACTGAATCAAAACTCACAGGTAAGTGAAATAATTATTTACATTGTTACCATCGTATGTTCTTGAGTTGATTTGGACGTACAGCAACACTGTATGGCAGAATAAAACTACCCCATAGGTTTCCTCATCTAGTATTTACATAAAAGGAGCTATAGTGGGTTAAATGCTATGTCTGCTAACCAAAAAGTTGGCAGCTCAAATCCGCCAGGCTCTCCTTAGAAACTCCATGGGGCAGTTCTGCTCTGACCTATGGGGTCACTATGAGTTGGAATTGACTCAGTGGCAGTGGGTTTAGTGACACAGTTGTTAAGTAGTTGACAGTTTTGAACTACCAGGTATGGCATGGAAGGTGTGATAATCTGCCTCGGTAAATATTTATAGCCTTGGAAACTCTATGGGACAGTTCTACTCTGTCTTATATGGTCACTGTGAGTCAGCATGAACTCAACAGCAATCAGTTTGATTTTTTGTTTGAATCTTTACATGAGTGCATTTCCATGTCTTTTCCCCCTCAGAGCTACTGAGAGGTTTGAATCCTTGACGTTTCAATTAGCAGTTGAGAGCTTAACCATTACATCACCAGCATTTCTTGTAATAATTGTTAGTAGCTGTATTTTTAAAATATAAACATATTATAAGGTAATTGAAAAAATAGTTTCCTTCTGTGATAACTTTAGGGGTTAGCCTCTAGGAAGATCCTCAAAGGCTATAAACAAAGTGTTATTTCAAATTGTGGATGGCTTTGTCTTTTATTTGTCACTGTTTGGTCTAGGTTGACAGTTCAACTAAAGTTACATTTTCTGCATTATCTGATATGTCAGTCTTATGGAGTGCCTGTTCAGAGATTTTACAGAAAACACATCAAATTTCTTTTGAAGATTCTCATACAAGTAAAATGAGTCACAAATGCTAACAACTATGTTTTATCCTAATAGAAGAATAGTTATCTGAAAACCTATTAATAGATTCATCAGATAGTAAAAATGAATTGTGGCTCATTCTGCCTGTGCTTTAAAGTATTTGGTTGAAGAAAATAATGATTAATTGGATTCTTGAAGAAACATTTCATCACATCATTATTTTGAAGACATAATCTCATTATATAATGAGAGGAAATGTCATGAAGTAGTAATGTATTCTTGTATTTGATGAATGTGGAACATGAAAAGTATAAAGGTCTAATGAGAATATTTTTGTTGTAAAAATAAAGTAGCAGTCATATTCAGTTCCAGTTAAAATTTATTTAAAAATGTTTCTCCTTACATTTAAAATGTTGGAGATCAACTTCCTTGTGTCAAGATATTATTTTTTGTCTAACATATCCCTAGGCCAATACTGACACATAGAAGAAACTTTAAATTCAGGCTCCCTTAGCATTTAAAAGAAGATTATAGAAAGAAAATTATTTTGAAAAGTTTTTAGTTAAGCTACTAAAAATACCTTACTGAAATGTGAATCAAAGTAACGCTGCTTGAGAGATAAAAAATGAAGCTTACATAGCAAAGGTTAAAAAAAAAAGACTTTTTTTTCCTCATCAAAATGATCAGGGTTCAAAATTAGAAATGTTTATTTGAGAAGAAAAGTCAATGCACTTAATTCTTTATCAAATAAGTAATCAACAGTAGTACTTCCTGAGGTGCCTATGGTTTGATGTTTTACAAAATTTGGAGTCAACCCACTGGTTTCAGAACTGTCCTTTCAATGTCTCGTTTATTCAGAACCCTAGGAATGCATGCAAACTGTGTATGCTGTGTGTGTGTGTGTGTGTGTGTGTGTGTGTGTGTGTGTGTGAGACACAGAGGGGATGAGGACGAGAGAGGGTGAGAGGCGACAGAGGTTGAGTATTAGTTTTATGACTACCTTTCACTCTTATGAAAACCCTGGTGGCCTAGTAGCTAAGTGCTTTGTCTGCTAACCACAAAGTCAGCAGTTTGAATCTACCAGATACTGCTTGGAAATTCAGTGAGACAAATTCTACTCTGTCCGGTGGGGTTGCTGTGAATTGGAATAACTAGACTCATAGACAGTGGGTTCGAGTTTGGTTTATGCTTATAGATATCTTTGTGGAAATATTGCACTTTTATTAACAATAGCATCTTTCCTATCTTAGGGTTTCCTTCATAAAATTCCTTGCCAATTTTGAGTGAGAAAGATAGATGACATTGTGTAATTTTTAACCACAGATTTTTGGAACTTTTCTGAGGGTACATGGGGCTTCCTGCTGCATAGAAATGAATAGTCTTTTTTTAAGAAAGAATTATACTTTAGACAAGGTTTACAGAACAAACTAGCTTATTTTTCAACAGTACAGATATTGTTTTATGACATTAGTTAACAACTCCATGACATGTCAACCTCTCCCTTTGCAACTTTGGGTTCCCTGCTACCAACTTTCCTACCACCTTCGGCCTTCGAGTCCATGACCCTGGCAGAAATGAATATTCTTATGAAGAAGAAAATATATACATATCAAGAGAGACATGACCACACATTATTTGAGTTATAATGCTGATGGTGTGATAACAATTGTAGTAATAACTGAGAACAAATTCTGAAATACAACTTTACGAATGAAAATAAATCTGATGTTCATTGTAGTATCTGCAAAGTAATACCTCAAATTCAGTTCTTTTTTTAATAGAGAAATACATTTTTTAAAATAGGAATATTGATATTGGGGAAACAGACACCTGAGCTTCTACGTTCATTGAATTCTAGTTTTATCTCTTGTAGGTAAATAAACTTTTTGGCCCCTATTTAACAGTAGATAAATACGATATTAACAAAAATAAGCCTGTACCCTGCTTTCACCTAACCAGATTATACTATCAACTGTCTAATTTATAACTAACCCCCACCCTCCATCCCCACCCTCATAGCAATCAAAGAGTCTTTTCTTCTGTGTGTAAGTCTATTTTTAAGTCCGTATAGCAGGGATCTCATACAATATCTGTTCTTTTGCTGCTGACTGATTTTACTCAGCATAATGTGTTCCAGTTGAAACTAGGTTATAAGATGCTTCCTAAAATCATGATTGTTCTTTATCATTGCATAGGTAAACTTAGAAGATTTTTATTGTCTAAATCTTTACTGTAATTTGTGAAATAAATGCTATTTGATATCAGAGATTTAACGATTTGTTTGCTTGTTTAAATAGTCTTCATAAGATTAAAATAAAACAAGTAGTGAGAGCATACAGAAGAAAGTACATCACCTTAACTACACTTGACCATAAACAGAAAGCTCTTCTAATCTCAACCCAGTATTGCAAGGATAGATTAGCAGAGGAGGGGTCTGGGAACTATACTCTCAGGTGACATTGAGGTTGATTGGAATAATTAGCCTATTGTTAAGAGAATCTTCCACACCCCATGCTGGTGAGTGACATCTGGGTTCTCAACAGCTAACAAGCTGCCATCTGAGGTACACCAAATGGTCCCAACTCACCCAGAATAGGTGACCGCGGAGAACAACAAAGACACGAGGAAACAAGAGCCCAACAGACAAGGACTCATGTGAATGGGTGGCTGTATCAACCTGTAACCAGAAGAACCAGATGGTACCTGGCCACAATTAAGACAGTTGTGATGGGCACACAGTGTTGCATCCCTGTGGCCACACCAGAAAAAGAGAGGTGCAGCTCAAGAACTCTACTAAAAGACCACATTTGATGGTCCCACAGTCCATGGGATCTCCTAGGAGCATGGTCCCTAGACCTGCTTCTTCCCCTGTCTAAATTTAAATGGTGTCAACTCTTCAGACAAAAATGTCACTCAGAGTGGAAATGTAGGAAAGTTACTTTCTTTGTCGAGTTTTCTCATTTAACAAGAGACAATAATGAAGCTTTCCTCATAAAATAATTAATAAATAAGCAATATATGAAACAGCTAATCCCTGAATGTATTCATAATAAACTGTGGCAACTATTATTTTTTATCTTAGAAGTCATTGAATTATACTGTACATCAACTTACCTTGTTTAGGTAAATAATATCCGTCTGTTTCAAATCGGGAAAACCTTGTGGGGTAGTGAGGTAAGTGCTACGTCTGCTAACCGAAAGGTCCACGGTTAAAATTCAGCACACACTCATTGGAAACTGTGGGAACACTTCTACTCTGATGTCTAGGGTTGCTATGACTCAGACCCAACTTGATGGCAGTGGGTTTGGGGGTTTAAAATTGCAAGAATTTAAGGATATAGAGAACGTTTTGTGATCACTTTATGAAATACTTACTTTCTGGTTAATTTTAATAGCCTTCTCATAGTCTTCTAATTGATTATTTTTATTTTTGTAATATAAAACTTTTATGAGACTGTCTTAATATATTGGCTTGTGTGAAGAATCAATACACCCAGAAACTTTACACTGGATCAGGGATGTGACCTTAGCAAGGTTGTTACAATCCCACCCTAAACCTCTTTAACAAAAAATTACAACCACAGGATGGAGGACCACAAAGCCGTGCTGGAAATCATGTCCTAACCAAGGTGACATGTATTTTGGGGGGACACAGTTTTATCTATAAAAATGAGGAAATAATATTTCCTACTTTCTCTCCTATATATAAAAATAGGAAATTTTCAGAGTATATACAGTAACCACAGATACTCTGCAAAGGACTTCAAACTATGTCTGAGGTAGAAGTATAATTGCACATCCGTTCCATTATTAAGATAAATCTGCACATTGCATTGTACTTGTGCCATGTTCGTACCAGTATTTAATTTGACACTAAAACTCATGTACCCATTATCATGCAGTCATAGCAACCCTGTAAAGCAGAGAAGAACTGCCCTATAGAGTTTCCAGAGCAGCTCATGGATTCAAACTGCCAACCTTTTGGTTAGCAGCCAAACTCTTAGCTATTGAGTCACCAGGGTCCCAAACCTCTGCAGCAGTGCCCAGTGTAGCACATAAATAGCAACTAATTCCTTAAGACCCCGAGAGGAGTGAATGCAGCTTGTGTCATGCTCTGACCATGAGGATTTGCTATCCAGTAATGATAGAAGGTAATGATAGGTTACATAAAATCTATCTGTAAATATTTATGGAACACTTAGTCTGAAGCACTGACAAAAACACAAAGATAAACAAGATACTGTATTTGATCTAAAGAATTCAAAATACAGTGAGGGGAACAGACACCTAAAAAATGAATTTTATAGTACATCTTTTTTTTTTTTTTTCAATCCAGAAGAGAAGTAGGTAAATGCTGGGAGAGCACAGAGTAGTGAAACTGGGAATGGTTGGCTGTAAAAGGTAGAATCTGAGATGGTTTCCTGCAACACAAGTAGAGTTTCAAGTAGAGTTTTGTTAGAATTTGGGGGATCAGGTTTAGTGATATACCAGATTTAAGTGGTATGAAAAAGTAATGGTGGATTTTGAGAAAAGTCTGTAGCTAATCCATTCAATACGTGAAAGATAGACTGGGGAGGAAGTACCTTTAAGGGAACAATCTTGATGTGTTCATCATATATCACTGGGATCTAAAATAGCCTAGTGATTGACATCTGACATGAATTCAATTAATACTTTCTCAGATGTCATATATAACTTGAAGGGTAATTAAAATCATTTGCTGTTGAGTCTGTTCCAACTCATGATGACCCCATGTGTATCAGAGCAGAAGTGTTCTTTATGGAGTTTTGTATGCCTGATTTTTCAGATCACAAGCATTTCTTCTGAAGAGCTTCTGGGTAACTAAACCCCCAATCTTTCGATTAGTTTACAAGTGTGTTATCTGTTTATATCCAGAAAGATAACAAAAGATTGTGATTACAGAAGACTCATGGAAACTGTGTATGAAAACCAAACTCATTGCAGTCAATCAATTCCAATTCATAGTGATCCTTTAGGACATCTTAGAACTGCTCTCATAGAGTTTCTAAGGAGAACTGGTAGATTCAAACTTCTAACCTCTTGATTAGCGGGGGTAGCATTTAACCACTGCTCTACCAGCATTTCCATGAAAAGTATACATATGGATATTTAAAGGCTGCTTCCTTATTCAACAAGGGACAATTCAATCACTGAATGTTTTTTTAACTCAACAGCAGTGGGTTTGGTTTATGGCAGACACTGCTAAATTGTGTACCCAAAATTTAGCTACTATTTTTATCTGACAACAGAATCCCATTTTTTTTTTCAGGGTAACATATAAGAAATGGCATTTCTCCACTTTTTTACCACCCAAGAATAGTTTAATAGCACGGCTCTAACCAATGAGATGAAACTACTGTCAACAGATGGTGTTTATAGATCACTGAAAGGTATCAGGCATGTATATCTTGCCTCTTTCCTATTGTGGTAGGAGTTCCTGTAGCCTTCATGTGAAAACTGAGAGTCATGTCATTCTCAAAGTTAAAATGACTCCAACTTCACAATGACATCATAGAAACATCACAGCTGCCCCGGACTGCCATAGTCCCAAAGATCTCACTTACGTGAGAAAAATAAAACTAATTCGCTTAATCCATTTTACTAGGATTCTGCTATTTGCAACCAAAGATAATTCTGAAGTTATTCAAATAGCGAAAATATCCTGACTTACACAGTCAGCACTATTGTAGACGGGAAGCAATAGATTAAACTCTGGAGATGTGTGGAACCAAAAATTACCTGATATGTTGTCCGTAATGCTTAACCACACTTTTGCCACTGTTGAATTGCCATTTTCCCAGTCACTCCCAAACTGGAGAAATACTACTTGTAACTATGTCAAATGTCATGGCTTCTATGATTCCTTCACTTAACCTCCGTTTAGAATTAATTCCTGTTTCCTGTGTTTCTTTGGTCCTGTTACCATTCTAACCACTTGGCTGGCTGACTATTCTAACACTTAGATGAGTGTGACAAATGCTGTGCCTTGCTGCCTCAAGCCCAGACTCCCCTCCTCTTTGGTTAACAGATCTCTTTTTGTTTTGGAAAACAAATATGTCTTGCCCTGAGGACTGTGTCATAACTGCTGTTGGGTTCCATTGTGAAAGAAAAATGTTTTCCCTGGCTTATGTGCTGTATGACGTTTTTGCCAATAAAACATCAAAAAGAATGTGTTTGAGGCTTCCTAGATTTTTATTTAGTTTTTGTCTCACTGGTAAGACCCTTTTGTAGAAAACAAACTTCGTTCTCCTACCTATTCCCTCTGCTTTTGACTGAACCCCTGGTGCTTAGAGCTACAGTAATCATTTTAGGATCACAGGCAGTAAACCTTGGCATGAAATGTCAGCATCTGAGAAGGGCAAAATTCTGGACCGTTATGGATGAATCAAAGCCTGAAATAATCTACCTCTCTGCGTCTTGTCCTGGATTAAAAATATACCTCCTACTTTTTGAAATTCTAGTCAATACCCAGGACAAATATTTATTATGTTTCCCCAGTGTACTATTTTATGTTTATAATACATTAATCTAATATTCATCAGCCCCATTATACGTACTAAGTAAGAGAGGCTAAGAACATTAATTTGTCTAATGTAGCACGGCTGATAGGAGGCAGGTGATACTTGCTTAGTTACGAGTTTCTTCTATTAAACTGAAAATGTCTGTGAATCATATCTAATACCACTTACAAAATTAACAGTTTATATTTTTCTTTCCCCTTGAGACTTTACAAATAAATTGTCAGCGCAGCTCCTCAGTGGAGACAGGTGATCCCTTTCATCATCATTCTGTACTACAGATCCAAGGTGCCTATTTGTCAGTTTAAGTAGCTGTGTTTTATCCTTTGTTGTTAGAGAGATGTTGATCAGGTGACTGACTTCTCTGAAGTTTTCTTAATTGGATATGCGACACTCCTATTTTAACTGCTCCCTTCATATCAAAAGTTGTCTTTTCTGAAGAAATTGAATAAATTAGCAAGTGAAAATAGGATTTGGAGTTTCTGAGGCATCATCTTATTCATCTACAGATTCAACACTCTGTATCACCATGGCTTTTAGGTAATTTGCAAAAGATGCAGATACATAAATGTTTGTCTTAAAATACGCTTATTGAAATCTGTCCTAATTATTGATTCCTTTCCATTGGTTTAATTTTGCTGAAGTATGACTTGGTAGAAACAAAATAGAGTCAGTTTGGTAGAAGCCACTGTTCATTTAATTTAATGTACAGGCTAACAAACCTGTTCCTTTAGTTAAATCGAGTCTTAATAAGTTGATAGGTTTGGTCTTTCATTTGAATAATATTCTTTGAACATGTGTGGCATTTGTCTCAAACTATTTTAATAACACAATATTTGATAATTTTCAAATTAGCTATTTAAATTTTAATTAAAAGTCAGAGAAATGAATTATCAATCTATTTTAAAATATTTTTAATAGATTTTGAACAACAATGTCTTTACATATTCCTTTTTATATTTATATATAATTTATGTGTTTTTCATATTAATAAAACTTATCAGTAACTTTATAAAGATGATCGTATTTAGAAAATAATGAAAGTTTTAAATTTTAACAGTGTACACAAAGATTGAGACATCATACACAATTCCTACAGAGCTATTTTTGAACATCAACTTCTTTTTGTGTAAGCAAATAAGACATTGTTAGTACATTTCTTGGTTGGCAGTAAAAACACTGCAAATATGTGGAACTTGTTGTCAATTACACCTTTGCTTATTGCAGTCTTATGTAATCATTAACCTAGTTTTAAAAAACTCACTTCAAATATTAACATAAATAATATAAAATTATATGTAGAAAAAATAATTCAGAAGTCTGAGTTTGTTTACAGAGAAACTTTGAGAAAACAATATCTGAGTCAAATTAGTACAAATAAACTAGAAAACAGGATAAACTAGTATGTTGTGAACATTAAGTCAATTGAAGTTTTATTTTTGAGAATTCACCATTCATCGTTACAATGAAATTCTGGTCTGCAGAGCAACATAATACCCAAAACCCACTGCCACAGAGTCATTTTTAACTAAACAGAGGCCCTGTAGGACAGAGTGCCAAGCCAGTAGGACAGAGTAGAACTGCCCTATAGAGTTTCCAAGGAACATCTGGCATAACTGAACTGGCTAGCAGCTGTAGCACTTAACCGCTACACCACCGGTTTCCAGCATAGTAATACTTAGTGTATTTAAATCAAGGAGCTAGATCTATAGGCACAGTGGTTAAAGGTCAGCAGTTTGAACCTACTAGACACTCCTAGGGAGAAAAAATGTGGTGGTCTATTTCACGGAAGATTACAGCTTTGGAATCCCTGAAGAGCTGTTCTCCTGTCCTACAGGGTTGCTATGAGTTGCAACTGACTGTACTGCAGTGTGTTTGTTGGGTCTGGTAGCACAATTATTCAGTGCTCGGCTGCTAACAGAAATGTCAACAGTTTGAAGCAGCAACTGCTCTGTGGGTAAAAGGAACCAGCAATCAGCTCGCTAGAGATTTACTAAGAAGCCCTGTGGGGCGGTTCTACACTGCCATATAGGATCACTTCAGTTGGAATCAACACAGTGGCACACAGAACAACAACATACTTACATTAATCAGGAAATCCATTTGAAAAATAGAAATGCTAGTGCAATTAACATATACTGTCCTTGGAAACCTTATAGGGCAGTTCTAGTCCATCCTGTAGGATCACTATGAGTTAGAATCAACTTGAGGGCAATGGGTTTGGTTTTTGTTATAGCCTGAAAAACTACAGGTAAATATTATTTTCCTCAATAATTTTTAATGAAAATATGAAATAATAAGGGATACAAAGTGGACATTTTTCATTTATTTCAAGCACAGATTCTTTGATTATGTAGCACATATAGGATATGACTATTTTTTTGTGGGAGTATGCATATGTGAAAACTGCCTATATAAATCTATGACACATGTATGTATATGTGTGTATGTATGTATGTATGTATGCATGTAAGTACATAATATATATATATTTCTATAAGTTTACATAATATGAGAAAAAAAACTCCCTCTATGTGTGTGAGCATGTGTATTTGTGCATATATCTACAGAGAGCTCAGGTTTTCTTCCTTTGAAAAGTCAGATATACCATATAATCATGTTGTGTACTAGTTGTTTTTTTTTTTTTTAAGTTGAAAAGTGACATATTTATGAAAATTCTTAAAAGGATCAGGTTTATGTCACTGGCTTAATGCATGTGTGTTTGGTATTAGAATAAAATTTATTGTGGCTTACAAATTAGTATTTGTCTACAATCAGTACTTAATTGAGTTGTAAATCCAACAGTTGTGATTGTTTCACATCTTGTTAAACCGTTAATAAGGATTCATAAAACACAAGTGAAAGTTAAGTTTATTGTGTTTATAGATGCTGTCATTCTGAAAACAATAAAGGATCTGTTCAGTAAATTTTCTGAATAAGCAATATATCACAGATGAATTAGAAGATTCTCATTAGTAAAATGATATGGCTATTGATGAAAATCAAATTCAGTGTTTCATGCTTTTTGGAAGCATATTAATGGGTAAAGTTACATTTGATTGTTTATTAGTTGATTTGTCTTTAGAGATCTACAGAGGGGCTTATTGTAATTCCCAGGGGGACACATGGAAGGACGTGTCTAATGTTTTAAAATGAGACATGTGTTTTGGTACTAGCCTGTATTTTCAGGTATGAATGATAGGGCCCACTGGAAGTGCAGATTAATTCCCTCATGTGACAAGACATCTGAATGGAGGAGAAATATCAGAGTTGCCTGATTCTTGGGTTCCACCAAGTCACTTGGCATTTGTGCTTTTTCCACTTTCCGAGTGTCCCATCCTTATTATTGGCTCCTTGCTCGGGTGAACACAGGAGGTCATAGGGAAACAGGAGCTTCCTAGCATACCAGCCGTCATGTACACTCAACTGTGTTATTATAGGGTGCTTGTTCCTCCCTGAAGATGTCATTGGAAAGGGGTATGGAATTTCAAAGATTGATTTAGATCTGTCGTCTGGGATAAAATGGACATTTAGAAGTCAAAAACATTAACCACAATCTAAAACTTTTTATTATGCAAGTAATATATGTTGAATGTTTAATCTGTGTGCAGTCAAGCCATTTATTTTGATTTCTTCCCCTCCCCAACCCTCCCCTGAATCAAGCAGGAAAATAAGACGTAACAGTCTGAACCATGATTTTTTGGTCCTCAGTATAATCATAGTGTTAAAAACAAACAAAACAAACAAACAAACAAAAAAAAAAAACCAGGATTTTTTTCCTCAAGACCCCAAATCTATGAAAGGAGTTGAGACATTGAGCCCAAACTATAATCAGTGTCTACTACCAAAAGTTGTATGTGACTTAATTAATGTGGTACAGGGTGGGCATTTCCAGATACTTTTTACTCTACATCTTACATAACTATTAAAAAAAAAAGTCAGTTTACGCTGCCATAGTGACATGAAAAATGATTCAAGCTTAAATATCTGATACCTTAACATTTTACATTTCTATCATAATTACAGTGGACACACTTCGTTTTGTTTTTCCTTTAGATCTTGACCCATTGCATTGTGGGCATAGGCATCTCAAGGCCCCTTGGTCTATTTGAAGAATGTATTTTATGAGTTACAAAGCCCACTGCCATTGAGTCAATTCTGACTCATAAGAATCCTATAGGACAGAGTAGAAATGCCCCATAGGGCTTCCAAGGAGCATCTGGTAGATTTGAACTGCCAACATTTTGGTTAGCAGCTGTAGCTCTTAATCATTATGCCACCAGTGTTTCTTCATGAGTTACGTGTTGTTTTAATTCCATAGATTTTATTGAAAAGTTCTGTAAGAGCTTTGGTGAACTCATTTGTGAATGTTGCATAGATTTTGGAAACACAGTTCACCATATTTTTAAAAGACTGGCTTTCTTGTTTTAGAATTTGGTGCTTAAAAAGTTTTGCTATCTTTGAGAATTATGCTTTTATTCTGTGTTTACTGAAAACTAAGTGACAGTTATGTGACTTTTTGTTTTTTTCATCAGGGAGTTCAAATTTAAGGAAGATCCGTAATTATTGAAATCATAATTAAAGTTCATGAATTCTATTTTATGTTATTTCTTTCTTAATATTTTACTGATTTGTATCCCGTCTGGTTATTTTTAGAGGTAGTTTATTAGACTTGACAAAATTCCTATAAACTGACTTAAAATTTAGTGTTAAAAGGGAAGAAAAAGAGTTATATGGATATATTTTGCATTAATTAAATTATGTAGATAATATGATTATTCCTAGAGTGAAGTGTACGAAAGTAGGAGTTACACAAATGTTTTTTAATATTACTAATTTCTAGTTCAGCTGGCCGTCATGGTGATCTTGTCCACAGTTGTTTTATTTGAGTTACAGACTGTCTTAGGCTGGGTTTTCTAGGGAAGCAAAACCAGTAACACCTATAGGTACAAGGAAAGATTTATAATATATATATAGATAGATACAAATATAGGAAACAGCTCACGTAATCACAGAAGTTGAATGTCCCAAGCTCTGGCACAAGCCTCATGTGGCAACGGAAGCTGAGGAACCCAGGGTCAGCAAGTCAGAGACCAGAGTTCTAGATCACCGGTTGTGTAGGTCAGTGAATCACAAGCTGGTGGCGAGATGAAGCGACAGAAGCTGGCAAACCCAGGATCGGCAGGTCAGGGTGCAGGACTGGGCAGAGGCTGGCGAGCGCAGGATTGGCAGGTCAGGGTGCAGGACTCTCAAGTGCCGACTGTAAGGACTGATGAGTCCAGCAGCTGCTAGTTCAAGTCCCGGAACCAGACGCTGGAAGCAGAGAGCAGGAGCTCCTGGCCATGTGAGCGACCAGCTGCCATAGTGAAAAGTCACGAGATGAGAGCCGAGGGGCAGGGAGCCACCACAAACCCCGCCCTGCCACGTAATATAGCAGCCAAATAGGTAGTAGCCAAGTTGACATAATTCTGACCACCACACAGAGCATACAATTTTAGTAAAATTAAATTTTCATTTGTGGCATAGTGGTTCATAGCTTGACTGCTAAACAAAAAGGTCTGCAGTTCAAATCCACCAGCTGTTCCTTGGAAACCTTATGAGGCAGTTCAGTTCTTTCTGCAGCATTGCTCTGAATCTGAATTGACTTGATGGCAACAAATTTCTTTTCCCCTATATGATTCTAAACGAGTCCCGGAAGTCTGACATAGCTTCACAAATACGCTTGTCTAAGGATCATCCTAATCTATTTTGATATAAAGAGGTGAGGTTTGAATATCAACAGCTATGTATAATATCCACAACATACTTTTTAAAATGAGTATAACCCAAGAATTTATTTTCATCAAGAATATGTTTTATATTTTTGCTAAATATTTAAGCAATGGCTAAAGATCCTGGATAATCATGATCATCTTTGAGAAGAAAATGAAGCAGTAAAGTACAAGACTGGTAACCAAACATTTTCTATATATATATATATATATATATATATATATATATAAATGTCTTAGTTATCTAGTACTGCTGTAACAGAAATGCCACAACTGGATGACTTTAACAAAGACCAGTTTATTATCTCACAGCCTAGTAGGCTGGAAGTCCGAAATCAGGATGCTCACTCCAAAGGAAGTCTTTCTCGGTCTGGTGGCTCTGGAGGAAGGTCCTTGTCATCAGTCTTTCCTTTGTCTGGGAGCATCTCAGCACAGAGATGTCAGGTCCAAAGGATGTGTTCTGCTCCCAGTGCTGCTTTCTTGGTGATATGAGGTCCCCATATCTCTCTGCTCTCTTCTCTTCACTTAGGACACTATCTAATCTCTCACATCTCATCAGTATAACTGCCACTGATACATGTCATTACATCATATCCAACTCATAGTAACTTATTGAACAGAGTAGAACCGCTCCATAGAGTTTCCAGGGAGTGCCTGAGGAATTCAAATTGCTGAACTTTTGGTTAGCAGATGTAGCACATAATCACTGTGCCACGAGGGTTCCCTGATTACATCCTAGTGATAGGATTTATGACACTTGGGAAAATTACATCAGATGATAAAATGGTAGGCAATCATACAGTATTAGGAATCACAGTCTAGCCAAGTTGACATGTATTTTGAGGGGGCACATTTCAATACGTATATGAATACAGTGACAATATATAATTTAATAAAAACAATAAAACATCTGAACTATAACTGCAAGCAATTAGTAGAAGTTGAAGACATTGATGAAAGTTTCTGTTGAGACATGTAGAATCTTGGTGACACTACACTTAGGTGACTGAACTATTGAATTCCAAAAAAGCAGACCTGGTGTCAGTTTGAGCATTTTCACTTATGAAAAATGGACTTTTAAGGAAGTAGTTGAAGCCCTCTGAACCCCATCTCTTCACCTGTAACATGGGGTTGCTGTGTCTTTACTTGCCTTCCTCTCGCAACTGCTCTTAAGATCCAATATTAAGGAGCTCTGTGAACCATAAATTTACACCAGAAAGTTTTGTTCTTTAGAGGCTAGTACCTGAGAAATGAAATAAAGTTTAAAGATATCACCTTATATTCCAAAACCAACACCAACAAAATATGACTGCTCATATCAGGAGACTATTTTCATTTTGTTCTCATTTTAGAAAATATTTTTGTTTTGGAAAAATAGTAGAATACATGTCTTAATTCTTACAGTGGGCCTCCAAAGTGGTCCTTCAATAGACATAAACTTAAGTCCTCAAATGGCTCAAAGAGTTAAGAGCTCAACTATTTTAGAGGCACCTCAAAAAATAGGCCAAATGATCTGTCACCAAGTGGTCACAGCCTTGAAAACCCTGTGAAGCAGCTCTACTCTGCACTTATGTGGTGGCCATGAGTTGGAATCAACTGAATATCGATTGAAAACATCAGTAATTGTAAAAGGACTAGACCTTCTGCAATTCCTTCACTGTTTAATAATCATGGATTAGGGAGACAGGAAGTAGTTATAAAGAGGTAGATTTATATAAATGAAACATGCATGTACATATTTACTATATACTTTCCATACACCCCAAGTATATGTATGTGTAAGTATATACATATTACCATTTTGTTGATGTAACTCATTAATAAACTTAAGTGAAAGAGGAAAGAAAAGAAACTACATGTATTAGTGAAACCTATAAACGAGAATAAGGACCTTTATAAGTGTTTGATCCACAGACCAAAAAACAAACAAACAAACACCAAACCCAGTGCCACTGAGTTGATTCTGACTCATAGTGACCCTATAGGACAGAGTAGAACTGTGTCATAGAGTTTCTAAGGACTGCCTGGAGGATTTGAGCCACCAACCTTTTGGTTAGCAGTTGTAGCACTTAAGCAGTACACCACCAGAATTTCCCTGATCCACAGAGGGGAGGGGAGGAAGCAAAAAAAACCTGAACCACTGTTTCAGGCTCTTGTTGCAGTGATGGTGTCAAATAAGATACATCTTAAGAGTGAGGTGAGAGAGAAGAGACAAAAGTTTTACTTACAAATGAATAAACAAATAGTTATAGAGAAAGATTGATTTTTTATATCACTTTTGTTGGTGTAGAAAAATCGTCTCCATATCACACACCATCCTGACCTCAGAGATGACAAATATTCAAAATTGGGATAATGTGATATACAAGTCATACAGATAACTGAGCAAATATCATGAAAATATTTAGTTAATAGTTTTGCATGATTTTTGAAGAAAAATAAGCTGCATAATGGATGATCAAAAGTAGTAGTGAAAGGGAATTTATCATATTTGAACTGCAGAAGACATTACTTTTGATTTTTTAGATAATAATCATTAAGATTTATGTGGCACTTAGTATGTGCCAAACACTGTCTTAACTATTTTAAGCATACTGGTTTAATTAACGTGCTCAACAAACTTAAGTAGATTCTATTATCTCTATTTTGCCTACGAGAACTTAAGTGTCTTTCCCAGCATCACTGAACAAGTAGTTTATGAAGATCAGGTCAAAGCTAGTTTCTGTGAAGCGAAAGTTAAAGCTGTCCCAAGTGTCCAGCTTTTCCAAGCTGCTGTACCACTCCATCGTCTCTAACGTCAAATGCTCCTTCTCCCCTCAGTACTCTCCTCCCGTCTTTAGGTTATCTAGAGCACTGCGAATTCTCACAGACCTCAAGAACTAAGATATATAATGGAAATGGCAGACGTAGTTGTGGAGGCACCCTGCGGGTCAGACCTAGGCTTTTCCTGACCCATGGGGCTGTAGAGGCTGGCGAAACCCAACAGGCATTTCAGACCACAGGCTGCTGGCTCACAAGGTTATTTGAGCTGGTAAATCAGGTCACACAGTAGGCCACAAGCCCAAGGGGCTGGGAGGTCAGTAAATCTCACAATCAGGAAGTCAGACAGACAACAGGCTTCTGGGGAGATCAGTAGATCAAGAACTGGACAAGGGATCCAGATGCAGAGAGAGAGAGAAAAAAAAAGGCTCTCCAGGACATGCATCTTAGATGCAGGCCACACCCTAGGAAAAGGTGTAACTTTAGGAAGGGTGAGGCTTGAGTCCCACCTTCCTGCAAAGCTGTGACCAAGACACACCCTATCCCAGTCCTGCCTCATGAAATTTGTAGATGTTAGAATCCATAGCACACAGAATGGGGAAAACTACGTGATACTGGGAATCACTTCCTAGCCAAGTTGACACGTAACCCCAACCATCGCAGGTTCTATATGCCTTGTTTGCGTATTCTCAATGAATGATTGCGTGCAAATCACAAAAACCATGACCAGAAGGGCCATAGTAAGTCATTCATTGCACCATAGTCACATAGTTAATATGCAAAAAAAAGCAGAATTACATGTGTTTCTAGGAAGGTTGGCTCTGAAGTTTTGCTGAGAAAGATGATAATACACTGTGTTCTTAAGGTTGAAAAGATTAACACAGAAAGTAGAAGTATAGAAGCTGATTGACTGAAATATGAGATGAGTGGCATAGTGGTTAAGTGCTCTGGCTGCTAACCATGAGGTCGGCAGTTCAAATCCATCAAGTGCTCCTTGGAGACTCTATGGAACAGTTCTACTGTGTCCTACAGCATTGCTATGAGTCAGAATTGACTTGGTAGGAGTGGGTTCGGTTTGGTTTTGATATTATACTGTTGTTGTCGTTAGATGCCATCAAGTCCTCTCCAATTTATAGTGGCCATATGTACAAGAGAATGAAACACCATCAAACCCTCTTCCTGTCCTCACAATTGTAGTTATGTTTCAGCCTATCATTGTAGCCACTGCGTCAATCCGTCTTGTTAAGCAGAGTCTCTCTCTTTGTTGCTGACCCTCTGCTTTTTATGTTAGGAGTGTTTCTGGATTTGTGTTTATTTGGAAAAACATTCCAGAGTATTCCTTGGACAGTTGAAGGGCAGGGCAAGCAGGTCAACTACTGTGAACTTATTTTAGTGAATGAACTAAAACATGTTTTATCCATCCTGGTACCTCTGCGCTCTAACACTAGGTATGGCATAAAGTAGGAGCTCAGTAATTGGAGGCTGAATGATAGCAAATTAGGAAAACTACAGGAAACAAGATGTGGAAGCTCAAAAATGTATTTGATAAATCAAGACTAATGATTTTCGGTGAAGTCACTGTGCAAATAAAACTTTCATATTGGGAAGATTTCTTTGGAAATAATAAAGAGAATTGTAGCACTATTAAACTGGAAAAATCAAGTGAATGAGTTGAGAGATGATCAACATTTGTGTAATTGTTTCTATTTAAGTGGGGTTAATGGTATTTGAAAGATTCTGTCTGGATGAAACCCAGAAAAATAAACTTAAACCAAAAGCATAAACAGTATGGAGAAAGAATAAAATGTACAAATTAAAAACAAATTTGGTGTGGTCACGGTAATTCTAATTTATTTCAGTTTTTTGATTCATGATGTATTTTTCCTAACACAGACAATGGTCTTCTGAGAACTCTGAAAAAAAAATCAATCAATATAATGCTACGGAGCCAGCCACACGGTCATAAGCCATTAGGACAGGGTAATCTTAACTTGGCTTTGTCTTCATCAAGATGTGTGACTTTGGACAAATCATTTTAACACTCACAATCATAGTTTCCTAATTTCTGAAGTGAATAAATTGTATTAGATAATCTGTGAAGTTGCTTCTAGTTCTGTAATTTTATAACTTTGTATTGGAATTAACAGATACCTAAAAGGACAGCATCTAGCAGATCACTAGAGTTTTAAAATATATACAAAAGAGAACATAATAGATGTTTTTACTGACAGAAAAAGACATCAATAGGAAAAAAAAATGTTAAAAATATTTGTGAGTCCAGTTTTCAAAATAGAACAGGAGTGTTTTGTTTTTTATACAAGTGGTATTAAAAGCAAACAAAAACCCCACAAATCTACTGCTGTCCAGTGGATTCGGACTCACATAAACCCTATAGAGTGAAATTTCCCATGAGTTCTCAAGGAGTGCTTGATGGATTTGAACTACCAACCTTCTGTTAACAGCCATAGCACTTAACTACTGTGCCACCATGATTTCCAAGTGATGTTAACCCATTAAAAAAGAATGAGAAGATGCACATTACATTTTATTTTACTCCCTAATCCACAGAAGGCTGCAGGTTCGCTGCAGGTGCTGCATCAGTCTTTTGCAAGTGTACACATAAGCTGGAATCCCTTTTCAAGATCCTGTTTTCTCTCTGTTAAGTAGTCAGTGATCATGAAGTCACAGTGTTGACACTAGCAAATAAAATAATGTCATGTCAATTTACAACCATAAGAAATGTGTTTCTAAATTAAATGGGGGTTGGGGGAGAACACATGCTAACACAATATTAAACCTGCGACTTTAAAAATTGAAAAGTCAAGACCTACAAAGTTATGGTTTTCATAGTCATCATTAACATGACTGCATCAAATATACTGAATATATAAGATTTTTCTCCTCTCACTTGTAATCTGAAGTATTGCATACATCCAAATTAAGACAGCTTCACTAGAATTGTAGCTAACATTTCATGAGCATTGTACTTAATATTTGCATCTTTATTTAAAAATTTATTTTATAGATACATATGCCATCAACAGTTAATATGGTAATAATGAGCAAGCAACACAATGTACTAGATAATAATACTGGAATTTGTATGTACCTAAGCATCAACTTTTCTCTAGCAAAAAAGTTTTAGACAACTGATTGAGCTTTGCAGTGTTTCTGTACTTTTTAAAAAAAATTTATTTAATATAACTGAGTGAAAATGTACATTCCCATGTAAATTTACATACCCACCTATATGCGGTTTCCACTGCTCTCCCTGCCCGGTGACAGCACACTGTTGCTCTCTGCTCCATACATGTCTCATTCTCCCAGCAGTCTCTTGTTCTTCTCTCCACCCACTCTCCTTCCACCAGCCAGAGGTCAGCAGGATGACATCCTATAGGTGTATAGAACCATAAAGTGCATCCAATATATGGTCACTGCATCGCCAAGTCCAATCCATTCCTGTCCGAAGTGTGGACCTTCATTATGATTTATGGTCAAGGGCAGCATCAGGGCGAGGGGTCATGCTCCCAGGGGAACCCCGAAACCACTGGACCATCAATTGAGGTCTTTTAGTGGGGATCTCAAGGTGCACCCCTTTTTATTCTGGTGTTGCCAGTGGGACTCAACTTAGTGAGCTCCATCGCAGCTATTACTGGTGGTGGCCGGGCACCATCCGGTTCTTCTGGTCCCAAGTCGATGTAGGCACCCACTCATGTGGGTCTCTTTGTCTTCTGGCTTGTCTTTCCCCCATGTCATTTTGGTCCTCGGTGAGCGTCTGTTCCTGCTGAGTTGGGACCATTTGCTGTGCCCTCGGATGGCAGCTTGGCAACTTTTAAGACCCCAGATGCCATTCACCAACGTGGGGTGCAGAGAGCCCTCTTAGCAAAACACTAGTTGTGCCAATTGTCCTCGATTTCACCTAAGAGCATGGTCCCCTGCCCCCTGCCCCAGCTACTCTATTCTTGCAATATTGGGTTAAAATGGAAGGAGTACTCATGTTATGTTTAAGTCCACTTAATATTGTTCTCGTTTCTAATGTGTGCTATCACCGATTTCACCAAACCAGATACCTGCAACTATCTAATCTAAACCCTCGCTCTCTCCTTCCCTCCCTCCACACCCTTGCAGCTGTCAAACAGTCTTTTCTTCTATACACAAGTCTGTTTTTCAGTTCTTATTGTAGAGGTCTCATACAATATTTGTCCTTTTATCGCTGACTGCTTTCACTCAACATAATGTTTTCCAGTTGAAACCAGGTCATGAGATGTTTCCTGAAGTCATCGTTGTTCTTTATCATTGCGTAGTGCTCCATTGAGTATATACACCATAGTTTACCTATCCATTCTTCTGTTGTTGGGCATCTGGGTTGATTCCATCTTTTTGCTATCATGGACTGTGCTGCGATAAACATTCTGGTGCATGTGTCTGTTGGTGTCAAAGGCCTTGATTCTGTAGGATATATTCCAAGTAGTGGAATTACTGGGTCAAACGGTATATCAATATCCATTTTTTTAAGGAAGCACCAGATTGCTTTCCAAAGAGGCTGGACCATTTTGCAACCCCACCAACAGGGTAGGAGGGTTGCACTTTCTCCACAGCCTCTCCAGCATTTGTTGTTTTGTGTTTTTTGGATCATGGCCAACCTTATCGGGGTGAGATGGTATCTCATTGTCATTTTGATTTGAATTTCTTTAATAACTAAAGATCAGGAACATGTCCACATGTGTGTTTTGGCTGCCTGGATCTCTTCTTTAGTGAAATATCTGTCCATCTCCTTTTCCCATTGCTTAACTGGATGATTTATCTTCTTCTTGTTGATATTTTATAGTATCTTATAGATTATGGAGATCAGGCGTCTGATCAGTCTGACATAGAGTTGCCAAATATTTTTTCCCATTCTGTGGGTGTTCTTTTAATTCTATTAACAAAGTCTTCAGATGAGCAAAAGTGTTTAATTCTGAATAGATCCCATTTATCTATTTTCTCTTCTGATGATTGTGGTTTCTTTGACAGATTTTGGAGTCTGTCTATATTGTGTATTAAAACTTCCGTTGTTATTCCTACCTTTTCTTGGATGAGCTTTATCGTTTTAGGTTCGATATTTAGGTATTTCTGTATTTCTTTTTTAATCTTTTCTGTTTGTTGCGTGTTCTCATCCAGTCATTAAGTAGTAGCACTTTCCTTTTCCCAGTTACTTAGCCAAATGCTCATGTCATGTTTTCCCTACTGCAGACTTTTCATAATCAGCTTTCCCACCAAACTTAATTGTTTTGTGTCTCATACCTTGTTTTCCTGATGATTAGATATATGATTCCCCAGTTGTCACTGGGTACATAATGACTCAGTTGTCCTTAGATTCCTAATTCCCCAATCAATTCAAGAAGAAACTGACTCTGTTCAAACCTATTGAAGTTTTGGGACAGTTTCCAGGAAAATACTTTAAACTGCAAAAAAAGCTGATGATGTGACCACAATGAGTAAATTTTGTTAAGAATCATTTTGCACACTGTTTTCAAATTAAAGTTTAAAAACTACTACTGTTATTACCATAAAGTATCAATGATCAATATTTATACTATAATTCTCCTTTACAGTGAATCAAACATTTTTAGAAAACTATGTGGATTTAATCCCAGAGTAAAGTTCATGTAGTCAAGTGCTAATGAAATTCCTCAATCAAAGTGAACAATTTCACTGAAAAGCCAAAAGTATAGCCATTAGATACATTCATGTCAGAAATACAAAAGAACATATAGACTTAGATCTGAGTGTCTGTAAGATACAGAAGGCAGATATGGTATATCAGAAAGTTGCAATTAAACTTCTAGTCTGCCAGTATGTCTAAGTAATACTAGTTAAATAATTTTAAATCTCTCAAATTCAGTGTCTTTCTTTATAAAAATAGAATAATTATACTTATCTTTGAGCAAGTGCAAAAAAGACTAAAAGGACTGAACTGTTTTGTAATATAATGCAAGTTACTTATAAATGTATCATTACAGATAGGGTGAAGTTTAAATTAAAATAGTTTCATATATAGGATTAGTATATACTTATTTAATGGAATTTTTGAATCTTCATTTCTCCGAAAAATATACTGCACCTTGTGATTTTTTAAAAAAAAAACTCTGTGTTTTGTGTACAGACATTTGTGCAATTTAAGACAGAGAATCAGAATATCTTCATTGAAGAATTATTCTTTCTGAACTTCAGTTTTTACTTCTTTAAAAACTATAATAAAATTTACCCAATTCTTAGGTTTACTGTGAGATTTAAAATAGGTAAATTTTATGAAATAATAGTGTAGAGGGAAAATATTATACCTGGAGCAGATATGAAAATTTAAATTTCTGTTATTAGATGTATATATATATAGGCTTTAGCACTGATGTATTTAAAATTTCAACATGTAAACACCATGAATGGTCATGGTCTTACACAAAACTGGCATTGAAGGTGGCCCAGTACGTGTTCAGTATGTACATTTTGATGGGTAGAACACAGCTCTACACATTCACACAGAGAAATGGCAGACACCGGAAGAAGTCAGAAGTTTGCAAAACAAGCCCTGATAACTCATTGTCATTGAATCCATTATGATTCACAGTGATCCCATAGGACAGCATAGACCTGCCCCATAGTGTTTCCAAGGATCTGAACTGCCAATCTTTTAGTTAAGACCCATAGCACTTAAGGGTTTCTCATACTATAACAGGAGTAGAAAAGAACTAGACTTACTCTGGCAGGTTGGGGATTCACCAGAAGGAAAGGTGGGAGGAGGTTGTTTTGAAAATGTTAAAGAGATAATAGAGAGTCAAGATGGCGGACTAAGCACACATCTCCTTATATCCCTCTGGAAACCAAGACCTCAATTGATAATCAAATGGAGCCTTCTGATCACCTAATCAGCCTCAGGACACAGCACAGGGCTGTTAATTGGGACTTCATACCACTGAGCGAAAAACCTCCTCTCTTTCGTTGACTCCAGCTCCTGGCTAGCCCTGGCTCTCACGGATGGAAGGTAAACGCACCATTATGACTTTTTTTTTCCTCTGTCTTGGCCGGTGGGTGGAGCTGGGTCTTGCCTAGTGGCTAGACTCAGACGCGCTGCTAGGGTGATAGGCAGGAGAGATTTCCATATTCTGAGAGCCAGGCTTAAGACTCTGTTAATCTGGCCACTTTGAGCCAGCGGAGTTTGTACAGAATTTCAGTCAGTGTGCAGTACGCCATGTTGGTACTGAGATTTTAGCGGGACCTAATTCTTAGCCTGGGAGCCAGCTCCTGAAATTAGGACAGCGCTTCTCCAACAGAAAAGCAGTAATTTTCCCAGTGCCACCTATGTTACAGGCCCTGCAACAGAAGCAGAAGAATCACTACCTCTCAGCACCTTTAGCCCGTCTGTCTGCTGCCTGTGTGGAGGACGCCATCTTGGATACGGTGGCCGCAGCTGGACCTAATTCTTAGCTTGGGAGCCAGATCCTGCCAACAAGACAGCACTTTTCTATCACAAAAGCAGTACTCGACACAGTGTCACCTAAGGCTAGGCCCTGTCAGCAGAGGCCAACAGGGCAGTAGCATTGCTGTATTCTGAACTAGTTTGTTATCATCTGGGGTTGGATATAGTGGCGATTACTTTGTCAACTGAGAAGAGGGACCTCTACACCTGAAGACCTAACTGACTTGTGAAGTGGTCAGATACCTTTTGCTTTACATTTTAAGACAGTGTAGAGAATCATTTGCAATCCATCATCACAGTACCTCTTCCAGCCTCTACATACTCTCAAATGGAACCCAAAAAGCAACAGACAATTGTGGCATACAAGAAATCACCCACGGCTTCAGAAGGCTCCCAAACAAAGCAACCAAGGAGTTTTCCAGATGAAGAAACTTTTATGAAAGGATCACGAAGTGGATACAAAATGATTATATACAGAGCCCATCTAGACCTTATACAAAATGCAGCAGAAAAAAAATGAAAAATTAAGCAAGCTGTTCAATCTGATGGAACACCAGTATGCTGTAATCCAACAGATCAAGAACAAAATCAAAGACGTAGAAATTTCCATGCAAAGCCAAGAAAACAGAATGGAACAATTAGGAAAAAGAATTTCTGACTTGGAAGACAGAGCTACTGATGCCAGCGTCTATGAGCAGAAATGAGAAAAAAGAAAGAAGAAAAATGAAGAAACATTAAGAAATACGTGGGACTCTATTAAGAGGAACAAGCTTCGATTAATTAGAGTCCTTGAACAGGGTGAGACATCTGAGAACACAGAGAGTTTTGTTGCTGAGCTGCTGACAGAAAACTTCCCAGAAATCATGAAGGAAGAGAATATAGACATTTCAGATGCATATCATACACCACCCAATATAGATCTCAAAAGAAAGACTCCAAGACATATTATAATCAAGCTTAACAAAATCAAACATAAGCAGCAACACTTAAAGGCAGCAAGACTCAGAGCAAAGCTAACATTCAGAGGGAAACCCTGTAGGCTCTCATCAGATTTCTCAGCAGAAGCCATGCTGGCACAGAGACAGTGGCATGACACATTCAAAGCCTTGAAGGAGAAGAACTTCCAACCAAGAATTATATATCCTGCAAAACTATTTTTCAAATATGAAAATGAAATTAAGTCATTCCCAGACAAACAGAAACTCAGAGACTTTGTAAAAACCAAGCCCTAACTACAAGAAATATTGAAAGAAGTTCTTGGCTGTGGCTTAGAACGAAACCACTAACTTGATATTTTAGAATGACACAGTACTCAATACTCTAGTCTTTTATAGAAGGCTCCAAAGTCAATCACAGATTTGCTACAGAAGGAAGCAATCCAGTGATCATCATGAAAACTGTGGTGTCATCCTAATAAAAAGAGGGATGTACTACAGTTATTACAGTCCTTCCAGATGGAGAGGAAGACGACAAGACTGGTAGTAATTAAAATTGGGTTTATATATAGTTTATTAAGGGGGATCATAGGGGCAGCTGTAAAGCACAGCAAGGATGTATCATACCATTTCAAGAAGTGTAACACATGAATCTCAACAACTACAAAACCAGCTCTGAAAAAGGTGAAAAATCAACTCACAAAAAAGAATGTCCCAGAACAGACTAATAAGAACAACAGAGAAAACAACAATATAAAAACAAACATATCACAATGGCAGTAGTGAACCTATCAATAATTACTTTGAATGTGAATGGACTGAATGCTCCAGTAAAGAGACACCAAGTGTCATCTTGAATCAAAAGACATGACCCATCCATATGTTGTCTCCAAGAAACTCACTTGAGACCTAAAGACAGGAACAAACTGAAAATTAAAAGATGGAAGAACATATATCAAGTTAACAATGAACAAAGAAGAGCAGGGGTGGCAATTCTAATCTCAGACAAAATCAATTTTAATGTCAAATCCACCATTGTGGACAAAGATGGACACTATTTATTGCTGAAAGTTTCAGTACACAAGCAAGACTTAACTATATTAAATATTTATGTACCTAATATCAGAGCACCTAAATATGTTGAAGAAACACTGACTAGGCTCAAAAGAGAGTTAGATGACGCTGCAATAATAGTGTGAGACTTTAACACTCCACTCTCCTTACTAGACAGATGATCTAGAAAAAAGCTCAGTAAAGATACAGAAGACCTCATTGACACAATTAACCAACTAAACCTCACTGATATATACAGAACTTTCCACCCATCAGCAGACAAATAAACCTTCTTCTCTAGTGCACATGGAACATTCTCCAGAATTGACCATGTGATAGGCCATAATGCAATGCTCAACAAAATCCATACCATTGAATTAGTGCAAAGCATCTTCTCAGATCATAAAGCCATCAAAGTTGAAATCAATAGCAGAAAAAACAGAGATAGAAAGTGGAACTCTTGCAAACTGAACAACATCTTGCTCAGAAAAACATGGGTTATAGAGGAAATCAAGGATGAAATAAAGAAATTCATGGATTCCAATGAGAACGAAAACACTTCCTACCAGAACCTATGGGATACAGCCAAAGCAGTGCTCAGAGGTCTGTTTAATCTCCATAAATGCACACATCTGGAAGGAAGAAAGAAACCAAATCAAGGAACTAACCCTACAGCTTGAACAAGTAGAAAGAGAACAACAGAAGAACCCCTCAGGCATGAGAAGAAACGAGATCATAAGGATTAGAGCAGAGCTAAATGAATTAGAGAATAGAAAAACAATTGAAAAAATTGAAAAGACCAAAAGCTGGTTTTTTGAAAAGATCAACAAAATTGACAAACCACTGGCTAAACTTACTAAAGAAAAGCAAGAAAGGAAACAAATAACCCAAATTAGAAATGAGAGGGGAGTTGTCACCACAGATGGAACAGAAATCAAAAATATCATAACAGAATACTGTGAAAGACGGTACTCTAACAAATTTGAAAACCTAGGGGAAATGGACCAATTCCTTGACTCATACCGCCTACCCAAATTATCACAACGTGAAGCAGAACAACTTAATAAACCCATCACAAAGGAAGAGATTCAAAATGTCATCAAAATACTGCAGAATTCTACCAAGCATTTAGAGAAGAGTTATCTCCAATAGTACTGAGAGTATTTCACATTATAGAAATTGATGGAGTACTCCCAAACTCATTCTATGAAGCTAGTATAACCCTGATACCTAAGATCGAACAAAGAAAGTGAACTACAGACTGATATCACTCATGAATCTAGATGCAAAAATCTTCAACAAAATTCTTGCCAATAGAATACAACAACATATCAAGAAGATAATCCATCATGACCAAGTGAGATTCATACCAGGGATGCAAGGCTGGTTCAACATCAGGAAAACAATCAATGTGATTAACCACATAAATAATACAAAAGACAAGGATCACCTAATTTTGTCCATTGATGCAGAAAAGGCATTTGATAAAGTCCAACACCCATTCATGCTAAAAACTCTTAGCAAAATGGGCATAGAAGGCAAATTCCTCAACACAATATGGGCCGTTTATACAAAGCCAATTTCCCACATCATCCTGAATGGAGAGAGTGAAAGACTTTCCCCTGAGATCAGGAACTAGACAAGGATGCCCACTCTCACCTCTCCTATTCAACATTGTGCTAGAAGTTCTAGCCAGAGCAATTAGAGAAGACCAAGAAATAAAGGGCATCTGCATCGGCAAAGAGGAAGTTAAAATCTCCCTGTTTGCAGATGATATGATTGTATATGCAGAGAACCCCAAGGAATCTATAAGTAAGCTACACAAACTGATAGAAGAGTTCAGCAAAGTCTCAGGATACAAGATAAACATAAGTAAATCAGTAAGATTCCTTTATACCAACAACGAGAGTGTTAAGGAAGAATTTATCAAATCAATACCATTTACGATAGCCCCTAAGAACATAAGGTACCTAGGAATTGATCTAACCAGAGAAACAACAGACCTTTACAAAGAGAACTACAAGCCCTTACTACAAGAAACTAAGAGAGACTTAGATAAATGGAAAAACCTACCCTGCTCATGGATAGGAAGACTTAACATTGTGAAAATGTCTATTTTACCCAAAGCAATTTATTTATATAATGCAATCCCAATACAAGTTCCAGCATCATTTTTTAATGAGATGGAGAAACAAATCACCAATTTTATTTGGAAAGGGAAGAAGCCCTGGATAAGTAAGGTACCACTAAAGAAGAAGAATACACTGGGAGGCCTCTCATTACCCGACATTGGAACATACTGCACTGCCACAGTGATCAAAACAGCCTGGTACAGTTACAAGAACAGACAGATAGATCAATGAAACAGAATTGAGACTCCAGAGATGACACCATCTGCCTATGAACAGTTGATATTTGAGAAAGGCCCTAAGACATTAAACTAAGGTAAAAACAGTCTCTTCGAAAAATGGTGCTGGCAAAATTGGTTATCCATCTGCAATAGCCGACTCGACGGCACTTGGCTTGGCATCTGCAATAAACTGAATCAAGATCCATATCTTACACCTTACACCAAAACCAACTCCAACTGGATGAAAGACCTAAATATCAAACCTAAAATGGTAAAGCTCATCCAAAGAAAGGTAGGAAGAACAATGAAAGTTTTAATACACAGTGAGGACAGACTCCAAAATCTGTCCAAGAAACCTCAATCAACAGAAGAGAAAATAGATAAATGGGAACTATTAAGAATCAAACACTTTTGCTCATCCAAAGACTTTATTAATAGAATTAAACAACACCCACAGAATGGGAAAAAATATTTGGAAACTCTATGTGAGACCAACGCCTGATCTCCATAATCTATAAGGTACTATAAAATATCAATAAGTAGAAGATAAACCATCCAATTAAGCGATGGGCAAAGGAGATGGACAGACACTTCACTAAACAGGAGATCCAGGCAGCCAAAAAACACATTCGGACATGTTCACGATCTTTAGTTATTAAAGAAATTCAAATGCAGACTACAATGAGATACCATCTCACCCCAACAAGATTGGCCATGATTCAGAAAACACAAAACAACAAATGCTGGACAGGCTATGGAGAAAGTGGAACCTTCCTACCCTGTTGGTGGGGTTGCAAAATGGTCCAGTGTCTTTGGAAAGCAATCTGGCAATTCCTTAAAAAAATGGATATTGATATACCGTTTGACCCAGTAATTCCACTACTTGGAATATATCCTACAGAATCAAGGCTTTTCACACCAATGGAGACATGCACCAGAATGTTTATCGCAGCACAGTCCACGATAGCAAAAAGATGGAATCATCCCAGATGCCCAACAACAGAAGAATGGATAGGTAGACTATGGTACATATACTCAGTGGAACACTACACAATGATGAAGAATAACGATGATTCCAGGAAACATCTCCTAACCTGGTTTCAACTGGAAGACATTATGTTGAGTGAAAGTAGTCAGTGACAAAGTGACGAATACTGTATGAGACCTCTACGATAAGGTCTGAAAAACAGACTTGTGTATAGAAGAAAAGACTCTTTCACAGCTGCAAGGGAGGGGAGAGAGGTAGGGTGAGGGGGGGGTTTAGTGTCGATAGTTGCTGGAAATCTGGTTGGGAGAAAGCGGTGATAGCACACATTAGAAACAAGAACAACATTAAGTGGACTTCAGCATAACTTGAGTACTCCTTCCATCTTAACCCAATATTGCAAGGATAGAGTAGCTGGAGCAGGGGTTAGGGGACCATGCTCTTAGGCAAAATTGAGGCTAATTGGCACAACTAGCGTTTTGCTAAGAGAGCTCTCTGCACCCCACATTGGTGAGTGGTGTCTAGGGTCTTAAAAGCTGCAAAGCTAACCATCCGAGGACAGAGCAAATGGTCCCAACTCAGCAGGAATGGATGCTCACGGAGGACCAAAATGACATGCAGTAAAGACAACCTAGAAGACAGAAAGAACCACAAGAGTGGGTGCGTTCATCGATTCTGGACCGGATGAACCAGATGGTGCCTGGCTACCACCAGTGATAGCCACAATGGAGCTCACTAGGTTGAGTGTCACTGACAACACAAGAATAAAAAGGGGTGCATCCTGAGGTCTCCACTAAAAGACCTCAATTGATGGTGCAGTGGTTTCGGGGTTCCCCTGAGAGCATGGCCCCTGACCCTGATGCTGCCCTTACTCATAAATTATAACAAAGTTCCACTCTTTGGACAGGAATGGATTGGACTTGGCAATGCAGAGTGACCGTATACTCGTTGCACTTTATGGTTCTATACAGCTATAGGATATCATCCTGTTGACCTCTGGCTGGAGAAAGGAGAGTGGGTGGAGAGGAGCATAATGGAGGCTTTTGGGAGGATGAGACATGTATGGAGTAGAGAGGAATAGTGTGCTGTCACTGGACAGGGAGAGCAGTGGAAGCTGCATATAGGTGGGCATGTAAATTTATATGGGAATGTACATTTTCACTCAGTCATGTTAAATAAAAAAGAAAAAAAAAGAAAGTGTTAAAGAGAACTGCATACCATTAAGATAATTAAGAGTGGGATTTTGTCATGGAAATTAACTGAAAGTGAATCAGAAAATGGTGTGCAAAAAGACCCTAGGTAAAAGGTCTTAATAAAAGCCAGCGTTCAGGCCTGGTCTAGAAGAGTCAAATGCCATTTCAGTGTAGATTATTAAACTGTTCTTAACTATCTTTAATTTGCGGAGTGGGAAAGTAAGAGAGAGGAAATTAGCAGAACTGGAGTGCTAGATGATTCCAGAATCGTGAACATACATAGATGAACATGAAATATATTCTACTGGTGGACATTATTGGAAGGCTTCACAGTTTCAGTTAATTTGTTTCTATGATACTCTATTACTAGTCTGTGTAGCCTTCTCTCTAGTCACTCACTAAAGCAATCATTTCCCCTCTTCTCTGCCACCAGATGTTTTACTTGCTCTTCAGGGTTTCCAGTGATTTGCACTCAGTGAACTCAGTGGCCAATCTTGACTTCGCATGTTCTTAATCTAAGAGTAGTTTTTCTAAACTCTCTGACCTTGAAGCAATTTTGCATTTCTTTCCAGAAAATCATCTTGTCATTTTTTTCCTACAATTAGGCATTCTTTATCCTGCTTCATTAGTCCCTTCTGCTCTTTCCCAAGTCTGTTAACATGGAGTTCCACGATGTTCAGTCCTTCCCTGTACTACCTCATTTCCTTGATGTTTAATCTCATCATGGATAGCTTCCACAATGACAGCTCCAGACTGCTCTCTAAATTCTACACTTACATATTCAATTTTGTACTTGTCATTATTTCTTTTATATTTCTATAATTTGGATTGACACAGTGGCTGTGCAACAGTGGGTTTAAGCATAAAAATAATTGTGGACATCGTGCAGGACCAGGCAGTGTTTTGTTCTATTATGCATAGGGTGGCTATGAGTTGGAACTGACTCAACAGTACCTAACAACAACATCACTACTGGGATATATAATAAATACTGAAAAAAGACAAACCCATTGCCATCAAGTCAATTCTGACTCATAGTGACCCTACAGGACAGAGTAGAACTTCTTTATAGAGTTTCCGAGGACTACCTGGTAGATTTGATATGCTGACCTTTTGTTTAGCAGCCCTAACACTTAACCACTATGGTGCCTGGGTTTCTAGATGTATAATAACTAAAAAAAAAAAAAAAAAAAAAAAATCTAAACCCACTGCTGTCGAGTCAATTCTGACTCATAGCAACACTATAGACAGAGTAGATCTGCCCACATAGTTTCCAAGGAGTGCCTGGTGGATTGGAATTGCTGACTCTTTGGTTAGCAGATGTAGCACTTGACCACTATGCTACCATGGTTTCCAGATGTATAGCAGACATCTCAAAATTAACATGTCAATGCCAAATTCATGATTTTTCTGCTATGCTTGCATCTCCTACTGTCTGCGCCATCTCTGTGAATGCTAACTCATACTTCCAGGTATGCAGACAAATCCTTGCTAACTCCTCTTTTTCTTATACCATATTTCCTATCCATCATAAAATTTTTATGTGTCTGCATTCAAAATATTTTAGAATTTGAAGATTTTCTACTATCTGTACTACTCCAACCATTAGGAGGTGCCGTTATCTGTGTTTTTTCAGTAAGTTTCTAATTGGTTCCTTAGCTTCCACTGTTAATCTATTTACTATCCTTCAAGATATTTCCATCACATTAATTTAGAGCAGATTGTATCACCTGACTACTTCAACTCTTCAAAAACTTCTGTCTTTCTTAGAATAAAAAAGCTTTTGTAATTCCTTAGTTTGATCAAATCATGACTTTTGATTCTACACTGAACACATCTTCGGTATCTCCTTCACTAAATAGCTGTGTTTGTGTAACTCTGATTTCCTTGTTGATCAGGCCAGGAACAAGCCAAGGACGAAACTGGTAGAGGGCATTTGCTTCTCCCTTCTGCTGTGTCTGGAACGTCTTTAACATGGGTGGCTGCCTGGTGGTTCATTCCTTCACCTCTTTCTGAGATCTTGTTAATAACACTGTCTTAGTCAGCTAGCGTTGTGCTAACAGAAATACTATGAGTGAGATGGGTTTAACAAAGGAAAGTTTAGTTCTACACAGGTCTGTACGATGTATGTCTGAAATCAGGGTGCCTACTCCAGGGGAAAGACTTTCCCTGTTTGTTGGCTCTAGAGGAAAGTCCTTGTATTGCATCAGTCCACAATCATAGGACAGTTCGACTCTGACTTCTAGGCTCACTATGGGTTGGACAGGACACAATGGCAGTGGGTTTTTGGTCAAAGGGCATCTTGGCACAGGAACCTCAGATCTGAAGGAAACACTATTTCTCCTGGTGCTGATTTCTTTATTGTATGAGGTTCCTAGCTCTCTTCTTGCTTACCTTTCATTTTGTTCTGTGTAGAATAAAAAGATAAAAGGTGGTGGGAGCCACACTCCAGGGAAACTCCTTTTACAGTGGAGCAGGGAGGCAACTTTAGGAAGAAATTTACAGTCCCACCCTAATCCTCTTTAACATACAGCATAGGAAAATCACCAAATGGAGGGCAATCACACAATACTGGTAATCGTGACCCAACTAAATATCTATACATATTCTTTCGGGGATGCCAAATCAATCCATGACAAAGATCTTTGCAGTGAGAGCTGAAGATCTTATTTAAGGCAGCCTCTTCACCATCCCAGTACCTCTTGCCCTTCACTTGCATACTTTATCTTAATATTTAATGTTATCTGGTTTCTTAAATATGCTAATTAAAAAAAAAAATTTCTCTTTCAGTATGATATGAGATCCATATAGTGTCAGTAAATAGAGTGATATCTGACATACGGAGTTTCTAGTCAGTAAACGGATGGATCAACTAAATGATAAAATATTAGCAATATTGCTTCCACTGCTCACATTTAAAGCAGAGAAACTAGAAAAGCTATAAAGCAGGATCTGTTTGTTTTCGTGGAAATCACCTTTATGTGTTTCTCTTCAAGTAAGCTATTTGTAACAATGCAAGATCTCAGTGTTAGGCACAATTAATCATCAAAAATGTGGAACAGAATGTGTGGGATTAGTTCACTCAAAACAGGCCGATGAGGTAAGCTGGGGAGTGGGTGGCTACATCTCCAGAATGTGCAGACTAAGGAGACAGAAGAGGGAAAATATATGAACAATTAGCAAACTGTTATCAGTGGTTAGGCTGTAGCCAGGAGGACTGAGGCCTGTTCTTTATGAACAGACTGAAGCAAAGTACAAAATTCTGCAAAAACAGAGGTGAATTCAGCAAAGTAACACAATACATGTATGATCGAGCAAGGAAAATAAAGATACAAATAAATAAAGGAAACTCCACTAATCATTCAGAAAACCAGATCAACAGCAAAGCAGAATCAGAAGACAGCAACCTGTCTTTTGCGAGTTTTTCAGAAAGAGTGTCAGCTCTGAAGCCAGACTGGAAGATCATGGAGGAAAATCAGAGATTACTTAAATCTCTGTGATGTGGTGGGTTATAAACTGGTGGGTTATAAACACTATGTGTTGTATAATCGTGTATGACCAGAAATTAACTGTTGAGAAGAAAATGGCAGCTGACAGAGGTTTACTGACATACTGAACAGATTCATTAGAGACTCCAGACAGGTAACAGCTCCAGAGACTGGAGAAATTAGTGGCATCAATTCAAATTGCACTTAATAGCTGTAATTAATTAGAATATGATTACACTTTCTGAAAATTTGTATATAAATTCTAATTTAGAGAGTGTACCATGGTTGAGTAACTACTGTATGAGTTGGAATTTACTCCAATGGCAATGGGTTTTATTTTGTTGTTGTGTACTTACAGTAATGTTTCTTAAATGTCAAATAAACAAAATATATTAAAATAAATAAGTAAAGCTCATATTATTCATCTGTGAAGTTAATATTATGGGATTTAATAATCTTTGCAGTTCTAATATCACAGGGTTAATCTAAATTAAAAAAATTAAACATCTGAAATATGTATCCTGCAATAAAATAAATCTATTCAGCAAATGTTTGCCAGACACTGAACATAAGATGTGAAATAAGAAATAACTTTGGCTATGAGGAGTCCTGGTAACACAGGGGTTACAAGCTTGGCTGCTTCTCAAAAGTTCAGCTGTTCAAATCCATCAGCTGCTCCTGGGAAACTTTATGGGACAATTATACTCTGTCTTACATGGTCACTATGAGTCTGAAGTGACTCGATGGCGTTAAATTTGGTTTGGTTATATGGACCTAGCTTAGGGGAGATGTGGATACAGTGAAACCTATGAGAGCCGTGTTTTTCCGAATCTCAGAAGTTTTCCACTTTGGACAGAGTACCATTTTAACCTTTTCTATTTGTCATTTTATTGGAAAATATTGGAGTTTTTCTTCTTGGACCAATTTCTTCCTTATCATATCAATAGAAAAATGAAGTTGCTTTCCTAAAAGGTATGCAAATGCATATGTCTGCTTTCATACAATAAAACAATAATTGCACTTCACCTAAAAACCTTAAAATGTAACTAGATTAACCAAGTATCTTTTTAAAACATTGATATAATCTTACAGTTATAATTACCCCACCTCTGCAATTGGAGATTAAATATAATCCAGACACCCAAAGACTACAATCAACAGATAAAATAAATATAATTTACTTTGTTATTTTCTTAATTTCATTTACAAAGTCACATTACAGTAATTCCCACATCTGCCTCAGATTGGGGGAAGTTCATGTAGATTTTACCCTATACTACATTCCTTTTGAGACTTTAAGCGCAGTAGAGAATTTCTATACAAAAGTAGGCAAATAAGATTGGTGGCAGTGATGCTGTTTGGGTGTGTGCATCTTTGTGTGTCAGTGTGCATCTCTGTGTTAGTGTGTGTGTGTGACTTTTCATGTTGGGTGTGAGTAATTTAAGATAGCATTTAAATCTTTAAAAGATAAAGTTAACTATTCTCCTTCAGTTGTGGTTATTATATTTGTAGTTATTACATTTAAAACGTCATGTTTTCTTTATAATATCCCCTTGAGCCTATCCTTTTACTAAAGAGGTCCTTACATTTAAGTAGTAAAAAATATTTTTTAACGTGTAAGTACATACATTTTGAAGTGTGAGCACACTGATTTTTTTCCCATCAATTTTCAGTATTTGAGTACTAGTATTTTAAAAATGGCCATTTGAAAATGAGCAAAGTATATGTGAACTGTCAAATTCAAGGAAATGCCATACTTGTTATTTTGTCACAAAGCTACTTGATAATGAAGAGGAATGAAGTACTATTGAATTCTGCACCTCACAGTTCTTGTTCCACAGGAAAATTTTTCATTAAAATAGTTTACAATAAAGCATTCTTTTGAGAATTAGCTGGCAGAATGACTCCACACACGTATTATTTTAAAATAACGATTCAATAGAAACTTATTAAAAAAATACTTCTACTTACATTTTATAGGAGATAACGTCTTACAAGAGCATAGCAATATTATGGTAACATGGTAAGTAGGGCATCAAGGTCATTCTCTTTATATTCTTCTATTTCAAGGTGTCTAGTCCCACCTTGCTGCTACCTACTCCCGCTACCCTGGATGTTGCCCAAGAGAATTGAACCCTATAAACAGGAAAAATAAGAAATCAAAGACATAATGTTGGTCCTCTTGCCGGTTTGTTTTTAAAGTGCATAGGGTCTTTAACTTAGTCATCCAGCTGGATATTTGTGACAGTGGTGCCACCATTTCCTTCAGTAGTATAAATATAAACCTATAGAAACAAAGGTTGATTGTATATGTTCTAAAATGTAATCCTATAGATTAAGTTTTAATCTGCAACGAAATGTTACCAGTAGCATTTAAATATCCCAGTGAAGAACTCAAGAAGCAAAATCTAAGATGGTGGTAAAAACCCCTAAATTTAACTCATGTTTATCAACTCAAAGGCAGTGAATGTTTAGTTTGCTCTGGTGGTGTAGTGGTTAAGTGCTACATCTGCTAACCCAAACCTTGGCAATTCAAATTTTCCAGGTACTCCTTGGAAACTCTATAGAACAGTTCTTCTCTGTCCTATAGGGTCTTTAGGAGCTGGAATCAACTCAACAGCAGTGACTTTTTTGGTTTTATATAATTTGCTATTGTATAACTTAGGTTAAAGCTCTGTTAGCTGTATTGATATATGAAAGTGCCTATCACAACAGAGCCTGTCACATAGAAGACAGGCTATATCAGATTCTGGTTGTTATTTGTCATCTAGTTTAATTCAACTCATGATGACCCCACATGTGAGAGCAGAGCTGCTCCATAAGAGTTTTCAAGGCTGTGAGCTATTGGAACCAGTTAGCCAGGTCTGTCTTTCTAGGTACTGCTAGGTGGGTTTGACCTGGCAGCCTTTATGTTAGTAGTCCAGAGTTTAACTATCTGTGCCACCCAGGGACTCCACCTCATCCAGTTGTAGTTACTATACTAAGTTTTAGTTACTGTATTCAAAATATCATAAACTCTCTATAATATTTCCCTAAATCTAGTTATTCATTAAGATGTTGTTAGCTTCCTAGAAAGAAATCAGAGTACTACCATCAACCTTTCTCATCTTCCTGGTTGTATGGCAGAGAATAAACAGAAACATGGAGCATAAACCTGAAATTTAATTCAGAATAAGCAAGGACTGCAAATAATTCTACCAAAATGATTTCAGAGGCCAGCTCATAGTTATTTCTCTAAATGATAGTTCACTGAAGTTGCTCTCACCAAAATCATAACTATCCTCGTTTCTTAGTCCAATGACTAAGTACAATCACAAATCATTTTGTGATTCAAATCTGTGCTATACTAGACACTGTTAACCTCTCCCTTTAAAATTATCTGCTGTCTTAGTTCATACAGTATTGGTTTTTCTGGTTTTCCACCTATATCTGGCATTTTCCTCTCTTAAAGTGTCCCTAAAATGTTGGTGTGCTGCCCAGATCCGGCTTCAGTTCTCTTGCCGTCCCATGATACACCGCTTGATGATTCACTCTTTTGGTTTGAGCTGCCATCACTATATGCATAACTCTGAAACTTGCCATCTAGTTTTAGTTTCATAGACTCTGGATCCACATAACTAATGTCTTTCTGAATATTTAATTACCTGTTGGTTTTACATGCAGTTTTTTGTCAAAAATTGAACTGATTAGCTTCACACCTTAAAATATGCTTATCTTTTTATCACCCTAATCATTCACTCTCTTGCCCACATCAGTCAACAAATAATCTTTCTTTATTATCATATGTCATAGAATAAGAAAAATTATACTGTATGTATAAGTAGAGAGAGAGATTAATTTACTTCAAGGAAATAGTTCACACAGTTGTGGGAACTGAGAAGTCTCAAATCTGTAGGTCAGGTGGAAAACTGGAGACCTCTGCTGGCTCACAGGATTGCAGGAACTAGTGAATCCAAAATGTACAGGTCAAGCCTCAAGCTGGACAATTCTTCAGGTTTATGACCCAGGAACCTGAGGTCAGATGGCTAGAAGAGTACAGACTCGAAAGAGCAAGCTTTGCCAGAACATCCATTTATATTCTGGAGGCAGGCCACACCTCCAAAGAAGTTCTCATTTCAGCTGATTGGCTGATCATATTGTAGTGCATCATGGAAAGTGATTATATTGCATTATGGAAAAGCAACCAGTTCTGTGTCTGTCAAACCACTGAGAATTATAGTCTACCAAGTTGATATATAATGTTAACCATTGCAACTGTCCACTAATTTTACACTTATTTTCTTTGCTTATATTTAGGCCTGATTATGGTTTGGCTGGCTTATTAAAACAGTCCTAATTGGTTTCATAATATCCATTTTTAAACTTCTGATTTATTCTCCTTTTTATTACCATAGAAAATGTTGTAAAAGATAAAACTGGTTTCTGTCACTCCCTGGTTATATTTCACGAAAAAATTCGAAATTTTCATTATTGGTTCCAACATCTATATTTAATTGATTTTCTGTGTTCTTGCTATTTTGCCCATGTAAGATTTGTACATCATATACTATCGTTGTACTTAACCATTAGAAATTCTTGAATATGACATATTTTCTCTTAAACACATGAATTCACACATGTGCTTGAAATGCCTTCTGCTCCCATCACATTATTTGGCAAACTTTTAATACTTCCTAAGAATTAAACTCAGACATAGCCTCCCTATGAAACCCACAATTCTGCCTAGCTCTCTTCATCAATTCTGCATACCCACATAACATATTATCTTGCTTATTTCACCATGTTCTATAGTTATTGTTTTAATGTATTTGTCTTCTAGTTCACTGGCTGGCTTGGCTCTAGTTCATTATCTGGAACCTAATAACTATTTAATAAACTGTGTTGGAATGCTACTTAATAAGAGCTATTTATGCTACATAAGCCCATGGGTATCCAAAAGTAGAGATAAAATGATTTTCTACTATACAGCCCCAAGTAGATTGCTTTACTTGGAAACAGTACTATTAGAAAATTAGTTTGTTTTTAATTATGGGAAATAAAGTGCATGCTTTAAGAAAACTTTTAGTCTTACTATGGTTTTAGTGGAAACTGTGATAGCATACTGGTTAAATGCTGCAACTGCCAACCAAAAGGTCAGCAGTTCAAATCCTCCAGGTGCTCCTTGAAAATGGGACAGTTCTACTCTTTCCTGTAGGGTTGGTATGAGTTGGCTTTGACTTAACAGCAGTGGGTTTTCATGGTTTTAGAAGGCATAACTAAAATCAGCAGCAACTGTAAATAATGATATTTAAAATTATAAACAAAAGATTGTATTTATAGGAAACTCACAGCAAAAAGGAAGAGTCTTTGGCTTTCAAATGCTATATGAACATTTCTATTATTATTTGAGTAAAAAAAAAATCATTTAAATAAATCAATCCTGGAGGACAGAGAAACCTTCTGAAAGAAATTTAGGAAGAAAGTAGGTACCTGAGTGTGTAACTAACAAGATGTAAAAGAAGGACAAAAAGTCAGTATAAATAAAGAATTCTAGTCACCTCAGTTCTGTCTCCGGGGGAATATAAAAAAGAACAGTGCAAATGTGCGAAATAAATGATCAATAAAGCAAGAAACAGGAACTATCTTACTCAGGTAGTCTGAGCAAGATGTGTATGTGGGATTGAGCTGGTGGTAAGCATGAGTGGCATCGATACCAACTATGGTGACAGGATCCTTTGACTCTTACTTGAGAAGGATGAGTGAAAAAGTAAACTTGATAGTGTGCATTGAGAAAGCTGAGAAAAGGATGGCTAAAAGTAGACTCTTGGAGGACAAAAAAAAAAAAAAATCCTCAGTGACTTGGAGTCTTTGAATTCAGAGCTAATGGCCAATTCTTTCTCAGAAGATGTTATTCTTTAGCACACACACATAGAAACATGTACAGTAAAACTTGAAAAAAGGTCTTTTTCTGTGACCTCAATTAGGATCATTTGAAATACATTGAAATTCTAGCACCTTTTGTCTACTAGAATACATTTTTTGAAATGTGAATGCATTAAATGTGAACTGGAAACTTTCGAAGACTAGACAATATGAGCTAATCATTCAAATTTGATTCTTATTGGAGCTAAAAGTAAATATATTTTACTCTGTCATGAGAAATTATAAGAGAAAAACTGTTATCAGGATTTAAAATAACCTATTAAAACTGCTATATGAATAATGTCAGAAGATAGATTATTTTGTAGGTGCAGAGAAATGTCACATATTGCTTACCAGCTGAAAATAGGATAACGTCTTAGAAAGTCTCCTTCCAGGTGATGATAAAAAGTGCAATCCAAAGTAGAGCTTAAATTTCAGCACATTCTGTAGATTTTTTATGAATTTCTTTTTTCTTTGGTTTTATTCTGTCAAAAAAGAAAGAAAACAGTGTTCCACCACTGTGCTTCTTAAAATATACTACAGAGAAACTTTTTTCCTGCTTTAAAGTCTCTTTCCCGTTACACCTCGTAGAATTTAATTACAGTAATTTTCACTGATGTTTTAAAGTCATTATCTCAGCCATTCTTTTACTGGGCACAGTTCTAAAAATTTGCAGTTAAATCTTCAAAAATACTGTTTTATCTTAATATGTTTTTGTAGTTTCTTAATTAATATTTAGGTTTATTTTTATGTGGTTTGTCTCCAATAACTATTTTTCTCAAGTAATTCTTTGTATTCAAAGTTCATTTTCAAAGCCATTTTAAGAGGATGTTGACTGCACTTCTCTATTTATCTCAGAATTGCTTATAAGGACCCTGAGTTGAGGAAACAGTGCCTTTTGATATCCATAATCTCTAAACAGTTACATCAAAAAAGGAGCAGATATTTTCCTCAGAAAAGTAATCACTTTCTCAGTCTACAAAGGAAGGCAAGTTAGAAAAGATAGAAGGGCTAGAGATCAAGTGACAGGAGAACTCAAGAAAACCACTTGTGAAAAGGGAAGACAGATATCTGAAAGAAGAGGAGACTGTCATCTAAGTCTTTGATTTGGTGTCTTATTGACAAAGATTGACCTGTTGATCTTCCTTTAGCCTGAAGGTGGGAAAAGAGAATAAGAAAGAGAAGTGGATGCAGAAAAAAAAGAGCTATGGTTGAATAACCTGTTCTCAGACATTTTCTGTGGGTCAAATGGACAATGAAGAGTCTTCAGAACATGAACTAACAGAGTTGGCTTATATTGGAGGAATTCTCAGAAGAAACAGAGAGGTGTACCTAGAGATGCTGGAACTGAGAGGGGTAAGGCAGCACCTCACATGTGCTTTTCACACACACACACACACACACACACACACACACACACACACACACACACACACACACACACACACACACACACACACACACACACAACATTTGTACCAAAGGGGAAATCCAGCATTTTGATGTCCTCCATACAGAGGTACTTGGTAGTCAAACAATGCAAAGAAGTGTGGCAGATAACCAAAGAAAGAAGTTTACAGTAAAATGCAGTTAAGTGAAATAAAAATGCATATTCTTCCCTTATAGTCCCAATCTACCCCTATTGACCCTAATACCAGAAGCTGACATATAAGGGAGAGAGATGGTACTCTAAAACCAGAACACAAATTTGCCCATTTACTTTGGACATTGGAGTGAGAGACAGATCACAGAGCCAAGCATGTTCACCAAGTCTCCCTAACCCTGATTAAGGGAACACGGTGGGGTGGGGTAGGAAAGTAAAGTGCTGAATCAGGTAGGAGATTTGAGTGTTAAACTGGTCTGTAAAACCCATTGCCACCAAATCAGCTCCAATTCATAGTGACCCTATAGAACAGAACTGCCTCATAGTATATCCAAGTAGCTGAGCTCTTAACCGCTGTATCACCAGGGTTCCAGACTGGTCTGTAGTGGCCTTTTCATAACTCCAAGTTAGACAAAAAACTATCAGAATACTTACAAGTATGCCAGATTGTCTATTTTTTTTTTTAGAAAAACTTAAGATCACAGTGTTTTCGCTTATATTCTCTAATTCTATATAAGTTATGCTGAATAGTTGTACTTGTTTTCTTTATCATACACTCTACAGATAACAACCACAAAAGAATGGTACCAATATTGATACAAACAATACATTTAGTGAGAGTTTCTTTAAATTTCCTTGTAATTCTTTTGAAGAACTGTGCTTTAACGTCACTTGAGCAATTTTTTTGTAATAGTTTTTTTCTCAGTGAACATTTAAAAATGTTAATTGGTTTACAGGTTTGTGAGATTTTTTTTTCTTTTCAACTCAACATCATTTTTCTAATTGTGTAAAACATTGTTGATTATAAAACACATAGGCATCAGAGACTAACGAGATAGATTCAAGGAAGTCTTTCATTCATAAATCTTTCTTCCTCCATGGGCAACTTTTATTATTATTATTATTGGCTTTCTTTTTTGTTGTTTAGTATTGCAAATGTAAGTAAATACATACTCCTATGTATTATATACACACACATTCATATATCCCTGTTTCCACTTTGTATCCAAAATTGAGCATATATATGTTCTCCACATATCTTCTGAAGTTCATTTCACTTTGGTATAGAAAGCTTTTTCATTCCTTTCTATAGATTAGTACTTTATTGTACAGATATACTATAATTCATTCAACTATTCCTCTAATGATAAATGCTTGGGTTGACTTCAGCCTTTTATAATTACACATAATCACAGAATGGATATGTTGTTTCATATTTTGGAATTGTAACTGTTAGCTGATTCCAAGAAATGAGATTGCTGATACAAAGGTGAATGCATGTGTGATTTGACTATGCAGCCAAGTTAGCCTTCCTCTTACAGTCCCATCACGTGTGTATGAGACAGCCTTTTTATCATATTCTTGCCAGCACAGTCTGCTGTCTGATCACTTACGTTTTATCACTGATAGCTGAGGAGTGGTGTCTCAGTATGCTTCAATCCAGAAGTTTAGCTACTTCTATGTTAACAGTTTTCATTTATTTGAAATGAAAAGTACCATTTACATTCATTTATGATTCTTTTATGCCTCATTATATGAAAGTAGCATAATGTATTTAATATGAACATTGTTATCATTTAATCATCGGGAAAAAACTCAGATATGTAAACTACATTTTGATTTACTTGTTTTTAGTTTCCTCAAATTTGTTGTATTCAAGTTGGTCAAATAAAAAGTTAATTTTAAAAGTGGAGAAACAATAGGTATGTATTGTTCTTAGATATGTTATCAAGTATTTTTAACAAATTTAAGTGCATTGTGTACTAGAATTATAAATCCTACTTTATTCATATTAGTAAATGAAAATTCAATATAAAAACAAATTAAATATATATCATTAAGCTTGAAGTACTACCATGTACACTATGGATTTCTTATACTTGTAAAATTACAAAAGATCAAAATTATCAAACTTATCTACAATGTGATTATTTAAATCTACCATATGGAAGATTCTACTTAAAAAGCACATCTCCTGGTTGGTATAAATACTGAAGAAACAATGGCAGATTTTTACTTACTGTTATTTTTGTTTTCTGGGGACTTTAGTTAGAAGTAATGTTTAAGTGGCATCTGCTATAAACAGATGTACATGTAACAGCACCAGAATGCTAACTCTACCATAAATGGCTATCTTGTATGCTACTAAAATTGATTTATCTTGACATTTGTATATTGTACATAATTTCAAATTGTGTATAACACTTGGGAAAAGTACTGATCATGAGGAATTAAAAATTTGTTCAATTTCCGTAAAGTTTATTGTCATTTATTTTATGACATAGGCATAGTTGCATTATGAAATGATTGTTTACAAAATAATTTGCCATAAGTTTCTTGGGGATGCATACTTTCTTCAGATTTAGCATCAATATCCAAAAAAGCAAAAGAAAACAAGAAAAATCCAAATCCATTGCCATCAAGTTAATTCCAACTCATAGCAACCCTAAAAGACAGTGTACAATTGCTCCATAGGGTTTCCAAGGACCACTTGGTGGGTTCAGGATCCCAGACTTTTGGTTAGCAGCCCTGGCTATTAACCACTACCCCACCAAGGTGCCATCACCAATGTGGTAGGGGCTAATATAGGCATGGAGCCCCCTTCATGCTGTGGTTAGGCATTTGACTGCTACCTAAAAGCTCAGCAGTTCAAATCTATTAGCCTCATCTTGGAAACCCACTGGGGCAGTTCTACTCTGTCGTATAGGGTTCCTTTAAGTCAGAATCAACACTGCAACGACAGGCTTTGGTTTTGAGTATAGGCACATCTCATTTTATTTATTGGTCTTCACTTTTGAGCAGTTTTTACAAATTAAAAGGTTTGTGGCAACCTTGCATCAAGCAAGTCCATCAGTACTGTTTTTTCAACAGCATGTACTTACTATGTGTATGTGTCATGTTTAGTAATTCTTGTAACATTTCAGATTTTTTCATTATTATTATATCTGTTAAGATGATCTGTGATTGATAGTCTTTGATGTCACTATTGTAGTTATTTTTGAGCACCACAAACCACACCCACATAAGAATGAACTTAATTAGTAAATAATGTGAGTATTCTGACTGCTCCACCCATTAACTGTTTCCCTACCTCTTTCCTCAGACCTCCTTGTTTCCACTCCTTGTTTTTGTTAGGTGCTGTTGAGTTAGTTCTGACATGTAGAGAACAGAAGAAAACACTGCCTATTCCTGTACCATTCTAATGATCATTGTCATGTTTGGGCTGATTGTTGCAGCCACTGTGTCAATCCATCTCACTTAGGGCCTATTTCCTCAGATATGGCAATATTGACTTTAGGCCAGTTAATAACCTTACAGTGGCCTCTAACTCTTCAAGTGAAAGCGAGAGTCACATATCTGTCAATTTAAATCAAAAGCTAGAATGATTAAGCTTAGTGAAGAAGGTGTATAGACAGCTGAGATGGCTCAAAAGATATACATGTTATGTCAAACAGCCAAGTTGTGGATGCAAAGGACAAGTTCTTGAAGGAAATTAAAACTGCTATTCCAGTGAGCACACAAATGATGACAAAGTGAAACAGTCTTGCACACACAGAAAATGTTTCAGCAGTCTGGATAGAAGATCAAACCAGCCATCGTGTTACCTTAAATCAAAGCCTAATCCAGAGCAAGACTCTAATTCTCCTCAATTCTATGAAGACTGAGAGAGAGGAGGAAACTATGAAGGAAAGTTTGAAGCCAGCAGAGCTTGTTTTGTGGAGTCTAAGCAAAATAGTCATCTCCATGACATAAAAGGCAAAGTGAAGCAGCAAGCACTGTTGTAGAAACTGCAGCAAGTTACCCAGAAGACCTAGATAAGAATTGATGAAGGTGGAAACACTAAACAACAGATTTTTGGTGTAGATGAGACAGACGTATATTGGAAGAAGATCCCATCTAGGATGTTCATAGCTAACGATGTCACTGATGAACCTGGATGCAAAAATCTTCAAAAAAAAAAAAGACTCTAGCCAATAGAATTCAACAGCATATAAAACAAAATAGTTCATTGTGATCAAGTTGGTTTCATTCCAGGGATGCAAGGCTGGTTCAACATCAGAAAAACAATTAATGTAATCAACTACATAAATAAGACAAAAGATAAAATCACCTGATTTTGTCAATGTATGCAGAAAAGGCATTTGATAAAGTTGACCACGCATGCATTCTAAAAACTCTCAGAAAAATAGGAATAGAGGGGGAAATTCCTCAATGTAGTCAGTAGCATCTATGCAAAGCCAACTGCCTTCATTGTCCTGAATGGTGAAAGACTGAAAGAATTCCCTTTTAGAATGAGAACTAGACAAGGATACCCACTCCACCACTTCTATTCAACATTTTGCTAGAAGTTCTAGCCAGAGCAATTAGACAAGACAAAGAAATAATGGTCATCTGTATTGGCGGTGAAGAAGTAAAAATCTCCCTATTTGCAGATGATATGATTGTTTCTACAAAGAATCCAAAGGAATCCATAAGTGAACTTTTGGAACTAACAGAAGAGTTTAGCAAAATATTGGGATACAAGATCAACTTAAGTGAATCAGTAGAATTCCTTTATCCCAACAAAGGGTTCATCAAAGAAGAAATCATCAAATCAATACCATTTACTGCAGCCCCCAAGAAGATAAAATATCTAGGAGTAAATGTAACTAGAGAAATAAGAGACCTATACAGAGAGAACTACAAGGGCTTACTGTAAGAAACCAAAAAAGATGACAACATTGTGAAGATGTCTATTTTCTCTAAAGTGATCTACTTACACAATGCAATCCCAATACCAATTCTATTGACATTTTATATAGAGATGGAGAAATATGTCACCAACTTTGTTTGGAAAGGGAAGAAACACCGGCTAAGTAAAGCACCACTGAAGAAGTGGAACACAATAGGAGGCCTCACACTACTGGATCTCTGAAACTATCACACTGTCACAGTAGTCAAAACAGCCTGGTGCTGGTACATAAAGACATATCTAAACCGATGGAATAGACTGAAGACCCCAGAGATGCTGCCATCCTCTTATGAACAGTTGATATTTGACGAAGTATGAACAGTTGATATTTGACGAAGTCCCTAGGACTGTAAACTGGGGTAAAAACAGTCTCTTTAGCAAATGGTGCTGGCAAATTTGGGTATCAATCTGCAAAAAACTGAAACAAGACCAATATCTCACACCTTACACAAAAACTAACTCTAAATGTATTAAGGACCCAAATATCAGACTTAAAACAATAAATATCATGCAAGAAAAAATAGGATCAACGATGAATGTTCTAACACACCATTTAAATAGACTTCAAAATCTGAAAAACAAAGCACAATTAACAGAAAAAAATAGATAAATGGGAACTACTAAGATTCAAACACTTTTGCTCATCCAAGGGTTTCATCAAAACAGTTAAAAGATCACCTAATGAATGGGAAAAAATATTTGGCAACTACATGTCGGACAATCAGTTGATTTCCATAATCTACAGGGTTCTGCAAGATATCATCAAGAAAAAGGTAAATAACCCAATTATGTGATGGGCGCAGAAGATGGGCAGACACTCCACTAGAGAGGACACCCAGACAGCCAAAAGACATATGAGAACATGCTAGCAATCTTTAGCTATCAGAGAAATCCAAATCAAAACAAAAATGAGATAGCATCTCACCCCAACAAGGTTGGCTATGATCCAAAAAACACAAAACAGCAAATGCTGGAGAGGATATGGAGAGACTGGAACTCTCCTACATTGCTGGTGGGATTGCAAGTTGTTAGAACCTCTTTGGAAAGCAATCTGGTGCTTCCTTAAAAAGCTGGAAATAGATATATACCATTTGATCCTGTAACTCCACTGCTTGTTATTTATCCTTCAGAAACAAAGGTTGTCACACAAGACACAAATACATGAATGTTTATTCCAGCACAGTCTACAGTAGCTAGAAGAAGGAATCAACCCAGATTCCCATCAACAGATGAATGGATAAACAAACTATGGTACATATACTCAATGGAACACTACGCTATGATAAAAAGCAATGTAGATTTTAGAAAACATCTCATGCTTTAAATTGAAAGATATCATGTGAGTGAAATCAGTGTCAGAAGGACAAATATTGTATGCAACTCCTGTTATAAGAACTTAAATTATCAACAGAAGAAAATAACTGTGTTGGCTACAAGGGCAGGGGAGGTGAGGGTTTATCATGGATGAGATAATTGGTCGATGTTAGAAATTCTGTTCATTTACTGTAATTAATAAATAATAAAAATTAAAAAAAGAGGTCAAAGAAAATTGTAAACAGATATACAAGTTGCAAATACATCTAACAAAATTAGCCTCTATATTGTGTCTTTGTCATCAGAGGTGAAAAAAATACAATATAAGGAAAACCAGATGGCAACTTATTAGATCATTTTAATTGGCATTCTTAATTATATAAGTAGGACTAGCAATTAAAATTAGTCTCTTAATTTATTTTAACTACTTAACCTCTGAAACTATCCATTTATTACTTTAATCCTTTTTTATTATACAATTTATATTTTTTGAAAAGTACAACATCCAGGTCAAAAACACTGTATCTTGATTTGTCAACATTCTGGTAAATTTTTAAAAGCTACAATTCAGTGTGGTAAATGCCATTGTATCTTACCAGGCATGATGATGTCTGCCTTTTCCTTTTAATTGTCTGTATATCTGGCAATGTTCTCAAGGGGTTTCAGGGTATAACTGCATATTCACAACACCTTCAAAATCAAAAAGAAAGACGTAATGAATCTAAAGTCTGTTTCATACTTACTTTGTTCCAAGAATTTTTTATTATCATTATTATGATTGAAGTTGTACATTCCTGTATAAATTTACATGCTCACCTATATGCAGCATCCACTGCTCCCCCTGCACCATGACAGCACACTCTTCCTCTCTGCTTCATACATGTCTTATCCTCCCAACAGTCTCCTATCTCCTCCTCTCCATCCATTCTCCTTCCTCCAGTATGATGTCAGCAGGACAATATCCTATAGATGCCTAGAACCATAAAGTGCCCACAAAATATGGTCACTCTGCATTGCTGAGTGCAATCCATTGCAGTCTGAAGAGTTGACCTTTATTATGATTTATGGACAGGGGCAGCATCAGGGCCAGGGGCCATGCTCCCAGGGGAACTCTGAGGCCACTGGACCATCAGTTGTGGTCTTTTAGTGGAGATCTCAGGGTACACCCCTATTTATTCTTGTGTTTCCAGTGACACTCAACTTTGTGAGCTCCATTGTGGCTATCACTGTTGGAGGCCAGGCACCATCTGGTTCTTCTGGTCACAAGTCGATGTATTCACCTATTCACATGGGTCTCTCTGTCTTCTGGGTTCTCTTTCCCTCATGTCGTTATGGACCTCGGTGATCATCCGTTCCTGCTGAGTTGGAACCATTTCCTGTACCCTCAAATGGCAGCCTGGCAGCTGTTAAGACCCCACACGCCACTCACTGATGTGGGGTGCGGACAGTCCTCATTAGCAAAATGCTAGTTGTTCCAATTGCCCTGGATTTTCCCTGAGAGCACAGTCCCTGGCCCCATTCCCCAGCTACTCTGTCCTTGCAATATTGGGTTAAGATGGGAGGAGTTCACAAGTTGTGTTGAAATCCATTTATTGCTCTTCTTACTAATGTGTGCTGTCACCAATTTCACCCAACCAAATTTCTAACAACTGTTTAATCTAAACCCTCCACCCTTTGCCCTCCCGCCCTCCCCACCCTTGCAGCCATTAAAGAGTCTTTTCTTCTATGCATGAGTCTGATTTTAAGTTCTTATAGCAGGAGTCTCACACAGTGTTTGTCCTTTCCAAGAAAACTTTTATAGGGAGTTTCTCTCTCTCTCTCTCTCTTTTTTATGTAAGAAAATCAAACCCACTGCTACTGAGTTGGGTCCAGCTCATGGTAACCCTAGAGGTCAGAGTAGAACTGCCCCTTACAGAGTTTCCAAGCAGCAGCTGGTGGATTTGACCTGCCTACCTTTTGGTTAGTGGATGTAGCACTTAACCCACCATGCCACCAGGGTTTCCCTTTTTATATAATAGTTTGTTTTATTTTTGTTGTTGAGCATCTACATCGCAAAATGTACACCAATTCAGCCGTTTCTGCATATACCGTCCCATGATATTATGTTCCAGCTGTGCAGTCATTCTCACCCTCCTTCTCTGAGTTTATCTCTTTTTAGTGTTCAAAATAAGAATAGCCTTAAATGGTAACATTAAAAATTATTCTTGCAGTCTTTTCTGGTAAGAACACCAAGGCTTACACAGACATTTTGATGAGACCCTATTTCCCCATGGAAACCCTCGTGGTGTAGCTTTTAAGTGCCGTGGTGCTAACCAAAAGGTCAGCAGTTCAAATCATCGGCTGCTCCTTGGAAACCCCGCGGGGGCAGTTCTACTCTGTCCTATAGGGTCACTATGAGACAGAATTAACTCAATGGCAATGAGTTTGGTTTTGTCTCCACATGCAGTCTTTGGTGTTTACTAAGTTGTTACCAAAAGTCCCTGGTGCAAACAGTTAAGTGCTGGATTACTCCTAAAAGACTGGTGTTCCTAACCCATCCAATGGTGCCTTGGAAAACACTCACAGGTATCTGCTTCTGAAGGTCACAGTCTTGAAAACCATATTAAGCAGTTCTATTCTGCAAACATGTGGTCACTGTGAGTTGGAATCAGCTTGACTGCAACAACAAATATCTTTTCTACAGAAAACTATCTGAGTTTCATAGAAGCTCAATTGGTTTACTTATAATCTAACAGCAAAACACTGTTGGAAATAAAATGTATTGTCCAATTTATAAAGGAACTGTAGTCCTGAAAATACATAAATTTCTATTTTTGCATTTTAAAATTGTGGCACCTAGTAAAGTGCAGGGTAATTTACCATGTGATAGAAGAATTGTGGTAAATTTCCTTGTAAACTGAAATATCTCATAGTAAAGACAGTATTGTCTGTAGGTGTAGACTTTCAGATAACCTTTTTAAAGAAACATTCTATGTTGTGCCTCTGGCGTTGTTTTTATAACTTAAAAGTGAGATTTCACATTTGGAGAGGTGACTTGAAAAGAAAATACATTAATCCAAAACAAATTTGTAATTCTTCTTCAAAAGGGGCACTGTTTTAGTTTAAAAAGTTTTAGTACAGTGTTCTATCTTAACACAAATATACTTCATAAGAGTTTCCTTACTTTTATAAAATTTGGAAAAACGCCTCTGTGACTGCTTATCCAGATTCTTAAAGCAAAAAAAAAAAAAAAAAATCAAAGATCTTACAAAGTAGTATTTGCCCTGAATTCCTTAAGCAATATTCAAGTTTTTGACAGTGTGGAGACAGGAAATGATCAAGTCTAGATCAGAGAATTTCTCTAAATTAATACAGCCTATCATGCTTTTTCCTGAGACTTTTTCATGGATATAACAAAAGAAAACATTGGAGTTTGAGATCACTTACGCCTTTTGTCTTCTCTAACAATAAGAATATTCATACTTGTGACCTAATGTTGCTTTACCTTCTCTCTCTCACAGGACAATTGCACTAGTTCTCAGAGAAAATGTAACATTGTAAACAAAAGGCTAATTTTCTTTCGTCGTTTTGTCAGAAAATCATGACTAACTTCTGGCCATGACAAACATGATGTCAGCATGCGTACGACATCTGTGATCTGCGGGAAATGGAAGAGGGTGAGGATCTGAAGTGAGCATATATAGAACTGAAAAGTTTCTCTACAGTGTTAAATGCACTGCTCAGGCCTGTAAAATAAAATTAAATGACCTGCAGCAATGTCTGAAGAAAGCTCAGCAACAGTGTGAATATGACAGCATGAAAGCTTGCATGGAGGTACTGAGTTTAGAACCTATGTGCTTCTAAATGCGAAGCCTACAGTTGCTTGCAGCTCTTATTTCCAAGGCATTTTTTAGCTAATTGTGCAGAACAGGTGTACTTTCAGCCTGATTGGCATTCTGGAAAATATTGATCTGACAGTTCAGTGAACTTACCGCCTATTAAATATGTGTTCATCGCACAGAACAGGACATACTCAGCCCAAATTTTGAAGAACTACATTTTCCCCCCAAAATACCGTGTCTATCTTAAAAGCAATCTTACCTAATCATTCAAATTCATAACTGTAAATATAGTCTTAAAATTTTGCTTTTTTAGAGTTAGGAATAAGTAGCTAATGAATTTAAACAGATAAATGAAATGCACAAGAAAATACAGTATCAAATTTCCTGAAAAATAGTTTCTTTCTATGGATCATGTTTTCTCTCTGAAAGAGGCCTATTATCATGTGGGGAATGACTTCCGTGACGCTCTCTCCTGGATGCATCTCTGCCTGCTCTGGGAGAAGGTGTTTGCTCAAAAGTCTCAGATCTCAGCTACTGTCCTGCTGGGATATCCCATAACTTCCTTGGATTGAATCTTCTGTTCCTATAATCAGTAACTTAAATTCTTCTTTGTTTTTCTTCTGCTGGATCACTGTCTCAAATTATTTCCCATGAAAAACTTAATTGGAGTGTAAAAGCGTTTCCTAAAAATACCTTTATTCTACCATTTCATTAACTAATACCAAGGTGATAGTATTGGTTGCATGATAGTATTGATAGCATGGGTTGGTATCATCTCTGAGCATCGGTCTTAGCATCTTAGTGATCTACTAGGGCAGATTTATTTTTTTCTTGTCTGTGTGTTCATTTTTAAACTCTCAAAGCTGTCATATCTTTCATCTGTTGATTAGGAGATTTTAAATCCATTGTAGGTTTAGCGGAGTTTTTCTAGAAATGTTCCTCTCCTCTGTGGGTTCCACATAATCTTCTATTCCTTTATGTTCACTTATATGGAATCTTGGTATAGAGAGTAGCAGGAGTTAATCGCATGAATCTGAATCTCATACTTATCAAAAATGGTACTTAGAAAAGTCACTCTTAAGTTACTGGAGGTTTAAAATATCCTCTCTTGCATGAGATAAGTTGGGTTAATTATTCAGTTCCTTCTCCCAAATTGCAGTATGAAAATGAAGTCAAATTCCTAAATTACAGAATTTTGTTACGCAAACACAAAATTCCATATTTTAAAGAAAATATATACCCCTGAAACAAAACAGAATTTGAATTTTAGAACACTGATGATATATTACTCTGTACATCTCTAACCAGTTTTAGCAATCTGGACCCAAAGCAGGGAAGATTACAAGATGAAAGTTTGAATGCAGATATATAGTTCAGATTTATGATTATGATTGCTTCTCTCAAAAGCTGTGCACAGGTTATTACAATTCTGTCCTTTTACTTGTTCCAGGAGGCTGTATATGCTCTAAACCAGCATCCAATATGTGGTGCTGTTTCTCCCATAATCAGGATTCCTGGGTCCAGGAATCAAGGTGTGGAAAAGGGAGCCGAACCACTGACTGTTACACAAAATTGTCTTAGGCTGGTTTTCTAGGGAAACAAAATCAGTCAAACGTATGTGTGCAAGGAAAGATTTATATATAAAGGAAATAGTTCATGTAGCTGTAGGAGATGAACGTCCTAAGTCCTGGCACAACAAGCCTCACGTGTCTGCAGAAGCTGGTGAACCCAAGGTCAGCAGGTCAGAGACCAGAATTCTAGATCATCGGTGGATCCCAAGCTGGCAGTGAAATTCCTAGGGTTCTGCTCACATTGCCAGCAGCTCCTGCTCTCTTTTGCTTCTGGTTCCTGGACCTGAGCTAGCAGCTGTTGGATTCATCAACCTGTATGGCCGGTGAGCAAGAGTTCTGTTCCCCGCCCTGCCGATCCTCGATTTGCCAGCCCCTGCAGCTCCTGAGTCAGCAGAAACCTCACAGTCTCCCTGCCAGCTTGCGATACACCAACATACTCAGCTGGTAATCTAGAGCTCTGGCCTTTGACCTGCTGACCTTAGGTTCACCAGTTCCTGTGGCCACATGAGGCTTGTGCCTCGTGTATGTTCAGCTTCTACAATTGCGTGAGCTGTTGCCTTTGTACATAAATCTTTCCTTGTACATATGCGTGTTACTGGTTTTGCTTCCTTAGAAAAGCCAGCCGTCTGTACATAATAATGACTTAACTCCTAGAAAGATTGCTTGTCTGTCTACACCCATTTTGTCTCTGAGTGTAAGACAGGAGGAGACACACAGCTATTTTTCTTGTACTTAGGTGGCTGTTTCTCAGTTGAAATCTCTCATGCAGGTACAGATGGCATGTGGGCCTGGTGCTAGTCCCCAAGATGGCACATTCACATGGGTGCTTTGCTGCTGGCTATTGCTCTGAACTCGTCTGGGGCAGCCACTTGCTTTGTTTGTGTGCTCAGTTTTTCTATCAAGTTGAACACTGGGTTGCCTATTCTCTGGAAATTAGAGTGGAAGGTAAACTTCATTGTTAAATGTCTTATTTCTGTCCCCATATTTATCCCACATCCTGTTCTTTTGGCTAATTCTGAGACCAAGGGTTGTTTGGAGTTTCTATGGATCTAGCTGTCGCTTCCATTTGAGCCCCTTTAGCGGCTGTTCTGTGATAAGACCCCCCCCATCTGTCCCCATACTGTGTAACAGAAATCTGTGGAAATGACTCATTTGCTAATGAAACTCCTCACGTTGAAAAATATCCTTTCCCTCTTTTTTCAATTCAGTATTTTTCCTTAAGTTGGTCCTTTTGGTTAAAAGTACTGAGGTAAATTTTATCTTTTATTTTTTGGTGTTATCAATATACACTGATCTTAACATTATAGATATATCAGATAACAGTGTGTTTGCATATCTCATATTTTGTATTTCATATCTATTCAGAGTCAAAAACTACCTAGGTCATTGTCTTATTTATCTAGTGCTGCCATAACAGAAATACCACAAGTAGATGACTTTAACAAAGAGAAATTTATTTCCTCACAGTAAAGTAGGCTAGATGTCCAAATTCAGCACTTTAGCTCCAGGGGAAGGTTTCTCTCACTGCCAGCTATTGATGAAGGCCTTGTTCTCAATCTTCTTCTGGTCAGGTAGATTCTCAGTGCAGGGACCCAGGGTCCAAAGGCTGCTGGTGCGGCTTTCTTGGTGGCATGAGGAACCCCTGTCTCTTTGCTCCTGTCTTTTATATAGCAAAAGAAACCAACTAGAGACACAGCCCAATCCCATAGATTGAGTCCTGCCTCATTAAAACAACTGCTGCCCTTCTTTCCTCGTTAATATCGTAGACAAAAGTTTTACAATATGTAGGAAAATTGCACCAGATGACAAATGTTGGACCATCACACAATACAGGGAATCATGACCCAGCCAAACTGATATACACATTTTGTAGGGTACATAATTCAATCCATGATAGCCATACACAACATTCCAAATAGATTTCCCTGAAATTAAAATATTATTTGAATTCTTCCTCTAGATGCCAACATACTTGCTTCCATAAGGAAGATAATTTTCTATAGCTACTTCTTGTAAATCACGAGAGTATTTTATATTTTTCCCTCTCTAATTTGTTCATTCCCTCTAAAATAGGGGGGAAAATCTATAAGAAATATTTTATTGTACGTGTAAAATCATGCATGAATAAAACCACCAGTTCTTTTTTTTTATTTTTTAGAGACTATTTCTTTGTAGTTGGATTCTTGGCTAAAGATGACACGTGCGTGCGTGCGTGCGTGCGTGCGCGTGCGTGTGTGTGTGTGTGTGTGTGTATGTGTGTGTGTGTGTGTGTCTGTAAAGAAAACCCACTGCTGTTCAGTTGATTCTGACTTACGGTGACCTTATAGCACAGAAGTGAACTGCCCCACGGAGCTTCCAGGGAGCACCTGGTGGGTTTGAACTGCGTGGTTATCAGCTATAGCACTTAACAACTATGCTACCATGGTTTCCGATGGCACACACAGACATACACACACACACGTACACACACGCACACACACACATTCTTGTTGCATTACGTCTTGCGATTAAGTCTATGCTGATTCCTAGCCACCCTATAGGACACAGCAAAACTACTCCAAAGGGTTTCCAAGGTTGTCATGTTTTACAGGAGCAGACTGCTGCTTCTTTCTCCCACACGGCTAGCTGCTGGTGGTTTCTAACCACTGACCTTTTGGTCAGAGGCCAGTACTTAAGCACTAAGAAACTAAGATTCACTTGTGCACATACCCAATCTCTCTCTTTCTCTCTCTCATCTCCCATTCTCACTCTCTCACTTCCTCCCTGTGACTCTCTCTCTCTCTCCTCACCTTCCGCATATGGCTAAAGTGTGGCTTTGACCAGTAGTGTTACAATTTTCAGAACTTTGAGCTGGTTTTCTTGTCTTCTGTTGTGAAACCTTTGAAAACTAGAACTCATGGGAATGCAGCCTTGTTTTGCTGGGTCTACCTTTGACAAGGTGTTGTCTTACCAGTTTTCTATTATTCTATATTTGTGTAAAATATTCAAGTTTTCCTTCTCTGGCAGGTTTCATGCTTACATACGTTCTAATTTTCTCAGCTTTTATGGCATCTGTTTTGTATGTTTTTCCTGATTTATTGAATCTCTTTCACTAGACTATCTTTAGCACAGATATGGAAAATTTTTTTGTTACATATATGGCAAAGCACCCAAAATCAAATAACAAAGCAAACAAAAAAAACAAAAAAGTACTGTAGCCTAGTTTATTATTTCATATATAATATCAAATTATCTTGTATGAATTGAGCTGAAAATATTGTTGGTGTATAACACTTTATGAAATGGATTTTGTTATTTTTATGACAGCTAGACTTCTTCACAGTGTCTTATACTTTCTTACTCTTTTAATTTTTTAATGTGTTCTTTAAAAATGTGTGTTAGTGGAATATTGTAACTCATCAAAATCTGAAATGGAGACGGGTAAAATCTTTTTATTAGTAACATTGATATGAACCAAATTGTGTTGACATCGCTGAACCTGTTTTGCAATATTGTGCGGGAAAAAAATCTGCAGGATTCACAAGATGCAATAATTATAGTGGCAGCTCTCAAAGGACTACAGCACTAACAATTCTACTGTATTAATCTGTGATCAGGTAAATGAATCCTCAGAGGAGTGATGTACAAAAGTCTCAAGTAACGAGTAATCATTGTATCATATTTGCTGAAGCACACTCCAAGTCATATAATTTTTCCCTACCTGCTCTTCTCAATTGCCTGAAACAACTGAAATTTGTTAAGCTGCAACAGAAGTCCAGGCCTATGGTCAGTGGATATCCAATAGCTGCAAGGATACAGGTACCACTGCAGTGCAAGGCTTTCTTACTTTCTTTTTTTAATTTATATTTTTGTATGTTAAGAAAATTTTGCTGGTGCTACAGTTGTTTTAACTCTAATAAACAAACACTTGGAAGTGTGTGAAGAAATAAAAATGTAAAAGTGAATTTTACTTATAACAAAATATAGACAACTTTTTTATAGATGGATTTACTTATCTATAGTATTTCCTTAACTAAAAAAGGAAAAAATAATAATGAAAATTTTCAAGCAGTCTACCAGATGGCTTTGTAAATCTGAGCATTTTATAGAAGTGATATGTGTGTGAAAATAAAAACTGTGCTTCAGTAAGTAATGCTAAATGCTTAGGTTAATGAATTTAGCACTGGTTTGAGTTATTTCAAATATGTCTTTGTTAATAATAATGTCCTTTGCAAAGCTATCGAATAGTGTTAATTAAATCTCTGCTTAGTTTCACAGTTGTGTTTAATTAGCTCAATCACTTTTTGAAATGTAACAGGCTATAAAAGGAATGATCTATTGAAAAGATGTTTAATGACAAATTGTTAGCTGCCAGATTTGATCCCTGGATGATCACTGGGTATATGGAAAAGTGAAATGCATCAAAATCGCAGCATTTATAAACAGGTTTTGGAACATAAAAGGTTAGTGTATACAGTTTAAAGGGTTGTCCTTCTATATTGGAAAGGAGTATTACAAGAAGAGTTTTAATGGTAGTTGTATTATATACTAAAGCATTTCAGTAAAGACAGAAATTACATTTATAGTATGTTTACTATGACTATTTGAAATATGCTTTTGCCTAGATAGATCTTAAGCAATATAAAAAGTGTCATGAGGTGAATATGGACTTTATTTGTGCCTATGGGAAATTTAAATTAATACCCTTAGGATATCTTCTCTGCAGAGAGTCATAATTACTACCAAGTCTTTATTACTACCAAGCCTTCATTGCTTACACTTTCTTCAACAAATATATGGAGCCCTGGTGGTGTGGTTGTTAAGCACTCAGCTTCTAACCTAAAAGTCAGTAGTTTGAACCCACCGGTTGCCTCAGGGAGGAAAGATGTAACTGTCTGCTTCTTTAACATTGCACATACTAAATGATTTACATATATATTAAATGCTTTCTATATGCATCTCACTTTGCTAGTCACAGTGTAGAATAATAGAGGCTGGTGATTTTTGGACTTTTTTTTAGTGTAGTTTTAGGTTTACAGAGCAATTGTGCAGAAAGCACACAGAGTTCCCCTAAGCACCCATTTCTTCCTCCATTGTCAACATCTTGTGTTAGTGTAGTGCATTTGTTACAGCTGATTAACTGATATTGATACGTTATTGTGAACTGAAATCCAGAGTTTAAGGTTCATTCTTTGTGTGGTACAGCGATTTGGGTTTTACAAACACGTAGTGCTGTGTATCCACCATTAGAGTAGCATACAAAATAGTTTCACTGCCTTAAAAATGGCCTGTGCTCCACCCTTGCGTATACTCCCTGACTCCTGGCAACTGCTGATCGTTTTACTCTGTCTATAATTTTGCCTTTCTTAGAATGTCATATGTTCAAAATCACACAATAGACTACTTTTTCAGACTGGCTTCTTTCACTTAACAATATGCATTTAAATTTACTCCATGTCTATTCATGGCTTGATGGCTCACTTATTTGTACCACTGAATGATATTCCATTGTGTGGATATACTACAATTTGTTTATCCATTAACCTATTAAAGAAGATTTAAGTTGCTTCCAATTTTTTGAAGTTATGAATAAGGATATCGAAAACATTCCTGTTGCAGTTTCTTTGCTTGGATATATCTTTTTAACTCTTTTGGATAAATGGCTAGGAATGCTATTTATAGATAGTATGATATGATGGTGTTTAGCTTTGTAAGAAACTGCCAAATTGTCTTCTAACATAGCTGCACCATTTTGCATTTACACGAGCAACGAATGAGCATTTCTGTTTGCTCTGTATCCTCACCAGTAATTTATATGGTCAGTTTTTGTTGTTGCTAGTGTTATTTATTTATTTATTTATAGTCATTCAAATTGGTATGTATTGGTATCTCATGCTTTCTAATTTGCAGTTCCTTGATGACATGAAGGAAACCCTAGTAGTGTAGTGGTTAGGCGCTATGGCTGCTCATCAAAAGATCAGCAATTTCAATCTACCATACTGCTTGGAATCAGTCGGAATCAACTCAGTGGCTGTGAAGTTTTCTTTTTTTTTTCTAATGACGTGAAAGGGGCACTGGTGGTGCGGTAATTAAAACAATCAGCTGCTAAGCAAAAGTTCAGTGTTTTGAATCCACCAACTTCTCTGCCACAGAACGATGCTGCAGTCTGCTTCAGTAAAAATTACGGCCTTGGAAACCCTGTGAGGCAGTTCTAATCTGTTTTATAGAACTTCTATGAGATGAAATTGATTCGATTGCAGTGCATTTGGTGTTTGGTCAGTGACGTGATATTGAAAATCTTTTCATATTGTTTATTTGACAACTGTGTGTCTTCTGTTGTGAGATGTCTGTTCTTCTGCCCATTTCCTAATTTGGCTGCTTTTGTTTATTGCGTTGTTGTCGTCAGTGTTTGGGGTGGATTACCTTGTGTCCTCCAAAGACATGTCTCAAGTAAGCTGGGCCATGATTCTCAGTAATGTGTGGTTGTCTACTCTTTTGTGATCTGATGTACTTTTACCTATGTGTTGTAAATGTAAGATAATGAATTTGTTTCTGTTTAAAACCATCCATTTGTAGCATTTCTGTTGTAGCAACATTATATAACTAAGATATTGTCATTCAATTTGAAGAGATTTTCATGTATTTTGAGAAAAAAATTCCTTTGCGGATACGGACTTCACAAATCCCTTTTCCCAGTCTGTGGCTTGTCTTTTCATGCTCTTAGCAATGTCTTTTACAGAGTAATTTATAATTTGAATGAAGTACAACTTATCCATGTTTTCTTTCACAGATAATGCTTTTAGTATTTTATTTAAAAAGTCATTGTCTAGGTCATTTATGTTTTTCCTTATGTTATTGTCTATAAATTTTATAGTTCTGCATTTGATATGTGAATCTGTGATCTGTTTTAATTCTTGTGAAGCAGGTAAACTGCCTGTCTAGATTTATTAATTTTTTTAATGCTGATGTTCTAACACTAGTCATTAAAAAGATTATCCCTTTTCCATTGAATTCCCTTTGCTCCTTGGTCAATGATCATTTGACTCTATGTAGATTTATTTGTGGGCTTTCTGTTCTAATACACTGAAATTCTTGTTTGTCATTTAACAAATCTCGTACTCTCTTTATCACTGTACCTTCACAATAAGGCTTGAAGCTGGGTAATATAAATCCCCTGACATTCTTTTTCTTGACTAGGCATATTATATTGGTTATTATGTGAATTTTCCCTTTCTAATAGATTTTTTTTTAAATTGTGTTTTAAGTGAACGTATACAATTCAAGTCAGTTTCTCATACAAAAACTTATACACATTTTGTTATATGACCCTCGCTGCTCTAACCATACTGTAACAGCACACTCCTCCCCTCCAGCCCAAATTTTCCATGTCTGTTCAACCAGCTCCTGTCCTCCTATTTCTTCTCGTCTTGTCTCTGGGCAGCAGCAACCCAGTTAGCTTCCTGTATTTACCCAAGCCGACATGCACATTCCTTACCAGTATCATTTTATGCCTTATAGACAAGTCTGAGGTGTTGACTTCCAGAGTCATTTCAGTTCAGGGCTAAAAGAGAGTCCAGGTGTCCTGTCTTCTGGGGACCCTCCAGTGTATCAGACCAACAAATCAGGTCTTTTTACTAGAGTACAAGCTCTAACTCCCACATGTCTCCCTCTCCTTGAGGGGTTTTTGTTGAGTTCCCTGTAAGGCTAATCATAATTGTCAGCCAGACAACACCTAGTTCTTCTGGCCCCATGTTGATTAAGTGTCTGGCCCCTTTTGTGTCTCTTGGATTCATATTTTCCTTATTTTTTTGTGTTCTTCCTTTTCTTTTGCACCAGCTAGCTTGAGACCAATTCTTGCTTTTAGATGGCCACTTGCTAGCTTTTAAGACTGCAAATGCCACTTACCAGAGTGAGGTCAGAACATTTTCTTAATAAACTTTTTTTATGCCGGTTGACGTAGATGACTCCTGAAGCATGCTCCCCAGAATGTGTTCCTGCTTCTCTGTCCCTCAGATTGTTTGGTTGTATTTAGAAAAATTCTCGGATTTTGGTTTAGTCCACTTGTGCTGCCTTTTCTTAACTACGTATTATCCATCCATTTGCCTTAAAATAATTCTTGTCAAATATTATATTAGTAAATACTCTGTCTCTCCTTCTCTACCCTTGTAACCAACCATCAAAGACTGTTTTCTTTTGCGTTTAAATCTTTTCTCGAATTCTTGTAATAGTGGTCTCATAATTTAATTTTTCTTTTGCAACTAATTTCACTCAGCATAATTTCTTTCAAATGACTCCATATTGTGAGATGCTTTTCAAATTCATCATTGTTCTTCATCAGTGCGTGACATTCCATTGTGTGAATATATCATAGTTTATTTATCCATTCATTGGTGGGCACCTAGGCTGATTCCATCTTTTGCCATTGTGGACAGTGCTGTGATAAACATTGGTGTGCGTGTCTCTATTTGTGTGGCAGCTCTTATTTCTCTAGGGTATATTCCAAGAAGTGGGACTATGGGATCATATGATGTTTCTACTTCCAATTTTTTCAGAATGTGCCAAAACTATTTCCAAAGTGGTGGTACTGTTTTATATTCCTCCAAACACTGTGTAAGTGTTTGAGTCTCTCAAAACACTTCCATAGAGCCTCTCCAACGTTTACTATTTTCTGTTTTTTAGGATTATTGCCATCTCATTAAAAAATGTCATTGGATTTTAGATGGGGGTGGCATTGTATCTATAGATAACTTTGGGTAGAATAGTCATTTTCACAATGTTGAGTCTTCCTATCTATGAGCAAGCAAGCTGGGGTAAAAGGGTACCTTATTATACTTTTGATCTTCATTTCTCTAATGACTGATGATTGTGAGCATTTCTTCCTGTATCTGTTTGCCAACGTAATGTTTTCTTGGGTGAAAAGCCTTTTCAGATCCTTTGGCTGTATTTTTAATTGAGTTATTTCTCTTTTTGTTGTTGAAGTTTTACAGTATTTTGTAGATTTTGGAGATTATATGTTGGTCAGATTGGTTGTAGCCAAAAATTCCTTCCCAGATTGTAAGTTGCCTTTCTTAATCTTTTGGTGAAGTCTTTGGATGAGCATGTTTGATTTTTAGTTCTTAGTTGTCTGTTTTCTCTCCTGATATTTATACATTGTTAGTGATGTTTTGTGTTCTGCTGATGTTGTGAATTAGAACTCTCAGTGTTGTCCCTATTTTTTCTTCTAGGGACTTTATTGTTTTAGATTTTATACTTAGGTCTTTGATCCATTTTAAATTAGTTTTTTGTGTGTGGTGTGAGATAGGGGCATTGTTTTATTTTTTTACAGGTGGGTATCCAGTTACGTCAACGTTTGTTAAAGGGACTGTCTTTTCCCCGATTTATGGATTTTGGGCCTTTGTCAAATATCAGTTGCTCACAGGCAAATGATTTTACGTCTTGAATTTCACTTATCTTCCATTGCTCTGTGTCATGTATTAAATTGTGTTTCCCCAAAAATGTGTGTGGCCGTTTGACTGCACTGTGATTCCTGGTTTTCTGTGATGTTCCTCCAGGTTGTAAATCCTACCTCTATGATGTTAATGAGGGAGGATGGGTGGCAGTTGTGTTCAGCATGTAAGTCTGTATTGCGACTTGAGGTAATCTCTTGGGATATAAAAGAAAGAAGCTAGCAGAGAGATTTGGAGACCTCATGCTATCAAGAAAGAGAACAGTGCCAGGAACTGGGCTCATCCTTTGGAAAGGATCAGGGTACCTGCACCTCAGAAGCTTTCAGCACAAGGGAAGATTGATGACAAGGACATTCCTCTAGAGCCAGCAGAGAAGGCTGACATTCTGTGTTTGGAATTTTAGTCTACTTGACTGTGACAAAATAAAATTTCTCTTTTGAAAACCATCAACTTGTGGTATCTCTGTTAGAGCAGTAACAGATGACTAAGACAATCTATGTATCTATTGTTGTGACAGTATCAGGCTGTTTTGACTACAGGGATGGTATAAGAGATTCTAAAATCTGGTACTGTGAGACCTCCCACTTGCCTCGTCTTCTTCAGTAATGCTTTGCTTCTCTGACGATTTTTCCCTTTTGATGAGAAGTTAATAATGTGTTTCCCCATCTGTTTAAACAATACCATTGGAATTTGGATAGGGATTGCATAGTGTCTACAGATTGCTTTGGGTAGAATAGTCATTTGCACAATGCTGAGTCTGCATACCTGTGAGCAAGGCCTACTTGGTAGGTCTTCTTTGGTTTTTATAGTAGTGTTTGTAGTTTTCTTTGTATAGCTGTTTTATGTCTGTGGTTAGATTTATTTCTAAGTATTATATCTTCTTAGGGGCTATTGTAAGTGGTACTGATTCAGCAGCTTCCTCTGATGTTCTTTTTGATGGTGTAGAGAAAGTCAACTGATTTTTGTATGTTTATGTTGTGTCCTGATGCTTTGCTGAATGCCACTATTAGTTCTAGTACTGAGTGTATGTGTGGGTGTGTGTGGATTCTTTAGAGTTTTCTGTGTATAAGATCATATCATCTGCAAATAGAGATACTTTAATATCTTTCTTATCAATTTGGATGCCCTTCATTTATTTTTCTATCCAGATTGCTCTGACTAGAGACTTCTGCATAATGTTGAATGAAAGTGTTGACAGAGTGCATCCTGACCTGGTTTCTGTTCTCAAGAGAAATGCTTTCAGACTGTCTCCATTTACAATGAAGTTGGCTGTTGGATTTGTATAAATGACTTTTACGATCTTCTGGAATTTCCTTCTATTCCTATTTTGTTCAAAGTTTTCAGTATGAATGGGTGCTCAACTTTGTGAAATGCCTTTTCTGTACCAGTTGGTAAAATCAAGTGTTTCTTGTCTTTTGTTTCATTTATTTGGTTGATTACATTGACATTTCTCTAATGTCATACCATTCCTGCATATGAATCCCACTTGATCACTGTTAAATTCTATCGATTAAAATTTTCTTCAGGATATTTGTATCTAAGTTCTTAATATATACTGGTCTGTCATTTTCATTTTTTTGTTTGGTCTTTACCTGATTTTGGTATAGGGGCTATGTTGGCTTTGTAGAATGAGTTTGGAAGTTTGGTAGACTTCTCTAGCAAAGGCATCGGGGCCAAATTTGTGGTGTAGGCTCTCCTCTACAGCACTGGATGGTCAGGGGTAATTGGACAGGGTCACAGGTATCTGGTTGCATACACTGAGAAAGTCAGGGGCTGACAGCCATCAGTGAGTGTCTATGAGGAAAGCCTGTCACTGTATGCCTGAACCTAGGCAAAAGAACTGCTTCTGCCCTGAGTTTCCCACTTAGGAGAGCTGACAGATTATTTTATTTATGTATTGTTCCCCCTTTTTTGTTAAATTGTTCCCTCTGGAGTCCATTGCCATCAGTTTCTGGAGCCAGATACAATGCAGAGAAGTGATGGGCAAGACTAGGAAAAGTGAGAGAGGTGTATTTCAAAGGAAAGATTTAGATACTCATGGAGTAGATTAGACACAATCTACTTAGCTTTTGACAATAGAATGCTATTTTTTTCACCAGTTTTGGAGATAAGAGGAAGTTCTCCACTACTTAGACTCTCCCACGGAGGAAAAGACTTTCCTAAAGTTGCTGCTCAACTCACCAAGCTCACTGCTGCAGATTTGCATACTGGGTGCCAATTCCCACAAGGTTGGTCAGTCCTAGATACTTCTGGACCTGCTCGCCCTTCCTTGTCACTCAGTCTGATTTCTTAGCTTTCCCTTTGAGGCTTACAGCTCCTAGAATGTCATATATGATCGATACACTTGTGTTTGGGGGGCCTTTGTTGGTAGAGGGATCTCAGGAGATGTCTAATTACCATCCTAGCCTCACTCTAACAGTTTCTAAGTCAGTTTATTGATATCTATAAAGTAACTTCTTGGTTATATTGATTGGGATATCACTTAATTTACAAATAAGTTTGGGAAGATGTAAGGTCTTGAGTCTTATCTATGAATATAGAATGTCTCTCCACTGATTAGATTTTTTTTAACACTTGTTCATTAACTTTCAGTCTTTTAAATTGGGTTGCCCATCTTGCTACTTTTCAGTCTTTGTGATATATATTTGTTAAAATATCTTTGAAAATACTTTCCACTTATGTACTGAGATTATGAAGAGGACAGATCTGTTATCAACTCATTGCAATTTAATAGATATCTTTATATAGCATTTTGAAACTTTAAATAAGTGTTCAAGGGCAAAATTCTTAAATTGAAAATAAATATTAATGTGAATTGTTTTACTGAGCTGAGGATTTAGTGATTTAGGTAACTACTAGTATTAATTTTTTAAATCTTAACAGTATTACAAAAGTTATAAATGAAATCTTAAGTATTCATCAATTCATCATTAATTAAATATGGGTTATTTAGAAACATGTTTCCTAAGGCGTGCCCTTTCCTCTGTAGAAACTTTAATTTTGGTGAGAAAAAAGTTATATCTGTAAAGCAATTAAACAATGAAAAATAAAATGCTAAATGTCGTCATTCAGACAGCAGACACATAAGAGTTTAGGAAAGAGCAAAATCAAAGTATTCCAAATGAGATTCTTCTACCCTTGGTGGCTTCTATATTCAGTTTGTTAATACATGTCAGGAATATCCTGTAAATTTTACTACTGTTCATTTAATAACTAAAATCTATCCAATCAAACTCCAGTTACTGAAATAGGGACATATACACATTTCTCATTTTCAAATGTCCCAAGCATTCCTTTGAGTATGGCTACTATTTTGAGAACCAGCAAGTCCCGGGGCCTTATTTTGAGAATTAATTTGGGAGCTCAAGTTGATTTGCAGATGGACTTATCATTTGATAATTTATTCAAAAAACAGTTTTGAATTTTACTCTCTATTACATGTTGTTATTACAATAATAAAAAAATCAGAGTTCCTGCCGTCAATGAACAGAACTGTCAATTAAATGAACTACAGTAGTGTAGTATAATCAGTACAACCATAAAAACAAGCACACCGAAAACTGATGATGAAAGAAAGACTTACCTACAAATCTGCAGTAGAATTTTAATTAGGAACTTGCCAGCTAAAGTGTGGGAGAACATTCTTTAAGAAAAGACACAGAGTCTTGAAAACACATGGCAGTTTGGGAAACAATGTATTCAAATGTTGTTAATATCAGAGAAGAAAAAATAGTATGTGAAAAGAATTTTCAGGAATTTTAAATATTAAAGCGTGAAACTATATGCAATGCCCACTGCAGAGAATTCTAATTTAATAAATTGTTATCAGGATTAGTTACTAGGAAATATAGTTTGTATCCCTTTCTCTGCCACTAACTGGCTGTGTGAACTCTGAAAAATCCATTAATCTGTGTAATATGTCATTTAGTTTATGATCCCTTTTATTTTTGTCTCAGCTCTAATTTTATTGATAAGATATAAATAAGCACAGAATAAGGCCCAGTTGAGAGTCTTTTGAATTTTCAGATACTTTTGTATTTCTCTAGCCGTTTGATGGCCCACAGCCAGACAGTTAGAAACTGTTTTGTCTTAGTGTAGATTCTCTAGAGAAGCAAAAACAGTGAGACCTATATAAACATATAGAAAGAGAAAGTTCCTTCAAGGAAATGATTTACACAATTGTTGGAGTTGGCAAGTCTCATATCCATGGGTTAGGAGACAGGAAAAGGGATCTGCTGGTTGACATGGTTGCAATGGCTGACAAATTCAAAACCTGAAAGTCAAGTAGCAGGTGAGAATCTTCTGCAGGCTGATACCACAAGAAACTGGAGTCAAGTAGAATGCAAAGTGAAGAATGAGCAATCTTTTCCAGGACATCCATTTTTGTACTGGAGTCAGGCCACACCCCCAAGTAAACTCCTCTTGCAAATGATTGGCTGCTCATATAAGATCACATAATTGAAAATGTTACATACTGTCTGCCACGCCACCTAACATCATAGCCTAGGCGAGCTAACCTAAACCATTAACTGTCACATGACTTTTTTCCTACTCAAATTCTAGAATGTTTGAATATTACTCCAAATATATACTCAGTCAATTTCAGAATGACAAAGTAGCCTAGATGTCAGTATACTACAGATTCTAATGATAGTATAAGTTTTGGGTTTTATCTAGCCCACCCACACTGCTGAGTTTAAATCCTTTCCACAGCATCTGCTTCACAGACCATGTTGACCAGCCTTGACTGTTTCAAGTGGCATTCAACTTGATACCTCTCAAACAAGTTCATGCATTAGGACAGCTCTGAACAAAAACTGTTGTGTTATTTCTTTGGTCATAGTTCTAATTTCCTGGCTGTAGAGATTGTGATTAAGTGGAAATGGGTATTATGTAGCTACTGTGAAGTTTTATTTTGAGAAATGTAAATAATGGATTTCAAGTGCCTAGCCCAGTAGTAGACTCTGTGGTGCTCAGAAAATGTCAGTGATTATTTGCCCTTCAGTTACTTGAAGGTAGAATTCAAATTATACTTCTCTCAACTCCAGGTTTCTCTTCTCTGTGTGAGGCATCCCAGATTTCTGTAATTATGCTTCAGGTGAGATTTCTTTTAAGTATCCTGGATGAAATTTAGGTTGATTCAGTATTTTTTTTTTGTTGTTGTTAGTTTGTTTTTATCAGTCTTAGAAAGTAGAGACTAGAAATCAGTATAGGATTTCACGAGTGGAAAGAAAGCGAACAACAAAGATGTGTTGAAATCATCCAGTATGAGATGATGGAGGTTTGACTAAGATGGTAGCTGAGATGTGCAAAGAAGAAGACACGTTTTAGGTAAGTTTTGATTTAGAATCCACAGGACTTACCAATGGATTTGGCTGTGGTTGTCAGAGGCTAAAAGGAACCACATATCATACTTGGAAAAGGAAGTAGCAGTACTAGACTGAAGTCTTTGAGAAAGTGAGAGGATGCAATCTAGCAAACACATAGGGGAGAGTCATTTTAAAAGAGAGCAGATATGATAGCGAGATTACAGGGGTATTCTCTCATAATTGCCTCTGTTTTTTCCCGAAATAAGTCTAAGTGATATGTGGTTTGAGCAGCAGGGTAGATTGTGGTGATGTAGTGAGATGGGGAATGTTAGTGGAGGAATAGATTATGTTTTGAAGTTGTGAAATTGGAGATGTCTAAAAGATATTCAACGGGAGACATTAATTAGGATGGTAGTTGAAGATTACTAGCAACAAACCTGTGTTGTTTTATAGTTATTATCACTAACTCTGAAAGGATAGCTAGTTAGTGAGACAATCCTACTATGTTCCCCCTTGTCAGTTTGATCTCCTACTTTGCTAGTCCAGTGTTTCTGAAAGTTAATGCACACAAAAATCACTTGGAGATTTTGGTAAAACATCAATTTAAAAAATCTGAGAGAGACATGAGAATTTCATTTTTAACAAGCTTTGAAAGCGGTGGTTCAGTGGTAGAATTCTCTCCTTCCGTGTGAAAGACAGCCATAGCATGTCATGCACAGCCCCCACCCGTCATCAGCCAGTGGAGGCTTACGTAGTGATGTGAATAGGTTTAGCTAAGATGGAGTAGGATGAAAGTTCTGGCAATTACTTCCAAAAATTAGTTAACAGAAACCCTATAATCACAACGTCCTATTTGCAATGGACTGTGTAGATGATGCACAGTTTGTTCCTTTCTACGTGGGATCATCATGAGTCAAGGTCACTGACTTGACAGCAACTAACAACAAACAAGCTCCCAAACAATAGGGATGTGATGGAACTCAGACATACTTTTACTAACAAGGTCCCAAACTAGAACTGTTTCCTATTTTCTTTTAATTAAGCTTATGTTGTCTGATGTTTCTTTCTTAAACACAGCCGATGACACTTAGACTTATTTCGGGAAAACACAGAGGCAATTATAAGAGAATACCCCTGTAATCTCGCTATCATATCTGCTCTCTTTTAAAATGACTCTCCCCTATGTGTTTGCTAGATTGCATCCTCTCACTTTCTCAAAGACTTCAGTCTAGTACTGCTACTTCCTTTTCCAAGTATCATGCATTTTTTGCATTTTGCTACATCTTTCTTTTCAGCATGCTATTATGTTGATATATATTCCAGCTTTAAAAATGTCTTGAAATTCCCTTTACTTTGATTTCCTTTTAACAAAAATTCTCAAACAAGAATGTACTTTTTTCATTTCCCTTCCATTTTGTGGTAGCAAGTCTAGTAAACAGTTATTGTTGAGATCAGTCATTAAATTGCCAAAGACAACGGCAAACTCTCTGTTCTTATTGTATGCCACCTATCAAGATCGTTTTATGTAGTTCTTTATGAAACAGTCTTCTCTTAGCCTCTGTGACACCAACTTTCTTTGGGTTTTTGACTTTATTTGCTTGCCTTTTCTACCTTTTTACTGGCTCCTCACTCTCTTTTCTGAACTATGAAGTTTAGAGTGTGCAGAGTAAAATCCTTGAACCTGTTGGCTCTACAATCTATTAATGCACTTGTTAGGTAAACACATATTGTTTCATGACTTTAAATACCATGTATGTGCTATGCTTTCTCAGCACTACGCCTGCAACCCAGATCTATCCACTTACTTACAGCCCCATATCTAAATTAACCATGTAATTTATTGTGTAAATTTGGATGATTTTGATTGTGAAGACAGAAAACCAAACCAAACCTGTTGACTTTGAGTGGATTCCAACTCATAGCAACCCTGTAGGACAGAGCAGAATTGCACCATAGGGTTTTCAAGGAGTAGCTGATGGATTTGAACTGCCAACTTTGTGGCTAGCAGAGGGAACTTTATGTTAATTATTCTGAGACATGTATAAATCAGAGTTGACACTAACAGATGAGGTTTGCGTAATGAACTCATCACTATCCAACTCTTCACTCATCACAGGCATTCAGATAATTTTTAAAAAATGAGTAGCTGTTCCCAAATATCCATTTCCCCCTTTTCCTCTGGTAATGGAAACCTGGCTCTTTTGCTGATCACATGGCTTTCTAGAATAATAACTCAACTGACAAACCTCCCTTATAATCAGAAGTGAAAAGTGACTAAGTTTGAGGCAATTAACTGTAATGTATAATGGTATATACAATTTCTAGGGAGTAGTTTAAATGGAAATGTGCCTTCCTTTTATCTTTTCCTTCTGCTTATCCTAGCTTAGAAATATAGATGCCATTTAGAACGTCTAAGGAGAACCTATATATTGAGAGAAGTGTGACAAAAAGACTGGAAGAAGTTTAGATCTGATCAGACACATAATGAGCCACCAAACAAGGACCCTGGCCTGCTTTTATTTGTGTGAAAAACAAAGCAACACTTATCTTATGATAACCATTGAGTATTTGGGATTTATTACAATTGAACTGAATCCTAACAGAGATGTCCAATAATCATCTATATATCTAATGAATATTTATTCCCTGTCTAACACTGCTCTATGTATCTGGAGTTGAACAGTAAACACGGGAGATAAGTTTCTTGACTCATCAGAGCTTAAACGAAGATGGAATTTGTTGTCATCGAGTTATTACAACCTCAGAGCTTACGTACTAGCAAATATTGTCTTGTAAAGATATTCTAATAAATTATTAACTGATAAAAATTATAGTGAATTATTATAATAATAATTAAGGAAATAAGAAAAAGTATGTAATGATAAATGAGTTTAGAAATACTGGCAATAGTGAAAATTTTCATAGTTTAAATAGGGTAATCCCTTAAATAAAATAGACCTTATGCAGATACATTGAAATAGGAGTAGAACAGTGTGAGCATTTTATTCATGAAGCTATCTGAGGGGAGATAATATCCATCAGTGGGGACATTCCACTTCTTTTTAAGAAGAGTAAGGTAGCTGCTTTGACTGGATTCATATATTTAGATAAAGAGTATTAAAAATAAAGTCTGAGTGGTAGTAAGCCCTGATTATATAGGCCCTGTCAATCTTGGTGATGATTTTGACTTTTATTCTGAGTTAGATGGGAAGATTCTGCAGTATTTTGAGCAGAAAAAAAATGACAAGATGTAAGTTACATTCTCCTTAGCTGCCATGTTAAATGTATTGTGGAGGCAAGGATAAGACGGAGAGCGAAAGGGCGGAAGAAAGAGACCAGATTATAGGTTACTGCAGGATTCAGAGCAAAGGATGGTGCTCGGACTGACTTACACTATTTACACATCCTGAAAAAGCTTGATCTCACAGTACTGCCCTCTGCCCAGCTAGATCTCTGTGCAGTCTTTCACAAGTTGGTAAACACCAACTTTACCCTCCTGAAGAGCTAAGCCCAAGAATTTGGGATACATTTACAGTTATTCGGAAATGAGAGTTCAGAGCAGTTTGCTGGCATATGGATTTTTATACAGATTGTTCCTGAGGCTGAACTGCATCCATCCTGTTTTTCTCTGTTGTGCTTATTTAGCCCTTGTTGCAATTATGAAAGATATTCCAATAATCTGCCAATAAAAAATACTTCATGTCTAAGCTAGTTCCCACTGGGCTTCTGTCATGGGAAGATATTTTGTTACCAAAGTCTTTGCAAGTATATACGATTACAGTTTACTAATACTTATTAATTTGAAATAACATATACTTAAACAAATAAAATTTAATAAGTACTTATTCAGTGCTTACAATGTGCTAGTGTAATTCAAATATCGAATAAAAGACTAGCCTTTCATTGAAGGGATCACTGGTTTATTTTTTCTCTTTAGTACTAAAGAGGAATTCCCATTTATATTGTTGTTTGATTCATAAACAAAAAATACTGTTTCAGCACAGAAGCATGTGATGAAGAATGTATGCACAATTTGCACACTGTAGATTGTGGCTGTCTTTTAATTGCATTATAATCCTGTCATGGATTCTGCTACATAAATAAATTGAAAAAATTGAAAACTCACAATTAAATAATTGCATGTTCAAAAACCAGTGAGCAGGTGACAGTCATCTACAAAAGCTAAATTTAAAGATTTCATTAATTTTACTTCTATGTTTTCAACTGGTATCACAATAAATCACTCATGTTTGAAATGAATTTATGTTATTTTACAACTCTAAAAGCCCTGACTAACATGGACAGATTAATACCTTGAGACCTTATACATGGAGAAATCATAACTGCTCCCTGTATAATTCAATATCAAGTCATTAAATATTTTCATCTAATAAACACACTGATTTTATTTAAATAATAAATTCTAAGCAAGAAAAGAGATAACCAAAAAATACTCAGAGCTATTGCCATCAAGTTAATTCTGACTCATAGCAACCCAATAGGCCAGAGTAGAACTGTGCCACAGATTTTCCAAGAAGCAACTGGTGATTTGAACTACAGACAAAAATTAGCGGCTGTAGCACTTAACCATTATACAACCAAGGCTTCCAGAATTATCCCACACATCCCAAAATCTACTGGATGATACGTAGACAACTTGAAAGGTTTTCACAGAAGGATGGTTCAATTAGCTGAAATGCAGCCAGTAGGCTACATATTTAAAAATGAAAACAAGAGTAAGTTACTGTTACTAAATTTCCAGTCAATGCAGGTCTGGAATTCAAACAAATGCACCTTATTTACACTTTTTACTTCATGTTTAGATCGTTTTAGGTTTTCCAAGTGACCTTTTATTTCAGTTGTTATTTAGTGTAAGTATACAATCCAAATCACTTTTGCACGCCAGCCTATCTGCAGCTCCATGTGCTCTCCTCACCCAGTGACAACGTAGTCCTCCTTTCACTCTATATTTATACTATCCTCTTAATATGCACCTGTTCCCTCCTCTCCAGCCCCTTCTCTCACATATAGAAAGAAACCAGTAGGATAGCCTCTTATAAATGTATTGAACCATAAAGTACACATATGATGTGGTCACACTGTGTCCCTGAGTCCAGTCCATTCTTGTCTGAAGATTTGATTTCAGTATTCGTTTCTGGTCAGGGCCAACAGCATGTCTAGGGTCCATGATCCCAGGAGACCCTCTAGGAAGTCAGACCATCAGTTGTAGTTTTTTAGTAGAATTGTTGAGCTGCACCCCTCTTTTTCTTGTGTTGTCCAAGGGACTTTACATTGTGTCCCCCATCATGACTGCCTTTCATGGTGGCCAGGTACCGTTTGGTTCTTCTGGTCTCATTTTGATACCATCTCCCATTCGTATGGATCCTTCTGTCTCCTGGGCTCTATTTTCCACATGTCTTTGTTTTTCTTGGTCATCATCTGTTCCAGATGAGTTGGGACCACGTAGTGTACCTTAGATGGCAGCTTGCTAGTTTTTAAGATACCAGATGCTATTCACCAATATGGGGTGCAGCAGACTCTCTTAGCAAAAGACTAGTTGTGCCAATTGGCCCCTATATCCCCTAAATACATGGTCCCCAGACCTGCATCCCTGCTACTGTACCCTTTAGAATACTGGGTTCAGTTTAGAAAATCTATCAGTTTACGGTATAGTCCAATTGTTGATCTGCTGTCTACTGCATGCTGTCACTGTTTTCACCTAACCAAATTCCTATCTACTATCTAATCTATGATCAACACTCTCTATTCCTCCCCACCCTTGTAGCTGCCAAAGAGTCTTTTCTTCTATACATAACTCCATTTTTAAGTCTTTACAGCAGAGGGCTCATACAGTACTTGTCCTTTTCCTGATGACTGATTTCACTTGACATAACGTCTCCTAGTTAAAATTAGGTTAGGAGATATTTCCTAAAATCATCATTGTGCTTTATCATAGCATAGTATTCCATTCAGTATATGTACCATAGCTTGTATATCCATTCATCTGTTGATGAGCAGCAAGATTGATTCCATATTTTTGCTATTGTTGGCAGTGCTGCAATAAACATTCGTGTGCATGTATCTGTTCATATGATCGCCTTTATTTCTGTAGGGTATATTTTCAGCAGTGGGATTCCTGGATCATATGGAATCTGTGTCTCAAGCTTTTTAAGCAAGTGCCAAATTCTTTTCCAAAGAGATTGTACCAATTTGCATTCCCACCAGCAGTGTAGGAGAATTCCAATCTTTCCACAGCCTTTCAAACATTTTTTTTTGTGTGTGTTTTCTGGATTATGGCCAACCTTGTTGGGGTGAGGTGGTAGGTCATTATAGTTTTTTTGTTTCTCTAATAGTTTCTCTAATAATTAATGATCATGAACATATTCTCATATGTCTTTTTGCAGCCTGGATGGTAAAGTGTCTGCTCACCAACTTTGCTTGTTGCTTATTTGGATTATTTACCTTTTGCTTGTTGATATTTTGTAGTACCTTGTAGATTACGGAAATCAGCTGTCAATCTGACATGTAATTGCCAAATATTTTTTCCCATTCTATAGATAATCTTTTAACTCTCTTGATAAAGTCTTTGGATGAGGAAATCATTTGATTCTTAGTAGTTACCATTTATTTTGTCTTATGTTGTTCATGCACTGGTGGTCAGAATTTGTAGTCTGCCTAAGCTGTGTATCAGAAACTCGGTGGTTGACCCTAATTTTTCTTGCATGATCTTTATCGCTTTAGGTTTGATATTTCTGTCTGTGATCCATTTGGAGTTAGTTTTTGTGTAAGATGGATCTTATTTCAGTTTTTTAAAAGATATCCAATTTTGCCAACACCATTTGTTAAAGAGACTGTTGTTTATGACCTTTGGCCTTTTGTCGAATATCAACTGTTCGTAAGAGGATGATGATATTTCTGGTGTCTCTATTCTATTACATCGGTCTACATGTCTCTTTTTACCATTACCAGGCTGTTTTCACTACTGTGGCAGTGTAATATGTTCTAAGGTCGTGTAGTGTGAGGCCTCCCACTGTGTTCCTCTTCTTCAGTAGTGTTTTGCTTATGCAGAGTTTCTTCCATTTCCAAACAAAGTTAGTGATTTGTTTCTCATCTCATTAAAAAATGACACTGCAATATGTATTGGGATTGCATTGTATGTGTAAATCGTTTCAGGAAAAATAGACATTTTCACAATGTTAAGTCTTTCCATCCATGAGCAAGGTTTCTCCACTTATTTAAGTGTCTTGGTTTCTTAAACTAAGGTTCTGATAGGTCTCTTCTCTCTCTGGTTAGATTTAACCCTTCATACTTTATATTCATGGGAACTATAGTAAATGATACTGATTTGATGATTTCCACTTTGATGACCTCTTCATTGGTGTAACGGAATCCTATTGATTTGCTTATGTCTATCTTATATGCTGATACTTTGTTGAATTCTTCTAGTAGTTCTAGTAGCTTGTTTATGGATTCTTTAGGGTTCTCTGTGTATACGATCATATTGTCTGCAAATAGGGAAGTTTTGAATTCCTCTTTGGCAATGCAAGTGCCTCTTATTTCTCTGTCTTGTCTACTTGCTTTGGCTGGAACTTCTAGTATAATGTTAAATAGAAGAGGTGACAGTGGGCATCCTTGTCTGGTTCTTGTTCTCAGGGGGAATTCTTCCAGTATCTCTCCATTCAGGATGATGTAGGTGGTTGGCTTTGCATAGATGTGCCTTATTGCATTGAGGAATTTCCCTTGTATTCCTATTTTGCTCAGAGTTTTTAGCATGAATGGGTGTTGGATTTTGTCAAATGCCTTTTCTGTATCAATTGACAAACTCAGGTGATTCTTATCCTTTTTGTTATTTATGTGGTTCATCACATTAATTGCTTTCTTCATGTTGAACCAGTCTTGCATCTCTGGAATAAACCCACATTGGTTGTAATGAATTATTTTTTTTGATATGTTGTTGAATTCTATTGACTAGAATTTTGTTGAATATTTTTGCTTCTAGATTAATGAGTGGTAGTGGTCTTTAGTTTTCTTTTTTTGTGGGATCTTTCCCCAGCTTTGGTATCAGGATTGTGCTGAATTCATAGAATTAATTTGGGAGTATTCTATCCTATTCTATGCTGTGAATAGCTTCAGTAGTATTGGAATTAACTGCTCTCTAAAAGTTTGATAGAGTTCTCCAGTGAAACCGTCTGGGCTAGGACTTTTTTTGGTTGTTTTTCTTTTGTTTTGTTTTGTTTTTACTTTTTCGGTCTCTTCCTTCATGATGAATTTATCTAGTTATTCTGCTTCTCCTTGTGATAATTTTGGTAGGTGATATGAATCTAGAAATTTATCTATTTCCTCTAGGTTTTCAAATCTGTTAAAGTACAGCCTTTCATAATATTCTGTTATGATACTTTTGATTTAGGTTGGGTCTGTTGTGACATCTCTCATCTCCTTTCTTCTTCAGGTTATTTCCTCTCCTGTTTTTCTTCTGTAAGTTTAGCCAATGGTTTATCAATTTTATTGATCTTTAAAAAAAAAAGGTTTTGTTTTTGTTATTTTTTTTCGGTTATTCTGTTCTCTGGTTCATTCAGTTCTGCTCTTGTTTTAATTATTTGTTTTCTTTTGGTGCCCAAGGGGTTCTTTTGTTGCTCTCTTTCTTCTTGTTCAAGTTGTAAGGTTAATTCCTTGGTTTGGCTCCTTTCTTCTCTCCAAATGAGTGCATTTATAGAGATAAACTGACTTCTAAGCACTGCTTTTCTGTAACCCGTAGGACCTGGTAGGTTGTGTTTTCCTTCTCATTTGGTTCCATAAATTTCTTCATTGCATCTTTGATTTCTTCTATGACCCTTGGATTTTTGGGCAAGTTGTCATTCAGTTTCTGTGAGTTCAGATTTCTACCTATATTTTTTTGGCTGTTGATTTTTTTATGGCTTTGTGACCTAAGAAGACATTTTTCAGCAATTAAGTGGTTTGGATTTTGTTAAGACTTGCTTTATGACCTAATATGTAGTCTATTCTGGAGAATGTTCCATGTGCATTGAGAAAGAAGGTATACTTATCTGTTGTTGGGTAAAAAATTCTGTAAATGTTGATGAGGTCTAGTTGGTTGATTGTCATAATAAGATCTTATGTTTCTTAACTGAGCTTTTTTCCTGGATAGTCTGTCCATTACTGAAATTGGAATGTTGAAGTCTTATACTATTATTGTGGAATGATCTGTCTCATTTTTCAAAGTAGTCAGTGTTTGTTCAATGTATTTAGATGCTCTGGTGTTGTGTGTGTAAATATTTGATGTTGTTATATCCTGCTTATATATTGAACCTTTCAGCAATAAATAGTGACTATCCTTGTCCACAATGGTGGATTTTACCTTTAAATCTATTTTGTCTGAGACTAGTTTGCCACTCCTGCTGTTCTTTGTAGCTTAGTATATCTTTTGATTTTCAGTTTGTACATATCTTTGGATCTAAGGTGTGTTTCTTGTAAGCAACATATGGATGGATTGTGTTTTTTGATCCAAACTGTCTGCCTCTTAAATGGAGTGTTCAATCTATTTACATTCAGTGTAATTATTGATATGTATGTTTCCAGTGCTGTCATTTTGGTGACTTCATTTTTGTGTTGTTGATGTTTTCATTGTTCCTCTGAATATTCTGTTCTGGGTTGTCTTTCTTTATGGGTCTACTTTTTGTCTTTTCATTGTTGGTTCTCTCTTTGTTGAGACTCCTCTCTTATGTTTCTTGTTTGGATATGTGATGTTGTTAGTTTGCTTTATGACTACCACTTTGATCCCCTTAATGTTCTAAGTTTAAACCAATCTTTAACTTTTATATTTCTCTTAATTTCCTCTCCTTCTGAAAGGTCTATATCTGCTGTAATGTATCCCTCTTTATGGTATGATGATGTCATAGTTTTCATGTTAATATTTTAGCTTTGATGAAGCTTATTGGCTTTTCTAACTGAGGAGGCCTCTGGATGCTGTGTCCTGCATTGGATCATTAAGTATACATTTGATGTTATTATTTTTCTAAACACAGAGCTTCTTTCAGTACCTCTTGTGGTTTTGGTTTGGGTTTTGTAGTCTTTAAACTTCTATCTGTGAATTTCTTAATTTCACCATCATATTTGAGAGACGATTTTGTAGGATACGTAATTCTTGGTTGGAAGCTTTTATCATTTAAGGCTTTGTGTGTCTCATCCCACTCTCTTCTTGCCACCATGGTTTCTGCTGAGAAGTCAGATGAAGGCCTACAGTGCTTCCCTTTGTTAGCTTTGCTTTAAGCCTAGCTGCCTTTAAGAGCCTCTCTTCATGTTTTGTTTTATTAAGTCTGATTGTAATATGTCTTAGTGTCTTTCTTTTGGAGTATAGTTTTTGTGCTGTTTGATAAACATCTTGAATATCTATATTCTCTTCTTTAATGAATTCAGGGAATTTTTCAGTCAGCAACTCTTCAACAATTTTCTCTGTATTTTTGGCTACCCCCCCACCCTCATTCATGAACTCCAATTATTAGTAGATTACTCCTTTTGATAGAATCCCGTATGCTTCTTAATGGTTCTTCATTTGTCTTGTTTCTTTTATCTAATTTCTCCTCATAAATGCTGATGTCAGTTGCTTTATTTTCAAGCTTACTAATTCTGTGTTCCATGTCCTCTATACTGCTCTTTTGGCTTTGCATTTAATTGTCTAAATTTGTAATTTTATTATTGATGTGCTGGATTTCAGGTGGTTGACATTCTAGCAGTTCATATAATTTACTTAGTTTTTTACTTTGTTTTCACTTTATTCTGCTGCATTTTGTTTAATCTCCAAAAGGGCTCTCTATATAATTCTTTTGTATTCTACCTCCAATAATTTTAGAAAGACTTCTAGATCTGGAAATTTTTTTGTTTATTTTGGGAGTTTTCTGGAACTATGGTGGTCTGCTTCTTTAAATGGTTATATACTGTTTTCTTCATGCCATCAGTAAACTGTTGAGTTTCTCCAGTGTTACACCAACAGGAATTGTGGCATAGTTCTAAGAAGGGAGTCAGTAAGGGGACTGCTAGATTTGATTGCCAGCTGGAACTGCATTCTCTGTTTGCAGCTGACTTACATATAGCTTTTCTGGCAATATAGACACTGTGAAGCCCCACAATGCTACTCAGCTTAGTGGCTGGTCCCAGCTGAGCCCTCGTGGGTGGCAGGTTCTGTTTACTGGCTGTTAAAGGTGGCAAGATACTTATGCCAACTGTCCATTGTCACACCAGTCAAGACAGTGGTGTAACTCAGGGAAGGGAGGAGAGAAGGATGCCACCACACTTGGTTGCCAGAGATCACAGCATTCTGCAGATGCATTTGTCTTAAAAACTGCTTTTCTGCTGAGAGAGGTGCTGTCCAGCAGCTGTGAAAAGCAGCCTAGCCCTCAGAGCTGGAAGGCCCAACCTCCTGTCTGGCAAAGACAGCACCCAACTTGTGGACTCTCTGGGAAGCCATCAGCAAACACTGTGATGTGGGTCAATGAAAGGTGATGGAAATGGCACCACCACACTCAGGCACCAGTCACCACTACATTCTGTAGCTGCTCTTAACATAAAAGCTGCCTTTCTGCTGATAGAGGCATTGGCCAGCAGCAGCTGAAAGCAGCTGGACTCTCAGGGGTGGCAGACCCCACCTTCTGGCTGACAGATATGGCACCTCATAGGTCATCCCAAGATGGTATGATGTGGCTCAGGGAGGAGAGGAGTTCGGGCATACCACCTTCAGCTGCCAGCCCCCACTATGGTCCCTAGGTACAAACATCTTTAAAATAGCTTTTCTGCTCAGAGAAACACTGTCCAGACATTCACTGTTGTTCAGCATGGATATTAGCCACACGTGAGACCTCAGTCGTGGCTGATTCCACCTCTCAGCTGACCAAGATGTAGTCCCACCTGAGCTGAGTTTCCTGCACTGACCCAGCAGTATCTGTCCTTCAGCTCAGAGAAGAAGGGGGGGTGGGGCACTGGCACCCTCAGTCAGCAGCTGCAGCTGGGTTCTCTAGATGTGGCTATCCCAAGCACAGTCTCTCTGCTGTGAGATACACTGTTTAGTTAAACACAGTAGTTCAGTGTGGTAGCCAGCTCATGCTAGGCTCATATGCTCAGCAGTCCCAGTCCCAGCTTCCTGGTTAACAAAGAAGGCATCCATGTCTGTAATCCTCTCAAATAGTGCACCAGTAGAAGCAGGACTCAGTGCATCACTGCCTCACCTCTGACAGACGTAGTTCCCCCTTCCAGGCACCCAGTCCAATCTTACAACCCTACACCAGATATCAGGTCCTGCAAAATGTCCACACTCCTCCATTTAATTATTCTTCTAGGCCTTAGTTCTCAGAGGGAATTGAGGAGATATATGTCTAGTCTGCCACCTTGGTCCTGCCTCCCATTTTCCAAGTAAACTTTTAACATGACTTTAAAATGTTATAGTACTTTTGTAACTTATTTAAAAGCAGAGAAATAATTAGAAGAAATGGTCAAGATTTTTTGTACTATCTCAGTGACACAGGTAACAGACAGAAAAATAATTTATCTCTAAAGATCGGTTCCTTTATTAACTGAACTAAGGAATATCCCTGATTATTAAGAGTCTTTTCCTGCTTAAAAATTCTGTGTTTTATCTCAAGAGTGACATAAATGTCACATTCATCCACACAAAGAACTTCTTTTAGCTTATTCTTCCCTGTTAGGAAGCACATTAGTAGCTTTTATTTTTGCTTTTTTGTTTGCTATTTTATTAACAGTATCAGTCTTAATCTTTATATTCTCCTTTGTCCCAGGTGTACAGTTCAAGTTGTAATACATTTTATACATTTGAAAATTAAATAAAGATAAGTATATGAATATTGATTCAATTCACATTAACATCATTTTAGAGAACTTAGTTTGACCTAACATGTAAATATTTCATAAACATTCTTAGGAATCTGGGACCTGCTCTATTTATTACTGTATAGTGAACACATTTTACATTTTACTATCAGTATTTCCATAACTTTCATCTTAAAACTGAAAAGCCAATATTTTATACAATGGAATGTATTAACAGCTTTGAGGTGAAATTATTTTTATAGTGCTAGATAAACATATATATTTATCTTAAAAAGTTATCTGTTTATTTTCTGTCTTCAGTAACTTCAGAAATTATTTGATCACTGATGCCACATGTGTTTAGATGTATACAAATTCAAATTAAGACAACAAAAGTTACCCTTCTTTTCTGTTTTTATAAGCTACTTGCTAAGATAAATGTCCACATTGTACCTATGTCACATTGATTGAATAAATGTATTTAGTTAAGTTGATTACCTCTTACTCTGCTAAGGAACAGTTCTATAAATAGATTAGAATTACATAACAAAAAATAATATAAAAATGTGCAGGTAGACATGAATAAGGAAGAACAAAAAAAAGGAAATAAAGAAAGAGAGGAAGGGAGTACAAAGGGAGGTAAGGAAGGAAGGGAGAAGAGAAGGGAGGGAGAAAGGGAGAGAGGGAGAAAGTAATTAAGAATTAATCAAAAGTAAAATATAAGCATTGTTGCAGATTCAACTATACCAAAATTTCTCTGACGTGTAGAAACTGCCAAAAGTTTTATATGGCATGTTCTCATTTCACTGTTCAGATAGAACAAAAGGGCAGTATTTCATTAAACTGTTAAAGTAGAATTTTGAAACCAAGTTTATTGTAGTTTTTGTTTTCTGAAGTCTATTTGGATTTGTAATCATATGAAGATGGAGAGAATTACCCTGGTAGGGTTTGCTAGGCTGTAATCCTTACATGGGGAGCAGACCACCAGGTCTTTTTTCTCATGGAGTAAATGGATTTGAACCTTAACTGCTTTAGTTATCAGGCAAGTGCTTAACCGTTGCTCTACTAGGGCTCCTTAAACCAAATTTAGTGTGACTTAAATAAGGCAAATAAGATGAGATACTACATAGTATACTTATAAGCCAAAGCTGTTAAGGATTGATTATTTATAAAATATTGCATTTTTGACACTGACCAAAACTGAAATTCTAATTTGCAAGATTCAGATGTCTTTTATTAAATTTAAGGGCCAGTTTCTTGCTTGTTATTTTAATTATAAACAATCTCAATTCTAATACATGGCATAGTTTCTGTCACAAAATTAGTTCTAAAATTAATGTCAATTGTTGAAAGTTTATTTGAATTCTTCCTAGTCTAGTATTCATTGTTCAAGATATTTAAGCGTTCTTTAATAGTAAAAACAGAACAACAACAACAAATCATCAAGTTGACTGACTCATGGGAACCCCATGTGTCCAGAGTAGAACTGATCCCCATAAGGTTTTCAAGGCTGTGACTTTTTGTAAGCAGTCAACCAGGCCTCTTTTCCGAGGTACTTCTGGGTGGGTTTGAACTCGCAACTTTTCTGTTAGTAGTCAGATACTTAGCCATTTGAGCCACCTATGGAATCCCTTCTTTAATAATAATAATAAAAACCAATGCTTTGTCACTGAGACAATTACAACTCACGACAAACTTACCTGTGTTACAGAGCAGAACTGCTCTATACAGTTTTCTTAGATATAATTATTATGGAAACAGATGGCCAGGAATTTCTTCCATTGTACACTGTGTAGGTTTCAACTTTTAGGTGAGCTTTTGTTATTGTTGCCCTTACATGTGTCCTGACAGACTAGTGTCCCTGTGGACAACAGAAGGAAACAGTGCTGAGTCCTGCATCCCCACTATCACTGTTGTCTGTCCTGACTAATAGTGTCCCTGTGGACAACAGAAGGAAACAGTGGTGAGTCCTGCACCCCCTGCTGTCACTGTTGTAGCCTGCTGTGACAGTCACCATGTCAGTCTGTCTCTACAAGAATCTTCCTCTTTTTTTGCCAGTCCTCGACCTTAACAAGCATGACCTTCTCCAGGGACTTGTTCCTCATGATAACGTGGCAAAAGTATGTGAGATGAAGTGTCACCGTTCTTTCTTCTAAGGAGCATTTGGGATGTAATTCAGAGTTGATGTCCTGATTTTGGATTTTCAGCCTACTTTTGAATGTTTAGCCTACTTTTCTGTGAAAAAATAAACTTCTCTTTGTTAAAGCCATCCACTCGTGCTATGTCTGTTATAGCAGCACTAGATGATTAAGACACAGCTGACCTTTTTTCACATGTACAACTAATTGACAGCACTTATAATAACTGGCTGTACAATTCTTCCCTCAATTAATATGATTTGTCCATCACTATAAAATGAAACTCTGTGCTGTGTAAACCATCCACTTCTCTCTCACTCCTGGTAACCACTAATAATCTTTGATCTCTACACATTTTCTTTCTCTTGTCTTTTTATTTAGAGAGGTCATACAATATTTTTCCTTTTGTAATTGACGTATCACTCACATTGCGTCTTTGGTTCCCATCCACAGTATAGCATGTGTCAAGACTTCATTTTTCTTACTTGTCAACCAATATTTTATTGTATGTAGTATCACATTTTGTTTATCAAATCAAGGCAATCTATATCAAAATTCCAAAAGCCTTCTTTGGAGAGGATTTGAAAACAAACTCTCAACTCTCTTTGGAATGGCAAGAAACTCCAATAGACAAAACAATGCAGAGAAATAAGGAAAAAGTAGAACTCAGAGTACCTGATTTTAAAACATGCTCTACAGTTGCAGTAATCAAAAGAGCCTCTTACTAGTATAATAATAGCCACATAGACCAATGGAATAGAATTGAGACTCCTGAAATGAACCCATATATCTATGGTCAACTGATTTTTAATAAGAACTTTAAATCCATTCAATTGGGAAAGAAGAGTTTCTTTAATAAATGGTCTTAGGAAAATTGGATTTCCACATGTAGAAAAATATAACATTACCCATACTTCAAACCATACACAAAAACAAATTAAAAATAGGTTAAGTATATAAATGCACAAAATAAAGCTACAAAATTCCTAGAAGAAAATACATGGGCAGTGTTATGAGGCCTAGCTTTTATCAAAAGCACAAACAGCAAAAGAAAATATGAATGAAACCTCATGAAATTGGGTAGTATTTTGTTCATCAAAAGACTTTACTAAAAAAGAAAAGACAAGCTACATATTAGGAAAGCATCTTTGGAATCCATATATCTGATAAGAATTTAATGATTAAAATCTATATAAAACTTTGACGACAACAAAAAGACAAAACAATAAGCAAATGGTCAAAGGATTTGAATAGACATTTCACCAAGGAGGACATTCACATAACCACCAAAATCATGAAAAGATTCACAACATCATGAGCCACCAAAGAGATGCAAATCAGAACCACAGTGCGATACCATTTCACTCACACAATGATGGCTAAGTTAAAGCAGAAAACAAGAAATGTTGGTAAGGATGTGGGGGGAACTGGAACACTTATTCACTGCTAATGGGAATCAAAAATGATACAGCTGTTGTGGAAATTAGTGTGGTGATTCCTCAAAAAACTGAAACTCCTACATGACCCAGAAATTCTGCTGCTATATTTATACTCAGAAGACTTTAAAAGAAACTGAAATGGAGAACTGGACACTGATGTTCACTGGACCACCCTTTGCAATAGCCGAAAGCTGGAAGCAATATAAATACCCATCAACAGATGAATAGATAACAACATGTGGGAGTTCACTTTTGCAGCATTCAGGGAGGTGGGCTTTGTTTGTCCTCCGTTAGCAATAACTAGGTCACCTAAATGGTTAAGTGCCCACTTAGTTACTAGCTGAAAAGTTGATGGTTCGAACACCAACACAGAAGCACTTCCAGAAAGCCATCGTCCAGAAAGGCACAGCCTTCACACACTACGGAGCAGTTTCACTTTGTGCAGAAGTGGTGGTCACGTGTCTAAACCCACCTGCCAACTACTAACAACAGTGACAACAATGACAGATAAGCATCAACTGTAACCGTTAAGAATCTTCACTCTCTTGCATGGATCTCAAATATTCCAACTTATGTTTGTTTTGACTGATGCAGTCAAATTCTCACCAGATCTGTGTATCAACATTTGTTGTCTCATGCTGATTAGAAGCTCTATTGAACAATTATAAATATTTTAAATTAATTAAAATTGTTTCTTAACATAACTTTTTTTTTTTTTTCTTCTCAGTGTGGTAGAAAATGTTGGTAAAATAAATATCGCTCAGACGTGTTGGTATGTAGTTTTAATAAAAACGTTTCATGCCTTGAATTTCACTCCATAATATATAATTAAAATATCCAAAGTGAATTTGGTCAGCTGTTAATTATTCTGCAACTGAGAATTTAAAACATAAATTTTTAGGTGATGTATTTGATTCCTACCAAAAAGTAAGGAAATGTCAGAAAAGTCTGCATAGTCCTTGAGAAGGAGCTAATATTCATTTTACTGAAGTGCATACCATCAATGGAAGTCATTATGGAAAGATTTATATTTTAGAATATCTTAAAATTATTCAATAAATTTAAGAGAGATAATGATATTTCATTTGAAAGACTTGGAGTGGAATTGCTTAAATGGTTTAGAATATATTCAGCATCCATTAGGAATGCTTTAGGCTCTAAAAAAATAGCTAGAAATGAACTATTGTTAATCTATGTAAAAATTTTTAGTCCTAAATGTGAAATTAAATTACAAAACTAAAGGAGTACCAATATATCAGTCCTTGCAATCTTTCTTTCCACATACATCTCGCATATACGAGGTCTGTCAATTAAATTCATGAACTTAATTGTTCTAAGTGCTGTAATACCCCATTGCTGAATGTCACTGTGGTCACCTCTGAAGTACTCCACTTGGGAAGCTATGCATTGATGCTGGCATCCAGTCCACCCTTCAAAGAAATTTTGGAACTCTTCTGGAATGGCCATTGCACATGGTAGCAGGGTGGCAAGTTTGTGAACTTTATTATGTAATTGTCTGTGAGGGAGATTTTAGCCAGTAAACAAATAACTGTATTGGAACACCCTCCCTGCTCACCTAAGCTGGTCCTCAATGACATTTTTCTATACCCAAAGATAAAGGAAATATTGAAAGGAAGACATTTTGATGACATTCAGTACATAAAGGGTAATATGATGACTGCTCTGATGGCCATTCCAAACAAGAGTTCCGAAACTGCCGTGAAAGGTGGACCAGGCACTGGCATCAGCGCATAGCTTCCCAAGCGGAGTACTTCAAAGGTAACTGCAGTGATATTCAGTAATGGGGTATATGGCTCTTTTTCTGTGATGAGTTTGTGAACTTAATTGGCAGTCCTTGTACATATATAAATTTGACATCAAATGTTTATTAGTCAACATAGCTTCTTTAAAAAAACAGGTCTAAGTGTCCACTTCTCTCCTTATACAGATGACTTTGAATGATTTTCCACTGCATGCATGTTCTCACCAAAAGGAAAAGTGTAACTGTCTCTCATTTCAAATCTTCTGGCCCTGCACTTGATTTCACCTGTCCCTTTTCTCTTTTACATCTATGTGTACAATGTCTGCCTACTTGAAAAGCCGTGTTCACTATGATGTCTTTTTATGAAACAAACATGAAGTTCCACTATGTAGTATTATTCCATTATTTGGTACATATGTGGTAACTTTGCTATAGAAACTCAGACTTGCAACAAATATTAGGAGTTCCTGGGTAGTACAAATGTGTAATGTTCTTAAATGTTAATGGACAGGTTGGAGATTCCTGTACACCCAAGTATTTCTCAGAAGAAAGCCTTAGAGATCTACTTTTGAAAACTCAGCCTTTGAAAACTCTTTGGAGCACAGTTCTACTTTTAAATACATGGGGTCACCATCTTCCTCTGTCTATAATGTTAAATTCCTAATAGGTAAAGTCACCCAATTAATGCCAGGCCAAGTGCCGTCGAGTCGGATCCAAATCTATTTAACCTTTAGTTTGCCAAATTAGTTGATACATGCTGACGATGCTGACTACATTTTTGTTGAGTTATTTAAATTGTTAGAAAACAAGCCCCATCCCAGTACATCTTTCAAGTAATGTGACATTAGGTAAATTGCTTACCTTTCTGATCATTATTGCTCTCATCACTCTGATAAAGTTAATAATTCTGCTTTATAAATTCAAAAGATAATTTACAGTATAGTAAATCTAAAATTATCACTTTTAGTTGTTAGGTGCTTCAAGTTCGTTCTGACTCATAGTGACTGTATGTACAACAGAAGAAAACACTGCCTGGTTCTGAGCTATTCTCCCAATCTTTGCTATGTTTTCTGCCATGACTGCTAACCAAAAGGTCAGCAGTTTGAATCTGCCAGGTGCTCCTTGGAAACTCGATGGAGCAATTTTACTCTGTCCTATAGGGTCACCATGAGTCAGAATCAACTAGGTGGCACTGGGTTAGGTTTTTTTGGGTCCCGCTCCCAGTAGAGTATTATGAGTCAGAATCTACTGAATGGCAATGAGTATTAATGATAGAAAATCATTCACCTCTGGGTAAGGTAATGATATCAATAACCCTGATAAAGAAAGAAAACAAAACAGAACTATTTCTGATCATGATGTAACTATTCAGTGCCAATCTGTCAAAAAAGTATTAAGAATAATGAAAAAAGGGCTCTATATAAAATATATGCAAGATATGCTCATTAGTAATTAAATTACAGATTATAACAACTGCAAAATCCTTGGAAGACACAGGAGGTATAAAGAAAGAAAAACATAACCTTTCCATGTGGAAATACAATATTAATATTTTATCGCCTTTTTCTTCATCAACAATGTATTTGTGAAAGAGTTACTCTTAAATATATGTAAATATATTGACATCTATTTACAGATAATATGTAACTTCTCTTACAAGTTTAACATGTTTAATAATATGTGGACACTTTTAATAATATGTGTCCACATATTATTAAACACTTTAGAAAAATAATATTAATGCTAATGTATCCCTTTTACTTATATAACATAATCTACTAAACTATTTCCCAATAGTTGGCTGCTTCTTTTTTCAGTCATTAACAAACTTGTGTTAAGCATTTTGATACAGAAACTTTGTTTATATGTCTGATATGTTTTCTTAGATTTCAAGAAATGAATTTACCATTGCGTAGTGCTCCATTGAGTATATATACTGTAGTTTACCTATCCATTCTTCTGTTGTTGGGCATCTGAGTTGAATTCAGCTTTTTGCTACTGTGCTGCGATAAACATTCTTGTGCATGTGTCCGTTGGTGTGAAAGGCCTTGATTCTGTAGGATATATTCCAAGTAGTGGAATTACTGGGTCAAATGGTATATCAATATCCATTTTTTTAAGGAAGCGCCAGATTGCTTTCCAAAGAGGCTGGACCATTTTGCAACCCCACCAGAAGTGTAGGAGGGTTCCACTTTCTCCACAGCCTCTCCAGCTTTTGGTTTTGTGCTTTTTGGATCATGGCCAACCTTGTTGGGGTGAGATGGTATCTCATTGTCATCTTGATTTGAATTTCTTTAAAAACTGAAGATCATGAACATGTCCACATGTGTTTTTTGGCTGCCTGGATCTCTTCTTTAATGAAACGTCTGTCCAACTCCTTTGCCCATTGCTTAATTGGATGATTTATCTTCTTCTTATTGATATTTTGTAGTATCTTATAGATTATGGAGATCAGGCATCGGTCTGACATAGAGTTTCCAAATATTTTTTCCCATTCTGTGGATGTTCTTTTAATTCTATTAATAAAGTCTTTGGATGAGCAAAAGTGTTTGATTCTTAATAGTTCCCAATTATTGATTTTCTCTTCTGATGATTGTGGTTTGTTTGACAGATTTTGGAGTCTGTCCACACTGTGTATTAAAACTTCCGTTGTTGTTCCTACCTTTTCTTGGATGAGCTTTATCGTTTTAGATTTGATATTTAGGTCTTTTATCCAGTTGAAGGTGGTTTTTGTATAAGGTGTAAGATATGGATCTTGTTTCAGTTTATTGCAGATGGACATCTCATAACCTGGTTTCAACTGGAAGACATTATATTGAGTGAAAGTAGTCAGTGACAAAAGGACTAATATTTTATGAGACTTCTATGATAAGATCTCAAAAACAGACTTGTGTATAGAAGAAAAGACTCTTTGACAGCTGCAAGGGAGGGGAGGGAAGGAGAGCAAGGGGAGGGACGGTTTAGATTAGATAGTTGCTAGAAATCTGGTTGGGTGAAATCGGTGACAGCACACATTAGAAACAAGAATAATACTAAATGGACGTCAGTATAACTTGAATACTCCTTCCATCTTAACCCAATATTGCAAGGACAGAGTAGCGGGGGCAGGGGGCAGGGGACCATGCTCTTAGGCGAAATCGAGGCCAATTGGCACAACTAGCATTTTGCTAAGAGGGCTCTCTGCACCCCACATTGATGAATGGCATCTGGGGTCTTAAAAGATGCCAAGCTGCCATCCAAGGGCAAAGCAAATGTTCCCAGCTCAGCAGGAACAGATGCTCACCGAGGACCAAAATGACATGGGGTAATGACAACCCAGAAGACAGAGAGACCCACACGAATGGGTGCCTACATCGACTTGGGACCAGAAGAAGCAGATGGTGCCCTTCCACCATGAGGGATAGCCGCGATGGAGCTCACTAAGTTGAGTCTCACTGACAACACAAGAATAAAGAGGGGTGCATCCTGAGATTTCCACTAAAAGATCTCAATTGATGGTCCAGCGGTTTGGGGGTTCTCCTGGGAGCATGGCTCCTGGCTCTGATGCTGCCCTTGCCCATAAATCATAATGAAGATCCACTCTTCGGACACGAATGGATTGGACTTGGCAATTCAGAGTGACCATATATTGGCTGCACTTTATGGTTCTATGCATCTATAGGATATCATCCTGCTGACCTCTGGCTAGAGGAAGGAGAGTGGGTGGAGAGCAGGGGAAAGCAGACTGTTGGGAGGATGAGACATGTATGGAGCAGAGAGGAATAGTGTGCTGCACCGGACAGGGAGAGCAGTGGAAGTTGCATATAGGTGCGCATGTAAATTTATACGGGAATGTACGTTTTCACTCAGTCATATTAAATAAAAAAAAAGTTAAAAAAAAGAAATGAATTTACCATTACGAATAGTAAAAATTTTAGATACTGTCTTCCAATGACTTTAAACCCACATAAATTCCCACTAATAACATGCTCACTTAAATAGCTCTTATTTCAGAATATAGGAAACCCTGGTAGTGTTGTGGTCAGTGCTACCAAAGGTCAGCAGTGTGAATCTACCAAGTGCTCTTTGAAAACTCTATGGGGCAGTTCTATTCTGTCTTATAGAATCACTGTTAGTCAAAATAGACTGAACAGCTATTTTTAAAATCAGAATATAGTATTATTGCTTTTTATATACTAATACGATGGAAGTTAAAATTATATCATTACTGTGCGAATTATATTGTTTTGTTTTTGATATGGATATATTGTTGATTTTCTTACAAAAACTGCTCATATACTAATAATATTAAGGCTTTGTCACATTTTTGGCAGAAATGTACTTATTTAATTATGTCATTTGTGTCTTATCTGTAAGATGATGCTATATATTAAAATATATTAATTTTTCTTTATGATATTTATATTGCATTTATAGCTAATTTTTGCTTGTGTATTTTACATGTAGTTTTGAAAATATGTATAATGTTACCACTTAAAAATAATTCTCCAAAATTTTTCGATACACATTTCTATGTACCATATGCATTTTTTTTATGTAACTAAGATCATATTATAATGTAATTTGGAGCATTTTTTATTTATATAACAAGCAATATGGAATTAAACATCTAAGTTAGCATTTAGATGCATGTTGTAATGTGCTGAATAAATTGAGTGAATGGATTCACAACATTCTTCTCTAACTTTCACTGGATATTCTATCTATAAGTTTTAATAATTGCTGAATGCTGATTGAAACAGATATAGTGTTAATATTGTGTATTCCATTCTTGGGTACATGGTGAATTAATGAAATATGACATTTAAGTCACTTTTATAGGTAATACCAAGCTATAGTAATTTGGGACAAAAAAAATGCTTTGAATTTATTCCAGTTGTTGGACATTCCTTATGTGCCAGAGTAGAATGGTGCTTCATAGGGTTTTCAGTGGATGATTTTTCAGAAACAGACTGCCAGGTCTTTCTAAGGCATCTCTGGTGTTCCCTCCAGCAACACCAAACTTTTGGTTAGTAGTTGAGCTACAGGAATATAAATTTTTTATTGTTGTTAAGTGCTGTCAAGTCATTTTCTACCCATACTGACACCATATGATACTGTAGAACAACTGTAATTTTTATTAAATACTGCATAGATTTTTTTTCTTCAATCCTTGTGCATTTGTTTTTTGCCTCAGTCATGATGTTCAATAAATGAATTATTATGCTAAAGATATTTTTATCATTTGAATGATAAAACTAAATCACAACATCAGGAAATATAGAATCTAGCACGAGACCAGTAATAGAAAATAAAAAGAGAGTACTTTTTTTTTCCCCCTCCAGGAAAGAAGCCAATAATTGTTAGTCTGAACACACAGGAAGAACATGATTTTAAACATTTAGAGGAAATCATGAAAGCTTGAAGGGCTTTTCTCCAGGGGCACCTTGGAGGAATTCATGTTTCTAAAACAGGAAACATTTATCAAGACGTGGAGTGCAGGAGCAGTTTCATGCTAAAGTGTCAGCATAACCCGAGCAAATGAGCTTTGTGATCTCATGGTCACTGTGCTACTTCTGTCAACATGATGTCCTTTGTTTCAAACAGAACATGTATATATTAAACATGTTAACTTTATTAACAGAAATACAGAAAGGGAAGTTAATGACTTACATATTAATCGAAAACAAGACAAAACCATTCATTCATTTAATCATATACTCTTCCAAAAAAAAGTAATTAAGAAACTGAAAAATAACACTGAACAAATGAAAAACAAGGTAAAAGAAGGAAGAAAAATAAAAAAAATTAAGATTTGAGATAAAGGGTAATCAAACATGAATCTAAGTATGTATACTTTATCTTCTAGAGGGCAGTTCTGCTTTGGCCTCTAGGGTCGCCATGGGTCGAATCTGACTCGACGGCACTTGGCTGGCTTGGCGATCTTCACATTTGTTGGCTGTTCGTGGGTCACCAATTTAAACCAAAAACACTGTCTACTTGGTGAAGGAAAAGAAAAATATTGTCAGTTAAGGAGCCCTGGTAGTGCAGTTTTTAAGAACTGAGCGGCTAACCTGCAGGGCTGGTGGTTGGAAAAACCACCCAGTGGCTGTAAAGAAGAAAGACCTGATGATGCTCTTCAGTAAAGAGCACAGCCAAGAAAATTCTATGAAGCCATTCTAATTTGTCACACGGGGACGTTATGAGTCAGAAGCAACTAGATTTCTTCCTATTCCTCTCCTTCTCTTTTCTTTAAAATTATCATTTGTGTGGTTTTTAGATGCCTGGCAGTGGACGTCAAACAATTAAACTTTAAGTTTTAAGTAAATGAACTGCAATTTTTCTCTCTAATATTATTATGCATTACACTTAGTTTTTAATCTAGCCTTCTTCTTGAAATAATAATGTCACCATTTTCAAATGTAAAAAGGCATATTTTCTAGTTTCCTCCCTTAAGAGAAGAGGCATGTATTTGTCTATGAATGTGTGCGTATTATATATGTAAATGTACCTATATTTTGTGTATATGTAACATTTATATGCGTATCTTATGTGTACATGCATTTTGCATGTGTGTATGTGTATATATATTTATATATATATGGTCTTACATATAAAACCAGATAATTTAAAAAATTATGACTACGAAGACACTGGAAACTTGCTGGCTTTCTTTTTTTTTAAAAATAAAATTTTTTGTTTTTATTTTAAATAGTATTTACAAATTTTAGAACGTATCCCCAACACACATGCACAAGCAGAAAAAGATTGACACTGATTTTATTAAGTCAGAATTCTTACTCATCTCTTATCGGATCAATTTATCCTGCCTTAATTACCTTACTCATCTGCCATATTCTGTCTTTTTATTAGAATATGAGTAAAACAGTAATTTCTTATAGTATTTTTGTAGGTATTCTTATACAGTTTAATCTATATAAAATGCTTAACATAATACTTGACATTCAGAATGTCCTTCAGAAAGAGTGGCATTAATAATACTGTTAGTACTACCACTGCTAGTACAATTAACATGTGTGTAAGAGCACCACTGCTGTAATTTGGTGTATGTCCTTCTAGTCTTTTTCTATGAAGACTCAGAAAAAAACAAAAAAAAAACTAGTTGAATATATAGCTTTGCTATATGCGTATTTTACTTGGCTAATATTTACCCAGATCATTAATATCAATTTTAATGTGGCAATTGATGGCATCACAGTTTTCCATTATATTTTTAATAACGTTCATATTGTTCCCACATTATCTGTTCTAATCATAATGCTGCTGTAAACACTTTTATAGATGTATCTTTTTAAACAGATATAGTTTTTTTTTTCACTTAGAATTCATAACTAGAACTGCTCAATATAAAATTAGGTGCACTTTTAAATCTTTGAGCTTTTTAAATCTTTGAGCTTTTTAAATCTTTGAGTATATAGAATCCCTAATTTTCAAAATGATTTTATCAACTTGTGTTCTTAACATTGGATTAGAATGTCCATTTTTCCAAATCTTGGTCACATTAAAGTGGTTTGTGTTAAGCTACACTACGGCGATTAATAGGTGTTTCAGTGTTGTTGTGATATGCATTTGTTTTATGACTAAAAGGATTAAAATTTTCATTTCTGTATTGATCATTAGTAAATTTCTTTTAGACATTTCATGTTTAGAACATTTTGCAATTTTATATTCATATCATCATCTTTGTTTTAGAATTAAAAATATGTATATATATTTCTTTTGTTTATATGCAAAAAATGCAATTATTTGTTCTTAGCTTTTAATTTTATCTTTGCTTATTGATTTTATCAAAATGAACTTAACTGTTACTTAAAATCAGTCTACCAGTTGTCTTTTTCATTATTTATTTTGATGTTAGTGTTATGGTCATAAATGCCTTATTGAGTGCACAAACTAATATTCACTTATATTTTTCCTAATTTCTGATGTTATATTTAATCCTCTCTTTAGTAGAGACATAACTGGGGATGACACAGTGGTTAAGGACTCAGTTGTGAACCAAAAAGTCACTGATTTCAAGCCACCAGCTGCTCTGCAGGGAAAACTTGTGTCTGCTTCCAGAAGAGATTTATAGCCTTGGAAGACTTATGGGGGCTTTAAAGCATCATTGTAGTTTAGAATAGACTCAAAAGCAATAAGTTATGTTTTTGTAGTAAGATATGTGCCTAGAAATAAGTAACCAGTTATCACAGATGTATGTGTTTTAAAAAGTCAATTTTTAACTTTTGATTTTGACCTTTACTATTATATATAAAACTAAAGCCACTACTGTCGAGTTGGTTCTGACTCATAATGATCCTACAGGTTAGAGTACAACTGCCCCATAGAGTTTCCAAGGAGTGTTTGACAGATGTGACCTCTTGATCTGTTGGTTAGCAAACATAGCACTTAACTACTATGCCACCACAGTTTTCTATTTATAGGCTAACTCTGTTTCATTCATATTATAGTTTCATGGTTCTGAAAGTAGCCAGAGTAAAAGTCCCAGTGCACAATGACGTTGCAAGCCTCTTCTTGTCCCACATTTGCTAATGTTCTATTGGCTAAAAAGAACAGTAACATGGCCAAGTCTATATCAATGAGTAGAGAAGTAAACTCCATCTGTTAGAGAGGAAGCAATGTCACACTGCAAAATGCTGTGTGTGTACACATGGGTAGAATTACTGCGATCATCTTTGGAAGCAATCTAAGTAACTGCTCTCTGTTTTAGATAACTATTTTCTTAGCAATTATAGCTGTTGTTTTTCCAGATGAAATTTTGAATCATTATCACATTTCTCTTGCTTTCTACACTAACATCTCTGCTATGGATCCCAATTCATTTTGGATTCTTCTGAGACTGTCATTGTATTTATGGATAACTGACATCTTGACAATACTTGTTTCTTTATATACTTATGTTTGCCTTCTTATTCCAATATTCTCTTATATTCGTAAGATATTTAATTCTCTGCATAATTTCTTGAGTTTATTTCATTATGTAATTTTTTTTCTTAGAATTTTTAACATAACATTTCCCAAGTGGCTGTTCCTGATATGTGAAATCATTCTTTTTGTTTGTACATTCAGTTTTTAAGTGGCCCCATAGATAATTAATTTCAATTTTCAATGTTTCTTCAGTTTATTATCTTCATTAGAGAATGATATTACCCCAAGATGATGAAAAATAATCTATTCCTTTCTGGTATTTGTCTTCATCTTTTATTTGATGTTCTAGTAGAATGACTAGGATTTCCTTATCTTTGTGGAATACTCTTCATTGTGTAACACTACATAAGATTGATGCTATTGTTGTAAGATACAGAGCCTTTATCTCATTTAATATGTAGACTTCTACTGCTAGTCTATTGGAAAACTTTATTCGTTCTTGATTATTCACTTAGTCATTTAATGAATAGTTACAGAGTACCTCATATGTACCAGATACTTTGTATCAGAAATTTAAAAAATAGTGATCAACTATAGGGCTAAGTGCCTTTGAGTTGGATCACCTATAGAGATGGCTAAATATTTTGTTTTTTGATCTAATAATCATGAGACCAGTTTTTACAAGCAAAATAGCTGCTTGTCTTTTTTGTTTTATTTTGGTTTTACCTCCTGAATTTTGTCTCATCAGTGGTTATTACCCACAAAAACAAATGTTACTGGACAAAACTCCAAATTTTCTTTACTGTCCCTCCCCCATAAAAGCCAATCTCAGACAGATTATTTGGGTGAGTGATCAAAGGCTTTATTAATCATGTTCTTCTGGCAATAAGCACAAGTGACAGATGATGTGTTCAAGGCTCCAAATGGGGCAATACAAGCTGTCTTAGCACAACCTGGGCTGAGAACAATGGGAGCAGTCAGGAAGTGGCCCTATCCCAGAGGGGCTGGCAGAATATGCATATCAAAAGCTGGGGTTGGGAGCCCTCAGCTATCTCCTACCGGCTGGCACCTTCATTCAGCATCTCTATTTGTTTGATGTATATAAAGAAAGCTGCAAAAGCTGCAAAGATTACTATCTCAGTGGCTCCTGTCAGTTCATTTGTGACTTCCTGCCATAGCCTAGGTGAAGGAAGCCTGGAAAGACAGGAGAAAAGACAAGAGAGAAAGCATCAGTTCTACAAAATGAATTAAATCCTGGCTGTCTATTTTAACTTCCTTTTTATAAAAATCAGGATATCTAAAGCTTCTCCCTTGTTTCACAACTATCAGAAGTTAGCAACTTTTTAAAGGTATCCGATGCTATTCCTGACACATTTTCCCTAAATTGATACAATATATAAGTAAAAGGTATCTGTGACATTGAACTGTGTAGATGATAAAACAATTATGAATAGCATTCCAGAGAATGAGAATCCACAACCTTTAACTGTGATCTTGTAGAACCTACACATAGACCAAGAAACAGTTATTCAAACATAACGAGAGGATATTGAGTGGTTTAAAACTGGTAAAGTTGTGTCAGAGTATCCTTTCATCGTACTTAAACATGCTATGCAAATAATTCAAGAAGCTAGACTATATGAAGAAGAACACAGCATCAGGATTGGAGAAAGACTCGTTAACAACCTGTGACATGCTAATGACACAACCTTGCTTGCAGAATGTAAAGAGGACTTGAAGAATTTACTGATGAAGTACTATAGCCATCAGAATGAACTGTACCTCAACATAAAGAAAACAAAAATCCTTTCAAGTGGACCAGGAACCAACATCATGATAAACAGAGAAAAAGATGATGTTGTCAAGGGTTTTATTTTATTTGGATTCACAATCAGTGTTATGGAATCAGAAGTCAAGAAATCAATGGAGTGCTGCATTTGACAAATTTGCTGCAAATGACCTCTTTAAAGTGTTCAAAAACAGAGATGTCGCCAAAGGACTGCGGTTCCCTGAGGCAACCCAGGGTATTTTCAGTTGCCTCGTATGCATGCAGAAGCTGGACAAGGAACAATGAAGAAGAATGACTGCCTTTGAATTTTGGTACTGGTAAATAATATTATTAATATACCAAGAACTGCGAGAAGTATGAACAAATCTGTCTTGGAAGAAGTACAGCCAGAATGGACCTTGGAAGCAAAGATATGACATAGTCTGAAGTACTTTGGACAGGAGGGACTAGTACCTGGGGAAGTTCATCATGCTTGGTAAAGTAAATGGCAAGCAAAAAAGAGAAAGACCCACAAGAAAATAAATTATGGGGTGCAACATGGGTTCAAATATAGCAATGATTGTGATGATGGCCATGACCAGGCAGTGTTTCTTTCTGCTATGAGTCAGGACCTATTTGTTGACAGCACCTAACAACAACAGTGGTTAATAAAAGGAACACTTGCAGTGCAGTGCATAAGTGCTCAGCTGCTAGCCAAAAGGTCAGAAGTTTCAACCCATCAGCAGTTCCGGGGGTGAATGTGATGACAGTCTGTCTCCTTGAAAATCACAGCCTTGGAAACCCAGTGGGTAAGTTCTACAGTGTCCTATAGGGTCCTATAAGTCAGAAGCAACTGATGGCAGCATTTTTTGTGATTTTATGGTTAAAAAAATACAGTTTAAATTGATTCGGGTTCATAAAGATCTGTTGTGTTTCAGAGTAGAATTATTCTCCATGGGGTTTCCAATGGCTGATTTTTCTTAAGAAAAGTTCCATACGTTTCTCCCAAGGTGTCTCTGGGTTGACTGAAATCTTCGACATTTCATTTATCAGTCAAGCATGTTGACCATTTGCACCACCAGGCTGTGGTAGAATAATCATAAAGCCTTCAAATGTTTTATTATATAGCTTGTAGCAAAAGAATAGTTCTCTAAAGTGGGTGTTATGTCCTCTGAAGTTATTTGTTATTTGAGGAGAATACATCACAGCATCACTTCAAAATGTGATGAAGCATATTATACCTCTGTCAAGGTTAGCTCCTGATATGCCTATCAGGTTAATATTTATTTATTCGTTTATCAGGTTAATAAAGACATTGTTAAAAATGTCATTTGATTGCATCTATAGACAAAAATAATAGTTTCCTTGAAGGACTTATTAGACCAATGTCCTGTAATAGGACCAACCAGATACTTTAGAAATGGCCTGGGATTTACAAAAAACAAGAAGAGTTGACTATGGTTTTTAAGTTAGGGAAAATTGATTTTTGTAGGCATTAACTGGCATCTGAACCTACACAAACTCAATGACCAGTTTTATTCTTAAGTTAGCTATGTTCCAGAATCATGTAGTTCAAGATCTCACAAGATAGTAGCATAGGAAAATTTTTCTGAAACAACTTAGTTTCACAATACATTATAGTTTTGCTTGGTGAAAATCTTATACAGCTTGGAAGCATTATGATATTGGAACATTGCCTAATTTGGCAAGAGACAGTTTGTGAATAAGACTTCTAATTATCTTGTTACTATCCAGAAATATTTTTGTCACTTTTTCTCCTGTTTTCTCATACAAGGATAGTGTGCTTCTTGGAGATATTATAATTTATTATTTATATTCTATCTAGATATAATAACACCATCTGTACCTCAAGTTAGCTGTATGCAATGGGAAATGAATGACCCTTACAATTAATCAACTCATTACAATAAGAATAAGATTAATAAGTAACTAGAGATTTTTAAATAATGTTGATGAGAATAAAACAGTTCATCATATTATTACGGCTTTTTATGATTGCGGAAAAGTTGGCAAATGCAGTTAAGTGCAGATAAGTGGTACAAAATAAGTTAAAAACCTGTAACTTAAACTCCTAGAGAGAGCTTTTGTTGATACTATGCCATTTCATTATATGTTTACTCAGTAATTTATTTTTCTATTCTTCTTTTCTCATTTGGCTGATTTCTGATTTTTCATTAATTATACATAATACTGTAGGTACACTTACACATAGATATTTGGCCACATCACTGATGAATAAGCATATTTATAATTGTTAAAATGAAAATGCCTTTTTTCCTGTGGAGATATAAGAATACATAAACATCAGACTAGTGGAGCTGAAAGTGTGTACTCTGAGGTCTGACAGTTAAGTCCACAAACTTAACTGTTCTAAGTGCCACATATCTCATTGCTGAATATCACTGTGGTCACTTTCAGAGTACTCCCTTTGGGAAGCTAGTCCAACCTTCAAAGCAATTTTGGAACTCTTTCTGGAATGGCCATTGCACATGGTGACACAGGGGTAAGTTCACGAACTGGCTTGTATCACTGTCTTTGAGGGAGCTTTTAGCCAGTAAACAAATAACTATATTGGGAGACCCACCCTACTCACCTGATCTGGCCCCTAATGACTTTTTTTCTTTACCTGAAGACAAAGGAAGTGTTGAAAGGAAGACGTTTAGATAACATTCAGGACTTCAGGGGTAATAATGAGGAAAATTCTACTGGCCATTCCAGAAAAAGAGTTCCAAAATTGCTTTGAAGGGTGGACTAGGTGCTGGCATCAGTACATAGTTTCCCAAGAAGAGTACTTTGATATGACCATAGAATATAGCACTTTTTTCTAGGATGAGTTCACAAACTTGATTGTCATACATCCTATTCTAAGAGGTTAAAAATAAAAACTTTTAGCTAGGTTTAATCATCAACTGAAAAAAATATAATTTTAGTTGTATTAGGTGTGAACGTATGATTTCATTACAGATCAGTGGTTTAAAAATTTTTAGGTCCTAGTTCAAGTTAATGAAACATTTTTCTGATACACTCAATAATGTCTCCCGCATATTAGGTGACCTGCATTTTTACATATAAATTGCTCCTAGTATGGTTGAGGGGTAGAAAGTGACTATGGGAGGGCAATTCTGTAAAAGTAATGTGACTTTTTTATGTATGGCAGGATACTTGTTCACATCTAATATTCACTCATCTCTCCCTATGCCTGTGTATGGATTGATCAAAGTTAACACAAGCAAAATGGGACTAGAAGTCATGGAGAGTAACATTAGACTTTTAGATGAAACAAATATGAAAGTCCTATTATAATATTTTATTCATACACTACTGAGGCATTTTATGCCTAATCAGAATAATGTTTAATTAGCCCTTTTGCCATATATGTATGCATGGTAAACCAGTGTGGTTTTTGTGGATTTTAGAAGACAACATAAAATTACCATAAAATGTGACTTTTAAAATGATTTTCTAGTGCTGTTTTAAAGTCCATTCTTTTATGTGATTGGCAAAACAGAACAACCAACTTCATATTAGCAAACGACTGAAGTTTTCCTCTCTAACATTAATCTGGGATAACTTTTAAATTCCATAGGTTTTTGAAACCATAGCTTTCAGGCCGAAATTAAGAAAGACTGAAAAAAATCAGTTGTGTAAGTGCAGAGAAGAATAGTAGGGAGCCACAGGGGCAGAGACATTATCTGTCCAAGGGGAGCAATGCTGTGCAGTCCTTGCTTCATTCTAGAGATTTAATCAGGTCATCAATTTGCTGTACTGTATCAAAGTTGCTTCTGGCCACATAAGAAAATATTTAGCTAAATTCCACAACATATGGGAAACTTACAAAGCTATAACAGATCTCTGACTGCCTACACAATCTGGTGGGGCTTCTTTTTCTTCTTCTATCTCCTCTCCTTCTCCTGCTTCTTCACCATGCTGATTCTGGGGGGAAAGTAATCCAGGAACATGCATCTTTGGGATTTCTAAATTTACTTAGAAGTCTCTATCATGCTTCTTATGAATTTCAAAATTTTAAACCCTTGAATTTTTAATAAATTTTTGTAACACTCGTAATTTATAGAAATAGTTTTCTTTATCATTTTTCAGCCTTATGGGACTCTGACTTTGGGACAAGTTGTTAGTTGCTGCTGAGTTGACTCTGACTCAGGGTGATCTTCTATACAAGAGAACAAAATGCTACCTGATCCTGAATCGTTCTGATAATCACCAGCATGTTTGAGTCCATTATGCTAATTTGTCTCCCTGAAAATCTCCTTCACCTTCACTGCCCTCTCCTTCACCTAACATGATGTCTTCCTGATGATGTGTCCAAACCAAGCGAAGTGGATAGTGTTCTTTTGTGATCTATGGGGTTTTCAGTGACTGATTTTCAGCCCTGGCTTTTTTTCCTAGTCTGTTTTCATCTGAAAGCGCCTCTGAAACCTATCTATTTTATGTGATTCTACTGATAATTCTATTAACAATGGCAAAATGCAAACCATCACATTAAGAAAAACTAACAGACAGGTGATAGACATAGTTGCCTGACATCATGAATTTCCCATTAGAAAAGAGAAGTCTGGTCAGTCAAAACAGAAATAAGCAACTAATATTTTCTTGATAGGTGAGGATCACATCGTTGTATGATATTTTTATTGTACCTATAATGTTATCTTTTTTCTGAGCATGTCAGAATGTTTATCTCTTTTGATTAACCAATGTCAATTATTATCATTCTGTAGTGATACCTTGTTGCACATATACACATGTGCACACACACATTTACTATGTATAAGGAACTGAGAATATGGTAACCACAGAACTAGTTTGTTATGATTATAAACACATCGCCATGGAGTCAATTCTGAGTCTTAATAACTGTATATGTGGTAAAAATTGTATGAAGCAAAAATAAATGCTCATCTGGGTCCTGAGTAGCAGAGCCAGGGCAGATTAACCAAAATTTAAGGCTAAGCAGAATAGTTTCATTGAGAAACCAAAAAATCCAACACAACCCACTGCTGTTGAGTTGATTCTGACTCATAGTGACACGTTAGGAAAGAGTAGAACTGAGCCAGAGTTTCCAAGGAGTACCTAGTAGATTCAAACTGTCAGTTTTTTTGGTTAAAAAAGGTAGTGCTTAATCACTATACAACAAGGGTTTCCAAAGCCACACCCACTACCATTGAGTTATTTTGACCCATAGAGAAAGTTTTTTGAAAAGTATAAGTATCCATGTTTTGTTAATTCTAGACAGTGGCACTCTGATTGCAAGAGCTTGGTAAAGTCTAACAAATGCAAGAACTGCCTGATAATACTTCAACAGGTACCTTGAGTTGATACACAGGAGAAGAACAATAGATGCTTAACACTTGTTTATGGAATGAATGGAACTTTATAAAGGTTCATGCCTTGCTGAATGAAAATAATACTTCCCATCAAATAAAAACTATTTGACATTTATTATATTTAATTTAAGCATAAAACACATATGACTAAATAAAAACAATAATCCACAAAATTCTGACATTGATCCTCAGTTCTGCCTCACCAGCAATTTGATAACACAACAGACAAATGAGCAACTGACAAACAAAATTTTGGCTGGTGTGACTCAGGAAATAGCTTCTGTTTAGATCTAGATTTCTTTCATGATAACTTAAAACCAAACACATAGGCTATGTTAGAGTAAGAGTTTTAATATTTGTCACTACTGGAAAACAGCAATATAGAAATAATAAGCCTGTGAAATTACATTTTAAAACATTCTTGTTAGTAATCACTAGTAATCTTTTCTAGAACAAGTCATCATATAAACACAGATGATTACAAACTGAGCAGATATTTTTATGTGACTCATGGATTTATTTTATAATCAAAACCTGTTAGTAATGAAACTATTCTTTGCTTCAGTCTTTTAACATTGTTTTTCTTTACTAATGTGTGTGCTCAAAATATCATTATGCATGCTTTGTTAGCAGTTGATTTCCATGGATGTGCTACCAATTTGAATCCAAGTTCTTCCACCTGTCACTGTATCCCCAAAATCCAGAGACAGTATGGGGATCAAGAAATAATCTGCAGCAGTCTGTGAGACAGTGGCCAATTAAACTGTCCCATTTGAGTTACAGTTTCAGGGGTTTTTATAGCCAGAATTCAAACAGGAGGGGGTTTGTCACAGAGCAATCCTCAGGAGCCACAAGATTTCATTGCGTTTAACAAGTTAAGTGGACTAGGAAGAGGAAATGCAGATTTGCTCATCTGGCCCCAGGGTGGTCACTAAGGCAGAGAGTAGAATGCAGCTAATGACCTAAGTGACCTTGGAAGAGGAAAAGAAAATCTGTTAATCCAGCACTTATGATACTATCATTTCCCCACTCTTATTTTTATAATTTTCATATCTATAAAATAGGTCTTAAATGAAAATAACTTCTTTGATTTACAGCATTAGTTCTATGATCAAGTCTTTGATTATGAAATGATCCTTTACAACATATGGTACTGGAAGTCATGAGACTGGGCACACATTGTATAAAACAGTGAACGGATAGTCTACAAACAATTACTAGCATGTATAGTCAGCTTAGGTTGGGAGTCCTAAAAATAACTCTTTAAATTTTGTCCCCCAAAAGCCTTTCCACTGTTAGAGGAAGTATCATGTTCTCTAGACTGTAGCTTTTTTAGGTCCATGGGCAAGGTGGATAATGTTGTCTAGTTCAGTCTTCTGGGTAGGATCTAAAAAAACACTTTAGTCTCCCTGGTAGTTTCAGCCTAGGAAATCAGGCAAGGATTTTTTTAATCAAAATTTTACAGTTACTAGCACTTCCATTTCCCATAAAATAATTGTCCTGGTCTTTATCATGTTTTTACTATAACCCTCTTGACAGATTTCATATTCAAACTCTTCACGGAAAAATGATGTCTGGAGGTCTCTTTTTCTGTCTCTGCTTCATGATGAGAAAGGGCATAGGCCTGCCTATCTGAGTAGAAATCTCTCCTTGACAGTGTTAATCATTCATAATGGCCAGGATGACAATTACTGAGTATCAGTCAGGACCCATGAAGTATTATTTTATTTGAAACTGTTGCAGTATGAGAGACAGACGTTGTTTTGGAAACCCAAACTGGAGTTACCTAGTTTTTCATCCTTCTCTCTCTTTTTTTCCACTTCTTCTTTACCTCCCCTTTACTTTATTAGTCTTTCTTTTTTTACATGGTAATGTCTCAACTGTTACCCCATCAGACACAAAAGTAACTTTTTACTTCAGATTTCTAGACTAAGTCGATAATTATGCAGTCCCTCTTGGAGAGTAGACCCACTGGGTAATTTAGGGTAGAGTTTAATCCTTAGTTCTCTGATGTGACCAGGCAGTGATAGGCTTTGGGGTTTCCATCAGCAATCAGCTTTTAGACTCCTCTTCTTAGTGAGTCCAGGAGGGCCTGTCCTGTGTGGGCCTTCATTGCAGAGCCCTACTGAACATCTTTCTGTGAGATGTTCAGGACACTCTGCTTTAAAGTGGCCTCATTTTTTACAGTAACTGTTATGGCTGGGGTTCATATACACTGGCCAGTGAGGTGATTCAAGTCTTGACCTCTTCTGGATTATCTCAAAGACAGTTACAGTTAACAGAACCTTCATCTCTCTCTCTCTCTCTCTCTCTCTTTTTTTTCTGCCACCAAATCTCTGATTAAACACCTTAAGTGTCCCCTCTACCAACTGGGAGTGGGATCTGAGGTTTTGTCTCAAGCTTTGCAATCTTTGTTTTATGTCTCATGTGGACCAGGATAAAAATATATGGCCATAATAACTTCTTATTACATTTAAAATTGGCACCAGCATTTTCCAAAAGTCTTGGTGAGTTCAGTAAGAGTAAAACCGCTGGCTCTTTTTTCCTAGGTCCCTGGCTGAGAACTAGTCTTTTACTTTTTCTAATGTAAATGAGACACTTATCTCTCTGGCCTCTTCCTTGATGGGCTGGGAAAAGGCCATAAAGTTTCTAGAATTTCAGACACCATACAGGGAATTAGCAAGTAAGAAGAAATACTAAAATATTAGGCCAGTTATTTTAAATAACCAAAGAAACTATGACCCTAAGGTCTGTGAACAAGGAAACTAATTTAAATACCTCATAAATAGGATCAGTCGCTGTTTTTCATGTCTCTATAGCAATTGTACTCTGCAAAACCTCAGATTTAAACCCATTAGTTAAATATCTTAGGAGAAAAGAAAATGGTTTTTATATGTTAGGAAGTAGAACCTTAAACCATCAGCATAAGACTCATAGTGTATTCATTTACCCAGCCTTGTATAATTGTTCTCTGTTTTACTTACTCTGGAGAGTCTTGGATATCTCAAGTCACAGTCCTCATAAGTCTAAAATCTTCATTGAGATATTCTGATCAAATGTTTTCAGAAAAAAGCAAAAGCTGCAGATGACAAGACTTAAGATTCATACTAATAAAAATATGTAAAATGTAAGGGTCAAATAAATTCAATCTATCAAAAAAACTTTAGGCAATAATTTTTAAATACAGTTATTACTCACATTATTAAGAACTTCAGATATCATCTATGTCATGGTTGGAATTGTGTCCCCCCAAAAATGTGTGCAGCCATGTGGCTGGGATATGGTTCCCAGTATCTTGGGACTGTCCTCCATTGTGTGGTTTTGCTAACCTGTATGTTAAAGGATTAGGGTGGGGCTGTAAATTTCTGCTGTAGGGGGAGTTTCCCTGGAGTATGGCTTGCCCCACCCTTAATGCTTTTAGCTTGCAAGGAATAAAAGGAAAAAGAAACAAAGGACAATTGGAGAACCTCGCTACCATCAAGCAAGCAGCACCGGGAGCAGAGCGCGTCCTTTAGACCAGAGGTTCTTGCGTCAGGACGCTCCCTGGACAAAGACTGATGCAATACCGGACTTTCCTCCAGAGCCGACAAGGGGAAAGCCTTCCCCTGAGTGGACACTCTGAATATGGACTTGCAACCTACCAGACTGTGTAAGAATAAATCTTTCTTTGTTAAAGCCACCCACTCTGTGGTATTTTTGTTAGAGCAGCCCTAGCTGACTAAAACAGTCTATAATATCTTGAGGCATAATACCACACAGTCAGGATATATCAAGATTATTATCTCTAAATAGTTAAATAGTATACAGCAGATTTGTAAGTAAATATCTGAATTCTCCAGTCAAAGCATTGGCTTTGATGATGTTACATATATTTATAATCAAGTTAGCAATGAAAACCAAAGCAAACCAACTGTTATAGAGTTAATCTTGAATCATAGCAACCCTATGAGACAGAACAAGACTATTTCACAGAGTTCCTGAGCAGCCTCTAGTGGACTCAAACTGCTGACCTCTGGATAGCAGACACAGCACTTAACCTGGGTTTTTCCAGATAGTAATTACAAAATAATAAAATTACAACTTAATATTATGTACTTGTGAGACAATATTAGGAAAAACGCAAGGGGAAATAACCAACATAAATTTTAACCCAGTAAGAACAGGGCACCTGATTTCAACTCATGTCATATAATGCAACAGATAAGACTCCTTCTAACTTTTTTCCTCAGAAAAGGACACTTATGGCTTTCCATGAAGTTTCAGAGCTATCAGGAGTTTGTTACAGGTCGACAAGAAACAATATTAAAGTTATTTAAAGATCTAAAAAGTAAGAAGGCTTAGCTTTAGCTTTCTCACTATTGAGTCCGTGGCATGATTTGCTGACTCAGGGAATCTTATTTCAATGAGAGATCAAATTTTTGCCTTTAAGAGAGATTATACAAGGAACAAATTAACAGTTTACTCAGAAATCAGACAAAATTGTTGTTTAGCAGTGAACAAGCCAATTCTTTCTAATATTAATGCTCTCAAAGAATCTTATAAGTTAAATCATTAAATTTTTGTCATACAAACAGAATATTTGACCATATCAAATAAATATTTTTCAAAAAAAACTCTGCAGCAAAAAATGAATTCACTCATTAAGACAAATACATCTTCTCTTGGTGCTTGAAAAGCAAACATATATATATATTTAAACTGTGACATGTATCTATTAACTCAGTTTATTATCAATACCTAAAAGGTCCTGGAAATTATTTTTAAGCCTGCAACTGAAGTAAAATTTGTTTAAACATTTTAGATTTTTCTCAATTTTTACTATGTCTTATATTTTTCCCACCTAATTTTAACTCAGAGTTTTTATCAACTGGCTTTGGAAATTACAGATTCTGTGCTCAACTGACCAAGTCTCTTGCTAGAGTTGCAACACATTTTTTTTCATATCAAAATTTTACAAACACTACAGTCAGCCTACAGAAAGAACACAATCTTTCAGAGACTTTTCACAGAAAGTTAAAAACTAGCAAATGAACACAAACTTCACAAAATTAATGAGAGGTTGAAACACAGGTTGTTACAAAAGGCCAACGTGAAAGAAAGACAAAAACAGAAATAGGGCTGCAGTCCCCTTTAAGAGTGGTACTGGTACCACAAGAAATTTGGAGATGTAAGATTGGTCCAAGAAGGTGGAGTATCAGCAGATTCCATTCTCCAGACTGAGGTGATGGTTATGAAAGACAGAGTGGGAGAGGGGATCCAACCCCAACAAAAGGCTTCATGGACATCTTTCTATTACCAAATGTCTAGGTATTGGGGACTTTCCCTAGGACTTATTGCAAAATGAGTGTCTGGGCCTGGCCTCCAGGATACAAAACCAAATTTCAACAAAGCAAAAGACTGAGCAGACAGATAAAACCAAGGGTGATCAGTCCTCAGCCCTCTACTTAAAAAAAAAATAGAGGTGCCCAATTCTGTACCTGGGCCTAGGACTTTGTAAAGCCAACTGCCAGCGAAGTACCGTCGAGTCGAATCTAACTTTGTGAAAGGAAGACAAAACACAAGATAAAATGAATAGGTAGTTGCCCTATGGAGTAAGGAGAGGCAAGTTCATGAAGCAGAGATTGAAGATTTTCTCATTCCTTTCTACTCTTGGAATAATCTTAATTTAGTTCAAGTAAGACTCTTAAAATTAGGTACATTGGTGAAGACAAAAGACACTTTTTCATGGAAAATTATAAACAGCTTGTGCAATGACAAAAATATTTTCAAAGCCCCACAAAGGCAAATGTAAAAGCACACCACAAGTACATTTATCTTATCAGATGCACACACACAGGAGGCCTCACACATTACCACACACACCTCCAGCTTCAACAGTACATAGGCAGACATTTTTAAAATTAAAAGTGAGCTTGTGAGTATTTTAATTGCAGGACAAAAAGATAACTTTATGGATCCACAGATCAGCCAACTCTCTTTGGAATCTAGCTGGTACTTTGGCCAGGCTGTATTGTAGTAAAACTTTGTTACATGTTAAGTCATAGGCACGTACCCATACATACTGAGATCAATCAGATAGGATTTGCACCAGTGGACTTTCTTTAGAGACAGAGGCCTTATTTCCCACATTACAGAGTATACAGATACAAAGAAAGATTTCTTAATTGGGACAGTCATTCCTTTTTTTACCAGACAGATGGTACTGAGGCAGACAGAAGCTTCAAAATCCTAATGAGAACTTGAGTTTTCTGTGCACAAACACAATAAAACACTTTAATCTTCTTTAATTTAGTGAATTAACACTGGGTGTGGGTGGATGGCCTTCTAAGGTGGAAGCCGTACCTTTGGACCCATCTGTCCACGCAGAGAAGGGGAACTCCCCTAAATGCCCTTTGTCCCAGGTCAAGCCAAAGGGGGAGGAGAAAAGGAAAGGAGGCTGAGGAATCTACTTTTCTGACCTATGCCTGCAAATTGTTTTGGGACCTTATCCTCAGCCTTTGAATCGAACAGACAGATACCCTCACCCTTCCAGGTCAGAGTTACTGAGGTGGAAGTAGCCAGGCCTTCCAAGTTCAGCAGGGAATGCCTTGGCCAGAACTTTCAATTACCATGGCCACTTTCCAACCTGTTCACAGAAGGCTTTTAGATATTTTAGCAGAAAAGGAGAGAAAAGTTGGCTCTTCCCTGGGAAAGCACTTACCGGAGTCCTCTCCTCCTGACTGGCTCACCAGAAGTGTTAACAATTTGAATCCAAGTTAGTCTGCCTGTCATTGTATCCCCAAAATTGAGAGACATTATGAGGTTCAAGGAATAATTTATTTTCAGATCTGCAGCAGTCTGCAGGGCAGCAGCCAATTAAAATGTCCCATGTGAGTTACATTTTCAGGGGTTTCTATAGCCAGAATTCAAACTGGAGGGGGTTTGTCACAGAACAGTAGTCAGGGTCACAAGACTTCATCACATCACATTTAACAATTAATGTGGATCAGAAAGAGAAAATGCAGATTTACTCATCTGGCCCCAGGGTGGTCACCAAGGCAGAGAACAGAATCCAGCTAATAACTTAAGTGCTCTTGGAAAAGGAAATGCAGACCTGTTAACCCACCTTTATATTACTATCAGAAGTGTGCTTTTTCCAATGCATTCAACAGAACGCTAGGTAATATTTATGGATTCACCAAAAAATGAATTGGTGTTCTCTATTCTGAATGTGCCTTCCTTTAATTAGGGACTGATTCTGTACTGGATTCTCCCTTAGTTTGAAATGCAAGCAGTAAAATCACTAGGATTCAACTCAAAGTGCTTTCCTGATCAACATTTCACATGCAATAAAATGTAGACCATACAGAAAGAAAGATAGAGACACACAAAGAGAAAGAGAGATGAAAGAAAAAAATTAATAATGGAATTTGTCCTAAAGACACCAATTGTGCTAAAAAGAGACTTACTGAAAGCAAATAGCAGTTTCAATCATGGAAACTAAAGCTTCACAAAATGAAACCAAGGAAATCTGAGGGTTAGCTGCTTCCTGGGAAGATATATAGGGCAAAACCACAAACTAGACTGAATAACTCAGATTGGAAGTTGCAAAATCAGGAAAACCAGAGATAGGACAACTTGAGGACAGGGAATATTTTACAATGATTGGTTGAACACACAAATGTGAGCTATTTGGACTGATCAGTCAATTAGTTTGGAAAAGTGACTAAGGGGGCTCCATAAAGCAGGAACAGGGTAATTAACTTAAAACATTTCCTTCGGGCTGCTGAGGGGACCTCTGATAATGCTCATTTCAAGACACTCCATTAGTACGTTAAAAGTATTTCTTTTCTTATGTAGCTCAGTCTGCGTTGAAAGTTGCTGCAGAAATCCTTTGTTACGCTGGCATCTGGTTCACCACTGTAACATTCCTATTTCCTTCCCCAGCCTGATTGCAAAAAGAAGAGTTTCCCTCCCTACCATCTTCATTCCCTGTGAAAGGATAGGTTATCATTGATAGCACAAATGGAGTTTAAGTCTTTCTAGTTTAGATCAGCTTTTCTATTCTAGTGAAGCATTACAAATTTAGCTCCTATGCACATCTTACTTTGATTTTAAGAGTGGTTTCTTAACTATGAACCTGGAAATTCATGATAAAAAAAGCCGGGTCCAAACTACCAAATCAATGACTTTTTTTTTTCATCAAAACCTTCTTTGCAAAGTTGTAATTTTTTTTTTTTTTTTCCTGCTAGAAAAGGGTCATCATTAACTAAAAGCATTCCTTTGTGTTTAACAAAAAAGACTTTGGGTTATCTCAGTTACATTTCAGAGGGTCTGATAGCTGCATGTAGATGGAAAGTCAAATTTTTATTTTTCTTGGCTTGGCTATTGTGTTTTAAATGAAAGTTTAAAATTCACATTAGTTTCTTACACAAAAACGTCCATGCATTTTGTTATGTGACCCTAGCTGCTCTATCCACATTGTGACAGCACACTCCTTCTCAACTACTCTGTATTTCCCAAGTCCATTCAACCAGCTCCTGTCCCCCTCTGTCTTCTCATCTCACCTCCAGACAGGAGCTGCCCAGTCAGTTTCCTGTATATACTTAAGCCAAGAAGCAAACTCTTCACCAGTATCATTTCATGTCTCATAGCCAAGGACCAGCTTAATCTTTATTCGATGAATTGACTTCAGGAATGGTTTCAGTTCTAGGTCAACAGACAGTCCGGGATGATGTCTTCTAGGCACCCTCCAGTCTATCAGATGATGAGGTCTGGTCTTTTTGCTAAAGTTTGATTTATGCACTCCAGATTTCTCCTGCTTCATCAGGGCCACTGTAAGGAGTTCCATGTCAGGGCAGTTATTGATGGTAGTTAGGCACAGCCTAGTTCTTCCAGTCACATGATGATGTAGTATCTAGATTATGTGGCCATTTCTGTCTCTTGGGCTCATATTTTCCCTTGTTTTTGGTGTTCTTCATTCTCCTTTGTTCAGGTAAGTTGAGACCATTTCATACTTCTTAGATGGACACTTGCCAGCATTTAAGACACCAGAAACCACTCACCGTACTGGGATGCAGAATATTTTTTAAAAAAAATATGTTATGCCATTTGATTTAGGCATCCCCTAAAATCATGGTCCCCAATACCCTACCCTTGCTACTTAGTCCTTCCAAGTGTTTTGTTGTGTTTATGGAACTTCTTACCTTTTTGTTTAGTCCATTAGTGCTGACTTCTTTACTGTGTGTTGTCTCTCCCTGCAGCTGACTTCGCTTCTACTGTGTGTTGTCTTTCCCTGTAAATAAAATAATTTTTGTCTACTATCTAATTAGTGAATCTTCCTCTCTCCCCCTACTTAACCCCTTCATCAGCAAAGACGGTTTTCACTTGAACCTTTATAATAGTGGTTTCATATAATACTTGTCCTTTTACTACTTACTGTTTTAGTCAGCTAGTATTGCTCTAACAGAAATACCACAAAGTGGATGGCTTTAGCAAAGAAAAGTTTACTCTTACAGAGTCTAGTAGGTTATAAGTCTGAATTTAGGGTGCCCACTCCAGGGGAAAGGCTTTCCCTCTGTCAGCTCTGTGTTGCATCAGTCTTTGGTTGGGGAGCATCTTGGCACAGCACTCTCGGGTCTAAAGGAAGAGCTCTTTTCCCAGTGCTGCTTTCTTGATGGTGTGAGATTCCCAATTCTCTGTGTGCTTTTTTCTCTTTATATCTACCATAGGACGAAAAGATAAAGGGTGGCACAAGCGACACTCCAGGGCAATGCACTTAGCGAGGGTGTTGCAGTCCCACCCTAATCCTCTTTTAACATAATCATTCTATCTACTAGTCAGGTAGAGATATGATGTATAACATAGGAAAATCACAAAACACTGGTGGACTAGCCAAATGGATACTCACATTTTTGGGGGACACAGTTCAGTCTATGACAGTGACTGAGTAATTTTACTCAGCACAATGCATTTCAGTTTCCTCCATGGTATGAGATGTTTCCCAGACGCATCATTGTTCTTTATCATTGCATAATAATCGATTGTATGACTATATCATAGTTTAACTATTCATTCTTTGATGGGCACCAAGATTGATACCATTTTTGCAATTGTGGACACATGAACATACATATGCATGTGTTGTATTGTGTGACAGCTCTTCTAGTACAAGACATAAGATTAGGTGATCTTGTGGTATTTGTATTTCTAGATTTTTTAAGAAAGCACAGAATCAATTTCCAAAGTAATTGTACAATTTTACATTCCTACGAGCAATGCAGAAGAGTATCATTTTCTATATAACCTCTCCAATATTTATTATTTTATTTTTTTTGGATTAATGACAGCCTTGCTGCGGTGAGATAGTATCTCATCGTAGTTTTGATTTGCATTTCTCTAATGGCTAATGATCCTGAGTATTTTGTCATGTAGCTGTAAGCTGCCTGAATGTCTTCTTTGGTGAAGTCTGACTCATATCCTTTACTCATGTTCTATTTGGGTTATTCGTGTTTTTGTTGTTGAGGTACTGTAGTATCTTGTAGAGTTTAGAGTTTACATGCTAATTGTATTGCTTGTAACCAATTTTATTTTTTTCCCCAGTCCATAAGTTCCTTTTATCATTCTTTTGGGGAAGTCCTTAGATGAGCATGAATATTTGATTTTTAGGAGTTCCCAGTTACCTATGTTCTCTTCTGGTGTTTGCCCATCATTAATAATATTTTATATTCTCTTTATGCCACGTATTAGGGCTCCTCGTGCTGTCCCTCTTTTTTTTTTTTTTTTAATGATCTTTATCATTTCAGATTTTATGTTTAGGTGTTTTATCCATTTTGATTTAATTTTTGTGCAAGGTATGAGATATGGGTCTTATTTCACTTTTTTTGCAGATGGACATTCAATTCTGCCAACACCATTTGTCTTTTCCCCAATTTACAGACTTTGAACCTTTGTCAAATATCGCCTGCTCATAGGTAGATGAGTTTATGTCTGGATTCTCTGTTCTGTTGTTCTGTGTATCTGTTGTTCTATCAGTGCCAGGCTGTTTTGACTGCTGTGGCCCTGTAATAGGTTCTAAAGTCAGGTAGTGTGAGGTAGCTCACTTTTTTCCTCTTCAGTAATGCTTTACTTATCCAGGGCTTCTTTCCTTTCCATAGGAAGTTGGTGATTTGTTTCACTATCTCTTTGAAAAATATTATGGGAATTTGAATAGGGATTGTATTGCATCTAGGATAGCTTTGGGTAGAACAGACATTTTCACAGGTTAAGTCTTTCTATTCATGTTCAAGTTAGGTTTCTCCATTTATGTAGGTCTCTTCGTTTCTTGCAGTAGTGTCTTGTCCTTTTGTTTGTATAGGTCTTCTACATCTCCAGTTAGATTTATTCCTAGGTATATTATCTTCTTGGAGGCTGCTGTAAATTGTATTGATTCAGTGATTTCCTCTTTGACCTTCTCTTTGTTGGTTTTAAGGCATATAACTGATATTTTCTGCATTTATTTTGTATCCTAAGCTCTAGCTGAACTCTTCTATTAATTCCAGTAGGTGTCTCCCTTCCTTCCTTCCTTCCTTTCTTCCTTCCTCCCTTCCTCCCTCCCCCCCATTCTTTCCTTCTTGGATTTTTTAGGGTTTTCTGTGTATAAGATCATATCATACGCAAATAAAGATACTTTTACTTCTTCCTTATCAATTTGTATGCCTTATGTTTCTTATTCTAGCCTGATTGTACAATATTCAATAAGAGTACCAAAGAGCATTTTTGTCTGGTTGCCATTCTCCAGGTGAATGCTTTCAGAATCTCCATTTATGGTGTTCTTGGCTGTTGGCTTTCTTTATAAACACTCTTTATTATATAGAGGAATTTCCCTTTTCCTATTTTACTAAGACTTTTTAGCATGAATCTGGGTTGGACTTTGTCAAATGCCTTTTCTACATCAGTTGATGAAGTCATGTGGTTCTTGTCTTTTTTTTTAATGTGATATATTACATTTATTTTTCTAATGTTGAAACATCTTTGCATAGTTGGTATGAATTCCACTTGGTCATGGGAAATATTTTTTGATGTATTGTTGAATTCCATTGGCTAAAGTTTTGTTGAGAATTTTCGCATCTAAGTTCATGAGAGGTATTGGTTTTTGATTTTTTGTTTTGGTGGTATCATTACCTGGTTTTGGTATCATGTTTATACTGCCTTCATAGAATAATTTGGGTATATTCCATCATTTTCTGTCCTCTGGAACACCTTTAGTAATGGTGGTATTAACTTTTCTCTGAAAGTTTGGTAGAATTCTCCAATGAAGTCATATAGGCCCAGACCTTTTTTATTTTGAGAATTTGTTTTTTTTTTTTTTTAATTAACTTTTCAAACTTTTCCCTTTTTTAGAGGCTTATTTTTTTTTTCTCTCCTCTCTTTGTGTTAGTTTGGATACATACTGTGCCTCTAGAAATTTGTCCATTTTCTCTAGGTTTTCAAATTTGTTAGAGTACAATTTTTTGTGTTATTCTGTTATTATTTTTTTAATATGGTTGAATCCATTGTAATATTACAATATTGTAATATTGTCCCATTTCTTATTTGGTTTACTTACTTTCCCATTTTCTTTTGTCAGTTTGGCCAGTGGTTAATCAATTTTGTTGATGTTTTCTAAGAACCAACTTTGGTCTTATTCACTGTTTCAATTGTTTTTCTATTCTCTAATTCATTTAGTTCCACCCTGATTTTTATTATTTGTTTTCTTCAGTTGCCTGAGGGCTTCTTTTGTTGCTTTTCTTCTACTTGTTTGTGTTATAGGGTTAATTCTTTAATTAAGGCTTTTTCTTCATTTTGGATGTATGTATTTGATTGAAATGAAGTGACCTCTGCTTGTGCTGTGTCCCAAAGGTTTTAATAGGATGTGTTTTTGTTTTCATTTGATTCTGTGAATACCCTATTCTGTCCTTGATTTCTTCTATAACCCAGCAGTTCTTGAAAAGGTGTTATTCAGTTTCCACATGATTGGCTTTTTTTTCCTTGCTTGTTTTGTTACTGATTTCTACATTTATAGCTTTGTGGTCTGAAAAGCTGCTTTTCCATATTTTGACATTTTGGATTTTGTTAAGACTTCTATTAGGGCCTAACACATGATCTGTTCTGGAGGATTCCATGTGTGCTGGAAAAGGAAGTATACTTGGCTGCTGTTAGGTGTAGCATTCTATAAATGCCTGTGAGGTCAGGTTGGCTGATTGTGGTATTGAGATCTTCCATGCTTTTACTGAGCTCCTTTCAGGATATTCTGTCCTTCACTGAAAGTGGTCTTTTGAAGTCTCCTACTATCATTGTTATACAGTTTCTCTTTTTCAATGTTGTTAGAGTTTGTTTCATATATTTTAGACATATTATTGGGTGTCTAAATATTTAATATGATTGTCCCCCTATTTTATGGATCCTTTAGTAGTATACTTTCTTATCCTTCATGGAAGGTTTTACTTTAAAGTCTATTTTATAAGAAATTAAATATTGACACTACTTAAATCTTTTTTCTTTTAAATACTGCTTGCTGGATATATTTTTTCCATCCTTTGAGTTTAGTTTGTGTCTTAAAGTCTAAAATGTGTCTTTTGTTGGCAGATACAGATGAATCTTTTTTTATCCATTCTGTCGCTCTCTGTTTCATTATTGGTGCATTCAATCTATTGACATTTAGGTTAATTGTTGATAGGTAGGAGTTTAGTGCTGTTATTTTGATGCTTTTTGGTGCATCGACAATTTCTTTGTTCCATTTAATTTTCTGTGCTGAGTCATTTTTCATTACATGTTTTCTCTTCACCTTTTTCATTGCTGTTGATTTTTCATTTGCTGAGATTCATGTTTGTCCTTTTTTTTTTTTTTTTAATTTTTATGTGTAGGATTCTTAGTTTCCTTTGTGGTTACCTTAACTTTTATCCCTGTTTTTCTAAATTTAAACTGGTCTTTTATTTCCTTTTATTGACTTGAAGACAGCCAACTTTTTAACAGCTAGTTTTTAATGTTATCTCAGTAATCCTTAAGTACTTGGTAACTATGGAAACTTATTCATTAAGGAAAAAGAATACTTAAAGTTTCCCTGTAATCTTCTGTCTTTGGGAGCTTGGTCTTGCTCATTTTCTAAATCATAAAGGGAAATGTTCACCCTCAATTTGCAAGTTGTTTATCAGATTATGAAACATTCAAATACTGCATTACTCTTTTGATATAATTCAACAGTTCATTTTGACAATTTTAACTAGCCTACCTTGAGCCACTTATTTTAAAAAGGAAATGATCTACCTGCATGTAGAGAGAATGACTGTTTGGAATAATTCTATGTTTCAGTGTCTTTGAGGTTTGATTATTGTCCTGTTTTTTTTTTTTTTTTTTTTTTTTTTAGTTTTTATGTGTAAGATTCTTAGTTTCCTTTGTGGTTACCTTAACTTTTATCCCTGATAAGGTGTTTCAAAATTCTTTTCTATTTTTTCATATGTGTTTCACAGGATAAGGTTCTTTAAAAAAATCTATGAGAAGCAATTGTGGAAAACCTAAAGAGGCAGAGAAACCCCAGAAATAACTGTAACTGAATATATTTACTTTGAATAGATGAGATTTAAATAAGGCATCATCTGACTGAAAGTACCAAAACAGTGCTCTAAGGATAGGGTAGTTAAAGCAGGTTATATAGGTAACAGATTTTCATTGGGTCATCTTTGGATATAGCATTACATAATTTGTTTGCCAAAAATCATGTTCATTGATCCTCAAGGTAATTAAGTTCTTAAGAATTTAATGTATCCAGGTATAGACAGGGTTGTCTCCTGAAGGTCATTGTAAATTTCTTTCAAGTTGGTTTCTCAGGAGATAGAATCAGAGCACATGCAGGGTTTCAGGGTCAGTCATTTGTAAAAACAGAGTCATTAGGTCATGCCGTGTATAAAAAGACATCTGGGAATTTAATCATGGAGGAATTTTGCCTTTAGGGAAGTTTTTTGTTTCTGGTTGCCTCCTTCAGCTAACCCAGCACAACCCATTAAGGATTATGGGCTGTCTACAGAAGACATAATTGAATAAAATTCATGTAACTCTGTTTATTTTATCAACTCTTGAAAGCCCATAATTCACATTCATGTATGAACAGCTCTGAGGCAGTCTGTAGTTAATGTTGTTAGATGCCATTGAATTAGTTATATAAATAACAGAACAAAACACTGTCCAGTCCTTCCGCATTCTCATAACTATCGCTATGTGTCGCCCTTACTTGCAGCCGTTCTGTTACCAAGTCTTATGGAAGGTCTTCCTCTTTCTTGCTGTCTGCCTTACCAAGTGTGATTGCTGTCTCCAGGGAGTGAGTTCTCCTAATACATGACACAAAGTGTCACCATCTTTGCATTTAAGGAGCACTCTGGTTGTACTTCTTCCAAGCTAGAACTTGGTTCATCCGGAATCCCATAGTATATTAAAAAAATCTTTGCCAACACCGTAATTCAAAGGCATCAGTTCTTCACTTTCCACTGTCAAGCTTCCATGTCCAGATAAGGAATTTAAGATACCATTTTTTGGGTCAAGTGCACTTTAATCTTCAAATGACATCTTTGCTTTTCAAAGAGGTCTTTTACAACAGTTATCCCAGTGCAATACAGTGTTTGCTTTCTTGACTGCTGTTTCCATGAGTGCTGATTATGGATCCAAGTAAAACGAAATCCTTGATATCTTCAGTCTTTTCTCCGTTGGTCAGATGTTGCTTACTGGTCCAGTTGTGAGAATTTTTGTTTCCTTGATACAGAGGTCTAATCGATACTGAATGCTGTAGTCAGTAAGTGCTTCAAACCCTCTTCTCTTTCAGCAAACTAGGTTCTATCTGCATATTTAAGTTTGTTAATAAGTCTTCCTCTAATCCTAATACTTCATTCTTCTTCATATAATCCAGCTTCTCATGTTTTCTGCTCAGCATAGAGATTAAATAGGTATGGTAAAATGATATAACTCTGATACACACCTTTCCTGATTTTAAGCCACATGCTAGCCTCTTGTTATGTTCAAATGATTGTCTCTTGGTCTAAGAATAGGTTCCTTTTGTGCACAATTAAGTGGAATTGCAATTCATTGTCACATTGTAATTTATTATGATCTACACAGTTCAATGTCTTTGTAGGGTCAATACAACACAACTAAGCATTTTTTCTGCTATTCTCTGCTTTCAGCCAAGATCCGTTGAACTTCAGTAATGATATCTCTCAGTCCATGTCCTCCTCTATATCTGGCTTGAGTGTCTGGGAGATTTCTGTCCACAAACTGCTGCAGTCATATTTTCAGTTATCTTCAGGAAAATTTTATGGGTGATACTAATGATATTGTTCAATAATTTTTTCATTATGTAATATCTATAGTAAATAAATTTGAATTCTTCATTGTAATGTTCCTCAAACACATTTTTTTATTGATCATGATGAGCCAAGTAAAGCCAAGTGCCGTCGAGTCGGATCCGACTCATGGCGACCCTAGGGGCCAGGATAGAACTGACCCCCAGAGTCAAAAATACCAAAATTTTTAGTGCCCTAGAAAGCTGGGGAATTCAAGCATACACACAAACCACAGTGTCTCTTTTACATTCAAATCAGAAAACTTGTCCAGTTGTATTGAGTACCAAAGGAGTAACTGCATTAAACCACACAAAAAGTATGATTATTAAAATGCCTGTTTTTTTAACACTGAAATATAATGGTAGCCAAAATAAAATGTGTGCAACAGACCCTCACAAATGAGAAGGATTTCTGGAAAACAAAATAGGGCAGGAAAATAAGACAAGACTGTTGCTTCTAGATGTTATATGATGATTCAAAACATAATCATTTTGTATGTGAAACACGACATTGCTTTGATGGGAGTCATACGACATTTATTTGGCATAAGTTAATATCACAGTTTGGTAGGATTTGTTATATGGGAGAGATGAGGTGAACATTTTTACTTATTAACCTCATGACAATTATTAAATGTTTTTGTATTATGTTGTTAAAAATAGTGAAAATTCAATAAAATTTGAACATAAAGTTTATTCTGAGCAGTTATTCTATATGCATACAAGGTGAGCAGTTTGATTCCAGGAAGAAACAAGTGTCTGAAAGTAAATTAGGTACACTGAGGCTTATAAAGAGAAGAGGAGAGAGAAATAGAGAAAATCAACCAATATTAATATGATTGTTTGACTCCTGTCTTTTCCATTTTATTGAGATCAGTTTATATTGAGTGTCTAGTCCTCCACCCAGCCATATGTTTTGAAATTCAAATTCAGCAAGCTGGCTTGAGACTAGCAACTCTGGTTAAAGAAAAGCTGGTAGGAGGATCAGTCTTGATCAGGAACTTCCTTACTGTGAATATTTGTTTTTGTGGGTAAGAAAACCCACAAATCAAAGCAAGACTTCTGCTATCTTTTTTTCTTTCACCAATAATGTATTGCCAGTCTCTCTCCACTAGTATTTCATTTTCCTTAGATTATCTTTCTCTGTTTTATTCATAGTTATATCCCCAGTACCTGGATCATTCATAGCAGATAACTAACTTTTGATAATAAATACTTGTTGAATCAATGAATTACTAAGGCACTGGAAATATGTTACCATTAATTTAATATTTACAATTTTACCCTTCTACCTTTTCATATTCTCTTATTCCTATTTGAATCCTTTGTGAATTTAGGGTTGTAGCCAGTGAAAAAGATACACTGAGGCAATATTTGTTAAATCATAGTTTCAAATCACTTGTATACAAGCTTACAAACTGTTTGTTTAAAAGTGATCTTTAGGTGGATAACAATTTGAGAACTACACTGTGGGGCTTAGAGGCATTTGCACTCAAGTGCCTCTCTTCAGTCTATTCCAGTGAACCACTGATATAAAAGTATCTAAAGGGGACTTCGTTATTCCCAGAACATCATCTTGAAAGTCATTAAAAGAAGTCATGTGTGTTGTTGTTACCTTATGCTCATGAATCTAATTAGTTGGGCCCAAATTATTTGTGCATTAAGTTCTCAGTATACTCTTCTGTACTTAGTAAAAAGTGATGGAAGGGATAGTATTAGACACCTTAGGTCACACACAGCAAATGTCGGTTAAATGATTAGCTCATGTAGTTCTGAAAAACCTTCATTAAAATATTCTTTAAACAAAAATGTGCTTGCAAAACTTTCAAAGTTAGTATTATTTTGTTATTACTCCAATATAGATGGGTATATTAAAAAAAAAATCTTCACATCACTATCAACCTTTATATACTCAAATTCTGATTGATTCACATATAAACTTAAATTAAAAGTACTAAAATGTATTTTTTGCTGTGGAACTTTCTACTAATCTACCTACATGCAATTAGTTCCAGAAAAGAGAAATTCTATTAGAGAAGTAGCATTTTTTGAAGTATATTTCTGTCTCTTTTTCTACACTCTTTTAGTTTTAATTTTCATTGTATAAACATTTATCTGTGGTATGTAAAATGGACAAGAGAGAGCGGCTTTTCATTTCCCTGATGACTGTATCTTTATTGCTTCCCACTTAAGTTTCTGTCATCTAAAGCAAGGGTTCTCCCGCCTGGCACTATTGACATTTTGGGGTGATGATTTTTTGTTGCATGGGTATGTATATCTGTCCTATGCACTATAGGATGTTTAGCAGCATCTCATGCTTTTACTAACTAGATGCCAGTATCCCCCAAGATGTGACAATCATAAATACCTCTACATATAATCACATATCTTCTAGGGGTTAAATAACACCCACCCAGTGTGAACTTCCAATGTGAAGCTATCTGGATGGGAATCTGTTATTCTGTGGACATTACGTTGAGTGACATTTATTTATTTACTTTCCCTTGATGGCTCTTGGCTTGGTTGGCTTCCTTAGGTGAAGGTTTACCAAACAAATAAGTTAATACACATATTATTTTGTGATACTTGTTGCCAATCCTAAAGTATGTCAGCACTCTCTGCTTCTTGACCGTAGGATCCCTATTTCCATCCATCCAGCTTTCCTGTCCCTCTTGCCTTCTCATTCTTGCCCCTGGGTTGGCATACCCCTTTAGTCTCCTATACATGGTTGAACTACACGTGTTACTGTTTGTTTTATGGACCTTCCTAATCTTTGGCTAAAGGAATGCACCTCAGGAGTTACTACAGTACCAGCCTGGACTGAATTATATGCCCCCCAAAATGTATACATCAATTCAGCTTAGTCATGATTTCTACTATTGTGTGGTTATACTCTATTTTGTGATTTTCTTATGTTGTAAATCTTAATATTCGATTGTGGTAGTAGGGCAAGACTGGATTATGTTAAAGAGGATTAAGGTAGAACTACACCACCTTTCCTAAGGTCACATCCCTGATCCAGTGTAAAAGGAGCTTCCCTGGAGTGTAGCGTGCATCACCTTGTATCCTTTTTTCTAAGAGAAAAAGAAACAGAGTTGGAGACCTCATACCAGCAAGGAAGAAGCACTAAGAGCAGAGTACATCATTTGAAACTGAGATTCTTTGGGGGAGAAGTTCCTAGGCCAGGGAAAGTTTCATAAGAAGGTCCTCCCTCCAGAGCTGACAAAGAGAGAAAGCCCTCCCCTGGAGCCAGCATCCTGAATTTGGACTTGTAGCCTATTAGACTGAGAGAGAATAAACTTTTGTTAAAGCCATCCACTTGTGGTATTTTCCTTTACAGCAGAACTAAATGACTAAAACAAGTACTGAGTTAAAAGAGTGTTCAGGGGCGTTGCTCTTGGGGTTTATCCATTCTCCATGACACCAGTAAGTCTGGTATTTTGTGTAAATTTGAATGTCTAGGACTGTCTCCTGTGATCTCTGTCAAGTAGTCAGTATTGGCAAATTGGTACCATTTAATCTTGCTGGACGCAATTTGGTGGAGCCTGTGATAAGTATATTCCATTAGTCCTTTCAACTAATCTTTCCCTTATATCTTTTATTTTCTTCAGTCTTCCTTGTTCTAGACAGAGCGGGACCAGTGCCGTATCTTCTATGGCTACTGGCATGTAAGTGACCCCAGACACTACTCACCAAAGTAGGATATCGAACATTTTCTTTATAAACTGCCAACTCAGTTCAGTGTTCCTCCAGACCGTGGCCGTCAGCTTTCAGCCCAGTAGCCGGAAGCCTATGGGAGTTCAGACATATCTATGAAGCTTCTCTGAGTTTGCCTTGGTCAGGCTGTGCTAGCTTCCCCAGGGTTGTGTAATGTTTTACCCTTCACCAAAGCTACCACTTATCTGTTGTCTAATTAGTGTTTTTTACGCTTGAGTGACATTTTGGACAACATGAGCTTATGCAACATTATACATAGACCTGAATAGTTGAGCCCAAATTTTGTGTGCGTGAAGTTCCAAAAACTGGGTTGAATGTTAATCTGCTTGATGCCACCTATGAACAGCAGAATCCAAGGCCATACTTTCATATCACAAATTACACTGGAGAGGTGGTTACTGTCTAATGTATACATTTTTGTTTACTGTGAGCCAAAGCATGTAATGCCACAAAAGCTGGAATTATTCATCATCACCGTGAGCTTTAAAGTGCTCTGAATTATACTACCTACTCATTATCTTACCTTACTGTATAATAACTGGCAGAGGCAGTAAGTACAATGGCTGTAAGCCGGCAGGCCCTTGGGGAATTGTATATCGGCTGTGTGATCAAGTTGGCCTCAGTGCCAGAGGTTTGCAGATTAATGATAGAAGGACACTTTTTATATTGTTGTGGGGCAGAAGCCATCATTAAATAGACTTATAGTGCCAGTAATACCACTCACAAGTTCCTGGGATGCAGCCAGGATATCAAAATTGAAGCAATGACTGTGCCTATAAATGCTTCGAAAGGCAATGTGTAGGATGATTATGGCACTATATTCCGACAGCTGTCAAATAGTAAACTCAAGTGTGAAATCATTCTTTTTAACGTATTTGTGTGAAATGAAGCTTAGCATAGGAGTATCAGGGAAACAGACCGTACCCATCTGACTTTTTTACAAACTGCTTCTTCTATGAGTATAAACAACATTCAGACTGTGAAACTAAGTATTCTAGCAACAAAAGCAATATTTGAGAAAAGCAGGTATCACCGCTAAGTTCTTTCTACATACCCATTGCCATCAAGTCATTCCAACTCACACTCACCCAACAGGACAGAGTAGAATTCCTCCATAGGGTACTCACAAAGCGGCTACCGGTTTCCAACGGCCAATGTTTTGATTAGCAGCTGAACTCTTAACCATTATAACCAACAAGGCTTCTTGATAAAAAAAAAAAAAAAAAAATCAGTGAAACAACAATTTAGCATTAGAAGTGAATATTAAGTAGGAAAGTAATTAAACCTACATCGGCTAAACTAGACACAGGCAGCTCAAATCCATCATCTACTCCTTGGAAACCCTACCCTGGCTTATAAGTTCCCTGTGAGTTGGAATTGAAGTAATATCAATACAGGTGTTGCTGGTTTGCAGCTTCACTTTTGGCTGAGCAATTTTTAAATTGTTTCTTCACTTGAAGATTCATCTTAATAAAGTTTGCATCTTTACTGAAAAGTAAAAAGTCAGAAAGTCACAATGATGTAACTTCAGAGTAGCATCAAATATTTATACAGAATTTTCGATGTACCTACTGTTTTTACAGAGTGTAGAAAAAACTGAAAATTACATTGTATAATGTTATCACCAAGCATGTTAAGAGTAGGTGAAAAACTTAAGTGTAATAACAAAGGAAAGAGATTTAGTCTTCGAAAACTGATGTCCACATTTTCATTGCATTCTTAAATTCAGAGATATAATATCCGTTACTTCTCAGAGCTTTATTTCTTCCTTTGTAAAATTGATTTCAGGAGAGGTAAATAGCACAACGCTTATTAAAAAAATGTGTCCTAAAACCAGCTTTAATAGCAAGAGATACGGTTCATGCTAATTCCTTACCTCGCTTCACTTCACATCTGAGGATGCAGTAAGACTGACTTTTCACTGACCTGAAAACCAGTGTGGCATGACCTTGATGGAAGATATCGGCCTTTAGTATCTACACCTAAAACCTATGGCTATATCTGATATAGAGACACTTCAATAGCTGTTGACATTTCAATATATAGTTGACATTACAATAGCTAATACATTTTGGTAAAAAAAGATAAAACTTATTAAACAGAAGAAATGCTTACAGATTTAAAGCATGTATTAATTACAGTAATTAACTGAGCACTAACTATATGCCAGATAATGTTCTAAATTCCTTCAAAAGATTATGGTATTTAAAATTCAAAATATTCTCTGAGTAGGGATTTTAATTGTTCTGTTATGATAGATGGGAATGTTAGACAAATAAATATCTGTGTCAAATATTTGGAGGCCTGAAATTTAAACCCAGATAGACTGATCCAGAATCCAGACCCATCTGTGGTATGCTAATTTCCCTCTCTATTGAAAGTTTTAAAAAAAGATGCAATTCCTTCTGTGTTGATTAAAGAGCATTAAAAACACATTCAGTATCAACTATACCTCTCTGTACAATACGACAAATAAGGGCTTTTTAAAATTCACTGTCATTGTGTTTGAACAGGTTATAGCAGATATGGCACACACACTAAGAGAAATTGTTTCTGAACTCGTTTGTCGTATGATGGGATAAAGACATCCCTTTCTACGCTGAACTCTTGGAGGTTTGGAGATGAGATCTCATTGGTTCTCAGTGAAGATATCCCAATCATGAGTTCACATTTTGTAATACCATAATTAAATAGACATACTGACATTGTCTTGGTGTCAATATTAAGTGGTGAAGCTGGAAATAGTATGTTTTAATAATCAATTAGGGTATTTCTGAACTGCCTGCATGGCAAACCAGTTGCACTTAGCAGAGATCACGTTGGAACAAGGTTCTTCCTTTAATGTTAGGATCCTGTAATCAGTATTTCACATTATAAATTCATTGGATGTTGATTAATGTTCAGTGCCCTGTGCAATACCAGGAAATTCATAAAGGATATTAAATCTTAAAATGGATTTGATGTGATAAATTCTTAATTCATTGATAAATTTAAAGTACCACTTATGAAAATTTGACAGCAGCATTCATTCTTAAAAAATTAAATGTAACTATATTTAAATACTCTAAGTAGAGGCAAGATGTTTGCTGTTTGTATTTTAAGTTCACAGAAAATTTTTTTTATTTTAAATTCTGAAGCACTTAGATGGATTTTGCTGTTTCACAAAAATTCACATTTGTCATTTAACTGAAACATTGACAAAAAGTAGTATAACAAAGTACCGTGATAGAGTCAGTTATCTTGGGTTCTAATCATAGCTCACATACATAATAGTTAATGATATCACTTGAAACAAGCCATTTATCTCCATTAGGATCCAAGTTTCTTTTTCTCTAGAACACTGGTAATTTCCTTCTCTGAAAAGCCTTATATTCTAATATGAACAGCATAATCTGTAGACAACAACATGCAAGATATTGGAGTTTATATCATATAATTTTGAATATTATGAGTTTCCTCTGAGTAAAAGCACAGATGGAAAAATAACTTCTGATGAATACTTCCTAAAAGTATGATTATTGTCAGAAATAATGACAATAACTCTGCTGATACTGCAATAGCCTCATACTCAGTTGTATACTTACAAGAAAATAGATACATATTAATATTCAGCTATGTATTGTCCTTTAAAGCTAATCATATTGGAAATGAATAACCAAAGGCACATGGAATTTCAATAGATATAATAGCTAGTAGAGTTCACCAGTAGTTGTTCCTGGACATATGATATCTCATAAATGACATGCAGATGTTTTGATTATGTCAAACAATATAGGATTTGGGGAGTGAAAAAGTAATAAATGAGAAGGATAGACATTCTTGTATTCATAAATGTCAGGCAATATTTTATTTACAATTTCTATGAGAATTATTTACAATTAGGATATAGGATGCTATTTGTTTATGTATATCCAAAATAGAATAAAAAATAATGAAAACAGTTTCACCCAGTCTGACCATTGATGCACAAATTTATCTGTGTTAGGTGTGTTTGTTAAACATCTGAACATCTGGATTTGTCATAGTATATTCAGATGTCAAGTATTTACATTTTGGTAAATAAAGGCATTCTCTGCTCTTATTTAACTGCAATACTTTTTGTGGAGAAATGAGTGCTTTTTGAAACTGAAAAAAGCCTGCAACTATGTTTGACAGAACTATCAAAAGTCATCTCTGATACTATAAAAAGTTAGCTACAGAACTGAGTTCAACATTGTTTGGAAGAGTGAAATATATATGTATATATCAAATAAGTATACACATACCCACACACTCACGTGCACACACACTGACGCATACACACACACACACATACACACACACGAGGTTTGACAGTTAAGTCTGTGAGCTCATCCAGGAAAAACTGCTACATATCACATCTCTGAATATCACTACGGTCACCTTTGAAGTACTCCCCTTAGAAAGCTGTGCACTGATGCCGGTGCCTAGTCCACCGTTCAGAATAATTTTGGAACTCTTTCTGGAATGGTCCTCAGAGATGTTGTTGTATTGCCCTTGATATCCTGAATGTCATCAAACTATCTGCCTTTCAATAGTTCCTTATTTCTGGGTAAAGAAAAAAGTCATTGGAGGCCAGATCAAGTGAACATGGAGGATGTTCCAATACAATGATTTGTTTGCTGGCTAAAAACTCCCCCACAGACAGTGCTGGGTGAGCCGGTGCCTTGTCAAGATGTAAGATCCATGCATTGCTGGTGAAAAGTTCAGGTTGTTTTCATCCAACTTTTTCACACAGTCTTTTCAGCACTTACAAATAGTAAACTTGGTTAACTGCTTGTCAGGTTGGTACAAATTCATAGTGAACAATCCCTAAGATATCAAAAAAGTTTAGCAATATCTTTTGGACTTGGAAATTTTGGTCATGGTAATTGGCTGAATTCCATTGCACACTTTGACACTTTATTTCAGAGTTGTATTGGTATACCCCTGTTTCATCACCAGTGAAAACACAGCCCCAAACATCATCTTGCCTCTCCAAAAGGGCTTGGCAAACTTTGACTCTCTGCTTTTGTCCAGCAGTGAGCTCTTTCAGGACCACTTTTACTTTCTCTGTAGGTGTTTTCTTGGTCTGCTCTGCTTTTCAGAGTCAGCTGGTGATTATGGCACATTACAATTAGACAAATTTTTGCAATGTTTTAGTCAGTTCTGCTCATCACTGGCTGGCCTGACCTCTCTTCATCAGTGACATTTTCTCTCCCCTCAGAAAACTTAATCCATTTGTACCCTGATGTTTTCTTCAGGATATTCCACTCATAAGCTTGGACTAACATGTCCCTGATTTCACTTCCAGTCTTGCCAAGTTTAATAAGAAATTTAATGTTTGTTTATTCCTCTAATTTAAGTTCTGACATTCTCCTGATGGCACCCAAAAACATGCAACACTAATAATGAATGCCACTCAGCAAGATATTGCCACATGTTGACACAAACACAGTTGTGAGACACTGATATACCAAAGTTATAAAACCTTTCTGAGTTGTTTCTACGGTGCTGCCAACGTAAACTCATGGGGGTAAGTTCATGATCTTAACGGTGCTGCCAATGTAAGGTGATGGTGACAAGTTCACAGACTATATCTCTATAGATATATATTTTACTCTTTCAAATAACACACACACACACACATGATATGTTTCCTTTAAGTATGGATGGTATTGGAATTGTGAAATATTTGAGTTATTTTAATGATAATTATTTCGTGAAGCTTGGGTCATGTGGATGGGAGACTGTATCAAAATAAAACACTATATAAAATGATACTGTTTTTTGTTAAATATAATGTGTACCTAGTCAATAAAAAAAATTATGTCATACGTCCAACATATTTTTAGCAAACTCTTCTTGATTCAGATAATTAATGTCAATGAGCTCTCTTAAGCTTAAAGAATTGTAATTAAAGTTTTAAGACATGTATAATATAGAGAATATCAATGAATGAAACGTATTTCACAAACCACATAAAAACTAATACCATTTTTGAGTTATACTTTATGTATTCTGTGGTTTTATAGTAAGATTTATCTTACCATCACACATAAAATCTCTTTCAAAAAGTTTAGAGACTAGCTTAAAAACAATAACAACAACAAATAGATGCTGGCAAACAAAAATTAGTGATTTATAACAGCAACTCTGGTGGCATAGTGGCTAACAGCTAAGGTCAACAGTTTGAATCCACCAGTTGCTCCTTGGAAGCTCTGTGGAGTACTTCTACCCTGTCCTACAGGATGATTATGAGTAAGAATGTACTCAGTGGCAATGATTTGGTTTTGGTTTGGTACCAGGAGTCATTAAAAAGACTTCCAGGAAGTAGATGTATAATGATATTCAGATGGATGAAGAGGAAACTGATCAAAACTTGTTTATACTTACTGAATGCGTATTGACTTGAGGTCTACTAAGCAAAATGGCACTCACATTATCTAATTTAGTGCTGGTAGAACCTATGGTCAGGCAAATTGTATGATCCCTGTACACAACTGAAGAAACTTAAGCTTTAAAAAGTTAAACTATTTGCACAAAGGTGCACAGATGGTGGATGTTAGAGCGAGAACGAAATCTATTAGTCCAGCAACTTTCTTGGGGACTCTTTAGAGATTTCTATGTATGTATAGGATAATGTCATCTGTGAATAGAGATAGTTTTACTTCTCTCCAGTTAGAATGCCTCTTCTTTCTTTTTGTTGCCTTATTGCTTTGGCTAAGACTTCTAGTAAAACATTAAACTGAATTGATAGTGAGTATCCTTATCTTACCACTGTTCTCAATAGGCAGGATTTCAGTCTTTCTCCATTGACTGTAATGTCAATAGTTGACATTTCATGTATGCCTTTAATCACATTAAGGAATTTCCTTTGAATCCTATTTTGCTGAGAGTTTTTGTCAGAAAAAGATGTTGGATTTTATTAAATGCCTTTTCTTTGTCTAATGGGATGATTATTTTTTCCCTCTGCTTTGTTGTTAATGTTGTTTTATATTGATTGATTTTCCAAAGTTGAATTATCCTTGCATCCCTGGGAATAAGTTTCACTTGGTCATAGTATATAATTTTCTTAATATTTTGTTAAATTTTGTCCATTAAGACTTTATTGAGAATTTCTGAATCTACATTCATGACAGATATGTTGGTCTGTAGTTTTCTTATAATTTTTTTTTTTTTTTAGCTCTGATACCTGTGTAATGCTGGTTTCATAAAATGAGCTAGAGAGTATTTCTTCTTTTTGTTGTGGAAGAGTTAGAGTAGGATTTGTGTCAATTATTCCTTGAATGTCCCCAGTAAACTTCTCTGTCCCAGGGCTTTTTTGTTGTTGTTGGGAGGTATTTGGTGATTGTCTAAGACTTTCTTTCCTAATAAGGACAGTTTAGATTGTCTCCCTCTGTGTTAGTTCTGGCAGGTTACGTGTTTCAAGGAATTTGTCCCTTTTGTCTAAATTTTCAAGTTTGTTGGAATATACATTTTTTACAGTATTCTGTTATGACTCTCTCAGTGAGATCTTTTGTGATAACTCCCATTTCATTGTTTATTTTGGTTATTTATCTCTTCTCAGTTTTTTCTTTTGTCAGCTTAACCAATGGATTTTCTAAATTATTGGTCTTTTAAAAGAACTAAGTTATAATCTTATTGATTTCTCATACTGTTTTTCTATTCTCTGTTTTATGTCTGCTCTGATCATTAGTATTTTGGGGGTAGGTTTGGATTTCTTTTGCTCTTTTTATTTCCTTAAGTTATAGAGTTAAGCTACTGATTTTCATTTATTTATTTATTTTAAGCAGGCATTTATTGCTGTGAATTTCACTCTAGGCATTGCTTTTGTTGAGTCCCAAGGGTTTTGGTATGTTTTGTTTTCATTTTAATTTGATTCTGTTTTTAAATTTCAGTCTCAATTTCTTCTGTGACTTATTGGTTTTTTAGTAGCATGTTATTAAGTTTATATGCATTCTTTCCTTGTATTTCCTGTTATTATTGATTTCTAACTTCATTACTTTATAGTCAAAGTAGATGCTTTATATGACTTCAATCTTTGTAAATTTATTGAAGTTTATTTTGTGTCCTAAAATACTATCTATTCTGGAAAATGATCTATGTGCATTGGAAAAAAAATGTATATTGTGCTGCTGCTGGGTGGAGTTTTCTATATATATATCTGTTAGAGTCAGTTGTTAGTGTTATTCAAACCTGTTTATCAATTTTCATTCTAGTTTTTCTATCCATCACAGAAAGTGGTGTACTATAGTTTGTTACCATTATTATATGTAAAAGAACAAACTCACTGTCATTGAGTTGTATCCTACTCATAGCAACTACTATTATAGATCTATCTATTTCTCCCTTTAATTCTATTAAAGTTAGCTTTATAAATTTTAGGTCTCAAATGTTATGTTTATAGATATTTACAATTATTCTGCCTTCTTAGTAAGTTGACCCTTTTCTTATTATATAGTGTCAGAAGAACAACTCATTGTGACAAACTAAATATAAATACATTTTAAAAAGTCATTGAATTATAACAATACTTTGTTGCAAAACTTTAGAAAGTTCAAAGGGTTATTTTGGTGACAAAAAGTGCACACAGCTAAAATCAGTATTAAAAATCTTACTTTGTGTGCATAATTTTTTTATTTTTAGAAAATTAGTGTATATAAAGGAATATGGTACTTAGATGATCGTCAGAGCTCCATTTCTATATAACCAATTACTATACAACCTTAAGCAAGTCTAAACCAACTTAGTTGCCTATAAAAGAAGAATAAGGTCCATCTCATGGTATTATGTGAATATCAGTGAGACATATGATTCATTAAGCTCCCTATTGAGCTGATTCTGACTAATATCAGCTCTATAGGTCAGAGTATTCTGCTTATTCTCTTAACTGTATTTTGCTTATAGATCTTTTTCTAGTGAATTTAAGAATGCCAGGCAAAACTATCAGTTATATATTTAAATAAAAGTATACACTTTCTGTAACTGCCAGTAATAAAATAGCATAAATAATTCTCTTATCTCCCTTGTCATCAAGTCAGTTCTGACTCATAGCAAATGTATATGACAAAGTAGAACTACTCCATAGAATTTCCCTAGAACACATGGTGGACTTGAACTGCCAACCAAAGGTTAGCAGCCATAGAACTTAACCACTAAGCTACTAGGGTTTCCCATCAATAAAGACCAATGAGTCTTTTAAATTTCCTATAAGAAGACATTAATTACTTTTTTTGTGTTTTTTCTTTCTTTTTTCTTTTATTATGACTGAGTGAACATATACATTCCCATACAAATTTGCATGCCCACCTATGTGCAGCTTCCACTGCTCTCCCTGCCCAGCGGCAGCACCCTCTTCCTTTCTGCCCCATATATGTCTCATCCTCCCAACAGTCTCCTTTCCCCTCCTCTCCCCTTCTTCCATTCAGAGATCAGCAGGATGCTATCCTATAGATGCATAGAACCATAAAGTGCATCCAGTGTATAGTCATTCCGTGGCACCAAGTCCAATCCCTTGCTGTCCAAAGAGTGGACCTTCATTATGATCCATGGACAAGGGCAGCATCAGGGCTAGGGGCCATGCTCCCAGAGGAACCCGGAAGCCACTGGACCATCAATTGCAGTCTTTTGGTGGAGATCTCAGGGTCCACTCCTTTTTATTCTTGTGTTGCCAGCAAGACTAAACTTTGTGACCTCCATCATGGCTATTACTGGTGGTGGCCGGGCCCCATCTGGTTCTTCTGGTCCCAAGTCAATGTAGGCACCCACTCATGTGGGTCTCTCTGTCTTCTGGGTTGTCATTTTGGTCCTCGGTAAGCATCCATTCCTGCTGAGTTGGGACCATTCGCTATGCCCTCGGATGGCAGCTGGGCAGCTTTTAAGACCCCAGACGTCACTCACCAATGTGGGGTGCAGACAACCCTCTTAGCAAAATGCTAGTTGTGCCAATTGGCCTCGATTTCACCTAAGAGCATGGTCCCCTGCCCCCTGCCCCAGCCACTTTGTCCTTACGTTATTAAGATGGGAGGAGTACTCAAGTTATGAAGTCCACTTAATATTGTTCTTGTTTCTAAAGTGTGCTGTCACCGATTTCACCAAACCAAATTTCTACCAACTATCTAATCTAAATCCTCTCTTCCTCCCCCTCCCTCCATCTCCTTTCTTGCAGTAGTCAAAGAGTCTTGTCTTGTATGAATAAGTCTGTTTCTGAGTTTTTACTGGAGGGGTCTCATACAATATGTGTCCTTTTGTTGCTGACTACTTTCACTCAACATAATGTTTTCCAGTTGAAACCAGGTTATGTTTCCTGGAATCATCATTGTTCTTTATCATTGCATAGTGCTCCATTAAGTATATATACCATAGTTTACCTATCCATTCGTCTGTTGTTGGGCATCTGGATTGATTCCATCTTTTTGCTATTGTGGACTGTGCTGTGATAAACATTCTTGTGCAAGTATCTGTTGGTGTGAATGGCCTTGATTCTGTAGGGTATATTCCAAGTAGTAGAATTACTGGGTCAAATACTTACTCTTGATTGTCTTCCTAAGTGCCTTATATTTTAATTTATAAGCTAAACAGTTTATGTGCAAAATTTGTTTGGATATTGTCTTTTAAGATACTTTTATTTACATCTAAATATCAACGAGTTATGAAGAAAATAAGTATCTTAAATAAAAAATCAATTCTATGTATGGAACTATAAACTAGTATTTTAGGAAGCGTGGAGTTTAACCACCACTGGGTAGATAATTTTGGATAGTGATACTTGAAGATTAATGGAGCACCTGAATCAGAAGAAATTCTAAAACTAAAAGTGGAGGTAAAAGAAGACATCATTGATCAATTTCTCAATGATAAAACTTAGAAATGATGAATTTTATTTAATGATATCACACAGTTTGGGAAAACTTATCCTTAGCATGCATTCAATAGTTAAGATGTTTTCAAGGTATTTGAACATAAAGCTAAATTTATTAGAAATTCTCTCATTTTTCCAAATTTCATAAACTGATAAACTAAGAATTTCATGTGTGTGTGTGTGTGTGTGTGTGTGTAGAGTGGGTAAATACAAGATATACTTCAAGGACAGTTTTTGGAATACGGTGAAATTTGTCACTCTTTTTGTCTAATGATATTAATGTCTTCATCTTGCGTGTTAATTATGACATGCAAAGATTTAAAAAAAAACCTTCAAACCCTGTTCTGTTAAATCAGTTTTGATTCATGACAACCCCGTGTGTGCAGAGCAAACTGTGCTCCACAGGACTTTCAAGGCTGTGACCTTTCGGAAGGAAATCTTCCTAGGCACCTCTACCAACCTTTCCATTAATTGTCAAATACTTAACTGGCATAGTGCTTAAGTGCTACATCTGCTAACCCAAAGGCTGGCAGTTCCAATCTGCCAGGCAGTCCTTGGAAACTCTACTGGGGAAATTCTGCTTCATCCTAGAAGGATGGCCATGAGTTGAATTGACCTGACAGCAGTAGTTTTTTGGGGTGTGGGGGTTAACCATTGGCACCTTTGAGGGTTAATGGCAAGCTAAATAATTATTAGTGACAAATTTGTCATTAGTTTTGTAAGTTTGAGTGTGATGTAGATTCTGATACCTGTATTGAAAAGTTTAATGACAGATACTATAATAGGAAAGAAAATCAAAATTTCTTGATGAATATTTTTAAGGAGTTTACCTTAATTATGGTAAACTCTTAAAATGCAGAGTATTCTCAATGAATAAAAGAATACATTGCTTTCTACTTTCAAAGGAATTGAAAACAGTACAATTAACAAGAAAGTACCTGAGAGAGTAAGATTGACAAGAAAAATTTACAAATTTGAAAAGACAAGTAGGTTTTGGAGAAAGATGCGTTTCTTTTATGTAGTTCTGTAATAACAGGATAAAAAGACTCATATTATAGAACTGAGCCCAAATATGTTTTTTACTGAATCATTTCTTTTAATAGGTGTTTAGCAGAGGGAGAGTATAGATTTATCACTGTTACCATTGCTTTTGCCACTGGCAACAGGATGATAATATTGGAAGTTAATTTGAAACTGTGGCACTATTATTTGGCAATCTAATTACTTGTCTCAACGTGTAATGTAGCCCAAGGAAAATTAACTGGGAAAGACAACATGTCAGAAAATTGGAATGATTGATGCTCTATGAAAAATGATTAGAGGTGTTACATCATGCATGAAGTTAACTGAAATATTTGGTGTCTTGCTTGAAGGACTTTCCCTCCCTAGTGTTGAAAATAAATTACTACTTGACTTAGTTTTGCAACTTGCAGTAAGGTGGGTAGAACTCTGCTATCTTGTTCTACCCTACTCTGCCCTATAACGTGTAAAACAATTCATCTATTAGCATGACAATTGTCCTTTCTGCTTTTTTCCTCAAAATACTGTTTACTAGCTTACTGAATAATGTAGGATTTAAAATAATAATAAAATCACCTTCATTCAGTAGACAACAATTGAATGTCTACTATATGTCAACTTCTAAGTGGCATGATAGTTAAGTGCTCTGGCTGCTGACCAACAGGTTTGCAGTCTGAATCCACGAGACACTCCTTAGAAACTCTACAGGGTAGTTAAATTCTGTCCTATAGGGTGACTCGATGGTACTTGGCTTTAGCTATAGGGTGACTAGAAGTTGGAATTGACTTGATGACAATCAGTAAGTGGCATAAGTGAAAAAAAAGATTAAAAAAAGGCTAATAGTCAATACAGTATGTTATAAAAATCAGTACTGTAGTGATGGAAACCAATGTATAAACAGATCATGACCATATAGCACCATGTGTTTTATGATACCAATATACAAAACAGAGGAGAACAGAGGAATAGTTACTAATTTTCCCAGAGAAATGTGAAAGCAGGGGAAGTGTGAAAATAACTTTAGAAAAGAGATGTGCTTGAGTTGATTCTAAGGAATGAATAACATTGATCTAGACAGATAAGGTTGAGGAGGCAATTTTCAAGAAGGACACAGTTAACATTAACAATGACAAATAGAAACAACACCAGCTACAAAAATTGAACATTTTTTGTTAGTTTCTTTTCAATGTTTTATTTTTCAAAATATACATTTACATCTTCATTTCATAACTGTAGTTTTGCATATTTATTCCAAAATCTTCAAATAGTTTCACAGTAAACATTTCAAATCACAGAATCAAACTGCTTCCCCTAGTCTTTACATTCATACATTCATTTTTTTTTTTTTTAAGAGTTTCAGGTAGTAACTAAGGAGGTAAGAAAGGAATAAAATGTGGCAACTTTTTTTTTTTTTTTTTTTTTTAATAAAGGATTAACATTTAGAATTAGAAAGGGTAGTCTAACCAGCTACTCAGCCTGGCTGATGAGAGAATACTGACTCTCTTCAAATTTCAATTTCATGAAATTACAGTTAGTCAGTGGGGGGCCAATAGGACTAGGGAAGAAAAGGTAGATTTAAAAGGCATTTGTATCTATTACTGAGGAAAAACTGGGCTTCATTCTGCAAATAGTGTACAGTAATAGAAGACTTCAAAAAGACAGATTAACATTGAGATATGAATCTTAAAACTTTTAATTCTGGTAACAATATGAAGAAGCTTACAAGTAGTGAGACTGATGGCAGAAATTCAACTAGAAAAGGGATGAAGTAGTCATCAGGAGAGCTTATAGAGAACTGATGTCAAGCAGTGGCTACTAGCAGTGGAATCCTCAAAGGTAAGGTTGGTATAGATAAGCCAAATTTCCAACCAGGTCTAGCAATAAAACATATCAAAATTTCAGTTTATTACTTTTATTTTTTAATTAGATAAATCCAACCCAAATTGAACTCACTACCATCAAGTTGATTCTGATTCATAGCGACCCCATAAGAAGAACAGAACTGCTCCGTATGTAGTGTTTCCAAGTCGTGCCTCATGGATTTGAACTATTGAGCTTTTCATGATCTTTTGGTTAGCAGCTGTAGCAGTTAATCACTATGTAACAAGGGTTTCCAATTAGATAAAACAGAAGTTAAAGGGCGGAAATATTTTTATAAAAACGTAGAATAGAAAGAATAAAACATTACCTTTGTTTCAATTTGTGCTTTCAATGCAAAATTCAGCATTTCTAGGCATATTTCTGGTTTCTAAACTATAACTCAAGTGCACTTCAAAAGTATAAGAAACACTGATCCCTCTCCCTGATGAAAGCAAGAGAATGGAATTTAATTAAACCCCTTCCTTCATTCAATGAAAGGAGCCTTGTCAGTTTAATTGATACTTGGTCAAAGCAATATTGATCTGATAAAAGCAAATCTATTTCTAACCCCAACAATTAAAACATTTAAATAGACTCCATCTTCTTTTAGATGAAAGAACATAAAACCACTATCAGCTCCCATAAAAATCAATGAAAAACATTAATAAGTAAATCAGTATGCATTTCATTGGATCCCATTGTTTAACATTCAGATGCACTAACACACTAAATTATATAGATTGGGCTACAAGCTCCAGATGTATAGTCTTTTTATTCCTCTCTACTTCCGTCTCCCTTTTTCTCATGTGTGCACGTGCATGTATACTTGCACAACACACATAAACACACACACACATACACAACAGTGTTATTATGTTCCAAAGAAGCCTCATATCTTAAGATTTATATTTGTGTTTTTATCAGGAACTTCTTAAGAAGTTTATTTCTGTACCACAAGACATGAATCTGTTGTTAATGAACACAATAATTAGTACAATGATTTTTAAATCCTATATTCTAGGTTTTTTTTTTTTTTTTTTTTTTTTTTTTTTTTTTTTAATTTAAACCTGTCTCCCTTGGATGGATAGGCTGTTAGCTGCTGTCAGTTTAGCCTTGACTTCTTGTGGCCCCAAGCACAAAAAAATGAAAGCATTGCCTAATCCTCACCATCCCTGATATTGGTTGGGGACTGGCAATTTTGAGGGTTTTCAACAGCTGATTTTTAGGTAGGCAATCACCACACCTTTCTTCCTATTCTACCTCAGATTTGAAGCTCTGTTCAAAGCAGTTCAATATTCTAGCAACACACAAGCCTTCACCGACAGATGAGTGGTGCCTGCACTTGAGGTACATTGGCTGGAGAATGAACTTGGGTCTCCTACAAGAGAGAGAACAATTCTATCACTGACCCACCACTGTCCTTGACCTAGTCATACATAGCATCTGTCATCTGTAACACGACACCAGTGCTAAGTGCCCGGTCCTGTCTGGATGAAGGCTGAATCATGGAGTGGGTTTCTGTCCACATGGTAGCAATAATTTGTATTTAGCTAAAGTGAGTAGCAAGCTCATATTTTAATCCTCATTCTGCTATTTTCTAGATGCTTGGCCTTAATCCAGTCACTTAATCTCTATGAGCTGTAGTTTCCTGAACTGAGAGTTAGTATATGAATAAAAGAGACAATGCATATAATGTGTATAGAATAGGGTAGAGTAAACCCACCATCGAGAATAGCTATTAGAGTTAAAGAAAGATGCTGAGAAGCCAGCATCTAGAATTCAAAACTGAAACCAAATATTAAGGAAAATCTATAAAAATAATGCCAAGAAAAAGCACGTTAAGACCCACCAAAGTATTTCAATTATTTCCAAGGAATAAAATCAGTTCTTTCACTGCTAAATAAAAAGACTGTTTTGAGAACTGAATTTTACTGAAGTACCAGAAAGATGTTTACTGTGTTCCATTGACTATGCAAAGGCATTCAATTGTGTGGATCATAATACATTATGGATTAACATTGCAGAGAATGGAAGTTCCAGAACACTTAATTGTAGTCATGAGGAATCTGTCCATGTATCAAGAGGAAATCATGTGAACAGAACAAGGGGGCACTGCATGGCTTAAAGTCAGGAAAGCTGTGTATGATTTCACCATACCTTTTCTGTATGCTGAGTAAATAATCCAAGAAACTGGATTATATGAAGAAGAATGGGGCAACAGAATTGAAGGGAGACTCATTAACAATCTGCATTATGCAGATAACAAAATGTTGCTCACTGGAAGTGAAGACAATTTGACACACTTATTGATGAAGATCAAAGACCATAGCCTTCAGTATGGGTTGTAACTCAACATTAAGGAAACAAAAATCCTTGCAACTGGAATAGAGTACAACATCATGATAAATGGAGAAAAGATCAAGGTTGCCAAGGATTTTATTTTCTTTGATTCTACAATCAACACCCATGGAAGCAGCAGTCAAGAAATCAAAAGACACATGCACTGAGAAAACCTGCTGCAAAGGACCTCTTTAAACTATTGAAAAGTAAAGATGTTAGCTTGAAGACTAAGGTGTGACTGACTCAAGCCACAGTATTTTCAACTGCATCATATGCATACGAAAGCTGGACAATGAATACGGAAGACAGAAGAAGAATTAATGACTTTAAATTGTGGTGTTGGTGAAGAATATTGAACATAGCATGGACTGCCGAAAGAACAAACAGATCTGTTCTGGAAGAAGTACAACTAGAGCATTTCTTGGAAGCAAAAGTAGCAAAACTGTACGTATTTTGGACATGTCGTCAGGAGGGATCAATCCCTGAAGAAGGACCATCATACTTGGTAGAGTGTAGGGTCAGTGAAAAAGAGGAAGACCCTCACCAAGATGGATTGATACACTGGCTGCAATGATGGGCTTCAACATAAGAACTTGTGGGCATGGATCTAGACTGAGCAGCGTTTTGTTTGGTTGTGTATAGGGTCACTATGAGCTGGAATTGACTCGACATCACCTAACAGCAATAACAGGCCATTATTTTGAGGCCACTGAAAAGACACTGAAAGAGGAGCATCATTATACTATTCTTAGTATGGCCTTGAAAAGAAGCGCTCCTGCAAAGTCTCATTTCTTGTGTTTCATGCAAAAAGTAGAGAAGTCAGAATCTTTAGTGTGAAAAACAAAATAATTCATCTTGCAGTACTCATAATTAATAGGAAACACTGCATTAACACACATCACAAACATTTCATGACCAAATATATTCTTAGATGCCCCCAGTTTTTCTCATAAAAATACGTATATAAGGAAGAAAGGCTCTTAGTGTAGATTAGCTAATTCCTTTTACAGTGTTGGTATAATGTTTGTCTAATTTATTTCAGTGTATGTGTTTATATAAAGTAATGATAGTTATCTATAATTATATTTCACCTAGATAAAATTTAAGGGAAAAACTCTGTTGTGAAAAGGATGCTAATCTCCAATGATTCTAAAATCAGAGCAGAGACTTGCTCTACAAAATTGATCTCTTGATGTAAGCGTTTGGCTGGTTTTATTCTGAAGAGCTGAATCACAGCAATTACAGGCTTGTATTTCCTGGCACAGGTACAAGCAAGTATAGATTTCCTCTGTTTTCTGTTTGTGTTAATTTAATCTGTCGACGGTGATCATCCTGTTGAAGTACCAAAGGACCACGATGTTGGGTGTCGGAGAGCTGCCTGGTGTTTCAATCTTCTATCTGTCTCTGCTAGAGACTCGCAAAGTGTCCTTTGTTAAGTATGCTTGGCTCTTTCATTTTCTTTGATTCAAAGTAGAGTCATTAATAATCTCCTATATGTATGTAATGTTTTATGACTCTGAGATTTTATTTTCTCTCCCCTGATTTTTTCTAATATATATATAAATACATAATATATATTATATATAAGTATATAAAGGTTGTTGAAAATATTGTACTTCAAAAAATTGATTGGCTATGTGGTATTTAACACTGAACTGCTTGTTCAACCTTTTTTTTTTTTTAATCTGTATGTTTATGTAGTTGCAATCAGGAGAGCTTCTTGTAATATTTGTATGTGGTAGGGAAGGCATTTCCTAAGTCAGTTTTACCCTTACACATAGTGAGAGTAGGGATCTTTCCATATGTTCTTGGATACTGTTATATTCACATCAACAAAGATCCTGTTTGAACTCCCATTAGAAAAAAAAAAATTCTCTTTATATTGAAACCGATAGGTCTATGTAGAGGAGTACGTTAAATGAAATGTGAATATTAAGATTATTATAGGTATGTCAGATAAATAATACAAACCAACTCTTACAGGAAGATCGTTTTTCATAAGCATTATGTCTCTTAGATCAAAATCCTCCTACAAAAATTAGATACACAATGTAAAACTTGATTTTTATAGGTGACCCTATTTTACAAATGCTAAGATACGATTGTATTCACTGGTAGTGACTATGCCTTTTTCCAGAAATGCTTTTTCTCCTGGCAAGCAATGCAAAAGAAAAGGCTGATTTGATAAGATAAATGTTCAAAAGTCATGGACCATGATTACATAAAACAGTTCACAACTCACCCACATATCCCTTTCAGTTAGTTTATTGACCTACTAGCCACCTACTTTAGCATTCTGTACTCATTGCCTTCCTTTACCCTCCAGGCCTGCAAATGATCCATCTCATAGTTTGATACTATGCTTAAACAAGCGTTAAAACAGTAAGACATACATGTAATTTAAAAAACATGATGCTATATAGTATATATTGAAAATATTTCACCAATAAGCATATATAGAGTAAAAATATCCTTCCAACTTAATCTATGAAGGTCTTTCAATGTGAGCACAGCCTCCCTCCTCATTCTGTTACGATTTTGCCAAATTATGAGTCAAGTAATTTTTTTTCAGCACCTCTGACCACATGGATTAGTGTCCTTGACCTTTCTCACATTTTTCTTTTCCCTCAGAGTTAACAATACACTTTCTCTTGAGTGTCAATATAAGTGTACAGTTGACCTCTCTACAGATCTACGGAGCTTCATCTTTATTTTTGGAACAAAAGGCTTTTTTCATCTGATTAGAACGTCAAGAATAAAGGTTGAAGAAACAATAGGAGTTTAGGTACATGGGTCTCTCGCAGCATTCCTGATGTCATGGGAGTGTTGGAGGTTTAGAATTCTCTCCTACCATGCAGAGACCCAAGGTGGATTCCCTGCCAGTGTTCTGCAGGCACAATCACCACTGCCTACCAGTGGAGGCCTGCCTGTTGCTGTGATGCTGAAAAAGGTTTCAATGGAATTTCCAGACTAAGACAGGCTAGGAATGAAGATATGGCAAACTGTTTAGAAAAGTTATCCCTTGAAAGCCCTATAAAGTACAGTCTCACTCTGACACACAGGGAGTTACCATGAGGAACAGCTGATTCCATGGCAACTGGTTGGTTAATGTATTCAAAAAATAAATAAAAATAGAACTTTCAAATCCAATCTGAAACACAGTACCAATACAACAGTTTTGACTCTGTTCCATCTAGTGTTTAAATTACGTCTATGAATCATTTCTACTCTGTCCAGCAGGGTCACTATAAGTCAGAATTGACTTGATAGCAATTTTTTTTTTTTTTGGTTTATGTGTTAGCAATACCGTATTGACTGCATTGTCATACTGAACATAATGACAGTGATTTGATAAAAGTTTTCTATCATTAAAATTAGAATTTTACCAGAATAATCTTCTTGATTATAAATTATCGGAGGCAAGTGCTCATGTTTCAAAATGATAACAATTTGCTAAATGAAAATATGAATGAATATGCAAACTCACTGGATTTACTTCGGCTTCATATTTCTCTTTTGTAAGCCATTTAAATTGCTGCATAAGATAAATAATGTTATGTAACAATAAAGTTGACTGTACCTTGGGCTAGGAAAAAAGTGTTAACTACATCATAAAACTTGAGTTTTCTATCTGCTTAAATATTTATTTTAATGGAAATAAATTTGGTAAATAATATTTTTTATTCTGGTGTTATGTTGCTATTTTTATCCTAACAACTACCAATTTTATTTTTCAATTGTTGTAAACTAATACAGTTTTATTGATAGTATGGGAAACTAAACTTGAAGGAGATTTATTTATGCTTAGACTAACATTTTAAATGTAGTACGGATAGTACAAGAAGAAATCTAATACTCATAATAATTATCTATTGCTATGTAAGTAATTCATCCCCAAATTTTTCAGCCTAAAACAGCCAGCCAAGTGCCATCGAGTTAGATCCGACAACATGTAGTTATTATTTCACAGTTTCAGAGGGTCAGGAATCTGTGAGTGACTTAGTTGGGTATTTCTGGCATAAAGTCTCTCATGAAATTGTAATCCAGCTGTTGGCTGGGATTTTGGTTATCCAAAAGCTTGACTGCAACTGAAGGATTGACATCCAAGACGGCTCAGTCACCCACTCTCAGCAGGTGGCCTCCGTTTGTGCTGGCTTTGTCTAAAGGCCTTAGTTGCTTGCCAAATTGACCTTTCCTTAGACCTGCCAGAGCATCTTCATAACATAGCAGCTGTCTTCCCCTAGAATGAGTGACCTGAGACATAAAGATGAATGCCTTTATGTCTTTTATGACCTTCACACAAAAGTCATACCCAGTAACTTTGCACCACATTCAATTTCTAAGAAGCAAGTTATGAACAATCCAACTCTAAGTGGATGGGAATTATATTCCACCTAATGGAGACATATCAAAGAATACCTATTCTTTTTTGAAAACCACCACAAAACATATGTTACTATACTCCTACCATTACTAGCTCCAGTTCTACATGAGGCAACTGACGTACAGAAAATGTAAGGATTTTTTTTTTCAGGCTCAGAGAACTATGTAGATATGTTATGGTTGAAGCTTGGATTGGGCTGGTTCTAGAATGTCATGCTTTTGAGACACTGTACTATGCTGCCTCTATAAGTGTTTCACATAAGCAACTGGGATTTATTTAAGAAAAGCTTTATACTGTAACTCATAATTCACTGGTTTGTCAACAAAAAAGAATCTACTAAGGGCTTATAGAAAGATAAGACTTTTTTTTTAATCTGAGAGAAATAATATTTTTACTTCACTATTTTGACCCCAAATTAAATATAATTGAAATAATTTATTTCCTTTCATTATATACAGTTTCACATAATCTAGAAATTATGATAAAATTACTACAGTCTTAGAAATTGGTCTGTATTTTGTGACTTATATTAAAGGACATGTACATAAGAAACAAATTCAAGTAAACCAAATGCTTATGTCATTTCACTGTGACTCCAGGAAGAAACAGTTTCATTGGATCCTATATTGTGATATTTTATTTCTTCCAGTAACATGAATATTTATTTTTTAACATAAACTTGTTAAAATTTAATTAATATTGACAGAAACACAAACTAGTGCTGCTATCTCTGTGATTCTGCCCTTATGAGAAAAAGCCGGTTGCCATCAGTTGGCTTCTCCTTACTGCAGCCTTGTGTGTGTCAGGGTACAACTGTACTCCATGGGATTTTTAGTGGCAGATTTTTCAGAAGTAGATAGACAGGTTATTCTTCTAAGGTGCAAGTCAGTGGGCTTGAACCTCCAGCTTTTCAGCTAGCAGTTGAACAAGTCCACTGTTTGCACCACCCAACACTTTATTATAATCCAACCCACTACCATCAAGTTGATCATGACTCAAAGCGACCCTATAGGACAGAGCAGGACTGCTCCATAGAGTTTCCAAGGAGCACCTGGTGGACTCAAACTGCCAACCTTTTGGTTAGCAGCTATAATGCTTAACCACTATGTCACCAGGCTTTGCATCTTTATTATAGACCTTATTAAAATGATAAACAACATTATGAGGAAGATGCTTCTTACAAAGCTCTGTTTAAACCAAGTTAGAAAATTTACACTGAGAGTAACGACCATATTAGAGATCTAAAATAGATACAGAAACCAAGTCTGAATGCTTTTTAATTTACATAATGCAAGTGGGAGACCTTATGCCATACTGGATGCTCTTGTCATTATAGTTCAGAGAACTGTAGAAGGGAAAATAAATACAGAGATAAAGGAAGTCAGTAGTCACATACATGCATCCTGGAGTTAGTAAGGGTTAAGGTAGCAGCCTAGAGCAGAAGGGACTTCGGCACCAATTCTTGTTTGGAGCTTGAGGAAGCTATCACCTATTAGATTATATTCTCCAGTTTCATTCATCTGCATTAACATCAGAGGAAAGATGAAACAAAATTAAATTCCTTTACCACCTGGTAGACGATTATCAACACAAAATGTCAGTTCACTTAAACAAAATGTTAAATGTCGTGGAGCACTAGACCTTCTCTCACGCATCCCAAAAGAAGGAGTCAGCTTTATTTGCACAAAACCATTTTTCTTGAGAAATGAAAAGTATTGATTTATCTCTCTTCCTGGTGTTAGTCTCTCTCCTGCTTCAAACTGAAGTGAAAGTAGATCCAAATGAGAAAAGAAATTCTGCTTCTTTCTAGCTAAAATGTGCCATGTACATGTTGCCGACTTGACAGCACTTGGCTGGGAAACTTCTCTCTCTCTCTCCTGGTTTGAAATTTTTACCTTAAGTTTTTTTCCTGAAGAAATTTGCAATAATTGAGAAACTTCTAATTTGTTTTGAATATTATTTCACTATTATAATTTATGGGTATGAGTGAATTTTGAAAATAATCACATTTGATAAAAATATAATTCCTCTTTATCTTTACAATTTTCTGAATAATAAAATCATCTTTGGAGTGTAAAAATAAATTACTGCCATTTTTCTTACTGGTTTTTTCATTGACTAGTACAAAAATACTTCATATTGTATCAGCTATTGGGAAGGAGAAAGATATTATTTTACCAATTGATTCTCTATGTATACATTTATCATTAGCTACAGGGTAAAGACAGTGAGCAGCCACCACATGTCTGTTAGTGAAGGCTTGCTTGTTGCTGTGATGTGTGAAGCTATGCCACGGGTATTTACATACCAATTTAGGTCAACCATGTTAGACAAATTTAACTGAGCTTCCAGACTAAGATACACTAGGAAGAAGGACCTGGCCGTCTACTTCTGATAACAATTAGCCAGGGAAAACCTTATGAACAGCAGCTGAACATTGTGAGATATGGTGCTGGAAACTGAGCCCCTCAGGTTGGAAGGCACTTGGAAGGCGACTGGGGAAGAGTTGCCTCCTCAAAGTAGAGTCAAGCTTAATGACATGGATGGAGTGAGGCCTTGGGATCTTCGTTCACTGATGTGGCTTGGCTCAAAGTGAGAAGAAACAGCAGCAAACATCCATTAATAACTGGGACATGGAAGGCATGAAGTCTGAATCTTGGAAAACTGTAAATTGTCAAAATGAAATGGAATGCATAAACATTGACATCTTAGGCATTAGTGAGCTGAAATGGACCAGTTTGGGCCATTTTGAATCCAACAATCATATAGTCTACTATGCTGGGAATGAAAACTTGAAGAGGAACAGATTTGCATTCATCATCAAAAAGAACATTCAAGACCTGTCCTGAAGTACAATGCTGTCAGTGATAGGATAATATCTATACACCTACAAGGAAGACCAGTTAATATAACTATTATGCAAAGTTACGCACCAACCACTATGGCCAAAATGAAGAGGCTGAAGTTTTTTACCAGCTTCTGCAGTCTGAAATTGATTAAATATGCAATCAAGGTGCATTGATAATTACTAGCTACTGGAATGCAAGAGTTGGAAACAAAGAAGAAAGAACCGTAGTTGGAAAATACAGCCTTGGTGAGAGAAATAATGTTGGAGATCACATGATAGAATTTTGCAAGAGTAATGACTTTTTCACTGCAAATACCTTTTTTAACCAACACAAACAGCGACTGTACACATGGACCTCACCAGACGGAATACACAGGAACAAAATCAACCACATCTGTGAAAAAGGCTGATAGAAAGCTCCATATCGACGGTCAGAACAACACCAGGTGCTGACTGTGGCACAAATCATCAATTATTCATATGCAAATTCAAATTGAAGCTGAAGAAAATTAGAACAAGTCCATGAGAACCAAAGTATGACCTAGAGTATATCCCTCCTGAGTTTAAAGACCACCTCAAGAACAGATTTGATATGTTGATCTCTAATGAATGAAGACCAGACAAATTATGGAGTGACATCAAATACATCATCCATGAAGAGAGCAAGAGGTCATTAAAAAGTCAGGAAAGAAAGAAAAGAACAAACTGGATATCAGAAGATACTCTGAAACTTGCTCTTGAATGTTGAGTAGCTAAAGCAAAAGGAAGGAATGGCAAAGCAAAAGCCTTAAAAAGAAGAGTTCAAAGAGCAGCTTGAGAAGATGAAAGAAAGTATCATAATGACATTTACAAAGATCTGGAAATGGAAAACCAGAAGGGAAGAACACGTTCGACACCACCTTACTTGCTGGAAATGAAGAAGATTTGAGACATTTACTGATGAAGATCATGGACCACAGCCTTCAGTATGGACTGAACCTCAACATCAGGATAACAAAAATCCTCACAACTGGACCAATAAGCAACATTGTCATAAATGGAGAAAAGATTGAGGTTGTCAAGGATTTCATTTTACTCAGGTCCACAATCAATGTGCAACGAAGCAGCAGTGAAGAAATCAAAAGATGCATTGCATTGGGAAACTCTGCTGCAAAGGACCTCTTTGATGTATTCAAAAGTAAAGATGTTAGGGGAAGCAGAGTCAAGATGTCAGACTAAACACACGTCTCCCTAAATCCCTCTGGAAACCAAGACCTGAACTGATAATTAAATGAAACCTTCTGGAGACGTAGTGAGCCCTACGATGTGGCACAGGGCTGTTAATTTGGACTTCATACAACTGTACGCAAAACTTCCTCTCTTTCACTGACACCACTCTCGGCGAGCATGGGCTTGCAAAGACTGAAGGTAACTCATCATTTTAATATTTTTTCCTCTGTCTTAGCCAGTGGGTGGAGCTGGGAGTTGACTAGCCACTAGTCTCAGATGCACTGCTGGTGGGATCAGCAAGCACAATTGCCATATTCTGAGAGCTGGGCTTTGGACTTTGTGCATCTCAGCACCTTTGGCCTATCTTTCTACCTGTGCCATACAGTAGCCATACAGAGGCAGTGGCAAGCTTGTGCGGGACGCCCATCTTGACCCATTAAGAGACAGAGACACCCATAGAGAGGCCCCAGCTGGATTTAGTTCCTAGGCTGGGAAGCAGCGCCTGCCTGGTGGAGAGTGCTTTTCTGTCAGAGACATGGTATTTTGCACGGTGCTGCCTGAGGCTGGGGCCTGGCAACAGAGGCTGTGGACCTTGAGCATCTCGATACTTTTCACCTCTCTTTCCTTCAGTAGCCTGGTCCCAGCCAAGTGACGAGGTTGTGCGGGACACAATCTTGTTCCACTGGGAGGTGGAAATACCCATATGGAAGCCTCAGCTGAACCTAATTCCTGGGCTAGGAAGCAGTGCCCACCCGGAAGAGAGTGCTATTCTGGCAGAAAAGCAGAATTCTACACAGTATCGCCTACAGCTGGGGCGTGACAGCAGAGGCGAGCAGGCCATCAGCTTTTCTGTATTTTGAGCTAGTTTATAACAGTTGGGGTTCGATATAGAGGTGCTTACTTTGCCAGCTGGGAAGAGAGGCCTATACATCTGAAAACCTGACTGACTTTGGAAGTTTTCAGATACTTTTTACCTCTCATTTTAAGATGGCCTAGAGAAACAACTGCAGCCCATCCTCACAGCATCTCTCCCAGCCGCTATTGACTCTCTTGATTCCTGGAAAGCAACAAACTCTGGAGAAAAATGTAACCAAGAAATCACCTATGGCTTCAGAAGGCCCCCAAAAGAAACCACCTCAGAACTTCCCAGATGAAGAAGCTTTTCTAAAACTATCAGAAGGTAAATACAAAAGGATTATAAATAGAGCCCTCCTAGACGTTATACAAAATTCAGCAGAGCAAAATGAAAAATTAAGCAAGCTGTTTGATCTGATGGAACACCAGTACTCTGAAATCCAACAGATCAATAACAAAATCAAAGGCACGAAGGTTCCTTTCAAAGCCAAGAAAACAGAATGGAATGGAACAAACAGAAAATAGACTTTCTGATTTGGAAGATAGAGTTACTGACTCCAGCATCTATGAGAAGCAGTTAGAAAAAAAAAAAAAAAGAAACAAGAAAAATGAAGAGGCATTAAGAAGCACATGATACTGTATTAAGAGGAACAATATATGATTAATTGGAGTCCCTGGACAGGATAAGACATCTGAGAATACAGAGAGTATTGTTGATGAGCTGCTGACAGAAAAGTTCCCAGAAATTATGAAAGAGAATATAGAGATCCAAGACACATAGCGAACACCACTCAATATAGATCTCAAAAGAAAGACACCAAGACGTATTATAACCAAGCTTAATAAAATGAAACACAAGCAGAAACTCTTAAAGGCAGCAAGACTCAAAGCAAAGCTAACATTCAGAGGGAAACCCTGTAGGATCTTGTCAGATTTCTCAGCAGAAACAATTCTAGTGCAGAGACAGTGGCATGACACATTCAAAGCCTTGAAGAAGAACTTCCAACCAAGAATGAAATATCCTGCAACACTATCTTTCAAATATGAAAATTAAATGAAGACATTCACAGATAAACAGAAACTTAGAGGCTTTGTAAAAACCACACCAAAGCTACAACAGATACTGAGAGAATCTCTTGGCTTAGAAGAACAAAACCATTAACTTTATATTTTAGAAGCATTTACAGGGCATATCACCCTGAATCCTATTCAGGTAGGGAAGGCTCCAAACTCAATCAAAGCTGTAACTGTGGATGAAATAAAGAAATTTATGGATTATACAACTTGACGGCACTTGGCTTGGCTTGGCAATGAGAATGAAAACACTTCCTACCAGAATGTATGGGATACAGCCAAAGCAGTGCTCAGAGGGCAGTTTCTCTCCATAAATGCACACATCTGGATGGAAAAAAGAAACCAAACCATAGAACTAGCCCCACAGCTTGAACAAGTAGAGAGAGAACAGCAGAGGAACCTTTCAGGCACCAGAAGAAAACAGTGCATAAAGATTAGAGTAGAACAAAATGAATTAGAGAATAGAAGAACAATTGAAAAAATTCAAAAGACCAAAAGCTGTTTTTTTGAAAAGATCAACTAGACTGACAAACCATTGGATAAACTTACTAAAGAAAAACAGGAAAGGAAACAAATAACCTAAAAAAGAAATGAGAAGGGAGTTGTCATAACAAATCCAACAGAAATAAAAAATAACAGAATACTATGAAAGACTGTATTCTAACAAATTTAAAAACCTAGAGGAAATGGACAAATTCCTTGATTGACATCACCTACCCAAATTATCACAAGGTGAAGCAGAACAACTGAATAAACCCATCACAAAGGAAGCGGTTGAAAAAGTCATCCAAAAACTACCAGTGATAAAAAGCCTGGGCCCAGATGGCTTCATCACAGAATTCTACCAAGCTTTTAGAGAAGAGTTATCTCCAACACTACTGAGACTATCTCACAGTATAGAAAGGGATGGAAGACTTTCAAATTCATTCTATGAAGCCAGCAGAACCCTGGTACCAAAGCCACGGAAAGACCCAACCAATAAGGAGAACTACAGATCAAAATCACTCAGGAATCTAGATGCAAACATCTTCAACATAATTCTTGCCAATAGAATACAACAACATATCCAAAAAATAATCCATCATGACCAAGTTGGACTTATACAAGTGATGAAAGGCTGGTTCAACATCAAAAAAAATTAATGTGATCAACCACATAAATGATACAAAAGACAAGAATCACCTGATTTTGTCTATTGATGCAGAAAAGGTATTTGATAAAGTCCAACACTCATTCATGCTAGAAACTCTCAGCAAAATAGGAATAGATGGCAAATTTCTCAAAGCAATACGGGCCATTTATACAAAACCAACTGCTTACATCATCCTGAATGGCGAGAGACAGAAGGAGTTTCCCTTGAGAACAGGAACTAGACAAAGATGTCCACTCTCACCTCACGTAATCAACATTGTACTAGATGTTCTAGCTAGAGCAATTAGAAAAGACCAAGAAATAAAGGGCATCTGCATCAGCAAAGAAGTCAAAATCTCCCTATTTGCAGATGATATGATTGTATATGTGAAGAATCCTAAAGAATCCATAAGGAAATTACTCAAACTGATAGAAGAGTTCAGCAAAGTTTCAGGCTACAAGATAAACATAAGTAAATCAGTAGGATTCCTTTATACCAACAACAAGATTGTGAAGGAAAAAATCACCAATTCAATACCATTTACTATAGCCCCTAAGAAGATAAAGTCCTAGGAATAAATCTAACCAGAGAAATAACAGACCTTTACAAAGAGAACTACAAGTCCTTACTACAAGAAACTAAGAGAGACTTAAATAAATGGAGAAACTTACCCTACTCATGAATAAGAAGACTTAACATTGTGAAAATGTCTATTTTACACAAAGCAATCTACTTATATAATGCAATCCCATCCGACTCGATGGCACTTAGCTTTTGGCAATACAAATTCCAGTGACATTTTTTAATGAGATGGAGATATAAATTGCCAGTTTTGTTTGGAAAAGGAAGAAGCCCCGGATCAGTAAAGCATTTCTGAAGAAGAAGAACACACTGTGAAGCCTCTCACTAGCCAACTTTAGGAACTATTACACTGCCACAGTAGTCAAAACAGCCTGGTACTGGTACAAAGAGAGACAGATAGATCAAAAGAACAGAACTGAGACCTCACAGATGACACCATCTTCCTATGAACAGCTGGTATTTGACAAAGGCCCTAAGATATTAAACTGGGGACAAAACAATCTCTTCAACAAATGGTGCTGGCAGAATTGACTATCCATCTGCAAAAAATTGAAACAAGACCCATACCTTACACCTTATACAGAAACCAACTCAAACTGGATAAAAGACCTAAATATCAAACATAAAATGATAAAGCTCATCTGAGAAAAAGTAGGAACAACAATGGAAGGTTTAATACACAATGAAGACAGACTTCAAAATCTGTCAAACAAACAACAGAAGAGAAAATAGATAAGTGGAAACTACTAAGAATCAAACACTTTTGCTCATCCAAAGACTTTATTAATGGAATTAAAAGGCTGCCTACAGAACGGGAAGAAATATTTGGCAACAGTAAGTCAGACTGACACCTGATCTCCTTATTAATCTATAAGGTACTACAAAATATCAATAAGGAAAAGATAAGTCATCCAATTAAGCCATGGGCAAAAGAGATGGACAGACCTTTCTCTAAACAGGAGATCCAGGCAGCCAAAAAACACATGTGGACATGCTCACTATCATTAGCTATTAAAGAAGTTCAAATCAAAACGACAGTGAGATACCATCTCACCTCAGCAAGGTTAGCCATGATCCAAAAAATGGAAAACAACAAATGCTGGACAGGCTGTGGAGAAATTGAAACTCTCCCACACTGTTGGTGGGATTGCAAAATGGTGCAACGTCTTTGGAAAGCAATCTGGCACTTCCTTAAAAAGCTGGATCTAGATATGCCATTTGACCCAGTAATTCCACTGCTTGGACTATATCCTACAGAATCAAGGCCATTCACACTGATGGATACATGCACAAGAATATTTATCACAGCATAGTCCACTATAGCAAAAAGATACAATCTACCCAGATGCCCAACAACAGAGGAACGGATAAACTATGGTATATATACTCAATGGAACACTATGCAATGATGAAGAACAAAGATGATTTTAGGAAACATCTCTTAACCTGGTTTCAACCGGAGGACATTATGTTGACTGAAAGTAATCAGTGACAAAAGGACAAATATTGTATGAGACCGCTATGATAAGAACTTAAAAACAGATTCATGCATAGAAGAAAAGACTCTTTGACAGCTGCAAGGGTGAGAAGGGTGGGGGAGGGTTTAGATTAGTTGACAGAAACTTGGTTGGGAGAAATCTGGGACAGCACACTTTAGAAAGAAGATCATTATTAACTGGACTCAAACAAAACACGATTACTCTTTCTATTTGAATCCAGTATTACAAGGACAGAGTAGCTGGGGCAGGGGGCCGGGGACAATGGTTTCAGGGGAAATCAAGGCCAATTGGCAAAACTAGTATTTTGCTAAGACAGCCCTCTGCACCCCACATTGGTGACTGGCGTCTGGGATCTTAAAACCTGCCAAGCTGCCATCTGAGCGTACAGAAAATGGTCCCAACCTAGCAGGAACGGATGATTACCAAGGACCAAAATGACAAGGGGGAAAGAAAACCCAGAAGACAGAGAGACCCATGTGAGTGGGTGACTACATTGACTGGTGACCAGAACTACCAGACGGTGCCTGGCCACCACCAGTGATAGCCGTGATGGAGCTCACAAAGTTTAGTCTCACTGGCAACACAAGAATAAAAAGGGATGCACCCTGAGATCTCCATTAAAAGACTGCAATTGATGGTCCACAGGCCTCAGAGTTCCCCTGGGAACACAGACCCTAGCCCTGATGCTGCCCCTGTCCATAAATCATCATGGAGGTCAACTCTTCAGACAGGAATGGATTGGACTTGTTGACACAGAGTGATCACATCATGTGTGCACTTTATGCTGCTAGGCATCTGTGGGTTGTCGTCCTGCTGACCTCTTACTGGAGGAAGGGGAGTGGGTGAAAGGAAGCAGATAAGAGATTGTTGGGAGGAGAAGACATGTATGGAGCAGAGAAGAATAGTGTGCTGTCACCAGGGAGGGAGAGCAGTGGGAGCTGCATACAGGTGGGCATGCAAATTTATATGGGCATGTACATTTTCATTCAATCATCATCATCATAATAAGAAGAAGAAAAATTGTAAAGATGTCACCTTGAAAAATAAAATGTACCTGACCCAAGCCATGGCATTTTTAATACATCATATCCATGTGACAGCTGGACAATGAACAAAGCAGAAAAATTGATGCCTTTCAATTGTGGTGTTGAAGAAAAATGTTCAACATACCATCGACTGCCAAAAGAACTGATCTGTTCTGGAAGAAGTACAACCAGAGTGCTCCTTGGAAGCAAAGATGGCAAGACTGCATCTTACATACTTCAGACATGTTGTCAGGAAGGATCAGTTCCTAGAGAAGGATATCATACTTGGTAGAGGGAGAGGTCAGTGACAGAGGAAGACTGTCAACAAGATGGGTTGCCACAGTGGCTGCAACAATGGGTTTCAACATAAAAACAATTATGGACATGGTAGAAGACCAGGCAGTAATTTGTTCTGTTGTTCATAGAGTCACTATGAGTTGGAACCAATTCAATGGCACCTAACAACAATAGTTCGCTATTTAAATTTACATTTAAATGAATAAAAATTCAAAATAAATCCTTTTGTCATACTAACCATATTTCAAGTACTCAATAGCCATGCGTGACTAAGCTCATTGTGGTAGAGTTGGTTCTGAACTCACAGCAACCATGTAGGACAGAGTCAAACTGCCCCATGAAGTTCCCAAAAAGTGCTGATGGATTTGAACACTGACCTTTTGGTTAGCAGGTGAGATCTTAACCACTATGTCACCAGGGCTAGTGTGTGGCTACTGGCTACAATACATGTGAATGTCTACTACATTAGACAGTGCAGACACTGAACATTTCTATCATCACAGAAAGTGCTATTGGACAATTATGCTTTGTCCATTTACATCTGGAGATAGAGACTCTGAGTAATTATAGCATCCTTTGAGCTGTATTTTCTTTCTTGCTTAAATTGATTCCTGGTAATAAGGTAATTTGAATGTATAATCTCCTGGTGACAAAAGCTAATCTCAAAAACTCATGCTAATTTTTCTTCTAACTCATCTGAAATGTTTGTAAAATGTTCTTGAATAATTTATTTCTTTTTAAGGGAGCATAAAATCTTGAGTTTAGTAGATACTTGGATTTTGAAGGTATAATTGGTTTTGTCTCATTTCTTAATTAAATTCCTTAATTTCTGTAAAATCTGCCTGAGATAGTGCCAGTGAGCATAGGAGGAGGGGGAAAGTTTACAATTTGGTTGTGTTTATGCAGATATTTTAGCTGTCTTTATTTTATTGAAACAAACCTCAGGTCTTTATACAGTTATAAAGATATACAGATATAATTACCACATAGTAAATGTTCAGTTAATATATACTGTATTAGTGAATGCACTATATTATGGGCATGAAAATCACTGCAATTTACTTTTTTATGATTTCTTAAAGAGTAGCCATCCTCTTCTAGAAATTAGTATATGAGTACACATTATATCTAGCCCTGGTGGCACAGTGGTTCAGAGCTATGGCTACCAACATAAAAGTCAACAGTTTCAATCCAGGAGCCACTCCTTGGGAACCCTATAGGATATTTCTATGCTTTTTTATAGAATCACTAAATTGACACAACCACCATGGGTTTGGTTTGTTTTTTGGCATATATACATACACACACACGTGTGTGTGTGTAAGTATGCATGTCTAATCTTAGCTCTGCCACATCCTATATGTGAGACTGGGAAAAAGTTACCTCATTTCTCTCATCAGTAAAACCACTACCTACTGCAGTCTGTTGAATTCTGATTTGCAGTTACTCTATAGGACAGAATAGAACTGCTCCATAGGGTTTTCAAGACTGTCAGTCTTTAGTGAAGCAAGTTGCCACATCTTTCTCCTGTGGAGCGGCTGGTGGATTAGAACAGTCAACTTCACTGTGAACAACTATTGCTGCAAAACAGCCTGCCCTACAACTTAGATAATAGCTGTTAATTATTGCTCATAAGTTTACAGGTCAGCTGAGTTCTCTTATGCATCTATGTGTAACTGTGGATTGGGTAGTTGGTTTTGCTGATCTTGGATGGACTCACATGACTTGGGTTTTGGCTGTAACAACTGAGCTTACTCAGCTGTCATCACTCAGGAAGTTAGCACATCCTTGGTCACATGATGGCTGAAGAGGGTGCTAAAGCAAGGGAGAATGTGGAAAGCTTCTTGAGGCTTGGGCTCAGAACTAGCGTAGTAATATTTCTGTTGCATTCTCTTCAACAAAGCAATTCAGAGGACCCATCCTTTTAATGGAAGAAACTGTAAAATCATATGGAAAGGGCAAAGGAGTGATATATTTGAAGCTATTCTTTCCCAAACCACATGACCTATTGCCTTCGGCCCATTCCACCTCATGGCAATCCTATAGGTCACAGTAGAGCTGCTCTATAGGGTCTTCCACGAGCCATTATGCCACCAGGACCCCCCAAAGTGGTGTATTTAAAGCCGTTTTTGCTAAAACTCTGCCACAGACAGGTCTATATTTTCTCTATTTTGCCTTGCTTTAAAAAGCTGATTTTATGAATCCCGCCGAGGAAATCCTTGGGCCCCGTTTCCTGTTTTCCTGTTGTGGTGTTTAGGAAAGAAAAGAGGGGGTAGGTAAGAATCTGGATCTATCCGCCCTTCTCTTTCCCTCATTATTGAGATGTTGTGGACTGTAGCTGCTCATATGCCACAGGTCACTACTGGCTTTCGTGTTCACATAGTTACACCTGTTCTGTCTGAGTTTCCGTAATTGCTTTCTCCCGTTGCCGGTCCAGCCTGGAATCGCAAAGACTCTGGTTCCTGACTGTTGTCAGCCCCTGGGGTCCTTACAAATTCCTGTCCAGTTTCTCTTAAATAAAGTGTCCACAATTTTTAAATATGTTTGTCATGTTCTTCTGCTATTACATATGTGTTCCACAGTAAAACTCTAAACTAGGTATATTATTTTTGTTTCATAGTTAAGCTATGTTTGCCTGTCATTTCGATACAGGCGGGTCCTAAGTTATCAAGGCAAGACTTAGGCACACCTCTCAGCTATGAAGCAACCTCCGCAAGGCATATCAGCAAAACGAGGTGTTCGGGTCCAGGCTTCCCCCACGGACGGCTGCTTCCCGTGTGCCCAGGAGCGTCAGCGGGTCCCCGGGGCGGGCCCTTGAGGCGCAGACGGGTCCCCGGGGCGGGCCCTTGAGGCGCAGACGGGTCCCCGGGGCGGGCCCTTGAGGCGCAGATGCGCCCAGCTACGGCCCGCATAGCGAGGAGCTGGCAGGGAGTTCGCGTGCGCTCTCCTCGCTCGGAGCTGAGAAAGGGCAGCGCCCCTGTCCGTGTGCCCCAGGTGGACCTCAGAAAGGGTCAGCCCTGCTGTCTGTGCACCCCAGGCACCACCTCTCACCTCTGGTTAGTGAGCCTGCTGGTGGTGGAGGCAGCCAGCCTGACGAGGGCGCTGCTGTCTGTGTGGTCTCTGAGGACAGAGGCCCGTGCTCAGTGCCAGTGCTTAGCCCTCAGCACGCATCCTGGCCCCCACTGCATCGCCTACGCAGCTCTGCCCACCCCATCCTTCTGGGCCCTTCGTGTGCTGCAGCCATGGGACACCCCAGCATCTCTCTGAGGGTCTGTGTCCCTTACCTCACTCAAGTAGGGTTTCACTATTGCAGTGCTTCTTGGCCTTTTGGTGGCTGAGAAGGGAGCAGGATAACCTTACAATCTGTATGGAAACCCTGGTGACATAGCGGTTAAGTGCTGTGTCTGCTAGCCGGTTCGAATCCACCAGACACTCTTAGGAAACTTTATGGGGGAGTTCTCCTCTGTCCTGCCGGGTCGCCATGCATTGAAATGGCCTCCACGGCAGTGGTTTATTTGGGGGTTTGGGTGGGTATGTATATATGATTTCTGGGGTTGTAGAAAACTTAAGAGCTGGTTTGACCAAGCATCCTTTTCCCAACCCTCAGACTAGCTTTTAGCACATTCTGAGCCGTGCTGTCTTCTTGCTGCACTCCCAATGCATGGGCCACATGGGTGATGCTGAGATTGACACATCTGGTGAGGAGCTAATGGGGTGATGACTACAAGGTTGCAACACCATCGTACCCAGCCCCCAACCCTGCTGACAGGGGCTCAAAATCAGCAAAAATTAGGTCGGTGGTACAACATACATTTTTTTAGTTTGGAGGCTACAATGAAGTATCTAATTGGTCTCAAAATTTTAGAGAACAAAGTGTTTTGAGTATTTTTGCTAATGTTTGCTCTAAAAGTATCTCTTCAGTTGCAAAGAAGGTACATACAGTGGTTCATTATAACAAATATCAAACATTACAGTATTATGTTAAAGATGTTTTAGTGTATCTAGAAGTGTTTCTTAAATCTTTATGCATAGGAAGTTACATTATGTACTACATACTAATATAGGTATTTGACTAACTTATGTTAGATGTGAACATACCTGTCTGTTCCACACTTAAATGTTCTACCGCAACAGTGAAGTGGAAGTGACCAGTTTCCCCACAGCAACAACTGTATCGCCTTTGTTAGTCTGACAGATGGAGAACAGCCACTTCATTAATTGAAGTCACACACCTTAGTTGTCCGATGTTCGGCAGGATGATGATTTCAGTTAGATGTTGTCACTGTAAGCTGGCAGAAGTTTCGTTTTAAGTTTTAAGGGCAGACATTTTCCCATACAGTTACTAAGCAGTTGCATTTTCTCTATTGTGAAATAACTTTGTAGTGTTTGCCTCTTTGTGCAGTCCTTCTGTCACTGTTTGTTTGAGCTCTGTCTTCATATAGTTTCTTGATATTTTTATGCAGTCATTCCCTATGTTTGGGTGCTTGATCTCCTTCCTGCAGGGCACACCTGTGTCACTGAAGCTAACTGTGACTGAAACGGTCCTTTTGGAGCTCTGCTCTCTGTATCATTGTCACACGGCTGTGTAAAGACTGACGGTGGCTTGTCATTTTCTTTCTTGAATTCTGCTGACAGTGTTCGTTTCTTTTGGAGACATTGTGTTTGTAACTCATGACAACAGAAGACAGGTTTCTTTTTATACCCTCTTATTTCAAAAATTTGTTCTGTGCTGTACAGGACTGTTGTTATAACGCCACTAGTCAAAGAAGAAGCACTATTGTAAAAATAAAAGGAAGTTTGGCTTCTTTGATTCCTGTTTTAAATGTAGGTGCCTGAAAACCAACATGTATCCCTGTAACTTAGGGCATTAAAAAGTAAAGCAGTTTCAGGAGCTGTGAAGGATGAAAAGCTAGAAAGTGAGTATTTTCTGCCATGGAAGTATTTCTATAACAGGGAAGGAAAAAGGAAAGTTCCTAGATCACTGTACCAGAATGCAGAGTCAGGGAAGTCCACAAATGATTTAGGAAGAGAGTAAGTTATGATTACTGAGGTCACTTTTTCATGGAGACAGGTGTGCACTAAACTGTGGCCTTCAGATGTGTGATAGTTGATTTGTTAGTACATTTTAAAAAGACAGCCAAATTCTGTATTTAGACTCAGGAATCTTGGTGGTTCCACTGTTAACTCAAAAAATGTCAATCAGCATCCTTTTTCCCCTCATAGAGTGACAGTGTTGCTGTTAGCAAAATGATAATCTGTTGTTATAAGATGAAAACGCTTATAAGGGTTAGAGTGTAATTAAATACACTGTTTTAAGCTCACTATGCACAAGCCGTGGACACTTTACTTATTATATTTCCTTTATAGCAGCATTAAGAATTACATGCATGTTTAATAGGTACAGAGGATTAAATATCACTCTAAAAAAATGAGTACTCCAAAACTCATTTTTTTCTTACTGTAACACATTTCCTGTAAAGTCAGGTACTTTACAGATTTTTAAGAAATTTTTAGGAAAAGCTTTTCCAAAATCTTGAGTTCTTGAGAGAAAATTTACCATAAAATAGTACAAATAACAGTGATGATAATGATGTTGAAACCCAACCCTAACCCTGCTGCTGTCAAGTCCTGACTCACAGCAACCCTATAAGACAGACTAGAATTGACCTAATTGGGTTTCCAAAGAGTGGCTGGTGAGTTTGACCTGCTGACTTGTTGGTTAGCACCCTGAGATCTTAACTGGTGATCCAACAAGGATCTACTGGAGATGAAGGCAGATACTAGTTATTGAATATATACTCTATGATAGGCATATTGATGTCTGCTTTGTATACCTTGCCCCCATAAATTATTAGAAGAAGCATATCACAAATGCCCACAAATTTTTGTGTACAGTTTACATGAAGCAATAGCTTACGTATGTGTCTAGCTAGTGTCTCAGCCAAAGATAAGATGTATCAGTTATTAACCCATGACCTTTATTTAGTACAACTCTATGAAGTTAAAAACAACAACAATAACAAAACATGTGCTGCCGTGGAGTCGGCTCTGACTCATCGTGACACTGTAGGATGGGCTAGAAGTGCTCTGTAGAGTTGCCAGGAAGCACCTGGTGCATTCACACTGCTGACCTTTTGGTTATCAGCTGTGGCATTAGCCATTATGCTGACCAGGTTTCCTCTATGAAGTTGTCTGTATTAGCCAAGCCAAGTGCTATCGAGTCAGATTATTTGAATGCATCCTAAAGACATCACGTTTCAAAAAACTGTCATAGTTATCACTTCCACTAATTTTACTGTATTTTGGGAATTTTAAGTTTCTTTTAATATGTTGAGCAGTTCCTTTATGACCTGGATCCCATTCCTAAACTTTTCTTAGACCTCTTCTAAAGTTTTCAAAAAAGCTTTTTTACAGACCTTTATTTAAAAGGTGTTTTTTTTTTTTTTCCTTTTTTTTTCTTTTTTAAGTTAGGGCTTTAGGAATATAAAAAAATCAATATATTATACAAGGAAACAGGAAATTAAATATCACTCTAAAACCATGCATCTCCCAAAATATTGTATTCTTGCCACTCCAACATTTAGTAATTTGGCATTTCATTACTGCAGTATTGCTCCTAAATGCTTTTTCTGCCTTGGTTATATTTAATCTATTGAATCTATTACAGTGACTACTTCCTTCTTTGCGTTCTTTGCCAAGGTTTTTGTAATGTCACTAAAATCAGAAGCAGAAGCCACACTGAAATACACGTGTCTCAGCTAGTGAAACTCAGTTTGCTGATTGGTTGAGGTGCATCTTGATTCTATTAGAAACCTAGATTGCTGGAAATGTTTCACTCTTAGTCACCAGAACAGTCTCCAAAACAGTTGGAGCTTGCTATGCTGCACTGAATTCTAAGCCAGACTAATCAATCTAATTCTGTCTAAACCTATTTACCCCGTCCAAGAGATCTGCTAATGAGGAATGCCAGTAGCTTCTAGTTCTTGACACTGCTCTCCAAAAGTAAGTTAATGAGCCAATTTAAAGGGACATGCTTGACATTTGAAAATTAGTTAAACTTGTTTGTTGGGGCAGCTTTGAACTGAATTGAACTGATACGGTTGTCATTAAACCATTTCTTCATGTGAGATTTTATAGTTCAGTAAACTTTAAAAGATATCTTAATAACTGAATAGTTTTACATTATATATTGCTTCTAAAGTCTCTTGCCTATTTATGATGCTGAAATTTGAAATTTTAAAAAACATTCTCTCTCATTCACAAGGATATTAGAAAATTTTATGATGATGCCTATTCCCAGGTGAAAGTATTGACAGCTTTTTTTCCCCCGTTTTTTGCTCTAAAAAATGTGTGTACTTAGTAATTATAGGTAGTTCAATGATTTTACCAGAAAGATTAGAGGATAGGTTTGATAGATTAAATATCTACCTGATGGAAAATAAATAAATAAATAAACACGTCTCTTATCAACAAATCATAATTTGTCTTCTATTGAAAATCCAATGATAGAGGAAAAAAAGATCAAAGTTTTTTTTGAGTTTTGAAGGTATTGTAGTTTTATTTTAAGCAATATAGGTTATAAGCAATTATAAGCAATATAGGTTAGTAAAAAAATAAAAGAACATTAAAAAATGTACTTGTTCATTTCTTTCAAAATTTATTTGCGCACCTACTCTATTTTAGGTCTGAACTAGCACTGGGAATGTAAATGTGGATTAAAAAAAAGAACAGTAGTAGGGTTTCATTCACTGTGGAGTTTAAAATAGATAAGAGAATATGGTGTTACTGGGGGCTGGCAGATAACTTTTGACTCTCTTGACTGTATGTACAGCAGAAGAAGGTGCTGCCCAATCTTGCACCATCCTCATAGTCGTGAGTATGTTTATGCCTCCTGTTGGAGCCGTGGTGTCCATTCATCTTTTTGAGGGTCTCACTGACCCTCTACGTTGCCAAGCATTACGTCCTCTAGGGACTGGTCCCTTCTATGTTCAAGTACATGAGACTTCTTCGCTTCTAAGTACCATTCTGACTGTACTTTGTCCAAGACAGATTTATTCATCCTTTGGCAGTCTGTTATTTATGAAATATTCTTTGCCAACACCACAATCCAGTTATCAAATCCTCTGTGGTTTTCCTTTTTCATTGTCTAGCCTTTCCGTGTGTATTAAGTGATTGAAAACACCATGGCGTGAGTCAGGTATATCTTTAGTCTTCAAAGTGATATCTTGGCTTTATAAAACTTTAAAGAGGTCTTTGCAGCTGATTTGCTCAATGCACAATGCCTTTTGGTTTCTTGGCTTCTGCTTCCATTGATATTAATTATGGATTCATGTAAAACAGAATCCTTGACAACTTCTGTATTTTCCTTGTTTGTTATGGTCTTAAAGGAACCCTGCTGATGCAGTGTTTAAGTGTATGGCTGCTAACTGAAAGGCTGGTGTTTTGAACCTACCAGGCATTGTGAGAGAAACATGTGGCAGTCTGCTGCTGTAAAGACTTACAGCCTTGAAGAATTTATAGGTCTGTTCTACTCTGTCCTATGAATCAAAATTGATTATTACATGGCAGTGAGTTTGGTTTGATTTGGTATCATGATGTTGCTTACTGGTCCAGTTGTAAGGATTTTTTGGTGTGTATGTGTGTGTGTTGAGGTGTAATTTGTACCAAAGGCTGTAGTTTTTGATCTTCATCAGTGTTTCAAGTCCTCTTCATTTTTATCAAGCGGAGTAGAGTTATCTTCATACTGCAGGTTGCTAACGAGTCTTCTTGCAATTCTAGTGCAATTTTTTTTCATATGGGGCAACATCTTGGATGATGTGTTCAGTATACAGATTGAATAACTATGGTGAAAGTACGGTTGAAAAAGATGAACACCCCTCCTAAAAATGAGTAGATAGAATTTCATAATTTTTCATACTTATATAAAATAAGGTTGCTATGAGTCAGACCTGACAACAGTGTTTTTGATTTGTTTGTTTTTGTTTTTTTGATATACAAAATAGTAATTGAGGACATACTTATATGTAAAATTAGTAACTGAGAACATTGATGAGATACATAGGAAATTCTGTACAATTTAAATTAAAATGGTATCTAAATGGTATCTAAATCATCGAGTCAGTAGATCATAGCAAAGCAAGTTTTAGCACTGCCTCATATGGCCTATTGAAACAGAATCACATATGAAAGTAACAAACATAGTCAGCCAAAGAATAAAACCCCAACTAGTTGCTACCCTGTACATTTTGAAGCATTGAAACCTCTTACTATATCAAAGTAGAACTGCAATCCACAGAGTTTCCAATGGCTGGTATTTTTGGAAGTACATTGTCTGGCTTTTCTTCCAAGGTGTCTCTGGGTGGACTTGAACCTGCAACCTTTTGTTAGCAGCCAAGTGTTTTAACTATGGGAACCAACTAGAGACTCCAGAGCTTGAAAAATTCTAGGAAGAATTCAAGGGAAGACAATATAGAAGAAATGTATCTGTTATAACTTGAACTCTAGGTAGAAAAAAAAGTGATCAAGCCCAAAATCTCTCCTCGGGATTTTTAACCACAGTACTCTCTAATGGGTGTCTGTTTCTCTATTTTTTGTAGTATAAATTGTTAAAATGATGTAAGTTTATAGACCTTGTCTGGAGGAATGTACTTTCAACTCAGGTCACACAGAGTTTCCATAGATATGAACTAGTAGTAATCCAGATAGGAGTTCATGATTTAAATTAAAACAAAGCAAAACAAAAATCACCAGAAAATAATCAGTTATTTACAAAAGTCAAAATAAGCAGTATATAAAAGAGTTAGGTTCCTGACCAATTAGTGATTAACTACAATGACTGTAGTACATGTAAAAATAAAATATGTAGTTATAAAAAATAACAGAGACCGTTTGAAAAAGAGTCAAGTAGACTTTATATATTCAAAAATTAAAAAAAAAATCAATGGATGGATGGAATACACAATTAATAATTGAGGAATATACTTAGTAAATCTGACAATAAATTTGAAAATAATCAAAATAAGCAGTGATCAAATAAATGTCCAAGGTAAGTTACAAGATGTAATCAACAGAAGGAAAAGATCTAATGAGATTCAGAGGGAAGAGAGAATGATCAGAGTCATTATTTAAAGTGATGCCCACTAAAATTTATCTGGAAAGAATCAAAAGGATTTTCAGATTTGGGAAGAGCATGTTCCAAGCAAGAAAAATAAAAAGAAATCTTTGCATTAAAAATAGCAAAACAAAATTGCTAAATAATGATGAAAAGTAATACGTGTCAAAAGGTGCTTGATGAAGCAGATCCAGGACCTATAGTAGGGCAAGTGACATGCCAGTGACTTAGAAATTTCAGGAAGCACTCAAGGTTAGGCTTATGCAAGTAGAGTTGGGTGAGAGTTCGTAGCTCTAAGTATCCAACCTGTACATCTCATTCTTGTGATACTCTGGCTCATACTTGTGTAAACCCTATTCTTACTAGAGCCTGAGAATAAGTACTCCTTTACGTGTCCTGGGGAAACCATGGTGGTGTAGTGGTTAAGTGCTACGGCTGCTAACCAAATGGTCTGCAATTCATGTACTCCAGGTGATCCTTGGAAACTCTATGGGGCAGTTCCATTCTGTCCTGTAGGGCCACTATGAATCAGAATCAATTTGATGGCAGTGAGTTTGTTTGTTTGTTTGTTTGTTTTTTTGGTTTCTTTTATGTGCCCTGGGGCCTCATTTGCCTCATCTGCTTTTATGTATGAAACCTACTGTCTTTATAATTTCTGTATCATAAATAGCTTATTTATTTTTGAGAGACATTTCCCTGTTCTTTCTCTGGAGTGTTCATTTTAGTCTAACATTTAATACATATTTTTGGTAGCATGTTCATCTTAGTATAATTTTTTCTGCTGCCCATGAATTTTGATGATTAGTATTTTCATAAGAACTTTTATAAGTGTTTTGTTATTTCTGATTAAAGGTGACTACTATGTATAAGGGAAAACCTGGTGATGTAGTGGGTTAACCGAAAGTTCAGCAGTTCAAATTTGCCAGGCACTTCTTGGAAACTCTATAGGTCAGTTCTACTCTGACTACAGGGTCACTGTAAGTCGGAAGAAACTCAATGGCAGTGGGTTTTCCTGTGTATAAAGAACTATGAATAAAGGGAAAAGTTGCATGACATGATTTCATGGAGCAGGTGACTGATCACTGGAAGCATTGAAAACCATGAGAAAATATATTTTACATTGGATATAATGACATGCGTTTAAGCTACAGAATAACCTGATATATGGCATACATGTCCTTCTCCACACATACACATATCTGCACACAGGCAGCCTTTCCAACTACTCTGTGAAGAATAGATTGTAAGGTGACAGTTATAGAAGACAAGAAATCAGCTAGCATACTCTTACAGCAGGCAAGATGGAAGTTACTTTTAACCACGACCACGATACTATCTCTGGAGACAGACAAAATGGGTAATTTCCTCATGCTGTTAGGGAACTTTTTATTGAACTCAAATACTTGCTTAACATCTATGTTTGCCATGGATCTCGACGTATATATATATATATATATATATATATGTTTTTATTGTGATTAAGTAAAAGTAGACAATCCAATCAGTTTTTCATGCCCACCTATCTGCAGCTCTTTCTGCTCTCCTTTTCTGGTGACAGCATACGCCTCCTTTTCATTCTGTGCTTGTCATATCTTCCCAACAGTCTCTTGTCCCCTACTCTGTACCCTCTCCTCTGCCATCTAGAAAGCGACTACTAGGACAGCATCCTATAAGTGCATAAAACCATAAAGTACACACACCATATGGTCATGTGGTGTCCCTGAGTCTGGTCCATTTTGGTCCAAAGAGTTGGCCACAGTAGTGTTTTCTGGTCAGGGGCAGCAGCAGGTCTGGAGGCCGTGCTCCCAGGGGATTCCTCCAGGCCATCAGATCATCTGTTTTGGTCTTTTAGTAGAGTTTGTGAACTGCACTGCTCTTTTTCTCTTGTTGTCACAGGGACTCAACATTATGAGCCCATCATGGCTGCATTAGGTAGTGACCAGCACCATCTGGTCACGTGTTGATACCGTCTCCCATTCACATGGGTCCTTCTGTCTCCTGAGCTCTTTTTTCCTTGTGTCTTTGTTGTTCTTGGTGATCATGTGTTTCGGATGAGCTGGGAACATTTGGTGTACCTCAGATGGCAGCTTGCTAGCTTTTAAGATCCAAGATGCCACTTACCAATATAGGGTCCAGAAGACTCTCTTAGCAATAGGCTAGTTATGTCAGTTGGCCTTGTTGTCCGACAAGAGCATGGTTCCCCAGACCCTGCCCCTGCTACTGTATCCTTGCAACATTGGGTTAAGATTAGAAGTTTTCAGTTTATGATGAAGTCCAGTTAATTCAATCTTCTTTCTACTGTGTGCTGTCACTGCTTTCACCCAACCAAATTTCTGTCTAATCTATGACCAACCCTCTCCCTCCCTACCCACCATCTGAGAGTCTTTTCTTCTGTATATGAGTCTATTTTTAAGCCCTTATAGTAGAGGTCTCATACAATAGCTTTCCTTTTGGGGCTGACTGATTTCAGTTGCATAATGTCTTCCAACTGAAACCAGGTTATGAGATGCTTCCTCAAATCATCATTGTTCTTTATTGTTGTGTGGATCTTGATATATTTATCAGCTGGGTAAGAGGCATACTGATATCTTTTGCCTTGAGCTATCATCCTTGATAGGAAAAAATAGTCAAATTATTTAATACCTAGCCTTAGTGATTAATTTGGACTTCATTTAAATAAAGTAAAAATGTTTTCCAAGTGAGTCATAATTCAGATAGTTTCTAAATATAAAATAAAATTCTACTGAATTTTGCTAGATTGAAAGTGGTGTTCAATGTTTTCCTTTCCACATTATCAAGATACTAGACTACTATGTAAAACTCTAAGTTATTAATATCCTTTGTAAAAATCTTATAGGTTTTTGTTTTACTATTAGATGTTAGAATTTTAAAGTATAAGATTGAGACTTGCAGAACTCAGGTTAAAAGATATACAAAATTTTAACAGAATTGTCTTTGTTCATCCAAGTATCTGTGGGATCTTGGTGGCACACCCAACAACTAATTGAATTGCTAACAATTTAAACCTACCTGGTGGCTCTCTCAGAGAAAAGACATGGTGATCTAGTCCTGTCAAGATTATAGCCAAAAAGATTCTGTGGAGTAATTTTACTGTATCACATTGGGTCACCAAGAGTCAAAACTGACTCAATGTTACCTCGCAAAAACAATTCCAATATATACAGCTATGCACTGCATAATGTCCACAATATGTTCTGTGAAGTAGAACATTAGATGATTTGGATGTTGTGTGAACACCATATTTTATACAGGTAGTCCCTGGGTTATGAATGGATTCCATTCATAATTTGTCTCTAAGTTGAATTTGTACATAATTCAGAGCAGTTAGGAATGGTTCATATTTAATGTCGATCAGATTTTTCTCTTACTGTATAGTATATAGCATACCTGTCTGTGCATAGAAAAGCACAGACACATTAAAACATCTTTAACATCATAACACAGTAATTATAATGATAATATTTTTTATTGGCATCACAAAGTAACACCTTTTTATTATTATGGAGAATTGCATGTAGCTCACATTTCCAATGTAATAGACTTTACAGGGGTTGTGACTATTGACATAGATTCAGTCAGATGTTGCTTAACACTGCCCCAAATGGATGCTATGCAGCACATCAGTGTATACACCATCTCGTCTCATATACATTTATTTTTGTAAATTTGATAAATATCATACTTTCATTCAAATAATTATGCCTAAAACTGAGAGTTTGATGTCATAACTCTTTATGTTACACAGTTCCATAAAAATGTATGATTAATAATGATCAGCATTGTTGTTAATAGCTACTGGAAGCACCAATTAAGCACCTGTGATAATCTACACAGCAAATCCAAACCCAAAACCATTGCCTCTGAGGAGATTCCAACTCATAGCGACCTTACAGGACTGAGTAGAACTGCCCCATAGAGTTTCCAGGGAGTGCCTGCTGGGTTCAGACTGCTGACCTTTCAGTTCTCAGCTGGGGCTCTTAACCACTACGCCACCAGCATGCCACAGAAACCTACAAATACTTGAAAGTATCAATATAATTAAATATAAAGTCAGATCAATTCTCATATTTTATAGGGGTAGCAACAACCTATCTTTCAATTAATTTTTCCTTGCACTGAAACGTTCTGGCACATAATGTTGTGGAAATTCAGGGAAAAAAGTATATATAAGAAACAAAAAAAAATACATGCCGTAGCTTCTCATTCTTCTATTACAAACTTTGTAATGTAGCTCCTTCTGAAAATTTTTCTGGTGAACTCTTCTTTATCCCTATAGAGACAGCTCAAACATGTTCATGGAGAATGCATTCCCAGAGAGTTCCTCCTTCTTTGTCTGTCTGCAGGTCTAACATGACTGCTTGTGTTTTTTGCTCTCTTTATGAGGTATGACAGTTTTTTAGTTTACTTGTTTGCTTGTCTGTTATATTGGAATGTCCTTAAAGGCAACATTTTCTTATATTTCTAGTTGATTCTTGGACCTTTAATATGTATAAAATGTTTCTTGATGTTAATCATTGTACATATAATATTAATTTGAATATAATAGTACTTATGTTTAAACTTGCATGGCCCATCTTTTCCATCCCTAAGCACTTTTCCAAAGGAAGCATAGTTTACATAGACTGCCAACGTAAATGCAGTATGTTTTATCAGACAGGAAGAAAAATATTTTCTATTTCAGTAAAAGGTATAAACTCAGTCTGAGAGAAGCTAGTCAGTAGTAGTTCACAGATTTTCTAGATTTTTTATATTTTTTTCTTATTTCAATTAGAATTAATTTTAGAAACAAGGTTTAGTAAATTATTTTGGTGTGAATTTCATTTTCTGTTACATCTTTGGGGTAAATTGCAACTTCTTTTATAAACTCAAATATAAAAATAGAGCCATATTCTAAAATTAAGAAAGAGCAAGATTAAAAAAAAAAAAATACATCCTTCTCTTAAGAATAGATTTGTGGGACAAATCTGGAGTGAGTTATTTGGTGAGTAGACAGTTAAGAATGGTTTCAGTACCATGTAAGGTAAAATGCATGTAACATTAATTTCTTACATAAAGGAAACTCATATGTAGATACTAAGGAAACCCGTAGGTAGGTGGCTGCTGGCACTTGTCCAGTTCTCATCATGTCAGGGATCTGGGACAGTGTCTCTGGAACTCTAGGACTTTTCCTAATGGCTGCACAACGGCTACTGTAGTCTTGGGCTTCACTCCTCAGTGAAGACAGCTGGATGCCTTGGTTCTTACATTTTATCAAAAACAAAACAAACAAATCAAAAACCACCAAAAAAGCTTTCCTGAATTCTGCAACAGATGTGTATATAATTCTTCAGGGCAATATACATAACAAAAGGAGGAGTGGCGATTTTTAAACATCTTTCTTCAATTCTTTGATATTCCAAAGAAGATATACTAACTCCTAGGCCGCTTGTCATGCATACCACATTTTAGTCACCTAGATTTCAGACATGAGATAAGAGAAATTAAGATTGTACACCTTTCTCACCTGTTCTTTTTTTCATACATGGTTATAATTAAATTCTGCCAGGCATTAGCATGGACTCTGGGTAGTACCTGTAGAAAATGATCATTAGATTTGAATCTGTGGAAATCCTGTTTCTGTACTGGTTAAATGCTACATCTGGTAGCCATGAGATGGGCAGTTTGAATCTATCAGGTGCTCCTTGGAATGTCTATGAAGCAGTTCTACTCTGTCCCATGGGGTCACTATGAGTTGGAATCGACTTGATGGCGCTGAGTTTGATTTTTTAGTTTCATAGAAATTAAATACATTATAGTTGGAAACATCTGTCTCCATATCTATGGTCATTATGCTTTAAAGAAATTGATGACAAATTCCCAGTAAACTGAGTGGACAGAATGGGAATGGGGAACAAAGAATGAGAAGTTTAAAATGTTTTTGGCCATCACAGACCTTGGTTACTCATACTTTGTTTGAATGTTAGATATTCTGTTGATTAATAGGATGTTGATCTAGCTTTAAACTTTTACAGTCTTACAGTTTTAATATATCATATCAAATTTTATAGACGGTTATCACATTTGTTTATTCACTTAAGTGAACAGTGAAGTGCAGTTTTTGATGAACTTTTTGTATTCTGGAATCCTTGGTGGCGTAATGATTAAGTGGCATGACTGCTAACCAGGTACTTCCTGGAACCTCTATGGAGCAGTTCTATTCTACCCTATAGGGTCACTATGAATCAAAATCAACAGCAGTGGAGTTGAGTTTTTTATATTCTAACCCATCTTCAAATAAAGGAAAACTCTTCACTTTCTCATAGGCATTGGTTATGTATGAACAGCCTCTTATGTTGCTTCGTATGTTTCTTGCCTTCTTTTAGCACCTTACTTTACCTTAATAATGTCCCTGAGCTTTATCCTACACCATTAAGGTATTATAATGACAGTGTGATACCACTGAATCGTTCCTTATTTTATTTTTCAAATAAAGTGAGGCACATGAGCCATAAATTATGAAACAGGGATCATGTGAACAAAATCTAGTGTTAACATAAAAAAAGGGATAGTAAGAACAGTCATAATTTCTTTGCTATTAATGAAAGATATACCAAATCAAACCAAAATGAGTGCCCTCGAGTTGACTCTGACTCATGGTGACCTATGGGACAGAGTAGAACTGTTCAGTAGAGTTTCTGAGGAGCACCTGATAGATTCAAACTGCCAGTCTTTGGTTAGCAGACTAGCACTTAACCACTACACCCCAAGGATTGCCTATTCAAATATAGTAGTTTCCAAAGTAGGACAATAAAAAGTATTTGAAGTACCTTATTTATGCCCCCATTTTATCCTTCTGTGGCAAATGATGCCCAATCTCATTTCCCCTAAGAATTTCCAGTGTCTCTAGAGTAAGAGAAGTCAACAGACAGAAACTAGTGGGGAGGCACTATTTTGGCTATGGACTGAGCCAGTTTGTTTCCTTCTACATCCATTGCATTCTTTATCTTCAAAGCCAGTCCTAGAAATACTATATACTACATACTACATACAAGTATGAACAAAGAACTATGCCTAAGTCTTGCTGTATACGATTAGAATTTCATCAAATTGAATGTCAAGGAAATAACCTAAACACTAAGGAATATACAGAGAATCAGGTCGCTAGGAAGGAAAGGAATAAAATCAACAAGTTATACACTGAGTACTCACCTAGAAGAGACTCTGACAGGATGAATATATTCAAATCTAAAACAGAGCCTAATTTCTAAAAAAACTCGTAAACTCCAAGATTCAATAAAGAAAGGTCCATTTGTTTGGGAAGATTTAGCTAAACAGAAGGAGTGGACTGGAAATATGTACTCAAGGCAGAGAAACAAAAAAAAAAAAAAAGAAGAAGAAAAATATAGAGAGATGAGGATGGTGTTGTATTGTGTGCTGTTAAAGAAATAGAATTTAGGAAATGACAGTGATCAGCCATAAATAATAACGCTATATGATGATATACACATGAAAAATAAAAAATGAAGTAACAGAATCTTCATATTTTTTTTCATTTAATTTTAATAATACCAACCAGTTGACACTGAGTCAGTTCTGACTTGTGGTGACCAATGTGTATCAGAGTACCGCTGTGTTCCATAAGTTTATCATTATTAATATATTATTCATTACATTCATCAGTTTGCATAAACATTCACATTTTTTTTTTCTGCCCCAGTTGTTCCACTTCCATCAATTAAGTCTACCATCACCTAAACTGGAACCCCTGGTGGTGTAGTGGTTAAATTCTACAGCTGCTACCCAGATGCTACTTGGGAACTCTGTGGGGCAGTTCTGCCCTGTCATATAGGGTTGCAGAGAATACAGAATCAACTTGACAGTGGGGCAGTGGGTTTGGTTTTAGTGGTCCCCTAAACTTTTTTCTGTGCTTTAAAGTAGCGTTTGATCATTTAGTCTCATAGGAATTTTTTTTTTTATTTGAAAGCACAGCTATTACAGATAAAGTGCTTTTTGAACTAAAGTAATATTTAGTGACAAAGTGATTCCAGGGGATCATTTCTATTCAAGATTTAGGGAGAATTTCAGGTTGGTAAGCTGAGGGATTCCCTAAGCTTCAGTAAATACATCGTCTGAATTCTCTGAGAGTTTCTTAGTTTTGTTTCACTTTTTCATCCCTTTCTACCAGAGTCCATCCATTTATTGTGACTTTTGATCAGAATGTTCAGGAGGGGTGACACAAGCCCATTGCTATCAAGTTGATTCCATTCCTAGTGACCCTAAAGGACAGAGTAGAACTGCTCCATAGGGTTTCCAAGGATCTTGATGGTGGATTCCAACCTTTTGGTTAGCTGCCCTAGCTTTTAACCACTGGGCCATCAGGGCTCCATTATATGTGTGTATGTATATATATATATATATACATATATATACATATGTGTGTGTATACCTATACATACACACACACACGCACATACATGTATATATGATTGTTGCTGCTGCTGCAAAATTATGTATCATATAAAAAAATAGTCACTTCCATCAAACCAACTCCAACCCAAAGTAACCCTGTAGGACGGAGTCCAACTGCTTCAGCAGGATTCCAAGGACTAGCAGGTGTACTCTCTTGACGTTTGATTAACAGCTGAGATCATTTACCGTGTCACTTTTCTCAAAGACAAGTTGGTGTCCTCTCTTGTAGTAGTCAAGCATCACATAATTTGCTTTTCCATAGAGTTTTCAGTGGCTTTCAGAAGTAGGTCGTTAGACCTTTCTTGCAAAGTTGACTTTGGGTAGACTGGAACCTCTAACATTCCAGTTAGCAGATGAATGTGTTAACCATTTACACCACCGACTCCAAATTTAGTGTTATTTAACCCTTTATTTGTACTTCCTATTATTGTTATCTGAAAGGTGTATACAAGATCCCCGAATTTAATTGTTCTAAGTGCTACGTACCTGACTGCTGAATACCACTATGGTCACCTTTGAAATACTCCACTTGGGAAGCTATACACCAATGCCAGTGTGTAGTCCAACCTGCAAAGCAATTTTGGAACTCTTTTTGGAATAGCTATTGCTTATGGTGGCATGGTAGTAAGTGTGTGAACTTAATTCTGTCATTGTCTGTGAGGGAGTTTGTAGCCATTAAGCAAATAACTGTATTGGAAGACCCCACCTACTCACCTGATGTGGCCCCCAATGACTTTTCTTTACCCAAAGATAGAGGAAATATTGAAAGGAAGACATTTAGATGACATTCAGGACATCAAGGATAATATGACAACTGCTCTGATGGCCATTCCAGAAAGAGTTCCAAAATTACTTTTAAGGGTGGACTAAGCCCTGGCATCAATACATAGCTTCCTGAAGGGAGTACTTCAAAGGTGACTATAGTGATATTCAGCATGAAGTATGTAGCACTTTTTCTGGGACTAGTTTGCAAACTTAATTGGTAGTCCTTGTATTTGGTGAGATTTTTTTTTTATTAAATAAAAAATGAAAGTGTACATACTCTGCGCTTACAGTATTGGGTTAAGATGGAAGGAGTACACAAGTTGTGTTGAAGTCCCATTAATATTAATCTTCTTACTAATGTGTATTGTCACCAATTTCATCCAACCAAATTTCTAACAACTATCTCATCTAAACCCTCGCCCCTCGCCCTCTGCCCTCCCACCCTCCCCACACTCGTAGCCATCAAAGAGTCTTTTCTGTTATGTAGGAGTATGCTTTTAAGTTTTTATCGTAGGGGTCTCATATAATAATTGTCCTTCTGTCCCTGACTAGTTTCACTCAACATAATGTCCTCCAGTTGAGACCAAATTGAAAGATGTTTCCTGCTATCATTGTTGTTCTTTATCAGTGCATAGTACTCTACTGAGTACATATACCAAAGTTTACCCATCCATTCTTCTGTTGTTGGTCATCTGGGTTGATTCCATCTTTTTGCTGTTGTGAACTGTGCTGCGATGAACATTCATGTGCATGTATCTGTTGGTGTGAATGGCATTGATTCTGTAGGATGTATTCTAAGCAGAGGAATTACTGAATCAAATGGTATATCTATACCCATTACTTTAAGGTAGTGCCAAATTGCTTTCCAAAGAGGTTGCACCATTCTGCAATCCCACCAACAGTGTAGGAGAGTTCCAATCTCTCCGCAGCCTCTCCAACATTTAGTGTTTTGCATTTTTTGGATCATGGCCAATCTCGTTGGGGTGAGATGGTTTTTCATTGTCCTTTTGATTTGAATTTCTTTAATACTTAATGATCATGAGCAAGTCCACATGTGTTATTTGGCTGCCTGGATCTCCTCTTTAGAGAAGTGTCTGTCTACCTCATTTGCCCATTGCTTAATTGGATGATTTATCTTTTTCTTATTGATATTTTGTAGTACTTTATAGTTTATGGAGATCAGGCATCAGTCTGACATAGAGTTGCCAAATATTTTTTCCCATTCTGTAGGTGGTCTTTTAATTCTTTTGATGAAGTCTTTGGATGAGCAGAAGTGTTTGATTCTTATTAATTCCCATTTATCTATTTTCTCTTCTGATGAATGTGTTTTGTTTGTCAGATTTTGAAGTCTGTCTGTATTGTGTATTGAAACTTCCATTGTTGACCCTATTTTATTTTGGATGAGCTTTATCATTTTAGCTTTCATATTTAGGTCTTTTATCCAATTTGAGTTGATTTTTGTATAAGGTGTGAGATATGGGTCTTGTTTCAATTTTTTGGAGATGGGTATCAAATTATGTGAGCGCCATTTGTTAAAGAGACTGTTCTTACCCCAGTTTAAAATCTTAGGACCTTTGTCAAATATCAGCTGTTCATAGGAGGATGGTGGCATCTCTGGAGTCTCTACTTTATTCTATTGGTCTATATGTCTCTTTTTGTACCAGTAACAGGCTGTTTTGACTACTGTGGCGGTGTAATAGGTTTTAAAGTCAGGTAGTGAGAGGCCTCCCAGTATGTTCTTCTTTTTCAGTAGTGCTTTACTTATCCGGGGCTTCTTCTCTTTCCAAATAAAGCTGATAATTTGTTTCTCCATCTCATTAAAAAATGTCGCTGGAATTTGTATGGGGATTGCATTATACAAGTAGATTGCTTTGGGCAAAATAGGCATTTTCACAATACCGAGTCTTCCTATCCATGAGCAGGGAAGATTATTCCACTTATGTAAGTCTCTCCTAGTTTCTTATAGTAAGGTCTTGTAGTTTTCTCTGTAAAGATCTCTTTATTTCTCTAGTTAGATTTATTCCTAGGTATTTTATCTTCTTGGGGGCTATAGTAAATGGAATTGATTTGGTGATTTCTTCTCTAATAATTTCACTGTTGGTATAAAGGAATCCTATTGATTTATGTATGTTTATCTTGTATCCTGATACTTTGCTGAATTCTTCTATTAGCTCTAATAGTTTACTTATGGATTTCTTTGGATTCTCTGTATAAACAATCATGTCATCTGCAAAGAGGGAAATCTTTACTTCTTCATTGCCAATACAGATGCCTTTTATTTCTTTGAGTTGTCTAATTGCTCTGGCTAAAACTTCTAGCACAATGTTGAACAGAAGTGGAGAGAGCAGGCATCCTTATCTAGTTCCCGTTCTCAAAAGGAATTCTTTCAGTCTTTCACTATTCAGGATGATGAAAGCAGTTGGCTTTGCATAGATGCTACTTGTTATATTGAGGAATTTCCCCTTTATTCCTATTTTTCTGAGAGTTTTAAGCATGAATGGATGTTGAACTTTGTCAAATGCCTTTTCCACGTAATTGATAAAATCAGGTGATTTTTATCTTTTCTGTTATTAATGTGGTTAATTACATTAATTGTTTTTCTGATGTTGAACCAACCCTGCATCTCTGAAATGAAACCAGCTTGATCATGATGAATTATTTTTTTTATATGCTGTTGAATTCTATTGGCTAGAATTTTGTTGAAGATTTTTGCATCCAGATTCATGAGTGATATTGGCCTGTAATTTTATTTTTTTGTGGGATCTTTCCCTGGTTTTGGTATCAGGGTTATACTGGCTTCATAGAATGAATTTGGAAGTATTTTATCTCTTTTTATGGTGTCAAATAGCCTCATTAGTATTGGAGTTAATTCTTCTCTAAAACTTTGGTAGAATTCCCTGGTGAAGCCATCTGGGCCAGAATTTTTTTTGGTTGGTAGATTTTTGATGACTTTTTCAGTCTCTTCCTTTGTGATAGATTTATTAAGTTGATCTATTTCTCATTGTGATAGTCTTGGTGAGTCATATGAATCTAGAAATTTGTCCATTTCCCCCAGGTTTTCAAACTTGTTGGAATATAGCTTTTCATAGTATTCTGTTATGATATATTTTATTTCAGTTGAGTCTGTTGTAACATCTCCAAACTCATTTCTTAATCGAGTTATTTGTATCTTCTGCTGTTTTGCTTTTGTAAGTTTAGCCAATGCTTTATCAATTTTGTTGATCTTTTCAAAGAACCAGCTTTTGGTTTTGTTAATTTTTTCAATTGTTTTTCTGTTCTCTAATTCATTTAGTTCTGTTCTGATCTTTATAATCTGTTTTCTTATGGTGCCTGAGGGATTTCTTTGTTGCACTCTTTCTACTTGTTCAAGCCAAGCCAAGCCAAGTCAAGCCAAGTGCCATCGAGTTGGTTAATTCTCTAATTTGTGCTCTTTCTTCTTTCCGGAAGTGTGCATTGATAGAGATAAGCTGACCTCTGACCACTGCTTTTGCTGTATCCCATAAATTCTGTTAGGATGTGTGTTCATTCTCATCTGAATCCATAAATTTCTTTAATGTGTCTGTAATTTATATTATAACCCAAGGCTTTATGAGTAAATTGTTGTTGAGTTTCCACAACTTTGAATTTTTACCTATGATTTTTCTGTTATTGATTTCAACTTTTATAGCTCTGTGGTCTGAGAAGGTATTTTGCAGTAAATCAGTGGTTTGGATTTTATGGAGAATTGTTTTATGACCTAACATATGGTCTATTCTGGAGAATGTTCCATGTGCTTTGGAGAAGAAAGTGTATTTATCTGCTGCTGATGGATGAAAAGATCTGTATATGTTGATAAAGTCAAGTTGGTTGATTGTTGCAATGAGATCTTCTGTATCTTTACTGAGCTTTTTTCTGGATGATCTATCCTTAACTGAAAGGGGAGTGTTAAAATCCCCAACTATTATTGTGGAATGATCAATCTCATTTTTCCATGTTGTCACTATTTGTTCAATGTATTTAGGTGCTTTGGTACTGAGTGTGTAAACATTTAATATTGTTAAGTCTTGCTTGAATATTGAACCTTTCAGCAATACATAGTGACCAGCCTTGTCCACAATAGTGGATTTTACATTAAAATCTATTTTATCTGAGATTAATATTGCTGCAGCTGCTCTTTTTTGTGTGTATTATTAGCTTGATATATATTATTCCAACCTTTAATTCTCAACCTGTTCTTATTTCTAAGTCTAAGATGTGTTTCTTGTAAGCAACATATAGATGGGTCATGTCTTTTGATCCAGGATATCATTCACTGTCTCTTTACTGGAGCGTTCAGTCCATTTATATTCAGTGTGATTATTGATAGGTATATGTTTAGTGGTGTCATTATGATGACTTTATTTTCATGTTGATGTTTTCTCTGTTGTTCTTATTAATCTGTTCTGGGACATTCTTCTTTATGGATTCTATGAGTTATGATTTTATATTTGTTGAGACTCCTGTATTGCATTTTTTAATTTCAAATGATGTATTGTTAATCTGTTTTATGGCTGCATGTATTATCCCCTTAATATATATTTATTGGAATCAGTTTTAACTATTTTATAAATCTGACACTTGCTCTGCGTCAAAAACAACTGTAGTGTATCCCTCTTTTAATGTGATGGTATTATAGTTGTCATGATCATGGATTCCCTTATTATAATACTGTAGATTTTAGCTTGGTTTGGTGAAGTTTTGTGCCTTCCCTAACTGATGAGAAATTTGGATGAAGTGCCTTGAATTATCACCTGTTATTTTGAAAAAGAGAGGAGTGCGCTGTATTGACTGTTTCAGTTTTCATGGCCTAAATATATGTAACTATGTACAACTTTCCCTATACCCACTCTATCCTAACCCTCCTTTTCAAAGTTCTGGTTCTTCAACATCTAACTCACTTGATATGCCGAGCATCTAAGAGATGTTTTTATCTAAGAGAGTAAAACCTGCAGAAATAGAACTGCTGGGAGTAAGGTAAGACCTCTTTCAGCACTATTTTGAACTTTGCAAACTGTACTGCAGCTATTCACATCAGAGTTATCTAGCATTTCCTAAATAGAAGAAGAGAATCTAAATCACTTTTCCAGTCTAGCTCATGGGTGCAATAGGAAACCTAAGGTAGAAGATAGTAGTTGATTTTGTTCTCAGGGGAATGCTTTAAACGTGAAGTATCCCTGAAACTTTAGGTCAACAACAATTATCAAAAGTAAGAACAAAAAGAAGCTTAGTCTTTATAATGCTTGCTTCTTGAATTCTTAATGGTGCTGGAATTAAATGAAACAGTCCACAAAAGTAAAAATTATTTTACAGTACACTTAGTTCATAAGTTCAGCCAAATGCAATGAATGACAAATTTTTGTGGGATTATTAAAAAAAAGAAAAAGAAAACTATGTGCAGAAAGATTTAAGCTAAATTCTCTTAAAAATGATCAAAACTTGAAAATTCTAAGCTATATTATAAAAATGGCTTAGAACCAGTGCTAAGATTAGTTTTTGTGATCTCTGGACTTAGAGTGTATCGAAAACATTTCTTTTAATAAAAATTTTAAATTGAGGGGAAACTGTGTATATTGACTGGAAAGACAAGCTTTGTTTAGACATAGTAACTGTCTTTAAATATGTAAAAATGTGGAAATGACAATGAGTTGATCTCTTTTTTGCTGGAAACGTTTAAAGTGAAAGTAACTTGAACAGTCAAGACAATATGAAATGGAACATTTTGGTGATGAAAATCTTGATACTAATGAACTCAGAGAATACATTTCATTTGACAGAGATGAAAGAATATTACTGTGCTTGTTTCTGAAAATGAAACAAAAAAGAGGTAGTGAAGACTCAGTAAAGTTTTCCAGGAATGGTTTAGGAAGTTTGAAAAGAAGCAAGTATAGCTTTGTTAAGGAAAGAAGAGCACTTTCCAGGTTAAGAAGACCAACAACAAATGCTGAAGAACAAATGTTCTCCTCTTCCAGTTTTTGTTCACATTCCCTTTCTTCAGGTTTGTACTCTTCATTGGTAAGTTCAGTATGTTTTGTCAGCACTATGATGCAGATGTCTATGCTTGCATGGTAAAATGAATGGGAAAAATCTGTTTTCTTTGTATTTTTCCTTGCTGGCATTTAAGCATCAGCAAAAAAGAAAAAAAAAAAAGAAGCAGAAGAAGAAGTATGTAAGCAAATGAGCCAAATGATTACAGGCAATTAGCTGGTGAAATATATGCAAGCAAATTGTTTGCCATATATAAGCAGCTTTTTTTTTTTTTTCTTCCAAGTTTATATTATCATTAAAGCATATCTGGAACCAATTAGGACACTCGCTGAAATCTTCCCAATCAGAAGTCAATTCTGTTTCATTTCCTCAAAAAGCTTTCTAGAATGTTGAAATGGTTTTGTGGTATTGAAAATGACATAATATCACTATGATGTTCATCTATTGATATTGAAAGAATGTGGCAATTCAATCTCTTTTAAATGATAACCTTTGGATTAGTTCCCTGTCAGATTATTTGATACATCTTGAACTCTCCAGTGAGGTAATTGATCTCATGGTTATTGTGTGTCAATCTCAAGATATATAATTTGCTTAGCTGTCATTTATCACACTTTATAATCCCTGCTGATGAGACTAAAGCTTTAATGTAGTTCTGTTTTTGATTAGTATAATGTCACTTCAAAGTTTCATAATCTACACAGGAATAAAATAATTGTGTCTGTGTGCCTGTCAAGTTTCACACTATACATGAGCACAAAATTCACTTCAAAAGATCTATTAAAATAAGTTTTATTAAAGCATCCTTTCTTAAGTAAATGAGCTGTTATTTTAAAAAAATACCCATACGAGAATCAGAAATTTTCACTAAAGAGTTGGCACATTTAGGTTAGAATATTACTAGTCTTTCAATACGATATTGGGAAAAATAATCTAAGTATATATCACATATTCTTATGTATAATGTCCAGAAGCACAGAAACATCATTACTGCAATTTAGGATCCTTTCTTGGGTCTGTAGCCCTCTAGTTGTGGTAGTTAAGTGCTAGTCTGCTAAGCAAGTGGTCAGCAGCTGTTTGGAAACTCTACGAGATAGTTCTAACACGTACTATATATAAGGGTGCTGTGAATCAAAGTGAAGCTGATGGCTATTTTTGTTGTAGTTTGTTTTTTGGTTTTTTTTTTGGTTGTTTGCTTTTTTTTCTGTCTTGAGTTGTGTGTTTCTTGTGTAGACATCATGGAACCATGGAAGAGTGAAATTAGCTTCCATCATACAACTGTCACAACTAATTTTTCTAAGAAAATTTACTCATTTTCCAATTTATAATTTCTCACTCACATAACAAGGAATTAACACTAGCTTCTTGCAGTTATCGTGAGGCAGTAATGTATGTGAAATTACCTAACATATTTCCTGACCTAATGGGAGATTCAACATATGTTAACCTCCTCCCTCTGTTGCAGTTGTATCAAGATATTTCTCTGTCATTACTTAGGGTCTGACATTATTTTCCAGAACTCATCTGCCAGACCTGTTTTCATCTCTTGATAAATCATTCACAAATGCTGAAGGACATTTCTCAACAAATGCTAGTCATTGTGCTTGATCTACTTTTTACAATTTTATATGACTGTGAATGTATCAATAGAACACTAGACTTTGAGATGAATGTATTTTTGCATAGTTTAGTTTTTATCAAATTTATCATGGTTATGAACAACATAACTTTTCTTTTACTGTCACCTTGGTTTATCTTCTAATGCTTTCTCATATGCGTGACTGTAATCTCCTTGTGGAACTGCAATGTTAGATGAAATTTAAAAATATGTCTGCAATTTTCATGACCATTTTGATCATGCCACCCCTTCTTTCAGAATTGTGTAATAAAATTCTGTTACATTTGGGGTTAATAAAAACATAAACTGAATGATTTTCAGTGCCCCCACACTCATTACCCTTTGTATTTAAAACAACAGCTGCCATTAACAGATACTGAGTATATGACAACGTGTGTATTCAGTAATCCTCACAGAATTATAAGGGTTGGTATTATCATGCACATATTAGAGTTGAATTTATAGAGATTCACAGAGTTTAAGAAACTTGCCTTACACATAGTAGATATATAGCATTAAGTACTTGTCCATGTAAATCTAAAGCAAGTGATCATCACTTTCTGTTTATTGATAGAATTTATGTGAGCTATGAACAGAAAGCAGCCATACACCTTCAGGAACTCTGAAAGATCTCCCCTGACCAGGTACACATCAGAACTCTCCACAATTACTCAAGGTTGCCAGGAACATTCCATAAGTAGCTTAATCTAGAGCACTGGAGGAGGCATCATACACGCATGTGTGTGCCCACCCACGCACACACAAAAGATAGACTTGAAATTTGTTATTTCAGCTTCACTACAGAAAGAGATTTTACACCATTCGTATTCTGGAGCTAGAGATTAAGTAGAACAGAAATACATTATTATTATTTTGGTTAAAAAGAGTTTTATTATGTCACAATCTAACAGGCTAGAAGTCTAGTTAGTTCCAGGGAAAAGCTTTCTTTGCTGGATCTAGAGGAAGGTCTTTGTCATGAATCTTGCCCTGGACTGGATGATTGTGAGGCACAGGGACCCTGGTCCTTTCCCAAGGATGCGTTCAGCTTCCAGCACAGCTTCTTAGTGTAATGAGGTTCCCAAATTTGTCTTTTAGCTTTTTATCCTTTATGTCTCAAGAGACAGCCACAAGGCACAAAACAAGCTTACACAGAGTCCTGCCACACCAACACAACTGCCACCTATCCACCCTCTTAACATTACAGAAGCAGGATTTATGACATGGAAGAACATCACACAATACCAAGAATCTAGATTATTTTTATGGCTTCAGGAAGTCCATCTTATATGGGAGAAAAAGATTTCATCTTGAAGACTAAGGCATGCTTGATCCAAACCTGTTTTCAATACCTCACATATGTATGCAAAAGCTGGATGATGAATAAGGAAGAGGAAAGAAGAACTGATGTTTTTTGAATTGTGGTGTTGGCAAAGAATATTAAATATACCCTGGGCCACCAAAAGAACAAACAAGTTTGCCTTGGAAGGAATACAACCTGAGTGTTCTGTAGATGCAAGGATGATGAGACCATGTCTCCACGTACTTTGGAAATATATTATCAGGAGGGATTAGTATTTGGAGAAGGACGACATGCTAGGTAAAGCAGAAGGTTGCTGAAAAAGTGGAAAACCTTCAATAAGATGGATTGACACGGTGGTTGCAGAAATGGGGTCAGGCACAGCTAGTGGTCCGTAGATCTTTTTTATTTGTTAATGTCTTTATTTTGTCACATCTGTCAGTAATTGCTGGTAAAATGTAGATATGGTGGAAGTTCTCCAACTTTTGTCAGTTTCATTAGAGTTAAACATTTTGTAACTTTGATAATTTGTTGTCATTTTTACATGACACTACAAGGAATAGATAATGGTTATTAGGTGGTGACATTCTGTCAGAAGTATTGTATACTGTCTTAGAACACAAACTGCTAGGTCCCTGCTTCATGACTTGTAGATGCAGCTAGACAACCCCTTGTCCAAACTTATTACTAATTCTTAGCTGTTAAACATTTCAAAAATAATAGATTTTAAAATGAATGTTTCCCTAAATTAGGTAACAACTTTACTGAACGTACTACAAAGTATGAAAGATTTTTAAAACCTTTAAGACTAAGAGTTTTGTATTTGAGTGAATTCATTAGTTAGATAAGCATTTCTGGTTTCAACTTTCTTCATTTGTTTAATGAAAGGATTAGAGGATTTCAAAGGTTTCTTCTTGCTTAATATTTTACCAACAGTATTTTTCTCAAACAACAATGATATTTTTACAATGAGGAGTGGTAAAGTATGCTTTTGATGTACTAGTGACATCATTAAAAAATAACATTAAATATTTAATGAGTTGTGTAAATCATCATTCAAAACACTAATCATATCTCAATGTATTTTAGCTAACTTTAGAATTTTTGTTATCTTTTTATTAGAAATTAATTTATGATTGTACATTTTCAAAATTTACTTTATACATGTAAGTCTTCAAACATTAATCACAAAACCCATTGATATCCAGTCAATTCTGACTCATTGCTACCTTATAGGATAGAACAGAACTGCCTCGGAGGATCTCCAAGGAGCAGCTGGTAGATTTGAATTACCAGCCTTTGACTGACAGCTGAGCTCTTAAATACTGCACCATCAGGGCTCCATTACAAATATGAATGCTAACATTAGCTGTTAATACTAAAATGCCATTAAAATAAAGACCTAAACTTAGTTAAGTTATAGCTACATATTGCATAATGCATGGCTGCCCTGGAGTTTAAATGTAGCTATTGGACAAGTGGATAGTTTCTCTGTTCTTCAATTCCTAGGAGAAATGATTTAGGTGTTCCACCAGAAACTGCCTAAAACATGAAAGAGTTGCTTTGAATGTAATAAATGAGCAGGTGGCTAAGCAATGCATATTGACTGAGCATAGTGGATTCACACTGAGGCTAACAATGCATTTTATTGATAATCTTCCACCATCTGTTCTGACGATTTATTCATATTAAGGCAAAGGCAGGTGAGAAGAAAGAATGCAAATAAGTGCAGTGCTTAAGTTCTGAATCACACTGTAATTTTGCAAAGTGTATCAATGCTACTGTTGCTTTTAAGTCCATTACAGTATTTGAACCAACAGAGCTGATGGTTAACTTTCCTGCATTGTTGGTACATTCACTGTTATAGACAGGAGGATGCTTCAGAAAATGTCAGATTCATAAAATCAAAAGTCTGGTGGAGACAGTCTTAATGTAATTTAAATTTTGTATAAGGCTAATGCTTTCAGTCTGGCAAAGAAAAAGAATAAATACTCATGGACATCTTAGTTAAGAGAAAGAACAGGCACAATTAAGAGAAGTGAACAAGTACAGAAGTGGTACTACAAATATAACAGAAAAGAAATATAAACAAGTGCAAGGTAAAAAGAGAGCCACCACACTGGCATGCAGTTTATGAGCAGAGACCGTGAAGGTGAGGGATCAGTGAAATACAAAATACAGCAAATAAAGGCAAGACTCGGTATACAAGACAGAAAGAAGAAGAGTTTGCCAGTGAAGTCAAAGGAAGGTAGAACAACAGTGTGTAAAGAATTTGAGGAATGGACTGGAAAGGGGGAAATGTGGAAGTTAAGAGAAGAATAAAGAGCTAACTGCTTATCCAGAATTAGAAGCCAAAATAGCACGATGTTTTAAGTGCTGCCAGATAGCTAGAAGTCCTAAAAGAATGTCCAAATAATGATGTTGGATGAAAAGTACTGACTTTAGAATGACACTTTATGAAAGAGATGTAAACATTGAATTCCTGCATGATGGGGTGAGAACCTCAATAAACTTGCCATCCTATAGAGCAGTAAAAATGTTGGGGAGGGGCGGGTGCCAACTGTTTAAGAACCCTGGCAATTAACAAAAATCATAGAACTGAGAACTGTCTATCCAAATGAAACTGCTAATCCTTAAGACAGTAGGTCTGTGATATTTTAACCTGGGGGTCTTACTACCTACCCTCCCAAAGTCATTGGCATGGTACCCAAAAGCCAGCAGCTTGGCAGTCAAGGAAGAGGTCTAATCACTTTTATAACTCTGTGAAAAAAGCACCACCTTCAGAACATAGTCATTTTTTTTTTTTTTTTTTTTTTTTTATCCCTAACCTTACTTCTCTGGAAGAGATTTTTGTTCTTATAGAGATTTTTGGACTCATAGCTTAGCTGGAGTGGGAGGATACTACCATAGCAAACTGCTCACACCATCGTAACTGCCTAAAACTATGATATGAATGAGGCAAACAAGAGCTGGATTAAGAATTTTAAAGGAATCCTGGGGAACTAGACTACCATAGGGAACTATGGAAAGGACGATAGATAGTATTTGAACCAGCAGAGCTGAGGGTTAACTTTCTCATTGTTGGTACATTTGGGAATTGGTGCATTGGTACATTGCTCCAGAACAACCTTATACCTTGGAAATATGAGGCTGAACCCATGGTCAAATGTTACTAAACTCTATACTTAGGTCAAATGGATTAATTTTATGGTATGCAAATATATATTAAATATATGTGTCAGTTTTTCATACTGTGGTGGCTTGCCTGTTGTGGTGCTGGAAGCTATGCCATTGGTATTCAATACAAGCAGGGTCAGCCATGCCAGACAAGTTTAAGCTGAGCTAAACCTAGGACAAAGGACCCAACAGTCTAAAAATATTTAGTGAAAAAGCTTATTAGTAGCTATAAAACACTGTCTGATATTATGCCAGAAAGTGAGTCCTTCAGATTGGAAGGCACTGAAAATATGACTAGGGAAGAGCTGTCTCCTTAGAATAGAACCCAAAAATCCAAACCCAGTGCTGTTGAGTCGATTACAATTCACAGTGAGCCTATAAGGCAGACTAGAACTGTTCCGTAAGAGTTTCCAAGAGTTGCCTGGGGGATTCAAACTCCAAGCCTTTTGGTAAGTAGACATAGCATTAACCACTGTGCCACTAGAGTTTCCCCTAAAAGCGGGGTTGACCTTAATGACATCGATGGAGTCATGCTTTTGGGACCTTCATTTGCTGACATACCATGACTCAAAATGAGAAAAACAGTTGGAAATGTCAATTAGTAGCCAAGAAGTAGAATTATGCGGTATGAATCTAGGAAAACTGGAAGTTGTCAGAAGTGAAGTGGAGCACATGAACATTGATATCCTAGGCATTAGTGAGCTGAAATGGGCTGGTATTGGCCATTTTGAACTGGACAATTGTGGCCTACTGTGCTGAGAATGACAACTTGAAGGGGAATGGCACTGCATTAATTGTCAAAAGGGCATCTGAAGATCTGTCCTAAAGTACAGTACTATCTGTGATAGAATAATATCCATAAGCCTACAAAGAAGACCAGTTAATACAATTATTATTCAAATTTCCACATTGAACACTAAAGCCAAAGATGAAGACACTGAAGATTTTAACCAACTCCTGCAGTCAGAAATTGATGAAACATGCACTGAGAATGTGCTGATAATTACTGGTGACTGGAATGCTAAAGTTGGAAATAGAAAAGGGGTCACAAGTTAGAAAATATGGCCTTGGTGGTAGAAACGATGCCAGAAATAGCATGACAGAATTTTGTAGGACCAATGACTTCTTTATTGCACATATCTTTTTTGTAACTAATATACACATGGACTTCACCATATTGAATTCACAAGAATCACATTGACTAAATCTGTGGGAAGAGACAACAGAAAAGATCAATATCATTAGTCAGAGGAATACCAGGGGCCAACAACAGAACTGACTATCAAATTCTCATATGTAAGTCCAAGTTGAAACAGAAGAAAATTAGAACAAGTCAAAGGTAACCAGAGTACAACCTTAAACATATCCTACCTGAACCACCAGTGATAGCCACGATGGAGCTCACTAAGTTGAGTCTCACTGGCAACACAAGAATAAAAAGGGGTGCATCCTGAGATCTCCTCTAAAAGACCTCAATTGATGGTCCAGTGGTTTTGGGGTTCCCCTAGGAGCATGGCCGCTGGCCCTGGTGCTGCCCTTGCCCATAAATCGTAATGAAGGTCCACTCTTCAGACATGAATGGATTGGACTTGGCGAAGCAGAGTGACCATATATTGGATGCACTTTATTGTTCTGTGCATCTATAGGACATCATCCTGCTGACCTCTGGCTGGAGGAAGGGGAGTGGACAGACAGGAGGGGAAAGGAGGCTGTTGGGAGGATGAGACATGTATGGAGCAGAGAGGAATAGTGTGCTGTCACAGGACAGGGAGATCAGTGGAAGCTGCATATAGGTGGGCATGTAAATTTATACGAGAATGTACATTTTCACTCAGTCATGTTAAATAAAAAAAAGAATATATTTGACACATTGAACACTAATGACAAAGAACAATACAAGCTGTAGAACAACATCAAACATGAAGAAAGCAAGAGGTCATTAACAACAACAACAACAAAAGAAAACCAGGCGAGACCAAAATGAATGTTAGAAGAGACTTTGAAACTTGCTCCTGAACACTGAGTAGCTAACGCAAAAGGAAGAAGGGATGAAGTAAAAGAGTTGAGCAGAAGATTTCAGCAATGTATGGAGAAGACAAAATAGTATAATGACAAGTGCAAAGAGCTGGAGATAGCAAGCAGTAGGTGAAGAACACGCTTTGCGTTTCTTAAGCTGAAAGAACTGAAGAAAAAAATTGAAGCCTCATGTTTCAGTACTGAGAGATTCTATAGTGAAAATATTAAAAGACTCAGGAAGCACTTAAAAAAAAAGATGGAAGAAATATACAGTCAGCATACCAAAAGAGTTGGTCAATCTTCAGCCATTTCAGGACATACCATCTGAACAGTAATCAATGAAGAAATATGTCCAATCCTCCCTGAAAGTACTGGTGCAAAACAACCTTCCAAGAATAGATGGAATACCAACTGAGATGTTTCAACAAACGGATGCAGTGCTGGAAGCACTCAGTCCTATATGCCAATATTTTTGGAAGATAACTACCTGCCCAGCCAACTATAAGAGATCTACATTTCTGCCTGTTTCCAAGAGAGTGGTCCCACTGTGTATGGAAATTATCTATCTAAATTTTGCTTAATATCATTCAAAAGAGGCCAAAGAATTATATCAACGGGAACTGCCAGAAACTGAAGCTGAATGCAGAGGAGAACATGGAACCAGAGATAGCATTGCTAATGTCAGATGGATCTCGGCTGGAAGCAGAGAATTCCAAAAAGATGTTTACCTGTGTTTTAGGGGCTATGCTGAGGCATTGAACTGTGTAGATCATAACAGATTGGTATATGGATAACACTGGGAAGAACAGGAATTCCAGAACACTTAGTGGCACTCAGAAAGAAACTGTACATAGATCAAGAGATAGTTGTTCAAAAAGAACAAAGGGATACTGTGTGCTTTTACATTAGGAAAGATGAATTTCAGGGGGCTGCATTCTTTTACCATATCTGTTCAATCTCTATGCTGAGCAACTATTCCGAGAAGCTTGACTACATGAAGAAGAAAGGGGCATTAGGACTGGAAGAAGAATCATTAACAGCCTGCATTATGCACACGGCACACTTATGTTTATCTTATATGATGATATTTGCTGAACTCTTCTATTAGTTCTGGTAGTCTACTTACGGATTCTTTAGGATTCTCTGCATATCCAGTCCTATCATCTGCAACTACAGGGCTTTTGACTCATAACCGTGAGTGAGAATTGACTTGATGACACCTAATAACAACAACAATAATGTTCTGTATCATATTTGACTATGCTATGCCTACCCACCAAAAGTAAAGAACAGCCATTCTAAAGAACAGTGTTAGAGTAATTGATTCAGGGGAGGATTCTAACCATAAACATCACATTTAAAGAAACACTCATCTTCAGAAGGACTCACACTGTCTGTTACCTTTAGGCAAATCAAAATAAGGCATAGCAATCACAACACTGCCTTAGAGAGCCTTTGTATCTCTGAATATATTATAAGATAAAAATAAATGAATGCATAAATACATCACTTAGTAAAGCTAAAACTGTTGTGAAGAAATTCATGTCTATTTCTAGGATGTTTTTGTAACAGAGGAGACACTCAATAACATCTGTTATGGTTTCACAAACAGCAGAAGTTGAGAGTCTTTAAAGTTTTAATTAAGTGAAATAAAAAGAATTTGAGATTTGGAAAAGTTTGGGGGCTATTCGCATGTAAAATTTTTGGAAATAGGAATGACATTCTTGGTCATTTTGCAAAGGATATAAAATATTAAAAATGGCTTCCTTTAGGCCTATTATACATAACCTTTCCAATATCTGAAGGAAACATTTGCCTTTCTGTAAAATCCAATAGCAAATTTAAAATCCACAGAAAATTGTGTAGTCTTTGTTTTTTGTTGCAGAAAGTTTTATCTTTGATTTCTGGAAAAGTCATTTAGAAACTGAAATTTTATATACTTTCTTAAATTGTTAAAATTCCAGCCAAAGCTACCAATTTTTTCTAGAAGGTTGTTTAGTGTAAATAACAGAGGAAATTATACCTTAGGTCTTTAGGCTGAATAGCATGGTACTCTGTGTTGTACCACAGTAGACTAGTCCCAGCTCTTGAATTTCATAACTCTCAACATTTAAGTATTAATTTAAGTAATAGGAAAAAATATATATTTTAGGTCTGGAGGGACTATGCTTTGTATCACAGTAGAAAAATTGCAGTTCTTAAATTTAATACATCTCAACATTAGATAATTTACTTGTCAAATGTGATCTTCATACTTCTCATACATAGAATATCAACTTCTTGAAGTTGTTGCATGGACCAAATAGCATAAAGGATACAAAATACCTAATATTGTACCCAATGAATTATAGACACTCTTTGTGAGTAGTCTGTAGTTTACTAGAGTTGACAATATAAATATATTTCTAAGTTATTATTCCAGTATATGACGGTAGATGTGTACACCTCTGTGTTAGTCATCTAGTGCTGCTATTGGTAGGTATATGGCAAGTAGGTGGCTTTAAAAATAGAAATTTTATTTTGTTATGATGCAATACGCTCCAAGTCAACATTCAGCGCATCAGCTCCAGGGTATGTCTGTCTCTCCTTGTGGTCTGTCTTCCGCTGGACTGGGGGCTTTGAAGACACAGGGACCCCAGACTCTTTTTCAAGGATAGGCTCTGCTCCAGCACTACATTTTTCTCAATGGTGTGAGGTAGTCATCTCTGCTTGCTTTCCTTTCCTTTATATCCCAAAAGATTGCTTCAAAGTATAATACAATTTTACACATTAAGTCCTGCCCCACCAACACAACTGCCATCTATCTTCCCTCATTAATGTTGTAAAGGCAGGATTTACAACTTGGAAGACTATCACACAGTATCAGGAATAATGGTCTAGACAAATTGCTACCCACATTTTTGGGGGGACCAACCTGAACCTATGACAATTTCTGAGACTAACATATCAATTAAACTAAAATTTTCAATTTTTGCAGCTATCAATGAATCACAAACTTATTTGTTTTTGTATTTATTTTGATTAGAGTGAAAACATTCTTGTTGGTACAGCTTCAATTTCCCATTTCCCGTTGATGTGCCCTGCATTCATGTCTTGTGTTATCATTCAACTCAGATGTGAAAATAAGTACACCAACTCATTTCAATTGCTAATGGGATATAAAAGAAACTATTATGGAGTGTTTGCTATGTTTTTTTTTTCTTATGTGTTAGATTAATACCTATGTAACAGCTTTCTATTCTTTCATATTACAAATAAGGAAATCAATACGTACACAAGGTAAGTGACTTTCATGACAGTATAACTAGCTGTCATCAATTCTTCTTAAATGTTCTTTCTAAAACTATAACATTTTTATTGAAGTAGATACTTTGTTCAAGAGAAAAGAGTAAATTATCTTTTTTTCTCACGGTAATTTTTGTTATTTTCCTTTCATGGTGTTATCCGTCCTGTTCTTTGATAAAGTTGATACTCAGTGGATCTTTATTTATTTATTTTTTATGATGATTGAGTGAGAGTGTACAATCCAGTTTAAATTTGCATGTCTGCGTGTCTGCAGCTCCTTCTCCTCTCCTTGCCCAGTGAAAGCACACTCTACCTTTCCATTCTATACATGTTATATCCTCTTAACAACCTCCTGTCCCTTCCTCTCCACACTCTGTACTCCCATCTAGTAAGAAGCCAGTAGGATGACGTCCTATAGATATATAGAACCATAAAGTTGTTTTGTTTTAAAAACAAGGTGGTACTTTTTAAATTTAGTTTACTTGCTACGCAGTCTGGAAAAAATGCATTCCATATATATTTTTTCTTGAAAAAAATAAACTTTCTCTGTATCATCAAATCATCAGACAGTCATACTATAATTATATCACTTATCACAGATTCATTAGCCTATACTGAAATTAATGTAAGAGGTTTCTGTTTGCTGGATCAGAACTCTAATGTCATTATTCAGTTTGTGAGTTGCTCTCCATTTGAATCAATAAAAGACTAAGAGGTCTTGACAAGCTATATTTTTTCTAATATTGATCTTGATGACCAAGCTGGTGCCCTAGAGTTGAACCATTGATTTTAAAGGGGAAGCCTGTCAAGTTGGAGGCCAATTTTGTGTTATTAAACAGATCAAGTCTTGTAGTTAAGGAAAAGTCAGACTGTCATATTTTAAATGAGTGATCATAATAATATTTTCACACAGTCTTCAATTAAGTTGGAATGTATACAGACTCTCTGGAGCCAAACACACCAAACCCAGAAGAAGCCTGCATAGAAACTAAATTAATGTTCAAATCATATGTGATTCATTGGCTTTCTGTTTTCCCAAGTCTCAATGATTTAAGGGATAATTTATGATTTCTATCTTTAATAACATGCACTGCTTCATCAACTTAAAATGCATCAAACTTTTGGAAACAAATGACATCCAAATGAAAAGCTAATTACTATTATTATAATGGAGAATATCCAAATGTTACTATGTGGCCTTTCTTTCCTTTGTTTCCGTTTAGTACCACGTATAAATCATAACTTATCCATTATATCATATGTTATCTCTATTCTCTAATTTTCTTTCCACTCAAGAATGATTTACAGGTAACTAACAAGTAAAGAGCTATTAAAGGGTTCACTATAGAATGGGAGAAACAGGAAGTTAATGAAAACAATGTGATATTTGCATTAACACTGGTAAAGTACAAATGCTTTAAAAAGTAAGAAATGACTAACTGTAATATAAATACCTGGATACATACAAACCTTATTGAAATGAATTTGGATTTACCTTATATAAAAAGCAGAACCTTTAAGAAAGTGACAAGGTCTTATTCATGTTTTAGAATGGACTTTGGGGGTTAAAGCTAACTATAAAAATAGTAATTTAAACATGTAATGTTCTTTTATAACTATAAAATAAAATGTTAAAAGGAAAAAAAGTGGTCCAGAACACAAACAAACAATTCCCCAAAGATAGAGGTTTTTTGTTGTTTTTTTTAATGGCTAAAATGTTTTCTTTAACTATTGGTTCTATTCTAATTTCTCTCCTTTCATTCCTGTTAATATCTCTGTTCATGTGACTACTTGATCACTATTTTTTAAATTAAGTAATTTTGTTTATTACAGTAAATGAATAAAGTTTCTAACATCTATCAGCTATCTCATCTATGATAAACCCTTAGCCACTGCCCTTGTAGCCATCAAAAAGTTTTTTCTTCTGTAGATAATTCTATTATTGAGTCCTTATAACAGGGGTCTCGTACAGTATTTATCCTATTGCCACTGACTGATTTCACTCAGCATAATATCTTCCAACTGAAATCAGGTTGTGACGTGTTTTCTAAAGTCATCATTGTTTTTTATCATAGCATAGTGTTCCATTGAGTATATGTACTGCAGTGTGTCTATTCATCTGTTGATGGGCATCTGAGATGATTCCATCTTTTTGCTGTTGTAGACTGTGCTGCAGTAAACGTTCTTGTGATGTCTCTGTTCATATGACAGCCTTTATTTCTGAAGGATAAATTCCAAGCATTGGAATTACTGGATCAAATGGCATATCTAGCTGTTTAAGGAAGCAGCAGATTGCTTTCCAAAGAGGTTTTGGAAGCCCCTCCAGCAGTGTAGGGAGTTCCAGTCTCTCCACAGCCTCTCCAGCATTTGTTGTTTTGTGTTTTTTGGATCATGGCCAACCTTTTTGGGGTGAGGTGGTATCTTACTGTAGACTTGATTTGTATCTCTCTGATAGCTAATGATCATGAGTATTTCCTCATTTGTCTTTTGGCTGCCTAGATGTCCTCTCTAGTGAAGTGTCTGCACATCTCCTTTGCTCATCACTTAACTGGCCTATTCACCTTTTTATTGTTGATATTTTGCAGAACCTTGTAGACTGTGGAGATCAGATGTTGATCTAACATGTAGTTGCTGAATTATCTTTTTGGCTGTTAGAAAATAGTCTTTTAACTCTTTTGATAAAGTCTTTGGATGAGCAAAAGTGTTTTTCTTAGTAGTTCCCAATTATCTATTTTCTCTTCTGTTAATCATAGTTTGTTGGATATTGAAATCTGTCGAACATCCATCATTGATCCTATTTTTTGTCATGATCTTTTTTGTTTTAAGTCTGATATTTAGGTCTTTAGTCCACTTTGAGTTAGTTTTTGTGTAAAGTGTAAGATATGGGTCTTGTTTCAGTTTTTTTGAAGATGGATATCCGATTTTGTCAGTCTCATTTGTTAAAGAGACTGTTTTTACCGCACTTTACCATCTTAGGTCTTTTGTCAAATGTCAAATGTTCATAAGACGATGGTGGCATCTCTCGGTTCTCCACTCTATTCCATTGATCTACGTGTCTGTTTGTGTATCAGTACCAGGCTGTTTTGACCACTGTGGCAGTGCAATAGGTTCTAAGATCAGGTAGTGTGAAGGCCCTTACTGTGTTCCTCTTCTTCAGTTGTGCTTTACTTATCAGGAGTTTCTTCCCTTTCCAAACAAAGTTGGTGATATTTTTCTCCATGTCATTAAAAAATGACACTGGAATTTATATTGGGATTGAATCGTGTAAGTAGCTCACTTTAGGTAAAATAGTCATTTTCACAATGTTAAGTCTTCCTAACCATGAAAAGGATAGGTTCTCCAGTTTCATACGTCTGTTTTGGTTTCTTGCAGTAAGGCCTTGTAGTGCTCTCTGTATAGGTCTCTTATTTCTCTGGTTAAGAGCTATTCCTAGGTATTTTACCTTTTGGGGGACTATAGTGAATGGCAATTGGTGATTTCTTCTTTGATGATCTCTTTGTTGGCATAAGTGAATCTTACAGATTTACTTATGTTCATCTTATATCCTTGCCTGAACTCCTCTATTAGTTCCAGTAGTTTACTTATGAATTCCTTAGGATTCTCTGTACATACAATCATATCATCTATGAATAGGGAGATTTTTATTTCTTCATTGCTGATGCATATGCCCTTCATTTCTATGTTTTTTTTTTTTTTTTAATTTCTCAGGCTAGAACTTCTAGTACAATGTTGAAAAGTGGTGAGAGTGGGCATCCTTGTCTAGTTTCCTTTCTCAAGGGGAATTCTTTCAGTCTTTCACCATTCAGGACAATGAAGGCAGTTGGCTTTGCATAGATGCCATTAATTGTGTAGAGGAATTTCCCCTCTATTTTTATTTTTCTGATAGTTTTAAGCATGAATGGATGTTGGACTTTGTCAAATGCCTTTTCTGCATCAATTGAAAAAATCAGGTGATTCTTATCTTTTGTGCTATTTCTGTGGTTGATCACATTAATTGTTTTTCTGATGTGGAACCAGCCTTGCATCCCTGAAATGAAACCAGCTTGATCATGATGAATGATTTTTTTTTTACATGCTGTTGAATTCTATTGGCTAGGATTTTGTTGAAGATTTTTGCATCTAGATTCATCAGTGATATTGGTGTGCAATTTTTGGTTTTTCTGGGATCTTTCTCTGACTTTGGTATCAGGGTTATGCTGACTTCATAGAATGAATTTAGGAGTATTCCTTCACTTTCTATGGTGTGAAATAGCCTCAATAGTATCAAAGTTCACTCTTCTTGAAAAGTTTGGTAGAATTCTTCCATGAAGCCATCTGGGCAAGGACTTTTTTTTGATTGGCAGTTTTTTGATGACTTTTTCAATCTCTACCTTTGTGATAGGTTTATTAAGTTGATCTCCTTCTCCTTGTGATAATCTTGGTGGATAATATGAATCTAAAAATTTGTCCATTTCCTCTAGGTTTTCAAATTTGTAAGAGTATAGACCTCTGTAATATTCTGCTATGATACTTTTGATTCTAGCTGGGTCTTTTGTAACATTCTCCATGTCATTTCTTAGTCGGGTTGTTTTTGTCTTCTGTTGACTTTCTTTCGTACGTTTAGCCAATGATTTATCAATTTTGTTGATCGTTTCAAGGAACCTGCCTTTGGTTTGGTTTATATTTTCAATGTTCTTCTATTCTCTAATTCATTTAGTTTTGTTCTAATCTTTATCATTTGTTTTCTTCTGGTGCCTGAAGGGTTCCTCCACTGCTCTCTTTCTACTTGTTCAAGCTGTGGGTTTAATTCTTCAATTTGGGTACTTTCTTCCTTCTGAATGTGTACAATTATAGAGATAAATGAATCACTGAGCACAGCTTTCGCTGTATTCCATAGATCTGTTAAGATATATTTTCATTGTCATTTGATTCCATAAATTTCTTTATTTCATTGTTGATTTCTTCTATAACCTATGGCTTTTTGACTAAGGTGTTGTTCAGTTTCCATGAGTTTGAATTTCTACCAATGATTTTTCTGCTATTGATTTCAAGTTTTATGGCTTTATGGTCTGAGAAGATACTTTGCAGTAAATCACTAGTTTGGATTGTGTAGACAATTGCATTATGATCTAATACTTGGCCTATTCTCGAGAATGTTTCATGTGTGTTGAAGAATAAGGTGTGCTTATCCATTGATCAGTGAAAAGATCTGTATATGTTGATATGTTGATAAGGTCAAGTTGGTTGATTGTTGCAGTAAGATCTACTCTATCTTTACAGAGTTTTTTTTTTTTTTTCTGGATTATCTGTCCATTACTGAAAAGGAGGTGTTGAAGTCTCCAACTATTATTGTTGAATGATCTATCTCATTTTTCAATGTTGTCAGTGTTTGTTCAATGTAATTAGTAGCTCTGGCATTGGGTGCATAAATATTTAATGTTGTTAAGTTCTGCTTGTGTATTGAAACTTCCAGCAATAAATAATGACCATCCTTGTTCATGATGGTGGATTTTACATTAAAATCTGTTTTATCTGAGATTAGTATTGCCTCACCTACTCTCCTTTGTATGTTGTTAGCTTGGTATATGTTTTCTATCTTTTAATTTTCAGTTTGTTCATATCTTCAAGTTTAAGATGTGTTTCTTGTGAGTGACATGTAGCTAGGTCATGTCTTTTGATTCAGAATGTCACTTGCTGTCTCTTTTTTGTAGTGTTCTGTCCATTTATATTCAGTGTAATTATTGATATATATGTGTTCAGTGCTGTCATTTTGATGCATTTATTTTTGTGTTGATGTTTTCTATGTTGCAGTTAATCTGTTCTGGGCCATTCTTTATGGGCTGACTTTTCACTGTTGGTTTTGTGTTTATTGAGACTACTGTATTTTTTGTGTGTGTTTTGGTATGTTCCATTGTTATTTTGCTTTCTGGCTAACCTTTTGATCCCCCTCAATAATCTAAGTTTAAACTTGGTTTTAACTTCTGCATATCGTTTTAACTTCCTCTCCAACTAAAAGGATTATAACTACTGTAGTATATCCTTCTTTTTAGTGTTATGGTGTCATAATTTTCATGATATGATCACTGGTTTCCTTCTTTTAATATTGTAGCTATGATTTAGGTTCGTGACTTCCCTACCTGAGTAAGAATCTGGATGCTGTGTCCTTCATTGCCTCCTTAAATATGTACTTTATGGTTTTGTTTTTCTAAGAAAACAGCTTCTTTCAGTATTTCTTGTAGTTTTGGTTTAGTTTTTACAGAATCTCAAAGCTTCTCTTTATCTGTGAATGTCTTAGTTTCACTGCTGTATTTGGTAGACAATATTGCGGGATATATAATTCTTGGTTGGAAGTTTTTCTCCTTCAGGGCTTTGAATGTGTCATGCCACTGCTTTCTAGCCCACGTCGTTTCTGCAAAGAAGTCAGATGAAAGCCTACAAGGTCTAGAATGTTAGTTTTGCTTTGAGCCTTTCTGTCTTTAAAAGCATCTGTTTATGTTTCATTTTATTGAGATTGATTTTAATATATCTTGTAGTCTTTCTTTGAGGGTGTAGTTTTTGTAGTATTCAGTACACGTCTTGGACATTTACATTCTCTTCATAATTTCAAGAAAGTTTTCTCTTAGCAATTCTACAGCACTGCTCTCAGTTTTATCATCTATCTCCACTTGTTCAAGAACTCCAATTAATCATAAGTTATTCATCTTAGTAGAGTCTCACATGTTTCTTAATGCTTCTTCATTTTTATTTCTTTTTGATCAGTTTTGTAGTATTATTTATTCTTTGTTTTCCTTATGCTTATTTTTGTCCCCAACTTTAAATTACGTGTTTAATTTAAATTCACTTATATTATCATTGGCTATGTTAAGTCTGCTTTTAAACCCATCCAATGAGTTACTAACCCCAGGTTGTGCATTTTGCTATTTTAAGATACAGATTTAATTTTTCTATATTGTAATTTTGTTATAATTTTTTATCGCTTTGTCAATTTTTCATAATTTTCTCTAATAAATTAATTATAGTTATTTTGAAGTTCTCTGCTAATTTTAGTATCTTGACTATATATGGGTCTGCATTTATGAATTATTTTATCTCTTTTTTACCGATCACTTTTCCCCATTTGTTTAAATATCTGTTTGTTTGGTTTTTTTTCTGTTTATTTGGTTTTGGTTTTTGTTTTAACTTTTTAGTGTGCTGGACACTGTGAGCATTCTAATCCTTAAGAGTCTAAATTTTAGCTTTATTAAGTTATATCTATCAGTATTTTTCCTTATTGTTAAAGAAACACTCTTATTCTTATGTCGTCATTCTTATTCTGATCACATGGTGTTTTGAGGGTTCCATTTTAAAGCCCAGGCATTCCTAAGATTTTTGGCGAGGCCAAAAGATTGATATATTCACATTGCTGTGAGACGCAAGTCTTATCAACTGCTGTAAGTCTCCCAGCAGTGGCTACTTCTAAGAACTTCATAGTCCTTCCTTTTGTGACCCAGAAATTGGTCATGAAGCAAAAAAATGTTTGTGCAAATATCTACCATAACCTTTATAAAATTCTCTATTATTCAGTATTCTGCTTCAGTAGTAACAGTTGCCATAACCAAACCAGCCTGTAAGTTGTGCCTGTGTCATTTTGACAATATGCCCATTCTCTGTTAGACCTTACCATCTGTACATTAAACTCATGAAAATTTCTTTAGACATAGGTCAAGGTGGTATATCTTTGTTCATTTCTCTAAAGATCTCTGTGTTAAGTGCTGTCCAATGCTTGGCAGAAGTTGTTTTCTGTTCCACTGCGCAGAAAATATATTTTATGTAATACTACTCAAATTAAAAGAAATAACTATTGATATATAGATAAATTTCAAAATTATTTTGCCAAGTAAAAGAAGATAAGCAATGTAGTGTTTGAATCCACTACATAAAAATTTAGAAAATGCAAAATATAGTGAAATAAAGTTGATGAGCAGTTATATGATAATGAGGCTAAAGAAATTACAAAGTATCATAAGGATATTTTTAAGTGTGTTGTGAATTTTAATTATCTTTACTGAAGTAATGGTTTCATGACTGTATAATGTATAACAAAACTTATGACATTCGATGCTTTAAATATGTACAGTGTAGCATATTTCAGTTATTTCTCAAAATGTTGTGAGTACAAACATATATGATGAAGAAAGCATGGTGAAACCATAAATCTACATAATTTCTAAAATAGTTGAGTAATGATGATCAAAAATGTAAAAAGTTTGTTTTAACTTTGAAGACTTCTACTTCCAGTAGAATGATATGAACTGTATTAAAACCTAGAGAAACTTGATGCAAGTTAAGTATCTGTTTTAGTCAGCTAGGGCTGCTCTAGCAGAAGTACCACAGAGTGGATGGCTTTAACAAAGGAACGTTTATTCTTACACAGTCCGGTAGGCTACAACTCCATATTCAGGGTATCTGCTTCAGGGGAAGGCTTTCTCCCTTGTCAGCTCTGGAGGAAAGTCTGGTATTTGTCCAGAGAGCATCTTGGCTCAGGAACCTGAGGTCTGAAGGATGCCCTCTTCTCCCGGTGCAGCTTTTTTGATGGTGAGAGGTTCCCAATTCTCTGCCTGCTTCTGTCCTTTTATCTCTCATAGGATGAAAGGATTAAGGGTGGGGCAAGCCATACTCTAGGGAAACTCTCTTTACAGTGGAGCAGGGAGGTAATCCTATGAAGGGATTTACAGCTCCACCCTAATTCTTTAACATACAGCATAGGAAAACCACAAAATGGAGGACAGTCACAAGATACTGGGAATCATTGCCCAGCCACAAGGCTACAGGTATTTTTGGAGAGACATAATTCAATCCATGACATCCCACCCTTTGGCACCCCAAAAATCACATCACTGAAACATATAACACATTCATCTCATCATAGCAAAATCATGTCCACCCCACATGACGGAAGTCTTAAATCAGTTCCAAGTCCAAAATATAAAAACTCTTCTATATCTGTGAAACCTAGTAGGTAAGCTATCTGCTTCTAAAGGTACAATGGCAAAACAGGCACAAGTTAGACATTCCATTGTAAATAGTAGAAATTTCAGGGAAAGAAGGCATTAACAGGCAACAAGTGAGTCAGCAGAACACATTAAATTAGTCCTCAAAGCTTTGGAAATACTCTTACATTTTCTGAGACATTCTATACAAGGGCCCTGCTCTCCAGACTCTAGGTATTGGCCACATTCTCTGGATTTTGAGTGGCGACCTCCAGCCCTGTGCTACAACTCTGCCTTCAAGGCCCACTTGGACAGAAACTCTGCCCCATCAGCTTTAGGAGTACCCTAAGCCAAAATGAGTGGTAATTCCACCCTTACGAACACAGGATGCCGTGGTTCCACCCTTTCAAACCCCTGAGGTCATGGCCATACCTTTTGAGATTGAGGCAGCTCAGCTTCTCATGCTGTTTGTCTCTTCATCTTCAGCTTCCTATGGCCATGTGGCCTGGGCCTCAGGCCCACATCTGCCCTGCCAGGCAAGTGCTCCAAAGCTCTGTAGCTCCACTGATTCAAGTGCCCAGAGGTACCCACTCTTGCTGGAAAGTGTCCTTCCCGAAGGCACTCAGCTCTCTCACTCTGTGGGCCAGCTCCACCAATTTAAGTGCCCGGAGGCACCCTGTTCCACAAGGAAAACTCTGCATAAGTAAAACTCAGCTCTTTCACTCCATGGATTGGCTCCAGCGCTGCCCCTTGTTCTGCTGCTGCCTCCGCTGCTGCCACTGGTACTCTGTTGTTTCTCACCATCTGTGCCTTCTTCGTTCCTTCTGAATGTTCTATCCGTTTGCAGTTTCAAAATGGCCCCCTCATTTTAGGTATGTGCTAGAGCAGCACCCCACTCTCACGGTACCAAATTCTGTTTTAGTCAGCTAGGGCTACTCTAACAGAAATACCACAGAGTGGCTGGCTTTAACAAAGGACAGTTTACTCTTACACAGTCCGGTAGGCTACAACTCCATATTCAGGGTGTCTGCTTCAGGGGAAGGCTTTCCCACTTGTTGGCTCTGGAGGGAAGTCCAGTATTTCATCAGTCTGTCCAGGGAGCGTCTTGGCGCAGGAACCTCAGGTCTGAAGGACATGCTCTTCTCCTGGTGGAGCTTTCTTAATGGTGAGAGGTTCCCAATTCTCTGCCTGCTTCTCTGTCCTTTTATCTCTCATAGGATGAAAGGATAAAGGGTGGGGCAAGCCATGGTCCCAGAAAACTCCCTTTACAGTGGAGCAGGGAGGTAATCCTATGAAGGGATTTACAGCCCCAACCCAATCCTTTAACATACAGCATAGGAAAACCACAAAATGGAGGATAGTCGCAAGATACTGGGAATCATTGCCCAGCCACATGGCTACACTTATTTTCAGGGGGGACACAATTCAATCCATGACAGTATTCATCAACTGAAGACTTAAATCATGGCATGGCTATGTAATGAAATATACTGAAACTGTTAAAAAGGTGAAATTGTTACAGTGGAAAAATGCTCAGAATACAGCTTACATTTTCCTTTTTCCTTCTTTTCCTTTCTATCTTTCTTGAGATTAATGTTACACACAGTTGAATGTATCTATCATAAGTGCACATTTCAATGAGTTTTGGAAAATATATCCTCATCTAAAACTACCGCCCTAATCAAATATAGTATAATTTCATAATCTCAATAAGTCTCTTCTAATTCAGTCCTCATCAGAAGATGTTTTCTTATTTGTATTACCATGAATGTGTTTTACCTTTTCCTGAAATCAATAGAAATCACAGCATGTGTACTCTTACAACTGGTCATTTTACATTTTTCTGCCTCTTTTGATATGATCATGTCTTTTTTCCTGTATTTAATTAACGTGATAAATTGTATTGATTAATTTTCAAGTAAGAAACCATGTAGTATTCTCTTTTTCACTGTATCATCATGTATTATACTTTTAAAATATTTCTAGGTTCGATTCACTAATATTTTCTCAAATAATTTTTTCCCCATATTTAAAAGAACTGTTATGTTACAGTGTTATTTTCTGACGTACCTACTCTTACTATCTCATTATGCAACATTTCCCTTTTACAACAGTGAAAAAATACTGTCTATTTTGCACATTTGCAGTGTTTGTCTGTAGCCCTTATAACTAGCACATAACTAAATTTTATGCCTCTTGGGTCCAGAGAGACATTTGTGTTGTACCACATAATATTTGTGATCTGATAGTGTCATCATCCATTTTGTGTTACATTCTGGTCTTTGAAACCTAACCACGTCAATACGTGAAGAATGGGTTAATGCCATTGACATGTTGTCATTTGAGGGTTGTGTTTGTCTTATAAAATAACTTAGTGTGATAGTTGCAGAACTGGTATTATTTCTTCCTTAAAACCTCGCAGAATTCACCACTAAAACCACTTGAGCCTGGAGTTTGTTCTGTACATATATGTTTTTAAATATAAGTTTAATTTTTTGAAGATGAGTGGGCATGTATATATATCTATACAAGGACTGCCATAAGTTCTCAAACTCAGACTCGAAAAAATGCTACGTACCTCATTGCTGAATGTCACTATGGTCACCTTTATGATACTCTCCTTAGGAGGCTACGCGCTGATGCCAATGCCTCATTCACCCTTCAAAGAAATTTTGGAGCTCCTTTTTGTAGCCATCAGAGCGGTCGTGTTATTCTTAATGTCCTGAATGCCATCAAAATGTCTTCCTTTCAGTATTTCCTTTATCTTTGGGTAAAGAAGAAAGTCACTGAGGGCCACATCAGGTGAGTAGAGAGGGTGTTCCAATACAATTATTTGTTTACTGGCTAAAAACTTCCTCACAGAAAACTTTACAATTAAGTTCACTAACTTGCCACTGTACCATGGTGCACAGTAGCCATTCTGGAAAGAGTTCCAAAATTGCTGTGAAGGGTGGACTAGGTGTTGCCATTGATGTAAAGCTTCCCAAGGAGAGTACCTCAAAGGCGATTGTAGTGATACACAGCAATGAGGTATATAGCACTTAGAACAATTAAGTTTGTGGACTTAATGGTCAGACCTTATATATGCATATACATTTACATATACTGTATACACACACACATATAGGATTATTAAGATTTTTCCCTGCCTGTTGAGAGGATGAGACATGTATGGAGCAGAGAGGAATAGTGTGCTGTCACCGGGCAGGGAGAGCAGTGGAACCTGCATATAGGTGGGCACGTAAATTTTATACGGGAATGTACATTTTCACTCAGTCATAATGAAAAAAAAAGAAAAAAAAGATTTTTCCTTCTTGTGTCAGTTTTACTTAAGTTGCATTTATTAAATGATTTGTCTACTTTTTCTGTATGGTCAAGGTTTTGGATAATATTCACTCAATCCATGCTTATATTTCCTCTGTCATTCTTGAAACTGATAATTTGTATTTACTTTCTTTTTTTGTGAACTTTATTAGTGTCGATCAATTTCGTTACTCTCATAAATCAGCTGCATTTGTTAAATTTTCTCCATTTTTTTGTCGTCTTTTACTTTTATTTTGCTTGTGTCTATATTTACTCTGTCTCCCTACCCCCAAATTTGGACCTACATTTCCCTCTTGTTTCATTTAGATTCTTAAGGTGACAATTAACATTTAGTATGATAATGTCAGAGAATTTCTCCAATGAACAGGACTGAAGGTAGGGGCCACACCGAAGATAAGAAAGAAACAAGACAAGCTAAAGTGGGATCAGGGAGCTGACGGCCACTGCTGCTGAGAGTCCAGAACTGAGTTTTACTGAAGTATTTATAGTGTTTACTAGAGGAAGTTAAGCTCTTTAAAGTTAAAGAACTGAAGACTTCCAAATCTGTCTAGTTCCCTTAATGGGAGCGGTTTTCTGTGTCCCTACGTGATTCATCTCCTTGATCTGGATGTACTATTAGGTCACTTCTAGGTTAAAGGGCTTAAGATATTAATATTGTGTCCCCAGTATAAAAGGTTAGGCAGAGTTGTGATAAGCAGCACTACGGCAGCTCGAGATGGCCGCGGTCATGTCAAGAGTGTTAGTATATTTCTACAGAGTGTTAGTATATTTCCCACATGATAAATTGAAGCTATAGGATTCCCTTTAAGCACTTTATCTCCCACAAATTTTAATGTGTTGTTTACTTATTCTTACTAAAATACTGAAGCATATTCTGTATGATTTTAGTTTCTTTTCTGATTCATAAAATATTTATAAACATGTTGCTTAAATTCTTTGCATTTGGAGGATTTCTATATATCTTATTTATTAATTTCTGTTGAGTTCTGCTTTGGTCAAAAAACATATTCTATAATATTGTATTCCTTGGAAATGTAATTGATGTTTTGCTGCCCAGTCTATGATCTACCTTGTCAGTATATTAAGTGCATATGAAAAGAATATTTATTCTGTGCTTTATAGATATAGGATTCTATAACTAGCAATAAAATTATCACGGGGTAAAATGCTTTTTAAATCTTTTATTTTCTATCCAATATTTTTCGTCATATCAGTTATCGAGCTTCTTCCAGTTACTATACCACCAGTTGCTATAACCACCCAAAGTTAGATCTGTCAAAACAGTGTTTTCTTTTTTTACCCTACAAATTTGCACTGTGGCAGGTAGAGTTATCAGGGATGCCTTATCTTTGCTTTACACAGCATACACTGGGTGGCTATGTGGGGCTACAGATTCCATTTCCAATATGACAGCCTCACATGGCTTTCACAGTGATGATGCTTGTCAGCTGTAATTCAGATAGAGCTGATAGCTGATGGGATTTTGATTTCTTTCATGAAAATATTTTTTACTGACCTGCTTTGCCTTGGCCTCACTGCATGACTGAGTATAAAGGTAAAAGAACAAGTATTCCAAGTTGGACAGAAGAAAGTTATAAAGTTGCTATGACATATGCTCAGGAGTCCCAGAGTTTTAGTTAAGGCCACCACTAATGGCAAAACAAATCTAAGTGTTTTATCAATTTACATTTAATGGAATTGTTGATACAATGGGATTTAGGTCTATCATGTTGTTCTTTTTTCCACACTTATCTTAATCTTGTCTTCCTCTTTTTTCACATTATTTATTTACTTTTAATTTTACCTTAATTCCTCTACATATATGATATTTTTTATCTTATTAAAATCTTCAATCTTGATGTAGGAATTATATTACACACCCTAAACTTATTAAAATCAATTTTTTAGTTGTAGATAAGCTGTAACATTTCACAACAAATGTAAGAAATTTGAAATAGTAAAATCGTATTTAGCCCCTCTTTTGCTAATTCTGTCATGTATTTTCAATAACAAAGGCAATCAACTCCATAATATAACATTATAATCTGAGCATCATACTGTCAGTTTTCTATTGAAGAACTTAAGGAAAATTAAGGAAAAAAGTTCACCCACACATTCATAATTTCTAATCCAGAAATCCAATAATGTTACCATAGAGTGGATTCAGATTCATAATGACCTTAAAGGACAAAACAGACCTGCTCCACAGAGTTCCCTTTGGAGCAGCTGGCGTATTTGAACTGCCAACATTCTGGTTAGAAGCTAAACTCTTAAACACTGCACCAACAGGGCTCCTTATAGTTTCTAGTGCTGTACAATAACTACTAGTGATCTCTAATCTTTCCTATCTATGTGCTGAGCTTCTTGGATATGAAAATTAATGTTTTGGCTTTAGATGCAATTTGGGAATTTTTCAGCCATTATTTCTAGACTATATTCTATAATTTTTTTTTCTCATGGCCTCTCATTCTGATACCCTTATCACACACATATTTGTCTGCTCAGTGTTTTCCCACATATCTCTAAGACTTTGTTCATTTTTGTTTATTCTTTTTCTTTCATTTTTCAGTATGTTGAGTCAGGAATCCTGGTGGCACAGCAGTTGAGAGCATGACTGGTAACCAAGAGATTATTAGTTCAAATTCATTACCTACTCCTTGGAAACTATGGGGCCATACTATTCTGTCCTGTAGGGTTGATATGAGTCATATATCATTAGGCTGCGTGATTGGAGTAGAGCCTCTGCCTTATGAGTCGGGGGCAAAGAAAGGAAGGAAGATCCTGACTTCTTAGTTGTACAAGCTGAGATTTAGCCCTTTGTAGAGGTTTGAGAAATGAGGACAATCTGCCCTTCCTGGAATATACCGTATGCCTTGACTGAGAGTTGGAGACAGAAAGAATTTCATCTCCTTTTCATATCCATATCTTTTTAGAGTAGGGCATTCATCGCAGTAAATAGGAAGAGATGAAGGAGGTGAGCTTTCACAGTCTTCCTTGAATAAATGTTTCTATATTTTCTGGAATAAGTTTGCTGTATTTCCTTAGGAAAATTTCCAGACTTTAAATTATTCATTTTTGATAGTGATTTTCTGTAATTACGATTGTTTTACTAAGGAATGGGTCCGCAAAGCTCATCATTGTGCCATTACGGAATTTGTCCTTTGGATAATTTTTTATTAAAGATACCACTTGAGTATTATCTCAAAGGCATAAAAATAAATTTATGCTAAATGTATTTTCATGCAGTTCTTAAAATACAGGACTTTATAACATATTTGCATTCTTGGCATTTTAAGACAATTATATGTTATTCACCTTGCTAGTTTGATTCAGTATTCACATTTACCATGTTCTTGTTTTAAGTTTCTAATATTCCAGTACTGTTTCTCTCCCATCACCCTCGAAACTCAAGCTTTCCTAGCTTATTATTTTTGAATTAATTTTTTTCTTAATCCTATTCACTAAGTACAGATATAGCTTGCCAAATTATCCAAAGATTTTTATACTTCCTAAGTCATTTTCTCTGAAGACATCACAACAGATGGTTGTTTTGCTTATTGCCAGGGCTCTTTTTGCTAAAAGTTTTAAGTGGACTTCAGTTTGTTCTTTGACTGTGAATAGATTTACATCATCTGAAATTACATATCAGAGATACAGTAAAGAAAATTTGTTCTACTAAAATGTGAGTGCATATTTTACATTAACCTAGCAGACAACAACAACAAAGTCTGTACCAGAAGCCATATGCATTATTTGCTTCCTCAGAAATTGCAGTGGAATGTTGGTGTTTGTGGGAGAAGATAACATAATATGAGGAGTTTATGGGAAAGAAAACATACATTGTTTTGAAAATAATCTTGTACTTATTTTCTTTTTAACCAGAGGCAAATTGCAGACTCAATAAGCCTTGGCTTCCTTAAATGTTAAAGGTTATAATGATGCCTACTTCATGAGATTGTTGTAAACGTTCAGTAATAGATAACATTTCACAGAATTCATGAACAGTGGAAAATACATTTTTCCCTCACTTACCTTCTCATGTGATAATGGTTTCTATTGAGAAATTTGTTCTTGTCATTCAGAGAAAGGCTATATAACAAAATCGCTAAGAGAATGGGCTCTGCTTAGACTGTACTCAGTCTGTCTATACTGAATTTTATGGTTTTGGCAAATTAATTAGACTTCCTATACAACTTATTATGAGACACAGGATAGGTACATACGTGCCAAAACCAAACCCAGCACAGTGCTGTCGAGTTGATTCTGACTCATAGTGACCCTGTAAGGCAGAGTAAAACTGCCCCAGAGTTTCCAAGGAGTGCCTGGAGGATCTGAACTGCTGATCTTTTGGTTAGTAACCATAGCCCTTCACCACTATGCCACAAAATGCTTGGAGTATTCTATAGCTTTTAGTAAGTATTCAGTAAATATTAGCCATTATTGAGCCAAAAAGCCAAGCCATTATTAGTGTATCAAAGAAATCCTGTCAGATAAAGAAGGAGGTGGAAAAAGTGAAGTCAGAGAAGTTAAGTGATTTGTTCCAGGTATTTTAGCAATTAATCAGCAAAAAGAAACTGGAAGTACTGAGATGTAAGTGTAAGCCTGCTGATGAAAAAAAAGGAAGGAGACAAAATTTAGCGAGGATGGTCATTGTGCATGAAAGAGAGCAGAAGGAAGTACTTATAAAAAGTGGAACATCCAGAAATGCTTGGAATTGCACACTACACCTGCTTTTCTGTAGTCAGATTAGATGGTCCCTGAGGTATTAACTCACATTACACATTATTTCAAGGTTTTTGTAGTCTTATTTTTTTTTTTTTTTGTCCCTTGATTGTTTTTGTTTTGTTTTTGATTCTTCTTCTTGGATACTAAGCTTAGTGAATAAAAAACAAATATAAACTAGATTTAACAAGATTTAACAAGATTTGTACCAGAAAAATCATTCCCCATGTGTAGGTCATGACTGAGGGCTAAAAGCAATTTTCTTTGAAACGTGAGTCACTGTGACTTGTTTTTAGTGTGAATTATCTGTAAGTTGACACAGATCACCAGTTTTCACTTATAAATGTCACCTTATTGAATGTTTTTAATTTAGTCTTTTATTCCTAAAATCAACAAGTCCATCCACTAATTTATGTAGGCTTAAGGCTTCAATTAGGATGTGCTAAGAAGGTGTTAATGTTACAACAGCTGGAAAATTCTCACCTATTGAGTGAAAGGATATGATGATTTATTTGGGGCACTGGGGAGATTCTTGCTGCTTAGGTAAATTTACCAGAAAACACAGATCAGTATATTAAATTAAGTATCTTACTTCAAACTCAAGTGTACATTTTCTACAAAAAGGATTGACTCATGTAAAATTAATATTGAGTAATTTTGTATTTCATGGTTATGAGGACTATTTAACTAACCTTAAACTATGTCGACAATAATTAAGACAAAAGAAAAGTGAAGATTGAATCTAATAACTTACAGCTGCAATTCTAACTACTTTGAAAAAAAAATGCCATTATTTTATATCACTTCAGCTAGCTTTAGTCATAGTCTACAATTTATAATACACCCAACGTATAATCTAAATACAGAAGACAGTCTAAGATGAACATATGCTCGGGTTCAAATGAAGGAGACCTGTGAGGATTTTCTTACTCTAAAGGACATGAATCTGAAAGTACATTTGAAACCAAATGAGCTTGCAGGGAGTTGGTAAGAAGGAAGACGTGAAAGCTCTTTGACCACGGGTAAGCAAATTTCAAGATCCAGGTAGTCAGCAAATATATAGTGAATTAAATAACACCACTTTTGAAAGCTTGCTTTATTTCTCAGTGGTTTGATGTATATGAAAAGTCCTGTCACATAATTTTCTAAACAGTTTATTTAATTAATAGATTTCTAATAACTTATTGCTAGTCCCATAGATGGGGGGAGGTTATAAACTATTTTAAGCATCTGAAATATTTTGATGATCCACAACTTCTGTTATAAAATACTTCACAATTATACAGGTAGAATTTGAGTATTAAGAATGTATACTATTTTTATACCACATGAAACATTTTAAATTGATGTTTTATCCATTCCATAAATATGAATATGTGGTCCCATGTATGGATAGATACAAGAACTGACAATTAAGTTCGTGAACTAATCATACCTCCTTGCTGAATATTACTACGGTCACTTTCAAAATACCTCCTTTGGGAAGCTATGCATGGGCACCAGTGCCTAGTCCACTCTTGAAAGTGATTTGGGGACTCTTTCCGGTATGGCTATCAGAGCTGGAGTTGTATTACCCTTGATACCATGAATGTTATCAAAATCTCTTCCTTTCAATATCTCGTTTCTCTTTGCGTAAAGAAAAAAGTCACTGGGAGCCAGATCAGGTGAGTAGGGAGGGTGTTCCAATACAGTTATTTGTTTACTGGCTAAAAACTACCTCAAAGACACCTATACATTTAAGTTTGTGAACTTATCATCGTGCCACTCTGTGTATTGGACATTCCAGAAAGAGTTCCAGAATTGTTTGGAAGTGTGGACTAGGTGCCGGCACTGTGCATAGCTTCCCAAGGGGAGCACTTCAGAGGTGACCTTAGTGATACACAGCAGTGAGGTATGTAGCTCTTAGAATAATTAAGTTCATAGACTTAATTGTTGGATGCAACAACTTAATGCCCAAAATTGCTTTTGTTGTTTCAGTAGTGATTATTTTCGAAAGCTAGTTTTACTTTTATCTTCAGTCAGCAAGAGTATTTTACTTTCTATGCAAAAAAACAAAACAAACAAACATAAAACCTAGAATATCCTCTTGAGCAAGTTATCCACCAGACTGAAAGGAAAAATTCAAACAATGGATGAATGTGTAGTAATAATAATAACTGCTCTTCCTTCTACTGCTATTAATAAAGGTCACAGTATGAGTACAGAGAAAGGAAAACTGAAGAGGAGAGAGAGGAAGGAAAGTGATGTGAGGAGGTGGAAAAGGAGGAGAAAAAGTGCCTAAAGAGAAGTGCTCTGTAGTGCTGTGAGATGTGCGGTGCGGTAGGCTGTGAAAAGAGTATAGTGGGGAGATAGAAAAGAGAGTGGTTTGATGGAAGAGATAATGTTTGTTGTGTGTAATGAAACAGTGTGGAGCACTGGTGACAATGTGGTGAGGAGCTCACACTGCTAACAAAAAGGTCAGCAATTTGGACCCACCGGCTACTCCCTGGAAACGCTCTGGAAGTTCTACTCTGCCCTGCAGTGTTGCTGTGAGTGAAAATCAACTCTGCAGCAATGAGTTTGTTTGTTTGTTTGTTTTCATTTAATGAAACAGTTAAAAAAAATGATACAGTTTCCATCAAATTAATTAAAACTCATGACACTATAGGTGCATTTGTTATGTTGTGAACACACTGCAATTTAAAGGATAGAATAAATTGAAAGAAAAAAAGAGACAGAAAGGAAAAAAACTAAGTTAGGACACTGCTGCAGTTGTCCAAAAGAGGGAAAAAAGAAAAAGGCTAAACTTGAGTAGCAGAGGTGGAGGAGTGATCTAGATTTCAGACCCATTTCTGAGTCATTAAGAATATAGTAAATTGCTCTATGTCCATAGTATGGATTAAAAAATAGAAATGTGTGAAGGACAATAGTGGTTGATACATTATTTTGCTTTGTTTTGAGGAAGGGACTATGCAGATGAAAAAGCCAAAGGGCAGCTAGGTACTATGAAAAAAGGGAGCTAATGGGATGATGTGAAACCAAGGAGGTTAAGAAGCCTATACTATGTACATGTGTATATATTAGTGAGCTAATTAGCAGCTTGGAAGGGAAAGCCTAGAAATAGGTGACTGACTAAGATAATCAGAGAGTTGAGGGGGCTGCACTTGAAGCCAGTGGTTTTGTTTGCTTGTTTTGCATCATTTGTTTTGACTAGAAAGCCTCTTGTCCTTTCGAGCAAGAAGAGTTTTGATAGAATGATGCAGATGGTAAAAAGTAAATAGAATTTTGTACACTGTGGGAATGTGTACATATGGATAGAATATGGACTTGGAAAACTAGTGGCAATGTTATCTATTTTTCTTAATTAGATGAGAAAGGAAGTGCCTTTTGTTTTGTTTTGTTTTCCTAGAGTGACCAAGTCTGTTGTCTGGTTACATGCTGCAGTGGCAGATGCCCCCAGAACAAAATGCCTATAGGCTTTCTTTCAAGGGTAAGGACATCCTTCTTTATATACTGACAAATTGGTTGGTAAATTACTAAGATTAAAATTCCAAAATTAAAGCTGATAACTGCAAATTATAAAGCAACTGATGATGTCAGACAATTTGACAATATTCAAATCTCTAGAGTTCCATCCAGAAAGAAAAGCATCTTCCCTCCCCTTACCTGTTATAGCACTGTAACCAAATCAGAGTTTTAGAGACAAAGAGGTAAAAGCAAATTTTCTGCCCATTTTTGTAACAAATACTAGATTTTCTTAGAGACTTTAAGTTTCTTCATTGGTAAATAATTTTTATTGTGTGTCCAGGCAATTGTCCATTTCAAGTTCATAGAGATAGCAAAATAAAGCTTTAAATGTGTATCAGTATAGTTTAAAAAGTTTTCAGATGTATTCTTCCCACAGTAGAAGACTCTATGGTGGGGATTCAGGGAACACGTTTTCATTTCCTTGCAAAAGACATGTTTATGAATTATAGGAAACTGAACGATCATATTCAAAGTGCTAGAGTTAATCTTCATTTTTGAAACTGTGCTTTTTAATAGGGTCAGAAATACTCTGTCATTGCATTGATGTAAAAACAAAGAATCCCTCTACTTCAATTAAGAGCTATTGGAGGGAACAACAGTAACAGAAGTCCAGCTTCAAGCCGAGCTGAGTGAGACGATTACTGGCTCTGGAGCCCAGCCAAGCTGCCAGGCTGTTTTTCATGGGTGTTACTTCGCTGACAGTACCTTTATGCCATTTATACCTTGACACCAGAAGTGCTGACAGCTGCAGTGGCAGTGGCAGAAAGGCAGCAAAGACCTTTTTCAACTTTAGTTGCCCTCGCAGGTTCTCAGCACCCTAGGAGAAGAGAGTCTGCAAAAACTGACTTCAGTGTGCTGTCTCCTTTGTGAAGATTTTTGTGATGGTTTCTGAAAAGTAGTTTTTTCCACAACATTGGGCATAGGGGAGATAAGAGTTTTTGGAGATAGAAGATATGTGTGGTGAATGTGTGACAAATGGCAGTAACAAGGTTGGTCTGGGAGTTCATGGGTTTGTGAAATGAAATATTGCAACAGGCAATTCTGTGCTCAGTTATTTGCTGCAGGCAGCTCTTTGACCCTTCCCTGAGAAAGCCGAAAAGGACTACAGAGTAGAAATTCTAGTTATCTTGAAGTTGGATGCTATTCTTAACCACCAGTGACAGATGCAGCAGTATGACTTCTCGTGGCTGCTGCTAATGGCAGGGCTGCAGGCTGTCAGGAAGTGGGAGAGGTTAGAAGACAAGTGTATGTGTGTGAGGAAGGAATTCACATGATGGAGGAGGGGACGAGGCTTTAGCAAAGTTCCCTCTTGGAGCTCTGCCTGTCTGTCTTGGAGTTTTCAGAAATAGTCTTGGCATGTTGGAGTGTCACTAGCTTTAGGACCTACTTTGCAGAGCAGGGGTCCAAGACAGAATATAGTATTACTGGCTGTCAGGGACTGCTGCATGCTGATAGTCATGTGTTACCTTGTACATGTCTGTGCAATGCTTACAGAACCTCATTTGTACACTTAGCTTCTTTCATGCCATTTTAGTGTTAGAAATGAAAATGATACACTCTAGCTAGAAATACTTAATGTTTTCCATTTTAAGAAGGGTTTACAAGATAGCCTAAAATAATAATTGCCTTTCTATAAATACTCCAAACATTAATACATTATAACACATAAGAAATTCTTGTAAAAATTGTGTTTTTGATTTTGTGGTAGCTAGACTGTTGTACTACAATTTTCTGTGAACTCTGTGTTTTGAGATATAAGTATAAAGCCCTACTTTTATTGGTATTTCATACATTCCATGTAAAAGCATAAAAATGATCCTCAGACACAGGGGCAGATGTGGTAGAAGACGTGTTCAGAACAGATTAGTAAGTAAGCACAAGCAAGTCTGTGCTTAACTTCGCTTATTGGGTGATCTGCCAATTATTGTATCACGTCTTTGGTGTGTCTTAGTCATCTAGTGCTGCTCTAACAGAAATACCACAAGTGAATTGTTTTAGCAGACAGAAGTTTACTGTCTCGGAGTCCAGTGGACTACAAGTACAAACTCAAGGCATTAGCTCTGGAGGAAAAAAAAAAAAGAATAAAAGGTGGTGCAAGCCCCCCACCCACCCAGGGAAACTCCCTCTACACTGAATCAGAGAGGCAACCTTAGTAGGGGTGTTGCAGTCCAACTCTGACCCTCCTTAAGATAATCCAAACTCCGCTGTTAATCACAGGCCAAGAGTAGGATTTACAACATAGGAAAATCGCAGAATGAAGGGCAGCCACGCAGTAGTAGAAATCATGACCCAGCCAAAGTACTACATAAATTGCTACATATGGTTTTGGGGGTACATGATTCAGTCCATGACAGTATGGTAGATTCCATGTGAAATTAATCACTACAGATTGCTAACTGGGTGTTATGTCCCAGTCAGGCGTTCTAAATTTGAAAAAAGGCTTTGATTCTGTAGGAAGGTGCTGTAGAGTTGAGAGAGAGAGACTGATAGATAGCAGACTGGAAGGAGAATCTTTGATGTGGTAAAAAATGTGAAATTGTTCTTACAGATTACAGTAAGCAAGCACAAGTATGCACATGCTCACCTTGTTTATTGGGTAATCTTTGCTACTTAGTGTGAAAACCACAAATACAGCAGAAAGCACTGAGAAAGATAACTAGTAATATATTAACTACTTTAAATAAAGCTAAGGTAAAGAAAAAGCTAAAGTAAAAAGAGAAATGCATAACTGTGACGCAGTGACTGTGGTCATTAAATTTGGCTTTTCTCATGTACCATCTGAAGTCCAAAGGAATTAAGGGAACTATGTGGTGCTGTGTAGCTAATTAATGACTCTAATATGCCAAGTTCTAATTCCATGTTTTATAGTAATGCAAACTCCCTGGACATAATAAAGAAGCCACGACATCAGAGTATTTTTTGTTTGGTACCAAAGTATTTTCTTTTGATTCATGTCAAAATGGTGACTTTCTCAACAGATGACAAGGGAATATAACTAAATTGATTAAATTTGATGCTATTGCATTATAGTAATTTCAGAAACTTACAAGAATTAAATTCATTGTTTTTTGGTTTGTTTGTTTCCTTTCCTACAATTAACTTCTGACTGGGTGATCAGACAGGGAGAGGCCTTGGAAAAATGAACTATGTATCATCCAAAATGTCCACAGGGAAGTCTGCACATTTTTTCCATTTCATTGCTAATGAGTCATTTTCACCTGACTCCTGCTCCCACCATTCCCCCCATGAAGAACCAGCTGTCAGTTTGCACAGCTGAGCAGGTTTGGTACCAGACAGGTGGCATCAGGATGGGGAAGAAATTGTGTCAGTGGGATGTAGTTAATCTGGAATTAGGATGATCCACCTGGTATCATTAAAAATTGACTGTGTATCAAAAATGGTTCACTACAATATAATCAACATTTAAATTCAGAGTTAAGGTTTTAAATATCCTTGACAAGACAAATAAAAACACTGGCATTAACTGAATATTTAAGCAACCTTCTACACAGTAATAGATCAATGAAGGCTGTTTAGAGATGACAGAATTTTATGCCATGGCTACTGAGAAATTAGATTGGTCTGCATTATTCTGGGCTCTGACATTTACTCACTCTGTGACCTTGTTTAGGCTCCTGGAAAAATCTGCTTTGACATCAATAGAACCAAGATGCAACTTCAATGAGTTAATGTATTTAAAAGTGTTTTGTCATCTGCAGTACTTGGTGTGTGTGTATGTAAGGAAACTCTTTTTTACCGTATGTATTTTTTTCAAATTTTATTTATAATTCTCACATGAGGCAAACAGAGTTCTTAAGTGGGTCCTCAGCTCTTAACCTTATCGTCCTGGACACCACTGTAACCACATATGCCTGGTTCAGTTCTTCCCTGAATGCTCAATAATAGGTTGCATACCCTTCCAGTAATTTCCATTGGACCTGAGGGATAAAATTGGTTGTTTTCCAGTATTACTCACTGGACTGCATATTTTAAAGATGGCTTCTTTACCTTGTTAATCTTTGGATTTTCAGTAGCAAGCATAGTATTTATTTAGTATGCAATGAGGGATTCAAGTAAATATGCATGTATGTGTCTACTGTTGTTAGTTGCCATTGAGTTGATTTTGACTTATCTACAGGCCAGATCTGTCAGCTGTGTTCTTTTGGATGCAAATATGCCTGCCTTTTAAGGTACCTCTCAGTGAGTTTGAAATGCTAGCCTTTCAGCTAGTGACCAAGTGTTTAATCGTTTGTGGCAATCAGGGACCTCATATATGTAGTATATATATTTAAAAAAAAAAAAAAACTTCCATTGAGTCAATTCTGACTTTATAGGAAGGAGTAGAACGGCCCCACAGCATTTCCAAGGAGCAGCTGGTGAATTTGAACTGCTGCCTTTTTTTGTTAGCAGCCGAGCTCCATATATAAGGTAGAAAAACAAATAAATAACATATAAGTAAACATATAAGAAATAACACCATATCCAGTCATTTATCAGATTTGCATTTTGAGCTATCATGCTGACTATTATATAAAGAACATTTTAATAAGTGGGATATCATGGAGTGATGCAGGAAAAACCCACTCAGGAGCAAATGCAGAAAATAGATTCATTTAAATAGAAGTATTAATGGGAATGGAAAGAAGTATACAGATCTACAACATGCTACAATGTACTCTTATAAAGAACTGGATTCATGAGTGTGGGAAAATGAGTGGCTACAGAGGGACTGAAGATACAATGCTTATGTACCTAGGAGGATGGGGGTGTCTTTCACTTAGACTGGAAATACTGGAAGAGTTCCCCCATTTGTTTTCTATTGTCTTGGAACAGTAATGAAAGAAAGCAAATACATCACTTTGGTTCAGTTTTAAGTATGTTAATTTTGTTAACATTTAGAAATCCAAGAGAGAAAATAGATACAAATATGTAAGGTAATTGTGTATAAGTGGTATATTAATGTCATGGATTTCCTGGGAAAAGATTAGAGTGTGAATTAAAGAAAGCCCAGTATAAAAGTTTTTGAATTCCAGCACTGAAGAAGAGTCTGCTAGAGTGACACGAATTCTGCTTAGGAGATGGAAAAAGTGGAATATTTAATATGCAAGGTGTATTATTGATGAGGAAGGGAATAAATTTTAATATGAAATTGACAATATGTGTATCTCTTCTGAAAAATATGGTTGTGTTGTATGAGAGTGTAGGGTAAAAGTGTGAGTCAACAAAGGGTGTGTTTGAGATGGCGTCTTCAATTACTATTAGAAATGCAGTGCTTTAAACTGGTTCATTTTGGGTGGACCCCTCTTGAGAATTTGATTTCTACCCCAGATATACTGAATCAGAATGTACATTTTAAAGAGATTCTCAGGTGAGTCTTACAGTTTCCCAGGTGAGTCTTATGCCTAGCTAAGTATATAAAGAAAAAATGGCCCTGGGTAAAGACCCTAAATATATACCATCTTCAACTCTCAACACTTTGCATAGCTTTTGGTTCTCCTTATTGACAGTGACAGAAGATCACTCATGTATTAGATCAGTGCACCTAAGACCATTTAATCTGCAGAGATGCCATGTCTAAAGTAACAGCTTCAACTGAGGCTGTTGAGTTTCCAGTATTTCACTGGGGCCAACTTACATAGAAACCCTGGTGGCATAATAGTTAAATACTATGTCTGCTAAGGGGCCAACTTATGTAGAAATCCTGGTGGCATAGTAGTTAAATACTATGTCTACTAATCAAAAGGTCAGCAGTTCAAGTCTACCAGGTCCTCCTTGGAAACTCCTATGGGGCTGTACTGCTCTGTACCGTAGAGTGACTGTGAGTTGGACTCAATTCAGTGACAGTGGGTTTGGTTTGGTTTATATGGAAATGTGATTGTGCCACAGCGTCTGCATCCTTTAGCTACTCAACTGTAGAATTATCCCATTTATTTCCAGATCCAATACATTCCCAGTCTAACAGAAAGGTTATGATAACGTTTCAATCCCTTTGATATCAGTGTCAACTTGGACACAGTGTTTAACAGTCTTCAAATTGTATGAACTTTGTTTTTCTTTATTCAAAGATTCAAAGATTCTTTACTCAAGATTCTTTGCAGTCAGAATTTTTTGTTGGGGGAGGGAGGCTTCTTACTCCCCCTAGAGAACCAGCTCCTCCTTCACAAGTTCTGGGTTTGCAAACTAGGAAATGGATCATGACTTTCTAATGAGATGGCTTTTCTGGGCTTCCTCACAAATAATCCATACTTGTTTAGTTTTGATTGAATAGATTTAGTGATACTCTTTTTGGCCGCTATCTTCCTTTCTCTTCGGGATTCTGTGTTGTACCCATAGCTCTCCTTGTGACTACTATACACTTGTCATCCATTACGACAACAGAGCTCACTTCACATGAGTCTCCTCAGTGTTGCCAGCTTGACTGTTTCATTCTGAGTATTTTTTTTTTTCTAGTTCTTGACTCATTTAGTAGCAGAAAACCATAAGAGAATTCTATGAAACTCTGAGGAAAGAAAATTCCAAAAATTCTAATTCAGATAAGAAAGAGAAAGAGTATATCTTTTCTATATATTCATATAACCTGGAAACCCATTGCCATTGAGTCAATTCGGACTCATAATGACCCTACAAGACAGCGTGGAACTGCCTCATAGAGTTTCCAAGCAGCACCTGGTAGATTCAAAATGCTGACCTTTTGGTTAGCAGCATTACCTCTTACCTACTATTCCACCAGGGTTTTCATATAGTCATATACAGACACACACACACACACACACAAAATAAAATGAAAATAGGTGATTTTATGGTTTTCACAGTTGTGCACTGGTTGAAAGAGCTCATATTCTCCTTGGACAAATTAAAATCCTTGTCAAATCAAAAATTTATAGCAGAAACATATACAACTGTTGACCAAAGACAAGTAAAGCAGGGCTGTGCCTAAGAAGACAACTCAGCTCCTTACTGAGTAAGTCACCTAGGACCCTGGTGAAATTGTATGTGCTTTTTAAAAGAAGTGGAGGAAAAAAGATGGGTTGGTAAAGGCTATAATCTTTCATAATGTGCTATTTGAGTTAGAACAACTAACACATGTGAAACTCCTTGAGTGTAGAAAGAACTCTCTTATCTATTATTGAGACTTCTGTTAGTCATTTCAGATAGACAGAAGATCTGCCATTAGTAGCCCCATTTTAAGACACTAGCTCAGAAACATTAAATCTAGATCAAATGTTAATTGAAGAAAACTGAAATTCTTGTTTTGTCTCCAAATGGAATAGTTTCTTCACTGTACCATGCTGTCTTTGCTGTCTTGTAGACAAACTTGAGTTTATTAAGACCATAGGCTAAGTTTTGCTCTGAGAGGAAAATTTTAGAGAGATGTTCAAAACAGACTCAGTAGCAATACCACCACCACCAATACTGCCATATGGTTTCTGATTTTGCTATACTATTTTATGTTAAAATGAGAAAGTAATAAGTGGTAATACTAACTGAATATTCCATATATGTCAATGCATGTAAGAATTTTATATGAATTATTTCATTTAATTTTTTCAATCTTTCCATGGAAGAGGGGGAAAGAAAAAAGATGTACTGTTTAATAGCTAAGAGGTAGTGGCACTAACAGAATTACAGAATTCTGACTTCTAAAGAATTCCCAATGAGAGTGCAAGATGAAAGAAACATAAGACTTCAAGTTCTCTAAATAAGCTTTTGCTATTTGGTTAAGTAACCAACTGTTATAGAATAAACTGTATCCCACCAAAATGCGTGTTGTAAATCCTAACCTCTGTAGCTGTGGTTATAATCCTGCTTGGGAATGGGCTGTCTTTGTTATGTTCATCAGGTGGGTTTAGTGTGGGGCGTGTATTTAGTCCTTTAGTTATATAGAAAGGATTCAAGAAGCAAGAAACGAGAAGAGCAATGAGGTAAAAGAGATGCCAAGTCACATGGAGATGTCCAAGAAACCAGGCATCTGAAGAGACAAGGCTTTTCCTCTAGAGCTAAAAGAGGAAGTTTTCCCCTGAAGTGGTGCTCTCAATTCTAGCTTCCTACACTGAGGAAATGCTTTCCTGCTTGTTAAAGCCTGCTGGTATTTCTGGTGTAGCGGTTCTGGATAACTAAGACAGAATTTAATACCTGAAGAGTAGGGTGCTGCTCTGAAAGATGCCTAAATTATGGAATGATTTTGGAATGGGGTGTAGGGGTAGATGCTCAAAGAGTTATAAGATGTCTAATAGTTAAAGCCTAGATGGCCTTGAATAGACAGTTGGTAGAATATGGACTCCAAAGGTAATTGTGTTTGATAATTCAAAGGGAAGTGAGGAGAGATGTAGAAAAAGTGTCTATCTAATCATAAAGAATACATAAGCCACCAGCAACAGAATGTTGCTAGAAATATGGTGACACTTTAAAAGAAAATGATGACCGTGTTATTGGACAATAGAGAAAAAGCAGTGCTTCAAATGCAATGGCAAAAATCTTGATGGAATTATATTCAAATGTTTGGTGGGATGTAGAAATTGTAAGTGATGAAGTTTGATTATCTAGCTGATGAGATTTCTAAGTAAAGTCTAAAAGTGGCCTTGTGGTTTCTCCTTGTTGCTTACAGTAAAATGTAAGTGGCAAGAGATGAACTTAAACTGTGCAAAATGAGAAGAAAACTTAAAAGTCTGAAAAATTCTGTTATACTAATTAAGGACATGTGTCCTGGATTTAAAAGAGGTTGAACAAGAAAATGAGCAAAGAAAAGATAGGGTTTGGTAGGTGCTGAGACATAGAGAGCTTTTCAAGGAACCAAGAAGTAAAAGCTGGCGAGACAAGGACCTTCTTCCAGAACTGACAGAGAGGAAGATTTTTCCCTAGATCCAGTGTTCTGTATTTGAATTTCTGTATTCCTAAATTGTGAGAAAATAAATTTCTGTTGTGGGATTCCTGGTGACATAGTGGCTAAGTGCTGTGATTGCTGACCAAGAACAGTTGACAGTTTGAACACACGGGGATTTCCATGAAAACTCCAGGGCAATTCTGCTGTTTCCTGTAGGATCACTATGAGTTAGAATCAGCCTGACAGCAAAGGCTTTGATTTTTCTTTCTCGTTGTTAAAACCATTCATTTGTGGTATTTCTGTTGTAGGAACATTAGATAACTAAGGCATCAACTGTTTGCCAAAGTTTGTAATCCTTAGAATGAAATTGTTACTGCTTTTTATTTTTTCCCTATGTTTGCATTCTAATGGATAGAATAGAAATTTATAATTGTCATAATGGTAAGATAAAGAAGAAATAAAGGAAAGAAGGGAAGTAAGATGAACTGAAGCAGTCAAAAGAAAGAAAAAGAAGAAAATAGGAAAATATGGAGGGAAGAAGGAAGAGAGAAAGAAAGGTAAAAAGCAAGGAGCAATAGAAGGAAAATAAAGTTCATAATCCCTTCTGCTCATAATTACTCAACAAAAAAAAGATAGCTTTACTTAAGAGAGACCAGGACGATCTCTCTTATTTGTACTGTATTGCATGGTTTTTTACTTGTAGGTTGAACTTGAAAGTATAAAATTAGATTTCTGTGTTACCCACTGAGGTAGCTGTATTCTATGATGATATTTAAAACTTTAGACTTAATAGTAAAAATGTATGCCAGCACTAAAAACAAACAAAAATCTTAGTTAAACCATACAAAATTGCTGATGCTGCACTAGTTTTTCCTACAAGCTTGTGAATTTCTAATGGTTAAAACTAATGTAAGTCAAAGGTGATAAAAGTTAATAATTATTGACAATGAAAGCTACAAGCAAAGGAAACTTCTTCTCTACTGGGTATTATTTTAATATAGAATCTCAATTTGTGGCATATATTCACTCTGAAATCACCAACTAAAGGTCCCCCAAATCATAGGTATTTGAGATAAAATTAATCTATTGGTACTTGGCTATGATTTTTGATCCTGATTCCTTCAAAAACCTCCTAAGGAGTGAACTTTATGAAAATACAAATTTCTTTTAGTGGAGTATTTCACTTGAAACAGTTGTTATCTTCCTGTCACCGGAAGGAAATATAATAGCTCTGCCCCATATAGATCACCTCACAACAAGCACGAAATAATTGGCAAGGCTGTTTTAAAATGTAGACTGCTTACAAGCTTAAGAAAGACATAGGATGTCCAACAGTTAAGTCCGAAAACTTCATTTTTCTAAATGCTACATACCTTATTGCTGAATCTTGCTATGGTCACCTTTGAAGTATTCTCCTGGGGAAGCTATGTCTCGAGGCCAATGCCTAGTCCACACTTCAGAGCAACTTGGGAGCTTTTTCTGGAATGGCTGTTGCACACAGTGGCATGGTGGCAAGTTCACGAACTTAACTGTATAGTTGTCTGGAAGGGAGTTTTTTGCCAGTAAACAAGTAACTCTATTGGAACACCCTAACTACTCACCTGATCTGGCCCCCAGTGACTTTTTTCTTTATTCAGAGATAAAGGAAATATTGAAGCCGTTTTGATGACATTCAGGATATTGAGGGTAATAGAATGACAGCTCTGATGGCCATTGCAGAAAAAGAGTTCCAAGATTGCTTTGAATGGTGGACTAGGTGTTGGCATCAGTGGATAAATTCCCAAGGGGATTACTTTGAAGGTGACCATAGTGATATTCAGCAATGAGGTATGTAACACTTTTTCCAGGTTGAGTTTGCTAATCTAATTGTTAGCACTTGTAATGATGGAAACTCTTTGAATACAAGTAATACAAAAGATTAACTTTGAAAATTCTAGTTATCACCTGGAATTAAGAATCTATAAGAGGTGGAAATAAAGTTGTACATTAATAATCAAGCCAACAGTGCCGTCCAGTTGATTCTGACTCATAGTGACCCTATAGGACAGAGTAGAACTGCTCCACAGAGTTTCCAAGGAGCACCTAGTAGATTCAAACTGCCAACCGTTTGGTTAGCAGCTGTAGTACTTAACCACTACATCAACCATCATTTTTGTAAGTTACTATTTTAAATGATCTGATTTTTTGAAATCCAGCCAGCCAGCCAAGTGCCGTCGAATCGGATCCGACTCATGGTGACCCTAGAGTAGCATTCTTTACTATTTATTATTAAATATAAATAATAAATGAAAAATGATTTTAAAAGGTAATATCTAGATAAATACATCTAACAGCATGCATTTTAGGTTTTTTAAAAAAATATATAAACAGTAATAATTGCACTTATACATGCAAGACCATGCTACAAAATATTGAATAAGAAAGGTGAAGTTTTTGTATAGTTTTTCAAAGAGAAATTGAAAGAAAGATCACTTGTAATCATAATAATATGTATCTTTTCCTAACAGGTGACCTGAAAGGATCGCCATTTAGTGCCATTCAAGATCTATGAAGTATTTTTGCATGACTGCTGTATAAGGATTACTTTATGTACTCCAGTTTATTTTTGAAGAAGAACTTGGATGGTGTTTTCAGAAAGCAGGTACAGTTGACATTTTTATTTTACTGCCTTTTGAATTGAAAGAAATGTTGAAAGCAAAACACACAGGGACACAAAACAAAGTCAACAACTTGTGTCTGTCGTTTAGTGAGCGCCCCATGCAACAGCTCAGTCTTTTAAATTGTTATATGTACATTCTGTGCGCTGTCTCTGCAAATTATGTGTAAACTTTATTCCCCTTTGCTCTTAACTTTAATAATGGCAGCATTTTAACAAATCAGACTCTGCATTATTCTGCTACCTCTGAAGGATCTATGATTACTACACCTAAATTAAATCTAGGCACCTTAATTGAGTTGTTCAGTGTTGAAAACAGTTTATTTATGATACCTGTGGTATTCAAAGAAAAACAAGTGAATGCAGCATAGCAGTTGTAGGTAAGTGGATTTTGGATCTGTTTGCTCATTTCCAGATGGATGAAGGATGTGCAATTTACATTTATGGTAGATGTATCAGCAGATGGAAATAGAAAGGAGTAAATGTCTTTGCCATCTGTGAACTAGTACATTCCATCAATTACCAGCAGAATGTAATAAATCTATGTAGCTCAACAAACTCTAATTAATTTTTGAAAAGAGGTTTCTTGTCAACCTATCGGTAAATACAGATTTTAAGTTGCGGATATACAACTTATTTAGCTTACAGAGGAACTATGGAATCCAGTTGGGCAGAACAGCGTTCACTCTTGTTATGTCACTCCTGTTATTGTCCTGTCTATCTAACTGAAAAGCATATTGGTAGATGGGAAGCAATTGAAACAAATGAGACAGACAGAGCACTCCCAAAAAGATGTAAGTGAATTAGAATTGATGAATCTGATGAGAGTGGATTCACAGTGTCACTTTAAATAAAGCTATATTTCGTTCATGCATTTGCACCTAATCTATCAGTGCAACTACTGAAAACATTCTGGGGAGACACTGACAGTCGCATATTGATGCAGTCAACTACATTTCTGCCATAATAAGAGGCAGCATGTATTAAAAGAGGTCCTCAGTTCAGCTTTTGAGAATGAAATGTTTCTCTCAATAACTTACTCAACTATTTCAAATCGTCATTGGCTCCCTTCCAATGAAATAGTATCCTTCCATTAGAGAGGAGTCTCAGTGGCTCTGTGTTTATAGATTTTTAGTGTTGGTGGCATTCTCAAAATCTAATGAAAGTAAAGCTGTAGTCCTTAGAGTCGGTACATATAATTAGAGAGTCACAGCTGGTAAAAGGAATGTGGAATGTTCTCTCAATTAAAAAAAAAAGTAGTTAATTTTATGTGCTTCTTCTGAATAATCTTGAAAATTGCCTGGAAGTATGAAAAAAAAAATTCATATCCGTTAGTTTCTACATATGTATTGTGTATGTTAACAGCGCTGCTCTTTTTTTTTTTTTTTTTTTTAACAATGTGGTATCCAAAATTGAGAACTTACATGAAAGGTGAAAATTCCATGGAGAAAACTTTTGGCTGAATATTAAAAAGAACTGTCTAACTATGGCATTGACCAAAACTGTTCCACAGGGGTAGTGTGTCCACAAAAATGGGACTGTGAGTAATTTCTAATTGTCAGGAATGAAGGAGAAAGTATTCCTTGCAAAATTGTTATTCAATAGAAATGTCTCCATTCCTTTTGAGATGTTTGTTACAAATATCTGAACTTCTATCAGTTATAAAAGTTATATATTTTATTTCAATTATATTTGTGGCCTTTTAGAAGTTGTTGCATTTTGTAATGTTTTATAGCAAAATGTGTTATTTAAGGTATACAAAAATGACAAATCAAAAATCTAAAATAGAATGTTTAATATGTGATTTATTGAGTGGTTTGAAATACTGTATAAACTGAAGTTGTGTGAATTTCTTAAGCAGTGTTTATCTTTTTACCAGCCAGCTGTGAAGGTGGGAAGTGGTGGTGGGTCCAAATCTGCTACTGATAGATTATTCTCAGTATCAGCCTATTCATAGAAAAACCTTGGTGGATTAAGATTTCTCAGGTTGGGGGTTCCTAAGCAAATAAGAGAAAACCTGGTTTTGTCAAGGAAAGAAGGAGGGAAAATATGGCAGCATGACAAGACATGCCTCATAGTACATGCTATTGGTTTTTTTGTTTGTATTTTTTAATTGCCATTGAGTCAGCTCTGATTTATGGTGACTTTATCTGCAACAAGAAAATCTTGCCCATTGCTATGCCAACTTCATGATCGTTGATGTGACCAGTGATAAGTCCATTGTGCTGATACACGAAGTCTGACAATTAAGTCTGTGAACTAAATTGTGCTAAGTGCTACATACCTCATTGCTGGATATCACTTGATCACCTTCCAGTGCTGAGTCCACCCTTCAAAGCCATTTTGGAATTCTTTCTGAAATGGCCATTGCACTCGATAGTGTGGTGGCAGGTTCACAAACTGAATTGTATAGCTGTATGTGATGGAATTTTTAGCCAGTAAACAAATTACTGTGTTGGGACACCTTCCCTACTCACCTGATCTGGCCCTCCATGACTCTACCTGGAGATAAAGGAAATACTGAAAGGGAGATATCTTGATGACATTCAGGACATCAAGAGTAATAGGATGACAGCTGTGATGACAGTTCAGAAAAAGTTCCAAAAATTGCTCAGAGCGGTGGACTAGGCACTGGCATTGTTGCATACCTTCCCAAGGGGAGTACTTCAATAGTGACCATACTGATGTTTAGCAATGCGATATGTAGCACTGTTTTCGAGGATGAGTTCACGGTTTAATTGTCAGTCCTGATAGTTTCCATGATGAAGCCCAGATAGTTGAATAACAAGCCAATGACTTTTATCTAAAAATTGTCATATTGTGAAATGTATTGAGGCTTTCCTGACAAATGGAAAGATTGCCTAATTTGGAATTAACATAGACTTTGGATGAAATATTTGCTCTAATATTGGCTAGCTGTGGAAAAGCCTATTATCTTGACTTTTATGAACTTGAATATTCCTTCAGCTATAAGTGGACAGTATCTCTTTTCATAACAGGTTTATATGAGTCATATATTTGTGCATGTATTTGTTTGGAATTTGGTATATGGAAGGTCTTTAACAAATGGTTAATATTTTGATAGAATGACTACCATATTACTTTGTCACCAAGTAGAACAAAAGTTTACTGAGAGTATGATAAAATATTTAAAGAAAAAAAAAGAAAAGAAGAATGGAGAGGAGTAGGGAAGGTGAAGAAAGAAGAAATGAAGAGCAGAAGGTAAATAATGACAAAATTAAGAAAGGAAGGGAAGAAGGAAGTAGAGAAACAGAAAAAAAAATGTGCCCTTTCAGGGATTGATAACACTTGCCTCCTTGGGATTTTGTAGGATATTAGACTGACGTAGAAAAGTCAACCCTTTCTAATGTATTTGTCATAAATTACTATAAAATAGACTATTAGAAATTTCCTGATCAAAACAAACATTCTGTAATACTGTGTTGGGTTTTGTATTCCAGCATAGTGTTGTGTCCTCAGTCCTGTACTGTCTCATACATTATAGTGTTTCTTGACTTAATACTTCATTTCCCAGAACACCTGCCAGAAGGATTCTTGTTAGGAGTCACCTACTGAGACACAAATGAAAATACTGAAGCATAAGAGAAATGGAAATCCTAGCATTGTCCATCCACCTTACATGTTTATCTTAGAATTATATGCCTCAGCGCTGGAAGTTAGGATCAATGCTGGCTGTTAGTAACATTTCTTACTGTTTCTTGACTCCGAGGGCTAGCATTGAATCTAAGGTTTAATTGTGTTCTTAAGTGACATCTGTTCTTCCTTCTGTCTAACAGTCTTATAATCACGTAATATCTAAATTCCTTTTTTTTTTGAAATGCCTTGAGTTTTATTTTTTTCGGGCTGAACCTTGGCAGATAAAGAAAATATATTTGTCATTGTGTTAAATAAATACATACAAAATCTAAGAAAGTGTAGAAGAGAAGCAAAAAGACAGAGATACACCATCTTCACAGATGGGCCAACTGAATTAGAAAAGATGTTAATCCTCCCTCAGTTTGGGTGTAACTTTACACATTTAGTGTGACATCATTAAGATGGGCAGAGGTTAATCACTGAGGTAAATCTCTGCAAGACAATAAAAAATACATTCTGTGTCTCTATGAAAACTTGATTTTTAGTTAGCATGATATGGCATACAAAAATAATGGACTATCCATAAATTGAGTAGCTAAATTAATTATATATAAGAAAAGCAAATAAATAAAAATCAGATCTCTCAAATGTCAGGGATCAGAAAACAAACAAAAATCATTCAATTGGATTTAAAACCTAAACGTAAAAAGTAGAACTTTAGACTTTAGGAAGAAAATATTGATACTAATTTTATTATCTCACAGCAGAGAGGTATATGATGTAAATACCAAAGAACACCATTCTAAAAGAACAAAATGAAAGAAGTGACTATGATGGGGGGTGGGAGAAGGCAGAGTATGGAGAAGCACCTTGGTACACCAAAAAAGCAAAAAGATGGATATTTGCAAACCGTGTGTTTACAGATCTGCTGTTAGATACTCGCCATGTTTGCACTGGGATGCTGTGGTAGTTTGCAGTGTGAGCTTTAGTCCCTCCACCATCTCTCCCTGTCCCTGCTGTGTAGCCTGCGAGTACACAGTTATTCTAAATAAAGAGAACAGCAATATTTACCTGTCCCTTGACTTTGGGCTCAGCCATCAACTTACTTGGTCATTGAATGAGATAGAAGTGATATGTGTCAGCACTAAGGTTAGGCTTTAAGAGACCGTATGCTTCTTAAAGCACCTCTTGCTCATTTCCCACCACCATAAAAATAAGAAGGAGAAAGATACGGAACTGAGCAATTCCAGCTGAACCATCCCAACTAAGTCCAGCCTCAAGTGGCTAATTTTAAGCACTCAAGATGAGTAAGTGAAAATAAGTGATTGTAGTTTTAAAACACAGTATTTGTGTGGTTTGTTATGCAACAATAACTTAGTGATACAGCTGTTCTCCACAAAGAGTGTTATGTCCCATTCATTGTAGGCATTTCACTGCTGTTTGATAAGACTTCTGTTTATTTTAGTAACCGTGTTTGTCATGTATTGTGCTTCCAGTTTTTCCTCTGTTTGTTAAAGGCCAAGACAAAATGCTGCTGCTCACGCAATATGTTCAGATAACTTTCTGCATGAAAAAAATAAATAACAGCATATTCGTTGCTATCATGAATATTCATGTTTCTATGCAATATGGTTTTAAACCAGATACTATATCTTATACTAACCTAAACCCTCCGTAATGTTTTATACATAATACATTCTTAAGAAGTAGCTGATATGACTAACATTCAGAATTGCAAATACAGATGTCATGTTACGTAGAGAAATGCATTTCATATGGAAATTATGTATCTAGACCTGCTGCTACCCCTGACCAGAAAACACTGCTGAGGTCACCTCTTCAGACAAAAATGGGCACATCTCAGGGACATAGTGTGACCATGTGGTGTGTGTACTTTTTGATTCTGTGCATTCATAGGGTGCTATCCTACTGGTCTCTTTCTAGATGAGAGAGAAAAGAGGAGAGAGGAGGGGACAGGAGCTTGTTAAGAGGATATTACAAGTATAGAATGAAAATGAGGAATGTGCTGTTACCAGGTAAGGAGAGCAGAAGGAGCTGCAGACAGGCAGGCATACAAAATTAATTTGGCTTGTATACATGCACGTAATTACAATAAAAAAGACAAATTATGTGTACAGTTCTGAATTTTCCCTTTTTTATGAGTTACTATAATTAAGATAAAAAGATAGTTCAGATATAGATAACAAGAGCTGAATATCATGCTTTTCAAGATGTTAAGTAATCATCACATGATGATCTACCATCCTCAGGGATCATATGTCAAAATTAGGGAGTAGATAATTCCTATAGCTAATGTATCATGAATTAACTAATTAGAGTGTCAGTAATGGAAATTACTTTTTAAATGGTTTCCAAGTGACGGTATTCTGCCTTAATAAGCTTTAAGAGGAAATAGCTTAGTGTTCCAAAATATGGAGTGTTTAGTTCATGAATGGTATGATTTACTTACCAATAAATAAATAAATAAATAAAGTCCATTGCTGTTGAGTCAGTTCCTACCTATAGTAACCCTACAGGACAGAGTAGAACTTTCCCATACAGTTTCCAAGGAGCAACTGGCAAATTTGAACTGCTGACCTTATGATTAGCAGCTGTAGCACTTACCCACTACACCATCAGTGTTTCCATGATTTACTTGGCACACAGTATTTCTTTTATATTTAAAAATGCACTTAAAATCTCTGTGTATTGTTGAGTTTTGGTTCAAATGTGAATAATTCTGTATGGTTTTCAATGATTTCTTCATGGTGAGACTAGATTTGATGCTTAATAAATCCTATTGCTGTGATTGTAAATGGCATTTAAAAATAAGCTTTGTTTTTACTTGCAATCTTCAATTAGGCAGCACAGTTTACTTCCTTTTGAACATTTTTTTTCCTTACCTAACTTTTTTCTGACGTGTTGATGATGAACTAAAAATTAAAGTACTTCCAATGCAAAATGCTTCCACAGAAAGTTTTTGACCATGTGATGTAGGTTATTTTGGGGCTATGCTTACATGTAGGATGGAATAAATAGTTTAAACTGAGGAAAATGACGATTAGGATTTAAGATTGCTTATGGTACTTATAATTACTTATATGTTTTTTTGTTTTAAACAACAGAAATCTACAAGACTTAGTTTGAGAAACACCTCCTAGGCTAATGGACAATATCTATGTTAATACTTCCTACTCTCTCCATTCTTCTCAAACAGGTCAATACCCCAATTCATTAAAAGTTTTATTATTATATCCTGAATATACTTTTAACATTCTTTCAATACTTAAAACATTTGATAGTAAAGTAGCATGTGAAATGGAATATTAAGGATCTATGAGATTTTGTTTGAAATGAAGGGGAAGAATGACCTTTGCATTTATGTGTCACTATACCAAATCATGTTGTTCTGTAATTTCAGTGATGCGTAGCAGTGGAAATAACAGAGATGAGTACAATAGATTTTTCTGTACACTGAGTTTTCCGGGTCATTTAATCCTCTCGAACATCGTCAGAAGTCTGCAACAGAGTTAATGATAACAGATTGTCACATGGTGACCTGCTTGGGTAGAAGATAAAAGAACTTTATACTTTCAAAACTATGGGTAAAAATATAGTGATCGTCAGCAACTTACTATCTTTACTTTCGTCTGTCTCTGTTTTGCACACACATACACAATACATAATGCATGTCTGGCATTGTATCTTCTTATTAGAAAATATGAACTATCCAAAATGAAATCAAGAGCTGAGAATTAAACTAACAGGCTAGAATATGCTAGGCTTAAATGACAAAAGGTATTGCCTTTTCTCCTAGAACTTCTCAGACTCTCACTACCCGAACCCACTATCACAGAATCTACTCCAACTCATATAACCCTAAAGGACAGAGTAGAACTTCACTGTAGGGTTCCCAAGACTGCAAATCTTTGACAGCAGACTGCCACATCTCTCTCTCCAGAGGAGCAACTGTTGGATTTAAACTGTCAGCCACTAGGTTAACAACTGAGTTCTTTAATCACTGCACCACCAGGCGTCCTAGACTCTCACTAGCATCTTTAAAAACAATTCTAACAGATTTTAAAGTTTGATTTTATGATTCATGACAGATTAAATATAGAACATGAAGAGAGAGCTGAGTTTCTCGAAATAGACACAGAGCCATTCTAGGAATTGAGAACTGACAGTAGTGACATGGTGGCAAGCAGAATAAATTATAACAAGCATATTAAAGAATTCTGCAGCCAAGGAAACTTAGAAACAGTTTATAGAGTAGTAAATAGCTGGGAGGGTATTGTGCAAAAAAAAAATGAGCAGAGCCATTTGTTTGGCAGTGTTTCATTAAGCAGAGTTGTGTTGTTCCTGTGTATTGCAAAGAGTTAAAGCACTCAGCTAATAAGTGAAATGATGTAAAGTCAAGTCCACCTAGAGGTACCTGATGAGAAAAGCCTGCTGATCCATTTCTGAAAAATAAGCCTTGAAAACCCTGTGAAACATGATCCTACACTGACACACATGTGGTCACCATGAGTTCGAATCAATTTCGTAACATTTTTTAAAAGTCTAATTCTGTAGTCTCATTCTTAAAACAAGAAGATAGTCTTATTTGACCTATGTTCCAAGAAGTAAAAGTAGGAAATGGGACAAGAATGCTGTCAGAGCCACATCTGTCTGAGTCCAAGTTATGTTGTAGGAGCATCAGTATGTATTATCATTACTAATAGGTAAAGTCATTGAAAACTTCACCTTTTTATAGATTGGCTAAAACCTGCTAAAGTACTGTGATTCTACATTTTGAATTGTTTTTCTTAATAATGATTGGTACAGGCTTCAGTAAAAACAGTCAGGAATACTGTCATTGGTCCAACACATCTTACTATTTACTAAATGCTGCTAAAAAGAGAAGAGTGGGAAACGTGCAGGCCTTTTGTGCTCTCTTCAGTTGCATCATATGAAAAGTTCCTTAAGATGTTTGGCAAGATTGTACTAGCTATTGTTTTTACACCTCAGGGCCCAGTTGATATGTTCTTGTGAGTTTAGACTCAGGTGGTCCTATTCAAGGACAAGGAATAAGGCCTCCTTTTTTATCTGCTAATTCACTGTATCCTTTTGATTAGAGATTGAAAACAATGCATTCATGATTATACCTATATTGCACCCATGGAATGCTCTTTAAACTCACAGTGCTGGTTTTATACTTCGTACAATGTGGTTCATCTCCAGGATTTAAGAGTGATGTTCCCATCAATCAAATTGTCAAAATAAGCAGAATTGATGTACATGAACATTTAGCTGAAGTCCTTCTTTTATCTTTTGAGAGTGTACAACAATGTAGGTTTCACTATGGTTGATACTACCAGGATGCTGGCTAAGAATATTACTATACTTTGCAATAGTGATTTTGCCCATGAATTAGTTATTTGATGATAGTTGAGAAATAAATCTGGTGTTTCTAAGGGTATTATAGAGTGTTTCCAAGTAGCTTGTTGTCTAATTCCATATATATCATCTTCTACTTTTCCTCTGTCAATTATCCAAATTTAACAAGGGATGTTTGCTACAATACAGACTATACCTTCTTGGACTAATAAAACAATCTAAGGCTATTCTGTTGTCTCGTGCCACGTTGAATTGTTAGGTCAGACATCAGTGTTGTATTTCTCTCTCATTAGCACCTTCATGTGCTATTTGTCCCATGGTGGTTGAAAAAATTCTTAAAGATTTCTCAAATTCAACTATTCCATAAGTAAGAATAAAGTTGCTAACTCCACACTGGTTTTCTTCTCACTGTCGTTTTATAATGTGTAACAAATTAGCATTGTCTTTCTAATATTTACTAGCATCATTACTGTGAATATCCAAAGATAATTCTGAAGTTTTCAAAGTGCATTGACCACACATTTACTAGAAATCTAAATGACAGATTGCCAACATAAATTCACTGTCAGTTGGCAAATGATCATCTAAACGAGTATAGTTGGATCCGTCAGACAAAAACATATATCCATAAGGAACACACAGAGTTTATTTAGTGGAAACAAAGTATCCAAAAATGTACGTGCAATAACCACTTGTGCATACGAGAATTCACGATTAGCTAGGTAATACAGGATGGACACTTCCTTATGGAGGTCTTCAGTTAATCTATTTAAAACATACTAAGTGTTCTTGGGGGCAGGCTTCCCCTCCTTGTGTTTCCTGTTAACTGTCAGGAGTCACTTTCTCGGAAACAAAAGTGCAGCCTGAGGTAGAACAGAATCTAAGCCAGACCTAATGTTAGCCATTTCAGTTATGCTAAGTGCCTCTTTTTTTCAGGGCAAGTCCATATTTTAGGAATGACTTGATTTCCCCAATATCTCACTCAAGATATAAAGTTGATACCCTCTGAGAATTTTTTTCTTGAGATATATACTTTTCTGCATAACAAAGGAGGGTGTGACAGTTTGATTACAAATATTAGAGAGGTAATTCATAACATCATCTTGAAGGCTAATTAGTATAATTGCTGAGCTACTTTAAACATACCTTCTAGTCTTTGGAGTCAGGTTTTCAAAACAAATTAATTCTTCAGAAAAGCACAGTGCCTAGAGCAAGGGAATCTTACTAGTTAATCTGGACTGTTGTTTGACTCAAAGATAGCTTCAAATATTAGTTTCTCAGAGCTTGAGGTTGAAAAGGGCAGCCAAGAGTGGTGGCTTGTGTGGGTTCCCCTAAACTCCATCAAAGACAGGAATGTAGATTCCAAGAGAAGTACAAATCTTTCATTATTCCCTTCTTTGTATCATGATCCTCATATGGATTCTGCAGTCAAAAACTTTCAGTAATGGTAACTAGGCACAATCTGTTTTTTAAGATCCCAGGTATCATACAGTGAACTAGAAGGTAGAAATAAACACTAATATTAGGTTAATTGTCTGAAATAATTATTGAAACCATGACCCTAAGGTCTTTGAACCAAGGAAAGAAATCTCATGAGGTGTTCACTCATTTTTTAAGTAGCATCAGTGATTGTTTTATACATGCCTCAACAGCAACTACATTCTGCAAAAACTTACATTCCACATTAACAACAACATTTATCTATTAAGGCAGCACCTGTTCAATAGGAAATTAACAGGAAACCTAATGATATACTATTATGTAAATCCATAGCTCAAACTTCAGACACTTCTCTATTTAAACCTTTGCAAGTTTACCAATAATTCTAGTTAAAATGCCTAAATTCACAATTTAGGAGAAAGGAAGAAAATTAGGTCAGTAGGACCTCAAAACATCTGCATTGTCCCCACTTAAAACTCGTAATAATCCTTTGCTTAATCTTCAGTAGTAAATTTCTCTTCTTTGTGATTTTGGATCGGCCACTGTCTGTGAACTGTCACCTTCTACAAATGAATTTTGTAAACCTTATTCAGTCTAGTCACAGTTCTTTTTACAACTCCAATAAAGCCCATGTTTTTGGTCAATACATTTTGGTAAAACATTTTAAGTAAATCATAAAAGTAAAAACTTATCTGTTGATGACAAAACTTAATATGGTCATCATTGATTTGTACAAGTAATGTTTTCAGAAGTGAAATAGCTGATATAAATTAATTACAAGCATAATGTGAAGCCAAATAAAGTCAATTAAAAAAAAAAAAAACTTCAGGTAAAAAGATTTCTAAACCTAATGATTAGCCTTATTTTCAAAGAACTTCAGATATAATGTGTAATAATCTTACAGTAATCATACAATCATACTGTATATTCAGGATATAGCAAGATTATCAAGTCTCTAAATATGTGAATAGTAATAATGATGAACTTCATATGAGTTCCCAAGCCAAAAATTTGGCTTTGATGCTATTTGGTTAAACAAAATAAAGTTGCAATTAAAAAAATTATAATGACATCATGCTTTTATTGTCTAATAGGCAAATATATGACAGTAGACATTAACACATAAGTTTTAACACAAAGAAAATTTGGTGCTTCTCTTGATTTTGAAAACAGATTTCATGTAACTTAAACATATTTAATAAATTCAAAATACTTTTCCTTTATTTAAAATGCTTTCCATGAAGTCTGAGAGTTGTCAAGAATTTATTATAGGTCATTACTAAACAATACTTATTCAACCAAATATCTTAAAGTTTAAAACCTTAGGTTTTTTTAAGCCAGGTGGCTTGGTTTTTGATTTGGGAATTTTATTGCAATGTGAAATTGAACCTTTGCTTTTGAAGTGCATTACACAAAGAGTAAATTAAAGCTTCAACTCAGGAACCAAAGAATATTTTGTTATTTTAACAGTAAGAAACTCGATTCATGTTATACATTATTTAATACTAAAGCTCCTAAAAGTCTCAGAAGTCAAACCATTAAACTTCAGTAAAGCAGATAAATTTTTTAAACATTTCAACATAAATTTTTCACGTGTTGTCTTTATGGCATATATTTTATAATACATCCTTCCTATTAAATGGCAAAAATGAACACAGTGATTGTCACATGCTTTCTCTATAGTATAAAAAGCAAAAGCATATAAACAAATTATTTCAAGTATCTACCTAGAGTCACCATGAGTCGGATCCAAGTATCTAATTAGTTTAATTAGCAAGTAACATAAAAGGTCTTGGAAATTATTTTAAGCCTAGATATCATAAAATGGAACTGGAGTTGAAATACAGTTTATTAAATATTCTAAGTTTTTATTCAACTTTTACTATTTCTCATATTTTCTCCCAACCTAATCTTAACTGTTAAAGATTTTATCAACTAACTTTCGAAATCACAAAGTCTTGGATCAACCAACCAATTCATTAAGTCTCCAGCTGTAGGTGAAAACATTTTCCCAGGCCATTTCAGACGTGTCTCATTATAATTTCCATTTTTTGGTTTCTTAGAATTCTCCTACAAGACAGAACTTCTTTATAGTTCTTTTGTGATTGAGATCCACCCAATTTCTGATAACTATAGTAAGACAGTAGTCCTTGACTGACTTTCTTTTGTCAGACAAAAGTGTCTACCTAGTTGGAAGGGGTCTAGCCTATACACCCTCAGAAACAGGGAGCTGAGGAGACCTGATCCTATCCTGCACTGTATCATTTTTGACTCATGGTACAAGACAAGATTCAACCGTCCTCCAGTCCTCCCACCCCCCAAAAAACATTGCCATCAACACATAGTGACCATACAGCACAGAGTAGAACTGTGAGATTGGGTTTCCAAAGTGTGTCTGGTAGATTTGAAATAAGTGCTAACTTTTGTGTTAACACCTAGATACTTAACCACTGAGCCACTAGAGTTCCAAAACATAAAGTTAGGTCATTTAAATTCATTTACATGTGCTTAAGTTGGTCTAGGCATAAAAAAGATAACTAACTTTTTTGCTTTTATTCTCTCGGTAAGCAGTTTACTTTTCTCTGTATCACTTTGTATCTACCTGGTAAATACCAAAGCTCTTTAGCAATTTTGCCTAGTGGATCTAGCAGTTCTTGGCTAGTCTCTTTTTTTCCCTCTAGTGTTGTCCTATGCCTCCCATTCTGACACTGCTAGCTTTAAGACAAAATTATCCTTTTCCTTAAATATTGTACATTTTATATAGTATTTAACTTAAGTTGGAAAAGTTTTGTCTCTAAGATTGACATAGTCCTTATCTCTTGCATACTTTATAAGATCCTTCAGAAAAACAGTTTTAGAATAGTTTTTCCCTTTTTTAGAGCTTTGTTATCAAAATAAACAATCCATCCTTCTTTTAGAACTTAATTCGTTCTGCTGGCTAGATACCTTGTCTCTCTTCGTAGACTTTAAACATGCTGTTTCCTCCATTTGGAAAGCACTTTAATGTGGCTCCTGATGACTTTAATTTTAACATTGTAATCTTTATTGAAAAACAGTATCATAAAACAGGCCCAGAGCTACCATCTCCTACTGTATATTTCATCCCCCTGCAAGTCTGACAAAACAGAGCAGTATTTTCTATATTTTCTCTGAGTTGTGAAAGAATCCTAATGAGGAATACTGCAGAGTCTGGTCAGTGTTTTACTTTCATTGTACAAGAGTTTTCTTCCAGGTGGCAGACAGCCTAGTACTCTAGCCTGTCCTACGACAATCTTGTTCTGTCACAGGAGTCTTTAATGCCCATAATGAGCAGTGGCAACTGCCTTTGCAGCTTTTACTGGTTGACTAGTGCCCAAATTCTGCATCTTGTAGTGTTTAGAGCTCTTTGGAAATAAAATTGCCCTTTTAATGTTTCTAATTCCTAAATTTGGATAATAAAGTGCAGTTCAACAAAAGAGTTACTAAATATCACTCAACAAAATGATCAGAGAAAAAAATCCAAAAAAAGATTTTCCATAATTAAACTGTTGGTTTTCAAACAAATATGCCAAATAAAACTTAGGGAAACATGAGAGAGAAAAAAAGAAAAAAGAAAATCTTCATTTTCTGAGAGCACTCACCCCATCAGAATCAAAGGGACATGGAGTACAAATGTACGCATCCTGAAGATCGGGCTTTTCCTCACCAGCTTCCACTCTGCACTTTTAGGTCTTCTCTGGTTTGACTGGGTTTATTGCTTCAGAAATTCCTGCAGTGACTATGCCATTAATTGTCCCATGGTAAATTCACCATGAAGTTATAGTAAAGCAAAAAGAAAAGTTTTATTTGTCATATGTTCCAAGCAGCACAAATAGGAAACATGAATGTGCTGCCAGAACAGTGTCTACTTAAGTCCAAAGAATATTACAGAATACAAAATGGGAAAAATGGACAAGCATGCTGCCAGAGTTATGACTACCTGTGTCATAAAGTCTCAGTTTTAAACCACAGTTCTTGTCTGCCACACTGGGAAAACTCAATTGTCTTTGATCTTTTACATCATAATGCTAGTTCTCCAGAGCAACATTAAAAAGACATTGCTCATGATAAAAATTCTTAAAATAAAGTTTCTAGATGCCTTTTTTTTGGAAACTGACTCAGTGTGAGTGTTCCCCCAGCAGAATCTAGAAAAAGGGATGTAGATGTTAGTAGTTTACTAGGAAGTTTATCCCAGAATGCACAAGTGAGATGGGGAAAGTGAGACCTACAAGGGAAAAATATCAAGAAAGGGCAGCATAATGAGCAGTTCAACAGATGGTGGTAGTTAAATCTCCATCCTCCTAGAGACTCTGTGAGGTTTTGTATACAACATATTGCAGAATTGTCACACCAAAGAGGTAAAAAACAGACAAATACCAAACACTGCCTCTCATTGTTTGAGCATTACCTTTAGGTACATTAAATCCCAAGGCTTTTTTGATCTACCCTGCATTTGCCTGAAGAAGCTTCCATGATGCGAGAAAGATCACAGAAACAGGTGTGCTATTGTAGGTTCTTGAAGTGCAAAAATGTCGATGACTACGGGAACTGTCAAACCAAGGCTTTAAGTGAACCCAAGATAGGTCAGGAGATTATAGAGTGGGTTGTTATTGGCATCTGCTACTGAGTTATCATTAAAATATACTCAGATACAAGTGTAGTGAATGTGTGAGTTTTGTCCACCCTATTATTACTCTTGGGGTAAAATAACTTTTTGTTTTAGGGCTAACCAAATAAATAGCAGTTCAAATCCACGAGGGGCTCCTTGGAAACCATATGGGGCAGCTGTCCTCAGTCCTGTTGGTTTGCTAAATGTATTTGAGCTAAATTATTGTTTCTAGTTGATCAAAACTAGGACATCTCAGTCAAATATATCATTCAAATTAGTTATTAGGCATAAAATAGTCAAAATAAATTTATTAGCAAAGTTTTTCTCTTTTTATGATGTGCTCCTATCTTGAAGCAAGAACCATGTGTACAGTCAGTGCAGTCACCATCGTTTGAATGACAGCCTCACGCAGGCCAGATAGGAAAGAAACAGTTTTGAAATTATTTAACTAATGTTTATTTTATTATTTGTCTTGCTTCCCTAAGACTTTTATCTGTCTTGTAAAAAAAATATTATTTTTCCTATGGCTCCCACAACTTTCTTAATGTCTTGAGAATTAAACAGTCAGGAATACGAAGCAAAGCATTCAGGTGCATGATGATGTAGAGAGCCCAGCAATGTGTATATAGCCTAGTAGAAAGAAAACTTTTTTAGGTGTACAGATTTTATGAGAATGATACGATTTTATGTTTGAAAATTCAAATCAAAATATTTTGTACATTTTATGTTCATGTCTAAAATCTTAGTGGAGTTAGAGAATTACTTTAGCGTAATCTTTAAGGAAAATAATTTTTAAGTCATAGAAGAACATTTGCAGACCGATTGTCAATGTCTTGGAAGGGAAATTGCAGTGTATATTTTTAATAATATTTCTTCGTGGCCTATTTTGAGAAGTGGTAGCGTTTTCAATCCTTTCCTAATATTTCACTATATAAGAAGTGAGAATAAGCATAAACTTAGAAGAATGTTTTGAAATGAATATTACAGACAGATTTTAGTTTATAAATATTACTGTAAAATAGTAAGTTACACACTTTTCTGGGAATGCCTACCATTTTCTGCTTGAGGCTTTTCAAAGAATAAATACAAAGATAGGTAAAGACAAAGATAGATACTTCTTAGGAATATCTAAAGTGCAGTGAGATAACCATTGTTCTATACAAAGCTAATTTAAGGAAAGTAAAAACTGAAGTGATATTAAATTTTGTTTCCTGTACTATTTGATGACACGTGTATTACAATTTGAGTACTTATTAAAGCTACAGTGTTCATAGTTCACTTTATTATATGCTATATGACTTGTAGTTACTTATGAGAAAATTAAATTGTTTTTCATTTTTTTGGAAATAAAAATTGCATTAGTGTAATAAGTAGGATTAATATGGTACTGTCATTAACAAAAAGCCTCAGCAAAGATATATAAGAAAAATATCTACTATGCAGTACATGAGATATTAATAGTTATTTGAGAATGGGCTTAACTTTGGTATCCTAAATTTTATATTTGCATTAAGTCTGACCAGACAGCTATATACATGAATTTCAATATTTTGATCTTTCATAAAGTTACTTTTATTGAATTTATTTTTGATGTTTGTGTATTTATTTACATTTAGGGAGAACCTAGATTGAGTCATACTCAAATTAGAAGATTGAGCTAAGAATTGTTTTCACCATGTCTGACAGTTTCCTAGGAGGGATTTGGTTTTGAGTAGGTGTAAAGAATGCCTGTCTCTCCTTTTTTCGCTGTTGGTAACAGGTATTCACTCACTGAAAAACTTTTTATTTTTTGGAATTGTTTTTATTCTTTGGGATTGAGCAGTTGCTTTTGTATTTTGTTTTTAATTATGTCGGACGGCACTTGGCTTGGCTGGCTTTTAATTATGTGGACTTTGTGATTAATGACAATCATTTTATTTCATCTTAGTAACTTTGGTTACTGGAAAGTTTAAATCTAAATTATGGTGAAAGGTTAAGAAAAAAGTTTGCTGGATTTTATGGTAGTCCTTTTTTTCTCCTATCATTATTTTTATTTTTAAGTTTATTTTATGTGCCTATTATTTTGCTTATACTTTTAAAAACTGTATCAAATCATTTTGTTCTAAAGCATGTTTTAAAATAATTTTTGGAAACCACTATAGCATTTTTTACTCCTCAATTTTCTAAAAATGTTACTACTTTAAGTGTTTCACTTATTTGTGAATGTTTATCATGTGCCTAGGAATCTAGGATATGTGATTTAGAAATACCACAGTGTGTAAAATGTAAAATATTCCTTGCCTTTACAGAACTGACTTTTTAGTATGAGGAGACAGATAATGAATAAAGGAGCAAATGAAGCTATATCATATTTTTCAGGGATGTTTTAGAAGAATCAGAGTTAAAGAGACAGAGAATGTTGGAGTTGGGCCTTTTTTTTCCTTCTTGTCGTATCAAGGAAAGGTTTTTCTAAGCTTAGGTAGGTTTGCTCACATTTTACGGGAGTGCGGATGCCAGCTATGTGTGTTTTCTGGGGGTGGTGGTAACAGAAGATGAAAATGCCCTCAGACAAGAGTGTATTTGGTGTGTTCCCTGGAGGTCAGTTTGTTATAGCAATGTGTAGGGTTGGGTAGGAGTAGGAAGATAATGGGAAAAATGAAATTAGGTAACTGGTGTGACAAAAAGTCACGTAGGTGAATGTATCACTGTGTGTTTTTTCCATTGTCCAGGCTTTAGACTTTACTTTCTGTGAGTCTGTAAACCTGTGACCATCAAGTCAAGTAGGCTGACTCTTAGTGACCCTATAGGACAGAACAGAAATACTAATAGTTTCCATGGCTTTGCAGAAGCAAACTGACAAAAAATTTGCCACAGAGCAGCTAGTAGGTTCAAACTTCTGACCTTTCATTAGCAGCCAAGGCTTAAACCACTGCACAACCAGGGTTCTTCTACTCTTCTTGAAGTAGGAAGCTCCTGGAGGAGTTTTATAAGTGGAGGATAATGATTTATGTTTTAAACATTCGTTAATGGATGATATATGGTTTGTATATTAAAAAAAAAAAAAAAAAAAGCCGGTGCCATCGAGTCAGATTCAACTCATGGCAATCCTAGAAGCCAGAGTAGAACTGCCCCCTTGAGTATTCAAGGAGTGCTTGGTGGATTTGAACTGCCTATCTTTTTGTTTAGCAGTGGTAGTACTTAACCCAATACACCACCAAGGTTTCCCCAGGTTTGAATATAATGACAAATGAAAAGAATGATCCAGTGGTTTTTGTCTGAGTAGTTGGAAGTTAGACAGTACATACAGAACTAGAAAGAACAGTTTTCACTTATGAGAGAGAAGAGGCAAGAGAAGCAAGTTTGGACTCAGGAGCTTGAGGACTTCATTTGCAGACTACTGTGGGATATTGTGTTGATTAAAATCATGTGTGAACTTGGCTGGGCCATGATTCTCAGTGTTTGGGCAATTGTGTCATGTTTAACGTCACTTCCCTATTGAAATTCGTGACTGTGATAACAACTATGAAAGAGGGAATCTGCTGAATGGTACTGGTCGGCCACGGCCTGTGGTGGCTCACCACCCCCTCAACCTTCATCTTTCCACCCTCTGCTACCTTCTTGCTTCCTGCTTGCCTTGCCAAGATTTAGGGCTTGTTCTGGTTCCTACACCTGTCTGTTGTTCATCTGACCTCTCATTCTTGGCACGTGAACCAGCAGCTTACCAGCCAGTCTAGGATTTATCTTCACAGCCTATGAGTAAGTGTCATGCTCTTCAACCTACTAACACTGGATTCATCAGCCGTGTAGCTTTGTAAATCAGATGAAGGCTTTTGGTCTTGTCTGCCAATCTTGGCATTCTCTAGTCTTCACAGTCTATGAGCAGGAGCCCTGCTCTCCAAACTACTGATCCTGGATTCACCAGCTTCTGCAGCTGTGTGAATCAGGAGAAACTTCTGACCCAATCCATGGACTTGGAACTTTCCAACCTCTACAGTCATGTGAGCTGTTTTCTTGATATAAATCTCTGTATTTAAATATATATATTTATAAGCTTTACTGGTTTGTTCTTCTAAAGAACCTAGCCAAAGAGAGATTACTATCTGATGTCTAAGCAAAAATGTGAAGTAGTCAATTAGACATAAATTTGGAGTTTAACATAGATAAGTTGATTGGAGATATAAAATTAAAGGTCTCACTCTATGGATAATGTTTCATGTCAGGAAAAAAGATTTATGTGGATTAAATAAACCATAGGCTATAGAGATAAGAAATAGCAAGAGAAACTAAGATGTAGCAGCTATAGAAACTGAAGGAAAGCTGAAAATGATGACTCAAATGTCTTGTTAAGACAGTTTTAAGAAGGAAGAAGTTAATAGCCATGCCAAAAGCTGCTTTAGGTCTAGCAAGATGAGAACTAAGAATTGAGTTTCTATTTATATACATCTCATTGTTCCTTTGCCACGAGTTTTCTTTTCAGTGCAATGGTAGTTATGGAGGAAATGAAAAGCCCGCTTGAGTGCTCTTGGAAGAAAATTGGAGGACAAAAGCATAGAGAAAGTACAGAAGAGTTTCTTTAAAGTAATGATTGTAACAATATTGATAATAATAAAATAAAAATAGGTTATCATTTAACTTTAAAAACTATATTACTACAATTGTAAACTTAACCCACACTGAGTATATTTGCAACTATGAAATATAATTCCATTGGTTTTTCTCAAGTGTTTTATTTTGAGCCTTTGAACTTTTTATTTTAAATTTTTTAGCAAATTGTTCTGCTTTCCTCTGCTTATTCTATAAATCTCTCTTCCTGGTTAAAGAATTCTTTAAAAGATTTCTAACTGAAAACCCTAAAGAATTCACCAAAAAAAAAAAAAAAGAAAGAAAGAAAGAAAGAAAGAAAAAAGCTACTGAAACTAGTAGAACAGTTCAGCAAAGTATCAGGATGTAAGAATAACCATAGAAAAATCAGTTAGGTTTCTTGATGCCAGCAAATAGAATAAAAAGCCAAGTGCTGTCGAGTCGGATCTGACTCATGGCGTTGCTTGCTTGGCAAATAGAATATCAAAGAGGAAATCACTAAATCAATACCATTTATAGTAGCCCTCAAGAAGGTAAAATATTTAGGAATAAATTTAAACACTCCACAGATGCAAAATACCTATTAGGAAGAAAATTAGAAAACATTACTTCAAGAAACCCAATGAGACCTACATAAATGAAGAAACACGGTTTGCTTGTGGATTGGAAGACTCAAATTGTGAAACTGTCTGTTCTCCCCAAAGTGATCTATAGATACAATGCAATCCCAATACAAATTCCCATGGCATTTTTTAATGTGATGGAGAAGGAAATCACTAACTTTGTATGGAAAGGGAAGGGGCTCCAGATTAAATAAAGAATTACTAAAGAAGAACAAATTAGGAGGCCTAATACTACCTGACTTTAGAACCTGTTACACTCCCACAGCAGGCAAAACAGCCAGCTACTAGTACAGAAAGAGATACATAGACCAATAGAACCAATCTGAGGGTCCAGTAGTAACACCACCCACTTATGAGTTGCTGATATTTAACAAAGATCCAAAGTCATTAAACTGGGGAAAAGACAGTCTCTTGAACAAATTATGCTGGCATAACTAGATATCTATCAGCAAACAAATTAAACAAGATTCATATTTCACAAGAAAACTAACTCAGAATGGATCAAAGACCTAAATCTTAAATCTGAAATGATAAATATTATGGAAGAAAAAATAAGGCCAATGCTGGTAGCACTAACACACGGCACAAACAGACTACAGAACGTTACTAACAATGCACAAACACCAGAGGAGAAAAACTGCTAACTGTGAACTCCTAAAAATATCAAAAGCTTGTGCTCATCCAAAGACTTCACCAAAAGAGAAAACAAGACAGCCTAACACTGGGAAAAATACTTTTGTCTACCACGAATCCAATTAGCATCTAATCACCATAGTCTACGAAGAACTATCGGGTAGAGATTTGGAGCCCTGGGAGGCTCAAAGATGTCAAAGTAGTGCTTGAAATTTTAAGTCTTCCAGAACAGGCCCTCTTCTAAATTTAGTATTTATTCATGTGAAAAAAAAGAAAAGAAATGTATCTTATTCATCTTTGTACCCATGAATAAATGGGAGTTAATGAAGATACTTTCCAGGGATAAATCTGTGGAACAAAGTTATGCTAATGCGTTTATATAACTAGGAGAAAATAAAGAATTATCTATCAAAATATAACACCCCCCAACAATATAAAATTAAAGCAGATAGGCCTTATTTGAAGCTTTTTTTTTTTTTTTTAATATTTATAGAGGAGAATATTTTTAGAGGTAAATGAAGTTTTGAGTTTGAAGAGTTTGAAGCTTCATCAGAATTGTGTCATATTTTTCAGATCACCTCAAAATCATCTGTATTGGCATTATTTAATTAACTGTCATTACAAACAAGGAAATAGAAACACACAGATACACACATGTGAATTAGTATCATACAAAAATCCAGTTTTAGTGGCTAGTTTGAGTACAAAATCAGAAGGAACTTTTAATAGTGCTTGCACAATAAAAGGTGTATCAATAAAAGCATCTGTACTTTAAAGGTAAAAGTAGTTCTTTGGAAACAATTTGAAAAAGATTGTAAACATAGGAAAATAAAATTGCCTTGCAACCTCACATTTGGGGCCTTAAGTGCTCACCCATTATTTGGCTTGAAATCTCATCTCTTTTTTTATGATCTGAAATTCTCTTTTAAATTTTTAATTCAAATTAACATAATTCTTCCAGTCATTAAAGAAGTCTGTAAGTGTAGGTGAATTGTAGACAAAGAGAAACTATTTATAAAATTACTTAATTCCTTCCCCAGTTCCCAAGATATTTAGAAAATAGGGTTAGTCAGTAGTTGCCTGGCATTTATCTAACAAGTCAAGATGATTCGCAAGTTGAATTTCTATAAAGGACAAATCTCATCACTTTCAATGAGGACAGTAGTGAAGTTATCATAATTATAAAATGGCACTATAATAATCATTTGTTTTTCAGTAAATAGTTTCATAGTGTAAATTAATCATCAGGAAAAATACAGATACAACAAAACAGTGAAAATTTCGGAGTAATTCAGATGGACACCATGTAGTCTGCACTTCTATATTGTTGGTAACTTTACAGAAAAATAGTAGAAACAGAGATAGTTTTGGAGTAAGATAGCTACATAAAATTATATTCTTAAGTGTTTTGAAAGCAGAAAATTAATGTAAATAGGGAAGACAAAACATTAGTGATCTGCAGTTTCTTTTGAATTCCAATTATATTTTATTTTATAATTATTTACTTATCAGTTTTTTTTATTTCAGTGAATGTTTAAATTATATTGCTTTGCTTTAATATGTATTTTAAGCTCAAGATACTTTGTTTTGTATTGATACTTCATTATGAATAAGCTATATTGTCTATATCTAATTTATATTTCTTATATGTTTCTATATTTTAAACAAAAAGTTGCAAATGTTGAGTAGAACTGTATTTTAGAAACACAGTGTTTCTGAAACAAAAGAAACTTTCAAAACTCTTCAAAAATAGCTATTCCCTTGACCTTTGAAGTTCCCTTTTTAGGTCCCTAGTTTTCAGCATTTCTTAAAAAAATAATTCTATATTATCCTTTTTGTTTTGCTTGTGGAAAAAAAGATGCTTGTTACCATTGAGTTGATTCCTACTCATAGCAACCCTACAGAACAGAGTAGAGTTTCCAAGGAGTATCTGCTAGACTTGAACTGTCAAATTTTGGTAGGCAGCCTTGGCACTTAACCACTACACCACTAGTATTTCCAGTGAGGTAGAATTTTGTTGATATAACTTCTGTTAGTTGATTATTGTCCTATTCTATATGAAGGGTGGAAATATTCAAATTGGACTTTTTGCTTAACAACACCAAAAAAATTATCTTCAATTCCAACTCATAACAACCCCATGTATTGCAGAGTGTGACTATGCTTCGTAGTCACATATGAAGAAACCATAGAGTTTTCATGGCTGTGATCTTTTGGAAGAGATAGCCAGTCATTTCTTCTGAGGTGCCTCTGGATGGGTTCAAACTGCCAACCTTTGAGTTCACAACACAGAGCTTAGCTATTTACTATACTCTGAGTAATATCTATTTATAGGCTCTGTGCTAACTATTTTATATGTACTAGCTTATTTATTCATTTTACCAAATCACTGAGGCAGGCATCAGTCTATCATGGTATAGTTCTCAATTAGGCTTGGCACTGAGTTGAACATGAGCTATTTCTGGCAACAAAAGCCTTTCAAAAACACTTCACCATCCTTTCTCTTCAATGTGATATGCTAAATTAGGTTACAAAAGATCATAATTCTGCTGTTGACTGGCTTACATGGATTACATTAAGACCATGATCTAGGTGTGGAGATTATTATAGGCAAGGATACTTGTGCTTCATTTTTTGAGCAAATACAGCCAAGCCAAGTGCTGTCGAGTCAGATCCAAAGAATGTATTTCTTCATATGTGAGAATAAAAATTTGTTTCCTGCAATGAAACTAGTTGGCACATAGGTAGGCTTCATTTTCTCATCTATTGAAGCATTCATTCCACAAACACATGCTGAGCACCAACTATATATTACAGGCCTGCAGGCTTAGCAAAGCAAATAACAAAACTAGCAAGCAGGTGCCATCAGAAAGTTTATATTCTAGTGGCTGAATTCAGCCAATACATAAAATCAATAAATCAATAACATGGTTTGTAGAAGGTGAAAAGTGATGTGGAGAAAAATGAACTGAAATAAAGCCTGAGTTTGGAATGGCAATCATGAAGACCTCCGGAGAATACATTAGACAACATTAGAGGCTTGACTTAAATGACGGTAGATTTTCTGGATGGAATTATATATGTGTGTGTATACATATATATATAAAAGCATATACATATATCTAAACCTGTATATAGATTTATATATAAACATAGATATATGAACCCTAAATCTTAAAATAGCCCCCCATATTTATAATACAGACTTCTTGTAATTTAGAAGTCAGGAAAAATACCTGGCAGAGATGTGAATAGATTGGCCAGTCTTCTTCTCTACTGTTCTTAAGGGAATTTTTGTTCAGCTCTCTGGCCAACAATCTTTTTTTTTTTCTTTTTTGGCCCCTTACATCTGATTTAGTTTCTTGACAAGCTGAGCATAACCTAATTCAGTCCTCACATTCCACTGCCAAGTAGCCCAAGAAGTTTTCGGGCATATGGTCTTGTTTTTATGATCTTTTAACCTTTATTTACTGTAGATACACCATGGTGTAATGGATCATTTGGGGAAATTGAACACTTGGAATGGCAGCAGGTCTGGTTGAAGCCATCTGGAGGTGCAGAGGAATGGGAAATTCTCTTCTCTGTGGAACAAGATTTTAGGAGTTCTATAAAATTAAGTGGAAAGCTTCTCAATAACTTCATTTAGGAAGAGGATACAGTGGCATGTAAGCTGGACAGATAGATGGTCAAGGAAGGGAGAAGTATATAATAAGGCAAGTTTTTGTCTCTAGTTTGGAAGCTAGTACACTAGGAAAATCTTTCAACTTTCTACTGTTCATCTCTTATTGTTCAGAAAGTAGATACCTTAATTTGAGCACAACATTTTTATTTATTCTCATATATGTAAATAAAGGTCCCAAAGATTATCCATTTAAATCAATAGGATGAAGGAGATAAAAAATTGTGAATGAAATGTGAAGAAATTTTTTTTCCCCCAAATTTTTTGCTCACTGAGGTCAATTTAAAGATTGAGCATTTGGCCACTGATCAAAGACTGACAGTTCAAATCTACTCTTTGAAACCCTAGAGCAGAGTTCTACTCTGTTCTTTAGGGTCACTGTGAGTCAAAACTGACTCAAAAGCAGTGTTCCCCTCCACCCAATACTAGATTAAGTGAAGTACTGGCACACGAATTTTGTATGCTTTATTCTACTTAGTAGACAGAAAACTATGATGAAATTATTTCTGGCTCCAGTTTATAGATATAACATTGAACTTAGAGTGTTTTATAAGTTTTCTCTCCAGGCTGGCACAGCTTCTGAGAGACAGAGCTGATATGTACCTTCAGGACTGTTTGGGTCAAAAACAGTGTTGTGGTTATGGCTGACAATTCCTCCTATCTTCCCATCTTATTTCCCTTTCATTTTAAAATGCTTACTTCTACATTTAATTTATGGTATTTTATTTTAGCATGTATATAAAATACCTAAGCTTTAATATTTTCTAAAATAAAATCTGATCTGAGCAAGTGAGTGCACCAACACGTAATCTTTCTTAATTTGGTTCCTGTTATGTACATTTAATGCAGTGTTCTAGGTCCTCCAATACATTGTAATATAAATCCATTTTAAAAATGTAGAGTTCAGTGTTACCAAGACTGTTACCTAAGTTGAAAATATCAAAAGATTGCTACCATCTCTTTTATTCTCCTGCCAAATAGACTAGGCATCTGCCAAGAATCCTCAGTCCTCCGGTGAAGTGTAAAGCAGGTTTGAAAATGCGTAGTTAAGTATTTGTTGTGGCTAGAACTTGATTAGAAGCTACCAAAAAGTTACAACATTTCTTCACAGTGTCCTGCCAAATAGACTTTGCTTCTGCGTAGGAAGTTGAAATCTAAAGTGATGACATTGACAGGATGAATGCCATTTATAGAGGTGGACATGTGCCATGTACAGCGCAGATTAAGATATTAAGTACCCAACATTAAATGAAACGAGAAAGTCTGGAATTCTTCAATGTGTGAGACTTGTACATGATAGCTGTTTCAATATCTAAGAATATGAATAGACCCAAGGAATCTGTGGAGGAGCCTGTTGTGTTGCCAAAGAGGCTGAGTTGTGAGAAGTTGTGTAGTGACCTTACAGCACTGAAAAGACTGTCTGGAAATAAATGCTACCTGCTTCTGATAGCTATTCTAGCTGAAGTATTTTTAAGTATCTTATTCTTTAAATTGGCAATCTCCTGCACAGACAAGTGCTATGACAGTTATAAAAGCAGCTGAAATGGCTTTTACTCTTCGTTTCTTTTCCATTATATAGTTTTTATTTTTCTCAGTGCTTATAATTCACACAATACCAACAATAACTTACATAGAAAGATATTTAATCATGATAAATGAAATACACGAAAATTCTTTTCCCTTTATTTCTGTAACTGATCTCATGTTGCTTTTGAGATCCTATTCCTAAAATTAGAACAAATGAAACAAGAAAAAAATATTATACTTGCTGAGAAAACTCAGTCTTCTTGTGGCATCTGTGTGGGTAAATAAGTTATTTCACAACACACTAACAGAACATTATCTCACCAATCAGGTAGAATTATTTCCTCCCTGCCCCCAACTCCTTTCCTAGATACATCTAGGGGAGCAGTGGGCATTTATATATTTATTCTCTTGGTGGTGAGAAAGAGTAAGAAAAACACTGGTCTATGTACTGTCCTTGGTGCTGAGGATACTTGCTCCACTTATCATTCTCATTCATACTGTAATTGTCAGATGTCCACAGTTGTGACCACTTAGTGTGTTTTCTTGGCTCTGTCAATACAGAAATGATTGTCTCCCACACTGACTAGGTGAGCCACCTCCTTATTCTCTCTCAGACTATAGGTTCTCTATGATGTGACCTGTGAATGCCCTGTAATCCCTTTTTTCTTTGCCATCACTGTTACGTGAAATTTATAATGTGTGTAATCATCCCACTTAGAGAACAATTCGAAGTTTCATCAGAAAATGTGAGCAAACTGGGCCTGTCACCAACAGACAGTGCCTGTGCATCAACGAACCACGTGTTTGAACGCAAACTTCACCGCCCTTCATCAGAGTGTATGTGAGAATCCACGCCAGTCAATTTCATGCTGAGCACAATAACTGGGCCTTTCCTTGACCACAGTTTGGCAGACTTTGCATCTGGACTTGAAGCTTTACCTTTAAAACATGATTTTAACTCAAGAAATGAAGCCCCAAAGCCATAGATTGCACAGTACATTTGATGACTGGGTTCTGGAGCAATTCACCCTCCTTTTGGCCAACAAATCATCTTCAGTGATAAGGCCCATTTGGGGATGAATGGTTTTATTAATAAACAAACCTGTCTCATTAGAGCCATAAGAACCCAACGGAGATTGAGGAACCTCCACTTCATCCCCCAAAAGTTACCATTTGGTGTGAATTTTGGTCTGGTAGAATCATTGGTCCTTATTTTCTCCAAGATGCATGGGGAAAGGCTGTGAGTATCAATGACTAAAGGGATCGGGCTATGATAACTGATTAATTTTCATTTGGAAGGTGCCTCAGTGGCCATTTAGGTGATGTTCTTTTCCACACATATTGCCATCAAATGTACTTCCAAATAGGAAAACCATTAAAACTGTATCTTTTACACAACTTACTTTATTCAAGTTCAAAGATAGGATACCTTGATTAGAAGACCTTGTAGTTTTTTCATATATTAATGTCCAGTATTTCTGATTAAGACCCTGAGAAACTCACAGGTTCTCAAGACATTCTGGAAGGCTATATGAAAATGAAAATTGCTATAAAAGTGTTTCTTACATTCTAGAGAATTATGATAAATGACTTGGAAGAAGTTTCCATGGTATTCCAAATAAAGAATGTATTTTTTTTAAGTATAGAAATATCAAGGACTCCTCCTTTTCTCACATCCCACGTTCAATGCATAATAAGCAAATTTTGTCACCAGTGCATGTAACATATTCCGCAACATGGTGACTTTCATATTGTCCACTATGCTCCGCAAACGCCACCGTCTCTCTCTTGAGCTATGGCAGTTCTCTCTTCCTTTTCCATCTTTGCCTCCCTAGTGTCATCCTGTCAGAGTAGCAAAAGTGATTATCTAAAAATATAAATCTGGTTATAACAAGTCCTAACTCAAAGTGCTGCCGTGGTTGCAAGTTATAGAGAACAAAAAAAATCCTTACCACTGACCACAGACTCCTCATGATACATGGTTTCTGGATACTTCTCCCTTCTTTCTTCCTACCACTCTCTCCTTTGATCAATATACTGTGGATGCCTAAGACTCTTTGCTGTCCTTTAAACACATCAAGGATGTTCTATTTCAGAGTCTTTGAAACTGGTATCACCTTTGTCTAGAATGCTCCTCTACCCCGAGTCCCAGTATTCAGATGGTTGTTTCATTCAAACCTCTGATAAAATCAACTCCTTAAAGGGGACAGTCTTTCCATATTATCTTAAGTAGAATCACTTTTACTTCCCATCAATCTTAACATTTCTTTTTTTTATGACTTTTATTAGCATAAAAGTAATGTTTTTGTTTGCCTGTCATCTGCCTCCCTCAATGCTATAGATGCACCATGAGGTCAGTGATTTTGTTTTGTTATATTAACATACTCTGAGTGTGTAGAACATATCTGGCTGATAATAAACAGTGAACAAATACATGTTATTTTATTAATTGATTAATTCACAAAGAAATGCAATGTCATAGGAAATCTTTCTGGGACCAGTTTTACATGAGACGAAACCAAATAGGATAATTTAAATTGATGATAAGAAGGGGATACTAACAGTTTGACTAGAATCTAGTCTGGGGATTCTGAGACCCAAGTATTATGCTGCATTTGCAAAGAATAAAACCGTGAATCATTAACCCGTACTAACACATACAGGGGATGAAACATGGAAAAGTATTTTGACACTATGGTGGTGATAAATGCTAGTTTTTCATTTTGTTTATAGTAAAACCAAAAAAAAGTAATCTTTCTTCTTTTTTGGACTTTGTCAAAATTGTGAAGATGTTTTTTTTTTCAGTGACCTCATGTTTGTAATCAGATTTGGTTTCCCAGGCACCTAAGTCTCCTCTTGTTTTGTCTGGCGCAGATCTTCTTTAAACAATGATCTGTAATCCTACAGGCCTTTAATTTTTTGTTCTCCTCCTGTTTGCAAATGCATCTGTCATGTTCCAAGTAATTCCAATAGGAATGTGTTTTCTTTATGGTAGATATATTGCCTTAACCCAAGGAAATATCGATATAGGTCATGTCTCTGGTAGTAGAAAAAAATTGTAAGCAAATATGCTTTCAGACAATGTTCTGACAATGTTGGCTAAAAGTAGGGATTTTTTCAGTTATGGGAAGCCACTTAACTGTGGATGACAAAGTAAACTATGGATGACATCACGAAGAATGGGAATTCTAGATCACTTAATTGTGCTCGTGTAGAACCTGTATGCAGATCAAAAGAGTCATTCAAACAGAAGTAAAGGATACTCTGTGGTTTAAAATTAGAAAAGGTATACAGTAGGATTGTATCCTTTCACCTTACTTTTCTATCTGTGTGTTGAATAAGTTGATAACTGGACTATATGAAAAAAACCTGGCATCAGGATTGAAGGAAGACTCATTAACAACCTGCAATATGCAGATGTTACTACCTTGCTTATACAAATTGAAGACAACTTGCAATATTCACTGATGAATATCAAATATCAAATACCAAATACAGATTTCAGTATGCATTACACTCCGGTGTGAAGAAAGCCAAAATCACCGCAACTGGACCATAAACATGATAAAAGGACAAAAAGTGAAAATTGTCAATAATTGTATTCTATTTGAATTAAAAATCAACATCCACCAAAGCAGCCTTCAGGAAATCAGATGGTTTGCACTGGGACAATCTGCTGCAGACACCACCCCCTGTTGCTGTCAAGTCAATTCCAACTCATAGCAAAGACTTCTTTGAAGTTTTAAACAGTAAAGATGTTAATTTAATGACTAAGGTGCTCCAAGGCATGGTCTTTTAAATCACCTCATTCGCATGCGAAAGGTGGACAATGAATCAGGAAGATCAAAAAACTGATGAACTTGAAATGTGGTGCTGGCAAAGAATATTGAACAAGTCTGTCCTTGTTGCTATTAACCCTTTTGAGGTATGCCTGCCTTTAGTAGTAGCTCCAGGATATGAGGAACTAACAGCATAACACTTTCTGTATGTATATGTATATGTACATATGCACTTATATATGTGTTTGTATATATACAACACACATACTTGATGTGTTTTTATGAGAACACAAGGGAGAAAATAACATTTAAAATGTCATATTAATGGGATTCTTATTTTAGTAAATGTGCTTTTTCATTTAGCAGGATTTGACCCAGGAAATAGATTCATTATTTGGTTTTAAATTAAGCTTCTATTTTTAAAGACTGTCTTACCTCACTTAGCATTTGAAAGAATGCAGTAATCACTGTCAAGTATTGCTCGTGCCAAACTTTCAATTAAGTTTTATTTCTTATAATTTAATGCAATATAAGCAATACTCTCATTTGAAGATAAAGTTACTGAAACTCAGAATTTAAGGAATTTGCCCAAAGAAACTGGACTTTTCAGGGATGGAAGTGAAATTTAAACTAACCGCTATTTAGTTGCAAATCCCACTCTTTTCAGTAACACCTATTTGTTTCTCAGCTCGATTGTCAAGGGATATGGTTTAATTTATTTGTTTCTCCAGTCTTGTTTGTTTCTTTTTCCAATCCATATCCTCCAATAGTTACTTCATACCTTATGTTCAAGAACAGATACAAAACTTGTTGCTACCCAGTGAATTCCAACTCATCGAGACCTTGTAGCCCAGAATACAACTGGCATACAGGGTTTTCAAGGAGTGACTAGTGGATTCAAACTGCTAAACTATTGGATAGCAGTTGAGCTCTTAACCACTGTGCTACCAGGGCTCAATACCTAATATAAAAATACCCATTGCCTTTAAGTGATTCTGACTCATAACGACCCTAGTATAGTCTCCTATATATAGCTGGGACCCGTTGTTAACAATAAAAAGTCCTGAAGGAAGATTTGTCTTCATAACTAAATGTGAATAGCATGATTATGTGCTTGAAATCTCAGACCTCCTTTGCAAAGTTGAAAATATATTTTATGATGATTTATACATACATATAGAGAGATTATTTTGCCAACACAAATAAGTGACACATAATTAAGAATGCGGATGGAGGGAAGAAAAGTCCTCAATGGGATATTTAAACATGCACATACAGAAAACATTGTTATTTCATTCATATTATGTTTGTATTACTTATATTACATATCATTTATATCATATTTATATTATTTTATTTCACAATCAATGCCTCTGGAAGCAGCAATCAAGAAATCGAAAGACCCATTGCATTGAAAAAAATCTACTGCAAAGGATATCTTTAAAGTATTGAAAAGTAAAGATGTCACCTTGAAGACTAAGGTGCACCTGACACAAGCCATGGCATTCTCAGTCATGTCATATGCATTTCAAAGCTGGACAGTGAACAAGGAAGAGAGAAGTAGAATTGATACCTTTGAATTGTAGTATTGGAGAAGAGTATTGAACGTACCATGGACTTCCAAAAGAACAAACACATCTGTTCTGGAAGAAGTACAACCAGAGTGCTTCTTGGGAGCAAAGACAGCAAGACTGCATTTTACATACTTTGGACATGTTGTCAGGAGAAACCAATCCCTGGAGAAGGACATCATGCTTGTATAGTGTAGTGTCAGCAAAAAAAAGGGAGATCCTTGAGGAGGTGGATTGACACAGTGGCTGCAGTGATGGGCTGAAGCATAAAAATGATTGTGGACGTGGCACAAGATGGAACAGTGTTTTGTTGTGTTGTAAATAGGGTCAATATGAGTTGTAACCAACTTGATGGCACCTAACAGCAAGATAACAGAAAACAAGATTATCTAAAACAGTATACACAAAATAACAATATGAACTTTCATCACAATCATCATTGACCCATTCACATAAATCAGAGGTTATTCTGTGAAAACAATTTCTGAATACAGAAATATTACACATTTTTACCTAAAAACAAAAGATGACAGGCCTTTACCCCTCCCTTTTTCCTTTCTTTTCTTTTTTTTTTTTAAATCTCTCTTCTTCCCTTCCTTTCTTCTTTCCATCCTCCCTTCCCTTTCTGTCTTCCATTCTTTTTTTTTTTAGATTTAACTTATCAGCACACCAATTATCAAGTAAGAAGTAGGTGTCCACTGCACACTCAGACTGTTTTGCTATCTTAGAGAAAGACAAGACTTTATTTCTAGAGAGCTCTTACTAATGCATAAATCTGTTTATCCCTCTAAGAGTTGAGGATGGGAGCCCTACTGTATACACTCTGTAAACCATTCTGTTTGGGACAGTATTTTGCCTATTAGACACAACAGAAATGCTTGTAGAATTGCCAGTGCAATATGTGCTTTGTAACTCTATTACAATTATTTGCATTGTATTTTTTTTTTTTTTACCTTTTTAGACCGTTAATGAGGACGTGGTCACTTGTTTACATGTTATATAACAATAATCTTAGAGTGAGACAGTGTAGCTTGTTGATAAAAAGCAAACCTGTTGCCATCAAGTTGATTCTGACTCTTAGAAACTCTATAGGACAGAGCAGAAGTACCCAACAGGGTTTCCAAGGAACAGCTGATAGATTCAGACTGACCAACCTTTTGATTAGCAGCTGTAGTTCTTAACCACTTGTTGCTGTTAAGTATCTTTGAGTTGGTTATGACTTGGAGTGACCCTATGTACAACAGAGTGGAAGCACTGGCCGTCCTGTGCTGTTAGGCTTAAGCCCAAGGTTGCAGCCACTGTGTCATTCTATCTTGCTGAAGGTCTTCTTTTTTTTTTTCACTGATCCTCTATTTTATCAAACATGATGTTCTTTTCCAAGGATTGATCCCTCTTGACAACATGTCCAAATCATATAAGACATAGCCTCCCAATCTGCTTATAAGGAACATTCTGGTTGTATTTCTTCTGGGACAGACCTATTAGTTCTTTGGTCAGGCCATACTGTGTTCAGTATTCTTTAACACCACAGTTCAAAGGTGCCAGTTCTTCTGTCTTCCTTATTCATTGTCTGTCTTTCACATACATATGATGCGACTGAAAATACCGTGGCTTTGGTCAGGCTTCTCTTGGTCATCAAGGTGACGTCTTTACTTTTTAACGCTATAAAGAGGACTTTTGTGTCAAGACCCTGTAACCAATTAGACCCTGAATGACCTGGTTCAACTTGGGAGGTTGCACTAGCAAATTTAGACTCCAAATGGGTGGCAAATTGGGCTCCCCGCCCCCAAGAGACAAGGACTCAATCTTTTTGGTGGTAAATGGCAGGAAAGTTTTACTAAGCAAAAGTACATTCTGTAAAGGGAATAAGTCAGTGTCTGTAAGTGGAGGAAGACCCTGTATGGATCCTGGGGATCCCTTTTATCGGTAGGAAATCCTAATAGTGTAATGCTTAAGTGCTACAGCTGCTGACCAAAACGTCAGCAGTCCAAATCTGCCAAGCACTGCTCCTGTGGAGCAGTTCTACTCTGCCCTGTAGGGTCTCTCTGAGTCAGAATTGACTTGACATCACTGTTTTTTTCTGTTGGCAAAAGCAAGGGCTGATGTCAAAAATGGGAGGGGGAGGTAGTGACTTGGTGCTTGGTTCCTAGTTTGAGACTCTGTGTTATCAACTGCATGATGGGTTTCTTGCTGGAGATAATGGAGATGGGCTGGAAACCTGCATCACAGCTGCCAGTGGGAATTTTTATATCGGCAGTTAACTTTCTCAAGCATTGGTAAAGTGGCAGCTATCAGGTTCCCTAGCTAATCTGATCATTTTATAGCAGATTTTCTGAATGCCAGGCTTCTTTTGACTTCTCGACAGCTGCTTCCATCGATGCTGATTGTGGAACAAAGTAAAATGAAATCCTTAACAACCTCAATCTTTTCTCTGTTTATCATATGTTGCTTAGTGGTCTAATTGTGAAGATTTTTGTTTTCTTGATATTGATTTGTAAACCATACTGAAGGCTGTGGTCTTTGATTTTCACAAGTCAGTATTTAAACTTATCTTCACTAGAGGAGGGGATAGGAGATTGTTGGGAGAATAAGACATGTATGGAGCGGAGAGGAGGAGTGTGCTGTCACGGGGCAGGGAGAACAGTGGGAGCTGCATGTAGGTGGGCATGCAAATTTATATGGGTACACATTTTCATTCAATCATAATAATAATAAAAAATAATAATAAAGTTATGTTCACTTTCAGCAAGCAAGGTTGTATCATCTGCATTATGGAGATTGTTAATGAGTCTTCCTCCAATCTTCATACCCTGTTCTTCATATGGTCTAACTTCTTGGATGATTTGCTTGGCATACAGACTGAATAGGTATAGTGAAAGATGCAATCCTGATGCAGTCCTTTCCTGACTTTAAATCATGCAGTGTCCCCTGTTGTGTTTGAATGATTGCCTCTTGATCCATGTACAGATTCCTCATGAGCACAATTGTGTGTTCCAGAATTCCCGTTCTCTACAATTTTATCCATAATTTGCTAGGATCCGCACAGTCAAATGCCTTTTCATAGTCGATAAAACACAGGAAAACATCTTTCTGGTATTCTCTGTTTTCAGCCAAGATCTATCTGACATCTGCAGTAATATCACTGGCTCCACATCCTCGACTGAATCCGCCAGTGCACTGCTACAGCCACTTTTGAATGATCTTTAGCAAAATTTTACTTGTCTGTGATATTAGTGATATTGTTCAGTAATTTCTACTTTTGGTTGGATTAACTTTCTTGGGACTAGGCGTAAATATGGATCTCTTCCAGCTGACAGGTTGGCCAGGTAGCTGTCCTCCAAATGTCTTGGTATAGAAGAATGAGCAAATCTAGATGTACATATATTTCTTGAAACATCTCAACTAATATTCTATCATTTCCTGAAGCCTTGTTTTTCACCAGTGACTTAAATGGAGCTTCAACTTCTTTCTTCAGTGACATTGATTCCTGATCATGTTCTCCGTCTTGAAATGGTTGAACATCAGCCAGGTTTTTGTTTTAGTGTAATAATTCTACATATTCTTTCCATCTTCTTTTGATGCTTCCTGAGTTGCTTATATTTTTTTCCTGTAGAATCCTTCACTTTTGCAATTCAAGGCTTGAATTTTTCTTTAGTTCTTTCAGCTCGAGAAATGCAAGTGTGTTCTTCCCTTTTGATTTTCTGCTTCCAGCTCTTTGCACGTATCATTGTAGTGCTTTGTTTTCTTGAGCTGCCCTTTGAAATGTTTTGTTCAGTTCTTTTACTTTATCATATCTTCTTTTGCTTTAGCTACTTAACATTCAAGAGCAAGTTTCAGGGTCTCTTCTGGCATCCAATTTGTTCTGTTCTTTCTTTCCTGTATTTTTAATGACCTCTGGCTTTCTTCATGTATGATGTCTTTGATATCATTCCTCAGCTTGTCTGGTCTTTAGTCATTAGTGATCAACAAGTCAAATCTAGTCTTGAGACAGTTTCTAAACTCATGTGGAATATACTCAGGGACCTACTTTGACTCTCTAAGACTTATTCTAAATTTCTTCGGTTTCAATTTGATCTTTCATATGAATAATTGATGGTCTGTGCCACAGTCAGCACCTGACCTTGTTTTGACTGATGAAACAGAGCTTTTTTATTGTCGGTTTCCACACATGTACTCTGTTTCCTGTTTATTCCATCAAGTGATGTCCATGCGTGTAGTCACTACTTCTGTGTGTGAAAAAAAGGCATTTGCAATTAAGAAGTCATTGGTCTTGCAAAACTCTGTCATGCAATCTCCAGCGTTTCTGTCACCAAAGCCCTCCTTTCCAACTACTTACTCTTCTCTGTTTCCAAGTTTTACATTCCAACCAGCAGTATTTATCAATGCATGCTAATCAGATATTCTATCAACTTTGGACTGCAGATTCTGGTAAAAAGCTTAAATTTCATCGAATGTGTACTTAGTGGTTGGCACATAAATTTGAATAATGGTTGTATTATTAACTAGTCTTCCTTGTAGGCATATGTATGTTGTTCTCTCATTGACAGCATTGTACTTCAGGACAGATCTTGAAATGTTCTTTTTGATGATGAATGTAACACCATTCATCTTCAAGTTGTCATTCCAGGAATAGCAGATCATATAATTGAGGGAACCCTCTTGCAGCAGTGGTTAAGTGCTATGGCTGCTAACCAGGAAGTCTGCAGTTCAAATCCACCAGGAGCTCCTAAAAACATGATAATTCTACTCTGTGCTATATAGTTCCTACGAGTCAGAATTGACTCAAAGAAAATGAGTTTTTTTTTTTTTTTTTTAACTGTGCTGCTAAATACGAATTTTATGAATGGACAGAAATGGGATGAAATAGCATTTACTCAATGACTGTCTCCTTCTCACTACAGGTATGTTTCCTCTGATTGTGTTTGTAGAATGCTTTGATTCTCTTTATAGTTTTTAAGAATTGTCTGTCATTCCTAATTACTGGAAAGTTTCAGTCCAGTATTAACTGAAGACACCAGTAAAGTGGAAGAACAGTGGGAATTCAGAAGAAAATACTATTTCAAAATTAAATTAAAAACTCAACTACAATATATAGATTAATTTATTTTCATAAGTGTTACTGTATATGCAAAGATGTATAACTAAAGACATAAATCTATTCATGCTACCTATTAGATTTGATTGTTTATGATTATATTATTTTATTTAGTTATAGAAACTCCAAAATTGCATAACTGTTTGCAGCTGTTGAAAGTGTTTCTCTTGCTATGTAAAAACAACAGTAAAACTGTATTAAACGAAAACTAATTTGTCTGCCTAGTTGTTTAAAAAAAAGCTAGATAGAAAAATTTATTCCATACTTCAGTTGAGTTACAGGATGTTAGCAGTTCTCTTTGGACATTTTATTTTTTGTTTCATCAGATTCAGGGCTTCCAGTTACTTCATTTCTATTTAAATTCCTGCTGATACAATTACATTTCTAACAAGTAACCAGCCAAATGCTAATGATTCCACTCCAGATGCACTGAATCAGAAGCTATAGGTCACAAAATTCCCAGGTGATTCTTACATAATAAGACCTTTGTAAACTCTACGTTCTGATTCAGTATATCTGGGGTTGATGATATAAATTTCTCAGCAGGGGTTTTAACTGGGTAGAACTGGTTCGAAACCCTGGTCAGATTCTCATTCATCATAAATCTCTCATTACCTAAGAAATGCATCACACTGTATTTTCACATTAATTTTTTCTTCCAGTTTTGTAAATTTTCTTTTAGAGTCTATAAAGTTGTAATCAGTTCAACTGAAGCCATCATATATTGACTACACAATATTCTCCATCTAAAGTATTAGGCACAAATTGTAGTATAAACACATTCTAATCTACAAGAATATACTCTTTAGTGAAGACAGCCACCAAAACAACCACTTCCACTGAGTTCGGTTCAACTCATAACGACCCTAGAGGTCAGAGTAGAACTGTCCCGTAGAGTTTCCAGGGAGCACCTGGCGGATTTGAACTGCTGACCTTTTGGTTAGCAGATGTAGCACTTAACCACTACACCAGCAGGGTTTGCTTAGTGAAGACAGACATGATTAAGAAATTGTTTGTTGTGGTTGTCACCTCATACTTACAGTGACCTTATATTTAAATATATAACAAAACAAAATGTTGTCTGATCCTGCACCATTTTAATGATAATTGATATGTTTGAGATCAACTTAATATATACTATTATAAGAAACTTTAGGGAGCAGTTCTCCTCTGTCCTGTAGTGTCGTTGTTAGTTGGAATCAATGCAATAGCAGCGTGATTTTTACGTTGACTACTGTATAATATACTTAGTGACACTGTATAGTCTAATTGTGAGAATTGCTGCTGATTGACCATTCTTTATTATCATTTAACCCCTAAAAATAGATCTGAAGTCTGGTCTCAGACAACAAAGATATAGGCAGTAGATGATATTAATGCTTATGCTGTACTGTATACTGGTTTCAACACTTTACTCTTTTAATTCTATTTTATCCTTGTATGAATCATATAGTGTAGATATTGCTATCATCCCTGTTTTGCAGATTAGAAGACTGATATACAGATAACTTAAGTAAACTGGTAGCTAATATACAAAGTAAGTCAGTGCAGCCATGATTGACACGGAGTGATGTCACTTTAAAATCAGCAGTAATAGTCAATTCAGTATTGAACTTTCTTCTTGGGCTTTCCATCCTATTGCTAAGTAGAACACCTGCAGTAAGCCTCACTTTTCATATGTGTAAAGTTAGAATAAAAATTAACTTACAGAGTTATGTAGATAACTAGCATATGTCAAGTGTCTCAAAAAATAAGTGACTCAACAAGTATGAGTTATATCCTTTGAAAGACTCAATGTTCTGCAAGGTGTAGTATGAATGTAGTCTTAGTCATATAGTGCTGCTATAACAGAAAATACCACAAGTAGATGGCTTTAACAAAGAAAACATTAATTTCCTCACAGTGAAGACGACTTAGTATCCAAATTCAGGGTGTCAGCTCTAGCAGAAGACTTTCTCTGATGGCTGTGGATGAAAGTCTTCCCCTAGTCTGGGAGCTTCTCAGGTGCCATCACCTGAGTCCAAAGGAGCTCTCGGTGCCTGATGCTTCCTTCCTGGTAGTGTGAAGTCCCCAGCTGTCTGTTCCCTTTCCACTTTTCATCTCATGAGAGAAAAAAGGTAGTGGGGGCCACCACAGGAAAAATTCCACTATATTGACTTGCTGTTATCTTGGAGCTATTACTAAACTTGGTTTCATTCTTTGTGAAACAGAGAAGAAAAGCCTTTCTTCTCTCACATACCTAAACAAGCAAATGAAATCATAAGTACAAAATGCTTTGAGTAGAGTAAAAACAAAGGTCAATCAGTATACAGTTTACCACCTTTATTGAAGAGAATTAAGATATTATTTATTTTAAAATAGCAAATATTTATAGAAAGATGCCATCAGACTTAGGGAGAAAAGGAAATAAATTATTTGATCATATTTATAGAAGATATGGTACTAGTAAAAATATTCATTTTATATGTTAAGATGTTAATTAAGGTAATAATTGTTTATTTTATAATTAGATGGTTTTAACTAAATTGAATTGCTTGTTTGCAAAGCTCAGCTATATCAATACGCTTTATTAACTTCCTTAAGTACCACAGTTTACAACAATAATAAATTCTCATTTTCACTCAAATACTCAGGTGGTTTACAGTATTAACATAATATACTCATTTTCTCTAGCTTATCTAGTATATATTTAGCATACTTTCTCACCAAAGTGCACATGGTGTTGTTTCAATGTTTTCTTATAAACCAACCTCCTTTCTAAGGATAATGTAATACTCTTACAGGTCTTAAATGTGATCAGAGGAAATGGATATGATATTTGAGTAAGGAGAAATGGACAAAACCTAGCCTTCATTCTTGGTTTGCAGTCACTCATAGGACCAGCAAAGATGCAACACTATTTGATATTTTCAATGTTTTAAACTATCCAAACTCTTTCATTTTTTTTATTGTGATTAAGTGAAAGTATACAGTCCAAGTCAATTTTGCATACCCACCTCTCTACCTGCTCTCTATCTGCTCTCCCCATCCTGCGACAGCACATTGCTCCTTTTCACTCTTCTCCTATCCTCTGGATGAACACTTGCCCCTACTCTCTACCCTTGCCTCTCTGTTCTAGAAAGAAACTAGTAGGACAGCCTTCTATAAATGTGTAAAACCATAAATTACATGTGCCACATGCTCACTTTACATCCCCAAGTACAGTCCATTCTTTGTCTGACGTGTTCTCCTCAATACTCGTTTCAGGTGTCAGGCAGTAGCAAGTGTAGGGGCAATGTCACCAGGGGACCCTCCAGGCTGTCAGACCATCAGTTCTGGTCTTCTGGTAGAGTTCTTGAACTGAATACCTCTTTTTTTCTCATGCTATGTCAGGGACTCTACATTGTGTCCCCCATCATGGATGACTTTGGTGGTGGCCAGGCACCATCTGTTTCTTCGGGTCTCATGCTGTGTAGTGTCTCAATCATATGGATCCTTCTGTCTCCTGGGCTCATTTTTCCTCACGTCTTTGATGTTCTTGGTCATCATCTGTTCCTGATGGATGAATTGATGTTCTTCAGATGACAACTTGCTGATTTTTAATATACCAGACACCACTCACCAATATGAGGTGAAGACAACTCACTTAAGCAAAAGTCTAGTTATGTCAGTTGACTTCGATTTCTCATGGTAACATAGTCACCAGACCCCTCTTCCTGCTAGCCTATTCAATGAAATGTTGAGTTGAATTTAGAGAACTTTTTAGTTTATGGTATAGTCCATTTATGCTGACCTACTAATTACTGTCACACCTTTCACCTAAGGGAATTCCTATCGACTATCTAATCTGTAAACAATCCTTTCTCTCCCTCCCAACCCTGAAGGCATCAAAGAGTCTTCTCTTCTGTACATGAGTCTGTTTTTAAGTCCTTATAGTAGGGGTCTTATACAGTATTTGTCCTTGTGCTGCTGACTGATTTCACCCAGCATAGTGTCTTCCAATTGAAACCAGATTATGAGATGTTTCCTAAAATCATCCTTGTTCTTTATCTCTGCAAAATATTCCATTGAGTGAATGTACCACAGTTTGTTTGTCCATTCATCTGATGTTGGGCCTCTGAGTTGATTCCATTGTTGTGCTGTTGTGGACTGTGCTGCAATAAACATTTGTGTACATCCCTTGATTCTGTAGGATGTATTCCCAGCAGTGGGATTACTGAATCAAATGATGTATCTATTTCCAGCTGTTTAAGGAGGTACCAGTTCACTTTCCAAAGAGGTTATACCATTTTGCAGTCCCACCAGAAGTGCAGAAGAGTTCCAATGGCTCCACAACCTCTCCAGCATTTGTTGTTTTGTGTTTTTGTGGATCATGGCCAACCTCACTGGGGTGAGATGATATCTCATTGTAGTTTTGATTGGGATTTCTCTGATGGCTGATGATCGTGAGCATTTCCACATGTATCTTTTGGTTATGTGATGTCTTCCTTAGTAAAGTGTCTGTCCATCACCTTTGCCCATTGGATAATTTACCCTTTTCTTGCTGGCATTTTGCGGTACCTTGTAGATTATAGTGATCAGACATTGGCCCAACATGTAGTTGCCAAATATTTTTTTTTCCCATTCCGTAGGTGGTCTTTTAATTCTTTTGATAAAGTATTTGAATGAGCAAAAGTGTTTGTTGGCTAGTAGTTCCCATTTATCTATCTTTCTCTTCTATTGGTTGTGCTTTGTCAGATTTTGAAGTCTGTCTGTGTATTAAACTTCCACTGTTGACCCTATTTTTTCTTGAATAATTGATATCGTTTTAAGCTTGATATTTAGGTCTTTTTTTTTAGTTTGTGAAAGGTGTGATGTATGAAACTTCTTTTAGTTTTTTTTTGCAGATGGGTATCCAATTTTGTCAACACTATTTGTTAAAGAGACTATTTTTAACCTAGTTTGCAATCTCAGGGACTTTGTCAAATATCAAAGTTCCTAAGAGGATGGTGGCATCTGTGGGGTCTCAACTCTGTTCAGTTGGTCTATATGTCTCTGTACCAGGCTGTTTTGACTACTGTGGCGGTGTAATAGGTTCTAAGGTTAGATACTGTGAGGCCTCCCACTGTGTTCTTCTTCTTCAGTAGTGCTTAGCTTATCCAGGGTTCCCTCCCTTTCCAAACAAATTTGGTGATTTCTTTCTTCATCTCATAAAAAATGTCACTGGAATTTGTATTGGGATTGCACTGCAATTGAGTGACATAGACATTTTCACAATGTTAAGTTTTCCTATCCATGAGCAGGGTAGGTTTCTCCATTTATGTAAGTCTTTTAGTTTCTTGGAAAAAGGTCTTGTAGTTCTGTTTGTGTAGGTCTCTTTATTCCCCTAGTTAGATTTATTCCTAGATAGTTTGCCTTCTTGGGGGCTGTAGTAAATGGTATTGATGTGATGATTTCTTCTTTGATGATCTCTTTGTTGGTATAAAGGAATCCTACCGATTTACTTATTTTTATCTTATTTACTGATACTTCGCTAAATTCCACTATTAGTTTGAATAGTTTACTTATGGATTCTTGATGATTTTCTACTTAAACAATCATATCATCTGCAAATAGGGAGATTTTTTCCTTCTTTGCTGATGCAGATGCCCCTTATTTCTTTGTCTTGTCTAATTGCTTAGGCCAGAACTTCTAGTACAGTGTTGAATAGAAATAGTGAGAGTAGACATCCTTGTCTGGTTCCTGTTCTCAAGGAGAATTCTTTCAGTCTCCCTCCATTCAAATGATGTACACAGTTTGTTTTGCATTGATACCCATTTTTGCATTGAGAACTTTACCTCTGTTCCTGTGTGGCTGTGTGAGTTTTTAGCATGAATGAGTGTTGGACTTTGTCGAATACCTTTTCTGAATCAATTTACAAAATCAGATGATTCTTGTCTTTTGTGTTATTTATGTTGTTGATCATACTAATTGTTTTTCTGATGTTGAACCAGCCTTGCATCATTGGTATAAATCAAACTGGGTCATGGTGAATAACCTTTTATTTATATTTTGTTGGAGTATATTGGAAAGGATTTTGTTGAAGACATTTGCATCTAGGTTCATAGTGATATTGGACTGTAATTTTCCTTTTTATAGGATCCTTTCCCTGACTTTGGTATCAGGGTTATGCTGGCTTCATAGAATGAATTTGGGAGTATTCCACCCCTTCCTAAGCTGTGAAATAGTCTCAGTAGTACTGGAGTTAACTCTTCTCTGAAAGCTTGGTAGATTTCTCCAGTGAAGCCATCCAGGCCAGTACTTTTTATGGTGTTTTTTTTTTTTTTTTTTTTTTTTTTTATGACTTTTTCAATCTTGGCTCCTTTGTGATGGGTTTATTAAATCGTTCTACTTCTCCTTCTGAATATTTCAGTAGGTGATATGAATCCAGGAATTTGTCCATTTATTCTAGATTTCAAATCTCTTAGAGTACAGTCTTTTATAGTATTCTGTTATGATGCTTTCAATTTCAGTGGGATCTGCTGAGACATCTCCCATCTCATTTCTTATTTGGGTTATTTGTTTCCTTTCCTGCTTTTCTTTTGTATGTTGATGAAATCTAATTGGTTAATTGTCACAGTAAGATCTTCTGTGTCTTTACTGAGCTTCTTTCTAGATGACCTGTCCATTACTGAAAGTGGGGTGTTGAAGTCTCCTATTATTATTGTGGAGTGACCCATCTCATTTTTCAATGTTGTCAGTGTTTCTTTGATGTATTTATGTTCTGTAATATTGGGTACATAAATAGTTAATATTGTTATAGCCTCCTTATGTATTAACTTTTCAGTAGTAAATAGTGACTTTTCTTGTCCAGAGTGGTGGATTTTGCTTTTATAACCTATTTCACCTGAGATTAATTTTGCCACTTCTACTGTTCTCTGCATGTTGTTAGCTTGGTACATATCTTTCATCCTTTGATTTTTCAGTTTCTTTGAGTCTAAGATGTGTTTCTTGTAAGCAACATATAGACAGATTGTGTTTTTTGATCTGGCCCATTACTTCCTGGATCTTTATTGGAACATTCAGTCCATTTACATTCATTTTAATTATTCATAGCTATATATTTAGTGTTGTCATTTTGGTGCTTTTGTTTTTATGTGGAAGCAAAGATTCTACTTGAGAAGCTATTGCACTTGTCTAGATGAAATGGAATGCAGGGAACCTAAACTATACCAGCAGGAAAATGAAAATGACCTAAAGTATGAGAGCGTGGGCTCTCCTGTCCAGTTGACCAACTTCTCCCTGGTCTTCCATTTGCTTCCTGGCATTTTGACCATGGGTATTATCCTTTATCAGTTTCACTTCTCATCTATAAAATGAGTATAATACCAGTGCATTTCTCATTTGCTGGTTATTTATGTAAATTTATGAAAAAGATCATAAAAGCATTTGGAATTTTGCCACAAACAAAGGAAACAACCCATTGCCATCAAGTCAATTCCAATTCATAGCCACCTAACAGTACATTCCTCATAGAATTTCCGGGGACCTCCTAGTGAATTCGAACTGCTAACTTTTTGGTTAGCAGTTGTAGCTCTTAACCACTACACCACCAGGATTTCCTTCTAAACATTATGAATTACATATGAGTTACGCTCAATGGCTATCATTGAAGTAATAGGTAAGCTAAGTTTATTTGTTGTTGTTTAAGTTTATAGTTTTAGAAAGCAGCATAGTACAAAGTTACCTTTAGGCTTCCTGACTAGAATATTATGGATTTTCTACTGTATCATGCTGCCTCAGAGAACATTATGAGAGTAAAGAATTTTAGAGTGGCTTATAGGCTGTCCAATATTAAAGCTCTGGGTATACTGAATGACCTTGTAAACCCATTTCATTTATAATATTCTAATAAATGCTCTTCTTATTTTGCAAGTAGGTTATGATCTGAGCTCTAACCTTGTTACCATGTTCCTAAATAAATGATGTGTGATGTTGAATAACTTAGTTTCTTAAGGGTACAGATCACCTCCAATTCATCTTTGTAGTTTTGGTTACTGTTATACAGTATGTGACTCAAAAAAGGCCTGCAATAAAGACTTACTAAGTGAATGCAGGAGCCCTGGTGGCACAATGGTTATGATTTTGGTTGCTATCCAGCCACTCCTTGGAAACCCATTGAGGCAGCTCTACTCTGCCCTAAAGGATCTCTCTGAGTTAAAATTGACTTCATTGCGATGAATTTGACTAAATACAGCTAAGAAATGGGAACCCTGGTGGCATAGTAATTAAGTGCTGTGTCTGCTAACCAGAAGGTTGGCAGTTCAAATCTGCCAGGTGCTTCTTGGAAACTCTATGGAACAGTTCTAATCTGTCTTGTAGCATTGTTATGAGGTGGAAGTAACAGCACTGGGTTATTTTTGAGAAACAGGTAGTCATATGCAACATAATTAATTTGAAAAAATAAATCACTGCAATTAACAGTGAGATTATAGTCACAGATTGCAAGTGATTTGTGTCCTATATTCCTCTCATAATATATTATGGATGCTTTTCCTTAGAAATCCTCTTCTATCAGTGTCAGCTTGGGGGAGTGGGTATTACATGCAATTTTAGCATGGCATCATTAACCTAAAGTTGCCTGAGGAAAGCCCCAAGGTCCCAGAATCTCATCCACTCTCGTCATTAACAGATACTCTGAATAAGGCCCTTTGGAACCTGGCTTTAGTACAAAGTGAAATTACTGAAAGCCTTAATATTGTTGCTGGTTTGCTCTCTAATGATTATTTTCTTCTTCTACTTCATAATGCCTGCCTGGAAGATCTGTTACAGGCTAGTGGCAGGAATTATAATTCTTCTAAGGAAGTGATTTGCACACGTGGTTAATAATTCCACATCAGCAGCTCTGCTCAACCTTCACACCCCTCAGTTCCTGCCCAGCTCATTTGGTTATGGATCTTAATCACAATCAAAGAAAAGGAAATGCTTTATTTTAATGTTTAATAAGTTTACAATTCCTCAAATTGATTCTTGGCATTATGAATGTTGGTAATCAGTACACTTTAATGCCTGAGGCATTTCAGTAAAGAGTGGGGAAGGAAGGGCGCCATTGATGCTAAAGATGAGATAACAAATATTCCTGCAAAAAAGACAAAGTGTCCTTTCTTTGACTTTCAGGATGATTACTAGTCATAATTAAAAACCATGCCTTTCAGTATACATCAGTTCAGACTTGTGTGAGCTCAGTGAATACTGCTCACAGGCCAGATCCAGCTCTGCAGGTTGGTAAATGCCTCTGTGACGTCGCCACAGGGAGTTGGCTTCTCTCTACATTGACAGAAATGAGGCAGTAATTAGACGTGAGTGACAAGGTGCTTTTCATCTTTGACAAGGAAAGATTTTTTGTGTCAAAATATCTCACCAGAGGAGTAATTTTCACTGTGTGCGTTTCTTGTTCTGAATGCCTTGTGCATGATAATAGAAAAGGCGAAATTGTTTCTGAATGTTGCCTAGTGATGAATAGCAGATACACTGCCTTTGGAGATAACAAGTGTCTGAATGCTGTCATAGTATGATGTCGACAGATAGGGTCTGTAGTAAGCTGGGGGAATATTTATACTGGACAATTATTTGTTTTTGATAGAATAAAATTATAAAAATTAAAATGCTCTTTATGGTATTGTGGCTCAGAGGTTTAAAATTACCTGACAAGATTTAATCACCCACTTCTGAAATATACTTTATGAATTTAATCACCTGAATTTTCAAGCACAATGAGGAGACAAATAATCAGCATAATGCTTTTGCTGTTTTTACACAAGCTGCCTTGTCACTCAACATAGCTTTTGTTAGTTCAGACCAGTTTCAAACAATTATGCTGAGAAAATTATGGTAGGAATTGGATCGCATTGACTATACTAAATTCGGAAATTTAAAAACAACTATTCGTGAACTTTAAATTGTTTGAGACATTACAAAAAGAAATTTAAAATAAAACAACAATAACAAAAGACCCCAAAACTCTCTAATTATACTTTAATTGGCATTATATTCTATAAATTTTGGAAAAAGAGTTTAATCTTGAATTTGAAATTGATTAACAGTAAGAAAACATGATGCTTTCTGTCATTATATTTTCCTAGTGTAGGGAAAGCATTTTTTAGAATACAAATTAGCATATAGGTATCAAATATAACAGAAAACAAAAAAAAATATAGTGTCTATCTGGAAGTATGAATCTGATCCATGCTGCTGTTTGTGTAACACCACTGTTTTGGAAAAGATAGTATTACAAGCAGTTTCTGAAAGAAGTAATAGCATTATTCATCTACAGAGAATATTTCTTAGTATATTATGGTGAGAGAAAGATAAATGGGGTGTTTTAGTCAGCTAATGCTGCTCTAATAGAGATACCCCAGTACATGACTTTATAAAAGAAAAGAGAAAAATATATTCTTACAGCCAGTTGCTTCAAGTACAAATTCAGGAAGTCTGCTCCAGGAGAAGGCTTTCCCTCTTTGTTGGCTCTGGAGCAAAGTCCTTGTGTTGTACCAGTCTTTTTTCAGGGAGCATCTTGGTGCAGGAACCTCAGGTCTGAAGGATGCACTTTTCTCCTGGTGCTGCCTTCTCGATGGTATGAGGTTCCCAACTCTCTGCTTGTTTCCCTTTACTTTTATCTCTTGTAGGATAAAAAGTTGTGCAAGTCACACTGCAGGGAAACTCCTTTTACCATGGAACAGGGAGGTGACCTTGTGAAGAGCTTTACAGTCCCACCCTGATCATCTTTAATGTCCGGCATAGAAAAATCACATAATGGAGGACAGTCACATAATGGTAATCACAACCCAGCCAAATTTCTATATATGTTTTTTGAGGGACACAATTCAAGCCATGACAGGGAGTATAGGAAAAAGACATAACTTAGCAGACACTGGAATTTTAAAAAAGGAAAAGAAAAAGGGGGGTGGGGGGAAGGTATGAACACTTGTACCCAGCTATGTGTATCATAAGTTTTGACCCATTTTGGACATGTACAAGGAACAGGAACTCTCAAAGAGCCTATTGCCATATAATTGTAATAAAAAAAAAAAAAAAAAAAAACAGTGGTCTTGACAATAAAGTATTACTCCAACTTCTGAAGTTTAGAACTTTTTAAAATATCTCTTTTAAATTAAGGAAACCCTGGTTGCATAGTGGTCAACCAATTGGCTACTAACCAAAAAGCTGGCACGTTTGAATCCACCAGGTGCTCCTTGGAAACCTTATGGGGCAATGCTATAGATCTATATTGTCTCTGTGAATTAGAATCAACTTGATGGCAGTGGTTTTTTTGAATAATGTTTGCTGTGGCCCCCAGTGGTGAAGTGGTTAAGAACCATAGCTGCTAATCTGAAAGTTGGCAGTTCAAATCCACCAGGTGCTCCTTGGAAACCCTATGGAGCAATTTACTCAGTCCTGAGACGTCACTGTGAGTTAGAATCTATTCTATCACAACAGGTTTGTAATCTTTGAAGAGAGCCCTGGTGTCACAGTGATTAAAGTGCTTGACTACTAACTGAAAGGTCAGTGGTTTGGAATGACCAATGTTTTCATGGGAGAAGTATGTAGCAGTCAGGTTCAATATAGATTAGAAAAATAAAAAATAAAAACTCACTGCCGTTAAGTTGCTTCTGACTCACAGTAACACATCAGGTTTCCAAGGCTGTAATTTTTTTACAGAAGCAGACTGTCACATCTTTCCCTCAAGAAGCAACTGGTGGTTTCTAATCACACACCTTTAGGTTAGCAGTCAGGCTGTTCAACCACTTTGCCACAAAAGCTACTGAAAACCCTATAGGTGGCTGTGAGTTGGAACAGACTTATTGGAAGTCGGCTTGGTTTGGACTGTCTGTTCTATGGTAAGGACTATAGCATAGACAGTCCTGCAACAGTAGCGTTAATAAAGAATAATCACAAATAGATACGTAGCTAGATAGGTAAGGTAAGAGGTTGGGAAGAGGGTAAAGGAGTACACCCACCAGCGGATAAAGGTTTGGTGATGGGAATTTCTAAATACATGACTGTAAGTGCTCCCTGTATATTACTATCGACAACAGAGCACACAAGTGGCACAGACAGGAAACCTCTTTAACATAACTAAACACTTGTAGGATGAAGTTGCCAGACTAGAAGGCAAAAGACCATAGACTCAGGGGATGCCTATGTTAACTGATACAGTATAGTCTTAAAGACAGTGTTCTACATCCTATTTTGAAGGTAGTATGTGGCATCTTAAGAGCTTGTGAGTGGACATCTAAGATACAATTATCAGCCTCTTCTAGACCAGAACAAAGGAGAACAGAAACAAAACAATACAAAGAAACAAACAATAAAACACCAAATACTCAGAGGAGCAATTAGCCCACATGACTGAACCACACCCTAAATGAAAGAGCTGGATTGTGTCTGGCTACCAACACTGAGCATTCTGACTGGAACTGTAACAGAGGATCTCACACAGAGCAGAAGGAAAAGGGAGAACAAAAAGATCAAATTCATCAAAAAGACCATACTTAACACTCTGACAGAGACTGGAGGAACTGTGGAAACCGTGGTCCCTGGACACCCTACTGACTCGGAACTGGAGCCACTGCTGAAGTTTGTCTTTCAGCCAAAGATTAAGCAGGCCTATAAAACAAACAAAAACAGTAACACAGGTGAGGGACTATGCCTCTTAGCTGAGTCGAGTAGAGGAGACCAAATGGGCAACACCTTCTTAAAAGCAAAGATGAAAATGCAAGAAGGGGCAGGAAAATGGATGAATGGAAGCAGGGAAGCCAGGTTGTCAAGGGGCTAGGGGAGAGAGTTGACACATTGTGGGAACTACCACCAGTGACACGAAAGGATTTTTGTGGGAATTTTTGAATGAGAAACTAATTTGCTCTCTAAAATTTCACCTAAAGCACTATATGTGTGTGTATGTATATGTGTGTGTGTGTGTGTGTGGATATATGTATGTGTGTGTATATATATATATATATATATATATATACCAAACCAAATCCACTGCCATCAAGTTGATTGCAACTCATACTGAGCCTATAGACAGTAGAACTGCTCCATAGTTTCCAAGGAGCACCTGGCAGATTTGAACTGCCAACCCTCTAGAGCAGCTATAGTATTTAAGTACTACTTCACCAGGATTTCCAAACCTAACTCACTGCTGTTGAGCTTTTTTTTAAATCATAGCAACCCTACAGACAGAGCAGAACTCCTTACAGACTTTGCAAGGGGCACCTAGCCTATTTGAGCTGCCATCCTTCTGGTGTAGCAGCTGTGGCACTTAACCACTCTATCACCAGGGGTTCCAAAACAAACCCACTGGAATCAAGTTGACTCTGACATATAGTGACACCATAGACAGAGCAGAAGTACTGATGACCCTGTAAGACATAGTAGAACTGCCCCAAAGAGTTTCCAAGGAACATGTGATAAAATTTGAACTACCAACCTTTGGGTTAATAGATACAGCACGTAACCGCAATGCCACCACGGTTTCCATATGTATATAAATTTAAAAAATAGTGAAGATATTTAACATCAGTAACAAAATAAACACAAAATTTATGTTAAATTGGGGAAATAAAGCATGCAGTAAGAAAAAAATAAAAAGTTTAAGAGCCAGGAAAACCTAGTTTTAACTCTATCTGAACAAAAACTATCTGTAGGAATGTGAGAATGCTGGCAGTCAAGTTCATAATAAATTATCTTCAAATCCTTGTATTTTATTTTATTTTTTTGTGATTAAGTGAATGTATACAATCCAAACCAATTTTGCATGCCTGCCTGTCTACAGCTCCTCTGCTCTTCTTTCCACTTAGAGCACACTCCTGTTTTTCATTTTTTAGCTGTTGTACCCTCTTGACAAGCTCCCGCCCCCTCCTTTCCACACTTTTCTCTCCCATTTACAAAGAGACCAGTAGGACAGCCTCCAATAAATCATAGAGCCATAAGGTATACCCACCATATGGTCATATTGTGTACCTGAGTCTAGTCCATTTTTATCCAAAGAGTTGACCTCAGTAGTGTTTTCTGGTGGTGACTGGGTGCCATCTGGTTCTACTGGTCACATATTGATACAGTCTCCCATTTATGTGGGTCCTTCTGTTTCTTGGGCTCTTTTTTCCTCATATCTTTGATGTTCTCAGTAATCATCCATTCAGGTTGAGTTGGGACCATTTGGTGTATCTCAGACGATAGCTTGCTAGCTTTTAAGACCCCCCACACAACTCACCAATATGGAGTACAGAAGACTCTCTTAGCAACAGGTTAATTATGCCAATTGACCATCATTGTCCTCTGAGAGGATGGTCCCCACACTCTGCCCTTGTTATTCTATCCTTGCAATACTGGGTTGAGATTAGAAGAGCTTTCAGTTTATGGTGAAGTCCAGTTAAGTTGACCTACTTTCTACTGTGTGCTGTCACTGATTTCACCTAACCAAATTTATATCAACTGTCTCATCTGTGACCACCCCTTGCACCCTCTCCTCTCCCTTGTAACCATCCAAGAGTCTTTTCTTCTGTACGTAAGTCTATTTTTAAGTCCATATAGCAGGAGTCTCGTATAATATTTGTCCTGTTGTTGCTGACTGATTTCACTCAGCATAATGTCTTCCAGTTGAAACAAGGTTATGAGATGCTTCATAAAATCATCACTGATCTTTATCATTGCATGGTGTTCCATTGAGTATATGTACTATAGTTTTTTTATCCATTCATCTATTGATGGACATCTAGGTTGATTTCTTCTTTTTGCTATTGTGGACTGTGCTGCAATAAACATTCATGTGCATGTGTCTGTCATGTTACAGCCTTTGTTTCTGTAGGATATATTCTGAGCAGTGGAGTTACTGGATCAAATGGTATGTCTATTGGTAGCTTTTTGACGAAGCACCAGATTGCTTTCCAAAGAAGTACCATTTTGCAATCCTACCAGCAGTGTATGACAGTTCAAATCCTTCCATAGCCTCTCCAGCATTTGTTGTTTTGTGTTTTTTGGATTGGGGTGAGATGATATCTCATTGTAGTTTGAGTTTGAATTTCTCTGATACCTAATGTTTGTGAGCATTTCCTAACGTGTCTTTTGGCTGCCTGGATGTCTTCTCTAGTGACCTATCTGCTCATCTCCTTTGTCCATCAGTTCGTTGTGTTATTTACCCTTTTCTTGTTGGTATTTGGGAGTACCTTGTAGATTATGGAGATCAGATATAAGTCAGACATATAGCTGCCAACTTTTTTTCCCATTTTGTAGGTGGTTTTTTAACTCTTAATAAAGTCTTTGGTTGAGCAAAAATGTTTGATACTTAGTAGTTCCGTTTATCTATTTTCTGTGGATCACGCTTTGTCAGATTTTGAAGTCCATCTAGCTGTGTATCGGAGCTTCCACTGTTGACTGTGTTTTTTCTTGCATGATCTTTAATGTTTTAGGTTTGATAATTAGGTCTGTTATCAAGTTTGAGTTAGTTTTTGTGAAAGATGTGAGATATGGGTCTTCTTTCAGTTTTTTGCAGATGGATATCCAATTTTGCCAACACCATTTGTTAAAGAGACTGTTTACAATCTTAAGGCCTTTGTTGAATATCAACTGTTCATAAGATAATAGTAGTATCTCTTAGGTCTCAACTTTGTTCCATTATTCTGTGTGTTTCCTTTGTACCAGTACCAGTCTGTTTTGACTGCTGTGGCAGTGTAATAAGTTCTAAGGTTGGGTACCATGAGGTCTCCCACTGTGTTGCTTTTCTTCAGTAGTGCTTAGGTAATCTGAGATTTCTGCCCTTTCCAAACAAACTTGGTGATTTGTTTCTCCATCTCATTAAAAACTGATGCTGGAATTTGTGTTGGGATTGTATTGTATATGTAGATCCTTGTGGTTAAAATAACATTTTTACAATGTTAAGTTTTCCTAACCATGAGCAGGGTAGGTTTCTCCATTTATGTAAGTCTCTCTTAGTTTCTTGCAGTAAGGTCTTGTAGTTTCCTCTATATAAGGTCTCTTATTTCTCTAGTTAGACTTATTCCTAAGTGTGTCATTTCTTGGTGACTATAGTAAATCATATTGATTTGATGATTTCTTCTTCGATGATCTTTTTGTTGATACAAAGGAATCCTACTGATTTACTTACATTTATCTTGTATCTTGATACTTTGATGAACTCCTCTATTAGTTCCCATAGTTTACTTATGGATTCTTTAGGATTCTCGGTATATACAAACTTATCATCTGCGAATAGGGAGATTTTTACTTTTTCTTTGCTGTTGAGGATGTCCTTTATTTCTTTGTTTTGTTAAATTTCTCTGGCTAGATCCTCTAGTACATTGTTGAATAAAAGTGGTGAGACTGGGGATCCTTGTCTAATTACTTTCCTCAAGGGGAATTCTTTCACTCTCTCACCATTCAGGATGATGTAGGTTTTTGACTTTATGTAAGTGCCCCTTATTGCACTGAGGAATTTCTCCTTTATTCCTATTTTGCTGAGAGTTTTTAGCATGAATGGATGTTGGATTTTGTCAAATGCGTTTTCTACATCAGTTGACAAAATCAGGTGATTCTTATCCTTTGTGCTATTTATGACATTGATCACATTAATTGTTTTTCTGATATTGAAGCAGTCTTGGTTCCCTGGTATGAATCCAACTTGATCATAATGTGTTATTTTTTTGATATGTTGTTGAATTCTGTTGGCTAGAATTTTGTTGAAGATTTTTGCATCTAGGTTCGTGAGTGATATTGGTGTGTAATTTTCTTTTTTACTGGGATCTTTCCCTGGCTTTGGTATCAGGATTATGCTAGCTTCACACACCTTTCTGTGGTGTGAAATAGCCTCAGTACTACTGGAATTAACTCCTCTCTCAAAGCTTGGTAGAATTCTGTGGTGAAACCATCTGGGCCAGGACTTTTTTTAGTTGGTAGTTTCTTGATGACTTTTTCAATCTTTTCTTTTGTGATGGGTTTATTAATTTGTTCTACTTCTCCTTGTGATAATTTAGTAGATGACATGAATCTAAGAATTTGTTAATTTATTCTAGGTTTCAAATGTCTTAGAGTACAGTCTTTTGTAGTATTTTATTGTGATACTTCTGATTTCACTTGAATCTTTTGTGATGTCTCCCATCTCATTTCTTATTTGGGTTATTTGTTTCCTCTCCTGTTTTTCTTTTATAAGTTTAGCCAGTAGTTTATCAATTTTGTTGATCTTTTCAAAAACACACTTTTTGGTTTTGGTAATATTTCCAATTTGTCTTGTATTCTTTAATTAATTTAGTTCTGCTCTAATCTTTATGATCTGTTTTCTTCAGTTGCCTGAGGGGTTTCTCAGTTGCTCTCTTTCTACTGGTTTAAGCTTTAGGGTTAATCCTTTGGTTTGGGTCCTTTCTTCCTTCTGGTTAGGTGCATTTATAGGGATAAGTCGACCTCTGAGCAATGCTTTGGCTGTATCCCATAGGTTCTCATAGGATGTGTTTTCATTCCCATTTGATTCCATCACTTTCTTTATTTTGTCCTTGATTTCTTCTATAACCCATTGCTTTTTAAGCAAGCTGTTGTTCAGTTTCCATGAGTTTGAATTTCTACCTATGAATTTTCTGCTATTGATTTTGACTCTTATGGCTTTGTGGTCTGAAAAGATACTGTTTACTTAAGTGCTGCAGTTCAGCATGTTTGTTGCCTCATGCCCAGTGCCCGCCTCCTGGATAGCAAAGTAGGTGTCGGTACCTGCAGTCCTCCAAAACAGTGAGTCAGCAGGAGCAGGAGTCATCAGCTGCTGATTTGTCATTCAGAGGGGTGGCTTAGTCTGTTACTTGTCGTGTCTGGCACCCCAGTGACCAGCACTGGGAAAACTCATGTCCAAGGGAGGCAGAAAAGGGGATGGGGAATTTCATTCACACATGAAACACATTACTCACACACACAAAAAAAACACATCACATAAGAGAAAGCTGGGGCCAGGTGGGACCATGATCTCTGATGGAGAACCGAGGACCCCGATCCTCTTTCACAATCTTTGTTTATAGGCTTAACAGATAGGAAGTCACCAGGGCAGTACGTAGCCAAAAATGGTCATGATCTTTGTTACAGAGCACATGGAAGTTATCTTCAAAGGACAGGAACATGCAAATACTTTTAACCTCAGCTATTATCCTGCCAACAGTTTCAAGGAAATAGTTCTAGCTTTGGCCGTATTATATGGCAAATAGTTTGGTCTGGGCTAATATCCTGCAAACAGTTTCAAGGGAATAATTCTTATTATTCTGTAAATAGTCTCGAGGTGCCAAGAAGAGGAGTTCAAGGGGGCAGGGGGGCTGGGACACAGTAGCTCTCAGCCTGCAGCAGTTACTGGTGCATAGTCAAATCTGACAACACTAGGCCAGTTCCTAAGGCTCCCTGGATTTCTATACTGACCCACTCAGTTGTCATTCCAGGGCTTAGTTCTCAGAGGGAGTTGAGGAGATGTGTGTCTAGTCTGCCATCTTGGCCCTACCTCAAATTAATTCTTATGTATATCATCATTGTAGTAAATATTTTTGAAAATCTACTTTTCATGTGGTGAACAGACACTTAAGAATTGTTCTGGGTCACAAATAAATGTTCAAGTCATACTTCAATTAGTACCATTCAATCAAATGATATTGTCATGGATTGCATGGTGTCCTCCAAAAGTGTATGTATTGATTTGACTTGGCTGTGAGCCCCAGTATGGTGCAGTTTCTCCCACGTGTTGTGAATCCTGTCTCTGTGATATCAGTGATGGAGAGTGGGCAGCTGTTGTGCTGGTGAGGCAAGACTCAAGTTACCAGTGAGAGATATAAGGGAGAGAAGTGAGCATAGACAGTTGGAAACCTCATACCACCAAGAAGCAACACCAAGAACAGAGCATGTTCTTTGGACCCGAAATTCCTGTGCCAAGATGCTCTCTCTGGATTTGGGCTCAGCCTACTTGACTGTGATAAATTCTTTTGCTAAATCAATGTACAATTTGTAAATGTATTTGTGGCTCACTGGACTGTGTCCATAACATGTCTCTTCATAAAGCCTTCCACTCATGGTATTTTCTGTTAGAGCAATACTAGGTGACTAAAACAGGTATTAATGAAATTATTCACATATATTGTTTGCCACGTTTGACTTAGGAAGAACTATTGAATACTTCCAAATTGCAAATCTACTTTCCAAGGATAAAGATTTGCTAATATGGAGAAAGTCTTTGTGGTATATAATAGAATACCTGACAAAATTTGTAATGACTTGAAGTTCTTCCTCCTTGTTTAAACATAAATGAAATGTATTGTCACACTTAATAAACATTATTTGGATCAGATAGTTGACATAAAAGTACAAAAACAGGATAGGTGGCCTCCAGAGCCTGGTCTGGATAAGAGTGGGGACAGTTGTCACAACTTATAAATTATAATTGGTTAAATTTGGTCATGCCTGGTTGTATAAAATAAGTGATTGAACTTTTGCAAACATTAAAATAATGTGAAATTTGAATAATGGCAAGGATAATGAAACAATAATGCCTGTGGGTGTTTGTTTCATACCCATTCTCCCACAGTATTTGGGAGAGCAGGCCTCAGGGGATCTGGTGACACTTGATTTCCAGCCTCTGTCACAGAGGCAGGGAGCTGCTCTCGATCAGGAGCAGCCTGCTCTGCTCGCTGTAATTGGCTTCCCAACCCTCTGCTGAGAGCAGGCAGCCTGACTCATCAGGTTTCTATTTTTATTCATTTGTTTGCTTTCTGAGAAAGAAAATGAGTGCTTTCTTGGCTGCATATGAATTCTCACCTAGTAAAGAAATCTTTGATGACTGGTACAAGAAAAGCTAAGGAAGGTTAGTGGTAGAAGATACTTTAAAATGTAGCAAGCGTCATTATATGCAAATTGTGTCCATTTAAAACTTGTACAAATTTTTAAATTGTATATTATATATAATAATATGTAATTATTACATTTGTGCGTGTAATTTAAATAAATATATACATATTTATGATATATCGAGCTCTGGTAGAATAGTGGAAACCTTGTTATGGCTCCTAAGCAAAAGGGTGGCAGTTTGAATCCAGCAGGCTACTTGGAAACTCTATGAGGTGGTTCTGCTCTGTCCTGTAGCATCTCTATCAGCTGGAATTGCCTTGATGGCAGTGGGTTTGGTTTGGGGTTTGGCTGCTAACTAAAATGTCTGAGGTCTGGCAATTCATTCTGCAAAGTTAATTGTTCTACGTGCTACATACCTTGTTGCTGAATATTGCCATGGTCACCTTCGAGGTACTCCCCTTGGGAAGCTGTGCACCAACACTAGTGCCTAGTCTACCCTTCAAAGCAATTTTGGAATTCTTTGTGGAATGGCCATTGTGTATGCTGGCACAGTGGCCAGTTCATGAACTCAGCTGCATAGCTGTCTGTCAGGGAATTTTTAGGCAGTTAAAAAACGACTGCATTGGAACACCCTCCCTACTCACATGATCTGGTCCTTAGTGGCTTCTTTCTTTACCCAAAGATAAAGGAAGTATTGAACAGAAATCATTTTGATGACATTTGGGACATCAAGGGTAATCCATTGACAACTCTGATGGCCATTCTAGAAGAAGAATTCCCAAGATGCTTTGAGGGGTGGACTAGGTGCTGGCATCATTGCATAGTTTCCCAAAGGAAGTACTTTGAGGGTGACCATAGTGATGTTCAGCAATGAAGTCTGTAGCACTTTTTCTAGGATGAGTTCACAAACTTAATTTTCAGACCTTGTATATTCCTGAGATTCTTGTCAACAAATGCATATTCAGTGATTACTCAGTGTAAGTCAGTACTAAGAGCTGAGGAAAAGACAAAATGTTGTCACTCAGTGATCTTATAGGATTCCAGTAATGTCCGGGTAAGGAGTAATTGGGCTTATTTCCTAAGAGAGTACTAAAATGGGGTTAAATTTAATTGTTAGAATTTCACCTTTACTTTGATATTCAGTGTTGATGGAGAAAAAAGAAAAGCCAATTTACTGAAAGTTATAAGCACAGTGATCAGCTAACAGATGTCAAATTGTTCATATTTTTTTAAATTTAAGCAGTTTTTTTCCTTAGTCACTGTTGTATTTAGCTTTGATTAAAAATACATTTCATTTACACATTCAGTATGAAAAATTAATATACTATACCAACAGAAAAAAATATATAAATCATGAAGCATAGTTTCTGTGACCTTAGGTACTATGATTTTTCCTTTAGATGCCAAGTATGAAAACTTCCCATCTATTTTCCATGTGTCTGTCTGTGTGTCTATTTACATGCATGGTTATATACAGGTGTTTAATTGTAAAGTATTCAACCCAGCAAGGAAAGGTGAAACCTCAGAGAAAATTTTGTTGACAATATACATGGAAAAAGAATCCATATAATGTAGACTAGAGAAGAGTACACATCAGTTATTAATATGGGAAATGGCAGTAACAAGTGCTGTGTTATAGACTTATGATAAACTCATTTTACAGAACAGCAATTCATATCACTGCTCACAAACTTATACTGCTGTTAGAGAATATTTAGCTAAAAGGTTCTGTTTCAAAGATGTTGCTAGTCTATGAGTTTTCATTTTACTATTTATTGCCTATTTCACAGTATTCTGATTGTCCTATTCTGATAGCCTTTGGATCATTATTGTTATAAAACAAGAAGCATGTATTAAAGAAACAAACAAATGTGGTGCTGTATCAGCTGTAGTCCAAGGAAGTTTAAACTAATACTTTACAATACCACATATATGTCATTTAATAGACATGTGTAAATATTATGAATATAAAAATGTAAAGCATCAAGGCAGTCTAAAGAAAAACAGTAAATACTTCATGTTGCAGGCACAGTAGATGACCCCTCAGATACGGAAGAGTTGGGATTGTTTCATATCTGGACATAGACTCATCAGTGAGAACCAACAGTTTTATAATTTTCAGAGCTATTTAAAAAAGAAAGTGTGCCTGAAAATCAAAATTTAAGGATACTGGAAAAACATGATACTTCTCAGGTGTCTTTCTTTATTTTGTGTCCTGACTTGCAGTGATTAAAAATACCTAGTTTACATTTCCTGGAATCTCTGAATGGTACCTGTGGATAACAATGTTGGCTGTTAGTGGAAAGGTTGGAATTTTGAGTTCACCTGGAGACACTTTCATAGGAGGGCCTAGTTATCTACTTCTGAGAATTCAGCCACTGAAAGCCTTTTAGTTCTAAGTTCTACTCTGACACACACTTGGGTTGCCATGAATCAGATTTGACTCAGTGGCATCTGGCTTTGCATTTTTAGTTCATATGACATATAATGCTTAGATTTCCCTACAAAGATCATCAAACATTTTGACACATAAAGTTACAAGGTACAAAAATATTTAAGACTTAAAGTAGTTACATAAACTATGCCATGTAAGCATGGAACATTTTGTCATTTATTTTAAGAAGTTATTAATCAACTAAGCAAATCCGACTCGACGGCACTTGGCTTGGCTAATCAACTAAGCTACACTTAGCCTTATGAAAAGATGAAAACAAACGTAAAATTATTGAGAAAGCATATAGTCCAAGAAATTTTTTTTTGTAAAAGTATTCAATTCCTTATCAATATTCCTCAGTCCTCTACTCATAACTCATTTATAACACTTAGATTCTATTATGCTGTATTAGTTTATATTTATTTCTCTTCCCCAGGACTGTGAATTTTACAGATACAATACAGTATTTCTAGGAATACACTATATTACTCTTTCTGTTACCCAACTTCTTGGTAAAGAGTGATGGTAAGCATTTAACAAATATTTTTAACATGAGTAATTTCACCCTGATTTTAAAGTGTCAAAGATTTTCATTTGCAAAACTTGTTTAGCAGAAGGGGATTTATACTTGTCTTTCATGATCCTAGAGAACACCAATAGACTTGGCATAATATGCATATCAAGAAATATTTCTTGAATGGCAAGAATAACTAGTGAAAGAGAGTACCATCTTCCCTGGACCCAAAGTATCTAAGGCAAAAAAGGCGCTCAGTCCATAGGGCTCAGGCGCCTCACCCTGCAGCCGGAATACTGCTGAGGACTTGATTCAGGGAGAGAATTCATCACAGGTAGCGGTTACAATATCTGTGAGGTAAATTTCCTAGAGCATTCCTAATAGTAGATACACAGTGCTCTCAAACCACTATTTGTCAGTTTGTTGTACTGTGGTGGCTTGTCTGTTGCTATGATGCTGAAAACTATGCCAGGGGTGCTTTAAATCACAACATGGTCATCTCTGGTGGTCCAGTTTCAGTGGAGCTTCCAGACTTAAAGTAGGAAAAAAGTCCTGGTGGCCTATTTTAACATTATTACTGCTCGTAACAGAACATTGTATGACACATTTGCTTTGTGTTGGACCCGTCCTCAGGAGGGTTGAATCACTGGAGGAAAACATCATGTTTAGTGAAGCTGTGGGCCAGTAGGGGGATAGGAGACCCTCAGTGAAGTAGACTGCAGGACAGTCACCACTGTGGAAGTGACCATGCCAGTGATTGCAAGAATGTACAGAAGTGATCACGGTTTCATTCTGTTTCCTGTAATGCTATTATGAATTGGAATCAGCTTTATGCTCTCTAGTATTTAGAGGAGGTTTTCTCCTGATAAACTGAAGTCCTGGCTGTTACTTCAATCCCCAACCCCTGTCCCTGCTGTATACCAGATACCTCTATCAGGAGATGGTAATTATCACTGTACAGTTTCATAATGCCTGAGAAATAATCCAGTTGAGATCTGCATTGGCAGAGAAGAATCAGAGCATGGCAAATAAGGCAAGGAGCTAAAAACAGAGTTCAAATTATAATTAGAGGCCACAGATCCAACAAGCAAACTGGATAAATGATAAAGAAAAGATAAATGGAAAATATGAATAAAATGTCGTTGGAGGAAAGAAGTGTAAGTATGGGTGGTGTATGGTTCTCTTCAAGACAGATAAATGGTACACAGAATCTGTACTCAGGTTCCTCTTTTACATAAATTTAGGGTAGGCATTTTTTTTTCTGTGAAGATTGAGATAGGGAATATATTAGACTAAGTGGAACACAAACAGGTTTTTTGATACATCTTATAAAAATCTAAAAACCATTCTCAGCTCATAGACCATGCATGACAAAGTCATGTGAGGTCTGGCAATTAAGTTTATGAACTTCCCACCCTGCATTTACATTGGCAGCACTGTACAAACAACTCAGTAAGGGTTCATAACCTTGGTATGTCAGTGTCTCACATCAGTGTTCATGTCAATGTATTGCTGTGTCTAGCTGAGTGGTGTTCAGTATTGTTGTTCTGTGTTTTAGTGTACTGTAGTGAGAATATCAGAGCTTGAATTAGAGCAAGAAATATTAAATTTCTTCTTGAACTTAGAAAGAATAAAAGTGAAATCAGGGGTATATCAATCCAAGTTTATGGGGATAATGCCATGAAGAAAACTGCATTGTACAAATAGGTTAAATAGTTTTTCAGAGGGGAGAGAAAAAAATCACTGATGAACAGAAGTCAGAGTGGCCAGTAAGGAGAAGAACTGATGAAAACATTGTGCATCAAAATCATCAGCTGAGTGTGAGAAGCATAGCCAACCAAGTAAACATCAGTGAAGATACAGGAAAATCTTAATTAAAAATCTTGGAGAAAGATGTGTGGAAAAATGGTCCTGAAGGAGCTCACCAATGAACAAAAGCAAAGGAGAATCAAAGTTTGCCAAGACCTTGGGTTGTGTTATTACTGGTGATGAAACATGGGTGTACCAATATGACCCTAAAACAAAGTATCAAAATGCACCATGGAAGCCTACCAATTCTTCATGACCAGAAAAGTTCTGTCAGTCTAAATCAACAGTCAAAATGATGTTGCTAACCTTTTTTTTTTTTTTATTATATCAGAGGGATTGTTCTTTATGAATTTGTACCAACTGGACAGACAGTTAACCATGTTTACTATTTGGAAGTGCTGAAAAGGCTACGTGAAAAAGTTAGAAGAAAATGACCTGAACTTTTCACCAATGACTCATAGCTCTTGAACCACGACAGTGCACCAGATCACATGGCACTGTCTATGAAGAAGTTTTTATCCAGTAAATAAATTACTGGATAGGCACACCCTCCCTGCTCAGTATGATCTCTAATGACTATTTTTTAAAGTCTAAAGATAAAGAAAAATATTGAAAGGCAGACATTTTGATGACATTCAGAATGTCAAGGGTAATACAATGATAGCTCTGATGGTCATTCCAGTAAAAGGGTTCCAGAATTTCTTTGAAGGGTGGATTAGGGATTGTGGATTAGGGATTAGGTGCTGGCATCCATGGATAACTTCCCAAGGGGAGTACTTCGAAGGTAACCATAGTGATATTCAGCAACAAGCTGTGTAGCACTTTTTCTAGGATAAGTTCCTGAACTTAACTGCCAGATCTCTTAGATTGCCAATTAGTGTATAAATATACTACAGATTGAATAGAAGCAGGTCTTGAAGCTAAGGAATTAATAACTGACACCAGCATCATCTTCTTTCAGTATAAAAGTACTTTTGTTCATAACAAATTCCACTCACATTTTGTTTCCTTAGGAATGTAGACACCTAGTGTTCTGTAAGCTAATTTAAGGAAGCAACCTATAAGCATGCATTCAGGGGAGATGGCAAACAAAATGTGACATACTTCAAATTGCCTCTCTCCTTATATTAAATTTTAGTTCATCTTTTGGAAATGCAAAATAATATTTCTTGTATGCCAGTTCCAATTAAAATCATTCTCTAAATAGCATATAAGATTACTTCACCTGTTTCCAACACCTCTGTTCTCTCTTGTTCAATCCACCGATGCTGTGTTTGTGTGATTATTTGAATGTGTTATCTTCCCTGTTAACTATTATGCTCACCAGTGTGTCCTCAGCCTAGCAGAATGCCTGGCACAGAGTAAATCCACACTGAGTATTTGTTGAGTAAATAAATGTATAGAATTTTAACTTTAATTTTTGAACCAATTATCATACCAATTTAAATAACTTCATAATTGCATTATTAAGCCATGATGGTGTAGCACTTAAGAGTTTGGCTGAAAACCAAAAGTTTGCCAATTCAGATCCACCAGCTGCTCCTTGAAAATCCTATGGTGCAATTCTGCTCTGTCCTATAAGGTCACTATGTATCAGAACACAAACAGTAATAATAATTACATTATAATTCCATTAGCACATAGTCATAAATCTTGTGTACCCTATCCTCATTGCTATCAGGCCAACTCTGACTCATAGCAAAAACCCCATAGGACAGAGTATAACTCCCATGTAGTTTCCAAATGCCTGTTGGAATTGAACTGCCAACTTTTTGCCAGCCATAGTGGTTAACCACTATACCACCAGGGTGTCCCTATATCAGTTGTTTATTGCTATATAGCAAATTATGCTAAAACATTAAAGCTTCAAACAATGAATATTTATTTGCTGTCATAGTTTGATTGTCAGGAAAGCATGAGTACCTTAGCTGAGTTGTCTTCCTCAAGAGTCTCTCATGAAGATGCAGTCAAAATGTTTTCTGGAGTTGCAGTCATCTGAAGGCTTGATTCTGATTGAAGGATCTACTTTTAGGATGGTTTCCTCATAAGCCTAGCAAGCAATTGCCAGGAAGCCTGAGTTTATTGTTTGTGGACTTTTCTGTAGTGCTGTTTGAATATCCTCTGTGTATGATAGCTGGCTTCTCTCATAGTGAGGGTTCTAAGAGAGTGCACCATGAGAACCACAATGACTTTAATGAGCTACCTTATTAAGTGACTCTGGAATTTTTGTAACATGGTATTAATCAGTCCTTTTCAAGGATATTAATACTAGTCATTAAGTGATATAGCCTGTGTTTACTTTGTCACATGTCTCTAATTTTATTTCTTTGAAATTAATTGATTTTTTTAGTATTCTTAATTACCAAAACTAAGCATGTAAAGGAAAATCAAACATATATACAAATAGGTTTTCTTATTTCATTATTATTTCCAAATTGTGTTAATAAAATATCAATTTATTTTACTACCACTATGTTTTTTTAAGTTTTACAAGTACTATATCCCCTTTGTAATCCTCATGAAGTTTACAATATACTTTTTCTACAACATGGCAGATATTGTATATTAAATCTAATAACATGCTTTTTGTTCATTAAACCAACCATAAACCAAGCTAAATTCAGTTTTAAAACTCATGGATATAATCCAGAAGCATAAGCAGGTAATAATCAAGGAATTTATCCAGATATTCCTCTGTTTTTCAAAAAAACTTCCTAGAAAACATAACAAAATAATTTATAAGTCACTTACTAGTATATTATACCATAGACTTGAATGCAATCTAAGCCCTAATTCTCTTTGAAAAATGATCAAAAGCAAAAGGTTCAATAATCATAGCTGGAGACATGTCTGCTGTCTGCAACACAATTATTTCTAATTTTATAGTTACTCTGTCTCTCAGATAATATTAACATAGAAAATAAATAAATCAGTTTGTCCAAGTATAAAACACAAAGCCTTTGGCATCAGCGATATCTAAATCTTGGTGATAGTATTTATTGCTCATGAAACTATGTACAAGTCAGTTAATCCCTTTTGATCTCAGTTTCCCATCTATGAAAATAGGCATTAAAAAAAAAAAAAAAAACTATTACTGCTGAGTCAATTCTGGCTCATAGCAACCCTATCAGAAAGAGTAGAAGGGGGTGGAGTCAAGATGGTGGACTAAACGCACATCTCCCTAAATCCCTTTGGAAACCAAGACCTGAATTGATAACTAAACAAAGCCTTCTGGATACCCAATGTGCGTGACATGGGGCTGTTAACTAGGACTTCATATCACTGAATGGAAAGCTTCCTCTCTTTTGTAATCTTCCGCTCCTGATGAGTGCTGGCTTTCACGGACTGAAGGTAACTCGCCATTTCAACTTTATGTTCTCTGTCTTAGCCAGTATGCGGAGCTTGGACTTGACTAGCAGCTAATCTCAGACACAGTGCTGGGGGGATCGTCAGGCAAAATTGCCATATTTTGAGAGCCCAGTTTTGGACCACGTGCATCTCGGCACCTTTGGCCTCTCTTTCTGCCTCTGCCATTGAGTAGCCTGTACCAAGGCAGGCAGGTAGCTTGTTCCACTGGGATGTGGATATATGCATATGGAGGCCTCAGCCGGACCTAAATTCTAGGCTAGGAGACAGCACCTGCCCGGAGGAGAGTGCTTTTCCAGCAGAAAAGCAGTTTTCTACACAGTGTCACCTATGACTGGGGCCCGACACAGAGGCCAGCAGGGTAGTAGCCTTTCTGTATTTTGAACTAGTGAATAACATCTGGGGTTGGTTGTAGAGGGCTTACTTTGCCAGCTGGGAAGAGGGACCTGGACACCTGAAAACCTGACTGACTTTGGAAGTTGTCGGGTACCTTTTACCTTTAACTTTAAAACAGCCTAGAGAAACAACTGTGGTTCATCCTCTCAGCAACTCTCCCAGCCTCTGTTGACTGACATGATGCCAAAACACAATGAACTCCAGAGAAAAACATAATGAAGAAATCACCGATGGCTTCAAATGGCCCCCAAAAGAAGCAACCAAAGAACTTTCCAGATGAAGAAACCTTTCTGAAACTATTGGAAGGTGATTACAAAAGGATCATACAGAGGGCCCTCCTAGACCTTATACAAAATGCAACAGAGCCAAATAAAAAATTAAGCAAGCTGTTTGATCTGATAGAATACCAGTACTCAGAAATCCAACAGATCAAGAACAAAATCAAACAGATAGGAACTTCAATTCAAAGCCAAGAAAACAGTATTGAACAAATGAAAAATAGACTTTCTAACTTGGAAGACAGAGCTGCCAACTCCAGCATCTGTGAGGAGAAATCAGAGAAAAGTAACAAAAGAAAAAAGAGAAGAAGAAGAAGCATTAAGAAGCTTGTAGGACTCGATTAAGAAGAACAATCTACAATTAACTGGAGTTCCTGAACATGGCGAGACACCTGAGAACACAGAGTATTGTTGCTGAGCTACTGACAGAAAACTTCCCAGAAATTATGAATGAAAAGAATGTAGATATCCAAGATGCATATCAAATGTCACTCAATGTAGATATCAAAAGAAAGACTCCAAGACATATTATAATCAAGCATAATAAAATGAAACATAAGCAGAAAATTTTGAACAAGACTCAAAGCAAAGCTAACATTCAGAAGGAAATCCTGTAGGATTTCGGCAGATTTCTTAGCAGAAACCACGCTGGCACAGAGACAGTGGCATGACAGATTCAAAGCCTTGAAGGAGAAGAACTTCCATCCAAGAATGATATATCCTGCAAAACTGTCTTTCAAACATGAAAATGAAGTTAAGACATTCACCGATAAACCGAAACTGACAGACTTTGTAAAAACTAAAACAAAGCTACAAGAGATACTGAAAGAATCTCTTTGCTTATGAGAACAAAACCACTAACTTTATATTTCAGAAGCAAATATAAGGCACATTACCCAGAAACCTACTCATTTAAGGAAGGTTGGAAACTTAATCAAAACTATAATAGTGAAAGAATCCAGTGATCATATCATGAAAATTGTGATGCCATCATATTAATAAGAGGGATATACTACAGTTGTTATAGTCTTTCCAGATGGAGTGGAAGTTAATAATACTGGTAGTAATTAAAATTGAGTTTATACATAGTTTATTAAGAGGGATCATAGGAGCAGCTGTAAAGCACAACAAATAAGCAACATATCAAATCAAGAAATGTAATGTAGGAGTCTCAACAACCACACAACCAACCTTGACAAAGGTGAAAAGTCAACTGACAAAGAAAAATGTTCCTGAACAGATTAATAAGAACAACAGAGAAAAATATCAACACAAAAATAAACATATCACAATGACAGCACTAAATATGTACCTACAAATAATTACATTGAATGTGAATGGACTGAATGCTCCAGTAAAGAGATATCGAGTGACATTTGAGATCAAAAGACATGACCCATCCATGTGTTGCCTACAGGGAACTCACCTAGGAATTAAAGATATGAACAAACTGAAAATTAAAGGATAGAAGAATATATATCATGCTAACAATGAACAAAGAAGAGCAGGTATGGCAATACTAATTTCAGATAAAATCAATTTTAATGTAAAATCCACCTTGATGGACAAGGACAGACACTATTACTGAAAGGTTCAATATACAAACAGGACTTAACAATATTAAGTATTTATGCACCTAATATTAGAACACCTAAATATGTCAAAGAAACACTGACTACACTCAAAAATGAGATAGATCAATCACTCCATAATAATAGTGTGAGGCTTCAACTCTGCACTCTCAATATTGGGCAGATCATCTACAAAAAGCTGAATAAAGACACAGAGGACCTTATTACCATAATTAACCAAGTAGACCTCATCAACATATACAGAACTTTTTATCCATCAGCAGACAACTACACCTTCTTTTCCAGTGCACATGGAACATTCTCCAGAATGGACCATGTGTTAGGACATAAAGCAATTCTCAACAAAATCCATACCACTGAATTAATGTAAAGCATCTTCTGAGATCATAAAGCCATAAAAGTTTAAATCAATAGCAGAAAAAACATAGGTAGAAAGTGGAACTCATCAAAACTGAACAACATCTTGCTCAAAAAGCCATGGGTTATAGAAGAAATCAAGGATGAAATAAAGAAATTTATGGATCCCAATGAGAATGAAAACACTTCCTACCAGAACCTATGGTATACAGCCAAAGTAGTGCTCAGAGTCAGTTTATTTCTATAAATGCACACATCTGGAAGGAAGAAAGAAACCAAACCAAAGAACTAACCCTATAGTTTGAATGTAGAGAGAGAACAACAGAGGAACCCCTCTGGCCCCAGAAGAAAACTGATCATAAAGATAAGAGCAGAACTAAGAGAATCAGAGAACAGAAGAACAATAGAAAAAAATGAAATGACCAAAAGCTGGTATTTTGTAAAGATCAACCAAATTTACAAACCAGTGGCTAAACTTGCTAAAGAAAAAACAGAAAAGGAAACAAATAACCCAAATAAGAAATGAGAGGGGATTTGTCATAACAGATCCAACAGTAATTAAAAATTTTAGAATACTATGAAAGACTGTACTCTAACAAATTTGAAAACCTAGAGGAAATGGACAAATTCGTAGATTCATATCACCTACCCAAATTATCACAACGTGAAGCAAAACAACTTAAGAAACCCAACACAAAGGAAGAGATTGAAAAAAAAAATCATCCCCAAACTGCCAACCAAAAAAAAAAACCCAGTCCCAGATGGCTTCACTGCAGAATTCTAGCAAGCTTTTAGAGAAGAGTTATCTCCAATGCTGCCAAGCCAAGCCAAGTGCCATCATAGATCAGTGGAACAGAATTAAGACCCCAGAAGTGGTACTGTCTTCCTATGAACAGTTGAAATTTCACAAAGGCCCTAAGACATTAAACTGGAGTAAAAACAATTCTTCAACAAGTGGTGCTGTCAAAATTGACTATCCATATGCAATAAGTTGAAACAAGACCCATATCTCACACCTTGTACAAAAACCAACTCAGACTGAATAAACAGCTTAAATACCAAATCTAAAATGATAAAGCTGATCCAAGAAAAAGTAGGAACAACAGTGGAAGATTTAATACACAAAGTAGACAGACTTCAAAGTCTGTCAAACAAACCGCACGCAAACAACAGAAGAGAAAATAGATAAATGGGAACTAATAAGAACCAAACACTTTTGCTCATTCAAAGACTTTAATAATAGAATTAAAAGGTCACCTACAAAATGGAAAAAATGATGTTTGGCAACTCTGTGTCACACTGACACCTGATCTCCATAATCTGTAAGGTACTACAAAATATCAATTAAAAAAAAAATCCAGTTAATCGATGGGCAAAGAAAATGGACAGACACTACTCTAAAGAGGAGATCCAGGCAGCCATGCGGACATGCTCATGACCATTAGCTATTAAAGAAATTCAAATCAAAACTGCAGTGAGATATCATCTCACCCCAGCAAGGTTGGTTGTGATCTAAAAAATACAAAACAATAAATGCTGCAGAGGCTGTGGAGAAATTAGAACTCTCCTACACTGTTGGTGGGATTGCAAAATGGTACAACCTCTTTGGAAAGCAATCTGGTGCTTCCTTAAAAAGCTGGATCTAGGTATACCATTTGACCCAGTAATTCCACTGCTCAGAATATATCCTACAGAATCAAGGTCATTCGCACCAACTGATACATGCACATGACTGTTGTTGCAGCAGAGTCCACCATAGCAAAAGGATGGAATCAACCCAGAGGCCCAACAACAGAGGAAAGGATAGGTAAACTATGGTGTACATACTCAGTGGAACACTTTGCAATGACAAAGAACAGCGGTGATTTTACGTTGAGTGAAAGTAGTCCGCAACAAAAGGACAAATATTGTATGCGACCCCTATGATAAGAACTTAAAAACAGCCTCATGCATAGAAGAGAAGACTCTTTGATGGTTGCAAGGGGGGAGAGGGAGAGAAGGTGAAAAGGGGAGGGTTTAGATTAAATAGTTGATAGAAATTTGGTTGGATGAAATCTGTGACAGTACACATTAGAAAGGAGATCAATATTAACTGGACTTCAACATAAAAATAATTATTCCTCCCATCTTAACCTGATACTGCAAGGACAGAGTCACTGGGGCGGGGGGCCAGGGACCATGCTCTCAGGGGAAATTGAGGCCAATTGGCATAACTAGCATTTTGCAAAGAGAACCTTCTGCACCCCCCCATTGGTGAGTCGCATCTGGGGTTTTAAAATCTGCCAAGCTGCCATCTGAGAGTACAGCAAATGATCCCAACTCAGCAGGAATGGATGATCACCAAGGACCAAACGACAGGGGGAAAGAGAACCCAGAAGACAGACAGACAGACTCATAAGAGTGAGTGACTGCACCAACTTGTGACTGGAAGAATTGGATGGTGCCTGGCTGCCACCATTCATAGTCGTGATGGAGTTCACAAAGCTGAGTCTCACTGGCAACACAAGCATAAGTTTGTGCACCCTGAGATCTACACTAAAAGACCACAATTGAGGATCCAGTGACCTTAGAGTTCCCCTGGGAACATGGCCTCTGGCCCTGATGCTGCCCCTGTCCATAAATCATAGTAGTGGTCAACTCTTCGGATAGGAATGATTTGGACTTGGTGACACTGAGTGACCATATCGTGTGTGCACTTTATGGTTCTATGAATCTACAGGGTGTTGTCCTGCTGACCTCTCACTGGAGGTGGGGGAGTGGGTAGAGAGGAGGGGATAGCAGATTGTTGGGAGGATAAGACATGTAAGGAGTGCAGAAGTGTGTGTTGTCACCAGGCATGGAGAGCCATGGGAGCTGCATATAGGGGGGCATGCAAATTTATGTGGGAATGTACATTTTCATTCAATTGTAATTAAAAAAAAAAAAAAAAAGAGTAGATCTGCTCCATAGGGTTTCCCAGGAACACCGTGTGGATTCAAATTGCCACTGTTTTGGTTAGCAGCTATAGTACTTACTTAGTACACCCCCTGGAATTCCAAAATGGGGATAAGTAATATGACCTTTGGATGTCTGGTTGCTGGGGTAAAAAAAAAAAAAAAAAAAAAAAAAGTGATGCAAAAAAGTAAAGCATTCTCTGTAGGCTAAGATTATTAGGTGGATATCCAGCCCATTGCTGTTGAGTTGATTCTGAGTCATAGCAAACCTGTTGGACAGCATAGAATTGCTCAATAGAGTTTCGAAGGAGTTCCTGGTGGATTTGAAACTGCTGACTTTTTGGTTAGCAGATGTAGCACTTAGCTACTATGCCAGCAGAGTTTCCAGCTATTTTATAACTCCAGTGTATTAGGTATAGCATCCACCCTAGTGTGCTATAACCTCATTAGCATAACAAAATAAAAACTCTAATTCCAAATAAGGTCACGTGTACAGGTGTATGAGTTAATATTTGACACGTTTTGTGGGGATACAATTCACGTGATAGCAAGAAGGCCAAAGAAAATTAGATCTGAAAAAAGGAAAGACCACATAACTAAGGGATGTAAGAAAAAGAAATACAGAAAGCTACAGTTTAGAGCAGTGAGATTTTATCAGAGACAAAACAATCCTGGTGATAACATGTTTGCAAATGTAGACAAGAGATGGTTACTTAGAAGTGAAGGTTATTGAGCATATAATTGCTTTAAAAATGGTGAATCAAAATTGTTGGATGGTGTGTCTGTTAACTATTGCTTTGTAACAAGCTGTTCAAAAATACAGTGAGTAAAACCAAAAATTTACTCTTTCTCATATGTTTGGCAGTTGGTATTCATTTCTAATTGGAAAAACTTGATTTCTCCATACAATAGGTGAGACTTCTTTGCTAATATTGTGGCATAAGAGCAGTGTTTCATCTGGGTAAAGCCAAAAGCTATAAGACTTCCTAAGATCTATAAACTAGAATTTATTTAGTATCTCTTTGGCTACCGTCTACTGATCATAGCAAGTCAGAACACCAGCCTAGCTTCAAGTATGTACTCTATGAACCATCTCTTAATGGAATCTTTTTAAGATATATAGTTATATTTAATATACCACAAATGGATCGCAGTCATAAAGTTACTTAGGTTGAATTTGAATTAGGGAAAATAAAATGATAGTAATTCACTTTTCAAAGTTACCGTGAATGCACTGAAGAAACTAAGCTGTTGCAGACGACACAGGACATTAAGAAAAATGTTCAGGATGAATTGCAAAGAAGTAGATTTTGTTGTATGCTTATAAAAGTAATGATTTGAATGATGAAAGTGGGGAATGTTGATCTCTTGTTCTAATCCCAGCATACCTTTGGTTCAAGGGTTCCAATGTATCCATCTTCGTTTGCTGTATGATGAACAACCTCAAAAATTCAGAGTCTTAAAGCAATAAACTTGTATTTCTTGCGTTTACATCACCTAAGGACTACAATTAAGCCGAAGTTCTGATCCAGAAATATCAACTGATTGAAGAGCTGTAGGCATCCTCTTATTCTGACACTACGTTGAAGGAGCATCCCTGTCAGCAGCAGGTTGTTCTCTTCATAAAAGGAAGTAAAGAAACTTAAAAATGAATTGGGGAAATATTTTATTTTTGTTATTTGGAAACGCTGTCTTAGACAACTAACAATGACACTTTAGTCAAGGGGAACAGAGCGTTTGAGATTGACAGCTGAGAAACTGAGATGTAAAGAGACTTGTATTTTATGTTGAGTAATGTGGACTCTGTAGAGGGCACTGGTGTCTCAGTGGGGGAATTTTTGCGGTCCATATAGCTTGATTACGGGCCTGTGCAACTCATGGGCTGCCCCTCACCCCCGGTCTGTAGTGCACTGAACTTGGTTGTCATGCTGAACAGGTTTCAGTGTCACTTTCAGATTAAAAAAGACCATGAAGAAAGGTCTGAAAGTTTCCTTGAGAAAATTAGCCACAGAAAACCGGATGGATCACTGTGGTTTCACTCCCAGCAGATCGTGGGAACGGGGCGGACTCAGTAGCGTTTTGTTCTTCTGTGAATGGGCTCACTATGAGTCAGGGCCTGTTGCAGCTCACAGTAAACAACAACAATCCAAACAGCAGTAGCTAGGCCTTGGCCAACTTGATGTTAGGTAGACAATTAAGAGCAATTTCTTACGTTTTAAGACCAGCCAGAAGTTGTTGTTGTTCTATGCTGTGGAATTGGTTGACTCCTAGCAACCCTATAAGACAGATAGTACTGCTTCCTAGGGTCTCTAAGGAGCAGCTGGTGGATTTACATTTCTAATCTTTTGGTTAGCAGCTGAGCTCTTAACCACTATACCACCAGGGGCCTATCAGCTGTAGTCTTTTTATCTGATAACATGTCTTAATAGGTTTAGAGTATAGGTTTTTTTTGCTTAATTTGAGTGGATGCAGTATATTTTTCCCACTATTCACAAGCACAAAAGTACATATTCAGTTTCGTTCAGTAGATATTTCTGTGCCTCCTAAAAAAAAACAAAACCCACTGCTGTTGAGACTGCCATTATTTATTATTCCAGTAATTTTAATGGTTTTACCAGAGCTAATTTCCTTTTATTTATTTTTTATTTTTTTATTATGACTGAGTGAAAATATACAATATATTGGATGCACTTTATGGTTCTATGCATCTATAGGGTATCATCCAGAGCTAATTTCTTTAGTTTTAGGGTACCATCATCCAGCTTCTTAGGTGGCCTGGCATGTTAGTAATAGCAACTAATCATAGCAGTTATTTTCAGGGGGCAGGAAAGAGGAAGAAAATAAACAACTCACCTGGGTATCAAGGGCTCTCTGTACCTTTAAAATGACCCAACCACCCCATCATTGGGTATGTTCCTTAATTGCTTCTGGGGTCTCAGCTGCCTAGTACTGTATGTCCCTGGCCCTTGGAATCCTTTTAAAATGAAAACAAAAATGTTAAGTTCTTGAATTTAGAATTCCTTATCTGCATTGTCCTCAAAATTGTTCGACACCTAAGAGGAACCACATATATACACTTGGCTGTGATTGTCCAAAGCAGATGCAAATGTCTCCTCGTGTACTGATGACTAGGACCAGGAAAGATGATTGCTTCCTTCCTGATCATGTGGTGAAGACTGGGAGAGAAATTATCCCCCAGAGGAAGTATAGACACGGTCATCAGAGGACTTAAATGCTAAGCTCCCTCTCCAATTTTTAGTTTTCACAGAAAACAACGAAGTTCTAACTAAAAATGAAGTCTGCAAGACAGCAAGCAGGTTTTGAAGACCACAGCTCTTACTAAGGAGGCACAGGTAGATGCAGATGCAGAGAAAAAGTGAAATGTCAATAAAGAAATTTTCTTTGTTAAGTAAAAAACCTGTTCTCTGCTGCTAGAGTTGGCAGGCCCCAATTTAAGATGTGATATACATGATAATGACTCCTGTTTTCTGTCTTGTGTTTTGTGACAAAAGGTAATCATACCTACACAAATTTTTAGATCACATATTTACTCTTTTCCACCGTGTAGACTTGCCCTCTGTTGTGTAAGATTATACGATTGTAAGTAACAAAGGGGCGTAACATTAACTCATTATCTCAGGAGATAATCTGGAGCAGACAATCATCTACAAATAATATTGAGTTTTTTTTTTTTTTTTTACCACCCTATAAGGCTTTCCTATAGTTTAGGGGTCTTCAGCCTCTTGTATTACCTAGGAATACACATTCCATTTCCACACAAGTCAGAGGAACAGGGCATATTACACCAGTGTCTGTAAAAACTTTGATTTCCTTAAATATTTTTATGATTAGTCTGTTTTGTATTTGAATATTTTAAGCCCTATAAATAATCCAAAGCCCTGGTGATGTGGTGATTAACCACTATGGCAGTGAACCAAAAGGTCAACAGTTCAAATCTATCAGGTGCACTTTGGAAACTTTATGGGGTTGTTCAGTCCTGTGCTACAGGATCATTATGAGTATGAATTGACTCAGCAGTATTGGGTTTGGTTTTTGTTTTTTCCAAAATAATAAGAACCAAAAGATCTGAACAACTGATGAGTAGCTAGCTTAACTGACTTCCTGACAGCGTGGATACATGTGGAACAGAAGAGAAGTCTTAAATGCAAGGTATTTTAGAAACTGGTTTTGTAATGACAACATATCCTATGTAGAAAATACTGGGACATAGACTGTTAAGTACATCTAATTAAGTTGGTGATATTTGTCAGATTAGATTCTGAGTAATTTTATATGAGAACAATAATTCCATAGGTAACAAACAGGAATATTGAAAAGAATTTTCACCTGCCCACAGTCGATACTCATTGCATTCTCACATGTTTACGTTGAGAAGATTTGATTTTTTTTTGCCACTAAGCCTACATATTTATATAGAAATTATGTCTCTTTTTTATTGAGCAAGGATACATAATTGACTTCAAATAGGTTTGTAGTTTTTCCATGGCCTCTATAATTTTTAATGCGCAGTTTTTGAGGATGCTTGTCTCGATAAGGCAAAAACTGCTTCACCCTGGGTTTTTCCACATGGTGGATTATCTGATGGTAATGACACATCTCCAGCAGTGGCAGGAAAGCTACCAAAGACACAGAAGGCCTGCACAGATGTCAAGACTGCTGGGTATGGTACTGCTGTGGATGACGCACCCAGACTTTAAGTTCTCTTTAAATTCCTTTCATATAAAAGAAAATTTGAAGTTCGGCCTCCAAGGAAGTGTATTAAAAAAACAGGAGGGTTTCATTCCAGTTCGATGGGTGATAAAGCACATCAATCTGAAACATTACTAGTGTGTTGTGGGTTTCCTAGTCATTCTTCCCTTTGCTGTAGCTGAACAATGATAGCACTGTTTCACCAAGGGAAAATGATCCCTTCTCCCCTCAAAAAGCTTTTTACAAGGCAAAGCTATAAAGTGCTAGATTTATTAACAATTTCCATTTCAAGAGAGGCACTGTTTGCATGGCAGTAGAGCTGTGCTTTAATGCAAATACAGCACTTCCAGCCTGCTTTCCTAATGCCTTCACAACTGCTCTAAATAATGCATCCCTGGGTGGCATCCCTCACTTTTAAACAATTTGGGCAAACTAGTCCAAGTTGTAAACATAGGATGCACTTCCTTTAATATAATGATAGCTTTGCAAACTCTCTGGAATTTGCCAGTATGCTTTTCTAACTCTGCTTAATATTGGCTTGCCCAAATGGGAAGTTACCTATGTGAACTTCAGACAGTTAAGGGATTTGGAAAACCAGAAAAGTGGAAAAATACTAGAGAAAAATTTTGAGCAAGGATAAAATTGGTCCCTCATTTTGGGACAAGAACAACTGCATCCAGATTCTCTAAACTGAAAGAATCACAAGGAACTTATTTGTCACAGTTGACTGTAATAGATCTCTAAGTCCAACAGGTTTTCATTGGACAATCCTGTTCACACAGTGGTTAAGCATTTGGCTGCTAACAGAAAAGAGTGCAATCTGAACCCAACAACCACCCCTTAGAAGAAAAATACAGCATTCTGCTTCTATAAAGATTATAGCTTTGGAAATCCTATGAAGCAGTTCTACACTGTTTCATAAGGTTTTTATGATTAGGAATCGCCTCCACAGCAATGGATTAGATAATTATTTTAGAGAAACCTTAATTAGCCCATTCTATGATAGGTTTTCCTTTTTAAACAGCTATTATAAAATAAATGACTAGAAATATTGCAGTTCCCAACTGAAGTGTTGAGAGAAACTTATTTTTGTTGAGCACTGAGAATTACTGTTTTTCAAATTTACTTACCGTGATTTAGGTAAAAGTTCACAGCTCAAGTCCATTTCTCATATAAAATTTTATACACCTATTGTTATAACATCCTAGTTGCAGTCCTTGTAATACGGCAGCACACTCCCCCTTTCCACCCCAGATTTCCCATGTAGATCCGGCAACTCTGTCTCCTTTCTCATCTCACTTCCAAGATGGGAGCTGCCCATTTACTCTTCTATATTACTTAAAGTAAGAAGTATATTCTTTACAAGTATTATTTTATGTTTTATAGTCCAGTCTCATCTTTATCTGGAGTAGGCCTCGGGAATGGTTTAGTTCTGTATTCACAGAGAGTCCAGGGGCCATGTCTTCTGGGGTTCCTGTAGTCTCAGACAGACCAATAATTCGAATCCTTTTACGTAAATTTGTGTTCCACTTCCTGCTTTTTTCCTGCTCCATCAAGGACTCTCTGTCATGTTCCCTGTCAGGATAATCACTGGTGGTAGCTGGGCATCATCTAGTTCTTTTGGTCTCAGGCTGGTGGAGACATTAGTTCATGTAGCCCTTTGTTTCTCTTGGGCTAATATTTTTCTTCTGTCTTTGGTGTCCTTCATTCTCCTTTGTTCCAGATGGGTCTTACCAATTAATGCATCTTAAATGATCACTTACAAACTTTTAAGACCCTAGTAACTACTTAGCAAAATGGGATGCAAAACATTTTCTTAGTAAATATCAGGATACTACTTGACCTAGATGTCTCCTGAAACCATGGTCCGAAGACCCAGCTCCTGCTACTCTGTCCGTCAAAGTGTTCCAGTTGTGCTGACATCCCCTGTACTGTGTGTCTGCTTTCCCTTCATGTAAGATAATTCTTAACTGCTGTCTAGCTCATGAATTCCCCTTTCCTTTCCTCCACACTGTTGTAACTATCAAATAATATTTTCTTAAATGTTTTATCCTTTTCTTGAGTTATAATAGTGGTCTCAGAGTATTAGTCCTTTTGTAACTGGTATATTTCACTCAGCATAATGCCTTCCAGATTCATTCACGTTATGAGACATTTCACGGAGTCCCCTTTTTCTTCATGGTTGCATAGTGTTCCATTTTGTCTATATAACACATTTGTTATCCATTCCTCTATTGATGGACATGTAGGTTGTTTCCATGCTTTTGCTATTATGAACAGTGCTGCAGTGAACATTGTGCAAATATTTCTGTTCACGTGATGGCTTTTATTTCTTTGGGATATAGTTTAAGAAGCTAGATTGCTGGATTGTATGATAATTCCAGTTTTTTAAGGAAGTGCAAATCAATTTCTCAAGTGGTTTTACCATTTTACATCCCTACTAGCAATGTATAAGTGTTCCAGTATCTCTATAACCACTCCAACATTTATTATTTTGTGGGGCTTTTTTTTTTTTTTTTTAATTTTTATTTCTTTGGTTAATACAGCCTTATTGGGATGAGATGGTATCTCATTGTAGTTTTGATTTGGATTTCTCTGTTAAGCTTGCTTTATGGCCTAATATGTGATGTGTTCTGGAGAATGTTCCCTGTACATTGGAAAAGAAAGTATTCTTGGCTGATGTTGGGTGGAAGGCTCTGTGTATGTGTCTGAGATCAAATTTGTTGATTGTAGAGTTTAGATTTTCTTTACCTTTTTTGAACTTCTTTCTGAATGCTCAAAAGTTGTGTTTTGAAGTCTCCTATTATTGTCCAGCTGTCTATTTCTCTTTACAGTGCTATTTGTTTTGTGTATTTTGAAGCCCTGTTATTGACTGTTTAAATATTTATTATGGTTTTTCCTCTTTGTATATGTCTCCTTTAATCATTATGTGGTGTCCTCTTTATCCTTTTTAGTGATTTTACTTTAAAACCTATTTTGTTAGAGATTAATATTACCACTTCTGCTCTTTTTTGAATTTTTTTTCCCATCCTTCAAATTTTAGTTTGTGTCTCTGAGTCTAAGGTACATCTCTGATGGACAATATATAGATGGATCTTGCTTTTTACACCATTCTGCCACTGCCTCTCTCTTTAATGGTACATTTAGTCCTTTTATATTGAGCGTAACTATTAATGAGTTTACTGCTGTCATTCTGATGTCTTTTTTTATCGTATTGTTGCCGGTTTCTTTGTTCCACATAATTTTCTTCGCTGAGTCATTTTGCTTTACATATTTCTATCTTTTTTGTTGTTATTGATTTTGTGTTTCCTGAGTCTTTGTGTTCTTGTTTTTTATTTCGTTATGTAACATTGTTAATTTCCTTTGTGGTTACCTTAACATTTACCTCTGTTTTCTGAATTTAAATCAGTCTTTTACTGACTGATATTGCCTTAACTTCCTCTCTCTCTGAAGTTCTGTGGCTACATTTTTTAGTCCGTCTTTTTTGTTTTAATATTGCCATCTTTATACAGTGACATCTCTTTCTCTCTGTTTGCAGTGTTTTAGCTTTGGTTTACTGTGTAACTTCTCTATTTGATTGATATCTGGTTCTTGTGTCTTGTGTTTTAGTCTTGGGTTGATATCTGATATTGATTTTATTAACCAGAGGATTCCCTTTAGTATTTCTTTTAATTTTGGTTTGCATTTTACGAATTCCCTTAACTTGTGTTTATCTCGTGGTGCCCTAATTTTGCTATCATATTTGAAAGACAGTTTTGCTGCACATCTAATTCTTGGCTGGCCTTGTCTTTCTCCCCCCTCCCCTCCCATCAAGGCTTTATATATGTCAGTTGCTTTCTTGTCTGCATGGTTTTGTGCTGAGTAGTCAGGTCTTAGTCTTATTGACTCTTCTTCGTAGGTGACTTCTTATCTATTCCTAGCTGCTCTTAAAATTATCTCTTTATCTTTGGTTTCTGAAAGTTAGATTACAATGTTTCTTTTTTTTTATTATGACTGAGTGAAAATGTACATTCCCATACAAATTTACATGCCCACCTATATGCAGCTTCCACTGCTCTTCCTGCCCGGTGACAGCACACTATTCCTCTCTGCTCCATATATGTCTCATCTTCCCAACAGTCTTTCCCCATTCTTTTGCAATTTACCCTGTGTGTGGTTCAAAGAGCTTCTTGGATATCTCCTCATCTTTAATGATAACAGGAAAGTTTTCTGTCAGCAAATCTTCAACAGTTCTCTTTATATTTTCTGTTATACCCCCTACTCTGGTACTCCAGTTATTCATAGATTTTTCCTCTTATAGATTCTCACATGATAGTTACTCTTTTTTAATGCCAGCCAAAGCCAAGTGCCGTTGCGTAGGATCCAACTCATGGCGACCCATGAGTTGGACTCTTTTTTAATAAAATTCTTTAATTTGAGTTTTATGGAAATAAATTGATGTTAAAGGCTTTATCTTCATTGTCACTAATTCTGATTTCCATTTCCTTAGTTCTGGTACTGTGACTTTCTATTGATTTGTCTAGTTCTTTAAATTTTATTATTAATCTTTTGGATAAATATTTGCTGCCTCTCCATGGGACCTGGTGGTGTAGTGGTTAAGTGCTATGATTGCTAACCAAAATGTTGGCAGTTCAAATCTGCCAGGCGCTCCTTGGAAATTCTATGGGGCAGTTCTACTCTGTCCTGTAGGCTGCTCTGAGTCATCATCGACTTGACAGCAGTGGGTTTGGTTTGGTGGTTCTGTGGATTCTTATAGCCTGTTAAATTTGTCATTGTGCTCTTTCATAACTTTATTTCCTTTTTTACTTTGTCTCTGTGTTCCTTAGCTTGTCTGTGTTTTGCCTGATCTTTTTCCTGCTCTCTTAAAGAGCTCTGTATATTAATCTTTGGAATACTACCTGTGGTAATTCCAAGATATTCTCTTATTCTAAGAGATTTTTTAGTTCTTTGTTTTGGTTGCTTACTGAAACCATTATTGTCTGCCTCGTTATGTGATTTGATATTGACATTGTCTCTAAGACATCAGTAATTTACTATATTTGTTTTATTTTTGTTTACTCTGGCCTAGTGTCTTATTTTGTTTTGATATGCTTACATAGTCTTATTGACATAGTCTATTCCTGTGAGGTACTTTGGTTATTGGTGTCATTGAAGTTCTCACATCCTTTTACTAGTTGGATAAACTGCTACTAGGGATATGAGCCCAGCAGTCCATTTACATTTCTTGTGTGGATTCAGTTTAGATGTCTGGGTTATGTGTCATCAAGTGTGTGAGGCAGGCTCTTATTTAGATCGTAGACATGCAGGGTACTTAGAGATGATCAGAACAAATATTGGTATCTGGGTTATGTGCTATGCAATGTAGGGGACTGTGGGCTGCCACCTAGTGCCTAGAGGGAAGGTATATCCCTGTTCCCTAGAATACCTAAGTGGGTGGTTTTACAGCTAGATTTTGTGCACCTAGTGTTGACGTCTCTAAGGCCTGGGAAACAACACTTATTTTTAGAAAACTTTCTAGAGGGGCTAGGTGGAGTGGGTGGAGCCAGCAGTCCTGAGGCTCCTGATATGAGTGAAGACTCAGCTTAATGGGTAGGGTAATGTCAAAACTCACTATTCTGCTACCCCCCCGTCAGCTGTTGGAGTTGAAAATAGGCTTCCGATGTGTACCCTAATGTGCTATGCTAATGGGGGCCTATGCTGTTGAAATGGACCCACACAGTTTTAGGCAGTAGTGAAGGGCATTCACAGTCTGTGGACCCCCTTATCTCTGTGCCTAGGCAAAGGGTCAGTGCCTACTCCGAGATCCTGGCTCAGGGAGCTGGCTGATTACTTTTTTCTGTTTATTAATTTGTTCCCTTTCCAAAGCCAGGAAAATGGCTTAGGGCAGGCAGTGGGTCCCAGTTCTTGTCCATAGGGCACTGTTGAGGTCAGACTGGGGCCACAGTGGAGTGGACAGAAAACCAAAAACCAACCCCACTGCTATCAAGCTGATTCTGACTCATAGAGTAGAGAGGGGGTGAGTAAATGCAAGAGAGGTACCTCTTAGAGAGGACAAACATTTTTTTTTTTTTTTTTAATCTCATGTGTTAGATGCTTACATTTAAGTTTCAGTGATTCAGCATTGCTTCTTCCTGGTTCTGTAAGCTTGAGCAGACTCTCCTCTGATCAGTTTTCCAGATGTAGAAAATACGTTCCTAGTACAACTGTTTGACTCAGCCAGCATGCTCTGGCTAATCCAGCCTGCAAGTTGCTGCCCAGGTGAGGTCTGCCAAATCTTCACTGCTTCTAAACTTACCTATTCCTTTTCTACGCAGTTTGACTCCTCAGTTTTGTCTTTGACATTCAGAGCTCATATATTATCCCATGTGATCAATTTACTTTTTGTTTCTGTGCAGTGGGTGACTATTGTAAGAGGGACTACAGGAAGCATATAACTACTGTGCCATCTTGGCCCTACCCATTAAAAATTATTTTAAAATAAACTGATGAAAATGTATTCAATAAATATTGAAAAAGTGTGTGCCTAACGGAAGTAGTATAACCCTAGTTGGAACAGAACACACTGTCTATTGACTTGGACTTGAACTGAAAGGAAATGAGAGGGGTTACTTTTTATTTATAAACCAGTCATTTTATAGTAATGTGTTATCAATGAAGAAAAATATATGGTTCTGTGAGAAATCAAATTATGGCAAGATTGCACAGGAATACAAACTATAAGGCATAAAATGGTAGAAAAAGAATAATTTGGAGGCAACAGTCATAATCATGAATTCTACTTTTGGTCCTTAGATTAATTGAGTGTTGTTGTTTTGTTGTTTGTTTGAACTGTTACACAAACTAAAAATAACTTGGCCAGTGAAAAGGTCCTATTGGCTCATGGGAACGTCCTTGGTGGTACCAGCTGATAGCATGTGCTGTTCGGCTGTTAATCAAAAGGTTGGCAATTATAGTTGTTGTCCAGTGCTGTCAAGTCACTTTAGACTCCTTTTGTGCAACAGAATGGTCCTGTGCCATCCTAGCAATCATTACTGTTGTAGCCCATTGTCGTATTCACTGTGTCACTCTCTGTCACTGAAGTTCTTCCTCTTTTTCACCAGTTCTCTGTCTTACCAAACATAGTGTCCTACAGTGACTAGTTCCTCCTAATAAAATACCCAAAGTATGTAAGACAAAGTCTTGCCATCCTTGCTTCCAAGAAGCCCTCTAACTGTACTTCTTCCAGCATAGGCTTATTCCTTCTGGAACTCCATGGTATGTTTGATAATATTCTTTGTCAGCACAATGATTCAAAGGCATCAGTTCTTTCTGGTCTTTTTTCTTGTCCAGCTTTCACATGAAATGAAGTGATTGCAAATACCATTGTGTGGGTCAGGTACATGTTAATCCTCAAAGTGACATCTTTGCTTTTTCATACTTTAAGGAGGTCTTTTCAGCAGATTTGGTCAATGCAGTACCTCACTTGATTTCTTGAATGCTGCTTCTGTGGATGTTGAATGGAGATCCAAAGAAAATGAAATCTTTGAAAATCTCAGCATTAGCAGTATACTTCTAGAAAATTAGCCTTTGAAAGCCTTATGGAGTACAGTTATACACTGATACACATGGGGTCACCACGAGGTGGAACTGATGGAACAACAGTCGGTTGTTCTGGTGTTTGCTCTTGTTACATGAAGATCCAAAGTTAAGAACAGTTTCAGCTCAAGAATGTCATCAAAATACTCTATTTTTTTTCCGTTTCTCTGATGTACATTCCATAATGTCAGCTGCATACTAAGTGAGGCTTCCTCACGTTAGCCAAATGGTCACAGAAATTCTAAACTCTACATTCTTCTAGACCTCCTTCTCTTTTGCACAATTATCTCCTGATTAGTTCCTTGAAAAGAAAGAAGAGACTTCATGACCTGAAGTCCTCAGCACAAATCCGCTTAGTTAAGGTCTTGTGGCTACCCTTGAACAAATACCTGAATACAAGCTTTGATATGCTGATCAACTCAGTCTTACTGTTTTTTTTTTCTCCCCAAACCAAATTGTGTGCAGTGTCAGTAGCATTGTATTTACTGATCTTTCTAAAATCAGGACTCCCCTCTGGAAGTTGGTTAAAGGCCAGTTTACCTCAAAGGATGCAGATAATGTGAGGAAAGAATATATAACTGAATGAAAGTTTTCAAAATTTGTTAAAAGCCAGCAAGAGAGAAAGAGATTCTTGGTAAGAATCTTGGTAAGAATCAAGCAAGGCCACTACTCTAAGGTGTTTTTCCAACTTCCAATATCTGTGAGTTTCTATTTCTACAAACTTTTATCGGAATTCCCTTCATTATTTCACAGTTTCTGATGCTATTGCTGGGGAAGACTTCCCTTTCAGTTCCTCTTCACATCTCTGCCTACACAGTTCTCCATCGGAGAAGCTTTTCCTCACTCCTCAGACTAAGTTTAAAACCCATAAAATGTGTGGCCTTGAAATTGGTTCTGACTCATAGTGACACTAAGTGACAGAGTAGGACTGCTGCATAGGGTTTCAAGGGCTGTAATCTTTATGGAAGCAGACTGCTACATCTTTCTTCCGTGGAGCCACTGGTAGTTTCAGATTAGTAGCCAAGTGCTTAACCAGTGTACCACCAGGGTTATTTAGACTAGCTTAGACCTCTGAAAGATGCTTTTACAGCTCTTCTATTTCTCTTTCATAGCATTTCGCACACTTATAGGCTATCTGAGAATGGAAATGGTGTCAGTGTTGTTCACCAATATACTTCTAGAACAGTAGGCACTCAGTAGGAACTGAACGTCCAGCTCACTGTAACAAGCTCTTAGAAATCAGACTGCTACTCTTAATAAGACAAATATAGAAGCTACTGCAACACTGTAAGCGTGCACTTGATGAGTAAAAGAGACACCATGCAAAAAAATCAAACACTGCTGTTAAGATACTGCTTTATTCATTATGTTTAGATCTAAATCCACATTTAGTATCACTTATGAAAGATGAAATCAAATACTTGTGTGGTTGTTGTGTTATTTTCTTCACAACCCTAGCCCCACCATCAACACTCAGTCTTTCTCTTTATTTTTCTCTCTTTCTCTCTCTCTCACGCACGCATGCACATGCACACACAGACACATACACAGTCAGTTGGAGTGCTCTGGTATAAGTTATGGAAGAATCCAGACTATATCAGCTAAAGCTCAAATACTAGAAAACTGTACCCTTAATTCAGTTTAAGATCTGCACTTCCAGTCCTCGTTTTGTATCTCATATTGAGCCCCTTGAAAAGGAATGAGCAATGGGATTAGTCACTATTTTTAAGAAAAATTCATCTTTGGCCCATATGGTGTATAATAAAGCTCGTTAATAATTTAAACAGTAAAATAACCTTCTCTGAGTTATTTAGTCCTATGACTTTGCCCTTATAGACAATGCACAGAATTGATTTTATTTTTTTCTCTCTCTTTTTTTATCTTTAGAGATTTACATCAGTTTGGTATAAGCATTACTTTTCTATAATTCTGCCAAATACATGCTTAAGCATACAAATGGAATCGTGATATATTTTAGATTACATATAATAACATTTAGTAAGAAAGTGGAAGGATAACTAATGAGATATTAAATGTCAAAGTACAGACAGATGCAAGTAAAAACCTGAAATTTGCCCAAAGCAGTAAAAATAGAATATGATTAGATATTTGAGTTAATTTGGAAAGTTATGGTGTTGGATTTCATTTGCTTATCCCTTAATGATTTCTTAATTAATAAAAATCACATTAAGTAGAATGGGCTTTCCCTTAATCAAATCTGAAACTTTGATTACTTTTAGAATCAAACTAAAATTTAATTTTTAAGCTACTTATTATCATAATTCTTGTCGTGGATTGAATTGTATCCCCCCCAAAAATGTGTGTAGCCATGTGGCTGGGCCATGATTCCTGATATTGTGTGATTGTCCTCTATTTCATGATTTTCCTGTGCTATGTGTTAAAGGATTAGGGTCAGACTATAAATCCCTTCATAGGATTATCTCCCTGCTCCACTGTAAAGGGAATTTCCCTGGAGAGTGGCTTGCCCCACTCTTAGTCCTTTCATCCTGCAAGAGATAAACAGAAAGGGAAGCAGGCAGAGAATTGGGAAACTCACACCATCAAGCAAGCAGCAATGGGAGAAGAGTGTGCCCTTCTGACCCGAGGTTCCTGTTCCAGGATGCTCACTAGACAAAGACTGATACAAAACCATACTGTCTTCCAGAGCCGACAAGGAAGAAAGTGTTCCCCTGGAGCAGACATCCTGAATTTGGACTTGTAGCCTACCAGACTGTGTGAGAATAAACTGTCCTTGGTTAAAGCCATCCACTCTGTGGTATTTCTGCTATAGCAGCACTAGCTGACTAAAACAATTCTTATCTCAGACTGCCCAGTCCTAATATCAGGTGCTAAAGAATATCTTGCCAGCCAGCCAAGTGCCATCGAGTCGGACACATCTAATCAGTTGTAGTGCATAGCACAGCACCTGACATGTAATAGAAGTCTGTGATTCTTGAATGAACACTTGAATTACAAAATGTTCTTGACATCAAATTGAGAAGCAAAATGGAAGATTTACCTTTAATATACTTTTTATTTATTAACAAATTGATTAAAAACAAATATTATCTTTTAAGACACATGTATAAAACATGTTACATTAGTGTTATCATTTGAATCATGAGAGTAAACTAGTCGTAACATATCTCAATTAGATCCTTAGTGTCCTGAACGATGAGTTCAGAATTTTTATGTTTGCTTACAAATTAATGACATAAATAGTTTAAGAATAAGTCATTTGCTGTACTAAATTCAATGTCTCTGAGATTTTTTAGGATCCTACATGTGAGGTCTGACAATTAGGTTTGCAGACTCATCCTAGAAAAAGTACTACATACCTCATTGCTGAATATCACCATGGTCACCTTCGAAGTCCTCACCTTGGGAAGCTATGCACTGATGCCAGTGCCTAGTCCACCCTTCAAAGCAATTTTGGAACTCTTTTTTCTGGAACCCTTTAGGACAGAGTAGAATTGCGCCATAGAGTTTCCAGGGAGCACCTGGTGGATTTGAACTGCTGACCTTTCTGTTAGCAGACATAATATGTAACTGCTATGCCACTCCTAAAAGTAGTGCCAGCAAAAACACCAGATACTGAGGAGAACTGAGAATGCTTACATCTTCAAAAATTCCAGAGTCCCAACAACAACAACAAAGAAAATCACAAGACATACAATTAAAAGAAAAGTGATGGTCCATCCAAATGAACACGATGGAAGAGATGAAAGCAAATCTATGGGAAACCAAAGGAGCTCTGCTGGCTTAGTGGTTAAAGTGCTCAGCTGGCAACCACAGTGTCAGTGATGAACACACCAGCCACTCTGTGAGAGAAAGATGTGTCAGTCTGCTTCCCTAAAGATTTATAGCCTCTGAAAACCGATGGACAGATATATGTGCTGCTAGTAAGATAATCATGCTTGAAAATTCTAATTATTTTGTCCTTCATGTTTTAAATGACACATATATAAAAAGCAAAGATGAAAGTATGTTACAGGGTGTGTGAAATATTAAAATAATAATAAATTGGGGGAGTAAGAATGTTATAGGTATAGAATTTTTATATGTTACTGAAATTAAGTTAGTACCACCTTACCCGGGATGTTATAAATACAAGCTGTTATAAGTAATATTCATGGTAACCACTAAGAAAATATCCATAAAAACATGGTGTTAACAGAAATGGCTCACTATAGTGTACAAGCAAAACAGGAAAGCAAGCAGCAGAAAAGGAAAAAGACAAGAAGACTTAAAACAAAACAAAAAACAATACCAAAATTCCAGAAGTACGTCACTTTCTTTTTTTTCTCTCACTCATTCACTCATGAATTTATGTAATCATAAATGTCTGACCTGGCCTGTTGTGGTGGCTTCTTTCCCTGGCAGTTGATGGCACTGGGCTATCCTTTGTGCTTTTTTTCTTTGTTTAAAAACATTTCGTTCTGCTTTAAGTGAAAGTTTATAATCCAAGTCAATTTGTCATGGATGCACTTTATGGTTCTGTGCATCTATAGGATATCATCCTGCTGATCTCTGGCTGGAGGAGGGAGAGTGGGTGAAGAGGAGGGGAAAGGAGACTGTTGGGAGGATGAGACATGTATGGAGCAGAGAGGAATAGTGTGCTGTCACCGGACAGGGAGAGCAGTGGAAGCTGCATATAGGTGGGCATGTAAATTTATATGGGAATGTACATTTCCACTCAGTCATAAAAAAAAGAAAAAAAAAAAAAAAAAGAAGCTGAGATACAAGTTTCCCCCCAGAGCCCACAGAGAGAACCTAAAGCTGGTGCCCTGAATTTGGATTTCCAGTCTCCTAAATTATAAGAAAATAAATTTCTGTTTGTTAAAGAAAAAACAAAAAAAATCTTCAACACACACTGCTATGTAAATCTAGCTGTTCTCCCCACACTGTGACAGCAGTCTCATCCTTGCTATCCTCTACTTCCCATGTCCATTCCACTAGCTCCAATCCCCTCTACCCTCTCATCTCACCTCTGAGCGGGAGCTGCCCAGTTGGCCTCATGTATCTGCTTAACATAAGAAGCACACTCCTCACCAATATCATGTTATATCTTATAGTGTAGTGCAATCTCTGTCTGAAAAGTTGGCTTCAGGAATGGTTTCAGCTCTGGACTAACAGAGAATCTGGGAACTATGTCTTCCAGGAACCCTCCAATCTGTTGGACTAAGTCTGGTCTTTTTAATAGAGTTTTAGTTCCACACACACATTTTTCTCCCACTATATCAGGGACTCTACGTTGTGTTCCCTGTCACGATAGACACTGATGGTGGCCTAGCACCATCTAGGTCTTCTGGTCTCATGCTGATGTAAGCTCTGGATTATATGGCCCTTTCTGTCTCTTAGACTCATATTTTCTTCACATCTTTGATGTTCTTTATTCTCTTCTGCTTCAGGTAGGTGTGGACCAATTGATGCAACTTAGATGGCCACTTGCTAGCTTTTAAGGCCCCAGATGCAACTCACCAAAGTTTGTTATGCCAGTTGACTTGGATGTCTTCTAGAACCATGGTTCTCAGACCTCTGCCCTTGCTATCTGTGCTTCGAAGTGTTGGGTTATATATAGGAAGCCTCTTAGCTCTTTGTGTAGTCCAGCTGGGCTGACCTCCTTTGTACCATGTGCTTCACCTTACCCAATTTCTGCCTACAGTCTAGTCAACGAATGCCCCACTGCCACCACTTGTAACCATCAAAGACTGTTTTCTTCTGTGTTTAAACTTTTTCTTCAGTTCTTATGATGCCAAGCCAAGTATGATAGTGGTCTCATACAATATTTGTTCTCTGCAATTGATTAATTTCACTTAGCATAATGTCTTCCATATTCCTCCACATTATGCTTCCCAAGATTATTGTTGTTATCATTGCATAGTATTTCATTGTGTGACTATACCTTTATTTATCTGTTTATCTATTGATGGCCACCTAGATTGATTTCATCTTTTTTGTTGTTATTGATGTGCATGTATCTATTTGTGTGACAGGCCTTATTTCTCTAGAGTATAGCGCAAGAAATGGATTGCTAAATCATGTAGTATTTCTGTTTCTAGCTTTTAAAGAAAATGTCAAATCGATTTCCAAAGCAGTTGTACTAAGTCATTTCTTATCAGTAATTACAGTGAATGTAAATGAACTAAAAGCTCCAATCAAAATGTAGAGAGTGGTAGAAAATATGAAAAAAAAACAATTATCCAACTGTATATTGTTTACAAGAGATACACCCTCACCCAAGGACATAGTTTAAAAGTGAAAAGATGGAAAAATATTGCATGCAAATGATAATAAGAAGAGAGATACGGTGTTGATCAGTTTTATTATCAAATTAAACTTTAAGACAAAATCTATTGCCAAGCCAAAATCTATTAGACATGTAAAAATGGACATTATATCATGATAAAAGAGTCAATTCATCAAGAAGATTTAACAATCATATATATGTGCTCAAAATACAGTAGCTAAATACATAAAGCAAATGCTGATAGAAGTGAAAGCAGAAGTAAATAGTACTACAATAATATTTTCAGTTGCCTCATATGCATGCAAAAGCAGAATAGTGAAAACCGAAGAAGACCTGATGATTTTGAATTATGGTGTTGGTGAATAGTTTATACTATACAGTCAACTGGCAGGAGAAAGAACAAATCTGTCTTGGGAAAAGTATGGACAGAATGCTTCTTAGAAGCAAGAATCATAAGGCTTAGCCTCACATATTTGTACTGGTTACCATGAAGGACCAGTCTCTAGAGAAAGATATGATGCTTGGTAAAGCAGAGGATCACTGGAAAAGAGGAAGACTCTCAACAAGATGGATTTCCACCGTGGCTGCAAATATGAGTTCAACGAACAATAACTGTGAGGATGGCACAGAACCAGGCAGTGTTTTGTTGTTGTATACATGATCACTGAGAGTCAGAACCTGCTCAGTGGCACGTAAGAACAACAACAATGAAAACAATGCTATTTGGGGACGTCAATACACTCTTTTCAATATTAGGCAGAACATATAGAAAGAGTATGAACTTCAGTGATACTATAAACTAACTAGATGTAACAGACATATATAGAACATCTCCCTCAACAACAGCCCAATGTATATTTCATTCCTGTGCACAAGATAGACTACATATTAATGCACAAAGCAAGTCTTGATAAGTTTTGAAAGATTGAAATCATAGAAAATATTTGACCACAGTGGAGTGCAGCTAGAAATAAAAACAAAGGGGGAAAAAAAAAAAAAAAAAACAACCTGGAAAATACACAGACATGGAAATTAAGCAAAAGATTATTAAACTACCAATGAGTTAAGAAATAAATCGAGAGAAACTACAAAGTCATTAGTGTCAAAATGAAAGCACAACATACCAAAATTTATTAGAAGCAATGAAGGCAATACTTAAGGGAGGTTATAACAATAAATAACCATTTAAAAAGAAGAAAATCTAAAATGAATATTCTATCTGAACAACTTGGGGAACTATAAAGAGAAGAGCAAACGAAACCTAAACCTATCAGAAGAAAGGAAATAACCGAGATCACTGCATAAATAAATAAATAACAGCAAAGAGGAGAGAAAAGCAACAAAACCAGAACATTCTTTGAAAAAAAAAATCTATAAAAATAACAAACGTTTCACTAGACCTTAATAACGTGAAGCCACTAGGCAGATTCAGTTTACCAGTCTTTCAGTTAGTAGCAAGTCACAAACCACCTGGTCCTCTCAGGATCCTAAGAAGTGACATAGTTACATTCAACTCAGTTTGAAAGAACAAATCCTGTTTGAGTATTGAGTTTGGATTGTGCCTGGAAATAAGGCAAGACATGTTAAAACAGAACATTACATCTAACTTCAGTGGTTTATTTACTGTTACTATTTTTTAACCCTACCTCCCCTCTTTTTGTTTTTTGATAAAACGCACTCCAAAACCAGTTCAAAATATATACATTTTTTTACCCCATGGTGGGATATGCTCAAAGTTGTACTTTGTCACTTATGGACTTGTTCTAATTTTCTTTCGTTTTGGGGTGCATTTTGTTTTATTCCTCTCTCTTTCTCTTTTTTTCCATTCTTTCCCATCCTAGTAACCATCAAAGATATTTTCTGTGTGTAAACCTTTTCATGAGTTCTCATAGTAATGGTATCATGCAATACCTGTCTCTCTGTGATTGACTCATTTCACTGGGCATAAATGCCCTCCGCTCTGCTCTGTGTTATGAGATGATGTCAGTTTTTCCAGCACCATCTGCTAAAAAGACTCTTTTCCCCATTTGATGAGTTTTAGCCTTTGTCAAAGATCAGGTGACCATAGGTAGATCAGTTTACATCTGGGCTCTGAATTCTCTTCCACTGGTCAGCGTATGTGTTGTTGCACTAGTAGTACCAGGCATCTTTGTTTCTAAGGTGTTGGTCTTGTAAACAGCATATTGATGAAGCCTTAAAAAAAAAAAAAAGAAAAAAGAAAATCTCCATTCTGTTCCTCTCTGTCTTTTTTATGGGTGCATTTAGCTCATTTACACCCAGTGTAATTGTTAGAGCAGTCCTAGCTGACTAAAACAGAGTGGAAGGCTTTAACAAAGGAAGTTTATTCTTACAGTCCAGTAGGCTACAAGTCCAAATTCAGGATGTCTGCTCAAGGGGAAGGTTTTCCTGCTTGTTAGCTCTGGAAGAAAGTCCAGTATTGCATCAGTCTTTGTCCAGGGAGCATCTTGGTGCAGGAACTTCAGCTCTTCTCCCAATGCAGCTTTTTTGATGGTGTGAAGTTCCCAGTTCTCTGCTTGCTTCCCTTTCATCTCTTGCAAGATGAAAGGATTAAGGGTGGGGCAAACCATACTCTAGGGAAACTCCCTTTACAGTGGAGCAGGGAGGTGATCCTATGAAGGGGTTTACAGTCCCACCCTAATCCTTTAATATACAGCATAGGAAAATCACCAAATGGAAGCTGATCACAAAATACAGGGAATCATGGCCCAGGCATATTGCTACACATATTTTGGTGGGGAACACAATTCAATCCATGACACTAGTTGTTGATAATTGTGAGTTTACTGCTGTCTTTTTGTAGTGCTTTTTTTTAGGATGGGGCACGTGCTAACATTTTCTTTGTTCCTGACATACTCTTGCTTAATTCCTTTGGTTTGTAGATTTCTGTTTGTTTTTGTACATTTTGTTTTTATTGAGATTTTATGTTTTTGTTTCATTTTGGAGAGTAGGTTTATTAGCTTTCTTTTTGGTTTCCCTGACACTCTTATCTTTCTAGGTTTGAATCAGTCTATTGCTGCTTGGTAGTGCCTTGCCTTCAACTCTATTAGAAAGTTCTATGTCTACACTGTTCATTCCCTTTTCTGTTGTTCTGATGTTGTTATCATATACAGATTAACCTCTCTGGTTCCCTGTTGCAATTTTTTTTTTTTTTGGTTTTTGTCTAGTTCTTGAGAGTTCGTTTCCTACATTGGTAAAATCTTGGGTCCTAGATCAGGCTGTGGTCTAATATTGTTTGTTTTCAGACTGTAGGACTCCCTTTAACAAGTCATGTAAGTTTTGTTTGGTTTTTACATATTCCCATAATATCTGTCTGAAAATGTCCTTATTTAATAACAGTTTGTAAGATACATTATTCTTGCTTGACTTTTTTTTTTCTTACAGAGTTTTATTTATATCATCTCACTGTCTTGTTGCCAGCATGATTTCTGCTGAGTAATCAGGGCTTGGTCTAAATGTTTCTCCTCTGTATGTGCCTTTTGGCTTCTTTTGAGCTGCACTCAGAACTTTTTCTCTGTCTTTGGTTTTAGCAAGTGTAATTATGATATGCCTTAGCTATTTTCTTTTACTGTCCATTCTATATGAGATTCATGGAGCTTCTTGGATGGCCACCTTTTCATCTTTCATGATATTAGGGAAGTTTTCAGTCAGCAGTTCTTCATCAATCTCTGTATTTTCCATTTTCTCCGGCTCTTCTGGAAGTCCTATCATATCCAGATTTTTGCTTCCGATTGTTTCTCACATCATTCTCAAGGTTTCTTCCTTTCTTTTCCTGATTTTTCCTCAGAGATTTATCCAAGCGTTTATCTTTAGTTTGGCTGATTCTGTGTTCCATCCTTTCAGGTCTGCTCCTCAGACCTTCTAGACTCTGTCCATTTCTAAAATCTTGTTGTTTACCTTTTGGATTTCTAATTGTTGTTTTTGTATGATTTGTGGTTGTGAATTTATTTTGGCATTTTGTTCCTGTAGTATTTTTTATGAGTTCTTCCAAGAATTTGTTTTCCTTTTTGATGAGTTTGTCAGCATTTTCCATGAATTTGACAATGTTTTCCTCATTTTTATCTGCCTTTTGGTTCAACTCTTGGATAACTTTGAATCTTAGAGATTTGAATTTCCTAGCAGGTATTTCTAGTGACTTTTCTTCTACTGGAAAGTCACCTGGTATTTTATTTTGGACACTTATTAAAATCTTCCTCCTAAGCTGAATTTTTTTTTTTGGATGTTATCTGCTGTCCTCAGGTCATTTTCTTTAGTCCAAAATTATTTTCTTTGCTTATTAATTGTAGATATATTTGTTTCATCCTGCTTTTTTGTTTTATTTATTATGTCAGAGCAGGCGTGCAATGCATTTTTTGTTGTTTACTCATACTCTTTGTCTAATGAGTAGGGCCAGTTGCTCAGCTGTGGTGCAGAAGGGTAGGTCTAGTGGGTGATCTGTGTCTTGCTGGGCGTTCCTGAAAGTTCTCTCATTACCTCCCTGTCTGCCGATCTCTAATGTGGGGGTGGTGAATCCAAATAATATGGATGCTGCCCTTACCAGACTACTGAGCTACCACACCTGGCCAGGAGGCATGGGAGGTCAAGTAGCTAGGAGAGGATGAGAGGTAGGAAAGCATGTCTTGATTGTTACCACGTGCCTTATCTTCGGCTGAAATTTCTGTGAATCTGTTCTCCTGTGCTCCCTATCTACCAACCTCCCACAGGCATCCAAGAAGGCAAATTTATGCTGGCTTAGCTGATAGGGAACTTGCTCTAAAATATTTTCTAACTCTGTTTTCTGTAAGTGTCTTATTCTGTTTGGTTTTGGCTGAGCCTTCCAGCCAACATAACAGCATAGAAAGAAACACCACACCATCCTTTTCTGACAAAGACCTGAAAAACTAAGTGAAATGGAGACAAATATCAATCCTGGATTGTGAAGTTCAGATGAAAAGATATAGGTTGCAGCTAAAATTTCAGTGGTTTAGACAAATTAAACAAACTTACATGAAATAGTGAATTCTTACTGGCTAAGTCAAAAACTTCACCATGAAGGTGATATATATGTTGTGTGTTGAAGAAGGACCAGAAATTGACCAATAATAAAAAAATCTGAGCAGGAAAGAAAATCCAGCAAGTACTTACAGAAATAGGAAAAGTATGAATTGATGGATATAGAAATGCAGGAAGTTTTATGCTGCAGGGATATACCACAGGGGTGTGAGGAAGAAGGGGTTATGTATGAAGATAAAGCAAGCCCGGAATAGAGATAAAGGAAAAAGTACCTTGGGGGCGAACTCAGGAGTGCATGTTGCATTTAAAAATAGTCAGCAGCCTTAACTATGTGCCACACTGTGTGATAAATTTGGCATGCTTGCATTGTTGACCTCTCACACCTGTAAAGGTAATACAGTCTTAAATTATTTATAGAAAGTAAAGCCAATGTTCAGCGAGCTAAGTAAACTCACCAAGGTCTCATGGCTTGTAAGTAGCAGATTTAGGATTTGAAGTTAAGTATTTATGTCCTCAGGCCATGGTTTTTATATATGTCATATTGCCTTTTCTACTGCTTGCCATTTTCTGTCACTTACTATTCATTTGTTAACCTCTTTTGCTGACATCTCTTCTTCCTTCTGTCTGCTTAAACACTGGAGTTTCCCAGAATTTCATTTTGTAAAATTGAAGTTTATAAAATTCTTTAGCAAATTTGTATGAGTTAAAAAAATATATTATACTTTGGTAAAAAGAAAATAAAACAATGCAGGAAAATATTTGAATACCTTCTGAGACCATCATGATTTAATTAGTGGGCACATGCTAGATTGGAGGCCAAAACACAGAAATGTAGGTAAATAGCCTATAGGTACTCATCAAACTGTTTAATTAGTGAGAGAATAAAATGATTAAAAATTAAAATTACTTAAGCAAGTTCTCAGGCAAATTCTCATTTCTATTTCTTTCTTAACGAGTCTTTAATTAGCTGAAATTACATTAGGGAAGTTTCATGCCTTCTGTGTCTTTTCCAATATTTGAAATATCATTTTTATTCTAAAACAGTGGATATAAGTGGGTAATGAAACATAGTCCTCAGGAGGAAGGGAAACTGTAGTCAATTTGGCATTATTGAATATCAACTTGTGTATATTTTTGCCTCAACAAAATTAAAATCAACAGCAAGCAAGGGAAAATTGTGTTAGAAATATTTCATGTTATGTTTGTTTTCCACAGTTCCTCTGCAAAGTACTTTGAAGGAAGAAGTATAAAAACTATTTTATTATAAATTCTCGATGCATTTATGTAGCATTACAACAAACTAATCTGTTAGACAGATTCCCTCTGTCTAACATTAAGACTGTAATCCTACAAAATACAAAAAATAAGTGCAAGGTTAAAATTATAGGATGAGTTCATTTCTCTGCCATTGCAGAATAAATTGAGATGTTAGACTTTGCATGGTTTTATGAGATAATGGATATGAGTAATTTGGAAAATAGTTATTATTTTGTGCTTATTCTTAAAGACACGCAAAAATGAGTAGTTCAAATCTTTCTAAAATACAAGTAGGAAATAATCTTTTTTAGAAACATCTAAAGTGCTTGCAGTTGTTAATGTGATTTTGTCAGCTGTAGCTTTTAACCATTATGACACCACAGTTTCCATGTGGAATATAGAAAAATTCTGATAATCTGAAGTTCAGAGGATTCTGAATGTCTGTCGTTAGTACAAATCCAGTTACAATCCATCAATTGGAGTCACAAACATGATTTACACTTGGAATTGTAAAAATAAAATCTGTCTTCATTAGATCCAATCAATGCTCTTAAGCATTATTAAATGTTTTAGGCTGAGTTCGCTACAGAAGCCAAACCAGTGAAGCATAAAAATGTATGTTGTTGTTAGGTGCCATCAAGTCAGTTCTGACTCATAGAGATCCTGTGCACAAGAGCACAAAACACTGCCTGGTCATGTACCCTGTCCACAATCGTTTTTTGGCTTAAGCCCATTGTTGTGGCCACTGTGTCAGTCCATCTCGTTGACAGTCTTCCTGTTTTTCTCTGACCCTCCACTGTACCAAGCATGATGTCCTTCTCCAGGAACTGATCCTTCCTGACATGTCTAAAGTATGTAAGACACAGGCTTGCCATCTTTGCTTTCAAGGAGCACTCTGGTTGTACTTCTTTCAGAACAGATCTGTTGGTTCTTTTGGTGGTCCATGGTATATTCAACATACTTCTCTAACATCACAATTCAAAGACATCAATTCTTCCTCTGTCTTCTTCATTCATTGTCCAGCTTTTGCACAAATATGGCACAATTGAAAATACCATGGCTTGGTTCAGGCACGCTTTAGTTTCCAAGGTGACATCTTTACTTTTTCATACTTTAAAAGGATCCTTTAAAGGAGATTTTCCCATTGCAATGCATCTTTTGATTTCTTGACTACTGCTTCCATGGATGTCAGTTGTAGATCCAGGTAAAATGAAATCTTTGACAACCTCAATTGTTTCTCCATTTATGAAAATGTTGCTTACTGGTCCAGCTGGAGGCACTTTTGTTTTGTTGATGTTGATGTGAAATCCATACCGAAGGCTGTGGTCCCTGATCTTCATCAGTAAGTGTTTCAAATCTTCTTCACTTCCAGCAAAAGGTGGTGTTGTCTGTGTAATGCAGGTTGTTAGTGAGTCATCCTCCAATTCTGATGCCTCATTCCTTGTAAAATCTAGCTTCTTGTATTATTGGCTACAGATTTCAAAAGTATGGTGTAAGGCTACATCCCTGATGCACACCTTTCCTGACTTTAAGCCATGCAGTGTACTCTTGTTCTGTTTGTATGACTGCCTCTAGATCCATATACAGATTCTTGAAGAGCACAATTAGGTGTTCTGGAATTCCCATTTTATGCAATGTTAGCTATAATTTGTTATGATCCACAGTCGAATGTCTTTGCATAGTCAATGAAACACAGGTAAATATCTTTCTGGTATTCTCCGCTTTCAGCCAAGATCCATCTGGCATCAGCAACGATATCCCTGGCTCCATGTCCACTTCTGAATCTGGCTTGATTTTATGGAAGTTCCTTGTCAATATACTGTTGCAGTCACTTTTGAATGATCTTGAGCAAAATTTTACTAGTGTGTGATATTAAAGTTATTGTTCGATAATCTCCATGTTTGTTTGGATCACCTTTCTTGGGAATGGACATAAATATGAATCTCTTCCGGTCAGTTGGCCGGGTAGCTGTCCTCCAAATTTCTTGGTATAGATGAGTGAGCACTTCTAGCACTGCATCTATTTGTTGAAATATCTCAATTGATATCCCATCAATTCCTGTAGTCTTGGTTTTCGCAAATGCCTTCGATACATCTTCATCTTCTTCCTTCAGTACCATTGGTTTGTTATCATATGCCACCTCTTCAAATGGGTGAACACCGATCAGTTCTTTCTGGTATAATGACTCTATGTATTCCTTCCATCTTCTTTTCTTACTCCCTAAGTTGTTTAATATTTTTTCTATGTAATTCTTCACTATTGTAACTCAAAGCTTGAGAATTTTCCTTCAGATCTTTCAGCTTGAAAAATGCAGAATGTATTCTTTCTTTCTGGTTTTCCATTTCCAGTTCTTTGTATGTGTAATTATAATACTTTCTTTTGGTCTTCTCAAGCTGTTGTTTGAAATCTTCTGTTTAGGGCTTTTCCTTTGCCATTCTTTCATTTTGCTTTAGCTGCTCAACAATAAACAGCAAGTTTCAGAGTCTCTTCTGACATCCAGTTTGGTCTTTTCTTTCTTTCCTCCCTTTTAAATGACCTCTTACTCTCTTCATGGATGATGTCTTTGATGCTCTTCTACAGTTCATCTGGTCTTTGGTTATTAGTGGTCAGCACTTCAAATCTGCTCTTGAGATGGTCTTTAAACTCAGGCAGGATATACTTGAGGTCATATTTTAGATCTTGTGGACTTGTTCTAATTTTTTCCAGTTTGAATTTTCATTTGAGCAACTGATAATCTGTGTCACAGTCAGCACCTGGTCTTCTTCTAACTGCTGATATGGAACTTTTTTGGTGTCTTTTCCCACAGGTGTAGTCAGTTTGGTTTGTGTGTATTCCATCTGTTGAGATCTGTGTACAATTACTGTTTACATTGGTTAAAAAAGGTATTTGCAATGAAATAGTCATTAGTTGTTAGTCTTGCAAAATTCTGCTTTGCATTCTCCTGCATTATTTCTATCATCAAGGCCATGTTTTCCAACTACTGATCCTTCTTTGTTTCCAACTTTTGTATTCCAGTCTTGAATAACCATCAGTGCATCCTGACTGCATGTTTGATCAGTTTCAGAGTGCAGAAGCTGGTTTTCATTTTTGGCCTTAGTAGTTGGTGTATAAACTTGAATAACAGTTGTATTAACTGGCCTTCTTTGTAGGTGTATGGATATTATCCTATCACTGACAGCATTGTACTTTGGGACAGATCTTAAAATGTTGTTTTTGATGATGAACACACCACCATTCCTCTTCAAGTTTCCGTTCCCCACATAGTGGATCATATGATTGTCAGATTTTAAATGGCCTACACTGGTCCATTTCAGCTCACTAATGCCGTAGATGTCAGTGTTTATCCATTCTGTTTCATTTTTGATGATTTCCAGTTTCTATAGAGGGATACAGATCAAGGAAATGGCTCATACGATTATAGAAACTAGAATTTCTCAGGTCTGTAGATCAGGAAAGAGACTTCTCCTGATTTACGTAGCCATGGGAGCTGACAGACCTAAGATGAGCAGGTCAGACAGCTGGGCTCTTGCTCCCCAGCTGTGAAGATCCGTGAATCCAAGATCAGTGTGCAAGACATTAGGTAAGCCGGTAACTCAAGTCGCAAGACCCAGCGGTCAGGTGAGTAGGAGCCAGCTGTAAGATCCAGAGCAAGCAAAAGAAAAGAGCCTTGCCAGAAAGACACCTTGTATTTGCATAGACCACATCCTCAAGGATTGGCTTTTAGCTGATTGGCTACTCATGGTAGATCTCATCATGGAAGTGATCATATTATATCAAATCTCATCATGGAAGTGATGACATCATTGTATGATTGTCATGCTATATCATAGTTTCCAAACCACTGAGAATCATGGCTGCTCAGCCAAGTTGTCATAAGACTTCAATTCCAAATGTTTCTCTTTGGAATTAAACTATAAGTCACTTGAACTGAACTGGGGAGAAAATACTTATTATTGTAAAAGAATGATGCATATGAAGCTAAACAGTCAATGAGAAAAAAAACAAGACAATATTTTAATGGAAGAGAAACATTTTAAAGGTAGCTGCTTTGATAATAAATTCAATATTTATACCTGCTATAGAACAATTCAGAGCCCTGTGGTGCAGTGATTAAGATATACGACTGCCGTCCAAAGGACTGGCAGTTAGAATCAACCAGCCACTCCTCATAAACTCTGTGGGGCAGTTCTACTGTGTGCTTTAGGGTTGTTCAGAGTCAAAACTGACTTGACGGCAATGGGTTTGGTTTGGTTTTATTGAACAAGAGAAAACACTCAGGATATAAAGTGCCTTTCATATATTATTGTAATAAGAGAGAAAGAAAGATAAAATAATAACTATCCTATCAGCTACAGAAGGAAAACCTAGCACTCACATGCTCATTTCTAATACCATTCTCTGGTAAAACTAATAAGAGCTTTTTAGAGAAATGGCTGATTCTAGCAGTGGAGCGGGAAAAATGAACAATAAGCTTGGAGCATCTTATAACGCCAGAAACTAAGCAAGCACTCAAAACGTACTGTCAGCTATTAACTTTTTTAGAAGAGGTTAAGCTCTAGTGGCGTATTAAAGAAGGAGGAAGGAAATTACAATTTGTTTAGCACAGTGTTCCTGGAATTTGGTAGGCATTTTTCTGCATTATCTCATTTCATATGAGCTCTTTGGTTTAAATGTCATCAGTGAACCCGAATATATTTTTTTTAAAAAAAGTCTCAAGTGTTTGATTACTTTCCTGAAGTCAAATAGCTAGAGGATACAGACTTAACATTGGAACCCAGGACTGTACTGCTGAAGACCTGGCTCCTCTAGGTTGTGAACAGTTTCTCATGGCTTTATCATTTTGACAAGTACTGGTTAAGTTTATTGTAGAATATCTCTCAATTAGTAAAACTGAGATTTCACTGATGTTTTTCTAACCATTAGACAGGAGTTAGAGGTTTTTGGAGGATGACCACAAAGGTAAAGTGTTGGTCTTATCAATCCTATTACATCAAGAATGCTCAGTATAAACATGCTATCAAAGTTGATGCTGACTTTTGCTGTCTGGCACAGTTTTCTTCACAGTAAAGTTACTCTTTCTTTATATGTTTCCATGCTATATTGTTAGGAAGAAAGTTACTACGTGTAGTTCACACTTCAAGGAGTGGGAAGTTAAACTTTACTTCCTTAACGGCAGAATATCTGCATAGATTATTTGCAGTTTATCTGCAGGGAAAATTTGTCTCTTCTTCCCCATTTACTTATTTATTTATCACTGTTTCTTTATATTAGTCTGATATTTATTGTAAACTTTGAGTTACAATCCAATACTATATTTATATTGTTGCTCAGTTTTTCTAGTTTGACCATAGGAAGTTCTTTCAGTTGCTCTTGTATCTGTTAACATACCCACATCGTGTATATTTCAAGTGCTTGCTTAGTTTCTGGCAATATAAGATGCTCCAGGCTTATCTTTCATTTTTCCCTCTCTGCTGCTAGAATCAGCCATTTCTCTCACAAGTTCTTGTTAGTTTTATTAGAGAATGTTGTTAGAAATGAATATCTGAGAACTAGGTTTTCCTGTTGCTAGTGGAGTCTCATCGCAGCCACAGCTTCAGTCCATCTTGGTAAGGGGTTCCCATCTTTTATTTCATCCTCTCTATGTTTTACCAAGCACAGTGTCCTTTTATAGGGATTGACCCCTCCCGATAACATATCTCATCCATCACAACATAGACAGCTCTAGACTTTTTCCATTGTTTATCAATAATCTTACACCTCAACACTGAGAAACCTGACTTGCAGGAGTCACATCCATTTAGTTAATTATCCTATTCAATTAAATGCCTATAGTAGTTTCAGAATTGTTAAACTAGTATCCCATTGGAGTACTGGTTTTACCAACTAGAGTACCATGTTTATGGTTTATGTACAGTTAATTTTTTATTTAATCTGACAGGCTCCATTTATTTCCAAAGTTACCTGAGGTCACCTACTTATGCCCTCATCCTCTTTAATGAGGTTGTTCCCCACGTTTGTTCTGTGTTTAGATTTTTCTGCCACATGTGTATACTGGTATCCCTAAACTTAGCAAAATTTTTTGTTGTTTTTAGATCACATGTATGATCCAACTCGACGGCACTTGGCTTTGGCGTATGATATTACAGTTTAATCTTTTGTTGTAAAGATCTATGGTTTTTGAAAAATGCTGAATGTCTCATATTCACCGTTATAGTACCATATCGAATAATTTCACTACCTTAAAAAATCAGTAGTGCTTCGCCTAGTCACTAACTCCAGCTTTTCCAGAACAGGATCACAATTGTGATCATACAGTTGGAGTCGTACAGTATAAATTTATTGAGACTGGCTTCTATCCTTTAGGAATATGTATTTAAGATTCATCAAAGTCTTTTCATGCTTCAGTGACTCATTAGTTTTTATTATTGAATTATGTTCTGTTGTATGGTTGTATGACAGTTTATCAGTTTTCCTTTTGAAGAACATCTTGGTTGCTTCCAGTCTGGAACAGCTGTTAATAAAGTTGCTATAAACATTTATGTGAAGGTGTTTATAAGGACATACACTTTCAAATTAGTTGGGTGAATACCTAGGAACACATCTGCTGGATCTTATGGTAAGTCTGTTTAATGTTGTAACAAACTGCCTAATTATCTTCCAAAATAATTGTACATTTTGTATTCTCAGCAGCCATGAATGAGAGTTACTATTGCCTTGCATCATCACCAACACTTAACATTATCATTTTTATATTACCCTTTAATAGATGTGTAGTTATAACTCATTTTTGTTTTTTTCTTGTAACAAAAATATTACATTCATCTTTAATATTTGCAATTTTGAAAAAGTAAATACTCTGACTAAAATAGATTATATATATAGTAATAAAAAATATGTTTGTGAAACAATGAATGTTATCTCTCTCCTTCATGGGGCAAGTTTCTTTGGTTTCCTCTTTCCTTAAGAATCATGGTTTCCCTTACCTGATCTCCTTGCTTCAGGCCACTTAGAAAACTCTTTCAGTCATATATGAACTTTTCTCCTCTCTAAATTCTACACTAACTTCTCCAGATAGTAGAAGTTTCTGTCTTCCTTGAACAATCATAATATTCTCTGAGTGACTGATTCTTGTGAGAAAAATTTTGCTATTTTATTGTATACATGTCCCTGAGAAATTATGAGAGCTACACATGTAATCATTTGTGAAGAAATTAATGTGTCAAAGAAAGACAGTAAATATGAAAGTAGATAATGCTTAAAAAATTGTAAAATATATGAAATATACAGCTAAAATCTATCTGCCTATTTGTCGTATTTTGGTGGCTTGGATGTTGCTATGATCCTGAAAGGTATGGCACCAGATTTTCAAGTACCAGCAGGGTCACTCTTGGTGGACAGGTATCAGCAGAATGTCTAGATTAAAACAGACTAGAAAGAAATACCTGGTGATCTACTTACAAAAATCAATGAATGAAAACCCCCTGGATCACAGTAGAATACTGTTTTTATGTAATGTTGAAAGAGGAGCCCCCTAGTTTGGAAGGCACTCAAAAATACACAGTAGCCGCAACAAGAAGGCACTGTAGCACAGTTGTCAGAACAATGGAAGTTACAAATTCAGTGTAGGCTACATTTTATGTGTATCAAGATAATGTAACAATTGAAGAGGTAATGAAAGTCAATTTGTGAGAATAATGTGGCTGTTTAGTAGGAAAAAGAAATGATCCTGGGAAAGCCTAACAAACTGTTGTTGAGCAGTTACTTTACTGCAAGCCCTGTGTTTGATACTATCATATGTCATTGCACACATCACTCAGGCAACAACTTCAAAGTACTATTTTTATGATAAAGTTTCTCATTTACTTATCAAACAGTTGTTAGTTTCCTAGAAATAGGAATTAATGAGACAGTCATGGGTTTGGGTTTCTAGGTGTTACAAAACATTGTGCTAGGAATCTGATAATAAAGCAGTCTCAACAGCGGTGGGTTTGGTGGGTCCCTTAATAATAAGCAGAAGATAGCAAAAAGACATTATTAATCCCCTTGATAGAATCACAGATAAAATATAATGATGGTACATAGGAAGAGTTGATAAAATTTAATTCTATGTTAGAATCCCTTGGCCATAAAATGACAGACCTAAAATATAAACACAATTCATAAATCACATGGCCTTGTTTTATTTCTCTCAATTCATATAATCATTCTTTAGAGTTTTCAGAAGAACTAATATGTTTAAAACAAAATGTATACTGTAAACTACTAAGACTCAACTTGTAGGAAGGAAATAACAGGAAAAAACCAAATTGGTATTTTTCTTCATGAAAGGCTGATGACCTATGTCAGTATTGCTGAAGCCATGAAAAAGTGACCAGCTATATTAGATGTTTGATGTGAGTCCTAACTGTGAAACAAAAGTTTTCTAAATGTGTTTTCTTTAGTAGTATCTATCTTCGTGATTTAAAGATAGATTATGTGTGAGAGCAAAGGAAAAGACTAAACAGCTGTAAATTTTTCCAGAAAGTACTATTCAAATCCCTGTTGATTTTCTCTGGGTGACAATCAGCAAACTTAGAAGTGACTTGAAGAGGTTTGCTGATTTGCGAAACATAGCATGGGTGTTGTGTACATCACTTGCATAATTGGTTTTGTGTGTACATATGGTACATGCTATTTTAGAAATGTACCTGTTCTGTGTTCATTATAGTTATTGCTCACTCTATTCTCTGATAATCACATGTAGTTGCTCATCACTGTTTATTAGAAAAGTAATGAATCAGAAGTTTTATGCATTCTCCTTTAACAATCTAATCTTAGAAGTTTCTGAGGCACGGTGTATAGTAATAGAAAGCAAGCAGATTACTCAAATTTATTTGTGGATATCGAGCTATAAATTTTTCAGAGATTAACTAAACTTTAATAAATAAGACTTCTCTTTTATCACCCTAATGAGTTTCACTATTACCTTCAAACATTTGTATAGTAATTCATATTAAACTGTCAATAAGTCTGTATTGGAAAAATAAATTTATTTCCACATTTTTTCTAATTATTACATAGTTGGATATCCCCCCCAACTTTTGAAATGAAATAGTCACCATTTATAGCCATAACACTGAGTTATCTAATATAGATTGGCTAAGCCAACATCAGATAAGTAGGAAAAGAAGAGTATTTGTTCTTAGCAAAGTTCTTAGGCTACTGTGTGGCTTGGAGAAGGTCCAAGGTAAAGTTCTTCCTAGGGCAGCCCTTTCACTTTAATTATTTCTCTTTCAAATTACTTTGTGCCTATAGCTTGAAGCTCAGGAAAATAGAAAATGTTGCTTGCCCTTTACAGGTTCTGGATCCTTTGACAATGATCTTAAGCAGTAAACTGTTTATCAAGTACCAAAATCATTTTTGTCAAGCTGTAGAGCACCAGTTTCATACTTTAAATATGGTTCTTAGACTACATATCTCAAAGGATTTAAGAACAAAATCTGCTTGAGTTGTTTCACAGAACATCTGTGTCCTGAGTATAGAGTCTTACCTGGAATCCACTGGGCCAGACCAGATGTATTACTTTGATATAAGCATACAACAGTTAAATCAAGTCATTAGGGGTTATGAGACCTGGAAATACTATTCCAGGCTTGTTTGTTTTTTAATATTTTACGTATCCAACTAAAATTATAGTTTTCTTTTATAGTTTTCGGCTCCCTAGAGGTGCAGTGGGGCTACACGTGTAAAAGCAAACTAACGTTGGCAGTTTGAATTCACCAGCTGTTCCTCGAAAACTCTATGAGTCATTTCTCCTTTGTCGTGTAGGATTGCTGTAAGTCAGAATTGATTCTAGAGCAGTGGAGCAGTGGGTTTGATTTGGTTTGGTTGTATGATTTTGATAATAGAGGAAAGATTTTATCTGTATTTTTTTTATTATGATGATTGAGTGACAATATACAATCCCATATGAATTTGCCACCAATGAGCGGCTCCCACTGCTCTCCCTGCCCAGTGACGGCACACCCCTTTCCGTTCTGCTATCTGTACTTCTCAAGAAGGCAAAATGACAACAAATTTTCAGACTTCTTAAATCATTGTAGTTTTGATTCTAGATAAGATCCTGTCCTAGCCATTGTCAAGGCAACAGGGAAAACAAAGATGGAGAGGCAGTTTGTGACCTCAAAATACTTTATTCAGAGTTTATTAATAAGTTCCTTAAACCAGCCACAACTCTGCCAAATTTAAGGAATATATAGAGAAATTTTACTTTGAAGTTACTCAAAATCTGTAGTTTCTAATACGCCTTCACTCTAACAGCTAATTATGCGAGCTTACTTTAAACAGTGGATAAGAATTAGAATGACAATGCATTTCATCATCTGTTCACCTCCCTGACCTCAACCATTGTGTGTGCAGAACTGTGTGCCAACCTCTATACTAAGAATGATCATGTTTTTTATTCCATCTAATCCTCAAAGGCATTTTATGAAATTAAAAAAAAAAAAAAAGTACTGTTGAGTTGGTACCCACTCATAGTGACCCTATAGGCCAGAGTAGAAATGTCCCATAGAGCTTCCAAGGAGTGTCTGGTGGATTTGGACTGCAGTCTTTTGGTTAGCAGCCATAGTACTTAACCACTATGCAACCAGGATTTCCATTTTACGAAATAGATAATGTTTTAATCCCATTTTACGAAGGAGAATTAGGGCCTGGACAAAGTATATAACTCCCAAGGTCATCATTGTTGCAGCAAAGAACCTGGATTGAGTCAGCATGAACTCAATCCAGGTTCTCTGCTGCAACATTGTACAACAACCCATCAAAATCCTTCCCTTTACAGAATAGCTGGTATGTGTAATTGTTTTAACCCATAATTGAGGCTGTATCCTCCATGCTCTTGCTATAAATGGATATATGCACTTAAATTCCAATTAGAAGATTATCAGTGAGTTATCAAAGCAGGGAGCCTAAAACAAATTTAATTGTTTTTATTTCCTAAAGTAGCTCAACGACAAATTGCACATTTGACTTTATTATAAACTGCAGTAGCAGATGGATTCCAAGCCCAATGACACAGCTTATCTATTTGCACCTTGTTAACCTGTTATTTCACCGTTATTTAAAGTGGGAACTCACAAGTCAGAGCAGCATCTGTCTCTGCTGCTCCTCTGTTGCTTCTCTGCTGGCAAATTAATTTACATCAAAACATACTGAAGAAAATACAGTCAGCTGTTTAGTAGGAAAAGAATAACTTTAAAGAAAAGGAAGATTAATACACAATGGAAAAGTAGGCCAAAAGCATGGGACTCAATGATAAATATTCTGACATGACAAAGGTTAACTGATAATGTCACAAGTTGTTACTATGGCATTCAGCAAGGTTAAAATATCAGAAATTCTATTTTAAAACCCCATTTTCTCCCTCATGAGATATTATTGTACTGACAGTTATGTTGATACACAACCTGTAGCTTGTTTATAAAATGATGATAAATTTGGTAAAAGTAATAGAGCAAGGGACATGTCCATATAAATTTAAAAGGAAAATGTATTTATAATCTCAACTATTCTGCCAAAACCAAGGTTTTCTGCCCAGAATAAATTGATGTTTGGCTATGCATAACTTGAATGTCGGTACGTCTCTCACAAATCTACTTATGGGAAGCCAAAAGCCTGACTGTTGAGTTAGAGAAGAAATTTAATAACTGGATCTTCCGTTTACTCAACAAATAGATACAAAAGAAAAGGAGCTTTAGTGATCCAAAGTATGTCAGTGTTAATTAACCGTTGTCTGAAGAGAAATTCTGCCATCCCCCACTTCCCAGTATGTCCCCTTGAACCTCCCCCTCCACTTTCTCCAAACCTAGAAAGCTGTTATATATTATCTTTCTGTTCAGCTAGGTCTTACAATTTATTAGCTGCAGCTGAACAAACATGGTAAAAATAATTTTAAAATATACATTTATGGTATAATATTTATATCACTGCATGAATATGTGAAATGTAAATAAAATGACCACATCCTCTAGGTAGTTTTCAGTTAAGTGTATCCAGGCAATGCTCTTTCTCTGCCCCAAGAAAATAAAAAGAAAGTGTAGGTATGTGTTTAGTGGGTACCTATTAACTTCCAGAAACTTCTAAGTCTGGGACCTAGAGATACAGCAGAAATTCAGAAACTTCTAATTCTGTGACCTAGAGATACAGCAGGAAAAAAAATAAAAATAAAAATTCTTGCTTTTCTAATGGGGTTAAACAAGAAACAAATACGTACAAAATATGTCATGGTATCATGGGGTGGATACGTGATAATAACTAAAATAGAGCTGTGTTAGGAGGAAAGATACTGGGAGAAGTGGGTGACGAGTACTTTGAGAGGGTCTCTCTGTTTAAGCAACATTTGATTAGAGACCTGAAAGACAGGAGAAGGATTTTTGGAAAGATATTTGAGGCCAGAGGAGAAAGATTCAATGTCCTGAGACTAGAATATTCTTTGTGTTTGGAGTGGAATGACAGGAGAAGAGGGTGGTAGACAAAGAAGGGACCAGGGCATAAACAGTAGGGCTTTACTGTGCTACCTCCTGGATGTAACCAACAGAGTTAAACTGTTCCCCTCCTTCCGATCACCCCGCCTGCCTCGACCTGGTCCTGCAAGTTCTTAATGTGGACTTTTTATTTTTAAAATAGCAGTAGATTATCTTACTGCTTCTCTGTTCAAGGCCATTTCACTATTCATCAGCTGTTACTCTCCAGTTGAACTGGAGCAAAAAGCCACAAAGCTGGCCTTAGACAAATTTCATGTGTCGTACCCTTGAACCATCATGTACACCCACTGCACCTTCATACATGTTAATAGTTCCTGAAATGACTCACTTGTCCGTCAAAATTTCATGCATTATACCTAAGTTTCCTGTTCTTCTTGCTACTACTATCCTAAAATCCCTTACCTCATGGAGTGTGATTTGAGACTTAGCCTCTGAGCTCCTTCTTTGACTGGGTTACAGTCAAGTCCACTTTCTCTTTCTCAAAGGCAAGGTGTCTCTCAGTTGAATGTAGGGGTCATGCCAGGCAGGACTCATTCCCATTGAGTTACAAGGGTCAGGATATTTAATTTTACTTTAACAGGAACAGAAGGTCATTAAAGATGTATTGTCCATGATTTTTAATTACTTTTTGTTCATTGTTATAAATGTCTGAAGTATTTTATTTTTCAAGAAGGCTCAAATAAAATTGACAAGTCAATATTATAAACCTCAAAATATTTGCTCTCATGGATGAGTCAGCCAGGCTTGGGATAACATCACCAGTATGATAATTAGTTGGCAATTAGCTGTACAATTAAGTCTTTTCTTATTAGTTTGATCTTAAAGTTTGCCAGATTTTACTGAATATATCTGCTTCTGAAACTTTAAACAAAAAGGGGAACAGACTTACCTACTTATCTATGTACTTAACCTGGTGTCAGACAACACATGCATGTGTATTAGTCATCCAGTGCTACTATAACAGAAATATTACAAGTCCTTGGCTCTAACAAAGAAAAGTTTATTGTCTCACAGTCCAGTAGACTAGAAGTCCAAATTCAGGGCCTCAGCTGCAAGAGAAGCCACTCTCTGTCTGTGGGCTCTGGAGAAAGATTCCTGTCACCAGTCTTTTCTTGGTCTGGAAGGTCTCAGCACAGGAACCTCAATTCCAAAGAACACACTGTGCTCCTGGTGCTGCTCTCTTATTTGTATGAGATCCCACATGTCTTTTTGCTCAGCCTCTCTTTTATATCTTAAAGAGACTCACTTAAGACACTAATCTTATATAACTCATCAATATACTGTCACTAATCTGTCTCATTTCATCATGGTGATAAGATTTGCAACACATAAGGAAATTACGTAAGTGGTAGACAGTCATGCAGTACTGGGACCCATGGCCCAGCCAAGTTGACCAATATTTTGGGGGAGATACAATTCAACCCATGGCAGTGCGTTGTCCTTGAAACTTATTACACAGAGAAAATGTTTAACATTTATACTTTTAAGTGATTTTTGAAATTACAGTCCCTCTGAATAAAAAAAATTGTCTGATACAGCAAATTGAATGTTTGTTATTTTATGTGTTTCTATTTTTTTAGTAAGTTGTTTTTATGTTAGGTAGACTTTGCCAGAATTTAAAGGCCATTTGGTAATATAGATAGTTATTAAAAACATTCATTGGTTTTTAGGCAGTGGTTGGTTTATCAAAAATCCACTGATTGATAATAAAAAATATGGTTTTTTTTTATTAGATGCTGATCATTTCAAGGTGAAGTTAACAATAACATAAATGAATATGCTGATATTCACTTATTTTGTGATAAAACACTATCCACAATATTAACACAGTCAGTTCTGCAATGATATCAATAATAATGCTGAGTTCCTCTAGTAATGCGTGAAAGGTGTTTAATTAGGGTTAGAATTTATTTTATTTGTAAATGTGCCTTCACAGGCTTTATTATTCCTACTATGGTGAGTTTGAGTACTCAGCTGATTCCATCATTTTATATTGATATGTATTATCTTCTAGGAAGACAAAGGATGAATTGAAGAATCAAATAAATTTTTGATCGCAAATACTCTGAAGGCAGTAGCATTTTACTTCCATTATTTTGTAAATTTGGTGTTATCAGTCAAGTTTTCATTTATCCCTTTAATCTTGTACAAAAACAAGAAATGAATTATATTATTTAAATATGAAAACCATGAGGATGTATTGTTAGACTTAATAGACCTTATTGTTCTTATAGTGGTGGGTTGAAACACTCAGTTGATGTGATGAGATAAAGCATTCATTTGTGATGTAATCATCTCTGAGAAGTTACTGAATGTCTCTTGCATACTTTAAATTATGCAGATGTGAGAATTTTTTTTTTTTTAGATTTACAAAAATATAACCTTAGGAATAATTTAAAGACTGTTCTGTTCAAAATTGTTTGTATATCTACTGTTTTCTCTTATATTCTCACTGGTTACAGCAATCACTAGAAAAGTTAGTGTTACAAAGGTTAATCCAAACATTTTACTTGCATTCTACATGACTTCAATTAAAACATTAGGGAAAAATATTGAGAGAAGCCTATTGAACTGACCACATCACTAAACAGAAATACTTTGTACTTCTTGAATTTAAAAAGTTTTATTTTGTTTTAAAGAACCAGTCCCCAAATAACTTTAGAAACAAGAAAGTAATCTCATGTGAAAAGGCAATTGTGTGATGATTGTTCTTTGTTTATCTAGATTGCCCTCGTCGCACAGTGGTTTTAGTACTCAGCAGTTGGAAGCCACCAGTCGCTTAAGGGACAGTTCTACTCTGGGTTTATAGGGTAGCTATGAGTAGGAATCAAATAGGAAACAGTGTTTTTGTTTGTTTTTTATTCTTATAGGTAAGAAAGAATTGCTTGAAGCCTCTTTCTTCTCAAGGGAATAGCATCATTGACATTCATTTTAAGACTGTTTGACCTGTTGAGTAAATTCCACACAATCTTCTTTCCACTAGTATTGCTAATGATTTTTTCTAAAACAGCTGTAGCTCTTGACCACTACGTTATCAGGGTGTCTACCTACATAACTGTGTCTTGATCCTGAATGAAATTTTATTGTCTTCCTATTGCCTCCAGATAAAGTCTACATCCTACTACACAATCTACAGAATCTTCAGTCTTTCCAAAACTGGCTTTGTGAATTGAGGAGAAGTTCAGGCTTTGAAATCAGACAGACCTTACTGTTTAACATCTGTTTCACCACTTAGCTAGCTGTGACAATTTACTTATCCCTTCCAAAACTAGTCTCTCCAACTACAAAATGTGATGATTTTACTTGATAAGGAGTATACATAACAAAATGTCTTGAAGTGTCTAAGTTAAAAGAAAAAATTATTCCCTCTTCCCCATCTTCCATTTCTTGGAAATTCTCATCTGCCACCTCAGGGCAGAGATCCTGCCACCATCACCTTGTAAGTCCAAGAAGCTGCACTGCACAGCCCTCGAGATGCTGTGCAAAGTGCTTTTGATGTGAATTACACCCTCTGGAAATGGAAACAGCAGAGCTCTGTGTGGTAGCCTTGTGCATTTTTACAATTTGGGGTTTTCACATTGATTGTTTCAAAGGATAATGGAACAAACTGAATACTTAGATGTTGAAGTTTATCTAACATTATTTAAAAAATGTTTTACAAATTATTTCAATTTTTATATTTCTGTTAAGTGGTTGCTTCTGCTTTTATCCTCCAAACAACTGCAAATGAATGTTGAAACCATGCTGCGCTGAGAAGGGCTAATTGGTTGTTTTAGCTTATTAGGGCTGGAAATGTTAAATACAGAGCCTGACAGCAATGAAATTAGGGACAATAGACAGCCAGAGTTAGATGGACTGTAGCTAATGAATGGAATGCATCATGCCCAGTTTTCAAATAGTATCTTTTGCTTATTGTTGACTGGGTGGTGGAGATGGGGTGGGAGCTTGCAGGAAGTTGTGCAAATTTAAGAGGAACTTTAACGTTTTATTTCAAAATATATTGAGATATTTCCCTTGATAACAAAGCAGATGTGTAAGTTTTTGTTTTTCTTGTATCATAATGAAATATTTCTCTATTTAACCCATAGGCTTGTTAATAAATTTTATTAATTCAGTCATAGCCCTGGTGGTGTGATGCTTAAGAGCTTGGTTGCTAATGCAAAGGTCAGTCATTTGAATCCACTAGCCATTGGAAACCCTAATAAGGAGCAGTTCTACTCTGTTCTTTAGGGTCTCTATGAGTCGCAGTGGGCTCATTGGCAGCGGGTTTGGTTTGTTTTTAGTTTTATTCATCTGTCAGTGTAAGTTTGTGTGTTGCTGCGATAGTTAACAGGTTTCAGCATAGCTTTCAGACGCAGACCAGTCATTCATCAAACACTATATACAATATGCACTGTGATCTTCTGTGGGTGTGTAGTAGTGAACTGGACAAAGGTTTCATCTTCAAAATACTCATAATCTAGTGAGGGAGACTACTAATTCAAGTGAAGGAAGGTAAGTGCTACTGTCAAGGTAAATCCAAGGTGCTGGGAAACCTAATGTTTCTAGAGCTGAAAGATTACTGGTGGCAATTCAGTGCATCCTTCTGCTTGGCTAATAAATTCCCTGGGTGTGAGCCTGCAAAACCACCATGATGCGACTGATGATGAGCATGTCCTCTTGACTGAGTCTTGGGTAATCACTAAATGAGTAATATCTTCTATAAGGATCAGCATAAGGCAGGTTCCTATTTAAAAATGTCCCAGTGTCCAAGTTTTCCAAGCTGCTGTGTCACACCGTCATCTCTAACGTAACCACTGCCCTCCTTTCAGTACTATCCTTCCCATCTATGAGTCTGGTAATTCCCTCTAAAGTCTCACAGAACTCACCAACAGCCTTTGCAGTTCAGTCCTATATTAGGGTGCTTCCTTCAAGTGTTTCCCTTCATTCTTTCCTACCTTCCTCCTTTTAGGCCAGAAAATTATAAATGACTCCTGGCCCCCCATCAGAAGGTATTCTTTTAATCAGAAAGAGCGCCCAAAAGCAGTATAGGAAGAATTTTCCTTTACATTCACAGTAAGGTCCAAGTTCTGTATTATTAATGTTTTTTTTCCTCCTAATAAATACATACACATACATACACATAAAGTACTAAAATATGCCAGGCAACATTTTAAACTGGCCATAAACACATGGAAAAAAATCTCAGATGTCATTGGGGGCTTTTGTGGTATTGAGAAGCAGTAATGAAACAAACACATAAATAAATAGAGGATAATTTCTGATTGGGGAGAATTTTGACATTAACTCAATGCTCTAATTTTATTTTAAAGAGGATACCTTGGGAATAGGGAATGAGAAGATTAGACCCTGGTTTTCCTTGTTGTTGAATGAAGGTGAAGGAACAGGAGCAGAATTTCAGGAGCAAAAGTGTCTTCCCTTCTCTGATGTTAGTAGCATCCTTAACTCTCCCCAAATGAAACTGATTTCATATAAAAAAATCCTTTTACTTTCAGAAGCTTAGTAAAGTTCTTCATGTTGCATGCCACTGGCTTGCAATCATCCTGAGGTGTGAAAATTATTTGCCATTTTTATGACTGATATTTTTCCCATCTTGTGGTGATAGTACAATTAATGTTTTGGAATATTGTGAATTTTAAAATTTATTTTGGGGTAATTTCTATAAGACTTTATTAGTGAGATAAGTTTAGCTGAGGGAGTTCTTTGAGTTGTAAGTTTGAAATGTGAATAATCATCTGGTTTCTCCAAATCAAATTTATTGACTTATTTACTTGTCTTTTAAAAGACAAATTTTTGTGGAAAAAATAGCTGTCCTACAAATCATGCAAATAAATTGACAACTTATCATAGATTTTACATGTATCACAAATTTTTTTGAATGAAGTTTTGCAGTAATAATGTCATCCTGAAAGGAACTACAGCTGTCTGTTCAGATGTGTTCAATCTCTACTTGATAGGAATAATTACCTTTCACCCTCACGAGGTAATTGCTTTTTGATTGAGGTCATCAGAGCAATCAAGTCAGTGAAAGGTGGAAATCTAGAGTAGGAAAGGAGGCAAAGAATCATAAACACAAATGTGAGAGGAGACCAAGAAAGAAGAGGCTTCATTGTTCTAATATTTTACTCTACAGCAATATTTTAGATAAGAGCAGTCATTAAAATCGCCCTAATTTGCAACCTAGGTTAATTGGTTCAATAGTTAGCTTTATGCTTTTGAAATAAACCTAAATATTTTTAAGCATTTGATAAAAATCAGCAACACATTTCTCTCAGTGATGTTCTACTGCTAATGTAGTCTAAGAGTATTCATTGTACACTGACCATGTAAGGAATGCCGTGGGTACTAGAGGAAGAAAGAAAATTCCTGTCCTAACAGAGTTGTACGTTCTGATAATTGTAAGATTAAAGCATACAAAATACAGAGATTCATAGTATTTTAGATATGTAGAGGCAAAGACAATTTAGAAGCAAGGACAATAGTGTCTTTAAGTAGAAGAGTGAAGAAGAAATCCTTGATAAGTTGACATTTTTCTTAAGTGAGACTCAAGTATATTTCAGGCAGAGAAAGAAGTAATACAGTATGTTTGAAAGAAGCCAGTGTAACTGGAGTATTGTGAACAATGAGAACTTTGCAGAACTAATGAGTATATCCCCCTGTGGCATCACTATGGAAGTATGAGGGATATGGTCCACACCAGGTGACATTGTCAGAGGTGGTGACACTAAAGTGACTGTCTATAAAATTTTGGTGCAGTGTTTCATCAGGAAAGCATTCTTTTTCATAAAAATATTCCTGTAGTTAATTATAACAATAAAAGCATTTCATAAGTCCAGCTTGCAGGGTATCAGTAGACCTCCAAGGTTACAGTGTCGTGATAACTGACTCTGAGAACCATCTGATGCACTCCTAACAGGCCTGTCATTGCTTTGGATCCCTGGGTTTTGTCTGCGTGCATGGCCAGCACGTGCTGTTTTCTCTGCTGCTGGTGTTTTTATAGTTGCTGCTTTTATCAAATTCTCTGACGTTTCAGCTACAGTATTCTAGTAGGTAGTATTTGTGAATCTGTATCAGTAGACAGCACTTGGCTTTGGCATCAGTAACTTTCTGATAATGAAATAGTAATTAAAAGAGAAAAAAATTAAAAAGGCTTTCACTCAGTTACTAACCATGTTTATAACTAAGCATGTTGTAATTCAACGTGGAGTTTACAAAACAGTTTTGTTGTTAGTAGTTATATGCTCTACAAAATACTACATTTACATAATGTGCAACTATACTTATACACATATGATAACATAGAAGTGGTGACTGGAATCATGGGAATGGGTGAGCAGCATCAGCTCACATGTGGCTTTGTTGACTACTTAAACAACTTTGGGTTTTAGTGAGAAGGGAGCTTTGGAGTCTTTAAGCTGAAGAAAGACACGATCTGATGTAGATTTTTAAAGGATCACTCTGAGTACAGTATATTGCAAGGCAGAATTAACTGTAGGGAATAACAGCAATGGCAGAGAGATTTGCTAGTAGACTGTCGCAGTAATGTAAGTGAGAGTGGATAGTGACTGGATCAAAGCGATGGTAGGAGAGATGGTAAGAAGTAATATAAATCAGGAGAGATGAAGTGAGAAGTGAAATAAAGTGGAAAGTTAAGGATACACCAAGGTTTGGGGTTTGAGAAACTAAAAGAATATATGTGACATTTACTGACATAGTAAAAGCACAGGAGGAAGAGATACAGAGGAGGAAATAAAGATAAATACACGTACATACATATAGAGAGAGGAGACAGACAGAGCAGTCATCTGCATGTAAGTTTAGAACCAAATAGCTTGCCACTTGACACTAAATACTTAACATAGAGGAACAGAACACAAAACATGATGAGTATGTCAAATATAAAGAAGAGTGGCTAGTGAGAAACCAACTCAAAAAAGAGAAAATGATTGACCTCAAAGCTACTGAAAGAGCCGAGTAAAATAAAAATCAAGAATTGGCCATTGATCTTAGCCCAGTGGAAGTCACTGGTACTCTTGAAAAGCCCTGCTGTTGAGAAAATGAGAAAGAAAACAATTAATGCAAGAGAAAATGGAAGAAGTGGAGGTCATGAATAAAACTAGAAGAACATCAGTTTACAGACGGTGAAAAAGTGTGAAGGTAGCTCTTGGAGATACATGGTCAAGGTTTTCTTTTCTTCTTTCTGTTTGATGTGAGAGGAATTAAATGATGTTTGTATGCCAGCAGAAATGATTAAAGAAGAGGGAAATATCAATTAGGCAGGAGGAGAGAAGGGAAAAGTTCAGGTATAAAGGCCATGAGCAGACAGTGTCCCTGGGCAATCAGCCAGCCTCAGATAAGAGCCGGACAAGTTTATCCACTCAAACAGCACAGGAAGGCTGTATAAGGAGTATATGACTGAAGTGGTTAGCTGAGAATGTGGGACTGTTTTTCTATTTACTTCAAAATATGTGATACACTATTATCAGCTAATTATAAAGAACGGGGAAGAGGAATTGGATATTTGAGGAGAAAAATAAAGATATTTAAAGCTCTTTAGGAACAGGAGAAAATGATTAACCAGAAAATTAACACTTAATTCAGGGGCATCCCTAAAGGCCCCCTTGTCATTGGCTGTGATGCATTAATACATCGCCTGTCAGCACCGTGGTGTGTTCTAGACCTTCCACCTGCCGAGGCACAGGAAAGCGAAGCTAGGTAGAGAATTCAACTAGATTTGTGGTTTTGTCAGAGGGGAGAGAGGGAGTATCTTGATAATGCAAGCGAGGAGTGTTTATACCAACAGCCATAATATCTAAAGGAGTGAAGAGTGAAAGAGAACACAGGAGTGATAAAGGGAAGTAGGAAACAGTTGTAGACAACAGATTGAAGGTCCTGGATGGAATCAGGGTACTAAAAGGAATGAGCCAGAAATTCAAAGATGGTAGTTGAAGAGTGGAATAAAGACAATGTCATTGTCAGTACTGATGGAGAACAATCCATGACATGGAGTCTGGTTGGGTGAAGTACTGTGGGTGGCTAGATTAGCAAAGCAGGGAGTGGCATTGAGAGCTGAGGGAGCTGGAATAACAAACTATCTTAATACCAAAATTAAAAAGGATGTCCCTATTTGTGTGAGAGGGAAATACAGTGTGCTGCTTGTTAAGTCTTCAAAGAGTAAGGGTTGTGACTACAGGGCTGTAAGTGACTGCCAGAAGCAGGTTTGGTGGGCAATACAGGTTAATGGGAAGGAGTCCTGGTGGTGAAAGGGCAGCTTAACCCAGCAGCTGCCCCAGGGGGAAGACACCCAGCAATCTGCTGCCCTAAAGATTAACCCATTGCCATCAAGTCAGTTCTGACTCACAGTGACACTAGGACAGGGTAAAACTGCTCTGTAGAGTTTCCAAGGAGCACCTGAAGGATTCATACTGCTGACCTTCTGGTTAGCAGACTTAGCACATCACCAGGGTTTCCCCCTAAAGGTTACATTTCAGAAAACCCTGTGGGACAATTCTGGTCTGTCATGTGGGATTGCAGTGAGTTAGAATTGATGAATGGCAGTGACAACAACAACGTTGTTTCATGAAAGGAGCCCTGGTGGTGCAGGGGTTGAATGCTCACCTGTTAACCAGTTGCTCTGTGGGAGAAAGATGTGGCTCTCTGATTCCTTGAAAACTATATCTTGGAAACCCTATTGAGCAGTTCTGCTCTGTCCTACAGGGTCCTTATGACTCAGAGGTCACTCAAAGGCAATGAGTTTTCTGGTTTTGTTTTTATAATTTGATGGTCTGAGCTTCAAAGCTCTCTAATGAAATGCTTAGTATTAAAGATATTTATTCTTTCTTATGGTTTAATATAGGAAGAACATCTTATATTAATTTCTACTCAAGCTTTGTAGGTATTCAGTTGAATACCTGAATGCTGAATTCATCAAGCCTAATATTTGATTTCCTATTATTTCCATTAATAAATAGAATAAAAGTATTCAAGACACTGAGAAGAGACCTTGCTAATATCTATAATTTGTATAAATGAAAAACAATATGAAATGAATCCAATCTTTGCAGAAGGGTTGTGGATATTAGCAAGTATGATTTATGGAATGAGTGTTCTATTGAATAATTTTCAAAATGGTGAAATTAGAATTTGAACACTGACTATAAATTCCATTTTGTTTGATGGCACAGGAATACCAATATTTTGTGATGTACCTAAAACTGATGATGTTTTTGCTAACTGTATTTTATGGAGCTAAAAGAAAAGAATGTTCATTAGTTCCAGAAAGTCAAGATTTAAAAAAAAAAATAAAAAATATTGTTATCATTATCACTATTGGTTATTTTAAATTTGAGCTCAATTCTCTACCAGCATAGATACAGTTCCAGACCCACACAGATAATCATAGGCAAGGTGGTTGCGGGACAGAGAATTTGATTTGGCTTTTGTCTCTGGTTCCTGAAAATAGCATAAGCAATTAAGATGCCTTCATTTTCTGAACTACCCAGGCAAGGAGGGGCTACACAAGCACCATACCTGGCAAACTAACTTAAGAAAGGGGGTGAAGGGTTGAGACAGCCATGCCTGGTCACTGACTAGATCTATTATAACTATGACTAATGTGACTATGACTGATGTCTAGGGGAGCCCGGGCCTTGGAACCCACTCTTTTGAGACCTTCTGTGTCCATTGAAAGAAGGTGGTATGTCCCTGGGAAAAATGGAATCCCTGTGCCAGTAATTCTCCTAGTCTTTTCCTGGTTATAATAAATGCATAACTCAAAGTATAGACATGACTTGTTTCACTGTGTTCTGTTTCACTGAACTTTGCAGCTACAGTGTTTTTTACTAATTGAAGGTTGGTGGCAACTCTGCATCAAGCAAGAGTATTGGTGCCGTTTTCCAAGCAGCATGTGCTGACTTTGTGTCCATGTGTCACATTTTTGCAGTTCTCCCAATATTTCAAAGTTGTTGTTATTATTCTATCTGTTATGGTGATCTATGATCAGTGATCATTGGTGTTACTTTTGTAATTGTTTTGGGGTGCCACAAATAATGCATATAAAACAAGTGAGTTTAACTTGTAAATGTGAGGGTTATGACTGCCCAATGGCTCTCCCCCGTCTTCTCAGGCCTCCTGACTCTGACACATGACAATATTGAAATTCAGCCAACTAATTACCCTGAAAAGGCCTGAAAGTGTTCATGTGAAAGGAGGAGTGACATTTATTTCTTACATTAAAGCAAAAGCTGGAAATGATGAAGCTTAGTGAGGAAAGCATGTGAAAAGCCAAGATAGCTCAAAAGCTAGGCCATGTGGCCAGGCAGTGAGCCAAGCCGTGAATAAAAAGGAAAAGTTCTTGAAGGAAATTGAAGATGCTACTCCAGTGAACACATGGATGAGAAAAAAGTGAAGTAGACCTGTTGGAGCTATGAAGAAAATTTTAGTGGTCGGCATAAAAGATCAGATCAGACAGAACATTCCCTCAAGCCAAAGCCTAATCCAGGGCAAGGCCCTACTTTCAAGTTCTGTTAAGGCTGAGAAGGTATAGTAGTTGGAGAAGAAAAATTTAAAGCTAGCAGAGATTGGTTCATGAGGTTTAAGGAAAGAAGCCATCCCCATAGTCTAAAAGTACAAGATAAAGCAGCAAGTACTGATGTTGAAGCTGCAGCCAGTTGTCCAGCAAAGATAATTGATGAAGGTGGAATTGATAAATGTGGCTACACTAAATAAGAGATTTTCAGTGTAGATGAAATAGCCTAATACTGGAAGGTGTCATCCAGGACTTTCCTAGCTAGAGAGGAGAAGTGAGTACCTGACTTCAAAGCTTTAAAAGACTGGGTGACTCTTTTAGGGGTAGTGCAGCTGAGGACTTCAATGTGAAGCCAGGGTGCATTCACCATTCCAAAATTCCAAGGGGATTTAAGAATTATGCTATATCTTCTCTGCCTGTGCTCTATAAATGGAACTACAAAGACAAGATGACAGCAAATCTGTTTATATCATGGTTTACTGAATATTTTAAGTCCACTGTTGTAACCTGGTAGTGTAGTGGTCAAGTAATATTACTGCTAACCAAAAGGTCAACAGTTCAGATCTACCAGCTGCTCTTTGGAAACTCTGTGGAGCAGTGCTACTTTGTTCTATATGGTCTCTATGAGTCAGGATCGACTCAGTGGCAGTGGGTTTGTTGTGACCTACACATCATACAAAAAAGAAAAAGACTTCTTTCAGGTATTACTGCTCACCGATGAGGTACCTGCTTGCCCGAGAGTTCTGTTGGAGATATACAGGAGATAGATGCTTTCAGGCCTTGTGATACAATAGCCATTCTGCAGCCCTTGGATCAAGGAGTAATTTTGTCTCACAAGTCTTACTATTTAAGAAAAACATTTCATGAAGTTGCCACAGATCATGATTCCTCTGATGGATCTGGGCAAAGTCACTGAAAATCTTCTGGGAAGGATTCACCATTCTACTTGCCATTAAGAACAATTATGTTTCATGGGAAGAAATCAGGCTATCAACCTTAACAGGAGTTTGGAAGAAGTTGATTCCAAACTTCATGGATGACTTCGAGGGGTTTAAGATGTCAGTGGAGGAAATTACTGCAGATTTGGTAGATATAACAAGATGATTATAGTTAGAAGTGGAGTCTGAAGATACGACTGAGTTACTGCAATATCATAATAAAAGCTGAATGGATGAATACTGTTGTTACTAGGTGCTGTCATGGATTGAATTGCATCCCCCCAAAGATCTGTGTGGTAATTTAGCTAGGCTAGGATTCTTGATATTGTCTGCTGTTCCCCCATGTTGGAATTGCTGCCTCTATGATGCTAATGAGGTGGATAGGCTGAAGTTGAGTTGGTGGGGAAGGATTTAATGCATGGGGTTGTATTGTGGCTTGGGGGTGGCCTCTTCAAATGCAAAAGAAAGGAAGACAAGCTGAGATTTGGGAACCTTATGCCACCAAGAAAGAGCACTGAAAGAAAAGGTTTCTACACCAGGATGCTTTCAAATTGAATTTGGACTGTTAGCCTACCAGACTATAACAATTGATCATATTGAATTCTACTTTGTAGTTTACTGGACTGTGACAAAATTTAATTTTCTTTTCAAAGTCATTTACTTGTATTTCTGTTAAAGCAGAACTGGATAGTTAAAACAGATTTTGGTACCAGGATTGGGGTGCTACTCTAATACCTAAAGTATGGAAGTGGTTTTGAAACTGTGAATGGATAGAAGATTCAGGAGGAACAGAGAAGTTTTAACAGTGAAGAAGGTGCAGATGGTGAGCAATAACAGCAGCAGAACCAGACTAGTGCAAGGCTTTTGTGTTGTCAATTGTACTGTGGCCCAAGAGAGCTATGTGCTTGTGAGTAGAGGTTTCCTGGTAGAGTGGGGTGCCTGCAGACACTTGAATCAGTAGAACTAGGTTTGTTGATCCACAGAGTGAGAGAGGATTCTACTTGGCAGAGTGGAGTGCCTCTGGACACTTAAATAGGTGAGCCTATAGAGCTTTAGAACACTTGCACCAGCAGGAAAGATACGGGCCTGAGGCCTAGGTCGTGAAGCCATAGGAAACAAAAGCTGAAGAGACAAAGAACATGAGAAGCTGAACTTTCTTGATGGCCGTAACTTCAGTGGTTTGAAAGGTTGGAGCCAAATCCCTTGATGTTTCTAACATTGGAGTTGCCAATCATGTGGGCTTGGAAAATTGTATGCCTTAAGCTGTGGAAGCAAGAGTTGCTGTCCCAGTAGGCCTGAAAGGCAGAGCTGTAGTACAGGGCTGGACAGCTCCCACTCAGCATCTGGAGAGGGTGGCTGATACCTAGAGTTTGGAGGGCAAGATCTTTGTGTAAAATGTCTCAGGGAATGAAAGTCTGTTTTCAAAGCTTTGAGGGCTACTGTAATATGTTTTGCTAACTTCTTTGTTTTCTTTTGCCTTCTTTCTCCAATGTGTAATTGAAATGTCTAACTTGTGTCTGTATCTTCTGCCATTGTATTTTGGAAGCAGATAACTTGTGTTTTAGATTTCACAGTTAAAGAAGAGTTTCTGTATTTTGAACTTGGACTTTAAGAATTTTTCTGTGATAGGATGAATATGCTTTACATGTTGCAAAGATGTGATTCTTTTAGAAATCAAATTATGGGATGTCATGGATTGAATTATGTTCCCCCAAAATCTGTCTAGCAGTTTAGCTAGACCAAGATTCCTGATATTGTGTGATGTTCCTCCATGTTGGAATTTCTGCCTCTGTGATGTTAATGGGGGTGAATTGGTTGCAGTTGAGTTGGTAGGACAGGATTTAGTTTGTGAGGTTGTATTGTGACTTGGGATAACCTCTTCGGATATAAAAGAAAGAGAGGTAAGCTGAGACTTAGGAACCTCATACCACAAAGAAAGCAGCACTGAGAGTATAGCACATCCTTTGAACCTGAGGTTTCTGTGCCAGGATGCTCTCATATAGAATTTGGACTCTTAACCTACTAGACCGTGATAATTTCTCATATTGAATTTGGATTTGTAGTTTACTGGACTGTGACAAAATAAAATTTCTCTTTTTAAAGCCATCTACATGTGGTATTTCTGTTAAAACAGCACTGCCAAGCCAGCCAAGTGCTGTAGATAACTAAAATATGTGCCTTTGCATCAGTTCCAACTTATAGTGACCCTACACACAGCAGAATGAAACGCTACCTGGTCATGTGTCATACCCATTATCAATTTTATGCATGAGCCCATTGTTGTAGTCTCTGTGTCAGTCCATCTTGTTGTTTTCCTTTTCTTCACTGATCAGCTTTACTAAGCATGATGTCTTTCTTCAGTGATTGAGCACTCCTGACAACATATCCAAAGTATGTGAGTTGCAGTCTCACCATCCATGCTTCCAAGGAGGCCTCTGGTTGTACTTTTTTTTAGGACACATGTGTTCATTCTTTTTGGAAATCCATGGTAAAGTCACTATTGTTCTCCAGTTCCACAATTCAGTGACATCAATTCTTCTATATTCCATATTCATTGTCCAGCTTTTGCATGCATGTGATGTGATTGAAAATACCATGGCTTGGGTCAGGTACACCTAAGTCTTTAGGGTAACATCTTTATTTTCTACACTTTAAAGAGGTCTTTTTCAGTGTATTTTCCCAGAGTGATGTGTCTTTTGATTTCTTAACTGCTGCTTCCATGGGCCTCGATTGTGGAAACAAATAAAATGAAATCTTTGAGAACCTCAATCTTTTCTCCATTCATCATGATGTTGTTTGCTGGTCCAACTGTGAATATTTTTGTTTACTTGATGTTGAAATACACACCATTCTGAAGGCTGTGATCTTTGTTCATACTCTACGACTGTTTCAAATCCTCTTCATTTTTTGGCAAGCAAGGTTGTGTCATCTGCATAACACTAATTGTTAATGAGTCTTCCTCCAATCCTGATGTTTCCTTATTCATATTGTCCAGCTTATTGGATTATTTGCTTGGCATGCATATAGAAAAGGTATGGTGAAAGAATGTAACCTTGACACCTAGCTATCCTGACATTAAACCATGCAGTACCCCTTGTTCTGTTTGTGTAACTATCTCTTGATCCATTTACAGATTTCTCATGAGCACAGTTATATGTTCTGGAATTCCCATTCTCTGCAATGTTATGCATAATTTGTTATGATTTACTCAGTTAAATACCTTTGTGTAGTCAATAGTATATAGATAAATATCTGTCTGGACTTCTCTACTTTCACCCAAGATCCATCTGACATCAGCAGTAATATCCATGGTTCCATGTTCTCATCTGAATCAGTTTGAATTTCTGTCAGTTCCTTATTGATGTACTGCTGCTATTTCTTTTGAATTATCATTGGCTAAATTTTACTTGTGTGTGATATTAATGATAGTATTAAATAATTTCTACATTTGATTATGTTACCTTTGTGGGGAATATGGACCTCTTCCACTCGATTTGCCAGATAGCTGTCTTCCAAATGTCTTGGGGTAGATAAATGAACACTTCCAGCACTACATCCATTTTTTGAAACATCTCAATTGATACTCCATCAATTCCTGGAGGCTTGTTTTTCACCAATGCCTTCAGTGCAGCTTTGACTTCTTTGTTCAGTACTATCAGTTCCTGATCATATGCTACCTTGTGAAATAGAGTAATCCACACCATTTATTTTTGGTGTAATGACTGTGTGTATTTATCTCATGACAAAATTTTAATGAGTGAATAGTTATTTCTTATGGATAAGCAAATAAAGCAGTTTCTTGAAATTGAAATTACTTCTGTTAAAGATGATGTAAACATTGTTGAAATGACAAAGTGTTTAAGATATTACAAAAACTTAGTTTATAAAACAGTGGCAAGATTTGAGGAGATTGATTCTCATTCTGAAAGAAATTCTACTGTGAGTCAAGCTGCATTTCATGCTACAGAGAACTCTTTCATGAAATGAAGGAACAACTGATGTCTTAAACCTCACTGTTGACTTGTTTTTTTAAAAAAAATACCAAATCCACCCTAGCCTTCAGGAAACCATCTTCCTGATATGTCACCAGCCATCAACATCGAGGCAAGACCTTACACCATGAAAGGAATTGTGATTCATTGAAGGTTCAGGTGGCCATTTGCATTTTTAGCAATAAAATATTTTTTTTAATTAAGGCATGACATTATGCTTTTTAGGCATAGCACTATTGCACTCAATAGACTAAATTATAGTGTATACATAACTTTTATGTGTGTTGGAAAACTGAAAAAAAAATGTGTTACCCACTTTATTGCAATATTCACTTTATTGCAGTAGTCTAGAACTGAACCCACAGTTTCTCCAAGATATAGGTAATAGTCTCTGAATATTTGGAACATTTTAAGGAATTAATGAACTCATAAGGGTCAGTGATACTTTGACTTAGCTGATTCAGAGGAGTGCTGCTCAGGTAGTCATTAAGACAGAATCCTGACTTGTGAGAAACAAGCTTTTGGAGTTTGAGTGACAGAAAAAGGTGGCATGGACAGTTCAGTTGGTCAAGAAGGACTGAGTCATTCCAGCTTTTGACTTAGCCCCATCAGACTAGAAGAACAGAGAGATGCTGGCTGGACTGAAGTGCGGGAGGTATGCAGACTCTTAAGCATGTGTGATACTAAGCAATGACCTAGAAATCAGTAACCAATAATTTTTTTTTTATCTCACTCTGGTGGCACAGTGTTTAAGCACTGGACTGCTAACTGAAATGTAAACAGTTTGAACTTACTAATATCTCGTTAGATGGATGGAATCTGGCTGGGTGACACACAACAATAGCTCAGTGCTTAAGATAAGAGGAGTTACTACAGAGCTGGCTAATGATTAGGAAAGGAGATATGTGAATGTGAAATCTGGTTCACTTCCAAGTGAAAGTTGGATTTATGCTGATCCTTGCAACATGGATAGTGGTAAAGATGAGATTTTAGTAGTACATTTAATGACAGCTTCTGAGGAATCTTACTTATTCATTATGTTCATTAGCTAATTAAAAAAGATAACAAGTAAAGCAAGATTAGGGTATATTGTTGAGTATTGTTGAGTTGCTGACAGAAAATTTCTCTGAAATTATCAAAAAAGAGAACATAGATATTCAAGTTGTGCTTCGAATGCCACAACTAGTCCCCAAAAGAAAGACACCAAGACATATTACAATCAACTTAATAAAATGAAAAATAAGCAGAAACTCGTAAAGGAAACGAGAATCAAAGCAAAGCTAACATTCAGAGTGAAGCCCTATAGGTTTCATTTGACTTCTTGGCAGAAGCAATGTTAGTGGTAGCCACAAAGAGCAATAACAATGCAACATATAAAAACAAGAAACATAGTACAGGAGTCTCAACAAACTCAAAACCAACACTGAAAAATGTAAAAAGTCGTCCCATAAAAAAGAATGATCCAGAACAGAATATTATGAGCAACAGAGACAGCACCAACACAAAAGTAAATACATCAAAATGGCAACACAAAACACGTACCTATCAGTAATTACTGAATATAAATGGTCTGAACTTTCCTGTAAGAGACAATGAGTAACATCTTGGATCAAAAAACATGAGCTGTCTATATGTTGCTTTGTTGCTTACAAGAAACAGACCTTAGACTTAAAGATATGAATAAACTGAAAATTAAAGGATGAAGTAATATATACCAAGCTAACAATATACAAAGAAGAGCAGATGTGCCAATACTAATCTCAGATAAAACAGATTTTAATATAAAATCCACTATCATTGACAAGGATGGACACTATTGCTGAAAGGTTCAATACACAAGCAGGACTTAAGAATATTAAATATTTATGCACCCAATACTAGAGCATTTAAATACTTTGAATAAACACTGACTACACTGAAACATGAGATTGATCACTACACAATCATAGTTGGAGACTTAAGTACTCCACTTTCAGTAATGAACAGATCACCTAGAAAAAAGCTTAGTGAAGACACAGGAAATCTTATTGTGACAATCAACCAAGTAGAACTCGTAGATATATACAGAACTTTTTATTCATTAACAGATAAGTTCACCTTCTTCTCCAATGCACATGGAACATTTTCCAGAATAGGCCGTGTGTTAGGATGTAAAGCAAATCTCAATAAAATCCAAACCACTGAGTTACTGCAAAGCATATCCTCCAACTGTAAAGTCATAAAAGTCGAAATCGATAGCAGAAAAAATATAGATAGAAATTGGAACTCATCGAAACCAAAGAACATGTTGCTCAAACAGCCATGAGTTATACAAGAAATCAAGGTTGAAATAAATTTATGAATTCAAATGAGAATTAATACATTTCCTACCAGAATTTATGTAACAGCCAAAGCAGTGTTCAGAGGTCAATTTATCTCTGTAAGTGCACACATTGTACAGAAGAAAGGACCCAAACCAAAGAATTAACCCCCAGCTTGAACAAGTAGAAAAAGAGCAACAGAGGAAAACAGAGTATAAAGATTAGAGCAGAACTAAATGAGTTAGAGAATAGAAGAACAGCAGAAAAAAAATGATAAAACCAAAAGCTGGGTTTTTTTTTTCAAAGATCAACAAAATTGACAAAGAATTGGCCAAACTTACAAAAGGAAAACAGGAAAGGAAACAAAAAACCTGAATAAGGAAAGAATTAGGAGATGTCACAATGCATCCAACAGAAATCAAAATTATCATAACAGACTACTACGAAAGTCTGTACAGTAACATATTTGAAAACCTAAAGGAAATGGACAAATGCCTAGGTTCCTATCTCCTACCACAATTATCATAAAAAGTAGAACAACTTAATAAACCCATCACAAAGGAATAGATTGAAAAAGTTGTCAAAAAACTACCAACCAGTAAAGACCATCCAAGAAAAAAAAGTAGGATCAACAATGGAAGTTTTAATACACGATGTACACAGACATCAAAATCTGACAAAGCACTATCAACAGAAGAGAAGATAGATAAATGGGAACTACTTTTGTTCATCCAAAGTGTTTATCAGAAGAATTAGAAGACGACCTACAGAAGGAGAAAAAATATTTGGCAAGTATATGTCAGATCAATGTCTAATCTCTGTAATCTACAAGGTACTGTAAAATAGTAACAAGAAAAGAATAAATATCCCAATTAAGCATTGGGCAAAGGAGATGGACAAACACTTCCCTAAAGAGGATATCCAAGCAGCCAAAAGGCTCATGTGGAAAGGCTGACGATCATTAGCTAGTAAAGAAATCCAAATGAAAACAATGATGAGATACCATCTCACCCCAACAAGGTTGACTATGACCCAAAAAACACAAAACTACAAATGCTGGAGAGGGTGTGGAGAAATTGGAACTCTCCTACACTGCTGGTGGAATTGCAAAATGGTAAAACCTCTTTGGAAGTAATCTGGAGCTTCCTTAAAAAGCTGGAAGTAGATATACCATTTGGCCTAGTAATCCCATTGCTTTGAATATAGCCTGCAGAAGCAAGGGCAGCCACACAAACAGATACATGCACATGAATGTTTATTGCAGCAGTCCACAACAGCAAAATGATGAAATCAACCTAGATGCCCAACAACAGATGAAAGAATAAACAAACTATGGTATATATACTCAGCAGAACAGTATGCAATGATAAAGAATAATGATAATTTTAGGAAATATCTCATAACATGGTTTCAATTGGAAGACATCATGTTGAATGAAATTAGACAGTGGCACTAGGACAACTATTGTATGAGACCTCTACTCTAAGGACTTAAAAAGAGACTCATGTGCAGAAGAAAACACTCTTTGATGGCTGTAAGGGAGGGGAGGAAGTGAGGAAGAGGGTTGGTTACAGATTAGATAGTTGATAGAAATTTGATTGGATGAAATGAGGGACAGCACATGTTAGAAAGAAGATCAACTTACCTGAACTTCAACATAACCAATCTTAGCCCAGTATTGCAAGGGCAGAGTAGGAGGGGCAGTGGTCTGGGGACCATGACCTCAGGGGACATCCAGGCCAGTTGGCGTAAGTACCCTATTGCTAAGAGAGACTTGTGCACCTGTCTGGGATCTTAAAAGCTAGCAAACTACCATTTGAGGTGCAGTAAATGGGCCCAACTTAGCAGGAACAGATGATCACCAAGGTCAACAATACATGATGGAAAAGGAACCCTGAAGACAGAAAGACACATGTGCTTGGGTTACTATATCAACATGTGACCAAAAGAACCACAGGGTGCCCAGCCACCATCAATGACAGCCATAGTAGGGCTCACAATGTTGAGTCCCACTGGCAACATTAGAAAAAAAATGGTGCATCCTGAGAACTCCTCTAAAAGACTGCAATTGATGGTCCAAAGACCTGGGGGTTGGGCTGATGACCCCTACACCTGATGCTGCACATGATCATAAATATTTACTGAGGTCAACTCTTCAGACAGGAATGAGTTGGACTTGGGGATGCACAGTGACCATATCATGTGTGCACTTTATGGTTATATGAGTCTATAGGATGTCATCCTACTGACTTTTTACTAGAAGAGAGTAGAAAAGTAGATAAAAGGGGACAGGAAATTGTTCAGAGGATATGGCAGGTGTAGAACAGAAAGGAGGTGTGTGCTGTCACTGGATAAGCAGAGCAGAAGGTGCTGCAGATAGGTGGGCATACAAATGTAAACTAGATTGTACACTTTCACTCAATCACAATTTAACAAAACAAAACAAAACTACCAACAAATAAAACCCCTGGACCAGATGACTTTACTGCAGAATTCTACTAAGCTTTTAGAAAAGAGTTAAATCTGGGAGGTGGAGTAAAGACGACAGACTTGACACTTGTTTCCTTAATTCTTTCTGGAAACTAAGGCCTGGATTGATAATTAAACGGAAACTTCTGCACACCCAGTAACCCTCAGGACATGGCATAGGGCTGTCAATTTGGACTACAGGCCACCAAATGGGAAACTTCTCTTTCATTTACCTTTACTGAAGGTAACTGGCATTTTTAACTTTTTTTCTTTGTGTTAGCTGGCAGGCAAGAGATGGGCTTTACTGGCAGCAAAGCTTAGACATGGTGCTAAAGTGATCAGCTTGTGGACTAGCCACATTTTGAGAACCTGGCTCTGGACTCAGAGCACCACAGCCCCTCCACCCTCTCTTTCTGAAGGTCTGCCACTGATTTGGCTATTTCACAGCAGACAGAATGGCTTGGGCTGGGTGGCATCTTGTTCAACTGTGAAGCAGAGTAACTCAAACGGAGGTCTTACCAGGGGCTAATTCCCAGTCTGGGAGGCAGTGCCAGCCCAAGGTGTGCTTTCCCAGAAGAAAAGCTGTGTTTATCACAGTTTAGCCTTATGGTGGAGTCCAGCAGTGGATGACAGCATGGCAGTAAACTGTCTGTACTTTCAACTAGATCACAGAAACTGAGGACAGATACAGAGATGCTTCCATTGCCAGCTGGAAAGAGGGGCTTGCACACCTGGAAGCCTGTATGATTTTGGAAGCTGTCAGATAATTTTTACCTTTCAAAATAAAGACTACCTAGAGAAGTAACTATGGTGCTGCCTGATGGCATCTCTTACACCCTTTACTGACCCCCATCATGGGGCCAGCTGATGACCCCACAGTGACTCTGTAAGTAGGGCCATGTCTTTGTCATCCAGGATGTGGAGCCTGCTACCCAAGAGATTCCACTGGGTACAGTCACTGGAGTAACTAGAGGTGACTTGTGATCAACTTCTCAGACTGCTTCAGCTCCTGTTAAGGCAATACCAGAGAAACTAAACAACCTCTAGATGCCCCAAAAGCCACAAACCCTGGCCAAGAAAATCCACCCATGGCTCCAGAAAGCTCCCAAAAGAAAGAACCAAAGAACTTCTGAGATGAAGAAGCCTTTCTGAAACTTTTGGAGGTCAGGTACAAAAGAATTATGTATGCAGCCCTCATAGACATTATACAAAATGTAGAAGAGCAAAACAAAAAATTAAGCAAGCTGTTCAAACTAATGGAACACCAGCATTCTGAAATCTGACAGATCAATAACAAAATTAAAGAATTAGAAATCTCAATTCAAAGCCAAGAGAATTGAACAAATGGAAAATAGACTTTCTGACTTGGAAGACAGAACTACTGACCCAGCATTTATGAGGAGAAATCAGAGAAAAGAAATAAGAAAAATGAAGAAGCACTAAGAAACAAGTGAGACTCTATCGAGAAGAACAATCTATGATTAATTGGAGTTACTGACAGCGATGGATACCTGAAAACACAGAACTATTGTTGAGCTGCTGGCAGACAACTTCTCTGAAATTATCAAAGAAGAGAACAAAGATATAGAAGATGCATATCGAATGCCACACAATGCAGACCCCAAAGAAAGACACCAAGACCTATTATAATCAAGCTTAACAAAATGAAACATAAGCAGAAATTCTTAAAGGCAGTGAAACTCAAAGCAAAGCTAGCATTCAGAGGGAAACTCTATAGGCTTTTGCCTGACTTCTCAGCAGAAATTAAGCTGGCACAGAAGCAGTGGGTGATACAGTCAAAGCCTTGAAGGAAAACAACTTCCAACCAAGAATTTTATATCCTGCAAAACTATTTCAAAGATGAAAATGAAATTAAGACCTTTGCAGATAAACAAACTCAGAGAGTGTGTAAAAATCAAACCAAAGCTACCAGAAGTACTGAAAGAAGCTCTTGGCATAGAGAAATTCAACCATTAACTCTATGTTTTAGGAGGCAGTACAGGACACATCATCCAGAAACCCTACTCAGTTAGGAAAGGCAGAAAACTCAATCAAAGCTGTAATATTAAAAGAAGTGATCCAGTGATCATGAAAACTATGATACTGTCACATTAAAAAGAGAGATATGCTACAGTAGTTATATTCCTTCCAGATGGAGATGATGTTAATAAGATATGTAGAAATTAAAACTGGGTTTAATTATTAAGGGGGACTAAAGGGGTAGCCACAAAGCACAATTAAGATGCAAGATATCGAAACAAGAAATGTAATACGGAAGTCTGAACAAACATAGAACCAACACTGAAAAATGTGAAAAATCAACCAATAAAAAAGAATGTCCCAGAACAGAATAGTAAGAGCAACAGAGAAAACATGAACACAAAATAAACACATCACACTGACACAATGAGTATCAATGGACGAATGCTCTAGTACACAGACAATGAATAACATCTAGGATCAAAAGGCAAGACCCATCTATATGTTGCTTACAAGAAACTCACCTTAGACTTAAAGATATGAACAAACTGAAAATTAAAGTTTTGAAGTATATATGCCAAACAAACAGTATACAAAGAAGAGCAAGTGTGGCAATACTAATCTCAGATAAAATAGATTTTAATGTAAAATCCACCATCATCGACAAGAATGGACACCATTGTTAAAAGGTTCAATACACAAGCAGGACTTACAATATTAAATATTTATGCACCCAATACTAGAGCATCTAATGGAAGAAACATTAACTACATTTATAAATGAGACAGATCACTCCACAGTAATATTGGAAGACTTCAACACTCCACTTTCAGTATTGGGCAGATCTAGAAAAACACTTAATAAAGACACAGAAGATCTTACTGTGACAGTGAACCAACTAGACCTCATCGACACACACAGAACTTTCTATCCATCGGCAGACAGCTACACCTTCTCCAGAGCACATGGAACATGTTCCAGAATAGACTGTGTGTTAGGAAATAAAACAAATTTCAAAAAAATCCAAATCATTGAATTATGGCAAAGCATCTTCTCAGACCATAAAGTCATAAAAGTAGAAATCAATAGCAGAAAAAAACATAGATAGGGATTGGAACTCATAGAAACTGAACAACTTCTTGCTCAAAAACTCATGAGTGATAGAAGAAATCAACGATGAAATAAAGAAATTTTTGGATTTCAATTAGAATGAAAATGCTTCCTAACAGAATCTATGGGATACAGTCAAAGCGGTGCTCACGGGTCAGTTTATATGTAGGAATGCACACATCCGGAAGGCAGAAAGAACCCAAACCAAAGAATTAACTCTAGGGCCTGAACATGTAGATAGAGAGCAACAGAAAAACCCCTCAGGCATCAGAAGAAAACAGAAAATAAAGATTAGAGTAGAAATAAATGAATTAGAGAAGAATTAACTATAATATTACTGAGACAACTTCAAAGCATGGAAAGGGATGGAATACTCCCTATTCATTCTGTGAAGCCAGCATAACCCTGATACCAAAGTCAGGGAAAGATCTCATAAAAATGGAGAATTACAGACAAATACCACTCATGAACCTTGATGTAGAAATCTTCAATAAAATCCTTTCCAATGGAATTCAACAACATAGAGTAAAAAGAATTCATCATGACCAAGTTGGATTCATACAAAGGACACAAGTCTGGTTCAACATCAGAAAACCATGTAAATAGTGATTAACCATGTAAATAACACAAATGAGAAGAATCTGCTGATTTTGTCAATTGATGCAGAAAAGGTATTAACAAAGTCCAAAGACATTCATGCTAAAATCTCTCAGCAAAATAGAAATAGAAGGCAAATTCCTCCATGCAGTAAGGCCCATCTATACAAAGCCAACTGCCTACACCATCCTGAATGGAGAGAGGCTGAAAGAATTCCCCCTTGAGAATGGGAAGTAGACAAAGATACCCACTCTCACCACTTTTATTCAACGTTGTACTGGAAAGTTCTGGCCTAAGGAATTAGACAAGAGAAAGAAATAAAGGGAATCACATTGGCAAAGAAGAAGTAAAAATCTCCCTATTTGCACTTGGTATGATTGTATACAAAAAGAATCCTAAAGAATCCATAAGTAAACTATTCGAATTAATAGAAGAGTTCAGCAGATACCAGGATATGAGATAAACATAAGTAAATCGGTAGGATTCCTTTATGCCAACAGAGATCATTAAAGAAGAAATCATCAAATCAATACCATTTACTACAGCTCCAAGTAGATAAAATATCTTGGAATAAATCTAACTAGAGAAATAAGAGAAGTACAAGACTTTATTGCAAGAAACTAAGAGAGGCTTATGTAAGTAGCGAAAACTACCTGCTCATGGATAGGAAGACTTAATATTGTGAAAACGGCTATTTTACTCAAAACAATGTGCATATACAACGCAATCCCACTCTAAATTCCAGTGACATTTTTTAACCAGATGAAGAAACAAATCATCAACTTGGGAAAGGAAAGAAACCTGGGATAAGCAAAACAGTGCTGAAGAAGAAGAACACAGTGGGAAACCTCTCACTACCTGACTTTAGAACTTGTTACAATGCCACAGTCATCAAGACAGCCTGGTATTCATATACAGAGAGACATATAGACCAGTGGAACAGAGCTGAGACTCCAGATATGCTGCCATCGTCCTATGACTGGTTGATATTTGACAAAGGCCCTAAGATTGTAAACTGGTGTTAAAACAATCTTTTTAACAGTTGTTACTCACAAAAATTGGATATCCATCTGCAAAACATTGAAACAAGACCCATATTTCACTCCTGATGTGCAAAAGCCAACTCAAATTGGATAAAATACCTAAATATCAAACCTAGAATGATAAAGATCATACAGGTAAAAACAAGGTCTACAATGGAAGTTTCAATGCACAGCTTAGGCAGACATCAAAATCTGGCAAAGAAAGCATGATCAACGGAAGAGAAAATAGGTAAATGGGAACTACTGAGAATCAAACACTTTTGCTGATCCAAAGACTTCATTAAAAAATTAAAAGACCACCTACAGAATGGGAGAAAATATTTGGCAACTATATTTCAGATCGATGTCTGATCTCTATAATCTACAAGGTACTGCAAAATATCAACAGGAAAAAGATAAACCAATTAAGCATTGGGCAAAGAACAGGGACAGACACTTCCCTAAAGAGGATATCTAAGCAGCCAAAAGACCCATGCAGAAATGCTAATGATCATTAGCTAGTAAAGAAATCCAAATGAAAACTATGATGAGATACTATCTCACTCCAACAAGGTTGGTCATGGTCCAAAAAACACAAAACCACAAATGCTGGAGAGGGTGTGGAGAAATTGTAACTCTCCTACACTGCTGGTGAGATTGCAAAATGGTACCACCTCTTTGGAACACAATCTGGTGCTTCCTTAAAAAGCTGGAAGTAGATATACCATTTGCCCCAGTAATCCCATTGCTTGGAACATATCTGACAGAAGCAAGGGCAGTCACACAAACAGACACATGCACACAAGTATTTATTGCATCACAGTCCACAATAGAAAAATGATGGAATCAACCCAGATGCCCAACAAAAGATGAATGGATAAAGAAACTATGGTATATGTACTCAGTGGAATATAATGCAATGGTAAAGAATAATGATGATTTTAGGAAGTATCTCATAACCTGGTTTCAATTGGAAGACACTATGTTGAGTGAAATCAGTAGCACAAGGACAAATATTGTATGAGACTTCTACTATAAGGACTTCAAAACGGACTGATGCACTGAAGAAAAGACTCTTTGTTGGCTGCCAGCGAGGAAGGGAGGGAGGCAAGGGTTGGTTATAGATTAGATAGTTGCTGGAAATTTGATTGGGTGAAATTAGTGACAGTATACACTAGAAAGATCAATTTAACTGTACTTCAAAACAGCCTGAAAACTATTCCAATTTTAACCCAATATGGCAAGGATAGAGTAGCAAGGGCAAGGATCAGGGGGCCATGCTCTCAGGGGACACTGAGGCCAATTGGCATAACTAGCCTATTGCTAAAAGAATCTTCTGCTTCTCATATTGGTGAGTGGCGTCTGAAGTCTTAAAAGCCAGCCAGCTGCCATCTGAGGTAAACCAAATGGTGATGACTCTACTGGAACAGATCGCCAAGAACAATGACATGAGGGGAAAGGAGCCCAGAAGGCAGAAAGACCCACACGAATGGGTAACTGTATCAGCATGTGACCAGAGGAACCGGATGGTGCCTGACCACCATCAATGACAGCCGTGATGGGGCTCCCAAGGTCGAGTCCCAGAGGCAACTGAAGAAAACAAGGAATGCACCCTAAGAACTCCACCAAAAGACCACAGCTAATGGTCCAAAGGCCTGGTAGTTCCCCTGGGAGCATTACCCTTAGACCTGATGCTGCCCTTGATCACAAATCAACTCTTTGTACACAAATGGATTGTACTTGGGGACACAGAGTGACTGTATCGTGTGTGCACTTTATGATTCTGTGCATCTGTAGGATGCCATCCTACTGCCCTCTTTCTAAGGAGAGTGGAGATGGTGAAGAGAAAGGGACAAGAGATTGTCAAGAAGATATGACACGTATAGAATGAAAAGTAGAAATGTGCTGTCACCAGACAAGGAGAGCAGAAGAGCTTTAGATAGGCGAGTATGCAAATTTAAATTGCATTGTACACTTTCACTCAATCACAATTAAAAAAAAAAAGGAATTAAAAGACCACCAACAGTACTGGAAAAAATACTTGACAAGTATTTGTCAGATCAACATCTGATCTGTGTAATCTACAAGATACTGCAGAATATCAACAAGAAAAGCATTAATAACTCAAGCATTGTGCAAAGGAGATGGACAGACACTTCACTAAAGAGGACATGTAGGCAGCCAGAAGACACATGAGGAAATGCTCATGATCATTAGCTAGTAAAGAAATCAAAATCAAAACAACAGTGAGATACCATCTCACCACAACAAAGTTGGCCATGACCCAAAAAACACAAAACTGTAAAGGCTGGAGAGGCTGTGGAGAAATTGAAACTCTCCTGCACTGCTGGTGGGATTGCAAAATGGTACAACCTCTTTGGAAAGCAGTTTGGCACTTCCTTAAAAAGCTGGAAATAGATATACCATTTGACCCAGTAATCCCACTGCTTGGAATATATTCTACAGAAGCAAGGGCAGTCACATGAACAGATACATGCACATGAATATTCATTGAAGCACAGTCCACAATAGCAAAATGATGGAATTAACCCAGATCCCCAACAATAGATGAATGCATAAACAAATTGTGGTATATATACTCAATGGAACACAGTGCAATGGTAAAGAGCAATGATGATTTTAGGAAGCATCTCATAACCTGGTTTCAATTGGAAGACATTATGTTGAGTGAAATCAGCGGCACAAGTACAAATATTGTATGAGACTTCCACTATAAGGATTTAAAAACAGAGGGAAGGGAAGGAGGGAAAGGCCTGGTTATAGATTAGATAGCTGATAGAAATTTGTTTGGGTTAACACAGCAACAGGATACGTTTGAAAGAAGATCAACTTTACTGGACTTCATCATAAACTGAAAACCCAATGTTGCAAGGCTAGAGTAGCAGGGACAGGGATGTGGGGACCATGCTCTTAGGGAATGTCAAGGTCAATTGGCATAACTAGCCTGTTACTGTCTTCGGCAATCCATATTGCTGAGTGGCATTTGGGGCCTTAAACCCTAGCCAGCTGCCATCTCAGGTACACCAAATGCTCCCACCTCAGCAGGAACAGATGGTCACTAAGGACAACAAAGACATGTGGGAAAAAGAGCCCAGAAGACAGAAAGATCCATTTGATTGGCTGACTATATCAACATGTGACCTGAACCAGATGGCGCACGGCCACCACCAATGACAGTCATGATGGGTCATACAATGTCGAGTCCCAGTGGCAATATGTGAGAAGAGGGGTGAACCTCAAGATCTCCACTAAAAAACCACATTAAATGGTCTGAAGGCCTGGGGTTCCCCTGGGAACATGGCCCCTTTACCTGCTGTTCTCTCTGATCATAAATCATTACTGAGGTCAACTCTTCTTACAGAAATGGATTGGTCTCAGGGACACAGAACAACTATATGTTGTGTGTATTTTATGTTTCTGTGCATCTGTAGGATGCTGTCCTACTGGCCTCTTACTAGAAAGGAGAGGAGAGGGTAGAGAGGAGGGGACAGGAGTTTGTTAAGCGGATATGACATGTATAGAATGGAAATGAGGAGTGTGAGGAGGAATTATAGATAGATGGGCATGAAAATTTAACTTGTATAGTTTTACTCAATCATAGTAAAAAAAAAAGTTTGTCTACAGACAAAAACTGCAGAGATAAAGGAACTTGTCTCTCAACAGCTGTTTGTTTTTATTATTCATTTTTCAGAAGCATCTTCCCATATAACAGGTGTCCCGAAATTGCTGTGTAAACAGTATGCATATTTAGAATGCCTTGTTTATTCTAGGCATGTTGTTAGGACAGTTTAATAAAAATTGTTAATTAAAATGACCATCAATCCCCTCAGTTTCTCAGCAACATCAGTAGTCGAGAGTATTTGATATATATAATTTTAAAATTTAAATGTGGTATGTATTATTTAAAAATTTTCATGTGTAATTTCAGGACCAGATATACTCTTAATAAAGAATATAATCCCAACAGTCAAACACTTGCAAATGATGTGGCTTAATCTAGATATATTTATTAATGCAATTAATTCTAGATTTAGTCTGAATATTGATGACATTTTTCAAGTTTGAAATGAGACTAACAAAATGGAAAATTTCAATGTGCTATTTGAAGGGCAAATATATTCTTTTCATTATTGGAAAGGCTGTTTGACAATTCTTCTATGACGTGAGTCAAGAAGATTTATTTCTTTTTTTATAAAAAGAACAGTTTGCTTTAAGTGAAGGTTTACATTCCAAGTTGATTAGCCATATAAAACCTATCACAGAAACTGCCATCCACCTGTAGAGGCACTCCTCACCCTGTGACAGCATTCTGTTCCTTTCCATAGTGTATATCCCGTGTTCATTTAACCAACTCCTGTCCTGCCTGTCTGCCACCTTCCCATCTTGTCTCTGGACAGAAACTGCTCTGACAGCCTCATGTTTAAGCCACAAAACACACATTTGACCAGCACCACTCTTTGTCTTTTACTCCAGTCCAGTCTTTGTCTGCAGAGTTGGCTTTGGTACCAGTTTTGGCTCTAGGCTAGCAGAGAGTTCAGGAGTCATATCCTCAGAGAAAACTCTAAGATATCGGAGCATCAAGTCTGATCTTTATAATAGAGTTTTAGATCTGCAACCCCATTTTTCTCCTGCTCTGTCAGGGACTCTACGTTGTGTTCTCTGTCATTGGGATGGCTGGGTACCATCTAGTTCTTCTGGTCTCATGTTGATGTAGTCTCCCAACATATGACTCCTTCTCTCTTCTAGGCTCATATTTTCTTCATGGTTTTGATGTCCTTCTTTCTCCTCTGCTCCAGATGGCTTAGGAGCAATAATGCTGCTTAGGTGGAAGCTTGCTAACTTTTAAGACCCAAGATGCAGTTCATCAAAATGAGATACAGAACGTTTTTTTTTTTTTTAAAGAAAAGAAAAAGTAAAATCTAATTTATGCCAGATGACCCAGATGATGGTCCCCAGGCCCCTGTCTATGCTACTCTAACCTTCAAGATGTTGGGTTGTATTTAGAAAACCTCTTAGTTTTTGCTGTGGTCCAGCAGTGTTAATCTCCCATCTGGAACAGAACAGTTTTGGCTGGGAGTTTTAAAATTACTTTTTCAATCTTTTCTTTTGTGATGCGTTTCTTAAGTTGTTCTGCTTTTGTTCATAGTAGTTTTGGTAGATAGTATGTTTCTAGAAATTTGTTCATTTCTTCTAGCTTTTCAAATTTATTAGAGTATAATTTTTCATAATATTCTGTTATGATTCTTTTAATTTCAGTTGAATCTATTGTGATATTGCTGATCTCGTTTATTTGGATTATTTGCTTCTCTCCTGTTTTTCTCTTATGAGTTTAGTCATTTAGTCATTTGAGTTTGTGCATTTTGTTGCTCTTTTCAAAAAACTAGCTTTTGGTCTTGTTGAGTCTTTCAGTTGTTTTCCCTTTCTCCAGCTCATTTAGTTCTGCTCTGATTTTTATCTTTTTTTTCCCCTTGTGTTCAAGGGGTTCTTTTGTTGCTTTCTTTCTAGTTGTCCAAGTGTGTTGTTACTTTTTGATTTGGGCCCTTCCTTGTGGATGTGTGCATTTACTGAAATAAACTGACCTCTGAGTGGTACTTTTGCTGTGTCTAATAGATTCTGGTAGATTGTTTTCATTCTCACTTGATTGTGTGAATTTCTTTATTGTATCATTGATTTCTGCTGTAACCCAGAAGTTTTTGAGCAAGGCTTTGTTCAGTTTCCATTTGTTTGATTTGTTTTTTTTTTTTTTTTTTTTTTTTTTTACCCTTGCTTTCTATGTAATTCATTTTGACTTTTATGGCTTTATGGTCTGAAAAGATGCTTTACATTATTTCAGTACTTTGGATTTTTGCTAAGACTTGCTTTGTGGCCTAATATGTTGTCTATCCTGGAGACTGTGGCATGTGAATTGGAAAAGACTGTATACCTGTCTGTTGTTGGGTGTTCTGTATAGGTCTATGCTGTCAAGTTGGTTGATTGTGGCATTTAGATCTTGTATGTCTTTATTCAGCTTCTTTCTGGCTGTACCGTCCATTGCTGAAAGTGGTGTGTTGGTATCCTACTATTATTGTGGGGTGGACTGTCTCACTTCTAGTGCTGTTTGATTTCATTTGATATATTTAGAAGCTTTTTCTCTGCGTGTATAAATATTTAATATTGTTATGTACTCCTAATATATTTATTAACCATTTAAACAAAATATAGTAATCTTCCTTAACCACTGTGGTGAATTTTACTTTAAAGTCTGTTTTTTGTTTTTTTTGTTTTGTTTTGTTTTCCTGAAATTACTGTTGCCACTTCGCTCTTTTTTGAATGTTTTTAGTTTGGTATATATTTTTCCATCATTTGAGTTCCAGTTTGTTTGTATCTTTAAGTCTAAGTTGTGTCTCTTGTAAGCAGCAGATAGCTGGCTTTTCTTTTCTTTTTTTAATCCATTGTGCTGTTCTTTTCTTTTTATTGATACATTAAACCCATTTACACTTTATGTAACTATTGATGGGTATGAATTTAGTTCTGTCATTTTGGTGCCTCTTTTACGTGCTGTTGATAATTCCTTTGCTCCACTTCATTTTCTGTGTTGGGTCATTTTTCTTTATGGGTTTTCTTTCATTCTTTTCACTGTTGTCAGTTTTGTATTTGTTGAGACTTCTTGATTTTGTTTCTTATTTTGATGTGTAGGATTGTTAATTTCCTTTGAGGTTACTTTAATATTTACTCCTAATGTTTTATGTTTAAACTGGTCTTTATTTTCCTTGTATTGCCTTGATTTTCTCTGCATTCAAAAATATATAAATGCATGAATTAGAGCCTCTTTTTGGTTTAATGTTGTCATCATTTACTGATAGTGAGATCTCTGTTTCCCCATTTTTAGTGTTTTAGCTATGATTTATTTTTGTTGTTTCAATATATTGATATCTGGATGCTGTGTCCTGCTTTGTGTCCTTGAGTGTATATCTGATATTATTGATTTTCTAATCAGATAACTTTTTTCAGTGGTTCTTGTAATTTTAATTTGTTTCTTGCAAATTCTGTAAAGTTATATTTCTCTGAGAACATCCTAATTTTGCTATTATATTCGAGAGACAATTTTGCCAAATACATAATTGTTGGTTGGCATTTTTTTCCTTCAATGTTGTATATGTTATTTCATTGCCTTCTTACAAGGTTCCCATTCTCTGCCTGCTCCTCTGTCCTTCTATCTCTCATAGGATGAAAGGATTAAGATCTAGTTGTCTTAGCTCATTCTTATTGATTCTCCTTTGCACATTATTATTATTGTTATTATTTTTTGGTTTTAACCTAGCTGCTTTTAAAAGCATCTCCTTACCTTTAGTTTTGAAAAGTTTGATTGTATTATGTCTTACTGTCTTTCTTTTGGGATATACCTCATGTGGAGTTCAGTGGGCATCTTGGATAGATATCTTCTCATCTTTCATGATATCAGGGAAGTTTTCTGTCAACATATTTTCAACAATTCTCTCTATAGTTTTTGTTAGCCGCCCACCCTCCCCACCCCCACTTTGTTCTGGTACTCAAGTCATTTGTAACCTATTCCTATTGATAGAGTCCTGCATAACTCTTTGTGAACCTTCATTTTTTTAAATTCTTTTTCTAATTTTTCCTCAGATATGCTGTTGTTAGTTGCTTTATTTTCGGTCTCAATAATTAAGCATTGCATTGCCTCATTGTGCTCCTTTGACTTTCTATTAATTTGTCTTGTTCTATAATTTAATTGTTAATCAGCTGAATTTCAGATTGCTTTTGTTCAAGTATTTCTTGCCGCATGTTTAATTTTTGTTATACCCTGCTATATTTTTCCTAATCTCCTCCCTGATTTCTTTAAGATCTCTGTTTTAGTCAGCTAGGGCTGCTCTAACAGAAATACCACACAGTGGATGGCTGTAACAAAGGAAGGTTTATTCTTACATAGTCCAGTAGGCTACAAGTCCCTATTCAGGGTGTCCACTCCAGGGAAAGGCTTTCCCCTTGTTGGCTCTGGAGGAAAGTACAGTATTGCATCAATCTTTGTCCAGGGAGCGTCTTGGTACAAGAACCTCAGGTCTGAAGGACATGCTCTTCTCCTGGTGCTGCTTTCTTGATGGTACGAGGTTCCCCATTCTCTGCCTGCTTCTCTGTCCTTTTATCTCTCATAGGATGAAAGGATTCAGGGTGGGGCAAACCATACTCCAGGGAAGCTCCCTTTACAGTGGAGCAGGGAGGTAATCCTATGAGAGGATTTACAGCCCCACTCTAATCCTTTAACATACAGCATAGGAAAACCACAAAATGGAGGACAGTCACAAGATACTGGGAATCATGGCCCAGCCACATGGCTACATGTATTTCGCAGGGGGACACAATTTGATCCATGACAATCTCTAAACATGACTCTTGTACATTCTCTCTGATAATTGTAGGAAGTTTTCTTCATCTGGACCATTTTTTAATTCTTTGTTTTAGAAACTATCTGAAGCCATGGTAATCTGCTTCTTTAAATGATTTGAAATGGATTGCTGTCTTTGAGCCATGAGAAATTTGTTGTAATTTATGTTCGGTTATTGTGTTCTAACACACACACACGTGAGATATATATATATATATATATTTAGTTATGTTAGTTTATATATTTATAAATTTAGTTTTGTAGTATTCAGATAGTCTGGTCATTTGAGCCAGTATGATACTGGAGCCCTAGAAATTCAAACACCATTTCACCAGGTGATCAGAGCTATGACCACACTGAGAAAGGTAACGGGAGTTCCTGGCTAAGAGGAAATGGCAGACTTTTTTTGTTCAGCCACGTTTGTTTCCCTCTCCATGTCTTGCAGAATAGCTCAGGTCACATGCTTAAGTTGCCCCACATCTGACCCAGGCAGAGTATGAGAATTTAGTGTCCAATATAGAGCAGAGAAGAAGTTGGAGGAAAAGCTGGGGAAATGGAGAGAAATCACCATGTAGGAAAGATTTCAATCCAGAAGAATTTGCAAGCACTTAGGTTGTGATGTTCAAGTGAAAGTTTTCTGAGGTCCTATAGGTGCAGCAGTCCAAAGCTCCCCACTGAGAAAGATGCTCTCTCTCTTTGTTGTCTTTTTTTGGCTTGAAAAAATTCTATTGCTGTCTAGATCAGCTATTGCTCATGGAAAGACTCAGAGATTTCGTGCTTCTGGGATTTTAGTCCTTAACATCATAACAAGGGCTCACACAGGTACTGCAACAGGAGACCTAAGACATGGGGAGCTCACTGTGAAATTTGTACTCCCTCCCTCTATGCCAGCCAAGCCAAGTGCTGTCGAGTTGGATCTGACTCATGGCCTCCCTCTGTGATTCAGACTAAAAGAGACATTTGTCTTCAGCTCACAGCACTTTGACCACATGTGGTTTGGGCACATAAACATAGACCTGCTTAATTCAAATGGAGCTGGGGATATGAGGGAATATGAGGACTTTGATGAGAATTACTGACTCTGTCACAAGGGTAAGAACACTGAGCCTCAGATAGGTCAAATCACTTGTCTATAGAACATAAGTAGTAAAATGCATGTTTTAAATTTGAGCCCTGTTCTGTTACCAGATCCATATACTATTTCATGTATATTGGAGTATTTTCCTTTACTAGGACTCAGGCACATGAAGAGGATTCAATGAAGTTGTCATATATATATAACATGGGAATAAAGTTAATGAGATTGTAATGTATGGAGAAGACACAAATTGAAATTCTGTGCCTATCACAGAAATACATAGAATTGCAGTGCAAGATTTTATATCTGTTAGGAAATGGCGGAATTTGACTCTGGAATGACTCATTCTTTCATGAAATTTTCATAAACATTCCAGTATTGAACATAATGTTAAAGGTCATGCAGTCCAACTAATGTGCAGACTCCTGTAACAATTCTACCACTGATTTTACTATTCTAAAGAAGTAAGAGCAGACTATTTAGAGTCAGAGACACATGTTTTAAATTATAATTGGCTGTAGCAGTGGCAATGATATATGTTACTACATACTAAGTGTTGCTTATGTGCCAGGCATTGTGCTAGGTATATTATAAATACTACTTTCATTACTTTATTAGAGAACACTGTCTGGAGTAGTTATAGTTCAGTAGTAGAATTCTCACCTTCCATGCAGGGGAGATCCAGGTGTGGTTCCTAGCCTGTGTGTCTCACACACAGTCACCACTAGTTTGTCATTGGAGGTTTGCATGCTGCTGTCATGATGGACAGGTTTCAGAGGAACTTCCAGACTTAAGACATAAAAATCAGCCAATGAAAACCTTACAGATCGCAAAAGTCTGATCCTGTTGTGTATGAGGTCACCATATTTTGGGGCCAACTCATGATAATCAGTATGAGCAGCATAGGAAACTCTATGTGATGTGTGCCATATGTGTCCTGACTTTGCATATAAGCCAATGAATATTTGAAGGAGTTAAATTACTTTTACTGACATTCACAACTATATCAGTTGAATATTGTTTCATTGTCTTGGTTCTAACCACTCTTTATAGTCCTGACTGGTAACTTATTTCTTTACCTCTTCAACAACTTATATTATTTTTCAAATCTTACCAACCTACCAATGTTTGTTCAGGGTATTCTACTAAGGTACAATTTTTCCACATTTCATCTACCTATTTATAGTGACTGGTGTTATCCTAAGAATTGTAGTTATCATTGACAAATGCCATTTTTTATTAGATGTATTCAGTCCTTGTGTACTGATGTGTGGCTGTCCAGATACTTTACTATAACTTTGACATCACTTCTGACAATATGCTACTTTGTTAATGAGGGTAATAATAGTTTGCATAAATGTCATATTTACAAAGTGATCTCAAATTCAGGGTTATCTCATAATACTAACCCTTGTGTGAATTCTCTTTCTCTTGCCACCACACTGCTCACCCTTTTTCTTTCTTCTTTGCAAGTTTTCCTTCATTAAACATGGCCTAAATGTTTGAGTACCGGAAGGTTCTTTCTGGGCTCTTTTGTAGTCTTTATTTATATCGCCTGCCTAAGAGGTTTTCTGTAGCTCACTGTGTTAACTCCGTTTGTATATTGATGATTTTTAAATTTACATCTTTAGCATTGACTCAGTCTCTGAGCCCCAACATTTTATACTCATCTTCTTGCACAACTTCATTATTGGGGATCTTAATAGGCATCTGATATTTAAAATGTCCAAAAGTCAACCCTGAATTTCTCCTACAAAGAGAATCTTAATTAGAAATAAAAATTGAAAATATTATGTAGGCACTGTGACCTAGTACTTTACATGGGACGAATAATTATTCAGCTAATGCCAGATATTTTTAATTATTGTTAATGATAAGCCAAGCCAAGTGCTGTCGAGTCAGATTAATGATAAAGTCATGTGATTTTTTTAAAGTCACAGAACTAGCAATAGTTAATATGAGAATTACAGCTGTTTCTGTTAATACTTATTTGTAACATTAACATCGATAGCATAAAAATTTAAAATATTACTTTTCATTTCAAGTAGCTTTAATTCTTAGCTGACCCTGAAGTATATCCAGTGCAACAAAATTGAAAGGTTAAAAGATCTACAGGTATGAAACCCTGCCCCATATTTCTGCTACTGTGAGGCAATCGCTATTAAAGTGCTGGTGACTTTCTTTATCTGTTTTCTTTTTTTTTTTCATAGATGAGATTATATTAAACATGCAGTAGGGAAATGTGCTCTTCCATTTTGAAAAAAGTGTTTACATTATTGAGACAGAACTCCCACAATGCTGTGTTCTTTTCCTGCCTTCCTCCCTTCCTCCCTTATACTGTTATATTGAAAAATTACTTCCTTTGCTGGGTTTCCTACCCCTTCCACTTACAATCTGAATCCTGGTTTTGCTTAAAAGATATGTGTGTGTGTGTGTGTGTGTGTGTGTGTGTATGTAAATCCGATTTCACTTACTTAGTATAATTGGGAACTTCCTTCTTGTAAACTCCTTTAAAAATAACCTGTCTGCCCTCCCTTGGTGAGCATCTTTGGCAGCAGTAAGCACCAACTTAGTCCATTTCTTTGTGCTATGAAAAGATGGCGCATTTTGGTTCTTTCATTCAGCCTTTCCTTCATTGGCCAGTACAAGTCATGTGGCATAAGAACATAGAGTTCCTACCCAGTAACATTAGCTACTTACAAAACATCGGTTTACTCAGTGTAAGAACAAAATAAAAATGACTTTTTCAGTATGTCCTTAAGATGTACTTTAGCCTCTTCAATTTTTATGTTAAATGTTAACATTAACATTTAATGTTAAATGGAATATAATGAGAAAACTAAATAATAAAGTATTTAAAGATATATTTTAGGAATTTCTTTTTAAAATGAGAGGCTTTGAGTAATTCATGAAAATCTGAAATTTAAAAAATCCACTGTCAGATGTTGTCATCATTTTACTAGTGGGGAGGTTGAAAAGAAAACGTGTCATGTACCTAGTATCACAGGGTCAATAATTGTTGAACAACTGGGACATGCCAGTCAGATTCTAGTGCCCACACTTTTAGTAAAACTATTCTGTTTCCTCCAAAATCCTTAGATTTTATTCTCCCACCCATTCATTTTCTTTTTTACTCATTCTTCCTCTCCCATGTGCTATATATTTTGGTATAATCACTTCATATATTTAATTTTTTAGTATATAATACATTGTTGTTATTATTGTTAGGTACTGTTGAGTCAGTTCCAACTCACAGTGACTCTATGTACAGCAAAACAAGACATTGTTCAATCCTGTGCCATCTTCATAGTCATTGTTATGCACCAGCCCATTGTATCCACTATATCAGTCCATCATGTGAGGGTCTTTATTGTTTTCACTGGTCCTCTACTTTACCAAGCATGATATCCTTTGCGGGGACTGGTTCCTTCTGATAACATATCCAAAATAAGTGAGAGGTGGTCTTGCTATCCTTTCTACTAAGGAGTATTCTGGTTGTGCTTCTTCCAAAATAGATTTGTTCATTCTTTTGGCAGTCCATGGTATATTCAGTATTCTTTGCTAACATGCTGATTCCAATGTGTCATTTCTTCACTCTCTGTTATTCATTGTCCAGCTTTCATATGCATATAAAGCAACTGAAAACACCATGACTTGGGTTAGGCACACCTTACTGTTCAAGGTGACCTGTTTGCTATTTAACACTTTAAGAGGTCTTTTGTAGCATGTTTGCCCAATGCAGTTTTTTTTTTTAATTTGATTTGATTTTCTGACTGCTGCTTCCACAGGTGTTAAATGTGGATTCACATCAAATGAAATCCTTGACAACTTCAGTCTGCTGTGTCTTTATCATGTTGTGTATTTGTCCAGTTTGCAGGATTTTTGTTTTAGGCCTCAAGTCTTTTTCACATTTCACAAGCCATGTTGCACCATTTGCAACAGAAAACTAACAACTAACAGAAGTTGTTAGTAAGTCTTTATCCAATGCTGATGTGGTGTTCTTCTTCATATAGTGCAGTTTTGCTGATTATTTGCTCAGCATGGATAGTAAGTATGTTGTAAGAATACAACACTAATGCACACTTTCCTGACTTTAAACCACACAATATTCTCTTGTTCTGTTCTAACAATTGCCTCCTGATGTATGTACAATTTCCTACTGAGCACAATTAAGTGTTCTAAGAGTCTCATTCTTCACAATGTTATCCATAATGCATTATGACCCATACAGTCAAAAGCTCTTTCATAGTTAATGAAACACAGGTAAGTATCTTTCAGGTATTCTCTGCTTTCAGCCAGCATCCATCTGACATAAGCAGTGATACCCCTGGTTCCATGTCATCTTCTAAATCTGGCCTGAATTTCTGGCAGTTCTCTGTTGATATATTACTGCAGTCACTGTTAAATAATGTTTAGCAAAAGTTCACTGGTGTGTGATATTAATGATATAATTAGATAATTTTTGTGTTTGGTTGGACCGCTTTTCATGGGAATAGGTAAAAACATGGATCTCATCCAGTTGGTAAGCCAGGTAGCTAGCTGTCTACCTGTTCAATCTTTGTGCTAAACAAATAATCCCAGAAGTTGGAGTACATGAAGAAGGTTGAGATACCAGAATTGGAGGAAGACTCACTAACCATTTGTGTTATGCAGATAATACAACTTTGCTTCTGAGAGTCAAAAGGATTGGAAACACTTAACTTTTGAAGACAAAGACCACATCTTTCAGAATGGATTTCACTTTATTGTAAAGAAAACAGAAATCTTCACAACTGGATCTATAAATAACAGCATCATAAAAGGAGAAAACATTGAGGTTGTCAAAAATTTAATTTTACTTGCATCCACATTGAACACCCAGGGAAACAGCAGTCAAGAAATCAGGAGACTCATTGCATTGGGCAAATTGGTTGGATGAGAATTCTTTAAAGTTGCTAAAAGGCAAAGATACCACCTTGAGGACAAAGGCATGGCTGACCTAAGCCATGGTGCTGTCAGTTGCCTCATATCCATGCAAAAGCTGAACAGTGGATAAGGAAAAACCAAAGAATTGATGTGTTTCAATTGTGGTGTTATCAAAGAATGCCAAACATATCATAGACTGCTAAAAGGATCAATAAATCTGTTTTAGAAGAGGTTCAACCAGATTACTCTTTAGAAGCAAAGATAGCAAGACTGTATATCTCAACTACTTTGGACATGTTATCAAGAGGGATCAGTCCCTGGAGACAAGCAAGTCAGCAAAAAGCAGGAAGATGATCAAGGAAGTAGATTGACATAGTGGCTGCAACAGTGGGCTCAAGCATAACAACAATTATGAGAGTGGCACAGTACTGGACAGTGTTTTGTTCTGTTGTGTGCATAGGGTTGCTATGAGTCAGAAGTGACTCCACAGCAACTAACAACAACAAATATATGTTTAGAAATAGTAAAGTGCACGTATTTTGCCTGTGTCTATCCATTAACATTCTTAAATTGGTATATGAGCAGAAATACACTAGCATTTAGTGATAGAAAATAGAATTTAAAATATTTACATACACTTAGGTTGCCATGAGTTGGATCCAACTCGATGGCACTTGGCTTGGCTAGATCAATGCAGATGTAGGTGAAATGAAAAACAAAATGCACAAAATGCTATAGATAATTCAAATAAATTAGAAAAGCAGCAAATGTTAAAACATTAAAATGATTGAATACAGTGATGAATGTATTTGCATTTTTGTGGTTGTGCTGTGTCTCCATCAGTTAAAAAAAATCCCCTTCACATTTTTTCCATAACTTTCAATAAATGAGGATAATTATATCTCAAAGTGATTCATCTTGATAAGTGCTCTTATAAATTACAGCAGCTAATTTTTAGTGAATTAGGTTTATTGGGATACTGCTGAGTTAAAAGGGGCATGTTTTTATGTTGAAATTTCCTTATTAAGTTAACGAGTTCTTGTACAACTAAAATGACAACTGGAATTATTACTGGTATTTAAAATCTGAACTGTTTAGTTTGAACAGAAAAGTCAGTTTCTTGTTTTCTAGACTTAGACCCCTATTGTTGACAGATTTCCTTACCTCTTTAAAGCTGCTGATAAGGGAATATTTATATACTCCTAAGACTAGCGTGACTTGACAACGTAAGTTTTCTAACTAACTGCTTGTCTAAACTATATTCAGAATTGTGAGTTGAATAGCTGTTGGATGAGAAAACTTACTTGTAAGGCTGGATTGTTAACACCTGCAAGAGATTCTTGAGCCTTAATTCTGTTGCAATAGCTTTGCTCATTTTCTCATACAAAATTTCCCTATTCTTTGTCCATATATTTCCTGTTTGGTGAAGAGGAATGAGGACCTTGGAAAAATCAACAAAAGGAGAACAAGCATAGAAGAGCAACTTTAGGAGTGCCATAGTGGTGGTGTTAGGTCCCCTGAAGTCAGTTCCAACTCATGGCAACCCCCTGCATACAAAAGATCCAGACATTGCCTGGTCCTGTGCCATCTGCACAATGGTCGTTCTACTTTAGCTTGTTGTTGCAGTCACTGTGTCTGTCCATCTCATTTTCACTGACCCTCTACCTTACTATGTATGATATCTGTCTCTGGGAACTAGTCCCTTCAGTTAGTATGTCTAAAGTATATGAGAAAAAGTTTCAGTATCCTTCCTACGAAGGAGCATTCTGGCTTTACTTCTACCAAGACAGAATTACCTTAGTCTGCCACTTAATGGCATATTCAGCATTCTTCAACCACACCATGATTTAAAGGACCATGATTGGTAAGAAAGCCAGCGTGGTCAGGCCTGGAAGTCACATTGCACTGGCTAAAATTCAATCACGAGATCACTACACCTAATTGCAAAGGATACTGGGAAATGTAGTTAACTGTATGCTCAGTAAGGATAGAAAAACACAGATTCCGTGAACCACTTTCAGTCTCTTCCCCTCTCTAGACAGTATCACAGTAGAGCAGAGAAGACACTATTTTGTGTCTGATAACTCACTCTAAGATTGAGCTGTGCAACCCATGTATTTTTTGTCTAGCCATCAATTTACAAATGGTGTTCACTTGCTCTGCTTAAAGGACACCTAGATATTTAGAATGATGTCTAGTTAGTATGATTTAGTCTATTACTTCTTACTAAATCATTTTAAACAATTTTATATATGGCGTTCTGTATTTATCTTAATCAGAACTTTATGCAAAAAAAAAAAAAAATGACTGCTAGCGCCATGCAATCTTCATTACCCTAATTTTGTGGGGGGACTTCCTGGTATTATCTAATATATGTTAATTATGAAACTTTACCCCATTAATATGTGGCATTTGTTATTGTCTCTTGCTCCATATGCCAGAATTTATAATTAATGAGCTAGTGTATCTCATAATCCCTCCAAAGTGAAATTGCTGGATTATATCATCTCCCACTTAAGTGTTAGCCTTAAATTGAATATATAATTTTGTTCTTTACATTGTGATTGATGACTAGATTCAGATAAGCCAAAGAAATATAGCATAAGTAGAACAAAAGATGAACTGAACGTCTTGTTAAGAATATGTATTTACATGTATATGTATTTTATTTATTTATTGCGAGTGAGTGCACAATCCAGTTTAAATTTGAATGCCCGCCTATGTGCAGCTCCTATTGCTCTCCTTGCCCAGTGCCAGCACACTCCTCCTTTCTGTTCTATACATGTTGTGTCCTCTTAACAAACTTCTCTTCCCTGTCCTTTACCTCTCCTTCCCCTCTAGTAAGAGGCCAGTAGGAAGACATCCTATAGATACATAAAACAGCAAAATGCACACATGATATGGTCACGCTCTGTCCCAAGTCCAATCTATTCCTGTCTGAGGAGTTGACCTCAGTAATGATTTATGGATAGGGCAGCAACAGAACTAGGGGCCATGCTCCCAGGGGAACACCGAGGCCTTTGGACCATCAATTGTGCTCTCTTAGTGGAGTTCTCAGGGTACACCACTTTTTAGTCTCATGTTGACCTTAAGACTCAACTTTGTGAGCCCCATCATGGCTGTCACCGGTGGGTGGTCAGACACCATCTGGTTCTTCTGGTCACATGTTGGTACAGTCACCCATTCACTTGAGTCTTTCTGTCTTCTGGGTTCTCTTTGCCCTGTATCATTTTGGTTCTTGATGATCATCTGTTCCTGCTGAGTTGGGACTATTTTGGTGTACCTCAGATGGCAGCTTGCTAGCTTTTAAGACTCCAGATGCCACTCACCAGTATGGAGTGCAGAAGACTATTAAGAATATAAATTGTGAAACCTAGAGTGCATCAAACACTTGGATGTCAGTCAAAAGGGTCATGACTATATTAATAATGCTAAAACATTTGATATACCTTGGCTTATAACTCTTCTGTTATTTTTATGTTGTATCTATTGTCAGGAAAATGCAAACTAAAACTTTGTATAGTGATAATATTGCTTGAGATCTGATAATATTGCTTGAGATCTCACTCTGCATACTTTTCCACTGATATTCAGTACAGCTGGACTGCGGGAATAAAATTTGTGATCCCCTACCCACTGCCTTTTTTTTTAAAATAGGAATGCAAAGTAAATTTTAGAAAAACAGTCTATGCTATATCTCTATCACATCTTGAATCAGCTATTCTCTCCTCCATGATATTTCTCTGATAATCATAACTAGAATTTCTAGTTTGTGGTCACATTTCCACATTTTTCCTTATATTGTACTTATCTGTGTACATGCCTTGCTAGCCTTGTTCTGTGCAATATTTACTTCATTTGAGCTACCTGTAACTATGGGAAATATTATTTAAGTACTGTATTGTCATCATATTAAGAGGTCCTGGTGGTGAAGTGGTTAAAGTCTTTAGTTTATAACCAAAAGGTTGACAGTTATAATCAACCAGCCATGCTGAGGGACAAAAATGTGTAAATCAGCTTTTGTAAAGATTTATAGCCTTGGAAACCCTGCTTAGTAGCTCTGCTGTGTCCTATAGGCTTTTTATAAGTTGGAATCAACTCAGTGGTGAGTTGAGTTTTGATAATAATGTTGATTAAAGAAGCAGAGGACAGAGATCAAGATTTTTGTTTGAATCTTGATTAATGTGAATGTATTTCTCAATGAGAGTTTGTGTATATTTGTGTGTGTGTGTGTGTGTGTGTTAGTATATGTCTGTAACATTTAAAAGTAGAGGTTAAAAGAGACATTCAAACCAGTGTTTTGAAATAGTAAAATGTATGTTTCATTTTCCTTTCATATGTACCACTAAAAAAGTACAAAACGCTTGTACTTCAACCTTGGCAGTAAGTTTAAAAAGTAACGTAGTGAAGGTACTATAATCAGTACTGATGAGAGATCTCCACAAGGACCAAGTCCGTGTGGTTCAAAACATGAGTTTCCTTCAGAGTGTACAAATGTTGAAGTTGCAGAAAGAGTAAGATGTCCTGGGCAGATGTTGATCCACATGGCTGACAACAGAATTGACTACTCTTACACAGTATCTCATCACTCATACAAGATAGTAGAACTTCCCAAATTTTTGCCCCATCATAGTGCATAGAACTATTCCTCAAATATGGTTAAGTGTTCAAAAACCACTGACTAGACTAATTCACAGATGACTTAACATATGAGTGTGAAAATACTTTGCAAAGGAAAGGTGTAGGCAAAACTCAGAAGTGGTAGAAAGACAAGAACTGAAGACTAGAGTGACTTGGTGGATAAGAGAATGTCTGGGCCTAGTCTCCAAAATGCTAAGACAAATGAAAATGTGCAAGTATTTCCTTTGATCCTAGCATAGGTAGAACTGAATGACTAGTCTTTCAAGAATAGTTAGTTGCTACTATTTTTCCTCTTTATCTCTGTATGTAATTGTAGTGAAATATTCAGAAAAACACTACATGGGCTGAAATTGTTATTATTGATGCTTTATAATGTAAATATTTAAACACTATTATTATTACTTTTTGTACTGGGCAGCCTGTATATATTTTAAGGGCATTTTGACAAAAACTTTGCAGTGTGTCACAGAACAGCTTTTGCTGACAGTCAAACCAGAGCTCTAAGAGAAATGCAAATAGATGTCACTTCTCATTTGTAAGAGGCTTGAAAATTATGAATTTATAAATATTTAATAGCTATGGGTCAAATGGAAATTTGCTCTACCCATTAGAGTTTGTCTATTTATGTGTATAGTGTATATAGAAAAGCTTTTTCCTCAGACAGTGTTACATGGATTAAAAAATGAGAAATGGGATAATATCAGGTAGTTTTCTAAGAAGCGGGTCATTGGCTGCTGACCTAAATATTGTACTTAGAGTACTTGTTTATGGACCATTAATTCCTTCTGAGTCTGAAACAGAACTGCCAGTGGCAGTCAAGTTTATCTAATTTGGAACAAAAAGGTGAAGGACTATTTAGAACTCTTTCTCTTTTAACTTTAAATACCTGTACTGAAAATGCTTTCTTTGTGTGTTCCTTAAACAGCAGTTCCTGTAAAGTTATATCAAGTCACATATTTTCTATTGGCCAGAAAACAGCACTGAAAAAAAAAAAAAAGATACTAAAGAAAGAAAATAACATACGTATCTGTTGCTGTGGAGTCAATTCTGACTTGCAGCAACTCTACAGGACAGAGTATAAGTGCCCCTTAGGATTTCTAGGGAATAGTTGGTGGATTTGAACTGTAGACTTTTTGGTTAGCAGCAGAGTTTTAACCACTTAACCACATTAACCACCAGGGCTCCAGGAAAAAAAACAGGGAGGCTTAAATGATGCTGTAATACTTAGTTAACAAGCAGTTTTCATTATAAAATGGCATGGTACTTGTATGAAAAAAAAAGTAAAAAGTTGGAATCTGTTAATCTTACACTGTTTAGACTTTCTGTGCACTTATTAGAGAAAAAAATGTGAAAATATTTACCACTTACTGAGTGATGTATGTGTTATATTTCCTTTACAAAGATACACAAAATTTACTATTTAGCAGTGCCGAGGCCCGTCACCCACAGAAGCCTCTGTAAGCAGTCTCATTCCTATGTGATGGTGGGTGGACGCATCCCATCCTTGACACATTTTTGGCTGTATTCTCCCTGATGATATTTTGCATCTTAATTAAATCTTCCTCAAAAATGCCCTCTCATCTCCCCGCACAAGGATTAAGGAAGATGCCTTCTGAGGACGCCCAGCCTGGGGATGCCAAGGCTGGCCCAGCCCCGCTGGCTTCCCCCAACTGCACATCCCCTTCCACATGTGAAATACAAGATTGCAGGAAGGTGCTGGGACGACCCCCCCTACAGCCTTTCTACTCCCTGCACCTCTTGACCTTGAAGCATAGATAGAGCTGATTAGGCTCAAGACATAACTTTTGTTTTCACTGTTGATTATAATCACAATATACTTGTCTCGAGCCATTACCTAGAGGGCCCTAATGATTAACATGTAAAGAGACCACTTGTCTCAGGCCATTATCCAGTAGGCCCCAATAATCAACATGAAAAAAGGCCACAAGGTATCAGTTCTTTGCTAGCCAATGTCTTATGTGGTCAAGGGGGCAGGGTGAAATCTCGTGTCACTGATTGTATTAAAAAAAAAAGAAAGACAGGCCCTTGCAGGCTGCTGATCTCCAGATTCCTGGTTGTCTGCATCTCATCATTTCTTCTTCACTGATGCCACCCATCCCTTCGTGATCTCAGACCTTGCCGAGGCTGGCTCCCGGCATAGCAGTCCACATTACTTTAGAGGGAGAGAAACCTTATATGTACCCATTAAAATATATCATTTTTACCTTTTTGTCTGGAGTGTGCACTTCAAATGGCAGACATGTATAGATATACATATAGACATACACAAATACATATATTTAGTTGTATATATATATGTGTATAAGAACTAGAACCATACCCACTGCTCTCTAGTTGATTCTGACATATAACTACCCTATAGAGAGAGATAAACTGCCCAACAGAGTTTCTCTGAAGTGCCTGGCAAATTTGAACTGTCAGTGATCTGGTTAGCAGTTATAGCACTTAATCACTATACCAACAGGGTTTCTATGTATGTGTGTGTGTGTGTGTGTGTGCGTTTGGCCTGTTCACTTTTTCTGTTTATATATTTGGAGCCCTGGTAGTGGAGTGTTTAAGCACTTGGCTACTTACCAAAAGATAGGCAGTTTGAATCTACCAGCTGCTCCTTTGGAAACTCTACAGGGCTATACTGTTCTGTCCTATAGGGTTGCCATGAGTCAGAATCTGTCGGGAGCCGAAATCATCTTAAAGAAATTCTTAAAGAAATTTACTGGGCAAGGCTCACTTAAGAAACATATTGTGCCAGCGAGGTCATGAGAACTGACTGCTTAGCAATATCCCAAGAAAGAATAACAACATGTGGCTCTCCTTGGATAGGGCTAATTATTAAATCAGACGTTTTGAGAACTAGGGAACACAGGTGCATGAGAAAGACCAGAATTAAGAATAAACAAAGAATGTGTGCTGTATAAAAGTTTGTTCAGTAAATAAATCAACGTCTCAGCTGGATTGGGTCCCTCCTGATGTGAGCATCTTTCTTTAAGCTCCCACGCCCTCCCTTCAGTCCTGTTCACCTGTAGACAGGCGGCTGACACCCATCAAGAATCTACTGGAAGGCAACAGAATTATTTAATTACTGTAGGGTCGCCATGAGTCAGATCCGACTCGACAGCACTTGGCTGGCATTGATATATTTAAAAATTAACTCATTAAAGACATTTATTTTAATTGCGTTTAAGTCTCCATTTTATTAGTTATTTGCTCTAAAAGCTAGTATCTTATGAGTTTACATACAAGATTTCAAAAGAATGTGAGTAGTTTGGGTAATTTCAATAATTTTGGTAAATTGCTTAGAAATTCAAAGTATTTGAAACAAAGTATAGTAAAAATTCAATGTTGTCCTTTTGCAGAGGGCAGCATGCATATGTGTGTGTATGTTTATAGTTAGGTTTAGGTATAGCTCTTGGGGCCATTTTTTTTTTTTTTTTTTGAGATCACTTTTTTTTATACATGGTGAAACCTGTCCATCCTGATTTCCTGTGAATATTCATGGAGCAAGAATATTACTATGTTTTCACCAGGTAATTAATACAGTTTTTTATGTTTTTCTTTTAAATTTCGTGTGTGTGTCTGAATGTAATCAAGAATCTTATCTGAAAAGTGTTTGTTACTTTGTAATTCCTGAATTTATTTCTACTTTAGAGTGTGAGAATACTCTTTAAACAACCTTTATTTTTAATTTTAAGAGTTCAGATTTACTGCAGTTATTGAGGTAGGATGTTATTCACAATATTAGTGGAAATAAATAAGTTTATAATAAATATTACTTTATATATCCCTAGTAACTTTTCTAGATAGTCATTGTGCCTGGTGTATAGTACTGGCTCAAGAAAGATTAGTTTCACTGTAAAAATAAGTTCTTTCTCTTCAAATGATCTAGACCATGCCTTACGTTTTTTCATCTTATGCCATGTCTTTAGCAGCACCCACATATTTGGCATGTATTTAGCGCTAGACGTATATGAGCATCTTTATGTACCTGTCTACATCTCTCATGGAGCTCTAGTGGCATAGAGGTTGAAAGCTCAGCTACTGACAAAAAATATTGGCATTCGAATCCATCAGCTGTTCCTTGAAAACTCTAAGGTGGATTTGCACTCTGTCCTATTACGATCACTATCAGTGACTATTGACTCAATGACAACAGGTTTTATTTTTCGGCATAACTCCCATATGTTAAAGAGAATTTTTCTTTAGTCCTTTATGAAGTGTCTGTTCTCTATTCTCCCTCTAAACATGCTGGATGAAGCTTGAGTAATATTAATTACAGAAAAAGTGCTCTCCACTTACCTTCCGTGCTAACATGTTTTTTCTACTTTTAAGAAGTGAACAATTTTGATTAATATGCCATTTAAGGGAAATTTTCTCTCCTATTGGAAATTTCCTTGGATTTGTAGCCTAATGTTCCAGAATCCTTTGACTATTCCATATGGAGATTTTTTTCCCTTCCTCTCACACTGCTTTTATTCAGTTTCCTTTGTTGATGTTTATTCTGTGTTCTTTCTGGCTATGGGCATATTTTGAAAGTTTGATTCATGTCATTCTCTTTCATAATCTTCTTTATTTGGACAATGTGTTAGTAATCCAAAAATTATAATTTAGGTTTTTTTTCTATTTTCTTGGATTTGATCTCATATCCCCAACTATCTTCTTTATTTTTGACTTGGTTTTCTCTATAGTATCCCACTTTCAGTGAGATTACCACTGTGCTCATCATCACTTCCACAAAATGTATGCTTGCTCCAATTTCCCAGTTTCAGTCACTGAAACTACAGGTCTGCACATAATAAAAAATTAAAATTAACCTTGAAATAATGTGTTGTTACTTTCTCTATTATTATTATTATGCTTTATCTATTATATCCGCTTAGCCAGCCAAGCCAAGTGCCTTTGAGTTGGATCCGTGGAGCCATGAGTCAGATCCACTTAGCCAGCCAGGTTTAAATGAGTGTGCATTTGAAAACTGCTTTAAAAAAGTACGATTTTATCAGGATGAATATATTATCTCTTTGTTTGTCTTTACATTTGTATTGCTGCCATCAAAGATAATTTTTCCCTTTAATTTACTAAACTACACCGTATTAATTGAATTCTCTGTTCAAATCTGAAGCCCTGATGGCATAGTGGTTAAAAGCTACACTGCTAACTGAAAGGCTGGCAGCTCAAATTCACCACCTGCTCCTTGGAAACTCTGTGGGGACAGTTTTTGCTGTGTCCTGCAGGATTGCTATGAGTCAGAATCAACTCAATAGCAATGGGCTTTATGGGGTTCAAATCTGATCAATAAAGCCTAGGCTATTATTCCTCACATAAATTTAATTTACTCTGAACCCCAGAAACTCTAGTGGCATAGTGTTTAAGTGCTGTGGCTGCTTACCAGAAGGTTGGCAGTTCAAATCTACCAGGTGTTCCTTGGAAACTTGATGGCTCAGTTCTACTCTGTCCTACTGGGTCACTATGAGTCAGCACTGACTCAGTGACAGTGAGTTTGTTTTTGTTTTTTTTTTTCTAAACTCCCTTCAAAAAAATTTTAGTACCTAGCTCTAATTTCAGTAAATTTACCACCTGTCTCTATCCTCAGCTTGGCTTGCGAACATTTCTTTGTCCAAAGATTGTCTCCTTTTTTTCTGGATTGACCTTGACTGTCTTTTTAGTCTGTTACAATTCTCCCCATGTTTTAAGTCCAAGGAAAGTTTTAGCCTTGTCTTTCCCCAGGCCCGCTGGTTTTAATGTTCTGTGGGTTGTAACAAAGGAACACACAGATACCAGCTTAGACATCAATTTCATTACTCATTCACTGCTTCATCCTCTGTAGATTACTTAAACACTGTTTTTTTTTTTTTTTTTTTTTCCAACCGATAAAAGGTGACTATTATATCTACTTTGCAGGATTGTTATAGGAGTTAGGAATCATATGTGTAAAAGAACTGCAGCTACTTAGACCATTTGCTATAATTATTCTCTATCTACAATTTAGTAATAAATGTAATGCTTTCTTTTATATGTACCATTTTCATATTTATTAAGCACTTCTCCACAACTTGCCTCCTTGTCCCTTTGAATCAAAAACTATCATTTCCATTTTTTTTCTCTCTCCTTAAGTGTTTTAGTCAGAGAGTGCCACTATAACAGAACTACCACCAGTGAATGATTAACAAAGAGTAACTTATTCTCTCAGAGTCTGTGAGGCTAGAAATCCACATTCAGGGCACCAGTTCCAAGAGAAAGCTTTCTGTCTCTGTGGGCTTTTGAGGAATGTCCTTGTCAGTCTGTCCTGGACAAAGAGCTTTTTGTCACACAAACTGTAGGTCCAAAGGACACTCTGCTCCCAGTGTTACTTTCTTGGTTCTTTCAGGTCACCCTGTCTCTTTGGTCACTTCTCTGTTTTATGTCTCAAAAGAGATGGGCTTAAAACACAACCTAATTGCACAGATGGAGTCCTGCCTCTTTAACACACATGCCCCCTATAACCACTTCGTTAACATCGCAGAGACAAGACTCACAACACACGGGAAAATGACATCAGATGAAAAAAAGTGGCAGATAATCAACAATTCTGAGAATCCTGTCCTAGCCAAAATGACAGGTATTTTTCAGGGACACAATTCAATCTACACAATGCAGAAAATGAAGGGAACATTATAAATCAATTTTTCTGGGTTCAACTCCTCATACAACTTCTTACCAGCTACGTAACCTTGGGAATGGTATGGAGATTCCTTTGTTTCAGTTTCTTAATTTGTGAAGTAGGAATAATAAAAATCTTAACTCAAGGGTTGTTGTTGATTAAAATAATCAATATGACTAAATCACTTATAAAAGTACCTGCTATGTGGAAAGAACAATATAAATGCCAGCTGCTGTTACTACAGACGTAATCACTAAAATTAACATAAACTGCTTACATAAACCACTTTATAATATTTTTGTGAAATATTTGTTTTACAAACAATTTTATAATAATGGATAGACATTTTTATTTTGTTTTTGACATTTTAAAAATACATGGCTAGAGAAGCAGTAAACGTGCAGACATGAGTGTCCTTTCAAAACTCATTTTCTGTTGGAAACATTAACTGGGAAGCAACAAGTGGAAATCCTCCAATGGGTTATTACAGAAGATGTAAGAAGTATAGATAAAATTCATGTATGTGCAACCTACTAAAAAATAGGAATTTGTTCAATTATATTGTTAAACAAAATATGTAGCTGACATAAACAGTGAGTTAAAACCGTAAATTTATCCTAGTGCTAAAAGATAATGAGCATGTCCTGCAGATGCGCCATTTATCATAAGTCTTTAAAGAAATCTGTAGAGAGATAACAGGAAAAAAAAAAGAGACCAATAAGAGCCTAGAAATCTTTCAGTTTTATAAAGATTATACCCTTTACTTAGTAGTTAAAACAGTCACCTTACAATCAGATATTTCGTAAGTCAATCATATGTAAGTGTCTAGCCTAGAGTCTTTTGTGTATGAAATTTCATGGAACCAAAGCAGCAAATCTATAGTATGGAATTCTTGTGAGACATGTGGAAATTGAAGCTCAAAAGCTACTATGACTTACCTAAAATTCTAGAATTATTTTGTACAGGAATTTCTAATGACCTAACATGAGCTAGTGGACACAAACAGGAATAACAAACTGCCTGTTCCTTCACAGAGCTTCTAGTTGGCTTAATAGACTTTTTAATGAGTTTGCACAGTTTTCCAAAGTGTATTGAACATGTGTGAATCTAACTGTACTAAAAGCTCATGGATAATGATTTTCAACATCAATTTTAATGCCAACTTAAATAGAAATCATTAGCTAAATAGAAATTATTGAATTTTGATCTTCATCTGCAATCTATTTCCTTGGGGGAAAAATGTTAAAAAAAATGACAACCAAAAAAAAAAATTTAATTGCCTCCTCACAACTTAAAATGTTTGCATGGTTTGAAAATCGGTAGCTATTTTAAATGGCCTTTTGTTATGATCAGATAGTTAGTTGCTTCGTTAGTTTTTGCACTATAACAAACCACCCCAAAACTCAGTGACTTAAAACAGTAGTAATTTGTTATTTTTCATGATTCTGTGGCTTGACAGCGGTTCTGCTGATGCTTTCTCTTGGTCTCAGTGATGTGGCTACTTTCAGTAGAGGGTCAGCTGGGGCTGCCTCACCACGACAGCTGAGATAACTGGATCTCTCCCCTTACATATCATGTTTCCTCCACCTGGGGGCTACACAGGGCTTCCTCATGTAGTGGCAATGGAATTCCAGAAATAACTCCTTTAAAAATATTGTGTCTCATGGCCTGTTGTCACTTTGTCTAAAGCAAACCATGTTGGCCAAGCCCAGAGTCAGGGGTGGAAGAGTCTGTAGACATGGGCCTTGGGTTATATTTTGCTCCAACTACTGCTATTGGCCATTAAGTGCTACATTTTCTAACCAAAAGGTCTGCAGTTCAGATCTGCCAGGTGTGGCTTGGAAACTCTATGGGGCAGTTCTTCCCTGACCTCTAGGGTAGCTGTGAGTCAGACTTGACTTGACAGCAGTGGAGTTTATTGCTATTGGCCAAGCTGGGAGATTTTAAAATAAGAAATCTGGAAGGGATCATGAGAGTCAATCATATTTTATTGATAAAATTATTTATTGCAGAGAAATAAGTAATTATCCAAGGTTAAAAATAAAGGTATATGCAGAAGCAAAATTAATATTAGGTCAATTATCTTATAAACCTTTTGGGCAGTATGGAGTAATTGTGCTAATATATTTCAAATGTACATACAGTCTTGTGGTAATCTGTTTAAAAAGCTTCTAAAATCTGCCAAGAATTTCCTAAAATCATTTTGAAGGCCATTCGACAATGCCTGTAAGAAATATAACATTTTGAAGAGTCAACAACACTTTAGATAACAAAAGGGGAAGTTACGGTTAGAAATATACAAAATCTGAAACAATATTTTTAATATATTTAACTAATAAAAATGATTGTCTTTTTGGAATTGTTTATTGATATGTCTATTTTGGATTAAAAATAGTTATGAAAACTCTTTATCTGATAGAATGAACATAGACTAACCTGTTGTCATGAAATTGATTCTGACTCATTGTGACCCTATAGGACAAAGTAGAGCTACTCCAGAGAGTTTCCAAGGAGAGCCTGGTAGATTCACACTGTCACCATAGCACTTAACTGCTATGCCACCAGGGTTTCCAAACATAGAATTTTTTTTTCTTAAACGCTTTAACAGTGTTAGTCTTGTTCTACAAACAAGCATTACAAGAAAACTCAAAATAAAACAAAATGACACAAAATGCATTAATATCAAGAAAAAGATTTGTACAAAAGATAGTCATTCTGGCATAGATTCCATGCCAGTAAAAACAGTAGTATGTAAAAATTGATGGTGAAATTTTAATTTAAAAATGCAAAGAAAGGCAGAATCCTACACCAAAGTATTAGAATCAGAAAATGCAGAATAAAATTACATTCTTTACTTGCTGTGTCCTTGGACAAAAACAACCACTCTTCTTTTTGTTGTTTTACATTTTCACAATACTTTTTGTATTATATTCCTGTAACACTTACTATACTTTGAAATTTTACATATAATTAGATCATCTATTGTTTAATATCCTGTATTACCTGCTAAGAATAGGAACTTTGACTATTGTGTTTCCCATTATTCCCAGTACATAGAATAAGGCCAAAAATAAAGAAGCTGCTAAATAAATAATTGTGGGGGGAAATTAAATGATATAGCAGTGATGAAGACTCAAGATTTAAAATGGATTCAAAAGTTTGAATGCAGACTTATTGCCACATGTGTTATTAGTAATTAAGTTACATATTTTTATATAATTCACATACCTTCAAAACGTAGTATTCTAAAGTGCCTCTCATTTGTTCTATCCTTATAATCACCTCTGTACCACAAGAACCAAACCACCTCCACATCCAGGCCAAAAAATTTGTTGGTAATGAGTCAATTCTGACTGAAAGTGCACCTAGAGGACAGAGTAGAACTGCTCCATAGTGTCTCTAAGGAGTGGCTGGTAAACTGAGACCACTCACCTTTTGATTAGCAGCCAAGCTTCTAACTTCTGAGCTACCAGGGCTCCGTATAGTAATTAGTAATCAATAATATCACTAATGCAACTAACAGAAGTTTAGATAACAAAAAAAAATAATGGTTGCTAATTAATGATGGCTTAGTCACTACCAGATACTCCGTTATTTCATTCATCCACTATCTAGTTCACCCACATAGTAATCCCTCGACAAAGAAAGAAACTGAGACATAATAAATTAATTTTATCCACTCAGTCACTGAACACTTGACTGCATCTCACGTGGACAGGCATTGTGTATGTGTTATGTTATGTGGGTAGACATCAGCTAATCAGTAGAGATCAGGGATGGGTCAAACATAAGTCTTTTGAGTCCATTGTCTGTGCTGTGTTAATACTGCAGGAATGCTTACTCTAATATACTCTTGGGACAGTAAAAAATAGAAACAAGTATTTGTAACATAAATTGTATTAAAACGGAATGAAATGTAAAGTGATGAAAAAATAGACTTGTTAGAGAGAAAATTTTTTCTTTACCCAAAAATTCATTCAATCTATATGAGCTCAACAATAGGCAAAAAAGTCATAAGACTGAGTATGTCTGTGACACCCTGCATAGGTTTTTATATATATTATTTCCATTAGTACAAACATACTCAAATGCATAAAATAGAACTCTAAATATGGTACTGATATTATCTGTATTACATATAGCTAATGACTGGAGACTTAAGTAACTGGCTTAAGGTCCCATTACTGGTAAGTAGTAGGGCCAGGGCCCATTTTCTTTAAAAGTAAACAGTTTGCTAAGTTTTGTAGCTCAGGTATCTACATGAGGAAGAAGCTATTAACCCTTTGTTTAAGCTTTGTTTATTTTTAAACAAAACGTAAAAAGTTGGTGAAGTCAGGTCCAGTTTTAGATATGAAAATGGAGCTCTGTAATATATATGGCTCAAAGTATCCAGTAGGTTGTTAGAATTATCGAAAGGAAGTCTAAAAGAGAGATTGCAGTGGGTGATACAAAATTTGTAATGTTATGCTTAGAATATCTCTATTAATTTAATTTTTATTTGATTTTTACTTGACAGATTATCTAACACTGCTCCTTACAGAAACTTAGAATGGATATTTATAACTGAACGACAGAATGTCTTGCTACTGCAAAAAATACATATGTATGTATGTATCACTAGACTAAGGGCTATTCTATCAAAAACGGATTCAACAGATCAGAGATAATGTATATGAAAGGAACATGGCAGGGAAGTCATAAACAGTCGTATTTCATGTGACCTTTAAAACCAAAACCAAAATTGAAACCACTGCCACTGAGTCAATTCTGACTCACAGTGACTCTATGGGACAGAGTAGGATTGCCCCATAGAATTTCCAAGGAGCTCCATGGATTTGAACTGTCAATCTTTTTCAGTTAGTGGCTGTAACACTTAACCACTGTGACAGAAAAAAAAAAAAAAAAAAGCAATTGCCGCTGTCTAGAACTACCCACTAGGATTTCCAAGAAGTGACTGACTTGCATTCAAACTGCAAACTTTTTGGTTAGCAGCCTGAGCTCTTAACTACTGTGCCACCATAATTCCTATCCTTAACATACCCATTGTGATCAAGTTGACTTGAACTCACAGTGACAATACAGGATAGAGTAGAAATGCTTCATAGGGTTTCCAAGGAGCGGCTGGTGGATTGAGCTGACCTTTCAATTAGCAGCTATGGCTCTTAACTTACTGTAATTTTTTTTTTTTGCTCTGTTTTCCTTACCCAACAAATGGAATAACATTAATTTATGGAAGGTTGTAGTGAAAGAAATTAGCATATTTTTCCTGGTGATACCTGGCATCAATGTTTAAAATCAAGGGAAAAAAAGGAAAAATTAAAAATAGGTAAACAGGTAAGTCACTGTCTGTCTTAGGCTGGGTTTTCTAGGGAAGCAAAACCAGTAACACGTGTAGGTACAGGGAAAGATTTATAATATATAGATAGATAGATAGATACAGATATAGGAAACAGCTCACATAATCACAGAAGCTGAATGTACCAAGCTCTGGCACAAGCCTCACGTGGCCACGGAAGCTGAGGAATCCAAAGTCAGTAGGTCAGAGACCAGAGTTCTAGATCACTGGTTGTGTAGGTCAGTGGATGCCAAGCTGGTGGCGAGACGACAGAGGCTGGCAAACCCAGGATTGGCAGGTCAGGGAGCAGGACCCTCAAGTGCCAACTGTAAGGACTGATGAATCCAATAGCTGCTAGTTCAAGTCCTGGAACCAGACACCAGAAGAAGAGAGCAGGAGCTCCTGGCTACGTGAGCAGACCAGCAGTAGTAGTGGAAGGTCGGGAGATGAGAGCCAAGGGGCAGGGAGCCACCACAAACCCTGCCCTGCCACTTAATACAGCAGCCAAATATGGAGTAGCCAAGTTGACATAATCCTGACCACCACACTATCCAAATAAAATAGACTGGGACCATTCTTTATTGGGATAACTAGCTATTGCCACTTCAGTATTTCCTTAGAAGTAAATGGAAGTGATCCAACATCACATTGCAAAAGAACAATAAGATGAGATCCATCCCATTTAGTGACTCTAAAAATTTAGAGAGGACTGAAAAAAATCTAAAAGATATTCTACCAAAATATTTAAGATGTGAACTTATCAGGTTATACCATAACTGATTTTTTCTTAAGCTCTCGGAATTTATTTTTTATGGGGGTATGTGTACATATGTGTGTGTGTATGCATATACACACAGACACAGACACAAAATATTTGCTATTTCAGTATTTTGTGTATACAATTCAGCGATATTGGGTTAATCACGTGCAATGATCAGTACTATCTGTTTCAATTTTTTCCATCAGTGTTAACAGAATCTTTGTGCTCCCTGAAAAAGGACTGTCTTTTTCCCCCTCACTTCTCGTTGCATGTAACCACCAATAAACTTTAGTCTCTGCATTTGCGTACTTTAGATAATTTATATAATTGCTATCTTGTAGTATTTGCCCTTTTTTGACTGACTTGTTTCACTCAGTATAAAGTTTTCAAGGTTCATGTTGTAGCATGTGTTAGGTCTCATTTATATTCATGACTTACTAGTATCCCATTGTGTATATATGTCATATTTTGTTTATTCATTCATTCTCCACTGATGGACATTTAGCCATTTCCATCTTATGGCTATTACGAACATGGAACATTGGTGTACAAGTATTTGAGTTCTTGCTTTTGGTTCTTTTGTGCTTATACTTAGGAATAGAATTGCTTGAAGACTCCTTGTGTGATGCAGACAGTTGGGTGCTTGATGACTTGCTAAAAGGTTGGTAATTCAAACTCCTCTGGAGAGCCTTGGAAGACAGACCTTATGATCTATTTCTGAATAGTCAGAACCTTGAAAACCCTGCAGGGCAGTTCTAGTCTGCACACATGAGGTCACTGTGAGTCAGAATCAACTCGACGGCAACTGTTGACAATAACAACAGAATTGCTCAATCTAAGGTAGTTCTCTGTTTAAAATCTGAAGAAATAATAGCTAGAGTACCATTCTACAACCACATCAACAGTGGATAGGATTTCCACTGTCTATATATTCACCAACAACCTATTGTTTCTTTCACTATTTTTTTTTAATTTTGATCATAACCACTTTAGTGGGTGTGATACGATATTGCATTGTAGATAAAGTTGTTTGATGAACAGAAGTATTTAGTTTTAACAAAGTCACCTTCATCTATTTTATCTTTCATCATCATATCTAAGGATCAATTTTTAAAAAGTTAGATTCCAAAGTATTAACCCTTCATTTTCTTTTAAGATTTTTATGGTTTTAGTTCATACATTTTATATTTTTGAGTTAATTTTTGTATATGGTGAGAAGTATGGGTCTAGCTTCGGTATTTTATGTGTGGAAATTCAATTGTTCTGGCATCATTTATTAAAGGAAGTGTTCTTTTCCCATTGGACAAGTTTATCATCTTTTTTTAAAAAAAAATCAATTGATAATGTGTATGATGGTTTATTTCTGGGTTCTCAAACGCTATTCCACTGACTTATATGTCTGTTATTATAATAGAATATTTTGATTACTGTAGCTTTATAGTATGTGTTGAGGTCCTACTTTGTTCTTTTTTTTTTTTTGAAGATTGCTTTGGCTACGGAGGGAACCTATCAGTTTCATATAAATTTGAGGATCAGCTTTTCTATTTCTGCAGAGAAGGTTGTTGAAATTTTGGTTGTGATTGCATTGAATCTATAGATCACATTAAGTATTAGTGACATCATAAGAATGTTAAGTCTTCCAAGCCATGAATGTGAAATGCTCTTCCATTTATTTAAGTCTTCTTTAAATTCTTTCAGTAATGATTTATAATTTTCAAAATACATGTCCTGTGCATCCTTGTTAAATTTATTCATGAGCATTTTAATCTTGTAGATACTTTTATAAATGGAATTATTTCCTTAATTTTATTTTCAGAATACTCATTGATGATGTATAGAAAACCTGCTGGCTTTTGTGTGTTGACCTTGTTTCATGCCCATTTGCTGAATTAAGTTATTAACTCTAGGATCTTCCTTCTGGATACTTGGGAGTTTTTTGTGATATGTCATCTGTAAAATGGGAAAATTTTACTTCTTCCTTCACAGTTTGGATAGTTTTCATTTCTACTTCTGGTGTAACTGTTCTAGCTAGAACTTCCAATGTAGTGCTGAATAACAGTGGTCAAGAGCAGATATACTTGTCTTGCTCCTGATCTTAAGGGGAAAATTTACAGTCTTTCATTGAGTATGATGTTAGCTGTAGATTTTTCATGAATGCTCTGTATCAGATTGATGAATTGCAGCTCTATTCTTATCCTGTGTGATTTTTTTTTTATCTTGAAAGGATGTTGAATTTTGTCAAATGTCTTCTCTGTACTTTTATTTTAAAATTTCTCTTAAGTAGATTCTCACATCTCAAAAATTTTAAATAAGTTCTATCAAATAATGTATATATTAGTAATCAAAGAAAATGAGCTTTTATGGCATAACGGTTTTTCTTTTATCGAAATTATTTTATATATTAAAAATAAAAAAGAAGGTTTTATGTAGGGTGATTGATCTGTAGAATTTAATGTTAATTATAAGAAATAAAATTAGGCTGAATTGTCCTGTGAGTTATTGAAGAATAATATTTTATTCATGTTTTAGAAATAACAAATAGATAATATTCTAACCAACAGCACTTAGTTCAGTGAGTTTTTATTTTAATGAAACTAATTTTGGAAACATAGTCTCCATATGTGTTAATTGTTTGTTTGGAATAAATTTTGCAATTTGTATGACTCATCATTCTGGTAAGTGATTAGAGTACACCCATTTACACTGAAAGAGTAATTCAGTAAGTGGTACCTTAGTGGTTAAGCAGAATCGATTTTCTTCTAAATATGCAATTTATCTGTGGAAGAATTTGCTCCAAGGTAAAATTACTATGGATTAAAACTTCACTGAAACATTCTAATACAGTTACATAATATTAGATCTCAATTTTTCATAGAATTTTAGAGCCAATTGACACTTCAGAGATTTTCCAATTCAAATCCCCTGAATTTCCAATAATGCAGCCAAAGTCCAATATAAAACATGATAGAAAACAAATTGTAAACTCTAAAATACTATATAAAGCTGAAATGACATAATTATTATTATTTTTAATTCTCCCAAATAGTCAGTGGCTGTCAGGAGTAAAATAAGTTTGTTGCCATCCAGAACTGAGTCCATAGCCATATGCCAGCATGAATCTTTACTTCAAAAAAGAAGTTTCAAAAATAGTGACATTTCTATCTAAACATGTTTTAAAATAATTACCAGAATGCATAGCTGCCATAAGTATTGTAGTCTTTGATACAGTAACTGATCATAAATAATCATATGAACCAGAGTGTCTGAATCAAAAAGTGGTAATTTTAAAAGGTTAAAATAAAAAAGGAATATGGATGAAATCTCAAATTCTTGTGTTCCTGCCTTATACCATTTTGAGTCAGCTAAAAATTTGCCTGTATTTCCTCTTGTCCTTCAAAATTTAGCCTTATTAGACTGATAATCAACTTGCCAATTTTATAAATAAAAATAATAAAAACCAGGTAAGTCTTCTAAAACTAGGAGGCCAAAATGTGGAAGCACCTGAATTTCAGGCTGGTATGATGTGCTGTCACTCATTTGGGTTGGCCCTTCTCAGAAACAAAATAGTTTGCCTCCTCCTACACATATTCAGATTAGAACATATAAAACTTGTCTTCAAAAAAGCTTACATAACAATGGTAAGTTCTAAAACATCCTCCATCGCAGTAATGTAAGACCAGGAGCAACTCTGAGCTCCTTTGTATTCCTGTGAAACTAAAAAAAAAGACAGAATGATAGGGAGAGAAAGGCCTTAGAAGGGCTATGGCCAAAGCCAAGTGCTGTTGAGTCGGAGTCGACTCATGGCGACCCTAGGCTATACGTAGACCCAATGAGAATGAACACTGCTGCAGTTTGAAATCACCAAAATTGTCGAATGATAAAACCAGTGTATTCTTGGTCAAAAAATAAATGAATAAACAAATCATGACATCAGTAGCTTGGTTGACATTAAACTCAGATGAGTTTAATCTATACTACTATGGAGATGGTCACGTAAGTGCACAACCTCCCACCCCCAAGCCTTCTTACATTCCTGTGAAATTAGACATAGTGTGAGGAGGGAAAAGGCAGGAAACTTTGGGGAAACTATAGGGAACTCAGAGAGCTGGGAACAGAATTGTTCCCTATGAGAAAATACTTGAAACAGTTCCTCAAATTCACCATTGGAACCACTTTCTGTAAAGTTTCAGTGATAACAACAGTTCTTCAAAGGGTGAATATTTTGGTTAAGGAACAGAAGATCAAATCTTAATTACAAAACTCCTTCATCCAGTATGTAACATAAAAGTGAAACCAAACAAAACTTGAAAACAAATGCAAAACAAACATTTTTAATAACAGCAACCAAGTATAACATAAACTTAATACTTGAGACAATCAAAACTCCTGAGCAAAGAAACAAACAGAAGATTCTGGAACAAAGACTAAAACATTAAAAATTAATTTTACTATCCTAAACCAAGAGAGGAAGAACATTGGTGGTGCAGTATATAGCACTTGGCTGATAACTGAAAAGCTAGTGTTTCAAACACACCAGCCACTCTGCAGACGAAAGATGTGTGTTTGTGTAAAGATTTATACCCTTGGAAACTCTCTGGCTAGTCCCACAGCGTTGCTATGAGTCAAAAGAAACTTGATGACAAAGATTTCGTTTTGATTTTTATTTAAACCTAGAGAGAATTTAACTCACTTTATGTCCTTAGATTCCTTCTTTTCTAATGGAGCAGAATAAGATGAGTGTGGGGAAGTAAATAAGAAATGATTGATGCAAGCAAAGACTGCAGTATTTCCCAGTGAACTGAGTAGATCTTGAGCACCCCCTTTAAGCATAGAATATACCCTCAAATATGTGGTGTCACAGTGAGTAAGGAAGAGAGAGAGAAGTGACACCCTTGAACTGTGGTGGTGGAGAGGAACATTGAATGCACCATGAACTGTGAAAAGAACAAGCAAATCTGTTCTGGAAGAGCAATGAGACTGTTCCTTGGAAGCAAAGATGACAAGACTGCATCTTACATACCTTGGACATGTCAGGAGATATCAATCCCTCGGGAAGGATATCATGCTTCGTGCAGTGGAAGGTCAGCAACAAAGAGGAAAACTGTAACAAGATGGATTGGCTCAGTGGCAGCAATGATATAAAAATGCTGTGGGCTCTTAACCCAATATTGCAGGGGCAGAGTAGCTGGGGCAGGGGGCCAGGGACCATGCTCTCAGGCAAAATCGAGGCCAATTGGCACAGTTAGCATTTTGCTAAGAGGGTGCTCTGCACCCCACATTGGTGAGTGGCGTCTGGGATCTTAAAAGCTGCCAAACTACCATCTGAAGGTATACTAAATGGTCCCAACTCAGCAGGAACAGATGATCACCAAGGACCAAAACAACATGTGGCAAAGAGAACCCAGAGGACAGAGAGACCCACATGAGTGGGTGTCTACATCAGCTCGTGACTGGAAGAACCAGATGGTGCTTGGCCACCAACAGTGACAGCCACGATGGAGCTCACAAAGTTGTCTTACTGGCAATACAAGAGATCTTCACTAAAAGACTTCGGGTTTCCCCTGAGAGCATGGCCCCTGGCCCTGAGGCTGCCCTTGCCCATAAATTATAATAAAGGCCCACCCTTTGGACAGGAATGGTTTGGACTTGGCAACATAGAGTGACCATATCTTGGGTGCACTTTATGGTTCTATGCATCTATGGGATATCATCCTGCTGACCTCTTATTGGAGGAATGGGATTGGGTGGAGAGGAGAGGATAGGAGACTGTTGGGAGGATAGAACATGTATGGAGCGGAAAAGAAGTGTGTGCTGTCACCAGGCAGAGAGAGCAGTGGAAGCTGCATGTAGATGGGCATGCAAATTTATATGGGAATGTACATTTTCATTCAATTGTAATAAAAAAAAATGATATGGGCATGGTGCAGGACGAGGCAGTGTTTCATTCTGTTGTTCATAGGGATGCTATAGGTAGGAACTGACTCAACAGCACCTGGCAACAATAACAACATGGTGTGAATTCTACTTTAGAACAACTAACTAAAAACTTCCCCAAAGAGGAAAAAGAATACAATTATTCTATTAAATGATACATATTTTTCAGTTGATTCCTACCTAGACCTTTACTCAGGCTACCAAGAGATAAAAAATTATTAAATTCTTTAAAACTGAGATGGCCCGAGATGGCCTGAGATGGCTAGATAGAAAAAGAAATTATCCACATTGTATTTGACCCAAGGGGATATCTGGTCAGAGTTTTCCCAGATAGCATGATGAAAAGGAACCACATGTAAAACATCAAAATACACTAAAGGCAGGGTGGAAAGAGGAAAGGATTCTAAGTAGAAAATAGACAATGTATCACAGTTGTTTTGTATGGTAGAACTGTCTCACAAAATTATTTGTTAAAATGCAACAGATGAAACAAAAAGATAATAGGACTTTGACTTTGGCACTAAATACTCTGAATCATAAAATAATAATACTGAATTTGTAACCTGACAAGAAACAAACAAATAAAAATATAGTCGACATGACAGGGATGAGCAACCAGTACTAAGAAAACACAGAGTTCATTAGTTTGGTTGCTTTTTGAGGGTAAATACAGTGTGTTTTAGTTAGTGCTGCTTTCTTGATGGTGTGAACTTCCCAACTTTCTGCTTGCTTTTCTCTCTTTTTATCTCCCTTAGTTTGAAAGGTTAAAGGTTGGTACAAGTGGCATTCTGGGGAAACTCCCTTTACAGTGGAGCAGGGAGGTGATCTTATGAAGGAATTTACAGTCCCACCCTAATCTTCTCTAACATAATCCATTCTGTCAACCATAGGCAGAGAGATTGGGATTTACTGGATCAAAAAAATCACAAAATGGAGGGAAATCACAGAATACAGGGAATCTTGTCCAGCAAAATTACTATACATATTTTGGGGGGGGACACAATTCAATCAATGACATTTCACCCTTTGGCACCCCAAAGATAACATCTTAGAAACGTGTAACACATTCATCTCATCATAGCAAAAGTCATAGCAAAAACATGTCCATACCATATGATAGACGTCTTAAATCAGTTTCAATTCCAAAATATAAACTCTTTTACATCTGTGAAACCTAGGACATGAGCTATCCACAGGTACAATGACAGAATGGGTACAAGTTAGACATTCCCATTACAAATGAGAAAAATTGCAAGGAAAGAAGGCATTGACAGGCAACAAGCAAGTCAGCAGAACACGTTACATTAGCCCTCAAAGCTTTGAAAATAATCTTCAGCTCACTGAGACATTTTGCACAAGATTTTGCCCTTCAGACTCTAGGTATTGGCTGTATTATTTGGGTTCTGATTGGAAACACCCAGCCCTGTGCCATAACTCTGCCTCCTGGGCCCACTTGGGCAGCGACTCTGCCCCCTTTGCTTTAGGTGCACCCTGAGCCCAAATGAGTGGCAGTTCCACCCTTATAAACACAGGAAGCCCTGGATCCACCCTTTCAGACCCCTGAGGTGATGGCCGTACCTTTTAAGACTGAGGCAGCTCAGCTTCTCAGGCTGTTTGTCTCTTCAGCTTCTGCTTCTCATGGCTTCATGGCCTGGGCCTCTGGCCCACACTTGCCCTGATGGGGCAAGTTTTCCAAAGCTCTGTCTCTGCACCGATTCAAGCGAGCAGAGAGATCTCACTCTGGCAGGAAGCCTCCCACATGCAGACACTCATCTTTCTTGTTCTGTGGGTCAGCAAGTCTAGTGCCACTGATTTAAATGCCTGGAGGAGGCACATCCCACACACATTCACTCAGCTGTCTCACTCTGTGGGTCAGCAACTTTAGTTCCACTAATTTAAGTACCTGGAGGCACCCTACTCCACTGGGAAGCCTCTGTGCACAGACACTTAGCTAGCTCTCTTACTCTGTGGGTTGGCTCCAGCATCGCCTCTGGTTCTGCTGCTGCCACTGCTGCTGGTCTTCTGCTGTTGTCACTCACCATCTGTGCCTTTTTCAGTGTTAACAGTTCTCCTGTTTGTTCTGAATCTTTTGTCTATTCACAGTTTCAAAATGGCTTCTACATTTTAGCTATTTGTTAGAGCAGCACTGCTCTCTCTCCATACCAAATTTTGTTTTAGTCAGCTAGTGCTGCTTTCTTGATGGTGTGAGGTTCCCAATCTTCTGCTTGCTTGTCTCTCTTTTTATCTCCCATAGGTTGAAAGAATAAAGGGTTGGTGCAAGCTGCTTTCCGGGTAAATTCCTTTACAGTGGAGCAGGGAGGTGATCTTATGAAGGGATTTACAGTTCCACCTTAATGTTCTCTAATATAATCCACTCTGTTAACCACAGGCAGAGATTAGGATTTACAGCATCAGAAAATCACAAAATGGAAGGCAATTACAGAATACAGGGAATCCTGGCGAAGCAAAATTATTACATATATTTTTTGGCGGGGAAGGGGACACAATTCAATCCATGACACAGCGTATCTAGAACCTAAACCTGGACAAGTGGTAGAGGGACTTGCTGAATTTGTGACAACTTCACAGGGAGGTAAAAGCCTGGAAGGTGTTAAAGTATACCCAGATTAATAGCATTCCTGGATTCAAGGAGAAGCAAATGCAAATCCTCTCAAAGAAAAGCAACTACAGATTTGGCTCTAAAGATTTTCATGAATAAAGATGAAACAAATATGACATCAAAATCAAAGTTGTGTTAGCCTTCAAGGAAACAAACCAGCAGGAGTAAAAGCTAGTAAAAACAAAATTCAGAGGTTTTAGATCCCAATCCCAAAGACCTTTAAATATTGAAATAATCCAGAACAGTATACAACATTTTCCGATTCAATAGATAGCTAGAAATAAAAAAAAAAAAAAAAATAGTAATCTAACAGAATAGTATTAGTCGTAGTAACTGGTCTTCTTTGTAGGCATCTGGGTATTAGCCTGTCAGTAGCAGTACTGTGCTTCAGGGAGGATCTTGAAATGTTCTTTTTTGTTGATGAATACCACACCATTCCTTCTGCATTTGTCATCCCCAGCATAGTATACCATATGGTTGTCCAATTAAAAATAGCCAGTTACAATCCACTTCAGTTTACTGACACCTGTGATATTGATATTGATGCATTTCATTTTTTATGATTTCCAACTTCCCAAGTTTTATGTTTCATACATTCCACATTCCAGTCATTAATGAGGATTTACAGCTCTTTTGCCCAATTTTGAGTATTGCCATATCAACAAACAAAGACCCCAAAAGCTTAAGTCCATCCATATCATTAAGGTCAACTCTACTTTGAGGAGGCAGCTCTTCTCCAGTATTATTTTGAGTGCTTTCAAACTTGAGGAATTCATCTTCCGGTACTGCATCAGACAATGTTCAGCTAGTATTCATGATCAGAAATGTGTGATACTGAAAGAAGAAGTCCCAGGTACACTGAAGGCATTGGCAAAATATCAGTTGAGATGTTTCAGTAAACAGATACAGTGCTGAAAATGCTCACTCATTTATACCTAAAAACTTGGAAGACAGCTACCAGGCCAAGCAACTGGAAGAGATCTGTGTTTATGCCTATTCCAAAGAAAGAGGATGTAAATGAATGTGGAAATCATTAAAGACTATCATTAACATTACATGTAAGTAAAATTTCATTGGAAACAGTTCAAAAGCAGTGGCAGCAAGACATCAACAGGGAACTGCCAGAAATTCAAGCTGGATTCAGAAGAGGTCATGGAATTAAGATGTATTATTGCTGATGTCAGATGGACTATGTCTGACAGAAGAGAATACCAGAAAGATATTTACCTGTGTTTCATTGATTCTGTAAAAGCATTTTACGTTGTGGATAATAGAAAATAATGGTTACCATTGCAAAGAATGAGAATTCCAGAACACTTAGTCAAGCTCCTGAGAAACCTGTACATAGATCAAGAAGTAGTTATTAGAAGAGAGCAAGGAGATACTTTGTGTTTTAAAGGCAAGAAGGGTATGCCTTAGCATTGTATCCTTTCACCATTCTTATTCAAACTATATGCTAAACAAGTTGAGAAGCTGGACTGTATAAAGAACATGACATCAGGATTAATGAGAGGCTCCTTAATAACCTGCCATATGCAGATAACACAACCTTGCTTGCTGAAAGTAAGGAGGGCTTGAAGGCTCACTACTGAAGATCTAAGATCACAGCCTTCAGTATGGATTACACCTCAACATCAAGATGACAAAAACCTTTACAACTGGGCCCGTCAGCAACATTATGATCAACGGAGAAAAGACTGAAGTTGGTGAACATTTTCTTTTACTTGAATCCACAAGCAATGCCCATGCAATCAGCAGTCAAGAAGTCAAACTACACTTTGCATTGAGCAAATCTGCTGCAAAAGACCTCTTTAAAGTGTTAAAAAGCAAAGATATCACATTGAAGACTGAGGTATGCCTAATCCAAGCCATGGTGTTTTCAGTCACCTCGTATGCATGATAAATCTGGACAGTCAATAAGGAAGAAGAAAGAAAAATTGATGCCTTTGAATTATGGTGTTGGTAGAGATTGTTGAGTATGCTGTAGAATGCCAAATGATAAACAAATCTGTCTTTGAAGAAAAATAGCCAGAGCGCTCCTTAGAAGCAAGAATGGTAAGACTTTATTTGGCATAATTTGGACATGTTATCAGAAGGGATCAGTCTCTGTAGAAAAACATGATGCTTGATAAAGTAGAGGGTCAGTGAAAAAGAGGAAGACCCTCAATGAGACGGACTGACTCAGTAGCAGCTACAATAGGCCCAAGCATAACAGGGATCGTGGGGATGGCAAGGACCAGGCAGTGTTTTGCTCTATTTCACGTAGGGTCAGTATGAGTTGGAACTGACTTGATGGCACCTAACAACAACATTCTAGGAGAGGAGACTAGATGAGTGATAACTATTTTCTTAAAAACAAAACAAAACCTCAACACTTAAGGAAACAACCAATCTATAAAAGGGGCAAAAATGTAGGACTAGTGCAGAAACTGTGTAAATAATCAGTATAGAATTGAAACAAAGGGTTAGATTTTAAGAGGGAAGGAATGATCAATAGGGTCATACAGTTGGGACTGAAGAACACAAAAAGGCCAATAGATTCAATAATGAAGTCAATTTCATCTTCCTATCTTACTTGGCCACCCTTGACCAAAGTTCCTCTATTTGCGAACAAAAGCAGCTTGTGGAAAGATATGAGGCATGGAGACACTGAATTTTCCTCTGCAAACATATTGATAAGGAAAATATGAAAAAAGTTTTTGGAATATTATCCAAGTGAATACTTTAATTCATTAGAAGAAACGTTGATGTTATTTATTTTGGCCTGAATATTGTTTTGCTTTGTAAACATATGATTTTTCTCCATTTGTATTATAGCTTCTTTTCATGGTCATTTTTTTGTTTGATTTTTTTATTCCTAAAGGCTCTGCCCACTGCTCTGACCATTGCTCATCGCTAGAGTTGTCGGAATAACCAAGGACTCTGTTAATACTGCCTTTTTGGTTTTCAGAGCCCATTTAATGCAGAAAGTCCGTTGTGTAGTTTCTGAAGGCAATTTTAACTGAACTTCCCATTACTAGCTTTTTTTCCTTCTTCTACTTCACCTCTTTCTCATTCAGATAGTTTCTGACAAATCTGGCTTTTGTTTCAAAACTCTTGCAAAGAAACAGTTGTGTTAAGTTAGATGCCAACTTTTCTGAAACTTTAAAATGAGTGTGAAAAGAAATACCGGCTGACAATGCACTTGAAAGACTCATCAAGCCACTGTGGAACTGGTGTTCTTGAAGAGACCACGTGATAGTTTTAGGGGATTTGCTCAGACAAGAAATGAGTAAGAATATATATTGCTAAACCATTTCCTTTGACTGTCACTGCTGGAATACAAATGACTGTTAAATATCCAAAAGTGAAGTACATTTGAAGCATTAGCCAAAGCATTAGGAATACCTTATAGAGAGTTATTAAGAAAATAAATTACTCCTTTATGCACAAAGCTATCTGAATCAATCTCCAGGACTAAAATGAAACCTTCCTGTCATGTTTCTAAGCAAAGGAATCCAGAGACTTAAAATGACAGATTTAATTTAATATTGTAACAAAAGAGTTCATCTCACAAACTGTATGCTTGTCTGGCATCTGCATTTTCGTGTGCTGCCTTTCCAACCGTTTGTTCTTTTAACATCTGAGACTGAAGCCTTATGTTTTCTTTTTATACATACTGTAGAAATCTCCAGTGGTACTAAGCATATCAGCTAGATGAATGGATAGTCCTAATTATCAGTGTATGAAATATTACCTCTCATTTGCATATGTTAATTTAAAATGGATAGATCTAAATTGTAGAGTATATTTTCAAGAAACATTGGTAGATATTTTTATTTAAATATCTCAATAAATGTTTATTGTTCAGTTTTATCTGTTCAACAAATACATGATTGTCTCCTGTTTGTTAATTAATATGAGAGATACCCTTGATAAAATGGATAAAATGGAAAAGAAGACACAGTTCTTATTCTGATGGAATTTGCCTTCTAACTAATATGAAATAATAAATTTGTCATAGATATCCAAAGTTGTTTAAACTCAGTCGATACTGTTAATAGTGAGAAAACATATGAGCATGTGTATGTGAGAGAATATGTATTAAGATAATGAGGTATTGTTATCCAACCAGTATGAAGATAGTATCTCTCTTTCAGTATGTAGCTGTAATCAACAATCGATTTCCAGTTAATTAGTGGACAAATACTTACCTAATCTCAATTATGATCAAGTAAGAATTAATACTAGATGCTATTGGAGCCAGTAAGGAGAAAAAAAGGTGAAATACAGCTCTTGGGAAACAAAATTGATGTTGTATTATGTATAATACAAACGATGAACAGAATTTAAAGGAGCAAGCTGTTTTCTTTTTTTGACTTGGAGAGATTAGAAATGACTTCAAATAAGAAGTAAGGTTTTTGTAGGTCTTTAAGAATAGGTAAAATTTCAGTACTTGGAGATAAAACGACAGAGTTATTGGAGTACAAGAAGTCCTGGGTGGTACAAATGGTTAACATGCTGGGTTGCTAACTGAAAGGTTAGCAGTTCGATTCCACCCTGAAGAAAGACCTGGTTATTTATTTCTGAAAATACAGCTATTGAAAACTTCATGGAGCATGTAACATGGGAATCAACTCAGGGACAATTTTTTTCTTTTTTTTTTTTTGTAAATAATGGCGCAAAAGCAAAGAGAAAGAAAGACATTGCTCCAACTCTTAAACAGGCTTATAAAAGAATTTTGTGACATCACATAGTTCTTTGAATATGTTGAAGTGACAGTTTTTTAAATCATAAGTCTAAATAGCTTCAAGAGCTGTGATTTCTGGATTTTGTAAATAATGATATAATTAAATAAATCTGTAATAACATCATTTTAATAAATATTGTCAGCCAAATATTGCCAATGGAATTCAAATTCAGTAGTGTCTCAAAAACCACCATCACCTACTTAAAAAATAAATGATGAAACTTTTCTTTATTTGTTAGTAATGTTAAATAATTTCTGTTTTCTTCTTGAACACAAATTTTCACTTGTCTTCCCTGAGGAATTTTAATATAACATGTTTTATTCTTGAAATTCTTCTGTTGACCATATTATCATAAAGAACTACAAAGTAATGTGAAACCTCATGTATATGAATACATATACATGAGATTTTACATAGCTTTAAAAATTTTCTGTGACTATGAGACTTTCCCTCTGAGCATGAATTGTGTAATCATTGCAAAATTATTAGTATTAGTATACAGTGTATCAAAACTACATAAATATATTAAAATTGTGTTAAATTATTGGCAATGTATCTGTTAAAAAGTTCAGTAAGGCTCTTTTATTTGTTTCATTATCTATCTATGAATATTAATTATTACTAGAAAAAGATAAGTTTCAGCATTCCTTTATTTTTAGTATTATTTTATAAATATATGTATTTGTCATTGCAAGCTGAGAAAAAATTATTTGCATAAGTAAGTAGATAAAAAGAGTTTTGAGGTATCAATGTTACTTAATTTCTTTAAATTCGTCAGCATTGTAAAGTAAACGTCAAATATTTGTTAGCAAAAAATCTTTCTTAATAGCAATCCACGAACACTGGGGTGTCCAATAAGACCATACGGTATAGAAAGACAAGATTGTGAGGATGCATTTGTTTGTTAAAGTAAGAAAAGTATGAATATAGTTAATTGTAAACTGGGAAATGATAATGGACAGTCTACACGTTGATTACATATTAAAGTATTAAAAGTATTAATACAAAGTATTAATATCCTTAGCTGCTAACAGAAAGATTAGAGGTTCAAGTCCACTCAGACACACCTAGGAAAAAAGTCATCACAATCTGCTTCTGAAAACATTCAAACATTGAAAACCCTATGGATCCCGGTTCCACTCTGACACACATGGAGTCACTGTGAGTCAGCATCAGCACCAACTTAAAAGAAAACCATGTAGATTGATTTTAGGAAATAAGGTATCTGTCAGTTGAGTTTGTGAAAATTCATTTACCCAAAGCTTGCTATGCCCAGATACACTGCAGGGAGTCTGTAAAAATCTACAAGAGCACCAATATTTGGCTTTGAAGACCTTAACAAAAGAATTCTATGGGAGCGTATAAACTTGAAGTAGCAAATGATTCCAGGAAAAAGTGAAGGGAAGACCTGAAGTCTCTGAGAGATTGATGGGGATTAAAGGATTATACGAAGATCTCAGATAGTGCAAACGGTTAAAGTGCTCTGCACCTAAGCAGTAGATTGGTAATTCAAAGCCACTCATTGCACAGTTCTACTCTGACACACATGGGATTGTTATGAGTTGAAATTGAATTGAAGGAAGCTCAGAATCAACTCTGTGGCAGTGTTTTCTTTCTTTTTTTGGTTTTGTTTTATAACCTGTTGAGTAGTGATAGTGGATTTGCAAGTGTAGGACATGAGGGATGGCATGACGAACCTGTTGCCTGTCAGTTGCCATCGATTTGGGTCTGACACACACCGAAGTCCACGTACAACAGAACAAAGCATTGCATGGTCCTGTACCATTTTTATAATAAGTGATTAACTCAAATCCATTGCTGTGACCACTGTGTTTTTTGCGTGCTTAACCAAGGTAGGCTTATCTTCTACCATTATATTGGATACTATTCTGCTGTGATCTTTACCGTTTTCATTGGCTGATTTTCAGAAGTAGATGACTCAGCTTTTCTTCCCAGTCTGTCTTAATCTGCAAGCTCCACTGAAACCTGTTCACCATGAATGAACGTACTGGCATTTGAAATACCAGTAGAGTAGCTTGCAACATTCAATTCACCACAGAACCAGAAACTGACAGGCAGCAGGGTAACTAAGCACCTTTGAGACATTCTGTGTCATCTGAGGGAAAAAATGTGTAAAACAAAGGCCCCTGAATGTTATCATCAGAGAAATGTTTGGCAAGCCAACGACAGTTTGTACGTCTGGCTGTGATATACAGCCACCTTAAGACCCGTAGTGGCTATTAAAAGGTTTTTACTTACAGAAGTAGTTTCGTTTGTTTAAAAACCCCTAAGGACATGGGAAACCCAGTGGCATAGTGGCTAAGTGCTGTGACTGTTAACCAAGAGGTTGGCAGACTTAATCCACCAGATGCTGCTTGGAAATTCTGTAAGACAGCTCTACTCTGTCCTGTAGGGTTGCTATGAGTCAGAATAGACTCAGTGGCAGTAGGTTTGTTCTTTTCTAGAAGGACATGGGAAACCCTGGTGGTATAGTGGTTCAAAGCTGTAGCTGCTAACTATAAAGGTCAGCAGTTCAAATGTATCAGGTGCTCCTTGGAAACTCTGTAGAGCAGTTCTTCTTTGTCCCTTAGGATCACTGTGAGTCAGAATTGATGCTACAGAAGCAGATTGGTTTGTTTTGGTTTTGGTAAAGACAAGTGGCCCTGGTGGCTCAGTGGATAAGTACTCAGCTGCTAACCCAAAGGTCAGCAATCAATCCATCAGAAACTCCAGGAAAGCTGTCTGCTTCTGTAAGGATTTATAACCTTGGAAACCTTATAAGGCCGTTCTGCTTTGCTGAGAGGGTCACTATGGTTTGCCATTGACTCGACAGTGATGAATTTGACTTGGTTAAGGACATGAGTAGTCAAGAGTTGAAATATACTGGAAGACAACTAGCAACAACATTAAAGGATGAGAATTACAGTATATCAGGTTTAGTTTTGGGAATTTTGGGAATTGTGGGTTGTGAGAAAATTCTATTCTTATCTGATATTATGGTTATAGGGTTTCTGTGAGTAGGAATCACCCCAAGAGTGAAGGGTTGAGTATTATTCAGATGTTGAAATGAGATAAGATTATGAAATTTTGGGGTGCAGATTGAATGAATAATGACTTTATCCCCTAGGTTTTCCAATACATTTGCAAGTTTGTAAGTGTTAGAGGAGCAGGATGAAAATGGCATTTTATGACAATTAATGTTGTTGGAAGGAGCTCTGGTGGTGCAATGGGTTAGCCTTCAACTGGTAACCTAAAAGTTAGTAGTTCAAGCCCACCAGCCACTCCATGCGAGAAGAAACCTGGCAACCTGCTTCTTTAACAATTCCTGCCTAGGAACCCCTTTGGGGTAGTTCTAACCTATCCTACAAGGTCACTGTGATTTGGAATTGACACAGTGGTGTACAATCACAACAGTGACCATGAAATTAAATTGAACTAGAAGAACAGGGAAGGGAATGAGTATATTTTAAAGTCATAATGATGTGAGCTATGGTGGACAGAAGGAATAAAGACAGTAATTTTGACTTAAGAGGCATCATAAAATTTGGCTTTTTTTTTTGGTTCTTGATTATATAGCAGTCATTGTATAGGGCTAGACTATGGTATAAGCTCAATCTGTGCAGCAGTTGAGCTCACAATCTAGTGCAGAAGAAGGATATTAAATACATATGTATGTATGTGCATATACATGTGTGTGCATATATAATAATGATGTGAGTTGAATCCAGCTCGATGGCACTGGGTCTGGGCTTATGGAAGAAAACATATTAGTAAAATTTTAATCAGAACTTACAGAAAAGGAGTGTAAACTAGTTTTCTTTGGAGAGAAAAGGAGGAAAAGTTAAGTAGGAGAAAAAAAAGAGATATTTGGAAAGAGGAAAGGGTGCAAAGTCAATTTTTAAGTTAGCAAAAAATAAAAGGTGGTACTATTAACATAAATTAGGAGGAGGGTTATCTTAAGGAAAAAGTGATGAATTTCTCTTTGTTTTGGGTGAAGTAATGTTATTGTGTTAAAGCAGAAATGTCCATTGGATTCGTAGGACTAGAGATTAGAAATACACACAGTCTGACAATTACTTTCTCAAACTCATCCTAGAAAAAGCACAACATACCTCATTGCTGAATATGACTATGGTCACCTTTGAAGTACTCCCCTTGGGAAGCTATGCACCAATATCAGTGCAAAGTGCACCCTTCTAAGCACAGTTTCTAGGGTGAGTTTGAGAGCCTACTGTCATACCATGTCTGATGACAGCTCTGACGGACATTCCAGAGAAAGCATTCCAAAATTGCTTTGAAGGGTAGACTAGGCACTGGTGCTGGTGCACAGCTTCCCAAGAGGAGTACTCTGAATGTGACCATAGTGATACTCAGCAATGTGGTATGTAACACTTTTTCTAAGCTCAGTTTGCCAACTTAATTGTCAGGCCTCATAGATAGCATACGTGTGTTATTCCAAATAAGAAATTTTGTACACAACCAGAATATGCAAACTATCAGGAAAAAAAAATACAAAACACTCTTTAATATAAAACCGAAAACCCACTATCACTGAGTTGATTCTGACTCATAGTAAACCTGTAAGACAGAGTAGAACCGCCCCATAGAGTTTCCACCTGGTGGAATTAAACTGTGGATCTTTTGGTTGGCAGGTGTAGCACTTACCCACTACACCACTAGGTTTTCCTTTAATGTAAAGCAATGGAAATTACATTAACGCTAATTTTATAGGAAAATATGTGCATTTAGTAGAAAATACATTTTCCATGAATTTGTGAGTATTGTTGCTTTGTATTATGTTTTGAAACATTTACCCTCTGTTCTATTTGTTTCAGGAAGGATAAATGTACTCTCTTCAAATATTAGAAATATTTTGGCAAACAAAAGCATAAGGAATTAAAAAATTATTATTATTTTTAATTTTTATTTTTATTTAACATAACTGAGTGAAAATGTACATTCACATATAAATTTACATGCCCCCCTATATGCAGCTTCCACTGCTCTCCCTGTCTGGTGACTGCACACTATTCCTCTCTGCTCCATACATGTCTCATCCTCCCAACAGCCTCCTTTCCCCTCCTCTCCGTCCACTCCCCTTCCTCCAGCCAGAGGTCAGCAGGATGATATCCTGTAGATGTACAGAACCATAAAGTGCTTCCAATATATGGTCACTCTGCATTGCCAAGTCCAATCCATTCCTGTCCAAAGAGTGGACCTTTGTTATAATTTATGGGAAAGGGCAGCATCAGGGCAGGGGGCCATGCTCTCAGAGGAACCCCAAAACCGCTGGACCATCAATTGAGGTCTTTTAGTGGAGATCTCATGATGCACCTCTTTTTACTCTTGTGTTGCCAGTGAGACTCCTCTCTGTGAGCTCCATCGTGGCTATCGCTGGTGGTGGCCGGGCACCATCCGATTCTTCCAGTTCCAAGTCGATGTAGGCACCCACTCTTGTGGGTCTCTCTGTTTTCTCAGTTGTCTTTACTGCGTGTCATTTTGGTCCTCGGTGAGCATCCGTTCCTGCTGAGTTGGGACCACTTGCTGTGTCCTCGGATGGCAGCTTGGCAGCTTTTAAGACCCCAGACACCACTCACCAATGTGGGGTGCAGAGAGCTCTCTTAGCAAAACGCTAGTTGTGCCAATTGGCCTGGAATTCGCCTAAGAGCATGGTCCTCCGCCCCCCGCCCCAGCTACTCTATCCTTGCAGTATTGAGTTAAGATGGAAGGAGTACTCAAGTTATGCTGAAGTCCACTTAATGTTGTTCTTGTTTCTAATGTGTGCTATCACAGCTTTCTTCCAACTAGATTTCTAGTAACTATCTAAACTAAACCCTCCCCCCCTCACCCTCCCTTCCTCCCCTCCCTTGCAGCTGTCAAAGAGTTTTCTTCTGTACACAAGTCTGTTTTTGAGATCTTATCGTAGAGGTCTCATACAATATTTGTCCTTTTGTCGCTGACTACTTTCACTCAACAGAATGTCTTCCAATTGAAACCAGGTTAGCAGATGTGTCCTGGAATCATCGCTATTCTTTATCATTGCGTAGTGCTCCATTGAGTATATGTACCATAGTTTACCTATCCATTCTTCTATTGTTGGGCATCTGGGTTGATTCCGTCATTTTGCTATCATGGACTGTGCTGCGATAAACATTCTGGTGCATGTGTCTGTTGGTGTGAAAGGCCTTGATTCTGTAGGATATATTCCAAGTAGTGGAATTACTGGGTCAAATGGTATATCGATATCCATTTTTTTAAGGAAGCACCAGATTGCCTTCCAAAGAGGCTGCACCATTTTGCAACCCCACCAACAGTGTAGGATGGTTCCACTTTCTCCACAGCCTCCCCAGCATTTGTTGTTTTGTGTTTTCTGGATCATGGCCAATCTTGTTGGGGTGAGATGGTATCTCATTGTTGTCTTGATTTGAATTTCTTTAATAACTAAAGATCGTGAACATGTCCGCATGTGTTTTTTGGCTGCCTGGATCTCCTCTTTAGTGAAGTGTCTGTCCATCTCCTTTGCCCATCGCTTAATTGGATGGTTTATCTTTTTCTTATTGATATTTTGTAGTACCTTATAGATTATGGAAATCAGGCGTAGCTCTGACATAGAGTTGCCAAATATTTTTTCCCACTCTGTGGGTGTTCTTTTAATTCTATTAATAAAGTCTTTGGATGAGCAAAAGTGTTTGATTCTTAATAGTTCCTCTATTTTCTCTCCTGTTGATTGAGGTTTCTTTGACAGATTTTGGAGTCTGTCCTCATTGTGTATTAAAACTTCCATTGTTGTTCCTACCTTTTCTTCGATGAGCTTTATAGTTTTAGGTTTGATATTTAGGTCTTTTATCCAGTTGGAGTTGGTTTTTGTATAAGGTATAAGATACGGATCTTGATTCAGTTTATTGCAGATGGATAACCAATTTTGCCAGTACCATTTGTTGAAGATACTGTTTTTACCCCAGTTTAATGTTTTAGGGCTTTGTCGAATGTCAACGGTTCATAGGCAGATGGTGTCATCTCTGGGGTCTCAATTCTGTTCCATTGATCCATCTGTCTGTTCTTGTACCAGTACCAGGCTGTTTTGACCACTGTGGCAGTGTAGTATGTTCTAAGGTCGGGTAATGAGAGGCTTCCCAGTGTGTTCTTCTTCTTTAGTAGTACCTTACTTATCCGAGGCTTCTTCCCTTTCCAAACAAAATGGGTGATTTGTTTCTCCATCTCATTAAAAAATGATGCTGGAACTTGTATTGGGACTGCATAATATAAATAAATTGCTTTGGGTAAAATAGACATTTGCACAATGTTGTCTTCCTATCCATGAGCAGGGTAGGTTTTTCCATTTATCTAAGTCTCTCTTAGTTTCTTGTAGTAAGGGCTTGCAGTTATCTTTGTAAAGGTCTGTTTTTTCTCTGGTTAGATTAATTGCCAGGTACTTTATCTTCTTAGGGGCTATTGTAAATGGTATTGATTTAATAATTTCCTCCTAAACAGTCTCGTTGTTGGTATAAAGGAATCCTACAGATGTACTTATGTTTATCTTGTATCCTGAGACTTTGCTGAACTCTTCTATCAGTTTGAGTAGCTTACTTATAGATTCCTTGGGGTTCTCTGCATATACAATCATATTATCTGTGAACAGGGAGATTTTAACTTCCTCTTTGCCGATGCAGATGCCCTTTATTTCTGCGTCTTGTCTAATTGCTCTGGCGAGAACTTCTAGCACAATGTTGAATAAGAGAGGTGAGAGTGGGCATCCTTGTCTAGTTCCTGATCTCAAGGGAAAGTCTTTCGGTCTCTCTCCATTCAGGATGATGTGGGCAATTGGCTTTGTATAAATGGCCCTTATTGTGTTGAGGAATTTGCCGTCTATGCCCATTTTGCTAAGAGTTTTTAGCATGAATGGGTGTTGGACTTTATCAAATGCCTTTTCTGCATCAATGGACAAAATCAGGTGATCTTTCTCTTTTGTGTTATTTATGTGGATAATCACATTAATTGTTTTCCTGATGTTGAACCAGCCTTGCATCCCTGGTATGAATCCCACTTGGTCATGATGGATTATTTTCTTGGTATGTTGTTGTACTGTGTTGGCAAGAATTTTGTTGAAGATTTTTGCATCTAGGTTCATGAGTGATATCGGTCTGTAGTTCTCTGTCTTTGTTGGATCTTTCCCTGGCTTAGGTATCAGGGTTATGCTGGCTTCATAGAATGAGTTTGGGAGTACTCCATCCCTTTCTACACTGTGAAAGAGTCTCAGTAGTATTGGGTATAACTCTTCTCGAAATGCTTGGTAGAATTCTGCTGTGAAGCCATCTGGGCCTGGACTTTTTTGGGTTGGCAGTGTTTTGATGACATTTTCAATCTCTTCCTTCGTGATGGGTTTATTAAGTTGTTCTGCTTCATGTTGTGATAATTTGGGTAGGTGGTATGAGTCAAGGAATTTGTCCATTTCCCCTAGGTTTTCCAATTTGTTAGAGTACAGTCTTTCATAGTACTCTGTTATGATATTTTTGATTTCTGTTGCATCTGTGGTGACAACTCCCCTCTCATTTCTAATTTGGGTTATTTGTTTCCTTTCCTGCTTTTCTTTAGTAAGTTTAGCCAGTGGTTTATCAATTTTGTTGATCTTTTCAAAAAAACAGCTTTTGGTCTTTTCAATTTTTTCAATTGTTTTTCTATTCTCTAATTCATTTAGCTCTGCTCTAATCTATATGGTCTCATTTCTTCCGGTGCCTGAGGGGTTCCTCTGTTGTTCTCTTTCTACTTGTTCAAGCTGTAGAGTTAGTTCCTTGATTTAGTTTCTTTCTTCCTTCCAGATGTGTGCATTTATGGAGATAAACAGACCTCTGAGCACTCCTTTGGCTGTATCCCATAGGTTCTGGTAGGAAGGGTTTTCATTCTCTTTGGAATCCATGAATTTCTTTAATTGATTCTTGATTTCCTCTATAACCCATGTTTTTTTAGCAAGATGTTGTTCAGTTTCCAAGAATTCCACTTTCTGTCTATGTTTTTTCTGCTATTGATTTCAACTTTTATGGCCTTATGATTTGAGAAGATGCTTTGCACTAATTCAATGGTATGGATTTTGTTGAGCATTGCATTATGGCCTATCATGTGGTCAATTCTGGAGAATGTTCCATGTGCACTGGAGAAGAAGGTGTAGTTGTCTGATGATGGGTGGAAAGTTCTGTATATATCAATGAGATTTAGTTGATTAATTGTGTCAATGAGGTCTTCTGTATCTTTACTGAGCTTTTTTCTAGATGATCTATCTAGTAATGAGAGTGGAGTGTTAAAGTCTCCCACTATTATTGTGGAGTCATCTAACTCTCTTTTGAGCATAGTCAGTGTTTCTTCGACATATTTAGGTGCTCTGGCATTAGGTGCATAAATATTTAATATAGTTAAGTCTTGCTTGTGTACTGAACCTTTCAGCAATAAATAGTGTCCATCTTTGTCCACAATGGTAGATTTGATATTAAAGTTGATTTTGTCTGAGATTAGAATTGCCACCCCTGCTCTTCTTTGTTCATTGTTAGCTTGATATATATTCTTCTATCCTTTAATTTTCAGTTTGTTGCCATCTTTAGGTCTCAAGTGAGTTTCTTGTAGACAACATATGGATGGGTTGTGTCTTTTGATCCAAGATGACACTCGGTGTCTCTTTACTGGAGCATTCAGTCCATTCACATTCAATGTAATTATTGATAGGTATGTGTTCACTGCTGCCATTGTGATATGTTTATTTTTATGTTGATGTTTTCTCTGTTGTTCTTATTAGTGTGTTCTGGGACACTCTTTTTTGTGCGTTGATTTTTCACCTTTTTCAGAGCTGGTTTTATAGTTATTGAGACTCGTGTGTTAGCTTTCTTGAAATGGTATGATACATCTTTGTTGTGCTTTGCAGCTGCCCCTATGAAACCCCTTAATAAACTATTTATAAACCCAATTTTAATTACTACCAGTCTTGTCATCTTCCTCTCCATCTGGAAGGACTATAACGACTGTAGTACATCCCTCTTTTTATTATGATGGCACCATAGTTTTCATGATGATCATTGGATTGCTTCTTTCCAAATCAAAGCTGTGATTTACTTTGGAGCCTTCCCTAAATGAGTAGAGTTTTGAGTAGTGTGTTGTTCTAAAATATCAAGTTAGTGGTTTCGTTCTTCTAAGCCAAAGCCAAGAACTTCTTTCAGTATTTCTTCTAGTTTGGGTTTGGTTTTTACAAAGTCTCTGAGTTTCTGTTTATCTGGGAATCTCTTAATTTCATTTTCGGATTTGAAAGATAGTTTTGCAGGATATATAATTCTTGGTTGGAAGTTCTTCTCCTTCAAGACTTTAAATGTGTTGTGCCACTGTCTCTGTGCCAGCATGGCTTCTGCTGAGAAATCTGACAAGAGCCTACAGAGTTTCCCTCTGAATGTTAGCTTTGCCTTGAGTCTTGCTGCCTTTAAGAGTTGCTGCTTATGTTTCATTTTGTTAAGCTTGATTATAATATGTCTTGGAGTCTTTCTTTTGAGATCTACATTGGGTGGCGTACGACATGCATCTGAGATGTCTATATTCTCTTCCTTCATGACTTCTAGAAAGTTTTCTTTCAGCAGCTAGCAACAATACTCTCTGTGTTCTCACATGTCTCACCCCGTTCAGGGACTCCAATTAATCGAAGGTTGTTCCTCTTAATAGAGTCCCACATGCTTCTTAATGTTTCTTCATTTTTCTTGTTTCTCTTTTCTGATTTCTGCTCATAGATGCTGGCATCAGTAGCTCTGTCTTCCAAGTCAGAAATTCTTTTTTCCATTTGTTCCATTCTGTTTTCTTGGCTTTGCATGGAAGTTTCTATGTCTTTGATTTTCTTCTTGATCTGTTGGATTTCAGAGTACTAGTGTTCCATCAGATCAAACAACTTGCTTAATTTTTCATTTTGTTCTGCTGCATTTTGTATAAGGTCTAGAAGGGCTCTGTATATAATCAATTTGTATTCACTTCCTGATGCTTTCATAAAAGTTTCTTCATCTGGAAAACTCCTTGGTTGCTTTGTTTGGGAGCCTTCTGAAGCCACAAGTGATTGCTTGTATGCCACAATTGTCTGTTGCTTTTTGGGTCCCATGTGAGTATATAGAGGCTGGAAGAGGTACTGTGAGGATGGATTGCAAATGTTTCTCTAGGCTGTCTTCAAATGTAAAACAAAAGGTATCTGACTAGTTCACAAGTCAGTTAGGTTTTCAGGTGTAGAGGTCCCTCTTCTCATCTGACAAAGTTAGTGCCACTATATCCAACCCCAGATGAAAACAAACTAGTTCAGAATACAGCAATGCTACTGGCCTGTTGGCCTCTGCTGACAGGGCCTAGCCTTATCCAACACTGCGTCGAGTACTGTTTTTGTGATAGGAAAGTGCTCTCCAGTGGGCAGGCTCTGGCTCCCAAGCTAAGAATTAGGTCCACCTGCGGCCACCGTATCCAAGATGGCGTCCTCCACACAGGCAGCAGACAGAGGGGCTAAAGGTTCCGCGAAGTAGTAATTCCTCTTCTTCTGTTGCAGGGCCCCCAACGTAGGCAGCACTGTGCAAAATCACTACTTTTTTGTCGGAGAAGCGCTATCCCGTTTGCAGGCGCTGGCTCCCAGGCTAAGAACGAGGTCCCGCTAAAATCTCAGTACCAACATGACCTCCCGCACCCTGACCACGGAGCTCAGTGCAAACCCCACTGAGGCAGCTACAAAAGGAAAGGCTCAAAGTGTCTAGATTAACAGAGTCTCGAGCCTGGCTCTCAGAATATGGGAATTTCACCTGCCTATCCCCCCAGCAGCGCGTCTGAGTCCAGCCGCCAGGCAAGGCCCAGCTCTGCCCGCCAGCCAAGACCAAGGAAAAAAAAGTCAAACTGGTACGTTTACCTTCCGTCTGTGAGAGCCGGTGCTAGCCAGGAGCAGGAGTCAGCGAAAGAGAGGAGGTTTTTCGCTGAGTGTTATGAAGTCCCAATTAACAGCTCTGTGCCCTTGTCCTGAGGCTGATTAGGTGCTCAGAAGGCTCTGTTTGATTGTCAGTTCAGGTCTTGCTTTCCAGAGGGCTAGAAGGAGATGTGGGCTTAGTCCGCCATCTTGACTCTGCCCCCCCAAAATGATTTCTGTGAACTTCAGAGTTTAATTAGGAGATTATAAAATTCAGGAGGTTTATAATAGTTGAAAGAAGCATTAAAAGGTGAAAAATAAGAACAACCTCTTCAAGCCAAGACAGAGTAACAGATCAGATTTACCCTGTTCCAGAAAAAATTAAAACACTACAAGAAATATATGAACCAATGGTTTTCAGATACTGGGCGTCAAACAGCCTAGACTGAAAAAGAGCTAGAAATTTAATGTGCTGCTAGTGGGACTGTAAAATAATACACTCACTTTGAAAAAACATTTTAGCAGTTTCTTGAGGAGTGAAACATATCCTTGCCACATGGCCTACCCACTCTTAACATAGTTACTCACCCAGGACAAATAAATAGCAAATGCCCATATGAAGATATACATTTAAATATTTGTAACAGCTTCATTTGTAATTACTAAAAATGGAAAGAAGCCAAATATACATCACCAGGTGAAAAGATAAGGAAATGATGGCATAGCCACACAATGCAGTACCACTGGGGGAAAAAAATGAAAGTAACAGAATAGTGATTCACTAAACACAGATAATCTCACAAGAATTATCTGAATAAAATAAGCCAAGAAAAATAAATTGCATATTAAGTCACTTCATTTTCATATGCAACTAGTATACAGTGATAAGAAGATAGATCACTGTTTGGTGGAGGCCTGAGAGAGGAGGGGTGAGGGTAGGGAAGCAGGAAAGTGGAATTACAAAGGCAAAGGAGCACATGTTTGAAGGAGATAGACGTGCTCTTTATCTTGATCATGATGACGGTTTCCCAGAAGCACATACTTATCAAAAGATACCAAATCACGCCCTTAAATTTGATAGTTTATTGTAAGTCAATTATATTTCAATAAAGTCTGTTATTGTTAGGAAAGCAGAACTCTCTGCGGGATGTTTTCTCAGACACTAACAGCAGCAATAAGTACTTTTATCAGAGAGTGTGTTCATGACTGTCTGTCAGGAAACCTTTGTTCATGTTCCTGTTAAAGGAAACAAAAGAAACGAACCCATTGTCACTGAATCTGTCTTGGATTGAACTGTGTTCCGCGCTCAAATCTGTGTAGCAGTTTCGGTAGGGCATGATTCCTGGTACTGTGTTGTAATCTGTGTTGTAATCCTGTCTCTCGGATGTTAATGAGGGTAGATGGGCAGCAGTTGTGTTGACAGCGCAGGACTCAATGTGTAAGATTGTATTGTGCTTTGAGGCAGTCTCTTGAGATACAAAGAAGCTAGCAGAGAGATTTGGGAACCACAAACCATCAAAATGCTGTGTCAGAAGCTGAGCACCAACTTTGAAAATGACCTGGGTTCCTGTGCCTCAGAAACTTCCAGGCTAGGGGAAGACGGATGACAATGACCTTCATCCAGCACTAGCAGATAAAAGGCCTTTCTGGAGCTGAAACCTTGAATTTGCACTTTTAACCTGCCAAACTCAGACAAAATAAAATTTCTCTTTTTAAAGCCATCCGCTCATAGTATTTCTGTTAGAGCAGCACTTTAGGTTAGCAGACACAGCATTTAACCACTGTGCCACAAAGGTTTCTCCATATCCTTCTAGTATCTTCTAAGTTATATATACATCATTCAGGAAAGCCAGCATTTCCAGGACTTAGCACTGTTAATAATCCCAAAGGATCTCCTTGGATCAAAATATTTGTTTAGAGAAATGAATGCTATCTTTTCTACTCTGCTTCTGTAGTAGGTATCTGTAATACCTAGTTTATAAGTCTATTATGAAAAAACACCAGTTACCCAGAAAACAAGTCAGAAGAACTAAATATTTGATTTAATTTAAATAATTCAATGTGATTAATAGATACTGTATTATACAGTGAAGTTCTAGATTCACTGGGTTTTCTTTTTAGAATATATGCAAAGGACCTTAGTAAACATGGATCTTAAATTGTTCAAAATGATTTATACATTATTATAATATATATTCATATCAGAAAGACAAATGCTGTAAATTAGTAGTGCTATAGCGTTGTCCTTTGTTTATCCCCTATAAACAGATCTTTCTTGAATGTTCCACAAAAAGGTCTGGTGTACAATTATCTTGTTCAGTTCTCCTGAAATAGAAGAGGGAAAGCTTGGTGGTGGTATTGTGGTTAAATCCTACTACTGCTAGCCGGAAAGTTAGCAGTTCACATCTACCAGGCGCTCCTTGGAAACCTGTGAGGCAGTTCTACTCTGTCTAAAAGGTCACTATGAATCACAGTCGACTCAGTGGCAGTAGGTTTGGTTTTTTCAGTTTTGGTAACAGAAGAGAATCCTACTCTTCATAAGTATTGTTTTACTCTGAGCTAGAGGCCATTCCTAGAACCTCCTTTTCCATTATCAGACACTATGGAACTGTCAAAGTTCAAAATATCAAAATTCAGGTTCTTGAACATGATTTCATGAGGCCACATAAGCTTAAGTAAAAAGAAGCCACCCCTTTCTGCCTGCCAACTTCTATCTGAATGTTGAAGTAGAAGCATGGCATCAATGAGAAGCATGCTTACATGTTTTTCATCTTCTTATACCCATCTTGACAAAGCCAATCATATGAAGAAGACACAGATAGTCCCAAGTGGTTATGTCCCTCCTAACAACACTATGCAAACCCCGTGGTATATTGGTTCAGAGCTATGGCTGCTAACCATAAATATAAGCAGTTTGAATCCACCAGGTGCTCTTTGGAAACCCTATGGGGTAGTTCTACTCCATAGGATCACTGTGAGGCACAATCAGCATAAAGGCAGTGGGTTTGGATTTTTTTTTTTTTTGGTGTTAACAGTCCCATGGTCTAAGAGAAAACCCAAGTAGCATAGTGATTAAGTGGTATGGCTGCTAACCAAAAGGTCGGCAGGTTGAATCCACTACGTGCTCCTTGGAAACTCTATCGAGGAGTTATACTCTGTCCTAAGGGTCGTTATGAGTTGGAATCAATGCAACAGCAATGCCTTTGTTTATTTATTTATTTAGGTTATAGTCTAGGATACACATCATTTCTCTTGCCCTTATGATTCCTCTTGGAATTCAAGATTTGCCATAACATATGCAGTTCTTGGCTTCTATCCTCAGTTCATAGATACCTAGCCTCATTAAAGATTATAATGGAAAATGAGCAGGATGTAATTTGAAAAAGGCAACACTTTGGGGCTAGTTGTGATCCACGGTATGAGGTCTGCCAATTATGTCTGTGAACTCATCCTAGAAAAAGTTCTACATAATTCATTACTGAATATCACTGTGGTCACCTTTGCATTTGGGAAACAATGCACAAATGCCAGTACCTAGTCTACCCTTCAAAGCAATTTTGGAACTCTTTTGCTGGAATGGGCATCAGAGCTATCACTGTATTACCCTTAATGTCCTGAATGTCATCAAAATGTCTTCAATTATTTCCCTCATCTTTGGATAAAGAAAAAGGTCACTGGAGGCCAGATCAAGTAAGCAGATAGGGTGTTCCAATATAGTTATTCATTTACTGGCTAAAAACTCCCTCACAAACAATGCTGTATCAGCTGGTACATTGTTGTGATATAAGAGCTGTGAGTTGTTGGTGAAAAGTTTAGGTCATTTTCGTCTTTTTCTTGTAGCCTTTCCAGCACTTCCAAATAGTGAATTTAGTTAACTGGTTGTCCATTTGGTAAAATTCGTAATGAACAATCCCTCTGATATCAAAAAGGTTTGGACTCACAGAGTTTCTTGGTAGTGGAGAATTGGCTGACTTCCACTGTGCACTTTGAGGCTTTGTTTCAGGGTCATATTAGTATACCCATGTTTCATCATCAGTGATCACATGGCCTGAAACGTTGTCTTGTTTCTCCAAAAGGTCTTAGCAAATTTCAATCTTCCTTTGCTTTTGTTCATCGATGAGCTCCTTCAGGACCATTTTTCCACACACCTTTCTCATGCTAAGATTTTCCTAAGCGTTTTTATGTGATGTTTGCTTGGTCTGCCACGGTTTTCACCGTCAGCTGATGATTTTGATGTGCAATTTGATGAATTTTTGCAATATTTTCATCAGTTCTTCTCATTACTGACTACTCTGACTTCTCTTTGTCAGTGACGCTTTTCTCTCCCCTCAGAAAAAGCATTTAATCTATTTGTACAACTGCATTCGCTTCATGGCATTATCCCCATAAACTTGAACTAACATGACCCTGATTTTGCTTCCATTCCTGCCAAGTTTAACAGGAAACTTAGTGCTTGTTCATTGCCATAATTCAAGCTCTGACATTCTCCAAGACTGCACACAAAAACACACAACAATAATTAACACCACTCAGCAAGATACCAACCAACATCGACATGAACACAGCTGTGCGACGCTGTTATACCAAGGTAACGAAATCTTATCGTGTTGTTTGTTACAGTGCTTCCATCATAAGTGCACAGTGGCAAGTTTGTGAACTTAAAATTGTCAGACCTCATACGGCAAAACCCAGCATGACTTACACTCCCTCTCTATTTTCCCTGTAGTCCCAGCAGTTCTGAGGATCTGGTATAGGGTTTGTTCTTACTAGCTGCTGTGGAGTTGGCTGTGGTTCTTGAAGAACTTATGTGCTGTATCATCTTCATGATTCTTGATTTGTTTGTGTCCACTGGCTAGCTCTTGTGTCGAGCTATCTTGCTGAGAGTTTTCCTCATTTTCTCTGACCGTCTACCAATCATGATATCCTTTTCTTGTGGTTGCAATTCATAAGGTTTTCTTTGGCTAATTTTCCGAAATAGACGCCTAGCCAAGTCTTTCTTCATAGTCTGCCTTGGTCTAGAAGGTCTGCTGAAATCTGTCTACTATGGGTAATCTTACTCATTGAATTGTGTCCTCCACAAAATAGGTGTAGCCATGTGACCATGATTCCCTGTAGTCTATGATTGTCCTCCATTTTCTGATTTTGTTATGCTGTATGCTAAAGGATTAGGGTGGGACTGTAAAGCCCTTCATAAAATTACCTCCCTGTTCCACTGTAAAGGGAGTTTCCTCAGAGTGTGGCTTGCCCCACCTTTAATACTTTGATCCTACAACAGATTAAAGAAAGAGAATCAAGCAGAGAATTGGGAACCTTGCACCATCCAGGAAGCAGCACCAGAGAAGAGGACATCCTTCAGAGCCGAGGTTCCTGTGCCAAGATGCTCCGTGGACAAAGGCTGATGCAATACCGGACTTTCTTCCAGAGCGGATGGGTGGAAAGCTTTCCCCCGGAGGGGATACCCTGAATTGGACTTGTAGCCTACCAGACTGTGTCAGAATAAACCTTCCTTTGTTAAAGCCATCCACTCTGGGGGATTTCTGTTACAGCAGCCCTAGAAGACTAAAACACTCATATTCAAAATACCTGTGGCATCGCTTCCAATATCACAGCAACACATTAGCCACCACAAGGCAACAAACTGAGACAGTGGTAGACAACAGGTGGAGTATGAAAAATAATTCTTAATTTTTGAGATCTCCAAAGTATGTCGGGTTACTTACATAAATTTGAAATGTGTTTTTGTAAATACATTTATTCAATAAATGCAATTAAAGATTTACTAAAAAAGCATTAAGATATTAGCTCCTTGGGAGTAAATTTGCAAGTATAGGGGTAAATTCCCCATTGAGACTGAGCCTGCTAAAAGGTATACTTTGAACCCAAAGGCAGCATTTTACTGGCAGCATTGTTTCCAGCTACTAGTTGATCCCTTTTATGAGGTGTACACATTTTTCCATGTCTGAATATTTTGTTATAGTGCTAATAACTCTCTTTAAAATAGTTAATAAAATTTTCTACAATATCAGATTATTTTTTCGTTGTGATCAATTACAAACAAGTTTGTTTTCCTTTGAAATGAATTCTGATTTTTGAGACATTTGGTACCTAAAACTTCAAAATATCTTTTGTTTACAGTGTCTAATACAATAGCCACTAGATGTGTATAATTATTGAGTTTTTGGATTTTGCCTTCAGTGACTGAGAAACTGAATTTTTAGTATAATTTAAATACCTTGATATGGTTAGTGGGTACTGTATTGTACAGTGTAGTTCTAGATTCACTAGTAAGGTGGTCACTGAGACTTACAAGGTCACCTTCTAGATTAGCATTACTAAATCGTTGTCTCTCTTCTTAAGAAAAGCAACTTTAATTAGTAGAATTGATCAAAGATTTTAATAGTTTCAGTGAAAAAATGAGAAAGAAACAACAGAAGGAAAAAAATGCATATTTTTCTTTTTTCACATTTTGCACAACGTTTCACAAGTTAACCAAAAGCTCAAGGGAAACATCTTCAGTTCTTTAACTGACATGAGTTAGCAATATGTTGATGTGTCCTTGAAGAAATAATATTTTACCACATTTCCACCCCTAAAAGTTTATACCAATCCCAATTATTATCACAATCAGTAAAGGATAAATATTGGGAGTGTATTTTTCATTTTGAAGAACAAGAATGTAACAATGGCATTATTACTCACGAAAGAGAAGACGGGCATTAACATGATCCAAGGAGACTTGACAGAGCTGAATGTGCCCACTCCCTTCTTTCTGCCCAAGAACTATAATTGTTTCATACTAGTTATGGTTAAATCTCTGCTGCTAACCAAAAGGTCAGCAGTTTGAATCCATCAGGTCCTTCTTGGAAAGCCTATGGGCAACTTCTGCTATGTTCTGTAGTGTTGCTATGAGCCAGAATCAACACAACAGCAACAGATTTTTTGTTTGTTTGTTTGTGTCTTGGTAGCTGCAACTTCATGGGGAAGTTATTGACTTGGAAGCTCAGAGCGCAGGAGTATGGGTAAAAATTCTAGGTAGAAAATACAGTGGAAGAAGGAATGAGGAGTCCGATTTTCAGTGAAGAATTGAAGAGCATTATACTTAAAATAAGTAAATAAAAGTTTGATATTCTAAGCTAGTGCATTATGTAATGAGCATACACCATCTAAGACAATCAACTGTTCATATCCTTAAGTAGAAAAATAACAGCAAATAATATATAGAGATTATAGTGCGTGATTTATAGTTTGACTAAAAGTATATGTCGCATTTAAAATGAGAGATGCAAACTTGTCACTTGTGATATTATAAATTAGCTTTTCTTCTCTAAGTAAATCTCAGTATTTAAATCCAAATTAATCAGGGGAGTAATTTTTATACAGCCTCTATTCAGAAGCTTATTATGTAGCTACATGGTTTAATGACACTTTTAAAATAAAAGTAGATGCTTTGAGTTTTCTTGAATGTAAAACTGGTTTTCTCTATTTGAAAGAACATTATTAAATAAAAAGCAAAACTATACCAGATCCTTAAAAAAAATAATATTCTGATGAACATAGTGAAGTTTAAAGGTTCTCTTTATTAATTTCTTTAACTGGGTTTGCAATTTTCCTCTATTAGATAAGACACAGATGTGACTGTTGAAAGAAGATGAGGTGAATACGCTGTGCTTCACAGGCACTAAGTGGGTTAAGTATGCCTTGGACTCTCCATTCGCGATTTCTTTATTCAACCTATACACGGGGAGTATCATATTCTGCCTTTGAGCAAATTCACAATTTTTCTGAAATATGCTCATTTTTAAGACAGTAAGCAGCTGTAACATCTGAGAGAATGAGCACAGTTTAGCCCTGAAAGTAGTTGACTCATAGTCAGTGATAGTTATCTTTTTTCTAAAGAGATTCTAACTTTTCATTTTAAACCCAAAATCTACCCACCAGGAAGCTTCATTGATGGCCTGTTTTCAAGGTACTCCTTATGAATATGTGTGTGAGAAATTGTCAGAAAATCTTAATGTGTTGACAGTTCACGCCAAGGGTAAAAAATAAAGAAAGGAACACGTCTAACTTCCCAATATTGTGATTTCTTGGCTCCTTGAAATAAAATGGAAACCGTGGTGGTATAGTGGGTAAGAACAACAGCTGCTAACCAAAAGGTCAGCACTTCAAATTTACCAGGTGCTGCCTGGAAACTGCATGGGGGCAGTTCTCCCGTGTCAGATACAGTCACTGTGAGTTGGAAGCAACTAGACAGCATTTTTTTTTTTTTTTTTTTTTGGTAAAACAAGGAGCTCTTATGTGCAGTGGTTAAGCCCTCCACTACTAACTGAAAAATCGATATTTGAACCCATTAGCCACTCATTCTGCTCTGATAAAGATTATGGTCTTGGAAACCCTCTGCAATGCAGTCTCTACTTTGTCCTGTAAGGTTATTAATGAGTCTAGACAGCAGTGGATGGATGGTTTTGGGGAAATAAAACAGGAAGAAAATGACTGTTTCTTTCAGTGATAAACATTGAAGCTCAGTCATACCCTTTGTTTTAAATCCTTGGTCAAAGTTTACTTAGACAGATTTAATATTGCTAACCTGTAGACTTGAACTGGAAATTCAAGCTATGTAAATTTGGGCAAGTTTGAGATAGCAAGATTCTAAGATGGACTGTTTTTTCCTCTCAACATTACAAATAACAACTAATAAAAAATGATATGTCACATATGCACTAAGATAGTTAAAGTAATTGTTACCACTGGAGAGTGGTTGCTGACTGACTTCACCTCAAAACTTACATCTGCTCCCCAGTGACAACTATAGATGGCAGTGACTAGAACAGCTGGAGACAGTTTACTATTTCATTACAAGAAAATCTCTATTTGCAAAAGTTCTTCTGTATTCAGTTTTGAATTTTAGGCAACAAACACCGAAGATATCCAATGCTTGAGATATCCAAATACACTATTGCCAGCCAAGCCAAGCCAAGTGCCATCGAGTCAGAATACACTATTAGAATTGCTTAAAAAAGAAAAAAAAAAAATCACAGGAGAGATTGAGAAACCAGAAACATGCAGAAAAATAGACAACCATTGTGACTCTCCATTATGTAAGATAAGTCAGGATTCTTAGTAAATTACAGGAATCTCTGTCTAGAAGTAGTGATCTTGTGTTTCAAGATGGAATCAAGCTAGTAGATGCTTGGATGTTTAGTTCTTTTCCTTCTCATAGCTAAAGTGTGCTGTTAAATTGATCATATCCTTTACCACTTTCTTTTGACTCTCAGACATCAAAAACCACACTCCCTGCCACTGATTCTATTTTGCCTCGTAGTGACCCTACAGATATGTTAAAGCTTACCTTCCCCCACAAAGTTTCCACAGAGTACTTATTGGATTCATACTGCTGAACTTTTGCTTAGCAGCCTTGGCACTTAGCCACTACCCTACTGGATACCACAAAAATCCATGCAGTTGTGTGTTAATCCTATCACAGAGAAATGTTCATTTTCTTTTTTTTTTTCTTAGGAAAAGCAACAAGGGAAGCATAATATAAATTGATAAAAATTGATTCTCAAACATAGTAGTCAACTACTATTACCTTACATTGTGCTTAAATTGTTACTCTTCCTAAAAATAAGTTTCTAAACCCCGATGTCATTTATGCACAACTGTGTGGATTTTTGTGACATTAATAAAAACCTCATATTTGTTTTTTATTTGCATGGTTTTCACTTTGAACCTTGTATGAGTTTTCTCTCAAAATGATGTAAATTATTTCAACCTTTTCAACACAAACATATCAGAAAGTATAATATTAGCACTATCTGTGTATTACACAGGCATTGGGAAATCCTTGTGCTGTATTGGTTAAAAACAGCTGCTAACTGAAAGATCAACAGTTCAAATTCACCAGGCAGGCACTCCTTGGAAACTCTGTGGGTCAACTGTTCTACTCTGTCCTGTAGGGTGGTTATGAGTCAGTATCAAATTGACAGCAATTTATATGTATACATATATACATGTACTAAGTCATTATCTGTTAACATTCGTATTTTCAAACTCTGAATTCCAAGTAATATGTTAGTATGTTATTTCTAGATTTTAAGCTTCATGAATAGTGATACTCTGTAGATTTCATTCTGTTTCAGTGCTCTATTCCCAGTTTCTAGACTGCTTGTTGGTAACATTGCTCTGAGTGAGAATGTGACTCAATGACAATGGGTTCGGGTCTATACAGTAGACAATTATTAAGTACCACATTTTTACACAAACAATATATACCTTCCAAGTTTGTTTGACAACTTCTCCCTCCCCATGAGGTATTTTCATAAGTACCATTAGGCCGATTTTTTTTTTTCTTTTGCACATTTGGCAAACACAGAATATATCAATTGTTTGTATAAAAATAAGTACTTATTTAAATGAATGGAAAAATGAATGGCTTTTATTGGAGTACTATTCCTGAAGACTTCTGAAACTATCACTCTGGAAATTTGCTTTACCTCTCACATTAACTTGTCACCCTGTTTCAGGGACTTCATGTGGTGTTTTCTCTTTGTGTGGTTGTTCCTTCATTTTACTATGATTCCTTCTCAAATAGCTTCCTGAGAAAGACTTCCAATGGAATATTCAGGACATTATTCATTATTTGTTGTTAGTTCCAGTAGTATCAGTTCCCACTCATATTGAACTTATACACAACAGAACAAAATCCCGCCAGGTCTTATGCCATCTTCACCACCACTGCTGTGTTTGAGCCCATTGTTACACCTGTTAGAGCGTCTCCCTCATTTTTCTGACTCTGCTGGACCGAGCATGATGTCCTTCTCTGGGAACTGGTCTTTCCTGATAACAATATTGTATTGTATTGTATTATATCATATCATATCATATCATAACGTATATATTATATACTGATCTTATATACTATGATTCTTCTTTTTCTTTTCTCTTTATTTTGTATCATCATGAGTGTGTTATTAAGAATTGGTAGTGGCTATCCTGAATGATTATTCTTAGAAACTACTTCATATAAATGTTTTGTTAGTACTTTTTAGGAGTAACTTTTATAAGTGTCACTGTCACTGATGAGTGATAGCTTGTGCTAATGGATGGGTATGGTATGTGAAATTCAAAAGTGCTTTTGTTCATGGAAATTTACTGCTTAACTATCTAAGCATTAATGTCATCCCATTCATGTGAGCTTAAGGACTTTATAATTAACTGATGTATAAGATACTGAAGTACTCACTGATAAAGAAACTAGCCTTGACTTAATACTTTGTACAAATATATAATCTCACAAAACCGTGAGACAAAAAAATATGATAATAACTCTCAGTGGTATTTTATACCTTCATGAGGTCTCCATCTGCTTCCAAAATATAAAATGCCTTCCAAACTCAGTTAAACAATGTTCTAAATCCGTATATCTCAAATTTGGAATGACAGGTGTACTTTAATCTTGTTGAAAATAAAGTCAGTTTTTACTTCCATGTATTTTCTGTCTGCATTACACTTTGACCTCCTCCTATGCTGTTTGACTTAATAATAGCTATGCTTCAAGGCCCACTTCTCCAAGAAGCTCCTTTTCTGGTCTAACTCAGCATTTCTGCAATGAAAAGGCAGATTACCTAAGATTAAAAGTACAGGCTGGTTTCAACAACTGTGTTGTTTAAAAGCTGTGTCACCTTGAGAAAGTTGTTTCTGTGCATCATTTTCTTGTCTACAAGTAGAGATGATGTGTTATTAACTAGTAAACTATTTAAAGTTCAAAAGCACTCTGAACAGTGACTGGCATACATAAGTACCCAGCTCATGCTATATGTTGATAATTCTTATTGTTGTATTCTTCCGTGGCATCCTATACTTACCCTGTTGTAACATTAAACCCCAAAACCAAACCTACTGCTGTTCAGTTGATTCCGACTCATAGTAGCCCTATCAGACAGAGCAGAACTGCCCCACAGAGTCTCCAAGCAGCGCCTAGCAGTTTTGAACTGTGACCTTTTGGTTAGAAGACGTGGCACTTAACCACTATGCCACTAGGGTTTCCGTCATGGCGTTAACTACTCTTATAATTACTGCTTATTTAATTGTCCATTTTTCCAGAAAGATCATAAGGTTGATTCAGGAAAAAGAAACTGTATTGCTCTTATTTGCAGCATTATCATCAATGCCTGTTATATGACCTGAGATAGAGGGTGAAAGGTGACTGAGTGGCACAGTGGCCAAGTGTCCAGCTGCTAACCAAAAGGTTGGCAATTTGAACCTATGCTTAATGCACTTTTGTTTCAAGTCTCTAAAATGTCATAGGTACTGCATGGAAAGTTTACATATGTTATCCTTTTGAAATTTCACAATAACCTGGGAACAAAATTAATATTATATCCTATAGATAAGGAAACTGAGACACAATCTCCAAAGTAAAAAAATAAAACCAGGTTAATTGACAGTGTGTCACAGTTTCCCTACTGCACAGTAATTCTTTTCCCTGTCAGAGTCTATGAAGATCCAAAATCAAAGCCTTCGAAAGAGATGCAAAATTTGGTAGCTAAATCTTCAACATTAGGCTATGGATCTGCTTAAAAAAAATAAGAAAAAGATCTGGGTTATCATATTCCAGGAATAAAGATTATCTTGAAAATGCTAAAGTAATCACCCTTGTATTCTGGCTTTTATATATGTCTAGCTTGTCATAATAGCACTCCCTTTATCTTTGCGCTATTTTCTTCTTGCCTTGACATTTATTGAAAATTTTGTGTAGTCTTTGTCACATGCTTATAGGGTTGCCTCTCTGTCATCCAATTCTCTGTTTATATGATTATGCCATGTTTTATAATACTTAGCTAGCACTGTGGTCATCATTTTTTATTTTTACCCACTTTATAGTCATGCTTATGCAAAATTTCCTCTGAAGTTTGTCTTTGATAGTGACAAAGTTTTCACTGAAAATCTGCAGTCTAATGACATCCATATATTGAAAGTTGGTGGAAGTATGCATTAACGTATTTTGGAAAATGATTTCCTGCAGTACCATTACGTAATGCCACTGTTTAAAGTGTGTGTATTATACACACACATTTTCAAATATGTTTCAAATATGTATACAGATGAACACTTGAAAATGCATAGAATATATATTTATTAATATTTAAATATGTGTCAGTATACATGTTTCTATAGATAGAAAATTATTTTGGGTTCTCAAAATGAATTTGTAAGACAAATAACTTAGATATTGTTCTACATGCCTGAGCTGAGTAATTTTTGTCCTGTTGTGCTGTGTGTTACATATCTAAAACCTCAAAATAGTTTTCCTGAAATGAAGTTCATAGCACCTTTCATTGCCACACTGACCCATTAACAACTAGAAAAACATATATGGCTTCTGAACTGATCAACTTACTTGATTTCCTTTAGCTCCTATCAGTGCTTGTTAATGCAGACTGTCAAATGAAATCACTGAGGAAACTAAAAAGTATTCATTATAGGGTACAACTCTAAGAGACTCTTACTTCATTAGTCTTTTGTGCAACTTCCTTGTAATTATTATTATTATTGTGATTGAGTGAAAGTATAATCCTGTTTAAATTTGCATGCCTACCTGTTTGCACCGCCTTCTGCTCTCCTTGCCTGATGACAGCACACTCCTCCTTTCCATTCCATGCATGTCATATTCTCTTGATGATCTCCTGTCTCCTTCTTTCCACCCTCTGTGGCCCCCTCTAGTAAGAGACCAGTAGGACAACATCCTATATGCATAGAACCATGAAGTGCGTACACGATATGGTTGCTCTCTGTCTCTGAGTCCAGTCCATTCCTGTCTGAAGAGTTGACCTCAGTAATGATTTATGATCATGGGCAGCATCAGGTCTAGGGGCCATCCTCCAAGGGGAACTCCCAGGCCTTTGGACCACCAATTGTGGTCTTTTAGTGGAGTTCTCAGAGTGCACCCCTTTTTTTTCTCCTGCTGTCAATGAGAGTCAACATCGTGAGCCCCATCATGACTTTCAATGGCAGTGGCCATGCACCATCTGGATATTCTGGTTACATTTTGATATAGTCACATATTCGTGTGGGTCTTTCTGTCTTCTGAGTTCTCTTTTCCCCATGTCACTGTTATCCTTGGTGATCTTCTGTTCCTTCTGAGTTGGGACCATTTGCTGTATATCAGATAGTGGCTTGCTAGCTTTTCACACCCCAGTCACCACTCACCAATATGATGTGCAGAAGACTCTCCTAGCAGTAGGCTAGTTATGCAAATTGGCCTCGATATCACCTGAGAGCACGATCCCTAGACCCCTGCCCCTACTACTCTGTCCTTGCCACATTGGGTTAAGACTGGAAGAGTTTTCAGGCTATGTTGAAGTCCGATTAAGTTGATCTTCTTTCTAAAGTGTGCTGTTACTGATTTCACCCAACCAAATTTATATCAGCTGTCTAATCTATAACCAGCCTACTCCATCCTTGACTCTCCTCCCTTGCAGCCATCAAGAAGTCTTTTCTCTGAACATTAGTCTGTTTTGAAGTCCTTATAGTAGGGATCTCCTACAGTATTTGTCCTTGTGCCACTGACTAATTTCACTCAACATAATATCTTTCAGTTGAAACCAGGTTATGAGATGGTTCCTGAAATCATAATTGTTCTTTAGCACTGCTGAGTTTTTCTTTGAGTATGTATACCATAGGTTATCCATTCATCTGTTGTTGAGCAACTGGTTTGAGTCCATCTTTTTGCTATTGACTGTGTTGCAATAAATGTTTGTGTGCATGTATCTGTTCATATGACTGCCTTGCTTCTATAGGATATATTGGAAGCAGTGGGATTCCTGGATCAAATGTTATATCTATTTCTAGCTTTTTAAGGAAGTGCCGGATTGCGTTGCAAAGAAGTTGTACCGTTTTGTAATCCGACCAGCAGTGTAGGAGAGTTCCAATTTCTCTGCGGCCTTTCCAGCATTTGTTATTTTGTATTTTTTGGATCATGACCAACCTTGTTGGGATGAGATGATATCTCATCATAGTTTTGATTTGAGTTTCTTTTTTCTTTTTATTTTTTTATTATGATTGAATGAAAATGTACATTCCCATATAAATTTGCATGCTCACCTATGTGCAAATCCCACTGCTCTCCCTGCACAGTGACAGCACTCTTCCTTTCTGCTCCATACATGTCCTATTGTCCCAGTAGTCTCCTATCTCCTCCTCTCCAGGCATTCCCCTTCCTCCAGTATGAGGTCAGCAGGATGACAGCCTATAGATGCATAGAACCATAAACTACCCACAAAATATGGTCATTCTGCATAGCCAAGTCCAATCCATTCCTGTCTGGAGAGTTGACCTTCATTATGATTTATGGACAGGAACAGCATCAGGGCCAGGGACCATGTTCCCAGGGGAACCTCAAAGCCCCTGGACCATCAATTGCAGTCATTTAGTGGAGATCTTAGGGGGCACACCTATTTATTCTTGTGTCATTGCATAGTCTTCTGTTGAGTATATATACCATAGCTTACCTATCCATTCCTTTGTTGTTGGCCATCTGAGTTGATTCCATTTTTTTTGCTACTGTGGACAGTGTTGCAATAAACATTCATGAGCATGTATCAGTCATTGTGAATGGCCTTGATTCTATAGGATATATTCCAAGTAGTGAAATTACTGGGTCAAAAAGTATATCTACATTGAGTTTTTTAAGGGAGCGCCAGATTGCTTTCGAAAAAGGTTGCACCATTTTGCAAGCCCACCAACAGTATAGGAGAGTTCCAACGTCTCCACATCCTCTCCAGCATTTGTCATTTTGCATTTTTTGGATCATGGCAAACACTGTTGGGGTGAGATGGTATCTCATTGTAGTTTTGATTTGAATTTCTTTAATGGCTAATGATCGTGAGCATGTCTGCATGTGTTTTTTGGCTGCCTGGATCTCCTCTTTAGAGAAGTGTCTGTCCATCTCCTTTGCCCAGTGCTTAATTGGATGATTTATCTTTTTCTTATTGATATTTTGTAGTACCTTATAGATTATGGAGATCAGGTGTCAGTCTCAGTTACAGTTGCCAAATATTTTTTTCCCATTCTATAGGTGGCCTTTTAATTCTATTAATAAGGTCTTTGGATGAGCAAAAGTGTTTGATTCTTAATAGTTTCTATTTATCTATTTTCTGTTGATTGTAGTTTGTTTGACAGATTTTAAAGTGTGTCTATGTCGTGTTAAAACTTACATTGTTGTTCCCACTTTTTCTTGGATGAGATTTGTCATTTTAGATTTGATATTTAGGTCTTCTATCCAGTTTGAGTTGGTTTTTGAATAAGGTGTAAAATATGGGTCTTGTTCCAATTTATTGCAGATGGATATCCAATTTTGCCAGCACCATTTGTTGAAGAGATTGTTTTTTCCCCAGTTTAAAGATTCCAAAATTAGTCAGGCTTTCAAATGTGTAAGTCCCTCTTCCCAACTGGCAAAATGCACACCTCTGTAATGAAAACTGTTTTACTGCCTGAGAGGTACTCTCCAGGCAGGCACTGCCTCCCAGCCTGGGAATTAGGTCCAGCTGAGTCCTCCAGTAGGAAACTCTGCCTCCCAGTGAATCAAGATGTCGTCCTTCAAAAGTTCCCCTTCTGCCTCGGAAAAGGCTATTCAATGGCAGAGATCCTGAGAGATAGAGAGAGAGGTTAGAGGTGCTGAGTTGCAGAGATCTCAAGGCCAGGCTCTCAAAATGTGGTGACTCCACTCGCCAATCCCCTCAGCAGTGCATCTGAGCCTTGCTGCCAGTCATCTCTGCCCCTATCACCAGCCAGGACAGAGAAAAATAAAGTCACAATGGCAATTTACCTTCAGTCTGTGACAGCTGAAACTCAACAAGGGTCGGAGTCAGCAAAAGAGGTTTTCTGCTCAGTGTTATGCAGACCAAACAGACAGCTCTATGCCGTGTCTTAGGGCTCACTAGGTGTCCAGAAGGCCCCATTTAACTGTCAATTCAGGACGTGGTTTCCAGGGATTTAGGGAGATGTGTGTTTAGTCTGCCATTCTGACTCCTCCCGTTACTTATGTATTCTCTAGGATTCTCGGTGTATACAATTGTATCACCTGCAAATATGGAGTTAAATTCCTCTTGTCTCTTAGTGGTGACATTCAGTCAGTCTCTACAGCCATTGGTTATATCTAAACAGTAGCTCTGCACTCTAAGCTTTCCTTTCAGCCTAAATGCTGCACTGTTAGTCTAGACTTCCAATTTTTCCATTATAGAAGCTTCCACATCAGTAGCAGCATCATTTCTTGATCTCTAATCCATGAATCTATGTTCCATAGTGGGCTATAGCACCTTAATCTGTGAATTTAAACAGAATTCTGACCATGTTAGTTTCTGCTTAATGGATTCCATAACCAAAGGGGAGAAAAATACAAATCTCTTTAGATTATTCAAAAAGCCTATGCAAATAATTTATTTTCCTCTCATGGCTGTCCTTTTGCACACATTGTTCTCTTCCTTGCAAAATGCTACTTATCAGTTCCAGCTTGAAATCTATGTCCTCTGATCTTTTCCAAATTCTCCAAGCATAATTAGATATTCAAGAAATTTGGAATGGAAAGCTGAGCCATATGCATATGGGAAAGCTTGATTGCTGGCCCTGTCAGATTCCTGACAGTTTTGACCTTGGTGTTTGAACTGAAACTCTGTCTTGCTGGTACAGAAACTAGATAATATCACGACCCAGATTTGATATGATTTCAGGATGTTGACTCTCTAACAAAGGTGGTAACAATGAAAAATCTATTTAATACCAAGGAGGTATGATACTTGTGTCAGTCTCATTGGGGCACCTTCTGCCTGTAGGCAAACTTAGAAAGGCAAATTTAAAACAGACAGGCAGACACAAAGAACAATTCAATGAATTTTTGTACTTTAGTTTTGCATCTGAATTTTACTTCTAAGTTAAAACATAATGAACTGTAATTAGTGATGGAACCCTGGTTGCATAGTTGTTAAGAGTTTGGCTGCTAACCAAAAGGTTAGCAGGTTGAATCTGCTAGCTGCTCCTAGGAAACCCTATAAGACAGTTCTATTCTGTACTATAGGGTTTCTGTGAGTCAGAATCACCTCTATGGCAACAAGGTATATAATTAATGATCAGCATGCTGATATACTTATGGACAGTTGTTCAGATACATGGGTTAATTTGAGGTACATGAAGATATAACTGGACTGATGAATGAACACAAGGATGGATAATAGATTAATATGTGATAGAGCTTGTGTGTTGTTATTAGTTACCATCAAGTCTGCTGTGACTCGTGGCAACTGTGTGCAACTGACTGAAATGCTGCCCTATCCTGCACTATCTTCGTAATTGTTAGTATGAGTCCATTGTGTATTTTGAGTATCTCCATACTTATCCTGTACAGTATTCTGCTGTGACACATAGGATTTTCATTAGTTAAGTCTGAAAAGGTGATTGCCAGTTCTTTCTTTCCACTCTGTCTTAGAATATGAAAGCTCCATTCTAACCTGTCCTTTAGTAACTGCTCATATTTGAAATACACTGACATGGATTCCAGCATCATAGCAACATGTAAGCTACCACAATATGACAAATTGACAGATAAGTGATAGAAACCAAGTATAGTGAAATATTAATGGCAGAATCAAGGTGATGGGCATATGGGCATTTATCATAGGATTTCATCAACTTGCCTGTAACTCCAAAAATTGTCATAATTAAATATTTAGAAAACAATTTTGATAGCAAAAAATCAGTACCAGTAAGCTCTGACAGCCCAATTCCTCCATCTCCTCAGTAGGCTTATCACTCCAAGATACCGATATATGCTTCTTGTTTTTCTCCATGTAATTTAGATTATTCACAATAACACCGTTTTGTTGGATGCGTAACTGTAATGTGTAAGTAGATGGACTTTGCTTTGAAAATCTTTAATGTTGTCCTGCAACTGCACCTAAGAATTTTATTCATCTGACAAAAAAGAAAGTCTCAACTTTTGAGTGCATTGCCTTTTGTTACAGATCTTGATAACAACTGTGTAGAAGTGTAGCACAACATAAAAATCAAACTTCCCCATCAGTTTTTTTCTTATTGTTAAGTATCTTTTTGCCTGTACTCATTTGCTTTTCTCTCATTCTTTTCACTGTCTTTTTTAAAATGCTCCGTGTTTTCCACTCTGACTCTTATCTAGCATGCCCCACATGTAACAGTGTAAAACAATAAAGCATATTTTTGGTCAGGTGTGTCTCGATCTTTTTGTATATCACGTTATCCTTTCTCTGTTCCTCTCACTAGACAATAACAAAAATCATAAGTTAATCAATGTATGGTCCTTCCATCGCTGTGAATAATACACGGTATGACTAACATATAGTATAAATTTGAATTAGATAACACTCTCATAAAATGTAATTCTGACACATCTATTTGTTGATAATATTCTTGTTGCTAGGTGCTGTCAGTTCTGACTTGTAGTGGCTCATGTGACAGAGTAGAACTGCCCCCTAGGGTTTTCTTGGCTGTCATCTTTATGGACACAGTCACCAGGTCTTTTTCTTACAGAGCTGCTGGGTAGCTTTGAACTGCCAACTTTTCAGTTAGCACCTGAGCTAACAATATAACCACTAGCGTGATATTGTTGACAGTACATGTACTTATTTCATGGAATTCTTGAAAAAAATCCACTCTAAAAAGAAAGAACTCATTTATACACTACAATCCAATCCCGTTGAGGTGATTCCAACTCATAGTGACCCTATAGGACAGAGTAGAGCTGCCCCATAGAGTTTCCAGGAACACTTGGCAGAATCAAATTGTCAGTCTAATGGTTAGCAGACGTACCACTTAACCACTACAACTACCTTTTCCGTTGTAATTTATTTGGATTACTTAATGTTTTAGGTATTTCCTTACTCGTTTGGGTATTTATTTATTTTTGACTATGATACCAGTTGTTATAGGGTCTATTCTACCTAATGACAACCCCACATATGCTAGAGTAGCTCTGCCCTCTGTAGAATTTTTAATGGCTATCATCTTTCAGAAGTGGATTACCAAGAGTTCCTTCTGAGGCACCTCTGGATGAGTTCAAACTGCAACTCTTTTGGTTAGTGGTGAAGCAGTTAACCATTTCCATTCCCTAGGGACTGCCGTAGTACATCAGGGCTGTAATATTTTTCTTCAAAATCATTGTAAGATTATAGCCAAGCCAAGTGCCATCGAGTCGGTACCATTTAAAATACCCTTCTTGGTTTTTTCTACACTTATTTAAAATTCAGCCTTTTAAGGTCTTGTTTATATAAAATTTGATTTTTGAGTTTTCTACAGTATTTCATAATTCCACCTACACTTATGTGCGTGCCAGCTAATGTTATGATTATTAGAGTTATATAATACATTCTAAATTCTAATAAGCTCAGTCCATTAGATTTTATTTTTAAACGTACCATTTGACAAGTTTTACGTATTTATACTTAAATCTAGTGTTGAGTAATCAAGATCCTAGAGTAAACTACTTTGATATTTATTGGAAAAGCAGTCCCTATAATTTGGGAGAATGTCCATCCTTGAATATTTAATCTTTCAGGGACACAGTTTTCTTTCTTTCTTTTTTTTTTTAAGTGACTTTCTATAAATTTGAGTGTATTGAAAAATATGTCTTGAATATTTCAACCATGTTACCTGCAAATTATTGTATGTTCATGGAGTACCTGGTATATACCAGGAAACAGAACAGATCAAACATCTCTACTACTAGCTGACACTCTGTTACTTGTTCTTTTTCTAATGATTGAGCTTTCGTTTTCTTATTCTAATGCCTTGATTAAAACTACCTGACAACATTAGTAATATTGGTTGTGCCATAAACCTTTCTTTTCTTGGTTATTAATGGGACTAGTATGCCATAATTATGATAAATAGTTTTTATTGTATTAGGATATTCTACTGGTTTATTAGCAAACTCTGAGAGTAACTAAGAACTATAGCTGCTAACCAAGAGGTCAGCAGTTCAAATCAACTCTATGGGCCAGTTCTGCTCTGTCTCACAGGGTCACTATAAGTCAGAATTGACTCAACAGCGGTAGGTTTTGTTTTCTTTTTTTATTGTTTTGTTAAGATAGTTTCATTTGAATTAGGATTGAGAAAGTCTTGCCAAATGTTTTTTTATGAACATCTTTTGATTTGTCTTTTTCCCCTTCTGTTTGGAAACGACTAAATAATGTTGGAGATTCAATTCCTAGTGTTTATGTCATATGTGATTCAAGGAACAGCCTCTTCCTGATTTTATAAGCTCTCTTACCTGCCTTTTCTTTCACATGTGTCTTTATTTGGCCTACTGGCCTTATCTGATATCTATTTAATTCCTATCAGAACATCATTGGCAAAGAATCTCTAGTATTTTTTATAATGTTTTCTTCTGTTGTTTTATCTATTTCTGAATAAAAGATAAGGTTGAGGGAATTAGTTATCTCTAATGTTCTGTGGCAACCACAGAAGTTACCTATAGATCTGTTGTAAACAGTTTTACAAGGGCTTTACCACATCTTTCATGTGGTGAAAACAGGAACATCTGTTCACTGCAGATTAGTAGGTAACACAAGAAAGCCTGTATATACCTAGCTTACTGGGTGATTTTACCCTGTTTGTTTCTCATTTGTCATGGACTGAACTATGTCCTCCCAAAACTGTGTGTAGCCATGTGGCTGGCCCATGCTTCCTGGTATTTTATGATGTGTGATCTTCCTGTGCAGTATGTTAAAGGATTAGAGTGGGACTGTAAATTCCTTCATAGGACTACCTTCCTACTCCACTGTAAAGGGAGTTTCCCTGGAGTGTGGCTTGCCTCACCCTTATTCCTTTCATTTTACAAGAGATAAAGGGGAAGGGAAGCAAGCACAGAGCTGGGAACCTCACACCATCAAGAAAACAGCACTGGGAAAAAGAGCACAACCTTCAGATCTGAGGTTCCTGTGTCAAGATGCTCCCTGAACAAAAACTGATGCAATACAATGCTTTCCTCCAGAACTGACAAGGGAGAAAGTCTTCCCTTGGAACGGGCATCCTGAATTTGAACTTGTAGCTTACTGGACTGTGTAAGAATAAACTTTGCTTTGTTACAAACACCCACTTTGTGGTATTTCTGTTAGAGCAGCACTAGCTGACTAGAACATTATTTTTTAAAGTAACACTGTGATTTTACTGAGAATATCAAAAGAAAATGTTTGACAGTTCAGATCCACCAGTCACTTCCTGGCAACTCATGGGGCAGATCTAGTCTGTCCTATAGGGTCACCATGAATAGGAATTGACTTAAGGGCAGTGGGTTTGTTTTGTTTTTTGTTATCACGAGAAAATCAAGATAATTACTACTTTTGAGAACATTTGAGGGTATGTTTTGACTCTCTCCTTTAATTCTTTGTTAAAATCTCATCCAAAATTTCTTTCTCTAGATGTTTCTTTGATATACCTTTAAAAAATTTTTTTCTGATAATATACATTTTTTAAATCCCTAAAGGAATAAAGCTACAATGTAGTGTATGAGATATTTCATAATGATCTTTTTAAAGGCAATGAAAACTGAGAGCAAGGATTCATCTGGAACGCCTATTTTTTCCTGGTCTTGCGTGTTTTTAACCTTATGCTTCTCATTTGCATCTTTCATAGCATACTTTTCATGGACTTGATCACTTCCAGTTTATAAAATATTTATTAAACTAATTTAATTTTGAAAAATTTTTAGTGTATATCCTAAGATGAAAACACTATTAAGATGTAAATAAACTTATGTATCAACTGGATGAATAGAAAATTTGAATATGTTATGGTTCTTTTAATTAGAAAAATGGATTGTGTTACATTATTTCACACTGTATTGAACCCTCAAGTATTTATGGCATATTAGTGAGCCTACACAGGGTAAATACGTCTGGCTTTGCCATGTAACTTTCTGATTTCAATATTCTTATAGATGTTCCTTTCTTGAGAGCAGTATTTCTTTTTTTATTTTATTGTGATTAAGTGAAAGCACATGATCCGAATTTGTTTTGTGTGCCCTCCTACCATCAGGTCCCTCTCCTCTCCCCACCTGGTGAAAGCACACTTCTCCTTTTCACTCTATATATCTAGTATCCTCTTAACAAGCATCTATTTCCCCATTTCCACCCTCTTGTCTCCCATCTACAAAGAGACCAGAAGGTCAGTCTCCTGTAAATGAATAAAACCGTAAAGTATGCATACCATATGGTCACACCATGTCCTCGAGTCCAGTTCAATCTTGTATGAGGATCTGACTCATTACTAATTTCCAGATAGCGACAGCATCAGGTCTAGGGGCCATGTTCCCAGATGGCCCTCCCATGCCACTGGACTATTAATTCAGGTGTTTTAGTAGAGTTATCAGGCTGCACACTTCTGTTCTTTGTGTCACCTCAGGAAATCTGCATTATTTGTCCGTCATAGCTGTCTTTGGTGGTGGCTGGGCACCATCTGGTTCTTCTTCTCTCATGTTGATACAGTATTCCATTCATATGGGTCCTTCTGTCTATGCGGCTCTTTTTTTGCTCTTTGTCTTCGTTATTCTCAGTGATCATTTGTTCTGGATGAGTTGAGACCATTTGGTGTACCTCAGATGGCAGCTTGCTAACTGCTAAGACCCCAGGCACTACTTACCAGTAAGGGGTGCAGAAGACTCTTAGCAAGACTAGTTATGCCAGTTGGCCTCAATGTCCCTTGAATATATGGTCCCCAGACCCCTATGCCTGTTACTCTAGCCTTTGAAATACTTGGTTGAGTTTAGAAAACCTTTCAGTTTACGGTGAAGTCCAGTTAAATTGATCTACTCCCTACTGTGTGCTGTCACTTTCACCTAACCAAAATTCTATCAACGATCTAATCTGTGCCCAACCCACTCCCTCCTTCCCCACCCTTGTAGCCATTAAAGAGTCTTTTCTTCTCTACATAAGTCTATTTTTAAGTCCTTATAGCAGGGGTCTCATACAATATTTGTGCTGTTGCCACTGACTGATTTCACTCAACATAATGTCTTCTAGTTGAAACCAGGTTATGATATGCTTCCTAAAATCATCATTGTTCTTTATCATTGTGTGGTGTTCCACTGAGTATATCTACCACAGTTTATCCATTCATGTGTTGATGGGTGTCTAGGTTGATTCCAGTTCTTGCTATTGTGGACAGTGCTGCTATAAACATTTGTGTACATATATCTATTCGTGTGACTGCCTTTATTTCTGTAGGATGTATTCTGAACAATGGAATTACTGGATCAAAGGGTGTATCTATTTCCAGCTTTTTAAGGAAGCACCAGATTGCTTGTCAAAGAGGTTGTACCATTTTGCAATCCCACCAGAAGTAAGAGAGTTTCAGTCTCTCTGCAGCCTTTACAGCATTTGTTGTACTATGTTTTTTGGATTATGGCCTACCTTGTTGGGGTGAGATGTTATCTCCTTATAGTTTTGATTTGGACTTCTCTAATAGCTAGTGATTGTAAGCATTTCGTCATGAGTCTTTGGGCTGCCTGGATGTCTTCTTTGGTGAGGTGCATGCCCATGTCCTTCACTCATTGCTTAGTTGGGTTATTTTTTGTGTTGATATTTTGCAGTACCTTGTAGATTGCGGAGATTAGACATCATTCCGACTTGTAGTTGCCAGTTATTTTTTTTCCCATTATGTGGTCTTCTAAGTCACTTGATAAAGGCTTTGGATCAATAAAAGTGTTTGATTCTTAGTAGCTCCTATTTATCTATTTTCTCTTCTGTTGATTGTGCTTTGTCAGATTTTGAAGTCTCTATCAGCTGTGTATTGTTGCCCTTATTTTTTCTTTCATGTCCTTTAATGTTTTAGGTTTGATATTTAGGTCTTTGATGCATCTTGAGTTAGTTTTTATGTAAGATATGAGATGTGTATCCTCTTTCAGTTTTTCGCAGATGGATAGCCAATTCTGCCAATGCCATTTGTTCAAGAGACTGTTTTTACCCCAGTTTACAACCTCTAGGCTTTGGTCAAATATCAGCTGTTCTGTTCTGTTGGTCAATATGTCTCTTTTTGTACCATTACCAGGCTGTGTTGACTACCATGGCAGTATAATAAATTCTAAGATCAGATAGTATGAGGTCTCTCACTGTGTTCCTCTTCTTCAGTAGTGCTTTGTTTATCTGGGGTTTCTTCCCTTTCCATACAAAACTGGTGATTTGTTTTCCCATTTCATTAAAAAATGAGACTGGAATTTGTATTAGGATTGCATTTTGTATGTAGATCACTTTGGGTAAAATAGACATTTTCACAATGTTAGTCTTTCTATCCATGAGCAGGGTAAGTTTGTCCGCTAATGTAAGTCTCTTTTGGTTTCTTGTAGTAAGGCCTTGTAATTCTCTCTGTATAGGTCTCTTGTTTTTCTGGTTAGATTTATTCTTAGGTATTTCATCTTCTTGGAGGCTGTAGTAAATGGTATTGATTTTCTCTTTGATGTTCTCTTTGTTAGTATAAAGGAATCCTACCAATTTTACTTCTGTTTATCTTATATCCTGATACTTAGCTGAACTCTTCTATTAGTTCTGATAGTTTACTTATGGATTCTTTAGGATTCCCTGTGTATACAACCATGTCGTCTGCAAATAGCAGGATTTTTACTTCATCTCTGCTGATGTGGATGCCTTTTATTTCTTTATATTGTCTAATTGCTCTGGCTACACCCTCTAGTACAATGTTGAATAAAAGTAGCAACAGTGCATATCCTTGTCTAGTTCCCGTTCTCAGAGGGAATTCTTTCAGTCTTTCTCCATTGAGGATGATGTAGGCAATTGGCTTTCCTTAGATGCCCCTTATTGCATTGAGGAATTTCCTTTCTGTTCATATTTTGCTGAGAGTTTTTAGCGTGAATGGGCATTGGACTTTCTCAAATGCCTTTTCTGCATCCATTGACAAAATTAGGTAATTCTTATCCTTTGTGATATTTATGTGGTTCATCACACTACTTGTTTTCCTCATGTTGAACCAGCCCTGCATCACTGGTATGAATTCAACTTGGTCATGATGAATTATTTTTTTGATGTGTTGTTGAATTTTATTGACTAGGATTTTATTGAAGATTTTTGCATCTAGGTTCATGAGTAATATTGGTATGTAATTTTCTTTTTTTAAGTGTCATATTTCACTGGCTTTAGTGTCAAAGTTATGCTGGCTTCATAGAATGAATTTGGCCATAGTCTGTTCTTTTCTATCCTGTGAAATAGCCTCAGTAGAACTGGAATTAACTCCTCTCTAAAAGCTTGGCAGAATTCTCCAGTGATGCCATCTGGGCCAGAACTATTTTTTGGTTGGTAGTTTTTTTTTTATTATTACTTTTCAATCTCTTCTTTTATGATGGGTTTATTAAGTTATTCTACTTCTCCTTGTGATAATTTTGATAGATGACATGAATCCAGAAATTTTTCCATTTCCTCTAGGTTTTCAAATCTGTTAGAGTACAGTATTTTGTAGTATTTTTTTATGATACTTTTAATTTCAGTTGGGTCTATTATGACATCTCCCATCTTATTTTTATTTGGGTTGTTTCCTCTCTCTTTGTCTTTTGTAAATTTAGCCAATGGCTTATCAATTTTGTTGATCTTTTTCAAAGAACCAGCTTTTGATTGTGTTAGTTTTTTGAATTGTTCTGATCTCTAAATTATATTACATGTTTTCTTTTAGTGCCTGAGGGGTTCCTTTGTAGCTCTCTTTCTACTTGTTCAAGACGTATGGTTAAGTCTTTGTTGGAGGCCCTTTCTTGGTTCCAGATGTGTGCATTTATGGAGCACTGCTTTTGCTGTATCCCATGGGTTCTAGTAGGTTGTGTTTTCATTCTCATTTGATTCCATAAATTTTGTCATAGTATCTTGCTTTCTTCTATAACCCTTGGATTATTGAGCAAGGTGTTATTCAATTTCCACGAGTTCAGATGTCTACCTATGTTTTTTCTACTATTTATTTCAACTTTTATACCTTTATGTTCTGAGAAGATGCTTTGCAAAAATTCAGTGGATTGGATTTTGTTGAGATTTGCTTTATGTCCTAATACACAGTCTATTCTGGAGAATGTTGTGCATTAGAAAGGAAGGTATACTTGTCTGTTGATGGGTAAAAAGCTATGCATATTTTGATAAGATCTAGTTGGTTAATTGTTGTAACAAGATCTGTGTCTTCACAGAGCTTTTTTTTTCTGGATGATCTGTCCATTACTGAAAGTGGAGTGTTGAAGTCTCCTACTATTATTGTGGAGTGATATAGCTCATTTTTCAGTAGTGTCAGCATTTGTTTGATATATTTAGATGCTCTGATATTTGCTGCATAAATATTTAATATTATTACATCCTGCTTAGGTATTCAACATTTCAGCAACAAATAGTGACCATCCTTGTCCACAGTGGTGGACCTTAAATGAAAATCTATTTTATCTGAAATTAGTATTGCTACTCCTGCTCTCTGGGTGATTTTAGTTTGGTATGTATTCTTCCATCCTTTGATTTTCAGTTTGTTCATATCTTTGAGTCTAAGGTATGTTTCTTGTAAGCAATGTATAGATGGATAGTGTTTTTTGATCCAAGCTCTCTCTGCCTCTTTATTGGAGCATTTAGTCTGTTTACATTCAGTGTAATTATTGTTAAGTGTGTGTTCAGTGCTATCATTTTGATGTCTTTATTTTTGTGTTGTTGATGTTTTCTTTGTTTCTTGTAATATTCTATTCTGGGTCATTTTTCTTTATGGGTTCATTTTCATATTTTTCTGGGTTGGTTTTGTGTTTTTTGAGATTCCTGTATTATGTTTCTTGTTTTGATATGTCACATTGTTAGCTTGCTTTCTAGCTACTCCTTTGATCCCTTTTAATGTTCTAAGTTTAAACCAATTTTTAACTTCTGTATATTTTCTTAATATCTTCTCCATCTGAATGGATTGTAACTACTGTAACATGTCCTTCTTTATGTTGTGATTATGCCATAGTTTCTTTGTTAAGATCACTGGTTCCTTTCTTTTAATATTTTAACTTTGATTGAGCTTTATGACTTCTCTAGCTGAATAGGATTCTGGATATTGTGTCCTGTACTGCATCCTGAAGTATACATTTGCTGTTTCTGTTTTTCTAAACAAAGAGCTTCTTTTAGTGTTTCTTATAGTTTGGGTTTGGTTTTTATAGTCTAAGTTTCTGTTATTTGCAAATGTCTTAATTTCCCCCTCATATTTCAGACAAAATTTTGCAGGATGTATAATTCTTGGTTGGATGTTTTTCTCTTTCAAGGCTTTGAATGTGTTATTCCACTACATTCTTGCCAATATAGTTTCTGCTAAGAAGTCAAACAAATGCCTATAAGGCTTCCCTTTGTATATTAGTTTTTTTTTGTTGTTGTTGTTGTTTTTTTTTAATTCTTGCTGCCTTGAAGAGCCTCTCTTTATGTTTGATTTTATTAAGCTTGATTTTACTGTGTCCTGGTGTCTTTCTTTTATGGTCTGGTTTTTGTGGTGTTTGATTAGCATCTTGGACATCTATGTTTTCTTCTTTCATAATGTCAGGGAAGTTTTCTGTCAGCAGCTCTTCAACATCTTTCTCTGTATTTTCAGCTGTTCCTCCCTGTTTGGGAACTTCAGTTATCCATAGATTATTCCTTTTGATAGATTCTCATATGTTTCTTAATGCTTCTTCATTTTTGTTATTTCTGTTCTGAATTCTCTCTCATAAATGCTGGTGTCAGTTGCTCTACCTTCAGGCTTTCTATTTCTGCCTTCCAGCTTCTCAATCCTGCTCTTTTGGCTTTGCATTGAATTGTATAAATTTTTCAGTTTGTTATTGATCTGTGGATTTCAGATTGTTGGTGTTCCAGCAGTTCATATAGCTTACTTAAGGTGTCACTTTGTTCTATTGCATTTTGTTTAATCTCTAGAAGGGCTCTATACATAACTCTTTTGTATTTTACCTTTGATAATTTCAGAAATGTTTCTTCATCTGGGAAGTTTTTTGATTCTTTATTTTTAGAGTTTTCCAGAGCATATTGATCTGTTTCTTTAAGAGGTTAGATATTAATTTACATCTTTGTACCATTAAGAAGCTATCCAGTTTCTCTAGTGTTACACCAACAGGAGGTGTGGTGCAGTTCTAAGACGGGAATACAGGCACCACTAGGTTTAGTTGCCAGCTGCCTCTACATTCTCTCATAACTGGCTCAAGCTATGCTTTCAGGGGGGGGCAGGCCCACCTACTGGATGCCAAAGGTGACAAATTACTTATGGCAACTCTCTATATCACATCTGTCAAGCCTATGATATAGCTTGGTGAAGGGAGGAGAGAGGAATGCCTCTGCACTGAGTTACCCAGGAGCACTATGCTGTCTAGGTACATTTAACTTAAAAACTGCTTTTTTTTTGCTAAGATGGGCATAATCCAGCAGGTGCCAAGAGGGACTGTATCCTCAAGATTGGCAGCCCCTGCCTCCTGGCTGGTAGAGATGGCAGTCTACTTATGCAGTCTTTGGGGGGCTGTCAGCTGATGCTGTGATGTGGTTCAGGTAAGAGTGGCAGAAATGTTGCCTGTCACTGCTGCATTCTCCAGTTGATCTTGTTTAAAGGCTGCCTTACTGCTGAGATAAGAGCTGTCCAACTGCTGCTGAAAGCAGACAGGCCCTCAGGGATAGCAGGCCTCCCTCTAACAACAGTGCTTTGTAAGCCCTCTTCAGACATATGATGTGGCTCAAAGAAAGGGGGGGTTAGACCCTCCCATGACCTCCAGGCCTTGCCACAATCCCTAGGTAGAATCTTTTCAAAAGCAGTAATTCTGTTGGAAAAGCACTTCTAGACAGGTGTTGTTACTCAGCTTGAGAATTAGTCCCTGCTGAGACTTCAGGAATGTTTGACTCTGCCTCTCAGCTGACAAAGATGGCATCCTGCCTGAGCCACCCTTCCTGCTGTAAGCCAACAGATAAGAAAGAGGAGAGGGGCACTGGTGCCCTTGGCTGGTAGCTTGGCTCTCAAGATGTGGCTGCCCAAAGCACAGTTTCTCTACTGCAGTATACACTGTTAACTTAAGCACTACAGTTCAGCGTGTTTGTGTGCCGGGCACAGGGTTTCAACAGACCCAGTCCCCACCTCCCAGATGACAAAGAAGGTGTTCATACCTGCAGTACCCTCAAACGATGCATCAGCAGAAGGAGGAATCAGTGTGCTGCTGCCTCGCCTCAGACAAAGTTAGTTTCCTCTTTCCTGTCACCCACTTCAGTCTCACAAACCTTCACTGATCCTGGGGCTCCCAGAATGTCCACACTGCTATGTTCATTTATTATTCTAGGTCTCAGTTCTCAGAGGGAATTGAGGTGATGTGCATCTAGTCCTACATCTTGGCTCTGTCCCCCTGAGTGCAGTATTTCAATGAATATTTTGAGACATAAGCCTCAAAGACATGATGGACAATAGTTTCATAATTTAAACTACATTAAGCTAACTTTTTTTTTTTTATTTCTCACTTATTGCAAACAATGTCTTCCTTTCTTTTAATGAACCTCCTTATAAAATACTTTTTGACTTGGCATATAAGAAAGGTCCCCAGATTAAACAGTGGAACAATTATTTATTTGATATAACTTACTAGTTTTCAAAATTTGGCTTTCTTACTGAAGTTCCTCTATAGTTCTTGCGTAGCTTTAATGAATAAAATTTTGTTTTTATACTTAGCTTATATCCTGTAAGAGTGTAGGTTTTTTAAATCCCATAACTGAAATGCTTATCTTATTGTGTTATTAGATAATGTCTTAGTCATCTAGTGCTGCTTTAACAGAAATCACAGGCAGATGGCTGTAAAAAGAAATACTGTTTCCAGTAAGCTACATATCCAAATTCAAGGCATCAGCTCCAGGGAAGGTCTGTCTCTATTAGCTCTAGACTAGGAGCTTCTAAGGTGAAGAGACCCTGGAGTACTTTCCAAAGGATGGACACTGCTCCCTGCCCTGCTTTCCTGATGGTGTGAGGTCCCCAACTCTCTGCTTGCTTCCCTTTCCTTTATATCCCAAGAGAATGTCTCAAGGCCCAATATAATCTTACACACTGAGTCCTGTACCAGCAATACAACTGCTGCCAACCCTCCCTCGTTAACATCATAAAGGAAGGATTTATAACATATAGGAGGAACATCATACGATACCAGGAATCATGTCCTAGCTAAATCGATACAGAGTTTGGGGAGAACACAATTCAATCTGTGACAGTAAGCACTCTTATTTCAATATTTTCCTATAAGACTTTATTATATTTTAATCACTGTAAACAAAAACAGTGAAAACACTGGTGAATTTGCAAATATATGAGGAAAATATATAATGCATAATTATTTTGTTTTGTTTCATTTCTAGTGAATTTGAGTAATGAGTTTGACTTTTTGTAGGGTTTTGAATACTTTCACTGTGTATTTTATACATGTGGGGTTTGATATTTGTGCTTTACTACTGTATCAGCAGGGCTTCCTATGCACTTGTACGTGTGTGCTCGCAAACCCACACACAAACAGACATACACAAATATACATATACATGTAACAATCCAGGGTGGCACAGTGGTTAAATGTTAGCTGCTAACAAAAAGACTGACATTTCAATTCCGCCAGTTGCTACTTAGAAACTGTGTTGAGTAGTTCTACTGTGTTCTGTAGTGTGCTGCGGGTTGGATTTGACTCAGCAATGTTTTTTTTTAATATATGTAAAAAAGTAAACCCATTGCTATCCAGGAGAGTCCAAGTCATAATGCTCCAGTGGGACAGATTAGAACAGCTCCGCAGAGTTTTCAAGACTATACGCTTTATGGAAGTAGACTGCCACATCTTTTTTCTGGAAAGTGGCTGGTGAGTTTGAACTGCTTATCTGTTAGTTAGCGGTTAACCACTGATCCACTAGTCTTCATGTGTGTTTGTATGTGTATGAGAAAAAACAATCATGTGAAGATGGAGATAGAGAATGTAGTTGTGCTAACACAAGGCAAAGAATAGCTGCGGCTACCCAATAGGTCATTCTTCTCCAGAGCCTTTAGCTTCCAGGCATCTGTCAGTCATACTGCAGGGGCCTGTGTGGTGCTATGATACCGGCAGCTATAACCCCACTGTCCAAATACAAACAGGCTCACCAATGGTACATAGGTCTCGTATGAACTTTCAGACTAAGATAGACTAGGAAGAAGGACCAGGTAGTATAGTTCTGACAAAAATTAGCCAATGAAAACCCATGAATAGCAGTAGAACACAGTCTTATTTAGTACTAGAAGATGAATCTCCAAGATTGGAATGCACTCAAAAGATAACTAGGGAAGAGCTGTCACTTTAAAGTGGAGTAGACTTTAATACAGTAGATGGAGTCAAGCTTTTGGGACCTGCATTTGCTGAGGTGGCATAACTCAAAATGTGAAAAAAAAATAGCTATAAATATCCATTAACAATCAGAATATGAATTGTATGATATATGAATCTGTGAAAATTGGAGTGTGTCAAAAGTGAAATGGAATGCATAATATCAATATCCTAGACATTAGTGAGCTGAAATGAACTGGTGTTTGGCCATTTGGAAGCAGTCAGTCATGTTCTCTGCTACGCTGGAAATGACAGATTAAAAGGAATGATATATGCATTACCAAAAGGAACATTTCAACATCTATCCTGAAGTACAGTGCTGATGAAGAGAACAGATACACTGAACACTAATGAGCAAAGATCAGATGAGTAGTGGACTGATATCAAGGACATCATACATTAATAGAAGGCAAGATGTTATTTCAAAGCCAAGAAAGGAAGACCAAAGTGAATGTCAGAAGAGACTCTGAAACTTAAACACTGAGTATCTAAAGTGAACAAAAACCAAAAATGATGCTAAGAACTGAACATAAGATTTCAAACAGTAGCCTGTGAAGATAAGGTATAATAATGACATATGCAAAGATCTGGAGATAGATAAGCAAAACGGAAGGACATCCTTGGTATCTGTCAAGCTGGAAGAATTGAAGAAAAAATTCAAACTCTGAGTTGTAGTACTGAAGCATTCTATGGGGAAAGTACTAGCTTTATGCAGGAAACATCAAGAGAAGTTAGAAGAAATACACAGAATCACTGTGCCAAAAAGAATTGGTTGATATCTAACAATTTCAGGAAGTAGCATATCATCAAGAACACATGGTAAGGAAGGAAAAGGTACTGGCCACATTGAAAACATTGGTGAAAAGCCTCTAGAAACTGACAGAATAGAAACTGAGATGTTGGAACGAAGTGATACAGTGCTGAAAGTGCTCACTAATCTGTGCCAAGATAGAGATCCATATTTGTACCCATTCCAAAGAAAGGTAATCTAACTAGATGCAGAAATTATTGAACAGTACCATTAATATCACACACAAGTGAAATTTTACTGAAGATCATTCAAAGGTCAACAGGGAACTGCCAGAAATTCAAGGTGGATTCAGAAAGGGCTGTGGAAGGAGGTATATCATAGCTAATATCAGATGGAACCTGGCTGAATGTAGAGAATACCAGAAAGGTATCTACCTGTGTTTAATTGACTATGCAAAGCCATTTGACTGTGTGAATAACAACAAGTTATGGATAACATTGTAAAAAATCAGAATTTGGAAACACCCAACTGTGCTCATGTACCTAGACCAAGAGGAGTCATTTGAAGAGAACAAGTGTGTACTGCATGATTTAAAGTCAGGAAAGGTTTGTGTCAGGATTGCATCCTTTCACCTTTCAGACTTATTCAGCCTCTGTGCTAAACAAATAATATGAGAAGCTGAGCTTTATGAAGAAAAACAGGGCATCAAGACTGAAGAAAGACTCATTAACAACCTGCACTACTCAGGTACCACAACTTTGCTGACTGTAAGTGACAAGGATTTGAAGCACTTGCTGATGAAGACCAGGGACAACAGCCATCAGTATGGGTTACACCTTAGCATAAGACAAAAATTGTCACAACTAGATCAGTAAACAACATCATAATAAGTGAAGGAAATACTGAAATTGTAAAAGATTTCATTTTACTTGGATCCACAATCAACAACCACAGAAGCAGCAATCAAGAAATGAAAAGGACATTGCATTGAGAAAATCTGCTGCAAAGACTGCTTTGAGGACTAAGATCACCTGACCTAAGCCATGGTATTTTCATTTGTCTTGTATATATGTGAAAGCTGGACAATGATTAAGGAAGACTGAAGAAGAATTGATGACTCTGAATTATGGTGTTGACAAAGAATATTGAACATACCATGGACTGCCAGAAGAATGAACAAATCTATCATGGCAGAAGTACAGCCAGAGTGCCCCTTAGAAGTAAGTGTAGTGAGACATTATCTCATGTACTGTGATCATGTTATCAGAAGAGGCTAGTGCCTGGACAAGGACATCATTATTGGTAGAGTAGAAGGTCACAAAAAGATAAAAACTCTTTGTGTGATGGGTTGACTCAGTGGCTGCAATAATGGACTGTAGCATACAAAAGATCATGAGGATGAAACAGGACCAGAGAGTGTTTTGTTCTGCTGTACATAGGGTTACTGTAAGTTGCAACCAACTTGGTGGTACCTAACAACAACACCACATATAAATATGTAAGTATAATATAGATATATATTTTAAACTATCATCAAGTTGACTCTAAGTTATTGTGACCCTATAGGACAGAGTAGAACTGCCCCATACATTTCCAGGGGTGCCTGGCAAGTTCAAACTGCTCATCTTCTGGCTAACAGCTGTAGCACTTAACTGCTATACCACCGGGGTTTCTGAAATAGCTGTTAAACCATGACCAAGTAAAATAACACAGTGAAGGTAGTCAGATTGTTTTTACAAAATTTAAACTCATTACTGACATCTTTGAAGATAATATAGAGAGACATTGTCTACTGTTTGAACATATTTATATATTTCAGGGATACTATTTAATATAAATATTTATATTTCACAAAGTGAACCAATTAATTCATATATATTACATCCAAAGTGAAACAATTTTCTACATAATTCCCTTAGAATCCTTTTGGTTGGTTTTAAATTGTGTTTGGGATTTATTTTAGTCTCTAAGCACTAAATTGTTTGAATGAATATAGAAAATAGAATAGGACTCATTCATCAAAATGAACACTGGTGCTAATGGCTTTTAGTAAAACACACAGCAACAGATTAGAATTCACATCGCTTTTGTGGTGTCTGGAGAAAATGGACTGTGAAAGGATCAAATGGTCGTACTCTCCCAGTTTCATTAATATTTTTATAGTTTTCGAAATACGAATATTGGTAAGATTGGGAACAAAGTACATTTAATGTATGAAGTTCATAATGTCAGTTGATTCTTTTTCTTTATTTCATAAAGAAATACTCTTTGTCATAAAAGGTAATAAGAGTTTAGTAATTTAACTCGTGAAATTATTTTTGTTCATTATGCCTTCTGTTCCTTCAGTTTAAGGAGGCTTCATGACATAGTGGTTAAGTTCTTGAGTGCTAATCCAGAGGCAGCTGTTTCAACTCACCAGCTGATCTACAGGAGAAAGATGTGGCAGTCTGCTTCTGGAAAGGTTTACAGCCTTGGAATTTCTGTCTGGCAGTTCTACTGTGGCACATGGGATCACAGAGTCTGAGTGGACTTTAAAGCAACAGGCTTGGTTTCGGTTATACTTCCAAGAACATATTGTTGCTGTTGGCTTCTGTTTATGGTAACCCCATGCAAAACAGAGCAAAACCTTGCTAGGAAATAAATTATAGCCAAAAAACAAAACCCAGTGCCATCAAGTTGATGCCAACTCATGGCGACCCTATAGGTTAGAGAAGAACTGCCCCATAGGGTTTCCAAAGAGTGCCTGGCTTATTTATACAGTTGACCTTTTCGTTAACAAGACACAGCACTTAACTACTATGCCACCCCACCAGGGATTCCAAATTATAACAGAACCCTCAAATTGGGAGAGACACAGTTATAGCACAAAGCCGGTTAATTATTTTTGGCAGCCAATTTTGAAAGTAAATACGGTATAACAAAATCAAAACCAAACCAGTTGACATCAAATTAATTCCAAGTCAGCAATTCTGTATGACAGAGTAGTACAGCCCCATAGGGTTTCCAAAGAGAGGCTGAACAAAAAAAAAACCCAAAAGCACTGCCACTGAGTCAGGTCCGACTCATACTAACCCAAAAGATTAGAGTAGAACTGCCCCACAGAGTTTCCAAAGACTTCTTGGTCTCTTCGAACTGCCAACCTTTTGATTAACAGGCATAGCACTGAACCCACTATGCCACCAGGGTTTCCAAGGAAAGGCTGGTGGATTCAAAATGCTAGGTTTTTGATTAACAGCTGTACTCTTTTATTTTTAGGAGTTTATTTATTTATTTATTTGTTATTTTTTTATTTAACATAACTGAGTGAAAATGTACATTCCCGTATAAATTTACATGCCCACCTATATGCAGCTTCTGCTGCTCTCCCTGTCCGGTGACTGCACACTATTCTTCTCTGCTCCATACAAGTCTCATCCTCCCAACACTCTCCTTTCCGCTCTCTCCACCCACTCTCCTTCCACCAGCCAGAGGTCAGCAGGATGATGTCCTATAGATGCACAGAACCATAAAGTGCATCCAGTATATGGTCACTCTGCATTGCCAAGTCCAATCCATTCGTGTCTGAAGAGTGGACCTTCGGATGGGCAAGGGCAACATCAGGGCTAGGGGCCGTGCTCTCAGGGGAACCCCGAAACTGCTGGACCATCACTTGAGGTCTTTTAGTGGAGATCCGAGGATGCACCCCTTTTTAGTCTTGTGTTGTCAGTGAGTCTCATCTCTGTGAGCTCCATCGCAACTATCACTGGTGGTGGCTAACAGCTGTACTCTTAACCGCTGGCACCAGATACGATATGAATGATCTAATTAAACATAAGTAATGGCCATACTTTCTTTTCCTGTTGCCTTTACATTTTGTATCTAAAATTATATGGTATTCACCAGACCATTCTGCATGCAGATAGAATAATACCACTTTTAATGTGTTTTGTGTTTCTGTGTCTTTAAAATGTTAAATAATGGAGTGGACTGTAACTCTAAATATTTATAACAATACCCTACTTAATTAAAACTACAAACTGAAATCTTATTCATTTGAACTTTCGGTAACATATGCATGTGTTTTGAGGTACAAGTAAACAAAATGAGTTATCTGTAGAGTATTTTAAGTAACTGTTGAGTTTTCGTAACAGCTATTCACTTCTTTCTTTCTTACTTTCTTTTTGTTATGGTGGTTTTTCTTGTTTATCTGAGCCAGGTAAAGACCTGTTAGCTGAAATCCTTCCCAGAAGCAGAGAACAAGCTAAGCCATTTATTAAAGGACACAAAACTTCCATTTGGCTAAAAGGAGAAATATAGCCTAAGGCACAGAATGTAGATAACAGATGACATTTAAGGCTGTTTCTTCTCTACCTTAATCAAATTTGGGGTATCTCTGACCTTGGCTGTTGATTGGAGCTTTGCTTTTTTGTAGCACACATTAATTATATGATGAAGCGTGAATTGTCTATAGATGTTTGTTGATATAAAATATAGAATACAAATTTAAAAACTTGCTCTCTCCTTTTGTTGTATTCTCACTGCCATTGCTAATGGCATTGAAATGGGGGACCTTCTCTCTTATACAACGTCTAGTCAGAATCATCATTTGGCCTGTGAAAAAATACAGGCTCTGGAGTCAAATAGCTCTTTTATTTGCTTTCTGTTTTATCTTTGGCAAATAATTTTACCTCTAACTGCCTCGGTTTCCTCAACTGTAGAATAATAATATCAAAAATGTAAGACTGAGGGGTTTATGCCCAGTGCCATTGAGTCAATTCTTACTCATAGCAACCCTATAGGACAGAAAAGACATGCTCAATACAGTTTCTGAGGAACGCCTGGTAGATTTGAATTGCCAGCCTTCTGGTTAGCAGCCATAGCACTTAACCACTACCCCACCAAGGTTTCTGATGGGTTTACAGTAAAGTTTATAGTATAATTTCCTAGGGCCTGCTGTAACAAAATGTGATGAAGTAGGTGACCTTAAAAAGCAGAAATTGATTATCTCACAGTTTTAGAGGGTAGATATCTAAATCAGGGTCTTAGCCATGTTGATTCCTCCTGTGAGGTTTGAGTGGAACTGTGCCACTTGCTTAGCTTTTAATAATTGAAGGCGATCTTTGGTGCTCCTTTGCTGCTTGTAGATGTACCTTCACATAGTGTCTGCCTTTTCTCCACTTCATGTGACTTTATCTCTGTGTCTGTCCTTCCTTTGATTTACTATTTGTATAAGACAACACTCAAAAGGAATTAGGATTTGGTATCCACTCAACTCAGTATGTCCTCATTTAACTGATAAGAAAAACTGTTTCCAAACAGAGTCACGTTCTCAGCTACATGGTTTAGGACTTCAGTGTATCTTTTGAGGGGGATACAGTTCAATCCAAAATAGACTTAACATCTGTAAACCATGTACAACAATAATTGACACAGTTATTCCCACCCATTGCTGTTGAGTTGCTTCCAACTCATACCAACCTTACAGGACAAAGTAGAATTGTAGGTGTTATATAATCATTTACTCTGACTTCATTCTGATCTTTTGCTTATTCTTGAGATTCACTATATACTGTACTTCAAAGCCTGTTTTAAAATGCCTGTCCCTAACATCTAAAATATGTCTAACTTCCGTTACTTCCTCCACTGCCTGATACTTGGTAGTTTTTCAGCCTATAAATGTCACCAGTAGCCTCCCCAGTTCCTGTTCATGATGTGTTGTATTACCTGCAATGAGGTTGCTGCTGTGGCTCACTTACTGGTGAGTGTTAGTTCAAAATTACGGCATGTTTTACCCCGTCTCTGTTCAGCAGAGCCTCTTTAGGTGAATATATGTTAGATTATCAAAATTATATGAGAAATTATTCATATCAATTTCATCTCCCACTTTAGAGTAGATGACTACATTTGACTTCCAGAATTACCTGATTTGACCTTATAATAAGCAAGGCATTTAACACGAGCTACTGTAATAAACAATTTTTAAGCTGTAGTCCACTGACAAAATGAAAGATTTCTTTTTTTCTTATTTAACTGTCTAATGCTACTGAGGAATCTCTTCCATAATATCTCATCTGCTGGTGATCCTGGGCTCAGGCTTCTTCCACCATATGGCTTTGACATCTCAAAATATTTGCTTATCGCCACAAGAATGAGTTAGATTCATAGCCAAGGATCTTGCAGGATATTTTAGAAACCAAATCTAGAAACTGGGTACTGTTTCCCATATCCCGTTATGCAGAACTAGTCCCTGATACCAACTTAATTATGTAGAATTGTGGGATATAGTCTCACTGTGTGCCCTGCAAGAGTAAACAAGATTAGTGAAGATATAGCCAGTGATGTTACCAAAACTCCACACATTCTGCAATACTGCTAAATGCCATATCCAGGTAGACCGCGTCTCCTTGTAGGATCAGTAACATAATAAACAGCAAAGATGGATGCAAAGACATTGAAAGTGTGGGTCACTGCTGGTCTGTTTCATACTCAGGTCATAATTCCATAGGCAACAGATTTAGTTGTTACGATATATGTATGGTGCCCGCCTTTACAGAGGGAATTACTGAACCAGTCCTGAACTGTTTTGAACCAGTTTGTAGCCCTGCCCATGCCTTTAACAGATTTTGTTGTTGTTGTTAGATGCTGTCCAATGAGTTCTGACTCATAACAACCATATGTACAACAAAATGAAACACTTCCTGGTCCTGAATCATCCTCGTAGCTGTTATGCCTGAACCCATTGTTGTAGCTACTGTGTCAATCCATTGTGTTCAGAGGCTTCCTCTTTTTCTCTTGCTGTGTATTCTACCAAGTGTGATGTCCTTCTCCAGGGACTGGTCCCTCCTGATAGTGTGTCCAAAGTACGTGAGATGAAGTCTCATCATCCTCTCTTCCAGGTAATACTCTGGCTGTATTTAAAAGATAAGAAAATATTTACTTTTCTAACAGGTGATCTGCCACTCTCATTATTGTGATTGTGAGTTATAGCACAATATTTAGAATTCTATATCAGTACTATCTACTATACACAATACATTTCAAAAGCAAGATACATATAACTGTATTAAATTGTATAATAGCTCTGATACTGGTAGCTTCAGATTTTTATAAATTTGCTAGTGGTCATTTATTACAAGAAAGGAAAAAACTACAGCAATTTATTTTCCAGAGACTTAAAATCTATAGAGATGCCTACATATTCATTTAATTTTGATGTAGCACCACTCTGAGACATTCAAGTCAGAGCTTTAGAGTTCTCCCCTGGAACTGATGAGACTCACTCTATTGGATTCTATCAAATTTAGAAGCAATCAACTGCATGTGGTAAACCAGGGGATAAATGAAATGCTTGTTAATCTTTAGAGGAATGTGTGCGCTTAGTATTTAAGGTTTAACTCCAAAATAATGGAATTGCAGTATCCTTTCGCTTTCCCACCAGTCTGTATCACACTAGTAGAGTTTTTAAGTAGACTTAATCCTAAAGTATATCCATTTGTCTAACATATTTAATGGTGATACTAAATCTCTTGAACTGTAGACCTATTATCTTAATTGGAATAAATAATTGCTTCACAAAACACTAGCATTCTTTAGATCTTAAGCTTAAAAGGTGAAGAAAATCTTGCTTCTTTCTACTAATGGAGTCCAAGAAACTGATGTAACATTAATAGCTTGAAGAAAACCACTTTAGGGACTCTAGGAGAGAAAAACCATCTGCTGTGGAAAATAGAAGTTATACATAAAGCTTTACAGTCTGTTAGCCTCAGATATTTTGTGAGAATTAGGTTACCATAAATGACTATAGTAAAGAGTTACATACTTTCTTTTATAGCCAGATTAATGAGGGCCAACAGAATTGTTGGCATGTTTTCACCTGCGTCCCCAGGTAATGTTGTTACTTTATTTTCCAGTGTACTACATTGATCTTTAAATATAATTCATGGTGTATGCATCTATACCTTTTGGAACTAAGGATGGGAAATAAAAATGTATTTTTAAAAGTGAAGGAAAAATACTGGACACGTTTATTTATACATTTAAAAAGATGTCAGATGCTTGCTTGTATTTTTTGTAATTACTTATAAATTGTGTGGAGGTACACATTTTATATTTTAAAATTCTACAAGTGGAAAAAAAAATGATCCAGTTTCTTTGAGTAGTAAGATCTATTGTACATATATATTCTAAAGTCTTTTTTAAATAGTCTTTTCATATATGCTCTTGGTAAGATATTTTCCATGCAATGATCATATGAGACATGGCTTTTTTAGGATTAGAAACTGTTTTGTATAACCCCTTTACTCAGCAAGTCAGAGGTATCAGAACATAAAGATCATAGTATATCATACTGTAATGTTGAGATAGTTATTGAAGACAGTCACAGATTTCTTGCATTTGACTGATAATCCATTAATTTTTGAGCAAGATTTTTCTGACGTCAGGGTGGAGAATAAGTTGGAGAAGGAGTAGTGTTTCAGTTTAGGGACAATAAATAGTATGCTTCATGAATCTAGGGAAGAGTTAGTGGAGGCTTCAACTAAGGCAATAAACATAGATAGAGATTTGAGTAACAAGACAAAATGGATAGTTTCAGGTGACTGCTCGAGGGAGAAAGAAGAAAAAGTCTTTTCCTGGCTTATATGACTCAGCGGACAAAGTCACTATTTAATAAGAGAATACGTGGGGAGGAAAAACAACATGGAGGAGTTCCCTTTTAGCCTTGGTTATTTTTAACGTCTTCATTGTGTTTAAGTGTAAATGATTTATGAACCATTTAATACATAAACTAAAATACCCTGAAGGTATAGATTTAGGAGTTAGTGATTATTTACAAATGCTTATCAAAGTCACAAACTAGAAATGTTCAAGCAGTAAATCTGAGAGAAAAGAGGACAGAGGATAAAGTCTGTGAAAGTTAACATTTAAGGAATATGTATTAGAAGAGGCACTCATTAAAAATAACTTTTAAAAAAGTTGTGCTTTATGTGAAAGCCTACAGAGTAAATTTTTTTCTCATTAAACAATAGGAAGACACACATTGTTTTGTGGCATTGCTTGTGTCAACAACATTCCTTTCTTGACCTTGGTTCCCCACTTCCATTTGTCCAACTTTCCTGTCCCTTCCTGCCTTCTTGTCTTTGTGTTTGTGGTGGTGTACCCATTTAGTCTTGTGTACATGTTTGAACACCATGTGTTTTTATTTGTTTTATAAGGCTGTTTAAGCTTCGACTGACAGGTGAACTTTAGGAGTTACTTCAGCACTGAATTAAAAGGATATCTGAGGGTGATACCCTCAGGGTTTCTCCAGTTTCAGATCAGTTAAGTCTGGTATTTTTTTGTAAGTTAGAATTTTATTTTACATTTTTATCTCACTCTCTCCAGTACCTTCTATTGTGATGCCTGTCAGAGTGGCCAGTGGTGGTGACTGGGCACCATTTCGATGTGCTGGACCCAGTCTGGCAGATACTAAAATTGTTTTTTAGAAGTGGTTAGAAATGTAGGATGAAATTCAAGATACATTGGCATTATATAAATCAAAGGAGGAGAATGTTTGAATCTTCTGATTCTTATCTAGTGCAATATTTGGTACATTAAAACATTTTCTGAGGTGGGGCCAAGATGGCGGACCATACACATGTCTCCTCAATTCTATCTGAGAAGTAAGGCTTAGAAAAATAATTCAATAATTGAACACAGCAGTGTCTACATTCAGGGAGACCAAAGATCTGGCACAGGGTTGTAAGATTGGACTGGGAAACAGAAATGGGGAAACTACCTCTGCTGGAGGTGAGGCAGTGGCACACTGAGTGCTGCTTTGGTGGCGCATCATTTGAGAGGATTACAGGTACAGAATCCTTCTTTTTTTTAACCAGGAAACTGGGAATGGGACTGCCGAGCCTGTGAACCTGGCATGAGCTGGCTACTGTGCTGAACTGCAGTGCTTAAGTAAACAGCATATTCTGCAGCAGAGAAACTGCTTGGGACACCACATCTAGAGAACCCTGCTGTGGATAGTGACTGAGGGCACCAGTGCCCCTCACCCCTCACTTCTCTGAGCTGCGACATAGATTCTGCTGACTCAGTGCAAGAAAGACAGCTCAGGCAGGACACCATCTGGTCAGCTGGGAGGTAGCGGTAACCACAATTGTGGTCGCACCTCGGGCTAATTCCCACCTTGAGCGATGGTGCCTGTCTGGCTAGAGATTTTGCAGCAGTCAAGCTATTTTTAAGACTAGAGGTTGTAGTAGGGGCTGGTAGCTAAGTGCAGAAGTGCCCTAAGTCCTCCCTTCCTTGAGCCACATCATACTGTCTGAGGACAGTCTACGAGGCACTGTGTTTGTCAGCCAGGAGGCAGAGCCTGCCACCCCTGAGGACTAGGTTGTTTGCAGCTGTGGCTGGTTAATGCACCTCCCAGCTAAAAGCAGCTCTTAAAAAAGAGCAGCTAAAGAATGCAGCAGTAACTGGTGGCTGAATATAGTGGTGCCATTTCCACCACCCTTCACTGAGCCACATCATAGCATCGGCTGACAGACCCCTAGAGACTTCCTAAGTATGGTGTCATATTTGCCAGCCAGGAGGAGGCCCTGCCAACCCTGAGGGCCCTGTTACTTTTGGTAGCTGCAGGACAGCACACTTCTCAACCAAAAGCAGTTTTTAAGATAAATGCATCAAGAGAATATAGTAGGCTCCGGCAGCCAAGAGTGGTAGATTCCTTCTCCCTTCCATGAGCTACAATATAGTCTCAACTGGCATGACCATGGAGAGTCAGCACAAGTAGCTCACCACCTCAAGCAGCTGGGAGGGGTCTGCCATCCCTGAGGACCTAACTTGGGCCACTAAACCCAGCAGTATTGTGGGCATTGGCAGAATCCATACTACCAGAGAAGCTATACATAAGTCAGCTGTACCTAAAGCATGCAGCAGTGGCTGGTGACCAAATCTGGCAATGCCATTACTCACTCCCTTCTTAGAACTTCACCACAACTCCTGTTGGTACAACACCAGATAAACTGAGCAGCTTCTTGATGGCATGAAGATGGCAATCAATATATAATCATTTAAAGAAGCAGACCATCATGGCTCTGGAAAAATGTGAAAATAATCAAAAATCTTCCTAGATGAAGAAGCCTTTCTGAAATTACTGGAGGGAGAATACAAAAGAATTATGTACGGAGGTCTTCTAGAGATTAAACAAAATGAAGCTGAACAAAATGAAAAATTAAGTAAACTATATGAACTGCTAGAACATCAACAATCTGAAATCCAGCAGGTCAATAATAAAATTACAGAATTAGACAATTCAATGAAAAGCTGAAAGAACAGGATCGAGGAAACTGAATGAAGAATTACCAAGCTTGAAGATAAAGCAACTGACACCAGCATTTATGAGAAGAAGTCAGAGGAAAGAAGAAAAAAGAAGAAGCATTAAGAAGCATGTGGGACTCTATGAAGAGGAAAAATCTATGAGTAATTGGAGTTGCTGAACTGGGCGGGATAGCAGAAAATACAGAGAGAATTGTTGAATAGTTGCTGACAAAAAAACTGGACTGAAATCATGAAAGAAGAGAATATAGATAGGCAAGATGCTTATCAAACACCACAAAAACCAGATCCCAAAAGAAAGATACCAAGACATATTGTAATTAGGCTTAATAAAATGAAACATAGAGATGCTCTTAAAGGCAGCAAGGCTTAAAACAAAACTAATATACAAAGGAAGCCCTGTAGGTTTTTGTGTGACTTCTTGGCAGAACCATGTTGGCAAGAAGGCAATGGGATGACACATACTACGGCTTATTGGAGTAAAACTTCCAACCAAGAATTACGTATCCTGCAAAACTGTCTCTCAAGTATGAAGGTGAAATTAAGACATTCACAAATAAACAGAAGCTTGGAGCCTTCACAAAAACCGAGTCAAAACTACAAGAAATATTGAAGGAAGCTCCTTGTTCAGAAAAACAGTAACATCAAATGTGTACTTTAGGATGAAGTGCAGGACATAGCATCCAGAGTCCTACTCAGTTATGGAAGTCACTAAGCTTAATCAAAGCTAAAATATTAAAAGTAGGGAACCAGTAATCTTAACATGAAAACTACAACATCATCACAGTATAAAGAGTGATATATTATAGTAAATATACCCTTTAAGATGGAGAGGACATTAAGAAGATATACAAAGGTTAAAGATTGGTTTAAATTTAGAGCATTAAGGGGGATCAAAGGAGTAGCTGCAAAATAAACTGACAATGCTACATATTAAATAACAAACATAATATAGCACTCTCAACAGACACAAAACCAGCACTGAAAAAGATGAAATATAAAGAAAAATGACCCAGAACAGAATGTTAAGAAGAACAAAGAAAATATCAGTGACACAAAACTAAAGACGTCGAAATGACAGCATGAAACACATACTTATTAATAATTACACTGAATGTACATGGATCAAATGTCCATTAAAGAAGCAGAGAGAAACAGCTTGGATCAAAGCATGCAATCCATTTATATGCTGCTTACAAGAAACACACCTTAGACTCAAAGATAGAAACAAACCGAAAATTAAAGGATGGAAAAAATATACACCAAGCCAACAATATACAAAGAAGAGCAGGAGTGGCCATACTAATCTCAGATAAAATAGACTTTAATGTAAAATCCACCATTGTGGACAATAATGATCACTATTGCTGAAAGGTTCAATACATAAGCAAAATATAACAATATTAAATATTATTGCATCCAATATTAGATCATCTAAATATATTGAACAAATGCTGACAACACTGAAAAAGGAGATAGATCACTCCACAGTAATAACAGGAGACTTCAACACTCCTCTTTCAGTAATAGACTTATCATCTACAAAAAAGCTCAGTAAAGATACAGATCTTATTATGGTAATTACCCAACTAGACCTCATTAGTGTACACAGATCTTTTTACCCAACAACAGATAAGTAGATCTTCTTTTCCAATGCATGTGGAACATTTTCCAGAATAGACCATGTTTTAGGACATAAAGCAAGTCTCAACAAAATCGCTTGGCTGGCAACAAAATTGAAACCATGAATTATTGCAAAGCATCTTCCTGGACCAGAAAGCAAAAAAAGTTTAAATCAGTAGCCAAAAACACATTGGTAGATATCTAAAGTTGTGGAGACTGAACGCCTTTCTCAAAAATCCATGGTTTATAGAAAAAATCAAAGATGCAATAAAGAAATTTATGGAATCAAATGAGAATGACAACACATCCTACCAGAATCTATGAAATATAGCAAAAGCAGTGCTCAGAGGTCAATTTGTCTCTATAAATGCACTCATCCAGAATGAAGAAAGGCCCCAAACCAAAGAATTAACCTTACAACTTGCACAAGCAGCAAGACAGCAACAAAAGAACTCCTCAGGCCCCAGAAGAAAAGAGATAAAGATTAGAGCAGAACTAAATGAATTAGAGAATAGAAAAAAAAAAGTGAAAGAACTAATAAAATCAAAAGCTGTTTTTTGAAAAGACCATCAAAGTTAATAAACCATTGGCTAAACTCACAAAAGAAAAATAGGAGAGGAAATAACCTGAATAAGAAATGAGACAGGGTATGTCAAAACAAACAAAATCAAATTACAAGTATCATAACAGAATACTATGAAAAAAATGTACTCCAGAAGATTTGAAAACCTAGAGCAAACAGACAAATGTTTAGATTCATATAACCTTCCAAAACTATCACAAAGAGAAGTAGAACAATCTAATAAACCCATCACAAAAGAAGATATTGAAAAACTAATAAAAAAAAATTGCCAATCAAAAAAAGTCCTGGCCCAGACAGCTTCACCAAAGAATTCAACCAAACTTTTAGAGAAGAGGCAATTCCAATACTGCTGAGGCTATTTTGAAGCATAGAAAAAGATACAGTACTCCCAAATTTATTCCGTGAAGCCAGTATCATGCAGATACCAGGGTAAAATACCACCAAAAAAAAAAAAAAAAAACTTACAAACCAATATCACTCATGAGCCTAGCTGCAAAAATCTTCAAAATCCTAGTCAATAGAATTCAACAACATATCAGAAAAACAATTCTTCATGATCAAATTGGATTCATACCAGGGATACAAGGCTGGTTTAGCATCAGAAAAGCAATTAATGTGATCAATCACATAAATAGCACAAAAGATAAGAATCACCTGCTTTTGTCAATTGATGCAGAAAAGGCATTTGACAAAGTCCAACACCCATTAAGGTTAAAAACCCTCAGCAAAACAAGAACAGAAGGGAAATTCCTCAGTATAATAAGGAGCATCTACACAAAGCCAACTGCCTACATCATCCTGAATGGAGAGAGACTGAAAGAATTCCCCCTGAGAATGGGAACTAGGCAAGGATGCCCACTGTCACCACTTCTGTTTAACATTCTTCTAGGGATTCTAGCCAGAGCAGTTAGACAAGACAAAGAAACAAAAGGTATCTGCATCAGCAAAGAAGTCAAAATAGTCAAAATCTCCCTATTTGCAGAAGATATGATCATATACACAGAGAACTCTAAAGAATTCATAAATAAACTACTCGAATATAAGAGTTCAGCAAAGTATCAGGATATAAAATAAACATAAATAAATCAGTAGGATTCCTTTACACCAACAAAGAGATCATCAAAGAGGAAATCATCAAATCAATACCATTTACTGTAGCTCCCAAGAAGATAAAATACCTAGGAAAAAATCTTACCAGAGAAATAAGGGACCTGTATCAAGAGAACTACAAGACCTTACAGTAAGAAACCAAAAGAGACTTTTATAAGTGGAGAACTCTACCTTGCTCATGGATAGGAAGACTTAATATTGTGAAATGTCTATTTTACCCAAAGCAATCTACATATACAATGCAATCTCAATACAAATTTCAGTGTCATTTTTTTAACAAGAAGAGAAACAAATCACGCACTTTGAAAACAGAAGAAACCCCAGATAAGTAAGATGCTACTGAAGAAGAGGAATACAGTGAAAGGCCTCATACTACCTGACCCTAGAATATATTATCCTGCCACAGTAGTCAAAACAGCCTCCTACTGGTAGAAAAAGAGACATATAGACCATTGGAACAGAATTGAAACCCCAGTAATATCACCACCCTTTGTGAACGATTGGTATTTGACAAAGCCCCAAACATCATAAACTGGAGTAAAAATAGTCTCTTTAACAAATGTTATTGGCAGAACTGGACATCCATCTGCAAAAAACTGAAGCAGGACCCATGTCTCACACTTTACACAAAAACTGACTCAAAATGGATCAAATACATTGATATCTAAATACCTAAATATCAAACACTCATGCTCATCCAAAGACTACATCAAGAGAGTTAACGGAACACCTACAGAATGGGCAAAAATATTTGACAACTACATGCTGGATAGATGTCTGATCTCCATAATCTACAAGATACTGCAAAATGTAAACAAGAAAAAGATAAATAACTCAATTAAGCAATGGGCAAAGAAGACGGACAGACACTTCACCAAATAAAACATCCAGGCAACCAAAAGACACATGAGGAAATGCTCATGATCATTAGCTATTAGAGAAATCCAAATCAAAACTATATTGAGATATCACCTCATCCCAATAAGGTTGGCCATAATCAAAAGGCATAATGCAACAGATGCTGGAGAGGCTACCAAGAGATTGGAACATTCCTACACTGCTGGTGGGAATGAAAAATAGTACAGCCTCTTTGGAAAGTAACTTGGTGTGTCCTTAAACAGCTTGAAATAGAAATAAGTACATATGATCCAGCAGTTGCACTGCTCAGAATATATCCTATAGAAATAAAGACAGTCACATGAAGAGATACACACACATGACTGTTTATTCAGCACTGTCCGTAATAACAAAAAGATAGAATCAACCTAGGTACTCATGCACATAAGAATGGATAAACAAACTGTGATACATACACTCAGTGGAACACTATGCAATGATAAAGAACAATGATGATTTTAGAATCTCATAACTTAGTTTCAACTAGATATTATGCTGAATGAAATCAGTCAGCAGCAAAAGACAAATATTGAATGAGACCTCTGCTATAAAGACTGAAAAGTAAATCTATGTACAAATGAGACCTCTGCTATAAAGACTGAAAAATAGACCTATGTACAAAAGGGAAGACTCTTTAATGGCTACAAGAGTACAGAAAGAGAGAGAGGATCAGTCATAGATTAGATAGTTGATAGGAATTTGGTTAGGTGAAAACTGTGACAACACTCAGTAGAGAGCAGTTCTACATAACTGGACTACACCGTGAACTGAAAGCTTTTCTAAATTCAACCAGGTATTTAAAGGGATATAGTAGCAGGGATGAGGGTAGGGAGACCATGTTTTCAGGGGACAATGAGGCCACTTGGCATAACTAGTCTATTACTAGAGGAATCTTCTGCACCCCACATTGGTGAGTGGCATCTGGGGTTTTAAAAGCTAGCAAGCTGCCATCTTTGAGATATGCCAAATAGTCCCAGCTCATCTGAAACAGATTATAACCAAGAACAACAAAGAGATGAAGAAAAAAGAGCCCAGGTGACAGAAGGATAGTAATGGGAGACCGTGTCGGTACGTGACCAGAAGAACCAGATGGTGCCCATCTATGACCAAAGGAAGAGTCCCTGAGGCAACATGAGAAAAAAAGGTGTGTGGCTTAAGCGCTACTAATATACTAGAATTGATGGTCCAACATCCTGGAGGGTCGCTGAAGCATAGTCCCCAGACCTGCTGCTGGCCTGGAAACCTGTACTGAGGTCAACTCTTCAGACAAGAACGGAATGGACTCAGACACCTGAGTGACACCTCAGTGTCACCATGTGATATGTGTACTTTATGGTTCTATAAATTTATAGCAGGCTTTCCTACTGGTTTGTTTCTAGATGGGACACAAGAAGGTGGAGAGGAGGGGACAGGTGCTCATGAAGAGGATACTGTAAATACAGAGTGAATAGAGGGCATATGCTGATGCTGGGTGAGGAGAGCAGATGAAATTGCAGATAGGTGTGCATGCAAAATTGATTTGGATTGTATGCTTTCACTTAATCACAGTTTAAAACAAACAAACAAACAAACAAACATTTTCCATATGTTTTGAAGAAAGAAATTCAGCTTTAAACATCAGATCTTATTCCTTGGAGGTTCTCAGTAATGTATATGGGAATAGGAAATAAATTGACATTTGTTAAAGCACAAAGATAATGCCACCAATCAGATCAATGTTTGACTAAACAAGTAAAATGTATGCGTTTGACAAATTCAGCTTCCTTGACTGTCAAAAAGAAGCAGCAAAGTATACTAATTAAATGCTTACATGTGGTTGAGCGGTCTCAGACCAAGCTTCAAGTATAAATGCCAATGCTTCCTGTATGATTTTCAGTATTTTACCCTAGCTATGCTGAATTTACTCATCTGTGAAGTGTGGGTGTTAGTGTTATCTACATCACAGACTTGAGAACTAGAAAAGCAATATTTGTAAAGTGTCTTACACAGTGTTACACTCAAAAAAGAATAAGATACATCTGTAATTACCAAAAAATTAGGGAAAAGTAAAACAGTTCCAGGAGCCCTAGTAGTACAGTGACAAAGCACTAACTGAAAGGTTAGTGTGGTTCAAGCCCACCAGCCACTTTTTCTGGAGAAATATACAGCACTCTGCTCCTATAAAGATGACAGCCTCGGAAACCCTATTGGATAGTTCTGCTGGGTCTTGTAGTGTAGGTGTAAGTTGGAATCAACTTCATGGCAGTGAGTTTGATTTTTAGGGTTTATAAAAATCCCAGATGGGAAGATTGTGGTCTATGAATTTTTGTGGAAACAGACTGTCTTTTAGTAAAATTACAAGTCTTATAACAGAATAAAAACTTGGGAAGAATTAAGATATTTTAATAAAAATAAGACTATAAAAGCTGAGATAAACCAAAAAGACCAGTCAGGAACAATTTGTGAGGTGATACAAGGAGACATTGCCTGCGTTGTAAATTCTGGCTGTTAAGAGGGAAAGGAATCATGCAAGTCGTTCATGACTTATGATGGGGTGACATTCTGACAGCTTTGTAGTAAGTCGAATACCACATTTTTTGTTGGTTTTTGGCTGTTATCGGCTGTTACTGTTTGTATCTTTATGAATGCAATCTTTTATTTGCCTTTTGGTGATGGCATGAAAATGATAACATCAGCATATTACACGCTGTAACATTATATGTAGTACATATTACTAATTATAAAATGTGGGGGAGAAAGGCATAAACATGGATCATGCTAACTCCAGTATGTCAGAAGGAGAAGCTACAGAGAGATGAAATGAATGCAGATTCTGATGAGTCGACCCTTTTGTCTCCCCCAGACTTGGTCATAGCAAAACTCTGAAAGAGAGCTTAATTCTAGCTCTTCAATGAAAGGCAATGACCACATGGGCCAGCACAGCAAACATAACTAGTTAACAAAGAGGGAGGGAACAAATATAACAAAAGCCCAAATTAGCCTGTAAGAGTTGGAATAATATACAAATAACCCAAATTAACATATAATCATGAAGTTGCAGGCATGGAAATAAACTCAACTAAATATTCATTGTTTGAATAGGTTTCTTCGTATTTTTATAAAAATTAGGATGTTCTGAAAGGCTGTAAGGCTGTAGTAAAAGGGTCAGGAAAATATATTATTGATTAAGTAAAAATGAAAGAAGTACAAATCTTAAAACTTTTGCAGTGGGAAACACCTTTTCTTAATACTCTAATGATAACTTTGGAAACCCCAGTGGCATAGTGGTAAAGTGCTATGGCTGCTAACCAACAGATCAGCAGTTGAAATCCACCAAATGTTCCTTGGAAACTATGAAATAGTTTTCCTCCAACTTTAGGGTCACTGTGAGTTGAAACAAACTCAATAGCATCTAACAAGAACAATGAGAACTTAAGAAACTTAGCTAGGAAATTTGGCAAAAGAATCAACTGTTTAGCCTTCAATCTAGAACGTATTTCTTCTTGTCCCAATGGCCATCAAACTCTACACATCTGACAATTATGCACAGAGCTGATTTTACTAGAAATATTACCATCTGCTTTGCTAGCTGCTGTGTGTTCATGCTTATAATCTTGGCTAATTTCTGCTTGCTGCCCCTGTAACATCTTTATAGCTGCCTAATGGGTCCCTACAGAGCAATAGTTGGTTTACAGATGAGAGAGTAAGTCACATTTTCTAAGTCTTTTTTGTCATTTTTGCTACTTTTTCTAGTTTCTTTTAAATTGTGATCTCTAAACAATATCATTTTTTATAATGAGGTATAAGGTATAATAATTATGCTACATTTTTTTCTTTATAGGTCTTAATGGCATTATTGCAGTTCAGGGTAGACTCAGTGTGCTGTTTTTTGTTGTAATATAACTTTATTAACTCCCCCCCTCCCTTAACACAGTTAACTTTTTGGTCAATGCTTTTATTATTTCAGAGCTGGATCATTTAATTGTTTTGTACCTAATTTTCCTCACTGTAGGCCATCCTACCTACTGGTAGCATTTCTTATGCAGCTCTCATTATATTAACTTCTTCCACTTCCACCTAAGTAATACCAATCTCTCCCTTTCCTAGATTTTCTTTTAAGAAACAATAATATTTGACCACGTGGTATGAATAAGTTTGATTTTTTGCCAAAGGTCAAGAAGCGGATTCTGACTTGCTGCAGTCACCTAGTGTACCTTATCCTTCTGGTTCCATTGATGAACTAAGAATAAAAACATAGTACAATGAGTTGCTATGAGTTATTTGTTAGAACTTCTCTTTCTTATTTGAGACAGAAAGAGAAGAGAGGGAGAGAAATAATTTTTCTTCTTGCAGACACCATTGTGAGAGTGTGCAAGGTCTGAAACCACTGAAGTTATATCCGTAATAAGGAAAATTAATTTTACAATGCAATAGACACTAAGAGTGGGCAGAGCTAACAGCTGGTACTTTAATGGCATAACAAGGTACCAGTGATACCATACTTAAAAGTGAGTCCTACCTCTGGACTTTGCAATTACATAAGCCAATAAATTCCCTGTAGGCATAAAACAGTATCGGCTTTCTGGCTTTTCTAGAAATAAAAAGCACGTTATCAGAACAAGGTTATTTTTGGTCAACTGTTTCACATCTGAAACTTGCCAATGGTGCTTTGAATTCTATTTCCATTATGATAGTTAACACCCCACCAAAAATTAATTTTCAACTCATAGCAACCTGGTGTGACACAGTAGATTTTCTTGGCTGTAATTTTTACTAAAGCAGATAGCCAAGTCTTTCTTCCTTGGTGCCACTGGATGGGTTTGAACTGCTAGCCTTTCCATTAGCAGTCAATCAGTTAGCTATCTGTGCCACCACAATGGTTAATTTAGACTACTTATCTGATCATTTATGTTTCTCAAAGTTGTGTTAATATGTGGTACAATGTTGTCACATATAAATCCTTTTTGATTTATTTTTTCATTGTATTTTAAGTGAAAGTTTACAATTTAAGTCTATTTCTCATATAAAAGCTTATACTTTGTTATGTGACCCAGGCTACTCTCCCCTGCACAGTGACAGCGTACTCTTCCATTCCACCCTATGCCACCCATGTCCATTTAACCATCTCATGGCCCCCTCTGCCTTATCTCACCATGCAGAAGCTGCCCAACTAGCCTCCTGAATCTATTTAAGCTAAGAAGCACACTCCTCGCCCATATCATTTTATGTCTTATGTACCAGTTCAGTCTTTTTCTGGGGATCTGGCTTCAGGAATGGTTTCAGTACTGGAGTAATAGAAAGACTGAGGGCCATGACTTCCAGAGACCTTCTAGTCTGTCAGACCACTAAATCTGCTCTTTTTACTAGAGTTCAAGTTCTATATTCCACATTTCTCCCACTCCTCAGGGACTCTTTGCTAAGTTCCCTGTAAGGACAGTCACCAGTGATGGCTAGGCACTATTCTGCTTTTTTCTGACTCATACTGATGTAGTCTCTGGTTTAAGGGTCCCTTTCTGAATTTGGGGCTCATAGTTCCCTTATGTCCTTGACACTCTTCATTTTTCTTTAATTGAAGTGGGTTTAGACAAATTGAAGCTTCTCGGATGGCCACTTTCTAGCTTTTAGGATCCCAGACACTGCTCACTAAAGTGGGATGCTGAACATTTTCTTAAAAAAATTGTTGTACCAGTTGACTTAGGTGTTCTCTGAAAACATGGTCCCCAGACTCCTGATCCTACACTTCTGTCCTTTGAAGTATTGGGTTACGTTTAAGAACCTTCTTAGTTTTTGGTTTAGTCTTATTGTATTGACTTCTCCTTTACTGTGTGTTTCTCCTCCATTCGCCTAACTTAGGTCTCATCTCCCATATAATTAGTGAATACCCATCTCCTTCCCTCTACTTTTGTAACAATCAAAGACTGTTTCCTTCTGTGTTTAGACCCTTTCTTGAGTCCTAATAATAGTGCTGTCATACAATGTTTGTCCTTTTGCAACTGACCACTTTCGATAAGTAAAATGCCTTCCAGATTTCTCCATGGTATGAGTTCGTCACTGTTCTTTAACATTGTAGAGTATTCCATTTTGTGAATATACCATAGTTTAGCCGTCCAACTGCTGATGGATGCCTAGGTTGAGCTCATCTTCTACAATTGTAGACAGTGCTGCAATATACATACATCATGTATGCATGTATCAATTCATGTAGCAGCCCTTATTTTTCTAGGATATATTACAAGAAGTGATATTACTGGATCGTCTGGTATTTCTATTTCTAGACTTTTAAAAAAGTGCCAAACCAATTTCCAAAATGATTGTACCATTTTGCATTCCCAACAGCAGCGTCTAATGTTCCAGTGTTTCCATAGCCTCTCCAACATTTATTATTATTATTATTTTGATTAATCCAAGCCTTGTGGGGATGAGATGGTATGTCATTTTTAATTTTGGTTTGGGTATCTCTAATGGCTAATGATTGGGATCATTTGCTTATGCATCTGTTAACCACCTGAATGTCTTTATGGAGAAGTTCATGTCCTTTCCCCATTTTAAACTGGATTATTTGTCTTTTATGTTGTTGAAGTTTTGAGGTATCTTGTAGAGTGAAAATTAGGTACTGATTGGGTTTGTGGTCATTAATTTTTTTTTCCTTGTCTGTAGGTTGTCTTTTCACTCATTTAGTAAAGTCTTTGAATGAGCATAAGTGTTGATTTTTAGAAATTCTGTTACCTGTTTTTTCTTATGCTGTTTGTGCCTTCTTAGCAATGTTTTGTATTCTCTTTATGCCCTATATTAGGGCTCCCAGCATTGGCCCTGTTTTTTTTCTTCCATTATCTTTTTCATTTTAGATTTGATATTTAGGTGGACTCATTTTGAGTTAGTTTTTGTCCATAGTGTGAGATATGGATCTTACTTCATCTGTTTTTCAAATGGATATCTGGTTTTGCTAATATCATTTGTTAAAGAGACTTTCTTTTTCCAACTAATGGACTTTAGCTCTTTGTCAAATATCAGCTACTCATAAGAGGGTGATTTTACATCTGAATTCTCAGTTTTATTCCATTGACTTGTGTGTCTGTTGTACCAGTTCTCGGCTATTTTAACTACTGTGGAGGTACAATGGATTCTAATGTAAGGTAGTGTGAGGGCTCTCGCTTTGTTCTTCTTATTCCATAATACTTAACCTATCTGTGATGTCTACCCTTTCCGTGTGAATTTGGTCATTTGTTTCTCCGTCTCATTACAAAATGTCATTTGAATTTGGATAGTGATTCCATTGTATCAGTAGATCACTTTTGGTAGAATAGTCATTTTCACAGTACTGTGTCTTTCTATCTGTGAATAAGGTAGGTTTCTTCAGTTTAGTAAGTATCTTTTGGTGTTTTGCCACTGTATCTTGTAGTTTTCTTTGTATAGCTTTTTTTACATTTATGGTTAAATTTAGTCTTAAATATTGTGTCTTCTTGGGGCCTATTATAAATGGTATTGATTTGATGATTTCCTTTTTGATAGTCTCTATGTTGGTAAAGAGAAATCCACCTAATTTTTGTATGTTCATCTTGTATTCCGATATTTTGCTGAACTCTTCTGTTAGTTCCAATTTTTTTTATTTTTTGTGGTGTGTGTGTGTGTGTGTGTGTGTGTGTGTGTGTGAATTCATCAGGTTTTTCTGTGTAAAAGGTCATACTATCTACAAGTAGAGGTAGGTTTAGTTCTTCCTTATCAGTTTAGATAGCACTTATTTATCCTTCTAGCCTGATTTTTCCGGCTAGAACCTACAGCACAAGGTTGAATAAAATTGGAGACAAAAATATCCTTGAATGGTTTCCTGTTCTCAAGAGGAATCCTTTTAGACTCTCTTTGTTTAGGATGATGTTGGCTGTTGGCTTTGTGTATAAATGGCCTGTATTTTGTTGAGGAATTTACCATCTGTTCTTATTTTGCTAAGAGTTTTTAAGAGGAATTGATGCTGGACTTTGTCAAATGACTTTTTTGCATCCATTGATAAAATCAGATGGTTCTGGTCTTTGTTTTTATTTATGTGGTTGATTGCATTGGTTGTTTTTCTGATGTTGAACCATCCCTGCATCCCTGGTATGAATTCCACTAGGTCACAGTGAATTATATTTTTTGTTGTTGAATGTTGTTGGCTAGAACTGTGTTGAGGATTTTTGCATCTAAGTTCATGAGAGATACTGCTCTGTAGTTTTCTTTTTTGTGATGTCCTTACCTGATTTTGGTATCAGATTTATGCTGGCTTCACAGAATAAGTTTGGTAGTGTTACATCTCTTTCAGGTCTCTGAAATACTGTTACTACTAGAGGTGTTAATGCTTTCCAGAAAGCTTGGTTAGAATTCCCCAGTGAAACCATTTAGGTCAGGGCACTTTTTGTGGTCAGAAGTTTTTAAATTACCTTTTCATTCTCTTTCTTTATAGGAGTGTTAAATTGTTCTACCTCTGTTTGTTTTAGTTTGAGTAAGTAGTGTGTTTCTAGCAATCTGTCAAAATCCTCTAGGTTTTGAAATCTGTTAGTTTACAATTTTTCATAGTATTCCATTACGTTTTTTTTTTTTTTTAATATTTCAGTTCTGTTGGTTATTTGCTTCCTCTCCTGGTTTTTCCTTGGTATATCAGATTTGTTGATATGTTTGAAGAACCAGCTTTTGGTTTTGTTAACTCTTTCAGTCATTTTTCTATTAATTTATTTAGTTCTGCTATAGTTTTTATTATTTGATTTCCTTTTCTGTTGAACCTTCTCTTTCTACTCTTTTTCTAGTTGTTCAAGTTGTAGGGTTAAGGTTTTGATCCTGACCCCTTCTTTTTCAGTGTATTTACTGAAGGAAATTGGCCTCTAACATTGCTTTTGCTGTGTTACACAGATGTGTTTTTGTTCTCTTTAGTTTCTGTGATTTTCTTTATTCTATCCTTGATTTCTTCTATAGGGCTTGCTTTATGGCATAACATGTGTTTCATTCTAGAGAATGTTGCATTTATATCAGAAAAGAAAGTATACTTGGCTGCTGTTAGGTGTAGTGTTGTATATAAGCTTGTGAGGTCAAGTTGATTGATTATGGCATTTAGATCTTCTATGCTTTTATTGAGCTTCTTTCTGGATATTCTGTCCTTCACTGAAAATGATGTGTTGAAATCTCCCACTATTACTGAACAGCTATTTCTTTCCAGTGGTGTGAGAGTTTGTTTCCTATTTAGGATCTCTGTCATTGAGTGCATAAGTATTTAATATGGTTATGTTTGTTTTGATAATTATTTTATGTATTCTTCCCATGATTTGAATTTAGTTTGTTTATGTCTTTATTCTAAAATGTGTGCCTCATAGACAGCATATGTGTGGACTATTTTTTTTTAATCCATTGTATTGTCTCTATCTCTTTATTGGTGTGTTTAATATACTTATATTCAGTGTAATTATTGATAGCAATGAGTTCAGAGCTGTCTTGATGCTTTGGGGGGCATGTTGACAATTTCTTTGTTTCATATAATGTTTTGTGCTGAATCATTTTCCTTACATCTTCATAGTTGTTGGTTTTATATTTGCTAAGACTTAATGCTTTTCTTGTTTTTCATTTTGATATAAAGGATAGATAGTTTCCTTTGTGGTTGCTTTAATATATACCCCTAGTTTTTGTAACTTTAAACTGTATGAAAACCCAAACCAACCCACTGCAGTTGAGTCAATTCCAACTCATAGTGACCCTATAGTGCAGAATAGAATTGTTCCATAGAGTTTCCAAGGAGTGTCTGGTGGATCCAAACTGCCAGTCTTTTGATTAGCAGATGTAGAATTTAATCATTATGCCACCAGAATTTTCCCATACGAAAGATCCCTTTTTTGTTTTTACTGCAACATTGTCGTCTTTTACATAATGACATTTTGGTTTCTCTGTTTTAGCTTTCATTTAGTTACGTGATTTTCCTGTTTGGTTCCTCTGACTTGTGTCATAGTCTTGGGTTGTTATGGATATTATTGAATTTTTAGCTGACAGACTCTATTTAGTATTGTTATTTTTTTTTTCCTAAACTTACATTTATCTGGAAATATCTTAATTTCACCAACATGTTTGAGAGACAATTTTGCTAGATAAATAATTCTTGGCTGGCAGTTATGTTCCATAATCTCATCCCACTGTCTTCCTGCCTGCTTGGTTTCTGCTAAGTATTCCAGGCTTAGTCTTACTGAATCTCCTTGATAGATTATTTTTCATTTATTCCTAGCTGCTTTTAAAATTGTCTTATTATCTTTAATTTTGGCAAGTTTGACTACAGTATGTCATTCTTTTGGGATCTACCTTGCTACAGTTCAGTGAACATCTTGAATAGGTATCGTCACATCTTCCATGATATCTGGGATGCTTTTTTGTCAAAAACTCTTCAACAGTTCTCTCTGTATTTTCTGTTCTGGTACTCCAGTCACTCATAGAATATTCATTTTGATAGTCCCATGTAATTCTTTGTGTTTCTTATTTTTTTAATTTTTTTCTTGTTTTTCCTCAAATAAGCTAATATCAAGTGTTTTCAGTCTCACTAATTATGACTTCCATTACCTTAGTTTTGCTCCTTTAACTTTCTATTGAATAATAATTCTATTATTAATTTTCTGAGTTTCTGTTTGCACTCTCTTCAATCTGTCATTATACTCTGCTGCATTTTTTTTTCTGATATCCTTGCTGATCTCTTGAAATATTTCTAAATATTAATCTTCTGTATTCTACCTCTAATAATTCCAGGAAGTTCTCTTCAACTAGAAGATTTCTTGATTCTTCATTTTGAGAACTTTCTAAAGTCACTGTGGTCTTCCCCTTTATGTGACTTTATATGGACTGTTGTCCAAGACATCACTAAGTTTATATGTTAATTTGTTTTATGTTTGCTTACTGTGTTCTAGCTTTGCTTGTTTGTTTGTTTCATTTCAGAATGATCATGTAGCCTGGTTAGGTGAGCTAGTTTAATTATTGCTATCTTTGAAGGTCTAATATCTTGTCACCAGGCAGTTAGAGCTGTTAGTAGGCATGTGAGCCCAGATGTCTGTTTAATTTTCTTGCATGGATTCAGCTTAGGTATCCACATAGTTGTTCACCAAGTATGTGGTGTAGGCTTTTCCTTATAGTCCTAGATACACAGCAGTGTTTGATTTAGGCACAGGTATCTGACTGCATGTGTTGAGAATGGCAGGGGCTTGACAGCTGTCTGTGTCTTAGAGGAAATTCTATACCGGTTCCCCAAGTGGTATGGGTGGATATATTTTATACCTGGGCTACAGGTTTTTAGTGTTCTATGCGGAGCTGAGAGATATTCAAAGTCTTTAGACTCCTGCATTTAAGCAAAGGATCTGTTTCTGCCCTGAGTTCTCAGCTCAAGAGAACCAGTAGGTTATCATTTTTTTTTTTTTTTCATGTACATTTGTTAAACTATTCCTTCTCCAGGGCTGGGAGATTGGCTCAACATGAATGCAAGGGCTCCTCCTTCTGGCCCTGGGAATATGTCAGTCTATGGATCCACCATTGTACAGAGAAGGGATGGGAAAGTTCTGGTAAAAATGTGAGAGGTTTATTCTGAAGGAAAGTTTTAGTTCTGTACAAGGTATTATAGACTCAGGCTACTTAGCTTTTATGATCAAATGACACTTTTCTCTGATTTTGGAGCTGTGAGTGGGCTCACTGCTGCTTGGTGTCTCCTGCTGGGGAAGATACCTTCTGAACACCACAGCTCCCCTTACTGTGCTCATTGCTTCCATTCTCTCTATAGATTGCCAGGTCTCATCTGGTCAGATCAGGCCACTCCGAGTTACATTTTGAACCACTCTCCCTTCCATATTGCTTAGTCCAATCTTTCAGCTTTGTCTTTGATCTTCATGTCTCTTAGAATGTCATATATAATTGATTCATTTGGGTTTTGTTTTGGCCTGTCTTACTAGAGGGATCACAGAAAGCATCTGGCTCCTTCACCATCTTAGCCCCACCTTATATCACATTCTTATATGAGTTTTTGATGGAGTTGTTTAATTATAAAACTAATCCATATAGTGCTCTCTGTTTCATCTAAGACTATATGTATTTAGAACATCACATTGTATCAAGGCATATTATTGTTGTGATGGTTGCATAGTACTTTGCATATGTTTATGCAATAATTTATTTAAACATTTTAAATTTAAGCATGCATCTTTTCAGAAACATGCTCACAGAAACAGTATAGCAATGAATATATTTGTGCTCAGATGTGTTTCTTACAATTCTGATAGTTTTTATATGTTACTAAATTGAAATTGATTTTAAAAAATATGTGTATTCAAATGTTTCACATATGATCAAATTCTCACCTTAAATGTTGCATTAATTTCTACTTCTATCAAAGGAATATACTTCTGTTTTCATGTATGCTAATGTGTATGCCTTGTGGTAGGAAAAGCCTTCAGAGACTTCTGTGCACTATTAAAGTGCTTTATATATGTATGAGTATATGCATATGTGTGTATATATGTGTATAAGTGTACACACATGCATGTAGATATGACTAAATATACCACATGTATGTATATGTATCTATCTATCTGTTTTGTGTGTGTCAGTATGTGTATGTGTATGTATTATGCTTTCCTATTTTGGTCATAGAAGTGAAACTACATGTTCCCTTTTGAATTTCTTATTCTGCAGGCCTGGCATGGGAGCACTCATTGACAAGCTTGTCAGCAATTTGCTTCTCCAATAATTATTGTTCTCCTGCTCCTACATGAAGTGAATGAGGTCCAGGTCAAATCAATTATGAAAGGGAAAAACACTGAAATTAATGCAAATCATCCCAAATAGGATTTGTTTAACTAACACTAGTTTACAAAACACTTGAAATGTTACTTCCTCAGTGAGACCTTCTTCAATCAGATAAACCTGAAATGTAGATACAGCCTTCAAGAAACCAGTGACACAGAAGTAGTTTCTGGCATCAAATAAGATACTGCAGTAGCCTCTGGCATCAAATAAGATACTGCAGTTGTAAAATAAGTGATTTGCAACTTCAGCAGCAAGTAAATTTATCCCTAAATCAACAAGTTTTCCATTTTATATGCAAGTAAATGATGTTCTGATTACCAGGTAAATTAGCGGTTCACTTAATCTTTTGATCACCCTCTTGACAAACATTTGTAGTATATGTTTCTAAGAAAATTCTGTCATCTTCTCTTAGAAATAACATACCTACGTTTTGGAATTAATTTTGTCTCTAGTTTTTTGACTTTGGACATATCATTAATACTCTCTTAGATAATATTCTCGTCTGTGAAATGGGTAAAAGTAGTACTTCTCTGACAGTACCTCCATTATTATGAATGCATGTGTAAGACCTGAACAATAGGCATTTAGTAATTATTTTGTTCTATTCCTTTCTTCTCTTATTAATGTAAGTGACTGTCCTGATAATCTGTTGTTCAGTCAGTTTCTGGCTTAGAAATATTGACAGGTGCAATGCTAATGGATTTTCTGCAGATGCCCGGGTGTAGTTCGTTGTGTAGACTGCAAGTATAGCTACTCTTTCTGCCTCCTAACACTGTGTGACTTCCTGAACACTTCAGTTAATTCTGCCTCTAGCTTCTCTCTATATGAAACGGACAACTCAATAAGGTTTTTCTGCCCATTGCTGGTAACCAAGTTCAGTGGTTTTTATAAGTAGTTTATAGTGCAGAGAGAAAAACAGTACATGTGGTAGTGTTCTCAGTTCTCTCTCTCTCTCTCTCTCTGTCTCTGTCTCTCTCTCTCTCTCTCTTTGTACCTTTAATAGCACATCAGTCCCTTCTCTTCATCACAATCTGGGAAGAGTCCCTGCACTTCTGAATCCATGCATCTTCCGAGAAGTGAACCAGAGACCTACATACCCATCTCCACCTATATTTCCCAAAGGTACATCAAACTCATTTGTCCATTAACATATCCTTTTCTTCTTCCAATTGTTTTCTCCAGCTTTATCACACATCTTAGTGCATAATACCACAGTGCACTCTGACAGCAAAGCCAGAAATTGATGGTCATCTTGTATTTCTTTTCTCTGACTTCTTAATTGAAAACTTTACCCTAATACTGTCAATTTCACCTCTGAAATACCTGCTACCTAGCCTAAATTTTCCATCCTTCCTTAGAGCACCTATATTCAAGTCCTGTTTATTTATTTATTTATTTATTTATTAATCTAGAACCTCAACATAGGTTCCTCCCTATATTCTGATGTACGTATTCCTTCATAATATTACCATGTGTACCTTGCTACTGTTCTTTCCTCATGCTCTTCATTTCCTTAGTGTGTTTTCATATTCTACGTATATAGTGTTTGCGTAGACTAGTTAACAGAATGTGGTTACAATCTGATTCTAATTCTGTAATCCCTTTTGGTCGCTGAAGCTGGATGATCCTTCCTTATTCAGTGCCATAAAAGCATGAATAAACTTTCTTTCTAGTAACAGAAGGTGACTGAGCCAGATAAATGAGTATCATTTCTTTTCTGTAAAAGACATGTTGGATCTCCAACCTCCAATGCTCATCTGTTTGTTACCTGCCTAACCTAGCTAGCTCAGTTCCAACATAAACACCTCTAAAAAGGTATCAGTGATTATGTGAGTTTGAAATAAGAGCCTCTCCTAATGTGGCCTGAGACAATACCATTTACAGTATGTGGTATTTTCTCTCTCATGTTTGCTAGACTGTGTACTACTTAAGGACAGAAACTGAATCTTTTGTTGCCTCTAGCCATTGATAACGCTGTTCCTGCTGTACTGATGGTAGGTAGATCCAGACAAAGCCTTTATTATATGCCAAGTGCCGTTGAGTAGGAATAGGCAGTGTTTGTACATATATATCTGACATGTGCCCAGATATATATGTGTATTTGGAATGTATTACAAATAACACACATGTATGCATGTTTGTACACTTTATCTTACGTATACTGTGTTCTCTGATAACAATAAATCATACCTCAGTCATTATATTTCCAAAAAACAAAAATATAGGTGGAACACCTAGAGTTACATAACAGCGTGTAAGTTTTTATATGGCAGATTGACTTGGATTGTAAACTTTCCCTTAAAACATATTTTTTTTTATTTTGCTTTATTTAGCATACTCCATTTCAGTAAATAATTGCCACTAAACATTTTCTAAATTGAGTTAAATGAAATAAATATGTGTATCCTGAATTACAGTGTATTTGCCTTGAAAACCTTAGATTAATAGGTCACTTCATATTTTTCTTTTTGTGTGTTTATTGTTTTATATGTGTGTGTTACTTACTCTGTTGATTAGTTGGCTTACAAATTTGTTTTGTTTTGTTTCTGTTTTAAAACCACATCCAGGCTAATAAATTTGGATTGTAACTCTGTAATTAACAGAAGTTGTTCAGTTTTAAGATACTTTTAATATAGTTAACTGACTAGAATCACTTTTGACTGCCATACTTTAATATTTTTATGAAAATTCTACAATTGAAAGTGTAGAAAAGTGCTTTTACTGTCATATGATCCAAAAGATACTAAAACATGGCAATTACAGTTAAGACCCATTAACAGCTCAGAAATCCATTCTAATATTCTCACTTTGTTTTATATTAAAATTTATATTTTCAACAGAATGTTGGATTTTAAATAAGTAATTGTTGTGAGATAAAAGCAAATTGTGAAGAAGACATTCTAAAGGTAGGATCCTTTGCTTCATCGTACCTTCCTTTGCACCTTCATAGGGTAAGTCACTTGTTGCTCTGGATCCTCTTGACACTGAGGTTAAAGGTGTTTGTCTTTAATGCTACTTTTCCTTAATAAATCATAATCTCTGTGACTACAGGGACAACAGTTCATTTTTTTAAAAATTCTGAATTATGTATGTGTGCATGTGTATGAGAAAAAGGAGAGAAGAAAGAAAATAGAAAACAAGAAAGGGAAGCAGGAATTAATAAAATATTCTCGGAGCACCTATAGCTCCTTACTGAAGTCTTACCTTAATCCTGTTTCTCCCTTTAGTAACATCATGTTGACTCCATGTCTGCCAGAGTACTATACTATTCAGAGTTATTTGTGTACCCATGTATTTTCTCTCGTCTTTGCCATGATATGTCTCATTTCCCTCAAGCAGTGCTGTGAGCTACTTGTTTGGAAGGAAACACTTGATTTAATTAAGTTATAATTATTAGTTGCTTTCTGTGGTCTCCCAGTAAAGCTTGAGCATTTGAAAAAGGACTTGCAAAGGCAAAACTATGATAGAATGGCATACATTTGCTATGCATTTTTGGAGTGCAAAAGTATTGAATATCAGCCAAGCCAAGTGCCGTCGAGTCAGATCCGACTCATGGCGACCCTAGGCTCACCATGAATATCAGCATCTTTCAATGTCCTGTCCTGCTTAATATTGTTTGTGTAAGGAAGAAGGAGTTTGCATGCTGACTAATTACAGAGGCTAGTGCAATATGAAGAGTATAGAATTTTTCAGAGCTTGAAGGATTTTATATTTTTCTTTAAACACAGTGAGGTCACATAGGGAGCAGGTCCAAGCAGTTTTATTACAAACCTGGCAGTGAGTTTGCTGTTCAGGATAAATCAAGCCTTTAGGAGATATTGTGGTCTTCCTTGCTGCTAATCAGTTTCTTTAAGCACACAAAGTTTGAAGGTTGGAAAATAACATAATTATTTGCTTTTCCTCTCCAATATGACAGAGACTTCCCAGTGCTGCTTTTGTTTTTTTACATAATAATATATAAGTTTACATTTCTCTTCATCAGTGAAAGCATAGGCCACTGCACTCCTGGAAGAACTTCTCTTCACTTAGAAGTCTCTAATCTTAACCAGCAAGGCACCCTTAACCACACTCTTGGTCATTGATCCATAAATGAATGATACTTCCCAAGTCAAGAGCTAGCTAATCCTCAAGTCTGAATTTCTGTACATGTTTACTTTCTGTAAGAAGCTTTTTACTTTTCAAAGTCATAACAGATCAGGTAGAGTGAATTCTGTTTCCATGTTTGGGCTGCTTGGCTAAACAGGCAGTAACCCCTACCTTAGGCTACTGCATGATTCATTTCAGCTTGTTGCTCTGAGGATTTCTGACAGTTTTAACATTTGTTACTGGTGGTTGAACTTGGACTTTTGATCGATGAATTTGAGTGACATGGCTTGTCCACATGCTCACCATTTCTTGGTCAGTGAAGTCACTTGGGAGCCTTGTACAGGAGCTGTGCTAAAAATGAACTCCCCCCCCAACCCAAATAAGTGTTTCATTGTTTCTGGATAACTTTGCATTCAATCATGAAAAAACAAGTTCATTCTGGATAAAATCGTGCAATGCAGTTATTCTCCAATCATGTAACCATCTTGTCCTTCCTTTAAAATATATATGCTGTGCAGATTCTTTTATAAAAAAAATCTTTATCTCTTCTTATTTTATTTAATGAAAGCTAATTTATGCTTCCCTGCTTGTGCCATGTATCAGTTACCACAATCTCCTATTTAGGCTTAGCGTTCCAAGTTACTGTTTATTTTAGGTGGACAATTTGAGTTATAAAAAATGTCCACTGGAAAATATAAGAAAATATAGCACAGATGAACGTAGATACTGTTTAGGCAGTAAAATTGAAAGATTTGTTTTCTCATCAAATGTAAATGTATTTTTAGATTTCAAAGTGTTTTCTTCCAACTTCCTCTTAATTTTTCATAGTTTAGGGAGTAAGTCTTAAAATACACAACATTTTCTTGGATATGGTAAGTCCAAGGGAAATACATGTTAAAAATGCTGCATGAATAAGTGAATATGAATAGTGAGCTTAATCCAGTGTGTTTATAAAGTAGATCTTAGTTTTCATTCTTCTTTTAATCACATTATTACAGAGCAGTGTAAGTTTCACAGAAACATAAATTCTCAAATAAAATAACATTTTCATATTCAAAACATACTAATCCTTGAAAGATGTGTTGGGTGTTACAACAGAGTTATGTTTCAGAACTAATGTATAAAATAGACTGCTACAGAGAGATAGATGTTGGGACAAAAACAGACTCTGGTGTGAATCTTGGCTCCTATGATGCCTTAAGTATGGCAGTGGAGGCTTGATCTCACTGAGCCTCTGCTTCCTCTGCTATAAAATGCGAATAATTGCCTCATAATGTTTCTGAACAATTAATGGACTTAATATGTACAAAATACCTAGGTTAGTGGCTGGTATGTATGTTAAGTCCCTTCTTTTTTCCCTACCCCAGCTCCTTGGATACTATTTACAAGTATTTTTCCATATTTACATATAAAACTTTAGTCTTTAAAAAATTGTACATTTTTATTTTAATCCAAGTGATTCAAATTCAGCAATACACAAAGTCAAAATTTTAGATAAACAGATACATACATAAATATGTGAATTGTAAGTGGCCAAAAAAAGAGAGAGAGGAAGAAAAAAAAAAAAGAACAAAACAATAGCCTGTTAGCAAAAAAAGAGAAGAAAATGTAACACGCTATAAGTTTTAAGACACTTCTCTTCCATATTGTATAACTGGTTAAATTTTCTACATTTTTCTTTTCTAACAAGCTTAAATTAGTTAACATTTGTGTAATACTTACAACAGTGCTTGGTACATACTTATTACTGTTCAGTTAATTTGGACTCATAGTCACCCTATAGGACAGAGCAGAACTGCCCCATAGAATTTCCAAGGAGTTCCTGGTAGATTTGAACTGCTGACCTCTTGGTTAGTGATCATAGTGCTTAACAACTACACTGCCAGGGTTCCTGCTTGGTATATAGTACTCAATAAATTTTAGCTTTTATGATAATTGCAGGAAAAGGATCAAAAGACTGAACAATAGTTATAGAAATATTTGATATAATTATCTATTTACTTCATAATACTGATTCTGGAAATCAGAGTATTCTAAGAATATAGCTAGGTAAGCATGCTTATAATCAAATACAACAATGAAATATCCTTTTGGCATGTTATATTTAAAGATTTCTCTGTTGGTATAGGCATGGGAAAAAGGAAACTCGCATTCTTTGTAAACCAAAACCAAACCTTTGCTGTTAAATTCATAGCAACCCTACAAGAGTGTACAATTTTGAAGGAAATTGCTTTAGAAACATCAGACTCAAACTGTGCATATGGTTTTGGCCCAGGAATTACACTTTCAAGTCTACTTAAAATTTTAAAAATGTCTATACTGTTAATTCCAAAATCTAACAGACAGAAGTAAAGCAGTAGTTACAGTATAAATGGTATGTGCTAAAAGCAAGTGTATATACATATATGTGATATGTGTATATTAGCACATATATGTGATGATTCTGGAAAAAATCAACTATAAACTTTTGATAATGGTTACTTTGAATAAGCAAGACTGGAGGACAGAATCAGCTGTGATATTAAGAAGGAAGATATTACAAATCCATTTCACACCATTTTAAACATGTATGTGCAGTATTTATAGTAAAACTTGTTTCCATTCTTAATATATAATTCGAGACTTAAAAATCAGTATCATTACAGAAACTAAGCAGAATAGAAACCAAGTGTTTTAGTCAGCTAGGGCTGCTCTAACAGAAATACCACAGAGTGGATGGCTTTAACACGGGAAGGTTTATTCTTACAGTCTGGTATGTTGCAAGTCCATATTCAGGGTAATTACACAGTCCTGTAGGTTGCAAGTCCATATTCAGGGTGACCGCTCCAGGGAAGACTTTCCCCTTGTCAGCTCTGGAGGAAAGTCTGGTACTGCATCAGTCTTTGTCCAGGGAGCATCCTGGCACAGGAACCTCAGGTCTGAAGGATGCGCTCTTCTCCTGGTGCTGCTCTCTTGATGGTAATGAGGCTCCCAGTTCTCCTTGTTTCTTTTTCCCTTTTTATCTCTTGCAGGCTGAAAGCATTAAGAGTGGGGCAAGCCATACTCCAGGGAAACTCCTCCTATAGCAAAGCAAGGAAGTAATCCGATGCAGGAATTTACAGCCCCACCCCAATCCTTCAACATACAGTTTAGTGAAGCCACACAATGGGGAACAGTCCCAAGATACTGGGAATCATGTCCCAGCCACACGGCTGGGACATATTTTTGGGGGGACAAAATTCAACCCATGACACCAAGTGACTAAAAAAATAGAACATTTAGAAAGCTCTAATGGTTCCAGCACTGTATTGACAGGGAACTGCTGAAAATTCAGACCAGGTTCAGAACAGGATGTGAAAGGAAGGATATCATTGCTGACATCAGATGGATCTTGGCTGAGAACTGGGAATAGCAGAAAGATATTTACTTGTTGTGTTTTTTTTTTTTTTTATTGACTACTCAGAGACACTTCACTGTGTGGATTATAACAAATTATTGATAACACTGCAAAGAAACTGAATGCCAGAACACTTCAGTGTGCTTATGCAGAACCTGTACATAGACAAAGGCAGTTCTTTGAACAGAACAAGGGGATACTGTGTGATTTAAAATAAGAAAAAGTAAGGTTTGTACCCTCTCTCAATGCTCATTCCATCTCTAAAATGAACAAATAATCGGAGAAACTGGACTCTATGAAGAAGAATGCAGCATCAGGATTGGACAGAGACTCATTAAAAACCTGTGATGTGCAGACAACATAACCTTGTTTGCCGAAAGCAAAAATGACTTGAAGCACTTACTGAAGAAGATCAAAGAACACAGCCTTCAATATGCATTATGCCTCAACAGAAAGAAAACAAAAATCCTTACAACTGGACTACTAAGCAACATCATGACAAACGAAGAAATCATTGAAATTGTCAAGGATGTCATTTTACTTGGATTCACAATCAATGCCTATGGAAGCCCCAGTTAAGAAATCAGATGTACTGCATTGGGCAAATCTCCTGCAAAAGACTTCTTGGAAGTGTTAAAAAGCAAAGATGTCATTTTGATGACTAAGCTGTGCCTGACTTAGGATTTTTAACACCAGCATTTATCTTGGAAACCTCTTTGGTTCAATTTCCATGTTTATACATCTTTATTGCTGTTATTGTTATGTGCCCTTGAGTCTGTTCTTATTATAGCAGCACTGTGGACAGCAGAACAAAACACTGTCTGGTCCTGCATCATCCTCATAATTGACATGTTTGAGCCCATTTTTGCAACCACTATGTCAATCTATCTTGTTGAATGTTGTCTTACATACCTGGTACAGCTCTAACAGAAAATACTATGAGTGGAAGGCTTTATGAAGGGACATTTTTATTGTCACCATCCAGAAAGCCACAAGTCAATTTATGAGTTGCAGTTCCATTCAGTGAGAAAATTTATCACAGTCCAGTAGGCTAAGTCCAAGTTCAAGGAGAGCATCTCGGCACAAGAACCTCAGGTCCGAAAGATGTACTCTTCTCTCAGTACTGCTATCTTGGTGGTATGAGATTCCCAACTTCCTCTGCTCACTTCTCTCCTTTATATCCACAGGCTTGTAGCTTGAGTCTTGCCTCACTAACATAACTGGAGCCCATTTTCCATCATAAATATCGCAGAGGCAGGATTCGTAACACATACAAGGGATGGCACCATATTGGGACTCCTAACTGAGTCAAATCAACACATACGTTTTTGGGGGGACACAATTTGACCCAGGACATACCACTCTTTGGCACCCCAAAAATCATATCATTAGAAAATATAAAATATATTCATTCATAGCATAGCAACAGTCTTCATTCATAGGATAGCAACAATCTTAAGTCCAAAATCCATGAATTTCTCAACTGTGAAATGCAGAACACATGTTATCTTTTCAAAATTTTTATAATGGTGGAGAAAGCAGACACAAATTACACATTTTCATTACTAATGGAGACGTTGCAGGAAAAGGCATAACATACACCAAGCAAATTATTAGAACACATTACATTAGCCTTCATGGCTTCAAAAACAATATTATAAACTCTGAGACATTTTATAACCCTTCCCTTCAGACACTAGGTGTTGGCCACAGTCTCCAGATTCTGAGTGGAAGGACCTGGGCTACAGCTCTGCCATCCAGGCCCACTTGGACAGCAACTCTTCCCCCTTGGCTTTAGGTGCACCCTAAGCCCAACTGAGTGGCAATTCCACTCCCCAAAACACTGAATGCCACCCCTACAAACACAGAAAGCCCTGGTTGAACCCTTTCATAGCCATATCTTCTGAAACTGAGTCAGCTCAGCATTTCATCAACCTTGTGTCATCACCTTCTGCTTCCTTTGGCCTCACAGCTTGTGTCTCAAGCCCATGTATTCATCAACCTTGTCTTACCTTCTGCTTCCAATAGCCTCATGGCTTGGGCCTCAAGTATACATATGCCCTGCATGGCCAAGTGTTCCAAAGCTCTATAGCTCCACCGATTCAAGTGCCTGGAGGCATCCTACTCCATCAAGTAGCCTCCTGCACACAGGCACTTAGGTCTCTTGTTCCTTGGGTCAGCAAGCCTAGCTCGAACTAGTCAAGTGCCTGAAGGCACCCCATTCTACCAGGAAGCCTCCTGTGCACAGGCATTCAGCATTCTCGCTCTGTGGGTCAGCTCCTGGTTGTGCTGCTGTCAGTTTGCTGCTGCTGCTGCTTTTCTCACCATCTGCTGCTTTCTCAGGTGCTAGCAGTTCTCTTGGGTACTTTCTTCCATCCATTCACAGCCTCAAACAAAAACTTCTACATTTTAGGTACTTGTTAGAGTGGTACCCCACTCCCGGTACCAAATTCTCTCTTAGTTATCTGGTACTGCTGTAACAGAAAATAACATGAGTGGAAGGCTTTATGAAGATAATTTTTTATTGCCATAGTCAGGCAAGCCACAAATCCATTTATGAGTTGCAAGGCCATTCCGTAAGAGAATTTATCAGAGTCTGGTAGGCTAAGTCCCAAGTTCAAGGAGAGCATCTCGGCACAGGAACCTCAGGTCCAAAGGACATGCTGAACTCTTGGGGCTGCTCTGTTGTTGGTATGAGGTTCCCAACTTCCTCTGCTCTTCTTTCCCTTATATACCACAAGTTTGTAGCTTTAGTCCCGCCTCACTAACACAACTGCAGCCTCTTCTCCATCATCAATAGCACAGAGGCAGGATTCACAACACATGGGAGGAATGGCACCATATTGAGACTCCTTTGCTGAGTAAAATCAATGCATACATTTTGGGGGTACACAGTTAGATCTGTGACAACTGTCTTTCTCTTTTTTGCTGATCCTCTACTTTACCAAGCATGATGTCCTTCTCCAGGGACTCATCCCTCTTGATAACATGTCCAAAGTACATGAGGAAAAGTCTTGCCATCCTCACTTGTAAAGAACTTTCTGCTTATTCTCCTTCCAAGACAGATTTGTTTGTAAATATTGTATGCATTTTTACAATAAAAGTAACAATATAGGCTGAGCCAAATCGAATACTTAAAACAGTCAAACTTTTTTGGGTTAAAGGACTTTTGGTAGTATGTTTACAAAATTAGAATGGAAATACATATTCTGAATAGACTTAACTGACTGCTTGCTAGAGAAATATAACTGCATTCTTGTAACATTCTGTTTGGGAACTAAGAGGAAAAATTCATTTGTAGTAAAGCAGCATTGGGTAAACACTGACTCAACATGCAGGGGGAAACTGACAAGACCTGTGTCTGTCTTTATCACCATTATTTTTCTTTCCTGGAATATGTGTGTGTGTGCACGTATGCACATACACAGAAGTTTTTGTGCAGCAATACAAAGAGTTTATGATAAAGGAGGACTGAACTTTCAGTAGAATACTGTGTAAGCAGACAAGCCTATTCTCATCATTAAATAGATGTGCTTATGTAGGGAACAGAGGAAACATTGCTAGAAAAATTTGCATGACTTAAATTTCAAAACAGAGACACTTAACTACTTAGGTTATTAGAATATGTATTAAACATTTAATAAAAATTTGGCACATTTTACTTTTGTGGCTAACTTTGAGAGTATAAAGGTATATTCAGTAATCTGTTACATATAACAGAAATAAAACAAATAGAAATAGATCATCCCCTGTTATCAGAATACTAATAATCTAATAATGAAAACAATACAGGTACAAATAAACTTACTTTTTATGATTATTTGTTTCTAATCTCATGGTTTTTTACATTTAAATTGAACTTTTTAAGGTTTTGGTAATTCTTTACTCTGTCCTACCCCACATTGTGAACTTATATTATGGAACCAACTATTATGGAGCCATGCAAGGCATTCTTGAAACTCGTACCTAGACAGTTTTGCAAGTAAAGGAAACCTGGAAATATCAGTTAGAATTATAGTGATTTGAAGAAGGAAAAATTCTCATCCTTTTTTTTTTTTTTTTTAGTATTGCCTTGTAGAGACTTCAGTTTTTGTTTGTTTTGTTAATATTTTCATTTTTGTTTTAACAGCAGAAAGTATTCTAATTTGTGAGAATGATTTATTTTGACATTTGTATTTTAGTTATAAAAAACAAAAAAACCAAACCCACTGCTGCTGAGTCAGTATTGACACATAGTAACCCTATAGATAGAGTAGAACTACCCTATAGTTTCCAAGGAGCACCTAGTGGGTTCAAACTGCTGAGCTTTTGATTAGCAGATGTAGCACTTAACCACTATGCCACCAGGTTTTCCATTTTATTTATAATAAGAGGTAATTAACAGTACATAAAATTTGCTTAAAATAAATAGATGCATATTATAAAATTCAAATTGGAAACTTTTTCTTAACATGAAAGATTAATCTTTCCCTCTAGTAATGATTCTATTAGAGTTATGATTTGTGCATATGGGAGCAGCATTGAGCTAAAATGCATGAAATATATATGTATTTAAAGGTGTTATATTAGAAGATCTGTTAAAAAAATGTGGATCATTAAAATTTGCTGGCTATGTAGTAAATGTTCCTTATATTAATTGCTGTCATCCTGATGAAAAATATGTAACTGTTACCAAACCAAAAAGTCAAGTCCATTGCTGTCGATTTGATTCCAACTTATGACAGTTCTATACGATGGAGTAGAATTTCCACAGGGCTTTAAGGCTGTATATCTTCACAAAATCTTTCTTGCATGGAGCAGGCTAGTGGGTTTGAACTGTTAATCTTTTGGATGGCAGCCTAGATCCTTAACCAAAGCACCACCATGGTTCCTCAGATAATTTCTAGCTACTTTAAGAAAGTATGTTTGCTTTCAATACATTGTAGAGATTTAAATGTTCTTGTAAGTCAATTGTAGAGATTTACATGCTCTTGTAAGTCGATAGTTATCTCTATAATTTTTTTTAAAGCATGCAAAAAGACCAAAGTCATATCTGTACACTTCCCAAAGTGACATAGTTCTAGTCACCTAGTTTTTTCTTGTCACTTAACCTGTACAGAAACTTTATGACTCATGTTATAAGCTATCAATTGCTGAGTAATATGCCATAGCATGCATGAAAGAAATAAAAAGGATGTACCAGTTGTTAATAAAATTGTTGATTTAGGAATGTTTAAAATATAAGCTCAACTTCTCTTTTAGTGGTATATTAAAATATGGTATGTATAAACCCACCCATGCACCCACCCATGCACCCACATATTTTAACCACTTAAGTGGTCTCTATTCTTTACAGTGTTCTAAACTATTGAGTATTCTTCAGCTAAAAAATGCTTTTTTAATAGTTTCCAAATAACCCTGGATATTCAACAACAGTATTTGGCTCAAATTGTATGTTAAAAGAAGGCCAACTTAATACAGGTATCTTAGGCTATGTGGTAAATACTATGTTCCGTGTTTTCCTTTTTTAAATAAATGGTTTGGTCAACAAAATAAAGAACATAAATTGCTCATTCCACACACAGGACAGACCTTTGTCATTCATATTGAGAACACCAGTTCAGTAACATCAAAGAATGGTACTGTGATGTGTGAATTTTCTCTTTGCTCTTGATGTCATTGATAGAAATGTTTTTTAAAAAATTGTTTTTAAAAAAGAACTATAAAAATACAATTTCAGTTTTAACTGTACCTTAGATTTTTTTAAAAAAGATTCCTGGCAGATTATTTTACTTCTTAATCAAACTGAATCTCATATGTTAAATTCTTGATATAAACAAAAGTAAAAATCTGTGTTTTTCTATTTCACATAAAAACTAATTCTGTGAGACTTTTACCAGATAGCATTTTGTAAGGGATTTGTTTTAATCCTAACAAAAGAAGTAATTAGCAGTTTATACAATGAAAAATGAATCATCATTAATTGTGATTGGCATTGAGTGTTTCTCTGATTATTTAAAATTAATCCCTAAGTAGAAAAAAAAGAGGGAAGAAGCTAAATCTGCTTGAATTCTTCCAATGTGTTGTATACGATTGATGGATTCCCACTGAATGGCATCTGATGTATTCCTCACAGTACTTTAGACACTTGCTTTATCTCCCATTATAATGATAAAATAATCAGATGCAGGGAGGTTAATCACAAGTCAGATATATGTGAGATATCTTACATTCTCTCTCAAATATAATCAGCCACCAGCCTCTATCAAATTTTCCTTCTTAACATCTTTTATATCAAAACTCTTTTTCTGTAATCTCTGTTATTGTCTCTGACTTTATCACCTCTTACCTGCATCCCTGCAGTAATCTTCTTTCTGAACCAAAATCAAATCAAACCCATTACCGTTAAGTCAATTTCCAACTCCTAGCAACTCTATAGGGCAGAGTAGAACTGGCCCATAAAGCTTCCAAGGAGTACCTTTTGGTTAGCAGCTGTAGCATTTAACCAGTATGCCACCAGAGTTTCAAATCTCCTTTCTACTCCTCGTTCAATATATAGTAAATCTTCCCTATTGCGTCTCATGCCCCATGGTCTAAAACCGGTTGCATGACTCCTTTGCTTAATACATTTTAGTATCTCCCATTTTTCAGAGAGTGCAACTTGAAACCCTTGGCAAGCTCTGTAAGACTTCCTGACCTGGCCCCTGCTGCTACCTCAGTGTTTATTCACACAGCACACTCATTTTGTTTCTCTCCCAGACTTCTCAGTCATCCTGAGATAACTGTAGTTCTAAAGTTACTTTTTGCAGCTTTAAGGATATTTTCTCACCTGTCTCTCTTTGACTTGAGCTCTTTCTCTTATCCCGAGTTTCTGCCTTATTACTGTCTGTAAGCTAGTTATAACGCTTTAAGGATGTGAATTATGCTATGCAGCCTGCTCTCACCTGTTGGCTCTATTCTCTGACCCATTTCATTACAAGTAGATTAATAGTCCTCGTCCCCCACATTTCTGTCTTCACTCTTCAAAGTTATTAGCTTAATGTTTTTCTTTGTTAAACTGTGATTTTGTTGCAAGTAGGAACCACGTTATACCTTTTATGCATCCGCAGTGTTGTAGCACAGTTCTGGGGACGTAACAGGTACTACAGCCTTCATTTTCTTATAAAGTAGTTTTGTTGGAGGACAAGATGAGTCCCACATTCTATTGAGGGAAAGGTAACTGAAGGACATGGACTATACGTAGTCAATTTGAGGTATACCAACAGTTAATCAATCAGGAACCTTCTTCTAGTGTTTCATAATACACTTTGTTGTTCTCTCTTTGCCTATGTATGTATTCCTTACAAGTTTAAAATTTTCAGTAGATTGAATCAGATTTGCTCAAGTTTGGTCTGTCACGTACTACTGAGTCAACAGCAGTGGCTTAGGCTTATGTGGTTAGATGTGACCACTAGTGCCATTCTTGAGGAATGGGTATTGTTGAGAGTCAAGCCATGTCTACAAAAGGCATTTAAAATATTTTTGTGAATTATTAGTAATAATAATTATAATAAAAAGCAAGCAACTACAGACAATGTTTCTCTTCAGAAATACAATAAACACATAAGGATAAAATTATAGAAGTATAAAACTTCTAAAGCTTCTGAGTCTTTGAGACCCCAAACAGTGCAAGATTAAACAAGGTCTTCAGGGACTTTGCAATGCCCTCATCACAGATCATCTGTATCACGTATTCATAATGTTAACACATTTGGCTCTTAAAAAGTATCTGTTGAATTTGTGTATATCACTGTTTTAATTTCAAAGGAAGTGAGTAACAGTATGGAGATTCCACATAAAGGTTAACGCTTTTCATTGCAAGAATAATCTTTTACCAGGGTAATATAGCAACAAGTGTGTTAAGTATTTAGTCAAACATAGTATAGACTTATACTCTTCTTTCTTTTTTCTAATAGAAGTGAATAGCATCATCTTCTATTTGGAATCCAAATATTTGACGTCATTCTTTTCTTTTCTCTCATATCTAATTTCTCACCGACTTATACTAATGTCTCTGAAATTTCTGTTTTTTCCCTACCTTTGTGGTAATACTCTTATTACAAATTATCATTCATTTTTATCTGTGCCACTGAACTAGCTTTCTAACTGATAATGTCGTGGTTTATAGCCCTGCACTCTCCCCATATGTACCCTTACAACTTCTTTTTCACATTCCTTCTTAAGTGAAATTTTAAAACTGTAAAGCTAAGCATGACCCTATGTTGTCTCGTACCTTTTTCTGGGGTACCGTCAGTCTTAGAATAAAGAGAAAGTTCCATCAATCTAACTGTACTCTATTCTGTTAGTTTTTAACACGTGGCTCTGTCTGTTCAAATAGGTGATGTTTTGATACTTTAAAGTTGGCCTCCTCCAATTATTGCACATGTTGTTCTCTGCATCTAGAATGTTCTTTTCTTATTTTCTTCGCTTGATTAATTTCTTCTCATTCTGAGTTTTCAGCTTAAACTAACTTAAGAACAGCTTTTCTTGACCTTCCTGTCAGCAGGGTCGGATGCCTCTACTGTGCTTACTCTCGGCCGCTGTTCTTATCCTTAGCACCGTGTTGCTGTCCTAGTAATTTACCACAAGATCAGTTTTACTCTTTTGGATGTGAGTATATGACTGTCTTTCTACCAGACCACGCTTTAAGGTCTGTGAGGGCAGGGATGCGTGTTTCTGTTCATAACATTATCACATTTGGCTGTTGAAAAGTATCTGTTGGATTTGTATATAAATGACTGACTAAAACAACTTGTTGCCATCAATGACAACCCTTCAGGTCAGATAGAACTACCACACATGGTTTACAAGGTTGTAGATCTTTATGGAAGCAGATCAGCACATCTTTTTTCCAGCAGAGCAGCTAGTAGGCTTGAACTGATACTTTATGTAGCAGTGAGTGTTTCACCACTGAGAAAAATACGTAAATATTTCATTAAAATATTAGAGGTCCTTGGATAGTAGGATTTTAACTCATTTTGTATGGCTTTGTCTTATTTTTATCATTTGTTTATTAGCTGGTTTTTTAAAGAGCAAATAAAAATTGTAAGATGGTTTGAATGTTTCAGTTTCCTCCTTTTGAATTACATTCTTATTTTTAATATATATTCACAATAGTATGTATTGATAAACTCTGCTGAGTACAGTAATTGCTTGATGATGCTGAGTTTTATTCTCATTAGTAGAGGAAATTTTTCTTGCTTAACTAGGTGAAATGATGAATTATTGATTCCATGGTTATCCAAACTAATCTGGGAACATGATCCTATCTAGATTGAATTTCTGTGTCAGAGACCATGCATTTAATATGCTTTTACCCCCCAAAGAGCCGGGAGAATTCCAAGCTCTAAATAGGTAGTCAATAAATAATTTACTCTATTTTTCTTCCCATATACACGCTCCCTTAACTTCTTCTGATTACTTATCTGCCATTTAACACCACCTTTTGTGCCAGTTCACTGAGCCTGAATATTTAAATATTTCTGTACAGTGTTTATTTGATGCTTTCCCTAGCTTTCTCAGCATATAAGAATTAAATATAACCAGAAAAGTAGTTGATGAATTCATGATTGAAGCATTTATATTATACTCTTTTACAGAATATTTATATTTTTGAATTTATATAAAGATGTTGAAATACACTAAATGTTAACTTAGAGTTCTTTAAGCTTTGAAGTAACTTAGAAAAATATCCTTAAAAGAAATTAAAAGCACCAATTATAAATGATTGCCTTTAGAGACCTGCTTTTTTGTAAAGTGTTATTTCTCATCGTCATTGCCTTTGCACCTTCTTTCCACTGGATGACTTTATCCACAATTTCACAAACACTTACACAATAGTTAGATGGAACTCTGTATTAGATTTATTAAGAAAACCAACGGGGTAGCAGAAGTCAGTGTATTTCCCTGGTCTACCCTTGGCCTTGCCTGAGCTATGGCAAGAGTCTTCAAGTGTGAGTCAGCCTCCACTCACTTCCCTTTCCCACAATTTCATTTGCATTTAAATCTGATAGAATGATTGGAGCTGGTGAAAGGCTGTGGTTGAGGGTTGATGATGTTGTTCCCTCAGTGTCCGCTGTCTAATTTTCCATGCAATGGACTTGTCGTTCAACATGATAAAAAAGTTTTGCTAGCTATAGCCAGCCAAGTGCCGTCGAATCGGATCTGACTCTGTAGAGATTCATTTTCTACATGTGAAAAATGAAGGCAGTGCCTCTTGTGCCTAACTCAGGAACTTCTTTTTAAAGCTATTGTGAAATAATTCATGCAAGATTCTTTGTAAGTCCTAAAAAAAAAAAAAAAAAAAAAAACAACTATATTTTAAAGAACTGTATTTACTCTTATTATTTTTAAAGAAAAATGATGTAATGGTACTTCAAATCAATGTATTAAAAGTTGTTCTTGTGGCTGATTCTGGCTATTGGTGGCTATAGACTTTCCTAACTTAATGAGAACAGCTTCAGGGTCAGCACTCAGTTTTCTACTTGTATTTTGCTTTCCATTCCTGAAATGTAAGTTAGAATAAAGAAAAAATTCATTCACACATTTTGCTGAAATAGTGAACTGAGGATAAGTTTCTTTTACTGGAAATAAGAATAAGCAAAGTGCTCAAAATGTAGAAATGAGAGGTGATTTTAAGTTCATGATAAGTTTCCTTCTGTGAGTATCTTGAGGATAGCAGGAATTTAGAGCTTCAATACTGATTTGAGAGAAAAAGAAGAAGAATAGGAAATATTCTTTGCTAGGACTGTCAAGTGCAGGGCTACAGAAGCCTAGGTCACATCTTGAGAAATCACAAGTGGGGAAACTGACACATGGTGGAGGACTTTTGTGTGTCTTATTGTTGTGTGTTAAAGAATTGGAACAGAACCAGAGGGGACAGAAAGATGATATATGGTCACTACATAGAGAAGAATTTTACCTGCTTAAGTAATGAAGCAGGTTGCTAGCTGTGCAAGGATGTGTTTTTGTTATTGTAAGGTGCTCTCCCATCAGTAAAGCAAGTCTATTGTCATTAGTTACGTCTAACAGGAACTATTAAAGATACAGTAAGTCTGTGCTCAGAAACATCATGCCTTCTGCCAAATCATAGCTAGTATCACCATGGAATTAGCAGTTATGTAAAGTTGATTTACCAAATGAATGAAATTCCATCATTAACTGAGGCTACAAAGTTGGGTGTGAAGTGTCAGGCACAAACTGGTTATTTTAGCAACAAAAATGGAGAAGAAGATATGAAAACATTGTCTCCAAATATTTTAAAGATTATTTTAGTGTAATACTGGGACAAGTGATGGGTATCCAGGAAAGTGTTATTCTTATTTACGTGAAGGGAGTTTGAAGAAAGAAAAAGATTTTTTTTAGTAAGAAAATTTTCTAGAGACATGTATTAAAATATTAAAGATTCTTGAGAAACAACAATGGAATTAGTTAACAACTTATACTATTAAAACCAAACCCATTGCCACTGACTCAATTCCAACTCATAGCAACCCTATAGGACAAGACAGAACTGCCCCATAGAACTTCCAAGAAGCATCTGTTGGATTCAAACTGCCAACATTTTAGTTACCAGCTGTCGAACTTAACTACTATGTTACCAGGGCTTCCATTTATACTATTAGGTTACTCTTTTTTTTTCCCTCAAATTACTGGATTTTATGCCTTTACCAAACTCCAAGCCCATTTTGGTCAAGTCGATTCCAACTCATAGGGACCCTGTAGACGGAGTAGAACTGCCCCAAAGGGTCTGCAAGGTAGACTTGAACTGCCAATCTTTTCGTTAGTAGCCCAAGCTTTTAGCCACTGTGCCATCAAGGCTCTGAAAATGTTTTGTAGTCAAAGTAGTAATAATGAAAAGGACTTTTTAAAGTCACACTTACCAGTGACTGTTTTTTTCCGAGATAATTCATATGTTAATGAATGTAAGATGTTCTTTCCTTTCCTTTATTTAAAGTACTTGACTAATTTAAGCTCAGTTAACATGAATTGTGGTAAATTAAGAGCTTCTTACCTCATATTGTTGTTGGTAAATTAAGAGCTTCTTACCTCATATTGTTGTTGGTAAATTAAGAGCTTCTTACCTCATATTGTTGTTGCTGATCTCCACATCCTCCTCCCCATCCTCCTCCCCATCCTCCTCCCCATCCTCCTCCCCATCCTCCTTCTCATCCTCCGTACACAGAAATGAATTACCCTTCTACACAAATGCGATTAAGCCATGCTCCTGATTAAGGCCAGTGAGTGACCCCTTTATATTTGTACCACAAAGTCCATTCAGGACTTTGGTTAAGACACTCATTCATGTTCTCCCTCTAACCACGACTTCTCTCCCTTTTTCCTTGAAATTATTGTCCAGCAATATCAAACCAACCCATATACAATTATTTTCATTTTCTGTTTTTCAATATCTCAATTGGCTTTCCTCCTTCCTCAATATGCCTACTCTCCTTTAAAAACCTACTACATTCAGCCACTGAAATTCCTTTCCGTTGCGCTCTTCCTTTCTGTAGCATTACTCATGTTTGTTGAACTTATTCATATTATTGGTAAATAACTTGTCTAAATTCACAATGGTTAAGCTCTCAGCTCCTAACAAAAGTTTGACTGTTCAAACCTACCCAGTGGCTCTGCAGGAGAAAGACCTGGCAACCCACTTTCGGAAAGATTACAGCCTAGAAAATCCTATGAGGCAGCTCTTTCTGTTCTGACCCCATAGAAGTCACTATGAGTTGGAGTTAATGGCACCAAAAAGCTACACTATTCAAATTAAGACTCATTTAAAACAAAATCATCAGTTAATTGTTTTTATATCCAAGTGCCTATCTAACACACTGCCTATCGTATATCTAAGGAAGCATCGTTTGGAAAAAACAGAATTGATTTGAAGTAAGACAAATTCAACAAATACTGTTTCTTCCTCTGAATGCATAATGATAGAGTTTAATTTAGATGCTCAATGAGTAAAACAAACAAACACAAAAACAACCTGTCAATGAGTTGATTCCAGCACAACAGCAAAACTCTAGGACAGAGTGAAACTGCCCCATCGAGTTTCGCGTAGTGGATCCAAACTGCTGACCTTTGGGTTAGCAGCCATAGCACTTAACCACTGTGTCCCTGGGGTTTCCTATATGAGTATAAAAACACAAAATGAAACAAAGCTACTACTATCAAGTTGATTCTGACTCAGAGCAACCGTACAGGGCAGAACAGAACTGCCCCATGGAGTTTTCAAGGAGCACTTGGTGGATTTGAACTGCCAACCTTTTGGTTAGCAGACATAGAACTTATTCACTAGGCCACCAGGGTTTCCAGGTGACTATAGGCTGTCATTAGTTTGTAAGAGGCCAAGAGTCTGTCAAGAGTCCAGTATTTATTTATTTAATTTTATGCCACAACTCCTTTTCTCCAGAACCTACTCCCTGCTATGTCAGAGATCAGGGACTTTTGTTGCTGTTGTTGGAACCAAAAGAAATGACAAGAAATTTAGAAAAAAGTTAAAGAGGCCATCACGGTCCCTTCTCAATTATTAAAAAAAAAGAAAACAACAACACTGAATTAAAATAATTCAGTAGCAGATACCCTAGGTCCTTTCAGGCCCTAAACCCATTGCCATCAAGTTGATTTCAATTGATAGTGATCTCGTAGGACAGAGTAGAACTGCTCCATAGGGTTTTCAAGGAGCAGCTGGTAGGTTTAAACTACAGACCTTTTAGTTAGGAGCTGAGATCTCAACCACTGAGCCAGCAGGAATCATTTCATGCCATAACCCCAAAACCCACCGCCGTTGAGTTAGTTCTGATTCACGGCAACCCTACAACAGATAAATTCATTTTTGGTCTGAATAACTCATGACTCTACTTTTGCTTGATGTTGTCAGGTACTTCTTTGGGGAAAATTTCCTGAATAGGCCATTAAAGGCTACTGGTTACACAAATTTGTTTTGTATTTCCGTAAGATGACCATTTAATTAAACTATGCTGACATCTTTTAGGAAACTCTGGTAGCATAGTGATTAAGTGCTATATCTGCTATCCAAAGGTCAGCAGTTCAAATCTGCCACATGCACCTTGGAAACTCTGTGGGACAGTTCTACTCTGACCTATAGGGCTGCTGTGGCTCAAAATTGACTCAACAGCAGTGTGACGTCTTCTTATTAATTATGCTTTTGATGTATGACTTTATATACATGTATTCCTCATGTTGTTTTCATCTAGTTTGTCAAATTAGACTGAATTTCGTGAACCGTGATTATTTTTACCACAATAATAATTTTGTGTTTTTTAATCAAAAAAGAAGAGAAACAAGCAAACAAAGTACCCTAGAGATTTCCGAAAAATCAGTGAATTCTTCACTGGTATTTATACAGGGAAATCATGAGACAATTTTTGTATTAATTTGTACCTGTAGCTATTTCTTGTAAAAATATACTGAACTACCAAAATATTAAAATGCCACTCTCTTCTTACCCTAATGTTAGTGTTTAAACCCATATGTTCAGATGGCTTTCAGAACATAGAAATCAGGTCTCCTTTATAGTCAATTGAAAATTTTCAAGGAAATGATCCTAATTGAATCATTAATACATAGGTTAAAATGAAAAACTTAATAGTCAATATGCTTTAGTCTTCAAATAAATTACAAATAATAGCTTAAAAACATTGTGATGTACTTTGTTTGTGTCATTGTTTATCATTGACAGCTGATTCATGTGGAAGTTTATGCATTTCTGTATAGATAACACTTCTATATCTTTCAGCCAAATGTTATAAAAATTAAAGCAACATGAGAATACTAGTTGGTGAATCTGGAAATGAACTCAAAATTGGTCTTTGTAGATGGATCAGCTGATAATTAAACACAGACACACACATCTTGTTTAGGGATATTTCCCAATGCTACTGTTGCTAAACTATGTTAATTTGAAAGAATGTGACCATGAAAATAATGTGCACAGGCATATAATGCACATAGCATGCCTAGGAAAATAATTCATAAAGGAGGTGCAGAGTTGGAAAAAACATATAATAGCTGTATTATTAGAACAGAAATACAGTAAAAGTTCTCATTATCTTCTAAATATCCATTAAATGTAACATTATTCCCAAGGATCTCTTAAGGCAAACATGAAAAGATAACTAAATATACAAGGCTGCAATTGATGTGTCAAATACACAATCCAGATAAATAGTACAGGGGTTCTGAGGAAGCCGAATGCATTTTGAATTACAATACTCTGGGGCTGTATAAATGATGGATAGGCTTCCCTGGCAAATAAAGTAAAAGTGCATATTCCCAAATGGGAAGAAGGAGAAATAAGGTAGAAACTACACAGAACAAATGTTTAGGAGAATGCCTCAACCTGCTAGAGTCGACCACTGGGATTATTTGGGGAGATAAAAAGCAGAATGTGTTTTTAGCAGCCAGGCAAAGAGCAAGTAAAGTCACTAGAAACTCCAAAATAAATTTATGATCAGAAAACAAAATGACTAACCTAGGTATTCTTGTTAGTTTTCTTTCTGACAGGTTTTTTTTTTTCCCCCCAACACATGTACCCTCTCTGAAATAAAAACAAGTGATTTCTTGTCTGGTTGCCAGCACATGTTTGTGCACGCATGCACACGTGTGCATATACAGACACTCAAACATGCACACACAAACAAAACCACTGGCATGATAAGAACAAAAAGAATCTAAATTGCATGGAAGTGAGTCTACCATTGCTTTGTTTTACTTTCACTTATATAAATAACATGTTTCCTTTGAGATGAAGACATGGTTCACCTCATTGAATTTGCAAGAAAAACACTTTGGGGTTCACTTGAAGCACCTAAGTGTAAAGTTACATAAGAACTTGTTGGTCTGTTAATAGGCAGCAGAGTCTCCGGTTCCGCCAGTGCCAACACCTTGACTTCATAGTACGAAAATACATGTGGGGGGGGGGAAGAAATGTGGCGAAAAAAGAAAAGCGATAGATTACGTGGTTTCCTTGAAATGCTTCAAAATACAGCTCTCCCACTGACTTGTACATGTAGTTCTGGGGACCGAGACCAGTCAGCCACTGTGTGGTCTGCTCTGATACTTAAAACAGCTCAAAATACCACACAATTCATTAGATGACTTCATTTCAAAAATCATGCTTTTTACTGAAATCTGAAAGCAGAAAAGTCCGGAACCAACTTTACAAAGAGATGAACTGTTTTTTTGCAAGAATAGCTCAAAAGGAATGTGGAGATTTTTTGGTTGCTTGAGGCGTGAGTGACAGTGATACATACATTGTTCTGGGGCATATCTCAGTAGAGATATTTCTCAACAAGTGAGAAATTTCAGCACGTTGTCTCAAGTCGTCCTCATTGATCCGTTGAGATGCTTGATTTAGGCAAATCAACAAATCTTTATTTAGCACCTGTGACATAAAAGACCAAGGAGCCCTGGTGGTACAGTGGTTAAACTTGGTTGCTATCCAGGTTGACAGTTGGAACTCAGCACCCACTCTGCAGGCAAAAGACCTGGCATTCTGCTTTCATAAAATTTACGATCTAGGAAATTGGGGCAGTTCTTCTTTGTCCTAAAGGATTCTATTAGTAGGAACTGACATGACCATGCACAATATCGTATAAAAGGCATGGTAGCATATGTGATGAAGTGTAACTCCATATTTACTATTTGCTCTTTACAACAAACACCTGCATATGAATATGGTTGCATTAGTTCTTTCAGAATAAACTTGATGCCATATGAACTGTAGCCTACAAAACTCAGGCAGCATGCAGAGAAACACACTGCTGCTATAATTTCTATTTCCAAGAACACACAATTACTCTCATGTTTTAGTTACAAAGAAAAACCCCTAGACCATTCCCACAATTGAGTCTGATTTAATAGACTGTGCATTTTTAATTAAGCATGTGCAGGAAAATCACAAATTACGCAGTTGCTTATGTGCACATTGTAGGCCTGTTAACATCTCAAACGTCTCCTGAGATCCATTGCCCTTTAACTAAAAATAAAGCCACCTGTCTCCCATGGGAAGACTGGTATGTCTGAAAGAACTGATTATTTGCTTTGGGGCTAAATGTCTTTCCTGGTGGCTGGTTTATCTATTGATTGCACTTTAGCTTATGACTTCTTTGCTCAGAGATTTCCCCCAAGGATTATAAAGTATCCAACATTTATTCAACAGAATGGAATGCCCCTCACCCTTCAGGGTTTCCTAAGTAGCTTCACAGTGATTGACCTTATGTTCATGAAAATATCAGAATAGGTGCCCAAAGTATACTAATACTATTTCTAGCTGAAATACCTTTCAAATACTATATCCAATTGTCCTCTTTATATTCACAAAATAATGCCTTTAAAACCAATAGAATCCTTAAAATGACAAATATAAGACATTGTCTGCAAGGAGCATAACGATAGAAAAGAATGTAAAGTGAAACTCAAGATTTACAGTATGAAGCCAGCAGTGACACATAGCACCTTCCCCCTTAGCAGCTGCTCTCTTTCTGTATGTCATGCGAAAACAACAAGGTGAACAGCAGGGAAGAAACTCAATTTCCTTGAAATTAGGAGATATACATCATTCAGAGAATGGTCTGCCAAAGGCGGAAAGGATTCACAAAGAATCCTTGTAGGGTGAAGTTCAAAAGAAGCCTAGAAAGGGCAGTGACTAGAATGACTACAACTCCAGCAGACCCCAGAAAATGCCAGTCGAAGTGCATCTAGTGAAGGTGAAATGCAAACTCAGAATTGGAATAATTCATCTTTTGCATCGAACAAGACTCACAAGATTTGGTCGGGCTGGGAGCAGAGGAAGCACTCTACTTAGGAAGAAGGTGCAAAAAACATCCACCAATTAATCCAGGGTTCTCAGATCTAAAAATTAACTAAATACACATTCAGTGAAAGAACATCCTAAAAATAACTAGGCCAGGTAATCCAATTCATTCTTTAATGAGCTATCCAAGAAGTTGAGGGGAAAATATACACATACACACACATAAGACTACACTGGGAAATTCTTGCCAGAATAATTACATTGTCATAGTAATAACCAACACAGATCAAAATTCCCAGTTTTCACCACTCTGCTAATTCTGTTCTGACACCAGCTACATGTGCATCGTTTCTTCCTCTGATCCTAATTACCTGAAGCTCTTTCAGACTTCATAAGTTAAAAGACATAGTCCTCCAGACTGTCAAGTTAGCCCAAGACCCCAGCTTGGGAATTCTCAGGACACTCCCTCACTTCTGACCTCCTGGCTATAGGTTCAAAGTCTTCCAACTCTCCCTCTAGGGTAGAGCTATTACCACCTCTCCTTCAGTTCTGACCTGCTGATTCCCACTACTGTCTTGGGTTGATGGTTTGCTGAAACAGCTCATAGAATTTATGGAGAGTTACACACTTAGTCTCATATTTATGGTGTTGACTCCATTCCTATGGTTCCATAGTAAGTATGGTTCATTGTAACTCAAACACTAAGTCAAGAACAACCTGTTCTTACAATTACAGCTTTATTATAAAGGATACAAATCAGGGTCAGCAGAAAGAAAGAGATACATAAGGTGATTTCTGGGACAGTTTACAGTGCAGAGCTTCTATGTTCATGGCCTGTCCTAGAAAATTGTTATGTAGGCACCACTGACTAAATCAGACTATTTACCCTGAAGCCAGCTGATATCACCAGGTGATCTTTCTGGCCTAGTTAACTCTTACACCAGCTACCTTATTAGTAGACTTCGAGTGTGGTCCTGATGGCCTCATTAAAGATGCTTGAATTACTGGGGAGATTCCAATGTTGTAGAAGTTGTCTCTCAGAAACCAAATTCTTTGGGCAAACTTATTGTCAACCCCATATCCATGGAACAGAAAAGTCAGACCAAACATTTAAAATGGCTAATAAATCAACTGTTTTTTTTGGTCATTTTTAAAAATTGTGATTAAATGAAACTATACAATCCAAATTAAATTTGCATGCCTACCTATCTGCAGCTCCTTTTGCTCTCCTTATCCTGTGACAGCACACTCCTCCATTTCATTCTATATATGTCATATCCTCTTAACAATCTCTCCTCGTCTGCTTTCCTCCTCTCCTCTCCCTTCTAGTAAGAGGACAATAGGACAGAATCCTATAGATACACAAAACCATAAAGTACCCACACCATGGGATCACATTATGTCCCCAAGTGCAGTCCATTCCTGTCTGAAGAGTTGACCTAAGTAATGTTTTCCCATCAGGGGCAGCAGCAGGCCTAGGGGCTATGCTCACAAGGGAGCCTCCAGGCCACTGAACCATCAATTGTGATCTTTTAGTGGAGTTCTTGAAGTACAGAAGTACACCCCTCTTTTTCATGTGGCACTGCCTGGACTTGACATTGTGTGCCCCATCCTGGCTGTCTTTAGTGGTGGCCAGGCACCACCAGGTTCTTCTGGTCGCATGTTGATACAGTCACTCATTCACATGGGTCCTTCTGTCTTCTGGACACTTTTCCCTGATGTCTTTGTTGTCCTTGGTGATCATCTGTTCTGACTGAGTTGGGACCATTTTGGTGTACCTCAGATGGCAACTTGCTAGCTTTTAAGACCCCAGATGCCACTCAGCAATATGCAGTGCAGAAGACTCTTAGCAATAGGCTAGTTATGCCAGTTGGATTTGATGTCCCCTGAGAGCACAGTCCCCAGACCCAGGGCCACTGGTGCTCTATCCTTGCAATATTGGGTTAAGATTAGAAGAGTTTTCACTTTATGTTGAAGTCCAGTTAAGTTGATCTTCTTTCTGCTGTGTGTTGTCACTGCTTTCACCCACCCAAATTTCTATCAACTAATCTGACCAACCCTTTCCCTCCTTCTTCTCCACTGCAGCCATCAAAGAGTCTTTTCTTCTGTAGGGGACTCTATTTTTAAGTCTTTATAGTAGGAGTCTCATAAAATATGTGCCTTTGTACCACTGACAGATTTCAGTAAGCATAGTGTCTTCCAACTGAAACCAGGTTATGAGATGCTTTGTAAAATTGTCATTGTTCTTAATCATTGCATAGTGTTTCATTGATTATCTGTACCACACTTTATTTATCCATTTATCTGTTGTTGGGCATCTAGATTGATTCCCTCCTTTTGCTATTGTGGACTGTGCTGCAGTAAACATTCATATGCATGTATCTGCTCATGTGACTGCCCTTGATTTTGTAGAATGTATTCTGAGCAGTGGGATTACTGGATCAAATGGTGTATCTATTTCCAGCTTTTTAAGGAAGCACAAGATTGCTTTCTAAAGAGGTTATACTGTTTTGCAATCCCACCAGCGGTGTAGGAGAGTTCCAGTCTCTCCACAACTTGTGCAGCATTTGTTTTTTTGTGATCTGGGGATCATGATCAACCTTGCTGGGGAGAGACGGCATCTCATTGTAGTTTTGATTTGGATTTCTCTAATAGCTAATGATCATGACCATTTCCTCATGTACTTTTGGCTGCCTAGTTGTCCTCTTTGGTGAGATGTCTGTCCATCTCCTTTGCCCATTGCTTAACTGGGCGATTTACCTTTTTCTTGCCAATATCTTGCAAACCCTTGTAGATTGTGAAGATCAAACACGCATCTGATGTGTAGTTGCAAAATATTTTTTCCCAGTCTATAGATGTTCTTTTAATTTTTTTGACAGTCTTTGGGTAAGCAAAAGTGTTTGATTCTTAGTAGTTCCATTTTATCTATTTTCTCATTCTGTTCATCATGCTTTGTCAGATTTTGAAGTCTGTGTAAACTGTCTATTACAACTTCCATTTTTTGTTGCATGATCTTTATCATTTTAGGTTTGACATTTAGGTCTTTGATCCAGTTTGAGTTAGTTTTTGTATAAGGTGTGAGATATGGGTCTTGTTTCAACTGTTTTTGCAGATCGATATCCAATTTTGCCACCACCATTTGTTAAAGAGACTGTTTTTACTACAGTTTACAATCTTACAGCCTTTATTGAATATCGACTGTTCATAAGAGGATGGTCACATCTTTGAGATCTCAGCTCTGTTCCATTGGTCTATATATCTCTTTTTGTATCAGTACCATGCTGTTTTGACTGCTGTGGCAGTGTAATAGCTTCTAGCATCAGGTAGTTGAGACCTCCCACTGTGTTCCACTTCTTCAGTAGTGCTTTGCTTATCCAGGGTTTCTTCCCTTTCCAAACAAAGTTGATGATTTGTTTCTCCATCTCATTAAAAATGTTACTAGAATTTGTATTGGGATTGCATTGTATATGTAGATCATTTTCAGTAAAAAAGACATTTTCGCAATGTTGAGTCTTCCTATCCATGAGCAGTGTAGATTTCCCCATTTATGTAAGTCTTCTTGGTTTCTTGCAGTAAGGTCTAGTAGTTCTCCTTGTATAGGTTTATTTCTCCAGTTAGATTTATTCCTAGGTATTTTATCTTAATGACTATAGTAAATGGTATTAATTTGATGATTACTTCTTTGATGATCTCTTTGATGGTGTAAAGGAATACTACTGTATTACTTACATTTATCTTGTATCCTGACACTTTGTTGAACTGTTCTATCAGTTTGAGTAGTTTACTTATGGATTCTTTAGGATTTTCTGCATGTCCGATCATATCATCTGCAACTAAGGAGATTTTTACCTCTTCTTTGCTGATGTGGATACCATTTATTTCTTTGTCTTGTCTAATTGCTCTGGCTAGAACATCTAATACAATGTTGAATAGAAGTGGTGAGAGTGGGCATCCTGTCTAGTTCCCATTCTCAAGGTTAATTATTTAAGTCTCTCTACTTTCAGTATGATGTAGATGGTTGGCTTTGTGTAGATGGCCCTTATTGCATTGAGGAATTTGCTGTGTATTATTATTTTGCTGAGAGTTTTTAGCATAAATGGGTGGTGGGCTTTGTCAGTTGCCTTTTTGTCATCAAATGACAAAATCAAGTGATTCTTGTCTTTTGTGTATTTATGTGGTTGATCACATAAATTGTTTCTCTGATATTGAATCAGCCTTTCATCTCTGATATGAATCCAACTTGGTCATGATGAATTGTTTTTTTGATATGTTGTTGAATTCTACAGGCAAAAGTTTTGTTAAAGATTTTTGCATCTAGGTTCATGAGTCATATTGGTCTGTAATTTTCCTTTTTAGTGGGATCTTCCCATTTCTTTGGTATGAGGGTTATGCTGGCTTCATAGAATGAATTTAGGAGTATTCCATCCCTTTCTGTGCTGTGAAATAGTGTCAGTAGTATTGGAGTTAGCTCTTCTCTACAAGTTTAGTAGAATTCCCCATTCAAGCCATCTGTGCCAGGGCTTTTTTTGGTTGGTAGTTTTTTGATGACTTTTCAAATCTCTTCTTTTTTGATGTGTCCACAAACTGTTCTGCTTGTTCTTGTGATAATTTGGGTAGAAGAGATGATTCTAGAAATTTGTTCATTTCCTGTAGGTTTTCAAATCTGTTACAGTACATATTCTAACAGATTTCACAATATTCTGTTATGATACTTTTTATTTCAGTTGGGTCTGCTGTGGTATCTGCCATCTCATTTTTTATCTGGGTTGTTTCCTCTCCCATTTTTGCTTTGAAAGTTTAGCCAATGGGTTGTCAATTTTGTTGATCTTTTCAAAAATCAATTTTTTCAATTGTTCATTTAGTTCTGCTCTCATCTTTATGGTCTATTTTCTTCTGTTGCCTGAGGGGTTCCTCTGTTGCTCTCTTCTTGTTCAAGCTGTAGGGTTAATTCTTTGGTTTGGATCCTTTCTTTGTTCTGGATGCGTTCATTTATAGAGAAAAAGTGACCTCTGAGCATGGCTTAGGCTGTATCCCATAGGTTCCGGTAGAATGTGTTTTCATTCTCATTAGATTACATAAATTTGTTGCATACTTGATTTCTCCTATAATCCATGGCTTTTTGAGCAAGGTGTTACTCAGTTTCCATGAGTTTCAATTTCTACCTATGTTTTTCTGCTATTGATTTCAAATTCTACAGCTTTATGGTGCAAGAAGATACTTTACAGTAATTTAGTGGCTTGGATTTTGTTGAGATTTGCTTTATGTTCTAACACATGGTCTACTCTGGAAAATGTTCCATGTGCGTTGCGGAAGAAGGTATACGTATCTGTGGATGGATGAAAAGTTCTGTATATTTGGATGAGGTCTAGTTGATTAATTGTTGCAGTAAAATCTTCTTACAGAGCTTTTTTCTGGGTCATCTGTCCATTACTGAAAGTGGAGTGTTGAGGTCTAGAAATATTATTGTGGAGTGATCTATCTCATTTTTCAATGTAATCAGTGTTTATTCGATGTATTTAGATGCTTTGGTATTGAGTGCGTAAATTTTTAATATTGTTGTGTCTTGCTTGTGTATTGAACCTTTCAGCAATAAATACTGACCATCCATGTTGATGATGGTAGATTTTACATTAAAATCTATTTTATCTGAGTTTAGTATTGCCACACCTGCTTTTCTTTGTACATCATTTTCTTGGATATTCTTCCATCCTTTAATTTTTAGTTTGTTCATATCTTTAAGTCAAAGGTGTGTTTCTTGTAAGCCTTTATACATGAGTCATGTCTTTTGATCCAAGATATCACTCATTGTCTCTTTATTGGAACATTCAGTCTGTTTGCATTCAGTGTAATTATTAACAAGTGTGTGTTTAGTACTGTCATTCTGATGTGCTTATTTTTGTGTTGGTGTTTTCTATATTCTTAATATTCTGTTCTGGGTCGTTCTTTATCAGTTGACTTTTCTTCCTTTCTAGTATTGGTTTGGCAGCTGTTTAGACTCCTGTATTGCATTTCTTGTTTTGATATGTTGTATTGTTATTGTACTTTGTGGCTACCCCTATAATCCCCCTTAATATTGTAAGTTTAAATGCAATTTTAACTTCTACGTATCATTTTAATTTTTTCTCCATCTGAGAAGACTGTAACTACTGTAATATATTCCTCTTTTTATTATGATGGTGTCACTGTTTTCATGATATGATCACTGGTTTCCTTCTTTTAATATTGTAACTTTGATTGAGTTTTGTGACTTCCCTAACTGAGTAGATTTCTGGATGCTGTGTCCTGCATTTCCTCCTTAGACATACGCTTAATCATTTTGTTTTTCTAAACAGAGAGCTTCTTTCAAAATTTCTTGTAGTTTTGTTTTTGTTTTTATAAAGTCTCTAAGCTTCCGTTTATCTGCAAGTGTCTTAATTTCATCTTCATGTTTGGGAGACAGTTTTGCAGGATATATAATTCTTGTTTGGAAATTTTTCTCCTTCAAGATTTTGAAGGTGCCATCCCACTGCCTCCATGCTGACATCGTTTCCGCTGAGAAGTCAAATGATGCCTACAGGGCTTTCTTTTGAATGTTAGCTTTCCTTTGAGCCTTGCTTCCTGTAAGAGAATTTGTTTATATTTTATTTTATTAGGCTTGATTATGATATGTCTTGTCTTTCTTTAGGGGTCTGGTTTTTGTGGCATTCTGTATACATCTTGGATATGTGTGTTCTCTTCTTTCATAATTTCAGGGACCTTTTCCGTCAGCCACTCAACAGCAGTATCTTTGTGTTTTCAGCTATCCTTCTGTGTTCGGGTACTCCAATTAATTGTAAGTTATTACTCTTAATAGAGTCCCATGTTTCTTAATACTTCTTCATTTTTCTTATTTTCCTTCTCTGATTTATCCTCATAAATGTTGGTGTCAGTTGCTCTGTCTTTAAAGTCACTTAGTCTGACTTCTGTCTCTTCAATTCTGCTTTTTTGGCTTTGGATTGGATTGTCTAATTCTTTAATTTTGTTACTGATCTGCTGCATTTCAGATCATTAATGTTCCATCAGTCCAGATAGCTTGCTTAACTTTTCATTCTGCTCTGCTTCATTTTGTTTAATTTCTAGGAGGATTGTCTATATTGTTCCTTTGTACTCAATCTCTGATAGTTTCAGAAAGCCTTCTTCCTCTGGGAAGTTTTTTGATTGTTTATTTTGGGAGTTTCCTGGAGCTGTGTTGGACTGTTTCTTTAAATGGTTAGAGATGGACTGTTGTCTTTGAGCCATCTATATGCTGTTTAGTTTCCCTGGTGTTATCTCAACAGGAGTTGAGGTATAGTTCTGAGAGGGGTGTTGTTCATTCGCTGCCTCTGTGTACTCTAGTGACTGGCCCCAGTGGACTTTCTAGGCTGGCAGACTCTGCCTTCTGTCTGGCAAACATGGCGCCCAACTTATGGAGTCAGTGCAGGGCTGTCAACTGCACCTATGATGTGGGTCAGTAAAGGATGGAAGAGATTCTACTGGGCTGTTCAGCAGTTATTTGTCCAGGCAGTGTTATTTCAAAAATTTAGGAGCTATGTGACAGCTTCCAAAATCAGTCAGGCCATCAGGTATGGCTGGGCCTCCCTTTTGGCTGACAATGGAAGCACCTCTTTGGCCATCCCCAGATGCTATGAGATTGTTCAAAGTCAGGAAGGGTTACAGCCTTGCTGCCATCCTCAGGTGGGCCTTACCCTTAAGGTAACACTGCTCTGGATACATCCTTTCTTTTGGAAAAGTGTTTTCTGGACTGGAACTTCTTCTCAGTTTGGGAATTATCTGCTGAGGCCTCCAGTTGGGTGACTGTACCTCCAGCCAAGCTGACATCCCAGCCAAGCTGCCCTTTCCCTCATGAAACAGGAGAATCTATGGTGGAGCTCTGAAAAGAGAGATTGGGGAGGGGCAGCAGTGCCCTCATTGACAAGCCGGACTCTGAAAATGTGGCTATCCCACACACTGTGTCTCTGCTGTGCTATATGCTGTTTACTTTAGCACTGCAGTCCATTGTATTTGCTGGCTCATGCCATCCCCCACCTGTTGGACAAGGAGAAAACAAAAAAGGGAAAAGGTGTCAGTGCCTGCAGTCCTCCAAAGCAGTGAGTCAGCAAGAGAAGAGATCAGTGGCTCTGCCTCATCAGAGAGAGATAGCTTCCTGTTTAGTGGAATGTAGTCCAATATGACAACCCTATGACATATCCTAGGGCTCCTTGGGTGTCCAGAGTGTTCTGTTCAATTATCAATCTCGGCCTTAGTTTTCAGAGGGCTTTGAGGAGATGTGTGTCTAGTCCGCTATCTTGGCTTCAGCCCTCTAACCAATGGTTTTAATAAAGAAATACCAAAAACTCAAAGATGGTTAGGCAACAGGAATTTATTCACATGAACTTGCATAACTCTGTGTATTAAAAAAAAAAAAAAAAAAGCTATATAGTCCATTCTTGCTCACAGTAACCCTACAGCACAGAATGCAGCCGTCCCATAGAGTTTTCAGGGAATGACTGGTGGTGTCAGACTACCAACCTTTTGGTCAGCAGCACAGTTCTTAACCACTTTACCACCAGGACTACAATACAGTATACCATTAGGCAAATCAAGTAGTAAATGAAAAGGGATATGGCAGAATACCCAATTCCCACTGAGTCAGTTCAATTCACAGTAACCCTATAGGACAGAGCAGAATAGCTCTACAAGGTTTCCAAGGCTATAATGTTCATGGAAACAGACTGCACATCTTTCTCCTAGTTTATAGGTTCAAACTCCTGACCTTTCTGTTAGCAGCCCAGAGCTTAACCACTGTACCACCAGAGCTTCTGAAGGCAGAATAAAACCTTTTGCTTTAGAGATGATTCTAACTCATAGCAACCACAGAGAGCAGAGTAGAAATGTCCCATGCAGTTTCAAAGGAACAGCTGGTAGACTCAAACTGCCAACCTTTTTGGTTAGCCACTGAGCTACAGTACCAGGGCTCCACAATTATCATGGATGGTAATATAGTCCATTCTATCTTGTTCTTTTTCATTTATTTAAATTAAAAAGAAGTCCCTGGGTAGTGAAAATGTTTAGTTCAGCTGAAAACTTGGAGGTTCAAGGTTCTGAAGGCCCTCCAGATAATTTTGCTAAAATCTACTCTAGATTCCTTTAGAATTGCCAGGGGAGCTCAGATATGCTGACTTCTTACGTCTCAGCTAAGCCATGGATGTGGGACTGCATTACAGGCTAATTCTAATTACCCTTACAGGATAATTCTAATATACAGCCAGGTTGTGAATTCAAGCCTGGGCTGAATAAGGTGCTTATAATAGAAGTGGAAAGGCCATTAAATAAGGATATTTAATGGATGGTTGGAAATATGGCAAAATCTTTGTGTATATGCTTTCTTTCTTTTTTGGATTAGTAGTGAAATATGATGATTATATTCAGTTTTCCTTTGCAAGTCCTAGGGTTGCCATGAGTCAGATCTGACTCTACGGCACTTGGCTGGCCTTGCTTGCAGGGGGTGGGGGGAATCCAGATATAGGATACTGAATTGAATCCATTGAGCAGAAGATGGTTTTTATAATCTTTTTTAAAAAATTACTAAGAAAATCATGTTTCTTATTTCATTCTCCCCCTCCTTTTCTTTAAAGAGTATAAAAGAAACAAATTGTCACTTATTTGAAATTAGGTGAATTCTAAGTAGTGCCATTTAATATACTGATGGGTTTGTAGTTTGTGGGTCACTGGATAAGAGTTAGGGGTGCTAACCAAAATGTTAGTAGTTCCGTTCTACCCGGCTGCTCTTTGGATATCCTATGGGGTAATTATGTTGAGTTGGAATCAACTGAACAGAATGAGTTTGATTTGTCTGTTTTTATGCTTTTCAAAATTAATATTATCAGTATAAGTCACATTGTAAGCTAAGTTATAGATCACTATGGGGAGCAGGAATGTGTGTTTGTGTAAGAGAGAGAGAAAGAGAAAGAGAGAAAGGAAATCAGTGACTCATTTTATGGGTAAGAATGCAGTTGAGGAGAATCTGTTATATCTTTAAGCCTCAGAAACTATTGACAAATGTCATTTATACAAGTAATGGTGCACATATCAATTTATCTTTCTGTGTTTGGGGGCATTGTTTTATGAATGCAATAGAAAAATTAGCCTTCAAAGCATAAGAAACTCTTTTTATTGGAATTAGTAAACAAGTATGGTTAATTTTAAACACTAGTATTCTATTCAGCAAACATTTAAGAATAATAAAATCTGTAAAAATAATTATGGAACTCTTATCTCATTAAGGCTGAAAATATAGGACCCTGTGGTGGCACGGTAGTTAAATATTTGGCTTCTAACTAAGAAGGTCAGCAGTTTGAATCCATTAGCCACCCCACAGAAACTCATTGGATCAGTTCTACTGTGTCCAATAAAATCACTATGAGTTGAAAATGATTCGCAATATGTGTGAGTTTTTTTTGTTTTTGCTTTTGCTTCTGGAGATGGTAAGGTGCATAAGTTATATCTTCTCATTCAGGGTCTTAAAAAAAGGTTGGTAAATAAATAAACTCAATAAAATATTAAACTTATGGAGAGGCATGTAGCATGCTATGCCTGCAGATAACCAGCACACCCTTGTACTTCCTATTCCAAGAATATGAACCAGAAGAATGCAGGACAATAAACTTCTAACCTCACAATTTGAGAAACTTGCTCTTCTGCAAGATGGAGGAAGAAAGGGCAAACTATACAATGGTAATACTAATAGCTATTGTGTTCTAAACACTAGAATAGCATTTCTTACACATAGTATCATTAATCTTGATTGTAACTCTATGGAGAAGATAGTGACTAGCTGTGAAGCACTGCCCAATATAACTGTAAAACAATTGGGTCACAAATGCAAGCCACATAAAATCTGGCATATGTAATCTAAAATATATTTATTTTAATGTGTGATAAATGCATATACAAGTTAATAAGGTAATTTGGATTCCTTTTTATCCAGCATGTGTTTGATATTTACACAGTATCTCAGTTCTGACTAACTACATTTCAAATACACAATGGCCAGATATGGCTAGTAGCTACCACAGTCAGACTTGGAAAACTTAAATAAAGCTGTTCAGGGGTTTAGCTCCTGGAGAAGTGCACAGCTGGAATTCAAATCTGAGTGTTCTAATCCCAGAACAAAAGATCGTAAATATTAGCCTGTTCAGAAAGATGTGCTCCTAGAATCATAGATTTAACATGAGATATGTAGTCTTATTAGTACAAAATTATAAAAGACACACAAAGAACATTTATTTTCCTTTTTTCACAAGCCAAGAAGATGTCTTAAAGAGGTTAAGTCCTGAAGGATCTGCAATTAGCAGGTAATACAATCAGATCTTGTACTATTTTCAAAGCCCATTATTTTCACTAATCAGAACCAGAAATAACTGACACACTGAAAGAATTCAAAGAAAAATTCAGACTACCAATGATTATAATAGCTATAAACAAATCACACTCTTATTTTTAAATATTCTATACTTGCACATTCTCTTTAAAAACATAGTATTGACATCTTGCTCACAGCAACCTTATAGGACAGAGTAGAATTACTCCATAGGGTTTCCAAGGAGCACCTGGTGGATTTGAACCACTGATCTTTTGGTTCGCAGCTTAACTCTTTCAGATTTTTAAATTTTTTTTTTAATTGGGCTTTAAGTGAAAGGTTACAATTCAGGTGAGTTTGTTATACAAAAACTTACACACATATTTTATGTGACTCTGCTTGATTTCCTATAATACAATAGCCCACTCCTCCTCTGCACCCTGTATTTCCCATGACCATTCAGCCAGCTCCTGCCCCTCTCTGCATTTTCACCTCATCTCTGAACACAAGTTGCTCATTTAACCAAGAAGTGTATTCTCCATCGGTATCATTTTATGTCTTGTAGTCCAGTCTGATCTTTGTCTTAATAAATGGATTTGGGAATGGTTTTGTTTCTTAGCTGACAGAGAGTCCAGTGTCTTGAGGGAACACTGCAGCCTGTCAGACAATCAAGCCTTATCTTTTTAGTAGAGTTCAGTAGAGTTCCACACCCCACTTATCTCCTGCTCCTTTAGGGACTCATCGTTGTGTTGTGTACTAGGGCAGTCGTTGGTGGTAGTGGGATGCCATCTAGTTTTTCAGATCTCATGCTGTTGGAGTCTGTGGTTTATGTGTCCCTTTCTGTTTCTTGGGCTCATATTTTCCTTGCATCTTTGATGTTCTTCATTCTTCTTTATTCCCCATGGGTCAGGATCAATTAATGCTGCTTCTGTGGCCACTTGCTAGCTTTTAAGACCCCACTTGGCACGCGCCAAAGTGGGATGCAGAACATTTTGTTAATAAACTCTGTTAGGCCAGTTGACCTAGATGTATCCTAAAGCCATGATCCTCAGACTCTTACTCTTACTACTCTGCCCCTCAAAGTGTTGGGTTGTATTCAGGAAACCTTTTAACTTACAGTTTAGCCCAGTTGCTCTGAATTCTCCTGTGCTATACATGGTCCTTCCTTTCATCTAAAATAACACTTGTCTGCCATCTAGTCAGTTAATACCTTTCTTTATCCCTTCTCACCCTTGTAACCATCAAAAAATGTTTTCTTCTGTTTCTAGACCTTTTCTTCAGTTTCTTTTAACAGTGATCTCGTACAATATTTGTCTCTTGGTGACTAATTTCACTTAGCGTAATGCCTTCCAGATTCTTCCATGTTATGCTTCCCAAATTCATCATTGTCCTTTATTAACTGTATTCCATTGTGTGACTATACAGTAATTTATTTATCCGTTAACCTGCTGTTGGGCACCTAGCTTGTTCCCATCTTTTTGCTATTGTGAGGTGAGGTGAACATGGGTATGAATATATCTATTTGTGTAACAGCTCTCATTTCCCTAGGATATATTTAAAGGAGTAGGATTGCCAGACCATGTGGTACTTCTATTTCTTGCTTCCCCGCCCCCCCAATAGATAATTTCTCTCCAAAATGTCTCCAATATTTATTATTTTATATGTTTTGGATTAATACCAGTCTTGTTGGGGTGAAATGGTATCTCATAGTCTTGATTTACATGGAGTAGCTAATGATCATGAGCATTTCTTTATATATTGGTTAGCTGCCTGAATGTCTTCTTTGATGACATGCTTATTCATATTCTTTGCCCACTTTTTATTTTGGTTATTTGACTTCTTGTTTTTGAAATTTGTGGTGTCTTGCAGACTTTAGAGATTAGATTGTGCTTGTTGTAGCCATTTTTTCCCCTAGTCTGTAGGTTGTCTTTTTACTCTTTTAGTGAACTCCTTGGATGAGCGTTAAGTATTTGATTTTAGGGAATTCCCAAGTATCTATTCTCTCTTCTTTTGTTTGTAAGCTTTATATTCTGTTTATGCTGTGTATTAGGGCTCCTAGCATTGTCCCTATTTGTTCTTCCATGGTCTTTATAGCTTTAGATTTTATATTTAGGTCTTCTATCCACTTTTAATTAATTTTTGTGCATGTTTTGTGGTATGTGTCTTGTCTCTCTCTCTCTTTTTTTTTTTTTTTTTGGATGGATAACCAGTTATGTGTACACCATATGTTGAAGAGACTGTCTTTTCCCCAGTTAATGGACTTCGAACCTTTGTCAAATATCAGCTGCTCACAGGTGAATTATTTTACATCTAGATTGTCAACTCTGTTCCATTGGTTTTTGTATCTTTTGTAGCATTACTAGGCTGTTTTGAGTATAATAGTAGCTGAACTCTTAAATACTACTTCACCTCTCAAAAAGCACCTGGCACCTCCTACAATAACAAAAGCATACAATTTATAGCTTACAAGTTACAGGCCTGATTTGCCCTTGGTTTATACTGGCAAACAACTGTTGAAAGATGTGTAACTACGTGTCTAACTAAAAATCTTGCCTCCTGTTCAGATCATACCCCATGGGCATGATGCTGCAGCAGTGCCCCAGGCTTCTGGGACCTGTCCAAGGTAGCCTCAGGCAACAAGGGGGTGGAAGCCAGCCCTAATGCTTCATCATTAACGGCCTGAAAGATTTCACGTTATGGTGTCTTGGGTTTTAAATTAAATGTCAAATACAATTTGCCACTGAAAACATGAAACGTGGAACTACCCTGAGAGACTCTGCGAACTAAGGTTTCTAATTGGTGGCTGCTAACTACTGAGTGAAAATAGTTATAGATCAGTGTTTAGTGAATTTTCACACCAGTCTGCAGAAGTGTGTGCATTTTTACTTCTTATACTTAGAATTGGTAGTAAAATATTGAGACAGTACTTAAAATAGACAGTGCTCAACGTAGTATTGAATACAATGGAGCTGATAAACTCTTCCCTTTGGCATCATGCAGGCATTTATGTTTTGACAATTCTGACTTTTAGCCTGTAATATCAAGAGATTTGTGAAAGAAAATGAAGCAGCATATGGTCCATTTATAGTGATTTATTAATTTGTTGGTTTTGTGAGGTTTTACTTTTTTCTGCAGACAATGGTTTGTTTTAATAATAGGGCTAATAATGGAACTTCCAATTTAATGAGTTAGCATTATATCTTTCTGAACTGTCACTATATTAGTGGTAATTATGAGGTAGGTTTAAGTCTGAAAATGCGGGCTGAAACACTCAGACATCATTTTTTATTGCTGATTTTAATTAGAAACCTAAAGAAACACATACAATTAAACATGACCATAAAAGTAATAGCTACGGTCCTAAAATACTAGTCAATTTGTTGCACCATTAATATCATTCAGTATGGCAGTTTTGAAAACATATTGGTGTAATTCAAGTAGACGATATGTAAGAATGAAACTACTGGCATTTAAACCACCATAACTGTTTTAGAACTGCAAGTGGTTCCTCTAAATATCTATGACAATAGGTGTTTTGCTTTGCACCACATTTTAAAGTTAATTCTCTTTGTATATTTCATTGTGATCATCATTTCCAAGAATAATTATATACTCTTAGAAAATCTCCACTCTGGAGAACTTGAAAGTAACCACGCTAGGCATTTTGTGGGCATTCTGTGGGCCATCAGGAAGGCCACACACTTCAGGGCACAGGTGTCAGGTAAAAAATCTAAAAAATAAGAAGTGAGAATGAGATAAGTAACCAGAAATCCTCTTCTTCTTTTCCTTCAACCCTAGCCTTCCTGGTTATAAGTAACTTCTGAATATAATAAAGGCAAAATTTCATGCGCAATGCATTTCCAAAGCATTGCCACATGTATCATTTCACTTAATCTTGTCAATAAGTGTATGAGATGGGGTATTACAATGTCAGTTTAGAGGTGACTAAAGTTTCAGGAACTTGTCCAGAGTGCAGTATGTCTAATAAAAGAGCATTATGAGATATATTAGCTTTCATAGATAAACTTCATACTGTCTAAATTATCATATATTCTAAACTGATAAATTTAAAATTAAGTCTTATCACGATGCTATAGTTCATTGTGAAGTGAAAAAGACTTCTACATTACTAGTTAAGATGAAATTGTTATGATGAGGTAGTTACAATTTTATTGAAAAACGTCTTTTGGTAAAACTTGAAAATTCTTATGAGGCCAAAAGCTTCCATTCAGCTAAAATGTTGCATGTTAAATAGAGACAAAGTTTTTTGTTTTTGTTTTTTTTTTCCTCTCCCTTGTGGCTCAAATTACAGGTATATTATATACTATTTGCTTATAAGCTTTATTTTCTTAATGAAAAAATGAATGATTGACCTAAATTTTCTATACTCATTAATAACTGTTGTCATACTTAAATTATTACAGATTAAGATCAACAACACTTGTTGAGTGCCTATTATTTTGCTGTATTTTCACTTAACTCACTTAAGTGTCATTGAAGTATATATGGCATCTATTATTACCAGTTATTATCTTTAATTTACAGATGAGACAACTAAGTTTGGAGTAGTTCAAAATTTTCAATGGTATCAGACAAATAATCTCAGTTTCACTGAGTTTTAAAATTCATAACTGTTCTTCCAAAGAGCTCTGGTGACAAGTGCTTAGCCTTGGCTGCTAACCAGATGGTCAGAAGTTCCACCAGACACTTCTTGGAAATCCTATAAGTCTCTATGAGTCAGAATCGACTTGATAAAAACGGAGTTTTTGGTTTGGTCTCCCAAAATTTCTTTTTCTTCCTGTAACATCACAAATCTTTCTCATGCTATAGTGACTTCACTGAAAGTGTTAATTTCTAAAACATAGTAGTAATTGAATTCAATATGAAGATTTGCACCCCATGTTTATATAATTTTTAACCTATAATTCCATCTTGCTAATCATTTATTGAACTTGTTAAATTAGTAATTTGATCCAGTATTATTTTTGTACCATATCTAAAAACTCAGCTGGTGTATCAGGCTTCCAAAGATAAACATATAGGTAAGATTTCTATCATCTATCTTGCTATCTATCAGTCACGTATACACCTATCTATCTATGTATAGAGAGAGATTTATGTCACTGTGGGAGTTGGCAAGTTCAAAATCCTTAGATAAGACTGTCAGGCTGGAAACTGTCAAACAGAAGTTGATGCCACACTTAGAGCTAGAATTTCCTCTTCCTCAAGGAAAGCCTCAATTTTGCTCCTAAGGTCTTTCAACTGACTTGATGAGACCTAAGCATGCTATCAAAGATAATTTACCCTTAATTGAAGTCAACTGATTGCAGCCATTAGCCACCTCTACAATACGCCTTCACAATAATACCCAGATTGGTGTTTGACTGAATAGCTCAAAGAAACTGACCCATAAAACTAAATATCCTAACCCACCCCTTTTCAACCTGGCACCCATACATTTCTCCTTAGACCATACTTAATCATCAGGTAAATACAATAACAAGGTCGCAGTTTCTCCTAACTACTGTACACCCCAGCAGAAAATGTTAACTCTCTCCCCAGAAGAGGATGGAAAAAAAGCCATTTTTATTTCACCAAGTAAAGAAAAAGATTTTCGTAGCAATTACAGTGTGTTATCCTCATTCTACAGTTAGTCATGTGGACATAAAAACCAATTGCCATTGAGTCAACTCTGACTTAAAGCAACTCTGGTATTTATAACTATCTTATTCCACTGCACATCATTTCATATTCCCTTTTTTGCTTTCTTGCCCTCGGCAAACACCTCAGCTGATTCTGTTTCTTTCCCTGCTGGAGTAACTTAAACCTCATTCCTGAAAGATTTCAGCAATTCCTACTCTTGCCTGAATTGTAGTTTTTCATTGACTTTAATCATAGGCTGTGGTAGTACTGAAAGACTTCCCAATGGATCTCCTGTATTCTCCATATTCCCTTTGATACCATCGTTGTGTAGTAGCAGTCGGTTTTCCTGTTGGTGATCAGGATCAGTCACATCAGTACGTACAGTAACCCCCATTTTTGTTTGCTGGTTCAGAAGCATGAAGAGAACAAGATGAACAGGTGGCATTCTTAATTTCCATATCAGTAAGACTCAAACCTCTAGTCCAGCAGAGAGTAAGGTTGTAGAGACAGAAAACCAGTTTTGCTAATTCATCAGTAGTCTGCCCGGTATACCACTGCTTTTGAACCAATTATGACTCATAGTGATCCTATTAGAGTAGAACTGCCCTGTAGAACAGTTCCAAGGGGTGTCTGATGGATTTGAACTGGGAACTTTCTGGTTGGCAGCTGTAGAACTTAACCGCTATACCACCAGGGTTTCCAAATAGGGTAATATTGATGAATTACTCTGACTTCCACTTCTTGGTTCTTTGACGCCTAAATTCTGGCAATGAGAATAGCAACACCATATATTTGATACTGATTTAGAAGATATATATAATCCTAGATGACACTGCCCCATTCCTGCAAGCTGTTGCCTTAGTTGGCAATGTAACTGAGTCTCTAAAAGGTCATTCTACCATTCCATGAAGACAGCTGCTTAGGGATGATGGGGAACCTGGTAAGACTTCATCTGCTGTTTGATTGAGTAACTGGATATTATAGACTAGCTGAGCTGACACATAAAACTAACAATCACAGATGGCATAAACATAATTCTTTTTTATTTTTTGTAAGTGTGTTGAAGTAATTAGACAGAATGTAATCAAAACTGGATAATGTCCCTTAGTTAAATATTATTTATTCTCACAGGTCATGAAAATATGCACAAGTTCCACAAACTGTCTCCTATTCAGAACTCTGCCTTTGACTGAAGCAGTCTGCTTTGATGGATGTTATGAAAAATAAATCACACAAATTTTTGTAGTGTAAAAGATGTCAGCATCAGCTTTGAGCAGACGAAGGCTAACGGATTAAGAAGGTGGGAAGATCATGACGTAACGGTACACATAACATGCAATGTCTTTCGCTTAGAAGAAAAGACTGATGATTTCTTTCTTTTGAAAGTCTTATTAGCACTTTAGGGGCTGCAGAATAAAATTTTAAAAATGAGAATAAGAATACTTTCTCCCCAAAACACTGCTGAAATCAAGTCAATTCTGACTCATTACAACTCTGCAGAACAGGATAGTATGCCCCATAGAGTTCCCAAGGAGTAGCTGGTGGACCTGAACTGCCAACATCTTTTTTTTTTTTTTTTTTTTGATTAGCAGACATAGTGCTTAACCACTACGCTACCGAGGTTTCCAAAGAGGGCCGTACCACACAGAAATTGCCAAAGCCTAGCAGTGATTCCATATGTGCTGAGTTTTTATGCCCCAAAACAAAGAAATGTGGAAAAAAGTATATTGGATTTCTGATTGGCATTAGGATTTTTGTTATTTTTATCACTTGCTTTGTTTTATAATTTGAAGGTGCATACACCAAAAGTGGTCATGTAATGAGTGCTGAAAGCATTGCTGAGTATCCAGGAAACAAATATAGAGAAGATATGATTTAGATCTTCAGGTGTTCACAGATTTATATCAGGATGTAAATCCATAATTGTATTATTACTATAGCATATGTGAGAGGTAGAATATAAAATGTATTCCTACAGTAGTCTAACAAAGTATTATACTAATGTAGAGATCAGGGAAAACTTCTTTAAACACATGAGGTTTCAGAGACAAGGAAATGCAGGCATAGGGAGTAGAACAGGCAAAGAAAAAGCACTCCATGCTTGGAGAGTGGTAAGTGACAAGTGATGGTTATAAGTTCCCTGCGATAGACTGTGCTGGTCTTACTCATGATTATATTAACACTGCCAAGCACAGAACTTTGATACATGGCAGGTAAGGAGCCTGGTGGCACAGCAGTTTAGTGCTGCACTGCTAACCAAAAGGTTAGCAGTTGAAATCCAGCAGTCACTCCATGGGAGAAAGACATAGCAATCTGCTTTTGTCAAGATTACAGCCTTGGAAAGTGAGTGTTCCATAGCAGGTGCTTAGGTGCTCAGTGAAGAATGAATAAAAGTCTAGAGAGTGTCAGGAAGAAACACAAGGTGAGTCTGCAAGAACAAATTATGTCTGGTTTAGAAGGATCTTGGAAGGTAAATGAAGCAGTATCAATATTATTTTGTAGTCCAAAGAGTGTCCATAAAACTTTGAGAAGAATGAATTAGTCAGTTTTCCTTTTAAGCAAAAGACATGGCATATTATATGTACCATTATGCCAGAATCTTCCATCTTCTTATCCCTTTACCTCTTATCTGCTCAAAAGTGATGCTGTTTTATTTCATCTGCTGATGATTCATGCCAGCTTTGTCATCTAGGAATAGCTCTGTCTCTTACTATAAGACTTAAAGATCCCAGGTTAAAACTGAACTATTTACCAACTGAATTTTCTGATGTGAATTGAGTACATGCTGGACACTTGCAATAATGCAAAGCTTCCAGTGTCCTTTTCTGTGATAGCATTTACTTGTTTTGTGATAATAGTTTTCTACCTGCCAAGCTATCAGTTCCTTGAGGTACAGCACAGATCTTGTTTATATTTTATGTTAATACCAAGTATAGTAAGTGTTGATGATCAGTAAATTTTCATTACAGGGTATCAGTTAAATCATCCAGAAATCGTATTTTTAGATGGAATTAAAAATGCAAGCAGAGGTCAACACTTCTACTTACAAAAGGCAGAGGGAGCACAATTGAGTAGGGAATGTCTTTAGCCCATAACACATCTCTGAACATTTTAAAGGAAAAGTAGAAGTTTCGGACAGGGAGAATCTCAGATCACAATCAGGACAAAGTCTAAGCAAGTGACTCTCAATCTGCGTCCTATTAAAATTTTGGATCTAGTAGTTCTTTATTTTGGAGGAAGATCTGATGAATTTTTTAATTGGGTACCATTATCCCCAGCCTCCATCGCTAAATGCTAGAAGCACATCCCCAGTTGTAACAACCAAATAATGTCTCCAAATATTGCCAGATTCACCTCAGGGGGAAAATAACCTTTTTTTTTGGAGAACACTTGGTCTAATCTAAACCTGTAAATACCTCCAGAACAAAAACTGCCCATTAGAAAATGTCTCACTGGAGAGAAATGACCAGCCCCTTGAACCCCTACCAAGCCAGAAATTAGGTGGGCTATCCAAGGCAAGCATGACCCTAGTGCATAAACTGAGGAAGCTCCGGAATGTGTTAACCCTTTCAGGGAGTCAACTAACTGCTCTACTTGCAACTGAACAGTTACTTTTTGAAAGGAGCTTAGGGGAGTATATCTCCATGTGGGCTATATAAAACTACTCATTTGCCCTTTACAATCAATAAACTTTATATTGCCAAAGTATTAGAAAAAAATCTACCTTTTTTGGTCACTCCTATCAGACTTCTTTGGGACTTGAGATTTGTGTTTTGTTATGTATCATAGGAGTAGAATTCTTTCTGTCTGAAATTGTCTGCCCTGCAGTTTTTGCTAGTTCCGTCCTTAGGTGATTACAATCTCAGCATGAATCTACAGAATCATTTTTCTGACCCCACAAAAAGTAGAAGTACATAGTTCTTCTGTATTACTTTGGAAATAAAGTAAATCCTATGATTGAAAAATTGGAAAATGACAACAAAGTGTAGTTTTCACTGGTATATGTTTTATTTGGAACACAATCCAATTTATTAGGTAACCCTGGTGGCATATTAGTTAAGAACTACAGCTGCTAACCAAAAGATCAGCAGTTCAAATCCACCAGGCACTCCTTAAAAACTGTTCTACTCTATCCTGTAGGGTTGCTATGAGTAGGAATTAACTCACTGACAACAGGTTTGTGTTTGTTCCAATTTATTATCTTTACCTATTTCTCGTACTTTATATTTTCATGATGACTCTGGATGACATGAAAGATATCTGTCAAGGAAGGTATCCATCTTCTTCATGGATGGAGACTGTTTATTTGAAATTTTAACATCAAATTCAGTGAAGCTCTATTTTTATAATACCTACTATTGGTATATTTTCAAAGGCCAGAAACATACCAAAACTTGTGTGAGCCAATAGCAACAGTTTAAAAATATCAGTGTACAATCCTAGTTAAACAATACTTATGTAGTTAATATTGCTGTACTGGGGACATAATAAATTGAATGGAAGAGGCACACGATCTCATTTAAACATCACTCCAAAATATTAAGATATATTCTAAGACCAACAGCTGTTATTAAAATACATAAACTTACCACAGATATACCAAATACTCTAACATATACAATGTTATTACTTTAGATTATTTAGATACTTTCTGAAGAATATAATAAAATTGTGACCTGCTTGTTTACATAGATTTGGGATTGAAAAAATTAATGGCTTTTTTTGTGTGTCAGAAAAAATGTAAAACAGATGAGTAGTATCAAGAATACTTTGAAACATAAAGACAATACTTTGAAACATAAAGACAGATCTTCTCAAGCTTTGAAAGATAGTGTATTTAGACAATGCTCTTTAAACAACTGAGGTTGCATAAGCAGAATTATATGAAATGGGCCCCAATCAATTAGCTCACTAGTTAACATATATTTGCCATTTACTGACTAAAAAATGCATACCAGATTTTATGCTAGTTATATTCTGTAAATGACCGGGCATTCCCCGAAAAGATTTGGAAGGTAATAGAATCATCGTTATGCTATGAACAAGGCAATTGAGGTCTAGTTAGATTAAGAAAGTTATCTTGAGTCACATAGGTGGTGTATTATTGAGCTAAATTTCAAACCAATCCAAAATTATAAATTTAAGACAAATGTGTTTTCCTGACATGGATATTAGACTGGCTGCTTGTATTTATTAATAATATCTATGTATATACAATTAATACTATAAAAATATGTAATTATTTATTATACATTACATTTACATTAATTTATTATATGCTGTACATAATATATATTATGTATTTCTATATATAAATATCCCATTTTTAATTATTATATATTATATAAGAAATAATACATTTGTTAAATATTGTTATATATTAATTATATAATTTTTATTATATAATTATTATAATATAATAATATATAATTGCTAATAAGTAATATATTAATATAGCTTTATATAATTATAGTTATATAATATATAGTAATATAATTAAATGTATATAATATATGTGTATATGTATATAATAGTGTATAAATTATATAATTATATAATATATTATGTATATAGTATATGTATAATAATGTATATAGTATATGCATATTATATATGTATATGTATACAATTATATGTATATAAAACAATTATATACATATAATATATAGTACATATATATATTTATATATGTGACTGTGTGAATTATGACTGATTGTGGATAATACTGTGAGAAAGGAGAAATCCATGAGGAATCTGTATGAAAACAAAGAAGCAGTCATCTGACTAGAGCAAGAGTATACTACATGATTCAAAGTCAGGAAAATTGTGTGTCAGGGCTGTATCCTTTCACCGTTAAGCATCTAGTCTGCATATTAAACAAGTAATATGGGGAGCTGGACTATATGAAGAAGAACATGGCATCAGAATTGGAGGAAAACGAATTAACAAGCTGTGATACGCAGATGACAAAACCTTGCTTGATGAAAGTACAGAGGACTTGAAACACTTACTGATGAAAACCTAAGCCTGCAGTCTTCAGTACAGATTGAATCAACAGAAAGCAAACAAATCCTAATAACTGGACCAATAAGCAACATTATGATAACTGGAGGAAATATTGAAAATGTCAATGACTTCATTTTACTTGGATAGACAATCAACACTCATGGAAGCCACAGTCAAGAAATTAAGTGTTGTATTGCATTGGTTATATCTTCTGCGAAAGACCTCTTTAAAATGTTAAAATGCAAATATGTCATTTGGGGGACTAAGGTGCACCTGACCCAAGACATGATATTTTCAATTGTCTCATAAGCATGCAAAAGTTGGACAGTGAATAAGAAAGACTGAAGAACTGATGCATTTGAATTATGGTACTGGTGAAGAATATTGAATATACAATGGAGTGCCAGAAGGACAAACAGATCTGTCTTGGAAGAAGTACAACCAGAATGATCCTTGGAAATCAGGATAATGAGACTGCATCTGACATAACTGGGACATGTCACCAGGAGAGGCCAGACCCTGGAGAAGGGCATCATGCTTGATAAAGTAGTGGGTCAGCAAGAAAGAAGAGACTTCGTGAAATGGATTGATACAGTGGCTGTAACAATGGAATGAAACATAATAATTGTGAGAATATTGCAGAAACAGTGTTTCATTCACTATGAGTGAGTCTTGACTTGATAGCACCTAACAAGAAGATATATATATACACATATCATTTTGTATATGTCACAAATTATATAATATATATGTAAATTATGTATGGATTATATAATTTTTATTAAAAAACAATTGAACTTCTGGCCCCAGACAACATGGTATAGACTAACTTTTTTCCTAATGGTCCACACTAAATACAAATAAATACCCTAGAAATAATTTAATAGTTAAATATAAAAGTACCCTGAAAGTTGGAAAATAGACAATGGACTGGCTGAAGACCTCAGGACTTGAGAGACAATGTTTTATTGAGTTCTCACAGCTGTTTTTTTTACCTCCCACACATCGTGGACTGCACACTAAGAAGGTCTGCAACCCAAACCTCCAAAAGGTATAGACAAAAAAAGAAAAGAAAATCCTGTTTGTTCTGACCAATGGATGAGGAAAAAGGAATCTAAACAGAGATCTAGTGGAGGATCTCAGTGTTTACTGAAAACCGTGGTGGGCATCAGAGCATGCTGACCACAAAGGCAGTGTCTGCAGAGCCCTGTGTCTCCTGATCCTCTGCCTAGTAGCATAAGGAGACCCAGTCCCAGCATTTTCTAATCTACTTCCCAGCAACAGAAAGTGAGACAGATCTCGTGTCTATGAGACATTCCCCTAAAATCACTGAAGAAGCAAGAGCAGTGGTATCAGGCAACCCAGGTAAAAACCTTTCCTTCCCTGCAAGCCAAAATAGTACTAACAAGCAGAAGGTCCAGGGACAACAGAAGAATGACATGAACCAGAATAGGATTGTAAGAACTCTGAAAACTAAATTTCACTGGAAATGTAACACATAAAAGTAAATCTGAATCTACATACTGAACCTAAACAAAGAGACGGCCAGCTAGAATAATGGATTGAAAGTGAAATCAATAAAACTTGTAATATTAATTTCCCAGAATACACTAAAAAAATAATTTATTACACCAAAGGCCTTGAAAGTTACAATTTGATTTTTTCTTTTTTAAATTATCGTCTGAGGTCTTTACAGAAATGAATCAGATGTTACGATTCCCTGAGAAGGATTTAAGGAAGCGAAAGCCAAGTGTGTCGAGGCAGATCCGACTCCTGGCATGATTAAGGAAACCACCATCAAAATGCTTCAACAGGAAGTTACAAATTTCTTTGAAACAAATGAAAGGTAGAATATCTCAGCAAAGAAATAGAAGCTTTTTTTTTTAAGTAACCAAGCACAGATTACAAAAATACAATAACCCAAAGGAAAACTTGCCAGATGGGCTCAGTAGATACAGGCAACAAAGAATCATTAAACGTAAGGACAGATCAAACATTTGGGCTCAATCTGAACAACAGAGAGAAAATAACATGGAAATAAAAATGAGCACAATAACTTAGATCCATGGAACAATAGTCAAGTATCTAACATTTGTATTAAACTCTCTGAAAGAGAAGAGAAAGTATGTGAGAGTTAAAAAGTTATTGAATCCTTTTGTGCCTGTGAGTACGTACAGCAACCTTGAACTTTTTCACTCTCTGGAGTTTATAGGGAAGCATGATGCCACATGGCAGGTACCTGCATGACTCTTTGAAACTAAAGAAATGGACATGTGCCAAAAATTACTGTGTTTATAGGGTAACGTGTGAAGTGTCTGAATTTTGGGTAGGAAAATAAAAATTTGATTTTTTTTTAATCTGTTTCACAAGTATGCCAGTAGATCCCAGTGTGGATTCTGAGGTATGGTTAATGGTACTTTATACGTACAACCAAATACAAGTTAGGTCTGTGGGTGGACACAAGAAAAAAAAAGAAGTACTACCTACCAAAAAGTCAGACACACTGAATGAGTCAGACTATGTCCATTAATGAAAAGACATTTGTCATGGATTGAATTTTGTCCACCCAAAATATGTGTAGCAATTTGGCTAGGCCACGACTCCCAGTACTGTGTGATGTTCCTGTATGTTGGAAATCCTGCCTCTATAACGTTAATGAGGGAGGATGGGTGGCAGTTATGTTGGTGGGGCGGGACTCAGTGTGTGAGATTGCATTGTGCCTTGAACCACTCTCCTGGGGTATAAACGAAAGGGAAGCAAGCAGAGTTGGGGACTTCATACCATCAGACAAGAAGCAGTGCTAGGAACAGAGGTGTTTATTTATAAAGAAACAGAGTCTTTGTGCCTCAAAAATTTCAGGCCCATGCAAAGAGTGATGATGAAGAGCTTCTTCCAGAGCCAACAGAGAAAGATTTCCCCTGGAGCTGATGCCCTGAATTTCGACTGGACTTCTGGCCTACTTTTCAGTCAAGGAATAAATTTTTCTTTGTTAAGGCCATGGATTTGTGCTGTTTCTCTTATAGCACCACTAGATGACTAACCAAACACGGTATCAACAAACTTCTAAAACAGAAAATAAGTAGGTCACAAAAGGGTTAAAGAAATAATGTCTAAAAAATTCCCAGTTTAGTAGAGAGGAATAGTGTGCAGTCACCGGACAGGGAGAGCAGTGGAAGCTGCATATAGGTGTGCATGTAAATTTATACGTGAATGTACATTTTTCACTCAGTTATGTTAAATAAAAAGAAAGAAAGAAAGAAAAAAAAAATTTCCAGTTTGCCAAAAGATAGAAACCTACAGATTTAAAAAAACTGAATGAGCTTCAAAGAGTTGGCCCAATGTTTTTCATGTGTTGAAAAAATGAAAAAGAATTATTGACTGTGAATTCTGTATCTACAAAGCTATCCATCAAGAGTGAAAGGGAAATAAAGACATTCTCAGATGAAGTGAAAATAAGGAAATCTGTCACCAGCTTACCTACTGTTAAAAAATGTCTGAAACTCCCCACACAAAAAGAAAATAAATGTGGAAAAAAGACTTGAACTTTCAGAAAGAACTACAAAATGAGGTTATTGTTATTATTATTATTATTACCTTTAAGTATACAATCCAAATTAACTTTCTATACCTGCCTATTTGCAGCTCCGTGTGCTCTCCTTGCTCTGTGACATGGCATTCCTACTTTTTGTTTTATGTCATATTCTCCTAACAATCTCCTGTCCCGTCCTCTGTACCTTTTCCTCTCCATGCTAGTAAGAGGTCAGTAGGGCAGCATACTGTAGATGCATAGAACCATAAAGTATACACACCATATGGTCACACTGTGTCCCTGAGTTCAATCCACTTGTGTCTGAAGAGCTGACCTCAGTAAAATTTTCGGGTCAGGGGCAGTAGCAGGTCTAGGGGCCATGTTCTGGGGGGAACCCCAGGCCTCCAGACTATCAATTGTGGTCTTTTAGTAGCATTCAGGAAGTGTACCACTCTTTTTCTCATCTTGCCACTGGGACTCGACATTGTGTGACCAGTCATGCTGTCTTCTGTGGTGTCTGGGTACCATCTGTTTTATCTGGTCACATATTGATACAGTCATCCCTTCACATGGGACTTCTTGTCTCTTGGGCTCTTTTTCCTTTCTGTCTTTGTTGTTCTTGATCATCATCTGTTCTGGATGAGTTGAGACCATTTGTTATACCTCAGATGGCAGCATGCTAAGTTTTTAAGATCCCAGGTGCCACTCACCCTTATGGAGTATAAAAGACTTTATTAGCAATAGGCTAGTTACGCCAATTGTCCTCCAGGTCCCCTGAGAGAATGGTCCCCAACCCGCACCCATGCTGCTCCATCCTTGCAATATTGGGTTAACACTAGACGTTTTCAGTTTATGTTGAAGTCCAGTTAAGTTGATCTTCTTCTACTGTGTGCTATCACTGGCTTCACCCAACCAAATTTCTATCGACTATCTAATCTATGCCCAGCCTTCTCCCTCCTTTCCCTCACTTGCAGCCATCAAAGAGTCTTTTCTTCTGTACATGAGTCTATTTTTAAGTCCTTATAGTAGGGAACTCTGTGCTGCTTACTGATTTTATTCAGCATAATGTCTTCCAATTGAAACCAGGTTATGAGATGTTTTCTAAACTCATCTTTGTTCTTCATCATTGCATAGTGTTCCACTCAGTATATGTACCATAGTTTGATTATCCATTCATCTGTTGTTGGGCATCTGGGTTGATTCCATCTTTTTGCTATCGTGGACTGTGCTGAAATAAACATTCCTGTGCATGTAGCAATTGGCATGAATGGCCTTGATTCTGTAGGATATATTCCAAGCAGTGGAATTACTCTGTCAAATGGTATACCTATTTCCAGCTTTTTAAGGAAGCGCCAGACTACTTTCCAAAGAGGTTGCATCATTTTGCAATCCCACCAATCTCTCCATATCCTCTCCAGCATTTGTGTTTTGTGTTTTTTTGGATCATGGCCAACCTTGTTGGGATGAGATGATACCTCATTGTAGTTTTGATTTGGATTTCTCTAATAGCTAAGGAACTTGAACATTTCCTTGTGTCTTTTGGCTGCTTCAGTGTCCTCTTTGGTGAAGTCTCTCTTCTACTTTGGACATCGCATAATTGGGTTACTTACCTTTTTCTTGATATTTTGCAATAGCTTGTAGATTATGGACATCAGATGTTGGTACAACATGTAATTGCCAAATATTTTTTCACCATTCTGTAGGTGGTCTTTTAATTATTTTGATAAAGTCTTTGGATGAGCAAAAGTGTTTGATTCTTAGTAGTTCCAATTTATCTATTGTCTGTGGATCATGCTTTGTTTGTCAGATTTTGAAGTCTGTCTAGGTTATGTATTAAAACTTTTCATTGTTGACCCTATTTTGTCTTGCATGATCTTTATCATTTTAAGTTGATATTTAGTTCTTTCATCCACTTTGAGGTAGTTTTTTTGTGTAAGGTATGAAATATGGGTCTTGTTTCAGTTTTTTGCAGGTGGATATCTAATATTGGCAGCACAATTCGTGAAAGAGACTGTATTTACCGGTTTGCAATCTTAAGGCCTTTGTTGAATATCAGCTGTTCATAGGAAGATGGGGACATCTCTGGAGTCTCATCTCTGTTCCAGTTATCTGTATGTCTCTTTTTGTACCAGTACCAAGCAGTTTTGACTACTGTGGCAGTGTAATAGATTCAAAGGTCAGGTAGTGTGAGACCTCCCTCTGTATTCCTCTTCTTCAGTAGTGCTTTGCTTGCCTGGGGTTTCTTCCCTTTCCAAACAAAGTGAATGATTTGTTTCTCTATCTCATTAAAAATGACACTCGAATTTGTAATGGGATTGCTTTGTATATGTAGATTGCTTTGAGTAAAATAGACATTTTCACAATGTTAAGTCTTCCTATCCATGAGCAGGGTATGTTTCTCCATTTATGTAAGTGTCTCTTGGTTTCTTGCAGTAAGGTCTTGTAGTTCACTTTGTATAGGTCTCTTATTTCTCTAGTTAGATTTATTCCTAGATGTTTTATCTTCTTGGGGGCTATAGGAAATGATATTGATTTGGCGATTTCTTCTTTGATGATCTCTTTGTTATTACATAGGAATTCTACTGATTTACTAATATTTATCTTATATCATGATTCTTTGCTGAATTCTGGGATTCTTTAGTATTCTCTGCATGTATAGTCATATCATTTGCAAATAGGGAGATATTTACTTTTTGGTTGCTGATGTGAATGCCCTTTATTTCTTTATCTTGTCTAATCGCTCTGGCCAGAACCTCTAGTACAATGTTGAATAGGAGTGATGAGAGTGGGCATCCTTCTCTAATTCCCATTCTCAAAGGGAATTCTTTAAGTCTCTCTCCACTCAGGGTGATGTAGGCAGTTGGCTTTGTGGAAATGCCCTTATTGCTTTGACGATTTGCCTTCTGTTCTTATTTTACCGAGAGTTTTTTAACATGAAGGAGTGTTGTACTTTTTCAAATGTCTTTTCTGCATCAATTGAGAAAGTAAGGTGATTCCTGCCTTTTGTGTTGTTTATGTGGCTAATCACATTAACTGCTTTTCTGTTGCATCCCTGGTATGAATCCAAGTTGGCCGTGATGAATTCTTTTTTTGATTTGTTGGAGAATTCTGTTGGCAAGTATTTTGTTGAAGATTTTTGCATCTAGTGTCATGAGTGATATTGGTCTGTAATTTTCCTTTTTGTAGAATCTTTCCCTGGCTTTGGTGTCAGGGTTATGCTGGCTTCATAGAATGAATTTGGGAGAATTCTACAACTTTCTACACTGTGAAATAATCTCAATAGTGTTGGATTTAACTCTTCTCTAAAAGTTTGATAGAATTCCCCAGTGAAGCCATCTGGGCCAGGGATTTTTTGATTGGTATTTTTTTTTTAATTTTTTAAATTTGCTTATTGTGATTGAGTGAAAGTACACAATCCAGCTGAAATCTGCGTGTCCGTCTATGTGCAGCTGCTACTGCTCTCCTTGCCTAGTAAGAGCACACTCCTCCTTTCTGTTCTGTATATGTCATATCCTCTTAAAAATCTCCTGTCCCCTCTTCTCCACCCTCTCCACTATGTTCTAGTAAGAGGCCAGTAGGACAATATCCTAAAGATGCAAAGAACCTTAAAGTGCGCACACGATATGGTCACTCTGTGTCACCAAGTCCAATCTATTCCTATCCGAGGAGTTGACTTCAGTAATGATTTATGTACAGGGGCAGCATCAGGTCTAGGGGCTGTGCTCCCAGGGGAACCCTGAGGCCTTTGGACCATCAACTGCAATCTTTTAGTGGAGTTCTCAGGGTGAACCCCTTTTCATTCTCATGTTGCCACTGAGACTCAACTTTGTGAGACTCATTATGGCTGTCAGTTGTGGCTGGGCATGATCTGGTTCTTCTGGTCACATGTTGATGTAGTCACCCATTTATGTGGATCTTTCTGTCGTCAGGGTTTTCTTTCCCCATGTCACTGTTGTCCTTGGTGATCATCTGTTCCTGCTGAATTGGGACCATTTAGTGTACCTCAGATGGCAGCTTGCTAGCTTTTAAGACCCGAGACACCACTCACCAGTAGGGGGTGGAAAAAACTCTCTCAGCAATAGGGTAGTTGTGCCAATTGGCCTCATTGTCCCCTGAGAGTGTGGTCCCCAGAACCCTGCCCCTGCTACTCTGTCCTTGCAATACTAGGTTAAGACTGGAAAGGTGTTCATGTTGTATTGAAGTCTGGTGAAATTGATCTTTCTAATGTGTGCTGTCACTGATTTCACCCAACCAAATTTCTATCTACCATCTAATCTATAACCAGCCCTCTGTGCTATTGGGTGCAGAAATATTTAATAGTGTTGTGTCCTGCTTGTGTCTTGAAACTTTCAGCAATAGTGACCGGTCTTATCCACAGTGGTGGACTTTACATTAAAATCTATTTCATCGGAGGTTAGTATTGTAACATCTGTTCTTCTTTGTATATTGTTAGGTTGTTATATATTATTCCATCCTTTAATTTTCAGTTTCTTCATATCTTTAAGTCTAAGGGGAGTTTCTTGTAAGCAACATATAGATGGGTCATGTCTTTTGATCCAAAATGTCACTCGTTGTCCCTTTATTAGAGTGTTCAGTGGATTTATGTTCAGTGGAATTATTGATAGGTATGTGTTTAATGTTGTCATTTGGATGTATCAATTTTTGTATTGGTGCTTTCTGTGTTCCTCTTAATGTTCTTTTAAGGGTCATTATTTTTATGTATGGACTTTTCATCTTTTCAATGTTTTGTGTTTGTTGAGTCTTCTTTTTTTTATTTAACATGACTGGCTTGGTTTGAGTGAAAATGTTGCACTGTTACTGTCATTTTGGCTACCCTTATGATCCCTTTAATATTCAAATTTTAAACCCAATTTAACTTTTGCATATCTCTTTAACTTCCTGTCCATCTCAGAAAACTGTAACTACTGTCGTATCTCTCTTTTTAGTATGATGGTGTCATAGTTTTCATGATAGGATCACTGGTTCCCTTCTTTTAATATTGTAGCTTTGATTGAGTTTTGTGACTTCCCTGAGTAGGTTTCTGCATGCTGTGTCCTGCATTGCATCCTTAAATATGTACTTACTGTTTTTGTTTTTCTAAGAGAAGAGCTTCTTTCAATATTTTTTGTAGTTTTGATTTGGTATTTACAAAGTATCTAAGCTTCTGCTTATCTGTGAATATCTTAATTTCATCTTCATATTTGAAAGGCAGTTTTGGAGGATAAGTAATTCTTGATTGGAAGTTTCTCTTCTTCAGGGCTTTGAATGTATCATTCCACTGCCTTGTTACCAACATTGTTTCTGCTGAGAAGTCAGACAAAAGCCTACAGGGTTTCCCTCTGACTTTTAGATTTGCTTTGAGCCTCGCTGCCTTTAAGAGAATCTGTTTATGTTTCATTTTATTGTGGTTGATTATGTTTTGGTGTCTTTCTTTCAGGGTCCCATTTTTGTGGCATTTGATGTATGTCTTGGATATCTATGTTCTCATCTTTCATAATTTCAGGGAAGTTTTCTGTCAGCAACTTAACATCAATAATCTCTGTATTTTCAGATATCCGTCCCTGTTCAGGAACTCCAATTAATCATTGATTATTTCTCTTAATTGAGTCTCTTATGTTTCTTAATACTTCATTTTTCTTATTTTTTTCCTCTGATTTACCATTATAAATACTGTAATCACTTGCTGTATCTTCAAGATCACTAAGTCTGACTTCCAGTTCATCAGTTCTGCTCTTTTGGCTTTGAATTGGAATTGAATTGTTTAACTCTGTAATTCTGTTATTGATCTGTTATATTTCAGACCGTTGATGTTCTCTCAGTTTGAATATGTTGCTTAATTTCTCAATTTGCTCTGCTGCATTTTGTTTAATCTCTAGGAGGGTTCTCTACATTATTCTTTTGTACTAAATCTGCAATAGTTTCAGAAAGCCTGCTTCATCTGAGAAGTGTTTTGATTCTTTATTTTGGCAATTTTCTGGAGCTGTTTCTTTAAATGGTTATAGATGGTTTGTTGCCTTCAGGCCATCTAGCGGCTGTGTAGTTTCTTTGGTGTTACCTCAACAGGAGCTGAAGTGTAGTTCTGAGAAGGGAGTTGTTCACCTGCCGCCTCTGTATTCTAGTGACTGGACCTAGTGTACCCTCTGAGGTGGCATGCTCCACCTCCTGACTGGCAAATACAGTGCCCTACTTAGGAAGTCACTGGGAGGCCATCACCCAACCCTGTAGTGTGGTTCGGTAAAGACTGGAAGAGATGCTTCTGGCTGCTCAACAGTTATTTCTCCAGGCAATTTTATTTTAAAAAGCTAGGAACTGTTTGATACCTGTCAAAATCAATCTGGTCACTAGGTGGAGCAGGGTCCTCCTTCCACTGACAATGAGAACACCTTTTCATCTGTCCCCAGATGACATGATGTAGTTCAAAGTATGGAGGGGTTATGGCTTTGCTGCTATCCTCAGCCTGGCACTACCCATAAGGTAACACTGTGCTGAACATATCTTTATTGCTTTTAAACACTTTCCAGAGTAGTACTGCTTCTCAGCTTGGGAATTTCCTCCTGCTGAAGACCCTAGTTGGGTGACTCTACCTCACAGCCTACCAAGATTGCATCCAGGCCAAGCTGCCCTTCCCACTGTGAAACAGAGAATCTATGCTAGAACTCAGAAAAGTGAGGGTGGAGGTGCAGTAGTACCCTCAGTCAGTAGCCAGGCTCTCAAAATGAAGCTATTGTATGCACTGTGTCTCTGCCATGCTGTACAATGTTTACTTTAGCTCTGCAGTACAGTGTATTTGCCATCTCCCACCCACCCCTCACCTCCTGGATAACAACAACAAAAAGTCAGTACCTGCAGTCCACCCAAACAGCAAGTTAGCAGGAGTGGGGCTCAGTGCAAGCTGGCTCATTCCAGGGAGTGGAAGTTCCCCATTTAGTGTGATGTAGTGCAATCAGACAATACTGTGGTATATCCTGGGGCTCCCTGGTTGTCCAGAGTGCGCCATTCTATTATAAATCCAGAAGCAGTTGAGGAGATGTATGTCTAGTCTGACATGTTGGCTCTGCCCCTTGTTTTTCTTTTATTGTTGTTGTTTGTTTTTTTAAAAGGTAACACGATATTCTTTTTCATGAACTTCTTAAACCAGATTTATAAAAATTATAGTACCATCCTTTGTTATTGCTCAGTGTGCATTCAGGAAACACTTAAAACATTCACGTGTAAAAAGTGGTGAGGGAAAGAGATCTAATTGAGAATAAGACTTTAATACTTCATTCAAAGTGATAAAACATTTGTACAGTTAGGTTACAAGTTATGTAAGAATACTATATACCTAAAACAACCATTAAGATAATGATACAAAAGATATATTCAAAAACACTATAAAATTCTGAAAGTTGTACTAGTAAACCACAGGAAGGCAAGAGAGGAGAAACACAGGAATACAAAACAGAAAGAACAAATAGAACAGCAATTTAAGAATATCATAATCTTAAGTGGTCTAAATTTGTAATTAGAAGACGGAGATTTGAAAATTGGATAAAAACGTGATTCAAGTATATTCTTTTAACAAGAAACTCCCTTCATATACACTTTAAATGCAAAAATCCAAACTTATTGCTGTCAAAGTAATTTCAGTTCATCTTGACCCTGTGGAATAGATTTGAACTATCCTGTGTTGTTTCTAAGGAGCATCTGATAGGTATGAACTGCCATCCTTTTGGTTAGTAGCCTATAAGTAGCTGTAAAAGTGCCACATACAATATAGGTAGGTTAAAAGTAAAAGAATGAAAAATATACATCACACAAATTTTAATAACAAAAAATAGAAGTGGATATGTTAACTCTGGATGAAGTAGAACACAGAAAATTTCTAGATATAAAACTTTACCTTATATTACAATGGAAAGATCCATCCTTCAGAAAGACAGCAACACTGAATGTGGATGGACCAAACAATAGAGCTTCAGCTACATAAAACTGATTGTAGTAAAATGAGAAATAGTTCAATCCAGACTTATAGTTCAGGACTTCAAAATCGTACTCCCAATCTATAAAATAAAATATAAAATGACACACTGGACCTTATCAGCATGTTTTGATGTATAAAAGACCTTGTTAAAAGAATTAGAAGAGAAATTAGACAGGGGGAGAAATATTTGCAGACTACATATTTGACAAAAGGTCTATATGTAGTATGTATAGAGAACTGTCAAAACTCAACAATAAAATGTGCAAATAACCCAGTTAGAAAATAGACAGAAGATAGTAAGACGTGTTCAACATTATCAGCTGGTGAAAAATTTCAAATACAAACTGCAATGGGATAGGATCTCACATTTGCATGGCTGAAATGATAAATACATAGAAAGACACTAAATACTGGTGAATATGTGTGGAAACAGGATCACTCATTATTACTAAAGGGAATGTGAAATGGTACAGCCACTCTGAAAAATGGTGTGATAGTTTACTTTGTATGAAAAATTTACCTAACAGATGACCCAGCAGTTGCACAATTGCACATTTATCCCTGAAAAGTGAATGTTGTTATAGTTTGTCTTTAATATGCAAAAACTGGAAACCGTCCAAGTGCTCTTCAATAGATAAATGACTACATAAATCATAGTACATTTAAACAATGCAGTATAGCTCAGCAATGGTAATATTGATACACATAACTTAGATAGAACTCAATAGAATGATGTTGAGTGAGAAAAAGTGCCAATGTCAAAAGGATGCATACACTATGATAATGTTTCTATATCATTTTTGAAATAATGTACTGCAGATGGACAAAAGATTAGCGGGTACCCAAGTTACAGATTTAGGGAGAAGGAAAGAGTAGAGAGAGCTGTAAATGGTAGCATGGAGTGACTTCTGATGGAACAGATTTGCATCTCTATTGTGGTAATAATCACATGTGACAAAATTGCACAGATTCACACAAATGTGTGCTTCTACAACTGATGAAGTCTGAATAAGATCCATAGATTTTTCTAAAGCCAATTTTGTGGTTTTTACACTGTCCTCTTGGGGAGGGGGAAATGAAGAAAGCACAAGATGTCCCTTTAATTTCTTTTGGCAGTATCCTTTGTATCTGTGTTTGTTTCAAATCATAATACGCTTAATTTTAAACACTCATAATCTTTGACTTTATTATTGTTAACTCACCTCCAGTAAGCCCTGACTCACCACGACCCCATTCACAGGGAAGTCGGTGTTGCCCAGTCCTGCATCATTCTCATAATTGGTTGAGAATCATGCAATTATAACCCATGGGGCTTTTTTTCACTGGCTTGTTTTCAGAAGTAGACTACCATTCCTTTCTTCCTCCTGAGTCTTTGTCTGCTGGAACCTGTTCAGTATCATAGTAGTACACAAGCCTCCACTGACAGATACATGTAGGGTTTAGAATGAGTTCATTCTGTTTTGATACACTGCTAAGAATTTGGCTTTTTACCACAGACATAGTGAATCAGAATCGACAGTTTAAGAAAATCCACAAGTGATTCTTATGTGTATACATACATGCATACATGGAAGAATCACACAAGATCTTACTAAACTGTAAGTTCTGATTCAGTGTGTCTGGAATGGAAATAGAAATTCTCAGTGGGGGGTCAAGCTGGAATGAACCAGCTTGAAGCCCTGGACAAGTGATAGCTGCACATGAGGTGGACTGACGAAGAATTCAACTGGGAATTCTACTACTGAATCACCACTTCCCTACTATGACTTATATGAAAACTTTATTTTAGGATTCCTTCCTTTAAACAACATAGGGATATCTTGTTGGTTAATAAAAATGTAAAAAGATGCAAATTGTAAAAAGATGAAAATTATGATTAGACGTTAAATTGAGAAATACCTTACACACTTTAAGGATTTGAAATAACTTATTGTAGCTACAAATGTCGTCAATTCTAACCAAGCCTAGCAACCTAATGTCATGCAGAAGCTACTGTAGCATGATTGGCTCTTGTGCTCTCCAACTCTCTCATTTACCAGACCATGATGATCCATTTTCACTCATCTGAGGGAAGCTAAAATGATGCTGGCTTCTTGGGACACCAGTCAGACAGAGAGTGCTCTCCTAAAAGGCTGGCTAAGTCATAGTCAAGGCAAATTCTGGGCATAAGTTATCATCTGATATTTGAAAAGTAGAATTAATTGAAGTACATCTTGTCTTTGATAACCTTTTTCTAAAACTCTTTGAAATGTTTTGAATGATGTCTTCTTAGACAGGAACTAACACTTAATAATATACGTATATATATATTATTGCTCTTTAAGTGAAAGTTTACAATCCAAGTCAATTTTTAATACAAAAACTTACACACACATTGTTATATAATTCTAGTTGTGTCTCCACACTGTCACAGCACACTCTTTTCCTATCTGTATTTCCCTTAGCCAATCAACTAGCTCCTGTCTCCTTCTGCCCTCTCATCTCTCTTCTGGACAGGAACTACTCAGTTAGTATCTGCTTAAGCTGAGAAAAACACTATTCAAAAGTCTTATTTTATGTCTTGCAGTTCCATCTAATCTTTGTCTGAAGAGTTGGGTTCAGAAATGGTTTCAGTTCTGGACTAACAGAAACTCCAGGAGCCATATCTTACAGAAACCCTCCAATCTGTCAGATAAAGTCTATTTTTTTAAAATATGGTTTTAGTTATGCACCCAATTTTTATCCCACTTCCTAAGGGAACCTTTGTAGAAACATAATAACTACTTCGTACATGATACTTACCTATACATTGCTGAATTCTATTGACTAGAATTTTGGTAAGGATTTTTTCATCTAAGTTCATGAGACATATTGTTTTGTAATTGTCTTTTTTTGTGAACTTTTTACCTAGTATTGGCATCAGGGTTATGCTTGCATCATAGATTAAATTTGGTAGTATTTAATCTTTTTATATGCTTTGAAATCTCTTTAGTAATAGCAGTGTTAACTCATAGCTAAGACTTGAGTAGAATTCTCCAGTAAAGCTGTCAGGGCCAGGGCTTTTATGCATTGGGAGTTTTTAAATTACCTTTCCAGCCTCTTCTTTTTTTATGGGTTTATTGAGTTGTTCTTCCTTTTATAGGTAACTATTGTTTTGGCAATAAGTTTTGTGTTTTTACACATTAGTCCAATCCCCTGGGTTTGCAATTTTTTAGAATAGAATTATTCACAGTATTCTCCTTTTTCTTTCTTTCTTTTTTTTAATTTAATTTCAGTAATGTCTATTGTAATATTGCCCATTTCATTTTTTTTTATTTAATATTACTGAGTGAAAATGTACATTCCCGTATAAATTTACACGCCCACCTATATGCAGCTTCCACTGCTCTCCCTGTCTGGTGACAGCACATTATTCCTCTCTGCTCCATACATGTCTCATCTTCCCAACAGTCTCCTTTCCCATCCTCTCCACCCACTCTCCTTCCTCCAGCCAAAGGTCAGTAGGATGATATCCTATAGATGTATAGAACCGTAAAGGGCATCCAATATATGATCACTCTGCATCGCCAAGTCAAATCTATTCGTGTCCAAAGAGTGGACCTTTGTTAGGCTCTGGCTTAGAAGAACAAAACCATTTCATTTTTTATTCAGTTTATTTGCTTCTTTTCCTGTTTCTCTTTTGTCAGTTTGGCCAGTGGCTTATTGATTTTGTTGATCTTTCCAAAGAACCAGGTATTGGTCTTGTTGACATTTTCTATCTTTTTTCTATACTCTAAGTTATTTGATTCTGCTGTAGTTTTTATTGTTTACTTTCTCCTTGTGTCTCAGGGCCTCTTTTGCTGTTCTATTTCTAGTTGTTTGAGTTGTAGGATTAATTCTTTGATTTTGACCCTTTCTCCATTTTGGATATGTGCATTTACTGATATAAAATGACTTCTGAACACTGCTTTTACTGTGTCCCAAAGGTTCTTGTAGGATGTGTTTTCATTCTCACTTGACTTTGTAAATTTCTTTTTGCTGCCCTTGACTTCTTCTGTAACCCAGTAGTTTTGAGCAAAGTGTCGTTCAGCTTCCGTGTGTTTGATTTTTTTTTTTTTCACTTTTTTCTGGTATTGATTTCTCATTTTATGGCTTTATGGTATAAAAATATACTTTGTAATAGTTTGCTGCTTTGATTTTTGCTGAGGCTTTCTTTGTGGCCTAATAATGTGGTCTACCATGTGCATTGAAAAAAAAAATGTATATTTGGCAGCTTTTATGTGGAGTGTCTGTATATAAGGCATGACAATTAAGTCTGTGAACTTGCTGAAGATCGTTCTGGTCACCTTTGAAGTACTCACCTTAGGAAACTCTGCACTGATTCCAGTGCCTTGCCCACCAAAGTAAGTTTGGAAGTCTTTTGGAATGGACATTGTGCACAGTGGCACGGTGGCAAGTTCATGCATTTAATTTATAGTTTTCTCTGAGGGAGTTTTTAGTCAGAAAACAAATAACTGTATTGGAACACCACTCCCCTACTTACTTAATCTGGCCCCCAGTGAATTTTTTCTTTACCCAAAGATAAAGGAAATATTGAAGGGAAGACATTTTGATGACATTCAGCAGATCTAGGGTAATACGACAACAGCTCTGATGGCAACTCTAGAAAAAGAGTTCCAGGATGATTTTGAAGGGTGGACAAGGTGCTGGTATTGGTGCATAGCTCACCAATGTGAGTACTCCAAGTGTGACTGAAGTGACAGTCAGAAATGAGGTATTTAGCACTTTCTCTAGGATAAGTTTGTTAACTTAATTGGCAGACCTTGTATGTCTGAGGTCAAGTTGATTGATTGTAACAGTTAGATCTTCCATGTTTTTATTGATTTTCTTTCTGGATGTTCTGTCCTCCACCCAAAAAGGTGTTTTGGAGTCTCCTTCTATTATTGTGGAGTTGTCTCTTTTCAGTGCAGTTAGTGTTTGTTGTATATACTTTGTAGCCCCATCACTGGATGGATAAAAATTTGATATGATTATGACCTCATGGTTTATTGGCCTGTTAGATACTATGTAGGGTCTTTATTAAGTTTACTTTAAAGTATCTTTTATCAGAAATTAATATTATCATTCTTGCTTTTTTTGAGTGTTTTTTGCTTGATATGATTTTATCTATCCTTTGAGTTGCAGTTTGTTTATGTCTTTAAGTATAAGGTATGTATCCTGTAGGCAGCATATGGATGGATTGTTTATTTTTATCCAATGTGCCATACTGCCTCTTTATTGGTATATTTAATCCATATACCGTCAGCATAATTACTGATAAGTTTGTGTTTTGTACCATCATTCTGATACATTTTTCATGCATTATAGACAACCCTTCTGTTCCACTTTTCTCTGCTGAGTGGTTTTTTCTTTATGTATTTTCTTTTCATCTTTTTCATTGTTGTTGGGTTTGCATTTGCTAAGACTTCATGTTTTTCTTGTGTTTTATTTTGATGTGTAGAATTGTTCTTTTTCTTTGTGTTACCTTATTATCTACCCCCTCTTTCTAAATTTAAATCAGACTTTATTTTCTTTGTTTTACCTTGATTTGCTCTCTCTGTGAAAAATCTGTAACTACATTTTTTAAATCTTTTTTTTTATAATGTTTTCTTCTATATAATGACATCTCTGTTTCTCTGTTTCAGTGTTTTGCCTTTGATTTATTTTTGTGATTTCTCTCTGTAGGTTTGTATACAGTTTTTCTGTTCTGTGTTCTTCTCTTGGTGGTTTGTTATTTGAAGTCATTGATTTTCTTTATGAAAATCAGTTTCACTATTTTACAACTTTACTATTTATTGTTATTTTGGTTTGGTTTTGCAAATTCCTTAAATTTCTGCTTGTCTGAAAGTGTCCTAATTTCACCATCATATTTGAGAAACAATTTTGCTGGATATAAAATTCTTGACTGGCCATTTTTTCCATCAAGGCTTTGTATACATCATCCCATTATCTTCTTGCCTGCATGGTTTCTGCTGATTAGTCTGAGCTTAGTCTTAGTGCCTTACCTTTTTGTACAGTATTTTTCATTTATCCCTAGCCAGTTTTAACAGTCTCCTTATTTTTAGTTTTGGCAATTTGATTGTAATATGCCTTGATGTCTCTCTTTTGAGATCTATCATCTGTGGAGTTCTATGAGCATCTTGGATAGCTTTCTTCTTATCTTTTACGATATCAAGGAAGTTTTCTTTCAACAGATTTTTGACAATTCTCTCTGTATTTTCTGTTGTCCACTGCTGCATTACCACTCCATCATTCGTAGATTATTCCTCCTGATAGCATTCCATATAATTCTTAGTGATTTGTGCTTTTTAAAAAGTCTTTTACCTGATTTTTCCTCAACTATGTTAGTGTCACATGCTTCATCTTCAATTGCACTAATTTGGCATTCCATTGCCTCAGTTCTGCTCCTTTGAGTTTCTGTTGAGTTGTTTAATTCTGTAATTTTGTTATTCATTTGCTGAATTTGTGCTTCCTCTCTCTGGATGCTTTCTTGCAGCCTATTCAGTTTGCTGTTATACTCTGCTGCATTTTGCTTCATCTCCTTCTTGATGTTTTGAATTATTATGAGTATTAATCTTGTGTATTCTACCTCTGATAATTCCAGAAGGTTCTTCTCTTCTGGAAAATTTCTTGAGTTTTTTGTTTTGGGAGCTTTCTGAAGCCTTCATGGTTTGCCTCTTTAAGTGATTTCATATTGACTATTATCTCCAAACAATCAATAAGTTGTTGTAGCCAGATATTGTATGTTTATTCACTCTATTCTATCTTACTGTTTTGTTTTACTTTGAAATGTCCAAATGCACTGTTAATGTGTGCTGGTTTGGTTATTGGAAACTTTGAAGCTCTGATGTTTTGTCACCAGGTAATTAGATCTGAATTAGATGTGAATCTAGGAGTCTGTTTACTTTTCTTGTATGGACTCAGTTCAGGTGTCTAGGTAATTAGTCATCATGTGTGTGGTGTAGGCTTTTCCCTACAGTTGTAGATGTGCAGAGGTAATTGGAGTGAGCACAGGTGTCTGGCTACACATGCTGAGAAAGGTAGGGTGCTGAGAGCTGTCCCTTAGTGTTTGTGAGGAAGTTGTGTCCATTTTGCCTGATGCTCAGCATAGAAACTATTTCTGCCTTCTACACATGCTGAGAAAGGTAGGGTGCTGAGAGCTGTCCCTTAGTGTTTGTGAGGAAGTTGTGTCCATTTTGCCTGATGCTCAGCATAGAAGCTATTTCTGCCTTGAATTTCTGGGTCAGGGGAGGTGGCAGATATTTTCTCTGTTGGCTAATTATTCCCCCTCTGAGTCTTGGAGATTAGCTTAAGGCAAGTGTAAGGAGTCCTACTTAAGGCTCAAGTAATAGTGTCAGACTCTGGAGTGGGGAGCTGTGCAGGGAAGGAGAAAGGGCTGGGAAAAGGGAGACATGTTTATCATGAAGGAAAGTTTTAGATATGTGCACAGTAGGTTACATGAAAACCATTTAGCTTTTAACCAATGAATGGCATTTTTCACTGGTTCTGGAGGTGCCAGTGCACTGTCTGATGCTCTATCTGTCCTGCTGAGAAGAATGCCCTCTGTTCTGTTCATTTCAGTGGCTGCATCCAGCTCCTGGCTGGTCAGGTCTGGCTAGTCCCAGGTATTTTAGACTTACTGTTCCTTCACTGACACTCAGTCCAGTTTTTCAACTTTCACTTTGATGTACAGGGCTCCTAGAATGTTGTATAATTTATAATTTATTCATTTGTTATTTGAGTGTTTGTTTTAGAGGGCTCAAAGAAAGCATCTAACAACTCTGTTATAGTGGCCCTGCCACCTAGCAATGAAATATTTTTTAAAGCCATTTAACTAATTATAGAGAAACAATGTGGAAAATTTATAATGACCCTTTTGCTTCTTCAGACCTTTATTTTTGTTTTCATTCCTGAGAATGTGCACAGTAGAATATATACCAATTCAGCAATTTCAACACTTACAGTTCAGTGACAGTGATTACTTTGAGTTGTGTGACCATTCTTACCATTATTTTCTGAGTTTTTCTCTCTATTACATAAAATCACTGCCCTCTTATTTTCCTATTTAATCTTTGAGTTACTGTTATCACTTTGATTCCACAGAGAATGGCATAATATAATCAGGGCACTTGTTGTTGAGAACTTGAAAATTTTTGTGCCACTATGACTCATATTGAAGAAGCTTAGGAAGAGAGAGAAAATTTAATAGGGATTTAGCTTTCCTGCCAAGTCTCTGTTGACTTGATTACATTGCTTCTTGGTTGTTGCTATGTGGGGAGAAAAATTCAATAGTAGTCATCTGGATTAAGGTTTGCAGCATAACAACATTCACTGCCCATCCCTGTGGTCTCTCTTTTCATTCATTGAGATTTCTTTATAACCCCTTTGTCAGTAACATAGAAGAACACACACCAACAGATTCTTGCCATATGGCAAGTAAAATTCTACCAGAGTAGCTGCCTAATATTTTAAAACAATGCTATATATTTATATGTGACAGATTGTCAAGGATTTTGTTTTGTTTTGTTTTTATTTTTATTAGCCCTATTTTCTTTGTCTTTAGAGAATATGAATATTCCAGACAACAATGCTTAATATGTAAATACAGAGCAAAGAGAACAATATGATTCCTAAGGGGATTGCTATTAGCGGTTTCAAGCATTGCCTCAGAATTATTTACAATTCCCAGTTTAACCACATGCCTGTAATGAGGCATTGTTTAAATACAATTTACCCTGCAGTTATCAACTGCCAGATGAAAATGATGATTCAAAATGTGAACGTTCTAAGGAAATGTAGGTTAAATTTGAAGTAGATTATATACATATATATATATACATTTAACTGAGTTTAAGGGAGCACAATTATTCTTATTTTCAAATGCCTTCAGAAGATTCTTGTTATCCATATTTAAATAGACTAAAAGAGAATTTAAATATCAGTATAAGTATGAGCTCCATCTCTCTTGCTGGGAACAATGACCCTAAAACTGTATTTAAATAACATTATTACGCAAAGGAAATCTTTAGAACCCCAAATCCTTTTGTTTCTTTGATATCTTATGTTGCTTTACCAGTAAAATCATTGATGTTTCTTCAGATATTAACTTTAATTTGTTAGAAAGCTATGTTCATCTTAAATCTTTACTATACTCCATTATGTAAGAAAAATAGAAGTCACATAAAATTATATATTAAAACTCATACAGAATTTCTTATCTCTTAGTGTAGAATTCTGTACACATGTTGTCACTCTTCTGCTTTCCAGAACACAAAAATTCAAATCTCCTTTTTCATAATTCACACCTTACTGGAAGTAGGCAGACACAAATTGTATCATTCTTTGTCAGAAGAGCATCTCCTAAAATGTATACCAATGTGTTGTCTTAAATTCTCAACAACTCTAAATTTAGAATCTTTTCTGATCATTTAAAAAAAATGTAAAAGGTATCTGTAGTGGTTAAGTGCTACATCTGCTAACCAAAAGGCCAGCAATGCAAATCTGCCAGGTGTTCCTTGGAAATTGTGGAACAGTTCTTTTCTGTCTTATAGGGTCACTATGAGTTGGACGCAACTTTACGCAACTTTACGGCAGTGAGTTTAGTTTGGTTTTGGTTTAGACCTGGAATCAGAAGATAGGAGTGCTAATCTGAGTTCGGATACTAGAATTAGGTGAGGCTTTAGGCAAGTGCCAGAATTTGTTTTACATGTTTTCCCAGTCTATAAATATAGTATCATTTGTTCCTGTGAACAATGTAGCCAAAATTGAAGAGAATTGAAAACTGTCTTAGAACTCTAAAAATAGAATTGTGGGATATAAATATTTTATTTTCATTATGATAGCCTTCAGAATAAAATTTAAACTTCTTTCTCTGGTGTATGAATGCTTTAGGATATAACCTTTATGATTTCCAAACTTAATCTTCTCTCTCTTCTTTCACTAGCTTCCAGCTCTTCTGTTCTTTTCCCTGCATCCTGGACACAACAAGCACATTCTTGCTTTAATGCCTTTGCATTTTCCCTTAATTAAAAAACTTAATAATTTGTATAATTGTTCTACAACTAGACATTTTGAAATAAGGAACATTATGCCAAGGAGGATCATCGTCAGCATTTTCATGAAGATGTACGATACAAACTAGATTTGTGAATGAAAAATTATCTCAGTTGGGCTACAAAATATTTGAGGTGGAACACTGAAAAATATGTTGAGATCTATACTTGGAGACATCTCTAGACAGCTGTAACACTAGGCTAAAGAATTTGGTTTTTTGCATAGAAGAGTTTCTCTATTTATAAAGCAGTTACTGTGTGGCATAAAACTATGAAAGACAGAAAGATCAGAACTTTGCAAATTGCGCCAAGTATTTTGAGATTTATCATATAAGGAAATTTAACCTGGTCGTAAAAAAACAAAAACAAATCCAAAAAATCAAAGCTTTTGTTAAAATTAAAACAGAGATTTTTTTAAGGAAGAGAGCTATCTGAATGAGGTAGCACTTCACAAGGGTTCACAGCAAAGAAATTTCAGCATGAAGGGATGCAGTCAGACTTGTGTTTTTGGCAGAGTAGAACATTTAGGTAAGTTGACAAAATCATTCTAGTTGCAGAGTAGAGGTAGATTTGGTTTGAGCAAACCTGGAGTTTTAGTAACCAGTTTGAAGGCTCTTAAACAAATTTATTCAGAAAATAGTTATTGAACACCAATAGGTACCATGCTCATTGTTAGGTTCATAGTATTGAGCAGAATAAATGATTTTTCTGCTCTCGTAGTTTTGTGATTGCTCTGGCCAGAGAAAAGAGGGAAGTTAGAGAAAGAGATGGGGAAAAGTATTGATGGTTTCTGGGTCTCAGTTTGGATGGATGATAGGTGCAGGAACTGAGAGGAAATACAGAAAGAGAAGCAGTTTAGAAATAGAAGTGGCATAGCAACTTGCTTTCGAACTGTCAAAGTATCAGAGCTGTAATGATATTTGCCTCTAAGTTTTGGTTGCATTTGGTTATTTGCCTGACCACAAATGAAAAATTATTATTTCCTAAAGAATATACCTGGAAATCCTCAGTCTAGCCCTTGATGCTCTACAAGCAACTTCAAAATGACATATAAATATGTTCTCCATACCATCACCACAGACGATTCCTGTTCTAGACACACACACACACACACATACACACACACGTACCCACCCACCCACACATACAAAAATCTCTAATCTACCCTGAATTTTATAACCTTTATAAAAATCTTCATACTACCTTATACTACTCTTTTTGCCTAAGTTTAACTTTTATGGCTTTATAAGTTCTTGCTCTTTTTAAGCACCCAGTCAAATATCACCTCCTCCTGCAGTCTAACTCCAGTTTGCCAAGTATGAAATTGAATTTCTCCTTTCTTTGTAATATTAAGCTTTTATTTTGTTTTGATGTGTCATAATTTATCTTTTGTAATGTTATATGGGCATGATTTATCTCCCCTTCTGAATTACTGTCTGTTGAGTAGGTACGTTGTCTTAGTAATACTTTTATCCCAATAATGTTTATTATTAACTAGTTGCTATCAAGTCCTAATGCATGCAAACCCAGTGTGTATCAGAGTAGAATTCTCCTCCATAGAGATTCAGTGTGTAATTTTTCAGAAGTAGATTAGCAATCCTTTCTTCCAAGGCACCTCTGGATGAACTCGTATCTCCAACCTTTGGTTAGTAGTCAAGGGCATTAGCACTGTCAAAGAGTCAAATGAAACTTCTGTTAAAATTAAAGCAAAGAGATTTACTGAAGGAACAGAAAGATTTAGATTGGGCAGCACTTAGTGAAGATTCACAGAAGCACTCTGGAAAAAGGAATTTTTCAGTATAATTGCTGAAATTCATATTAGTTGACATTTACAAAATCACGCTGCTACAGACACAATGCAATCCCAAGATCCCCTAAACGTTGTTTTGTTAATCATAAAGTTTGAGTCAGCTAATAGTTTTTCTTTTTTTTTTTTTTTTAATTCATGTATATTTTGGGGACCAGCCTTAGTGAATATCCTTCTTGAGAGCACATTGTGAGAGGAAGGGAGAGGAGGGTACCCACAGTCTTCCTCAAGTATTTCTGGCTAGCTTACTTTTGAAATTCAAATAAGAATAAGCAGCAAACAAAAAAATGAAGTCTGGTCTGATAGAAACCTCTGCTCATGGCAAATATCTAGGTTTTATTGGACTCCTTTATTACCACTGCCCTTCTGGTCAAGAATTTCTATAGAAATTCTCTGATTGCTATTAAATCTTCTGCATAGATTGATTCCCCTTGCTTTTCTTAGATGGCTGCCTTCATCAAACATGCTTTTAAGACTCCAGACATACACAGTTAGACACCCTCAGTTTACTGCTGTATGCTTAACTTGATAACCCTTTAAGACCCTAGTCACTGTCAGCCAGCCAGCCAGCTGCCACCTCCGACATCTTAACTGTGCCACGGCTTGGAACTGTGTTTCTGTATTCTTTTAAGAAGGAGAGTATGAGAATAGGGCTGAATTAACAGGAATGCTTAGGATAGAGAAGGAAAAGCATTACCTTTGGTGTAGAGCTGAGCTGTTTTCTAAGAAATTGCTTTTCTTCAAAAAATGACCTTTTGAATACCAAATAACATTGCACTGTGAGTACAAGCTTTTGAAAAACATTCCCTAATGTATTTGATTCACCCTATAATAATTATTGTAATGATTAAGAGAATTAAGCTAGTTTGTAAAATTGAATGCAGCTAAGAAACATTTTCAGTAGGTAACAACCTAAAAATGTTAAGTAGAGTTGGACTTAGGTGTAGTTAAAGTCATATACTTTTCTGGTAGACTTCTTTAAGATCTTGTTTTACTTAACCTTATATACTTACCCAACTTCCACAAGTGGTGTTAATAATTGCACAAACTTTTCCTTATTGTGCTAGAAGAAATTTAAGGGTAATTCTATTCTCTGATACGACTATAAAGATTTTGTTGGATTTCTGTAAAAAAAAAAAAAAACCCATTGCCATCAAGTTGAATCCAACTCATAGTGAGCCTATAGGATAGAGTAGACCTGCTCCACAGGGTTTCCAGAGAGCACATAGTAGATTCAAACTACTGACTTAACAACCAAAGCTTAACCACTACACAACCAGGCTTCTGCGTTATCAGCTATTGATTTTTATTTGCATAATAGTAGTAGACAAATTGTGAATGTGAATAGATTTTTCAGATTAAGGGATCACACAAGTAGAAAAATATCCCATAGAAATGCCTATCTGCTTCCACATCTGTCTATTATAGAGTTTTCGGTATATTCTTGGGAAGAGTTTAAGAACATCAGTCACATATTCATATTCATTATGTGCAGTGATCTCAGAAGTCCTAGAAAGAAATGTTTACATTTACCTGTCATTTTAAAACCTTCTAGGCATGATAAAGTCCAAGCATAGGTTATATTATTTGGATTTAGGCTTTTCTTAGCAGGAGATTTTGATGCCTTACATAAAAATATATATCCAAAATGAGCATAGATTACATTATTTCTAGTTTCATTTTTGTGAGAAGGGATGGTTTGGTTGACTTTTGAATCCATGAATCAGTCAAACAGTTCCTACAAATAGCTAATAACTTCCCAGTATGCAGGGTAGTGTTCTAATAAAAGGGCAGCTTTTCTCTCATACTGTTGCAAGATCTTTGTATGAAACTTTGAAGATACTCAGCACTTCTGCAGTGTATGAGTGACCAATCAGTACATGGATAAACCTTTTGGTTTCGTTGGTAAGATTTTCAAACTTTTGCCTGTGTTATTGACTTGAGGATGTTAAACTGAAACATGGCTCTTAGGGACTTGTTAATAATCCTGATGATGTCACAAACTGACACATAGTCTATTTAAAGGAAATATAAGGATTTACAATAGAATTGAGTACAGAGCTGTAGTTAAACACAAGCATAGTAAAGGAATATAAATAGGTATTGCCAGGTATTTGGAATTTTATGACAGATCTGACAGTGAATCAGATTACCAGCACTAGCAGCAGCAGCTCTAGGAATGGTTGACATTCAAGAACCGCAGTACAGTTTGTGAAGCCATATCTAGCCTGATAGTAAGAGCTGCTAAGATCATGTTTCAAATAGGTCCATGAGCAAAGAGACTTAAATCAGGATTAGCCAAAGGAATGTCTCTTAAGTCTTTTGGGAGAGTTAAAAGCTGTACACCTGAATTTAAGTAAGCCATATCTTGCTTGAATTGTCATTTTCTGGGACAAGAGTGGCAGGATTTAAATAAGCCACAGAATATAGTATAATATTAGATGCAGCTAGGAAGACCACTTTTCACTGGCGGAAAGATGTTGGGTCAAAGCAAAATTATGTATTGAAGATACAACATAGGGAAAATCATCTTTTAGAAAAATTCCCAGAACAGTATCTACATTTCTTTCAACTCGTTTGGCTGTGGCAGCATCATCCCTGAGACAGGGCATAATTTACCCTTTGGCTTCAGGGTAAAGCTGTAGACTCTATAGCCTATTGACTTCTAACATTCTTCAAGTTTCAGGGTTAAAAAGCTAAAAGTGTTTCCAGAGGCTTCATACATAAACAGGGAAAAATGGAAGTGAAAGGAAAGCCTAGTGCAAATGTATTTGCTAAAGCTTCTTTCAGTTTAGTTATAGCTTTATGATCCTCCAGTGTAACTTGCAAAGAATCTGGTTAAGATTTGTTTTCCCCCCAAATATTTGTACAAATGTTGGGCTAGCAAGGAAAATTAGGAATCTGACTTCTTTATAACCAAAAATACACAGAAATCCATGTAATTGTTTCTTAGTTTTAAGGATAGGAAAAGCAAAAATACTTTCCTTTTAATTAGGATACCAGAAATGCTTTCCTCAGAAATCAAATGACCTAAATACTTAACAGGAGGCAAAGTTAATTGTAGTTTTTCTCTAGTGGCCAAACATTTTAATAAGGTTATCCTGTCACCTATGCAGGCTTGCTGGGAGTTTGAGCATATTAGTAAGTCATTGACATATAGTAACAATTTGGATTCGTTTTGAATTATAGCTCCTATGGTCTGTAATTCAGCATAGAAAATTTAAGAGTAGTATGTAGGACATTTGGTAAGAGACATCACAGTGCAAGTAAATTGTTTTTGTCCCAGGTGAAAGTAAACACATGTTTGCTCTCCAGTGGACAGATATACTGAAAAAGACACTAAAGAAATTGGTAACAGTAGAGTGTATAGTGTCTAGAGGGACATTAAGAAACAGCAGATGAGAATTTGAGGCTGCCAAAAATCTGGAACAATAATGTATTTATCCCAGTTACCCCATTGCTGTCAAGTTCATACCAACTGATAGCAACCCTGTAGGACAGAGTAGAATTGCCTCATATGGTTTCCAAGGAGAATCTGATGGGTTCAAACAGTTAGCGTTTTTCTTAGCAGCTTGAGCTCTTAACTACTATGCCACCAAGGCCCCCAAAAGAATTTAATAGCCCTCAAGTATTATACAAACCTCCAGCCTTGATTTTGTGATTTTGAAACAAAGAGTAGAGTGTTAGAAATGTTGATACAGGGGGCAGAGTCAAGATGGCAGACTAAACACACATCTCCCTAAATCCCTCTGGAAACCAAGACCTGAATTGATAATTACATGGAGGCTTCTGGACCTCTAGTGAGCCCTAGGACACAGTATAAGGCTGTCAATTTGGAATACATAGCACTGAATGGGAAACTTCTCTTTTGCCAACCCCCACCCTTGTTGAGTGGTGGCTCTCACAGACTGAAGGTAACTCCATTTTAACTCTTTTTCTCTGTCTTAGCCAGTGGAGTGGGAGGATCTGGGGCTTGACTGGCACCTAAGCTGAGATGCACTACTGGTAGGATTGACAAGCAGAATCACATTTTGAGAGCCAGGCTTTGGACTCTGTGTACCTCAGCACCTGTGACCTCTCTCTGCCAGCTTCTGCCATTGAGTAGCCTATTCTAAGACAGGTGGGGGAGCTTGTGTGAGACACCATCTTGTTTGGCTGGGAGGCAGATATACCCATATGGAGGCCTCAGCTGGACCTAATTCCCAGGCTGGGGGGCAGTGCTTGCCCCGAAGAGAGTGCTTTTCTGATAGAAAAGCAGTATTTTGCACAGTGTGACCTACGGGTGAGGCATGGTGGCAGATGACAGCAGAGCAGTAGCCTTCTTGTATTTTGAACTAGCTTACAGCATCTGGGGTTGGATATAGAGGTGCTTACTTTGCCAGCAGGGATGAGGGACTCGTACACCTAGTAGCCTGACTGACTTTGGAAGCTGTCAGATACCTTTTACCTTTCAATATAAGACTGCCTAGATGCTGACAGCATCTCTTCCAGCCTTAACTGACTTACATTATAGGGTCAGCTGATGAATCCTCAGTGATGCTACAGGTATGGACATGTTTTTGCCAATCAGGAGAGGGGCGTGCTTCTCCACAGATTACATTGAGCCCATTCACTAGAGTACATAGAGGTGTCTGGTGATCACCTTCTGTTTCAGACTGAGCTTTAGATCCCTTTAACACTGGAGAAACAAAACAACCTTCAGTTTCCCCAAAAGCAACAAACTTTGTATAAAAATGTAAAGAGGAACTCATCTATGCCCCCCCAAAAGAAAGAACCAAAGAACTTCCCAGACGAAGAAGCCTTTCTGAAACTGTCAGAGTGCAAGTACAAAAGGATTGTATGTAGAGCCCTCCTAGACCTCATACAAAATTCAGCAGAGAGAAATGAAAAATTAAGCACGCTGTTTGATCTGATGGAACACTGGTTCTCTGAAATCCAACAGATCAAGAACAAAATCAAAGAGATAGAAATTTCAATTCAAAGCCAAGAAAGCAGATTTGAACAAATGGAAAGTAGACTTTCTGACTTGGAAGACAGATCTACTGACTCCAGCATCAATGAGGATAAATCAGAAAAAAAGAAACAAGAAAAATGAAGAAGCATTAAGAAACATGTGGGACCCTATTAAGAGGAACAATCTATGATTAATTGGAGCTCCTGAACAGGGTGGGACATCTGAGAACACAGAGAGTATTGTTGCTGAGCTGCTGAGAGAAAACTTCCTAGAAATTATGAAAGAAGAGAATACAGATATCCAAGATGTGTATTGAGTAACATTCAATATAGATGTCTGAAGAAACACTCCAAGACATACTATAATCAAGCTTAACAAAATGAAACATAAGCAGAAACTCTTAAAGGCAGCAAGACTCAAAGCAAAGCTAACATTCAGAGGAAAACTCTGCAGGTTTTTGTCTGACTTCTCAGCATTTATGCAGCAATAAATGATGCTGGCACCAAGACAATGGGATGACACATTCAAAGCCTTGAAGGAGAAAGAATTCCAACCAAGAATAATATATCCAGCAAAACTATCTTTCAAGTATGAAAATGAAATTAAGACATTCACAGATAAACAGAAACTCAGAGACTGTAAAAACCAAACCAAAGAGACAAGAAATACTGAAAGAAGCTCTTGGCTTAGAAGAACAAATCCACTAACTTTACATTTTAGAAGCAAATATACAGGGCACATCATCCAGAATCCTACTCAGTTAGGGAAGGCTTCAAACTCAATCAAAGCTATAATATTAAAAGAAGTGATTTAGTGATTGTATCATGAAAAATATGATGTCAACATATTGTAAAGGGGATGTACTACAGTTGTTGTTGTCCTTCCAGATGGAGATGAAGTTAATAAGTCTTGCAGAAGTTAAAATCTGGCTTAAACATAGATTATTAAAGGGGAACACAGGAGTAGCTGCAAAGCACAATAAAGATGCAATGTATGAAATCAAGAAAATTAATACAGGAGTCTCAATAACCACAAAACCAACCATGAAAAAGTTGAAAAATAAACTCATAAAGAAGAATGTCCCAGAACAGAGAACACATCAACACAAAAATAAACACATAATAATGACAACATTAAACACATACCTATCAATAATTACATTGAATGTGAATGGACTAATCCCTTCAGTAAAGAGACAACGAGTGACATCTTGGATCAAAAGACATGACACATCGATATGCTGCTTACAAGAAACTCACTTTAGACTTAAAGATGTGAACAAACAGAAGATTAAAGGATTAAGAATATATGTCAAGTTAACAATATACAAAGAAGAGCAGGTGTGGCAGTATCAATCTCAGATAAAATAGATTTTAATGTAAAATCCACCATTGCGGATGAAGAGGGACACTATTTATTGCTGAAAGTTTCAATACATAAGCAGGACTTAATATTAAATGTTTCAGCACCCAGTAGTACAGCATCTAAATACATCAAAGAAACATTGACTACATTCAAAAATGATGTAGATCACTCCACAATAGTAGTGGGAGACTTCAACACTCGATTCTCCGTGTTGGACAGATTGTCTAGAAAAAAAATTAATAAAGACACAAAAGATCTTATTGCCACAATTAACCACCTAGACCTCGTCAACAAATACAGAACTTTCTATCCATCAGCAGACAACTACATCTTCTTCTCCAGTGCACATGGAACATTTTACAGAATAGACCATGTGTTAGGACATAAAGCAAATCTCAACAAAATCCATACCATTGAATTATTGCCAAGCATCTTCTCATACCATAAAGCCATAAAAGTTGAAATCAATAGCAGAAAAACATAGATACAAGTGGGAGCTGCATATCGGTGAGCATCAGAATTTAGATGGGGATGTACATTTTCATTGAATCGTAACAAAAAGCCAAAGAAGAAAACAGATAGAAAGTGGAATTTATAGAAACTGAACACTATCTTGCTCAAAAAGCCATAGGTTATAGAACAAATCAAAGATGAAATAAAGAAATTTATGGATTCCAATGAGAACGAAAACACTTCCTACCCGAACCTATGGGATACAGCCCAAGCACTGCTCAGAGGTCACTTTATCTCCATAAATGCACACATCTGGAAGCAAGAAAGAACCCAAGCCAAAGATCTAACCCTGCAGCTTGAAAAGGTAGAGAGAGAACAACAGAGGAACCTCTCAGGCACCAGAAGAAAATGGATCATAAAGATTAGATCAGAGCTAAATGAATTAGAGAATGGAAGAACAATTGAAGAAACCAAAAAGATCAAGAGCTGGTTCTTTGAAAAGATCAGCAAAATTGACAAACTATTGGCTAAATTTACTAAAGAAAATCAGGAAAGGAAACAAATAACCCAAATAAGAATTGAGAGGGGAGTTGTCACAACAGATCCAACAGAAATCAAAAATATCATAACAGAATACTATGAAAGACTGTACTGTAACAAATTGGAAAACTTAGAGGAAATGGACAAATTCCTTGATTCATATCATTTACCAAAATTATCACAAGGTGAAGCAGAACAACTGTATAAACCTATTACAATGTAAGAGATTCAAAAAGTCATCCAAAAGTTACCAGCAAAAAAAGCCCTGGATCAGATGGCTTCACTGAAGAATTCTACCAAAGGTTATAGAGAAGAGTTATCTCCAATACTACTGAAACTATTTCACAGCATAGAAAGAGATGGAATACTCCCAAATTCATTCTATGAAGCCAGCATAACACTAATACCAAAACCACGACTCAACAAAAAAGGAGAACTACAGGCCAATAGCACTCATCAATCTAGATGCAAAAATCATCAACAAAATTCCTGCCAGTAAAGTATAAGAACATATCAAAAAAAGAATTCCTCATGACCAAGTTGGATTCATACCATGGATGCAAGGTTGGTTTAGCATCAGAAAAACAGTTAATGTGATTGACCACATAATAATACAAAAGACAAGAATCACCTGATTTTGTCTATTGATGCAGAAAGGACATTTGATAAAGTCCAACACCCATTCGTACTAAAAGCTCTCACAAAATAGGAATAGACAGCAAATTCCTCAATGCAATAAGGTTCGTTTATACTAAGCCAACTGAGTACATCACCCTGAATGCAGAGAGACTAAAACAATTCTCCTTGAGGACTGGAACTAGACAAGAAAGCCCACTCTCATCTCTCCTTTTCAACATTGGACTAGAAGTTCTAGCCAGATCAATTAGACAAGACCAAGAAATAAAGGGCATTTGCATCAGCAAAGAAGAAGTAAAAATCTCCCTATTTGCAAATGATATGATTGTTTACTCAGAGATTCCTAAAGAATCCATAAATGAACTACTCAAATTGGTAGAATAGTTCAGCAAAGTCTCAGGATACAAGATAAACATAAGTAAATCGGTAGGATTCCTTTATACTAAGAATGAGATTGTTAATGACGAAATCACCAAATCAATACCATTTACTATAGCCCCTAAGAAGATAAAGTACCTAGGAATAAATCTAAGCAGAGAAATAACAGACCTTTACAAAGAGAACTACAAACCCTAGCTACAAGAAACTAACAGAAACTTACATAAATGGAGAAACCTACCCTGCTCATGGATAGGAAAACTTAATGTTGTGAAAATGTCTATTTTACCTAAAGCAGTCTACTTAAATGGTTTAATCCCAGTAAAAATTCCTGTGACATTTTTTAATGAGAAGGAGAAACAAATCACCAGCTTTGGAAAGGGAAGAAGCCCTGGATCAGCAAAACACTTCTGAATAACACACCGGGAAGCTTCTCACTATCCTACTTTAGAACATATTACACTGTCACTGTTTTCAAAACAGCCTGGTACTGGTACAAAAATAGATAGATAGTTCAGTGGAACAGATAAGAGACCCCAGAGGTGACACCATCTTCCTATGAACAGCTGATATTCAACAAAGGCCCTGAGACATTAAGCTGGGGTAAAAGCAATCTCTTCAATGAATGGTGCTAGCAAAATTGGATATCCATCTGTAATAAACTAAACAAAACTGATATCTCACACCTTATAAAAAAACAACTCAAACTGAATAAAAGACCTAAATATCAAATCTACTAAGAATCAAATACTTTTGCTCATCAAAAGACTTTATCACAAGAATTAAAAGACCAACTGCAGAATGGGAAAAAAATATTTGGCAACTATGTGTCAGACTGATGTGTGATCTCCATAATCTATAAAGTCTACAAAATATCAATAAGAAAAAGATAAACAATCCAATTAAGTGATGGGCAAAGGATATGGACAGACACTTCTCTAAAGAGGAGATCCAGGCAGCCAAAAAACACATGCTCACATGCTCATGATCATTAGTTATTAAAGAAATTCAAATCAAAACTAATATGAGGTAACATCTCACCTCAACAGGCTTGGCTATGATCCAGAAAACGCAAAACAACAAATGCTGGAGAGAGGCTGTGGGGAAAACTGGAAATCTCCTACACTGTTGGTGGGATTGCAAAATGGTGCAACCTCTTTGAAAAGCAATCTGGCACTTCCTTAAAAGGCTGGAAATAGATACACCATTTGACCCAGTAATTCCACTGCTTGGCATTTATCCTACAGAATCAAGGCCTTTCATATCAGCTGATACATGCACACGACTGTTTACTGTAGCACAGTCCACAATAACAGAAAGATGGAATCAACCCAAATGCCCAACAGCAGAGGAATGGATAGATAAACTATGGTATATGTACTCAATGGAACACTATGCAATGATAAAGAACAATAATGATTTTTGGAAACACCTCATAACCTGGTTTCAACTGGAGGACATTATATTGAGAGAAAGTAGTCAGCAACAAAAGGACAAAAATTGTATGAGACCCCTACAATAACAACTTAAAAACAGACTCATGTATAGAAGAGGAGACTCTTTAGTGGCTGCAAGAGTGAGGATGGAGGGAGGGCAAGGGTGGGGTTTATATTAGATAGTTGATAGAAATTTTGTTGGGTTAAATCAGTGACAGCACACATTAGAAAGAAAGTCAGTTTTAACTTGACTTCAACATAGCATGATTACTCCTCCCATCTTAACCCAATAATACAAGGACAGAGTAGCTGGGCCAGGGGTCCGGGAACCATGTTCTCGGAGGAAACTGAGGCCAGTGGGCACCACTAGCATTTTGCTAAGAGAGTCTTCAGCACCCCACATTGGTGAGTAGCATCTGGGGTCTTAAAAACTGCCACACTGACATCTGAGGTACACCAAATGGGTCCAATTCAGCAGGAACGGATGATCACCAAGGACCAAAACAACATGGGGCAAAGAGAACCCAGAAGACAGACCCACATGAGTGGGTGACTACATCTACATGTGACTAGAAAACTGGATGGTACTTGGCCACCACAAGCAGTAGCTGTGTTGGGGCTCACTAAGTTGAATCTCACTGGCAACACAGGAATAAAAAGGGGTTCACCCTGAGATCTCCACTAAAAGACCACAGTTGATGATCCACAGGCCTTGTGGTTCCCCTGAGAGCATGGACCCTGGCCCTGATGCTGCCCCTGTCCATAAATTATCATGGAGGTCACCTCTTTGGTCAGGAATGAATTGGACTTGGCGATACAGAGTAACCATATCGTGTGTGCACTCTGTGGTTCTATGCATCTATAGGATGTCATCCTGCTGACCTTTTAATGGAAGTGGGGGAGATGGTAGAGAGGAGGGGATAGGAGATTGTTAGAAGGATATGACCTGTACAGAATGGAGAGGAAGAGCGTGATGTCACCAGGCAGGGAGAACAGTGGGAGCTGCTTGTAGGTGGGCATGCAAATTTATAGGGGAATGTACATTTTCACTCAATCACAATAAAAAAAGATAATTACGTCATGTAAACATATCATTCTTCTCTAAGTTTACTTCTAAATATACTCTCTTAGAATGGATTATTATGGCCAGAGTATTATAATTTTAATAATCTTGACTAAAAAAATAATATAGTGTGATGGATAAAAAATTTCTCTTGTAAGAAAAAAAAGTTGATGCGTAGAACAATTAGTGGTTTAAAAATTAAGTCATTAAGAAAAAGCCCACTGCCTTCAAGTTAATTCTGACTCATAATAACCCTATAGGTCAGAATAGAACTTCCCCATAGTTTCCAAGGAGTGCCTGGCACATTTGAACTGCTGATCTTTTGGTTAACAGATGTAGCATTTAACCACTGTACCACCAGCATTTCTTAAATCCTTAATAATAGGTGCTAATCCTTCTATAGCATCTCATTTAAGCAGGTATTGAGTGATTTTTGGTAAAGTCTTAGAGGTTATCTACTTGAACTTTAATGAGTTCTGCACTTGCCCCACACTGGTGGGTATGATGGCCCATAGTGTTTCAGGATTCAGTTTTAAAAAATCAGAGGGAATGAGCTGGAGGGAGTTATACTGTCTGTGCATGACTAATGCATGAAAAGAGCAACCAGTTTCTTCTTGCATTAGTTGTGATTCAGATCCCTCATTAGAGGTTTGTAAGGGGTCTGGTAGGCTTCATAGTATTTGTCCTTTTGTCTGAACATGGGAGGCTAACTTAGTTAAAAGATCTTCACCTAACAACAGGAGTGTCAGGGCTCAGTGAAAGAGTATATACATCTTCAATAGAAACAAGGGGCTCCAATAGGATCCCCTTCATTCTATGTATGGTTAAAGGATCTCTAGCTTAAACTGTTTCTTTTGATTGTTCTTTAAGTAATAACAAGCCTTCCTCTAGTGCCCTGGTTTCTAGCAAGGATTGCAGACTCCGGGCTTAGTGCCTACAGACGATTTGGACTTGAATCTAGTCTTCTGATTAGGAGATTGCAGTATGCCTTGGATGATTGCTTAGTTTTCACAATCTGAGTGTTCATGAGCTAAATTGTCCAGATAGGCAATGGGAGCTGCTTTTCAATCTAGCTGATGGCTTTTTAATATGGTTGAAAGTTCAAGTTTGAGGCCAGATATGAATAGCGCATTAAAAGCTCCTGAAGCCACAGGATATTATGGATCAATTCTGAACTGCTCTGCAAACCTCTGAAATAATTTGGTCTAGTAATCATAAACAAACCCTGAAGTTTTCTAGCTTGCTGACTTTTGAAAGAAAGAGAAGTAAACAGCAAAAATGGAATTTGATCTTCATCTTAGAAGCCTCTCCTCATGGGAAGCACCGAGGTTTTCTGTACTCCTTCACAGTTGTTTATACCATAAAGAGACTAAAGATCTTGTAACCTTGTATATTAAAATTACACAAGTATATGAAGTCTTTGACCCTTTGATTTGGACGTAAATAGTTTCTGTTGACTTTTGCTCATGCTGATTGGCCTTTCTCTGATTCTGAATTCTTTTCTTCTATGACATTTTCTTTCTTTTCTTTTTTTTTCATCCAGTCCCATAGTTTAAACGTGAATTTCTTTCACTGTTACATGAATGGAACCTCTGTCTAGAAAGCTATTTCTAGTTTTCACAACCTAAATGTGTATGGAGTCTCCTATTTGACCACCTACCTTGTTTTGGTCCTCAGTTGCTAGAAAAGTTGTAAACACCAACTTGTATTCATCAAGATTTTGTGAAAGGCTGATTAGTGAAGAGTCAGCTGCTGTTCTTGGCTTGCCGCTTATATCTAGTTTTTACCTCGTAACTAGTTCATTGAGACATTTAAAAAGCTTCCTGCCTCCTTCCCTCCCTCACTCCCTCCCTTCTTTTTCACATTATTTTCAAAAGGAAGTTTTACAACTTTAGGATTCATTGCAAGTCCTGACAGAAGGTATACGAGGGCAGGTCTGGCAGGTGTAATGGGTTACGGTTTGGTCTTCACTCTTCAGGTTTTCAGTACCAGGTGTAGTAGTTATGGGCTATTTCTGGTACCAGACTGCTATAGTGGTGGCCTTTTTTGTGGTCCCAGTATCTGTTACGTGCACTATTTAGTATTAAAAATAATATTGACTCATATTTTTTTTTACTCTTGTGTTTTAAATAGAATTCAAAAGTTGCCATGAAGTCTCAGAAGACTGCTACTGATTTTCCTTATATCCTTGTTAGATCCTCTTCCAGAAGAAAAGGAAAACAGAACTTTCCTGTCCTCACTACACTACACATTGTAGAAAAAGTATGTTAAAGAATCCCTTCAAAACACACTGTGATCTTAGTCTTCAATCTGTATTTCATAGTACATTGTCCAGGACAAAAAATTATAATTTATTTTCCTGTGATTCACGGTATCATAACTCTTTCTTGTTGTGTTTAAAAGCCAGAATTCTGTCTATCCACCCCCTGACACTATTACTCGTTCTTCAAAGGATATATGATGTCAAACATAACATGAAAAATGCATATTTAAGTTTTTTCTTTCTCTCTAAGTGCTGTCATATTTTATTATCTATTGGTTTTTCCAAGTACACTGAACTGGAAAACTTCAAGGACATTTAGAATACAATTTCTCTTAAGAGGTTTTTTTATGCTCTTTTTCTGTGATCCTTATTCTGATCATTCTCAGTCCATAACGGGCATCTTCCAAGCAAAACTGCGTTCACTGGTTTCAGTCTTAGCAAAGCGTTTCATGATTGAGATAGATAAAAAGTTATTCAGCTACTTTACTCCTTTCACAAAAATTTATATCCAAGAACGTAATATTATAGCTCTGTCACATGGTAATTAGAGTAGAAACAGTTTTACCTGAACTTCACTTTTCTAACTTGCAGAATAACTAACATCATTCATCACTTCCATAAGTGAAAATCCTCAAGCTGGGTATCAAGTTTATGTAGACTGATCTTTAGTTTACTCATTGCTGCTTTGTAAATTGTATGCTTATGAGGATTCAGTTCTGTTTGTCAAAAATCTGTTTATGAAGGTTATACATGTTATTTTGTTTATTATAATGACATGTAAATGTACAAAAAGAGATTCTTTAGCACTGTAACAAAACAGAATGCTTTGGACAAACTCAGTAAGGTGAATGACTTAAAAATGCTATAAAATTAATTGCGTGTGAGACAACTGTATAAAAATAATAATGATAGAGGCACTCAAGGAAGTAGCATTAAATCACTCAACAAATTCTTAAACTTCTTTAAGCAAACTAAAACTTCATTATGAGTTACAGGCTGGATTTCCATAGTAAAGACTCATAAGATGCTGAGCTAAAAGAAAAAGTTCTCCTCCAGGATAGTCATAATCAGAAAACATACTCATTTCTGTAGAATAAGATTGACCAAAGAATATAGAGTTGAATGTGTTTGTTAGAAGACAAAGTTAAATTAATAGATGCATGTAGGTATTATTTTGAATGAGTTTTATTGACTCAATACAGTCGCAAAGATGAACAAGACAACAATCCCTGCTTTGTGGCATTAATGGATTGAACTGTGACTCCCAAATATGTGTCAATGAGGCTAAACCATGATTCCTAGTTTTATGTGATTGTCCTCCGTTTTGTGATCTGAAATAATTATCCATTGGATTGTAATCCTAACATGTATGATATTAATAGGGCAGAATTAGAGGCAGTGATGTTAATAAGACAGAATGTCATCTATAGGATTAGATTGTATTTTGAGTCTATCTCTTTTGAGATATTAAAGAGAGAAGCGAGCACAAAGGAGAGAGACTTCATTACCACCAAGCAAGAAGAGCCAGGAGCGGAGCATGTCCTTTGAACCTGGGATCATTGCCCCACGAAACTCTTTGGTGCAGGAAGAATGGTGACAAGGAACTTCCTCCAGAGCTGACAAAGACAGAAAGCCTTTCCCTGGCACTGACACCCCAAATTAAGCCATCTAGCCTCCTGGACTGTGAAAGAATGAATCTGTTTAACTTAATTTGATTCTGTTTTAAAACTATGTACTTGTGGTATTTCTGTTATAGCAGCACTAGGTAACTAAGATACAAAACTACTACATTCCAATTGAGGGATAATAAAGGTAACTGAGCAATAAATCTGAGTCTCTGATAGTCACTAGGAAGAAAACCAAGGCAAAGAAAAAGAAAAGAAAACCTGTGACAAGCCTGGAAAGAAGTGAGGAGGGGTTTTTTTTAAGTAGGAGCCATCAGGAAAGGTCTTTCAGAGGAGCAAATAACTGAATAATTTAAGACATGTAATCTGAAAAGAACTGGTAGTGAAGCTGTCTAGGCAGAGAAAATAGTGCAAGCTCAGCACGTCTGAGCATAGCAATCAGGTCAGTGTAGTAGGAGTGGAATGAGTCGGGGAAAACACTAGAAGATGAAGTAAAAAATCAGACAAGGACCAAGTTACATAGGGCCCTATAGACTTTACAAGTCATTTTTATTTTGTTCAAATACACCACTAGAACATGAAAATGATGTGGTTCAATTTATGTTTTTAAAACAGAATTTTTAGTGCTGTGGTAGTGTACTGGTTGAGGGCTCTAAGTACTAATCAAAAAGTTGGCAGTGTGAATCCACCAGACACTCCTTGGACACTCTGTGGGGACAGTTCAGCTCTGTCGTATAGGGTTGCTAGGAGTCAGAATTGACTCAACAGCAATGGGTTTGGTTTTCTTTCAGAGTTTATGTGAAAAATAGACTATAGGGTGTCAGACTGTAGGAAATCATTACCGTAGAACCACAGCAAGATCAAGAGACAAGAACAGCATTGGTCATTCTCTTTGTCCACACACACACACACACACACACACACACACACACACAAACACACAGCATGCCATGTTAACATTACCAAGATAATTTTCAATAAATATTTGTAACAGCAAGCAGATCTGTGCTATTATTTGACCTACTTTATACAATACACAGCTTGTTGTTGTTAGGTGTGGTCAAGTCAGTTCCAGCTTGTAACAATCATACGTACAAAGGAATGACACTCTGCCTGGTCCTGTACCAGCCTCACAACTGTTATTGTGTCTGAGCCTATTGTTGTACTCACTATGTTAATCCATCGAGTTCATCTTCCCGTGAAATTGTGATGTTTTTAAGGGCTTCTCTGTGCAATCAATCCCACAATTTGTTCAAAAGTCATGACTGAATCTTAACACAATAATCCATTTATCTACTTCTCTTACAAATTATTTTCAGTTTTTTTTTTTTTTTAAAAAGCCGAGTAACTGCATGTCATTTTATGCATTACTGTTTGGATGCCATAGAAAATAATAGGCATATATACTAAGCATTGCCGTTTTAAAAGTGTGGCGTACTTTTTAAAAGGCATCTGATTAATAGCTTCCAAATTAGTAATAATAGCTTTTCAGTGTCTCTGGGCTCAACAAGTTAGTGTACAATTTGTAATATCCATTATTCATAATATTCTCCTGATTTTCTTTTGTAATACTTGTATGCTTCTTTGCTGATTTTAGTTTTACTTGGTATGTAGTATGCATTTAATGTATATGTGGTCAGTTAAATTGTTTTATTACTTTAATACACATCAAAATCATGAAATAATTATGTTTTCAAGAGAGGATTGTTAAAAATTAAGTTTCCATGTTTTATAACTCTAAAGTTTATTTCATTTACTTTTACCTTAAAAAAAGAGAGAATGAAAGGCAAAAGAAAGGTAGAAAACAGGACAAAATTATGTGATGGAGATACTTATTAGCTTTTTAGGAATTACTGATCTTTTACTTGCAAGTGCCAAGTGCCTTTGACTTACTCAATGACTATCTCTTTGTCCAACATTTACACTTATGGCAATAGTAAACAATCTACTCTCTGGCTGTTCTGTTCACTAGCAAAGTATATCTGGCAGTAACAAACAGTAGTAAAGAGTGCCTGTCTAGGTGCAGGGAGAGGGTAATGCTGGTTTTGATGGTTAAGGTTATGTGTCATCTTGGCTAGACCATGTGTTTTGGCAGCCCTATTGTGATGTAGCTTCGCAGTCACGTAATGGTTTGCTCATCTTGCATTTTGTGATCTGAAGTCATCACCCTCTATTTTTGCACAACACTGATTTTATGTAAGAACCTGGTCTTTGGAACCAAGCCATGTCAGTAAGCGAGCAGAATGTGTATTTGTGTTGAAGGTCCCAGAAACTCAAAAAGATCCAGCATTAATACTTACAAGCAACACACATTTCTTTGAAGAGATTTGAATATAAACAGAACTCTCTGAGCAAGCCAAGTTAGTTTACCATTTGTATTTGAGAACAGGAAAACTCTTCCTGGAGTTTCTAACTAAAGATTATTTTGTAATAACATAAGGAAAATATGAAAACAGAGCCTATATGTCACCGTATTAGATATGCCTTCCATGAATGCTGCTAAAGGAATCACCTCTGTCTTCTCGTCACCCACTGTCCCTTTACTCTGTGTTAATTTATACATTATATGTATCAGTCTCTTTGAATTGACTCAATCTTTTTATTGTCAGTCTTACTGCACTCCCCATCAAAATGCAAAATCTCTCTATAATACTTCTTCAAGTTTTGCTGAATTCTCTGCTAGCTCCAATTCATGCCATCCATAGGAATCAATTGCTCTTTTGATAGTTATATATAAATATTTCACTTACATTATCTTTCATATTTGGCTTTTAGCTTGTCATTAACTTCTGTTTGTGTGTGTTTGTGTGTCTGTATGTTTGCTCTTGACATTCCCAGTGTACAGCACATAAATGCTCCCATGGCTTTATCATTAATCAAATTAACACAGAACTTTTAAGACATCAGAGGACATGGTGATAGACAGCAGAAGTAAATTGTCTGCTTTGGAAGCGTGGGACTGAGCAGGAGCTAATCAAAACAAATTAAACCAAAACTACACTAACGTCATAGAATCCGCAACACGAGAAATGTTAATTTTATAGTAGATTGAAATTCACTGATTCAACTGTGCAAGTTCTTGTGAATCATAATTATAGTTCTAGCAACTTTAAGCTCACTTGTTTGATGTGCTGCTTTTCTTTTTCTTTCCGATAAACATATTTTAAAAATATATTAAGAATATGTAATACTGTAAAAATTAGCTGTGAGGACTTTTTGTGCTACACACTTTATTTCTGGTATTTGCTTTAAAAAATAATAAAAGTAGCTTTTCTGAGGGAGTCCTGGTTATTAATCACCTAGTATTAACTCTCATTAAGTTTCTTCTCCATTAGTGATTTGCAGCCATGAAATTAAAATAAGCTATCATGGCTTTGATAAACAAACAAACAACAAATATCAGCTAGCACTTTCAAAAAATAAAATAGAACTAGCATTATTCAGATATGAAATCACTAGTAAGAAATTTCCCTCCTTTGCCATGACTGTATTAAATTATGCCCCAGCTTGGGGTAAAAGAAGGCTTGTCTATGTTTTTAAGATGTTTTATAAAAGACAGAGGTAAACTTTGCCTTTAAGTTCACAAGGAGAAACCAGTTATGAAGAAGTAAATGTTATTGAAAAATAATTAACATATAGTACAAATGTATCTCAACTTCATTGCTTCTGGCCAAGAAGGACACAGCTAAATGATACCTGGAAGCTACTTATTTAATAGAGGACTTTCCAATGCACATATTTCAAGTTTTTGAGTGAAGAACCTTTTGTACTTTTTTACTGTACTTACTGAATCTTTCAGGAAATAATGACCAAAAGAGATTAATGTTCTATATTTGTTATTGCTATAATAGCTTTAGACAAAAAAAATGATGAATATTCATGAAAATTGGCATTTCTGCTAGATTCCAGCCAGAAAAAGATGCTGAGAGAGATAATTTACCAAAGGAGGAAACTGTAGCACAGTACAGATAATCACAGGAGTTAAAGGCAGTTGACATTAATAATTAAATGAGAAAATTCCCTGTGGAGGTTTAGATGAGCTACAGGCCCAGTGTGTAAATTCACTTGGCTAACTGATCATTAGTCATGTTCTAGATCAGAGGAGTATGTATTAATGTAACTGATTCCACTCTCCTATTCTTCTAGTTCAATAATTTGTCTAATGTAATAAATACAGCTATTATGTGTCTCCTTTGAGGAAAATTTATCCCCATTAGAGCCTGATGTTTTTGCTATCTGTAGGGAGTATTCAATATAAATAAGTGTAGTAGAGGATGTTATCTCTTCTTACAAGTCTTTGCGTTGAGTACTAAATGAGTCCTAAAAGAGACGATGACACTCTTATCAATATTCGAGTGTATTTTAATCTGACCTCTACACTAGAACATCTTTATAGTATTGCTACTGGATTTTTCAGTTCCTTTGTATTTGTTTTCTTCTTTGTGAATTTATTTCCTATGTGTTTTAAATCTGTCATCTATCGCCATAGGGCACTCTTTAATGAAGAGACATCAGAGGTGCTAAATACTCTGGGACCCAGAAGCCCTCGTGTTCAAGGATGGCTTATACGTGGACACTGATTCTACTTTTGTCTGTCACTGGGTGCTTTTCAGGTAAGTCTTTCCTTGTTTGATTTTCTAAGTGCCAAATGACAAAAATATAACAAGTCTTTATGGCAAAATCTACTCAGGGTTTCATTTAAATTTGTATCAATATTCATACATTTGAACCAAAGAAAAAGGAAACAACCCTTGAAAATCTGTTAACATTGTAAAAGGTCATATATGATTCACTATAACAAGAAGCTTAGAAAATAGTATATAAATATTAATAAATTAATATTCACCTTATTGATTTTAATTTATAATATAAAGTACTGTTAGCCTTCAGAAAACTTGACGATATATGTGTTTGTATTTTGCAGCAAGAAATTACAAAAGTGTCTCATTGTAATGCTAAATTTTGCTTCAAGGTCATTCTAGTTTAATATGCTGGTAAACATATACAACATAATTTAATAATACCTTATTTTTACTGGTAGTGTATATTTTTGTTGTCTTGGCTTTTCTGGCTTGGTTTTGATCAGTCATTACTTTTAAGTCTTAAATTTAAAATAATATTTCTTATTCTGCAGAAAACATTTTATAGTTGTTGGAGTATGATATCACAATGGTAAGAATTACTATGACAGAGACTTTTTTTTTTTAAATTTTTGAGTACCTGGAAATTAAATTGTGGTACTAATTACAAGACTGTCCTGGTGCATAGTGTATAAGTGCTATATCTGCTAACCAAAAGGTCAGTAGTTTGAATCTGCCAGGTGCTCCTTGGAGACTCTGTGGAGCAGTTCTAGTTTGTCCTTTAGGGTCACTGTGAATTGGAATCGACTTGATAGCCCCAGGTTTTTTTTGGTTTTGTTTTTTTATACATGTAATGTTCACAACTGGATTAGATTTAACACAGTGGCTGCATTATGGCAAAAACTTAGAAAGTGGATGTGGTAAGAGTCTCTGAAATAAAATGTAACTACTGTGGAAAAATAATGTGCCTGTGTAAATAATATGCACACACATATTAGCATGCACCATGCAACTCATGAAATTATGTGCAGGAGGGTTGCACAGCTGGGAGGAAAACATAATGTGTACATTATTCACTTAAAAATAGATACTGATATTTTCAGAATAAACCACTGATTCTTATCTACAAGCATTTTTTAATGTTCTAAATAGACTTTTAAAAGCTATAAAATATTCATTTTGGTTTATATGGCCTATTTATTCAGTACTCTTGAATATACACATATGTAATACAAATATATATATATCATGTGCATACATACAAGGACAGTACATGTATATAGTATACACTTAATGAAAAAATGTATGAGGTTATATATGTTTGTGTGTGTATATATATATAAATATAAATTACATGGAATATGCATCTGATATCATGTGACCAAAAATAGCCTTAATTTTTATATCAGGCTCTACTAATATGTGGAAAAACTGGTGGCATAGTGGATAAGTTTGATGGCTGGTAAACAAAAGTTTGGCAGTTCAAATCCACCAGGCACTCCTTGGAAACTCTATGGAGCAGGTCTACTCTGTCCTATAGAGTTGCTATGAGTTAGAATTGACTTGATAGCAATGGGTTTTTGTTGTTTATACTAATCTACAACAAAAATTATGGAATCATTCATGTGCAATTTCTTTATTTCAAAATACTAAATATATTCTCTTAAAAGCTAAATCTTTGCTATATTGTATGTCATGGAGAAAACTGAAGATTGGCTTAAAAAGGACAAAAAGAAGAACATATCCAAGTTGAAGTAAATTTAAATGAAACCTTATTGATAATTATTTGAATCATCAATGTATTTTAGTTTCTGTTTGAAACAGTTACTCTTTTATCTTTGCAGTTGAATTTCTATCTGCAAAGTGCCATAGGTATAACTTTAAATATGTATGATAGATGAGGCTTCTTTAAAACACAAAGGTACCCATTTAGAAATTATGCTTTAAAACATAATTTCAAATTATGTTTGAAATTCAAAGGCATTTCTTTACATATAATGACAAATTTAGTAAGCATCATAAAAATGCATGTTCCATGTTTAAATATAATATATATAACATATTTTCATGCATCTTAATGCTTTCAAAATAGATATATAAATGTGTCTTCTTTGTTGCTTTACTAGTAATTATATAACCAAAAAGACAGTTTTTTGTTTACTGTTATTATAACATGTTAAGCATTCAGGAAAAGAACCAAATTTAATAGGATACATTTGGAAAATAGGATGAGACATATACAGAACTTGGGCAGAGACATCTGAGTACATATTAAAGGAGATTTTTCAATGGGTAATTTCAGAGACACTAAAAGTTAAATGAAAACCCAGTTCATTAATATTATAATTACTTAAAAAGAGACAAAGACTTCGCGTATTTGATTCTATCTTAGATTTTTCTTTCTATGCAGTATTATTGTCTTCTCTGCTACTCTCAGCATTTTTCTCTTCTACTTCCTCAGTGTCATTCTGTTTTCGAACTCATAAACTATTTCACGGGAGTGTAGAGGTAGGGGTGCCAAGTGACTAAAGGAAACCTGGGTACATTTGAATTTAAGATGAAAAACAAATCATTTTTGTTTAAGTACTTATGCAATGATAGCTTTTATTCTATGTAAAATTTAAATTGAACTAGTTTTATATGTTTTCATTTCTTAATCTGTCAAGTCTAGGTAGAAGGAGGTTGGTAATTTGTAATAATATCTCCAAGTTTTATTCTCTGGTGATAGCTCTGCATGTGGTTCCCAAATAAAGAAGGGAAAAGAAGCCTTGGTGGTGCAGTGCTTATGGGATAAGTGATCCATACATTTCTGATTCCCAAGGGAATGAAGGGACAGCTCTTTCTATGGAATAGAATTGGAAGTTAGAGACAATGCGTTTGAAGCTAAGTTGCAGCTCAAATATCATGAACAAAGCAGAAAAGAAAATTTGAAAATGAACTTTTCTATTTGTTCTATGCAATACAGTCTTCTTTAGTCATCATTCACTGCATTTAATATAGGGGAAATATGTCAATTTTTTTAAAAAATAAATCCATACTTTCTCTGTTATAGACACCAGCCTTAAATAAAATTGTTGAGATACTTGAAATGATCAGGTACTGGAAATGATTGTATTCAAAAATTTTCTCTCACCTTCTTCCTCTTTATCAAATTTGTGTGCAGGCGCAGTCCATATTCTGCTATTGTTACTTGGTTTATAATTAGCTTCAATATTTACTCCACTGTTTTGCTATTTGATAGAGTCCTGGTGGTACATTGGTTAAGAGATCGACTGCTAATGAAAAGGTTGACAGTCTGAATCCACCAACCACTCCTTGAAAATTCTATGAGGCAGTTCTACTCGATCCTGTAAAGTCACTATGAGTTCGAGTTGATGCAGTGATATTGGGTTTGGTTGTCATCTTGGTTTTAGTGTGTGGTATTTGAATATTATTTTTCTCTAGGTTATTATGTTGTCTATGAGTATTACATTACAGGCCCTCATGGGCACACTATGTTGATTACTATTACAAAAAATTAGTGTAATTAAGCTGTAGGACATGAATATATTTTATGCTGTTGTTACTGTTTGAAATAGAAAAATGAACTGAAGACAAAGATGAGACCTTGACTTTATTCTGCTTCTTCATTCACTAATGGATATAAAAATATGAACTGTGTTTATTTGGGAAATATTAAGAAACTCATAACAACCCAGTGTTTTTAAAGTAGCAGTTGAGAGCATTGGAAGTTTAACAGCTTTCATAGTGACATAATCTAGTATATTAAAAAGGAGCTCATAGTTAAAATAATATCACTACACACCAATCATAATAGCTAATGTAAAAAAATTAACAACACTAATTTTTGATGAGGCTATGTAGCAGTAGGACTCTTATTCATTGTTAATGGAAATGCAAAATGATACAGCCACTTTGGGAGACAGGTAGGTTCGTATAGAGATGAACGTAATCTGACCATGTGATGCAGCAATTGTCCTCCTGGATATTTATCAACATAATTTAATGAGCTGGAATTGATTCAACAGCAAAGCATTTTACCTTAGTCCAAACTGTTGTGTTGTTGTGGGTTGTCATTGAGTTGACTCAAACTCGTGATGATTCCACACACAACAGAAGAACACGTTGCCCAAGCCTGTGCTGTTTTCATGTTCACTGGTATGAGTCCACGGTTGTAGCGTTGTGTCAGTCCCTCTCATTGAGGCTTGCCTTCATTGTCATTGACCCTCTACTTTACCAGCCATGATGTTCTTTCGTAGCAATTATAGATGTTTAAATATATAATTGTCTGCACCCAAACCATCCAAACCCATTGCTGCTGAGTCAGTTCCAATTTACTGCAGGAAAGAGTTGTACTGCCTCGTAGAATTTTCAAGCAGTGGCTGGAAGATATGAACTGAAAGCTATTTGTTTAACAGCCAAACTTAACCACTGTACCACCAGGACTTCTAATTCTCTCTAGGTACGTGTGTATTCATGGACTAGTATATCTGTGTTTCTTTGCTCTGTCAACTGACAAGGCTCAGAAACCACAATGTATTAGTAACAAAAGAGCACATGCAGTGCCAATATAGTGCTTTCTAATGCTATTCTTCAATTAAAGGAATCATGCACTGTTTTTCTGGCAGTCCATGGTGTATTTGGACAAAGACTGACTCTAGGGTTGGGGTAGGAAACATACACGATTACACAGCAGTATTTTGTAGTGTCAGAAACGAAAAATGTGCTGAAGCAAGAAATCAAAGCAAAAACAAGTAACATGATTGTGAGAATACATCCAGGGTACATATAAACCAACTGAAAGAACTCTTGGTTTCCAAAACTGGAATAAATTGAGCATCAGTTGTTCTTTGGAATTTTCCTTCTTGGAAACTGACTGCACATAGGTAATGCTTCAAAAGAATGCAAAGCCTAAGGCAAAATGCACTCCACTAAGTTGTTTACTAGGCTATTGATTGACTTAAAGGTAACTAGGAAACCAGTTTGCTGGAGGTTCAAGGTTCAAAAGAAGATCTCAAAGCAGTGGACTGAGTGGGTCACCCCAACTCCATGGACCTCAGAAATCTGAATTCCAGGAAAATTAAAAGTGTTTCTTAGAAATAAATGTACTAAGTAGGAAATTTTGAGTGACTGACCTGGCTGGATACAATCTGATGAGGATGGGCATTAAAAAGTGATGACAGATTCAAAATGTATTTTGACAATGAAATTTATGACTTGGTCATTGACTGAACGTTCAATGTAGAGGCAATAGTTACGTTTCTCGCTTTGTTTATGAGACATAGGTGGTATTACCATTTACTAAGATACTGAATAAAGTAGGAAGTACAGATTTAGGTAGGAAAATGTAGAGTTCAATAATGTATATGTTAAGCTCATGGTATCTGTAGCACACTCAATGAAAATGTCACAAGTTTTATAAAGATAATAAACTGAAATTTGAAATTCATGGTATCTGTAGCACACTCAGTGAAAATGTCACAAGTTGTATAAAGATAGTAAACTGAAATTTGAAATTCACTGTTTCAAGAATGATAATTAAAGCTACAAGAAAGAAAGTAGAATCATCCAAGATAATGTATATAATGATAAATCATAAGGGAAGACAAAAAAGCTGAGTAGCATGTGCCTTTAAGGGACAGAGAGAAGATACAGGTTGAAGAGAAGAGCAACTAACATAGTAAGGTTGGGGAAAATCTAGGGAAGAGTGGTAACACAGAAAGTCCAGAAAGGGAGTATTCAGCTGTGGCAGCGCCTTTGGAAAGTTGTGTGAGTACTAAACATTCTTCTTTTAATGACGGTGATAGTTCCTTTTCTTTGATGCAGCAGGGGGAACAACAGTTGTTTACTTGTGGGTATGGGAGAAAAATTAGACAATTATTGTTAAAAAAAAAAATTTCTGAAAAATTTGACTTGTCAAGGAAAAGAGAAAAAAACCAACAATTAGTTCCTTGGAAAAGAGAAACTGAACAAGGGATGTGTGTTCTTATGTGTGTGTTTTAATTCTGGAGACACTATTGTAGAGGAATTCAGTCCACATTATCCACAATTACGTGGAGATTATGTATTGGATTTGTCAGCTTTTACTGTATAACAAACTGCTCCAAAATGTATTATCCTTAAACAGAAAGTATACACACACACACACATATATATATATATATATATTTTCCTTAGAAATTCTGAATGAGTCTTCTGCTCAGTGTGCTTTAGGCGGGCTCAGTTGATCCCTGCAGTCCCCACGAGGTTTGACAGGGTGGAGCTGGGTCGTCTAGTAAGCCCTTACTCTCAGGTCTGGTCATTAACCCCATGTTGCCAAAGGCAGTGCAGAAGACTTGGTCTTAACCTTCTGTCATCCAGCACGCTCTATCCTGTAGTGATGATTGTCGCTTCCCAGGAACAGCAACAAAAAGGACAAACCATAGTATGCAAGTGCTTTTGATACCTCTTTTGTGTCCTGTTTGCTCAAGTCCCGTTGGCTTAAGAAAATCACATGTCCAAGGCCAAATTCAAGGGGTAGACGAACAGATTTGACTTCTTGAAGAAATAGCTTGAAAAGTGCATGATGTAGGTGTGTATGGAAAGCAATATGAAGTCTGTGAACGTGTGCTAGTTTTTGAACCGTATCATGTATTTTTGTCTGATTTGTAAATGTCTTGCATTCAGGTAATAACAATTTAAACTCTTTATAGTTAATAGTAAAGCACACTATATTTTTCTATATCTTCATTTCAGTTACAGTGGTAGTGAATACACTCTAAGGTAATATTGTTAGCTAAACTTAAAACAGCAAATTAATTTATTTCCATCAATATGTTGTTGTTAGGTGTTGTTGAGTTGATTCTGACTCAGAGTGACACTATGCAAAACAGGATGAAATACTGCCTGGTCCTGCACCATGTTCACAATTGTTTTTATGCTGATGCCCATTGTTGCAGCCACTATGTCAATCCATCTTGTTCAGAGTCTTCCTCTTTTTAGCCAGCCCTCAGCTTCAACAAGTATGATGCCCTCTCCAAGGAATGATCGTTCCTGACAACAGGTCCAAAGGTGCAGTCTTGCCATCTTTGCTTCAAGGAACACTGTGGTTGTACTTCTTCCAGAACAGATCAGTTTGGTCTTTTGGCAGTCCATGGTACATTCACTGTTCCTCTCCAACACCGCAGTTCACAGGCATCAGTTCATCTGTCTTACTTATTCATTGGCAAGCTTTTGCTTGCATATGATGTGAATGAAAATACTATGGCTTCGGTCAGGCGTACTTTATTCTTCAAGGTGAACTCTTTACTTTTCAACTCTTTAAAGAAGTCTTCTGTAGCATATTTTTCCAATGCAATGCGTCTTTGATTTCTTCACTGTTGTTTCCATGGATGCTGATTGTGGAACCAAGTAAATGAAATCTCTGACAACCTCAATCTTTTCTCTCCATTTATTATTATGTTGTTTACTGGTCCAGTTCTGAAGATTTGTGTTTTCTTGACACTGAGGTGCAATCCATGTTTAAGGCTGTCATCTTTGATCTTAATCATTGTTTCAAGTCCTCTTCACCTCCAGGAAACAGTGTTGTATCATCTGCATAACACAGGTTGTTAGTGAATCGTCCTTCAATCCTGATGCCTTGTTCTTCTTCATATAGTATAGCTTCTTGGATTGTTTGCTCCTCATACAGATTATAAGGATATGGTGAAAGGATACAACCCGATCCACATCTTTCATCACTTTAAACCATGCAGTTGTCTCCTTATTCCGTCCACACAACTTGCCTGTTGATGCATACACAGATTCTTCATGAGCACAGTTAGATGTTCTGGAATTCCCGTTCTCCTCAATGATTTCTATAACTAGTTATGACCCATATACTTGAATACCTTTGCTTAGTAGTCAGTGAATCACAGGTAAACATCTTCCTTGTATTCTCTGCCTTTAGCCAAGGTCCAAATGACATCAGCAGTGATATCCCTGGTTCCACCTTCTATTCTGAATCCAACTTGAATTCCTGGCAGTTCCTTGTCAATGTACTGTTGTAGTGGCTTTAGAATGCTCTTCAGCAAAGTTTTACTTGCTTGTGATATTAATAATGATTTCACTAAAGATCATCAATATGAACTGAAATAAACTTGTAGTTAATTTGTTACAGAATGAGGAGAATTTTTTTTTTTTTTTTTTTTTTATGCTTGAATGAAAATATATGTTCCCATATAAATTTACATGTCCACCTATATGCAGCTCCCCCTGCTGTCCCTGTCTGGTGACAGCACACTCTTCCTCTTTTCTCCATACATGTCTTATCCTCCCAACAAACTCCTATCCCCTTGTCTCCACCCATTCCCCTTCCTCCAGTAAGAGGTCAGCAGGACAACATCCTATAGATGCATAGGACCATAAAGTTAACACATGATACGATCACTCTGTGTCCCAAGTCCAATCCATTCCTGTCTCAGGGTTGACCTCCATGATGATTTATGGACAGGGTAAGCATCAGGGCCAGGGGCCATGCTCCTAGGGGAACTCCGAGGTCACTGGACCATCAGTTGCAGACTTTTAGTGGAGATCTTTCTATTCTTGTGTTGCCAGCGAGACTCCACTTTGTGAGCTCCATCATGGCTATCACTGATGGTAGCCGGGCACCATCCGGTTTTTCCAGTCGCAAGTCGATGTAGTCACCCACTCACAATGCGTCTCTCTCTTCTGGGTTCTCTTTCCCCCATGTCGTTTGGTCCTCATTGATCATCTGTTCCTGCTAAGTTGGGACCATGTGCTGTACCCTCAAATGGCAGCTTGGCGGTTTTAAGACCCCGGATACCACTCACCAATGTGAGTTGCAGAAGGTTCTCTTAACAAAACGCTAGTTGTGCCAATTGGATTCAGTTCCCACTAAGATCATGGTCTCTGGCTCCCCGGTCCAGCTACTCTGTCCTTGTAATATTGGATTAAGATGGCAGTAGTCATGTTATGTGGAAGCCCAGTTAACATTGACTTCTTTCTGATGTGTGCTGTCACAGATATCACACAACCAAATTTCTATCAACTGTCCAATCTAAACCATCCACCCCTAGCCCTCCTGCCCTCCCTCCTTCCCCTGCCTTTCAGCTGTTAAAGAATCTTGTCTTCTATGCAGGAGTCTGTTTTTGAGTTTTTATCATAAGGGTCTCATACAATATTTCTCCTTTTGTCACTACTTTCACTCAACATAATGTCCTCCAATTGAAACCAGGTTATGAGATGTTTCCAAAAACCATCATTGTTCTTTATCATTTCACAGTGTTCCACTGAGTATGTATACCACAGTTTACCTATCCATTCCTTTGTTATTGGGCATTTGGGTTGATTCCATCTTTTTGCTATAGTGGAGTGTGCTGTGATAAACATTCGAGTGCATGTATCAGTTGGTGTGAATGGCCTTGATTCTGTAGGATAAATGTCAAGCAGTGGAATTACTGGATCAAATGGTATATCCATACCCAGCTCTAAACAAAGAGCCAGACTGCTTTCCAAAGAGGTTGCACAATTTTGCTATCCCACCCATAGTGTAGGAGAGTTCTAATTTCTTCACAGCCTCTCTCCAGCATTTGCGGTTTTGCATTTTTTCGACCATGGCCAACCATGTTGGGGTGAGATGGTACATCATTGTTGTTTTGATTTCAATTTCATTAATAGCTAATGATTGAGAGCATGTCCATGTGTGGTTTCTGGCTGCCAGGATCTCTTCTTTAGAGAAGTATCTGTCTATCTCCTTTGCCCAATGCTTCATTGGATGATTTATCTTTTTCTTATTGATATTTTGCAGTACTTTATAGATTATGGAGATCAAACATCAGACTGACATAGAGTTGCCAAATATTTTTTTCCCATTCTGTAGATGGCCTTTTAATTCTTTTATTAAAGTCTTTGGATGAGCAAAAGTGTTTGGTTCTTAAGAGCTCCCATTGATCTATTTTATCTTCTGTTGTTTGTGGTTTGACAGATTTTGAAGTCTGTTTGTGTTGTGTATTAAAACTTCCATTGTTGTTCCTACTTTTTCTTGGATGAGCTTTATTGTTTTAGATTTAATATTTAGGTCTTTGGTACAGTATAAATTTGTTTTTGTATAAGGTGTAAGATACAGGTCTTGTTTCAACTTTTTGAAGATAGATATCCAATTTTGCCACCACAATTTGCTGAAGAGATTGTTTTGTCCCCAGTTTAATGTCTTAGGGCCTTTGTGAAATATCAACTGTTCCTAGGAAGATAGTGTCATCTCTGGGTTCTCAATTCTGTTCCATTGACCTATCTTCCTCTTTTTGTTCCAGTACAGGCTGTTTTAACTACTGTGGCAGTGTAATAGGTTCTCAAGTTGGGTAGTGAGAGACCTCCCACTATGTTCTACTTCAGTAGTGCTTTACTTATCTAGGGCTTCCTGCCTTTCCAAACAAAGTTGATAATTTGTTTCTCCATCTCATTAAAAAATGTCACAGAAATTTGTATTGGGATTGCATTATATAAGTAGATTGCTTTGGGTGAAAGAGACATTTTCACAATGTTAAGTCTTCCTATCCATGAGCCTGGTAGGTTTCTCCATTTATGTAAGTCTCTCTTAGTTTCTTGTAGTAAGGGTATGTTGTTCTCTTTGTAAAGGTCTGTTATTTCTCTGGTTAGGTTTATGCCTAGGTACTTTATCTTCTTAGGGGCTACAGTAAGTGGTATTAATTTGGTGATTTCTTTATTAATAATCTTGTTATTGGTATTAGTAATCCTACTGATGTACTCATGCTTATCTTATAACCTGAGACTTTACTGCAGTCTTCCGTCAGTTTGAGTAGTTTACTTATGAAGTTTTTGGGATTATCTGCATATGAAATCATATCATCTGCAAACAGTGAGATTTTTACTTCTTCCTTGCTGATACAGATGCCCTTTATTTCTCGGTCTTGTCTAATTGCTCTGGCCAGAACTTCTCATCCAGCGTTGAATAGGATAGGTGAGAGTGGGCATCCTTGTGTAGTTTCTGTTCTCAAGGGAAACTGTTTCAGTCTCACTCCATTCAGGATGATGTAAGCATTTCACTTTGTATAAATGGCCCATATTGCATTGATGAATTTGCCATGTATTCCTATTTTGCTGAGAGTATTTAGCATGAATAGATGTTGCACTTTATCAAATGCTATTTCTGCATCAATAGACAAGATCAGGTGATTTTTGTCTTTGTATTATCTATGTGGTTGATCACATTAATTGTTTTTCTGATGTTGAATCAACCTTGGATCCTTGGTATGGATAAAACTTGGTCATGAAAGATTATTTTTTTGATATGTTCTTGTATTCTATTAGCAAGAAATTTGTTGAAGATTTTTGCATCCAGATTCATGAGTGATATTGGTCTGTAGTTCTCCTTTTTTGTTGTATCTTTCCCTGGCTTTGGTACCAGGGTTATACTGGCTTTATGAATGAATCTGAAAGTATTTCATCACTTTCTATACACTGAAATAGTCTCAGCAGCATTGGAGATAACTCTTCTCTAAAAGCTTAGCAGAATTCTGCAGTGAAGACATGTGGGCCTGGACTTTTTTCATCAGTAGTTTTTGGATGACTTTTTCAATCTTTTCCTTTGTGATGGGGTTATTAAGTTGTTCTGCTTCACCTTGTGATAATTTTGGTAGGTGATACAAATCAAGGAATTTGTCCATTTCCTCTAAGTTTTCAAATTTGTTAGAGTACAGTCTTTCATAGTATTCAGCTATGATATTTTTATTTCTGTTGGATCTGTTGTGACAACTCCCCTCTCATTTCTTCTTTGGGTTATTTGTTTCTTTCCTGATTTTTCCTTAGTAAGTTTAGCCAATAGTTTATCAATTTTGTTGATCTTTTCAAAAAAACAATTTTTGGTCTTTTCAAATTTCTCAGTTGTTCTACTATAATTTGTTTAGTTCTTCTCTGATCTTTATGATCTGTTTTCTTCTGGTGCCTGAAGAGTTCCTCTGTTGTCCTCTCTCTACCTGTTTAAGCTGTAGGGTTGGTTCTTTGATTGCTTTCCTTCTTCCTTCCAGATGTGTGCATTTATGGAGATAAACTGACCTCTGAGCACTGCTTTGGCTGTATCCCATAAGTTCTGGTAGAAAGTGTTCTCATTCTCATTGGAATCCATAAATTTCTTTACTTCATCCTTGATTTCTTCTATAGCCCATGTTTTTTTGAGCAAGGTATTGTTCTGTTTTTATGAGTTCTACTTTCTATGTTTTCTTCCGCTATTGATTTTGACTTTTATGGCTTTATGATCTGAGAAGATGCTTTGCATTAATTCAATGGTATGGATTTTGCTGAGAATTGCTTTATGTCTTAACACATGGTCTATTCTGGAGAATGTTCTATGTTCATTGGAAAAGAAGCTTTAGTTGTCTGCTGGTGGATGGAAAGTTCTGTATGTGTTGATGAGGTCTAGTTGGTTAATTGTGGCAATAACGTCTTCTATGTCTTTATTGAGCTTCTTCCTAAATGATCAGTCCAATATTGAGAGTGGAGTGTTGAAGTCTCCCACTGTTATTGTGGAGGGATCTATCTCCTTTTTGAGTGTAGTTGGTGTTTCTTTGATGTATTTAGGTGCTCTAATAGTTAGGTTATTTTATTATATATTATATATTATAATATATTATATATATTATTAAATATATAAGTATTTAATAATGTTAAGTCATGTGGGTGTATTGAACCTTTCAGCAATAGTGTCCATCCTTGTCCACAATGGTGGATTTTATATTGAAATCTGTTTTGTCTGAGGTTAGAATTGCCACACCTGCTCTTGTTTGTTTATTGTTAGCTTGATATATATTCTTCCATTCTTTAGTCTTCAGTTTGTTCCTATCTTTAAGTCTAAGGTGAGTTTCTTCTGGGCAACATATGGATGGGTCATGTCTTTTGATACAAGATGTTACTCAATGTCTCTTTACTGGAGCATTCAGTCCATTCCCATTCAATGTGATTATTGATAAGTATGTGTTCAGTGCAGCCATTGTAATGTGTCTATTTCTGTGTTGATGTTTTCTCTGTTCTCATTAATCTGTTCCAGGACATTCTTCTTTGTGAGTTGATTTTTCACCTTCTTCAGGGTTGGTTTTGTGTTTTTTGAGACTCCTGTATTAGGTTTCTTGATTTGATATGTTGTACCTTTATTGTGCTTTACAGCTGCCCCTATGATCCCCCTTAATAAACTATGTATAAGCCCCATTTCTAATTACTGTCAGTCTGGTCAACTTCCTCTCTATCTGGAAGGACTATAACAACTGTAATACATCCCTCTTGTTAATATGATGACATCATAGTTTTCATTATGTGATCACAGGATCGTTTCTTACACTATTATAGCTTTGATTGAGTTTGGAGCCTTCCCTAACTGAGTAGAGTTCTGGGTGATGTGTCTTGTATTTGCTTCTAAAATGTAAAGTTAGTGGTTTTGTTCTTCTAAGCCAAGAGCTTCTTTCAGCATTTCTTTCTTTTTTTTTTTCTTTTTATTTGATATGATTCAGTGAAAATGTACATTCCCATATAAATTTACATGCCCACCTACATGCAGCTTCCACTGCTCTCCCTGTCCGGTGACAGCACACTATTCCTCTCTGCTCCATACATGTCTCATCCTCCCAACAGTCTCCTTTCCATTCCTCTCCAACCACTCTCCTTCCTCCAACCAGAGGTCAGCAGACTGATATCCTATAGATGTATAGAACCATAAAATGCATCCAATATATGGTCACTCTGCATTGCCAAGTGCAATCCATTCGTGTCCAAAGACTGGATCTTCATTATGATTTATGGGCAAGGGCAGCATCAGGGCCAGGGGCCATGCTCCCAGGGTAACCCCGAAACTGCAGGACCATCAATTGAGGTCTTTTAGTGGAGATCTCAGGATGCACCCCTTTTTATTCTTGTGTTGCCAGTGAGACTCAACTTTCAGTATTTCTTCTACCTTTGGTTTGGTTTTTACAAATTCTATGAGTTTCTGTTTATCTGTGAATGTCTTAATTTCATTTTCATATTTGAAAGATAGTTTTGCAGGATCTGTAATTCTTGGTTGGAATTTCTTCTCCTTCAAGGCTTTGAATGTGTCATGCCATTGTCTCCGTGTCAGCATGCTTTCTGCTGAGAAATCTGACAAAAGCCTACAGGTTTTCCCTCTGAATTTTAGCTTTGCTTTGAGTCTTGCTGCCTTTAAGAGTTGCTGCTTATGTTTCAGTTTGTTAAGCTTGATTATAATATGTCTTGAAGTCTTTCTTTTGAGATTTACATTGAGTAGTGTTTGATATGCATCTTGGGTATCTACATTCCATTCTTTCCTAATTTCTGGAAAGTTTTCTGTCAGCAGCTTAGCAGTAATACTTTCTGTTTTCTCAGTTGTCTCACCCTGTCCAGGAACTCCAATTAATCATAGATTCTTAATAGAGACCCACATGTTTCTTAATGCTTCTTCATTTTTCTTGTATCTTTTTTCTGATTTCTCCTCATAGATGCTGGAGTCAGTAACTCTGTCTTCCAAATCAGAAGGTCTGTTTTCCATTTGTCCCATTCTGTTTTCTTGGTTTTGAATTGAAGTTTCTATGTCTTTAATTTTGTTCTTAATCTGTTGGATTTCAGAGTACTGGTGTTCCATCAGATCAAATAGCTTGCTTAATTTTTCATTCTGCCCTGCTGCAATTTGTATAAGTCTGGGAGGGCTCTCTATATAATCGTTTTGTATTCACCTCCTGATAGTTTCAGAAAAGCTTCTTCATCTGTGAAGTTGTCAGGTGCTTGGTTATCGTTTTCTCCAGAGTTTGCTCTTTTGGAGTTGCATGTGAGTGAATAGAGATTGGGAGAGGTCCTGTGAGGATGGACCACAGTTGTTTCTCTAGGCCATCTTAAAATGAGAGGTAAAAAGTATCTGACAACTTCCAAACTCAGTCAGGTTTTCAGGTGTGTAGGTCCCTCTTCTCAGCTGACAAAATAAGCACCTCTATATTGAACCCCAGATGTTATAAACTACTTCAAAATACGGAAAGGCTACTACTCTGCTGGCCTCTGCTATCAGGCCCTAACTGTAGGTGACACTGTGTAGAATACTGCTTTTCTTCCAGAAAAGCACTCTCCTCTGGGCAGGTGCTGCCTCCCAACCCAGGAGTTAGGTCCAGCTGAGGCTTCCGTATGGGTATATCCACCTCCTAGTGGAACAAGATGGTGTCCTGCACAAGTGTGCCACCTGGCTGGGGATAAAAGAGGGGCCAAAGGTGCTGAGAAGCACAGAGTCTGCTCTCTGTTGCTGGGCCCCAGCCATAGGCAACGTTATGTAAAATACTGCTTTTCTGCTGGAAAAGTGCTCTCCCATAGGCAGGCACTGCCTTCCCGCTTGGGAACTAAGTCCAGCTGGGGCCTCTGTATGGGTGACTCTGCCTCCCAATGGAACAAGATGGTGTCCCACACAAGCTCGCCACCACCTCAGTACTGGCTACTATATGGCAGAGGCAGAAATAGAGGCCAAAGGTGCCGAGATGCACAGAGTCCAAAGCTGGGCTCTCAAAATACGGCAATTTTGCTTGCTTATCCTACCTGGAGTGCATCTGAGATTACTGGCTAGTCCAGTCCCAGCTCTACTGACCAGCTGAGACAGAGAAAAGAAAATTAAAATGGTAAGTTACCTTCAGTTCATGCAAGTCCTCACTACTGAGAGTGGGGTCAGCAAAAGAGAGGAGGTTTTGTGTTCTGTGGTATGAAGTCCAAATTAACAGCCCTATGCCACATCCTAGGGCTCACTAGGTGTCCAGAAGGCTCCATTTAATTATCAATTCAGGTCTTGGTTTCTAGAGGGATTTAAGGAGACACATATTTAGTCTGCCATCTTGGCTCCTGGCTGAGAAAATTTTTAAGAAGATAATATAGTTACTATAACCTATTTAAGAATATACGAATACATGGAAAAAGAGCATCAACATTTCGGTATATATTGTTAAAGTGTATGTTACTGTTTTTTTTCAAAGTGACTCTTACACAATGTGTTTTCCTCCAAATATGTGCAAAGGTAGTATTTGGAAGAAGAGAATATGGTTCTGGATTTATGTATGCTTTGACTTTATAAGCAACTTTCTCTGACATTTGTCAATATTTTGTAAATTTTCTTACATTAGAACCTCATATTTAAACTGGCAGACAAACAGACAACAAAAATTAAGGGTTTAAATTGAGCTTCTGTGATGTTATGTGGAATGTTCCTTCTAATAAGATTAAGTAATCATGTTCCTTTTGGACCTAATCAGTAATTATTGTCATTTCTTTCTAAATATCCAGCATTTGCAGAAGTGAATTAGAATACTATTTATTACAAATAGATTCCTTTTCTATTCTGCAATATATGAATGTCACAGAAAGGAATCTGTTTCTAGCATTTACTTAGGTCTTACACAGCAGTATATGTTATTAATAATGGTAGTGTTGCCTTCAGTGGAAACAGTCTTAGGAAGTGAAAGACTAACCCAAGATTGTGTTTCTTTGTTGGAAAGCACAAGGATTAGTAGGGTCACTTTCATCTCTTCTCTTCTTATTATGTATTATGATCCTATATACTTTGGTCAATGTCACAGTCTTTTAATTACTTTTACTGTTATTTTTGTTATATGCTTTATTAAATTAAAAAAATATGGTAAGAAAAAAATGGACAAAGAGAGGGACAATGACTTGCTCATTAAAATGGAAACCCAGTAAAAGATTATGTAAGTTACGGAGCCATCAAAAAGACTCTTCCTTTCCTGATTGGTGTAATACAGCTCTTAATAAAAGAGGCTGATGATAGTATGCTTAAGACAGATCATACATGTAAAATTGTGTGATATAATATTTATGATCAGAATAGGCTTAAAACAAACATTATTTGATTCATTAACAAACTATCATGTTGTTGAAGACTGTTGAAATAGCATTCCTTTTGCATTTCCTAATCCAAGAATGTATATTTTTAAGACCTTGAATCCATTTATACATTTATGTCACAAGTTTAGACTACCATATGACCCAGCACTCCTATTCCTAGAAATATATCCTAAAGAAAGAAAAGCTGTCACACAAATAAACATATGCATAACCATGTTCACTGCAGCAGCATTCACAATAGCAAAAAATGGAAACAAACTCAGTGCCCATTAACAACTGAATGGATAAAGTATAGAACATACTCACAGTGGAATACTACACAACTGTAAACAACAGTGATAAACCCATGAGACATCTCACAACATGGATGAATTTCGAGGGCATTAGGCTGAGCAAAATATATCAATTACAAAAGGAATGTATGAGACAGCTATTTTTAAAAGCAAAAGTTTACACACAGAAAAAAAAGAATCTGATGATTTTGAAGGAGGGGATGAGTGAGGAGGAGAAATCACTAACTACATAGTAGACAAATGTTAACTTTAATGAAGGGAAGACAATACACACTATAGGGGAAGTCAGCACAACTTGACCAAGACAAAATTATAGAAGCTTCCCAAGCACACTGAAACATCTTGAGGAACTGAGTTACCGGTCCTGAGGGCTGGGGATCATGGTCTCAGGAGACGTCTAGGTCAACTGGAATAATATAATTCATAAAGATAATGTTCTACATCTCACTTGAGTATCATCTGGAGTCTTAACAGCATGTGAGTGACCGTGTCAGATACATCTGTTGGTCCTAGTGTGCTCAGAGAAAAGATGAAGAAAACCAAAGAGACGAGAGTATTAGCCCAAAGAGCGAATGGACAACATGAATAACACTGTCCACGAATCTAAGCCCAGAAGAACTTAATGGTGCTTGGCTACCACCAACAACTACTCTGACAGGGATTACAATAGAGGGTCCCAGATCACCATAGAGGGTCTGCGACAGAGTGGGAGAAAAATGTAGAACAGAATTTATATTCACACACACACACACACACACACACACACACACACACACACACACACACCCCAGTCTTGCTGATCTGACAGACAGGAGACCTGAAACTATTGCCCCCATGCATTGTACTAATTCAGAACTGAAGCCACTCCCAATAACACAGCCTATAAAAGAAACAATAACACATGTAAAGAACATGCTTTTTAGGCCAAGCATATAAACAAGGCTGAATGGGCAACAGTTGCCCAAAAGCAAAGACAAGAAGGCAGCAAGAGACAGGAAAACTGAATGAATCAACACTGAGAACCCAGAGTGGAACGAGAAAAGGGGAGAGTGCTGACACATTGCGAGGATTGCAACTAATGTCACAAAACAACTTGTGTGTAAATTGTTTAATGAAAAACTGGCATGGTAAACTTTCACGAAAAATACAAAAATTAAAAAAAAAAAATCAAGACACACACACACACACAAAAAAAAGATTGGAAAAAAGTTGAGGCTTAGTAAGTGTACTCATATATACTGGATTTATTAAACCTAGAAATATTTATAGTTCTCATCTGAAAAAAGTTTTCCTCAACTGTATTAACAAGTGTTAGAAATAACAATAGTTTAGAGATTGTATAGACCAATTCCCTGACTGTGGGCAGGTAAAATACTGTTTTTTCTCAGCAGGGATGAGACTAAGGGAGATTCTGCAGCATGCCCAATGTCATGTACTTGGTAACTAGCAACTGAGTGATGAGAAGACTCTCTCGTCTAGCAGTGCTTTTCAACATACCAAACAACTTGAAAGTGATGCAGAGAGGAAATCCAATTGCTCAGAGCTACCCTGACTTTCTTCTTATAACTGTGTACATATCTAGTTACTTTCCCCTAGAATACTTTCAGATGATGATTATCTAAGCTGTTATTTTTAACAAAAAAACAACAACAAAAGCGTTTGTTAAAAATTCTGTTTCAACCTCATCCTCTCCCATTGGGTTAAATTTCTTTTGTTAGAGAGGAGATAGTTTGTTCCTCCTGCCAAGAGAATGATATACTGTTGAACAGAGGGTGTCTGTCATTGATAAGCTTGTGCAGATTCTCTCCTTCTTCTTGGTGGCAGTGTGGTAAATAGTGTGGAACTTGATCACAGCCAGCCACTGTTGCCTAAGAGCTTACAAAGGAAATTGAGAACAAAATTGTTATGAAAAACAGGTGCCTGATAGTGTTACATCTGACTTGCCTACTGCAGTTGAGAAAGGGATACAGATTACAGCTCCTTCATGATAATTTTGAAATTATGTATTTGCGCAGTGTATTGGTCCCCCAGGAACTTATAATGATAACGGAGGCCACCTCAGTGTGGGAACCCAAACCTGAGTTGACTCTTATCAGCTGCGCACTGGTGGTATTATATGTGTAATTAATCAGATGATAATTTAAATTCTCCTTGTCAGCAGCAGGGTCACCTGAATTTAGTGAGCTATAATTGTTGTTTAATCTGAAAGGCAAAAAAAAAGTTAAAAAGTATCTATAATTGTCAGCAATTCCTGGGGTTATATAAAATTAAACTGTCAACTAGAGAAAGCCAGGTTCAGCATCCTAAGGAAATGAAAGTCAAGACGTGTTCTCAGGGTTTTTGGAGATTAAAAGAGAATTCTCCACAAGAACTAATTTATGAAGTCAGCTAATTGTTAACCCTTTCACATAATAAAAATTAGTGCAGAATATTTTTTCATTTAGTTGTTGGCTGAGGAATAAATAAGGTACGTAAAAGCGTTTTGTAATCTAGAAGTGTTACCCATGCTTCTAATGCTGGAGTTGCTTTTACTGACAGTATTTTCAAGTGATACATATTTGCTGATAAAGATTAATCATTTAAATGAGTGCTATTTATTATAATAAAATAATGCTCAGGGAATTCATATTGTGTCAAGTGTCCATGAGAAGTTGTGAACATTTGTCATTGTTTAAGCTAAAATATATGAAACGTTGCTATTTTTGGTGAAGATTGTTTTATTGCTTAGATTGAGCTTGTAGGGAACTGTCCCTGTGTAGTCAGGGATTTGAATAATTTGATAGCAACAAAAGAGCATCTTTTCTATATTTCATTTGTCCAAATGCAGGTCTATTTGGCAAATACAGTGGAGGGAGAATTTGTTACATTCACTGAGCACTCAAGCAAGCAGTGAGCATTTAAGATGTAGGAGAAATACTGAGAAATACGTCTTCTCTCCTTGACTTTAGATTTTATAGGTTTATCAGGACCTGAATACTGATAACATATCATGCATAAAATAAATCATATGTAACTAGTTTTGAGAATAAAAAGTGTTAAGTAGAGTATATTGTCATCTGTTTATTTCGGGTATTTGGTAAAATCTTATTTTGCTTAACTACCAGTTGAGCTAGCCAGAATTTCTTGAAACTGTCAGTTTCTGTATTTGGTGACATTTATCTGCTACAGATATCAACTATAATATTTTCCTTTCTAGTATTTGGAAAGAATGCTTTATATTCTAACTCCATTCTAATTTTAACACTGAAATTTTTCAGGCAATTTAGTTATTCCCAATGAAGCCTTAAGTTGGTGGCTGTGCTTTCAGAATGGACTGAATATGTAGTAGCTTCAGAGTGTGCTGGAATTATCCAAGTCATCCAGATCTGAGTTAAGATTGTTTTAAGCGATTATTTTCTTCTTTTTACTACTTAAATATCTTGCAGTTCTGATCCTCTATGTTTGCATAAATGTTACAGGATCGTCTTCTCTAGGAGGGCAGAGATAATGCCTGTTTTATCTGATATTTCGTACACAGGACCACTATAAAATGTAGGATACCTACTTGTGCAATTAATGGAATGAAATAATTGATGGATTATTTGCCTGGTTTAGGAGGGCAAAAGCTAATTTCTAGTTATAACAATTTCTTCTCATAAAATTTCGACATAGGGTGAGTAACTTTGGTTTTTCTAACCTCATCATCCTTTTTATTTTTTAAATACCAAGAAATAAAGTGAGGCTTCTTTGGACAGTTAAAGTCCTATGTTAAATCAACAGAAAATATTTTAAATTATTTGAGGGGATTGTGGGGAAAAAAAGTAAATGTTAAATCAAAAATGAAAATTAAAAGTTTTGAATAGTTAATGCCTTGAATCTGGTTGCTGAACCTCTAGTCATCCATTTCTGCTCAGCGTGTAAAACCCCCAAATCAAACCCTTTGCTGTCTGGTTGATTCCAACTTACAGTCACCCTTATAGGATAGACTACAGTTGCCCCCTATGGTTTCCAAGGGGTCCCTGGGTGAATGCAAACTGCCAGCCTTCTGCTTGGCAGCTGTAGTTCTTAAGCACTATGCCACTCAGCACATAGGTCTGATGAGTTTTGTTTGAAGAGAGTCTGAAAGTCTGTAAGAGGACATGTGTTATATACTGCATATTCCTTCATGGTAATTCAGAGAGATGTGCTTACTGACAATGCTGTTACTAACCTAGAGCTATTTTTATTTAAAACCTAAATCCAGCAAAAAACTGTTTCAACTTTGCTTCTAGATCAAGTGGCACAGTGATTAAGCATTTGACCACTGACTAAAAGGTTGTCAATTTGGATTCACCTGCCACTCCTTAGAAATCCTATGAACAGTTCTATTTTACCTGTAGAGTCTCTACAAGTAAGAATGGTCTCAACAACTGTTTTTTTTAAACTCTGAAGCAATTGGCTATTTTTAATAACAGGATTCCGTACAACTCAAGAGGTAAACACTTGTTTCATTTATGGTTCATTCTGTCCTCTAAAATATACTGATTATTGATAAAATGATTCACATAAGTGCAGCGCGTACTGTAATGTATTGATCATATTGAGAATTGCGGATAGAGATTGCAGAGATAAAAGTCATTTTAAAAAGTATTCTAATCTCAATCCCAAAGAATAGTAAATTCCAGGAACATGTTAGTATAATTATTTGTCTGTTAATTTAGAAAATATTTGTCTAGTCCCTGCTACATATCTTTTCTAGCACTAGGAACACAGCACTAAGATGGAAAAACAAAGCAACAAAAATCCTGATCTCCTGAAATTCACATTCTGTTAGAGAAGATAGACAAATATATGATCCAGTAGGAATAATACAATTTTCCACACACACACACACACACACACACACACACAAAAATACGTAGTGTCAGGGGATCGCAAGTCATGTGGATGACAGTGAAGTTTTTGTCACTTGTTGTTTGTTGCTGAGTTGGCTCTGACTCATGACGGCCTTATGAATAACAGAATAAAATGTAGCCAGGTACTATGCCACCTTCTTGATGGTTGTTACGTGTGAGGCCATTATCTTGTCACTGTTAGGTGCTGTCAGGTCTGTTCCAGCTCATAGTGACCCCGTGCATGGTAGGGTGAAACACTGCCCAGTCTCACACCGTGCCCACACTTGTTTTTATGCTTCAGTCTGTCATTACAGCCACTGTGTCAGTCTTTCTTGTTGAGGATATCCCTCTTTTTCACTACCCTCCACTCTACCAAGCTTGATATCCAAGGATTGATCCCTCCTGGTAACATGTCCAGAGTACATGAGATGCCATCTTGCTTCCAAGGAGCACTCTGACTGTGCGTCTTCCAGAACAGATCTGTTTGTTATTTTGTCAGTCGTGGTACAGTCAGTATTCTTCTGCAACATCACAGTTCAAAGGCATCAATTATTCTTCTGTCTTCCTTATTCCCTGTCCAGCTTTTGCATGCATATGATGCAACTGAAAATCCATGGCTTGGGCCACACACATACTAGTCTTCAAGGTGTCATCCTTACTTTTCAATAATTTAAAGAGGTCTTCTACAGCAGATTCTCCCATTGTAGTAATGTGTTCTTTTGCACAGGACAGTCAGGGAACATACCTCTAAGTAATGTCTAAGAAGTGACCTGAATAACTAGAAAATAAATAAGTAAAGTGAGCCAGGTGATGACCTGAGAAACAGAGTTTCAGATGGGTGGAAGAATAAAATGTAAAAGCCCCAAAGACAGAGCAGACTTGGTGGGTATGAACAAGAAACAAAATGTAAGGGAAGAAACAACAGGAATGAAGCTTTATGTCAAAGAAAGTGATAGAGGACAAAGTAAGGACACAGGCAAGAGGCAGATCACATATAGAGCAAGGTAGATATGTAATTTGGGAACATGTTTAAAATATGACCCTATCTTCTGTATGGCTAACAGACTATAAAACTTGGGCAAGAAAGAAAGCAGTGTGAATAGGGTAGATACTATTGCAATAGTCAGTGATGGATGACGGTGGTGATTATTTAGACGTACTTACTATTCACTGACTTTAGTGTAAGTCGGCAGGGGCATGGGCCTGCCAAAAACCAGATAGCCTGGTCTTTAGCTGTTACTAACAAAATAATGTCTAGAAAAAGTAAGATATTTGAAAATGAAACTTGGAGGAAAATTAAATGGGTGCTTTTCATCAATGTGTCTCTTATAGTCAAGCACTCTTTCTTTAATGACATATAAAGCTGCTAGTACTCTTTCACTGATGTTATTCAGTCAATAAATGTGTGTTGTATGCCATTCTGAGTCACGTGATGTTTGGTATACCGAGAGTAAAGCAGAGAAAAAGACCACTGTGTTACATCATCCTAATCTCACAAAGGTTAGAGATTTTGGACTGACTGATTAAGTCTTGAGATGCACAGGAGTCTGTGTGGTACAAAGCATAACCTACATTAATCACAGTTCTGTTAGATACCTTTCTTGAACCCTTTCCTAGGAAGTTTATTAAATAATTTACAGCTTCAAACTTCAGAAGGGGACAGTGTTTAAGACAGGACAGTGAGGTATAGAATTTATTTGACTAGATGAAAAGAAATGGGAAGTGCATTACTAAAGCAGAGAAGAAGACACTAACATTTTACACAGAGAATGCTAGCTCTGCCTGTTTATTTCCTTTGTCCCATACAGAAAATCTTGCCCAGTTTCTTTCTTTCCCCCTCAAGCATTCATATTCATAACTCTGTGTTATAAATGGACTCTTAAGATTTAAGAAAATAAATTGAGAATATATGACTTGGGGATCTACAAATGATCAATTTTATTGTTTGGAGAAAGCATGGGAAGCAGAACAAATAGATATTTTTACTAGATTAATGTGCAGAAGTTATGACATTTATGATTCTTCTAGGCATTTTGCTGTAAGTTATGTCAATATGGTAGTTTGTTACATGATGTTATGATTTTCATTTAATTAAAAAACAAGAGTAGCAGTTTTTTTTTTTTTTCACTTTTGAGAGACCATGGGAAAAACAGCTATTCTGAAGATAACTAGAATAGTACAAAATAGAATTTTTAACCAAGCCTGTGGGAATATCATATATTCAAAACCAAGTTTGGACAAACGTTCAATTTTTGCCCCCAAAGTACTTAAAAAGGATGCTGCATCAGTAAACTCCTTTACAGTTGTAAGTTACCTCTCACCCCTTTCCATTGTGTATATTTATTACTGCCTATAAATAGTACAGAAGATCCCTGGTTGCACATAGGTAAGTGCTTGGCTGCTCGCTGGAAGGTCAGTGGCTCAGAACTACCAGCTCATTTTGGAAGAAAGATGTGCCAGTCTGCTTCCATGAAGATTTACAGCCTTGAAAATCATATGGGGCAATTCACGGTGTCCTACAGGGTCTTACTGAGTCAGAATTGCGTTGCTGACAGTGAGTTTGCTGGTTTGGGATGAATATAGCCATAATTATAAAACTAATCTCATGAAAGAGATCAGAAAATCATTTACAGGTGTCAGAAGCCCTAATAAAACAGGCATGACTTCTACACAAAGTGTTACATGCAGAATGCCTTATGCTAAATTTTCTGTTTACAGTGTTGTATTGTTAGCTGCCTGTGAGTAGGCCATTAACTTTGAAATTATGTATTTAAATTATCTCTCCTTGCCTCCCTCTAACACTGTGGGGCAATTTTACTCTATCCCATGGGATGGCTATGAGTTGGAATCAACTCAATGTGCATGAGCTTTTTGTTTGTTTTGTCTCCCTTCAGGGCAAGTGTATGGTACATTATCAGGTCATGCACCTATACTCCTAAGATTGTCTCAGTTTTTTTTCTGATGGAAAATAATTGTACTCTTTTCCTCCTAGATCACCATAGCTTAGTCGAGTTGGCTTTCACTGCCATTTTATCCCATAGTGTGGACCACAGTCATAGCATCTTTGAGACACTTCAAAGGGGCTATGATGTTAAAATTATTTGCACAGTAATACAAAGATGTCATTGGCTATTTCCTCTTTCTTGATATTTTCACTAAAGGAGCAGAAACAATAGTAAGAAACTGCTAAATCCATAGTTTGATCATGTTTTAATAGTAGTAAAACTAATCATAAAAAAACCCCTCTTGGCAGTCAGTAATGTCCTTGTTGAAATTACAAAACACATGTACCTGAAGTGCAATTAATAAAAGGGGGAAAAAAAAAAACGAGTGGCTCAGAAATGAGGAGGTTTCATTGCATGAACGAATAATCCTCCTGATACCAGCCTCTGAAGCAGCTGTAACCAAAAAAACAAACAAACTCACTGCTGTCAAGTCAATTCTGATGCCTAGTGGCCCTATGGGGCAGAATACAACTGCCCCATAGAGTTTCCAAGGAGTGCCTGGCAGAGTGGAACTTTTGGTTAGCAGACGTAGCGTTTAACCACCATGCCACCAGGTTTCTGAAGCAGCTATGGAGGAGCCTTTGCTACACCACACGGAATGTCTTTGTTGAACAGAGCAGGAGATACTTTGCCATTGAGAAAGTACCGAGACTACTATCCCTTTTCTACTAACAGCCCCAGATCTGTGCATTAAGACTACAACACCACGTGATCACCTTAAGTAAGTGATATGTTGGTAAAGTCAAGGCAAATGTACTGTATTCCACATTTGTGTCATTTTAGGATAAAGGGGAAAACCCTGGTGGCGTAATGGTCAAGTGCCACTGCTGCTAACCCTAAGGGCAGCAGTTCAAATCCATCAGGCACTCCTTGGAAACTCTACTGGGCAGTTTTACTCTATCTGTATGGTTACTGTGAGTCAGAACTGATTCTATGGCAGTGAGTTTGGTTTGGTTTGGGGTTAGGATAAATAAAATTCCTCATAAGTGAAATGATAAATTCTAGGAACTAATATTATGTCTCACACATCTTGGACATGTTATCAGGAGGAAACGGTCCGTATAAAATGACATCATGCTTGGTGAAGTTGAAGGTAAGCAAAATAAGGGAAGACAATCCAAGGAGGTGGATTCACACAATGGTTACAAGAGGCTCAAGCGGTAGCAACAATTGTGAGAATGCCAAAGAACTAGACATTGTTACATTCTGTTGTTCATAAAACTGCTGAGCGTTGGAACCAGCTGAGTGGCACCTAATAACAACAGGACTTTAAGGCAAATTGTAGTGAACAGGACGTATGCCTGCCAGTGAACAAACTCTCTCACATATGACAGAGAGCAAGTGGTGGAGATATTTAGCATATTCAAGAGAAAAGAAAACTGTAAAGCTGGAAGACTTACAGACACTCAGCAGTTGACCTCTGGGACAATGTCTGACTTCTGTTTAGCTTCAGAAATAAGAGAATTGTAGAGTGGTAAAAACCATTTCACCATGCCACAGTGGAACAGGTCTCAGTACAGACCAACAGGATAGCAATAACCTGACTGTGTTGGGAGCTAGGTAACTGGAACAGGCTTGTGTAATGTGATTCGAGTTTCTTAGAGTGAGTAATTGTCACAATTGCTGTTGTGGAAAAGTAATTAATTATATGAAGTAATTATGATTTTTCCATCAAGTATACTTAGGTTGGCTTTTATTTCCCCAAGGAATAAAAATAGCTAAAGCAATATTGTTTGTATTTTGGTAGGTTTTGTGCTATTCAGTGTCAGAACTGCAGGATAAAATGGCATTGGCAGAATGTGGAACAAGTTTGAGAAACTTAAGCAAAATATTAAAATAAACACAATCTCAGTGAAAGTGAATGACTTTGAAAAGTCACCTTTAAAGTGAATATCCTCCTTGGTAGAAGAAATAAATGCTATCCTTCAAAAAAAAAAAAAAAAGAATAAACAAGACAACTACAGTCATGATTTTACCTATGATTTTACAGTTATGGGGGAAATTACCATCAAAAAGCTGCAGAAGTATTGTAATTTAAAACTGTGTTGAGTATGAGTATTTAAATTCTTTGATTAATTTCTACTTAGAATTCAATAACTTCTACACTGATACACTGATCATTCAATATTCATATATTCGACATTCCAAGTACCATAATGAGAAAAAAAAATTTTTCCAAAGAAGGATGTAAAATAAAGCATAAGCACATTTAGAATATGAAAAGTCATTTTTCCCAGAAGAAATGTCATAACAGAAAAGAAATCAGAGGATATCTTGGAACTATGTCATCTACTGTGAATTTCTCACATTAGCTGGAATCACACATTACTCTTTCTGCAAATGTTTAGAAACTGTAGTGTTGTTGTTATTAGTTGCCATAGGTTTGATTCCAAATCTTGGTGAGCTATATGTGCAGAGTATAACTGCTTGCTTCATAGAGTTTTTGAGACTGTAACCTTCCAGAAGCAGACTGCCAGACTTGTCCTCTCAGGTCCCTGTAGGTGGATTTGAGCTACCAACATTTCATCTTCTGGTTGAGCCCTCAACCGTTCATGTCACCCAGGGATTCCTATAGTTTATATTTTAAAAATAATGGAAGTAAGGTATTTATTTAGAAAGTAATAATTCAAACATGCACAACTTAAGTTAATGTGAGACATAGTTCTGGCATATAGAGCAATTGGGGGCATAATGTTTGTAGAGATATACAACAAGCTTAAAATAGTTTTTGCTGTGAAGCTGATTCCAGCTCATAACAACCCTATAGGGCACAGTGGAATTGCTACGTAAAGTTTCCAAGATTGTAATCTTTACAGAAGCAGAGTGCTACAACTGTCTCCCACTAATCAAGCTTACTATCCTTATATTACTCTTATAATACTCTCGGGGAGCAAGAAATGGAGATGCATAATACAAGAGGAGTCATATCATAAAGCATCCATATACTAAATTTCTGATCAAGAAAGAGGGGGTTATGGAAGAGAGTGAGTAAGAAGATCACTGGGGTAGTGAGTCTGTAGCCATTTCCTGAAAGATGAACATAAGGTGTGAAGGAGAGGGTACTGTCCAGGAGAAGAGCAGTGCCATGAGTGTAAACACGGATAATGACTATACAAAGGAAAGCATACAAGTGTTTACTCGGTGTGCAATTTGAAAAGCTGTTATTAAGCTGCAGTAAAAAGAAAAGACAGAGAATGCAGATACAAGAAAATCATAAATGGCCTCAAAATTAGTGGAAAACAAACAAAAAAACCAACACCATCTGGAATTAGATACCTGGACTTCAAACCCTGGCACTGCTGCTTACTAGCTGTATGAGTTTTTGCAAGTCACTAAGCCATCTTGAATTTCCTCGGTTCTAAAAGGGATATAATAATATCAAATTCACAAGTTGTGAGGTTTAGAGAGTACAACATTTCCCAGACTACGTATGCCACAGTGCCTGACGTAACTGAAGCCAAGTGCCGTCGAGACGTAACTGAAATATGTATTAAATTAACGTTTGTGGAGTGTGAGTCTGGGTGAGAATTTTGAGCCTCAGTTATACATTATGTGTTGTAGATATTGTTGTTTCTATATGCCTTTGAGTCGATTCTGACTCCTAGCCACCAGACGCGACAGAGAAGAACTGCCCCATAGGGTTTCCTGGGCTGTAGGGGCAGATTGCCAGGTCTTCTTTCTCTCTCTGAGCAGCCCAGTGCTTAACTGTTTCAGCCACCAGAGCGTGTGTTGCAGACAAGTATCAGTAAAAATAATAATACTAATTTTAAAGAGTTCATTGAAATCATATTTATCTGATGATTGTTTGGTTCATTTATTATTTTCCAGACTAGGGAAACAAAGCGTGTTTGAAATCAGTAAAGAATCCCTTAGAAAAAAGAGAATAAGAATGCAAGAGAGGAAGAGTAAAGGAAAAGAGGAGGAAGAGTAAAGGAAAAGAGAAGAAAGAGAAAAAAAAAACGAAGAAAGTTAGCCAAGCCAAGAGCCTTCGAGTCGGATCCGACTCATAGTTAGAGTAGTGGGAAAAAGTTCTTCAAAAGGTGTTAAGCAAAGGAATTGAGGACGATGCGGGGTAATGAGTTGCATTTCATCTAAAACAGAAAGGAAAAACATGATGATAGGGGATAAAGTTCTGATCATAGTAATATCATATTTGAGCCAAGTGGCTTCAATCTTAATGTGTTTGAATTAACAGACTAGAGGCAGAATCATAGAGATAAATGGGAGTGTACAAAAAACCACTGACCAGTAGGCCTGCCATCTTTGACAGGTGGTTGACTGGATCTTTTAACTACAACATGCGCACTCAACAGATACATGTAAAACTATTGCACAGAGCTTAGGCTACATAATTTTGACTCTAAAATTTAAATGTCTAATTAGATAAGAAAACAAATGTCACTTCATCCACACTGTCTAAAATAATACTCTCTTCCTCAACATTCTGTCTCAATTACTGATTATCTTCATATAATTTATCCTCAACTGATATTTATTTAGTATGAAACTTGTTTTCCTTGGTCCATCTAACTTGTAAAATCTATAGCAATTTTGATTTTTTTCAGATCGTTCACCACTAATATATCAAAGTTGTGTCAAATTTGATCTGTGTCAAATTTGACCTATGTCAAAATTTTCAGGGGTGTAGTGGTCATTCTGTGTATATTTGTGAATGAATAAATTCCAACATGTTTTCATTAATTATTGTGATCAGTACTTTGTACCACATATTTCTCTAATTTCTGGAAAGGTAATGGTGAGCAAGAGAGTCTAGATTCCCACATACGACATCTTCATATTCTAGTGCTGGGAGTGAAAAAATGAGTAAGTGCACGAGCAAATAAAAAATATTTTTGAAAATGTGACCAGTTCTATTCCAAACAAAACAAAATAAAACAAAACAACAAAAAAATAAAAACAGGAGGTGTGGATGTAAAATAATCCAAAGTATCATCTGGGGAGCATTGCTCTAACTAAGGACACGTAGGAGAACGAGTTGTACTGTGCACATTTATGGTAAGAGCAGCCCAGAAAGAGAGAACAGCAAATGGAGCAGCTGAGACACATAAAAGCTTAGAGAAAGAAAGAAGAGGCGAATGTGGAAGGAATCCAGTAAACGGAAAGCAGAGTGGTACAAGAAGAAACTACAGAAGCAGGAAGATGCCGGTCATGTTGACCAATAATTTTTATTCTGCACAATACTGTAACACCAGACTCTCTGGGAATGCAGAGGTTTAAGTGCTTAACTGCTAACCTAAAGGTCACAGGATCAAGTATATCCAGAGGTGGCTTAGAAGAAGCCTAGACCGTCTACTTGCTAAAATACAGCCACTGAAAACTCTATGGAGCCCAGTTCTATTCTCACACGAAGTCACCGCAAGATGTAATTAACGTGATGGCAATTTATTAGCTACGAGAGCATTAGCAATTCTAATAAAAATAAAAAGGTGTTTCAAAATTCATTTTTCAAAATGCCTATATAAAATAAATATTTAATACATTTGAAATGAAAATATTACAAACAAATTACAAAACATCAAGGAAATTATAAACTTATAAATTATAAACAATATATTTTATTCTAATGTAAATTATAAGCCATCAAGAGCTCCATTGCAGATCTTGGTGGCATAGCCATTAAGTACTATAGCTCTCAACCAAAAGTTTGGCAGTTCAAATCCACCAGGTGCTCCTTGGAAACTATGGGCAATTCTAACCTGTCCCGTAAGATCACTATGAGTCTGCATTAACTCAATGGCAGCATATTTTGTTGTTGTTGTTTTGTTTTGGGTTTTTAATGGCTCTATACATACTTTGATTTCAGTAAATTCTGTCCAGGTATCTGATCTGCTGTCTCAAATGTAACTTATCCAGACTGACTTCCTACCCTGTTTCCTGTCCCCACTACCAGGAATGGATTATGAGGTACCCAAGTTCTAAACTATGCTTTCTTACTAGTCGAGAATGCACAATTTCACCTATAGTTTCTTTTGTTGTTGTTGTTATTGTACTTAAGTGAAAGTATACAATCCAGATCAGTTTACATGCCAGCCTATTTACTGCTCTTCTGCTCTCCTTGTCCTGTGACAGCACACACCTCCTTTGCATTTTAACTTGTCCTGTGCTCTTAACAAGCTCCTGCCCACTCCTCTCCATCCTCTTCTCTTCCATCTACAGAGACTAGTAGGACAGCATTCTATAAATGCATAGAACCATAAAGTACACCCACCATGTGGTCGCATTGTGTCTCCGAGTCTACTCCATTTTTGACCAAAGAGTTGACCTCAGTAATGTTTTCTAGACAAGGGAAGTTTCAGGTTTAGGGGCCATGCTCCTAGGGGATCCCCCAGCCCATCAGCCCATCAACTGTGGTCTTTTAGTAGAGTTCTTGAGCTACACCCCTCTTTTTCTCATGTTGCCACAGAGACTCAACATTGTGTGCCCCATCACAGCTGTCTTCCGTGGTGACTGGGCACCATCTGGTTCTTCTGGTCACATGTTGATACAGTCCCCATTTACATCAGTCTTCTGTCTCCTGGGTTCTTTTTTCCTCATGTCTTTGGTGTTCTCAGTGATCCTCTGTTCTGGCTGAGTTGAGGCCTTTTGATGTACCTCAGATGGCAGCTTCCTAGCTTTTAAGAAACCAGACACCACTCACCAATGGTGGGAGCAAAGGACTCTCGTAGCAATAGGCTAATTGTGCCAGTTGACCTTGATGTCCCCCAAGAGCATGGTCCCCAGACCCTGCCCCTGCTACTCTATCCTTGCAATATTGGATTCAAGTTAGAAGAGCTTTCAGTTTATGGTGAAGTCCAGTTAAGTTGACCTACTTTTTACTGTGTGCTGTCACTGCTCTCGTGTCACCAAATTCCTGTCAAATATCTAATCTGTGACCAGCTCTTGCTCCCACCTTGTAGCTGCCAAAAGAGTCTTATCATCTGTACATAACTCTATTTTTAAGTTCTCATAGTAGGAGTTTCATAGAATATTTGTCCTTTTGCCTCTGACTGATTTCACTCAGCATAATGTCTTCCAATTCAAACCAGGTTATGAGATATTTCCTAAAATCAATATTATTCTTCTTCATTGCATTGTGTTCCACTGAGTATATACGTATCACAGTTTGTTTATTCATTCATCTGTTGATGGGCGTGAAGATTGATTCCATCTCTTTGCTGTTGTTGGACTGTGCTGCAGTTTACATTCATGTGCATGTGTCTGTTTGTGTGACAGCCTTTGTTTCTGCAAGATAAATTCCAAGCAATGGGATTACTAGGTAAAATGGTGTATCTATTTCCGGCTTTTAAGGAAGCACCAAATTGCTTTCCAAAGATGTTGTACCATTTTGCGTACCTTTGTGGAATATCAGCTGTTCATAAGAGGATGGTGGCATTGCTGTAGTCTTAACTCTGTTCCATTGGTCTGTTTGTCTCTTTTTGTTCCATTGATCTGTATGTCTCTTTTTGTATCAGTATCAGCAGTGTAGGATTTGTTGTTTTGTGTTCTGTGGATCGTGGCCAACCTTGGTGGAGGGAGATGGTATCTCATTGTAATTTTCACTTGAATTTCACTGATAGCTAATGATTGTCAGTGTTTCCTCATGTGTCTTTTGGCTTCCTGGATGTCCTTCCTAATGAAGTGTCTGTCCATCTCCTTTGCCCATCATTTAATTGAGTTATCTACCTTTTTCTTGATGATGTTTTCCAGTGCCTTATAGATTATGGAGATCAGACATTGATCCAGCATGTAATTACTGATTTTTTCCCCCATTTTGTAAGTGGTCTTTTAATTCTTTTGATAAAGTCTTTGAATGAGCACAAGTGTTTGATTCTTAGTAGTTTCCGTGTATCTATTTTCTCTTTTGTTGATCATGCTCTGTTAGATTTTGAAGTCTGTCTAAGCTGTGTATTAGAACTTCCATTGTTGACCTTATTTTTTCTTGCATGATTTTTATCATTTTAGGTTTCATATTTAGGTCTTTTATCCACTTTGAGTTAGTTATAGTGTAAGGTGTGAAATATGGGTCTTATTTCAATTTTTTTGCAGATGGATATCCAATTTTGCCAACACCATTTGTTAAAGAGACTGTTTTTACCCCAGTTTGTGATCTTAGGGCCTTTGTTGAATATCAGCTGTTCATAAGAGGATGGTGGCATCTCTGCAGTCTGAACTCTGTTCCATTGGTCTGTATGTCTCTTTTTCTTCCATTGATCCATATGTCTCTTTTTGTACCAGAACAGGTGCTTTTGACTACAGTGTTAGAGTAATAGCTTCTAAGATTGGGTAGTAGGAGGCTTCCCAATGGGTTCCTCCTCTTCAAAAGTGCTTGTTTGTCTGAGATTTCTTCCCAATACAAACAAAGTTGATGATTTTTTTTTCTGCATCTCATTAAAAAATGACTGAAATCTGTGTTGGGATTGCATTGTATATACAGATCTCTTTGACGGCACTTGGCCTAGCTCTTGGCTTGAGTAAAATAGACATTTTCACTATGTTAAGTCTTCCAGTCTATGAGCAGGGTAGGTTTCTCCATTTGTGTAAGTCTCCTTTGGTTTCTTGCAGTAAGTTATCATAGTTCTCTTTGTATATGTCTCTTACTTCTCTAGTTAGAGTTATTCCTGGGCATCTTATCTTTTTGTAAATGACATTGATTTGACTATTTCTTCTTTAATGATTTCTTTGTTGCTGTAAAGGAGTCCTACTGATTGACTTATGTTTATCTTATATCCTGATACTTTGCTGAGCACCTCTATTAGTTACAATAGTTTACTTATGGATTCTTTAGGATTCTCTGCATATACAGTCATATCATTTACAAACAGGGAGATCTTTACTTCCTCTTTGCCAATGCAGTTGCCCTTTATTTGTTTGTTTTATCTAATTGCTCTGGCTAGAACCTCTAGTACAATATTGAATAGAAGTGGTGACAGTGGGAATCCTTGTCTAGTTCACGTACCCATGGGTAATTCTTTCAGTCTCTCACCATTAAGAATGATGTAGGCAGTTGACTCTGCATCAATCCCCTTGATTGCATTGAAGAATTTCCCCTCTTTACCTATTTTGCTCAGAGTTTTTAGCATGAGTGGGTGTTGGACCTGTTGAATGCCTTTTGTGCATCAATTGACAAAATCAGATGATTCTCACACTTTGTGGTATTTATGTGGTTGATCACATTAACTGTTTTTCTAATGTTGGACCAGCCTTGCGTCTCTGGTATGAATCCAACTTGGTCATGGCGAATTATTTTTTTGATATGCTGTTAAATTCTATTTCTTAGGATTTTGTTGAAGATTTTTGCTTCCAGGTTCATGAGTGACAGTAGTCTATAATTTTTTTTTAGTGAGATCTTTCTCAGGCTTTGGTATCAGGGTTATGTTGGGAGTATTCTATCCATTTCTATGCTGTGGAATAGCAACAGTAGTACTGGAGTTATCTCTTCTCTGAGGTTTGTAGAATTCTCCAGTGAAGCCATCTGGCCCAGGACTTTTTTTAGTTGGTAGTTGTTTCATTAGTTTTTCAGTCTCTTTTGCGACGGGTTTGTTAAGTTGTTCTACCTTTCCTTGTAGTGATATGAATCTAGAAATTTATCCATTTCCTCTTAAGTTTTCAAATCCGTTACTGCACAGTCTTTCATAGTATTCTGTTATGATTACTTTTGATTTCAGTTGGATCTGTTGTGACATCTCTCAAGTCATTTCTTGTTTGGGTGATTTGTTTCCTGTCCTGTTTTTCTTTTGTAAGTTTAGCCAGTGGTATATCAGTTCTCTTTTTTCTTTTCTTTTCAGAGAACTAGCTTTTGGTTTTGTTAATTTTTTCAATTGTTCTTCTATTCTCTAATTTATTTAGTTCTGCTTTACTCATTATTAATTGTTTTCTTCTGATGCCTTAGGGGTCCCTCTGTTGCTCTCTTTCTGCTTGTTCAAGCTGTAGGGTTATTTCTTCAGTTTGAGTCTGTCCTTCTTTCCAGATGTGTGCATTTATGGAGATAAACTGACCTCTGAGCACTGCTTTTGCTGTATCCTATAAGTTCTATTAGTATATGTTCTTCATTTTCACTTGATTCTGTCAATTTCTTTATTTTGGCCTTGATTTCTTCTATAACCCATGGATTTTTGAGCAAGGTTTTGTTCAGTTTCCATGAGTTGTAATTTCTGCCTATGATTTTTCTGCTGTTGAATTCAACTTTTATGGTTTTATGGTCCAAAAAGACGCTTTGCAATAATTCAGTGGTTTGCATTTTGTTGAGACTTGCTTTATGTCCTAACATGTGGTCTACCCTGGAAATGTTCCACGTGCACTGGAGAAGAAGGTATACTTAGCTGTTGATGGGTGAAAAGTTCTGTATGGTTCATAAGATCTAGTTGATTGACTATTCCATTAAGATCTTCTATATCTTTACTGAGCTTTTTTCTGGATGATTTGTCCTTTACTGAAAGTGGAGTGTTGAAATCTCCAGGTATTATTGCGGAATAATCTATCTCATTTTTCAGTGTAGTCAGTGTTTGTTTGATGTATTTAGATGCTCTGGTATAGTGTATATAAATATTTAATGTTGTTATGTCCGTTTTATGTATTGAACCTTTCAACAATGAGTAGTGACCATCCTTGTCCATGATGGTGGATTTTACATTAAAGTCTATTTTATCTGAGATTAGTATTCCTTCTCTTCTTTGTATATTGTTCACTTGGTATATATTTTCCATCCTTTGGTCTTCAGTTTGTTCTTATTTTCGAGTCTTAGGTGTGTTTTTATGTAAGCAACTTGTAGACTGTTCATGTCTTTTGATCCATGATGTCACTCATTGTCTCTTTATTGGAATATTCAGTCCATTTGCATTAGTGTAATTATTGGTAGATATGTGTTTCGTGCTGTCATTTTAATAATTCATTTATTTTTCTGTTATTGATGTCTTCTCTGTTTTTCTTAATATTCTTTTCTGGGTCATTCTTTATGGGTTGATTTTTCATCTTTTTCAGTATTGGTTTTGTGTTTCTTGAGATTCCTGTATTGTTTTCATATGTCACATTGTTATTTTGCTTTGCAGCTACCCTAATGATCCTTCTTAATATTCTAAGTTTAAACCAGGCTTTAACTTCTGTGTATCTTTTTACTTTCCTCTCTCTCTGAAAGGGTTATAACTACTGTAATATATCCCTCTTTTTAGTGTGGTGATGTCACAGTTTTCATGTTATGGTCATTGGTTCCCTTTTTTTGTAACGTAGTTTGATTGAGTTTATTGTCTTCTCTAGTTGATTAGGATTCTGGATGCTGTGTTATGCATTGCCTCCTTAAGGATACACTTAATGTTTTTTGGTTTTTCCAAGCAAAGAACTTCTTTCAGTATTTCTTGTATTTTTAGTTTGTTTTTCACAAAGTCTCTAAGCTTCCATTTATCTGCAAATGTCTTAATTTCACTCTCATATTTGAAAGATATTTTTTGCAGGCTATGTAATTCTTGATTGGAAGTTTTTCTCCTTCAGGACTTTGAATTTGTCATCCCACTGCTTTCCTGTCAACATCTTTTCTGGGGAGAAGTCAGACAAAAGCCTACAGGGTTTCCCTCTGAGTGTTAACTTTGATTTCAGCCTCTCTGCCCTCAAGAAAATCTGTGTTTGTTTATTGTTATTAAGCCAAATTATAATATGTCTTGGTGTCTTTCGTTTAGGGTTGAGGTTGTGATGTTCGAGACACGTCCTAGGTATCTACATTCTCTTCTTCCATAATTTCAGGGAGATTTCCTGTCAGCAACTGTGCATCAGTGCTCTCTATGTTTATCCCTCCTTCTCCAGGAACTCCAGTTATTTGTAAATTATTCCTCTTAATAGAGTCCCACATGTTTCTTTTTCATTTTTTCTTATTTCTTTTCTGTGATTTTCCCTCATAAATGCTGGTGTCAGTTGCCTCAAGGTCACTAAGTCAGACTTCCATCTCCTTAATTCTGACTTTTGGCTTTATATTGAATTGTCTGATTCTCAAATTTTGTTATTGATCTGCTGGATTTCAGCCTGTTGTTGTTCCATCAGTCCCAACAGCTTACTTAATTTTTCATTTTGTGCTGCTGCATTTTGTTTAATCTCTAGGGGGGCTCCTATATAATTCTTTTGTACTCGACTGCCAATACTTTCAGAAAGACTTCTTCATCTGGGAAGTTTTTTGGTTCTTTAATTTGGGAGTTTCCCAGAGCCGTGGTGGATTGCTTCTTAAATTGTTATCTATGGTCTGTTTTCTGCATGCCATCTAGAAGCTGTTTGATTTCTTTTGTGTTACCTCAACAGGAGCTGAGGCATAGTTTTAGGAGGGGAGTCGGTTACCAGTTTTCTCTATGTACTGTAGTGACTGGCTCCAGTCACTTCTTTCAGTATTTCTTGTAATTTTAGTTTGTTTTTTACAAAGTCTCTAAACTTCTATTTATATGCAAATGTCTTAATTTCACTCTCATATTTGAAAGATTTTTTTTGCAGGCTATGTAATTCTTGATTGGAAGTTTTTCTCCTTCAGGACTTTGAATTTGTCATCCTACTGCTTTCCTGCCAATATCTTTTCTGCGGAGAAGTCGGACAAAAGCCTATAGGGTTTCCCTCTGAGTGTTAGCTTTGCTTTCAGCCTCTCTGCCCTCAAGAAAATCTGCTTTTGTTTATTGTTATTAAGCCGGATTATAATATGTCTTCTCTAGGGTGGTAGTCTCTGCATCTTGGCTGGCAAAGATGACTCCCTACTTACAGAGTCACTGGGGTGGGAAGTGTCAGCTGACCCTGTGATGTGGATCAATGAAGAGTAGAGGAGATGCTGCCGGGCCTCTCAGTAGTTCTCTAGGTGGTCTTGTTTGAAAGGAAACTTACTTATAAGTAGGGAGCCATCCAACTGCTGCTGAATACAGGTTCTCAGGTGTGGGAGGCCCCACCTTCCAGCTGAGAACAAAATTACCTCATAGGCTGTTCCCTTATGCTATGACGTGGTTCAGAGCTGGGACACCATAGGGCTTTCCTGCTGTCCTCTATCAGGCTGAACCTGTGAATCTAGACACTAATTGTCTCAAATGCCACTTTTCTGCTAGAGAAACATTTGCCAGACAGGCTGCTGCTCTACTTGAGAATCAGCCATAGCTAAGGCTCCTGGCTGAGTGACTCTGCCTCCCAGATGACCAAGATGCCATGCCGGCTGAGTTGCCTTTCCCACTGTGAAACTGAAGAGTCTGTGGTGTAGCCGAGAAAAGAGAGGATATAGGGGAAGTAGTATCATTAATTAGTAGATGGGCTCACAATATGTAGCTATCCCACGCACTCTCTCTCTGCTGCACTATACACCACTTACTGAGGTACCACAGTTAGGCATATTTGCTGGCTCATGAACAGTTCCCACTTCCAGGATAACAAAGACGGTGTCAGTCTTGCAGTCCTCCAAAATGGTGAGTCAGCAGGACCAGGGCCCAGTGGCTGCTGGCTTGCCTTTGAAGAGGTATTTTAGTCCATTACTGGTGCCTAGTCAAACTGACAGTACTATGCCAGATCCTGGTACTCCCTGGATGTCTACTGCTCTGTTCAATTATCATTCCAGCCCTTAGTTCTCAGAGGGAATTGAGTAGGTGCATGTCTAATCCACTATTTTGGCTCTGCCTCCTCACCTATATTTTCTTAGTGTTTCACTGGGGACTTCTGTAGTTGTGAAAGTAGTGTCAGGAAACAAAGGGAAAATTTTGTACACCAAATTAGTAAGTATAATTAAGTCCCTGAATACCTCACTTATGATAAACATGTGGATATCACATTACTGGTTAATCTGTCCCTTTACCCCCAGAAAGCACTTACATCTTCATCCTTAGAGAACTCCTGCCTAGCCAGCAGACTTACAAAACCTGCCAGTGGAATCCTGCTCGTAATTCATGCCTTCTCTGAACAGATATCTATGTCAATGTTCTTTCTTTCATGTTCAGCTAATGTTTTTTTTTCTTCCTTTTAAATCTTGTAGAAGTTAGGAGAAGGACCTAAAAATATTATAGGAGTTATAAGAGTTATGAAGCAAAGGGAGCTGAAGAAATTTTTGGGAGAAGATGTTAGGGATACAAATGAAGGAGAGCAAGTAAAGGGCAGAGGTGAAGAGACTGGAGAGGGTGCTGGAAACCCATAAACACATGTTTAAAATGAAGATTTCACATTTGTGGGCACTTACAGTTTGCTTAGTATAATGGAATGATGAAAATTAATATCAAATCATCAGTAGAGATGAAGCTGAAAGATTTTTAAGTTTGGAGCTATATGGGAGTATGCAACATAAGAGATACTAAGGACAACTGACTTTTTACTTGTAGAGTCTGAGTATATCCTAAAAAGTTTTACTAAAGTGGTGAATACTGGCCAAGTATTATACTCAGAAGAAAAATACAGAGCTGTTTTGATCATCTTAGATTCATGATGTCAAAACACGGATGTTGATTATATGATTTGATGTTAAGTCTGGATTAATAGAGAATCAGTGCTAGAGATACAAAATTGATAGTCATCTGGATATCAGTGACCTTTAATCATGAACTGGATAGGATTGCCTAGATAGGAGTCAATAAGTGAGGAAGAGTAGAGGGTCAAATAAAACCTTGAGATACAGATTTAAAAGGTCAGGGTAAGGAGCAGAAATAAAAACTTAGGAAGAAATAGCCAGTAGAGCACAAGGCAAATCAGGAGAGTGTAAATCAGAGAAACAAAAAGGAGAAAATTAATGGAAAGTGAAGAAGATGTCAGTTCATCAAATGATGCTGTGATGAGAAGTAGGGTGGATGAAGGGACATACACATTGGATGTGATATCAGGGAAAGAAGCCAGACCGGGGTCTCAGGAAGTCAATGGGAGATGAAGAAGTGGAGTTGCTAAGGACAGGCAGTTTTCTGTAAAAAATCTGATAAAGAGCCCCAACAATATAGGAAAAAAATGAAAGTTTTTAGGTATAACTTGAGGTAAATGTGAGGTAATGGGTACTTTTGTTTTATTTTTGTTTTTCAATTTGAAGTAAACTAGATCATACTTGTATGTTAATGGATATAATCCAGTAGGAAAGGGAAATTTATAAAATGCAGAAGGGAAAGTGAAAAGCTACAGGAGTAAATTCTTGATGGAGAAAGAAGGGTGGGATGCAATGCAAATGTGGAGAGATTGGCAACAGGTGGGAAGAGGGATTTCTGTCAACTTGCAAAAGGAATGAAAACTGAATACCAGTAGAATCCCATGAGTTTGCAGATATGGAGGTGAGAAATGTAATTGCTTCTTGGCTCTAATAATTGTGAGTAGTGGCTGTCAGGGAAGTAGAGAATAAAAGTAGTTTTTTTTTAGCTAACTGGAGTTGGCTCAGGATAAAAACTTGAGGAGGAAAATGGAGATGTGACTGCCCTTTGAACCATCTGTTGCCCAGAAGCTGTGACCCCAGAAGTGGAAGTGAGCATTCTATACCTTAGAAGGTTAAAAGGGTAGGTGGAGGTGGATGTGTGCCGGGCGGACTGAGGTTCATTTATAACAACAACTTCTGTTAAACTAAAATACATTAATTGACACTGAAATAAATTGTACCATAAAATACAACACCTCTGTGTTTCATATAAATAATAACATACTCACCGAATGTCGTTGTCTGTCCTTGAGTTGATTTCAACACAGAGTGAGCCTACAAAATAAAACAGAACTGTCCCATAGAGTGTCCTACGTTGTAATCTTTGCAGGTGTGGATCAACAGGCCATGTGTCCAACAGAGAAGCTGGTGGATTTGAACCACTTACCTTTTGGTTAGCAGCTGAGTGCTTAACCATTGACTCACCAGAGATGCTTGTCACTGTCTATAACCTAAAAAGTAGTCTTCTCAAAAGGCTGGAAAAAATAAAAACCTCCAACCCTAGATTTTTTTTTTTGTTGTTCTAGTAAGGAAGATATTTTCCTCCACAATAACCCTAAAATGGTAATGCATATTTTATCCATTTATGGATTAAGAGCTTAAGTATTTCTTTAAATCATTTCTTGAAATATTCTCTTGATTGGCAGAATTTCTGGAGGGTATGTAATCACAAGCAGTTCTATATCACAGGCCAACAAGACAAATAAGGCACAAAAATTGAACATAAACTCTTGTCACCAGTTTGAAAAGGACTGTCAATTATTTAGTAATTCTTTAAGTGATTCTGTCACACACTGGGAATCCTCATCAGTGCACCTTCAACCATGACTGCCTTTATTAAAAGCGCATATTGTCGTGTTGCCATAGAAGCAGAGCTTAACACAGTCCTATTTCTTTCTTTCTCCTCTCTCTACTTTCTTCATCATAGAGAAGAATTGTGCTTTGTTGCTTGCAGGAGCTAATTAATTCTAGAACAAGCTTGTGTAATAACAGACAAGATTTTGGGGGTCTTGATGAACAAAAGTTAGTGTTTTGTGTTATTTAAAGCTTCCTGCATTCTTTCAGTCAATAAAATCCCACCATGTAAAAGGTGTTCATATATTACTGTTTTTAACCATGTAAGTTTTCTCCCTTATCTATGTTTATAGAGGATCTAGACTAGAATATGGTAGCTTCTGTCATACCTCCACAGTTTGGATCACGTTCATTACTATCTGTTAGTGTTTTCTAGAATCTCTGTCTTATTCCAAGCATTATGCTAAGATATTCTGCTTCGATCAATCAGTACAATATTCCATTCAACATATTTTAATAGGTACCTTTCCCAGCACAATGTAGAGTTACCTATATCCTTTCTTTTAAGCACAAAGCTTGTGAAACGTGTTGCCATCAAGGCCATTCTGACTCATTGATCATCTAAAAACCAAAGCAAACTAAACCCATTGCGATCCAGTTCATTCTGGCACATGGAAACACTATAGGATCCTATAACAAATCAAAAATACAAACCCACAGCCAACGAGTTGATTCTGACTCAGAGCTATCCTATGGGATGGAATAGAACTGTTATGTAGTTTCCAAGGAGCACCTGTTGGATTCCAACCAGACTCTGACCTGGTAGTTAGCAGCCTTAGCACCTAACCATTATGCCATGAAGGTTTCCAGTGATCCTGTAAGACAGACCAAAACTGCCCCATAGAGTTTCCGAGGAATGGTTAATGGATTCAAACTAGCCATCTTTTGGTTTGCAGCCTGAGCACTTAACCAATTCCCTAGTAGAGCATCAGTGATTGCAAAATGAAAGATTTCTCTCTAACAGATAGGCCCCTTTAACTGGGACGTCCATAGAGATATCTGATGATCTGTTTCTACACAAACCTGCTTGTTGGTCTAGCCAGAATACTCCCTGTTTTGCATGCATGGAAAATGTAGTATTATTGATTTTATGTTATGCTTTTCATCAGATTCAGCAGACAATTTTACTTCATTGTGAAGAAGCATTTTAGTCTGAAACATGCACAACCCAGCCTTGCCCACTCTTCCAGCACTGTGGAAGACAGCATTTATTTGCTACAAGCCTTTGACTGGGAACAGCTTTGCTGAGTGGAGTGCTTTGGTTGGTAGCTTTTTTCATTAAGTGCAGTAGTGTGAAAAGCTCCAGATAATGCAGACAAGTGAGGCTTCAACACCCTGCCTGACAGGGGGTGTTGCTGATATACGGACAAAGCTGGTACTCAGAAGGTAGCCTTGGTCTGTTTCTTTGTGTTTAAACGCTTATGTACACCTAGTTTTAGCATGCAGTTGCTCTTCACCAATGTACTATCAAAAAGGGGACTGTACTTTAGAAGCAGGTAAAGGTTAGCTATTACAACCCACCCACCATATGGGATATAGTAGGTTATTAGGGTCTCTTTGGCATGTTCTATCAATGTAGGTTCTTAACTTGGAACACAACTGTGAAAAGAAGTGCTTTAGTTATAACACAATGGGTAGCATCAATTTTGCCCAGCACAAAGCTGTAGGTGGTTAGTGATGACTTGCCACACTGCTGGTAATGGTAGCACTTTAGATCAGTACAACTCTGTAAGTGGTAACATTTAAAATGTAGAAGGTGGTGCCTTATTCTCATTCAGAAAGACTCTGGCATGGTTATCATCAATCTCTAGTTGATTTTTGGTAAGGTAGTAATGTAGTCTATTCCCATCACCATGCTCATCAAGTCACAGAACATTCAAATGATATTAAATAAAAGTAATTATAGAGGTTTTCTTAGTACTAAGGACATTCCTATAATATGACTTATTCTCGTTTTAAAGTTAGTAGCTTCAATGTGAAAATAATCAATTGTCATATTGTGTCTCTTTCAAACAATTATTAGTTTAAAACACTACTGAAAAGTAATAGGTGGAATGCAACAGTGAAAAGCTATCTAGAGAAAACTAAAATTAAAGATACAGTAGGAATCAGGAGCTTGTGATAAGTTATGAAGCAGATAGGGGATGCACCAGTTGCCAACATTTTATCCAAAATCTTTTTTTAAAGAAAGATAAAAAATAGCTGATACTGTGGTAACTGCATTTATGATACTATGACGTAATTTCCATAATGGTAACATGCCACTTAATTCTTCTACATTAACTGTAGAAGAATTAATTGTTCTACATTCTAATGTAGAACAAACTAAATATTGTTAGATTCAAGAGATATTGTGGCTTTTGTTAGTACTGTTCCTGTGCCCTAAGTCATAGGAACCCTATAAAACAAGGCAGAACTGCCCCATAGGGTTTCCAAGGAGGCGCTTGTGCATACCAGCCATAGCTCTTAACCATTCTGCCACCAGGGCTCCAAAAGTATTCTTAGGGCCTTTAAAACCTTGCTGTTCAAAGTGCAGGTCCTGTGTCTCACTTCTCCCAGCTATACTGGTGTTACTTGGCAGCTGGTTAGAAACACCGAATCTTACAGTTTCCCACCTGCTAACCCTGGACCTACTGGCTCAGAATCTACATTTTAACACTATTGCCATGACTCATATACACTTTTAATTTTGAGAAGTGCTAATTTAAAAGCATACAGACTCTTTAGTGTCTTGCTATTCTGAGAATTCTGCACAGTCCCAAGAAATCAGAATTTTTGAAAAATAAGTTAGGATTAGGGTTTCAATTTACAGTAATGGAAAAATAAGGGTAGGGTTGCACAGGTGGTTAATATAATTACTAAGTTGCAAATCTGTGTAAAGTTGAATTGGCAATAATTCTGGATCAGAAACCATTTCATAACTCTAAAACGTCATGCAGTTGAGGTTTGAAAGAAGATATTTTACTTTGCATTTGGAAAAACAAAACCCAATCCGTTACTGTTGATTCTGACTCGCAGTGACACCATGAGGCAGAGTAGAGCTGCCCCGAAGGGTTTCTGAGGAGTGGCTGGTGAATTCAAACTACCTTTTTGTTATCAGCTGAGTTCTTAGATGTATAAAGAAAACTTATCTACAGAACTTAAGTGTTATTTACTATTTATTGCTGGTCATTGGTTGAATAAAAACTTCTCATGTGTAATAGGATCAGTAACAGGCCAGAGAATGTAATAATTTTTCAATTATACATCTTAGTTTTGTGAACATGACACTATCAGCCCAATGCCATTATGATTATTATGGTTTACACATTTATAGTATTTTTTAATCTTTTTGCCTGCTAGGCATCTTTAAGTGTATAATTTGACAAAGAGTATCCTTTATATCAATGGTACAGTGGTTTCCCAACACATAAAAACTCTTTTTATTTTGTAAATAATTTCTAAAATTATAGTAGAAGAATTCTGAATAGAAAATTGGCTATCCACTAGCATTAAAAATTTGATCAGAAAAAGTGCTTTCTTCCCCCATAATGTTATATAATGCTTACTTCCATGATTCCTAAAATACTAATACTCATCCTACACTAATAAGAAATTTCAAAACAAAGAAGAAAAATAAGACCTTTTGTGTTGTTCATTTTGCTTTAAAATAGTTTGCTTCAGATTTTTTTAGGACCACATCTTTTGAAGTTTATGAGCTTTTCTCCCAATTCTGTGATGTTTGGTGGCGGTTTGAGATGTTAAAAGTGCTCTGATTGAATGAATGTATGTTAAATGAAAGATTCACCCAAAGGGTGGACCCTGGCAGAAACATCTTTCCAAAGGTCAGTTTTTTCTAACCTTCCCATGATACAACTCAATGGCACTGGACTGGGTGCCCATAAACCCATAACTCTAAAACCTCTAAACCAAGAAACCAAATTCCATGAGATATTTGGTTATAAGCTGCCTCAGCAACTTTTTTCTTTGTTTGTTTGTTAGTGCTGTAAATATATCTATCAAACAACTTTCTCTGCCAGCCCACCACCTCTCTCTAATCTTTGCCCACAGTTTCTGACCCGTAGAATGTGTCTGGAGAGCCTGTTGTTCAGAACATACAAGTCTCCATTGGTTCCCAAACCCAAACTCAAACCTGTTCTCAATGAGTTGCTTCAGACTTATAGAGCGGAACTGCCTCATAGGGTCATAGGGCTTACACCCAAAGAAATATTGCCGGGAGGTTTATCCACAATCACAATTTTAGACTTCACAACATCTTTCTCTAAAATTCTATCTACATCACCCTACTCTGGGATCCTCTTCATATCTTTCTTTCTTTCTTTTTTGTGGTAGAAGACTTTACATATATATTTTTTTCTTTTCTTTATTTTTTATTTTTTCGGTAGAAGCCTTCTCTATGCCCTTAATACCTCAGAGAAAGTTTGACATTTGTAAAGGTGCTTCTTTTAACTTAGGATCTAAAAAAGTAGCTGTTTTCCAGGTGTGAGCACAAAGTCCAGTACTTCGCATTTAGCACTTGGATGAGAAGGGACAGTTGGTAACACAGGGAGGCAGGAAAGAGCATGTCTAGGTGACATTTCACGTCATTCTACCACATAGGTCATGAAACATTGCTGATATTATTGTACAATTTTTGGATTTTTTCACCGTAGGGAATAATTTGTACTTCAATATATATGAAATATACCATTTTTACCAACAACTAGTGATAGAATTCATGTTCATCCATGATAAATGTTATTAAAAGTCAATTTTTTAAAATGCTATACAACTCAAAATAATGGCTGAAATATATGTGCCTTTAATGTGTTCTTTATTAATCAGTAAGATTAGAGAAATTGGATAATTAAGTTAGCAACTCTGGTTTCACAATGGTTAAGAGCTATGGTTGCTAACCAAGAGGTTGGCAGCTCATATCCACCAAGCACTCCTTGGAAACTCTATGGGCAGTTCTGCTCTGTCCTGAAGGGTTGCTATGAGTCAGAACTGACTCAACAGTAATGGATATAGGTAGGTGATATTTAAGAGAATTAAAATCACAAGCTATGGTTATACTCCTGTGAACACTGATGGTATAGTGGGTTACATGTTACATCTGCTAACCGCAAGGTCAGCAGTTCATATCCTCCAGGCACTCCATGGAAACTCCTTGGGGGCAGTTCTACTCTGACTACTAGGGTCGCTATGAGTTGGATCCAATATCATATCTTAGTAATATAATCTGTGTCTAAAAACAAAGCTATTTGTAAACCTCAGTTTGTCCTTCACTGGTGATTTTTCTGTAAAATTATTTTATATATTTTATGCTTATATTTGATATAAAATTAGGCTCTTCTACATTTTGGAAGCAGTGGGAAAATTGAATTTGTTTCAGATAACCACAATAATATAATAGTCATGATATCATGAAACACTTAGTGATGAAGTACAAAGATCACAGCCCTCAGTACAGATTACTCCTTAACATAAGGAAAAGAAAATTCCTCACCAGTGGACCAAAAGGCAGTATTATGATAAACAGAGAAAAAAAGATAGTTGTCAAGGATTCCATTCTACTTGGATCTACAATCAATGCCCATGGAAGCAGTAGCTAAGAAGTTAACAGATGAATTATATTGGGCAAATCCACTGCAAAAGACTTCTTTAAAGTGTTGAAAAAACAAAGGTGTCACTTTAAAGACGTAGGTGATCCTGACCCAAGGCATAGTACTTTCAATCACGTGATATACATGTGAAAGCTGAAGGCTGCTTATAACCAAACATCTCATGGAATTTGGTTTCTTGGTTTAGAGGTTTTTGAGTTATGGTTTCATGGGCACCCAGCCCAGTGCCGTTGAGTTGGAGCATGGGAAGGTTAGTAAAAACTGACCTTTGGAAAGATGTTTCTACCAGGTCCACCCTATGTGTGAATCTTTCATTTAACATACATTCATTCAATCAGAGCACTTTCAACATCTCATAAACCACCACTAAACATCACAGAATTGGGGGAAAAGCTCATAAACTTCAATAGACGTGGTCCTAAAAAATCTGAAGCAAACTATTTTAAAGCAAAAATGAACAACACAAAAGGTCTTATTTTTCTTCTTTGTTTTGAAATTTTATTTCAATGAAATGGCTCACACAGTTGTAGAGACTGGAATGTTTCAAACCTGTAGGTCAGCCTGGAGGTTTCTCCTGATTCTTGTAGCTGCAGGGGCTAGTGAACCCAAGATTGGCAGCTCAGACAGTGGGGCTCTGCTGTGGAGACCGATGACTCCCAGCATTGGCAGGCAAGATTGAAGGTAAACTTCTAGCTCGGGTCTCAGGAACCAGAAGTCAAAGAGATAAGAACCAGCTGTAGGATCCAGAGCAACAGAAGCCTGTGAGCTTTACCAGCGAGTTTACTGATATTTGATGCCAGCAACACCCTGAAAGAAACTCCCTTTCAACTGATTGGCTACTCAGCAGATCCTGTCATGGAATTGTACTTACATTATATCAAATTGCATCATGGAAATGATCAATTCATCATATGATTGCCATGCTATGTGATAACAGCCAACCCACTAAGCATCATGTTGAAGCCCAACTGATACACAACCTTAAAGATTATACCAGCTCTACATATTAGAGAGGTTTTCTGCTCTTTAATATAGAAATTAAAAACCAGGATGGTGTGTTTTTAAGAAGCGTGAAGATTTTTTGATTCAGTTGACCATTATTGATCACCATTTGTTTCCTTGACACTAAGCTTCTCCTATGTCTGGGCAGCACTGGGGATTACTGTAATTGGCCTAGTGTACTTCTCTTTATATACTGTCTCCAATACTTATTTGCTTTTAGTCTCTGTCTCTTTTACTCAACTGAATAACAGGGATTATTTCTGTCTCATTTCCCTAATGTCTGGCATTTGTTATATCTCTAATAAATACTTGTTGAATAAATTTCTGAATTCACCAGCCATCTGTGAATTGTTTTCTACATCCTTTATTTTGATCTTTATCCATTATGCTGGAAGAACAATTTATTAATTCTCCTTGTATTTCTCACCTAATAACCTCAAAATATATAGTAATTTCTAATTTTGCCTCTTCCCTTCCAAATTCACTTAGCCAGCAAGATCTTTTATTTTTTCATATCTCCTGGCTCCTTCATGTATATCTTCGTTACTTTCAACCGACTAGCTGTATTTCTGACCTGCTACCACCTTCTGCTAGTCACGGTATGTTGCCCCTCCATTCTTTTCTACATATTCCTATGAATGATACCTTAAAATACCTCCTTTTCTTGGAATGCTTTTTCTTGGAATGCTCCTTGCAGTAAGAAAAATATAAATTCACCTGAAATTCAAAGTACTCTACAAAGAATTTTCACCATAACTTTCCCAAATTCCTAGAAAGCAACAATTCCTAAAGAAATAATCCATATATATTTTTAAAATGTTTGACAATGCACCCAGAAATTATCTTTCCTTAAGTGTTGTTATCCTACCCCAAGACGTTAATCAGTATTGCCTCTTCCATGGAGGAGGTCACCTTGATCTCCCACCAAAGGTGCTGGCTTCCTTCTAAAAATATTGTACTTTCTGTGGCAGACATTTGATAATTTTCCATGCAAAGCTGCATATACTGTTTGTATTTAAAGATAAATGTCACATGTCCACAATTAATTTACTGAAAGGTAGGCAACATGTGATATATCTTTCTAATCATACAGCTTTACAGACTAGCTTATACCTACAAAATACATGGCCATTTACCTATATACAGTAAGTACACATTTTGGATATTGCATGTGTGTGTATATATATACATATATATTTCTATGTACATATATGTGTATATATTATCAGATTAACTACAAGTTCTTATGAGGCTAAAATGCCTACAAATCATGAAGATAATGAAGAGCTATAATAGGATCATCACCATGACATAGAGATAAATTTTTATAGGAATTTGATATGTATAATAAATTTAGAGTACTGATTTTATATAACTTCTGGTTTCTGTTATAATCCTTTACATTGTTGAATGACATTAATCAAAAAAGCACTATATTTTTATCAGAGAAAAGAAATTAGTTCAATTAATAGAATAGAGTTTTTTAGCTTAACGAACTCAGAAGAGACTTTGAGGAACAAGAACCAATATTTACATTCTTATGACCCTAAAAGTGAGGGGAGCCAAGAACACAGCTGGAATTACAGTGAAGGAGGCAGAAGCTGGAGCAGAGATTGTACTGACCAGGCCCCATTTCTGGTTACTCCAGCTGACAGCCTTTTCCATATGTCAATGATACTATACTGGTACAGGGGTGGGAATGGAAACTTCTGTGAATGAGCACAGCAAAATAAGGTAGAACAATGCAGGGTCTAGCTCACAACACGCTATGGGAAGACTTGTAGAGGTGTTTGTGCAATGTTAAAAAAAATGATATATGGTCATAATATTTGTGACTTCAAATCTTCCTGTACACTACAAACCTAAAAAAAAAAAGTTTAGTGAATCCACATTGCAGCACCTCAGAGAGAAATTGCAGATTAGGGATTGGAAGAACTCATTCTGGACTTCAGTAGTTTATGGGTTACTGACAATTATTGCAGCCTTTTGCTTTTCTTGTATGCCAGCGAAATGCAAAGGGGATTAGACTAATGCTAAAACAACCAGATTAGGAGAGACAGTAGGGGCAGAAAACTTACTCACCTGAATATTATATTTTTTATGTTACATTTTATTATGACAGGAATTGTGAGCTTATGTATAAGTTCAAATTCTCAAGCCAGCCAAAGAGCCAAGTGCCGCCGACTCATGGTAGTATCCATAAATATTCATTAGGTAGAGAACATGGAAGTACAGGAGTATTATAATCTTGCAATGGAAATAATACTTCAGTCTGATCAGTTGAAACTAGTCTCTACACTTATTTTCCTTTCTCACTGACAGACATGTAGCTTCTTCTCTTAAGCCTGTCCTTCACCTTTTTCCACCAGTTTCCCATGACTATTCCCTAATGTCCACCTTTCTTCCTTGAATTGACATTGGCATGACAGATCATGCAAATTGCTCAAAATGGATTTTTTGGATCAATGTATAAAAAAATGCATGTAGAATTCAAATTTTTGACCTCTTGTCCTTTGTTCCTTCATACTTAGTGGTTATCTGAGCTGGCCTTGTGTTACAATTACTGATATTTATCTTGGAGGAATGTATTATTTGTGACTGTGAGGTCGTTGACTGCTGTTGTTGTTACCTGAGGTACTCAGCTGTCTGTAAAGAATTAAAACCTGAAAGATTTGTACAAAAACGGGTATCACTGAAATAAACAGCAACTTTTAAAGAGAATGTATAGCAGTTGTTTTTGCTTTAGTGGAAACATGTCCTTCTAGATGAGAATTTAAAAAACTAAGTCTCCATTTTGAAGTGATAAGAATGGGGCTCTACAAGAGGACCTTGTGTGGAAACTTTAGCCTACACGATTAAAGTTTTCAGTAAGAATTTTGTGATGCCTTTGTGAAAGGAACTTATATACACAATTCTAAATAGAAATTGATGTTAAAAGATGCTGTATATTTCAGAAACACCAGTTTCTGGTGGGTGGTCCATCAGCATGGTGTATGTGTGCTAGTAATGCTTATAGTAATTCTATGCTCTCAGAATTTTCTGTTTTTATTCATTTGACATTATACATCTAGCTGTGACCCTGTATCCAGTGAGTGCCGGTCTTCTATCTTTAGCAGTATGTTTTATCCCAGGATGTTGAATTCAGGATTTAAGATCATACAATCATAATTCAATATTCTTTCAGGCATTGGCAAAAGAAGGAGAAATCAGTCCAGGAACGCTTTCAGCATCATGCAAGATTCTAAAACCTTAAGGTCGGGGGTGGACAAAGTATGAATATCATTACTAAGAGTTCCAAACCAAGTCAAGCATCCAGAAAGTGAAGCTATATCAAGAAAAACAGTTGTCCATTGTTCATCTTCATTAACAGCCAGGCATCATTAAAAATACACTACGTGCTAGGCCCTGTGTTATACACTGTGTCATGTAATCTTCACAGTCTTAACAGAGCAGAAATATCGTATGTTTCATCCTTATACAGTTCGATCTTTTTAGTTGCCATCAAGGTGGCTGTAATTCATGCCAACCTCTTGCGCAACAGAACAAAACAGTGCCCAGTCCTATGCCACCTTCGTGATCACTGGTAGTTTTCAGTCCGTTGTTATAACCACTGTGTATTTTGCATGCCTTCCAACCTAAGTGGTTCTTTCTCCAGCACTATGTCAGATAGTATTCCATTGTAATCCTTAGAGCTTTCATTGGCTGATTTTTGGCAGTAGATTGAGAGACTTTAGTTTCTAGTTGTATGTGGTTAAGGAAGGTTAATACATAATTTACTTAGGTTCAAACACTGTAGAAGGCAAAACCAGAATTCAAATCAAGCGCCGCCTAATTGTAAAGCTGATGTTTTCCATGTACCACAGTATACCTACAAAAAAGATTTTCAAGTGATCAGTAGCTATCCAAGTAGCAGATATTCAGGTCTAGATAAGCAGACAGTCACTGTTTGATCTGCCAGCAGGATGCAGGAACAGGAATCTAATAATAAAATGGCAATGGAAAAGATAGCCATTGGTTGTAGGATCAGAGATTATCTGCGGGACCTTCCAGGTAAAAATTCTGTCTATTATTTACCAGTGGTGGGGAGGCTAAGAACCAAATCTCTTTGTGTTTAAGAAAATAACACAAATTACAGTGCAGAAAAACATGTCTACATAGATCCAAAGAGATGAAAGATAAGCACTGGACTGAGCATGAGACTAATGGCTTCTCAGAGAACTGGTAATATAGATAACAAATCCACTGCTGTCAAGTCAATTCTGACTCATAATGACCCTATAGGACAATACCCCATAACATTTCCAAGGAGTGCCTGGAAGATTTGAACTGCTGACTCTCTGGTTGCCAGCTGTAGCATTTCACCACTGTGCCACCAGTGTCCCTATATAAGTAATATCTTTTGTATGTAGGTAATAAGAAAGATCTCACTCTAAGCTGATACTTTTTTCTCTCATAAAGTTAAAACTGATGTTTAATATCATCATTGCATGCAGAGTACAGAGAAAATATGGATATACACACGAAGGGCAAGTAGAAAAGTATCAATTGTTGAGGAAATAGGAGGATACAGAAATTTTTCTTCTATCCTGGTAGGAGCTGCTACAAGTAGAACGTAGTAACATACCTTCAAAACCATGCCCTTAAGAACCTTGGGTTGTTGAAACAAGATGTAAATGTTAACTCTCTGGACTATTGTAGATGTGTCATCTATACCGGGTAGACAATGGACTTTCAAAACTGAAAAAGATAAATCAGTATCCTGCATCTACTTTTTATTATTTTTAATTCTTTTTGCAAGGACTCTAATTTTGTTGAGTGCCATTTTCCCATTTTTAGAGTTGTTGAAAGATTAAATTAGAAAATAGCAGCAATTACTGCTTGTGTCCTGTGTGTCAGGCATGTACTGTGTCCAGTGATTCACACGTGTAAGCTTATTTAATCTCTATAACATACTTAAAAGCCAAGTGCCGTCGAGTCGAACCCAACCGTGATAACATACTTAGAGAGTACATAAATCACTTGTCATTCCAACCCATGGTGACCCCATGTGTGCTGGCGTAGAGCTGTGCTCGCTAGTGTTTTCAACAGAGAGCAGCAAACATTTGAGAAACAGTAAAAGCACTTGTTTAAAGTGAGCAGTGAGAAAGCAGGGAGTGGCCATACAATTTCAAGTGTATGAGTATACATGCACACAGAAGCCTGTGAATGAAACCACTTATTAATATGCTTGAGCCTTCATGGTTCTTTGCACTCAAGATGCTTGTGAATGACTAAAATGTAGATCTCTTTCCTTGCAAGGACAAAGAAAGAGTATAAATTTTTTTTAATGGCAAAAGATATTTCAAATATTGTATTTTCAAGGTGCTAGAAAAAACATTGAAGATTGTTATTTTTCCATAGGTGCTGCTGTATTTTAATATAATGAGAAAGCTTATCTGGATAATTATCTTTCTGCATTGTGAAATAAAATACCTCTTAGTATATATCTATAGTACTTCTTATTACAGGAATTCTCTAATCCACAGTAGCTACATCAAATAAATGTTAAGTGATAGTATACTACATTTTAATAGTGTATTTGGTAACTGATACATTCCAAAAGCTATATTTTTCAATAGTGATATTATTTATCTCAGTATAATATGTACAGCTGTAATTTATGACGTTGATTCAAGGGAGATAAATCTTAATAAAGGCATAGAATTTTTCATAGTTTTTCTTGTATTTATCTGGCAGTTTAGAGACGTTAAATGTATAGGAAAAGTTGGTTCGGATTCTCCAAGGATGCTGTTAGTAGAGTTTGTGGTTTAAGAAATACAAGAGGAAAAAAAGGGGTCTGAGTTCAATTTCTTTTAAAGCAAAACAATATCTCATCTGTAGTACAATTCAGTAGTTCCAGATCTACCAATCTTAGTTATTTCATGACTCACATAAAGTATAATTAACCCAATCAGGGGGAAAAATAGAAGAAGGTATGTATGTTCTTTACTACAGAAAGATAACCTTTCTTTCGATCATTTTCCTAATAGCTACATTTTTCCGGAATAGAATTATAGGTGAGAAAAGTGCCTTTGTAGTCAGTTGTTCAAGCATTGCAGTTTTGTACGTTATGTTGTTTTAACTTTGAGCAAACTCTGAGAGAAGACCTCCAAACTTTTACAAATACTGACAACAGAATTCTGTAACCATACAATGGAAGGGTCACTTTGTGGAATTTGTTCCATACAGGAGAGTCAAAGGCAGAGTAAACAGGGGTTGTTATCCTTTTGCACTGCTCTGTCTCTTCACTTATTGACATAGTTAATTTTCAAAGACCAGAGCATTACATGAAAATGGTGTTATGTGAAAATGGAGGATGATCAAATCAGACCACAAAATGAGCGTTGACTGCGTCATTACATAACTACCAGATTACATCATTATGTAACTGCCAAAACACTAAGAATCACAGTCCAGCCAAGATGACACCTAACTTTAACTGGTAGATGGATGTTGCTAATGCACAAAATTGTAAGGTAGTAGATTTTTTACTATTTTCATAAATGTGAAATATAGGATAAAAAAATGGCAGATAAATGATGAGAAGTTGTATCACACTTTGTATTTTCCAGAACCTACCTGAGCCACAGCCTTCTAAGAAGATGAATAAATTATTAAGCAATTAATGTGTAATGGGTACTTGCTGTAATTTTTTTCTCTGTCCTTGTAGCAATACTGTGAGGTAAGTCATAGTATTTAAATCTTCATGGGGAAACTGAGGCTGATAATTACCAACTAGAAAGGTTTAAAACTAATACATGGAAGATTCCTAGGATAACACCAATTTTTAGGGGCTTTGACTGAAGAAGGCAAAAATGTTAATAGTTTATGAAATCTTAAAAATCAAAACACCTGCAAACAATCTGTTGAATGAATGCATTCTTTTTAGCATACAGTGGTTTTTGAGCGTTTAAACTCATATTCTCCGTAGGGTTTGTAGCACTTTTAGTCTAGACTTTCATAAATGGCAGAGTAGTGCCTAGGCTCTTAAATGCAACTACTCAAAAGTGAAAGATACCTTTTATTTTTGTCAAAACATAAGCGTTGTGATTTTACCAAGTATTCATCCAGTTCATGATAACCTCATCAGCATTCATTCTATGCATTCCATTACTCCTTCTTCCTTAATATAGGATCTTCTATTTGAAAGATACTCTGTCATACAATGGGGAACTCAAACACACCTAAGACAACGTCTTTCCCTTGGAAATGTTGAAGAGTTTTACAATTTTGACACACATGTAGATAGATGAGTGTTATAAAGAGGAGAGTGCTAAAGACAGGATATGAGAGCAAGGCAAAGACTGAAGCTAGAATGGCATTACAAGTTTGGAGCCAATGGAAACTCATGTATGAGAGAAAGCTAGACTCCAGGAAGTTTGGAAGTTAGGTAGCAAGGTGGACCCAGAGGTCTGGCTCAAGGTCTTTAGTCCAGAGTCATCATGCTCCCAGGCACTGTGAGTCAAAGTATGAAAAAGTCAAAGAGGATATAGCAAAGAATAGAACAAGAGGAAAGTCGGAAAAGAAAGAACCAGGTGATAAAGATAATAGACATTTGAGGTCTGACAAGTTTGCAAATTTGTCACCATGTGCTTGTGCTGGCAGCACTGTACAAACAACTTGATAAGGGTTCATAACCTTAATACAGCAGGGCCTCATAGCTGTATTTGTGTCATTGTGTGGCAGTGTCTTGCTGAATGGCATTCATTATTGTTGTTGCATGTTCTTGTGTGCCATTGCAAGGATGTTAGAGCTTGAATTAGAGCAATGAATAAACATTAAATTTCTTGTTTGACTTGGCAAGCGTGGAAGTGAAATCACGGACATGTTAGACCAAGTTTGTGGGGCTAATGCCATGAAGAAAATAGCAGTGTACAAATGTATTAAACGTTGTTCTGAGCAGAAAGTGCCACTGATGAAGAGAGGTCAGGACTACCAGCAATGAGCAGAACTGATGAAAACATTGCAAAAATTCATTGAATTGTGTGTCAGAATCATGGGCTGACTGAGACACACAGCAGACTGGGGAAACATCAATAGAGAAACAGAACAATCTTAACTGAAAATCTTACTGTGAGAAAGGTGTGAACAAAAATGGTGCCAAAGGAGCTCAACGATGAACACAAGCAAAGGACAGTTGAAGTATGCTAAGACTTTTTGGAGAGGCAATACAATATGTTGGGCTGTGTTATCACTGGTGAAGAAATACACCCTTACCAGTATGACCCTGAAACAGAGCGTCAGAGTGCACAATGGAAGTCCGCCAATTCTCCATGACCAAGAAAATTCTGTTAGCCCAAATCAAGAGTCAAAACGATGTTACCAAACATTTCTGATATTACAGGGATTGTTCATTATGAATTTGTTCCAACTGGACAAAACAGTTAACCAAATTAACTATTTGGAAGTGTTGAAAGCTGTTTGAAAAAGTTAGGTGAAAATGACCTGAGTTTTTTGCCAACAACTCATGGCTCTTGCATTGTGACAATACCCCAGCTCACACAGCACCATCTGTAAGGCAGTTTTTAGCCAGTAAACAAATAACTGCATTGGAACACCCTACCTGCTCACCTGTTCTGGCCGCCAATGACTTTTTTCCTTACTCAAAGATAAAGGAAATAAGGCAAGGAAAACATTCAGGACACTGAGGGTAATCTAATGGCAGCTCTTATGGCCATTCCAGAAAAAGAATGCCAAAATTCCTATGGAGGGTGGACTAGGCACTAGCATGGGTGTAGCCTTCCAAAGGGGAGGGTTTCAAAGGGAACCGTAAACATACTCAACAGTGAAGTATGTAGAACTTTTTCTAGGATTAGGTCACAAACTTGTTAGACCAGGTAAGATGAAAAACAGTACTGAGGAAATGGGGCAAAAGAGATTGGAAACTTCTTATTTTAGCCTAAAGTAGTTAATTTTTTTTTTTTTAAATAACGACAAAAATACTTTTGCTGTAGAAGACATATGAAAATGTTGTGCTTGAAAGAAAATGATGTTTCACTATTTTTTTAAAAAAGGTGATTTTGTTGTGTGCTGTCCAGTCATTTTTTATTGACAGTAACCCCATGTGACAAAGTAGAACAGCCCTTGAGTCTTCTAGGCTGAAATCTTTACATAAGTACTCTCCAGATCTTTCTGCCGTAAAGCCGCTTGGTGGATTTGAACCGCTGATCTTTTAACTAGCAGCTGAACACTTCACTGTTTGAGAGTACTGTGCATTGTGCAGTTTAATTGACCATAAAAAATGAAGGAAAAAAGGAAAGATCTTCCTGCAAATATGTTTTGGAATAAAATATGGGCATGAAATATTGATGTGTACTTCATGTTTGATTAATTGTAGATGGGCAGGTAGATGGGCAGGTTTCATTTAGGTTTCCAGATTTTGCTAAAAATGTTACAGTAAGAGTAAAGGGAAGAAAAAAGTTAACTGAATTGTTTCTACATTGTTATACCTGTAGAATAATTATAAAAATCTGTTTTAGTTACATACCCCAAAACCAGACTGGTTGCTGTGAAGCCTATACCAACTCACAGCAACCATATGGAACAGAATAGAAGTGCCCCATAGAGTTTAATTGAGTGGCTGATAGAATCAGACTGCTGATTTCTTGACTAGTAGTGAAGCTCTTAACCATTAAACCACCATATGAATCATATTTTCAAGAGACTACTAATCAAGTTCTAAGTGTGTCTGAAAACTTCTGGCAAGTTGAAAAACTTAGATGAGGTAGTTTTCCTACAGTGTTTTTTTTCTGTAAATAGATTAACCAAATATAATTTCATGTTTTCATGTAGACGTATTTTCCCTGTGCTTGTTTTTATATACCAATTCCAATCTTCTATAACAAGTATTTTCATCCATTGAGATATATCATTGTCATGTGTACATAGTCAACTCTCAGTTTTCAGAATAAATGCATGACAGTGGAACAAATAATACAGAGTAAAGGTTATTATAAATTTAATTATGTTTTTCTCAAGTTCAAACATTCCTACCTGGTTTTCTTTGTTTGTTTGTTTTTTAAGTGCAGTGTGAATGAAAGGTTAGTGGGAACAGGAAATAGCAGACTGGAGGGTTTTGACTCTTATTAAGGGCTGTCTCAGTAGGTTGAGAGCAGATAATTTAAATTTCCTGACAGTTTAAGGGAACAAAAAGACACTGCATTGGATTAGTAATTTTTAACCTTAAAGGATAGGAGGAATTTGCACTGATGGAGGAGGGAGTATTGTATCCATGCTGCATCTCCAGATTTTCTGGGCTCTGCCAGCTCTTCCATAGCCACAGATGCAGAACTGTGCTGCTGGATGCAAACTTTCGGATGGCAAGTTGGAAAACTCTGCATTGGGAGAATGCTACTATGCAACTTATAGAAAATGATCCTGCTTTCCCAAGTCTATTATATTACTTTTTTTTTTCTTATCCTCTATTTTGATATTCTTAATAAACAAGACAGACAATATTGAGATATAGCACCATTTAATAGAGCAATGTTCATTTTGTCTCTAAGCTTGCAATCCTTATAGTGAACAATTTCCTCAGTGCTATTGAAGTATTTCCCTAGAATTCTTTTATTAGGACTGGTTGTTGAACTTTAGCATATAAAGAGACAAGACAAACAAGTTAGTGTAACACTGTGCAAGAGTTAGTAAGAGAAGGAAATCTTGCCAGACATGATTACTAGATAAGTAAGATGGTATAAGCACAGAAAACTACTGTTTGTATTTTTTCTTCTGTAATGCCAGTAGAAGATCCTGATTCATTAAAACTTACTTTGCAGTCATTTTTCTTTGATTTTTTGACTTCCCTAAACTGATTCACTATTTTTTACACTAAAATTATATATTTAAGTCCTGCTAATAGATTTCTTGTAAAATTACACGATTGGCTTTTAACCTCAAGATGATTTAATGTATGCCACCACATTATGCAGAATAATAATTAAACTATAACAAACTCATTTATTTTTAAAAATATTATGGAAGATAACCAATAACTTTCCTATCTTTTCTTAAAATGAATAGTTATTCTTGATCTTCAATAATAAATTCCCAACTTCTCAAATTGATCCTTTTCAATTTCATTCATTTGTTTTATGACGTATTTTTAAAAGAATTATAGTTTCACAAGAAGTTGAAAAACAAAATAAAAAAAAAATTATAGAAAGGCTGCAGATACCTTTTACCCCAGTTCCCCCAATGGTAATATCTTGTCCAATTGTAGTACAACTATCATACAGCATTACAGCCATAAAACCACCCTTGCTATTAAAAAAAAAAAAAAAAATCAGTTTCTGTCAAGTCAGTTCTGTCTCACAGCAATGCCTGGTGTTTGAGAACACAGCTGTGCTTCATGGGATTGCCAAGCCAGTTCCTAGTCAAGATCAGTATAGATAGCCCAACAAATTAAATATTATGTTATTTAGTGTACATTTTTATTTGGCTTTATTACTTGTACTTTCCACCATCAAAATAAAATGTAAATAAATCACCCAAAAATGTTTTAAGTTCCAATGAACTCTGAGAAATTGGCCTAAAGCATCCCAAAATTATTAGTTTTTTTTTTATTGGAGGAAATTTTATAGATGTCAAAAATATTCTTTAGTTTTTACAGGACTATGATATGGAAAATACTAAGAAATAACAGAGCAAGTCAAAGCACTGAGAAATGTTGAACTATAATTGTTTTGTGTTACAAGTGAGCAAATGTCTCCTCTGAGTTGTAGTTCTGGTCAAAACTGTTCAATATAGCATACACTGCCTAAAGAATGAACAAATGTATCCTGAAGAAGAACAGCCAGAATGCTCCTGGATAGAACCAAGTAAGACAAGACTTTGTCTCACATAGTATGAACATGGTATCAGGAGGGACCCACCCTGGAACACCATGCTTAGTAAAGGGAAGGATCACCTAAAAAGAGGGAGACCCTCAGTAGTGATATAAATTGATACAGTGGCTGCAACAGTGAGAACAAATGTGAGGCTGGTACAAGAGCTGGCAGTGTTTCAATCTGTTGTATGTAGAGTTGCTGTTACTTGGCGCTGACTCAGTGACATTGTAAAAAACTATATACATATATAGCAGGTGCTTTAAATGAATCTCCAAAATACATATTGGTTAACAGCTGAAAAAAGCAGTGTCACAGCCACAGCACTTTAGATCAAGTTTGTCCCCAAGGCTAATTCCACTCCTTCTCATTCCTTGCACTCAGCCTTTATTTCATCCATAATGTGTCTCAATGTTTTTCATACAGTGTTCTTTATCCTTGTGTTTATCTCAAGATGAATATTTTTAAGTGTCTTAATATTTTATAATTAAATGAAAATAAACATAAACATTCTTTGCTATCATATATAATTTTATTATAATACTGCAATAACCTCATGCTCTTTATTTGAAAGACCAAGTCTGCAGTAAGCAACTTAGCAATATCTTTAAGCTCATTTATTCCCTTTTGAGCTTTGGCCACACAAACAGAAAAAAACTAAACGTAGCTATACTTAAAATAGTTAACTACATACCTAGTTTCAAAGACTGACAGCCTAGCAGTTAGCAACATCATAAATGCTAGGAAAGCTGTATGTCAAATGTCAAACTGTAGGCAGGTTAGGCTAGCCTCTCAGCAGCAGATGATTCTAGGTGCTTTCCATTCTTCAGACCTTCACAGAGAATACTCAGCTTTTAGTAAGCAGAATTCTAAGCCTATAATGTATGAAGTTAAAAAATTGTGAATTCATCAATGAAGATTCTAGGTAAGTATTCACTGATCTTGTTAGTTTCTGTCTAGTGGGTTACCACGTGTAGTAATCCTGTGTACAACAGAACGAAACACTGTCCCTGCCTGCGCCGTCCCCTCAACTGTTATTGTCCTTGAGTCTGTTGTTGCAGCCACGGTGTCAGTCTATTTCATTGAAGATCTTCCTCATTTTGGCTGACCATCTGCCTTACCAGGCATGATGTCCTTGTCCAGAAACTTGTCCCTCCTGAGAACAGGTCTGATGTATGGAAGATATTGCCTTTCCAACCTTGTTTCTATGGAGCATTCTGGCTGTACTTCTTCCAAACAGATTTGTTCATTATTTTAGCAGTCCACAGCCTATTCACTATTTTTTGCCACCACTCAAATTCAAAGACGTCAGTTCTTCTTTGGTCTTCTTCATTCATTGTCTAGCTTTTGCATGTGTTTAAGGTGATCCAAAACACCATGACTTGGGTCAGACACACCTTAGTGTAGTCTTCAAGATGACGTCTTTGCTTTTTAATACATCAAAGAGGTATTTTGCAGCAGATTTCCCCAATGCAACGCATCTTTTGATTTGTTTTTTTTACTGCTGCTACCATGGGTGTTGGTTGTGGATCTAAGTAAAATGAAATCCTTGACAACTCCAGTCTTTTTTCCATTTACCATGATGTTGCTTATTGGTCTAATTGTGAGGACTTTCATTTATGCTGAGATATAGTCTGTACTGAATGCTGTGGTCTTTCGTCTTAACAGTGTTTCAAGTCCTCTTCACTTACTGCAAGCAAAGTGCTATCATCTGCATGAGGAAAGTTGTTAATGCCTTTTACGCGCAATCCTGATGCCCTGTTCTTCATATAGTCTAACTTCTCAGGTTGTTTGCTGTATTGCTCACCAATAGAAATAGAAAATGATAAAAACTAAAGTAAAATTACAGAAATTTAGGTCTCTAAGTATATTTAGAAGGGTCATTGGGTGGCACAAACTGTGCTTGACTAGTGATTAACATCTTTGTGGTTCAAACCCCACTCATTACCACTGTGAAAGAAAGGCATGGTGCTATGCTTCCGTAGAAATTATAGCGACAAAATCCATAAGCAGCAGTTCTAATGTGTGAACATCTGGAGTCACTGTGAATTGGAATTCACTGTTTTCATTGTACTTATACTTAGAAACACTTGTCTCTAAATTCTTCATTTAATTTTTTTTCTGGTGAATTATTTGAATAAACATTTGAATGCCTAAATTGTACACAGTGCTTTGACAAACTCAAGTGATACAAATGTCAAACAAGATGTAATTTCTACCTTTAAGAAGTTTACAGTGTGGAGTTAAAGATCATAAATTAAAAAGATATTAATAGCACAGTATAAATGTTATGGTAAAAGCAGGCACAGGTCACTATGGTATGTACATAAGATTGGAACACTTTGCTCTCTTTTGAAAAGTGATGAAAGCTAACTGAAAAGGACTGCATTTAAATTGAAATCTTAAACTGAAGTAGTAGTGAAGAAAAAGATGCATTGCATTGGGGCAAATCTGCTGCGAAAGACCTATTTGGCAAGACAAAGCACACAAAAGAACAGGTTAGTCAGAGGCAATGCTGTATATCATAAGCCTGAATACAGTGATGTGTTAAATATTAGAGTGAAACAAACAAATAAGCAAAATCAGTGTTCTTGGTTGAATAAAAAAATGGATTAGAAATTTGAACTGTCTATCAAATAAAATGGTGACACAAATTTGTGACTATACACGTGAGCAGAAAAGATGTCAAAAAGACTCCAAGTGATAAATACATATTTTTATTTCAAGAGCAGTGAGTTACCATACTTTCATAAAAACAAAGAAGTTATTATAAGATCAAAAATATTAAGATATCATTTTGAGGATAATGCCTCTTATATTATTCTGTGTTTTATTTAGAGGGCATGATTTGGGCAGGCAAGTACTATGTTTATTGCATTGATTATACAGAAGGTCAGAATCATAATATTTCTTATTGCAAATATATTTCTTTATTAGTTGTCCCTTCTTTCAATAGGAAAGTAATTCTGAAAATTAAGTTTGTCTGACACGCCAGTATAATCATCCCAGTATGTTTACCACTGCCCCTAGATGATAAATTTAACATACTATAGAAAATTTGTTAGTGAATATAGAATTGTACGGCATGTCCTTAAATGGCTATGCTGACTACATTTTCTTTCCCGGCATTGCTGTCCACTCAGCATTCGAAGATTATTATCCTCTCCAATCTTCTAAATAGCTTCTAATTTCTCTAACGTGATGGATGAAACCTGGAACACTTCAGAGCTACACACCGCTGGGTGGTTTACACCTAATTCAATACAGGCATTTACGCACTAAATCTTCTTAAGAGTGTTCTGTTCTATGATTTTCCCCTACCAAGACACTCATTGAACAAACATAATTTCCTTTGCCTAGTTCCTAGACTTGTGAAAATTCTTGCCTCATTTGCATAACTTTTTCATTGTAAGTTAGTGGCTGTATATTTGCAACAACAGAAGACTTTCCCTCCGTAATTTTGTTGGGTCGTACATGCAACTAGTTAAAATAAAATTTGCAACACCCTGCTGTCTTCAGTGTAAATGAGCTTACAATCAATTTGGTTTAATGAAATTAAAGCCATACAGGATGACTAAAGAAGTCCTTTGGTTCTCTGCTGATTTCATAATAGAAAAAAAAAACTGTCTTGGTCCAAATAGATCATGGGAAACATGGCTGCTCCAAAACACTAAAAAAAGATTTATTCTGTATTAATCAGCAAAGTAGAAAATCCTAATTATCTTATCTGGGGAAGATTTAGAGATTGCATTTTCAACTGATGTGTTTTCTAGATAGTTTATAATGCCTCTTGTACATTTAATTGAGCTGCTGAATAATATCAATGAAAGGATGATTCAAGAATAGATGCTGACCCACCTTCTCTAAAACTTTGATTGTAGTAGAATGCTAATTAACAAAGAGATGGTAATCTAAATTCCATTGTGTTCTTAGGTCTGGGAACAGGTGTTACAGCATTGATTATTCAGTGAAAAGATCAGTTCACTGGAAAGGTTATATACATGACTTTGCTAACTTGTTAATTGATTTTTTTTCTCCTATGGTGTTTTGCTTCACCTGTTTATTAAAAGACTAAGAGCACCAAGATGTCAAATTTACCCCCCTTGTATAAAGCTTAATCCTCTTATTCAAAACTTTTAATTTTTCTCCAAATCCTCCAAATGAGTCTTTTAGCCTCAACATCCATCATTCTCCTTAGAATTCTCTCTGCTACTGCCAATCAGACTTCTCCATTCTGTTGAACACTTCCCATTCTTCCTTGACTGCCTTCCTTCAGTTTGGAATTACCTCTTCTGCTATAAATAGTAATAGAGCCTATTCATTTTTTTAAGATCCAGCTCACATGTTATCTCTTCCTGGTGAAACCTTATCTCAAAACCTTCCTCAGCCTCAGTGGTTACTCAGTTATGTGAACTTCATACTTAATTTGACACTTAAAAGTATATTACTCAGTGTTTCTTTCAGCCACAATTGACAAAACCCCACTAAAAACAGTCAATTAACAAAGAATAAGTGGGTTTTTTGGCCCAGGTTAGTGGGAGGTTCCAAAGGAGCACTGGCTTTAGACTAAACTGGATTTGAGATCTCAAATTATAGAGTCAAGGTACTTAATCTAGATTCAGCTTTGTTTTCACTTGAGTGGGCTTGGCTTTCACCCTATTCCACTTGATATGGTTTTGATAGTTACCTCTCTGCTTAAATGTTAATTGTTTTGAAAATGGCGTGGTTTACCAATATTTCAATAACTATCCCAACAAAATTCCTGATTATGTTAGTCTACTTTGAGTCTTATGCATTTTATCAGACTAAACTCTGTGACTAAGAGAATAGTGAACCATGTCCTTCAAGTGGCTGAAGTCAACTCCAAGACTATCACACAGATCAAGAAAAGGAGAAATAGGAGGACTGCTACTTAAGTCAGTGGAAACTCATCCTAGAAAAAGTGCTATATACTTACCTTACTGCTCAATACCACTAAGGTCATCTTCGAAGTACTCCGCTTGAGAAGCTATGTACTGACACCAGCACCTAGTGCACCCTTCAGAGTAATTTTGGAACTCTTTTTCTGGAATGGCCATCAGAGCTGTTATCGTATTACTCTTGATGTCCTGAATGTCATTAGAATGTCTTCCTTTCAATATTTCCTTTCTCTGAGGGTAAAGAAAAAAGTCATTGGGGACCAGATCAGGTGAGTAGGTAACTGCAATACCGTTATTTGTTTACTAGCTAAAAGCTCCCTCACAGACTATACATTGAAGTTCCTGAACTTGTCACCTTTTTACCGTGTGTATGACAATTCGAAAAAGACTTCCAAAATTGCATTGAGGGGTGAACTACGCACTGGTGTTGCTGCATAGCTTCCCGAGTGGAGTACCTCAAAGGTAACTATACTGATGATACTCAGCAATGAGGTCTGCAGCGCTCGGAACAATTAAGTTTGTGGACTTGTCGGACCTCATATAGTAACATTAAAGAAATTTTGACTACTTGTGCTAAAGGAGATGGTAAAGAGAACAGATTTTTATCTGAGAATGAAAAAAGAAGAAAAGCAATAAACTACAAAATCTCTTTTTACAGTCATTTTTGTATATGTAATTTCAATATTATAAGCTAAGGTTGTAAGAGACATTTTATTTATTTATCCATATAATCATCTGTGTGGATCATAACAAATTACAGCTAACATTGTGTAAAACTGGAATTCCAGAACACTTAATTATGCTCTTGAGGAATCTGCTCATGGATAAAGAGGCAGTTATGCAAACAGAACAAGAGGATGTTGCATGTTTTAAAGTCAGGAAAGCTGTGTGTCATGGTTGTATCCTTTCACCACACTTTTTCAATCTGTATGGCAAGCAAATAATCCAAGAAGCTAGATTATATGAAGAACGAGGCATCAGTATTGAAGACTGACTCATTAAAAACCTGCATTACACAGACAGTACCACCTTACTTATAAAGTTCAAAGACCACAGCCTTCAGTATAGATTGCACTTCAACATCAAGAAAAGACAAATCCTCATAACTGGACCGGTAAGCAATCTCATCATAAATGGAGAAAAGATTGAGGTTGCCAAGGATTTCATTTTACTTGGGTCTACAATCAGTGTCCATAGAAGCAGCAGTCAAGAAATCAAAAGACTCATTGCATTGGGAAAATCTGCTGCCAAGGACCTCTTTAAAGTCCTGACAAGTAAAGATGTCGCCTTGAAGCCTAATGTGCGCCTGAGCCGCCCAAGCCATGGTACCTTCAGTCGCATCACATGTGTATGAAAGCTGGGCAGTAAACAAGGAATAGAGAAGAACTGATGCCTTGGATTTGTGGGGTTGGAAAAGAATCCTGAATGTACCATGGACTGTCAAAAGAACAAACTGATCTGTTCTAGAGGAAGTACAACCAGAGTGCTCCTTGAAAGCAAAGATGACAAGACTGCATCTTATATATTGTGGACATATTGTCAGGACAGATCAGTCCCTGCAGACGGACATCATGCTTGGTAGAATGGAGGGCCGCAGAAAAAGAGGAAGATGTTCTATGACATGGATTGACACAGTGGCTGCAACAATGGGCTTAAATGTAAAAAACAATTGTGGACATGGGGCAAGACCAGGAAATGTTTTGTTCTGTTGTGTGTAGGACAGATATGAGCATAAACTGACTCCACAACAACAAGGCAAAGGAAGAGGACATCTAAATGGCTTTTTACTTGTTCTCATCTGCTATTAAATTTTCCACTGTACTAATGTTTCTTTCAAAATTCATTTTATCTTTATCAGGTGATTAGGAATAACTTAATGAAAGAAAGTAGGTGGGATCCATGAGTAAATTAAGATTAACAATATGTTTATTTTTTGGGTGATAACTAAGGCTCAACATGTTTGGCATTCAAAGGAAAAGGATTTTTTGGAATCATGAGACCAAATAAAACAGAAGCATCATCAGTCGCATGATCTCTTCTCCAGTAGAGAGTCTAGGCAGTAGTGGTTCTTTCTTTGAACCACATTTTATAATTATTCTGTGAAGTTCCACATAAAGAAAGGAACTGTCAGTTTGCCCTTCCATACAGAATGTACAAAGCTGTTTCTTAACTGACCAAACACATTAAAAGCATGTGTGTTTTTGTCTATTAATTGGGAGTCAATATCATAGCCCCCATAGAGAGACTTAACAGTTGTTTTTATTACTATAGGACACACCACTAAATAGTACAAAGGAGTTCTATTGTACATATATTCCATTGCTTTTCTTCATATGAGTAATAGCAGTATCAACTCCCTTTTTGATAACTTGTTATCAGTTGGAAATATTTTTATTGAGAAACTGTTATATGTAAGGCATTTTTTAAATGTGGCATGGTGAGGTTGGAAGTGTAAATATGGATAAAGTATGACCTTTTTATTGAGTATCATAAATGTTCATCAGTAGGGGTAAAACTTGGACCAAAAAACTTTAATCAAATTCAAAGTTGTTAAGAGCCTTCAAAACACAAGGAGGGATTTCAAAACAAAGAAAAATGTAAATCGGAGACAGGTTGAGGTGGATTCCATGGCATTTTGAGGGAGGTTTTGTGGGATGCTCAAGGATTTAATATGTGAAACGTGACAGGGGATGGGGAGAGATGTAGACATTCCAGGCAAAGAAACATGTGATCCAAGACTTAGAACTTGGACACAGGGCGAGACTGGAATTTACTCTATAAATAGGGATTGATTCAGCTTTAATGAAACGTAGTTTTTGCGGAAGTGATTAATAAAAACAAACAAAGGAAAGGTTGATTGGCTTTAAATTGTTCAGTGTCTCAGGCCTGGAATTTGTTGGGACTTGAGGTACTACTGAATGTTTTTAGTATTGCTGAGTGATATGATTAGAATGGCACTTTATGAATAATATTTTAGCAGTAATGCTAAGAGTATCTAAAGGTTTCTGTCTTGTTTGCTCAGTTCATGCAGCTGAAATGCCTTCTCTTTCCAATTCTGACTCAAAATCTTATATATTCTTTAAGTCTTGTGTAAATATCACCTTCCAAGAAGCTTTCTCCCACTGTTCTGTAATGAAGTAATCACTCCTAGTGATTACAGTGCTGTTTTTATGTATTTTGTATTTTAATATGTCATGTTATTTTCTAGTGGAGAAATACTGTATTTGTGTTAGGTAATGTGTGTGTATTTATGTGTATAATTTGAACTAAACCTTGGATAGTTACCATCATTTAATAACAGCTTTATTGAGATCTAATTCACATGCCATACAGTTTATCCACTAAAAGTATATAACTCAGCAGTTTTTAACATATTCACTTAAAGTATATAAATCGCTGGTGTTTAGTGTATTCACAGATATCTGCAAGCATCACTACAATCAATTTTAAAGTATCTTCATCACCTCAAAGAGAAGCCCCATACCCTTTAACTGTTGTTACCTCTCTACCTCCCTGTCGTGGTTGGAATTGTGTCCCCCCAAAAATGTGTGCAGCCATGTGGCTGGGATATGGTTCCCAGTATCCTGGGACTGTCCTCCATTGTGTGGTTTTGCTAACCTGTATGTTAAAGGATTGGGGTGGGGCTGTAAATTCCTGCTGTAGGGGGAGTTTCCCTGGAGTACGGCTTGCCCCACCCTTAATGTTTTTAGCTTGAAAGGAATAAAAGGAGAAAGAGACAAAGGACAATTTGAGAACCTCGCTACCATCAAGCAAGCAGCACCGGGAGCAGAGCGTGTCCTTCAGACCAGAGGTTCTTGCGTCAGGATGCTTCCTGGACAAAGACTGATGCAATACTGGACTTTCCTCCAGAGCTGACAAGGGGAAAGCCTTCCCCTGGAGCGGACACCCTGAATATGGACTTGCAACCTACCGGACTATGTAAGAATAAATCTTTCTTTGTTAAAGCCATCCACTCTGTGGTATTTCTGTTAGAGCAGCCCTAGCTCACTAAAACACTCACTGTCTACAATCCCAGCCCTATACAGCTAAACACTTACTAATCTACTTTCTGTCTGTCCAATTTTTCCTATTCTGAACTTACATATGAATGGAATTATGTAATATGTGATCTTCTATGATTGCTTCTTACCTTTAGCATAAAATTTTCAATGTTAATCTGTGTTGGAACATATATCTTTCTTCATTCCTTTTTTATGGCTGAATAATATTCTATTATATGGATATAATAGACATAAATAGCCTTAAGTATGGATTGCACCTCAAGCTGAAGAATAGAAAAATACTCACAACTGGATCAGTAAGACATATTGCCATAAGTGGAGAAAAGATTGAGGTTTTCAGGGATTTCATTTAACTTGGGTCCACAATCAACACTGATAGAAACAGCAGTCGAGAAATCAAAAGACATACTGCATTGTGAAAATTTGCTGCAAAGGATCTTTTTAAAGTATTCAAAAGTAAAGTTGTCACCTTGAAGACTAAGGTGCACCTGACCCAAGCCATGGCATTTTCAGTCACATAATATGCATGCAAAAGTAGGACTATGAACAAAAAAGACAGAAGAAGAATTGATGCCTTTGAGTTATGGTGTTAGAGAAGAATAGTGAATGTACCATGGACTGCCAAAAGAACAAACAGATCGGTTCTGGAAGAAATGCAACCAGACTATTCCTTAGAAGCAAACATAGTGCAAGACTGCATCTTACGTACTTTGGACATGTTGTCTGGAAAGATCAGTCCCTGGAGAAGGACATCATGCTTGGTAGAGTGGAGGGTCAGCAAAAGAGAGGAAGACCCTCTATAAGGTGGATTCATACAGTGGCCGCAACAGTGAGCTTAAGCAGAAAAATGATTGTGGACATGGTGCCAAACCTGGCAGTGTTTCATTCTGTTGTTCACAGGGTTGCTAAGAGTCAGAACTGACTCAGTGGCACCTGACAACAAAACCTAACATGTGGATATAGCATATTTTATCTACCCATTCATCTGTTAGTGGACATATGGGTTGTTTCTACCTTTTGGCTGTGATAAATAATGCTACTATAAACATTCCTGTACAAATTTTTTCTGAGGATGTGTACAGATTCTTTAAGAGAAACCCAGACTGTACTACATGTTACTAAAATTGGAAATGAAGCGTGTGCACTTCTTTCCTACATTGTCTGTGGAGAGTTGACGTCATCACACCGTATTCCACAGCCAGAAAACAATAATGCTGAAGGACGTTTTCTAGAATCCTATTTCTCCTGTGTGGTTCAACGTCAGAATTTGTAAAGGAGAAACATATTGCAAGATTTGAAGGCAGAAGACAGAGATTTTTACTGCTTTCTAGCCACAATTGCAGGCATATTCATAGGTAGATGATGATGTCATTGGAGTTACTTCTGTGCTGCAGGTGACAAAAAGTGGCAGGGTCACGTCTCCTTGAATTTGCTGAGATTTGTCATAGTGCCTGTGAGTCACCCAGTTCTAGAAGTTACATCCCTGGCCTTGCTCTCCCATCTCTTTTAGCAGTTTTAGAATTTCTATTTTCCTGTATTAAACATATCCAAATAGGAATATTTAAAGAGGCTTCTAATCAAAACTTGATTGATACAACTTTTTTTGTCAAGAATATTTATTACTCTAGCTAAGGATTTAGAATCCCAATGGCATAAAGGTGAAGAGCCTGACAAACAAAAAAAAATCAGCCATTCTCGTTGCAGACCCTATGGGGCATTCTACTTTGTCCTATAGGTTCACCATGAGTCAGTTCAGCTGGATAGTAACAGGTTTTTGTTGTTGTTGTTATTATTAATTTAAATATTTAATTAACAAGTAAAATATAGCTAATGTGATAGTTGTTTTAGTTATCTGGTACTGCTCTAACAGAAATACCACAAGTGTACGGCTTTAAAAAGAATTTTGTTTGTCACAGTCCAGTAAACTAGAAGTCCAGATTCAGGGTGTCAGCTCCAAGAGAAGGCTTTCTCTGCAGCCACTGGAGGAAGGTAATTGTCATCAATCTTCTCCAAGACTGGATGGTTCTGAGGCACAGAAATTCTGGTCCTTTCCAAAGGATGTACTCAACTCAGCTCCTGGAACAGTTTTCTTTCTTGATGGTCTGAGGTCCCCAAATGCCTCTGCTAACTCCACTCCTTCATGTCTTAAGAAACCAACTCAGGGCACAAAACAAACTAATACATTGAATCTTGCGATACCAACAATTGTCACCTATCCACCCTCATTAACATCCTACCAAAACCCCAAACCAAACCCACTGACACTGCATTGGGTCTGACTCATAGTGACCCAGAGGTCAGAGTAGAACTGCCCCATACAGTTTCCAAAGAGTGCCTGGTGAATTTCAAGTGCCAACCTTTGGGCTAGCAGATGTAGCACTTAACCCACTATGTTACCACGGTTTCCCATTAACATCTTAGAGGCAGGAATTCCAGTATGAAGAAAGATCACACAATACTAGTCATTATGGGAACACAGTTCAATCCATGACAGACACCAAATTCAAATACGACTGGAAAATCTGTTTTTTAAGGTGAAAAACGCATTTGAAAAATAAGTTTCAGTGTATGATTTTTAAAAATGGTATAAAAAAGAGTATCTCAAAGCTGTCAAGAGATGGGATTATTTGAAAGTAGATTCATAGAAAAATATGTGTTGATTTAGCAAAAAGTTTACAGCAGATGGAGATTTTGCACAGAAATGCATTTGGGGCTGGAAGATGACACCATTTATCTTTTGAAGACCTAGTTTTATTTCTAAAGAATAATTGTTATTATATGATTGGTCACAAATAAATTGGTTTATTTTTGAGTAATCTTTTGCAGATTCACTAACAGTCTAGTAATATATGTTTGACATTTATGTTTTGATAAATGCACATTTTCCTTAATGTTTTATAATGCATATATACATTTTATGTTTGAGATAAATGGTTTCACCAAGTGGAGCAGTTACACATTGATTCCTATAAGGGACTGAGCTCTCTTCAGCAGACATTAATTGCCAAGTACTTCCTTGTGTGTGTATGTTTACGTATACAGGCTGGGGAATGTTCTCATACCCTTGATAGTCTTTGGCTGTCTGGGTCAGCCAGACATTGAAATGAGAAGACCGTAAATGATACACACAGGGTGCTGACAAATCTGGTGGAGCCAAGTTGAATGTCTCAGGCTTCCCACTATCATTCAGTCAATTTCCATGTTCTCAGATTTGGTCAGCATTCCCCCAATATCAAGTTCTAGATCAAATGAGTCACCTTAGTCTCCAGATCAGGGAAAAACACTCAGAAAAAAATGATAGACATTTCATTCTGATGTGCTTTGGTTTGGCTTGAATTAATCTGAACATGTTTGGTATAATGAATCCCTGGAACTGGTCATTCAAAAGTTGAATCCTTTGTTTGGTCACACTTCTATTATAGCCTTAAAAATCAGATTATTTCTTTCAGCATCCAGTTGTTCCAACTGCAGGTGATCTTAGAGCTAATAACATGATTATTATTCACACTGTAACTAGAAAACTTACTATTTTTAGGGTAAACATTTGTCCCACTTAGAAATCTCATTATCTATACATTGTATTCTGCTTCTTTAACAATCTTTAGAAGACAAAATTGCTTATAATAAAAAGCAACTCTAGACTGTAGCACTAAATCTTTAATGACAAAATAACCTCACTTCTGGTACTTGGGAAATTATTCTACTGTTTTAAAGTAGAACAGCTGTTATTCTTAAGACAGTGGTACATGATTTAAACAGCATCAATACTCTGTGATAATATGAAATTGATTTCAGTTTGGGCACAATATACTGTGTACCCCATATTAATGTTATTACTTTAATCAAAAGGAAATCAGTAGACATGGATGAAAATTTGAATTATATCCTTTCTATGCTTATTTCCAAGGATTCGTAAATAGAACAACTACATATTTTAAAGTCAAGACTCTAGAGATAGGTGGATACAGAAAACATGTTAATGTGTATACAGATATTGATGTATGTATACATACATATACAGATATGTACATGGCATTACAATTAGATTTGTATGTAACTGTTCATAAATAATACTTATAGGTAAAAAAAATTCAACAAGCTAATAGTAATGTAGAGAAAGGTTGAAATATAGTAGCAATGGTTACTTTTGTTTCTTTTTTTGTGCTTCGTTAATGATGGAATTGCATCTGAATAATTGCCTATTCTTTTTTTTTTATGACTGAGTGAAAATGTACATTCCCATATAAATTTACATGCCCACCTATATGCAGCTTCCACTGCTCTCCCTGTCCGGTGACAGCACACTATTCCTCTCCGCTCCATACATGTCTCATCCTCCAACAGCTTCCTTTCCCCTCCTCTCCACCCACTCTCCTTCCTCCAGCCAGAGGTCAGCAGGATGATATCCTATAGATGTACAGAACCATAAAGTGCATCCAATATATGGTCACTCTGCATCACCAAGTCCAGTCCATTCGGGTCTGAAGAGTGAACCTTCATTATGACTTATGGGCAAGGGCAGCATCAGGGCCAAGGGCCATGCTCCCAGGGGAACTCCCAAGCTGCTGGACTATCAATTGCGGTCTTTTAGTGGAGATCTCAGGGTGCACCCCTTTTTATTCTTGTGTTGCCAGTGAGACTCAACTTAGTGAGCTCCATCGTGGCTATCTCTGGTGGTGGCAGAGCACCATCCAGTTCTTTCGGTCCCGTCTATGTAGAAATCCATTCATGAGGGTCTCTCTATCTTCTGAGTTGTCTTTACCCCATGTCATTTTGGTCCCTTGGTTTATGTTTTAGAAACTGAGCTGTTTACAAAAGCTTAAACAAGTAAAAGCTGTGACCAATTAATTTGTAGACAATTTACTTTTAATATAATTCAGATAGTGGCATTTCCTTGTGATAGCATTATTGGAAAAAATCCTATGGACTCAGCAGATATTCACAAGCACAGATTGAATACTAAAACAAACAAAAAATCAGCTTTTTAAAACCATTAACTCTTCTTGAAATTTGCCTTACTAAATATACATGATTGAACAGTAAATATGTCAGGACTTGGCCAGGAAAGTACAGGCTTAGCAATGAAAATAACACAAAGTGCCTTACTGTTAGAAGAGTGAGTGACAGGGACAGGAATCATCTTTTTATTTACAGCAACTGTTTTTAGAGAATAGTAGTTAAGGTTTCTAGCACACAAGAGATTGAATTTATTAAGTCATTTATGTTGTTGCTTTACTAAGACAATTTATGACAAGGGACAGAAACCTAAAAATACTCATATTTACCTAGGATATTGAGTTAGATTTTTCCTGTTTCCCCACTTTGCCTAGAGTCCCAAAGTTGAAAAGGTTAGGCAGTACATTCTTAAAAAAAAAAAAAAAAATTACTAAGTAGTGAGAAACATTACTTTCCCAAGACATTTACACTCTCGCCACATATTTCCTCAGAATCTGTTAAAAGGTGGCCTGAATGACCCCACTATCCTACAGTCCTAACAAAGTCTATCTTCTCAGCCTATATAGTAAGATATTAGCATGCCAAGAAAATGAGACTGTGAAAGAAATCATTAGATATCCAGAATTTAGCGTGAAAGTTTATCGAAACTAAATGATGAGGTATCTCACTAAAATAATCATTCATAATTATTGGTCATGACAACAAGATGTTAAGACTGGTATACCACTACTGCCTCTATGATTTTATAAATAGTTTGTGTATCATCACTATGAATGTATTTAAGTAGGGGCTACAGAGAAATAAATATAAACTAATGAGCAGAGGGGGGTCTGGAATGAGGCAGCCTATATTTTCACCACTACCTGAGGCAGGTGACCGTTCAGCAAGAGATTATACTTGAGCCACCGTGCAGTTGTTATTCAGTAAGGCTACGTCTGCACAAGTGACCCTGTGGCAATATAAGATGTAGCGAACTTTTGGGAATGGAGGTGTCATGGATTGACTGTGCCCCCCCCCCAAATGTGTGTGGTGATTTGGCTACACGCGATTCCTGGTATTATGTGTTATTCCTTTACACTGTAAACCTTGTCTCTGTGATGTTAATGAAGGATGGGCAGCAGTTGTGTTGGTGGAAAAGGACTGGATGTATAAAATTGTGTTGTGCCTTGAGGCAATTTCTTGAGGCATGGGAATTAGGATTTACAACAGACATATTTTGGGGACATAATGAATCCACAATATTACACCCATTGGTCCCCTAAAATTTCATGTCCTTGCCACATCCAAAGTGCATTCACCCCAACCACATCACCCCAAAAGTTTTAAATCAACTCCAAGTCTAAAAATCTCCATCTTCTTGATCATCTAAATCAAATATGGATGTGATTTGAGGCATATTCAATCCTGGGGTGAAATTCGTCTTCATCTTTAAGGGGAACCTGTTGTGAACTCTACAATACAGATTATTGGTCTCCAGAATGCAGTGGTGAAAGAGGAACAGAGCAGATATTTACATGACAAATGGGAAGAATCTGGGGAGTAAGAGTGGGGGTAGGAGGGTGGGAATAAAAGGTACAAGCAAGTACAAAACCTAGTAGAAAAAAAATGCATTAGTTCTCAAGTCTTGAAAATAAATCCTTTCTTCTGTGAAACAGTATGGGCAGTGACCACAGTCCCCAGGCTCTGGATACCGGACACATGCCTGGAATTCTGGTGCAGGCTCCTGGCACTGGTCTTCAGATCCGCCTTCCCGGTCCTCTATGATGGCAGCTCTGCTTCTACAGCTTTAGGAAACCCCATTCTCCTAGTCCATCTAGTGGCACACCTGACCCCTCAGTTGCTGGGCCCCATTCTCCTGCCCCTTAGTCACGACAGCACTGCCTCTTGGCTTCAGGTGGTAGCCTCATCTCACTGGCCCCTTAATGGCAGCATATGTTCACAGTGTCCTTTCTGATAAAGTTTTTTTATTTGATTTACTTAATTTTTCTCCTTCTACAAGTTGGTAATAAGTGCTTACTAATACTGTGTTTCATCCTGAGGATAATATCTACATTAATTTATTCTGTTAGTAGTGTATGTTTCTTTATTTCATCCTCACAACAGTCCTTAGTGATAGGTACAGAATATCTCAGATTATATCCAATTTGCATTAGGTTGCACACCTAAGCAGTTGAACTAGAACTTGAACAGGAGTGAAGTCACTAAGCTATCTTATATCCAATAAAGAAATTGTTTCGAGTTCCCTGAGACTAAATCAGAAAATAAGCCCATATTCTTAGAAATCCTGGTATCATAGTGGCTAAGTGCTATGTCTGCTAACCCAAAGTCAGCAGTTCAAATCCACTAAGTGCTCCTTGGAAACTCTATGGGACAGTTCTACTCTATCTTATAAGGTGTCTATGAGTCAGAATCAACTTTGTTTTGGTAACTTGCTGTACTCAAACTTTCCCTTTTCTGAACAAACATAATGTCTGCAGACTAAACATTTGTACGTATGTCTTTCCTTTTTTGTACAAATTTCTTTTCCATAATTCATGATAATTAGTGGCCTTTATGGAGTCTTATGCTCAGATATCACCTATATGTGCAATTCTTTGGGAAACATTACCTTGGATGATTGACTTCACTGGGTCACAGTGTGAACAACCCCATGGACTAAGTTTTAGAAAAAAAAATACACTTTAGAGAAAGAGGAAAGTGTTTCTTGGTGAGCTGCTGCAAGATATGTGAGAGTCATTTAAAGAAAGATCAATAAGATGAAAGACAGATTACTTTAGAATCTTTAGGCTGTGCATTTATGGGAATATTACACAACTGGATGGTTTTCTGCAACACACTATAAGGGTCAAAAAAATTCCAGTTACTTCTTTCTTTCCTGCCTAACATTTCTTTGACTGGGCTTTTTTGATAACATTGGACCATGTGGGGCTGTTTTATTGTCAAGTTTCACAGATGGATAATATCTACTTTCTCATTAGATCCTTAAATTGTTTACTTCATAGACATTGTTTAAATAGACTCTGGAATGGTACCTCTGCATGGTGGTTTTACTGTATTGTTATGTAGCATGTGGAGAAGAGATAGATATTAGGTGATAACCATAAAATTGAAATACATAGTAACAAGTATAGTTTTCTAATCTTCCAAAGTAGTGCTGCCATCTCAGTATGCTTAATTATCCTTAAATGGTAAACATATCAAAAATGAAGATAGAAAAATATAAGCTAAGTACTACATTATGTTGAGGAGGGTATTCAAGAATTCAGAAGAATACTTACCATGTTGGTTGTTAATTTCTTTTTTAGGACCTTAAACAAATATTTAACCTCTGTGAGCTTCAAGTTTCTTGTCGACAATATGAGGATAAGAAGTAGAACTCAACAGTTCCTTTCTGCTTCAAAATTTTATTAGTGATAATAAAATAACTATGTTTCTACCTTCTTAAAACCTCATATAAGTATTTTATTTATCTTTGGTAGAAGAGACAAGACTTCTTTTAATTAAATGTGAAGTCTGACTCATACAAAAGTTTGTTTTGTAAACATACTAATTAAATTAGTTGTTACTAAAAGATTCATCTAAAATCAACAACAATGTAGGTGTTTCATCTGACTGGAAAATTAATAGTTTTTAAATGCAGCATTTCCCCATCCATATGACTATTTTTCCAGAACAACTTATTGAACAAAATCACTGAGAGTTCACAAATTTTATTTCTAGCACCAACTCTGCCATCATCTGTGTTAAACATCTTAACCACATTTATTTTTAAAATGAAGTAATGTGAGGCTACTTCATATCACAATCCAGATCATAATCTGTGGCATTTGTCATTAAAAAATTAAAGTTAATTATCAAATTATATTCTCAAATTATAAAAAATTCATTAGCAATCTTTTATTTATATGCAATTTTAAAGAAACAATTATAGTAAAATTAATTTTATTAACATATTATTGAGACAGTTATTTGTGGCCAATTGCTAGGCATTGGGAAAAATGTAAAGTGAGCTTACCAATCCATTTCTTCATTGTTGTTTTTTTTTAATTTATTTATTGTGATTGAGTGACAGTGTACAATCCAGTTTAAATTATTCTCATGCCCACATATGTGCAGCTCCTGCTGCTCTACTTGCCTGGTAACATCACGCTCCTCCTTTCTGTTCTATACAAGTCATATCCTCTTAACAATCTCCTATTCCCTCTTCTCCACCCTCTCCACTCCACTCTGGTAAGACGCCAGCAGGATGACATCCTACAGATGCACAGAAGCATAAAGTGCACACATGATTTGGTCACTCTGTGTCACCGAGTCCAATCCATTCCTGTCTGAGGAGTTGAACTCAGTAATGATTTATGATCACAGGCAACATCAGATCTAAGGGGCACGCTCCCAGGGTAACACCCAGGCCTTTGAACCATCCATTGCAATTTTTCAGTGGAGCTCTCAGGGTGCACCCCTTCTTATTCTCATATTGTCCTTGGATGCAACTTTGTGAGCCCGATCACGGCTGTCACTGGAGGTAGCCAGGTATGATCTGATTCTTCTGGTCACATGTTGATGTAGTCACCTGTTTACATGGGTCTTTCTATCTCTCTTAGCAATAAGCTAGTTATGCCCCTTGGCCTTGATGTCCCCTGAGAGAACGGTCCCTGGACCCCTGCACCTGCTAATCTGTCCTTGCCATATTGGGTTAAGATTGGAAGAGTTTTCAAGTTGTGCTGAAGTCCAGTTAAATTGATCTTCTTTCTAATGTGTGCTGTCGCTTACTTCACCCAACCAAGCTTCTATCGACTGTCTAATCTATAACCAGCACTCTCCCTCCTTTACTCCCCTCACAGCCGTCGAAGACTCTTCTGTACATGAGGCTGTTTTCAATTCCTTGTAGTAGGGGTCTCATGCAATATTTGTCCTTGTGACATTGACTTATTTCAGTCAGCATAATATATTCCAATTTAAACCAGGTTATGAGATGCCTCCTAACATCATCATTGTTCTTTATCATTGTATAGTGTTCCATTGAGTATATATATCATAGTTTATTTATCCATTCATCTGTTGTTGGGCATCTGGGTTGATTTCATCTTTTTGCATGTACCTGTTCATGTGACTGCCCTTTCATCTGTGTGATACATTACAAGCAGTGAGATTACTGGGTCAAGTTGTGTATCTATTTTCAGCTTTTTAAGGAAGCACCAGATTGCTTTCTAAAGAGGTTGTACCATTTTGCAATACAACAAGCAGTGTAGGAGAGTTCCAATTACTCCACGGCCTCTCTACCATTTGATGTCTTGTGTGTTTTGGATCATGGCAAACCTTATTGGGATGAGATAATATCTCATCACAGTTTTGATTTGAATTTCTTGAATAGCTAATGATGGTGAGCAATTCTGCGTGTGTCTTTTGACTGCCTGGATTTCTTTAGAGAAGTGTCTGTCCATCCCCTTTGCCCATCTCTTAATTGTATTATTTATCCTTTTCTTGTTGATATTTCATAGTATCTTATAGATTATAGAGATCAGAAGTCGGTCTAACATATACGTGCCAAATATTGTTTCCCATTCTGTAGGTGGTCTTTTAATTCTTTTGATAAAGTCTTTGGATGAGCAAAAGTCTTTGAGTCTTAGCAATTGCCAGTTACTTATTCTCTCTTCTGTTGATTGTGCTTTGTCAGTTTTCGAAGTCTGTCTACACTGTGTATTACAACTTTCATTGTTGATCTTGCTTTTTTTCTTGGATGAGCTTTATCATTTTAGATTTGATACTTAGTCTTTCAACCAGTTTGAGTTGGTTTTTTGTAAATTGTGAGATATGGGTCTTGTTTCAGTTTTTTGCAGATGGATATCCAATTTTGCCAGCACCGTTTATTAAAGAGACTGTGTTTACCACAGTTTAAAATCTCAGGGCCTTTGTTGAATATCAACCATTCATAAGACGATGGTGGCATCTCTGGGGCCTCAACTTTGTTCATTGATCTTTATGTCTCATTTTGTACAAGTACCAGGGTGTTTTTTTTACTACTGTTGCAGTGTAATAGTTTCTAAAATTGGGTAATGGGTGGCCTCCCAGTGTGTTCTTCTTCAGTGTGTTTACTTCTCCAGGGTTCCATCCCTTTCCAAACAAAGTTAAAGAAATGTCACTTGTATTTGTTTTGGGATTGCATTGTATATGTAGATTGCTTTGGGTAAAATAGACATTTTCACAATGTTAAGTCTCCTAATCCATGAGCAGAGTAGGTTTCTCCGTTTTTGTAAGTCTCTCTTAGTTTCTTGTAGTAATGTCTTGTAGTTCATTTTCTAAAGGTCTCTTATTTTTCTAGATTTATTCCTAGGTATTTTATCTTCTTGGGGGCTATAGTAAATGGCATTGTTTTGCTGACTTCTTCTTTAATAACCTCTTTGTTCATATAAAGGAATCCTACTGATTTATTTATTTTTATCTTGTACCCTGATACTTTGCTCAACTCTTCTATCAGCTTGGGTAGTTTTCTTATGGATTCTCTGTGTATACAACCCTATCATCTGCAAATAGGGAGATTTTTCCTTCTTCTTTGCTGATGCAGATGCCTTTTATTTCTTTGTCTTGTCTAATTACTGTAACCAGAACTTCTCGTACAATGTTGAACAGGAGAGATGAGAGTGGGCATCCCTGTCTAATTTCCATTCTCAAGGGGATTATTTCAGTCTGTCTCCATTCAGGATGATGTAGGCCGTTGGCTTGGTATGAATGGCCCTTATGGCATTGAGAAGTTTGACATTTATTCCTATTTTGCTGAGGGTTTTTAGCATGAATCTGTGTTGGACTTTATCAAATGCCTTTTCTGCAACAATAGACAAAAATCAGGTGATTCTTGTCTTTTGTGTTGTTTATCTGGTTGATCACTTATTTTTTTTTTTCTGATGTTGAACAAGCCTTGCATCCCTGATATGAATCCAACTTGGTTGCGATGACTTATTTTTTTGATATGTTGTTGAATTGTATTGGCTAGTACTTTGTTGAAGATTTTTGCATCTAGGTTCATGAGTGATATTGGTCTATAGTTCTCACTTTTTGTTGGATCTTTCCCTGGCTTTGGTATGAGGGTTATGCTGGCTTCATAGAATGAATTTGGGAGTATTCCATCTCCTTCTATGCTGTGAAATAGTCTGAGTAGTATTAGAGTTAGCCAAGCCAAGTGCCGTCATCCGACTCATCTCTTCTCTAAAACCTTGGTAGATTTCTGTGGTGAAGCCTTGTAGGCCAGTGCTTTTGTTGGTTGGCATTTTTTTGATGACTTTTTCAGTCTCTTCCTTTGTGATGGAATTCTTAATTTGTTCTGCTTCACCTTGTGATAATTTTGGCAGGTGGTATAAATCTGGGAATTTGTCCCTTTCCTCTAGGTTTTCAAATCTGTTAAGAGTTCAGTCTTTCATAGTATTCTATTATGATATATTTGTTTCCTGTTGGATCTGTTGTGACATCTCCCATCTCATTTCTTATTTGGGTTTATTTGCTTCCGTCCCTGTTTTTCATTAGTAAGTTTAGCCAATAGTTTCTCAGTTTGGTTGATCTTTTCAAAAACTAGATTTTGGTCTTGATCAGTTTTTTCTCTTGTTCTTCTATCCTATAATTCATTTAATTCTGCTCTAATCTTTATGATCTCTTTTCTTCTGGTGTGTGAAGTGCTCCTCAGTTGCTCTCTTTCTACTTGTTCAAGCTCTAGGGTTAGTTCTTTAGTTCTTTCTTCCTCCCAGATGTGTGTATTTATAGAGGTAAACTGACCTCTGAGCACTACTTTGGCTGTATCCCATAGCTTCTGGTAGGAAGTATTTTCATTCTCATTGTAATCCATAAGTTTCTTTATGTCATCCTTGATTTCTTCTATAACTCATGGCTTTTTGAGCAAGATGTTGTTCAATTTCCATGAGTTCCAATTTCTATCTGTTTCTTCTGCTATCGATTTTGACTTTTATGGCTCTATGTTCTGAGAAGATGCTTTACAATAATTCAGTGGTTTGGATTTTGATGAGATTTGCTTTATGTCCTAGCATTCTGGAAAATGTTCCATTTGCCCTGGAGAAGAAGGTGTAGTTATCTGCTGGTGGATAGAAAGTTCTGCGTATGTCAATAAGGTCTAGTTGATTAATTGTGCTAATAAGGTCTTCTGTGTCTTTACTGTTTTTTTTTTTTTTTTTTTTTTTCCTAGAAGTTCTGTCCATTACTGAAAGTAAAGTGTTGAAGTCTCCCACTATCAGTGTGGAGTGATCTGTCTCATTTTTGAGTGTAGTCAGTGTTTCTTTGGTGTATTTAGATGCTCTAGTATTGGGTGCATAAATATTTAATATTCTTAAGCCCTGCTTGTGTGTTGAAACTTTCAGCAATAAATAGTGTCCATCCTTGTCCACAATGGTGAATTTTACATTAAAATCTGTTTTATCTGAGATTACTATTGCGACACGTGCTCTTCTTTGTATATTGTTAGCTTGATATATGTTATTCCATCCTTTAATTTTCAGTTTGTTCATGTCTTGAAGACCAAGGTGAGTTTCTTGTAAACAACATATAGATGGTTTGTGTCTTTTGATCCAAGCTGTTCTTTTTATCTCTTTACTGGAGCATTGAGTCCATTTACATTCAGTGTAATTATTGATTGTTTTGTGTTTAGTGTTGTCATTCTGATGTATTTATTTTTGTGTTGTTGTTTTCTATGTTGCTCTTAATATTCTGTCCTGGGTCATTCTTCTTCATGGGTTGACTTTTCATCTTTTTCAAGGTTGTTTTTCTGTTTGTTGAGACTCTTGTATTACATTTCTTGATTATGGTATGTCATGTCTTTATATTGCTTTGCAGTTACCCCTATAATCTCCCTTAATAATCTATGTTTAAACCCAATTTTAAATTCTGCGTATCTTGTTAACTTCCTATCCATCTTGAAAGACTATAGCTACTGTAGTATATCTCTCTTTTTAATGTGATGATATCATAGTATTCATGATATGATCACTCAATTACTTCTTTAATATTTTAGCTTTCTTTGGGTTTTGTGCCTTCCCTAACTGGGTAGGTTTCTGGATGATGTGTCCTATATTGTCTCCTAGAATTAATAGCTTTGTTTTTCTAAGCCAAAAGCTTCTTCCAGTATTTCTTGTAGCTTTGGTTTGGTTTTTGCAAAGGCTCTGAGTTTCTGTTTATCTGCAAATGTCTTAATTTCATTTTTGTATTTGAAAGACAGTTTTTCAGGATGTATAAGTTGTGGTTGGAAGTTTTTCTCCTTAAAGACTTTGCATGTGCCATCCCACTGCCTCTGTGCAAACATGGTTACTGCCAAGAAATCAGATGAAAGCCTACAGGGGTTCCCTCTAAATGTCAGCTTTGCTTTGGTCTTGCTGCCTTGAAGAGTTTCTGCTTATGTTTTAATTTGTTAAGCTTGATTGCAATATTTTTGGAGTCTTTTTTTGGAGTCTATATTGTGTATTGTTTGAAACACATCTTGGATATCTATATTTTCTTCCTTCATAATTTCAGGGAAGTTTTCTGTGAGCAAGTCAACAACAATACTCTGGGTTTTCAGGTGTCCCTTCTTGTTCAGGAACTCCAGTTAATCATCAACTGTTCCTCTTGATAGAATACCTCATGTTTCTTGATGCTTCTTCATTTTTCTTATTTCTTTTCTCCAATTTCTCCTCACAAAGCTGGTGTCAATAGTTCTGTCTTCCAAGTCCAAAAGTCTATTTTCCGTTTGTTCTATTCTATTCTATTGGCTTAGAATTGAATTTTCTAATTCTTTAATTTTGTTACTGATCTGTTGGATTTCAGAATGCTGGTGTTCCATCAGTTTGAACAGTTTGCTTAATTTTTCACTTTGCTGAATTTTTTGTAATGTGTAGGAGAGCTGTCTATATAATTCTTTTGTACTCGACCTCTGAAAGTTTCAGAAAGGTTTCTTCATCTGGGAAGTTCTTTGGTTCTTTCTTTTGGGAGCTTTCTGGAGCCATGGATGAATTTTTCTTTAAGCATCTGCCTGAGGCCTGTTGCTTTTTGGGCATCTAGAGGTTGTTTAGTTTCTCTGGTGTTACCTTAACTGGAGCTGAAGCAGAAGTTGATCACCAGTCACCTCTTTGTACTCCAGTGACTGGGCCCAGTGGAATCTCTGGGGTAACAGGCTCCTCCCACTAGCTGGCAAAGATGCAACCCTACTTATGGAGTCACTGGGGGGCTGTCAGCTGACCCTATCTTGTGGGTCAGTCAGGACTGGGAGAGACGCTGTCAGGCTGCACCACAGTTATTTCTCTAGGTAGTCTTATCTTGAAAGGTAAAAGCTATCTGACTGTTTCCAAAATCAGACAGGCTGTCAGGTTTGTAAACTCCTCTTTCCAGCTGGCAGTGGAGGCACCTCTATATCCATCCCCATATAGTGTGATCTACTTCAGAGTATGGAACAGCTACCATCCTGCTATCATACATTGCCGGGACCTACCTATGAGGCCAGACTGTACCAAACACAGCTTTTCTGCTTGGAAAGCAATCCATGGGCTGGCATTGCCTGCCAGCCTGGGAATTAGCCCTTGCTGAGGTCTCCATTTGAGTAACTCTGCCTCCCAGTCAAACATGATGACATCCTGCATGAGCTCTCTTGCCTGTTGCAGAACAGGTGAATCAATGGCAGAGGTTCAGAAAGAGAGGGTAGAGGATCGTGGTATTCTAAGTCTAGAGCCAAGCTCTCAAAGAGTGGCTATTCCACCTACTTATCACATCAGCAGTAAGGCTGAATTTTGCTGTCAATTAAGTTTAATAGCTGCTGCCGGCTAAGGAAAAAAAAAGTTAAAATCACCATTACCTTCAGTCTGCAACAGCCGAGCAGGAGAATAAAAAAAGAAGTTTCCCATTCAGTAATAAGTAGTCCAGATTGAAAGCCCTATGCTAGGTCCTAGGGCTTACCGGGTATCCAGAAGTCTCCATTTAATTATTTATCCAGGCCTTAGTTTTCACAGGGAATTAAGGAGACATGTGTCTATCCCACCATCTTGAATCCACCCCCTTTTCAAATGTTTAGTTCAGAAAAAAAAGCAAAGATAGTGACTGGTTTTGATTAACTTTAATTAGGGTAGTATTTTAGATAAAATATACAATACTTATGTTCAGTTCAGATTATTATTAAATAAAATATATACAATAGAAATTTTCAAATGGGCTTTAATTTATTTGAAATGAATTCAATTCATATGGATACCTATCCCATGAGAGATTGTACAGATGTGATAACAATTCAATAATTCCATTAGATTAAAAACACACAAGCAATTTAAATGTCTACCAATAGGGAAGTCATTGAATTACATTAAAAACCCCAAAACCTGATGCTGTTGAGTCAGATATGACTCACAGTGATACATTGAAATAAATCATTAAAAATAAGGAAAATGATTTGTACTGGTAAAAACAATAATAGCAAAAATATTTGTTCATGTTAAAGTTTCCACACATTGTGCTTCTCTTTGTGCTTATTTACATACATACCTAAAATATTATTGAGAGGAGTCTTTAAAACAACAACAACAAAACTGCTATTGGTAATCATGTCTGGGGAAGGAATAACTTCACAATCAGGGTCTCAAAGCATAAGAGAAACTTCCTGCTATCTACCTTTCTGTTTTCTGTTGGTTTATTTGTTTCAACCATGTGAACATGGTTTGTATTAATTTTAACCACTATGGTTTCATCAGTGACACAAATGGTTAAACTAGCTGACTCATCTCCAGTCCCCCACATCACCAGCACTAGCCTCACTCCCAATTTCACACAATTAAAATTCATGGTCACAGGCAATAGAAGACATGAATTATCTGAAGGCAAATTATTCTGCTACTTAGTCACAGTTCAAATCTGTAGTTAATATTTAACTATTAATTGTGTGTCTTGTAGATGGCACCATACATCGGTCTTATAGAGTAGCCCATTCCCATATTCAGAGGTATATTTGTAGGCTTCAGTAATTTGTTGATTAGATGCTAGAAACTTTATATCAAGTCCTTGACCAATCTCTTAATTATTTACTGTGTCAAAGATTCCATAATGATGTTGTTTTTATTGTACCCTTGTGGACCATTTTCTAAAAAGCAATTTGCTATTTTAGAGATAAATTAGCTGTATTACTTCTTGTTCATGTATACTGAAAAGCATTGTAGAATGTTTGTTTCATTGCAGTCCCCCCCACCCCCGCACTGAGCTTCAGTGTACCTATAAAATCTAAAAGCCTTTATTTTTCATATCATAAAAAGCTAGAGTTGGGTTATTTCTTCTGATTAGAAACACAAAATACCATCACTAACTTATCTGAATAATAGCTCATTTTTCCCCCTTAAAATTAATCATCTAGTGGTTTTCAGAACATTCAAGTAACTTTAATTTACTTTTAAAAAATAAAATGTATGTGATTACTCCTCCCCTCTTAACCTAATATTGCAAGGACAGAGTAGCTGGGGCAGGGGGCCAGGGATCATGCTCACAGGGGAAATTGAGGCCAAGTGACACAACTAGCATTTTGCTAAGAGAGCCTTCTGTACCTCATATTGGAGAGTAGTGTCTGAGGCCTTAAAAGCTGCAAGCTGCCATCTGACAGTACAGCAAAGGGTTCCAACTTGGCAGGAATGGATAATCACCAAGGACCAGAACCTCATGAGGGAAAGAAAACCCAGAAGACAGAGAGACCCACTTGAGTGGGTGACTACATCAACTTGTGACTGGAAGAACTGGATGGTGCCTGACCACCACCAGTGATAGCCATGTGGAGCTCACAAAGTTGAGTCTCATTGATAACACAAAAATAACAAGGGGTGCACTCTGAGATCTCCAATAAAAGACTGAAACTGATGGTCCAGGGGCTTTGGGGTTCCCTGTGGAGCATGGCCCGTGGCCCTGATCCTGCCCATGTCCATAAATCATAATAGAGGTCAACTCTCAGACAGGAATGGACTGGACTTGGCGACATGGAGTGACCATATCATGTGCGCACTTTATGGTTCTATGCATCTATAAGATGTCGTCCTGCTGACCTCTTACTGGAGGCAGGGAAGTGGGTGTAGAGGTGGGGATAGGAGATTGGTGGGAGGATAAGACATGTAAGAAGCGGAGAGGAAGAGTGTGCTGTCACCAGGCAGGGAGAGCAGTGGGAGCTGCATATAGGTGGGCATGCAAATTTACATGGGCATGTAAATTTTCATTCAATCATAATGGAAAAATAAATAAATAAAAATAGATAAATAAAATGTAATATATACTTGAAAGATAAGAGTTTGAGATTTGATAGTACAAGGAATTTTTAGAGTGACACAAAAGATTATTGAAGTATTCAATGTCAGTTAAAATGTAAAGATAGAACAATATTCATCCTACCTTCAATAATATTGATATGTGTTAATACCATATAATGAGCCTCTATGTGTAGTATAATATCAACTTCTATAATTACAGCATTAATAAAGTTTGGAATGGGATTTTGTTAAAGTTTTATGGGTACTAGAAGTTACTCTGTTCTGTAGGGTTGATATGCAGCAGAATCAACTTGATCACTACAGGTTTTGTTTTTGTTTTGTTTTGTTTTCAATAAACTTCTCAGAAAAGAAATACTAGCTCATGTAAATGTTAAACAAAAATGTATTTATATATTTTTTACATATCCATGTATTTTACATATTTATAATTATGCAAGTATTCTTTTGAAAAGGTAGTAAAACCCAGTATCAGTTTTTCTGCATTTCATTACAGGGTAGAAATTTTGTTATGCTCTGTTCATATTCATTTCCTTTAAATTCAATTATATTTACACTTTGTAATTAGTAATTAAACATTGCTAAACAGTATTAACTTTCTTATGATACTCGTCATTTATTGTTTGTCTATCAAGTTCCAGACAGTTCAAATATATTTGCCTGTTTGTTTTTCCAATAAATTTGAATGTTATGTATCATATCACTGTTGGTTTAAAAAAAATAAAAGAAAGAAAGAAAAAAGATGCACACCCATACAGACTGCATTTCAGAGAAGTTAAATGACTTGTACAAGTCTACAAAACAAATAATTCAATAACTGATATTGAAACCTATTTGCTTGATTGCACTAACCACCTTCTTATGATCTCTGTAAAGTGTCTAACTTTATGATTTAGTAATTAATGTAATGGCACATAAAAATAGAAGTATGCATAATTTTATTGAGGTAAATATATTTGTATTAAATCATAAGATAGGTACTACAAATACATTCACGATTATTGTAGTCATTAAATTTGTAGTTATGCAAGTAACATCACAGCTTTTGCACACTGAACTGTGATTAGTACTCTGTGATAACTCTCTTGTCATAGGTAAGGCATAGAGGTTGGTAGATTCTGTTAAGGTGGACACGTGATTAGAACTTACAGGAAAAAAAAATTAAACCCATTGCTGTCCAGTGGAATCTGATTCCTGGCAACCCGGTATGATGTAAGATAGAGCAGAACTGCCCCATAGAGTTTTCAAGGAGCATCTGGTGGATTTGAATTGATGACCTTTTGCTTAGTAGCTAAGCTCTTTACCAGTGTACCACCAGGCCTCCAGAATTACTCCAGAGGCCCATTAAATTACACAGGTAGGCAGCTATCAATTGAGTCAGTAGTAGAGGAGCCTTCTACTCTTGAAATTTCTCTTTTCTGCTCATCTTAAGAATTGATTCTTACCCCAGTGCCTCAGGTAACTAGACTTGTCACTTACAATTTTACAGAACTGACAGTAGAGAAATACTTAACTTAGCTTTGTATAGTTATGTAACAATATCCTTAACAGCTGATTCAGGAGGCTGTGGGTTTAAGGATTCACAATACAGTAACTCTTAATGCTTCCTCTAAATGTAGTGAAAAGACTCAGGAAAGCGGATCTGTCTGGCTTGGCATCAGATTTTTAGATTCAAAAATTTACTGAGTTTTTAAATTATTCAGTTTCTCTGTGCTCAGGATTTTATTTAAACAATTCAAATATATAGACTTATTTAAGAAGTCTTCCAGTGGCCACCTTCTTTTGATTCTGAGACAAACAGCAGTTTTGAAAACCAATTGTTAAATTCTTTATCTGAATGAAAATGACTGCATGCTAAGAAGGTGTAACCCCCTGTGATGGTTAAGGTTGTGTGTCAACTTGGCTGCTCCATGATTATCAGTGATTAGACAGTTATGATGTAGTTTGGCAGCTATGTAATGATGTAATCACCTCTATTAATGAGATCTAATATAATGTCATCATCTCCATGATGAAATCTGTTATGAACAGCCAACCATTTGAAAGAAGTTTGTTTCCTTGGAGACTTGGCCTGATTGAATATAGGAAGACATTGTGGCAAAGTACATTGGCTTTTATTCACTCTGGATCCTACAACTGGCTCCTGTTCTGTAACTTCCAGTTCTTGGAACTTGAGCTATTAGCTTATGTGTTAGTTTTGAGATTTGCTAACCTCTACAGCATGAGAGTCAGAGGCCTGCTGTCTGACCTGTCTGTCTTGAGTTCACCAGTGCCTACAACTGTGTAAATCAGGAGAAGCTTCCAGCCTGATCCGTGGACTTGTGACTTTCTAGCCTCTACAGCCATGTGAACTGTTTCCTTGATAAAAGCAAAACTGTTTCATTGGTTATGCTTCTTTAAAGAACCAAGCTGAAGATACCTCCCTTTCTAGGACAGTTTAGAGTTTTTAGGTACTCAGCACTGTATTAGTCTGAATGGACTCAATAGCAGTGGGTTTGTTTTGTTTAGGGCTATGCAAGAAGTATGAGTCAAATCTTGGTGCCAGGAAACTACTTAGAAGTCTTTGGAAATTACATGAATTAAGACAGAGTTATTAAAACAGGAATTAATAAAAGTGATGGGGACAGTGTTTGGGGAAGAAGATAAAGCCCTTCAGGTTATCACTGACTATTTTTTCAGTGTATAATAAACATGACGAGAATAGATGTCTATTCCTAGAATTGTCAATTTGACACATTTCATGAACACAGTATTCTATGTAAAACTGTCACATACAGACCTTACTCCTGCTTAAATCTGTGTTCTATAGCAAGGACATACTTAGAAAGACTGTAAAGTAGAACCACTTTCACTAATTTCTAAACCTAAAATTGAACCATTTCTTGATGGTCAACAGGGCAGTAGCATTGCTGTATTTTGAACTGGTTTGTATCATCTGGGGTTGTATATAAAGATGCTTACTTTGCCAGCTGGGAAGAGGGACCTCTACACCTGAAAACATGACTGACTTGGGAAGTGGTCAGATACTTCTGTTTTACATTTTAAGACAGCCTAGAGAAACATCTGCAGTCCATTCTCACAATATCTCTCCCAGACTCTACTTACTCACGTGAAACCCAAAAAGCAGCAGACATTTGTGGCAAACAAGAAATCACCCATGGCTTCATAAGGCTCCCAAACAAAACAACCAAGGAGTTTTCCAGATGAAGAAACTTTTCTGAAATCATTGGAAGATGAATACAAAAGGATTATAAACAGAGCCCTTCTAGACCTTATACAAAATGCAGCACAACAAAATGAAAAATTAAGCAAGCTGTTTGATCTGATGGAACCCCAATACTCTGAAATCCAACAGATCAAGAACAAAATTAAAGACATGGAATCTTCCATTCAAAGCCAAGAAAACAGAATGCAACAAGTGAAAAAAAGAAATTCTGACTTGGAAGACAGAGCTACCGATGCCAGAATCTATGAGGACAATCAGAAAAGAGAAACCAGAAAAAAAAAAAAAAAAAAAGAAGCATTAAGAAACATGTGGGACTGTATCATAAGGAAAAACATTTATTAATTGGAGTCCCTGAACAGGATGAAATGCCAAAGAACACGGAGAGTATTGTTGCTGAGCTATGACAGAAAACTTCCCAGAAATCATGAAGGAAGAGAATATAGATATCCCAGATGCATATCGTACAGCACCCAATATAAATCTCAAAACAGGAACTCCAAGACACATTATAATCAAGCTTAACAAAATGAAACATAAGCAGCAACTCTTAAAGGCAGCAAGACTCAAAGCAAAGCTAGCATTCAGAGGGAAACCTGTAGGCTTTCATCAGATTTCTCAGCAGAAACCATGGTGGCATGGGGACAGTGGCATGACACATTCAAAGCCTTGAAGGAGAAGAACTTCCAACCAAGAATTATATATCCTGCAAAACTATCTTTCAAATATGAAAGTGAAATGAAGACATTTGCAGATAAACAGAAACTCAAAGACTTTGTAAAAACCAAACCAAAGGTACAAGAAATACTGAAAGAAGTTCTTAGCTTTGGCTTAGAAGAACCACTAACTTTATATTTTAGAACAACACATCATCCAGAATTCTAATCAGTTAGGGAAGGCTCAAAACTCAGCTTTAATACTGAAAGAAACAATCCAGTGATTATCATGAAAACTGTGGTGCCATCACATTAAAAAGAGGTATGTACTACAGTAGTTATAGTCCTTCCAAATGGAGAGGAAGTTGACAAGACTGGTAGTAATTAAAATGGAGTTTATATATAGTTTATTAAGGGGGATCTTAGAGGCAGCTGTGAAGCACAACAAAGATGCAACATACTATATCAAGAAATGTAACACAAGAGTCTCAACAACTACAAAACGAGCTCTGAAAAAGGTGAAAAATCAACTCAGAAAAAGAACGTCACAGAACAGACTAATAAGAACAACAGAGGAAACATCAACACAAAAATAAACATATTACAATGGCAGCAGTGAACAAATACCTATCAATAATTACGTTGAATGTGAATGGACTGAATGCTCCAGTAGAGAGACAATGAGTGACATCTTGGATCAAAAGACATGACCCATCCGTATGTTGTCTACAAGAAACACACTTGAGACTTAAAGATAGGAACAAACTGAAAATTAAAGGATGGAAGAATATGTATCAAGCTAACAATGAACAAAGAAGAGCAGATGTGGCAATTCTAATCTAAGACAAAATCAATTTTAATGTAAAATCCACCATGAAGGACAAAGATGGACACTATTTGTGCTCAAAGGTTCAGTACACAAGCAAGACTTAACTGTATTAAGTATTTATGCACCTAATATCAGAGCACCTAAATACATCAAAGAAACACTGACTACACTTAGAAAAGAGTTAGATCTCTCCACAATAATAGTGGGAGACTTCAACATTCCACTCTTGATACTGGTCAGATCATTTAGAAAAAAGCTCTGTAAAGGTACAGAAGACCTCATTGCCACAATTAACCAATTAAACCTCATTGATATGTACAGAACATTCTACCTATCAGCAGACAAACCACACTTTCATCTTCACTGCACATGGAACACTCTCCAGATTTGACCATGTGTTAGGACATAATGCAATTTTCAACAAAATCCGTATCATTGAATTACAGCAAAGCATCTTCTCCGATCATAAAGCCACAAAAGTCAAAATCACTAGCAGAAAACAACTTAGATAGAAAGTGGAATGCTGGGAAAGTGAACAACATCTTGCTCAAAAAACCATAGGTTGTAGAAGAAATCAAAGATGAAATAAAGGAAATCATGGATTCCAATGAGAATGAAAACACTTCCTACCAGAACCTATGGGATACAGCCAAAGCAGTGCTCAGAGGTCTGTTTATCTCCATAAGTGCACACATCTGGAAGGAAGAAAGAAACCAAATCAAGGAACTAACCCTACAGCTTGAACAAGTAAAGAGAGAACAACAGAGGAACCCCTTAGGTACCAGAAGAAGACAACAGATAATAAAGATTAGAGAAGAACTAAATGAATTAGAGAATAGAAAAAAAATTGAAAAGGCCAAAAGCTGTTTTTTTGAAAAGATCAACAAAATTGACAAACCACTAGCTAAACTTACTAAAGAAAAACAGGAAAGGAAACAAATAACCCAAATTAGAAATGAGAGGGGTTTTGTCACAAAGGATACAGCAGAAATAAAAAATATCATAACAGAATACTAAGAAAGACTGTACTCTAAGAAATTTGAAAACTTAGAGGAAATGGACAAATTTCTTGATTCGTATCACTTACCCAAATGATCAAAACGTGAAGCAGGACAATTTAATAAATGCATCACAAAGGAAGAGTTTGAAGACATCATCAAAACATTGCCAAACATAAAAAGCCCGGGACCAGATGGCTTCACCACAGAATTCTACCAAGCTTTGAGAGAAGTTATCTCCAATGCTACTGAGAGTATTTCACAGTGTAGGAAGGGACGGAGTACTCCCAAACTGATTCTATGAAGCCAGCATAACCCTAATACCTAAGCCAGGGAAAGACTCAACAAAAAAGGAAAACTACAGACCGATGTTACTTGTGAATATAGATGCAAAAATCTTTAACAAAGTTCTTACCAGTAGAATACAACAACATATCCAAAAAATAATCCATCATGGCCAAGTGGGATTCATACCAGGGATGCAAGGCTGGTTCAACATCAGAAAAACAATTCATGTGATTAACCACATAAATATCACAAAAGACAAGAATCACTGGATTTCACCCATTGATGCAGAAAATTCATTTGATAATGTCCAACACCCATTCATGCTAAAAACTCTTAGCAAAGTTGACATAAACAGAAAATTCCTCAATCCAATAAGGGCCATTTATACAAAACCAACTGCCTACGTTATCCTGAATGGAGAGAGACTGAAGGAGTTTCTCTTGAGAACAGGAATCAGACAAGGATGCTGACTCTCACCTCTTCTATTCAACATAGTACTAGAAGTTCTAGCCAGAGCAGTTAGACAAGACCAAGGAATAAAGGGCATCTACATCGACAAAGAACTAAAAATCTTCCTGTGTGCTGATGATGTGGTTGTATATCCAAAGAATCTCAAAGAATCTGTAAGTAAACTATTCAAACTGATAAAAGAGTTCAACAAAGTCTCATGAGAGAAGATAAATGTAAGTAAATCAGTAGGATTCCTTTATACCAACAGTGAGATTGTTAATGAGGAAATCATCAAATCAATATCATTTACTGTAGCTCCCAAGAAGATAAAGTACCTAGGAATTAATCTAACCAGAGAAACAACAGACCTTTACAAAGAGAACTACAAGCCCTTACTGCAAGAAACTAAGATAGATAAACTGAGAAACCTATCCTGCTCATGGATAGAAAGACTTAACATTGTGAAAATGTCTGTTTTACCCAAAACAATCTACTTATATAATGTAATCCCAATACAAGTTCCAGCGTCATTTTTTAATGAGATGGAGAAACTAATCATCAATTTTGTTTGTAAAGGGAAGAAACTCCAGATAAGTAAAGTACTACTAAAGAAGAAGAACACACAGGGAGGCCTCTCATTACCTGACTTCAGAACCTATTACACTGACACAGTAGTCAAAACAGCCTGGTGTTGGTACAAGAAAAGACAGATCGATCAATGGAACAGAATTGAGACCCCAGAGATGACACCATCTGCCTATGAACAGTTGATATTCGACAAAGGCCCTAAGACATTAAACTGGGATAAAATCAATCTCTTCAACAAATGGTGCTGGCAAAATTGAATATCCGTCTGCAATAAATTGAAACAAGATCTATATCATACACCTCATACAAATACAAACTCAAATTGGATAAAAGACCTAAATATCAAATCTAAAACCATAAAGCTCATCCAAGAAAAAATAGGAACAATGGAAGTTTTAATACACAACATAGACACACTTCAGAATCTGTCAAACAAACCACAATCAACAGAAGGGAAAATAGATAAATGGGAGCCATTAAGAACCAAACACTTTTGCTCATCCAAAGACTTTGTTAAATAGAATTAAAAGGCTACCTACAGAATGGGAAAAAATATTTGGCAACTCTATGTCAGACTGATGCCTGATCTCCATAATCTATAAGGTACTACAAAATATCAATAAGAAGAAGATAAGTACTCCAGTTAGGTGCTGGGCAAAGGAGATGGACAGACATTTCTCTAAAGAGGAGATCCAGGCAGCCAAAAAACACATGAGAGCATGTTCACGATCTTTAGTTATTAAAGAAATTCAAATCAAGATGACAATGAGGTACCATCTCACCCCAACAAGGTTGGCCGTGATCCACAAAACGTAAAACAGGAAATACTGGAGAGGCTGTGGAGAACGTGAAACTCTCCTACACAGTTGGTGAGGTTGCAAAATGGTCCACCCTCTTTGGAAAACAATCTGGCACTTCCTTAAAAAAATGGATATAAATACACCATTTGACCCAGTAATTCCACTACTTGGAATATATCCTACAGAATCAAGGCCATTCACATGGATACATGCACAAGAATGTTTATCGCAGCATAGTCCAAGATAGCAAAAAGATGGAATCAACCCAGATGCCCAACAACAGAGGAATGGATAGATAAACTATAGTATATCTACTCAATAGAGCACTATGCAATGAGAAAGAATAATGATGATTCCAGGAAACATCTCATAACCTGGTTTCAACTGGAAGACATTATATTGAGTGAAAGTAGTCAGAGACAAAAGGACAAATTGTATGAGACCCCTATGATAAGAACTAAAAAACAAACTTATCTGTAGAAGAAAAGACTCTTTGACAGCTGCAAGGGAGGGGAGGGAGGGAGGAAGGGAGAGGGCAGAGAGCTTAAATTAGATAGTTGGTGGAAATTTGGTTGGATGAAATCGGTGACAGCACACATTATAAACAAGAACAGTATTAAGTTGACTTTAACATAACTTGAATACTCCTCCCATCTTAACCCAATAATACAAGGACAGAGTAGCTGGGGCAAGGGACTGGGGTGCCATGCTTTTAGGCAAAATTGAGGCCAATCTGTCACAACTATCATTTTGCTAAGAGAGTTCTCTGCACCCCATATTGGTGAGTGGCGTCTGGGGTCTTAAAAGCTACCAAGGTGCCATCCGAGGGCACAGCAAATGGTCCCAACTCAGCAGGAACAGATGCTCACTGAGGACCAAAGTGACAACCCGGAAGACAGAAAGACCCACATGAGTGGATGCCTACATCAACTTGCGACCAGAAGAAATGGATGAAGCCTGGCCACCACCAGTGATAGCCATGATGGAGCTCACAAAGTTGAGTCTCACTGTCAACACAAGAATAAAAAGGGGTGCACCCTGATGTCTCCACTAAAAGACCTCAATTGATGGTCCAGCAGCTTTGGGGTTCCCCTGTGAGCATGGCCCCTGGCCTTGATGCTGCCATTGGTCATGGATTATAATGAAGGTCCACTCTTCGGACAGCAAGGGGTTGGACTTGGCAATGCAGTGTTGACTATATTTTGGATGCACTTTATGGTTCTATGCATCTATAGGATGTCATCCTGCTGACCTCTGGCTGGAGGAAGGAGAGTGGGTGGAGAGGAGGGGAAAGGAGACTGTGGGGAGGATGAGACATGTATGAAGCAGAGAGGAATAGTGTGCTGTTGCCGGGCAGGGAGAGCAGTGGAAGCTGCACATAGGTGGACATGCAAATTTATATGGGAATGTACATTTTCACTCAGTCATAATACAATAAAATAGAATGGAAAAAATGATTTAATTCTGGGATTGGTGTGAGGTTTAAGATACAAATAGGTAGTAGTAGTTATTTTTGTAGGATTGTTATTTTATGTCCTCATATTAACAAATGCTGTTTTTTCATGCTACCATATTTCCACTGGGGATTTCTTCATTTCAGTTGACATCAGCATTCATTCATGCCTTGAATCATCACAGACACTAATCCCTAATGTCTAACTGCCTTCTGGGGAATTTTTAACTAGATAACCACCCATAGGAAACACTGATGGCATAGTGGTTAAGTGCTGTATCTGCTAACCAAAAATTTTGCAGTTTCAGTCCACCAGGTGCTCCTTGGAAACTCTATAGAGCGGTTCCTATTTTGTTCTGTAGGATTGCCGTGAGTCAGAATCGATTCAGTGGCAGTGTGTTTGGTTTGATTTTGATATCCACACACAAGAGCAAATTTAGTAGACTCCAAACTTTCCTCCCAAATCAATTCCTCTTCTGATAGCAACTTTTGTCAATGCCCGTTTCCCAGATTTTGAAATTTATTTGATATTTTTTATATCTTTTTCTTTTCTGTACCTGTACATGACAAACTAATATCTTATTTATTCTATCATTGTCTTATTCATTTAGTACTGCTATAAAGAAACAAAACAAATGGGTGGCTTTAACAAAAAGAAATTCATTCTTTCATAGTCTAGTAGTCTACATTTCCAAATTCAGGGTATCAGTTCCAGGGAAAGGTTTTTTTTCTCAGCTCTAGAGGAAGAGCCTTGTCATCAGTCATCCCCTGGTTGAGGGGCTTCTCAGTACAGTAATCCCAGATGCGGAATACAGACTGTGCCCCTGGCATAGATTTCTTGGTGGTCTGAGGTTCTCCAGTCTCTCTGCTTCCTTCACTCTTGTATATCTCAAAAGAGATTGGCTTAAGATGTTGTCTAATCTTATAGATCTTAACAATATATCTGCTGCTAATCCATCTCATGAACATCATAGTGACAGAATTTATAACACACAGGGAAATCACATCAGACAACAAAATGGTAGACAATCATACAATACTGAATATAATAGCCCAGCCAAACTGATCATATATCAACATGTAATGCCATCTATTTTTCATGGTTTTTCTATTGTCTTGAGGACCACATCCACTCAACTCATAGAATTTCTTGATACTTATCACTCAGATAATTCTAGCAGCCATCTCTCTTGTTTATCTGTTTCTAGTCTCTCTTACCCAGTCTCATCAATACCTAGCTTTTAAAATAAGCATCCTAAAGCAACCTTCTTCTGTCAAACACCTTCCATGGGTGAATATATCCTTGGGGATGAGTAACTTTGACTAGGTACTTCTCTGTCATTCCACTTTACGTTTCGCCATAGTCATTATTAGGAAGAGAGGAAAGCATGATAGAAGTTCTGCAGGTAGTAACCAACACAGATAGTCATCATTCTCCTCAGGGATATGCTTGCTGCACTTTACTGGCCAGCAGAAGCAGCTATACAATTGAAATCTTCTGTCACTGTATAATGAACATAGGATGTCGTCGTCACAATGATGAAATAGAAAATGGATGGATAGAAGATTAGCATTCAGAAGATACATAAATGTCTATATAAATACAGACATTTTCTGGTGAAACTAAAAAAGGATATTTGCCACACTGTTGATAATGGTTGCTGGGTGGAGTCGGGGAGGAGGCATTGCTTTAATTGCAAAGAGAGGCCCGCTTTGAAATTTCTTAACCTTTGTGTTCAGTAAAAGGGTTTAAGAGATTTGACTTTTACTTTTTATTTTCAATATTGTCTAACGAGGGAAACTTTCAAAGGTGGTCTGTGTGTGTTAATGTATTATGTGAAAATTACCAGGTGTCATGGATTGAACTGTGTCTCCCCAAAAATATGTATAGCCATGTGGCTGGGCCATGATTCCCAATATTTTGTGGTTGTCCTCCATTTTGTGATTTTCCTGTGCTGTATGTTAAAGGATTTAGGTGGGACTGTAAATCCTTTCATAGAATTGACTCCCTGCTCCACTGTAAAGGGAGTTTCCCTGGAGTATGGCTTGCACCACACTTAATCATTTTGTCCCACTAGAGGTAAAAAGAAAGAGAAGCAAGCAGAGAATTGGGAACCTCACACCATCAAGAAAGCAGCATAGGGAGAAGAATGCGTCCTTCAGATCTGATGTTCCTATGCCAAGATGCTCCTTGGACAAAGACTGGTGCAAAACCAGACTTTGTCCGAGAGCCAACAAGGGGGAAAGCCTTCCCCTAAAGTGGACGTCCCAAATTTGGACTTGTAGCCTACCAGACTATGTAAAAATAAACCTTCCTTTGATAAAACCATCCACTCTGTGGTACTTCTGTTAGAGCAGCACTAACTGATTAAAACACCAGGTTTTAAGAGAATTGAAATAATTGAAGCCAACAATAACAGGCTTTGGAGGTCAGTACACTCTTGATGAAATGCTGAATCCAGCTGTTTTGCATTGTACATGTCACTTAAATTATTTAAAGTGAGAAAAATAATGCAAATTGTCAGAGTTCTTTCAAGATTAGAGATTATGTATTTTTAAACAGCCTGAGACTGCATGGAATAGGAGCTCAGTAAACGGTAAATGATGAAACTCAGATCATGCTAGTGGAAGTATTATAGAAATTTAGTCTATTACCTATTCTCATTGCAACCCTGCTTTTCCTCCTGCCAAATTCTGAGCCTAGACGTGTTTTACTTTTCTGAATGGTAAACTCTTCAGGGACTCTGAATCCCAGTAATGTGATGATATTTTTTGTTTTCACAAATATATTCATCATCTGTGTGTATTACTGTGAAAACAGAATAAAGATAGGGAAAAATGTACTTTAAATGACAGCATCTCTTGGGAAGATGATAAGCTCATGATTGGTAAATAAATTATGTTTATATATTTATATGTTCATGTTGGTTTTGATACTATTTTCAAGCTGACACTTGGGGGTTTGCAGCTTTCATTTTATTACAGTCATTTTATATCTAAAAATATAAAACCCAGGGAAAAAAGAATGTCCCAAGTGGGGTGCCAAACCAGTGTTTCAAAACAGGATAAAGCTTTTATTTGCTTTCTTTGGCTGTTCTTAAAGGGAAAAATCAACTTAAAGGAAAAAAAAATTTAAAAGTTCTTTGAAATTGATAAAAATTCAATTAAAATTTATATTTATCCTCTTGGATATCTTTCTTTCTTAGAACTAACTAGAATACTATAAAAATAGAAAAACATTATCTATGTTCTGTAAATTCCTGAGTCAGGAAGAAATGCGCACATGCATGTACCGTTGGAACACTTCATAAGTCATCAAAGAACAAAAAAGAAGGGGAATACTATTTTTATCCTTACTATTTTTATATGGTCAAAACTGTAACTGCTTAGGGATAATAAATAGCCTAACTAAACAATTAATATATAACAAATATGAAAGATTTTCTTCCCTGCCATCCACCAGGAAATTTAGATATTTTTGACACAAACACACAGAATACTTGTATGACATTACTGAGAACAGTTTTTTTTGTGTGAGTTGTACACCCCATGTACTGCTCCAGAACTGCTCTCTAACCTTTTCTCCTGTGCTGTCTCTTTGCTCCTGGACGCTGAGCCTTTATACACTCCCACTGTCCTCTATTTTCCTGCAGCTTCCTTTAGATTGAGCCTGTCAAAGGTATAGGCAGGAGGTAAGAAAGCAGAGCAAAAGCAAGCCTTTATATATTCTCTGGTTTCCTTCCTGCTAGGTACCTGGTAGTTGCCTTTCATCTTCTAATAAAGAATACAGTGCGATCAGGCAAACCTCATTACACAGCTGAATTTTCCAGGATAGTAACCTGATTGTTTAAAGTGTGATGACCCTCTACTGCTTCTGCTAGTTGCATAATGTTGTATCATCCCCTTTGATGGTTTCCTAAACACTAGTAACTCTTCCAGATTATCCTATTATTTAAAAGAAATAATCATCCATTCAAATTAAGCAATTGGGGGGGGCAGAGTCAAGATGGCAGACTAAGCACACATCTCCCTAAATACCTCTGGAAACCAAGACCTGAATGATAATCAAATGGAGCCTTCTGGTCACCTAGTAAGCCCTAGCACATGGTGTAGGGCTGTTAATTTGGACTTCGTACCACTGAACAGAAAATCTCTTCTCTTTAGCTGACACTTGCTCCTGGCCAGTCCTGGCTTTCACAGACTGAAGGTAACTCACCATTTTGACTTTTTTCTCTCTGTCTTGGCTGGCCTTGACTAGTGGCTAGTCTCAGACGCACTGCTGGTGGGATCGGCATGTGAAATTACCATATTTTGGGAGCCCTGCTTAAGACCCTGTACATCTCATCACCTTTGGCCTCTTTTTCCACCTCTGCCACAGTGTAGTTTGTACCAAGGTGCTGGGTGGTGAGCTTGTGTAGGACACCATGTTGGATACAGAGGCCTCAGCTGGGCCTAATTCTTAGCCTGGGAGGCAGCACCTGCCCACAGAAGAGTGCTCTTCCAACAGAAAGGCAGTTTACACAGTATCACCTATGGCTAGGGCCCAGCAACAGAGACTGTGGATTCTGTGTATCTCAACACCTTTGGCCTCTCTTTCCACCTCTGCCATAGTGTAGTTGTGCAGAGGTGCCAGGTGGCAAGCTTGTGTGAGGTGCCATCTAGGATACAGAAGCCTCAGTGAGACCTAATTCCTAGGCTTGGAGGCAGCATTTGCCCAGAGGAGAGTGCTTTGCCAACAGAAGAGCAAGTTGACTCTTGCTGGGGCCTGTCAGCATAAGCCAAAATGGCACTAGCCTGGCTGAATTTTGAACTAGTTTTTAACATCTAGGGTTGGATATAGAGGTGCTTACTTTGCCAGTTGGAAAGAGGGTCCTGTACACCTGAAAACCTGGCTGACCTGGGAAGTTGTCAGATACCTTTTACCTTCTGTTTTAAGAGGGCTTTGAGAAACAACTGCGGTCCATCCTCACAGCATCTCTCCCAGCCTTTATTGACTCACATGAAGCCCAGAAGGCAACAGTCTCTGGAGAAAACTATAACCAGAAAATCACCCATGGCTTCACAAGGGCCTCAAATGGAACAAAGAGCTTGTCACACAAAGAAACTTTTCTGAAATTATTGGAAGGTGAATACAGAAGGATTGTATATAGAGCCCTCCTAGACCTTATACAAAATGCAGCAGAGCCAAATGAAACATTAAGGAAGCTGTTTGATCTGATGGAACATGAGTATTCTGAAATCCAACAGATCAAGAACAAAATCATAGACATAGAAACTTCATTTTAAAGCCAAGAAAACAGAGTGGGACAAATGGAAATGAGACTTTCTGACTTGGAAGACAGAGATATTGACTCCAGGATCTATTATTAAAATCAGAAAAAAAAGAAGCAAGAGAAATTAAGAAGCATGTGGGACTCTATTAAAAGGAACAACCTATGATAAACTGGAGTCCCTGAGCAGGGCAAAACACCTGAGAACACAGAAAGTATTATTGCTGAGATGCTGACAGAGAACTTCCAAGAAATCATGAAGGAAGAAAATATAGATATCCAAGATGCATATCAAACACCACTCAATATAGATGTCTGAAGAAACACTCCAAGACATATTATAATCAAGCTTAACAGAATGAAACATAAGCAGAAACCCATAAAGGCAGCAAGACTCAAAGCAAAGCTAACATTCAGGGGGAAACCCTGTAGGCTTTTGTCGGATTTCTCAGCAGAAACGATGCTGGCATGGAGACAGTGGCATGACATATACAAAGCCTAAGGAGAAGTTCCAACCAAGAATTATATATCTTGAAAAACTATCTTTCAAATATGAACATGAAATTAAGACACTCACAGATAAACAGAAACTCAGACTTTGCACAAACCAAACCAAAGCTACAAGAAATACTGAAAGAATCTCTTGGTTTGGCTTAGAAGAACAAAACCACTAACTATGTATTGTAGAAGGATGCATCATCCAGAATCCTACTCACTTAGGGAAGGCTACAAACTCAATCAAAGCTGTAATAATGAAAGACATAATCCAGGGATCATATCATGAAAACTATTAAAAAACATATTTAAAAAAGGGATGTACTACAGTCTTTACAGTCCTTCTAGAGGTAGAGGAAGTTGACAAGACTGGTAGTAAATAAACTTAGGTTTATATATAGTTTATTAAGGGGGATCATAAGGGCAGCCGTAAAGCACAATAAAGATGCAACATACCATATCAAGAAATGTAATACAGGAGTCTCAACAGCCACAAAACCAATCCTGAAAAAGGTGAAAAATCAACTCCCAAGAAGAAAGTCACAGAACAGATTAATAAGAACAACAGAGAAAATATCAACACAAAAATAAACATAATGGCAGCACCGAACACATACCTATCAATAATTGCATTGAATGTGAATGGACTGAATACTTCAGTAAAGAGACATTGAGTGACATCTTTGATCAAAAGACATGACCCGTCCATATGTTGCCTGTAAGAAACTTACCTTAGACTTAAAGATATAAACAAACTGAAAATTAAAGGATGGAAGAAAATATATCAAGCTAACAATGAACAAAGAAGAGCAGGTGTCGCAATTCTAATCTCAGAGAAAATAGATTTTAATGCAAAATCCACCATTGTGGACAAGGATGGATACTATTGCTGAAAGGTTCAATACACAAGCAGGACTTATCAATATTAAATAATTATGCAGCTAATATTAGAGCACCTAGATAAGTCGAAGAAACACTGACGGCACTCAAAAACAAAATAGATCACTCCACAAGAATAGTAGGAAACTTCAACACTCCACTCTCAATATTGGACAGATCATTTAGAAAAAGGTTAATAGAGACACAGAAGACTTTATTGCCACAATTAACCAACTAGACCTTATTGGCGTATACAGAACTTTCTATCCATCAGCAGACAACTACATCTTCTTCTCCAGTGCACATGGAACATTCTCCAGAATAGACCCTGTGTTAGGACATAAAGCAATTCTCAACAAAATCCATACATCCATGCCATTGAGTTAATGCAAAGCATCTTCACAGATCTTAAAGCTGTAAAAGTGGAAATCAATAGCAGAGAAAACATAAATAGAAAGAGGAACTCATGCAACCTGAACAACATCTTGCTCAAAAAAACAGAGGGTATAGAATAAATCAAGGACAAAATAAAGAAATTTGTGGAGTCCAATGAGAATGAAAACACTTCCTACCAGAATCTATGGGATACAGCCAAAACAATGCTCAGAGATCAGTTTATAAATGCACACATCTGGAAGGAAGAAAGAAATCAGTCAAAGAACTACCGCTACAGCTTGAACAAGTAGAGAGAGAACAACAGAGGAACCCCTCAGGCAAGAGAAGAAAACAGATCATAAAAATTAGAGCAGAACTAAACAAGTTAGAGAATAGAAGAACAATTGAAAAAATTGAAAAAACCAAAAGCTGGTTTTTGGAAAAGATCAACCAAATTGACAAACCATTGACTAAACATACTAAAGAAAAACAGGAAAGGAAACAGATAACCCAAATACAAAATTAGAGGGGAGTTGTCACAACAGCTTCCAGAGAAATCAAAAATATCATAGCAGAATATTATAAAAGACTATACTCTAACAAAGTTGAAAACCTAGAGGAAATGCACAAATTCCTTGATTCATATCACCTGCCCAAATTATCACAAGCTGAAGCAGAACAACTTAATAGACCCATCACAAAGGAAGAGATTGAAAACATCATCAAAACACGGCCAACCCAAAAAAGCTCTGGCCCAGATGGCTTCACCACAGAATTCTACCAAGCTTTTAGGGAAGAGTTATCTTCAATACTACTGAGACTATTTCACAGTATAGAAAGGGATGGAGTACTCCCAAACTCATTCTATGAAGCCAGCATAACCCTGATACCTAAGCCAGGGAAAGACTCAACAAAAAAAGGAAAACTACAGACCGATACTACTTGTGAATATAGATGCAAAAATCTTCAACAAAGTTCTTGCCAGTAGAATACAACAACATATCCAAAAAATAATCCATGATGATCAAGTTGGATTCATACCAGGGATGAAAGCTGGTTCAACATCAGAAAAACAATTAATGTGATCAACCACATAAATACCACAAAAGAAAAGAATCACCTGATCATGTCTGTTGATGCAGAAATGGCATTTGATAAAGTCCAACACCCATTCATGCTAAAAGCTCTCAGCATAATAGGAATAGACGGCCAATTCTTCAGTGCAATAAGGGCCATTTATACAAAGCTGATTGCCTGGGTCATCCTGATGGAGAGAGACTGAAACAGTTTCCCCTGAGAACAGGAACTAGACAAGGATGCCCACTCTCACCTCTCCTATTCAACAATGTACTAGAGGTTCTAACCAGAGCAATTAGACAAGACCAAGAAATAAAGGGCATCTACATCAACAAAGAACTAAAAAACTCCCTATTTGCAGATGATATGATTGCATATGCAGAGAATCCCAAAGAATCTAAGTAAACTACTCAAACTGATACAAGATTTCAGCAAACTCTCAGGATACAAGAAAAATATAAGTAAATCAGTAGGATTCCTTTATACCAACAATGAGATTATTAAAGAAGAAATCACCAAGTCAATACCTTTTACTAGAGCCCCTAAGAACAAAAAGTACCTGGGAATAAATCTAACCAGAGAAATAACAGACTTTTACAAAGAGAACTACATACCTTTACTACAAGAAACTAAGAGAGAGATGTATAAATGGAGAAACCTACCCTGCTCATGGATAGGAAGACTTAACATGGTGAAAATGTCTATTTTACCCAAAGCAATGTTCTTACATAATGCAATCTCAGTACAAGTTCCTGTGGCATTTTCTAATGAGATGGAAAAACAAATTACCAACTTTGTCTGGAAAAGGAAGAAGCCCTGCATAAGTAAAACACTACTAAAGAAGAAGAACGCACTGGAAGGTTTCTCATTACCCAACTTTAGAAACTATGACACTGCCACAATAGTCAGAACAGCCTGGTATTGGTACAAAAACAGACAGATAGATCAGTGGAACAGACTCGAGACCCGAGAGATGACATCATCTGCCTATGAACAGCTGATATTCGACAAAGACCTTGAGACATTAAACTGGGACACAATCTCTTCAACAAAGGGTGCTGGCAAAACTGGATATCCATCTGCAATAAATTGAAGCAAGACCCATATCTTACACCTCATACAAAAACCAACTTAAACTGGATAAAAGACCTAAATATCAAATCTAAAACCATAAAGCTCATCCAAGACAAAGTAGGAACAACAGTGAAAGTTTTAATACACAACGTAGACAGACTTTAAAGTCTGTCAAACAAACCACAATCAACAGAACAGAAAATAGATAAATGGGAACTATTAAGAATCAATCACTTTTGCTCATCCAAAGACTTTATTAATGGAATTAAAAGGCCACCTACAGAATGGGAAAACATACCTGGCAACCATACATTAGATCAAAGTCTGCTCTCCATAACATATAAGGTACTACAAAATATCAATAAGAAAAAGATAAATCATCCAATTAAGTGATGGGCAAAGGAGATGGACACACACTTCTCTAAAGAGGACATCCAGGCAGCCAAAAAACACATGTGGATGTGCTCACAATCATTAACTATTAAAGAAATTCAAATGAAACCTACAATGAGATATCACCTCACCCCAACATGGTTAGCCATGATCCAAAAAACACAAAACAACAAATGCTGGAGAGAGGCTGTGGAGAAATTGGAACTCTCCTACACTGTGGGTGGGACTTCAAAATTGTGCAACCTCTTTGAAAAGCAATCTGGTGCTTCCTTACATAACTGGATCTAGACATACCATTTGAGCCAGCCATTCCACTGCTCAGAGCATACTACAGAATCAAGGCCATTCACACCAACTGATACATGCACAAGAATGTTTATCGCAGCACAGTCCACAATGGCAAAAAGATAGAATCAACCCAGATGCCCAACAACAGAGGAATGGATAGGTAAAGTATGGTCTACATACTCAATGCAGTGATAAAGAACAACAATGATTTCAGGAAACATCTCATAACCTGATTTCAATTGGAGGACATTATGTTGAGTGAAAGTAGCGACAAAAGGACAAATACTGTATAAAATCCCTACGATAAGAGCTTAAAAATCAGACTCATGCATAGAAGAAAGACTCTTTCACAGCTGCAAGGGTGGGAAGGGCAGGAAGGCGAGGGGGGGAGGGTTTAGATTAGATAGTTTTTAGATAGCTGAAATCGATGACAGCACACATTAGTAAGATCAGTATTAACTGAACTTCAACACAACTTGAGTACTCCTCCCTTCTTAACCCAATATTGCAAGGATAGAGTAGCTGGGGCAGGGGGTCAGGGACTATCCTCTCAGGTGAAATTGAGGCCAACTGGCACAATTAGCGTTTTGTTAATGAGGTCTCACTGCACCCAACATTGGTGAGTGGCGTCTGGGGTCTTAAAAGCTGCCAAGCTGCCATCTGAGGGTACAGCAAATGGTCTTAACTCAGCAGGTATGGGTGATCACCAAGGTCCATAACGGCATGTAGGAAGAGAACCCAGAAGACAGAGAGACCCACGTGAGTGGGTGTCTACATCGACTCATGACCAGAAGAACCAGATGGTGCCCAGCCACCACCATTGATAGCCACAGTGGAGCTCACAAAGTTGAGTCTCACTGGCAACACAAAAATAACAAGGGGTGTACCCTATGATTTCCACTAAAACACCACAATTGATGGTCCAGGGACTTTGGGGTTCCACTGGGAGCATGGACCCTGGCCCTGATGCCGCCCTTGTCCTTAAATCATAATCAAGTTCAACTCTTCAAACAGCAATGAATTGGACTTGACAATGCAGAGTGGCTGTATTTTGTGGGCACTTTACGGTTCTATGCATCTATAGGATGTCATCCTGTTGACCTCTTACTGGAGGAACGGGAGTGGGTGGAGAGGAGGGGATATGAGACTGTTGGGATGATAGGACATGTATGGAGAAGAGAGGAAGAGTGTGCTGTCACCAGGCAAGGAGAAGAGCGGGAACTGCATATTGGTGAGCACGCAAATTTATATAGGAATGTACATTTTCATTTGATCATTAAAAACAAAAAAATTGAACAATTAAATGTTCCATTTGACTCTTCCAAGCTTGGATAAACTTGAAATAATACAATGTTAAAAATAACCTAAATCACTATCAAACAGATACGACTAGATGAATTATAATAAATCCACATGAGTAATTCATAGCCCTATAGAGTAGTCTAGAACATTAAAATGAGTAGATCTACATATGTATTATAACCTCATAATGTTGAACAAAAACTGTACAGTGTAGAATGCTGTATTGAAATGATTATATAAATGGAACAAATACAAGCTAAGTAACACTACATGCTAGGTATATATATATGTGTATATATATATGTGTGTATATATATATATATATATATATATATATATATTTCCACTACATGTGGAAAACCACATGTCAACTCTTGATGGTAGGTATCTCAGGTTAGAAATGCAGGTGGTTGACAACAGTATATTTGTATTTACTTGTAGAATTATAAATAATGACAAAGTTAAATACAATGAAAACTGAAAAATGACAGCAATCTTTTTTTTCCCCCCACTGGCAGTACTGTAGGTGTTATTCTTTATACTTTTTGTTTCTAAAATTTCCATGTGTATTGGAATTGTTCTAACATTGCTGAATATCATTATGGTCGCCTTCATAGTACTCCTGTTAGGGAGCTATGCACCAATGCCAATCCCTAGTTCACCCTTCAAAGCAATTTTGGAACGCTTTCTGGAATGCCCATTGCTCAGGACGGCAAGGTGGCAAGTTCATGACCTTAACTGTATAGTTGTCTGTGAGGAACTTTTAGCCAGTAAACAAATATCTATTGGAATCCCTCCCTACTCACCTGATTTGACCTCCAATGACTTTTTTCTCTACTTGAAGATGAAATATTGAAAGGAAGAAGTTTTCATGACATTCAAGATATCAAGGGTAATATGATCACAGCTCTGATGGCCATTCCAGAAAAAGAGTTTCCAAATTACTCTGAAGGGTGGACTAGGTGCTAGCATCAGTGCATAGCTTCCCAGTTGGAGTACTTTGAAGGAGACTATAGTGATATTCAGCAATGGAGTATGTAGCACTTTTTCTAGGATGAGTTTCTGAACTTATTTGGCAGTTCTTGTATACTTGGCTACTGGAGTATTCTGTGTATGTCTGTGAGATCGAGTTGGATGACGGTGGTATTTAGATCTTCCATGTCTTTACTGAGCTTCTTTCTGGATCTCTCTTTCGAAGAGTAGTGTGATGAAGTCTCCTATTATTATTAGGGAACAGTCTGTCTCTCTTTTCAAGACTATTAGTTTGTTTTATGAATTTCGAAGTGCTGTCATTGGGTGCATAAATACTAAATATGGTCGTATCCTTCCGATGTATTGGCCCTTTAATCATTATATTGTGTCCTTCCTTGTCCAATGTTGTGGATTATGCTTTAGTCTATTTTATCAGAAATTAATATTGCTACTTCTGCTCTTTTAAAAATGTTTGTTGGTAGGTGTATGTCTTTTGCATCCTTCGAGTTTTAGTTTGCTTATATCCTTAAGTCTTAGTTGTGTCTCTTGCAGGCGGCATATAGACAGAGAGTTTTTTCCTCCATTCTGCCACTGTCTATTGCTCCATCTAATCCATTTATATTCAGCATAATTATTGACAGGTATGAATTTAGTGCTGTAATTTTCATGCTTTTTTGTAAATTGTTGAGTTTTATTGTTCCATTTAATTTTCTGTGCTGAGTCTGTGCTTTCATCGTTTTCATTGTTCATTTTGTATTTTCTGAGACTTCATGTTTTATTTTGATGTGTAGGATTTTTATTTTCCTTTGTGGTTACCTTAATAGTTACCCCTGTTTTTCTAAATAAGTGGTTCATAACAAAATATGTGTCAATTTTGAATATGCATAAATTTTAAGAGACATTTCAACTAATCTTTTATTTTTGTGTGTTGACTTGATATCTTCTCTATATGAAAGATCTCTGACTACATTTTTTTTCAGCCCTTCTTTTTTGTTAAATGTTGTCATCTTTTATATAGTGACACCTTTGTTTCCTATTTTCAGTGTTTTGGTTTTGGTTTATTTGTAACTTCCCTATCTGAATTGATGTCTGGTTGTTCTTTCCTGTGTTCTGGTCTTGGGTTGTCATTTGATGTAAAAACTAGAGGGCTCCCTTTAGTATTTCTAATCATTTTGGTTTGGGTTTTACAAATTCCCTAATCTCTTTGTCCGAAAATGCCCTGATTTCCCCATCACATTTTAGAGACAATTTTGCCAGGTATATAATTCCTGGCTGACAATTTTTCCTTCAAGTCTTTATTTATGTTTTCATCCCATTGTCTTCTTTCATGCATGTTTTCTGCTGGGTAGTCAGAGCACAGTTTTATTGTCTCTCCTTTACAGACAACTTTTCATTTATCCCTAGCCACTCTTAAAATTATCTTTGGTTTTGGCAAGGTTTATTATAATATATCTTGGTGACTTCTTTTGGGATCTACCTTGTATGTAGTTTGATGAACTTCTTGGATAGATGTCTTATCATCTTTGATACTATCAGGTACATTTTCCGCCGATAAATCTTCAAAAATTCTCTCTGGATACTCTGCTATCACCCTGTGTTCCGGTACTTCAATAATTCATTGGTTATTCCTTTTGATAGAGTTCCCTATAATTCTAAGGCTTATTTATTTTCATTCTTCAATCTGATTTTTCCTCAAATAAGTTGGTGTCAAGTGCTTTATCTTCAAGCTCTCTAATTCTTAGCTTCATTGTCTCAGTTCTACTCATATAACTTTCTCTTGAATTATCTAATTCTGAAATTTTATTGTTAATCTCTTGGATTTCTGTTTGCAGTCTCTCTTTGGATTCTTGAAGAGTACTGTATTTGTCATTATAACCTTAAGTTCCTCTATTGCTTTGTCTTTGTGATCCTTGCCTGTTCTGCATTTTGACTGTTCTCCTTCCTGGTTTCTTGATGAAGACTTCTGTGTGTTAATCTTTTAACTTCTACTTCCAATAAATTTCAAGAAGTTTTCTTGCTCCAGAAGGTTTCTTGATTTTTTATTTTGGTTGCTTGCTCAACCATCATGGTCTGCCTCTTTATGTGCTTTATTTTTATTTTTTTTATTATGATTGAATGAAAATGTACATTCCCATATAAATCTGCATGCTGACCTACCTGAAGCTTCCACTGCTCTCCCTGCATGGTGACAGCACACTCTTCCTCTCTGCTTCACACATGACTTATCTTCTCAACAATCTCCTATCTTCTCCTCTCCACCCATTCCCCTTCCTCCAGTATGAGGTCAACAGGATGACCTCCTGTAGATCCCTAGAACCATAAAGTGACAACACAATATGGTCACTCTGCATCACCAATCCATTGCTGTCTGAAAAGTTGACCTTCATTATGATTTATGGACAGGGGCTGCATCAGGGCCAGAGGCCCTGCTCCTAGGAGAACTCCGAGGCCCCTGGACCATCAACTGCCGTCTTTTAGTGGAGATCTCAGGGTGCACCCCTATTTATAGTCTCCTACGTTTGCTGCTTTTGGGATATCATGTGGGTCAACAGAGGCTGGGAGAGATGCTATGAAGATGTACCACTGTTGTTTCTCTAGGCTGTCTTAAGATGAGAAGTGAAGAGTATTTGGCACCTTCCAAAGTCAGTCAGGTTTCAGGTGTATACGTCTGTCTTCCCAGCTGGCAAAGTAAGTGCCTCTATATTGAACACCTGGTGTTATAAAGGAGCTCAAAATACAGAAAGGCTATTGGCCTGCTGACCTCTGCTGTTGGGCCCCACCTGTAGACAATATTGTGTGGAATTCTGCTTTTCTGTTGGAAAAGAAGTCCCTTCTAGGTAGGAACTGCCTCCCAGCCCAGGAATTAGGTCCACCTGAGGCCTCCCAGCAAAACAAGATGGCATCCCAAATAAGATCTCCAGCCGGCTGGGACCAGACACCCCAAGGATAGAGAGGCCAAGAGTGCCAAAATGCCCAGAGTACACGGCCTCCACCACTGGGCCCCAGCCCCAGGCAACACTGTGCAAGACACCACCTCCCTGCTAGAAAAGCACTCTCTGCCCAGCAGGAGCCACCTCCCAGCCTAAGAACCAAGTCCGGCTGGGGCCTCTGCCTGAGCTTCTCCATTTCCCGATAGGCCAGAGGAGCCAAGGTATACAGAGTCCAAAGCCAGGCTCTCAGAATCTAGCAATTATGCTTGCTGGTTCCACCAGCAGTGCATCCGAGACCAGTAGATAGCCAAGTCCCAGTTAAGCCCGCTGACCAGGACAGAGGAAAAAAGAGATTGAAATGGTGAGTTACCTTTTGTCTGTGGAAGCCTGTGCTTGCCGAGAGTGGGGTCAGTGAAAAAGAGGAGGTTTTCCATTCAGTGGTAAGAAGTCCAAATTAACAGCCCTATGCTGCATCCCAGGGCTCAGTAGGTGTCCAGAAGCCTCCATTTAACTATCATATCAGGTCTTGGTTTCCAGAGGGATTTAGAGTGATGTGCATTTAGTCCACCATCTTGATTCGGACCCCCTCTTTAAGTGTTTTGATATGGACTGTTCTCTCTGAGACCTCAGTAAGTTATTATATTTAATTATTTTATGTTCACTTATTGCATCCTAGCTTATTGTTTTATTTTATTTTGTTATGGATTGTGCTCAGGTAGCCAGATAGTCAGTCACTAAGTGTGTGGTACAAGCTCTCGCCTACAGTTCTAGACAGACAGGAGTGACTGGAGTAGACACAAGTGTCTGGCTGTAGTAGGGGAATGTGCTCAGTAAGGCAGGAGGCAGATGCAAGCAGAGTTTTTGGAAGGGAAGTGCATCCCTATTCCCTAGAGTGCATATGTGAGTAGGTTTAGTTGCCAGACTGTTGGAACCCAATGCTGTTGGCTGTAAGGACTAGTAGGTAACACTTATTCTTGGACCCCTATTGGGGGTGGTTGGGTGAATTGGTGGAGTTACCAGTCTTCAGGTCCCTCATTTGCATAGGAGAGGACCCAGTTAGATGGGCAGAGCAAGTGTCAAATGTCATGAATCTGCCATTCCACCTTATAGCTGATACCACTGAAATAGGCCTCAGGAATATACCCTATTGTACTATTCTAATGAAGATTTACACTGTTTGAAATAGTCTCACACAGGCCTCTGCAGGAGAGGAAGGCACTCAAAGTCCATGGATCCCTTATTCCTGTGCCTGTCCTGAGTTCCTGGCTTACGGGAGGTAGCAAATTATTTTTCCCTTGTTTATTAATTTTTTCCCTCTCTAAAGCCAGGAGAATGACTCAGAGCACATGACGGGTCATGCTTCCAGCCCAGAGGATATAGTAATTCCTGAAGACTGCCAAGGATCCAGTGCAGAGCAGGAAGGGGCCAGGTAAACAGGATAGAGGTTATTCCCAACAGAAGTGCCTTTTATCTTTCTGGTAGGTTAAGTGCGTGTATTTATCTTTTGCTGATTGACACCATTTCTCGCTGATTCTGGAGTACTGAGCAGACTCTCTACCACTCATTTTCTACCACTGTGGGAAATGTATCCCAAGCACCATGTTTGCGTCACCACTCATGCCAGCCAATCCAGTTTGCAGGACACCAGTTCCTGCTAGTTCACATCTGGCAGCTCCTCACTGTTTCTGAAACATCTCTCCCTTCCCCTGCTGCTTAATCTGATCCCTCAACTTTGCCTTTGATATTCAGAGCTCCTAGATTGTCATATATAATTGATTCACTTATTTTTTCTAGTCTGTAAACTTCCAGGCTATAAATTTAGGGAAACAGACTGTCACAGCTTTCTCCCACAGAGCAACTGGTGATTTCCAAAAATAAACTCTGTGTATCAGCCAAATACTTTAACAATGCTGCCACCGTGGCTCCTGTATGGAGGGGAAAGGGAATTCAAATGGGAGAGCATGAAAGGATGTATCATGGAAGGTTGTTAGTAAGGAAATTGTAAGCAACTCACCTCGAGTAATAAGAATGCTGACAGTGAATCTGAAGTTCATAGACCATTACCAGGGATTGGTTCACGAAAAGGGTATTTGATAATGGACATCTTTTGGAGTCATTGCTAGCCTCAAAGTCCCATCCAGTCACTGGATCTCAGCTAAAACCAGGGTAGATTTGATCTCAAAATGGACTAGTTGAATTGGCTTCTGTCACCACACCACCACACCTCAAGCTTCTTATCAACATCACAATAACAGCAATGTTTTGTTGTGTGCCATCAAGTCGATTCTGACTCATAGTTATCCTATAGGACAGAGTAGAACTGATCCACAGGGTTTCCAAGACTGTAATCTCTGCAGAAGCCAAGTTACACAGTGCTTGGCTGTTAACCAAAGGGTCAGCAGTTCAAAGTCATCACCTGCTTATGGGAGGAAGATGGGGCAATCTGCTTCCATAAGGATTTACAGCCATGGAAGCCCTATAGGGCAGTTTTACTGTGTCCTGTAGGGTTACCAGGAAACTCTGGTGGGGCAATGGTTAATTGCTATAGCTGCTAACCAAAAGGTTGACAGTTCAAATCAACCAGGTACTCCTTGGAAACTCTATGAGGCAGTTCTACTCTGTCCTATAGGATCACTGTGAATCAATCAATTAGACAGCAGTAGGTTTGATTCATGGTTTTATAGGCTCCTCATTAGTTTAAATGAACTGTAAGGCAAGAAATTTGGTTTTAATCTTCCTAGAAGCCAACTGCCCCATCTTTCTCCCACAAAGCAGTTGAGTTGAATCCCACCAGTGTTTCAGTTAGCAACTGAGTGTTTAACCACTGTTCCATCAAGGCTCCATATAATAATAATAGTTAACAATTGTTATTTTTCTTTGCCTCTAAAAACACAAATTTATGAGAATTACTCCTCCTTGGTCCCAACTCTGTTCTATTGACAGTTTCCGGTCTCTGTACCCTGATATCCCAATCACAAGTATAGCTTGTAATCTTACCTGTTCAGACATGGCAATTGAGCCAATGATGGGCATGATCCCAAATCAGACCATTAAGAATCATTCTTTGGGATTTTGCTAAGTGAAGCTGATGAGGAAGATTTTGTTCTGTTCAAAAGAATGGAAGAGTGCCAGTTTTGAGTAGCCTGTGATTATGTTCCCTGTCATGTTGTATATAGTAGCATATGAAGCTAATGCAGAGAGACAAGGTTCAAAGCAGTGAAATAGAGTCCCGAAAGCATCCAAACCTGTTGTCTCCATTGACCCCAGATGAAAAATCCGTCCTATAGGATCACTATGAATCAGAGCCAATTCAATAGTGATGGCTGTATCTACCAAATGCTTAATTAGTTTTCTTGAATGCATCTTTTTATTTAAAGCTTAAAATTCTGTAGAATCAAACAATAGTTTTTTATTATTATCCCCAGTAATAATATGAAGCAAAGTATATGGTAAATATCAATATGTAACATAAAAGAAGGCATGTGTGTATGCATCTGTCTACTTACATATGAGTATGTGTATAACTGTAAGTATATACAAATATTAAATATTAGAGGTAGGAATATAAATATATAAAGAAGCAATACCTTGTGATAATTAAGAGTTGGATCTATAGCTGTATTACTTGAATAGAATCTTGCTTTCAGCACTTACTAGCAATATAGTCTTCCAGAATTTCTTAGACTATGTTGTGTTTCAGGTTTGATATAAGTAAATAAACTGTACTTAATTCAGTGAGTTGTTATGAGTAATAAATGAGTTAGTATATGTGTGTAATTTAGAACCACAAGTAACACATATAAACATTCAAAATAAATGCTATTTTTCTGTTTTTCTTTTTTTAAAAAAAGTGTTGAGTATTTTTTTAAAAAATGTATATTGAGCAGTTTTTGCTGTGTAAAATACAAAGAATGGCTAAATGTTGCCCATATCTGTAAATGTCAGTGATTATAGAAAGAGTAATAATAATCACTACAACTAAATGTGTTCTTACTCTATGCCAGGTGTTAGGCTAAGCACAAGTGTACGTGTAAGTTGCAACTGTGGTCCAAACAAACACTGAAAAGATGGGATCACCATTGCACTTCTGGATGGAACTGGGTTTCTCGAGTGAGATAACATTCAAAAAGTAATATATGAAATATTTAAAGTTAAAAATAATTTTAATTGAAATAACATTAAAATATTTGTTGAAACCATGTATGTTTTAATAAATTTTACTATTTTTTATTGTGATTAAGTGTAAATATACAATCCAAATTAAATTTGCATGCCAGCCTATCTGCAGTTCCTTCTGCTCTCCTTGCCTGGTAACAGCACACTCCTCCTTTTCATTCTATATATGTCATATCCTCTTAACGATCCCCTGTCCCCTTCTCTCAATCGTCTCCTCTCCCTTCTAGTAATAGGCCAGTGGGACAGAACCACATAGATGCATAGAACCATAAAGTACACCCACCATATGGTCACTTTGTGACCCTGAATCCAGTCCATTCCTTTCCAAAGAGTTGACCTCAGTAATGTTTTCTGGTAAGGAGGAGCAGCAGGTCTAGGGATAATGCTCTCAGAAAAAAAACTATGATGCCAGACCATCAGTGGTGGTCTTTTAGTGGAATTCTTGAGGTTTACCCCTCTTTTACTTGTGTTGCTGCAGGAGCTCGACATCGTGTGCCCAATCACAGCTGCCTTTGGTGGCGGTCAGCACCATCTGGTTCTCCTGGTCGCATGTTGATACAGTCATCCCTTCACATGGGTCCTTCTGTCTCCTGGGCTCTTTATCCCTCATGTCTTTGTTGTTCTTGCTGATTTTCTGTTCAGATGATTTGGGGCCATTTGGTGTATGTCAGATCACAGCTCGCTAGCTTTTAAGACCACAGATGCTGCTCACTAGTAAGGGGTGAAGAAGACTCTGTTAGCAATAGGCTAGTTATGCCAATTGACCTTGATGTCCCTTGAGAACATAGTCCCCAGACCCCTGCCCCCGCTACTCTGTCCTTGCAATATTAGATTAAAATTAGAAGAGTTTTCAGCTTACGTTGAAGTCCGTTTAAGTTGATATTCTTTCTACTGTGCGCTGTCGCTGATTTCACCTAAACAAATTTCTGTCAACTATCTAATCTGACCAACCCTCTCTTTCCCTCCTTTCCCTTGCAGCCATCAAAGAATCTTTTCTTCTGCACATGAGTCTGCTTTTGCTTTTAAGTCCTTATAGTAGGGGTTTCATACAATATTTGTCCTTGTGCCACTGACTGATTGCACTCAGCATAACGTCTTCCATTTGAAACCAGGTTATGATATGCTTCCTAAAATCATCATTATTCATAGTGTTCCATTGAATATATGTACCATAATTTATTTATCCATTCATCTGTTATTGGGCATCTGGGTTGATTCCATCTTTTTGCTATTGTGGACTCTACTGAAGTGAATGCTTGTGTACATGTATCTGTTTGTGTGACTGTCTTCACTCTGTAGGATATATTCCAAATAGTGGGATTATTGGATCAAATGATGTATCTATTTTCAGCTTTTAAAGGAAGCACCAGATTGCTTTCCATAGAGGTTGTACCATTTTGCAAAACCACCAGCACCGTAGGAGAGTTCTCATCTCTCCACAGCCTCTCCAGCATTTGTTGTTTTGTGTTTTTTGGATCATGGCCAACCTTGATGGGGTGAGATGGTGTCTCATCATAGTTTTGATTTGCATTTCTCTGATAGCTAATGATTGTTAGCATGTCCTCATGTGTCTTTTGGCTGCCTGGATATTCTCTTTGGTGAAATGTCTGTCCATCTCCTTTTCCATTGCTTAATTGGGTTATTTACCCTTTTCTGACTGATATTTTGAAGTACCTTGTAGATTATGGAGATCAGAAGTTGGTCGACCATGCAATTGCCAAATATTATTTCCCGTTCTGTAGGTGGTCTTCTAATTCTTTTGATAAAGTTTTGTTTGATTCTTAGTAGTTTCCGTTTATGGATTTTCTGTTGATCATGCTTTGTTTGTCAGATTTTGAAGTCTGTCTAAGCTGTGTGTTAAGTTTTCCATTGTTGACTGTATTTTTTCGTGCATGATCTTTATTATTTTAGGTTTGATATTTAGATCATTTATCCAGTTTCAGTTGTTTTTTTTTTTTTTTTTTTTTGTCTGTGTGTGTGTGTAAGATATGAGATATAAGTCTTGTTTCAGTTTTTTTGCATATGGGTATCCAATTTTGCCAGAACCGTTTGTTGAGAGAGTGTTTTTACACCAGGATAGAATCTTAGGGCCTTTGCTCATAAGACGATGGTGGCATCTCTAGGGTTTCAACTGTGTTGCATTGTTCAGTATGTCTCTTTTTGTACCAGTAACAGTCTATTTCGACTGCTGTGGCAGTGTAATAGATTGTAAGGTTGGATAGTGTGAGGTCTCCACTGTGTTCCTCTTCTTCAGTAGCACTTTGTTTAATCAGGATTTCTTCCCTTTCCAAATAAAGTTGGGAATTAGTTTCTCCATCTCATTAAAAAAAAAAAAAATATTACTGGAATTTGTATTGGGATTGCATTGTTATATGTAGATCACTTTGGGTAAAATAAACATTTTCACAATGTGAAGTCTTTCTATCCGTGAGCAGGGTAGCTTTCTCCATTTGTGTAACTCTTTCTCGGTTTCTTGCAGTAAGATTTTGTAGTTCTCTTTGTATAAGTCTGTTATTTCTCTGGTTAGATTAATTCCTAGGTACTTGATCTTATTGGGGGCTGTAGTAAATGATATTGATTTGATGATTTCTTCATTAACAGTCTCACTGTTGGTATAAAGGAATCCTACTGATTTGCTTATGTTTATCATATATCCTGATACTTTGCTGAACTCTTCTGTTAGTTCGTGTAGTTTACTTATGGATTTTTTAGGATTCTCTGTGTATACAATCCTATCATCTGCAAATAGAGAGATTTTTACTTCTTTGCCAATTTCGATGCCCTTTGTTTCTTGCTTTTTTCTGATTGCTCTGGCCCAAACTTCTAGTACTATGTTGAATAGAAGTGGTGAGAATGGGTATCCTTGTCTAATTCTCATTGTCCAGGGGAATCATTTCATTCTGTCTCCATTCAGCCTGGTGTAGGCAGTTGGCTTTGTACAGGTGCTCTTATTACATTGAGAAATTTGCCTTCTGTTCCTATTTTACTGAGAGATTTAGCATGAACAGGTGTTGGACTTTGTCTAATGCCTTTTCTGCATCAATTGATAAAATCAGGTGATTCTTATCTTTTGTATTATTTCTGTGGTTGATAATATTAATTGTTTTTCTGATGTTGAACCAGCCTTGCATCCCTGGTATAACTCCAACTTGGTTATGGTGAATTATTTTTTTGATATGTTGTTGAATTCTATTGGCAAGGAGTTTTTGGAGATCTTTGCATCTAGGTTCATGAATTCTATCAGTCTGTAATTTTCCTTTTTTGTGGGATTGTTCCCCAACTTTGGAGTCAGGGTTATGCTGGTTTCATAGAATAAACTTCAGAGTATCCCATCCCTTTCTGTAGTGTGAAATAGCCTCTGTAGTATTAGAGTTAACTCTTCTCTAAAAGTTTGGTAGAATTCTCTGGTGGAACCATCTGGGCCGGGGTATTTTTGATTGGTAGTTATCCGATGACTTTTTCAATCTCTTCCTTTGTGATGTGTTTATTAAGTTGTTCTACTACTCCTTGTGATAATTTTGGTAGGTGATGTGAATGTAGAAATTTGTCCTCTACATCTTCAAATCTGTTATAGTACAGTCTTTCATAGTCTTCTTTTATGATACTTTTGATTTCTGTTGGATCTGTTTTGTGACATCTCCCATCTCATTTCTTACTTGAGTTGTTTCCTGTCCTGTTTTTCTTTTACAAGTTTAGCCAATGGTTTATCAATTTTGTTGGTCTTTTCAGAAAAACAATTTTGGTTTTGTTAATTTTTTTCAATTGTTCTTCTGTTCTCTAATTTGTGTAGTTTTGCTCTAATCTTTATGATCTGTTTTCTTCTGGTGCTTGAAGTGTTCCTCTGTTGCTCTCTTTCTACTTGTTCAAGCTCTAGGGTTAGTTCTTTGGTTTGGGTCCTTTTATTTTCCCTCCACATGTGTGCATTTATAGGGATAAATTGACCTCTGAGCACTGCTTTGGCTGTATCCCATAGGTAGGTAGTGCTGTATTTCATCTTTGATTTCTTCTGTAACCCATGGCTTTTTGAGCACGGTTTTGTTCAGTTTCCATGAGTCCTAATTTCTTTCTGTGTTATTTGCCCTAATGATTTCAACTTTTAGGGCTTTATGGTATGAGAGGATGCTTTGCAATACTTTAATGGTATGGATTTTGTTGAGATTTACTTTATATTCTAACATGGTCTATTCTGGGAAATGCACCATGTGAATTGGAGAAGAAGGTATAGTTTCAGATGATGGATAAAAAATTCTGTATAAGTTGATGAGGTCTAGTTGATTAACTGTCACAGGAAGATCTTACTGAGGTTTTTTTCTGAATGATCTGTCCATTCCAGAAAGTGGAGTGTTGAAGTCTCCAACTATTATTATGGAGTGATCTATCTCATTTTTCAGTGTAGTCAGTGTTTATTCATTGTATTCAGATGCTTTGGTATTTGCTGCATAAATAATTAATATTGTTAAGTCCTGCTTGTGTATTGAATCTTTCAACAATTAATGGTGACCATCCTTGTCCACAACGATGGCTTTTACATTAAAATCTATTTTATATGAGATTAGCATTGTCACACCCGTTCTTCTTTGTACGTTCTTAGCTTCATATATGTTATTCCATCCTTTAATTTTTGGTTTGTTCATATCTTTAAGTCTAAGGTGTATTTCTTATAAGCAACATATAGATGGGTCATGTCTTTTGATCCAGGATATCATCCATTGTCTCTTTATTGGAGCATTCAATCCATTTACATTCAGTATAATTATTAAAAAGTTTGTATTTAGTGCTGTCATTCTGTTGTATTTATCCTTGTGTTGGTGTTTTCTATGTTGCTCTTAATATTCTGTTCTGGGTCATTCTTCTTTATGGGTTGACTTCTCGTCTTTTTCAGGGTTGGTTTAGTGGTTGTTGAGAATCCTGTATTACATTTCTCGTTTTGATATGTTACATTGTTATTGTGCTTTGCAGCTATCCATATGAACCCCCTTCTTATTGTAAGTTTAAACCAAATTTTAACTTCTGCATATCTTTTTAACTTCCTCTCCATCTGAAAAGACTATAACTACTGTGGTGTTTCTCCTTTTTTAGTGTGATGATGTCATAGGTTTTGTGATACAATCACAGGTTCCTTTCTTTTAATATTATAGTTCTGACTGAATTTTGTGCCTTCCCTATCTTAGTAGGTTTCTGGTTGCTGTGTCCTGCATTGCGTCCTTAAGTATACACTTAATGGCTTTGTTTTTCTAAGTGAAGAATTTCTTTCAGTATTTCTTGTAGTTGTGGTTAGGTCTCTTATGAAGTCTCTAGGCTTCTGTTTATCTGCAAATGTCTTAATTTTGTCTTCATGTTTGAGAGACAGTTTTGCAGATATGTATATTCTTGGTTGGAAGTTTTTCACCTTCAAAGCTTTGAATGTGTCATCTTCATGCCAACATCATTTCTGCTGAGAAGTCAGACAAAAGCCTACAGGGTTTCCCACTAAATACTAGCTTTGCTTTGAGCCTTGCTGCCTTTAACAGACTCTGTGTATGTTTTATTTTATTAGGCTTGATTATAATATATCTTTGTGTCTTTCTTTTTAGGTCTAGTTTTTGTGACGTTTGATACACATGTTGAATATCTGTGTTCACTTCTTAATTTTAAGAAAATTTTCTGTCAGCAACTCAACAACAATATTCTCTGTGTTTTCAGCTATCCGTCTCTGTTCAGGCACGGTAATTATTTGTAAATTATTCTTCTTAATAGAGTCCCACATTTTTCTTCATGCATCTTCATTTTTTTTTTTATTGTTCCTCTTCTCTGATTTCTCCTCATAAATGTTGTTGTGAGTAGCTCTATCTTCAAGGTCACTAAGTCTCACTTTCCATCTCCTCAATTCTGCTCTTTTAGCTTTAGATTGAATTGCCTAATTTTGTTATTCATCTGCTGGATTTCAGATCACGGATGTTCCATTGGTTCAAATAGCTTGCTTAGTTTTTCATTTTGCTCTGCTACATTTTGTTTAGTCTCTAAAAGGGCTATATATATAATTCTTTTGTAGTTGACCTCCAATAGTTTCCGAAAGGCTTCTTTATCTGGGAAGTTTTTTGATTCTTTATTTTGAGAGTCTTCTGGAGTCATCATTGTCTGTTTCTTTAAATGGTTAGAGATGAATTGTTGCCTTCGGGCCATCTAGATGCTGTTTAGTTTCTCTGGTGTTACCTCAACAAGAGCTGAGGCATAGTTCTGAGAGGCAAGTTGGTCAACAGCCACCTCTGTGTAGTCCAGTGACTGGCTCTAGTGTACTCTCTGGGGTGGCAGGCTCTGCCTAGTATGTGAAAGATGGCACCATACTTATGGAGTAATTGAGGAGCCAACAACTGACCCTATGATGTGGGTTGTTAACTGACCATATGATGTATGTCAGTAAAGGCTGTAAGAGATGCCGCTGGGCTGCTGAACAGTTATTTCTCCAGGCTGTCTGATTTAAAAAATGTAGGAGCTGTCCAACAGCTGCTGAAATCAGTCAGGCCATGAGGTATAACAGTCTCTGCCTTCCAACTGATGACAGAAGCACTTCTTAAGCCATCCCCAAATGCTGTGATGTAGTTCCAAGTAGGGAGGGATTACAGCTTTTCTGCTATCCTCAGCCAGGCCCAACCTGTAAGGTAACACTGTGCTAACACTTCCTTTCTTCTGGAAAAGTGTTTTCTGGACTGGTACTGCTTCTCAGCATGGGAATTATCCTTTACTGAGGCCTCAATTGGGTGACTTTGTCTTTCAGCCAATCAAGGTGGCACCCAAGCCTAGCTTCCCTTCCTGCTGCAAAATAGCAGACTCTATGGCAGAGCTGATATAAGAGAGGGGGAGGGCGGTGGTGCCCTCCATCAGGAGTTGGGCTCTCAAAATGTGGCTATGCCGTGTACTATGTCTCTGCTACACCATATTCTGTTTACTTTAGCACTGCAGTTCATCATATTTGCTGGCTCATGCCATCCCCTGCCTCCTGGATAAGAAAAAAGAAAGAAAAAAGCATCAGTACCTGCAGTCTGCCCAAGTGTGAGTTAGTAGGAGCAGAGCTCAGTGTGCTCTGCCTCATCAGAAAGTTGTTGTCCCATTTAGTGATATGTAGTGCAAACTGACAACCCTAGGGCATATCCTAGGGTTCCCTGGGTGTCCAGAGTGTTCTGTTCAATTATCAATACAGGCCTTAATTTTCAGAGGGAATTGATGAGGCACGTGTCTCTTCTGCAGTCTTGGCTCCACCCCCCTAAATTCCAGTAATTTTAAAATACAATTTTATTAATATGTAAGAGGCCCATATCTCGTGTTAACTAAACATATTCTATGTATGTGTACAACATTTTTGCTGTTAGGAATGTTTTTGAATTTACTGTTAAAAGTGTTTATATAATTGAAAACATACATGAAACCATATATAAACACATGTTTTAGTCTTCAAATATGTATCCATTCCCATTGCATCTATGAACAGCATTTCTAGGAAAGAATTTCTGTAGCATATAAAGTGCAGAAGATTGGCCCTCTGTTTTTAGAAGCTGTTTCTCAATGTTGTATTGTATTATCTCCATCAGTTACAGTTCTTCACTTTGCCATGATTTCCAGTTAAAAACTCCTGAATACTTTTTATAGGAAGTAAAATGAATTTTTTGTGTATTTGTTTGTTTTCTCATACTGCATTTAGACTGCACTGTCCTTGAGATCTGGGAAGTGTTGAGGAATTATACTAAAGTAAAAGATGGAGTCAGAGTCTCATCTCCCTCACTTCATAACTGGTAATTTAGGAAAAATCTAAAGTCTAACAATTGAGGCACAAATAATTGTCACTTTCTCCCTGTCATATTTAAAATTGATAGAATTTGATATTACTATGCTGATTTGATGTTTCTTATTTTCCCACCATAGCTTCTCACCAATACTGTAAAAAAAACCTTCAAAAATATGACTAGAACAAGAAAATAATTTGCCTATTTCATTTATAAAACACATTGCTTGCTGGTAAGGTTAAATTTATTTCAGTGCATCTTTATTAAAGACCATTGGTAAAGCAAATAGGCAAAACACTTTAATTTATAGATACCTTAAGTCATTCCCCTACTTAAGTAAAGTTATCGCTTTGTGTTCTTGTCTTAGTTATGTAGTGTTGCTATAGCAAAAATATTACAAGTGGAAGGCATTAACAAGTTGAAATTCATTTTCTTATAATTCAAAGGGCTGGAAGTCCAAATTCTGCAGCTAGCTGCATTGACTCTAAGCTTTGGACTTGGCTATAACAATGCAGTCTGCCAAATCAATTCATAGAAGCCTCAAGCTGTGGTCCGAAAGATTGTCTGCTGTCATGTTCCTTTGTTCCTGGGTATTCTTCATGTGGCATGAGTCTATTGTTCCCCATCTCTATTTCATTCTTGCTTGTGTAATCTCTTTTATTTCCCAAAAGAGGTCAATTTAAGATACTCCGTACAGTTACTGTCTCATTAATACAACAAAGAAAGTCCATTCCTAAATGGGATTATAACAACAGGTATAAATAATTTTGAGTCATAGCAACCTTATACAACAAGGTAGAACTGTCCTATAAGTTTCCAAGGCTGTAATCTTTAAGGAAGCAGATTATCACATCTTTTTCTCATGGAAAATCTGGTAGGCATCAACCACTAACCTTTTACTTAGAAGCCAAGTGCTTAACTACTACACTACCGGGACCACTACCACAGGTATGGGGTTAAAATTTACAAAACATGTTTTTGGAGTACACAATTCAATCCATAACAGTCGATTTTTGTGACACTCAGTGGATATAGAGAAAAGGAAATCACACAGCAGGATTGCTTCTAAGACATTTATTTGCTTCTATCCAGCAATAATTGATTGGTGGTGAATCTTTAGGTTCTTAAATGTACTATTCTACTTTGAAAATTAATCCCCCAAACTTTGACCAAAACAACAACAACAAACAATGCCAGAAAGACGTAAGGATTTCTGAGAAGTATTATACTGTGGTTTTGCATGCTATAATACTTTTCTAATGAAAGAATTGGTTAAATACATAATCTGTTTCTTGATTGGATTACTGCCACAATAAGGGTTAAATGACAGCCAAATGTAAGTTTGCAGAACAAGTTCTAGTCACTAGTGCAGTTAATTTGTTTTTGTGGAGTCCATTTCTCAGTATTGATTTTTGATCTGGGCAATACTTTGCCAAGAGCTAGAGTTGTTTGCAGTTGAAAGCATTTGCTCTGTTTTGTTTATTTCGTTGGGCAGCTCATGTGTATGTATAATCATGGCCTGAAAGAAAAATTGGAAACGTATGTCAAAAGTGAAGACATTTGATAGCAAAGTAGATTAATACCTATTTTCTATCTGCAGGGATTACATCTACCTTAATATGCATATGTATGTAATGAAATAGGTGTCTTATTTTTACTCTTTCAGTTGAAAATGTATGCTTTTCATATATCTTCAGGTATAAGGACAAATGTGTTTAATGGGCTTGCTATACTCTATCAGAATATTGAATGCAAGGATCAACGAATAGGTAGCATTCAAAAAAAGACAGCATTTTCCAAAGCTGTGTTGGAATATAAAATGGATATGCTCACAAATGCATAGTTGACTATTCACTGTGCCTCCTATTCAGCACATAAAGTTGATATGAAATTATTTGATTGTGTTTCAGTCTTCCTAATATTCTGGGAGCTCTTTGAGGACAAACATTTTGTGTTATCTCTGTATTTTTCTATCACTGAGAAATTCCATCATGTAATAAACCAGGAACTAGTTTCCATCAAGTTGATTCTGATTCACAGCAATCCCATGTGTTGCAGAACTGCACTCCAAAGAGTTTTGACAGCTGTGAGCTTTCAGAAACTGTCTTAGTCACCTGGTACTGCTCTAATGGAAAATACCACAAGTGGAAGGTTTCATGAGGAGAAGCTTTTATTGACACAATCTGGTAAGCTGCAAATCCATTTGTAGGTTGTAAATCCATTCAGAATGACAAATCATCACAGTCCAGTAGGGTGAGTCCAAATCCAATGAGAGCATCTCGGCACAGGAACCTCGGGTCCAAAGGATGTGCTCTGCTCTCAGTGCTTCTCTCTCAGTGGTATAAGGTTCCCAGCTTCCTCTGCTCACTTCTCTCCCTTATATTCCACAAGCTTGTAGCTTGGGTCCTGCCTCACTAACACAACTGCAAAACATTCTTCATCATCAGTATCACAGGGGCAGGATTCACAACACATGGGAGGAAGGGCACCATGTTGGAACGCCAAACCAATTCAAATCAACACATACATTTTTGGGGGGACACAATTCAATCCATGACAGAAACAAATCACCAGGCCTTTTTTTTGTGAGGTACCTCTTGGTGAATTCAAGCGATCAACTTTTCAGCTAGTAGCTGAAAGCTTAATATTTGCATCTTTAGGGACTTCATTCAACAATAGGTACTCAAAAAACCTTTGTGGCATAAATGAAACCACTGAAAAAGTTTGGTATATTTCATTGACTTCATTAGGAATTAAGGAGCCCTGGTGGTACACTGGAAACCCTGGTGGTATAGTGGTTCAGTGCTAGGGCTTCTAACCAAAAGGTTGGCAGTTCGAATCCACCAGGGGCTCCCTGAAAACTATGGAGGTAGTTCTACAAGTAATTAAGACCAATGGAGAACTATGACTGCTGACTGAAAAGTTGGCAGTTAGAAGCTACCAACTGCTCCTTTGAAATTCTATGGGACAGTTCTACTCTGTACTATAAGGTCACTATAAGTTAGAATCAACTCAATGGCAGCAGATCTGCTTTTTAGTTGTGGTGAAACAGTGAGCAGTTAAGTGCTTGATTGTGAATTAAAATGTCAGCACTTCAAATCCACCCACTTTCCACAGGCAAAAAAAAATGTACTCTACTTCTGTAAAGATTCACTGCCTAGGAAGCCCTGTGGGGCAATTCCACTGTGGCCTATAGTGTCACTGTGAGTCTGAATCAACTTGATGACAATGGGTTAGGTTTTAATTAGGAATGGGAAATATCCAGCAGAAGCTGAACAAAAATATCTTTTTAAATAACTTTAAACTCCTTATCAATGCTAATTATCTTATTAAAAAGACTTTTTTAGTTATAAACCATTTTTCATCTTTTCACAAAAGTATTTTCTAAATTGCTTTTATTAATCTAAACTTATTAAAATATTCTGTATCTATTCAATAATTAATTGCTTCTGGTCAAAATTATTGAACATCCTAAAATTAGGAAAATGTGAATAAAGTTGATTTGCTTTTAGAATAATATTCAGAATATATAAATGTATTGACTATTATAAATATGAAAATACCAATACTACTACTTTCTTTTGCTGAGATGAAACTGAAAGTGTTTATACACAGATGTAAATGCACAAGTATATGGATAATGAACACGTACTGAGAGGAGAACTGCTTCATTTTGACCTTCAAAACTACAAAACTGTAGTATATGTTGTAAACTTACTTTGGGCTTTATATCAATGGTATAATATTATAAAATACTTATTGGTTAAAGAGAGAAAAAAACTAAAAGGTAATGTCACGGTCTAATTTTTTTCCTACACTAGTAGAGCAATTTAGTATGTTTAAGAATACTTCTCGCTCTAAAACGCATTTCTTACGGAAAAAAATGATTTTTTCTCTATTGAGCAAACAGTGATTTTCTGGGAAATACTCTGAGGACTTGATTTATTTGGCTTTTTTTACTCAAAATTATATGCAGTATTATCAATATTTTATGTTGGTTCTCAGTACTCGATTACAAGATTATGTATTCACTCTTTTTACAAAGGAATATTCCTTATAGCGAATCTACTTATCACCACAGGAGTGATTTCTGGAATATGTATGTGTATATCAGGATTCTCTTATATATCAGGAGGATTTGTAATTTACTCAAGCTGCCATTTTTCTCCCTTACATATAGAGCATGGCAAGAATATGAAAAGTGTACTGTTTTTATTAACTGAAAAATGCCAGTTTAAACAACAAAAGTGTTTCTAGAATAAAGTTTTTGGAAAAGAATATTTTCACTCAAGATCAAACTTAGTATTATGGGGCCAGGAGAGAATGATGTGTGAAAGCCTTTATATCAGTTAATTAATTTACAGTGATAAATATAGTTATTCAATAGATAGCCTACTTGTGTACAGAATCAGTGTTGTTTTTCCTTCTCTACAAATCTAATGGGAAGTTAAATATTCAGAAAGTTATTTGTTAAGCATGAGCTCTGGGCTCTGGGTAAGAAGAGCTAGATTCATTCATCTGAATGGCTAAATACATCAACATGTGATGACATAATTCATCAATCTCTAGTATCCTAATAAGTATGCTATATGAATAAGACCCTTGGCTTAGTGGGTCAGGGTACTGTCACCCAGATAGCAACTGTAAGACCATTAACAGTGTTTTTGACAGAATGTAGACAACCTCTTTTCATTGAAATCACTCTTTCACTAGATTTTTTAAAAATGCAATTTGTGGGATAGAAGTTTTCTTAGTTATTTGTGGATAACAGTTTTCTTAGTTATGAGAAATAGCAAATAACACCAAAACAGGAAATAACAAATGTTGGAGAGACTGTGGGGAGATTGGAACTCTTATGCACCGTTGGTGGGGATGCAAAGTATATAGAACCATTTTGGAAAGTAATATGGCACTTCCATAGAAAGCTAGAAATAGAAATGCCATATAGTCTAGGAATCCCACTCCTAGAAATGTATCTCAGAGAAATAAGCGTATAGCAAAAATAGACGTATACACTCTCATGTTCATTGCCACATTGTTCATGATAGCAAAATGCTGGAAACAAACTAGATGCCCATCAACAGACTAATGGATAAACAAACTGTAGTATACACACACAATTGAGTATTGCAGAACAATAAAGAATAATAATTAATGTGTGAAACACCTCATAACATGAAGGAAAATGGAGAGCATTATGCTGAGTGAAATAAGTCAATCACAAGAGGACAAATATTGTATGAGACCAGTATTGTGGTCTTTTCAACACGTGAAAAAGTTTACACATAAACGATCTTCGATGCTTACCAGGGAAAGAAGTGAGGTGGGAAGGGAAAAGCACTACATATACAATAGATACATAATAACTTTGGTGAAGGATAAGATAGCGCACAATACTTGGGAAGCCAGCACAACTTGTAAAAGGCAAGGTCACAGAAGCTCCGTAGAAACATCCAAACTCTTTGAGGAACTGAATTGCTGGGCTGTTGGAATCATGGTCTTGGGGAACATCTAGTTCAATTGGTATGTCACATTTTATAAAGAAAATGTTCTACATTCTATAGTGTTGAGAAGTGTCTAGGGTCTTAAAAGCCTGTGAGTGGCCATCTAGGATACTCCGCTGGTCTTACCTCTTCAGAAGAAAGGAAAAATGAATAAAACCAAAGAAACAAGGGAAAAGTTAGTTCACAGGGCTAAAGGACCACGTCCTCAGCGGCTTTCAGCAGTCTACATCGAGCACAAATGGATGGTGCCGGCTCCCACCACTGACTGCTCTCGCAAGGTTTACAGCAGAGGATCCTGGACAGAGCTGGAAGAAAAGTGTAGAATAAAACTGAAACTCAAACGGGAGAAAAACAAAATCCTGGCCTGACAGAGACGGGAGAAGCCTTGGAGTATAACCTCTTGATACCCTTTCAATTCAGTAACAAAGTGACTCTTTAGGTTCATTCTTCACCCATAGACTGGACAGAACCATAAAACAAAACAAGACTCAAGGGGTGTGCCAGCCCAGGGGCAAGAACTGGAAGGCAGGAAGGGATAGGAAAGCTGATAATAGGGAACCCCAGGTTAGGAAAGGCAAGTATGGACCTACTGTGTGGTTGTTAACCAGTGTACTAACTGTTTAATGAGAAACTAGTTGTGTAAACCTTCCTCTGCAGTACAATATGAAATAAAAAAATAAAAATATGTATTTGTGGCCAATTCTGCTCTTGCTGCCATCAGGGTTTAAAGAACAGATATGATTCATCTTCAAAATAATGTTTTCACAGTATTATCTTGCCAAAAGTCAGTTACTTAAAATGTCTTTAATAAACAACCCACCCACTGCTGTCGAAATAGGAAGAACAAATATTTGCTTTGATAGTTCCCATTACAAAAAGCACTCTAATTTGGGGAAAGAAAATTGAGTGGTCATGAATTTGATTGCCACAAAGCCTTCTGAGGCATGGTTTATCTCTTCCATCCTTTAATACTCTTTCAGAAATATTACTGTAATCTGTTTAGAGGCTTAATGCTGACTTTGCTTAAGTAGCAATCACATATCGTATCCTGGTTATCCATGAGCTCTTATAGAAAACCAAATGATATGATGTACTGTATCTGGGATGATTTTTCATCCTTCTGTAGGATATAAAGAAAAAGAAGGCTTTTGTCTATAGAAGAGGAAAACAAGAGCTCATGTATTACACTTATTTAGTAGACCTTGTTATTGAAGGCTTTGAGGGAACCAAGGTTTTCCCTTTAGAAAAGACACTGAGTGGAGAAAATGAGAGAAATCTAATTTTCTCTGGATTCATATTCAATATATGTTTCAATTCAAAAAGTAAAACTTGAGGTAAACTGTTTATTTAGTATGTTCAGACATGAATGAGCTCTTATTTTTCTTGATAATGAAAAGTAGCTTAACATATTGTCCTGAGATTATATATTTAAATAAATTGAGCACACAAATTTCAGATGATGATGTCTGAAATTTGAAGACATAAAGCAGAGATGGCAAATACTACCATTGCAAGATTTTTTTTCTTAGACCATTGTGTAAAATGTCATTGCTTATAGTAATTGCATAGTTCTGGAAGAGAAAAGAAGTTGAATTAAAATATGGAAACAGTGGAAAAGATGAAGTGATTTTAAAAACAACAGTATCTTTCCTAAAGCCAGGTAACTGAAAGTTCTGATAGAAATTCTAAGCTGTGGGTAGGCAATTGGATCCAAATCACATTTAAATTTGGTATGTAAATTAAGCCCTGCGCAGTCCCTAGTAAGAATGGAAGTGACAGGCATAAAGTATTTTGGCTATTAGACTTTCATAAATGATATTCCAAATTGTAAAATATTGTATGTTTTATTTTGATCTTATTTTTATTTCATCTTTGAGATCAAACTGATTCCAAAATGATTTCTAGTTAAAGTAAAAAATGAAGTGTTAAATTAAAATCAAATAGTTTCTCTATATGACTCCTTTTTTTTTAAAATCTCACCAACTTCTCTCTGTATTATATACCAACTTTCTTTAACATGAAAATCTGTTATAAAGTTAACTTTAAAATCTTCATCACAAAGTAATTTTTTTCAACTTCTTCACAGGACTGAGGCAATAACTAAAGAATTGTGGAAAACAAGTTAGATTTGGGGTAAGGATCTACAAAGAGCTTTGGATTTAGGAACAAATTTTCTGACTGTGCTAGTTTTTTAGTGCTGCATAACTTTGCCATCAACTTTGCAGCCTGAAGCAGGGCTTTGAGCCAGATCATTCTGGTTGGAACCACTGCTGGTAACTTGCTTTGCTAACAAGTTTCCAACCTAAAAATCCATTGCCTTCAAGTTGATTCTGACCCTCAGTGACCATACAGGACAGAGTAGAACTTCACAGTAGAGTTTCCAAAGAGCACCTGCTGGATTTGAACTGCTGACCTTTTGGTTAGTAGCTGTAGCACTTGACCATTACACCACCAAGGTTTCCAGCAAGTTCATGGGCAATGCTAATGCTGCTGACTGGGGACTTATTCTGAGACCTAGTAGTAAAACAGTAATTCTTAAAATTCATTATTCTTAATAATCCCCAGGGGATCTTGTTAAAATGAATGTTTGGATTCAGTATATCTCAGGTGGAAATGTAAATTTTCAGCAGGGCTGAATGGAAGCCTTAGCTTAAAACAATGCAAATTTATTATTACATAATTTCTGTTGCTCACAAGTCTGAATACAAACTCAGGGATCGGCTCAGGATCTCATCACGTGGTACTTAAGATGTTGGCTGGGGCTGCAATGTCATCTGAAGGTCATTTACATTGTTGGAAAAATTTGGTTTCCAGTGGTTGTTGAACTGATCTCCATTTTCTTGATGGCTGTCAGTCAGAGTCATCTTAGCTGTTAGAGGCTGGGCTCCTGTTAGCCATGTGGTTATCTCACAGAAAATTACAACTTACTTCATCAAAGCCAAGAGAAGAATCTGTCTCCAGTCTGCTGTGATAGTCTTACATAATGTAGTCACTGAAATAACCACCCCCATCACACTTGTCATGTACTTAAAGAAGACAATAACTGTTCCACCATATTCACAGGTCTTGCTCGTATTCAAGAGAATGGCATTATACAGGGTGTGGATTCTTGAAGACCATCTTAAAATTCTATATACTACAGTAATTTGTTTAGATTAGTCAATAGTCACTTGTTATCAGTTATGAAACTCAAAAACTGAAAATCTAAACCATTCATAATTCAGTGGCCAAGTCTGAACACTGATTGTTATAAAATATAAATAATACATTTAGTATATTTGTTTACTGACAAAAATTAATATACTTTGATATATATTTTGTATGTACTATTGTATAAATATAGCGCCCTGGTGGTAGAGTGGTTAAGAACTAAGTCTGCTAACCAAAAGCTTGACAGCTCAAATCTATTAGCCACTCCTTGGAAACCCTATGTAGACTTCTATGCTGTCCTATAGGGTTGATATGAGTTGAAACTATCTTGACAGCAATGGGTTTGGTTGTTTTGTTTTGTTTTCGCTTTTTATAAGAAAAAGGATGAAAAAAGGAAACCAATATTGTTTTTTAGGCTTCAACCCTGAATTTACTGATTCTATTTTCACTGGTAATAACTTGAAAGTGGGTCAGTATTAACAACATGAACAAACTGAGAAAAAAGATTTATTTTATTAATTTATTTATCATTCAGTGAATAACCCTATAAAATGTTAGACTTAATTTGTTCTGTGAACTATTGAACAAAGGTAAATGATCCTTCCTGTTTTCTCAAAATACATGGTATGTTAAGAGGAAGATTTAATAAGCTTATTTGTCTTATTTTGCTGCTTAGGCAAACTGGCTGTTGGGGCAAAACTTGCTTCAGTTAACAGGCCAATTTATTCATACAAATTTTTAGTCAGTTGAAAAAATTTCTATGCACTTATAGATTTCTCCTTTCCCCAGATCTCTATCTTAAATGGTGAACACTTATTCTTACTAAAGGGATTATTTTAGCACCATAAATATGTATCTAGGAAAATGGAAGTCTTTGATCTTTATCTATTAATGCTAAAGGCAAAATGAGAGGGGGGAAAAAACGTTCACCAAGAAACAAATCTTAATTGTACAGCCACCAAGCTCCCTCTATTATGAAAATGTCATATAATTTACATGTAACATATGTGAATTTAGAAGCAGCACTATAACATGTTCTTTGAAGGTGATACTTGCGTTACTTAATTAAACTCCTAGGAGAGTACAGATTTCCCATTAGATCTTCACTGTAGTCAGCTGGGACTTTAAGAAATTAATTCAGGATATTCAGTTCCACATAATGGGCAGAATGGTCTTAAAGTTTTTCTTTTGTTTTTTTAAATGTTTCTATGACAGATTGTTACACAGCTTCTAAACTGGCAGTTAAAATGATATATCCCTCTTTGTCTAAATAGTGCTGAAGCAGTCAATCACGTTAAACTACAATTATTTCCATTAAGAAAATAAATCCATCACATTGTTTGCATATAAAACAAAACAAATAAAACTGTTGATGGATTTTTTCTCCACTCTTCAGTAGTTGTATGAATACTTCACTGTCATGTAAACAGTTCAGTTTAAATACTAAAAGGAACATTGTCAGACCTGAGTCTTTGCCTTTCAGATACCATCCAACCTCATCTCAAGTATGAATTATGAGTCATTATTACTAATTATAGGAGCCCTGTTGTCCCAGTGGTTGAAATACTGAACTGCTAACTGAAAGGCTGCTAGTTTAATCCCACCAGCTGTTGCATGGGAGAAATATGGGTAGCAAGCTTCTATAAAGACTTATGGGCTTGGAAACCCTACATGGCAGTTCTACTTTGTCCTGTGGGGTCACTATACATTGTAATCAGCTAGAAAGCAGTAGGTTTGATTTGGGTTTTATTGTTACTAAGTATGTTACAGAAATCTCTTGGCCTGATGGAATATGTGATTTTTGTTTATTTTATATTCAGATAGCATATGTTAAGTGAGTGATTTGAACTCCATTACTAACCAAAAGATTGGCAAATTGAACCCCCTCAGTGGCACTACAGGGGAAAAAAATTGCCTAATGATCTGTTTGTGTAAAAGTCACAGCCTTGAAAACTCTGAGGAAAGTATGCAGGGCCAAGATTATGGAGTAGTCGGATGCTTCCTGTGGTCCCATTTAAAATAAACACTTGAAAAAACAAGTGAATCAATTACATAGACAAACAATAGTCCTGAGCACCAAATGCAAAGTTTAAAAACTGGACTAAGTTGCAGAGAGACAGAGTGATGGTTCAGAAACAGTGAGGAGTTGCCAGACCTGACCTAGCAGGAACTGGCATCAGGCAAGCTGGACTGACTGAAGTGAGTATGGTGAGGCAAGCAGTGGCGTTCAGGCTACATTTTCCACAGCAAGAGAGACCAGGCAGCATAGAGTCTGCTCACACTCTCCAGAATCAGTGAAAAGTTGTGTGCAATTAGCAAAAGATAAATATTTGTATCTAGCCTACTGCGTAGGCCAAAAACTGCTCCTTTGGGACAAACCTTTCTCTTGTTTACTTGTTCCCTTCCAGCTCTACACAGGATCCTAGCCAGTTTCAGAGACTGACATGTCCCCTGAACTGGAATCAGGATTCCTCACAAGCTCTGAGCCATTCTCCCAGCCTTGGAAACAGAAAAAATTAACAAACAGAGAAAAATAGTCTGCTGGCTCCTCTAAGCTAGGAACTTGGGGAAGAAATAGCTTCTTTGCTAAGGTGCAGGAATAAGAAATCTACAGACACTGATAGCCTTTTGTCCCCACATATTACCTGTGTGGGCTCATTTCAACATAGACCCCTATCAGCAGAGTACAACAGGGTATGTATCTGACATCTAGCCTTAACTGTACCAGGTATTTGGTAGAAAGGCAGGTATGTGACATTTGGTATTGCTCTGCCTATTAAACAAGGCTGTCCCCTATCATATCAGGCACCTGAACACTGGTGGTGGCTTTACCTATGCCACCTAACCACTTGTGACAGGGATCCAAAATTAAGTGGTGCCTCTCAGTACTTAAGCCAACAGCACTGGGTGCCATAGCCTCCATGCAAAATGCGCTCACCTATGTGCACTAGGGTACAGAGACATGCTTTCTTCACTGACCCTCCTACCTTGCTCACCACATGGCCACCTGCCGCAGCCAGATACCTATGCCTACACCAACCACCTCTAGCTGTCTAGGGCTTTAAGCAAGAACTTGCACCACAAACTTGTCTACTGAGTATCCAACACCTGAGCTGAATTCTACAAGAAAAGTTAATAGACCCCTGGGCTTACATACCCAGTAATAGCTGTAAACACTGGGTGATGAGATGGTAGAGCTTCAGAGGCCCCAGTAATCAAACTATGAACAGCCTATATGGGTGTATCAAAACAAAACAAGAAACTACATAAATATGATAACTTATTGATGGCTTAGAGAAAACAGTCAGTATCAAGTCAGCTAAAGAGGCAGATTATGATGGCTTTGGAAAGCTTCCAAAACAAAGAATCAAGAAGTCTTCCAGATGAAGAGAGCTTCCTGGTTATTACTGGAGGTAGAATACACTATAAACAAAAGATTAATCTTCAACAGATGAGGAAGGAGATCAGGCAAAATGAAGATCAAGCCAAGCAGCACATACATGAAGCTGTTAAGAAACTTAAAAAGGTTAAAGTATGCTGACAAGTTTAACAGGCTTCAAGAACCTGTAGCCAAAAGCCAAGTGCTGTAGAGTCAGATCCAACTGAAGAACCTGTAGAGAGATCGTAAATAGGAATCGAGATTAACTATAAAATTTCAAAAGTAGACAACTCCATAGAAAGGAGTAGAAGCATAATCAAGGCAATGGAATTCAGACTGATGATAAAGCACCTGACACCAAAACATTTGAGGACAAAGCAAGTGAAAGAATTTATTTATTTATTTATTTTTGATGAAGAAACCCTAGGAATTATGTGGGATTCTATCAAAAGGGATAACCAATGAGTGATTAGACTACTAGAACTGGTAGACAGGAGGGATAACATAAAAAATTGTTGAAAATTTGGTAGCAGAAAACTACCTTGATATCGTAAAAGATGAGAAGAAATCTACCTAAGATACTCATCAAATACCAGACAAGGCAGATCCTAAAATAAAGTCACCAAGACATCTTACAATCAAATTTGTCAAAACCAAAGGTAAAAAGAGAATTTTAAGAGCAGCTAATGATAAATGAAAAGTCACCTACAGAAGAAAGTCACTAACACAGAACTCAAATTATTAAACAGAAACCATGCAAGCAAGAAGGTAATAGGATGACTCATGAAGACTTGAAGGAAAAAAATTGCCAGCCAAGAATATGATGCAGAAATTAGGACATTTTGAGATAAGCAGAAGTTTAAGGAGTTTGTGAAGGAAAATTATATACATATATGTATATATATATATATAAAGAAATGCTCAACATGTTGGACAGCTCATTGTTTAGCACCTGGACAACTCTCCACATAGAAGTGAAGTTTACTTTTAAGGCTGAGAGGCCTATGCATTTGTCTGGAGATCTGTCTTGAGAGGCCCTGCAGTTTTCCTCCCACCTTTCTCTGACACGCATTGTAGGGTTGGCTGACAGCCCCAAGTTTTACCATAAGTAGGGCTGCATCTTTGCCACTCAATAAGCAGAGACTTTTGCCCCAGAGGGTCCACCTGGGGCAAATCACTACAGTATTAGAGACAGCTGGTGACCAACAATTCTCTCAGCCCTAATACCAGAGAATTCAAACAGTGTCTAGATGGCAGACAGTCAGTAGACCATAATTAATCACTTAAAGAAGCAGCCTTCAAATTCTCCAGAAAACTCCCCAAATAAAGATTCAAAAAAATCCCAGATGAAAAAGCCTTTCTGAATCTGTCAGAGGTCAACTACAAAAGAATTATATATAGAACCCTCCTAGAGATTAAACAAAATGCAGCAGAATAAAATGAAAAATTTTGAACTGATGGAGCATCAACAATCTGAAATACAACAGATCAATAACAAAATTGCAGAGTTAGATAATTCAATCCAAAGCCAAAAGAGTAGGATTTAACAGATGGAAGTTAGACTCAGTGACCTTGAGGACAGGGTAACTGACACCAACATATATGAGGAGAAAGCAGAGAAAAGAAATAAGAAAAATGAAGAAGCATTAAGAAACATATGAGACTCCATTAAAGAGGAATAATTTACATTTAATTGGAATTCCTTAGCAAGAGAGGATAAATGACAATAGAGTGTATTGCTGTAGAGATGCTGACAGAAAACTTTTCTGAGATTATGAGCAAAGAGAATGTAGGTATCCAGGATGTTCATCAAACACCACAAAAGCTAGACTCCTAAAGGAAGACACCAAAACATATTATAATCAGGCTTAATAAGATGAAACATAAACAGATGCTTCTGAAGGCAGCAAGGCTCAAAGCAAAGCTAACACTTCAAGGAAAACCCTGTAAGCTTTCATCTGACTTCTCTGCAGAAACAATGCTGTCTAGAAAACAACGGGCTGACATATTCTAAGCCCTGAAGGATAAAAAGAACTTTGAACCAAGAATTATTTATCCTGCAAAACTGTCTATCACATATGATGGTGAAATTAAGACTTTTGCAGATGAAGAGAAACTTAGAGACTTAGTAAAAACTAAACCAAGACTACACAAAATATTGAAAGAAGCTCTTTCCTTAGGAAAACAAAACTATTAAATTTATATTTAAGATTACAATAAAAAACACATCATCCAAAATTCTAACCATTTAGGTATGTCAGAAAACTTAGTAAAAGGTACAATATTAAAATGAGAGCATCTGTAATCATATCATGACAACTATAACACCATCACATTAAAAGAGGGATACACTACAGTAGTTATAGTCATTTCAGATGGACAGGAAGTTAAAAAGTTATGCAGTAGTTACAATTGAGTTTAATCTGAGTATGTTAAGGGGGATAATAGATGTAGCCATAAAGCAAATTAACAATGCATCATATCAAAATAAGAAATACAATACAGGAGTCTCAACAAGCACAAAACCAACACTGAAAAAACAACCCATAAAGAAGAATGGCCCAGAACAGAATATTAAAAGCAATATAGAAAACATCAACATAAAAATAATTACATCGAAATGATGACACTAAGCACATACCTATCAATAATTACACTGAATGTAAATGGAAAATGCTCCAGTAAAGAGACAGAGAGTCAAATCCTGGATCAAAAGAAATGACCCGTATCTGTATGTTGCTTACGAGAAATACACATTAAACTTAAAGATATGAACAAATTGAAAATTAAAGAATAGAATAATATATACCAAGCTAACAACATACAAAGAAGAGCAGGTATGGCAATACTAATCTCAGATAAAATAGATTTTAACGTAAAACCCACAATTGTGGGCAAGGATGGACACTATTTATTGCTGAAAAGTTCAGCACTCAAGCAAGACTTAATATTAAATATTTATGCACCCAACACCAGAGTATTTAAACACGTTGAACAAATACTGACAATGCTGAAAAATAAAACAGATTGTTCCACAATAATGGTTGGAGACTTCAACAATCCCCTTTCAGTTATAGATAGGTCACCCAGAAAAAAAAAAAAAAGCTCAGTAAAAATAGAGAAGATCTTATTGCAACAATCAACCAACTTGACTTTATCGACATATACAGACCTTTTCATCCATCAATTGATAAATACACCTTCTTGAATCGGATCTGACTCAACAGCACTTGGCTGGCTTTCTCCAATGCACATGGAACATTCTCCAGAATAGACCATGTCTTATATCATAACACAATTCCCTATAAAATCCAAACCGCTGATTTACCTCCAAGTATCTTCTCCGACCATAGAGCTATAAAAGTTGAAATCAATAACAGAAAATTCGTATGTAGAAATTCAGACTTATGGAAACTGAACAACACTTTGCTCAAAAAGCCTTGGGTTATAGAAGAAATCGAGGACAAAATAAAGAAATTGATGGAATCAAACGGGAATGAAAACACATCCTACCAGAATCTATGGGATACAGCAAAAGCAATGCTCAGGGGTCAATTGATCTCTCTAACTGCACACATCCGGAAAGAGGAAAGGGCCCAAATTGAAGAATTAACCTTACAGCTTGACCTAGTAGAAACAGAGCAACAGAATAACCACTCAAGCACCAGGATAAAGCAGATTCTTAAGGATCAGAGCAGAACTAAATGAATTAGAGAATAGAAAAACAACTGAAAAAATTAACAAAACCAAAAGCTTGTTCTTTGAAAAGATCAACCAAATTGATAAACCATTAGGCTAAATTTACAAAAGAAAACCAACAGAAGATACGAATAATTCAATTAAGAAATGAGATGGGAGATGTTACAACAGATTCAGCTGAAATAAAAAATATTGTAACAGAATGCTATGAAAGGCTGTCCTCTAACAGGTTTCAAAACCTAGAGGAAATGGGCCAATTTCTAGATTCATATCACCTTCCAAGATTATCACAAGGAGAAGTAGATCAGCTTAATAAATCTAATACAAAGAAAGAGCTTGAAAGACTCATCAAAAATCTACCAACCAAAAAAAGTCCTGGCCCAGATGGCTTCGCCAGAGAATTCTATCAAACTTTTAGAGAAGAGTTAACACCGATACTACTGAGGCTATTTCATACCATAGAAAAGGATGGAATATTCCCAAACTCATTCTATGAAGTTAGTATAACCCTAATATGAAAGCCAGGGAAAGATTCCACAGAAAAGGAAAATTACAGACCAGTATCACTCATGAACCTAGATGCAAAAACTTCAGCAAAATTCTGGCCAATAGAATTCAACATCATATTAAAAAAATAATACATCATGATCAAGTTGGTTTCATTCCAGGAATGCAATGATTGTTCAACATCAGAGAAACAATTAATGTAATCAAACACATAAATAACACAAAAGATAAGAATCACCTGATTTTGTCAACTGACGCAGAAAAGATGCTTAACAAAGTTCAACACCCATTCATGCTAAAAACTCTCAGAAAAATGGCCCTAGAGGGAAATTCCTCAACACAATCAGTAGCATCTACACAAAGCCAACTGCCTTCATCATCCTGAATGGTGAAAGACTGAAAGAATTCCTTTGGAGGATGGGAACTAGACAAGCATGCCCACACTCACCACTTCTATTCAACATATACAGAAGTTCTACCCAGAGCAATTAGACAAGACAAAGAAATAAAGGACATCAGTATCAGCAATAAAGAAGTAAAAAATCTCCCTATTTGTAGATGATATGATTGTATGTACAGAGAAGCCAAAGGAATCCATAAATAAACTATTGAAACTAATAGAGGAGTTCAGCAAAGTATCAGGATATAAGATAAACGTAAGTAAACCCATCACTTAGTTGGATTATTTATCCTTTTCTTGTTTATATTTTGTAGTACCTTGTACATTATGGAGATCAGACGTCAGTTTGACATATAGTTGCCAAATATTTTTTTCCCATTCTGTAGGTGGTTTTTTAATTCTTCTGATAAAGTCTTTGGATGAGCAAAAGTGCTTGATTCTTAGTCATTCCCATTGATCTATTTTCTGTTGATCGTGCTTTGTTTGAGAGATTTTGAAGTTTGTGTATATTGTGTATTAAAACTTCCATTGTTGATCCTATTTTTTCTTGGATGAGCTTTATCATTTTAGTTTTGATATTTAGGTCTTTTATCCAGTTTGAGTTGGTTTCGTGTAAGGTGTAAGATAGAGGTCTTGTTTCAGTTTTTTGCAGATGGATATCCAGTTTTGCCGGCATCATTTGTTAAAGAGATCGCTTTTACCTCAGTTTAGGGTAAAGGCCCAGTCTTAGGGCCTTTGTTGAGTATAAACTGTTCATAGGAGGATGGTGGCATCTCTGGGATCTCAACTCTGTTCCATTGAGCTGTATCTCTCTTTTTGTAACAGTACCAGGCTGTTTGGACAACTGTGGCAGTGTAACAGGTTCTAAAGTCAGGTATTGAGAGACATCCCAGTGTGTTCTTCTTCAGAATTGCCTTACTGATCTGGGGCTTCTTCCCTTTCCAAACAAAGTTGGTGATTTTTTTTCTCCACCTCATTAAAAAATGACACTGGAGTTTGTATTGGGATTGCATCATATAAGCAGATTGCTTTGGATAAAGTAGACATTTTCACAATGTTATGTCTTCCTATCCATGAGCAGAGTAGGTTTCTCCATTTATGTAAGTCTCTTTTAGTTTCTTGTAGTATGATCTCGTAGTTCTCTTTGTAAAGGTCTGTTATTTCTCTAGTTTGATTTATTCCTAGGTATTTTATATTCTTGGGGGCTATAGTAAGTGCTATTGATTTGGTGATTTCTTCTTAAATAATGTCACTGGTGGTATAAAGGAATCCTACTGCTTTACTTACGTTTATCTTGTATCCCAGTACTTTGCTAAACTCCTCTATTAGTTCCAAAAGTTTTCTTTTGGATTCCTTTGGCTTTTCTTATCATCTGCAAAGAGGGAGATTTTTACTTCTTTGACAAGGTAAATGCCCTTATTTCTTGGTCTCGTGTAATTGCTCTGGCTAGAACTTTTAGTATGATGTTGAATAGGAGAAGTGAGAGTGGGCATCCTTGTCTAGTTCCCATTCTCAAGGGGAATTGTTTCAGTCTCTCTCCTTTCAAGATGTTGTAGGCAGTTGGCTTTGTATAAATGGCCCTATTGCACTGAGGAATTTGCCATCTGTTCCTATTTTGCTGAGAATTTTTAGCATGAATGAGTTTTGGATTTTACCAAATGTCTTTTCTGCATCAATAGATAAAATCAGGTGATTCTTGTCTTTTGTGTTATTTATGCAGCTGATTACATTAATTGTTTTTGTGATGTTGAACCAGCCTTGTATCCAGCTGGATGAATCCAGCTTTGTCATGATAATTTTTTTGATATGTTGTAGAATTCTATTGGCTAGTATTTTGTTGAAGATTTTTGCTTCTAAGTTCATGAGTGATATTGTTCTGTAGTTCTCCCTTTTTGTTGCGTGTTTCCCTGGCTTTGATATGAAGGTTATGCTGGCTTCATAGAATGAATTTGGGAGTATTCCATCCCTTTCTATGCTGTGAAATAGTCTTAGTAATATTGGAGTTAACTATTCTCTGAAAGCTTGATAGAATTCTGCAGTGAAGCCATCTGGGCCAGGGCTTTTTTGGTTGGTGGTTTCTGGATGACTGTTTCAATCCTTTCCTTTGTGATGGGTTTATTAAGTTGTTCTGTTTCACCTGTGATAACTTTGGTAGATGATACGAATCTAGAAATTTATCTATTTCCTTCAGGCTTTTTAACTTTTTAGAGTACAGTCTTTCATAGTGTTAATGATATTTTTAATTTCTGTTACATCTGTTGTTACATCACCCCTTGCATTTCTTATTTTGGTTATTTGTTTCCTTTCCTTTTTTTTTTTGGTTGTTTGTTTTTTTTGTTTTAGTAAGTTTAGCCAGTGTTTTATCAATTTTGTTGATCTTTTCAAAAAACCAGCTTTTGGTCTTTTCAATTTTTTCAGTTGTTCTACTATTCTCTAATTCATTTAGTTCTGCTCGAATCTTTATAATCTGTTTTCTTCAGAAAGTCCTGAATCTTAACAGCATTTTCTGCAATGTTTGTCTATACTAAAAGTAAACTAATTTTATTAAATTAATCCTGGAAACTAGATTGTATTAAAAAAAATTCAAACATTTATTCATAGACCTTAATATAGGGTATACATCTTAAAATTAGGTATGTAGACTGGCAGTCCTTCATATGTCGGAGAGGTCTCTCATGTGCTTCCTTGCAGGCTAATTGTACGCACCTTCCAGGATGAAGCACACAGGCACAGTCTCCTCACAGGTGTCTGAATCTCTTTGGAAGCCAGGAATCATAATGTCAGTCATTCAGTTCCTTGAGCTCATCTTGGAAATTATAGGAATAATTTAGGATTGTACTGGATATTTGAAATTGAATTTTTGATTAATGCTTCATCCACTAATAAAAAAAAAAGAATAAAATTACAGAGGTTTACTGTTAGGCATCTATACAGTCAAGTGGAAGAAAATCCACAAATTCATTTCATCTTAAATAAAATTATTCCTGTCTTACTTGCTACCTTTTTATGCCTCTTTGTCATTTGAAAGTGAAATGTGATATATGAAAAAGAAAGATAAAAATATGTGTGTCTGAATAAGCCTCAGGGATATTAATTTGCATTTTTGCTTCTTTACTCCTTCCCAATTCCAAATAGAGAGCTAGACCTTTCTTATTTCCTCCACTCAGGAAATTTACAGCAAATAATACAGGAACTGATAGAAGACAAAAAGCTTTTCTTGCTAAAAATGTAAGGTCATAGAAACGTTGTTGTAAAGTCTCACATTAGGAGGAAAACTGGATGGCAGCCTTAAAACCACATTTGAAATAAGAGAGGTTCTTGAGATTTGGCTAGAGACAGAATTTAACAATTTATGGTCTGCAAGAAGGAGCTGGTAAAATCTTAATGGGGGCAGTTGTGCAGAATACCCAGGGAGGCTGTACCCTGTGCCTAGGTATTCGCAATCTCAGCCAATGTTTCTGTGCTCCAAGAGGGATATCATTTTGGAAACCCAGAGAACCTGGCTTCAGGGAGTCAAGAAAACAGGAGATCAACAAGGACGACAGTGAGCCGGAGAGCAAAGCCCTTCTCAGGTTACTTGGCTCCCAGTTTGGGTACAGCCATTGTTAAAGAGCTCCCAGAATTCCTGAAAAAAGAAATGTGTATCTACCATATCAGAAAACAAATTATGCAGAGCCTTAATATGATATTTTGAAAATGCATTATTGTGCAATTGTTTATGAACTGGAAAATGTATTTGCTCAATAAGTTAACAAAAAAAGTCAAAGATTGAAAAATCAGACCACTCCAAAATAAAGGTTCAAAAAATTACAGATGACTTGTTTAAAAACACAAATCAACTTTTATTTTTGAATAAGTTGCAAAAACAAATATATTTTGTAAAAACCAAACCAAAACTATGAGACATACTGAAAGAAGCTCTTTGGTTGGAAAAACAAAAACATTAACTGTATACTTAAGGAGGCAATGCAGGATATAGCATCTAGACTCCTACTCAGTTAGGGAAGTCACAAAGCTCAAACACAGTTACAATATTAAAAGAAGAGAACCAGTGATTATATCACAAAACTATCACATCATCCCACTAAAAAGAAGGATATAATGTAAATAGTTGTAACTCTTGCAGACGGAGACAAAATTAAAAAGGTATACATAAGTTAAAGTCTGGTTTAAGCTGAGAATAATAAGGGGGATCAGAGCAGTAGCCACTAAGCAAAATAACAATGTAACATATCGAAACAAGAAACATAATACAGAAGTCTCAACGAAAGCAGAACTGACACAAAAAAAGATAAAAAAAGAATGACCCAGAACAGAATATTAAAAGCAACATAGAAAACATCAACAACACAGAAATAACTGTTTCAAAATGAAGCACTAAACACATACCTATCAATAATTGCACTGAATGTAAATGGACTGAATGCTTCAATAAAGAGACAGTGAGTGACATCCCAGATCAAAAGACATGACCCGTCTGTATGTTGTTTATAAGAAACACAGCTTAGATAGACTCGAAGATAGGAACAAGCTGAAAACTAACGCATGGAATAGTATATACTAAGCCAACAACATACAAAGGAGAGCAGCAGTAGCAACACTAATCTCAGTTAAAATAGACTTTGGTGCAAAATCCATCAGCGTGGACAAGGATAGTCACTATTGCTGAAAATTTCAATACATAAGCAGGATGTAACAGTATTACATATTTATGCACCCTATACCAGAGCATCTAAATACATCGAGAAAACACTGACAACATTGAAAAATGAGATAGCTTACTTCACAGTAACAGATGGAGACTTCAACATTGCACTTTTAGTAATGGACAGAACATCCAGAAAAAAAGCTCAGTAAAGATAAAGAAGGTCTTATCTTGACAAATAACCAACTAGACCTCATCGACATATACAGAACATTTTACCCATCAGCAGATAAGTATGACTCCTTCTCAGTGCACATGAAACATTTCCCAGAATGGACAACATGTTAGGACATAAAGCAAGTCTCAACAAAATCCAAACTGTTGAATTATTGCAAAGCATCTTTTCAGACCATAAAGCCATAAAAGTTAGAGTCAATAGTGAAAAAAAAAAAAGATAGAAATTAGAACTCATGGAAATTTAACATTTTGCTCAAAAATCCCTGGGTTATAGGATAAATCAAGGACAAAATAAAGAAATTGATGGAATCAAATGAGAATGAAAACATGTCCTACCAGAACCTATGGAATATAGAAAAAGAGGTGCTCAGAAGTCAGTTTATCTTTAAAATGCACACATCTGGATAAAGGAAGGACTCAAACCAGAGAATTAACCCTACAGCTTCAATAAGTAAAAAGAGAGCAACAGAGGAAACCCCTCAGGCACTAGAAGAAAACAGGTAATAAAGATTAGCGCAACTAAATAAATTACAGAATAGAAGAACAACTGAAAAAATTAACAAAATGAAAAGCTGTCTTTTTGTAAAGACTGTTAAAGAAATTACCAAATCAGTACCATTTACTGTAACTCCCAAGAAGATAAAATGCCTAGGAATGAATCTAACTAGAGAAATAAGACACCTATACATAGAAACTGAACAACAGTGGCTATTTTTGAATACATAGACCTTACAGCAAGAAACCAAGAGAGACTTACATAAATGAAGAAACCTACCCTGCTCATGGACAGGAAGACTTAACGTTGTGGAACTGTCTATTTTACCGAAAGCGATCTACATACTGAATGCAATCCCAATGCAAATTCCAGTGTCATTTTTTACTGACATGAAGGAACAAATCACCAGGAAGAAACACTGGATATGTAAAGCATTACTGAAGAAGAGGAACACAGTAGGTGGCCTCACATCACCCAACCTTACAACCTATTACACTGCCACAGTAGTCAAAACAGCCTGGTACTGGTACAGAAGTAGGCAAATAGAACAGTGGGACAGAGTTGAGACCCCAGAGATGCCACCACCCTCCTATGAACTGTTCATATTCAACAAAGGCCCTATGATTATAAACAGGGTAAAAACAGTCTCTTTAACAAATGATGTTGGCAAAATTGAATATCCATCAGTAAAACATTGAAACAACAAAGACCTATATCTCACACCTCACACAAAAACTAACTCAAATTAGAACAAAGACCTAAATATCAAACCTGAAATGATAAAGATCATGAGAGAAAAAAATAGAGTCAACATTGGAAATTCTAATACACAGCTTAGACAGACTTCAAAATCCAACAAAGCAAGACCAACAGAAAAGAAAACAGGAAATGGGAACTACTAGGAATCAAATGCTTTTGGTTATCCAAAGTCTTTATCAAAAAAATTTAAAGACCACCTACAGAATGGGAAAACATATTTGACAACTACATGTTGTACTGACATCTGATCTCCATATTATATAGCCAGCAAGTGCTGTCGAGTCGGATCTGACTCATGGCGACAAGGCACTGCAAAATATCAGCAAGAACAAGGTAAATAACTCAGTTAAGTAATATGTGAAAGAGGATGTCCAGACAGCCAAAAAGACACATGTGGAAATGCTCATGATCATTAACTATCAGAGAAATGCAAATCAAAACTATAATGAGATACCATCTCACCCCAACAAGTTTGGTCATGATCCAAAAAACACAAAATAATGAATGCAGGAAAGGCTGTGGAAAGATCGGAACTCTCCTACACTGCTGGTGGGATCGCAAAATGGTACAACCTCTTTGGTATTCAATTTGGCCCATCCTTAAAAATCTGGAAATAGATACACCATTTGATCCAGTAATCCCAGTGCTTGACTATATCCTACATAAATAAAGACTGTCACACAAACAGACACATGCACACAAATGTTCATTGCAACACAGTTCACAATAGCAAAGAGATGGAATCAACCTAGACGCCCATCAGCAGATAAATGGATAAACAAACTACGGTACATGTGTTTCATGAACACTATGCAATGATAAAGGACAACGATGATTTTTGGAAGCATCTCGTAACCTGGTTTCAATTGGAAGACATTATGCTGAATGAAATCATGTAGTGGCAAAAGGACAAGTGTTGTATGAGAGGCCTGTTATAAGAACTTCCAAATAGACTTAGGTACAGTAGAAAAGACTCTGGTGACTACAAGGGTTGAGAAGGAGGGAGACAGTTGGTCATAGATTAGGTAGATGGTAGAAAGTTGGTTAGGTGAAAGCAGGGACAGCACAAAGTAGACAAATGATCAACTTAACTGGAATTGAACATAAACAGTAAATTCTTTTAATCTTAATGTAATATTGCAAGGATAGAGTAGCAGGGGCAGAGTGTGGGGGCCATGCTCTCAGGGAACATCAAAGCCAATTGACATAAGTATCCTATTGCTAAGAGAGTCTTCTGCACCCCATACTGGTAAGTGGTGTTTTGGGTCTTAAAAGCTAGCAAGCTGCCATTTGAGGCACACCAAATTATACCAACTTATCTGTAATAAATAATCACTGACAACAACAAAGACACAAGGAAAAAAAAGCCCAGGAGACAGAAAGACTCATGTGATTGGGAGATTGTATCAACATGTGACCAAAAGAATCAGATGGTGCCTGGCCACCAACAAAGATAGCCATACTAGGGCACACAGTGTTGAGTCCCTGTGACAACATGAGAAAAAGAGGGACGCAGCTCAAGAACTGTGCTAAAAGACCACAGTTGATTGTCCAACAGCCCAAGGGATTCTCTGGGAGCATGACTGCTAGACCTGCCGCTTCTCCTGTCTAGTAAATACACTGAGGTCAACTCTTTGGACAAAAATGGACTAGACTCAGAGATACAATGTGACCACATGTTGTGTGTACTTTATTGTTCTATGCGTTTATAGGATGCATCCTCCTACCTCTTTATAGATGAGAGAGAAGAGGATGGAGAAGAGGCAACGGTAGATTAAGAGGCTACAACAAGTATAGAATGAAAAGGAGGAGTGTGCTCTCACTGGGCAAGGAGAGCAGAAGGAGCTGTAGATAGGCAGGCATGCAAATTTAATTTGGATGATATGCTGTCACTTCATCACAATAATATATATATAGCTATTTTAACTTTTCCCATTTGTTTCACATGCCTTTTTTTTTTGACCATGGGTTCTCTTAAAACAACTCCTGACTAGTTTCTAGGAACTTGACAAATAGCATGATTGTGCTGTCAATTAAGACATACTATAATGAATGGTAATACAAATGAAACATCTGTTTGATTGCTCACTGACGACATCTGTTCTGTCATACTTGACACACTGAGCAGGAATACATGAAAAATTTAAGGCAAATTTATAAATGTGAGTACTAGATCACTGATTTTGAAGGATGAGATGAGTTAAGATGCCTAGACCCTTTCAGAATGTCTTAAAAAGTGTCATCCTTTCAATTTGGCCTTGTTCTAACCATTCAGACACTTTCAATAACAGACACTATCTTTCTGATGGCATTTATATCCTTTTACGGCAATCACTTTATAAGTTCTTAAGATACATTTTACAATATTAAAGAATATATACATATATGTATATACATATATTTTCCTAAGACCTAATTCTTACTATTTAAAAAAAAAAAAAAAGTGCTGAGATATGGCTAGGAGCAAAGTTCTAGCTTTTATGGGGTTTACATTTTAATATATGGGTGAGCAAACATAAAAGAAAACAAATAAAATAACAAATAAATACTCTAGATGTTGACAAGTAATCTAAAAAAGAACAAACCTACTTAACAGAATGAAAAGGGAGACTACCAGTTTATTTAGGATGGTCAGATAATATGAGCTGCACATTTACTTCTGCAAAACTTCTGAAATGTTAGTAATACAAAACGAAATCAAGCTCTTCTCTTATACAACAACTGAGTGGTGCCGGTGCCAAAAACATGATTTGGATGGAGTAGTATTTTGCTGAACGATCAGTTTAAATTGAGATTTTTCTGTTCTGATTTGATCATAATACCCCAGGCAGACAGTCTTACATTTCGCTAGCTATTGAAACTAAAAAGTATATAATATATTATTAAGTTGTTTCACTTCAGAAATTTGGCTTATTTTTTGTAGCTGTGTATATTCAGAGAGAGAGAGAGTAAATGTTATTTTTCTATTAGAACTCTCCTTTAGAATCAGTCTCTTACATAATCTACATGGTTTTACCATGAACACTCATGTTGCAATTCCTTCTCGAACCACAGCTGACTGGCCTACAGACAGGCACTTAACTCAAGCTAGCCAATGAGACAATATAAGTTTCAGGGAAGTAGCCATATCCCTGCAACATGGTTACCTCTGAGAAGATAAGAAAGTCATTCTTACTGAATGAGAGGATAACAGAAGAAAACAGAAAATGTACAGTGGGAAGAAGAAAGTCATAAAAAGTAGGTAAAACACTCCATTGGCGTTTGAATACTGGATTATGCTTATTCCTAAAACCAACTGTATTCCTTTGTTCACTATTTTTGTAAACATCATAAATGTCTTGCTTAAACCAGGTTGATTAGATTTCTGTATCTACAAATATGTGCTAGCTAATATAAAGAAATTGCCTGTCATCAAATCTGGTAATCATTAGGACTGCTGATATCTTTCTTTCTTTTTTTTTTTTTTTTAAGATTCATGAAAGTAAAAAAATAATTTGAATTTTCAGAATTAAAAACTTCTCTTAAAGATGCTAAGGAAACAAAAAGTCAAGTCAATAAATGCATTTTCAAAGTGTATATTTGTGTGTGTGTGTACAAAATGACTTGCATTCAGAATAGATGGATAATTCTTAAAACTAAATTAGAAAGAAATAAGCAACAGAATTTAAAAAGGTGGGTAGACTGAAGGGGGAAAAGATTTAAATATACACTTTGGCAATAAAAGTCATAGATGGAAAAGAAACACATAAAAACAATATTTGACATCAATTATTCAAATTTTGCAAAATCAACATCGTATCAGATTCCAAAAACACTCTATACTGAGGCAGAAAACTAATCACCAACCTCATATGGAAAGGAAAATGGCCTGGAATAAGCAAAGCACTGTGGAAGCAGAACAGAGTAGAAGGCCTCACACACCCCAGTCTCAGAAACTTCTACACAGTCATTGTAGCCAAAATGAATCCATAAAACATATCACAACATGCATGAATGTGAAGGACATTACAGTGAGTGAAATAAGACAACAGAATAGATTAATTGTTGTGTGAAACCACTATTTGAAAAAAAGAGGTCAGTTCTACCCTGCCCCTAGGGTTGCCATGAGTCGGATCCAACTCGACGGCACTAGGCTGGCTTGGCAGGAAAAAATTTACAAACAGCAAGAGAGATTCTTTGATGTTTACCAGGGTATTGGCACAAAAACAGACATATCAAAAGAAAGTCTCTTTAAAAAATAGTGTGGCCATAACTGGATATCCATTTCCGGAAAAAGGAAACAAGATCCATGCCTCACACTATACACAAAAGCTAACTCAAAATGGGTCAAAGACATAATGTAAAACCTAAAACTATAAAGATCATGGAAGAAAAAATAGGAACAACACTAAGGTCCCTAATACATGGAATCAACCTAAATGCCCTTCAACGGATGAATGGATAAACAAACTAAAAATGCACAAACAGCAGAAGATAAACTGGATAATTGGGACCTCCTAAAGTTAAGCAGATATGACCATCAAAAGACTTAGCCAGAAGAATAAAAAGAGAACCTATGAACTGGGAAAAATTTTGAGCTGTAGCATATTTGACAAGGGTCAAATCTCTGTAACTTATAGAAAACTTCACCATCTCAACAACAAAAAGACAAATGATTCAGTTGAAAAATTGGCAAAGGATCTCAATAGACACTTCACTACAGAAGCCACTCAGGTGGCTAACAAATGCGTGAAGAGATGCTCTTGATCACTAGCCATTAGAGACATGCAAGGCAAAACTACAGTGAGATACCACCACACCCTGGCAATAATGGCACTGATCAGTAAATTAAAAATAACAAATGCTGGTGAGGTTGTTGGGAGACTGGAACTCTTCCACACTGCTGGTGTGGATATAAAATGATACAAGGAAAATGATATAGTACTTCCTTGATAAGAAGCTAAAAATAGAAATACAGGATGATTCATCAATCGCCCTTCTAGATACACATCTGAGAAAAATAGATGTATGCACACCACGTTCACTGCAACATTATTCACGATAACAAAAAGACAGAAACAACCTAAATTCGCATCAACAGGTGAATGGATAAACTGCAGTACATATATATAATGCAATACTGCATAATGATAAAGAATAACGATGAATCTGTGAAACATATTAACACAGATGAATGTGAAGCCGTTACACTGAGTGAAAGGGGACAATAAAAAAGGTCAATTATTGTATGAAACTACTATTAAAAAAAATCAAGAAAAGGTTCGCATATAGAAAGAGATACTCTGACTGATATCAGGGATATGAGGCAGAGGAAGGGAAAAATCACTAGATAGTAGACATACGCTACCTTTGGTGAAGGGAAAGAGCAATCTACAATAAGGCATAAGTCAGCACACCATGACCATGGAAGGGAAAGACTCAAGAATGAAAGATACACAAGAATGAAAGGCAGCTATGTAAATACTGTAACATATAATCCTGCAAGGTATTGGCAGGGTACATGGGAGCACAGCCATGTTCATTTAGCGATTTGTCAGTGGATATTTCTACATATATATTGGTACTTCTGCATGCATATTCATATATGTGATATAGTACACAGGCAGGCTCAGTCATGGGAACTTCCTAGACATAACCAAGCACCTCACAGCACTGAATTACTGGAGTTGAAGGCTAAGGACACCTAGGTCAGTTGGCATAGCTGGAAGACAATATTCTACACCCTACTCTGAGTAGTTTCTGAGGTCTTAAAAGCTTTCAAACAGCTGTGTAAGAAACACTGTTGATCTCTCCGTCTGGAGAAAACAGAGTGAAAAAAACAAAAAATCAAGGAAGCAATTAGTCCAAAGGACTAATGGACTGCAGGCTCCATGTCTTCCACTAACCTGAGACCAGAAGAACTAGATGGTGCCCAGCTACAACTATAAACCCCTCTGTTAGAGATCACAATGGAAAGTCCCAGTTAGAGTGGGAAAAAAATGTGGAACATACCTCCAATTCTTTAAAAAAAAAAAAAAAAAAAAAGACTTACTGGTTCAGGAGAGACTTGAGAAACCCCCAAGACTGTGGCCCTTAGACACCTTGTAATTTGGAAGAGAAGCCACTCCCAGAGATCATCTTTCACCCAAATAATAGACCAAACAACAAAAACCAAACCTGTTGCTATTGGATCAATTATGATTCATATCATATATGTCAGAGTAGAACTGCCCCATATTGTTTCCAGAAAGCAGCTGGTAGATTTGAACTGCTAACTTTTTGGTTAACAGCCACATTCTTAACCACTGTACTACCAGGGCTCCAAATAATAGGCCAAAAATAACAACCAAAAAAAACTACTGTTGTTGAGTTAATTCTCATAGTGACCTTCTAGGTCAGAAAATAATAGTCCTATAAAATAAACAATAACAGCCATGAGGAAAATGATACTTAGAACAACAATCATCTACGTGAGACCAAAAAGACATCAGCCCTAAAGAAAAAACAGAAATGCAGGAAAACCAGACAAATGAAAAAGAGAAACTCAATGTGGTAATGGACAGAGTGTTGACACATTGTGGGGACTGTAACCAATGTCACAGAATAATATGTATATAAATTACTGAATGTGAAGCCAATTTGCTCCGTAAACAGCAACCTGAAGCTTTCTTAAAATACTTCAAAAGTAAAAAATCGATAATGAAATTTCCTACATCTCTAATTCTTGTTAAGTGCTGTTGAGTAGATTCTGACTCACAATGACCGTGTGCACAACAGAATGAAACGCTGTTCGGTCCTACACCATCCTCACAGTCTTGGCTATGTTGGAGCCCATCGCTGCAGTCATTTGTCAATCCATCGCATGAGGATCTTCCTCTTTTTTGATGACCTTTTACTTTATCAAGAATGATGTCCTCCAGAGACTGATCCATGCTGATAATATGTCCAAAGTACATGAGATGAAGTCTCACCATCCTTGCTTCCAATGAGCATTCTGATTGTGCTTCCTCCAAGAAAGATTTGTTCTTTTATTACCCAAAACCAAACTCATTGCTGTTGAGTTGATTCCAACTCACAGGGACCCTATAAGACAGAGTAGAACTGCCCCATTTGATGCAGAGTTTCCAAGGAGTGCCTGGTGGATTCAAACTGCTGACTTTTTGGTTAATAGCCTTACCAGTTAACAACTACACCACCAGGGTTTCCTTATTCTTGTACGTCCATGGTATATTCCATATTTTTTGTCGTCATCAGAAGCATCAATTTTTGTTAGATCTTCCTTTCATTTGACATGTGTATGAGGTGACTGAAAATACCATGATTTGGATCAGATGCAGCTGACTCCTTAAAATGACATCATCTTCTTCTTCTTTTTTGTTTTTTTTCTTTTTAACACTTTAAAGAGATCTTTTTTTTTTCCAACAGATTTGCACAATGCAATACGTCGTGTGATTTCTTGACAGTTGCGTCCATGGTTGTTAGTGATGGATCTGAGTAAAATGAAGTCTTCAACAACTTCAATATTTCCTTGTTTCCGATGATGCTGTTTGTCAGTCCAGTTGTGACCAGGGATCCCCATAGCTATTAGGATGAATGAAATTAAAAAGATTTTCAGTACCAACTATTGGAGAGGAACTGAAAAAACTGTAACTCTCATCTTCTATTGATGGAAAATATTGCCACCAATGTGGAAAACATGTAAGGTTTTGTTTAGAAAATTGAATTTCATGCTGAACGAGAGACTTGAAAAATCCCTTCACTAGTACCTGGGAATATGCATCAATTATCTTTTCTGTCTTTCTCAGAAAAAATGAGAATTATACTTTGAAAATATTAATATAATTTATGTTAATCAAAACAGATTGATGTGTATTTTTGTCAGGCTCTATTATAAACTGTTTTGATACAGTACATGTTATTTTCATAATTCTGTGATATGAACAGTATTAACTCCAGTGTATAGATAAAGGAACAGGATTGGAGAAATTAAGTAACTTTTTCAAGGTTCAAAGTACACAAATACGATGATATTCAAACTAGGTCTGATACCAAAGTTCATGTTATTTCTTCTGCAGCATGTAAAGTATTTGAGACTGAATTATAAAAAAGCTAAAAATATACTTTCAAATATAGAGCTTTTCTGCAAAGCAGTGATGGAATTAAAACAAATAGATCATTTTAGTATAATTTACTGAAGTATCTTACAGAGCAATGTTCATTTCAGACATCCATGAAGTTACTAACAAAAATTTTATAATCACAGTAACCACTTGTTGAGAGTAAATGATAATTTATTAACTAGGCTTTATTTTAAGATTCTGTGTTACTTTTATTATAGAGTTATAGTGTACTTTCCTTTATACTTATTACATGTGTCTATGACATACGAGGTCTGAGAAGCTCATGAACTTACCACTGTGTGTTTATATTGGCAGAACAATACAAACAGCTTAGTAAGGTTTCATAACCTTGGTACATCAGTGTCTCACAGCTGTGCTCGTGTCAACATGTGGCTGTCTCTTGCTGAGTGGTGTTCATTATTGCTGTTGCTTGCTTTGTGTGCCATCGCGAGAATGTTGGAGCTTGAGTTAGAGCAGTAAACAAACATTGAGTTTCTTGTTAAACTTGGCAACAGTGGAAGTGAAATAAGGGACATGTTAGTCTAAGTATCGGGGATAATGCCATGAAGAAAACGGCAGTGTGCAAATAGATTAAACATTTTTCTGAGGGGAGAGAAAGTGTCACTGATAAGGAGACATCAGAGAGGCCAGTAATAAGCAGAACTGATGAAAACATTGCAAAAATTCATGAAATTGTGCATCAAAATCGTTGGCTGACTGTAAGATGCAGAGCAGACCAAGTAAACATTGATAGAGAAGCAAAAAAATCTTACCTGAGAATCTTGGCATGAGAAAAAAGTGTGTGCGAAAGGGGTCCTGAAGGAGCTCACTAATTAACAAAAGCAAAAGAGATTTGAAATTTGCCAAGACCTTTTGGAGAGGTAAGAGGATGTTTGGGGTTGTGTTATTACTGGTGTTGAAACATGGGTATACCAGTATGACCCTGAAACAAAGTGTCAAAGTGCACAATGGAAGTCAGCTGATTTTCCATGATCAATAAAGTTCTGTCCGTTCTAATGAAGAGTCACAATGCTGTTACTAACCTTTTTTTGATATCAGACTGATAGTTCGTTAGGAATTTGTACCAACTGGACCAACAGTTAACCAAGTTTACTGTTTGGAAGTGCTGAGAAGGCTACATGAAAAAGTTACACAAAAACGACCTGAGCTTTGGCCAACAACTTTTAGTTCTTGTATCACAATGCACCAGCTCACATGGCACTGTCTGTGAGGGAGTTTTCAGCCAATAAACAAACAAGCTATTGAAACACCCTCTCTACTCAGTTGATCTGGGTGCCAATGACTTTTTACCTGAAGATAAAGGAGATAATGAAAGGAAGACTTTCTGGTAACACTCAGGACATCAGGGGTAATGCGATGATAGCTCTGATAGCCATTCTAGAAAAAGAGTTCCCAATTTGCTTTGACAAATGGACTAGACACTGACATTGGTGCATAGATTCCCAGGGGCAGTACTTCAAACGGGGCCTTAGTGATATTCAGCAATGAGGTATATAGCACTTTTTGTAGGATTACTTCGCAAACCTAACTGTCAGAACTCGTATACATCAGTTCAAATCCACCAGGCCCTCTTTGGAAACTCTATGGAGCAGTTCTGCTCTGACCTGTAGGGTCACCATGAGTCAGAATCAAACTCATTGGTGGTGGCTTTGGCTTTTGGTATGATGTGTCTATATTTGCTTGGGATGGATTTCAAAGCTTGCTAGATATTTCTTCAAAAAGCTTCAAAATACTTCAGAATTCAGCATTTGAACTATGACTATCTATTGATGACATACCTATTTTTAACTCAAGAAGTAAGCAATAAATTCAGTAACAAAGTTTCACATCTGCACTAACATGGGAATAGGACAAACTGACTTTTCACATACCATTTTTTCTTGTATTCAGAAAAGTTAATATCTGTGAGTTGACAGCATTTTCTAAATATTCTAAATGTTAGTGGAAGCTATCCTTTGGTGGTACATATTATCAAATGCCTGACTGCTAGACAAAAATCTATGAGTGGAATTTAGCCAGAAGCCTTAGGAAAACAGATATGGCCATCAACTTCGGCAAGGTCACAGCCTTGAAAGTCCTATGACGTTCTACTCTGTACACACAGGATCACTAGAGTTAGATCAACTTAAAGGCAACTAATACTGAATTAATATAATTCAACATTGTCTTTAACAGTTTCCCATTAATATAGTTTATGCTTCTGAACTATATAATTATAAACATTAAAATATTTGGTTCACCAACCACTGAGAATATTTTAAAGAAATATTATAAAAGTAAATGAATGGTGTAGGAAGGTACTCAGCAGGAGTCAGAGCATGACTCTCCCTATCTGTGCTTCACCTCTGAAATTTACCATCAGCTCCAGGGATGGTTTTAGGAGATGGATAGAACAGGATAAAATTGAGAACAAATTTCTTTATGGTTTATAGGCATTTTCTTGATATTATACATGTCTTTCTTATTTCTTTGAAAATGATTTTTTAATTAAATTTGAATTTTATGTAATAACATATTGAATGCATATCTAATAATTTTAATAATTGTTGTCAGTCGTCATTAAGTAGGTTCCAGTTCATAGCACCATCTTTTACTATCTGTTCCATTGTTGCAGCCACTGTGTGTTGTAAAGTCCCTTCCAACCTGGGGAGCTCATCTTCCAGCACAATGTTAGACAATATTCTCTAGTAATTGATAGGCTTTTGATTGGCTAATTTTTAGAAGTAGGTCCCCAGGACTTTCTTCCTAGTCTGGCTTAGTCTAGAAGTTTTGTTGAAACCTGCCCACCATTGGTGATCCCGCTGGTATTTGAAATATTGGTGACATAGTATCCAGCATGAGAACAACAGGCAAGCCACCACAAATGGGTGTTAGAATTTTTTTTTTAATAATGCAGTTACACTATTTAACAGTTGTTTTTCTAGTGATTCAATTTTTGATACTACTAGGATTTGAAACATTCAGAGATATGTGGGAGAAATACCCACTTCTCTAAAAATTATATAATGCATTCTCCTTGAAGATTAACTTGTTTTGTTCTTTAATTATAATCATTTTTTAAAACAGGGGTCACCATAAAGTTTTAATTTCTAAAAATTATTTTAAGCATTTTATAGTGTACAATGTCATATGCAGTTTTCTCTGCAATTGCATCCAGTTCTTCTCTTGCTTTATTGTTTGCCTTCAAAGTAATATTAGTGGATTTTAGTAAGTAATCAGCTTTCCTTGTACTATTTTCCTCTTTCCAGAATTCTCTAACATGTAAATAAATGACAGTTATAAAATCTCAAGTAAATGAATTTTTATTTTTATTTTTTTAATTTGTTTCATCTGTCAGTGGCTAGTGTCAAGTTTAATGTGGTTTTATATATATGTCAAATCAAATTTTAGTTCCTATTATAAGCTTTGTTCACCATATCCTGGAGCTAAACATGGTTTATGGTGTATGATGAACATCCAGCAATGTAACTTGAAATGAAGAAAAGCTGAAATCTATTGAACAACGAGAAACTCTGGTGGCTGAGTGGTTAAGTGCTATATCTACTAACCATAAGGTAGGCAATTCAAATCCACCATGTACTCCTTGGAAACTATATGGAGCACTTGTTCTCTGTCCTATAGGGTCTCTTTGAGTCTAAATTGACTACAGTGGGTTCGGTTTTGGGGTACTGAATAATGGAAATCTTGGCAATGTAGTGGCTAAGTGCCATCTGTGTTGATGAGAGAGTCGGCAGTTTGAGTCCACAAGGTTCTTCTTGGAAACTAAGCTGTTCTAGTCTGTCCTGTAGGGTCACTATGAGTCAGATTTGACTAGACAGGAAGTTTTTTTTTTTTTTTTTTTAATTGAACAATTTGGTTGTTGGGCTTTAACAATTATAATTTCTCTAATATAGCCTAAAGTAGGAATAGTGAATGACCAACATAATAATCCCTGGCAGATATCACTATAACTGGGCTTTCCAATTGAGCCTAGATAATGGCCTGCCATAATCCTTTATAACACAGAGCTCAACTGAATGGCATTTCCAGTTTAATGGCAATATTCTTTTATTATCCTTGACCTAAAGTAAAATGTGGTTAAGTGCTATGTATGTTAATCAAAAGTTTGAAAATTCATATCCAAACACTCCTTGAAAACTCTGTAGGCAAGTTCTACTGTGTCCTATAGGGTTGCTATGAGTCAGAATTGACTTGACAACAGTGGGTTTGGTTTTTGTTTAAAGTAAAAAGTGCATAAAGAGACTTTCAGCAGCAAAAAACTGAAGTTCCTAGACCCTGCAATAGCATGGTAGCTGAGGAGGAAGGGGTAAACGCTGAAACGCATTCTGTTCCACTGTGTCTCATGTATAACTTTAAGGGCTAATGTGATCACTTACCTCATATTGTACTAACTTCTTGGGCCTCAGATGACAGAAGGGAAGGACCTGGTATCAGTCCTGTAATAACAGTTCCTATAGCCTTTGTATTACTGGAAGAAATGATGACTGGCACTTGTGGTCAGCTGAGATGGAGCCAGATCTACCAATTGGCCTTGTGTTGATTCAGACTAACGGTAACCTCATATGCGTCAGGATAGAGCTGTGCTCCATCGGATTTGAAATAGCTGAATTTTCTACAGTAGATTGCTAGTGTTTTCTTCCAAATTTCCCCTGGGAGGATTTGAACCTCCAGCCTTTTGGTTGATATCTGAGCACGTTAACAGTTTGCATCAACCAGGGACTCCAAGCCAGTCAAGGAAAGCAGGAGACAGTGGAGGAAGCTGGTTTCCTGCCATGTTGCAGGCTGGTGTGAATCGGAAAAGTATCATACTACTGATTATCGTTGTAACATTTATTATACACTTAGGCTGTTATCATAAAACTGTTTATTATCTTTCAGGCCAGTTTTGTTAAGGATGGAAACATAGGATCCAAGTAAATTGTCTTACCTATTTTCATACTGTCTCACTCATTTTCACATTTAAAATGTTCCATCTGAGGCAGGAAAGCTGATTTTTCTATCACAACGTAGTTTGGTGTTTTCAGATGTGCATTTATTATTCATTGTGGAATTTGATGTATATATGGATATTTAGATGATCTTTGGAAACACTGGTGGCATAGTGGGTTAACTCTTATGTCTGCTAACTAAAAGGTTAACAGTCCAAATCCACTAGGTACCCCTTGGAAACTCTATGGGGCAGTTCTACTCTGACCTCTGGGGTCTCTGTGAGTTGGACCTGACTTGATGGCAGTGTGTTTACTTTTTTTAAAAAATTATCTTACTCTTTCTTGTCTACTTTATGCAGAGCACCTTTACCTTTGCCAATCTCTACATTTATTTTTTTTTCATTTTTTAAAATTATGACTAAGTGAAAGTATGCAATCCAAGTCACTTTTGCATAGCCACTTCTCTACAACCTGCTCTCCCCACCCTGTGACAGCACGCTCCTCCTTTTCACTCTGTACTACTGGTATCCTTCCAGCAAACACCTGTCCCTTCTTTGGCACCCTCTCTTCCCCTCTAGAAAGAAACCAGCAGGACAGCCCTCTGTAAATGTATAAAACCATAAAGTACACATACCACATGCTCACTCTATGTCTACGAGTTCAGTCCATTCTTAGTCTGAAGTGTTGACCTTAGTACTAATTCCGGGTCTAGGGCAGCTGCAAGTCCAGGGGCCATGTTCCCAGGGGACCCTCCAGGTTGTTGGACCATCAATTCTGGTCTTTTATCACAGTTCTTGATCTGCGCACCTCTTTTTCTCATGCTGCATAAGGGATTCTACATTGCATCCCCTATCAAGGCTGTCTTTGGTGGTGGTTGACCACCATCTGGTTCTTCTGGTCTTATGTGGGTCTAGTCTCTCAATCATATGGGTCCTCTGTCTCCTGTGCTCATTTTTCCTCATGTCTTGGATGTTCTCAGTTGTTCTCAGTTGTCATCTGTTCTTGGTGGATTGGGACCAGTTGACATTCCTCAGATGGCAGCTTGCTGGCTTTTAAGAGCTCAGATGCCATTCACCAATATGGGGTGCAGAAGACTCTCTTAGCAAAATGCTAGTTATGCCAGTTGACTTCCATGTCCCCTGAAAACACAGTCCCCAGACTCCTGTCCCTGCTACACTACCTGTTGAAAAGCTGGGTTGAATTTAGAAAATTTGTTTATGATATTGTCGATTTGTGCTGATCCACCTCCTGCAGAGTGCTGTCATGCCCTTCACCTAATCAAATACCTATCATCTATCTAATCTATGACCAACCCACTGCCTCCTTCCCCACTCTTCTAGCAGTCAAAGAGTCTTTTCTTCTGTGGATAAGTCCTTTTTTAAGTTCTTATAATAATGGTCATACAATACTTGTCCTTTTGCAGCTGACTGATTTCACTCAGCATAATGTTTACTAGTTGACACCAGGTTATGAGATACTTCCTAAAATATCATTGTTCTTTATCATTGACTCGGCAGCACTTGGCTTTATCTTTGCATAGTTTTCTATTTGGTACATAAACCAGTTTGTTTATCCATTCGTATGTTCATGGGCACCTATGTTGATTCCATCTTTTTGTTAATATGGGATGTGCTGCAACAAACATTCATGTGCTTTTATCTGTTTGCGTGACAGCCCTTACTTCTGTAGGAGGTACTCCAAGCAGTTGTCATATGGTATTCCTACTTCTAGCTTTTTGAGAAAGAGCTAAAATGCTCTCCGAAAAAACTGTACCATTTTGCATTCCCACCATCAGTGCAGGAGAGTTCTAATCTTTCCACAGCCTCTCCAGCGTTTTTGGTTTGTATTCTTTGGATCATTGCCAACTTCACTAGGGTGAGATGATATCTCATTGTAGTTTTGATTTGGAATTCTCTAATAGCTCATGATTGTGAGCATTCCCTCATGTGTCTTTTGGCTGCCTGAATATTTTCTTTGGTGAAGTGTCTGTCTCCAGGTCCTTTGTGCATTTTTAAGTGGGTTATTTGTCTTTTTCTTGTTGACATTTTGCAGTATTTTGGAGATTATGGAACTCAGATCTTGATCCAATACGTAGTTGCTAAATGTTTTTTTCCCTTTCTGTGGGCAGCCTTTTAACTGTATTGATAAAGTCTTTGGATGAGAATAAGTGTTTGATTTTCAGTAGTTCCCATTTATCAATTTTCTCTTCTATTGATGATGCTTCTTTGGTAAGATTTTGTAGTCTATCTAAGACATGTATTAGAACTTCCATTGTTGACCCTATTTTTTCTTTCATAATTTTTATTTGTTTTGGTTTGTTATTTAGCTCTTTGATCCGTTTTAATTTTTGTGTAAGGTGTGAGATATGGGTCTTGTTTCAGTTTTTCGAAGACAGATATCCAATTTTGCCAACCCCATTTGTTAAAGGGACTTTTTTACCCCAGCTTACAACCTTTGGACCTTTATCTAATATCAACTGTTCACAGGAGAATGGTGATATTTCTGGATTCACTGTTCCTTCCCATTGGTCTGTATGTCTCTTTTTCTACTGGTACCAGGCTGTCTCGTCTACTGTGGCAGTGTAATAGGTTTGTGTAGTGCAAAGCCTCCCTCTGTGTTCCCCTTCTGAAGTAACGTCTTACATATCCGGGGTTTCTTCCCTTTCCAAACGAAGTTGATGATTTCTTTCTACATCTTATTAAAAAATGACATTGGAATTTGTATTGGCATTGCATTGTATATGTAGATTGCTTTGGGTAGAATAGGTATTTTCACAATGTTAAGTCTTTCTATCAGTGAGCAAGGTAATTTTCTCCACTTATGTAAGTCTCTGTTAGTTTCTTGCAGTAAGGTCTTGTAGTTCTCTTTGTATATGTCTATTATTTCTCTGGTTAGATTTATTCCTAGGTATTTTATCTTCTTGGGGGCTATAGTAAATGGTATTGATTTGGTGATTTCCTCTTTGATTATTTCTTTGTTGTTATAAAGGAATCCTATTGATTTACATTTGTCTTGTATCCTGATACTTTGCTGAACTCTTCTATTGGTTCCAGTAGTTTATGGACTCTTTAGAGTTTTCTGTGTGTATGGTCATATCATCTGTAAATAGGTATAATTTTACTTCTTCTTTACCAACGCAAATGCCGTTTATTTCTTTGTCTTGTCTGATTGCTCTGGCCAGAATCTCTACCACAATGTTGAATAGGCACAGTGACAGTGGGCATCCTCGTCTAGTTCCTGTTCTCAGGGGCAGCTCTATTTCTCTCCATTCAGAATGATGTTGACAGTTGGTTCGTGACTGTTACCGGTCTGTAGTTTTCTTTTCTTGGTGGGATCTTTTCCTGGCTTTGGTATCGTATCTATGCTGACTTTGTAGAATGAATCTGGGAATATCTCATTGCTTTCTTTATTGTGGAATAGCTTCAGTACTATTGGAATTAACTGCTCTCTAAAAGTTTCATAGAATTCTCCAGTGAGGCCATCTGAGCCAAGACTTTTTTGGGGGTTGGTATTTTTTTGATGACTTTTCAATCTCTTCTTTGATGATGAGTTTATTAAGTTGTTCCACATCTCCCTGTAAGAATTTTGGTAGGTGATGTGGATCTAGAAATTTGTCCATTTCCTCTAGGTTTTCAAATCTGTTAGAGTACAATTTTTTTGTAGTATTCTATTCTGATAGTTTAATTTTGGTTGGGTCTCTTGTGACATCTCCAGTTTCATTTCTTGTTCAGATTATTCGTTTCCTCACCTGTTTTACTTTTGTGAGTTTAACCAATGGTTTATCAATTCTGATGATCATTTCAAAAAAAAAAAACATTTTTTTTATTATGATTCAATTGTTTTTCTATTCTGTAGGTCATTCCATTCTGCTCTAATCTTTTTTTTATTATGATGATTGAATGAAAATGTACATTCCCACACAAGTTTGCATTCTGACCTATATACAGCTTCCACTGCTCTCCCTGAATGGTGACAGCACACTCTTCCTCTCTGCTCCATACATGTCTTATCTTCCCAACACTTTCCTTTCTTCACCTCTCCACCTAATCCCCTTCCACCAGTATGAGGTCAACAGGATGACCTCCTGTAGATCCCTAGAACTATGAAGTGCCCACACAATATGGTCACTCTGCGTCGCCAAGTCCAATCCATTGCTGTCCGTAAAGTTGACCTTCATTATGATTTGTGGATAAGAAGCATCAGGGCCAGGGGCCATGCTCCCAGGGGAACTCCAAAGTCCCTGGACCATCAATTGTGGTCTTTTAGTGGAGATCACAGGGTGCACCCCCATTGATACTTGTGTTGCCAGTGAGACTCAACTTTGTGAGCTCCATCATGGCTATCACTGGTGGTGGCCAGGCACCATCTGGTTCTTCCGGTCGCAAGTCGATGTAGACATCTACTCACGTGAATCTCTCTATATTCTGTATTCTCTTTTCCCTGTGTCATTATGGACCTTGGTGGTCATTCGTTCCTACTAAGTTGGAACAATTTGCTGTACCCTCAGATGGCAGCTTGGCAGCTTTTAAGAACCCAGATGCCACTCACCAGTGTGGGGTGCAAAGAGTCCTCATTCACAAAATGCTGGTTGTGCCAATTGGCCTCGATTTCCCCTGACAGCACAGTCCCTGGCTCCCCACTCTAGCTACTCTGTCCTTTCAATATTGGGTCACCATGAGTCAGATCCAACTCAACGGCACTTGGCTTGGCTGGATTATGATAGTCTTGGAGTCTTTCTATTGAGATCAATATTGAGTGGTGTTTGATACTTATCTTAGATATCTAAATTCTCTTCTTTCATAATTTCTGGGAAGTTTTCTGTCAGAAGCTCAGCAACAGTACTGTCTGTGTTCTTAGATGTCTCGCCCTGTTCAAGAACTCTAATTCATAGTAGATTGTTCTTCTTAATAGAGTCCCACATGCTTCTTTCCATGAGTCAGATCCAACTCAATGGCACTTGGCTTGGCTTGGCTTTTTTTTTTTTTACTTGCTATAACTGAGTGAAAATGTACATTCCCATATAAATTTACATGCCCACCTATATGCAGCTTCCACTGCTCTCCCTGTACGGTGACAGCACATTATTCCTCTCTGATCCATACATGTCTCATCCTCCCAACAGCCTTCTTTGCCCTCCTCTCCACCCACTCTCCTTCCTCCAGCCAGAGGTCAGCAGGATGATATCCTATAGCTGTATAGAACCATAAAGTGCATCCAATATATGGTCACTCTGCATTGCCAAGTCCAATCCACTTGTGTCCAAAGAGTGGAACTTCATTATGATTTATGGGCAAGGGCAGCATCAGGGCCAGAGGCCATGCTCTCAGGGGAACCCAAAACTGCTGGACCATCAATTGAGGTCTTTTAGTGGAGATGTCAGGGTGCACCCCTTTTTATTCTTGTGTTGCCAGTGAGACTCAACCTAGTGAGCTCCATCGCGGCTATCACTGGTGATGGCCAGCACCATCCAGTTCTTCCGGTTCCAAGTTGATGTAGGCACACACTCATGTGCGTTTTTCTATCTTCTAGGTTGTCTTCACCCCGTGTAGTTTTCGTCCTTGGTGAGCATCCGTTCCTGCTGAGTTGGGACGATTTGCTATGTCCTCGGATGGCAGCTTGGCAGCTTTTAAGACTCCAGACGCCACTCACCAATGTGGGGTGCAGATAGCCCTCCCAGCAAAAGGCTAGTTGTGCCAATTGACCTCGATTTCGCCTAAGAGCATGGTTCCCTGCCCCCTGCCCCAGCTACTCTATCTTTGCAATATTGGGTTAAGATGGAAGGAGTACTCAAGTTGTGCTGAAGTCCACTTAATGTTGTTCTTGTTTCTAATGTGTGCTATCACCGATTTCTCCCAACCAGATTTCTAGCAACTATCTAAACTAAACCCTCCCCCGACCCCTGCAGCTGTCAAAGAGTCTTTTCTTCTATACACAGGTCTGTTTTTGAGATCTTATCGTAGAGGTCTCATACAATATTTGTCCTTTTGTCGCTGACTACTTTCACTCAACATAATGTCTTCCAGTTGAAACCAGGTTATGAGATGTTTCCTGGAATCATCATTATTGTTTATCATTGTGTAGTGCTCCATTGAGTATATGTACCATAGTTTACCTATCCATTCTTCTGTTGTTGGGCATCTGGGTTGATTCCATCTTTTTGCTACCATGGACTGTGCTGCGATAAACATTCTTGTGCATGTGTCCGTTGGTGTGAAAGGCCTTGATTCTGTAGGATATATTCCAAGTAATGGAATTTCTGGGTCAAATGGCATATCAATATCCATTTTTTAAGGAAGTGCCAGATTGCTTTCCAAACAGGCTGGACCATTTTGCAACCCCACCAACAATGTACGAGAGTTCCACTTTCTTCACAGTCTCTCCAGCATTTGTTGTTTTGTGTTTTTTGGATCATGGCCAATCTTGTTGGGATGAGATGGTATCTCATTGTTGTCTTGATTTGAATTTCTTTAATAACTAAAGATCGTGAACATGTCTGCATGTGTTTTTTTGGCTGCCTGGATCTCCTCTTTAGTGAAATGTCTGTCCATCTCCTTTGCCCATCGCTTAATTGGATGATTTATCTTCTTTTTATTGATATTTTGTAGTATCTTATAGATTATGGAGATCAGGCATCAGTCTGACGTAGAGTTGCCAAATGTTATTTCCCATTCTGTGGGTGTTCTTTTAATTATATTAATAAAGTCTTTGGATGAGCAAAAGTGTTTGATTCTTAATAGTTCCCATTTATCTATTTTCTCTTCTGTTGATTGTGGTTTCTTCAACAGATTTTGGAGTCTGTCCTCATTGTGTATGAAAACTTCTGTTGTTGTTCCTACCTTTTCTCGGATGAGCTTTGTCATTTTAGGTTTGATATTTAGGTCTTTTATCCAGTTGGAGTTGGGTTTTGTATGAGATGTAAGATATGGATCTTGATTCAGTTTATTGCAGATGGATATCCAATTTTGCCAGCACCATTTGTTGAAGAGACTGTTTTTACCCCAGTTTAATGTCTTAGGGCCTTTGTCGAATATCAACTGTTCATAGGCAGATGGTGTCATCTCAGAGGTCTCAATTCTATTCCATTGATTTATCTGTCTGTTTTTGTACCAGTACCAGGCTGTTTTGACCACTGTGGCAGTGTAGTATGTTCTAAGGTCGGGTACTGAGAGGCCTCCCAGTGTGTTCTTCTTCTTTAGTAGTATCTTACTTATCCAGGGCCCACATACTTCTTAATGCTTCTTAGTTTTTCTTAATTCTTTTGTCTGTTTTCTGCTCATAAATGCTGGTGTCGGCTGTTTTATCTTAAGTTTCACTATTTTTGCATTTCATTTCCTCAGTTCGGGTCTTTTGGCTTTCCACTGAGTTGTCTAACTGTAATTTTATGATCTATTTGCTGAATTTCAGATTGTTGGTGTTCTAGGAGTTCATACAGCTTGTTTAATTTTACATTTTGTTCTGCTATACTTTGTTTTTCTATTCTAAGATCTAGAAGGTCTCTCTGTGTAATTCTTTTATATTGTACCTCTGATAATTTCACGAAGGCTTCTTCATCTGGAAAGATTTTTGATTATTTATTTTGGGAGTTTTCTGGAGCCATGGTGATCTGCTGCTTTAAATGGTTAGATCTTGATTGTTGTCTTTGCACCATTAGAAAGCTGTTCAGCTTCTCTCGTGCTGCACCAACAGAAGCTATGGTATAGCTCTAAGAAGGGAGTAAGGGTTCTGCTAGACTTGACTGCTAGCCGCCACTGTGTTCTCTAAGTACATCTGTCTTAACTACAGCTTCTCTGGTGAGAGAGACACTCTCCACCCCAGCAGCACTGTTTAATTTAGCAGCTGGCACCAGCTGGGCCCTCAGGGATGGCAGATCCTGCCTCCTATCTGACAAAAGATAGTAACCTACTTATGCTGAGTCTTTATATTATGCAGCAGACACTATGGTGTGGCTTAGAGAAGGAAAGAGGGAAGGATGGCACCACACTCAGCTGCTAGCCACTACTGCATTCTCTAGATGTGATTATCTTGAAAACCGCTCTTATGCTGAGAGAAGTGCTGTCCAGTGGCAGCCAGTAGAAACTGGGCTCTTAGGGGTGGCAGGACCTGCCCCTTGGCTGACAAAGACAGTGACCTATATATGGAGTCTCTCAGGGCCCATCAGCAGACACTATGATACACGGTTTAATGAAAGGAGGGGGAAATGGCACCATCAAACTCAGCTACTAGCAACTGCTGCATTCTCTAGATGCAGTTTTCTTGAAAACTGCTTTTCTGCTGAGACAGGTGATGTCCAGGGTGCTGTCCAGTGGCAGCTGGGACCAGCCAGACCCTTCCCCCTAGCTAACAAAGATGGCCACTGACTTGTGGAGTCTCTCAGGGTCTGCATCAGCAGATACTATGACATGGCTCAAAGAAGGGAGGGGTAAGGGCACCACCACACTTAGCTGCTAGCCACCACTGTGTTTTCTAAGTACAATTATCTTAAAAACAACTTTACTGCTGAAAATGGCACTGTCAAGTCAGGTGCTTTTGCTCAGCATGGCAGCAAGCTGCAGCCAGACCCTCAGGTATTTCTAACTCTGCCTCTCAGGTAAGATGGCATCCTGCCTGAGCCATCTTTCCTACACCGGGCCAGTAGAATCTATGGGGTGCCCGAGAGATGGGAGGGGGAAAGGTTCTGGTACCCTTGGCTGCCAGCCTCTGCTGGGTACTGTAAACGTGACTGTCTTAAGTACAGCTTCTGTAATGTGAAAGACCCTGTCTACTTAGGCACTGCATCTCCACATGGCAGCAGGCCTCTACCAGGAACTCAGCTCAGCAGTCCCAGTCCCAGTTTCCTCTTTAGGAAAGATAGTGTCCGTACCTGTAAGTCTCTCAACTATTGTGCCAGCAGAAGACGGACTCTTTGCACTGCCGTCTGGCCTCCAACAAAGGTAGTTTTCTCCTTCCTGTCACCCAGTCAGACCTCACAAACTGCTGCCTAATCTTAGAGCTCCCAGAATGTCCACTTTGCTTTATTCAGTTGGTTTTCTAGGCTTTAGTTCTCAAAGGGAATTGAGAAGATGTGTGACTAGTCTGCCATCTTGGCCCCACACCCTACATTTATAATTTTATGACTGACATGACATGATTTGAAAATTTCTTCTTAGTAAAAGAGACATGTGAGGGCATTTATTTTTTCTATAAACAAGGAAACTAAGGCTAGCATGAATCTTAAAGTAAGGAAATATACAGAGATTGAATTTTTAGGCTAGATATCAGAAAATTAATTCTGGTCCTATCACTGCTATTTAAATAGTCTGCTCACATAACTTTTCACAACCCTGCTATTTCTTATTTCTGAGAGTTTAGCCTAGGTCAGAAGTTTTTAACTTTTTTCTTTTTTTCCTATGTATAACATATATATGCTGTATGATGTTCACAAGCATGATAAATTTCCATGGGGAAGTTTGTATATGTAGAAATGTGAATATGAAAGTGCCAGATCCTCATTTTTATATATGTGTATATATAATACACAATATGCACATACATATAACTTATTTTTGTTATTGTTGAGAATGTATAGAGCAGCAATACACAACAGAACATAACCCAAGTCAACATTTCATACATGTTCACTTTAGTGACCTTGATTACATTCTTCAACTTGTGCAATTTCCTTTTCCATATTGTTTGTATTCCAGTAATATAAATTCACTGCCATTTAAGTTTCTCATCTAATTTTTTAAGTTGCTGTTGCTGGTGACGCCACTTATATACAACCAAACATCTCATAGGACTTGGTTTCTTTGTTTTGTGGTATAAGGTCACAGTTTCATGCAGCATCCTGCTTAACTGATCTGACGTCATGTTTAATATTTCTTTGGATCTCATAGTGAGTTGCATAGTTCCTTGGGTCTTGAAATCTTGCAGCCACCACCCAGTATACAACAACTAGCCTCTGTTCACCTGGAACAACAGAGGAAAAGGGAGAGTGAGGAATTGGAGGAAGAAATGAAATGTGCAGTTCCTTCCTTGCATGAACAACTGCTTCCTTTGCCAACAGAAAAACTGAGTGTGATATCCAATTACTAAGTATTTTAGTAAAAATATTTTTTAGTAAAAAAAATATTTAATAAAATATTTCCTATAGAAAAGTCCTGATCAAAAAGGTGAAAATGTAGGACACAATTTCAACTTCTCTTGAATTCCAGATTTTCTGGAGCCATGGAGGCTAAATGAATTCCTGAAATTATTACCCTGTGATAATCTTTAAACCTTAAACCAAGAAATGTCCTCTAAAGTCTTCAGGAAATCAAACAAGTGAAAAAAATCTGCCTTGTCTCTATCAGATCAAAAGTTATTGATGTATTTTGAAAGCCAAATAATTTACAAACTTCAATAAATTATTGTTAATGAGGACCTCATAACTAATCCAAATAGTTTTAACTCCACTGGAATGATTGGTCCATGCATTTCATCTACATCTGTATTTCTATTATTATAATCCCTCTCTTTAACAGAAGGTTTGAGCCTATATCATTTTTTTAAATCCTAAGCATTAGAACATAGGCAATGTTATATCCCCCCTCAGCACCCTCCCATGTATTTAATGCATCTGTTGTAAGCCATAATGGAATATTTAGCTGCTTAATTTTAATAGGAATATTGGGAATTGCATAGTTAAATTCTGTAAGCAGCTTTGACAATTTAGAGGAGATGTTCTCAAATTTGTTCTTGTGAGAAGAGGTGTATTGTTTTATGTACCATGTTTGTAAAAAAATAAGTATCTTAAATAGTATTTTTATCAATGACCAAATCCTTTATTTTAGCTTTCCGTTAAACAAAGTCCACTACAGGAAGTATCATTTAATATTAATTTTCTTCTCTTATCTTCTATTTATATATTAATAGGAATTATTACAGGCTTGTTGAGTTTCCTTATTCAAATTCAAGTATAACTCCACAGGCAGGGTAATGTAGGTAATGTAACTGAATCTACTGTAATGGAGTTATGACTGAATAATCCAATTTTATTATTATTATTGTTGTTATTTCAGACAAGCTGTTTTAAAAAAGCATTGTAGGAAAATCATTATCTTTTAGTCTTCTTTAAAATCTAAGAATTATCCATTTATCTCTTTTCATTATTAACTTTGATTACAGCAAAGGCCTTTGATCTGGTGTCTCAATGCAAACCTTTTCCTTACCTTGTGTGACCTCCACAATACACCTAGAAGATCAGTTTGAAGACCCATATAAATTTACTTCTCTACATAAAATGATTGAATGGCTGTAGGGTAAAATCTAACTGACAACCATTTTATAGCCACTTTGCAGCCAGTTTCTAAAAGCTTAGAAAGCAGGCTGGTGGTACAGAGTTAAAGAGCACAGCCCCAGGGTCCCTACTGTGTGATTTTGAGTCATATCTGTGCCACCTTCTAACTGGGCATGTTTTGATCCCTTTGTGCCTCTGTTTCCTGTCTATATTGGCAATTAAATGATACCTTCTTCACAGTTATAAAGAGATCAGAATATTTTCTGGCATATAATGGGCACTATACAATTTTTGAAGCTCTGGTGATGCATTCATTAGTAAGCATTTGACTAATAACCAGAAGGTTGGCAGTTCAAATCCACCAGCTGCTCACTGGAAACCCCTGAGGCAATTCTACTGTACCCTGTGAGGTTACTGTAAGTCAGAATTGACTTGTTGGCCATGGATTTCTAAAATTGTTGGAGCTGTGGGTTTTGCCAACAGTTAACACACTCGTCTGCTAAACAAAGGCTGGAGATTGGAGTCCACCCAGAGATTCCTGGCAGAAAAAGGCCCAGCAATTCACTTCCAAGAAATCAACCACTGCACACTCTGTGCTGTACACTTCTACTCTGACACACATAGGGTTGATTCTATGGCAACTGGTTTAGTTTTATACAATTATTAATTGCTTCTATTACAATATTTCCCTTATTCTGAAATACTCTTCTCCTCCTGACTAGCTTTAACTGTAAGATTCTTCTTTTACTTGTCATCTTAAAAGTTATTCTTTCTTTTCTTTGAGCCTCCCCATCCAGATTGCGAGTTCCTCTTCACCCCTGTTTATTGTTGCTTATCATATTGCATGGCAGCACACATTTTTGCTTACCTACCTTTCCCAAGGAATTGTTAATTATGAATATAAACATTTATCTGAGTGCTCATCTTGCTCACTGTGGTATTTCCAGTGCACAGCACAGTGTCTGATACATGCATTGTTGTTAGCGCCATCAAGTATGTTCCAACTCATAGCGACCTTGTGTACAACAGAAGGAAGTACTGCCCAGTCCAGCACCAGGTCCACAATTGTTCTTATACTTGAGCCCATTGTTGCAGCAACTGTGTCAGTACATCTCATTGAGGGTCTTCCTCTTTTTCGCTAACCCTCTACTTTATCAAGCATAATGTCATTTTACAGGAACTGATACCTCCTGACAACATATCCAAAGTATTGAACACAAGTTTCACCATCCTTACTTCTAAGGAATAACACTGGTTGTACTTCTTCCAAGAGAGATATGTTAGTTGTTTTAGCAATCCGTGATATATTCAATATTCTACTTCAGTCCCACAATCTGAAGGCATCAATTCTTCTGCCTTTCTGATTCATTGTCCAGCTTTTGAATGCATATGATGTCAATGAAAAGACAATGGTTTAGGTCAAACACACCTTATTTTTCAAAGTGACATCTGTACTCTTGAGCACTTTCAAGAGGTCTTTTGCAGCACATCAGGCTAATGCAGTGTGCCTTTTGATTTCTTGACTGTTATTTCCATGGGTTTTGATCATGGATCCAAGTAAAATAAAATTTTAGACAACTTCAATCTTTTCTCTCTTTATCGTGAAATGTTGCTTGTTCATCCAGTTGTGAGGACTTTTGTTTTCTTGGTGTTGAGATTTAATCCATACCAAAAGCCATGGTCTTTGATCTGAAGGTCTTTGATCTTTGATCTTCATCAGTAAGTGCTTCAAGCCCTCTTCACTTTCCAAGCAAAGTTTTGTCATCTGTAAAATGTAAGCTGTCAATGAGTCTTCCTCCAGTCCTGATGCTGCATTCTTCTTCATGCAGTTTCTTGAGTTATTGTTTCAGCATATAGATTGAATGGCTGTGGTAAAAGGATACACTCCTGATCCACGTCTTTCCTGACATTAAACCATTCAGTGTCCCCTTGTTTTCTTTTAACCATTGCCTCTTGATTCATATACAGATTCCTCATGAGCACAATTAAATGTTCTGGAATTCCCTTTTCTATATTGTTATCCATAATGTATTATGATCCACACAGTCAAATGTCTTTTTGTAGTCAATAAAACACAGGTAAACATCTTTTTGGTATTCTTTGCTTTCAGCCAAGATGTATCTGGCATCAGCAATGATATCCCTGGTTCCACATCCTCTTCAGAATCTGAATTCTGAATTTCTGGCAGTTCCCTGTCAATATACTCCTGCAGCCACTTTTGAATGATCTTTAGCAAAATTTTACTTGTGTTTTATATTAATGATATTGTTAAATAATTTATGCATTTAGTTGGATCACCTTTCTTGGGAATAGGCATAAATATGGATCTCTTCCAGACAGTTGGATAGTAGCTGTTTTCCAGATTTCTTGGCATAGGCAAGTGAGCATTTGTAGCACTGCATCTGTTGGTTGAAACATCTCATTATATTTCATCAATTTCTGAAGCCTTCTTTTTTATTTTGCCGTTTCCTTCAGTGGAGCTGAAACTTCTTCCTTTAGTACCATTGGTTCCCGATCATGTGCTATATGCTGCCATTTGAAATGGTTGAATGTTGACCAATTCTGTTTGGTATAATGACTCTGTGCATTCCTTCCATCTTCTTTTGATGCTTCTTGCATTGTTTAATCTTTCCCCTGTTGAATCTATCATGGAATGAATTGTGCACACCCCCCCCCAAATATGTGTGGTAATTTGGTTGGGCCAGGATTCCCTATATTCTGTGAATGCCCCCATTTTGTGATTTTTCTGACACCATAAGTCCAAATCTGTACCTTAAGTTAACAGAGTAGATTATGTTAGAGAAGATTAGGGTAGGACTGTAAATCCCTTCCTAAGATTACTTTCCCTGGAGTGTGGCTTGTACCATCATTTATTCTTTTGTCTTACAAGAGGTAAAAGGAAAGAAAGCAAGCAAAAAATTGGGAACCTCACACCATCAAGAAAGCAGCAATGAGAGCAGAGCTGTTCTTCAGACCCGAGGTTCCTGCACCAAGATTCTCCATGACCAAAGACTGATACAACACAAGGACTTTCCTCCGGAGCCAACAGAGGGAAAATCTACCCTTGGAGTGGACATCCTGAATTTGGACTTGTAGCCTATCAGATTGTATAAGAATAAACATTTTTCTTTTAAAGGCATCCACTTCGTGGTATTTTTGTTAGAGCAGCACTTGGTGACTATGACAGAGTCCTTCACTATTGGCATCTTGAAGTTTGTTTTCGTTGGTTCTTTCAGCTTGAGAAATGTTGAGTGTGGTGATTTGTTTTGATTTTCTATCTTGAGCTGTTTGTACATGTCATTATAATACTTTACTTTTTCTTCTTGAGCACCTTTTGAAATCTTTTATTTTCCCCTTTCGCTTGATTGTGTCTTCCTTTTGGTTTAAGTTCTCAACATTTTAGAACAAATTTCAGAGACTCTTCTGTCATCCATTTTTGTGTTTTCTTTCTTTCATATCATTTTAAAAACCATCTGCTTTCTTCATTGATGATGTCCTTGATGTCATCTCACAGTTCATCTAGTCTTAGGTCATCAGTGTTCAACATGTCAAATATATTCTTGAGATGGTCTCTTAACTCGCATAGAAGGTACTCATGTTTGTACTTTGGCTCTCATGGACTTGTTTTAATTTTCCCTAGTTTCAATTTGAATTTGCATATGAGCAATTGATAGTCTGTTCCACAATCATCCCGTTGACCTTATTCTGACTGATGGTATTAAGTTTTTCCATTGTTACTTTCCACAGATGTAGTAGATTTGATTCCCATGTGGCTTGTCTGGCAAAGTCTGTGTGTATAGTCATCATTTATGTTGATGAAGAGAAGGTATTTGCAGTGAAGAAGTCATTGGTCTTTGAAACTTTCACGACGTATTCTTTAGCTTCATTTCTATCCACAAGGCCATATTTTTCAACTACTGATGCTTCTTTGTTTTCGAGTTTTGCATTCCAATCGTCAGTAATTATCAATGCATTCTGATTGCATGTTTCATCAATTTCAGACTGCAGAAGCTGGTGAAAGTTTTCAGTTTCATCCTCTTTGGCCTTAGTGTTTGGTGGGTAAATTGAATAATAGTTCTATTAACTGGGTCTTCCTTCTAGGTGTATGAGATATTATCCTATCACAGATGGCATTGTACTATGGGATGTATCTTGAAATGTTCTTTTTAATGATGAGTGCAATGCCATTCCTCTTCAAGCTATCATTCCTGGCATAGTAGACCATATAATAGTCCAATCCAGAATATCCAATGCCAATCCCTTTCAGCTCACTAATGCCTAAAGTATCAATGTTTATGCATTCCATTTCTTTTTTGATGATCACAGTTTTCCTAGATTCATGCTTCATACATTCCGTGTTGTCATTAGTGATGGATGTTTGCAGCTGTTCTTTTCATTTGGGATTGTATCACAACAGCAAATGTTGATTCAGAAAGCTTGACTCCACCCACATCATTAAGGCCAACTCTACTTTGAGGAGACAGCCCTTCACTAGTCATCTTTTGAGTGCCTTCCAATCTGGGGGCTCATCTTCCAGCACTGTATCAGACAATGCTGTGCTGTCATTCATAAGGTTTTTAAGGGCTAATTCTTTTCAAAACTACACTGCTGGGTCTATTTTACTACTCTTTCTTGGTTTTGAGGTGCAGCTGAAGCTTGTTTACCTTGGGTGACTGTTGGCATCTGAATACTGGTGACATAGGTTCCAATATCACAGCAACATGAAAGCTCCCACAGTGCAAGAAACTGATAGACATGTGGTGGCTGATATATATGGTAGGTAACAGGTATTTGTAACTAATAAATGATTAGTAATTCTGTTAACAGGAATTATATTCATTCATTAAAATGTAATCTGAGCATCCATACGTTCATATGTGCAACTGTACCATTAGGAGTGATTGTGGTGTCTACATATCTGCTTGTGACATAGAAGCAGACTGTGTCATAACATTTTCAAAGTTGCCTGATATGTAAGAGATGAATTGGTGAAACATTTTAAAGCAATTTCCTAGCAAACGAAAGTGAATCAAATTACTGTGTCAATATACTTCTGAATTCTCATTTTATTAAAAACATAAAAATACTGTCAGAAAAGTGCCTTTCTGAAATTATCATTTATATGACTGCTTTGGTTATGTCTCTGAGGTGTCCTGAAGAATTCTTCAGGATTCTTTATTACATTTTTAAGTAAAAATAAGAAGTATTTCTTAGAAATTTAAATGCTTATTAGTAATAGAGTAAAAGCTGTAAACTTGATGGAACTACCCTGTTTTTCTGGGTTTCACAAGAGTTTTACCTTTGAAAGGGTACAGTCTTAACCACTTTTACACTGTTTTCTATTTAGTGGAACATATTTAAGTTCTGTTAGTGGGAAGAAAAAGGAAAAAACACACGTCTATCCTTAATGGTAGTCCTTTCTTTGTTATGCTTAACTTGCTTATCTAGGTCATAGTGTTGTCCGTGCGCTTACCACAGATGGGTACTGTAATGACACAGCTTTCTAGGCTTTCCTATAGGCCCCCAGTGGGATGTTGTGAGCTTTATCACTCTGATGTGTGCCTAAGCCATCAGTACTTCAGGCAAGTCCATACTCTTCATCTCACGTACTCTGGGTAGTCAAGAAGGATTCATCTTCTGTTTGAAACTGAGAACTGGAGGGAAATGTTCTGGCCTCTTCTAACCTCACAAACTGCCTCTGAGCCTTCTCTCACTAATTCTCTTTCTCTTTTCCCAGTAGTGTCACAGGTAAGAGCCATGAAGTCCTTTGACTAAGGGGATCTTTGTTAGAAGAATGAAACTGCAACTTGTTTGTGCAGACTTGCCTAGTATTACTACTCTTTTTTGTCCCTGTCTCTTGACTACGAGGAAGTAAAACAGTCAAAAGGAAAATGAACAGCCTATTTTCATAAATGCTGTACTGTGCAAAAACTTGAGTTTCCCACTCTAGTCTTTCTTCTACTGGTGGTAGGCATAGGTTAGAGGCTACTGATTGGTGGTGAGTTCAATTATATGAGGTTAGGCTGTTCAGGAAGTGACTCCCAGGTTGATCCAAGCTGGGAGTGGCTCCTGGAACACAGAATCTAAGATACTGAACGCCCTTTATCCTAAAGTCTACAGCTTCAGATTCAACAGAAAAGATACCGCTCATTAGAAGAGATCCTACTATTTCTAGCTAAAATTTCTGCTGTGTTTCTCACAGAGATGATGAATATATGACAGTGTTTCCAGAGACAACTCAGTAAAAACCGAGAAAAATTAAAGTCTGATTTCATGGGCAACATAACATGCTGATTGGGAGCACAGATGGTAACAGCCTTAAGTGCCAATCCTGTAGTCCCCTGTAAAATGAAAGTAATAATACTGACTGTACAGAGTGTGGCAAGCATTCAGTGACTTGTGCAAAGCACTAAGAACAGCATGCAATACAATACAACTCTTCCTTCTATTTGTTATTATTCTACTGATTTTTTTTTTTTTTTTAATCTCATCCATGTTTTGCATTGTTCCCAAGAAGCACAGCCTCCATAAACCAACCTCTAGTTACCTATGGGTCTTCTACTGCATCCCTTACTCAGGTCATTTGATTATCCATCTAACTAATTGTTAATCTCTAGAATGCTTTGTATGCTAGCGTTCTCTGAGAGTTTACTGGCTAACAAGTGCTTAATGGGTATAATCTCATAGGCTACTCATTTTAGTGGGGAGCAAACCTATAATCACAAAGTGACATTTTTACCCACCATTACTGGGTTAGTGGGGAATAGCTTTTTGTAGCTTTCTGAAGATTTTTAAATCCCAGCCTTAGAAAACTTATCTGTATGTGTGGAAGGGGGAGCAGAATGGGCCGTATTATCTTCATGTCAACGTAAGCTCATAAATAGATTTCCGTACAAGAATAACAAACAGGCAACTTTGGCTAAAAACAGAAAAAGACTAATCCAAATGGGAATTTATTTAAAAATGAAGTAGTGTAAACCAGTAGATGCATCGCTGAAGAAGTTACACACACCCTGGAAACCAAACTGAGACTCTGCAAACTGCTCACTATATGACCTCAGACACATAACTTTATTTCATCTTATTACAAAACAGAAATAATTACATCTGACTTCTTATCACACAGCATATGTAAAACTCAGACAAAATAATAAGTGAGCAATAACTCTGAAAACTGAAAGCTCTGTATGTTGCTGTTGATATTACTGTGTGCCTCACGTTGGTTCTGACCCATGGTGACCTTAGGTACAAAAGAACAACACATTGCCTGGTTCTGCATGTTCCTCACCATGGTTGATGTGTTTGAGCCCGTTGTTGCAGCTACTGTGTTAGTCCATCTTGTTGAGGGTTTTCCTTTTCCACCAGACTCTCTGCTTTACCAAGCAAAATATTCGTCTCCAGAGACTGGTATCTACCTACTGATCATGTGTGCAAAGTATGTGAGACAAAATCTGGCCATCTGGCTAAGACAAATCCTCTGTTCCTTTGGCGGTCCATGGTATTTTCAGTATTCTTTCCAGTATCATAATTCAAAGGCATCAGTTCTTTTTTGATCTTTCTCTTTCATTATCCAGCTTCTGTATGCATATGAAGTATTAAAAATATCACAACTTGGTCAGGTACACGTTAGTCCTTAAAGTGGCATCTTTGCTTTTTTAATACTTAAAAGAGGCCTTTAATATGTGAGAAATTACTCTGAAAAGTGATAACTCTCTGTACAGATATTTGTTAATAATATTTTTCAGTAGCAGCATCTCAGAACTCTGACAGTACTTACAGAGTCATCTCGTTTCTCAGTTCTGTCAGTGATGATGTGACTTTTTTGAATGGGATAATGTATATACAAAAGTCTTACAAATTGCGTCGGACCTAATTAACACTAGTTATGTACTATTGGTATTATTTTTATTTAAAATTATTTATTTAATTATCTAGTTCCCACACAAGTCCTCTGCTCTATGTTAGTCAGCTTTGCATCAGTATTCCACAGAATATGATAAAGGTTTAATAGATAGTGGTTAAATTGATGCTGTAACTCAATGTTATCATTTATTATATTGATACAGCAAAGTATAACAAAACAAAAATGTGAAATATCACAAAGGAATAGTAGAATTTCAGAAGCTACCTGGTGCTGAAAAGCCGAAACAAATGCAGGTATAAATATATTATATATCTTTTGTCAAGTTATGGGGTTTTTCCAAAAAGATACACATTTCTTTCTTAGAGCCACTCTGCCAGGCCTCTGCTGCTGATGCATGCTGTGCTGACACGTGTGAAGAACCTGCTGTAATAAAATTACAAGAGCTTCTGCCTATAAAATTTTATATACTGCAGACTTTGAATCTGCATTACTGTGCAGAAGTAGTGTTTTTTTTTTTCCCATAACTTGTGGATTTTAGGAAAAAGGAACTTAAGGGAAAAAAAAAGTTCTTGAACTTGCCACTGTGAAAAATGAATCTATAGACAAAAGTCTAGAACACAAATCACTACAAAGGAGGAGTTTATTACTTAAATAGAAGTGCTGTAAATTAAGGAATTCTGCAGTGTATAAAAATCTTATGGCCCTGGGATCTTGTTGTATGCTAATCACACTGGTTAGAGCTCTTCACCAGCATGCATGAACGGTGTTAGTTTTCTTTTGCGTGTTTTACTGTACTTTTTGTATTTTAATGAGTTAAAATACGAAATATTTTAGCAGAACATGTTTATGTGAAATGAAAATGGTTTATAATGATATGCAACAATAACTGAATACCAAGCTACCTGATGTATTAGTCAAAACTGTGCACATGGGGTCACAAAATCATTTGTGTTTTATTGACCGTTAGTCAGAGGGGAAAAAAGGGTTCATTTTTTTTAATATCTCTTCCACTCGAGCTTACTCAGAGACTAACAGCCTCCAGTGGAGAGTATAGTGAAGCAAATGCCCTTACATATTTACTGGAGCCATTTTTACAATAGTCATAGGAGATAATATTTGCTGCCACTAGTGTCAGTGAGATAAATGTCCTCCTTAGACAGAGGGCAATAATGTCACTAACAGAGCAACCTCTTCCACTGTGGGAACCATTTGGAGAAGGTTGATTTTTGCAACAGAGTCAAGTTCATAGCATTTAACTTTATTTGCTGTATAGCCATGATATTTCTGGGGCACTTATTAACATGTAATGTCATAGTGATCTAGGTACTTTTGTAATGTAAAGATCTTCATTGTATTTTGTAGTTCTTTTCCTGAATCATTCAACTCTAAGACATATCGTAGTAAAACTATTAATGTTTAAAAATAAAATTATTCTAAAAAAAAGAAGATTCTGATCAGAAAAAATAAAATAAAGTTATCCTTAATGACTCCAAGAAGAAAGTTCAAATTATTTAAAATTACTTTTAGTAGTAAAGAAATTATACAGACTGAGGACATCTCCAGAACAACATACAAAGTTAGGAAGCAGTAGAAATGCAATTTTAAGAAATTCAAAGACATAAAATATGAGCGAAAGATTTTGTATCCAGCCAAACTTTTCTTATTCAACTATCAAGTACACAGAAAAATAAAAATGCAAGAACTCAGGGAAAACTTTACAGACAAACTGTGTCTGAAGAATCTACTATATTAGATTCATCCACCAGAAAATAACTAAAGAAGTTTAAGCTGATGATGAGCATTGGTATATTCGGTTACAGAAGACAAAACAAAGATAGGATTGAATGAATAACATGAAAACTTTATATGTTCTTGCAAAGCAAACAACATTCATCTATCAAATGAGAGAAACAAAGTAAAAATAGAATAAATAATTACTACAAAGTATGACTAAAAGGATGTTATTTAAAAATGAAAACCAGATAGTGAAATGTTTAAACTGCAAAGTGGAGATTTAGCGATAATAAAAGGAATAGATACTAAGATAATCAATGGAACAAACATACAAACCTTCTTAAATACCAAAAAATAAGTAAGAAAAGAAGACACAAAAATTAGAAACACTAAATAGCATATAATACATGCTGTAATTACTCCAAAAGCATGAGAGAGTTAACCCTAAACACATCAGCCACATCAGTAAACTGGAACAGGCTTAGAACAATAAGTTTTTAAAAGATTGTAATTTTACTCATAAATCAAAGAACAAATCTTTGTTGTTTACAAGTTGCTGTTGTTGAGTACTGTTGAGTTGACCGTGACGTGTAGTGATCCTGGTAACTATGATTTGGAATTGACTCGATAATACTGTTTTTTGTTTGTTTTAATTTACAACATAGGGAACACTAGTGATGTAGTGGTTAAGTGTTACAGCTGCTGACCAAAACGTCAGCAGTTCAAATCCACCAGGCATTCCTTGAAAAGTCTATTAGGCAGTTCTACTCTGCCTGTAGGGTCACTATGAGCTGGAATTGACTTGGCAGCAGTGGGTTTGGTTTGGTGGCAATCCAGCTCTTTGAGGATTTTCCTCGTTTTCCTTTGCCTGCTACTTAACCATCCATGATGTCCTTCTCCAGGGACTGGTCGCTCCTGATAACATGTCTGTTTTAGTTATGTAGTGCTACTTTAACAGAAATGCCAAGAGTGGATGGCTTGGAAAAGAAGAATTTAATTTGTCACAGTCCAGTAAGCTAAAAGTAGAAATTCAGGGAGTCAGCTCCAGAGGAAGGCTTCCTCTGCCGGCATTAGAGGAAGGTCCTTGTCATCAATCTTTCCCTGAACTGGAAGCTTCTGGGCTCAGGCACCCAAGTGCTTTCCAAAGGATATGCTTAGCTCCTGGCACTGCTTTTCAGTGGTATGAGCTCCCCAAATCTCAGCGTGCCTCCCTTCTTTTATATCTCAAGAATCCGCCTCAAGGCACAAAACAATCTTACACATTGAATCTTGTTCTACTAAGGGCGACTGCTGCCCATCAACCCTCACTAACATCATAGAGGCAGGAAGTCCAACTTTGAGGAGCATCACACAATACTAGGAATTATGGCCCAACCAAACTGCCACAGATTTCTTAGGGAAAACAATTCAGTCCATGACAATGTCCAAAGTACATGAGACAAAATTCCTCCATTCTCATTTCTAAAAGCATAATGGCTCTACTTCTTCCAAGAAGACTTGTACGTTCTTTTGGAAGTTTGGTATATAGAGTATTTCTTCACCAGCACCATAATTCAAAGGCATCAGTTCTTCTTTAGTCTTCTTAATCATTGTCTGGCTTTTGTGTGTGTGTGATACTTTTGAGAATGCAGTGGCTTAGGTCATGTTCATCTTAGTCCCCAAGTAACATCTTTGCTTTTTAACATTTATTTTTATTATGATTGAGTGAAACTGCACATTCCCATATAAATTTGCATGCCTACCTACGTGCACCTCCCATTGCTCTCCCTGCCCACTGACAGCACACTCTTCCTCTCCGTTCTATACATGTCATATCCTCCTATCAATCTCTCATCCCCTCCTCTCCACTGTCTCCCCTGCCTCCAGTAAGAGGTCAGCACAGAACCATAAAGTGCACACACGATATGGTCACTCTGTGTCGCCAAGTCCAATCCATTGCAGTCCAAAGAGTTGACTTCCATTATGATTTATGGACAGGGGCAGCATCAGGGCCAGGGACTATACTCTCAGTGGAAACCCAATGCCTCTGGCCCATCAGTTGTGGTCTTTAGTGGAGATCTAAGAGTGTACCCCTTTTGATTTTTGTGTTGCCAGTGAGACTCAACTTTGTGAGCCCCATCATGGCTATTATTGGTGGTGTCTGGGCACCATCTGGTTCTTCTAGTCACATGCTGATGTAGTCCCCCACTCTTGAGGGTCTTGCTATCTTCTAGGTTCTCTATCCCTCATGTCATTTTGGTCCTTGGTGATCATCCATTCCTGTTGAGTTGGAACCATTTGTTATATATCAGGTGGCAGCTTGGCAGCTTTTCAGACCCTAGATACTGCTCACAATCTGAGGTGCAGAAGACTGTTAGCAAAATGCTAGTTGTGCCAACTGGCCTCAATTTCCCCTAAGAGCGTGGTCCCCGGCCACTTGCTCCAACTACTCTGTTCTTGCAATATTGGGTTAAGATGGGAGGAGTAATCATTTTATGTTGAAGTCCAGTTAATACTGATCTTCTTTCTAATATGTGTGTCACTGATTTCATCCAACCAAATTTCTATCAACTGTCTAATCTATACCCCACCATCTCCCTCCCTGCCCACTCTTGCAGCCATCAAAGAGTCTTTTCGTATATGCATGAGTCTGTCTTTAAGTTCTTTTAGTAGGGGTTTCATACAATATTTGTCCTTTTGTCACTGACTACTTTCACTCAACATAATGTCCTCCTATTGAAATCAGGTTATGTTTCCTAAAATTATCATTGTTCTTTATCATTGCCTACTGTTCCATTGAGTATATATATCGTAGTTTACCTATCCATTCCTCTACTGTTGGGCATCTGGGTTGATTCCATCTTTTTGCTATTGCGGACTGTGCTGCAATAAACATTTGTGTGCATGTATCAGTTGGTATGAATGTGCTTGTTCTGTAGGATATATTCCAAGCAGTGGAATTACTGGGTCAAATGGTGTATCTATTTCCAGCTTTTTAAGGAAGAGCCAGATTGCTTTCCAAAGAGGTTGCACCATTTTGCAATCCCACCAACAATGTAGGAGATTTCCAATTTCTCCACAGCCTCTCCAGCATTTGTTGTTTTGTAATTTTTTAGATCATGGCCCACCTTGTTGGGGTGAGATGTTATCTCGTAGTAGTTTTGATTTGAATTGCTTTAATAACTAATGATCATGAACATGTTTGCATGTGTTTCTTGGCTGCCTGGATCTCCTCTTAAAGAAGTGTCTGTCCATCTCCTTTGCCCATCACTTAATTGGATTATTTATTCTTTTCTTGATATTTTGTAGTACCTTGTAGATTATGGAGATCAGATGTCAGTCCGATATATAGTTGCCAAATATTTTTACCATTCTGTAGGTGGTATTTTAATTCTTTTGATGACGTTTTTGGATAAGCAAAAGTGTTCGATTCTTAGTAGATCCCATTTGTCTATTTTCTGTTGATTGTGCTTTGTCAAATTTTGAAGTCTGTGTCCATTGTGTATTAAAATTTCCATTGTTGATCCTATTTTTTCTTGGATGAGATTTATTGTTTTAGATTTGATATTTAGGTCTTTTATCCAGTTTGAGTTGATTTTTCAGTGTGAGATATGGGTCTTGTTTCAGTTTTTTTGCAGATGGATAACCAATTTTGCCAGCAAAATTTGTTGAAGAGATTGCTTTTAACCCAGTTTAAAGTCTTAGGGCCTTTGTCGACTATCAATTGTTCATAGGAGGATGGTGTCATCTCTGGGGTCTCAACTCTGTTCCATTGATCTATCTGTCTCTTTTTGTACCAGTACAAGGCTGTTTTGACTACTGCGGCAGTGTAATAGCTTCTGAAGTCAGGTAGTGAGAGGCCTCCCAGTGTGTTCCTCTTCTTCAGTAGTGCTTTACTTATCCAGGGCTTCTTCCCTTTCCAAACAAAGTTGGTGATTTGTTTCTCCATCTCCTTAAAAAATGTCACAGGAATTTGTGTTGGGGTTGCATTATATAAGTAGATTGTTTTAGTTAAAGTAGACATTTTCACAATATTAAGTCTTCCTATCCATGAGCAGGGTAGGTTTCTTCATTTATCTAAGTGTCTCTTAGTTTCTTGTAGTAAGATTTTGTAGTTGTCTTTGTAAAGTTCTGTTATTCCTCTATTAGATTTATTCGCAGATATTTTGTCTTCTTGGGGGCTATACAAAATGGTATTGATTTGATGATTTCTTCTTTAATAATATCACTGTTGGTATAAAGGAATCCTACTGATTCACTTATGTTTATTTTTGAGACTGCTGAACTCTTCTGTCAGTTTGAGTAGTTTACTCATGGATTCTGTAGGATTCTCTGCGTATACAATCCTATCATCTGCAAATAGGGAGTTTTCCTCTTTGCCTATCCAGATGCCCTTTATTTCATGGTCTTGTTTAATTACTCTGGCTAGAACTTCTAGTCTAGTGTTGAATAGGAGAGGTGAGAGTGGGCATCCTTGTCTAGTTCCCATTCTCAAGGTGAAATGTTTCAGTTTCTCGCCATTCAAGATGATGTAGACAGTTCACTTTGTATAAATGACCGTTATTGCATTGAGGAATTTGCCATCTATTCCTATTTTGCTGAGAGTTTTTAGCATGAATGGGTGTTGGACTTTATCAAATGCCTTTTCTGCATCAATAGACAAAATCAGGTGATTTTGTCTTTTGTATTGTTTATGTGGTTGATCCTGTTAATTGTTTTTCTGATGTTAAACCAGCCTCACATTCCTAGTATGAATCCGACTTGGTCTTGATGAATTATTTTTTTGATATGTTGTTGTATTCTATTGGCAAGTATTTTGTTTCTGCATGATTTCTGCATCTAGAATCATGAGTGATATTGGTCTGTAGTTCTCCTTTGTGGTTGGGTATTTCCCTGGCTTTGGTATGAGAGTTATGTTGTCTTCATAGAATGAATTTGGGAGTATTCTATCTCTTTCTACACTGTGAAATTGTTTCAGTAGTATTGGAGATAACTCTTCTCTAAAAGCTTGGTAGAATTCTGCAGTGAAGCCATCTAGGCCAGGGCTTTTTTTGGTTGGTAGGTTTTTGATGACTTTTTCAATCTCTTCCTTTGTGATGGGTTTATTAAGTTGTTCTGCTTCACCTTGTGATAATTTTTGTTGGTTACATGAGTCTAGGAATTTGCGATTTCCTCTAGGTTTTTAAATTTGTTAGAATACAGTATTCTGTTATGATATTTTTGATTTCTGTTGGATCTGTTGTGACATCACCCCTCTCATTTCTTCTTTGGGTTATTTGTTTCCTTTCCTGTTTTTCTTTAGTAAGTTTAGCGAGTGGTTTGTCAATTTTGTTGGTCTTTTCAAAGAACCAGCTTTTGGCCTTTGTGATTCTTTCAATTGTTCTTCTATTCTCTAATTCATTTAGTTGTGCTCTCATCTTTATGATCTGTTTCTTTCTGGTATCTGAGGGGTTCCTCTGTTGTTCTCTCTCTACTTTTTCAAGCTGTAGGTTAGTTCTTTGGTTTGGGTTCTTTCTTGCTTCCAGATGTGTGCATTTATAGAGATAAACTGACCTCTGAGGACTGCTTTGGCTGTATCCCACAGATTCTGGTAGAAAGTATTTTCATTCTTGTTGGAATCCATAAACTTCTTTATTTCATCTTTGATTTCTTCTATAACCTATGGGTTTTTGAGCAGGATGTTGTTCAGTTTCCATGAGTTCCACTTTCTACCTGCTTTTTCTGCTATTGATTTCAACTTTTATTGCTTTATGTTCTGAGAAGATGCTTTGCAATAATTCAGTAGTATGGATTTTGTTGAGATTTGCTGTATGTCCTAACACATGGTCTATTCTGGAGAATGTTCCCTTTGTACTGGAGAAGAAGGTGTAGTTGTCTGCTGATAGATAGAAAGTTCTGTATATGTTGATGAGGTCTTGTTGGTTAATTGTGGCAATAAGATCTTCTGTGTGTTTACTGAGCTTTTTTCTAGACTTTCTGTCCAATATTGAGAATGGAGTGTTGAAGTGTACCAGTATTATTGTGGAGTGATCTAGCTTGTTTTTGAGTGTAGTCAGTGTTTCTTTGATGTATTTAGGTGCTCTACTATGGCCAAGGCATAGGTGCATAAATATTTAGTATTATTAAGTCCTGCTTGTGTATTGAACCTTTCAGCAATAAATGATGTCCATCCTTGTCCATGATGGTGGATTTTACATTAAATCTATTTTATCTGCGATTAGAGTTGCCACACCTGCTCTTCTTTGTTCGTTGTTAGCTTGATATATATTCTTCCATCCTTTGATTTTCAGTTTGTTCCATATCTTTAATTCTAAAGTGAGTTTCTTGTTAGCAGTGTATGGACGGGTTGTGTCTTTTGATCCAAGGTATCACTTGTTGTCTCTTTACTGGAGCATTCAGTCCATTCACATATAATGTAATTATTGATAGGTATGTGTTTAGTGCAGTCATTGTGATGTATCTATTTTTGTGTTGATGTTTTCACTGCTGTTCTTATTTATCTGTTCTGAGACATTCTTCTTTATGAGTTGATTTTTCACCTTATTCAGAGTTAGTTTTGCCATTGTTGAGACTCCTGTATTAAGTTTCATGATTTCATATGTTGCATCTTGTATTGTGCTTTGCGGCTGCCCCTATGATCCCCCTTAATAATCTATGTTTGTACCCAATTTTAACTGCTGCAAGTCTTAGTAACTTCATCTCCATCTGGGAGGACTATAACAACTGTAATATGTCCCTCTTTTTAACATGATGACATCATAGTTTTCATGATATGATCACTGGATTACTTCTTTTAATATTGTAGCTTTGATTGAGTTTGGAGCCTTCCCTAACTGAGTAGGTTTCTGGATGATGTGTCCTGTATTTAGTCATAATATATAAACTTAATGGTTTTGTTCTTCTAAGCCAACAGCTTCTTTCAGTATTTCTTGTAGCTTTGGTTTGGGTTTTACGAAGTCTCTGAGTTTCTGTTTACCTGCGAATGTCTTAATATCATTTTCATATTTGAAAGATGGTTTCGCAGGATAAATAATTCGTGGTTGCAAATTCTTCTCCTTCAAGGCTTTGAATATGTCATCCCATTGTCTCTGTGCCAGCATCATTTCTGCTGAGAAATCCAAGGAATGCCTACAGTGTTTCCCTCTGAATTTTAGCTTTGCTTTGAGTCTCATTGCCTTTAAGAGTTTCTACTCATGTTTCATTTTGTTAAGCTTGATTATAGTTTGTCTTGTAGTCTTTCTTTGAGATCTTTGTTGAGTGTCATTCAATATGTGTCTTGGCTGTCTATATTCTCTTCTTTCCTAATTTCTGGGACATTTTCCTTCAGGAGCTCAGCAAAAATACTCTCTGTGTTCTCAGGTGCCCCCCCTTGTTCAGGAACTCCAATTAATCACAGACTGTTCCTCTTAATAGAGTCCCACATGCTTCTTAATACTTCTCCATTTTATTTTATTTTATTTTATTTTATTTTATTTTTATTATGACTGAGTGAAAATGTACATTCCCATATAAATTTACATGCCCACCTATATGCAGCTTCCACTGCTCTCCCTGTCCGGTGACAGCACCACTACTCCTCTCTGCTCCATATATGTCTCATCCTCCCAACAGCCTCCTTTCCCCTCCTCTGCGTCCACTCCGCTTCCTCCAGCCAGAGGTCAGCAGGATGATAGCCTATAGATGCATAGAACCATAAAGAGCATCCAATATATAGTCACTCTGCATTGCCAAGTGCAATCCATTTGTGTCCGAAGAGTGACCTTCGTTATGATTTATGAGCAACGGTAGCCATTTTTATTGTTTCTTTTTTCTTATTTCTCTTCATAGATGCTGGAGTCAGTAGCTCCATCTTCCAAGTCAGAAAGTCTGTTTTACATTTGTTCCATTCTGTTTTCTTGGCTTTGAACTGAAATTACAATCTCTTTTATTTTGTTGTTGATCTGTTGGATTTCAAAGTACTGATGTTTCATCAGATCAAACAGCTTGCTTAATTTTTCATTTTACTCTGCTGCATTTTGTATAAGGTCTAGGAGGGCTCTATGTCTAATCCTTTTATACTCACCCTCCGATAGTTCCAGAAAGCCTTCTTTGTCTGGGAAGTTCTTTCTTTTTGGAGCTTTCTGAAGCCACAGGTAAATTCTTCTTAGTGTTTTTGTCCAAAGTTTGTTGCTTTTAGGGCATCTGGAGGCTGTGTTTTTTGTCCCCCCAGTGTTACCTTAAGGCAATCTAAAGGTCAGTCTGAAAAGGAAGTTGATCACCAGATACTTCTGTATATTCCAGTGACCAGACTCAGTGGCATCTCTGTGGTAGCAAGCTCCACCTCCTAATTGGCAAAGACACAGCTCTGCTTATAGAGTCACTGGGGAGCCATCAGTTGTCCACATAAAATGAGAGCTGGCAAAGTGAGCACCTCTATATCCAACCCCACAATCTGTGAACTAGTTCAAAACAGGGAAAGGCCACTGACCTGCCATCATCTAGTGGCCACACTGTCAAAAGACTGCTTTTCTGTTGGAAAAGCACTCTCTGGGCAATCACTGCCTCTCAGCCTGGGAATTAGGTCCAGCTGAGGCCTCTGTATAATGAATAACTCTATCTCCCAGACAATCAAGGTGGTATCCTGCTAAAGCTCACCCTCCCACCTTGGAATAGGCTATTCAGTGATGGAGATTAGTCAGAGAGAAGCCAAAGTTCCGAGATGCACAGATTCCAAGGTTGGGCTCTCAAAATGTGGCAACTCTGCTCGCCGATCGCATCAATGGTGCATCCAAGTCCTGCCAGCAGTTAAGCCCCACTGGCCAAGACAGAGAACAAAAAGTTTAAATGAAGTGTTACCTTCTGTCCATGAGAGGCAGTACTCACCAAGGGCAGGGGTTAGCGAAAAAAGAAGAAATTTCCTGCTTAGTGGTATGTAGTCAAAATAGACAGCCCTATATTGTGTGCTCGGGTTCACTAGGTATCCAGAAGGCTCCACTGAATCATCAGTTTAGGCTTTGTTTTCCAGAAGGATTTAGGGAGACTTGTGTTTAGTCTGCCATCTTGACTCCACCCTCCTACTTTTTAACATTTGAAGGGATTTTTACATCAGATTTGTGCAAAGCAATGTGTCACTTGATTATTGACTGCTGCTTCCATGGTTGTTAATGGATCCGATAAAATGAAATCCTTGACAACTTCATTCTCGTCTCCATTTATCATGATGTTGCTTCTTATTACAATTGTGAAGTCTTCTGTTTTATTTTTGTTGAGGTATGCTCCATACTGAAGACTGTAGTCTTTAGTCTTCATCAGTAACTGCTTCAAGTCCTCTTCCTTTTTAGCAAGCAAGGTTGTTCCATCAGCATATTGGAGGTTACTAATAAGTCTCCAGTCTTGATGTCCTATTCTTCATATTGTTCAGAAGATTTTCTGATTTTTTGTTCAGTGTACAGATTAAGTATGTTGAATGGATACAACTCTAACACACACCCTTTCTGATTTTAAAACACTCGGTATCCCCTGTTGTGTTTGCATGACTGTCCCTTGGGCCAGTTAACAGTTTCCTTATGAGTACAATTAAACGTTCCAGAATGCCCATCCTTTACACCTTTGTTCATACTTTGTTTTGATTCACACAGTTGAATGCTTTTACATAGTTGGTAGAACACAGGTCAACATCTTTCTGATATTCTTTGCTTTCAGCCTAGATCCACCTGACATCAGCAGTGATACCTCTCATTTCATGTCCTCTTATGAAATCTGGCTTGGATTTCTGTAGGTTCCCTCTTAGTGTAGTGGTCCAGCTGTTTTTGAATGCTCTTCAGCAAAATTTTACTAGCATGTGGTATTAATGACATTTTGTATACAAGAGCCATAAAAAATATTGTAATTCCAAAATGTTTAAAATAAAGGAACAAGAAAAAACATATATCTAGGAAACAGAAGCAAGAACAAATCTTAGTAGCAACAAAGTAAAATTCAGAGCAAAAATAAATACAGGAGAAAAAGGAGAACTTTCTTTAAAAAAAATCATAATAGTCACAATCCATAAGGAATATGAGTATCTATGCATCAAATGGTATTATAACTGTACCCATAGGAAAAAACTTCAAGAGTGTCAGGAGATTTAAATAGAAAAATACCAATAATGTTGCCTATTTTAGTATTGCATTGCCTGCCTTTGTCTTACTGATTTGAAAGTATTTAGGATATATGGCCTTTGTTGGCTTAATGTATTGCAAATATTTTCTTCATGATATGACTTATAATTTTACTCTTTTAAGGTGAATTTTGAAGACAAAACTTACTAATTTTATTGTAGTCCAAATCATCTCTGTCTTGCCTTGTTAGTATTTTGTATCATATTTTATAAATTTTTCGGCACCATACTTTATAATGATATTCTCCTGTATTATTTTATGAATACTTTATTGTTTCCTCTTTTATTTTCAAATTTACTGTTCACCTGGAATTGTTTCTCTTATATGATGTGAGGTAGGGATCAAGTTTTAATTTTTCCATGTGCCTATACAGTTGATGAGCACCACTTCTTGAAAGATCGTCCTATGTTACTTTGAGTTGCCTCCTTTGTCATATATGACATGCATATATGTGAAAAAAAATCTATTTATGGATTCTCTATTGTGTTCTTCTGTGCCTGCTTTTGTAGCCTTATGCTGTATCATATATCTTGGCAATTCTACGTTTTTTATTAAATGTTAGTGCCAGCCAGAGTTCGAACACATTGCATTTCCTTATACATGCTAGAAGAAGGTTGCCAATTGCCTCAAAAACAGATGAGATTTTGATTGGATTTCCTTGAGTCCACAGATCAATCTTGGGAGAGAACTATATTTTTCAGTCTAAAAACATGGTTTGTCTCTTTTTCTTTCTTGTTTTTCTTCTTTTTCTTTAAGAGGGTTTTCTCCTTTTATTTTTACTACCAATGCTTTAAAATTTTCTGGGGTAGGTAAAACCCAAACCTGTTGCCAAGGAGTCAATTCCAACTCATGACAACTCTATAGAACAAGGTAAAACTGTCCTATAGAGTTTCCAGTGAGCACCTCGTAGATTTGAACTGCTGACCATTTGGTTAATAGCTGAAGTACTTAACCACTAGGCCACCATAGTTTCCCAATTTCTTTTAGGAACTTTTCCAGAGTATTTGTTGTTTATAATAATATTAGGTTACCGTCTTCCTAGAAGCCTGCACACTTACTCACAATTATTACACAGTTCTGGGTGGTGCAATTGCTTTAGCCATTTTACTACTAGCCAACAAGTTGGTGATTTGAACCAGCTGCTTCAAAAGAGAGTCTGGAAGATCTGCTTCTGAAAGGTCTCAGCCTTGAGAACCCTGTGAAACATTTCTGCTTTGTACTCATGGGGTAGCCACAATTTGGAATCTATTCTATAGCCATTAACAATAACAACAAGCTTAGTGGTTGATGTACTCCTTAAACCTACTATTCAACTCCTGCACTTTTTTCTCCCCCTACACTGGATACTGTCACAGAAAATGACAAAACTATATTCTTGCTTTCCCAGATGGGGAATGCATCCAAGAATTCCTCAATTCACATTTACTTAATATTATATTACAAAGATCAATATGATACCCCTCAGTGTACTGCACTAGTAGTTTGCTAAATTACTAGATGCCTGACAATGTAATACGCTTTGCAAACATGAAGTAGTTTAATATCCCCATAGAAGTTGCCTCATACTGTATAAAATTGTCTTATAAAACAATAAAAAGGAAGATTTTGAGGTAATTTTCTACATAGTTAAGTTGCTGCTTGTCAAACTTCAAGCCTCATAGTTCTTACGTTGTGGTGCATCTGAAAGGTCAAGAGCAGAAGGCAGACACTGAATTTTCAGAATGCTCACTTAGCCGTAGTTTACGTGCTGTAGCTCATCATCATCGCTCAAGTTACAGTGTACTGACTTCATGATATTCTTCCTAGGGCTTTATGAAAATGAATACTATATTTAGGTACCTAAGTGATAATTGATACCATCGAAGACAGATTGTAGAGAATGTATGATTCGGATGGTTTTATGCACATGCATATTTCTCAGAAAATATATTTAGTTACTTGCAAGAATCATAATAATATGTCTTAATGTAGAGTATTGTATTTCAACAAAAGTGAAAACAGAATGAGTTTCTGGTTCTGTTCTGTGACGTGAGTTTCAGTTGCACTCCTGGCCTCATTTGTGTTAATCCTTATAGCTGTATTTGACATTCAGAAGCATACACTTGGGCCAACAGTGTCCTGAAATATAACTGTGAACAGTGTGCTTGCTATTTAGGTTCTTTTCAGGACTTCTAGGATCTAGAAAATAGATTTAAGTGATTTATTCTGATTGATTATTACATAGCTTGTTAAATAAATCAGCAGTGGGTTGAGATTACAATGTATCCACTACTTCCTTGCTTGAAGAATCCATGAATCATATAGACGTATAAAAAGTAACAACTGTAAGATGTAGTAAACTGATATAACAGAAATATCTAATAGACATTTATTTTTACTTTGACAGTTTCAATTCAACTAAAGAGTACACAATTCATCTGACTATAAAGTACTTACAAACTCCTAAAATTGGTGGCGTAGGGTGAGCAACTTATGACACAACATCACTTTGAAGAACTGAAAGCCAAGTAAGGAGTCAGTCAAGCAATCTACTATAAAAATAGAAAGATAAAGTCTGACGTAGATATGAGAAAGATGATTTCTTTCTTTTTTTTTGGCAATTCAAAGAACTATTAATAAAGACTCTTATAATAAGATAAAAAATCTTTACTTGATGCTAAACTTTGCTGACCATAGAACTTTCCCTTATTTTTTATCCCAAAGTGTCTATTAATGTCACTTGGAAAACTAGACTTTTGAGGAATAGGCACTTGAGTAAATATTATATCTGGAAGTTATAAAAGCTAATGAGTCCCTCTTGTAGAGATGCATGTAATGTCACAAAATCAGTGACTTTAGACTTGGAAGAGATGATATTTCAATAAATGAATTAAAAATAGGAACTGCATACAAATATAAAGAAAATAAATTTTCTAATCATTAAAAATCACAGAATAATAACCTGATGAAACATTTCTACAATAAAGAATAAGTGTGTACTCTAGTTATTTTGTTCTTAGTGTAATGTAGTCATCCAACAACAGCTACAACAAAAATATGTATACTTATATATATAGTATAGTGTGTGTGTATTTGTGTGTGTGTGAAGCATTGAAAACACAAATAGATATAAGACTCACCTTAGACATCAAAAAAGAAATAATATCTTGTCAGTATTGCTACCAAGGAAAAGAGCTGTATTCATTGTTTTATTTTCAGTGATAACTGTAAAAATCACAAACAGTACAAAGCTACATTGAATCACCTATTAATATACTTAACACATTTATGGAGTGCATCCATGCAAGAAAATTTGTGAGGTCCTAGAGATACTTGAGGGATTCAAAATATAAAACTCCTGCCATCATGGAGCTAAGAGTTCAGTGGTGAAGGTATCTTCTAATCAGAGTCATAGGAATAAATGCAAAATTTTAATATGTGGTACAATGGAGGAACTGGATCCAACTTGATGGCACTTGGCTTTGGCTTGGCGTGATAATGTACAATGTAACTTGATTAGGATGAGCTACAGCCCATAAAGTACAGCTAAGTGAGCATTTTGAAAATTCAGTGTGTGCCTCCTCCTCTTGACCTTTCACATGTGCCATAAGATAAGAACTAGGACGCTTCCCTTGGATATGATGTCCTGAACTTGGACTTGTAGCCAACTGGACTGTGACTGTTTTAGTCAGCTAGGGCTGCTCTAACAGAAATACCACAGAGTGGATGTCTTTAACAAAGGAAAGTTTATTCTTACACAGTCCAGTAGGTTGCAAATCCATATTCAGGGTGTCCTCTCCAGGGGAAGGCTTTCCTCTTTTCGGCTCTGGAGGAAAGTCCGGTATTGCATCAGTCTTTGTCCAGGGAGCGTCTTGGCGCAGGAATCTCAGGTCTGAAGGATGCGCTCTTGTCCCGGTGCAGATTTCTTGATGGTATGAGTTTCCTCATTCCCTGCTTGCTTCTCTTTCCTTTTATCTCTTACAGACTGAAAGGATTAAGGGTGGGGCAAGCCATATTCCAGGGAAACTCCCTTTACAGCAGAGCAGGGAAGTAATCCTATGCTGGAATTTACAGCCCCACCCTAATCCTTTAACACAGAGTTTAGCGAAACCACACATTTTTGGGGGGACACAATTCAACCCATGACAACTGGACTGTGACAGAATAAAATTTCTCTTTTTAAAGCCTTCCACTTGTGGTATTTCCATTATGGCAGCACTAGATGACCAAGACAATGATAAACAGATTTCAGTAGAGCATCCAGACTAAATGAGTTAGGAAGAAAGACGTAGTGATCTACTTCTAATAATTAGCTAATAAAATTCCTATGTATCATAACAGTCCCATCTGCAATTGATCATGGGAATGGCACAAGACCCAGCTATCATTTTTTCTGCTGTACATAGGTCTGCTTGGTTCCCTTACCTTTGCATCCCAAGAGATTGCTTCAAGGCACAATACAATCTTACACATTGGGTCCTGCCTCACCAATACAACTGTCTCCCATCCTTACTCATTAACATCATAAAGTCAGGGTTTACAGCATATGGGAACATCACACAATACCAGGAATTGTGGCATAGACAAATTGCTACAGGTTTGGCAGGGCGGAGGGAAGGGTGGTGCTTGGAGGGACACAATTCAATCCAATCCATCACAGCTTCCTAATGTACAAGCCACCAATGGTGGCTGTGCATGAGGTGCACTGGCCAGGAATCAAATCTTGTTATCCTGCATGAAAGACAAGAATTCTAATATTGAATCACTGACTTCATCGTGATGCTATAAACTCGTGGCCCACTGAGACTATTCCAACACTTAGTGAACCAGTAGGACAGAGTAGAACTGCCCGATATGGTTTCCAAGGAATGCCTGGTTAAACTTGAACTCCTGAACTTTTAGTTAGCAGTCAAACTCGTAAAAACCACAACACTGGGGTTTCCTCTTGGTACTATAAATCAAAAACCAAACCCATGGCCGTGGAGTTGATTCTGATTCTTAGTGACCATGTAGGACAGAGTAGAACTTGCTCCATACAGTTTCCAAGGAGTGTCTGGCAGATTCGAACTGCCAGCCTTTTGATTTGCAGCCCTAGCACTTACCACTGCATGATAAGAGTTTCCCACGATAACATAAGAGTGTTTAAAAGGAAAATAAGTTGGAGTTGGGGTTGAAATCTGAAGAGGAATTAATAACGTGAAGGGCATGAAATGATGTATGCCATAAAAAGACACTGATGGCCCTGTGGAGAGTCCGACATGGTGCCTGGAGGAAAGCTCACTGAGATTGGAACAGAGAGCAACGGGAACATGTATCCTCTGTACACGTAATGCTTAAAAAAGTAGTTGACAGGAGGAAAATTATATTTCTTAAATATAAGTATCAATATGCCTGTTTTTATGTATATTGCTGTGACGGTACCGCTTTTGGAGTAGAGGGCTTCGATAACGTGAAAATTCAGTTTAGCTCAACAAATGTATTTTGAGTCAGGTTCTAAAGACAGGAAAAAAATGAATATAATTCCTGTTACTGAAGCAAACAGATGACATAAATAGCTGTATGTACTTAAGGTACCTAATGACTTTTGGGAGTAAGGTGAAGCCTAAGATAACTCATGCTGAATAAACCTGTAAATTTTAAGTCTAGGGTAAGGTCAGTCAGGATAGAAAGAACTGCATAAGCAAAGATGTGTGAGATGTGAAAAAATAATGTTGCAGAAAACTGTAGTAGTTCATTGTTACCGGAATGTGAAATGCGACAAAAGAAATAAAACCATGTAATATATCATGGAAGGCTCTGTATGTCATGCTACAGGACTGGATTTTATCCTATAGATAAGGAGTTGGCAAGCTACAGAGGGCCAATTCTGAACTATTGATTTTTGGTCACTAAATTAGTGATGTTTATGACCATTTTCATATTTCAACAAGCGTTGAGTAGTTATGGCAGAGACTGGGTAGATCCCCAAAGCTGAAGGTATTTATTATATGGATTTTTTATAAAAAAAAGTTTTTCAACTCATACTGTAGATAATGGGTAGTATATAACTAAAGGAAGAGACTGGCATTGTAAGTTTTCTTTTTTTGAATATATACCTGCTTTCTAAGGCTGTAATACATACTAGGTACAGGGCTAGCTACTTTACATGCATTTTTTATTTCTCAAAAGTCACACTTCAAGGTAGATATTAAAATTCCCCCATTTTACTGATGTGAATGTTGAGATTTGAGAAGGCTCTGTAACTTGCCTAAAGCCCTATTATTCTGACATTTTTAAATCAGTTTCAAACGTACATCTGTCTGTCAGTGGATGGGAAAAATGAACACTATAGAATCAGATAAATTCTAATTATGAGAAAGTTTTTGTAGGATACCCAGCAAGCAACCATGATCTGGATCTAAATTACATAGAAGAATGATCAGGATAAAGTCAAGAGTTTAGGATGGAAAATCAGCAAAACTTGTAGACTGGTTTCTTGATAGGTTAGATGAAGTAAGTAAAGGATTAGGAGTTGGAAAATAACTTATAGTACTCTGGTTCTGGTGGTTGGAAAGATGATGGATTTATTATATGTAGAGAATTAAAGACAGAAAGCTTCTCCATCAGGGAAGACAGGAGGTGACAAGTGATATTTTAAACAGTGTGTGTATATTCAAGTGCCTGAAATAGATCTAAGCGAAGAGGGACACCAGACTGTTGTCTGTAAAAAACTAAATCTCCAGGGAGATGCAGGACGTATGCTAGAGATGTGTTCCATTTTAGCATAGAAGACATAAGTGGTAGAAATTTTCTTTCTTATAATTTTGCTAACTATTACAACATATATACTTGACCCATTTAACAGAATCCCATTAGATTTAAAAAACAGTTGCTACATTGTAGTGATTGAGAGCACTTTGGAACGGTACTGTCTGAGTTCAAATGTCACCTCTGTCCCTTTTCTCTACCTTTGTTCTTGGACTGTCAACTCAGTTCTGACTCTTAGCAATCCCAGGTGGCAGAGTCGAGCTACCCAGGATTTCCAAGGAGCAGCTGGTGTCTTTGAACTGCAGACCTTTTCATTATCAGCAGAGCTCTTGACCCCTGTACTGCCAGGTTATCCCTTGACAAATTAATTGTTTCTACATTCCTCAGAGATGGTCATTAGTAATAAAATTTATCTGATAAGGTTGCTGTGAGGAGTATACGAGTTAATACATATAAAGATTTTAAAGTAATACGTGAAAATACTAAGTTCTATATAGGTGTTTTAAACCAAGCAAACCAAACCCAGTGCCATCGAGTCAGTTACGACTCATAGTGACCCTAAAGGACAGAGTAGAACTACCCTATACAGTTTCCAAAGGTTGCCTGTTAGGTTCATAGTTGCAGCCTTTTTGGTATGTAGCCATGGCACTTAACCCTATGCCACCAGGGTTTCTATATATAGGTGTTAGTTTCAGTTACTTATTTCAACAAATTAATTTTCTAAACATCTAGTGTATTCAAGTAAGATTTTTCTACGTAATTTTATTCCTACCTCATATACTGGTCTTCTTTGTATGTTGTCCAGCTTTTGCATGCATATGATACGATTGAAAATACCATTATGCCTTTGAATTGTGGTGCTGCACAGGAATGTTGAATGTACCACGGACCGCCAAAAGAACAGATCTGCTCTGGAAGAAGTACAACCAGAGTGCTCCTTGGAAGGAAAGATGCATCTTACATACTTGGGACACGTTGTCAAGCAGGATTAGTCCCTGGAGAGGGACATCATACTTGGTAGAGTGGAAGGTCAGTGAACAAGAGGAAGACCCTTGAAGAGATGGATTGAAACAGAGGCCACAACAATGGGTTTAAGCATAAAAATGATTTTGGACATGGTGAAAAACCAAGCAATGTTTCCTTTTTGCTGTTCATAGGGTCGCTGTGAGTCAGAACTGATTCAGCAGCACCTAACAACCGTAACATATACTGGTGTTGCTTTCTAATATGGGAAGAGATATTTATGAAGCTAGACAAAAGAGTGGACCTGAAACCAGCACTGGCCAGCAATGTAATTCATCTAATTTCACCCCATTTCTGTATTATTATTGTTGCCTTGCTGATAGGTGGATCTGACTCATCGCAACCTCATGAATTACAGAAAAGAATATTGTCATCTTTACGATGGTTGACATCTTTGAGTTCATTGTTGTAACTATTGTGTCAACCCAACTCACTGATGGTTTCCCTCATTTTCATTGGCTGTCTACCAAACATGATGTCCTTTTCTAGTGGTTGATCTTTCTTCAGGATGTGTCCAAAGTGAGCTGAAGTCTCAGCATTCTTGTTTCTCAAAAACATTCTTGATTTTCTTCTAGAACTGATTTGTTTGTTGTTTGAGCAGTCTGTAATATATTTGACATTCGTCTCCACCTGTGTAGTTCAAAAGCATCAGTTCTTCTGTCTTCCTTTTTCATTAGGTAATTTTCACATCTGTATGAGGTCAGTGAAAAAACCATGGCTTGAGTCATGTACACTTTAGTCATCAAAGTGATTATCTTTGATTTTTAAAACTTTAAAAATAGCTTTTGCAGAAGATCCTCCCAGTTCAATATATTGTTTGATTTCTTTTTTTTTCCCTTGGACAGGTAAGGATTTACACTCCATTTTTGTTTGTTTTAATTCTATTTTTAGAAATTGTGCTTTAGGGGTAAGTGTACAGAGCAAATTCGTTTCTCATTAAATAAATTGTATGGCAACATTGATTGCCAACTCTGCAGTGGGCCGAGACTCTCCTCTTCTCCACCCCAGGTTTCCTGTTTCCTCTTGACTACTTGATCTGTCCCTTCCTGACTTCTCATCTTTGCTTTTAGGCCAGTGTGCTAATTTATCCTCATATACATGACTGAACTATTAACCACATTTCTCACAGGTATTATTTTTTGCCTCATTTTCTTGTCTAAACTTTGATCTGACTTCTGCTGTGATAACAGTACTGAGTTGAAAGGGCGTTCAGGGCCACACTCTTTGGGTTTCTCCAGTTTCTATTAGACCACTAAATCTGCTTTTGAGGGGGGGGGGGTGCGAACTCAAATTTTGTTCCACATTTTTCTCCCACTCTGCCCCAGACCTACTAATGTGATTTCTGCTAGAGCAATTGGTGGTAGTAGCCAGATACCATCTAATTGTTCTGGGCTTAGTCTAGAGGAGGTTGTGGTGGTTGTGTTCCATTAGTCCTTCACAGTAGTCTTGCCTTTGTGTCTTTGGTTTTCTTCATTCTCCTTTTTTCAGCTGGGATGGGACCAGTAGATGTATAGCCAATCACAGACTTTTAAAACTCTAGATATTACTCACCAAAGTGGGATGTAGAACATTTTCTTTATGAATTATGTTATACTAATTGAGCTAGGTGTCCCCTAACACCATGATTCCAGCAACTCAGTTCCTCAAGAAGTTTAGAGGTATCTGGGAAGCTTTTATGACTTTGCCTTGGTCAAGATGTGCTGCCTTCCCCAATATTGTGTGCTGTCTTACTTTTCAGCAAAGTTACTAGTTATCTACTATCTAGTTAGTGTTTGAAAACCCTAGTGTTTAAGTGCTGTGACTGCTAGCCAAAAGGTTAGCAGTTGGAATTCACCAGTCACTCCTTGGAAACTATGGGACAGCTGCACTCTGTCCTATAGGGTTGTTATGAGGTGGGATGAACTAAGCAACAGTAGATTTGTTTGGGTGTTGTTTGTTTAATTTCTTTCTTTTTTAGTTAATATTTTTCCCTTCTTATCCTTCCCATTCCTGGTAGCCATCTAATAATATATCTTTCTGTGTGTAAATTTTTCTTGAGTTTTTGTAAAGTGATCTCCTACCATATTTGTTCTTTTATGATTGATTTGTTTCAGTCAGCAAAATGCCCTCCAGATTCATCCATTGTGAGACATTTCTTGGATTCATTATTTTTCTTTATTGTCATATGGTATTCCATTGTGTGTATGTAACTTAATTTATCCATTCATCTGCTGATGGACACTTAAGTTGTCTCTGTTTTGCTGTTGTGAATAATGCTGCAATGAACATGAATGTGCATATGTCTATTTTTGTGACACCTCTTATTTCTCTAGGATATATTACTAGGAGTGGGATTGCTGGATCATATGATACCATTGTTTCTAGCTTTTTATGGAAGTGCCGTTTCATTTTCCAAAATGGTTGTACATCTTTTCATTCCTACCAGGAGTGCATAAGAATTCCAGTCTCTGCATAGCCTCTATAGCATTTGCTATTTTCTTTTTTTTTTCTTCTTGTGTGTGTGTGTGTGTGTGTGTATTAGTGATAGTAATGTTGGAGTGAGCTGTTAATCTCATTGTAATTTTGATTTGCATTTCTCTAACGGTTAGTGATTGTGAGCATTTCCTCATGTGTGTGTTAGCCACTTAAATGTTGTCTTTGGTGAAGTGTTTGTTCATTTACTTTGCCCATTTTTTAACTGGATTGTCATTTTATTGTAGAGGTGTTGAATTTTCCTGTATATTTTAGAGACTATATCTTTGTTCAATATGTCATAATCAAATATTTTTTCCTACTCTGTAGGTTCTCTTTGCACTGTTTTGGTGAAGTCTTTTGATGAGTTTTAGTGTTTTAGTTTTTAACAGTTCCCAGTTGTCTAGTCTTTTCTGGTGTTTGTGCTTTGTTATAGTTTGTATCCTATTCATGCTATATATTAGTGTCTCTAAAGTGGGTCTTATTTTCTCTTCCATGATCGTTATAGTTTTTGGTTTTACATTTAGGTCTTTGATTCATTTTTAATCAGTTTTTGTGTATGATATGAGGTATCAGTCTTGTTTCATTTTTTTACAGATGGACATCCAGTTTTGCCAGCCCCATTTGTTAAAAAAGACTCCCTTTTCCCATCTATTGGCCCTTGGGCCTTTGTTGAAATCAAGTGGCCGTGGGCAGATGGTTTTATATCTCAGTTTTCTATTCTGTTCCTTTGACCAATGTGTCTGTCATTGTCCTATTTGATTCGTTGACTGCTGCTTCCATGGATGCTGATTATTGATTCAAGTAGACTGAAATTGCTGACAATTTCATTTTCATCTCCATCAATCCTGTCATTGCTTTCAAGTCCAGTTGTGATGATCTTCATTTTCTTTATATATAATCTACATAGGAGGCTGTAGTCTTTGGTCTGCATCAGTATTTTAAGTCATCTCCATTCTCAGCAAGCAAAGTTGTGTCAACACTACTCTGAAAAATCTGTTCATGAACCTAGAGCATTTTATAATTCTAGAATGTAAGGAAATGAACTAGCAAACACACACAGCACAACAATGAAGCTATGTCAAAGAGCATATGCCAGCCAACTGAAAGAAATCTCAAATGACTAAAGCTGGAATTATTTGAGAAACAAAAAATATATGTTATTGAATTGTGACCTAAAGTATTAAATATCTTTGATTCCATACTGAATTATATAAATCATTAAATAACTAAACAAACAAGAAGAGATGAATCTGTGCATAAAAACTCCATACAATTTATATAGCTATTTAGCCCTCAGGAAATAGAACATAACTGCCCAATTTTCACCTGGTGGCTTTTCATACTGCCTTCATTCCAAAGTATATCATATGGAAGTGGGGAAGGCGAGGAAGGAATAACTTTACAAGGGCAAAGCCTGACAAACACTTCCTCAGCAAGATGATTAATGTGTAATATCAAAGGTGATAAGTTATGTTGATAGCATGTACCCTAGATATGGTGTGGTGGGACTGGCACTTCACCCCTGTAGTCTTTCTCCTCAAAACCAGTAAATCAGGGTTTGGTTTGGAATCATGAGAAGGAAACCCTAGTAGTATAACTGTTAAGTGCTACAGCTGCTAACCAAAGGGTCAGCAGTTCAAACCTGCCATGCACTCTATGTAAACTCTGTAGGGTTGCCATGAGTCAGAATTGACTTGACAGCACTGGGTTTTTTGGTTAATCATGAGAAAAAAAATTAGACAGACCCAATTCCCAACTGAGGGACATTTTTCAAACAGCTAACCATTATTTCTTAAAACAGTTATGGTCATCAAAATCAAGAAATGTGTGAGAAATTGTCAAAGACAAGAGACCCAAAGGAAATATGATAACTGCATGTAATGTGGCATCCTTTATGGGACCCTGGAAGTTAAAAGGGATGTTAGAAAAACTAAGCCAATCTGAATAATGTATGGGCTGTAATAATAATATATTAGTTTGTGCCATGATAGTAGAAAAGGAGAAATTTGCTACACTGTCCTTTGAAATGTTTGGTTAGAGTAGCAGGAGCTGATGTCTGGGAACCCTGGTTTTGAGGGATGTCATGGATTGAATTGTGTTCCCCCAAAAAACTGTGTTAGCAATTTAGATAGGCCGCGACTCCTGGTACTGTGTGATGTTCTTCCATGTTGTAAATCCTGCCTCTGTGTTAATGAGGATGGATAGGCAGCAGTTGTGTTGGTGGGGCAGGACTCGATATTAAAGATTATTTTGTACCTTGAGAAAGTCTCTTAAGATATGAAAGAAAGAAGCTAACAGAGAGATTTGGGGACGTCCTATCATCAAGAGGCAGTGACCAGAGCTGAGTACACCCTTTGGAAAGGCCCAGCGTCCCTGCACCTTGGAAGCTTCCAGTACAGGGAAAATTAAAGACAAAGACCTTCCTCCAGAGCCAAAAGAGAAAGCTTTTTCCTGGCACTGGTACCCTGGATTTGGACTTTTAGCCTACTCAATCGTGACAAAATAAAATTTATCTTTTTAAGGCCAACCATTTGTAGTATTTCTGTTAAAGCAGCACTAGATGACTAAGACAGTATCAGATGACTAAAATGGGATATCTAGGTAACTTGGTATAATAAAATTTATTAAGAAAATATCCTAAAAGCGTGGTCCCCTGCCCCATGCCCCAGCTACTCTGTCCTTGCAATATTGAGTTAAGATGGAAGGAGTATTCAAGTTATGCTGAAGTCCACTTAATATTGTTCTTGTTCCTAATATGTGCTATCACCAATTTCACCCAACTAAATTTCTAGCAACTATCTAATCTAAACCCTCTCCACCTTACCTTCTGTTTTAGTCAGCTAGGGCTACTCTAACAGAAATACCACAGAGTGGATGGCTTTAACAAAGGAAGGTTTATTCTTACACAGTCCGGTAGGTTGCAAGTCCATATTCAGGGTGTCTGCTCCAGGGGAAGGCTTTCCCCCTTGTGGGCTCTGGAGGAAAGTCCAGTATTGCATCAGTCTTTGTCCAGGGAGCATCTTGGCATAGGAACCTCAGGTCTGAAGGATGTAATCTTCTCCTGGTGCAGATTTCTTGATGGTGCGAGGTTACCAATTCTCCTTGTTTCTCTTTCCTTTTATCTCTTGCAAGCTGAAAGGATTAAGGGTGGGGCAAGCCATACTCCAGGGAAACTCCCCCCACAGCAGAGCAGGGAAGTAATCCTATGCAGGAATTTACAGCCTCACCCTAATCCTTTAACATACAGTTTAGTGAAACCACAAAATGGAGGATAGTCCCAAGATACTGGGAATCACATCCCAGCCACATGGCTACACATATTTTTGGAGGGACACAATTCTACCCATGATACTCCTCCTCCCTCCCCTCCCTTGCAGCTGTCAAAGAGTCTTTTCTTCTATACATAAGTCTGTTTTTGAGATCTTATCATAGGGGTAAGAGGGCTCTCTGCACCCCACATTGGTGAGTGGCATCTGGGGTCTTAAAAGCTGCCAGGCTGCCATCCAAGGGCACAGCAAATGGTCCCAACTCAGCAGGAACGGATGCTTACCGAGGACCAAACTGACATGGAGTAAAGACAACCCAGAAGATAGAGAGACCCACATGAGTGGGTGCCTACATAGACTTGGGACCGGAAGAACCGGATGGTGCCCGGCCACCACCATTAATAGCTGCGATGGAGCTCACTAAGTTGAGTCTCATTGGCAACACAAGTATAAAAAGGGGTGCATCCTGAGATCTCCACTAAAAGATCTCAATTGATGGCCCAACAGCTTCGGGGTTCCCTTGGGAGCATAGCCCCTGGCCCTGATGCTGCCTTTGCCCATAAGTCATAACGAAGGTCCACTCTTCGGACACAAATGGATTGGGCTTGGCAGTGCAGAGTGATCATATTTTGGGTGCACTTTATGGTTCTATGCATCTATAGGATATCATCCTGCTGATCTCTGGCTGTAGGAAGGAGAATGGGTGGAGAGGAGGGGAAAGGAGACTGTTGGGAGGATGAGATGTGTATGAAGCAGAGAAGAATAGTGTGCTGTCACCAGGCAGGAAGAGCAGTGGAAGCTGCATATAGGTGGGCATGTAAATTTATACAGGAATGTCCATTTTCACTCAATCATAATAATAATAATGAAAGAAGATTAGGGTGGGACTGCAATAACATTGCTAAAGGGGTTTCCCTGAGGGTAGCTTGCACCACCCTTTATCCTTCCATCTTAGGAGAGATAAAATGAGAAAGAAGAAAGCCGAGAATTGGGAACCTCACACAATCAAGAAAGCAGCACTGGAAGAACAGCGTGTCCCTCAGACCTGAGGTTCCTGTACCAAGATGCTCCCTGAACGAAGACTGGTGCAACACATGGACTTTCCTCCAGATCTGACGGAAACCCTTTCCCTGGAGTGAACATCCTGAATTTGGACTTGTAGCTCCCTGGGCTGTGTAAGAATAAACTTGTCTTGGTAAAGCCAAAAAAGAAAATATCCTGCACTCCATTTTTATAAGTAGCATCTGAGGTCTTCAAATCTTAGAAGTATTGCCTTAGATGTATCAGTTGGTCCCAACCCATGTGGAACAAAGGAAAACAAAGATACAAGTCAAATATTAGCCCCAAAGACAAAAGAATCACAAAAACCAAAGACTCTGTCAGCCTGAGACCAGAACTAGATGGTGCCTGTCTACCAGAAATGACTGTCCTCACAAGGAATGCAAGAGAGAATCCCAGACAGCACAGGAGAAAACTGTGGGTCAGAACTCAAGTTCATGTAAAAAGACCAGACTTAATGTTTTGACTGAGACTAGAGGTACCCTCCTATCTGTGGCCCTTGGATACTCTATTAATCCAGAACAACAACAAAAAAATCCCAAAGCCCACTCTTCAGACAACAATTGGACTGGATTATAAAACATAAAACAGTACTTGCAAAGAATGTGCTTCCTAGTTTAAACAGATAGTTGAGACAGGATGGGCAGCTCTTGTCTGGAGGCAGAATGAGAAATCAGGAAGGGATAGGAGCTGATTGGATAAGACACAGTAAACTGAGGTGCAAGGGGGGCTTGTGCTGTCACATTGTAAGGATTACAACTGGTGTTGCACTGCAATGTTTGTTTAAATTTTTATATCAGAAATTGGCTTGAGCTGTTAACTTTTAAGGAAAAATCAAGAACAGAAGAAACTTGGTGTTGGATACGTGAGAAATCCCTGAACTATCTTGGCAAGTTTTCCAAATATCTAAAAGTATTCCGAAATTAAAAAGTTTATAAAGCAGTCACACTATGTAACATGGCAATCATGGGGATACTCATTACAATCTAGCATTCTCCTTTTAAGCTGGCCAGGTCGCCATGAGTTGGATCCGACTTGATGGCACTTGGCTGGCTTAAGTACTCTTATGATAATCACTTTAGCTGTGCAACTCATTGGCTTTTTCTAAAAGATAAAAATGGCAATTCAACAATAACTGCTGAAGTCTTCATTGTCTCACCTAATATTTTTTGACTATATGCAGAGGGACAGCCTATATTTTGTTATTTTTTTTAACCAGTAAAATACAATTATTGGTTTTTTTTTACTATATCATCTGATTGCTCTTAGAAAGAGTCTTTGAATAAGGCAGGCGTCTCACAGCAGCCATATCTATCACATTTTTTATGATGAGTCTTGACAGATAGCCATGAAAAGTTACACAGTTCCACAATGTGTAGAAATTATTAAATTTGATTAACAAAATGAGTGCTGAGTTTGCCAGATATTCCATGAGTGGAATTTACAATGTGCATAATTGTCCCCCTGAGAGAACAATTCAACGTTTAATCAAAAAAATTGTGATAACCAGGTCTGTTGCCAATCAGACAACACTAGTGTGTCAACCAACCATGCCAATGAAAACATCTCCACCACTCATCAGAGTATACTCAAGAATGTATCCCAACCAATTTCTCATCAGGCACAGGAACTAGGCCTGTTGCCAATCATAATTTGATCTGTTTTACATCTGGACTTGAAGCTTTACCCTTACAAAATTGTTTTAATTCAAAAACTGAAGTCCAATGGCAATAAATTGCACTGTGCATTTGTTGACTGGGCTCTAGAGCAATTGAAAGTTGACCCTGCTTTTGGCCAAAAAATCATCTTCAGCAATAAGGCCTATTTTTGGATGAACATTTTTGTAAACAAACAAAACTGTCACATTTGGAGCGATGAGAATCCAATGGAGACTCAAGAACACCCGCTTCATCTCTCAAAAGTTACCATTTGGTGAAGTTTTGGGTCTGATCAAGTCCCTGCCCCTTAGTTTTTCCAAGATGAATGAGGAGAGACTGTGACTGACAATGGCAAAAGATAACAGGCTGTGACAGCCGATTATTTCTGGCCCCATTTGGAAGGTGCTAGGGCAACCATTTACCCACAATTCTTTTCCACATATAATGTCATCAAATATACTTCAAAATAGTAAAACAATTCAAACTGTGTTGTTTACACAACTTGTTTTATTTAGGTTCAAAATAGGACACCCTTATTGGAAGACCCTTTACTACTATTGAGGTAGCTGACAAAATCTGGAAACTTTGTAAATTATGTTACATTTTTGAGCAGATTAAACAGAAAATAATAATAAAGAAGGTAGATTTATTAAGAGTAATTTTGCGATTCTACTCTTTAAAATGAACAGGGAAGAAAAAGTTATAAAGAACAGATATTTGTATAAATAAAGTAATATGTTCAGAGATTTAATTCTATAGAATTATTTTGTAATAAGTTATAGTTTTTTTTTAGTGCATAGGTGTGCTACAATGAACATTGATGATAGCAATATCTCATCTCCCTGTTGTATCAAATGCGTTTACTGATTGGTTTCTCATACGTGGGGAAACAGAGTCAATTTTCAACTTTCCCACTACTGGCATGTTGACACATTATATGTTAACACCTCTAAAACATCTTTCCTATTACTAGTTCTTTGCCTCTAAATACCTTTTTTAGTACTTGAATGATGGTTCTGCCTGTTAAACTAGCAACTCCTTTCTTTTGTTGTTGTTGTTTTTAAACAGAAGTACCCATGCATTTCACTGATTATTATTTTATTACATTTCCCCAACGAAACCAAAAAACCAAACCTACTGCCGTACAGTCGATTCTGACTCATAGAGACCCAATAGACAGAGTAGAACTGCCCCATAGAGTTTCTCAGGGACTGCTTGGTAGATTTGAACTGACAACCTTCTGGTTAGTGGCCATAGTACTTAACCATTATGCCATCACATGTTATAAAATTAATAGAAAATAGAAAAATGAAATTGGTGATTCTTGTATCACTGTAATCAACATAATGATGGAGCTGTTCTGCATAACAAAATGCTCCATCTTTTAATTTCAGTTGGACTTTCTCTTAAGCTGTGTAAACTATGTGTGAAGGGTATGAATACAAACCATATACGAAATACTTGAAATTAGGTTGAATATAGTTTCTAAAAGGTGGGCTAGTATTGTGAGGGAGGGACAGGATGGAATTAAACTCAAATGATTACGATTATTATTTTTTCTAAGTCAAATGCAAAGAGAAGTTGCAATATCCATAAAACTGTTGATGAAGTAAGATTTTAATACAACTCTTTTATTAAGAGAAGAAAGCTGATATTCACCTTTCTCCTGAGCATATTTTGAAAATGTATAAGAAAAATTTTTTTGTTCACTTTCTACTGATTCTCCCTGCAATATTCCTAAAAAAAAAAGAATCACTGCAATGAAATTCTTCTTAAATTCAGTATTTTCTAAAAAATTAATTGAAGAAACTAAAATTTGAGACAAAATTTATTATATAAAAGTATCATTCATTAATTACATTTAATATTTAAGCTGTGCTGGCATCAGTAGTTTAGTGGTAGCATTCTTACCTTCCACTTAAGAAAACTGGGCTTGACTCACAGTCAATGCATCTTATGTACAATCATCACCTATCTGTGGTCTGTCACTGGAGGTCTTCCAGTCTCTATGATGATGAAGGTTCAGTAGCATTTTCAGAGTAAGACAGACTAAGAAGACAGATCCGATGATCTACTTCCCAAAAGTTAGCTGCTGAAACTTTACATGGTTCTACTCTGATATACGTGGGGTCACCATGAGTTGGAATTGACTCAGTGGTAACAGGTCAAAATAAAGAATGAAACTTTTCAAACATGAATTCAGATTATAAAATAGTGTATAATATATGATTCTAATTTGTGTTAAAAATGTATGGATATACTCAATAGAAAAAAATAGAAAATAATTTTGTTTCATCTATGTCTTTATCTGTCGTACCCCTATAGTACGTATTGCTTTAAACTAGAAAAAAACAACATTTTAAAATCTCTACTTCATTGTCTAGAATTTTTCTCTGAATATTGTAAACAGAGTTGGTGAAACAAAGAGTAACTATGAAGATTATTAACATATTCTTTTCCATTTTTTTTTTCTTTCCCTCGGCCTTTGAAATGACTTTGTTCATGGTGAGTTATTTCAGTTCTGATTTCTTCATGTAATTGCTGTGTCTGATTCTACTGGTGAAAAACATTCCAGGGTTGCTTGGAACCAATTAATCTGTGACAGTAACAAGGAGCAAGAGAATCAAGTCACTTTCTTTATTTATTTACTGTCTTAATTATGAACTTTAGTTAATACGTTAGCATTTTGCAGTAATAGAGACACAGTTATTAATAGAGAAAATAGCATGCTCCTATTAACCCCCCTTTAATGACAGTTCACAAAATTGTCATCTTTTCAAGAACAAAGTATTACTCAAATGCACATTAGCTGTTTTTATCATGCAAAAGTTACTTGCAGGCCCAAGTCATTATAAACACTCTTATAAGCATATGTTTCAAAGAATACGTTCAGACGGGCAGCGAAGACTAACAATAAAACAAAAGTAAGTGTTATGAATTGTTATCTTCAATTACTAGATTTGCTACCAACATAACACACAATTAGATTTTAGTTTCTCATTTTTAATTTATGTAAGATAAAATATCAGATGTTAAATAAAATTTCATAAATCACTTTAATAAAAAAGATCACATCTTTTCAACTGGTTATTCATGCCAGCCAAGTGCCGGCAAGTCAAATCCGTATCCTCGTAATATAATTATAGAATTAGAATATGATTATCATAATTACTTTTATTATTGTTTTTACACTTCATTTTTGTTATCAGAAACTAGAAACATACTGACCCATTCTCCTGACATTTCCTGTCTTTAGCAATAAATGTTTCAACTGTATCTGGACTATATTCAAACTAGCAAAATTTAGACCCTACACATCAATATTTTTCAGAATACTTATGTATTCAGAATCCATCCTTTTGTCTTTATATCCAAGCTGTTTGATCTTTTAACATTCAGGGTAGTTCATGAATTCTCCAACAGATCCAGCTGTTTCCTATTCAAGTCTTGAAACATTGGCTTGAAAAGCTGTTTGTTAAGGCTAAAAGTAGGCACCATCTGTACAGGGAAGAAGAAATATCCTCATTATTTTCATTTGTGTGATGACCTCTGAAAGTCAGATTGCTGTATCAGTGAAGAATATAAGAATGCAAGTGTGCTGGAATTTTATTTTTCTTTTAAGATAAAGTTTAATACATTGAAGCTATATATAAATGTTCCACAAAATGTTAGAGGAATGTTTTCAAAAGACACAGCAAAAATGTTTCTTTCTTCTATGTTTTCAAGTATATCAAGCAGCAGACCAGTCTTAAACCCTGTTACAAATGGTAATGACTTTATGCGTTTGGCTGCTAACCAGAAAACTGAGGGTTGTAACCCAGCAGCTGCTCCACAGGAGAATAGACCTGAAGATGGGCTTCCATAGAGACTACAGCCTTTGAAACCCTAGCAGGCAGTGCTACTCTGTCACAAAGGGAACTTTGAGTTCTAAAGTCCAGTTTACTGACTGATTTTGTATAAAACCAAACACATATCAAAGGGAGTAGTTTGCTTTTCTTTTATGGCCAAGCCTAGAATAAATAAATCATAATGGTGCAGATATGTTTATCTTGAAGAATGATTTTTTCTTAAGGACCTCTTAGTACTTATAAGGAATGATACACATTTGACTTGCAAATTGTCTTTTCATGCTAATATGCGATGAACTGAATTGTGTACCCCTAAAAAGCCATGAGTCTGATGCGACTCAACGGCACTTAGCTTGGCAAAATGTGTGCAGTAATTTGACTGGGCCTTGATTCCTGATACTGTGTGATGTTCCTCCATGCTACAAACTGCCTCTACGATGTCAGTGAGGGAGGATGGACAGCAGTGGTGTTGGCAGAGAAGGACTCTAACTAAGACTGCATTATGCCTTGAGGAAATCTGCTGAGACATACAGGACAGAAGCTAGCAGGGAGATTTGGGGACCTCATACCACCAAGAAGCAGTGCCCAGAGCATAGCATGTCCTTTGGAAGGGACCTAGGGTGTCTGTACCTCAGAAGCTCCCAGTCCAGGGGGAATATTGACAGCAAAGACTGTCCTCCAGAGCCAGCAGACAAAGCCTTTCCTTGGAGCAGATGTCCTGAATTTGGACTTTCAGTTTACTGAACTGTGTCAGAGTAAAACTTCTCTTTTAGAGCCGTTCATTTGTGGTATCTCTGTTATGGCTGTACTAGATGACTAAGGTCTAATACATATTAAGTTTACTTGCCATTTATTGAGTGCTTAGAGTATCCTAAGCACTGAAATAAATTCTTTAATCCTCACAATAATTTTATGAAGTGGGCGTTATTTATTTTATTTTACAGATGAGGAAATTTGAGGTGCAAAGAGTTTAAGAAATATTCCTATATTGATATAGCTGTTGTCATAGTTTTCTAGTGCTGTTATAATAGAACTACCACAAGTGAGTGGCTCTGAGGAACAGGAATACATTTTGTCACAGTCTAGGATGCTAGAAGTCTAAACTCGGGGCACCGCCTCTAAAGGAAAGCTTTCCTTTTTTCTCTCTGCTCTGGGGAAAAGTCTTTGTCTCTTTTCAATGTCTGTTCCTGAGTTTATTCATGTGTGTGTAGTCTGCCTTCTCCCATCTGTACTTGCTTATTAACATACACTTTTATATCTTGAAAGTAATTGGCTTAAAACACACCCTGCACTGATACGGACTCATTAACATAACAGAGAAAACCCTGTTCCCAAATGGGATTACATCCTTGTATCTAAAGGTCAGCAGTTCTAATCCACCAGCTACTCTTTGGAAGCTGTATAGGGCAATTCCACTCCATTCTGTAGTCTCCCTAAAAATCAGAGTCAACTCTATGACATTGGATAGGTAAGTATATAAGGGTTAGGATTTACACACAGTTCTTCAGGGGACACAATGAAATTTATAACAAGTATCAAGTGGTCAGGAAACCCTGGTGGCATAGTGGGTTAAGTGCTTCATCTGCTCACCAAAAGTTTGGCTGTTCAAATCCACCAGGTCCTCCTTGGAAACTCTATGGGGTTGTGCTACTCTAATCTCTGGTTGGCTATGAGTTGGACCTGACTCGACAGCAGTGGTTTTTTTTGTTTGTTTGTTTTGGTACCAAGTGGTCAAGACTGGGACTATTTGAGTCCAAAGCTACATCCTCTTCTAATCTCTTAGTATATCGATGCTACATAACAATCCTTCATTGTTAGGACTTCATCATACAGTGGTCTTGGTTATTCATTCATTCAGCACAGCTTTTGGGTGTTTGAGTAATGCTTTTTCAGCTCTTACTTCACTGTCATTTGATCTGGACAACCTTGAAATTGTATTGCTAGAAGTAATCATGTATGATGCTTATGTGTAAGATCACAAATAAAGAGCAGTTCTGAAAAAGTTCAGATGCACTTGTGAGGGTGATAACCAAAACAAACAAACCAAAAAGAAGAAACAAACCTGATGCCATCAAGTTGATTCTGATTCCTAGCAACCCCATAGTACAGAGTAGGAATGTCTAATTGAGTTTCCAAAGAGCATCTGATAGATTCGAACTGCCAACATTTTAGTTAGCAGCTGTAGCACTTAACAGTACATCACAAGGATTTCCTTGAGGATGATAGTGAGGTATTAAAGTGCCATTAATTGACAAAAACAATAATATTTCACACATACACATACATGTACTTCCTTCATTCTCATAATTAAAACCACTCATAACTCTGAGTTCTATCTTATTAGGCTCAACACTTCCTAGAAATTCCTTTACTGTGCCAGAGAAAGCACTTAAAACCTATGAAATGTCATGTTTAATTACATAATTGAGAAATTCATAGAAATAGGGGGTAAAAATTAGAAAGCAAAGTATCTTGTTATATCTTTCTAGTATATTAAAAAGTTAATCAGTGCAGTACAGCTGAGTCAGAATTACATAGTCCCTGGATGACTGTGATAAAAGGAACAACTTCAGTCATATTGTCTTCTATCAAAACAAAAATATAAATTAAAAACTAGAAATAGTTTACATTTTTTTACTATCAAATGTTGAACCATAAAGTTTCTTAGTGTACTAAGTATGTTATAGTACACAAGGAGAATTGGATTTTATTCTAAATTCCAGTTAATCAGGAAACATTTATCATAGACCTACTGTATTTAAAACATTAAATACTATCATTATATTGTTTATCTGTCTATATCTGTAGGTATATAGCCTTTTTTTTTTTTTAATTCATGCTATTTTTGAAGATAGAACACATTTGTTTTCAAAGAAACCAAAAAGAAAAGTAAAAACAAGAAGGAAGACTCAGGTAACATTTATCTCCAATAGACAACTGATCTTTCTGAGTAGTGACTGAGTCTTTCCAAGAAGGTATTCTGTTTCTTTCCTGTTCAGTGTGTAAAAGCTGCCTGGAAATCCTTCAGTTTACAGAGTTTCTACCTATTCCAGTAATTGTTTATAATGACAATTTCTTTTAAAAAGATTTGGTTCAGTTCAGTTCAGTTCTTCTTTTGGCAGTCCTTGTGGCTTATTTGGTGAAAAGTTAATGGATCTACCACAGAAAGAGAACTGTATCCTCATACGTCCCATTAACTGCTGACTCTCCAGTTGTCATTCAAGGATGTGTACAAATCTCTCTTTGACATATATATGTATTTTTCTCTGTTCCTGAAATAGTAAATTATCACTTATATAAAGTAGAACTTCCTTTATGAGTACTTCAGACTCGTAGGGAGTACTGCCTGCGCTAGTATTCTAGAATGTGGTCAGAGAGTCCAGACGTACTCTAAGAAGAGTTGTTGAAATTTCTTGAACTCTAATCATAGCCAAGGAGTCCCTGGGTGACAGAATAGCTGAGCAGTTGACTAGTAACTGAAAGGTTGATGGTTCTACCCAGAGACACTTGAAAGAAAAACCTGGCCCTCCGCTTCTGAAATGCTCCACTGTCTTAAAAACCCTATGGAGTATAGTTTTACTCAAACATACAGGGTCACCATGAGTCAGAAGCAACTGGACAGCAACTGGTTTGGGTTTGTTCGGTGGTTTTTTTAATTGTGACCCATCTTAGCTTTGCTATTACCACTTGAAGAGTTCTGAAATCTTCATTCTTTCATCCCAAAGAAATGGTTTCCTGTCTCTGACCAGTTAAATGATAGAGCTATAGAGGAGGTTGTTTATTGTGTATGCTTAAATCCCTGTATTCTTAAATGTATTCATTCTGTCCTTTCTAGGTTCTTAGAATTCTAGTTCCACTCAATAAACACATGGCCCCAATTATTGACTTGAGGCAAGTTTGTTTATTCTGTTGTTGTTCGGTACCATTGAGTCGGTTCTGACCCAGAGTGACCCTGTGTAGTTCAGAACCAAACACTACCAGCTCCCGCACCATCCTCAGTCATTGCTGTGTTTGAGCCCACTGTTGCAGCCACTGTGTCAACCCATCTCACTGAGGTTGTCCCTCTTTGGGGCTTGCCCTCTATCCATCATGGTGTCCTTCTCCAGGTACTGGTCCCACACCGTTGTGTTGTGTTGTTGTTATCAGGTACCACAGTGTAGTTTCCAACGCATGGCAACCCTAGAAACAGAACCAAATACTGCCCAGGCCTGCGCCAGCCTCACAGTCATTCTGCCTGAGCCCATTGGCACGGGCACTGTGTCACTCCTTGTTCTAGAGCACATCGTTGTCCTTGCTAAACAGACATCCAGGCAAAAGGGAATGAAGTTGTGTTGGGAGTCATAAATTAACACATCTAGAGATTGGGAAGTGAAGGGCCTATTTAGGGAATAGGAAGGAGTGAAGTTTGGCTGGAAAGTAGAATGTGAAAAGATGAGCAAAGAGTGATGAATTTGAAAAGCCATGTGTTTAATTAGGTTTTTTTTTTAACATAGATTATAGAATTGTGCTGTGTGACAATATACACAGCACTGACCCTCAAGGAACTCACTGTCTAGTGGAGAATGTTGACAATGTTACTAATCAAATTACTTAATCTGCCAAGTTAGAGCAAAGTGTTTTGAAAACTTAGCTGAATTCCACCTTAGTATAGGTAGAGACGGATATAAAAACTTTGGCAAAGAGAAGACCTTTGAGGAAATGTGTGTTAAGCATTGATTAAATATTTCATAAATGAGCTATCTCAGATGTAGGGATTAAAATGAAGAAAAAGTTCAAGATAAGGCTGAGGTTTCTTCTGTTACTAGGTTGTCAGCACTATCATTGATTTAACAGAAGGAATAGATACAGAGGAGGAATAGATTCAGTGGGAAGCAATAGGTTGGTTTTCACAAATACACAGCAGTGGAAATTCATCCTACATATCTGGAAATGAAAATTATAAAACCATATGTGATCATCTAGGATACTGTATAATGGATGAAAACGTTAAGAAGGTTATGAGAGAGTAATAGTAATATTTAAAGACAGTAATAATTATTACAGTAATGACAATAAGTTTCCATTTTCTTATGTAATGTAGAATCCTGTGAAAAGCGTGTTCTTGAAACTTGTTCTGATCTAAGCAATTGTTTTTATTAAAATATTTTCTTACTATATTACACATGTAATCTTAATTTATTATGTATTTATTTTAATTCACCTAAAATGAATATTCAATTATTACCGTTAATTTGGTAACTATATCAGTGTTTGTAAATGCCATGGAAAATTTGCATGGAATATAAAGAATAAACCACTAAAATCCAGCTACATTGTCTCTATCACTTTCAAAAAATAACAAAGATCTCATCATTAATTCCACTTCTTCACTTAAATTTTTGTTTTTTAAATTCTGATGTGTTAACACCAAGACTTTTTTTACTATTTTAAGTAAAATTCTGTTTTAAGTAATATACATACTGACAGTTTCAAATTCTTATGAATGTGATAGATTTTCTTCGACTCCATGGCACTTGGCTTGGCTTGGCATCTGTCTGTCAACTTATGTCTTTATGTTTTTAAATTTTCCATGTCTCTGGAAGACTCACTTTATTTTAGTGATCTATCTAATGACCTAAGGAAATAAATGGTCAGATTTCTTGTCATAATAGAGTATGATTTATTTGTGTTTGTTTTTAACTATAAGGACACTGTAAGAGCAAAGCAAACTCTAGGATAATCAGAGTAGCTTGCAGTTCACTACATGCATTGTGTACTATATATCTCAATTAATCTTACAGGCTGTGGCTAATCACGTTCCCACCAGGCAGGATCACACAACTCACAGAGGCAGGATTATTAAAATCCATATTTCACGTTAACAGCCATGTGGGTGAGATTAGTTCCTAAGCAGTAAAGTACCCGCCATAAATTCCTCCTCTGTTATCTTCTGAAATACTGCTCTGTCAGAAGATGAAAACTACATGATGTGCATTCAGAACTAGCTTAGAGTCTTTTTTCTTCTTCTTCTTGGTCAAGTAAAATGTATCTTCATCTTTCACAGATTTTAAGTGCACAGAAGAATATAAATGGCATTTAAACCTCCCAGGTGAGATACGGTAAAACCTAAAGTGATCAAGTGTCCTTACATCAAATAAGTATTTAATTTTAACTTATTGTCCTAAAACAATTAACAACTTCAAGCCATTACCTGTATGAATATCTACATTAAGTTTCTGAGAAGATTTAAAAGGAGAAACTCCTAAGTAACCTATGCGTTAAGTTTTGTATGTATTTCTAACGAAAATAATAGTAGTCTAAGAATCTAAATGCCCAGGTCTGAGACTTGACTTTCTAATTAAATGAATAATTTGATGCTAATCACATAGTCTCTTTGATTTTTATGGAATTAGAATAAACTTTATATTTGTCTTTGTTGTTCTTCACTGTGAAAGCTAATCCCCTAGAAGACAGTGAAGAGTCAAGCTCAATCTTTATTTCTTGTTCCCCAATTAGTATCCATGCCCTGGAGCAGTCAAACCAATGAAACATACTCCAACTCAGAAAGAGTGAGAAGATTTAATAGGAGGTATATACTAACAGAGATCTGACAGCAGTTCAGGCTGTTTCTACGAGGTCTCGAAAGAATTTTAACATCAGAGCTTACATACGATTTTACAAAAGTTAGAAGTGTCTGTGGCCTGCAGATGGCATGGCCAGAGGAGTTATTCACTACAAGATAGTGACAAAAGACACCTTTTTAGACAAAAGAGATATGTGCTGGACATGTCCTTTTCAGACTAAAAATAAGTTACAGGTACCTGGGCTCCAGTTTCCTTGGGGTTCTGCAGGTCACAGGCACAGGTGGTCAGACTGAACAAAGCAAAATCATTAGTATCAGATCAAAACAAAGAAGGTTATTTGCATTAGCTCAAAATAAAGCCCTTAAAGGTATGAGAAAAAGAGAAGGCAGAGAGAGGAAGGAGAAATACCTATAGGTTCTTCATGGCGTGTATTATGCCAAGCTTTCAGTAACCCATTTTAAAAAGGAGAAAGACACGCTGAGGAGTAGCAGGATCATAATCTGTACAAAATGTGACCCAGTGAAAGATGCCAACAGACTTTATCTCTCTTTTCAAAACTTACAATATCCACCTATGAGCACTCAGCACCATGATATAAATTTTCTGTATTATAACATTTATAATATATTAAAAACAGTTTTTGAAAATTACCCTGTTTAGGCCAAAATGGGAATCTGCCATTTCTTCTAAGCTATTAATAAAATAATGACATAGGTGGCGGTGGTTAGGTATCCTCTAGTCAGTTCTCACCCGCAGTGACCCTGTGTACAGCAGAATGAAGCACTCACAACCACAGCCCTGCTGGAGCACATCCCGGCAGCTGTTATTTCATTGCATCTCACTTAGCGAAAGCTCCTTTTTCACTGACCATCTACTTTACCAAGCTTGATGGCCTTTTCCAGGGATTGGTTCCTCCTAATAACATGTCCAAAATGTTAGACAAAGTCTCACCATCCTCACTTCTAAGAAGCATTCTGGCTCTACTTCTTTCCAGACAGATTTGTTCATTCCCCTGGCAGTTCATGACATCTAGAAATACTTTAGTAGGTTTAAAGCACTTCCTATGAAACCTTTTAAGGAAAATCCTCAAAATATGTGTCCTGTATAGGTCAAGAGTTATTATTAATATCTTGGTTTGTTACAAAATCTGTGCTTTTTTTTTTTTTTCCAAAGAACTTTAAATATGAAAGTGAGTAACCTTTGGAGGGCAGAATTTAAAAAGTGAAAGAACAAATTATAACTGAGACTGCTGTTCCAAATGAATAATTACAGGGGGATGTTCCCCAGCTTGGTATAAAAATCATATGTTTTTCTACTATGTGAAATACAGAGAAAATATTACAACTATGAAAAATGAATACTGCTGCAGAACCTAAATTTTTAGCCCTTTTCAGAAGATAGATATTAACTTCTGCTATTAGATACTATAATTTCACATACGCATATATGAAAGGTCTTAAATAATTTTACTTCTTTAATGATTTAAATGCTTTAAATATGTTCCTTTAACATTTGCGTGACATATGCAAGCACATTCATACCGCTTAGTAATGTCACAATCAGTCAATATTAAACTGGGAGATTAAAAGACTAAAGAATATGAGAACATAAAATTTGGCAGATGTACTAACTTTCCTTTGTGTGCATTTTGTGTATAATAAGATGCTTTCAGAATTCTAATCCCCAAAACCCATTGCTATCAAGGTGACTTCAACTCATAAAAACTCTAGGCGGAAACTGTCTATAGGGTTTCCAGTGAAGGGCTGGTGGGTTTGAATGGCTGACCTTTAGATTTAGCAGCAGTAGCTCTTAATCACTGCACCACCAGAATTTTAATTAGATATCAGAAAAGAATGTATCTCTGAGTTGCTAGGTCTTAAACATTGGCTTAGGTATTGCCAAGAAATCCTGGTGGCTTAGTGGTTAAGTGTTATGGCAGTTCAAACTCACTAGGTGCTCCTGGGAAACTCTTTGGGGCAGTTCTACTCTGTCTTATAGGTTCACTGCGAGTTGGAATCTATTCAAAGACAATGGCTCTTTTCTAAAGCGTTCTCAAGCGATCAAATGTAACTAAACATTATACTTTGTCTTCTTAACTTTCTTTGGTGGATGAATCTATTACCTGAGGCTAAAGGAGGAAAAATAAAAGCTCAACTTTTGCTGCTATTGCCAATGTTCTTGCAGTCAATAAAGCTGAAAAACTCTAGGGTCCTTCAGGTCTGTCCCCTTCCGTTTCCATTATTTAAAAAGCCACAAGTCCTGTCAAACTTGACTTAACTCCTAAATTTGCCAGTACTTACTATCTTCTTTTGCACCATTCCCTACTTTTCCACACAGCTAGGATTTACTCTCAATTATGTAAAGAATCTCACTAACTTCTCTGACTTCATTCCTCTACTTTTTAAAACACTGTCCTCACTGCTGCCTCAATAATGTTTTTTAAACACTAAACCACTGGTATCATCCCTTGGTTTAAAACATTTCCGTGGTTTCTAACATTTTCCAAAATAGCGTGCAAATACCTTGTTTTAGCTAAAGTCATTGACGACAGCATGCTCTTCTTTCAGACATGAGCTTGGTGTTCTAACCACACTATGTTTATAAAAGCTTCCTTTCCACTTCTTGTTCTTTCCATTTGGAATATACAATTTCCCTAGGCTATGTATATTGGAATCCTTTAAGCTGCTTGTTAAAAGTACAGAGTTCTGGACAGCATTCCCAAATGATTCAAACAAAAATGCCAGGGACCTGTTTGGAACAATTAGCTGAAGAAATTCTGACGTATAGCTGTTATAGCATTTGGGGATCACGAATAGTTTTAGATAACCCTTTGTCTCATTAAAAGCTATATTTATTCTTGCAAATACAGTTGAAGAGTAGTTCCTTCTCCAGGAAGCCTTGTGTGACCTAATGGTGTTTCAGAATGAATGAACAAATTGCTAATGCTATAAAGAAGAAACACATTTGAGATTGAAACTCATGTCAGTCTGACTTCACAGTCCATAGCCTTTTGTGATTATTCATAACCTCGCTCCTGTGCCAAAAATCCAGGTTTTTCACACAGATTTAGTGTTTAAGCTGAGTATCAAGGAAAGAAGAAAAACACCCTAGTTGTTCTGGTGTGTCTACCTTCTGGCACTGTCAAGTTGTGCAGTATGTTTCAAAAAAAGAATTCTTTTGTAGATTTTTTTGTCTTTATTATTCCTGTTTTTGTTAGCCTGTTTTATTTTCCTTTGCTGCCACAGTATATTCAAAATCAAATTCACAACCAAGAATTAGTTTGTAAATTAGCTTTTTGAATAATTCCTCTTTTAATCTTGTGTCTCTGAAATTGGGGAAAATTATAGAAATTTTATTATAGTGTGGATTCTTTTCCAGCTTTTATGGAAGTGGGCAGAAATGTAGAAATGATGTGTAATATAGAGGAAGATGTCACTGAGACTTGTTGTTAACAGATACAGGTGTACTTACATTTATTTAAATAAAAGAAAGTTTTAGTGCAATAGGCTCTGTGTACTAGGGTTTGACTCCTATCTAATCAGAGAATTTATTATCAGGATATACTTGTGTAAATTATTTGATCTCTTTCAGTCTAATATTTGCATCTATAAATATACATGATATCTACTTTCAGTTGTGGAATTCTACAATATATATAAAAATCTTGCACAGTAGTAGACACTTCTGATGCTTTAGAATTATAACTATTGCTACTTAAGCAGAAGATTTACAAAAATTCAATTGTGCTTTGTGCAAATGCAGTGATTTAAATGTAATAACTTTTTATGATCCCTTGACAGAGTAAATATAAGTATTCCCATATTGCCACTATACTGTGTACATATCATGGAAAGAATACTACAATTAGAGCCAGTAGAACTGGGTTTGAATTTAGGTCTGATATTCTGCAGCTGTTACTCCCCAGAAAAATTCCTTTTCTCTGTCTAAACTCAGGTATTTGTTTCTGCCACATCCTAATTAATGATAATATGTCTTCATAGACTCATTGAAAGGTTCAGATTTGACAATAACAAATCATAGTATAAGCTAAACCTTTGAACATATGAATACAATAGAAATGATAATTGATTTTATTTTTTACTAGTTCTGATTTTATTGCATTCAATATGTGAAGCAGTCTCAAGCCATGAATTAGTTCTCTCTCTCTCTCTGGTAAAGCAATAGAGTTTACACAGAACTTGCCATGTACCTGGCAATGTTTAAGTTATTTTACAAATAAAAAGTAATTTACTGCTCAAAATAATTCTATGAGGATAATGTAAGATTTTAACACTATTTTATTGAAGAGGAATTTGAGGCACAGAAAGGTGATGAAACTTGCCCATGATCAATCAGCTAGAAGAGGTGCTGCTGGGACTCAAACCTGTGAGTCTGCCTATCAGTAATAAATGACTCTCCCCTTGCCAGATCGTGGCAGTCTTCCAGTCTGGAGCTGCAATGATTAAACATCTTCCATAGTGTCTTCTTCAGCAGAGATGTTTTTCTTGCCTTGAATATTCAAAGGACCAGCATATTTTGAATCATATTCTTTTTGATCTGTGAACTGACAAAGAAGAGATTGTATTGGGCTGTTTATTTACTAATAATACCTCCTTCTTATTCCTTTTATAGGACTATAAGTAAAATTGGGTCTGTAGCATAATTTCTTTCTTTGAGTGGATAGATCATACGCATTCTTTTCACAAACTCAGTCAATATTAACTGTGTGATTGTCAGTTAAGAAGAATGAGTTGAACAGTATTACTAAAATCTACTTTTGTAAATTAAGTTATTGGGCAGAACTTTATGTTAAAAGTTTCAGTTTGCCTATTTCATGGTTCCAAATTCTTTTTAGATACCTAAAAACTCTATATAAATTGTTCAAGAAATTATGTAAGTCTTATATGCACATATGTATGCAAATAAAAATTAAAGCCCAAGTGTATATACACATGTGCATAATTGTACATGTAAACTTCACTAGAACAATAGATAAGTTTCAGAAAAGTTGATTTTAAACCAAACATGTATAAATTGGACAATATTTTAATTAAGCTCGGACATTTGCAGATTAACAGGTTTTTCATAAGCAAACAGTGCTTCTTAATTTATATTTTGGGTACATCTTAGTGGAGATTTAAGAAGGACTTATTAAGGTGTACAATACATGATTAAATTTTGATTGGTTGGAATTTTATTTAGGAAAGAATATTGAAGCAATTCATGCCCTCTGGGGTTTCTGCTGAGAAAAGGGATTAGAGAAGAGCTCTTAGGTTTAGACTTGTATGTCAGGAGAAGATTTCATGAAAAAGGATTGCTGAAAAGTTGATTTCTTGATGTTTAATGATTTTTTTTTTTTTTAGTATTAATATGCCCCACACATTGCATATGACATTATACCATGACAGCCTTTATTTGTTAAACATGACAATCCTGGTTGAAAATATTCTGTATAATAACTTGTAAAATTCTGAATGAGGTATTTTCAGTGCTCCTCCATTTTATTAAACATCTTGAGTTTTTAAAAAAGGTATATATATATATATATATATATATATATATAAAACTTTTAAGTAAAAAGTTAATATTGGCCAAAGCAGTTCTGTCGAGCTAGGTGACACTGACAAATCCCATGTTTGACATTGTATAATTTCTACAGTACATTATTTTAAAGTAGTACGTTCATGATGGAGTGACGGTTTTCATGGTTTCATTATCAGTCTATTGTTCAATACCTGCTGTAGCTTCTTGTTCTTTTTTAAATAAATTTTACTGCGATTTAAGTGTAAGTGTACAATCCAAGTCAATTTGCTGTATATAGCATCTGGAACTTATGCCTCTATTCCACTCTAACTGCTCTCGCCTCCCATCTCTCCCCTCCCGTGAGAGCACAGCACCCTATCATCCAGAAGTTCTGAGGCCCATTTAATCAGGGCTTGTCTCCCCTCCCCTCCCCCACTATCGTCTTGCCCCCAGCAATGAGCTGTTCGAACAGCACCAGTGTATTTATTTAAGTCTGCAAGTTTGTTTGGCGCCAGGACCACTGCAGGGTGACGGCATGTCTTCCGTATCCGGTTCAGTCTTTGTCTGGGGGGAGCGGACTTCAGAGCTGGAGGCAGTTTGGGGGTAGAGAGTCCGGGGCCATGCTCCCAGGGGGCCCTTCAGACTGAGGGACCGTCAGTTGTGGTCTTTTGGTGGAATTCTAGTTCTGCACACTTTTGTTTCTCCTGCTACGTCAGGGGCTCCACATTTGGTACCCCATCCTGGCAGTCATTGGTGGTAGCCAATCACCATCTGATTCTCCTGGTCCCATGTTAAAGTAGCATCTGAATTACATGGTGCTTTCCATCAGCTGGGCCCGGATTTTCCTCCTGCCCTTGATGTCCTTTGTTTAGCTCTGGTCCAGGTGGACTGGGACCAGTTGGTGCTACTTAGATGGCAGTTTGTTAGCTTTTAAGACCCCAGATGCCACTCAGCCAAGTGTATGCATAACATTTTCCTGCTTTAGGCTCTCCTAATGTATTTATTTGTTCTTAGAATTTAGTCGAAGTATAATCAAATAATTTTTGTTTCATACAAGATTTTTCTTTTGAAATAGATATTCTCAGGTCCTTATTCATCTTTTCAATAGGTATTTTTGAGCCCATTCTCCGTGAAAGACACTGCAGTAGGTGAAATACAATACAAATTGTTAGAGTGGAAATTTCTCTCTGTACTAAAAATGGGTATGTATGTTCAGTTAGAAATATGGAACCTGGTGTTCTGTTAACTGTCAAGATTTCATCTCTTTAATTCAAGGGCATAAACTACACTTTCGCAAAGCTAAGAGAATGATTATAATGCTTGTATTTTGAGTTTGAATGCAGCCAAACCTGGATCATTTTACTGTGGGAAAAAAACAATCCTTTTCCTCCTTTCATTAGAGAATATGTTACTAAAGAAAGTATTCTTGCTATCTTTGTATATTGTAAGCAACAAAAACTAGAGAATTGAATTATCTACATAGCTGAGCAAAAAAAAAAATTGCTTTTCTGTGTCTGATATGAATCGGAATTTTTTAATAGAATGCTTATTTTGTGAGGACAATTAAAACCATGCATGACAGTGACATTTCTCTTAGATAAAGTGTATCACAACTGACCCATAACTCTTTAAGGATATTCTTCTCCTTATTCTTAAAGTTTCAGAATTAGATAACATCTTGAAAACAATACTTGTACTTCTGAACTTCAAACTTAATTATGGTGATAATATTATTAACTAAAAAGTATATTTTAACATAACTACATAAAAATGATTTAAAAAAATTATTGAAGCCTTGTTAGCGGTAGGTTTATAGTGTTTTACCAAAGGAAAGCGTTGTATTTCACAGCATTTGTCTTTTGTGTGTCAGCGATCATCTATGTATACTCATCCAGTATGGATTGAATTTTGTCCCCACCTCACCCCCCTTCAGGCCTCCTGCCCACACCCAGCACTGTGGTCAGCTTGGCTAGCCCATAGTTCCCAGTAATGTGTGACTGTCCACCATTTGGTCATCTGATGTGATTATCCTGTGTTCTCAGTCCTCATCTCTGTGATGTTAGCAAGGCAGGATTAGAGGTGGTTGTGTTAATGAGGCAGGACTCTACCTACAGGATAAAGTTATATCAAGAATCAATTTCTTTTGACATATAAGAGAGAAAAGTGAACCCAGAGAAGGGGGCCTCATTAGCAACAAGCAAGAAGAGCCAGAAGTGGAGCGTATCTTTTGGACCTGGGGTCCCCATGCTAAGAAAACTCCTGGCTGAGGGGCAGATCACTAACAAAGACTCTGCCCTAGAGAGGAAGCCTTCCTGTGGGACTGGTGACCTGAATTTGGACTTCTGGCTCCTAAGCTGTGAGACTATAAACTTCAGTTTGTTAAAGCCATCCACTTGTGGCATTTCTGTTGCAGCAGCGCTTCTAAGTAAGACACCATCCCCAAAGAAAATCTAGTCGTTACTGCAAGCAGCAGAGCATGGAATTAAGTTTTGGTTTCCACTGGTAGCTTGAATCAGATTGTTTTGTCATATGTAGCATTTAGAATCTTGAATACTAATTTCTTTATCATCTTAAACTCTGTAGTATAAAAGAATTCTACCTATAGGCATTATAGCATATGTTTTGAGAAAAAAGAAGGAAATTAATATTTGTGGGCTCCCTTCCAAGTGTTCTGTGCCCCATGCTAGGTGCTTTGCACACATTATCTTTTATAGTTAACCAAGAACATTCCTATTTCAGGGAGCTGTGGTAGTGCAGTCATTGAGAACACACCAGGTGCTCCTTTGAAACCCTGTAGGACAATTCCACTCTGTGCCATAGGGCCACTATGAGTGAGAATTGTCTCTATGGCATGCAGCAACAGCAATCTCCACGAAAGCAGACAGCCAGGTCCTTTCAACTCAGAGTGGCTGGTGGGGTTGAACCACAGACCTTCAGGTTAATGCTCAACGGCTGTGCCGTCAGGGTTTCTTGTAGATATTGCTATCCCTTTTTTCAAGATGAAGAAAGAAGGTCAAAGAGTTGTATTAAAGAGCACAGTGTCATGTCAAAGTAAACACAATGTTTAGGCCAAGATCCAATACCATTTAATTCATAAACCCTGTATTGTTTTCACTATAGCCTGCCTAACTGAGAACGGATTATAACTTTTGAGATGTAATTAGATGTACTCTTAGTGTAGTGACAGAAATCCTCGTGGTATAGTGGTTAAGTGCTATGGCTGCTAGCCAAACAGATCGGGAGTTCAAATCTTCCAGTTGCTCCTTGGGAGTTTTATGTGACACTTGTGCAGTTTTCTGTTCTCTTCTTGTGTGATGTTTTAACTGATTGTGTCTTAATTAGATAGTGCTGCTATTCCAGATATATCATAAAATTGATGGCTTTATCAAACGTATTTTCTGTATTTTCTCACCGCTAGGAGGCTAGAAGTCTGAAGTGAAGGCACCAACTTTAGGCAAAGGTTTTCTTTGTCTTGGCGGTTCTGAAAGGTCTTTATCTCTTTTCAGCTTTTGTCCTTGGTAGTTTCCACATAGCATCAGTCTTCCCTTGTTTGCATGTCTAAGCTGCTCCTCTTATATCTGAAAAGCAGTTTTGAAAACCCAACACTGATATTTTTTTTTAAAAAAGCCATTGCTGAGTTGGTGCTGACTCATAGCAAACCTACAGAAAAGAGTACACCTGCCCAATAGAGTTTCCAAGGAGCACCTGGTGGACTTGAACTGCTGCCCTTTCGATTAGCAGCCAGACCTCTTAACCGTTAATCCACCAGAGTTTTCAACACTGATATAGCCTCATTAATATAAAATAATAATAATAAAAACATATTCTCAACTTGGACTATATCCATGCATGTAAGAATTAAGATGGTGGAAAGCACGATTCAATCCAGAACAGATGATTTCTTCCTTCTTTTAAAAATTCTGCCACCACTGGAAGCCTCTATGCCTTAAGTGACATTCCAGTACCTTTGTCTCTAGTGTATCTGATAGTCCTCCACTGTACCCAAATGGAACAGCTGTTTCTCCCTCTGTTTCCAGCCAGACACTTATATGGACCCTGGGCATATATTACCTACCTTCCAGTTCCACTTGTGAATGTCCCTCAGGCCCGTAAACCTCAGCAACTGTAACTTAACTCCATCGGCTTCATTCCTTTCCCTGTCCCTTCTCATATATTTTCTCTTTCAAATGACGTGCAACATCTAGGGATCACGGTAAAACTCTCATCCTCAGTGTTCACAGACAGAATAAACGCTGTAACAAACAGACTCTTTTATAGGAGTAAGGGCAGTACACTCAGTATTTTTAAGCACTTTGGTTTAAATAGTTTATGTTTCCTAACTTTAAAGAAGAATGTGTCCCAGAAATACATTAGAAGACAGCTAAAATTGTGTTTTGGGTATCCATTCATACCACAATCTTAAAAAGGAAAATATTTTATACTCAGTCATAGTGGTAAGGGTAGCATGTGTGTGGGAGAAAATTTAAAATAATATTTAAGATGGAGTTCTGTATTCAAGAAGTATACCAGGCAAACAACTATCATTTTCTTTTTCTTTCTTTCTTTTTTCTTGTGGAGATTTGGTGAAATTATAATTGAGCTTTCAGCCTTCCAGCTGTTTCTGTCTTTGCTGATTACCCTGCAGAATTGTAGCCCACAAAATATACATCTGTATTTGTTGTTTTTTGATGGTTTACCATTTGTTTGTCCTTTTTTAATAGTACTTGCAAGCTTGTGGTATCGTGGTTTTATTTTTAACCTTGCTATGTCTAACTTTCTAGAACAGGAGTAAATTTGCCACTATTCCTCTGAATATAGATTAAATGGAAGACTGCCAGATAGAGTAGATTAATAATAATCACACAAGTATGTTATTTGTTATTAACTACAAAAAATGCCCTAATAAATTTGAAAAAGTGGACTCTTGTTTATAAAGAAAAACATAGGAATATTGCTGTTAGGAATTGTGGATATGCAGTACCAGGACAATACTGTCAAGAGTAAAAATAATTATATACCCTGCCGTCAAATGAGGTCCGACTCATAGGGAAAAAAAAAAAGAAGCACAGTATTTCCACTGTGTCTCTTGGTTGACGATGAGGGATAAGGGTAGTAGTTTTTGTTACTTATAATAATAATAATAATAAGCAGGTGTTCTGAACCATACTTTTTTAAAAAAACATTTTTGAAGCAACATTTGTTCAATTATATGCAGATAAATCAGAGGCAACATACGGATGCACCCACAATCTGCTTTCAAAAGTGAATGATAGCAAGATGATTGAAAAACATAATACCAAAATCCAGGTGTTGCTGATATGTGTAAACAGGAGTGAGGGGAAGCACACCTCCTAAAACATTTCCACTTCTAGAGCTGATGGCACTTAGCAGCAAAAGCCCCAAGGTCCTGTAACTCTTCTCTGAATATTCCAGTAAACTTTCTCCTTTAACTGAAACCTAGCCCTTTCTGGAGGACACATTTTCCCGTGAAGTCTGTCTCTTTTAATTTTACAGTTATTGTCATAATTGTAATTACTAAACATTTATGTTTACTCTCTGTGTGAGACAGACCCCCAGATTGTGTCATGTACTTTTCTCTGCTGCTTTCAGATTATTTTACCTCTTCTCCTCTTGAAAAATCACAAGCTGTGAATATCATGACATCAGAGGAACACTATCCATTACTTCTGGTTTCAGTCAACTCCCTTCTCATTTCTTAAAGATTTAAGTACCAGCTCACTGTTCTTTTCAACAACACTCTTCATACCTCTTTGTGATTTCAGCAGCCACAGTTAATCCTTTTAGGGCCCAGTCTTTTTAGGTTCTTGCTCTCCTTTGTTTTAATCATCTTGTTTTCCAAACTTCTTAGCCACTTTTTTCATCTTGTCATTTTCAATAACTGTAACTACTTTCTAATGACCCACCCACACTCTTCTATATTTTTCCAGTATGTACACTTTAGCATTTAACTCCAGGAATCTTTTAACTCCTTCAGGATGTACAAATTATTGTTCCTACCACTTTTGCACTCTCCATCACCATGCATGCCCTCACCTGTTTCCTTGTCTAGGTAATTCCATGATCCATCATATAATCAGTCTCTTGTATGTAGCAAAACTTCCTTTCACTTGTATCCCTTTATTAGCAATCTCATCCTAGACAGAATTCCATAATGACTAAAACTTTCTGTGCATTCCATGCTTGCTTCTATATAGATGAACAGGACTGGAGTAAAAGTAAAACATTTTTTAATGAGATGGAGAAACAAATTATCAGCTTTATTTGGAAAGGGAAGAAACCCCAAATAAATAACACACTACTGAAAAAGAAGAACATGCTGGGAGGCCTCTCGCTACCTGACTTTAAAACCTATCATACTGCCACAGTAGTCAAAACAGCCTGGTATTGGTACAAAAAGAGACATACAGACCAATGGAACAAAGTAGAGACTCCAGAGATGCCACCATCTTCTTATGAACAGCTGATATTTGGCAAAGGTCCTAAGATTTTGAACTAGGGTAAGAACAGTCTCTTTAACAAATGGTGCTGGCATAATTGAATATCCATCTGCAAAAAATTGAAACAAGACATATATTTTACACCTTATACAAAAATTAACTCAAATTGGATAAAAGACCTGAATATAAAAGCTAAAATGATAAAGCTCATCCAAGACAAGGTAGGGTCAACAATGGACTTTTTAATATGCAATATAGACAGACTTCAAAATCTGACAAACAAAACACATTCATCAGAAGAGAAAATAGATAAATGGGAATTAATAAAACCATGTCATCAGGCCTTCCTGTAAATGTCTGGACTCTATCTCAAATAGTGCTTTTATAGTACTTCCAGGCATGAACAGTACGTCCTCTAGACATATTTCATGTCTTCCCGTCTCTAGTCCAGCCTTCAACCCATTCTATCCCCATCCTTGGTCTCAAGTGTTGATTTTGCTGACTGTTTTTCTGATTAAAGCAGCAGCAGCAACCATGAAATAATTCACACAACCTTCTACTACCACACCTATATGGCATTTATACCCTGCTTAATTTTTCTCCATAGTGCTTGCTGCCATGTAATATGTTACGTAGATTTGCTAGATGTTGTGTATGTGTGTGTATATGTATGTATACATGTATCTGTATGTGTATACGTACATATATATACATATACACACATGTACTCACGTATGTACATGTATGAACCAGCCCCCAACTCATAGAAACCACTTGCACAACTGAAAGAGGTGCTAGCGGATCCTGTGCCATTTCCATGATTGGTTGCAGATCAGACTGTTGCTATTCATAGGTAGGTAGGTGGGTATGTGGGTAGGTGGGTAGGTAGGTTATAGATGAATTATAGATAGATAGATGATAGATGGACGGACAGGCAGACAGATGGATGGATTTAAATGCATAATTTAAATTGTCTTCATTTCATAAATGATGAAACTGAGGCTCAGATGTTTTAAGTCACTTTTTAAAGATTACTATCAAGTAGTGACCACTGAAATTAAATATGAAATAATATTTCCAGTAGTTAAGATACTTAGTTATTGAGCCCCAAAATACCTTTCTGGGTTTATGTGGCTCCGCCTTCTTACATACACCTTCCTCTTCAAACTGGAAAACTCCGTTTCCTCATATGGGTCCTGTACTGGGCCAGCACAGCCATTTATGTGAAAAGGAACTCCCTTCAGTGCACAAACTGGCTCTGCTTTCTGCTTTTTGAATTTCTGTGTACTCTTAAGGACCTATTTAAAATATATTCTCTCTTTCTGTTTAATTCTGATGTCTCTCAGCATTGAGTTTTTTCCTTATTTTTAGCTCTTAGCACTGTCACTCATTGACCTTACAACACTTACTTAAATTACAAAGCTGAAAAAGAATTATATGTGCACCTTTAATTCCTACTGATTCTCTAGAAGCCATCAGTTTTTTGTAATCCCATGTAGTTCTTTGTAATTCCATATAACAACACTTTATGCTTTTCACTTGACAATTGTAACAAACACTTACTGAGCAATAAAGACCAAACATTGTTTTAAGTCATTATACATATTAATTAATTGAATCTTCACAGTTCTGTGAGGACAGGTAGTATTATTATCCTCAATTTTCAAATGAAAAAGTAAGCTGCAAAGACTTTGTCAAAAGTCTCATAGCTATGTGATTATCTGAGTTGAGGTTTGAACCAGGGCAGCCTGGCTCAAGAAGACTTATGCATTAAACAATACCACCACACTTAGTGATTGGTTAAATTCATTTTCAATATTAGTTGTAAATAGGCTAAATAACAGCCTCTTACAAACAGTATAAAAACACAGTTGGGAGACTAGAAGAGTAGATGTCATTTTGTCCATCTTATCTAGCTGTTTGATGGAAATTAGATCATTGTAATTACTGGCTTAATATATGTCTGCTATTAGAAGAGATCATAAAGGCCTCATTAAGGCTAATAGTATAAAATTAAGACAGAGTTTGTGTCGTACATCAAGAGATGAAAGATTACATGCACTAGGAAAGTCCTCAGTTTTGTTGAATAAGTCCAAGATCGAGTAGAAGATTTGCTTATGTTGAAATAAACTGTAAGTCTGTTGCAGAGACTAAATTTTCTAACTGCATAATAACCTGTATACATTGATAGGAACTTGCCTTTTATATTCTTTCCTCATCCTCTGGCTGGAAACAGTAGTCTAATGCCTTTGAGGCCTTGCAGGAGATTAAAAAAGAGAGAGACGTATGAAGGAAGCCTTTTGAACTGCAGTGAATAAAAAGTAAAAATGAGATGAGCTGTAATTGTATGTAGATCCTGAGTTTTTTAAAAAGAAGAAAGCACATATTATTTGAAACCCATGTTAGAGAGCCATTTTAGAAGTATTCATATAAAAATACTATTTTTTGAATGTCACCAACAATGAGTTTCCTTATATAATTATACATATATATATGTATGTATGTATATATATTAAAGCCAAGTGCCATCAAGTCGGGTCTGACTCATGGCATATGTATATATATTAGATAGTGTTTATGTATCATGGGAGGTCCTTTTTATCTAAAACAAAAGTGCTCTATTAAAAATTGCAATGTAATAAATATTCATCTTTCTATTTTCTTCCTTTTTCATTTTTACTCCCCTCAAATCTTTGGAAGAATAAGGAAGAAAGGGGCACATCAATTAACAGCTTACTACAGTCAGTAAATCTTTATTAATTTTTTTAAAAGCTACACATTTTATTTCAAAACATGCATTGTGTAAAATAAGTCCACATAGCCTGTCCTTGGAAACCCTGGTGAGATAGTGGTTGAGTGTTATGGCTGCTAACCAAAAGGTCAGCAGTTCAAATCAATCAAGTACTCCTTGGAAACTTTATGGGGTGGCTCTACTCTGTCCTATAGGGTTGCTATGAGTCAGAATCACCTTGGTGGCAGTGAGTGTTTTCTGTTTGTTTTTGTTTTGTTTTTTAGTGTTTTCTATAGGCTCTTCTATTTAGAAATTTCCTCAAAATAACTAGTTGTTCTCTAATCTTCCCTTATCTTCTGCCATTTTGAATGTTTCAGTGAGAAAATTGTATAATCTTAATTACACATAAGCAATATATGCCTCAGATTTTGATGGCCAGACCTTCCATAATGATGTAACTTTTCAAATCCAGCTATGCAAAGGCAGTTTCTAAATGCTATCTATTAGGCCTTTTAAAGACACAAGCTCCTTAAGAACAGCTAAATGAATAAATCTAAGGCAGACTAGATGTGTTTCAAGGCAATATGAAGCTCTTTTAAAATACTGTTCCATTTTGAACATAGTGCCAATGGCCCTTCAGCCCTTCCCTTCGTCTCTGATGACACTACTACCACCACTTTGGGAGTAAATTAAAAAAGACTAATGGGGGAAGGGTGCAAATTGTTAAGGTGCTGCTAATTAATTTGGATGTACCCAGAGGCTCCTGGGAAGAAAGGTGCAACTACTTCTGGAAAAACACCTATTAAAAACTTTGTAGAGCTCACTTTGCACACATAGGGTTGCCATAATTTGAAAACAACTCATTGGAAACTGGTTCTTCCCCCAGGGAGTTCCAAGACAATAGAAGGTAGTAGAAAAATAAACAAACAAACAGGAGGCAACTTCTCTGGGAGCTCTTAATAGTAATCTGTCTCTCTGAGAGTGCTAGGGCAACAGATAATTAACGGCATTCTATTCTATTTATTTAGGATTTCTCCCTATAATCTATTGACATGCTGGGCTTATCTCAGTGTTGTTTTTTCTTGTAGTTCTAGAGTCTACATTAAGTATCTGAAGCAAATAGAGACTGATAATTAACAAAAAGTATCAGAAATTTTCTATCAGCAATAGATAGAGCAACTCTCTAGAGAGTTATTCTAAAATACCTTCTTTGAAGTAAACCCTTTATGCAATAATGGTCATTGAGTCTTTCTTCAGGCAATGTTCTAAATATGTTTATGTATCATCTTATTCAATCCTCACAAAAATCCTAAAAGATGGAAAAGATTACTGTCTCCATTTTACAGATGAGACTAAGAAGCAGACTAAATTAATTTCTCAAGATCACACAGTTAGTGAGTTGTGAAGCCCAAATGTGAACACAGCATATTGTTTTAGACATTTAGGAAAATGATAAACCTCGTAGGTGGTGCCTGATAATCAATATGCAATATCACCTTCCTCCCATTTCAGTTTAGAGCCTTTCGCTTACTCAAAAATCTAGTCTGAGCGGCTCCTGACCAGAGGCAGAACGGGAGGGTGGAGAGAGAGAGAGAGAGGAGCTGGGAGAATGAATACAAGCGCGGGGTGGAAAGGAGGAGTGTGTTGTCACAGGATGGGAGAGCAGCTAGGGGTGTACAGTGGTGTGTGTGCAGACTTTTGTATGGAAAATTGACTTGGATTGTACACTTTCACTTCAAGCACAATTATATATATGTATATAATATTTAAATTTGTGAAAAGATTCTGTATATCTTTAAAGACAAGAGCTATAAAAATGTATGTTGGAAAAAATCTTGAAAATAATTCACTTTAAAAAGTAACAGACACGATATTGATCTGTTCGTTGTTTTACACACCTGACAATGTTCATATTTTTAGGTAAAAATCAAATACTTGCATTCTAATAAATATGAAATTCCAGGACATGTTGCCACTATCTTGTTATTAAAGTATTGTCATGCAAATAAGCAATAGTGACTCTGATTCTAACATCTGAAACCTCTTTTGATTTGGATGTGACAAGACAGAGCTTGTAAAAAACCCAAACCCTGCAGTGGAATGTGTGTCTATATAGATGTTTCATTCTGGAAAATTGTTTCAGTGTTGCATGCATTAAATTTATCTGCAACACACAGTTTCCCGTTTCAAGGTTAGATTTAAATTATTACTGTCATCCAGTGAAAGAAATCCATTAAAGAAAATTACAAGTTTTTTAAATTGGCCATCCCTCCAAAGAAGTTGAGGAAGTTCATTCATGTATCTATGAAGAGATATATGACCTTATTGACAATGACTGAAAATGCTGTGATGACAGCTGTGTAAACGAGTTAATATAAACTACAACACCATGAAAGTATATTGTGAAAATTTTGTCATGTTTAGACTGTTTGTGGTTTTGTCCTATTTAAATAAAATAATAACTAATACTCACATAGTACTGCTTGAAAGACATACTTCTGTATGTTTTATATGTAATGATGCATTTAAGTCACCCACCATTATCTTCATTTTATATACAAGAAAACTGAGTCGAAGAGAGTTTAGTTCATTTGTCCAAAGTTTCAAATCAAAATATTCTGATTGCTTAACTAGTAAATGAATCTAACTCTGTCATGGATTGCATTGGTCCCCCCCAAAATATGTTTCAGCTTGGTTAGGCTGTGATTCCCTGTATTGTGTGGTTGTCCTCCATTATTTTGTTACTGTAATTTTATGTTGAAAAGCATTAGAATACAATTGTAATACCCTCACAAAGGTCACATCCCTGATCTAGCATTAAGGGTTATTTTGTTGGGGTGTGGCCTGCATCAGCTTTTATCTGACAAGACATCAAGTGTTAGGGGAGCCACCAGAGAGGGTGTGACCTCATAGCACTAAGAAAGCAGCACCGGGAGCAGGGCAGGTGCTTTGGGCCCAGGATTCCTGCAAGGAGAAGCTCACAATTCAAGAGAAGATTGATGACAGATACCTTTCTCCAGAGCCCACAGAGAAAGCCTCCCCCTTCAAGAGCTGACACTCTGAATGTAGGCATGTAGTCTACTAAACTGTCAGAGAATAAGCTTCTGTTTGTTAAGGCCACCAACTTGTGGGAGTTCTGTTATGGCAGCACTAGAGGACTAAGACAATCCCCCAAAATCAGCTAAGTCAGTCATTGTATCAATTCAAGATCAATCAGAGGCAACATTTAAGATCATATCTTTTGGAGATTATAATCAGTGGAGAAGAGAGCAAAACCTGAAAAAATGGAATATATTTGCAAATGCATAGGGAAAATGTGATTTCCAGTATTCATTAGGAAACACACAGTGTACTTGAATCATATACAGGAGGGACAGGCACAGAAAGAAAGAGATGGATTGTAAAGATTTCCCAACCTCTAATAGATAAATTAAAACAATCATCTTATTGGTAGGATGGTGGTAATGGTTTCTCCAAAATTTTGAATAATTAATTAAAGATTATACAAAAGCATTAAACAGGATAATTTTACTAGAATAATTAATAGCTGATAAACTTGTCACTAAATGAAAATGGTGACCACAATCAATTGGCATAAGAAAGTTTGTTAAGAAAATGTTCTTATCCCACTTTGGTAAGCGGTGTCTGAGGTCTTAAAAGGTAGCAAGCAGCCATCCAACAAGCATCAGTTGATTCCAAATCACCTGAAACAAAGGAGAATGGAGAACACTGAAGACACAGGAAAATATGAGCCTGAGAGACAGAAGGGGCCACAGAAACCAGAGACTACATCAGCATAAGAAGACCTACATGGTACCTGGCTACTACTAATGATCACCGCAACACAGAACACAAGAAAGAATCCCTGAAGAAGTAGGAGAAAAGTGGGGTGCAGAACTCAAACTCCAGTATAAAGACCAGAGTTCATGGTCTGACACACTGGAGGATCCTTAGAAGACGTGAATCCTAGATCCTCTGTTAGCCCAGAACAAACACTATCCTCAAAGCCAACTCTTCAGACAAGGATTAAACTGCACTATAAGATACAAAGTGATACTGGTGAAGAGTGTGCAGTAGATAAGGAGATACAAGGGCAGCTTCTGTCAGGAGGTAAGACAAGAGGCATTACAGGACAGGAGCTGTTTGAATGGGTACAGGAAGTGCAAGACGGAGAGCAGGAGTGTGTGATCATATTGTAGGGAGAGCACATAACATTGTTTATGTGAGTCTTTGTATGACAAACTGACTTGAATTGTAAACTTGCACTGAAAACACAACCAGAAAAGATTGATCAACAGTCTGTGCCAGAAAAAACAAAACAAAAAAAAAGACTATGAATGGAAAGAGTTAACAAGTTGATATTTTGATAAATTTCTCAAAGTCTGCAGAACACAAAAACCTCAAACCCTTTAACCCATTTGCTGTCTAGTCAATTCTAACTCATGCCAACCCACTGGGCAGAGTATAACTGACTTACACAGTTTCAAAGTCTAATTGTACAACTAGTCTAAGAGGTTAGCATGTGATCCAGAACCAACGGTACTGAAGGAAAAGGTCCAAGTTGCAATGCATGCATTGGCAAAACACAGAGCTCCAGGAACTGATGGAATACCAACTGAGATGGTTCAGCAAATGTATACAGCACCTGAGGTGCTGACTCAACAATACCTGACCAACTGACTGAAAGAGATCCATGTGTGTGCCTGTACCAAAGAATGGTACTCAGACAGATTGTGGAAACTATTGAATAATATCATTAATACCACACACAAGACAAGTTTTTCTGAGGATAGTTCAAAACTGGTTGCAGTATATCAACAGGGAACTTCCAGAAATTCAAGTCAGATTCAGAAGAGGACATGGAACAAGGGGTGTCAGTGCTGGTGTCAGGTGGAGCCTGGCTGAAGGCAGAGAATACATAAAAGATGTTTACCTGCATTTTATTGACTGTGCAAAGAAATTCAGATGTGTGGATCATAACAAATTATGTATAACATTGCAGAGAATGGGAACTCCCGGACACTTTTTTGTGCTCCCTTGAAACCTTTATATAGACCAAGGGGCAGTTTTTTATCCAAAAACATGGAGACACTGCATGGTTTAAACTTAGGAAAGGTGTGACTCAGGGTTGTATCCTTTCACTTGTATGCTGAGCAGATACCCCCAGAAGCTGAAATGTATGAAAAAAAGACACGGCATCAGAACTGGAGGAAGACTCATGAACAATTTGCAACATACAGGTAACACAACCTCTCTTGCCAAAAGTGAACAAGACTTGAAGCACTTACTGATACAGATCAAGTAATACAGCTTTCCATATGAATTAGACCTCAATCTAAAGAAAACAGAAATATTCACAATTGGACCAGTAGGTAACATCGTCACAAGCAGAGTAAGTATTAAACTTGTGAAGGATTTCATTTTACTTGGATCCATAATCAATGTCTATGGAAACAGCAATCAAGAAATCAAGAAACATATTGCATCAGCCAAATTTGTTGCAAAAGATCTCTTTAAAGTATTGTAAAGCAAAGATGGCACTAAGGTGCACCTCAGCCAAGCTAGGGTATTTTCAATTGTCTTGTATTTTATAGGAAACTCTGGTGACATAGTGGGTAAGTGCTACTTGTGTTCACCAAGAGGTCAGCAGTTAAATCTGCCAGGTGCTCCTTGGAAGCTCTATGGAGCAGTTATACTTGGTCCTATAGGTTTGCTATGAGTCCAAATCAACTTGATGGTAGTGGGTTTTGGTTTTCTGGTTTATATTTTATAAGATAAAAGGTGTGACTCAAGCAAGGATGTGGCTTCAGTAAGTATATGACTTTTGGAAAGATAGAACTGAGTTAGTTATATGTTTGTATTAGGCTGCGACTCAAAATACATTCCACACTAATCCTGCCTTGTTAACATATAGAGACTAAGATTTTACAACACATCATAAAATGAAGGATGATTAGATCATAAGTTGGCAGACAGCCATACAGTACCGGGCATCACAGCTTGGCCAAGTTGACACAAATTTTTGGGTGACTTCAATCCATGAAAAGCTGAAAGGCAAATTCAACAGAACTGCTACTAAGCTAACATTTATCATATGATGTATTAATATTACATTATATATTCATAAGCTTTTTTATTAAAGCTGATATCAAGTAACTACAGGACTAAGACTCTGTCTTGTTTCCATACACCTTCTCCTAAACCTAGCATATGTCTTCTATGCCAGTGGCTGGCTTGTAATAGATTCCCAATTAACTGTTAACCAACCATAATAAAATAAACATAAGCTACCTGAGTGATGTGTTTTGTTCCTTAGGAGCAAATATACTTTTGCCACAATGGCTCCTGATTACAGCAGAGAGAAGATAGATTCTCCAGGAGAAAACCAGGTGTGGTGTTAAACACTACATAGCAATTCAAAAAAAAGAAGAAACACCCATCACCGGTTGCAGTAGAGTTGATTCTGACTCCTGAAGACAGCGTGTTGCAGAGTAGAATCTATGCTTCCACTGAAGTAGGTCTGAGGTCCCTTTGAGTGAATTCAGATCAGTTAACCATTTGTACCACCTGGATTGCTTTTGCTGTTTAAAAAAGAGGTAACTGAGAACCTGTGATCACTCCCTGCCAGAATAATCTGTTTTAGCCAGTAATCTGATTAAAACTAAATAAGATGAAAGCCATAAATGATTTGGTCCTAATTTGTTATTACCATTCACCATTTCCTGACTTTCCTCTTTTAATTTTAGTATTACAAAATAACTCCTTTCTTGCTTCCTTAGGGTGATTAGTTATTTGTTATTAAACTAAATATTTACAAATTCATTAGCTCAGCAAATTGTTAAAGTACTTATCAAGTCAATTTATGTATATGTTAATATTTGGGGGTAGGGCATTAGGATTTCCAACACGTTATCATGTTGTGATAAAGAGTGAATGGATGTATTACTATTGTTTAATTGTAGTTTGTTTTTCATTGTCAGCTGAGTACTGAGTCTTGTCCTTGTAAACCATAAATATTTGACCAATCTGAAAAGGTATAAACAACTCTAAAAAGCTAGAAACCTGAACTTCCTGAAATAGAAAAGAAGTGGAATTGTTCTCTTTGGTTCCCACTCTCTTTATTCTAAAAAGAACAACTTTAGTTAATTAACTCTTTTTGTCAAATAGAAGTCAATTTCCTGTTTTTTGTTTTTTTGATGGCTTTTGTTTCAGGTTGTCAATGCTCCAATGGGATGGAAGAATAGTGCTACACACACATGCACGCGTGTATGTGGATGTATATAGTATAGATATATAATGTTACAAGTTGTCTTAAGTATTGCATTACAAATAGACATATACTTTCTTGTCAGCAATAACATTGTCACCTTCCCGTCAACTGTACACAGTGTAACACACACATACACATCATTTTGTACAACTTCATGTAAAAATATCTACATTTTCTTTGAAAATTCTATCCCTAATTCTCCCATTTTAGCCTAGATAAATCCTATATTGTTCTTCACGGTTTGAATCTGACTTTGGGCAAAATCAAGAAACCATTGCCATCAAGTCAGTTCTGACTCACAGTGAGAAAGAATGGAGAGAAAGGAGAGGATGGAACCAAGGAATGCCTGGTAGATTTGAACTGCTAACTTTTGGTTAGCAGCCACAGCACTTAACCATGACACCACTCTCTAAAAACTTTCCCGTTCACCCAGTATTGGGTGAATACCCCATGCCCCTCTGTACTCTCTTCAAGTTCCAGGGAAGCTCTTAGGAGTTAGATAAAAAATTGGCACCAACTTTTACTTGAATAGAGTGAAAAGAAAAAAAAAAAATTGATACCAAGGCACTTCCAACTGTATCCATCTAATTAAAGCCAGCACAAGGCCAATACAGACTCAATAGGAGGAGAAACAATCTACCCACCTCTTCTCCAGAAAGTCATATAGTTGGAATCGTACAATATATAGCTTTTTTCAGGTTGACTGTTCACTTAGCAGTATACCTGTAAGGTTCCTCTTTGTCTTTTCACTACATGATAGCTAATTTCTCTTTACTGTTGTATAATATTTCATTGTGTTGCTGTGCTATGATTTGTTTATTCATTGCCCAGTTAAGGATATCTTGGTTACCTCCAATTTTGGGGTTATTATGAGTCAGACTCAGTGGCAGTGGGTTTTGTTTTGTATATTGAGTAAATAATCCAATAAACTGGACTATATGAAGAAGGATACAGCATCAAGATTAAAGATTCACGACCCGGCCACCTACAGAATGGGAAAAAATATTTGGCAACTATGTGTCAGACTGACGTCTGATCTCCGTAATCAATAAGGTACTACAAAATATCAATAAGAAAAAGATAAATACTCCAATTAAGTGATGGGCAAAAGAGGTGGACAGACACGTCTCTAAAGAGGCGATCCAGGCAGCCAAATAACACATGCGGACGTGCTCACAATCATTAGCTATTAGAGAAATTCAAATCAAAACGACAACGAGATACCATCTCACCCCAACAAGGTGGGCCATGATCCAAAAAATGCAAAACAACAAATGCTGAAGAGAGGCTGTGGAGAAATCAGAACTCTTCTACACTGTTGGTGGGATTGCAAGATGGTACAACCTCTTTGGAAAGCAATCTGGCACTTCCTTAAAAAGCTGGGTATAGATAAACCATTTGACCCAGTAATTCCACTGCTTGGAGTATATCCTGCAGAATCAAGGCCATTCACACCAACTGATACATGTACATGAATGTTTATTGTAGCACAGTCCACAATAGCAAAAAGATGGAATCAACCCAGATGCCCAACAACAGAGGAATGGAGAGGTAAACCATAGTAGATATACTCATTGGGACACTATACAATGATAACGAACAACAGTGATTTTAGGAAACATCTCATAACCTGGTTTCAACTGGAGGATATTATGCTGAGTGAAAGTAGTCAGCAACAAAAGGACAAATGTTGTACAAGACCCCCACAATAAGAACTTAAAAGCAAACTCATCCATAGAAGAAAAGACTCTTTGACGGCCACAGTGGTGGGGAGGGAAGGAAGGAGAGGGAAGGAGGGTTTAGAATAGATAGTTGACAGAAATTTGGTTGGGTGAAATCTTTGACATCACATATTAGAAAGAAGATCAAAATAAACTGGACTTCAACATAGCATGGTTACTCCTCCCATCTTAACCCAATATTGCAAGGACAGAGTACCTGGGCTTGGGGGCCTGGGACAATGCTCTCAGGGGAAATTTAGCCCAAGTTGGCACAACTAGCACTTTGCTAAGAGAGCCTTCTGCACCCCATAATGGTGAGTGGTGTCTGGGGTCTTAAAACCTGCCAAGCTGCCATCTGAGGGTACAGCAAATGGTCCCAACTCAGCAGGAACGGATGATCACCAAGGACCAAAACAACATGGGGGAAAGAGAACCTGAAGACAGAAAGACCCATGTGACTGGGTGACTACATCAACCTGTAACTGGAAGAACCAGATGGTGCCTGGCCACCACCACTGACAGCTTTGATGGACCTCACAAAGTTGAGTCTCACTTGAAACACAAGAATAAAAAGGGGCAAACCCTGAGATCTCCACTAAAAGACTGTAATTGATGGTCTAGGGACTTTTGAGTTTCCCTGATAGCATGGCCCCTAGCCCTGATGCTGCCCCAGTCCATAAATCATAATGGAGGTCAACTCTTTGGACAGGAATGGATTGGGTTGGTGACACAGAGTGACTATATCATGTATGCACTTTACAATTCTATGCATCCATAAGATGTCATCCTGCTGACCTCTCACTGGAGGCAGGGGAGTGGGTGGAGAGGAGAGGATAGGAGGTTGTTGGGAAGATGTGTATGGAGCAGAGAGGAAGAGTGTGCTGTCACCGGGCCGGGAGAGCAGTGAGAGCTGCATATAGGTGGGAATGCAAATTTATATGGAAATGTACATTTTCTCTCAATCATAATAAAAAGAAAGAAAGAAAAAAAGATTCATGAACAACCTGTGACATGCACTCAGATGTTATAAACTTGCTTGCTGAAAGCAAAGAGAACTAGAAGCATTTACAGATGAAGATCACAGCCCACAGCCTATAGTATGGATTGATTGCACCTCAACATAAAGAAAACAAAATTTCTCACAAATAGATCAGTAAAAAACAGGATAAATGAACAAAACAAAATAGTCAAAATTTTTATCCTACTTGGATTCATAATCAATGCCCACGGAAGCAGAAGTGAAGAAATCAAAGGACATACTACACAGGGCAAATCCTCTCCAAAAAGGAGTTTTTAATTTGTATTGTTCTTAAGTGAAAATTTATACTTCAAGTTGCTTTCTCAGACAAAAACTTACCCAAATGTTGTTATGTGACTGCTTTCCCTGTGATGTGGTAGCACCTTCCTCTCTACCCTGCATTTCCTGTATCTCTTCAAGGAGCTCCTATTTCCTTCTGCCTTCATATCTCACCTCTGGACAGGAGCCGCCAAGTTAGTCTTGTGTATCTACATAAGCCAACAAGCGCACTCTTCACCAGTGTCATGGATTGAGTTGTGTCCCCCCAAAAATATGTGTAGCTATGTGGCTGGGCCATGATTCCCAGTATCCTGTGACTGTCCTCCCTTTTGTGGTTTTACTGTGCTGTATGTTAAAGGATTAGGGTGGGGCTGTAAATCCCTTCATAGGATCACCTCCCTGCTCCACTGTAAAGGGAGTTTCCCTGGAGTACAGCTTGCCCCACCATTAATCCTTTCATCCTACAGGAGATAAAAGGACAGAGAAGATAGCAGAGAATTAGGAACCTCATACCATCAAGCAAGCAGCACCAGGAGAAGAGCGCATCAGTCAGACCTGAGGTTCCTGTGCCAAGATGCTCCCTGGACAGAGACTGATGCAATAGCCGACTTTCCTCTGGAGCCAACAAGGAGGAAAGCCTTCCCCTGAAGCAGACATCCTGAATATGGACTTGCAGCCTACTGGACTGTGTAAGAATAAACCGTCCTTTGTTAAAGCCATCTGCTCTGTGGTATTTCTGTTAGAGCAGCCCTAGCTGACTAAAACAACCAGTATCATCTTATGTCTTGTACTCCAGTCTAATATTTGTCTGAAGAATGGTTGTAGTTCTTGGATAAGAGAGGGTCCATGGGCCATGTCTTCTGGCCACTGAGTCTGGTCTTTTAACTAGAATTTGGCTTCTGCACCCCACTTTTCTCCTGCTTTCTCAGAGATTCTCTGTTGTGTTCTCTGTGAGGGTGATCATTGGTTGTAGCTAGGTACTATCTAGTTCTTCTGGTTTCAGGGTGATGGAGTTTTTGGCTAATATGGCCCTTTTTGTCTCTTGGTCTCACATTCTCCTTGTATTTTTTATGTTATTCATTTTCCTTTGTTCTAATGGCTTGAAACCAGTATATGCATCTTAGATGGCCACTTGCTAGCTTTTAAGCTAGTAAGATACTGTTCACCAAAGTGGGATGTAGAATATTTTCTTAACAAACTTTGTTATGTCAGTTGATCTATATGTTCCCTAAAACTATGGTCCCCAGACCCCAAACCCCATTACTCTGTCCCTCAAAGTGTAAAAAAAAAAAAAAAAAAACTTTAAATATGTCACTGTGACGTATTTGAGTTGTGTGCCTGACTCAAGTTATGGTATTTCCAATCACCTCATATTTATGCAAAATCTGTACAGTAAAAAAGGAAGCCTAAAAAACAATTGACACAGTTGAATTGTGGTCTTGGCCAAGAATATTACATATACCATGGACTGCCAGAATAAGGAACTAATCAGTCTTACAAGATGTACAACCAGAATGCTCCTTAGAAATAAAGATGGCAAGACTTTGTCTCATATACTCTGGACATCAGGAGGTACTAGTCCCTGGAAAAGGTCATCATGCTTGGTAAAGCAGAGGGTTGTTTTAATCAGCTAGTGCTGCTCTAAAGAAACACCACAGAGTGGATGGCTTTAACAAAGGAGAGTTTATTCTCACACAGTCTGGTAGGCTACAAGTCCAAATTCAGGATGTCTGCTCCAGGGGAAGGCTTTCCTCCTTGTTGGCTCCAGAGGAAAGTTTGCTATTGCATCAGTCTCTGTCCAGGGAGCATCTTGGTGCAGGAACCTCAGGTCTTAAGGACATGCTCTTCTCCTGGTGCTGCTTTTTGGATAGTGCAAGGTTACTAATTCTCTGCTTGCTTCTCTTTCCTTTTATCTCTTGTAGGACAAAAGGTTCAGTGGTGGGTCGAGCCACAGTCCAGGAAACTCCTTTGCAGTGGAACAGGGAGGTGATCCTATGAAGGGATTTACAGTCCCACCCTAATCCTTTAACATACAACACAAGAAAATCACAAAATGGAGGGCAATCACAAAATAATCAGAATCATGGCCCAGCCACATGGCTATACATATTTTCAGGGGGCACAATTCAATCATGACAAGGGTCATTGAAAAAGAGGAAGACCCTCAATGAAATATATTGACATTGTATCTGCAACAGTGAACTAAAACATAGCTGGTCTTATGAGGATGTCACAAGACAAAGTCACCATGAGTTGGAACTGAATTGAGGGCTCCTAACAGCAACAATAAATAATGTATGATGTTAAGCATTTTTTTCATGTGTTTATTTGCCATCTGTATGTATATCTTTTTAGTGAGGTTTTGTTCAGATCATTTGCCCAATTTTTAACTGGGTTGTTTGTTTTCTTATTGTTGAGTTTTAAGAGTTTTATTGTTCATACTGAATGCAAATTCTTTAGCAGATAGCTATTTTGCAAATATATTTTTCCAGCCTGTGGCTTTGGTTTCGTTCTGTTAATAGATAGATTCCACGTGTTTATGGATAAAGTAGAATATATGGTAGAGACATAGGAAAAATTGCCAATACTTTGATTTCAGACTTCTTCAGAATAAGGAGCTTTGGTAACACAGTAGCATTTACTCATATCCAAAATGTTGGTGATTCAAACCTACTAGCAGCTCCATGGGAGAAAGACGTGGCAGTCTGCTTCCATAAGGGTTACAGCCTTGGAAACCCTATAAAGTAGTTCTGTCCTGTCCTATAAGATCTCCATGAGTAGGGATTGACTCAATGACACACAACAACAACAGTCTTCAGCATAAGGAGTCTTGGTGGTACAAGACATCTGCAGCTGGCTGCTAACATAAAGGTTAGTAGTTCAAATCCACCCGGTAGCTTCTTCAATGATGATGGCGAAGATAACGCTATGGAACACTTCTGTTCTATAATACATGAGATTGCCATGAGTTGGGGGCCAACTCAATGGCAGGTCACAGTAACAGTGAGAAAATAAATTTCTTTTGTTCTAAGCTGCTCTGTTTGGCACTTTGTAATGGCAGTCTTAGGAAACTAATACAGGTACACAGGATTTACTTCCATGAGACTGAAGGGAAAGTAGCTAGTTAAGCTGATGCAATAAACCAACTGTTATGATGGATTTCTTTAATATATATTTATAACATGTATAGATTTAACAGTATTGCCATTTTACTGACCTCTTTGGGGAAGTCAGGCATAAAAAAGGGCAAAGAGAGTTCTCAGGAAATTTTTATAAACATGACACAGATCACAAGGTTTCCTGATAGTCCTGGGAGAATGAAACGCCTCGATGTGGTCATTTCTAGTGGACCCTCCAGCTGATATAACTATGTCTTATTGATCTGCTATTTCCTCACAAAGTCCTAGAAGGTTTCTTTGTGCATGGCTCAGAAGCCAACTGGAAAAAAAAAATCAGAAGGTGGCTAGGAGAGTCGACGGAAACACAATAAAGAGAATAATTATTAATGGTAGTAAAATTTGCCCATTTCAAACTAGTGTTTTAGGTCTCAGTATTCTTTTCGTTAACTAGAGAAACAAAGATGTTGTCTCTAAGATGCCTGTTTTCATAGCTGCAAGGTGCTGCATTAGCACTGATTTCACAGTTCACATCATTTGATTCCTAATTTACTTCAGGAAGAGACCTTTAGAAGGAATTGATTTTGTTTTCCATACCTGGTGGGTTCTAATGGTTCACAGCCAAGATAGATTTGTTACTGTCTACATTGCTTATTATTATACTGATTTTTTCACCTGCTTTCTACTGTGAAGGGTTAATTCGTAAATTCTACATAAACTCCCCCCCACACACACCCAGAGAGAACAAATCCACTGCCACTGAGTTGATTCCAACTCATAGTGACCCCGCAGGACACTGTAGAACTGCCGCACAGAGTCCACCCACCTACCCTCTCACCCATACACACACACACGCACACACACACATGTTCCTAATACAGATAATTAAGTAGATACATAGAGATATGAAGATAGCATGGCCTCTTTAGAGGATTTCTAACCCATTCTGTTATGATATAAAGGAAATCAAGCTTTTCTCATCTGAGATTCATTAATTTATTCAACATTGACTAGTACCTACTATGTATCAGGCATTGTTCAAATCTCCTGTCATAATGTAGTTTACGTTATAGAAAAATTTACATTCTGGGATAAGTCCAGTTAGTAAATTGTCCCCTGTACAAAAAAAATAAATGAAGAAAGCTATCTCATTAGTTTGTTTTGTTGTTGTTGTTTTTCAAAGAGAACTTCTTTTTTGCATACTGCTTTGCTTATTTTTTTAATAATGGAAATTGTGATACAAAATATGTTTCCAGGAAAACATAATGTATATATTTATCTTATATAGCTATTTATAGGCCAGGATCCCTGGTGGCACAGTGGTTAAAGTGCTCTGAGAACAGAAAGGTTAGCAGTTCACACCTAACAGCTGCTGCTCAGGAGAAAGAGGGGGCCGTGTGCTTCCTGCAGATTTACAGCCTTGGAAAACTCATAGGGCAGTTCTGCTCTGTCCTGTAGAGTTGTTATGAGCGGGAATCAACTCTGTAGCAGTGGATGGGCCCAGACTCTTACTGTACTCTGTCAACAATCTGGTACAAACTTTTCTATGATTGTTTAGGAATATAAGAAGATTGTACTTCTTCTGGAATAGTTATGTTTGTTCATTTGCCCATCCATAGAACAGTCAGCATTCTTCTCCAATACCACAATTTAAAGGCATCAATTATTCTTTTATCTTCTTTATTCGTGGTCCATCTTTTGCATGCATGTGATATGACTGAAAATACCATGGCTTGGGTCAGGTACACCTTAGCCTTCATGATGACATCTTTGCTTTTCAATACTTTAAAGAAGTCCTTGGCAGCTTCTTTCTTTCCCAGTACAGTGCACCTTTTCATTTCTTGACTGCTGCTTCCATGGACATTGATTGTGGACCCAAGTAAAATAAAATCCTCGACCACCTCAGTCCTTTTTCCATATATGGCAATGTTGCTTACTCATCTGGTTGTGAGGATTTTTTGTTTTCTTGATGTTGAGGTGCTATCCATATGAAGTCTGCGGTCCTTGATCTTCGTCAGTAAGTGTTTCACCACTTCTTCACTTCCAGCAAGTAAGGTGGTGTCATCTGCATAACAGAGGTTATTAATGAGCCATCCTCCAATCCTGATGCTTCCTTCTTCTTCGTAGAATCCAGCTTCTCAGATTATTTGTATAGCATACAGATTGAAAAGCTATGGCATCATATACATAAAAAATGTTAATAAGACAGTTTTAATTTTAGCTATTTTATCGTCTTCAAAATTCAATGAGTATTTCATATTTAAATGTATCTCAATTTGCACTAGATGTATTTTAAATCCCATTAATCACACATGACTATTATCTACTATGTTGTATAGAAGAGTTCTACCTGACAATTTTTTGTTTCTGAGAATAACTGCAGCCATTGAGTATTTCTATTACGTCCAGTAATAGAAATAGTTATCCACTTATCTAATCCTTTCAACACTTTTTGGTATAAACAAATGGATTGTTACTACAATGAGTAATTTCAAAATTTGTGTACACTGATGTCATAATGTATAAGAAAGTCATAGAACCCCATGAAATTAAAGAATCAAATAGCAATACACTCAAGCACAGCAAACAGATTAAGTTTTTCAACTGTAAGATGCACACTGTTTTCACATTTTAATATTCCTGAAATTAATGTCTTACCATCAGTGATGTATTATGGCTGCCATAAAATATGTATTGATAGTACAAATTCTCTGAAATCACAATTCTTCTTTGGTGCAATATAGTAGTGCCTGTTGAAGAAAAAAAGTTCATAGAAATAAATAAAAAGTGTGTGTAATGTCATAAACAAAGTTAAGATATGCTGTAATATCTCTGTAAAAGAGGCACAAAAAACAATTTTGATTGTCTACAAGAGAACTAAGACAAAACAATGCCTCAGATGAAGTATAAAACATGAACCACAGTTAGCCTGTGGAAGAAATCAGGGCTAGAAGGATGCAGAGGATATCATCCAAAGCAGAAAAATGCCAAAAGGCAAGCCAGGAGAGAAAATGGTGTATTAATAAAAAAGCAAATGGATATAGTTGGAAACTGGAATGTAGGAAGTATGTTTAGTAAAAAGAGAAGTTGTGAGAAACAAAGCTGGTGAGCAAGTAAGTAGCTAAAATTCTGGCCTTGAAATTCAGGTGCATAGTTTGTTTATCCATCATCTGTTGTTGGGCATCTGGGTTGATTCATCTTTCTGCTATTGTGGACTGTGCTGCAATAAAAATTCATGTGCATGTATCTCTTCATGTGACTGTCCTTGACTCTGTAGGATATATTTCAAGCAGTGGGATTACTGAATCAAATGATATATCTATTTCTAGCTTTTTAAGAAAGTGCAAATTGCTTTCCAAAGAGATTGTACCATTTTGCAATCCCAGCAGCAGTGGAGGAGAGTTCCAGTTTCTCCAGAGCCTCTCCAGCATTTGTTGTTTTGTGTTTTAGAGGTCATGGCCAACATTGTTGGGGTGAGATGGTATCTCATTGTAATTTTGATTAAGATTTATTTAATAGCTAATGATCATTAGTATTTCTGCATGTGTCTTTGGCTGCCTGGATCTCCTCTTTCGAGAAGTATCTGTCCATCTCCTTTGCCCATTGCTTAATTGGGTTATTTATCCTTTTCTTGCTGCTATTTTGCAGTACCTTGTAGATTATGGAGATTAGATGTCGGTCTGACATATAGTTGACAAATATTTTTTTTCCCATTCTGTAGGTGGTCTTTTAATTCTTTTGAAGAAGACTTTGGATGAGCAAAAGTGTTTGATTCTTATTTGTTCCCATTTATCTATTTTTTCTTCTGTTGATCATGCTTTGTCAGATTTTGAAGTCTGTCTAAGCTGTATGTTAGAATTTCCATTGTTGATCCTATTTTTTCTTGAATGACCTTTATCATTTTAGGTTTGATATTTATGGATTTTATCCAATTTGAGTTGATTTTTGTGCAAGGTGTGAGATACTGGTCTTGTTTCAGATTTCACAGATGGATCTCCGACTTTGCCAGCACCATTTGTTAAAGAGACTGTTTTTACCCCAGTTTGCAATCTTATGGCCTTTGTTGAATATCAACTGTTTATAAGAGGATGGTGTCATCTCTGGGGTCTCAATTCTGTTTCATTGGTCTCTGTGTCTCTTTTTGTACCAGTACCAGGCTGTTTTGACAACTGTAGCAGTACAATAGGTGCTACAGCCTGGTAGTGAGAGGCTTCCCAGTGTGTTCTTCAGTAGTGATTTGCTTATCCAGAGTTTCTTCCGCTTCCAAACAAAGTTGGTGATTTGTTTCTCCATCTCATTGAAAAATGTCACTGCAATTTGTATTGAGATTGCATCATATATATAGATCACTTTGGGCAAAATAGACATTTTCACAATGTTAAGTCTTTCTATCCATGAACAGGTAGGTTTCTCCATTTATGTAAGTCTTTCTTAGTTTCTTACAATAGGGTCTTCCAGTTCTCTTCACACAGGTCTCTTATTTCTCTAGTTAGATTTATTCCTAGATATTTTATCTTCTTGGGGGCTATAGTAAATGCTATTGATTTGGTGATTTCTTCTTTCATGATCTCTTTGTTGGTGTAAAGGAGTCCTACTGATTTACTTATGTTTGTCTTATAGCCTGAGACTCTGCTGTTAGTTTGGGTAGTTTGGGTAGACTCTTCTATTAGTTTAGGTAGTTTACTTATGGATTCTTTAGGATTCTCCGCTTATACAGTCATACCATCTGCAAATAGGGAGATTTTTACTTCTTCCTTGCTGATTTCTTTGTCTTGTCTAATTGCTCTGGCTACAGCTTCTAGCACAACATTGAACAGGTGAGGTAAGAGTGGGTATCCTTGTCTACTTCCCATTCTCAAGTGGAATTGTTTCAGTTTCTCTCCATTCAGGACTATGTAGGCAGTTGGCTTTGCATATATGGCCCTTATTGCATTGATGAATTTGCCTTGTATTCCTATTTTGCTGAGAGTTTTTATCATGAATGGCTGTTGGACATTGTCAAATGCCTTTTCTGTGTCAATTGATAAGATCAAGTAATTCTTATCACTTGTGTTATTTATGTGGTTGATCACAGTAATTGCTTTTCTGATGTTGAACCAGCCTTGCATTCCAGATATGGATCCAACTTGGTCATGATGAATTATTTTTTTATATGTTGTTGCATTCTGAAATGTCTTAAGAAGGCAGTGTTTGTGGCTTCCATGAAGGGTTGCACTTAAGTTTTAGGGTAATTTGTGCTGCAATAAGCATTCATGTGCATGTATCGGTTTGTATGACAATAAAAAAATAAAGACATTTCATATCACTGAGTAGTAACAGTGGCAATAATGCCTCTCACTTTTTGCACATTCATATGCTAGATAGAATTTAGGTTTTACTTTGAAGCAAGGAAAGTGTGGATAAGTACCACAAAACCAAAGCCATTGCTGTAGTTTATTGCCACCTGTAGGGACTCCATAGGACATAGAACTGTTCCGCCAAATTTACAAGAAGTGGTTGGTGAATTGGAACATATTCCTAACCACCACACTGCCATGGCTCAGAAAGTATTGATTGGACTGTGAAATTTTGTTTCAAAGCTTACTATATATTTTTTGGAACACTTTATACCTTGGATTGCTATGTACATCATCTTAAAGGAATTCAGGCAAATATGGTTAATGTGGAAGAAATAAATATCAAAATATTCATTCCACATATTCTTTTAAAAGATACTAAGCAAGAACCAAAGCAGTGGGAGGAGTGATGATGCTAAGTCACATGGATGAGTGCCCAACAGCGTCCCCTAAAGGACAGACTGGGGGCTACATGTCTTTGTTTTCACTGTTGTTTCCTTTTGTGCCAATTTTGCAGGGACATGTCAGTTTTACTACAGACTCTAGCATACAATAAGCACAAAAAATGTATTAGTACACTGAACTCAAGCATTAAACCTAAGCAAAGAGCTTTTAAAAACTCACTGGCATAAGGGTCTGGGTGTGTTAGATGTGATCATAACCTTGGTGTTGCCTATAGGTTAAAATATATTGATCATTATATTTTAGTCATTTGGCAAATGCTATTTCCCTTACTAATTTACCCACACGTGGTCATAAAGACACCCTAAATCCTCACGTAGAAACACTAAAATATTATTTGAAAAGTTGAAAGATCATATAGTTTGGTCATATTCAAATGATTTTGAGAGGTAATTTCAATCACAAAGCAAAACTGACTTTCAAAGAATAGAAAGAAAAAGTTTTATTTATTTATTTTTAACAGTTGGAGGTTAATCAGAGCCCTGATGGCGTGGTAATTAAGAGATTGGCTACTCACCAAAAGGCTGGCCATCTGAGTCCACCAATTGCTCTTTGGAAACCCTGTGGGGGCAATTCTGTTTTGTCCTGCAGAGTCACTGTGAGTCAGAATTGATTTGATGGCAATGCAAAGGTTAATTAAGTTCATACCTCTGAAATACTAGAACTGGATCTTTTTCTCCTCTAAAGAGATGTAGAAATGGGAACTAAATGCTACCAAAAAGGTAACAAAATTTCATAATAATCTAAAATTTAGAGTAGAATTTTATGAAAAGAATTTACCCATGTTATTTGTCTCCACTGGTGAATGTTTGATAAAAAAAATAACTTTCTGATTAACACTCAAATATTGTAATGACTTTGTTAATGTACCAAAATTTATGTAAAATATAGATAAAGTTGATTTCCCGTTTTCAGAAAGCCAAGCCTAGGAATGAGGTTGTCCCTTTGGGAAGTGGAAGACGCAAGAGAATGTATTTGTGCCAGGGCTGCCACTGGCCCAGATGGAGTTTTGTGTGAGTTAGAAGAAGGCACCCTTCTCTCCTGGTGCTCAAGATTCCACACTGCAAAGAGGATGCAGGCTGTATTTCTGCCCCTTACCTCACTCTCAGGTGGCTGCCGCCTATGATACACACATGACCTGTACCACCAGAAATGCAGCCACTTACTCAGCAGCAAATATTTGTTAGATATGTACCAAACTCTGCAGTGAATCTGACGTTTTTTCCAGCTGAAAAAATGTAGATGTTTAGGTCACCATGATTCAGAATGAACTCCATGGCACTGGTAAGAAATATTATTGATACTTAATGCAAAGCCAAATGCCATCGAGTTGGATCTGACTCATGGCGACCATAGATATCCTCAGCTTATACTCCAATGAAATCATCAACCTCTGTGAAGTGGCTTGCTGTGGTCTTGCTGAACCTGGCAGTGTGTCAAACCTAGTTCTCTACATATGCTTTTCTGCTCATCAATAAAACCATTAGTTTCATATTATTTTATTTTTTATCTGTTCAATAAAATTATTGGTTTCATGTTACTTTATTTTTTATCTGTTCATCAATAAAATTATTGGTTTCATGTTACTTTATTTTTTATCTGTTCAACCTTTATCCATTTTATAGTCTGCAGCTTGCCACATTTGCTGAAAGCATTTATTTAACCAAGGATGATATCTTTGACTTTGGAATTCTGATAGCATATTATTGTCTAGAATTTTTATGTATGCTAGATTACTATCTATTTTCCTTATTTATTTGTTGTCCACCTTGTTCTATAAGGATCTGAAGAAATGTTTTACAGTTTAATTGGTTTAAAAATTAATAGGCTTGGAAAAATAAGAGTAGAAAAACAAAATAAATTGAGGATAAAGTTAACTACCAAAATAGGTGTGTAGAGTCCTAGGCACCTGCTACAGACTGACTGACAGAAAGGTCTGGTAGATGATCCTGATTGCCAAAGCACACACACACACACAGAAAAGGAAATACAATGAGAGATAAGGAACACTGCTCATAATATGAAATCATACTACTTACTCAGGAGAAATCTATTTTTCTCCGCAACATGGTATCCCACAATGTGAGCAGACTGGAAACTTGAAAGCCAAAGAGACCATAATGAAGAAGCAGTGTGCTATTTTCTAATTACACAACTGCTTGTCTCCTAGGAGGGTTGTCTTAAGCTATTTGGGTATACCGACAGCTCTGAGAGGAAAACTGGAATTGAGCATAGAATTCCATGGGCTTCACAGGCACAAGAAGCTTCTCTGTGGACCTCCGTGGACTTCCTGTTAAAACATCTCAAAATAAAGTTATGACAGCACCTTCCTTTGAACATTAAAAACAAGCCATCAAAATAAACTTTCTCAAAAAATTTGATAGCCTTGCTACACATCCCAGTTTGCCCAAGAAAATTTGTACCTGTGGTTTCAGTGTCCCATCTAGTTCACAGGCATGTTACTGTTAAGTGCCTCCAAGTCATTTGCAACTCGTAGCATCCCTGTGTACAGCAGAACAAAACACTCCCTGGTCCTGCACCATCCTCACGATCATTGCTACATTTAAGCCCATTGTGGCAGCCACTGTTTCAATCCATCTTGTCAAAGATCCTCTCTGTTTCACTGACAAGCCTTACCAAGCATGTCCTCTCCAGGGACAGATCCCTCCTGATAATGTGTTCAAATTATATGAAATGAAGTTTCATCATCCTCCCTTCTGAAGAACATTCTGGCTGTACTTCTTCCAATACAGATTTTTTTGTTCTTCTGGTAGTCCATGATATATTCAGCATTCTTCACTAACATCATGATTCAAAGGAGTCAGTTCTTTTCCGATCTTTTTATTCATTGTCCAGATTTCACATGCATATAAAACCCAACCAAAGCTCACTGCAGTCGAGTTGGGTCTGACTCATAATGACCCTAGAGGTCAGAGTAGAAGTGCCCCATAGAGTTTCAAGGGGTGCCCAGTGAAATTGACCTGCCAAAGTTATGAATAGCCGACATAGCATGTAACCTACTGTGCTACAAGGGTTTCTCATGCATGTAAGGCCATTGAAAATATCATAGTTTAGGTTAAGGTCACCTTAGTCCTCAAAGTGACTGCTTCACTTGTTAACACTTTAAAGAGCTCTTTTGCGGATTTGCTCAATGCAATAAATAGATCATTAGGTTTCTTGATGACTGTTTCTATGGGCATTGGTTGTGGATCCAAGTAAAATGAAATCCTTAACGATAGCTGTTTATAGAAGCAATTAAACCTGCTAAAGCAATAATATGTGAAATTGTTTAAATTACCACTTGCGATTGTAACTAGACAATTATTACAGTATACTTTCATCATCTAAAATCCTCATGGAAGTCACAAATTTCAGTATGTTGGAATTTAGCATTAAATGGTCAGAATAGCCTGTTTCTCTTTATCAGTATTCATAGTGCTATATTTTGTCCAATTCACTTTTTGTGTTTCTGGGCACCAAAATTCTGTATCGTACGCAAACTTCTGCTTCGTTACCCATTTAGCATGCCTTAAGGTGATACAGGCTACTTAAGCATATTTGAAATTTACAAGAAATATTTCTGCTTTCCAGGGCTCATTTTAGAGAATCTAAGTCTATGTGTAGTTTCCCAGCTATGCAGACTCACTTCACTGCCAAGAGTCACTAAATATTCTTATACTTTTACCAAGTATCTGAGTAGTTATTTACTGTGTTCAAAGAATTTATGTAAAAGAATTGTAAAAGAATTTATCCAGCTGATGACAAACTTGCCCTAAACCTAACCCAACAGGAGATTGCATCTCATACAGTTAATTCATAGCTTAAAAATAAGCCCTTTAAATCTTTTTACTTCTTTTCGTACTCAATTTAGAAAGTTTCATTAAACGAGAATTCCTCAAGTTCTATATCCCTCAAGGCAAGTTTTTTCTTTTTCTTCCTATAACACATCTTCTGTCCTGCTGTTATGGTACCTCGTGGTATTAAAAGTTATTATAGACTTCTTTAAATGAAATTTGCAAAAAAAAATGTGCCCAGTGAGGCTAAGCTACTTCATCTGTTTATGAGTCCCCTGTAGGCTTTTGCCCTAAGTTTGCAACATTTTACTTGCCGGGGAAAACTAGCTTAGCTTAGTGATTTATAAGTAACTTTATAAGGAAAATAACATTTAAAATAGTGAAAATGAGGACCTATCAAAGGAAAAATGAGAAATGTAATGATGATGGGAAACAACGTAAAGATGAATCCATTTAATTAAAACATAACACAAGCACAGTATTCAGAAAGAACTTAACCTGCTAGTCCTAGTTGGAGAAACTGAAATGACAGGAGGTGAGATAAGTTTTAGCTCTGCCCTTTGAGAGTTGTATAACTTTGGCTAAGTCACTCGATATTCCTGAGTCTATCTTTTCTTCTCTCAAGTGTCAGAATGATGACACATGTCAGGTAGAGTAATGACAAATTATGCTATTGTTTTGTAAATTACACAGCATATTCCAAATGTGCAGTTGGTTTTACTGTACTACGTAACGTGTTTTGTTTGTTTGTTTGTTTTTGGTTTTTCCCTTATTAGGGCACTACCTTAAATATAGGACTAGGAAGGAAAGAAAGCAGGAAAACTCAATTTAATAATTAATAATTTGCTCTATTTTATAAAATCAGTGTTTTTGAATGATACCTTTAAAAAGGGTTGTGGTGATAAGGAAGGCAGAGAAATGTATGGGATCCCTTCTAGCTCTAAAACACTTTATTATGTACTTATTATTATCTGATTACCAGAGTACAAACCTGTGATAATTAAACTGAACACATTAAGAGAGCAACAGTTTATTTTCTATAGTAAAGCAGATTTTTATTTTTTTATAGATCAATAAACTACATTCAAGGAGGTATTAGTGACTTTTCCAAGGTCACATAGCAAGTAAACAGCAGTGTTGAGACAGGAAATTTCAACAGGTACCAAAGTCTGTCGCTCTTAGCTAATGTTCTTTCTACTGAAACGCTCCCTCTTCAGGGTTTTTTATAGGTACTACGGTTTATTTTAATCTGTTCATATAAAGAAATTTTGGAAAGTAAGAGTATGTTGGATACTCTTATTTCATATTTTAGACCTTCTGTCAATAGCTCAGAATAAGCAGAAGCATATGTCATAACTTCTGTCTTTTGGAAGCTCACAGTCATGCCAAGGACCTTAAATAGTGACATTTTTATACTAGGCCGTGTGGCAAAATTCAGTAATGTACATCATGCCATAAGCTACCTTAAATTGATGTATAGGGAAAAAATTTATTACTTTGCTCATCAGTTGTATGGCGAAGAAAGAGATATATCATTTTGAAAGCAATGAAGAGTCCCAATTATATTAGGAATTTGTACATTAGATATAACACTTTATCATCCTTTGCCTGATTATGTATATACATATAACAAATGCAGATCATCCTCTTCACTCTCATTTTTTATTTAATCTTCATGACAGACCTGTGGGATAGTTTATCCTAGGAATACAAATGATGAATCTGATGTTCAGATATTAGAAAGTATGATTTTGCTATTTGTCTTCCTCATTTAGTTATAAGCTTCTGGGAGGGAGCATACAATAGCTGAAGCAGCCTCACTGTCCTGTGTTTTCTGTCCAGAAAAGGCTGTGTGGTCCTGGGCAAGTTGCTTAACCTCTCTTAATCTGTTTCCTCATCTACAAAGCGGAATCATGTGAAGAACATATGTGAAGTCTTTATAGGGTCAAAGGTATATTAAGTGTGTATTAGTCAGATCCGACTCGATGGCACTTGGCTTCTTCGGCTGCATTAGTCAGCTTGTGCTGCTGTAACAGAAATACCACAAATGAACAGCTTTAACGAAGAGAGATTTATTTTCTCACAGAAAAGCAGGCTAAAAGCCCAAATTCAGGGCATCAGCTCCAGAGAATCCTTCTCTGTTACCTCTGAAGGAAGGTCCTTGTCAATCTTCCCCTGGAGTGGGAGCTTCTCAGGTGCAGGGACCCTGGGTCCTTTCCAAAGAGTGTACTCTGCTCCCAGCAGAATTTCCAGGTAGCGTGAGGTCCCCTATAGCTCTCTGCTAGCTTCCCTTTCCTTTTTAGACCAAGAAACTGCCTCAAGGCACAAAACCAACACAGAGAGCCTTGTCCCACCAACACAACTGTTGCTCACTCTCCCTCATTAACATCGTATAGGCAGAGTTTACAGCATACATCACATAATACCAAGAATCATCGCCTAGCCAAATGACTACATACATTTTTAAGGGGACACAATTCAATGTATGACATTAGATATGCAAGGAATAGTTTCTACCTGTTGTTATCATTTAATGTATTCCAACAAATGGCAACACAGTGCATGTCAGAGTAAAATGATACTTCAGTGGCTGATTCTGGGGAAGTGGGTTGCCAGGCCTTCCTCCTGAGGCTCTTCTGGGGGAACTCCAAACTCCAGTCTTTCAGTTAGCAGCTGAGCTCCTTAGGTTTCACGTCACCCAAGGACTCCCTGTTGAAAAGAAGCTTTTGCAAGACATTATCAGTTAAGTTAACATCAGGTCATGGAGCAGAGTGGGTCCTCATTCAGTCTGAGGAGAGACACAAAAGAGAGACAGAAGAAGGTCATGTGACCAGAGAACTATGCCACAGCTGCAGACCAAGGAGTGCATGGGGCCAACATGCTGAGAGGGAGAGGGAGAGAGTGAGACCAATCTTTCCCTAGATTCTTTGGAAAGAGCACAGTCCTGTCAATATCCTGAATCCAGACTACTAGATAGCAGAATGGTGAGAAAGTAGATTTCTGTTTGAAGCCACTCACTTTGTGGTTCTTTGTGACAACAGCCCCAGAAGACTAATGTAGAACCCATAGATAGGCTCTCAGCCATTCTGATAAGCAGTGCCATTCAGTAATCTGTAGGGAAACTTCTAACATTGCTGGTTACTTTATTGGTTTTAGAAAGCCACTAGTCCATTTGCAAAAAGTCACTGGGAAATTAAGATATAAATAACATCCAAATGATAGGAGCCATTCTTTAAATAACTCATGGAAAGTTTAAATAATTTTTTCCTAACACAGCCCAGTACAGAAGCCTTGAACATGAAGAGGTTTTTCTCATCATTTGATTTTTTTCGTTTAACTACTCAAACACATACAGCATAATGATGCAGAAATAGTGACAGCTGAATGGAACGCACAAAAATGGGAACCATTTTTTATCCTGATTTTGGTACTTTGGGCAAACTGAACATGTAGTATGAACATTTCAAAATATGAAAAAGAGTGAAAATCTGCATGCTGGTATATGGGGAGGAGGGACATAAAACAACAACTCCAAAGACTTCTGAATTAATAAAATCAATATCTGACATTACTGTAGAAGATTGTCAGAACAGAGCCTCCAGCCCAGAGCTTGCAGGCTCATTTCATTTCAATTTGGAACCAGAGTGACCAACTCTCAGCTCTGACCACCAAATGACCTCTCTTTCACAGACAAGAGACAAGCTTTAAAGTCTTCAAAACAATACTGCTTTGATTTAGAAAGGCTATAAATCTGTGACAAACAAAAGCAGCAGATTAAGAGATCAAGAAATCTCTTACAAGGGCAAGACACAGAGTGGATAGTGTTCTTATTAAACAATTTTGGAAATATTCAAAAGAGCTACTTTTAGTTGTGATTAAAAAAATAATAGAAACTAAACTGTTGTCATCGTGTTGATTCTGATTCTTGGTGACCTCAAGTGTGTCAGGGTAGAACTGTACTCTGTAGAGTTTTCAATGACTGTTATCTTTCAGAAGTAGATGGCTAGGCCTTTCTTCGGAGGAACCTGCCAGTGGATTTGAACAGCTAACTCTTCTATTAGTAGCAACTCTTAGCTGTTAACATCAATCAGGGGCTTCATTTAATTGTGATAGGGAAATAAATGATAACCCTGGCTGCAGAATAGCTGAGACTCTTGAAGGACAAAATAAGTAAAGCAAGTATTGCCCTTCTGTGCGGGGAAAGTGAAGAAGAGTTGACAAATCTGCAAGTGTCTAAGCTTTGTTTTAACATCTAAATTCCAGAACTTTAAGGGAGGACTTATTTTCAGCCCTCACTGCTTCATTTCCCTTACCATCCAATTTCACAATTACAGGATCAATCCTTCAAGTAGTTGACTGATTGCCATTATTGATCTTGTACACAGAAAGTGGAAAAAAACACGTATAAGTCTTGCTCGGCATTTCAGCAGATTTCCTTCATTAAGTGTTTATATTGGCAGGCTTAAAATATATGTTCTTAGTTTGGAAATGGCTCCCTGATGGGCATGGATTCCTAGTCATACCACTCGTCATCCTTATAAATTTCTTAATCACAACAATGGTGAAACAGAATTGTTCAAAAGAAGGTGCAACTTTCTAAATGCTAGAGGAAGAGACAAAACTTCACTATGGTCAATGTAAACTGGCTGTAAACTTCTACAGCCCTCCCAGAAATATCTGCAGACATTGTAATACTAGACTGCTCCCTTGTGTTTTTTTGTTTGTTTGTTTGTTTTGTTTTTCCTCTGAAGCCTCAATACTCAGTTTTCTACAAACCTTCTTATAAAGGTGTATGGGTATTATTAGCTTGAACTAAGACCCTTTAGTTTATGATGGATAACAGCACTAATGTGTTCAAGTGAGCAGTTTGTGCAGAGTTAACACATGTGGCCACCTTGTGAAAGAGCTTTCATTTTGAGCCAATTTCTAATGATGGATGGTACCTCGATAAGGAAAAGAATTTTGTGGGCTAAGCTCAAAAAGAGAAAACCATAGTTGATCTTTTTGGCCTGCTACAGGGATGCTGTGAGTTGGAATTGACTCAACAGCAATGGGTTTGGTTTACCATGTGTACTGAAAGGGGAACAATCCCACATATTTCACATACGTGCTATCCTTATGGTACCAAACTTAGTCAAATCTCCTACACGTCCTGAAGACATTTAATTCAATTCAATATAATATTGTGTTACATCCAAAGTACACGAAACCTAAAAAGACATGGGCACTGCTTTTAAGGAGCTCATAAACTATTGAGACAGTCGTGTAAACGAATATAATCAAGTGTGATATGTGAAATAATAGGACTGTATTCAACGTACTGATGTGGCAGAAAAGAAGCAGTGATGAGGGCTAGGTGCTTGCTGCTAACCAAAAGTTTGGCAGTTCAAACCTACTTAGATCCACAGGAGGAAAGATCTGATGATCTATTTCTTTAAGATTATAGCCTAGAAAACTTTAAGGGGCAGTTCTACTTTGTCACACTGGGCTCACTAAACACTGAAAACAACTTGTAGCCATCTAAGGACAACTACAATTCGGATGTACAGAGCCAGCCAAGCCACGTGCCGTCGAGTCAGATCCGACTCATGGCAACTGTAGGGGCCAGAGTAGAACTGACCCCCAGAGTATTCAAGGATCACCTTATGGGTATAGAAGTAGTAGAGAAAAAGCAATGATGAAGTCTTCCATTGATAAAGGTGAGAAAGATGGTTGGGGAAGCATTGTCAAAAAGGCAACACAGATTTGGAAATGTTAAGAGGAGTTGCTGTTTTTTTTTGAGTCGCAAAGTGATTGCTACCTAGTCAACATTGCTTAGAAAGCTTTAAGTTTTAACTTAAAAGAACAATAGTGGCTGAATCATTGAAGGTTCCTCATTTTGTGCTGTTGGAGAAAAATACTGAATATACCATGGACTGCCATGAGAACAAACAGATCTATTCTGGAAGAAGTACAATCTGGATGTTTCTTGGAAGCAAGAATGGCAAAACTGCATCTTACATACTTTGGATATGTCATCAGGTGGGATCAATCACTGGAGAAAGATATCATTCTTGGTAAAGTAGAGGGTGAGGGAACAAGGTGAAGACCCTCAACAGGATGGATTGACCCAGTGGCTGCAACAATGGCCTTAGGCACAATAACAACTGTGGGCATGACGCATTTGATAGGCGACCGTGTTGAAAACAGTATGGAGCAGTTCCAGTCTGTGTCTATGGGGTTGCCATGAGTTGGAACTGAATCAATGGCAACGAACAACAATAAATCACTTCAGCCTTCATCACTTCTTGTTCATGAAATCATTAGATATTGACTTTTCTGCTCCCTTCCACCTTCCTATTGGATTGGATGGCAGCCCTCCATGGATGTACAATAAAAGTTATAGGTTGAGAATAGCACAACTACTTCACAGCTTCAAAAAGCCTATGTATCTTTGAATTGGTATATGAAAAAAATTCTATTCAGGGAAGTAGTTAATAGTAACTGAGTTTGTATACAAGTAAATAGATGCAAATATTTACTAACTTGTTTAGAAATCATTTAATCTCCACATTGTGTGTAAATTTATATTGAAAAGATGCAGTCTGAGGTATTGCCTCCTCCATGTGAAAATTCCATGTTGCTTGACTGAAAAATATTCAGAGATTTTAATATAAGATTTAAAATCTACCCAAATTGTAAATAAGAAATGTTAATTTGATTTATTTATTTTTAAGTTTGGAGGAGAATCTCAGCCGATTAAAGTTTTATACTTTTTACTATTTCAGTTTGGTTGTAGGGTACTGTTAAAATGACAATAGAGGTGGCGTCTGAGTTTCTCTAACTTCACAAGGGGGAAGGAGAATGCAACAGCCCAATGCTATGAGGTGAAGTTCAGGCATGCTTCCTCTCTCTACTGTTGTTACCAATTCTGACCCAATCATTCCTACCACAGTGCTCTTTACTCCTCTGCTGGGTTCTCTAGTCCTTTGCAATGGCCACACAAAACTCAAAGACAATACTCAAAATAATAGGGTTTATCTGCAAAGTAAGACGTTATAATTTGGGTCCAAGAATGCTCAGGATATGGTTCTTACATCAGGACAACTTTTTCTTAACCATGCTCACAGGCTGACTTCTTCTGGCCCTCAGCCTCTGCCCTGCTTTGGCAAGTGTTACAGAGCTCTTTTACCTCTGCCAGTAAGTGCCCAGAGGCACTCTGCCAGAAAGCCTCCTGCCCATAAGCACTCAGCTTTCTCAATCCGTAGGCTGGGAAATCCACCACATGGTCTCCTGCCATGACATCTCTGTCACTTCTGTCACTGCTTCTCCAGCTTTCTCCCTGACTCCTTGCTCCAGGAGCTTCTCAGTGCGGGCACCCTGGATCTGGAGGACATGCTCTCTGCTCCTGGTTGTTCCTCCTTTGTGACAATGGGACCCTCTCTGCTCTGGTATTGGTTCTGTTTTGAGGCAAATCTGACCAGTCTTATTGGTGGGTCATAACTACCCTGTTTATACAGTGCTACCCAGTCACTGTGGTAGGACTTACAAGACTGTGGCTAGAAAGGCCACACCAAATCAGTATATGGCACTGCAAGTACAGAGCTACAGGAAGTCATTGTAGCCCCATCATAACTCCATCAGATTGCCAAATATCTGCACAATCTTAAACAAACTCCGAGAATCCTGTCTGTGGATTTTGAGAGATCTAACTGGAAAATGTTCTATTCTTTATTTGATCACTAAGAACCGCTCTTACCTCTTTCACTGGTGGAAAGAAAAATGAAGATATGTTAAATCATGTTTTTCTTTTGTTAAAAAAAAAAATCAACCTCTTTATTGCCAAAACCTAACTAAATATGCTACATAAATACATGCGGAAAGAAGAAAACAGAAACATCACTGGCAACAAGTGAAATTAAGTCTAAGAATTTATGCTCATCATAGGAACAATATCTTTCTAAACATAATTTCTCAGAAAATTCCTTCTTAAAACATCACAGAGATAAGGTGCAATTTATATTCATACTTTTTCATCTCATTAGAATCTTTTGTGAGCAATCTTTAGCCTAGAGCATCTGTTTCTGCTTCTAGAAATGCAGTTAGAAAGCAAAACTGCACTATTTAGGCTATCAAAATTTGTTTTAAATCTGGTCCAGACAAAACTACTGGCCTTTCAATTAATTAACTAACAACTATTAACCTCATCAGTACAGTGTCATGGAAGTGAGATGTTTGCCTTTCATAATTATAACTTAAAACTCATATTGGGTAAGATGACAGTTTCCTCATCAACTTAGTATAGTGTCCCCAGAATAAAAAAAAGCATTTAAATGGACATATGAAATGTATCAAATGTACTACAGTAACTTTACTTGGACTGTTTAGTGATTTCTGCTGTCACTTAGTGGGGAATTTACTGGTCTCCATTCTGTCAATTGAATTATAAAACAATCCTTGTACAGTATCATTTAAAATCCCTGTGCCCCCCACACTCTTTCAGGAGTAAATCAAGTTATTGTCACCTGCAGTAGATAAAGCACTCTGCTGCTAATTGGAAGGTCAGCAGTTCAAAACCACCAGCTGTTCCATGAAAGACTGGGCAGTCTGACTTCCAAGATTTACAACCTTGGAAACCTTAGGCTGCAGTTCTACTCTGGAAAGATTTACAAAGTTGGAAACCTTATGGAGCAGTTTACTCTGTCCTCTAGAAGCACTGTGAGTCAGAACTGACTTGGTGGCAGTGGGTTTGGTTTTGGTAAATACTTTATGCCCTATGTAAAAATGTAGGCTCCACTTACAGTAGTTGCATAAATATTTTCAAATTTTCCCATTATAAAAGTGTGGGGCAGCTACCATATAATTGTAATTTCTCTCTGCTTTCCACACACCCAAGAATAAGAGTCTCTGTTTTACATGCTGCTGTAGTGCAGGTGCTTGAGGCCAGAAATATTAATACGTGATGTGGGCAGACTCAGCAATGGAGGCACAATAGGTACAGTCATGCCAGTTTTATTGGCGTAATGTTGGCAGGCAGGTACAGTATTCAGCAGCCCTGCTGCCTTGTGGTGCAGTGGCCTTATATACAGTTTTACACAAAGGTACCTGGTAGCTAAATACACAAGTTGTCAAGGCCAAGTAGATTATATAACTGGGTATGTTATACTGCTGGATCACTCTCATCTGGAGTGCCTGTACCTGGCCAGAAGGCCTGAGCAAGACAACCTTCCATGCTATCCCCACACGTGCTTAAAAGGTGATCACACTGATACTCTTTAAGGAGGAAGTTCTTTAAGTTCCACTGTCCACCCCAGGGAGTTTTATGGGCCTGATTTATACAAAATATCTTATCCATTTCTCTATGCAGTTACTAAGGACCTAACCAGGACAGCATGGATTTGAGCATTTTTCCATCATCCTCTAGAGGGTCGCCATGATTCGGATCCGACTCGACGGCACTTGGCTTTGGCTAGAGAAATTTAAGTTGCAAGTTAAATATCACTAGTGACCTATTCTGAAGTTCTAAACAAGTAAATAAGCAAATAAACAAGTTTGGTGAATACATAACCAAGTATAGACATAACAAAGATAACATGTGAAAATCTTAATGTTAGCCAGTCATCTGCATATTAAAATTAATTATTAAACAAAGGAACCATCAATAAACTAAACATCATAATTTGTTATTTCTGCTCTTCAGTCAACTCATTAAATATATCCAATATTATTTACACTATTAGTTTAAACCTGTGATTATTCAAGATTTGGGCTTGCTGTTTATGCTTGCCTAAATTAATGAAGGTTAGTAGAACATCTGGTCATGTAATTAATTATCTCTAATTAATTATATTAATTAATATATTATTATATTAATTATATTAATATATTAATTAATTAATCAGAATTTGAAAGACATTACTCTCCAACAAAAAAATAACTGCCATGTTACAACAAAATTAAGAATATTGATACAGAATCCTATAGAAACACAGATTTAGCCTTCAAATAGTAACATTTAACAAAAGCAGTATAAGGCAAAATAAAGGAAAAAGAACAAAACAAAACTCATAAAAGGCAATCATTCAGAAAATGAGAGTGTAGTTGTTCAGCCTGGGGGTAATCACCTGTCCTTTAGTTTGTATCAGCTATGTTATGGATTGAGTCATGTCCCACAAAAATATGTGTTGCAAATCCTATTCTGTGATTATGATATAGACCTAGGTTAAAATTTTGCTTGGGAATGGGTTTCTTTGTTATGTTAATGAGGCATTGTTAGTGTAGGGTACATCTTCAGTCAATCTCTTTTCAGAAATATAATAACAGATTAAGCACACAAAGAAGCAGAGATGGGGGAAAATCGATACCAAACTGTACCCTCTAAGTAAGCAAGAGACAGAAACTGGAATGAGACAAGGACACTACTCTAGAACCAATAAAGAGAGAAAGCTTTCTCCTAGAGCTAACACCTTGCACCCTAAATTCAAATTTCTAGACTTTTAATCTTTGACAGGAGCTCTATTGGCATAGTGGTTAAGAATATGGATAGTAAAAAAAGATCAGTGATTTTAATCCATCATCTGTTTCTTGGAAACGCTATGGGGCACTGTTGTTCTGTCCCATAGGGTCACTATGAGTTAAAATCAACTGGAAATCTATGGGTTTAACCTGTGAGGAAATAATTTTTTGTTTGTTAAAGACATTTTCTTGTGGTATTTCTGTTATAACAGAACTAGATGACTGAAATGTTGAAAGATCTGGAGTTAGATAATTAAAAGGGAAAAACATACATGACATTTCTTAAGCTGAAAGAACTGAAGCAAAATTTAAACCTGGAGGTGCAATTTTGAAGAAGTCTTCAGAAACTGCTAAGAGCTACAACCACTAGCCAAAAAGTCAGCAGCTTGAATCCACTATGTACTCCTTGGAAACCCTATGAGGCAGGTCTACTCCATCCTGTAGGTTCACTAGGAGTCAGAATGCATTCAGTGGCAATGGGTTTGGTTTTTGATTTATAGACAAAATATTGAAGGATACAGAAATCATCATAAATAGATGGAAGCAATACATACAGTCACTCTACCCAAAAGATTTAGTTTACCTTCAGCCATTTCAGGAGATGACGTATGATCAATAACCAATGGTATGAAAGGAAGAAGTCCAAGCTGCAATGATGACATTGGCAAAAGAAAACGAGGCTGCAGAAATCAACAGAATATCAATTGAGGTATTTCAATAAATGGGTACAGTGCTCACTCCTCTATAACAGGAAATTTGGAAGACAGTTACCTGGCCAACCGACTAGAAGAGATTCATATTTGTGTCCATTCCAAAGAAAGCTGATCCAAAAAAGTTATCAAACAATATCATGAATATTCCAAGCAGATAAGATGTTGCTGAAGATCATTCAAAAGCAGCTGCAGCAGTACATTGACAGGGAACTTCTAGAAATCCAAGCCGGAATCAGAAGAGGATTATGGAAGAAATGATATGATTGCTGATGTCAGATGGATCTGGGGTGAAAGCAGAAAAAACAGAGAAAGATGTTTACTTGTGTTTTATTGACTACACAAAGACATTCCTCTGTATGGATTATAACAAATTATGGCTAACATTACAAAGAATGGAAATTCCAGAACACTTAACTGAGTTTATGTGGAAACTGTATGTTGATGAAGAAGTAGTCGTTCAAGCAGAAGGGAGTACTGTGTGGTTTAAAATCAGGTAAATTGTGCATAAGAGTTGTATCCTTTCACCATACCTATTTGATCCCTCTGCTGACCAGATAAGCAGAGAAGCAGGACTATATGAAACTGTACAAAGAATAACAGGGCATGAAGATTGGAGAAAGACTCATTGACAACTTGTGTTACGCTGATGACACAACCTTGCTTGCTGAAAATGAAGAGCACGTGAAACACCCACTGATGAAGATCAAAGACCGTATGGGTTATACTTCAACATAAAGAAAATAAAAATCCTCTCACCTGGCCTGGGCCAATAAGCAAAACCAAACCAAACTCACCGCCATCCAGTCAATTCTGATTCACAGTGACCCCACAGGACAGAGTAGAACTGCCCTATAGTGTTTTCAAGGACTTCCTTGTGGTTTTGAAACACCAGCATTTTGCTTAGCAACAGAGCTCTTTAATTACCATGCCACCAGGGCTCCAGACCAATAAGCAACATTATGATAAATGGAGAAAATATCTAAGTTGTCAAAGATATCATTTTACTTGGATCCACAATTAACACCGATGGAAAGAGCAGGCAAGAAATCAAATGACCTACTGTATTGGGCACATGTCCTGGGCAAGACCTTTGAAGCATTGAAAAACAGAGCTGTTACTTCTAGGACAAAGGTTCCCCTTAAGGTTGTGTAGAATCTGAGGTCTTCTGATAGAGCATGTAATGTTTTAAGCTGCATTTCTATTTTGACAGTTGCTGTTTGTAATAAAACTGTTTTTTTCCCCCCAAGTATTAGGAAAGACAGAGCTACAGTATTCTGCACATGGATATAGAATAAGCACCAGAGGTCAGCTACTTCTTCCTGTCTCTTAAGATCCCCAAAACATTAACTTGAACCTCCTGGTCCACACTGTGTGGACATCTTTGACCTCTTCAGACTCCCGAACATTCGGGAGGACTCATGTACTCAGGCTCTCATTCTTCTGGTTGCACCGATTTAGTTCAGTTCCTTTTTTGTAAGCTTGTAGTCCCACATATGTCATCTTGGCTCTATTTGGTTTCAAGCAGGTGTAAATTTCAGCTCAATTTTCACTTGTTAAAAAAAAGAAAAAAAAAAAAAATCAGTCCAATTTCCACTTAAAAAAAAAGGCCTCTATTATAAAGCGTTTATGTGTGACAGTTAGATAAGTTCAGGTCTGTTATTCAGGTGACACACACTGTATGTTCAAACTGGTTTTATGGATATTACTCATTCTAACAGATCAAGGTAAGTCCCTTCTCATTGGAGTTTTGTCTAAAAAGTTGTTAGTTATTCTAAATATTGAAATATCATCCCTGCATATGGTAGTGTCTTCGTTTCTTAGTGCTTCTATAAGCAAAATACCAAATATGGATGAGCAGATAAATTGATCAATAAATAAGCAACTATTGATATAATAATAACGTACTATCAGAAATTCTTGGAAGATTAGTGAGTGGCTTCAAAAAATAGAAATTTATTTCCTCACAATTTAAGAGATTCAAAGTCGAAATTTAGGGCACAGTCTCAAGGGGGGATGGTTTTCGTTGTCTGCTGGCACTGGGAAAAGTTATTTCTCTCTTTTCAAGCTCTGTTAGGTTTCTTGGAAACCTTCATGTGGTCTCAGCTCTGTTTTCCACACTCACGCTTGCTTGCTTCTGTGGTTAGCTTAGGATACACCCTGCACTGCTATGATCTTAGTAACATAACAAGGAAAACCCTACAAGTCCTGACAATTAAGTTAGCAAATTTACCACCATGCACTTAATGTTGCGAACTCTATACAAATGACTCAGTAGGGTTTTATAACCTTGGTATATCAGCATCTCATAGCTGTGTTTGTGTGGAAGTTTGGTGATGTCTTGCTTTGTGGTGTTCATTATTATTGTGTGTTTTTGTGTGCTGTCGTGAGAATGTCAGACCTTGAATTAGAGCAACAAACAAGCATTAAATTTCTTGTTCAACTGCAAGAGTGGAAGTGCAATCTGGGACGTGTTAGTCCAAGTTTCTGCAGATAATGCCGTGAAGAAAACAGGAGTGTACAAATGGATTAAATGTTTTTCTGAGGGGAGGGACAGCATCCCTGGTGAAGAGGGGTCAGAGTGGCCAGTAACAAACAGAACTGAGAAATTATTGCAAAGCTCTGTTGACCTGTGTGTCAAAATCATCGGCTGACTGTGAGAAGCATAGCAGACCAAGTGAACACCAACAGAGAAAAAAGTAGGAAAACCTGAACTGAAAATCTTGGCATGAAGAAGGAATGCGTAGAAATGGCCCCAGAGAAGCTTACAGATGAACAAAAGCAAAGGAGGGTCAAAGTTTGACAAGACTTTTTGGACAGGTAAAACAATGTTTTGGCCCATGTTATCACTGGTGATGAAACACGAGTGTACCAATGTGACCCTGAAACAAAGCATCAAAACGCACAACGGAAGTCAGCCGATTCTCCACGATGAAAAAAGTTCCATCAGTCCAAATCAAGAGTCTTGATGGTGTTGCTAACCTTTTTTGGTATCAGAGGGTTTGTTCATTATGAATTTGTGCGAACCGGAGAAACAGTTACCCAAGTTCTATTTGGAAGTGCTGAAAAGGCTCTATGAAAAAGTTAGATGAAAATGACCTGAACCTTTTGCCAGCAACTTATAGCTTTTGCATCACAACAATGCACCAGCTGACATGGCACTGTCTGTGCGGGAGTTTTTAGCCAGTAAACAAATAACTGTATTGGAACATCCTCCGTACTCACCTGATCTGGCCCCGAGTGATTTTCTTTACCCGAAGATAAAGGAAATATTCAAAGGAAGACATTTTGATGACATTCAGGACATCAAGGGCAATACAACAACAGCTCTGATAGCTATTCCAGTAAAAGAGTTCCAAAACTGCTTTGAGGGACAGACAAGGTGCTGGCATGAGTGCATAGCTTCCCAAGGGGAGTACTTCAAAGGTGACTGTAGTGATACTCAGCAACAAGGTATGGAGTACTTTTTCTAGGATGAGTTCACAAACTTGATTGTCAGACTTTGTAGTTTCGAATGAGGTTGCATCCACAGGTATAGGCATTAGGATTACAAGAGCTGAATTTGGGAGTCACAATTCAATTCACAACAAGTAGGGTGGAAGGTAAGGTAAGGATGATTACTCCTGCAGGAATATGTTGTTGTTCTTAGGTGCCATCAGGTCACTTTGAATTCATAGCGACCCTATGAACAACAGAACAAAACACTGCCTGGTCTTGTGCCATTTCTGCAACGGCTTTTATTCTTACTCCCATTATTGTGGCCACTGTGTCAATCTATGTCACAGAAGGCCTTCCTCTTTTTGCCTACCCTCCACTCTACCACTCTAACAAGCATGATATCCTTCTCCAGGAACTGATCTCCCTCTGTTACAGCTGTATGCTAGTATCCCGCCTGACAACATATCCAAAGCGTGTAGGATACAGTCTTGCAGTCTTTGCTTCTAAGGAGCATTCTGGTTGTTCTTCTAGAATAGATCTGTTTGTTCTTTTGGCAGTCCATGGACATTCGACATGAACTTCAAAAAAAAAAAAAACCTCATTTCTAGTGCTAGATGCGCTGTGGATTGAATTGTGTCCTCTCAAAAATGTACATAACAATTTGACTGGGCCATGATTCCCAGCATTGTGTGATTGCCCTCCATTTTGTGATTTTCCTAGATTGTAAATCCTAATCTCTGCTTGTGGTTAATAGATAAGATTATATTAAAAGAGGATTAGGGTTGGATTGCAACAGCCTTACTAAGGGAGTTTCCCTGGAATGTGGCTTGCACCACTTTTTTTTTTTTTTTTATTGTGGTTGAAAATTTACAATACAATTCAAATCTGCATGCCTGCCTATCTGCAGATCCCTCTGCTCTCCTTGCCTGGTGACAGCATACTCCTCCTTTCCTCCTTTCTGTTCCATGCATGTCATATCCTCTGAAAAATCTCCTGTCCCCTCCTCTCTACCCACTCCACTCTCCTCTAGTAAGAGGACAGTAGGATGACATCTTACAGATGCACAGAACCATAAAGTGCACACACAACATGGCCAGTCTGTGTCCCTGAGTCCAGTCCATTCCTATCTGAAAAGTCGATTTCAGTAATGATCTATAATCAGGGGCAGCATCAGGTCTAGGGGCCATGCTCCCAGGGGAAATCCCAGGCCTTCAGACAATCAGTTGCAGCCTTTTAGTGGAATTCTCAGGGTACACCCCTTTTTTTTTTCTCATGTTGCCACTGGGACTCAACATTGTCAGCCCCATCATGGCTGGCTGGTGGTGGCTGGGCACCATCTGGTTCTTCTGGTCACATGTTGATGCAGTCAGTCATTCACACAGGCCGTTCTGTCTTCTGGGCTCTTTTTCCCTCATGTCATTATTGTCCTTGGTGATCATCTGTTCCAGCCGAGCTGGGACCATTTGGTTCACCTCAGATGGCAGCTTGTTAACTTTTAAGACCCCAGATGGCAGTCACCAATACGGGGTGCAGAAGACTCTATTAGCAATAGACTAGTTATGTCAATTGGCCTCAGTGTCCCCTGAGAACATGGTCCCCGGACCTCTGCTCTTGCTACTCTGTCCTTGCAATACTGGGTGAAGACTGAAAGAGTTTTCAGGTTATGTTTAAGTCCAGCTAAATTTATCATCTTTCTAATGTGGGCTTACACCACCTTTTATCCTACAAGAGATAAAAGGAAAAGGAAGCAAGTAGATAGTGGGGGACTTCATACCATCAAGAAAGCAGCACTGAGAGCAGAGTGTGTCCTTTAGACCTGAGGTTCCTGTGCCAGATGCTCCCTGACCAAAGAAAGACTGATAAGACACAAGGACCTTCCTCCTGAGCCCACAGAGAAAGCCTTCGCCTGCAACTGACACCTTGAATTCGGGCTTGTAGCCTACATGACTGTGTAAGGATAAACTTCTTGTTAAAGCCATCCTTTGTGCTGTTTCTGTTAGAGCAGTACCAGAAGACTAAGACAAATGCTCTTTAGTAACTTCATCATTTAGTTCATCGACCCCACTTCATTTTTTCAGACACCATTTTTAACTACTCTTTCCCTCAACCCTAAATTCTGTCATTTATAATGTTAAGCAGTTTACCATTCTTTGTCATTTCCTGACTCCCCGTAACTCTTGCATCAGGGTCTCAACTTCTACCTTACACAGAGGCATTTATCTCTATAAGAGAAATTATGGGGTCAATTATAACCCATTTGCATTGAGTCAATTTAAACTCGTAGGGACACTATAAGACAGAGTAGAACTGCCTCATAGGATTTCCATGGAGCAGCTGGTGGATTTGAACTGCTAACCTTTTGGTTAGCAGCTTAATGTTTAACGACTGTGCCACCAGGGCTCTGGGTCTATTATAAGACATACACACACACACACACATACACACACACACACACATACATATCCTGCTGGTTAAATACCTTAAGAACTGGTGACAATGTTGAAATTTACCTAAGTTGTTGTATAAATGTATACACACACACATACACCACATATACACACAAAGATATGTGGCCTGTTATAGTTGTATGATAGTGTTTGCTCTAATGATTATGAGAGTTGAGAAGAGTTTATTTCTAGCGTCCTTTTACAACCTGAACACTTTAAAAAGTGTATTTTTCAAGTGACATTTTGACATCACAATTTATTACTAAGTGTAATAATAGTAATAAACTAGCAAACGTATAAATATTTATAAGTATTCAAAAGCTTATTGATTTTTTAAAATATTTTATTCCAATTTATGTTAGGAAAAAATTAAGGCACTGTTTTCCCATTATAAATACATCGATACATCTCGGCACGTGATTAACTATACAGTAAGAAAGTTGAGTAACAAGAATGGTCTGGAACAGAGAAAAGTCTACTGCTTGACAGCTCGTTAATTTTTCAGATGTCATTGTTAAACTGCAGGAGACAGGTAAGTATAGATAGAATACGACTGCCTTGTTTGCTTTCTTGAGTGTTTTTTCTTAGTGAGGAAGTGTCAGCTTTACCCAAGAACCACAGAATGGGACTTGCTGGAAACGCAATCTTGTGAAATAGAAAAATTAGTGTTATAAATTAGTTGAATTGTTATGTGTGTGTTTTACTAATAAGATCTCTGCCTATGCTCTCTTCATAAGTTCTTCTAAGCATGTGATTGAGGGCCACCCACATGGTACTCAATGTTCTCATTAATCCTGTATTATTTGCTTAGATTAGCATAGCATTTTTACAGGAAATTGTCTGTTATTTCCCTGCCAGTAGAAATATCAAAAATTATTAAAGTAAGGAGAGGCTAAAGTAGAGGTGGGTTACATGCTGTCACGTATCAAGGCACAATGAGTGAGCTGAAGATGGTTTCACATCCGCTAAGATCGCCATAAATCAAGTGTCCCATTAAATAAATACACAGAGAATGATCTGATTGCCATATTTGCTGTGGCAAGACCTTTGAACATTTACACAACAGCTTAGGTAAATTTCAACATTGTCACCCGTTCTTAAGGTATTTAACCCTTTCAGGACCAGAAGGATATGTAACTGCCACTCCCTCCCTCCCCGCGCCCTGTATCTGGGCTTCACTGAGAAGCTACTTTTCCACTGACAGCGCACGCTATCTGCAAGCAGGGCCTTATTTAACAGATGGAAATGGAGTAAAGAAAGATGTACTGTAAATTACTGTTTTTACAGGCCATTATATGAAATGGTCTTGAATTACTGAATTTTTGAAAGACACATGATTTTTGAAAAAATTTTACTTGGTTCACTGGACTCTGGGAGTAGAATTTGTGTTCACAAGGGGTACACATTTGTATCTCTGGACTCTGAAGGTATGATTTGTAGAATAAGGTATAGAACAAAAATCACATTACCAGGCACACTCAAAGATTCAGTACATATTCCTTCACTGAAAACATACAGTATTGACAAAAAATTAAAAGGAAAAAATAATTGGGTCACAAAAAAAGTTTTGTAGATGTAATTGAAGCACTTTCTGTAACTCCTTCAATCATACTCCTTTTACATAAAAAAAAGTGATGCTCAGTTGTAAAAGTATGAGATCTTTTTTGGAGGAAAGAGATGTTTGGAATTTTTTATGTCTTATACTTAAAAAAAAAATTCTAATCATTCTAAAATTCAATATATCCAAAAATAAAATAGAAAGCAATGGAGATTTTTTTTCCTGAAATGTATATGAATAAAATAATACTTACTGAGACCAAAATTTCTGGATTGACAGTTGATGCTGTAATCTTAAGGCAGAATTTATTATTATTATCTGGAAAATCTTAGTTTTTGTTTTTAAGACTTTCAACTAATTAGACTAGCCCTGTCTGTGTTCTTGAAGGTAATCTCCTTTATTTTTGTCAACTGATTGTGGATAGTAAGCTTGTCTCTAAATACCTTCACAGTGTGTCTACTTTAGGGCTCTACTAAATAACTGGCTATTATATCCTAACCAAAGCTGCACAAGAATTAACCATCAGCGGGGATAAAACTTTTGTGAGCATTTTGAAGTTGTTCACAGTTGTGACTGGTGAATTTAAAGGTACTTTTGCGAAACGGTATGTGGTAAGTCTGGAGCGAATAGCAGAAGCCACATCTTAATGGACATTGTTGACTCCAGTGGAATTAAAATCTTTGGTAACTTCAGTTGCTTCTTCATTTGTCACAATATTGTGTACTTGTCCAGTTAGGAGGATTTTTGTTTGCTACACATTTGAGTATAAAGCACACTGAAGGCTAAAGTTTTTTAATCTACATCAGTAAGTTCTTCAGATCATTTTCATTTTTGGCGAACAAAGTTGAGTCATCCATATGGCAAGTTGTTAAGGAATCTTCCTCCAATCCCTATGCCATGTTCTTCAGATATCCCAGCTTTTCAGATTATTTGATCAGGATACAGATTGAAAAGATGAAAGTATACAACCATGTCTTGCACTTTTTCAAATTCTGAAAAAAGCAGTAACCCCTTGTTCTTATCAAGCAACTGCCTTGATCTGTATACAGGTTCTGCATGACACAATCAAGTGTTCTGGAATGCTCTGGTTTATCTGTAATTTATTATAATCCACAAAGTCAAATGCTTTCACATACTTGAAAAAGCACAGGTAAACATTTTCATAATATTTTCTAATTTCCCCAAATCAGTCTAACACCAGCACTGATAATCCCTCATCCCATTTCTTCATACTTTTCTGAATCTAGCCTGGATTTCTGACAGTTCCCTGTTGACGATCTCTAATTTCTGAGAATATCCTGCTTTACGGGACTGTCTTTGCCTGGGAGACTCATGCTGAGAATTCTATTAGGTGATACTTTCTGGATATATTAGTTTTGTAAACTTCTGCTATTTTTCCTTTTATTTCTGTAAAAAAAGGCTTGCAAGCATAATTATGTTTTTTCTGTGTGATGGTTTGGTAGCCCTGATGAGTTTGCTTTGATTTTTTTGTGTCATATTTGGAAAACCAGAAGATCTCCCATGTAACCTCCTGGAAAGGTATCTGCAATAAATTATTTATCCCTCATTGGTGTATTGTCACAACAATCGCCATGAGCTTGGCTCGGCTGGCTGGTTTATTGTCACACCACAGACTGGCAATGCCACAGGCCTACTCACCTCATTGGTGGCTTGTTATTACCAGATCATGTTTCTCAAAATCCAGATTACTAATCAAAAATTTAAACTCACTGAATTATTAAGTATGCATCCCAATACTGAAAACAACACATGGCATCAAAAAAAAGGAAAAAAAAATCTTAATCACTTAGTTACTCCTTTTGTGGTGATACACCATATAGGAATGACAGCAATTTTGCTAAAATAAGTTGATTTACTGAGGTATACAGGGATGAAGTAAGATGACACATTTAGCTTTGGATACAGTGACTTTGAGATGACAACGAAATATCCAAACAGCGTATCCAGTTATCTTAGATACTGTCCATGAATCAGAGTACATTATTAATGTGGACACTCAGTGGGGAGAGACTAAATGCACTCATGACTGTGGTTTCTTTTCTCTCAGATCATGTTTTTCCAGGAGTTGGAAATGCCAACATGTAGGACCAGTTTTAAATAAATGGGTGATTTGTAGCGTCAAATGTAGCCTGATTTATATTTCTTGAGAGTTGGTTAAAAGAAAAAAGAGTATTAGAAATAAACAAATATTTCTTCCTGTGTTCTGTGTTACAAGGCTTTCACCCATTTAAAAACAAACAGACAAATCAAAAACTTCGACACTGTCTGGTTGATTCCAACTCATAGTAACCCTGTAGGACAGGAGAACTGCCCAACAGAGTTTCCAAGTGGCTGATGTATTCAAAACATTGACTTCTGGTTAGCAGTCAAATGCTTAGTCACTGTGCAACTGGGACTCCTCACAGTTATGCTAATACCGAAGTTCTTTCTGGAGGTAAGTATTGAAGTGCTTGGGAGCCTTGATAGTGAGTGGTTAAGTGCTCTGCTGCTACCCAAAAGATCAGCAGTAGGAATCTACCAGCCAGTCCTTGGAAACTCTATGAGGCAGTCCTACTCTGTCTGTAGGGTCATTATGAGTGAGAAATGACTCAACAACAGTGACTTCTTCGCACTTCCTGACAATATACTGACCCAAGGAGCACAGTGATGCTACTAAAACCTACTAGCTCTACAAGAGGAAGACTTGGCAGTCTGCCCTGTAAAGAACGCAGTTTAGACTACCTATGGGGCCATTCTCCTCTGTCACATGAGGTTGTTATGAGTTGAAATTGACTTGACAGCACCTTAGAACACCACCACCATTTTTGACTGAATCCTTTTTTCTATGGATTGACTTAGTGCTTTTACATTATTTACTTACAGCAATTTATAAAGGTTTATCAGTTTCTCACTTGTTGGGTATAGAAGATAAGCATAACTGGCAAATAAGATTTTGAAAGTTATTACATTTCAGGTAGATATTTTTGCCTAACAAGGCTCTGAGCGTGTGGCCACCTTCTTAGAAAGACTGATGAATTGTGAAAAGGATGAAGGATGCTAAAAGCCTGCAAATGTCTTTCTTCAAACTAATCAGGATTCAAGGGATTGGGGGAAGATGAATAAACACTCACTACACTGGTTACTCCAAAGTCCCTGTCTACCTGAAACCATCTTCTTGATCCCATGAGCATCGTATATCCCCTACTGAGATTTAATTAATATGGAATATCTTGTAAGTTTTTTATTAGACAGAACTCTGTTTTATAATTTATTCACATATTTAAGTTCTAGAATTTGATTTGATACACAGAAATTAAAAACCAAGAACATTATTTTAATTTCTGAGAGCTGTCTACACTTTATATACTACTTTTTGAGGTATTAGTGAACTTGATCATATTTTATTGGGGCTTTCTAGGTTTATCTAACTACGTAGGTATCGGATTGTCTGGGTTACTGTGACAAAGGGAAAAACTAAGGAGTTCTGGGATTTACTGCATCCATGACACCTGCAGCAGAGATGGCAGCTGGTTTTTGGGATGACTTACATGAATCATAGGGGAGCCTCTTAGAGGACATGGGAAATAGAATTATGAAAATGATTGATCTCTACTTGTCTGCAGGTAATCGGGTGTCAAGGATGTGAACCTATGTTTTTTTTTGATCACACTAAGTGTGAGAGTATCCCAGAGTCAGGTAGCATATAATATTATGATAAAATAGTTAAAGCACATTTCTGTCTGTCACAAAACAACCTCTAAGTGTCTAAATTTTTTATTACTCTGAATAACTTTTTCTGGCATGTTGAGCATCATCTGTGATTAAAAAACAGGAATATTTCTGTGGTAATAAAATACTGTTCCAAATAATTTAGTACTTACTACTGATTATATATTTTTCTCGTATGATTTATCAAGTTAAGTAAATGTATTTGTGGAAATGCATACCTTAATAGCTTCATGTCAGGGCATAAGTAATTATTTCATTAAAACTAGAAGCAGTTCCAAATAATAATAATAATAATAATAATACTTCAGCAAGTTAGCTTCAACAGAATGCAAAAAGTTTTATATCCAGCATGTAAGGGGCTCCCAATGACCTTAAAAAAACAAAAAGCAAAACCCACTGCCATTGACTGAATTCTAACTCATAGCGATCCTATAGCATGGAGAATAATTGCTCCATAGAGTTTCTGAGGAGCGCCTGGTGGACCTGAACTGCCAGCCTTTTGGTTAGCCGTCATAGCACTTAACCTCTACACCACCAGGGTTTCCCCAGTGACCTAAGTACAGAATGAAAATCAAAACCAAACTCAGTGTCTCACAGTTGATTCCAACTCATAGCAACTCTATAGATTGGAGTAGAACTGCCATGTAGAGTTTCCAAGGAGTGACTGGCAGATCTGAATTGCTGACCTTTTGATTAGCAGATGCAGCACTTAGCTACCACACCACCAGTATTTCCTAATACAGAACAGATCTTAAAAATCTGCATTTAGACTGAATAAACAAATCTATCCCATTAGTGGGTCTATCAAATAAAATCTAACAATGTAATTTTTAAAAAAGGATGATAATTATATGTCATATGACAATGATGAATTTTATTAAATAATAACAATGGACCCATAGTTATGCAAGAATTACGGCTAACTCTTTTATTTTCTGGTTTCCTACAATGAAATTTTATTATTTTGTATTGAAAACTAACATACGATTTGAAAAAAGGACTGTGATTTGCCAAAGAGCATATGGGTTGAGTTGTTACTTCAAGACTGTGCTATCTACCAGACCTTCATTACCTCTTCTTTCCTTCACTCTTTTGTCAGTCCTTGTCACTGTTGCCTTTCTTTCTCCATTGTTTCCCTGTCAAATTGATCTCCTAAATTGAGGTTAGCATGCCTTAAAATAGATTCTCTTTGTACCTAAGTTATTCTGGTTGTAACCAACATGTCTTTAAAATTAGCAAGAATTAATTGTTTTCTGTATATAAATGGTAATTCCAATGAGCTCAAGAACATTTCAATTGACTGAAAAAAAAGAGAAAGACAGAGAGATGGGGGAGGAGGGGGGAGGAAGAGACACTGGGAGGAGGAGGGAGGCGGGCAGGCGTGGAGGCAGGCAGGCAGGTGGGCAGGCAGGCATGGAGGCAGGCAGGCATGGAGGCAGGCAGGCAGGCGGGCAGGCAAGCAGAAAGGAAGCAAGGACCCACTATAAGCTTGTCTGGTCAGACAGTTATTGTAAACAAATAGATTTTGGTTGTGTCATCCTTCTTCTTTGGATACTTGTCATTCAATGGCCTCGTAAGGCCCAAGGTCTCTGCAGTAGTTTGCCATCTTCTGAATTATTCCCTGCCTTCTCCCACTCTTCAATCATCAAAATGTAGCTGTCCTTCAGGAAATTTTAGTAGAGTTTCTGTGCTCCATAACAAACAGTATCCATGCATGTATATATATTTCACAAATATATATGCATGTGGCACATATTCTTTCTATAAATTATTTTTAAAAAATCTGGTAAGCAAGGAAAACCGAAAACAATATGCAACATTAAAACATAGTGATAATCATTAAAAATAAAGTTTGAGAGAGACAGAAAGACTATAATGGAAGAGCAAGCATTTACTTTGTGCTAAAAATGTGTATCAGTGGAAATTTAATTGCAAACAGGTTTTCAAGGAGAAAGTTAATATCTATACAGTATGTCTTTCAGTCAGCTAGCACTGCTCTAACAGAAATGCTGTGAGAGGATTTCTTTAAAAAGAGAAAAGTTTATTCTTACACAGAGCAGTAGGCTACAAGTCTGAATTCAGGGTGTCGCGCCAGTGGAAGGCTTTCCCCCTTGGGTGCTCTGAAGAAAAGTCCTTGTGTTGCATCAGTCTTTGTCCAGGGTGCATCCTGGTACAGTATTCACAGGTCTGAAGGACGCACTCTACTCTGGGTACCACTTTCTTCGCCTTGTGAGTTCGAAAATCTATGCTTGCTTCCTCTGCCTTTTATCTCTTGTAAGACAAAAAAAGATAAAAGGTGGTGCAGGCCACACTCCAGGGAAACTCCCTTAAGAACGGTGGTGCAGTGTCACCCTAATCATCGTTTAACAGAATCCTATCTATCAGTCGCAGGCAAAGATTAGTATTCACAGCATAAGAAAATCACAAAATAGAGGGCAGCCACACAATCCTGGGACCAATCCAATTGCTGCACACATTTTTGGGGGAGGACACAATTCAAACCAGGACAGTAGATATTGCAGAAACCCTGGAGGCGTAGTGGTTCACTGCTGCAGATCCCAGTCAGAAGGTCAGCTGTTAAAATCCGCCAGGCTCTCCTTGGATTTTTTTTTTAAATGTGGTGTGTTAAATATCACAAATTTCATATTTTGTCTAAGCAATAAAATTTCATTTCCTATGTCATACATATTTGATAATATTCATTGGTTAAAATGGTATGTGTTAAAGTTTTATATTTAAATAATTATAATTCTCTGGAAAGGTTTATTTCATTAGAATTAATTCTAAGTTTGTGAACAAAATAACCAGGATTAGGAAATGTGCAGTTTAATGTGCTTTCTGATAATGGTGCTTTTGTTTGTTTTATTGACCCCATCTAGATAGTGTATAACCTTCTCCTATTTATCTTACAGAGGAAGGCACACAACTCCTTAAGTAACACTGTCACTTCTACTTTTGTAACAAATACCATCAAATAAGCAATCATATGCCAAGTGTTGTTATTTATTGCCAATTCTGACTGATGATGACTACGTGCGTGCCGGAGCACACCCCATGTCTGCTCCATTGGGTTTCAAAGACTGGTTTTTTGTTTTTTTTTTTTAATTTTTTGGAAGAGGATGACCAGGGCTTTCTTCCAAAATGCCTCTGGATGGACTCAAATTTCTACCTTTCTGGTTAGCATCCGAATGCATGGTGCTGTTAAGGGAAATTTACTTTAACATTTTCCATTCTCTGTTTCACTGTCTGAAAACCTGGCTAACATAGTGGTTAAGTGCTATGTCTGTTAACCAAAAGGCTGGCGGTTTGAATCCACCAGGTGCTTCTCTATGAAGCAGGTCTACTCTGTCCTATAGTGTAGCTATGAGTCGGAATTGACTCAACAGCAGTAGGTTTGGTTTTTTTGAGTTCCCTCAGTGTTCAAATTTAAAACACCCAAAGGAAAGAAGCTGACTGATCCAAATTCGTATAGGTGACATTCCTGGATCACTTTGTTCTACCTGGAGGATCAAGGTCATTGTATACAGACATAGCTACTGAGCAACTTGCCCTATATTTTAGAGACATCGTAAGGAAAGGAAATAGTTGTGGGATTCAACTAGTATCTATTATATCTTTAAATTTTACACATTTGCTTTTACTTGGGAGTGTATGGGGAAAATACTGCCCTTAGGAGAGATTCCAATAAGAATTATAGGCGCCCACGTGATCTTTTATGAAAATGATAAAATTTTGTGATAATGGAGTTTTTAAAAACTTGTAAGATATGCTTTTCTAAGCAAGCAGAGTGCTTCTTTTGAAGAATCATCCTGGATACTTTGAGAAACATCTTTGTATTGCATTATTTATACTATTTATTCTTTCTGCATTAACTAAGATAGTGACTGGGGATACAGTTAGGTGAATGTGGATTATTAACTTCAAACTTCAATCATCTCAAAATTAGTAAGTGTAGTAAACCAGCCAAATAAACATTTGCAATATAATGTGTTACAGGTAAGCCCAGGCTGCAAGTAAGCGTATGTTTGAGGGGGTGTGTTTTAGTTTTCCAGAGGAAATAACACTTAGCTGTCATGAACACTTCTCTAAATATTTGTCACTCTTGCTAAAACAAGCCCTATTGGATTTGCTTCTGACATGTCCTTGTAAGAATCCCTGTTGACTTCTAGGGTTGAGTCAGCTGATCTGCCTGATCTGCAGTGTATAACCTTTCTGTTTCACTGGTCCTGAAGTTCTGAAAACAACTCTGCCTAATGAAAGACAACTACCCCGCTTACCCACATTCCAAGATAATTTTGAAGTTGTACTTGTTTTGTTAAAGAAATGGATTTTTTTTTTTTTAATTTCAGTGTGAATAATACAGTTTGAATAACAGATTACTATGGAAGCTCAACAGGGAGTTGTATTCCCTTGTCTCCAAACCTGTACAAGTTTAAACAGTTTGCAAGAGGCAATGGGAAGAAAAGTGAACCCTCCACCTCTGATATCAACACAAAAGCCAGGGATACAAGAAATTTGGTTGGAGTGCTGAGGTTATATGTTAAAAATAGTTCCATCTTTGTCCTAGTAATGTTGACATGTCTTAACAAAAATGTTTAAATTTATTCTGTATTTTTCAATCAGCTTATTTATAGCAGTATAATCGAAACCCTGGTGGTGTAATGGTTCAGTACTACAGCAGCTAACGAAAAAGCCAGCAGTTCAAGTCCACCAGGCACTCCTTGGGGCAGTTCTACTCTGCACTGTAGGGTTGCTGGGAGTCAGAAATAGGTCAACAGTAAGAGGATTGGTTTTTGACTTTTTATAGAGGTATAACATACATGTAGAAAGTAAATGTATCATTGGGTGCACCTTGTAGTATATATGATTGTAGTGTAGTATAGTGCTGTCAGTGAGGTGAACTGTCACAAAGTGATGTAGCTTTACAACCACTAATTGCATGAGGAAACAAAATGTTACCATCTAGACCCCCTTTTGCTCCTCTCCCATCTACTGATGCCACTCCCAAAGGGAAATCACTAAGGTGTATCAATTTGTACCTCATTTTATATTCAAGGAAGACATAGATTGCAGTGTTTATCAAAAAATAGTATAGGTTTTAAATGTTGAAAGACTTGTCTAAAAGGAAAATCCCAGGCATCAGTGACTGAACCACTGTTCAGATTTCCAAAGGAAGTCTCTCTCATTTTTGTGTTGTTGTTAGGTGCTGTTAAGTAAGTTCGGACTCATGGAAACCTTGTGTGTACAGAACAGAGCATCACCTGATCCTGCCCCATCCTCACAGTCCTTGCTATGTTTGAGTGTATTTGTTGCAGCCACTGTATCAGCCCATCATGCTGCGGGTCTTCCTCTTTTTTCCTAACCTTCTATATAGCATGATATCCTTCTCAGAGACGGGTCACTCCTGATAACATATCCAAAAGAAGTGAGACTAAGTCTCACCATCCTTGCTTGAAAGAGCATTCTAGCTATACTTCTTCCAACGCAGATTTGTTCCTTCTTCTAGAAGTCAACAGTATATTCAGCATTCTTTGCCAACACTCTTTTCACAGGGATCTTAAAGTTTATTGGTTACAACAGTTATAATTACAGTTTAATTGCATTGCATAAATTTGTGAAACTAAAGATTTTGCAAACCAGACATTCTCTTTGTATTTCCCTTTTACAAATTCATAGATGTTGTTAGAAATGCCTTCCTGGGCATCATCAAAGCCTTTAGCTTTTAAAGTCATTTGGACTGTATACTTCTGTATGTTTTAATCCTCCCCTAGAGTTTTTTTAAAATAGAAATTAATTTTTGAAGGAGTATTGCTGAAATAATATCCAAATCGCTTAGCTTTTCCCATGGATAAACAGTTATTTTTCATGTGTGACTTTTATTTTTATTATGTTTTTTTAATGGAAAAACTGGCAGCAGTTATTTTTTAAAGTTTATGATTATTGTTATGTAATTTTTATAATTAGTATAAATACCAAATATATACCAACTGCCGATAGAGATAAACAGACAGCTGCCGTCAAGCTCATCCCGACTCATGGCTGTTGTTAGTTGCTGTCAAGTTGGTTCTGGTCAGCAGCTACTCGTGCATAACAGACTGAACTGTTGGTAGGACCTGCGTCATCTTGTGATCACCTGCATGTGACTGTCCCTCACTGTGACTGAGTGCCCATCCATCCCACAAAAGGTCTTCCTCCACGCTGGCCCTCTACCTTACCACACTGTGTCCCCCTGCAGTAACTGATCCTTCCAAATGATGTGTTCAAAGCCAGCCAGAGAGACAAGGTTCTGTTTTGATCCTTAAGGTCTTCACTGGCTAATTTTCAGCAGCAATCACCAGGCCTCTGGACAGAAGCTCTGCTGAAACCAGTCCACCATGGATGACCATCCTGGTGTTTCAAATGCGGGTGACATGATTTCCAACATCAGAGTGACACAGAAGCTGCCAGAGCACAGCAAACGGACAGACTTGCTGGATACAAGGTACATTTTAGTCACCTAGTGCTGCTGTAACAGAAATATCACAAAGAAGATGGCTTTAACAAGAGGAGTTTATTCTCCCACAGTCCAGTAGGCTACAGACCCAAATTTAGGATGCCCAGTGCAGGGGAAGGTTTTCCCCCTTGTTGTCTCTGGAGGAAAGTCCTTGTGTTGCATCAGTCATTGTCCAGGGAGCATCTTGGCACAGGAACCTCAGGTCTAAAGGACGCACGCTTCTCCCAGTGCTGCTTGCTTGGTGGTGTGAGGTTCTCAATTCTCTGCTCACTTCCCTTTCATCTCTTGTAAGATGAAAGGATAAAGGGTGGTGCAAGCTACACTCCAGGGAAACTCCCTTTAGAGTGGAGCAAAAAGGGGACCTTAGGAGGCGTTTTACAGTCCCATTCTAATCCTCTTTAACATGCAGCACAGAAAAATCACATAATGGAAGACAACCTTAAAATACAGGGGATCATGGCCCAGCCAAATAAATGGCTACACACATTTTGGGGGGAACACCGTTCAGTCCATGATAAGGTATGCACCAGTAAAAACAAATACCTAAAATTGCTCTTTGAGTATGGCTTTCCTTGTAAGACTTCTTTGAAAGAGGGTCATGCATTCACCTGTTGACAGAATCCAAGATTTCAAGCAGAATACATGAGGTCTTTCATGACCTGATCCCTGTCTTTTTTCTGGGCCTCAAATAAACACATTCTCTTATATTAAAAATAGAGAAAATAATAAACCACCAGTGATTTCCTGTTTTGTAGTTTGCCATGCTTCTGTGCCTAGGTAAATGCATACTCTGCTTTATAACTATTCCACTTTTTATGTGATATAAAGTTCTTTTTTTTTTTCAAATTTTAATTCTAATTCTTTGTCCAATAAGCCTCTGTACCCTATAGCTATCAATTTTAAACTTCTTTCTAATTTATTGCCTCTTACTTTCTGTTGAAGCATTTTTGTTCCACCAAGTTCTAATGACTTGAGTTTGTGAATCAACTGTAATATTTTGAGTTTCTAAGACAAAAGACATATTTCTTAGTAATCACCTCTGACTGGAATGTTGCGGGCTCCCAACAAATATTTATTTAATATATGAATAAATCTCTGTTGCATTCATCACAATGATGGGAAAATTGTGAGACATTTAGTTATTTTAATTAATTAGCTGTGCAGATTTTCTGCTGACAAAAATAAATTTGATTTGTCCAATAAAAGGCCTTGACGGCACTTGGCTTGGCAATAAAAGGCATCAATCTGATACTTATACTTTTCTTTATAAAAGTTTCCAGGTTTCATGAAATCTCAAAGCCATAATCTTCAGAAAATTGACAAGAGAAGTAAAGTATTATGTTCTATGCTGTAGAAATTGATTTAAGACAGAATATCCTGTCTTCCTAAATGAGAGCCATGAGTCTTTGTTGTCCCCACAAATATCCCAAAAGGAGACTAGGATGGCTAGTCTATGGTGACCAGGTTTTCTATCTTCTTGTTCCCTGGTATTCTGGTCTGGTGCACTCTTTCCTATAACTTTACATGTTCTGCAGTTGTGTGCCTGTCTTAGAATCTGTAAATGAGCTAGATTTTAGCTCCAGTAGAAACATCAGTCTGTTCAGGCAACCCGTAGTAAATCTGCTTCCTACATGCAGCTCTGTCTATTACAATAAAGGAGTCCTGATGTTACAGTGGTTAAGAGCTTGGCTGTTAACCAAAAGGTCAGCCATTCAAATCCACCAGCCACTGCTTCGAAACCCTGTGGGGCAGTTCTATTCTGTCCAGAAGGGTAGCTACAAGTCACAATCCACTCAGTTGCAGTAGATTTCATTTTGGTTTTTATTACAATAAAGACCTCACAATTCGATGTAAAATATAGACATAAATAAAAATAAAAATAACCTAAGTGTCCATTTCTTGGTGATCTGACTGCATTTTTAAGAAACTGTTATCTAGGTATATGTTTTACACAGACATGAAAGAGTCACTTTAACTCTAATAGTGTCTATAGACCGAAAATATCTTGACAGTGCTGTGGCAGAGCCATGAGAAGGGACTTGGGGCCAGTCCATTAAATCTCGGCAGATGTTCTGTAGCTAAGTCAATCCAAACTAATCATTGTTGCGGTAAAACTGAGTGGTTTTACTGTGCCACCAGCTATATGCTTGGCCATAAAAAAGACTTGGCCTTGAGTGATAATATTTTTTGTATTCTCTGCTAACACAGACTTCCATTTCCAATGACCTCAGGAAATACAGCATCTTGCTTTTTTAATATGGTGATTTTCATTTATGGTGTTTTTATTGTTTTTTAACAATGGAAAACCATGCAGAATGACATAAAACCTGTGAGATGCAGATTTTCTGGGAATAACTGATTGAGTTGATTAAATGTCTGTTCACCAGGCCATTCAGAATGATTCTTCATGTCATTTTGGAAATGAAGGTTACTATCTAATTTAGCTGAAGGAACATCAAATATATTGTGATTTACGTTTCATCCCTTCAGGAGGTTTTATCAAAAAAAAAAAAAAGAAAGAAAACTTTAAGGATATAGATAAATCTTACAAGAGAGAAAAATAAACAATGTTAGAATTCTTTTAAAAATTATTTTTGAGATGCTGGCAGGTTTTAAGAGTGTTTTCTTTTGGGCATACGAGTAACTATAATCTATATTTCTGTGTTCTAAGAGTAGAATCCTGCTTTGTTACTTTATTTTATGATAATTGAAAGTTGTAAACCTTAATCTATTTTTAAATGGAGGTTTTTTACTGTAGGGATGTTCTTGAGTGATTCTAAACACTCTGTGGTATTCCCATTTAAAAAAAGCAAAGAAAGAGTAAAATATCCTTAAAAATCTTAAAGCAGTTATAAATAAACATAGCAGGATACGTTTACATCCCTTTGTGTTTAGGGTTGAAACGTTGGTGGTATAGTGGTAAAGAGCTAAGGCTACTGCCTAACAGATCAGCAGTCCAAATCCATCAGGCCCCTATTGGGTTGCTGTGAGTCAGCACTGACTCAACAACAGGTTTTTTTTTTTTTTTTTTTTTTTTTGGTTTAGGCTTAAGATGAAAGCATCCTGGGGTACAGGGTTAGCACTTAGCTGCTTGCTGAAAAGTCAGTGGAGTGAACCTACCAACTGCTGCATGGAAGAATGATGTGGCAGTCTGCTTCTGCAAAAGTTTAGAGCCATAGAGACCATCTGGGGAAGTATTGCTTCATCCAGTAGGGTCACTATGAGACAGGATTGACTCCACTACAAAAGATCTGGGTTTTTTTTTGGTGGTTGTTTGTTTTTATTTTATGCTTAGGATGGGGCCCTGTGTGACTCAAGCAATTTGAGCTAGATTGCTAAGCTAAAGGTAGGAGATCCAAACCCACCGACTGACACACTCAGAGGATGGTCTGGCAATTTGCTTCCATAAAGATTACAGAAAAGAAGACCCTAAGCAGCAGTTCTCTTCTGTAGAACACAAGGAGTTGCCATGAGTTGAAACTGACTCAAGGGCAGTAGATTTATTTTTGGTTTTCATGCTAAGGCTAATCTGGAGAATATTCAAGAGTTCTCTTTAGTCTTAACTTTTCTTGGAATTCATATATCGTTGATTTTATAGTCTAGGTAAAAACTTTCTAAGCTCTTGAAATGATCACATTTGTTTTCAATAGTTAGCCATTTGGGCAATTATTCAAAACATAGTTTTACTGAGTTAGTGTTCTGTGCCAGGCATTGGTGGAATAATAATAAGAGGTGACTCAGGCATAAAGGCCACACAGTTCATTAGAGGCCTTGGGCAAATGTCTATCTTTATAAGTTATCAGCATCTTATGAGAGCACAAAGTTCTTGGGTTAATGCGTGTCATGGTTTCAATGGTGTTGCTCAAAGATATGTATCAACTTAGTTAGGCCATGTTTCCTAGTATTGTGTGGTTGTCCTCTATTCTGTGCTTGTAATTTTATGTTACAGAGGATTAGGGTGCGATTATAACACCCCTACCCAGGTCACCTCCATGATCCGATGTGAGGAAGAGTCCCTGGGCTGTGGCCTGCACCACCTTTTATCTCTTGAGATAAAAGGTAAGGGAAGCGAACAGAGAATAGGGGACCTCATACGACAAAGGAAGACGCACCAGGAGCAAAGTGTGTCCTCGGACCTGGAGTTCCTGCCTAAGGAAGCTCTTTGTCCAGAGGAAGATTGAAAAGAAGGCTCTTCCTCCAGAGTACACAATGGAAAAGGCCTTCCACTAGAGCTGAAGCCCCAAATTTGGACTTCAAGACTGTGATAGAATAAATTTATTTTTTTGAAAGCCATCCACTTGTGGTATATCTATTACAGCAACACTAGATGGTCAGTACAGAATTGGGTGCCCAGAGTGGGGTGCTGCTCCGACAGATACCTCAAATGTGGAATTGGTTTTCAAACTGTGAGTGGATAGAGGTGCAGCATTGGAAGAGGATCAGCAGCAGTAGACAACCTGCAGTCACGGAGAACCAGCAGCAGCAGAATCAGGAGAGCAACATGAGATAGCTCGGGAGCTGACTCAGGGAGCCAGTGAGCTCAGAGCCTGTGCATGAGAGGCTTGCTAGTAGCATGGGTTGCTTCCAGACACCTACCGGTGGAGCTCCAGAGCAGTAGAACACTTGACCCAGCAGAACAGATGTGGGGCTAGGGCCTGAAGAGTCAGGAAACCAAGAAGCTGAGAAGCAACAGAAGCAGAAAAGACAAGAATGGAAGCCAAGCTGCCTCGGTCTCAAAGGTGCAGTCATAACTTCTGGGGTTTCAAATGATGGAACCATGGCCTTTTTTGTTTCTAAGGGTAGAGCTGCCTCTCCGATGGACTAGGGAGATGGTACAGCTAAAGCTGAGGAAGCAGAGTTTCCACTCCAGTGCACCTGGAGGGCAGAACTGAACTCTATGGCTAAAGATCTTCCACTCAGAATCCTGACACTGTGGCCAACACTTATCGCCTGGAGGGCAGGGCTGTTGTGTACCTTGTCTCTGAGAATGGAGGATGATTTTCCAAGCCTTGAGTTCTAATGTCGTGTGTTCTACTGACTAGCTTGGTCCTGTCATGCCTTCTTTTCCTCCAGTTTTTCCCATTTGTAAAAGAACTGTCTAGATTGTGCCTGTTCTGCATCTAGATTTTGTAAATGAAAAGGAATTTTTGAATTTTGTTCGTAGAGTTGAATGATGACTTTTGATGTATTATGGATTGAAGATTTTTTACATGTGTCAAAGATGCGACTTCTGAGAGACCAAAGGGAAGAATATCATGGATTGAATTGTGTTGCCCCAAAGTATGTGTCAACTTGATTAGGCCATGGTACCCAGTGTTGTGTGTTTATCATCCATTTTGTTATTGTAACTTTATGTCAAAGAAGATTAGGGTAGGATTGTAACATGCTTACACAGGGCACATTCCTGACCCTATGTAAAAGAAGGTTTCCCGGGGTGTGGCCTGCACTACCTTTTATATCTCAAGAGATGCAAGGGAAAGGGAAGTGAGCAGAGAGTCAGAGATCTCATGCCACCAAGAAAACACCACGAGCAAAGTATATCCTTTGGTCCCAGGTTTCCTGGGCAATGAAGCTCCTGTCCCAGGAGAAGATTGACAAGAAGGACTCTCCACTAGGGCCCACAGAAAGAGAGGGCCTTCCTCTGGAGCTGATGCCCCGAATTCAGACATCTAGACTACTAGACCACGAGAAAATAAATTTATCTTTGTCAAAGCCATCTACTTGGGATATTTCTGTTAGAGCAGCACTAATGGCCAAGATGATGTACTTAACTGTTAAGGGTTGATGATTCAGATCCACCCAGAGCTGCCTCAGAATAAAGACCAGATGATCCGTTATTAGAAAATCAGCCACTGTAAACTCCCTAGAGCACAATTCTACTCTGACTCACATGGAGCCACCAAGAGTCCAAATCTACTCGGTGGTAACTGTTGTTATGGCAACGAAGAGATAAAAGCAAATACCTTTAGAAAGGTAAGGGTGTTGGGAAAAGCTTCCCAGGGGAACCAAACCAGTTGCTTTTGATTTGATTCCAATTTATAACGACCCTATAGAACAGGGTGCCCCAGCCCGCGGGACAAATCAACGAAAGGACGAGGGAGAGCCTGTGAAAGTAAAGCAGGAAAGGCGGAAAAATGGAAGGCAAGACAAGATTCTGATCAAGCCTCAAGGTTTTATTGTTAAAATGAGGTATATTTATAGCAGCGGGAATAGAGGGAGGGATCAAGTGACGTAGGGATGGAGTGACATTTGGAGTGAGGTAGTTGTCGGCTGGGGATTGGATATACATAGGACTAAGGCAGTGACATCAGGCAGGAAGTTTTTCGCGCGCGCGGGCCTTTTGAATTTCGCGGGCGCGGGCTTTTTCAAACTTGGCGCGCGCGGGCTTTTTCAGCCCTACAAGCTTCCTGTATGTCGGGGCCTGGGGGCTCACCCACGGCTCCCGACAACAGGGTAGGACTATCTCTTAGGGTTTCTGAGGAACGACTGATGGACTTGAAGTGCTGACCTTTTGCGTAACAGCCAAACTCTTAATCACCGTGCTGCCAGGGCTTCTTTCTCAGAGGAAAGACTATTTAATTCAAATGATAAATAATTCTATTTAAAAATGAATGCTCAATTTTCACCAATCATTATAGAGTACTGTCTATAAAGTCTATGTTTCCTTTAATTGTCAAAGAATATTTTGGGGGGAAAAGGTGATTAGTGACTTCTGTACAAATCACCCTGAAATAAGGGATTAAAACACATCTTAATATTGTTATTTAAAACTAGATTGTTAGAATGTTATTCTCAGTATCCTCTCCCTTCCTCTTCACTCTCTTTCCAGTATAGCCTCCGCCCCCTCCTCTTATTTTTGTCAAGACAGTTCACAAAGAAGCGTCCATGAACTTTTATTTTCAAGTTTTAGCATCCCAGTGGGGCCTTGATAAGTATGCAGCAGTGCCCTCTACTGGTCACAAATCTGTCAATTCCTCCAGATAATGCTTATTCACAGAATATGAGGGAGGATATGCATTGTGTTTTGAGAACTGAGACAGGATACGTATCGTGTTTTGAGAAACTCAAACAAAAACAAACAAACAAAAAAACCAAAATAAAAAAAAAGAATCTCAAAAGTGCTTGCTAAAAATACTATGTTATTTTGACTCGACATATTTACTGTAAGATGGCTTCAATGACTGCTCTCAGTAACTAGTAAAACTCAGGTACCCAACATTATTTGGTTTCCTCCTAAAAGCAGAAGTGTAAGAAAGCTTCTAGTTTTCTCTACATAAATGTATGTTTCGGAAATGCATCTCTTTTTCATTGCTAACCAAAATATGATGCTGGATTTTTTTTACTTGATTTACTTTTAGATGGTTCTTCCTTGGAGCAGCTACCATTCTACTTCTCAGGGAGCCAGATTTTAATGATTGTTATTGCAACTATAAAAGCATTAAATCCAGCAGATTTTTATTACAGTGCATATTACATTCACAGCAATATTTACAATTTTGGACAATTTTGTATTCAAGGGAGTAACGTTTGCAGTAAGACATGAAAATATTTTGAAGCTCATCTTAAATAGCACATTTACATACTGTCCAGGGATATTTAGATCTTCTTCACATAGTTCAACATGTTCTGCATCTTCTTTTCACAGAAGGAAGATGGTATTATATATATGTGTGTATATATATATGTATAATACACTGCCATCGAGTTGGATATATATACGTACATAATCACTGTATGTACAGTTTTTTTACAGATGATATAGAATACCATGGAAATACCCTCTTATTTATTTATTTTTTTTGAACCAAGAAACTTAATGGAAAGTGAACTGGTCCAACAAAGTAAGTTATGAATGTGTAAATGCACAGCTAAGACAGTAAATGATGCCACACCAAGGTCTCAGCTTCAAAAATGATGTATTGAGATTTATGGTTGGCTGCTGAACTTTTCAACTACTGAAAAATACTTTATTGAGATTTGATGACATTTTTATTTCACAATCAACTATGAAATATTAATTCTGAGAGGAAAATACAAAAGAATTATTCTTCACAACTTTGTTGTATTAGAGTAGCTCATGTGTGGTTGCCTGCGGTAGGTTTCTAAATTAAGAACTTCAATAGCTTCTTCTTTGAGTGTTAAGGAAATCTTAGACACAGCAGAGTTGATTTGTACTGCCAAAACATTTCAAATGAAATAACAATAATAATGTTAATTATACCATCTCACATTTATCTGACATTTGATAGTTCAAAAATTGCTTTCACATACCTTGTACATATATACTGTCCATGGATATTTAGATTTTTTCACACAGAAATATTCTGCATCTTCTTTTCACAGAAAGAAGATGGTATTATATATGTATATCTGTGTGTGTATTTGTATATATATAAAACACTGCCATAGAGTCACAGATATACATATACATATACATAATCACTCTATGTATGTAGTCACCATATGTACAGTTGTTATATAGAATATATGTAATACCATATGCAAAAGCAATTTGTTAACTGCCAGTCTTATTAAATGCATGAAGAGTTAACTGAGTTTTCTGTGTCATTATTGAAAAACTCTATAAGCTTACCTTTACATCTGCAATATGGCTGAACATTTTAAGTTATGTAATAGGTAGGTTTAGAAACAAATTAATAGTTTGCTAGTTTTGCACATGATTTAAAATTAATGTCTATGGTTTTACTTCTGTATTTGTTAAATTTGTACGTGTTTTTTTTTATAAATTAATTTTATTGCTTTGTTTGGGATAAGGATCAAACCACCCTGGATAGGTAGGTAGGTCTTTTATCTTGTTATTCTGATGAACTGGAGAGAATAACAATGTAGTTCTTTATTTAAAAAAATTAGCATTTTATGCCTCCTTAGAGTATAAAAAGAAACTATCCATTATCTTCTAATCACTTAATCCAGCTTTTTAAAGCATTTCATTAATCTACAGTCATTATAATATTGCATTGTGAACATTTTAGTTTTATAAACATATACACATTAAGAAAAAAGCAGTTTATTTTTGCAAATGGTTCTGTACTTTGAGTCGCACATGACTCGATGGCAGTGGGTACTTTCTAATCTGTAGACTTCAAATAGAAAAAAAAATGAGTGTATCATCCTCAGCTAGGCATTTACTGAATTTGATTTTTGTTTTCAAATGTAGTCTCTTAAATTCCAAAGCTTCAGTACTGTCCCTCTTGTGGGGCCAAATAAGGTAGGAAGTATTCTTTAATTTCATTTACCCAAAATATATGAATCAAAACCCAATCCGAGTTAACTCTCCCGTGGACTGATAGTTTTTCCAGTCTGCTTTAGAATAATAATAATTATAGCTGAAACTTATGGCTTGTTGTCTATATACCAAGCATTATTCCTGATTTAAGCTCATGTATTATACATATATTTTAATTTTTTTTCTAATACAGCAATCCTTTGAGGAATAGGGTTATAATTCCTAGAGATAAGGAAACTGAAGTACAGAAAGATGACATTACATATCAAAGATCACACAGCTGAAGGTATAGAACTGAGAACGTCAAGTCTGAATCAGGCCACGTGATTCCAGAGTCTGAGCTGTTCTTAACCATTACATTAGAAGTATTAATAAGAAATTTAAAAAAATAATAATGTGGTCCTTTCCCACTGACCTGTATATTCTCACTGCACTATACTTTCCTGCTGATCTCTAACTTCCATGCGTATCACCATTTAAAAATTTTATACCATACATGTTGAAATTTAAAGTACTAAACTTACTCAGAGGAAGTTCTGATTACCTCCATATATGGCCGAGAACAAAATTCCTGCACACGGCTGACAAAGCTGACTACGCAGAAGTGTAACTTCTCAGAGGGTGTGTAGATACTACAGACACTGTTATCTGCTCCTTCACTGAGGCACCAGGCAGCTCACATGCCACCCTTTTTTGTCAGGACTATCACCACAACCTAAAACACATGGCTTCAGAGTACACTGATCCTGTCTGTGCTCAAACTGTGTATGGTTTCTTGAACTATAACTGTAGAGAGAAATTATGTTTGTTGTTAAAGCTAGGACAGTCTCAACATAAATAAACTGAAAGTTCAGTGGCTTTAACCCTCTAGCTGCTCCAGGGGAAAAAAGATTTGGCCATCTGCTTCTGTAAAGATTTTCATCCTTGGAAAATCTATAGGGCAGTTCTGCTCAGTCCCATAGAGTTGTTATGTGTCAGCATCAACTTGACGGCAACAGAGCTTTTACCATGATCTTTAAAAACATTTTTACATTATCTCTTATCTTGTAAATAAAGTACTAGTAGTTTCAGTTATCCTCAGTTTTCCAATCCTCTCATAGCTTGTTTTCTTTGGGATTAGTTATGCTTCATATGTTCAGTCCTTTTTCTCCATGGGAGCCCAGCAGCCCCCTTTAACATGGCACCGCTGCCTCTTCAGCTTTGGGCAATGATGGCATTCTCCTGACACACATTAACATCAGTCCCACATAGATGTTAAGATTAATAAACTATGGTAAAATAGTTTAGATTACTCATCAGTGCTACAGAGTTTCAAGGTGAGAGAAGAATATGGTTAGTAATAAAAGATTTCAACAGTGTAGAAGATTAGGATAAGACTTAGAGTCAAATGCTGAATTTAGCTTGGTGGAAAGAGTAGGCATGGTGAAGATTTTAAGATGAGAAATGCGTGGAAAAAGGCTGGAATAGGAATGAGTGAGGAAGGTCTTGAGATTGAGATACTCATTTAGCAAAGTACTCAAAAGAGCAGGTGAGATTAAATCCACATTAATGGGAGATTATAAAGTGTAATCTACACGAGCTTCCCGTGAGGAGTCTCTCTGGAACCTAGTAGTTTAATATTTTAGGAAAAGTTTGTCTTTCTGTTCTGTAATGTATTTATTTTTATTTTAATATAAACATGGCACTTTAAGTTAGTTAACTTTTACCCTTAAATTAAATAAACTTGGTCCTCTCTGAAGTTGTGCTTATTTGAAATACTGTGGAAAATAATATTGTAAAAACATTATTACTCCATATTGTCAATAACTGAGTTCAAATAATACAACTTCAAGACACATGTTTGAAAGGCCCACAGGGATGAGAACTGATTCCCTTCATCCGGCACGGCCCAGTTCTCCTAGTACCTCTAGGGACAGTCCCACCCACGTGACAGCGGCAGGTCTCATTCTTCCACTCCTTCAGCTTTGGCAGTGACCTCATCCTCCTGGCACGCTTTCACATCAATCTCGTGTTCTGGAAACAAGCTGGTAAAGAGCCAACTCTATAAAATCTAGTAGGCTTTTGTCTCCCTCTTTAAGATGCAGAAGACCGTGGCCCTGAGGACAGCTCTGATGACCATTCTAGAAAAAAGAGTTCCAAAGTTGCTTTGAAGGGTGGACTAGGCACTGGCATCATTGCATAGCTTCCCAAGAGGATTACTTTGAAAGTGACCGTTGTGATATTCAGCAGTGAGATGTGACACTTAGAACAATTAAGTTCGTGGACTTAATTGTCAGACCTTTTTTTTTTTTTTTTTTTTTTGTGCGTGTAGCTGTTGTTAGGTGTCATCAAGTTTTCCAATTAAAAGCAACCATGACTAGAGTCCATCTCAAGAAACCACTTGTTTTGCTCATCTCTCAGAATAAACTGCTCATCCCTTAAAATTTTCTCATGAGAGGATAGCAATTGAGTCACAGACTCGGCATCTAGTTCTAGGTATCTACTGTTTTCACCACATCTGCTGTTGCCTCCTCCACTGAAGTCTTGAACTCCTCAAAGCCATCCATGAAGGTTGAACTCAAATTCCTCTGAAGTCTTGCTCATGTTGAGACTTTGACTTTCTCTCATGAATCATGAATGTTCTTAATGGCATCTGAATGAAGACACCTTTCCAGAAAGTATTCAATTTACTTTTCCCAGTCCCATCAGAGGAATGGCTATCTATGGCACTTATAGCCTTATGAAATGTATTTCTTAAATAATAAGACTTAAAAGTCAAAATTACTTCTTGATCCAAGGGCTTCAGAACAGATGTTGTTAGCAGGCTGTGTATCTCTATTCGGAGGTCTTGGGTAATGAGTTGCATTTTCAAGAGCAATAATATTCTGGAAGACTTTGTTTGTGTGTTTTTTCTGAGTGGTTAAGTCTGAACAGTGGGCCTAAAATATTCAGTAAATCATGTTATAAACGGATATGCTGTGATCCAGGCTTTGTGTTTCCATTTGTAGAGCACAGGCAGAATTTACTTAATGTAATTCTTAAGGGTCCCAGTATTTGCAATAAACATGCAATACCATCAACTTAAAGTCACCAGTTCTATTAGATCCTAACAAGAGAGTTAGCCTGTCCTTTGATGCTTTGAAGCTGGATGTTGGCTTCTCCTCTCTAGCTATGAAAGTCCTAGATGGCATCTTCTTCCAATAGAAGGCTCTTTTATCTACATTGAAAATCTGTCGTTCAGTGTAGCCACCTTTATCAATTAACTTAGCTTGTCTTCTGGATAACTTGCTGCAGCTTCTACCTCAGCACTTGCTGCTTCACCTTCTCCTTCCATGTTAGCAAGACAGTTTCTTTCCTTAAACCTCGTGAACCAATCTCTGCTAGCTTCAAAGTTTCTTTCTCCACCTTCCTCACCTCTCTCAGCCTTCATAAAATTGAAGAGAATTAGGGCCTTGATAGAGATTAGACTCTCATATAAAGTAATGTGGCTGGTTTGATTTCTATCCAGACCACTAAAACTTTCTTCACAGCAGCAATAAGGCTATTTCGCTTTGTTAGCATTCTCGTGTTCGCTGGAGTAGCAGTTTTAATTTCTTTTAAGAACTTTTCTTTTGTATTCACAGTTTGGCTTACTGTTTGGCACAAGAGGCCAGCTTTCAGCCTATCTTGACTTTCTACATGCCTTCCTCACTAAGCATAATCATTTCTAACTTTTGATTTAAGTGAGAGACGTGTGACTCTTCCTTTCACTTGAACACTTAGAGGCCACTGTAGGATTATTACGTGGCCTAATTTCAATATTGCTATTTCTAAGGTAATAGACAGGGCAGATGAAAGAGAGAAGTGGGAGAATAGCCAGTCAGTGGAGCAATCAAAACACATAATTTGTCGATTAAGTTCATTGTTTTACATGGGTGCAGTTTGTGGTGCACAAACTGTGGTGCACAAAACAATCACAATAGTAACATTAAAGATCACTGATCACAGATGACCATAACAGATATAATAATAATTTAAAAGTTATAAATACTGCAAGAAATTATCAAAAGGCGACACAGAGACAGAATCCAGAACATGCTGTTAAAAATAAATGCCACTAATTGTTTTGTTCAACATAGGGTTTTGCATGAGTTGGACCCTACTCAATGGCACTTGCCACTTGACTTAGGGTTCTACCAGCTTTCAAGCTGTAAAAAACACAGTAGCTGTGAAACACAATAAAATAAGATGTGACCATACCTATAAATAAATCTTCAAAATGCGAAATCCCCAACTTTTTTTTTTTTAATGTATTCCCAGTTCCTTTAGCAGTGACCTTATGTGTTACAGAGTAGAACTGCATTACATAGGATTTTTGATTCTGTCTTTTGGGAATCAGATCAGGCAGGCCTTTTTTCTGAGGCACCCTTGTGTAGAGTGGAATGGCCAAAGTTTGGTTAGCAGTCAGGTGTTTAACCGGGAGTTCAGATGGGGTTGCCATGAGTTGGAATTGGCTTTACAGCTACTAGCTTGGTTTGGGGCCCATTTTAAAATGTTCTGAAAGTTGTGGACACTAATAGCCTCATCTTACCTCAAATGTACAGACATACAGTATTTTACAGATGATTTAGGAGTTCTATAGAGTCCTCAAAAATCAACAGTGTACCCAGGTTAAGAACTTTCGTATAGTTTATTTCAGAATGATAGAAAAAATTAGAAACAACTTTTAAGTCAGTCCTCATTTACAAACAAAAAAATTGCTGTTAGAAATCATAGGTGGAAACATGGAGTTGTGAACTGTCAGTGACTCTCAAGTGTATTCATATAGATTCTGTTTTAGTGTTACAGAATGATAGCAGTTTTTTATTTACATTTCACAACTAGGGAAGACATACGGGAGGTAAGAAGAGTGAAGTATAGAGTGTTGTATAGAATGGAGAATATGTGTTAGCACATTAAAAAGGAAAGCACAATGTGTTACATTGAATAAAAATCAGTGTTTGCTTATTTCTTGGAAAAGATAATGATTCTAAAATTATGATCTACCCATAGTTCCTTAATCTGTTATTATATTTATTATAAAATATAATATTAACATTGTAATATATAATATCATTATATATTATGTTCATTTTAATGTTAAAAAATCTTTTTATTTTACTATATAAGATGAATTCTTAAAAGTCACATAAGTTATTAAGTTAATTTTGTATGTTTAGCAATGAGAATTGTATTTGAAGCTATGGCCTCAAGCTTTAGTTCTATAAATAATGTAGTTCTCACCAGAACAACAAAAAGGAATGATTCTATATTACATTATGGCAAACACTTGACTCCATAGGGCAACTACCTGTCCATTTTATCTTAGTGAGCTGAAATGGACTGATATTAGCCATTTTGAATTGGACAGCCATGTAGTCTGCTATGCTGAGAATAAACGCTTGAAGAGGAATGGTGCTGCCTTCATTCTCAAAAAGAACATTTTAACATCTATCCTGAGATACAATGCTATCACTGATGGAATAATATCCACATGCCTACAAAGAAGACCAGTTAACAACAACTGTTTTTTAAAGTTATACACCAACTGCTATGGCCAAAGATGGTGAAACTGAAGAATTTTACTGCATTTGGCAGTCTAAAATTAATCTAACATGCACCGATAATCACTGGTGATTGGAATGTGAAAGCTCAAAACAAAGAAGGATCTATAGTTGGAATATAAGGATTTGGTGATAGAAACAAACCTGGAAATTGCATAATTGAATTTCGCAGACCAGAGACTTCTTCATTGCAAGTATCTTTTCTTACCAATGTAAACAGATTCTATACACATAGACCTCACCGGCTGCAATACAGAGAAATCAAATTAACTGCAAGTGCAAAAAGAGTATAGAAAAGCTCAATATCGTCAGACAGAAGAAGGCCAAAGGGCCAACTGTAGATTATACCATCAGTTGCTCTTATGCAGGTTCAAGTTGAAGGTGATTAAAACAGCCAGCCAAGTGCCGTCGAGTTGGATCTGGCTCATTAAAAACAAGTCCACAGGAGCCAAAGTATAACTTTGTGAATATCCCATTTGGATTTAGAGACTATCTCAAGAATAGATTTGACACATTGAACACTAAAGACGGAAGACCAGATGAGCTGTGTATGACTTTAAGAACATCATACACGAGGAAAACAACAGGTCATTAAAAAGGCAGGAGAGAAAGAAAGACCTAAATGGATGTCTGAAGAGACTCTGAAACTTGTTTTTGAACATGGAGTAACTAAAGCAAAAGAAAAAATAATTCAAGTAAAATCGGTAAACAGATTTCAAAAGGCCACTCGAAAAGACAACATAAAGTATGTGCAAAGAGCTGGAGATAGACAACCAAAAGGGAAGAACACACTCAGCATTTCTCAAGCTGAATTAAAAATCAAGCCTTGAGTTGCTATTGCAACTGAAGGATTTCAGGGAAGGAGTTTTCAGGGTAAATAGTAAAGAATGTAGGAAGCATCAAAAGAAGATGGAAGGGATGTACAGAATCACTATATCAAAAATAATTGGTTGACATTCAACCATTTCAAGAGGTAACATATGACCAGGAACTGATTTGATAGTACTGAAGGAAGTAGTACAAGCTGTACTGAAGTCATTAGCTAAAACAAAGCTCCAGGATTGATGGAATACCAATTAAGATGTTTCAACAAATGGATGTGGCACTGGAATTGCTTACTCTTATATGCCAAGAAAATTGGAAGTCAGCTACCTGGACAACTGACTGGAAGAGTCTGTATTTATGCTTGTTCCCAAGAAAGATAATCCAACAGAATGCAGAAATCATTGAACAATATCATTAATACTATATGAAAGCAAAAATTTTCTGAAGATCAGTGACAAAGAAAACATCAGCAGGTAAAACCAGAAATTCCAGCTATATTCAGGAGAGGAAATGGAACTAGAAATATCATCGTTGATGTCAGTTGGATCCTGGCAAGAAACAGAAAATACCAGAAAGGTGTTTACCTGTGTTTTGTTAACTACGCTAAGACATTTGACTCTATGGATCACGATAAATTATGGATACTATTTCAAAGGATGGGAATTCTGTAACAACTGTGCAAATGAGGAATCTGTACATGCATACAGTGGTAGTCATTCAAACAGTCCACAGTGTTATGGTGTGGTTTAAAGCCAGGAAAAGTGTGTATCAGGGTTGTATTTTTCATCACACCTATTCAATCTGTATGCTGAGCAAATAATCTTAGAAATTGGACTATACAGAGCCTCTGGGTTGGTGAAAGACTCATTAACATCCTGTATTATGCAGATGGCATAACCTTTCTTGCTGAAAGTGAAGAGGGCTTGAAGCACTTCCTGATGAAAGTCAAAGACCAGAGACTTCAGTATGGATTATACCTCCATATAAAGAAATAAAATAAAATAACCTCACAACTGGACCAATAAACAGCATTCTGATGAACAGAGAAAGGATTGAGGCTGTCAAGCATTTCATTTTACTTGAATCCACAATCAACACCCATGAAAACAGCAGTCATGAATTCAAAAGAAGAAATTGCATTGGGCAAATCAGCTGCAAAAAGACCTCTTGAAAGTATTTAAAAGCAAACATGTCACCTTAGGGGCTAAGGTGTGCTTCACTCGAGCTGTAATATTTTCGGTCATTTCATCTATATGTGAAAACTGTACAGTGAATAAGGAAGACCAAAGAATTAATGCCTTTAAATTGAGTTGGCAAAGAATATCGACAATGTTATGAACTGCCGGAAGAACGAGCAAATCTCTCTAGGAAGAAGTACTAACCAGAAGGGTCTTCAGAAGCAAGGATGATGAGACTACATCTCACACACTTAGGACGTGTTCTCAGATGGAATGAATCCCTGGAGAAGGATGTCATGTTTGGTAAAGAAAAGGGTCAGTGAAATCGATGAAGACCCTCAGTGAGATGGACTGACACAGTGGCTGCACAGGTTGTCTCCAGCATAGCACCAATTGACAGGCTGGTGTAGGATCAGGCAGTGTTTCATTTGCTTATGCATAGGGACACTCTGAGTTAGAACAAACTCAAAGACACCTAACAACAAAAACACCAATTGCAATTAGCTGAAGTAGAAAAAAGAACAGACATGTTCTATGAAAATCTGCATAATTCTCTCTCTCTCTCTCTCTCTCTTTTTTTTTAAAAGAAGAAAAATATGTTAGCGGGTGCAACAGTCAAGACAGTGTAGATAGGTGAGTTCATGGCTTCTTCCCACCAACTTTGGCCAGAGGCAGTAGACAAAGACACATGACATGCATCATACCTATATCAATCTTTTTACATAACTCTGATTTTCACTCACAATCTCATTCTATTTGGCTCAAATCCATCAAGAAATTCCCCCCACATCTTTGCCAAAATGTAGAGTTAACCTGATCATGTGTAGGTCTCATTCCAATTGATAACACCTACCACAAATAGCTGCGAGTAGCAAACTGATTCTTACTAATGGTGACCCCATGTGTGGCTGAGTAGAACTGTGCTCCGTGGGGTTTTCAATGGCAGATTTTTCCAAAGTAGATCCACAGGCCTTCTTCTGAGGCATCCCAGGTAGACTCAAGCCGACAGTCTTTACATTAGAAACATCAACCGTTTTGTTAGCAGCCAAGTGGGTTGACTGTTTACAGTACCCAATTCCAAAAAACTATTAACTTCATTTCTAGTTTATTTATTCATTATGGAGCCCTGGTGGTGAGTGGTTAAAAGATACCAGTGCAGCTAGGAATGGTGTCTAAATTTTACATCTTTGACTGAAAATTTAACGTAACTTGGTTAAATTCCTTTTATGTTCTTGGCTTATCTCACTTTCGTGGTCAAAAGAGAGGAAACCTTCCATAGTCTTGCTTGCTTTTTCCCCATGTCTCTCTTTCACTGGTTCTTTATTCACTGGTTCTTTACTTTATCTTTGCATCTCCTTGATATAGAAAGTTTCTGCAGTTTCCCTGGTATAATTTGTTTTTAGCGTTCCTAACCTCAGTGTGTTGCTCTCTGAATTCCTCCTCTAATGAGTACTGTCCATTCATCAAGTTCTCTTGCTTTCTAAATAAAGTTGTGTTTTAATGTACCTCCATAAAGTCATAAGGCTATAGACATTGTTGTTAGGTGCCGTCGAGTCAGTTCCAACTCACAGATAGTGACCACATGTGCAACAAAGGAAACACTGCCCTGTCCTGTGCCATGCCACAGTGCTATAGACAGTATTTCAAAATAGAAGTGCAAATGCTATTTTTCAGAGTAAAAGGCAGAAACCCTAATACAAGACAGTATTTTCAAAGATAGGACTTATCTGGATATATACATTCCAGTACAACTATCTCTTTAATGTACTGTTATAGTTCATAAGTGAATTATTGTTCTTACATTATTGCCTTTTCTTATAAGAAATTGTGTAATATCAATCATTCTTTTAGGTTTTAGGTTTCAGTTCTACTCACCCACTTTTATTCAGTACTGACTGCGTGAAAGGCACTGTGATAGGCCCTATGTCAGGGTTAATTCTGCTTTTTATATTGTTTCAGCAGATGTGAATTTACAGTTTATGCAGGTTCTGTTAAGGACTCAAGTGAGGAGACACATCTAATAACTATCAGTAAGAAATGTTATTAAAATTTTTATTCAGCTACTTCTTGGTTAGATTATTATGTTTGCTCTAAATAGAAAAAAATCAATTCTATCTTGTGTGTGTGTGTGTGTGTATACATATAAACACGTTTGTCTTTTAGTTAAAAAAATCTGTTTCTTTAGATATAGAGGACACTTTTTAAAGGAACTCAATTGTAGACTTCATCTGCATAAATATTTGAATAGTGTGTATTAGATAACTTCTCTTTAAATATTTCCAGTAAAAGACTTCTCTCACTCCCTGAATGTGTAGTGGCTTGAAATTTTCATTTCAAACCCTATTGCCACCTTAAAATATAAAATATAAAATTCTAACCCTTCCCCCAAAATGCTGCTTAATTTGAGAACCTCTGTTTTCTTAAGAAAAATAATTCAAATAAATAGTGCCAGATTATTTTAAAAACCAGTAGATGTATGGCACACTGATTGTAATTTCAAGCTATTATCTCTATTTTAGAGTATTAGAAAGATTAAATAATTTATCCAGTGAAAAACAATAAATTACAAAGTTGGGATTTGAACTCAAGAAAAATAAGCTGGAGGAGTGAGGAATTAAATCTTTAGGAGTATTTTTACATGCAATAAAAAATCTACAAAATACAGCACAGTGAATAATAGTAATTACCCTACTGCACATAGAACTATAGTAATAACAAGCAATTATATAATTCTCACTTTGCTTCTAAAAAGTCTAGTAGTCCTCCTGAAGTTGATGAAATGTTTATAATTTTGCTTTCTGTTGCCACAGATAATACACATATTGGAAAATGTATTTTTAGTTCTTGAAATGATACATAATTTTCTGATTTTATTTCTTACATCTGTCTTCCACCTATGAGGTTTCACCTTTGGTTCTTCAGCCACAGTCTGAGCAAGCATGCTTATTTGTGGTAGAATACTTTGGTAAACTACTGACAACTCTGAAATCTTTTTCCTTCGTCTATGAAATTCACAGCTCCATACACCAGAAATCACCTGAGAGAAAACCAATGCCCCCAAACTCCTATTTTATAGGATCACCAAGATAACTGGCAGTCACAGTTCTATATAGCAACATTTTCTTCAACCAGAAGAAGAAAAATTAACACAATTAAATTTAATTAAGAATTTATTTGTTGTTATAGCTTTCAAAAATATGGTAGACACATTCATTTGGGAAAATATGTTTGATAAAAATAACCAAAGGGAAGATGATCAATCGAATATGTGCCCTAGTTTTCAAAATCTGTTTCCAGCAAAAAATCTTACTAAGAAATTATGTCATGTTTGAAAATAATTCAACCTACCTAAAAATGTTAGATCGCTAAGCCATGTTGGTGTTTTTCAAAATTACTTTCCAAGCTTTAAAATTATTCCTAATATAGCATTTCTCTCAAGTCTATGGAGTGACCCAAATGATGATAATAAATTAAGACATGTTCCATTTTTATTTGAGGTACAAAAAGAATCTTAGTAAGTACATTTTTTATATTATAATTAATTTTCTGTTTATAAACTTGTAACTCTATACAAAGGTTTTCCAACAAAGTAAGATTCCTTAAATCAGTCCTGTTTAGCTAATTTAGTTAAATGTCTTAATGAGAGAAACAAAATATTTTTATTAAAAGTTTATAATAAAACAAATTTATATGCTATGTTTTCTGAGTTTCACTTGACTTGGAATTATGTTTTATATACTAAGATAAAAAGTCTTCATAAATCCTTAATTAGATAAATAACTGATTTGTTGTTGTCCAGCAGGTATTGAGATCATCAATAAAAAACATGATTCCCTCATAGGCACTGGACAGCAATTACTTGCAGGAAAAAGAAAAGGAGTGAAATCAGCGTTAATAGTGGGCGGAGGTCCCTCACAGCCAGCCACTCTTTCACTGCAGCTGCTGCCAGATGCTGGGCTGTATGTATCCCAGTCACACTGTAGGGAAGGACTCTAGTCCCTCTCCAACAAAAATGGCAGAGTTGGCCAGGTGCCATGTAACATACACATATAAACAGAGCAAAGAAGTAGTCATTAAGCCTGTAATAGGGTGATGCCAATAATTAAGGCAGAACACCCAATATGAACTTTGCTGCCTTCCTCTAAAAAGATGTTTCAGTCAGAGGCAAAGAGATAGTGCAGAAAGCTGTATGAGAAGTGCTCTTCCAACAGGTACATATAAGTGGAACATCCTCAAAATTATACATACATATTTTAAATGATATCTTAGTCTTAGGCATCATATGGTGACATTGGTTACATTCTTCAAATTGTGACAACATGCTCATTATTTCCATTCTGGATGTTCTGTTTCCATTAATCTAGCTCTTCAGCCCCCAACCATTACCATCTCATATTTGCTTCAGGGTAAATGTTGGCCATTTGGTCTCCTATAGATGATTATTTAAAGATGCGCAGTACTTACAGGTGATATTATTTATTTTATGAACCAATCTATCATTCAGCTGGAAAGCAACTTCTGAAAGTGGTTTCAGTTCCAAATTTAAAAGACTTCTGAGGGCCATAGTCTTGGAGATACTCTAATCTCTAATGATCCACTAAGTCTGCCTCCTCAAAGTTGTATTTTTGTAAAATATCCACTGCTTCATATTTAACACACAACTAGTGGAAACTTGATGGCACACTGGTTACAAGCTACTGCTGCTAACCAAAAAAGTCAGCAGTTTGAATCCACCTGGTGCCTCTTGGAAACTCTATGGAGCAGATCTATTCTGTCCTATAGGGTTGCTATAAGTCAGATCAACTCAAAGGCAGTGGGTTTGGTTTGGGGGTTTAAGGAAACAGCATGTGCAAAGATTAGAAAATAAACATAGGCAGATTCATTTCACAAGCCAGAGGTAACTCATTATTGAAAAACTAAAATTTGAAAGAAGAGAAACACAAAAGAGAGGACACAAATTTGAAGAGATAAAAAATGGCTTTATCTTTTGTCTTGCTTTGAGTTGAAAGTTTGATAGAATGAAGTATTTTGGGCAGGCATGGATCATGATTGCATTTCCATGGTAGAAACATTACTTTCATGGAATTGTGGGACACAGACAGAAAGGGTCTGGGGAGATTATAGGAAAAGAGAAAGTTAACTATGGTAGTGCCTACATCCAAGAGGAAATATTATCTAGGCAATTGGATGTACAGGTCTCACGATGAGGATACAGAACAGAGCAATTTTTACTGAAAGCCCAAATAATCCAGCCCATGTCTATGAATCCCCCAGTCTGTACATAGAAAAGAAAATTAGATCTATTGTTTGGCATCACGAAGGCAAACCAACTTATTAATTGAACAAATTTTCCCTTTTCAGCTAGTTGTTTTGGCACCTTTAAGTCACAGCCTTGCAATCACTGCTCATTAGAGTATTGGAACTATAGCTCCATACTCTCCTGGGAAGCAGTGTGATTTCATAAACCATGTTAACTAAAGAATGAAAATTTTCAATATGATATAATTAAACATTATGGGAAAGGATGGATTAAGGTTCTTTGTGACATTTGGCTAAACATGCTAGCTAGCAAAAAAATATACAAATAAAGGTCACATTTGCAATTATTATAAAAGTGTCTACATTTTAATTAGGTAGCTGATAAATGTCATTGAATCTTAGCCACTGACCAACTGTCAGTTTTAAAAAAGAAGAAAACATCACTTTAAAAAAAATCTTTTTTTTTTTGCATTGTTAGGAAATTAAAAGTTGTAGCCACAATAAACTGTTCAGCACTAAGCTATTAAGTCAGCTTTATAGTCATCTAAAATAAAATATTTGAAAAAGAAATATTTTGACAGCCTGCAAGATTTTACCAGTAACACAAATGTTCAGACTTTTTTTTTGTAAAGCAAATTGCCTTTGCTCTACAATCACTTGGAGCCATACCAGTCTTGAGAAACTCTTCCTAGAGAATGCAATTTAAATAGTAATTTTTAACCTGTAGGTTTGGCTTAAATTCATTTTTATCAATTTGTATTGCATACTCTCTGACTTTTTCTTCCTCCCATCACAAAGAAGTCCTCTTCACCTCCAACAATTTTGTTTCTGACATAAGAATAAAGAAATTGGTATTCTAGAAATTCTTCAAATTACAGCTATATTTTCTTAACAAATCTTTGCCCTTTTCTTCTGAAAATTCAAAAATAATAGAACTTGCACCATCTTAAGCTAATACGAATGTCCAGCTAACTTACGACTTAAAAATAACACTGAAAAAGGTAAACATATACATTGATTTTAGAGTCCGACTGACATTTTAAATATAGATTCTTAAATTGATCACAAGAAAATTCAAAAGGAAATAAATATATATACATATATATTGACTCAACAGCAACAGGTTAGGCTTTGGTTTTTATATACATAAGGAAGTCATATAGTAAATCATCAACAAATTTTACTACAAAATGAACCAACAAGTCTACTGAAAAAAGTGAAAAACTATTTGAATATGTAATTCAGTAAGGAAATATACATACATGCAAAAATTACATGACTGACAATCAAAATAAAAATCTAAGCAATGTTTAAATATAATTTTTACTATCAAATTTGTAGAAATTTCAAGATAATGTTATCATCTAATAAAATGTTACACATAACAGTGTAGTAAAATAATCCAAAAATACTACTCCTTAACAATGCTAGAAGTACAAATAAGTCAGAATTCCTGGTTATTTTCATACACATACTACTTCCATTCCTGTGATGTTCTCCTAAGGAAATTACTACTCACACAGACAAAGATGTGTATAGAAGAATATCCCTGCAAATTTTATGTGATAGAAAATCCATGCAACCACAAGGACATGGTTAAAGGAATTATAACAAAGCACATAGTTGGGATATTGTATAATCAATAAAATGCTTCTGAGGAATATTTATAACAATGATACTTTGGTGCTACTGAGTCAATTCTGACTTTTAGCTATTCTACAGGACAGAGTAGAACTGCCCCATAGAGTTCCAAAGGGGCATCTGGTGGAGTCAAACAGCAGAACTTCTGGTTAGCTGCCACAGCACTTAACTACTACACTGCCAAGGTGTGAAAACTGAAAATGTAATATTAGCTTAAAGGTATAAAATTGCATGTAAAAAATGACCCCACTGGTCTTGAATAAAAGGAAAACTGCTTACTTCAATGAGACACATTGGAGTTTGTTTTTTCAAAAAAAAAAACCCTTCTGGATAGCAATATTAGAGATGATTGTGACTTTCCAGTGCACATATATTCTTTTATAAACAGGATATTTAAAATTAGAATTCATAGGATACAGGAAATGTCATTCCATTTTGACCTGAAGCCCTATACTTATATCCTAAGGGAGTATGAGAAGAGCAAGTGATCCTGGGAGTAGTAACGGAAGAATGAATGTCAGTGGGATGCAACACTCTCTCCAGATTCACAAAGGTACTTCGTCCTTTGGAATCTGATTTAAATGTAAGATTTTTGACTTGGAAAGTCACCATATTAAGGCAGAAGAGTTTGTTACCTATAGATACCAGAGAAATAAGTGTCCCAGATGAGGCTGACACGGAGGCACTGATCTTCAGAGTGGCATAATAAATCAGACGGCACCCATTTAGTCTTTTAATGCTTTTGTTTTATTATTAATTTAACTAAATTACTAGATTAAATGAGCTGTCAATTTAGGCTAAAATACCATAACCACAGCAGATGACTGACTTTAAAATGATTTGCAGGTATTCCATCTGTTAAACGAGAGGTCACCAAACTTAACTAAAATGTCATTGAAAATTTTTCTTTGAGGAAATTTCTGTTACTTTCAGCTTCTGATTTACTGTGATACATGCCTCACTAGCCTATGTTCCTAGCATGTAAGTGGTTGGAGGCCTTCTAATGAGGCCATTTGGGGTTTTCCATAACTACTCTTTTTGAATGGATTTCAAAGCAAGTTTTTTCATGTTTTAAGTAGCAGATTAAAAGCATAAACACATTTTCAGAATATTCTTTTCCGTTTGTGAGATATGACCAATGCTCACTTCATCTTCATCTCTTGTGCTGAGCACTTTTCTCCTGGTATCAAGTGCTTCTTCCTGGTTGCTTCCATATATTATATTGGAGAGCTATTCTATTATGCATCAGTTTCAACATCCCTCCTAAGGCTGTGGTTTGTGGTTTGGGCATTATAATGAGACTGTGACCATGATAACTGGAAAAATGTTAACAGTCAACTAAAGAATAGAAACAGGTTTTCTCTAATGGTAAAACACAAAGAAATGTATTTGCTCAGAGCCGTTACTAAAAGCAGAAGTCGGAGTAGCTTCTTCCCCTATCCCGTGTGGGAAGAAGATAAAACTCCCTTGATCCCCACTAACTTTCTTACAGAGATTCACATTTAACAAAAGTAACACCCACATGGAATGAAGATTCCACCAGGTTGACAAAAATGTTTATTAATGCAGCAACATGATTTCTAGCCCTATGGAAGTGTAAAAATCAATTCCCATATATCCTTAGGAATTTGAAAAGAACTTAGCCATCTGTAGAATGTTTTTGTAAATCTACTCTTAACTGTATTTTTATCTGAGTAACTCTGATATTGAGTCCCCCCCTTCAGATTCCATGATAAAATCATTTCCCCCAGGTTTACTTTTTTTTTTTTCTCTTAGATTATAATGAAGTTTTGAAAGTCAAACATTATATGTTTCGGTAGTTTTTTTTGTTTGTTTTTTTTAATTCCTACAGTTACCTTTCAATTTGGAATACATGATTGTAGGATCAATTGGTGTGTAAGTAAGTGTTAAATCCTACATCATATTATGTATACATTCCATGGATTATACCTAGCTGTATAGAATTCCATTAATATAAATGACTATACTGAATGTCATTCCTAAATCAACAACTGGCTGGTGCACCTTTCATTTTATAGATTCCATGACCTACAACGCATGAAAGGAAACACTGAGGATAAGGAAATCATTTTAAAAAATGATAGTGAAAGAAAAACTTACCCATAGGCTAGTTTCTAAAATTGGAAGAAAAGGTATTTTGGCTAATTATTTTTAATTGCAAAATTCATTGCTACACAATGTCACCTTTATTTAATTTATTGTGAAATACTATGTGATCTATCTTAAGCATAGAGAGAATGGAAAAGTAAAAAGCTATTACAATCATACAGAGTTAAAACGTCACTGAAATCTAAATCACCTAAAACGAAAGGGAATTCTTTAATAGCCAAATTAACTTGTTACTATTTCACAACTAGTTCCTTCCCTTATTAATTTCCTTGGCAACTAGAAAATATCCCTATTGTGAAAGAAATATCAATTAATAGAATCATGTACTATGCATTGGTAATTTGAAGAGCTATCTACATGTTACAGATTTTTAAGAACTTTGATATAGTGAAAAATACATAAAATAAGAAATCGTAGGAAAATATTTTTCAGTAAAATTCTATAGTACCCAGTTTTATAGGTGATAACCTGCATGATCTATCTGTGCATACAACTAAGCATTTATTACTTAGAAAAGAAGAAAAATTTCTCTAAATCTTAAATCTTCATGACTTCAAATATAGAAGTGCACCCCAAAAGGGGTGGTAACAGTAATTTAGCATAATGTCCCTTTTATTCCGTGAGTATGCCAGTTTTTCAATCCTATGCAAAGAACACTTGAAATGCAGTGCTGATAAATTTTTCCGTACATGTAGGCAGTATTACAGGTTTTATGTCTGACTTTGGTGCTTTGAAAACGGAAGATTTCATCCACTGCGTGTGTTTTCTCTCTTTTGCTGCTAAAACACTGTCAAGTTTACACTTAATACATTTTTGTGAAGAAAGTGCTGAGTTGAGATATAGGGTACATCTGACTTAGGCTATTTCAGACTCTCCTCTGCCGTACAAGTAGATAAGCAAGTCGAAGTGATGCACATTATTTATAAATTATTAACCATTTCTAAATATGCTCTACTCGGCTGGCTTTGCTGAGGTGTTACATTCATCTTTGCAAGCTTCATAAAACAGTAACAGGCTAAAGTTGCACTGTTAACATTAATTCTCATCAAAGAGAGGACAGCCTTAGCAATTACCCTGCAAAAGGTCGAATATCAAATTTCCTTATGCTGACTTCGATGCCAAATTGAGTCACACTGCAAGTTCGTGTATTGTATGACTTCTGCTTTGTCTGGACAATGTGTCATCAGTATACGGTCTTTCTTCTCACTCCTGTGATTAAGCATTAATGCTCTTTAGAACATTTGGTACTGTAATTTTTATGTTTTCTATTATGTAAAATCCTCAGTATGTCTCATCAATTTAAAACTATAGGGAGTGAGCGAATTTATATAAAATTATATCATTTCATGAATTTTTGGTGTTGTTTACCCTTCCATAGCTATAAAAATTAACAGCATTCTGGGGGGATATTAGCAGGAAAGTTTGAAATACACAATCTGATAATTGTGCTCTAGTTTTATTATCAATATTTTAAGAGCGTGAAGTTCCTTGTAAACTCTCTTTTATTTTTATTTTATTATTTTATTTTTTGCACTTAAGGGCAGAAACAGAATTCTGAGGTTTACATCTTATCAGGAATTTTTTTTTTGTCTTAAAATGCCTTTTAACTGAAGCACGAAATCTGTGCTTCAGCCTTAGGGGTGGGTGTGTCCTCGGTACCAGGGGCAGGAGTGGGCTGACTTCTGGGGAAGCCTCTCATGCCACACACAATGCAAGCTCTGATTGTGAACTCTTGGGCTTGAATCACAGTGACTGACCTCTTGGGGAGTACCCAGGGTGACATGGGTTAGATATTTTAAAATATATTTTTTTATCATATTGAAATCCTGACATTTTGTTTAAATATAAGTTCAAAATATTGCCATGAAATATTCATTTCTATGTATTCTACAGAATTATTTCATTAATATTATCTTTACAGTGAGAATGCTATTATCTATTAAAGCCTTTTATGTCATGTAAAAGCAATGTTATGAGTTTTGAGACTGAAAACTGCAGCAATGTCATTCTGACTTAGTAGACTATAAAACAGAAGTTCAGCGGTACTGGGCTCATTTGATTAGGAAACATTTAATGAAGGCATCAATATTTACTCCTATCCAACCTCCAGCTGGCATTTCAGAGTGTGAGAGCACCAGGTTAATTGAATTTTATCACAGAATCCCTGGACTACTTTAGAAAGAACTGTAATATGTATTCCCTGTGATGTAATCTATATGCTGTGAGAAAATAGAAGAAAAATGATTAATGTATTGCTCAACTCCACTGACATCTTCAGCAGATATTGATTTAAAGATTTAGCAGCTGTTGAAGCTTCTTTTAAAAAAAAAAAATGAAAGAAAGGATCATGAGCCACCCTTCCTTCTAAATGCTGGACAAAAATATAGAGGAGACGTGATCTTGCATTAGCAAAAGAAGCACAGAAATATTTAGACATTAGTTTTCGGTAGAGTTGCTACCTGATACAAATGGTTGACAGTTTCAATCCATTCAGAGGCACCTAAGGAAACAGGCCTGGCCACCTGCTTCCGAAAAGTCACAGACTTGAAAACTCTAGGGAGCAGTTCTACTCTGAAGACCCAGGGTCACCATGAGCTAGAATCAGCTTGACAGCAACGAGCAGAAACAGTGCATTTCCTTAGTAGCTAGCTTCTTTTCTTTCTTTTTTTTAAATAAGACTTTCCTCACAGGAATATGCCCATTAGGAAAAAATATATATAACTATCCCCTTTCCATTTTCCATTCTTTGAGTTCCTCAGGGTAAAATGAATGTTAAAAATTTGCTTTTATATTTTCATTCTGTGTTCCAATCAAACTTGAAAGACTAAGCCCAACATTCACCAGTGTCCAGCACAAAGTAGTATAGAATAAGTTCAAGTAATCATAATAAAAAAAATACAAATAACATGACTGAGTTCTCATTATGTACCCAAAACACATCTAAGTGCTTCACGTTCATTAATGTGTTTGATCTTTACAACAGTCCCGTGAGGCTCGCGCAGAGCAGTGGTTGTGGGGACGGCACAAGACTGGGTAATGCTTTGTTTCCTTACACCTGTGATTGCTTTCAGTCAAAACCACTCAGGGCACCTAACAGCAACAACAACAACGTAAGACAGATTCTATTGTTATTCTCACGTTAAAGGCAAGGCAGCCAAGACACAGAGGTGCTAAAGTCTTGCCCAGTGCCCTAGATCTACTGTGAAATAGTGTGTTAATTTAATCCTAACTCAAGAACCTACATTGCAAACAGGTTTACTGGCAGAGCTGCTCTCAGCCAAAAAAAAAAAAAAAAAATCAATAAAATGAATGCCTAGGGTGTAGGTGTAAGGTGTACACAGCAGAGAGAGCACACTGGAGTGAAACCCTGATGGCAGCACTGCTCAGATATAAAACACAGATAATTTTTCCCTCTGGGAAGCTTGCTTTTTTTCCCATTTTTCTTTATAATATTTTAGGATAGCTTTTAGTTTTATACATTTTTAGAATAGTTTGAATTTTTAACATTTCTCTGCTGACATTCTATAAATTGACAGTCCTGTACTAATACTCCTGAATTATAAATTACATGAAGGCAGACACCATGAGTGTTTTATTCATAGCTGTATTCTCAGTTCCTAACACATAGCAGGAACTCAATAAAGACTGAAAAAAATGAATGCATGCTAAATAAGGGAGGGTAGATGTGAAGAGAAGATGATTTTGAAGTTACTGACAAGAAGTAAAGAGCTATGTGTAGAAGAAATCTGGTAAGAAAATTCAATTGTTCGAGTTTTGCTCAGTGTTTCTACTTCAGTGAGACTCTTTGAAGTCTGGTGTCTAGAATTTAGGGCCAAGCTACCCTTGTATTTCTTAAAGTGACAGGCTTTTGGGTGATGACAGAAAACAAGTATTGAATTCAAAATAAAATTTACCAAGTAATTTATCCCAGAAGATACCTTTCAGCTTACAGAGATCAGGACCTTTTCAGGAACCGAGAGGCAAAACCACTAAGGGAGAATGAGCAGAGCTATTTACTAAAACTAGGATTTAGCAAGAAGGGAGGAACACTTTGGAAAACCAGAGACTTACAGTGAAGTCCGAGAAACAGAGCCGAGAGTAAAGAGAGAAGTCACCTGAGAGGGCAGTGAGGTTTAAGGATTGTGTCTTGGAGTGAACGCACAATGGCATCTTCCCACACCACGTATGCTTCCATAGTCTCTTCTCTGTCGTCTCTCCTGCCTGGTGTTCAGCATACGATCTATCTGGAACCAAGCTTCTTTCCCCTATCTTTAGTGTTCAGGAAAAACAAAAAAACAAAAAACATTTGCCTTTCAGTAGTTTAACTTAAAAATCTAGGAGTCACCCTTGGCTTCTATCTGTTCCTCATCTTTATGATGATTTTCATCCAATCCTGAATTTATTTATTTGTTTTCTCTTACCTGGATTACTACAGTATCCTCCTCACAATTTTCCCTATTTACCCCTTGTACCCTTCACAGATAACTGACAGATTCTGTTAAACTGCGTATCAAACATCTATTGCAGAGTGGCTTTCTGTCACACAGAAAATCTAAAATTCTCACTAAGGGTTACTAGACCTTCAATGATCTGATGTCAGCTGAATTGTCCATACTCTCTACTAGTTCCTTCCATGTTCACTATGCTTTAATCACACTAGCTGGCTTTCTGTTCCCTAGCTACACCAAATTTATTCCCAGTATAGCATCTCTCAGCCTGTTGCAACAGTTCATCATTCATCTCTAACAACTCCTAAGAGATTATCTGCACATAAAATTGTCCTGCCCTCCAGACATTTTGGATAATACCATACTATTTTATTTTTATCATAACCTTTAATTCTATCACACATTACTCATTATTTTCAATTTTCTGACTTCCCCTTGTAGACAAGTTCCATTAAAACTAGTACAGTGCCTGTTTCACTCACTCTTGTCTCCAAGACACCAAGAAGGATACGAGAATTAAGGTGACCTTTTGTGACCCAAATGAGTATACCTTCACTGTCTTAGGCAAACTAAGAAATATGACTACCTAGTATGTAGTAGCTTCCTAATAAATAGATTATGAATAAAATAATACTTGACACACTTATAACCCAATCTTACCATGCCTCTGTAGCAGCACCATATATTGAATTTTCTATGCCTTTCTCTACTGTGTGTGTGCCCACTAAATTCTTTGTTCTTCTTAAAGACACAGCTCACATATTTTTCTCAGTGAAGCGTTTTGTGTCTCTACCCTCAACTGCCGGTTAATCACTGAATCCATCACTCCTTCTTCATGCCCCTGATTTAATCTGTGTGTATACTATTAGTGCAATGGGTATCTTATATTGAGCTTGGTAGACACTGGGATCCTTGAGAGAAGAAGTTGAACCTTATTTATGTTTTGTCTGAGTTCCTGATACATGGAAGACATTCATTAAATGCTTGTTGAATTATGGAATAAAAGAAAATAATAATGGTTTGAGCATCTAATTTCCATTTTCCCACCTTACTAACACACTAAAGTGGCCATGACAGCCTTCTAGGTATTTCTTAGAAAGTTGAATTTTACTCCAAATGAGGTTACAAACAAACGTATGGTTCTGAGCAGAGAAGCAACATGACATAATCTATGTTAAAAAAAAAAAATAGTTTTACTGTTTTATCAGAATTGACTGGTGTTGAAATGATGAGAGAAAAGAAGTAAAGAAGTTATGGCAGTATTGGATCTTTGTTATTCACCAATACCTTAACAGGGCTAGAATGTCTTCCTTCACTGATATCATCTCTTGATCATATGCTACTTGCTGAAATGGTCAATGTCAAACCAGCTTATTTTTTTAGTGTCGTGACTCTGCACTGACAACATTTTCTTTTGATGCTTCAATAACTTGTTTAATAGAATCCTTCAGTAAACAGCTCAGTTCTTTCAGCTTGAGAAATACTGAGCATATTCCTCCCTCTTAGTTTTCTAACTCCAGGTCTTTGCACATTCCAATGTGTTCTTTTCTTTCTAATGACGATGCCTTCTTCAGGTCTGATGTCATCCCATAATTCATCTGGTCTTCAGTGACTACTGTTTAGCAAATCTATTCTTAAAGTGGTCATTAAATTTAGGTGTGAAGTATTGAAGGTCAGACTTTGGTTCTCATGGACTTGTTCTAATTTTCTTCAGCTTCAGCTTAATCTTGTATACAATTGGTGGTCTCTTCTAAAGTTGTCTCTTGGCCTTATTCTGACTGATGATACTGACCCTCTTCATCATCTCTTTTCACAGATGTAGTTGATTGGTGTGTTATTGTAGCCCTGTATATCCCATCTGATGAGTTATACATGTGCAGTTGTCATTTACATTGTTGAAAAAAGGTATTTACAATTAATTAATTGTAATTAATTAATTGTTGCAAAATTATCCCATGTAATTTCTGACATCATTTCTATCACCAAGGTCATATTTTTCAGCTGCCTGTCCTTTGTTCCAGCTTTCCCATGTCAGACAACCAGTATTTAGCAATGCATCTTGATTGCGTGTTTGGTCAATTTCAAACTGCAGAAATAGGTAAAAAATTTCAATTTTTTCATCTTTGGCATTAGTGATTGGCATGTAAATTTGAATAATAGTCATATTAACTGGCCTTACTTACAATTGTACACATATTACCCTGTCACAGACAACATTGTACTTGAGGCTGGATCTTGGAATGTGCTTTTGACCATGAATAAACACCATTCCTCTTCAGAAAATTTGTCATTCCTGGCATAGTAGACCATATGACTGATTGATTGGTAATGGTCAATACCAGTTCACTTCAGTTCACTGATGCTTAGAATATTGATGTTTATGTATTACATTTCATTTTGAACAGTTTCCCATTTTCCTACATTCATATTTGATGTATTGTACATTCCAGTTACCACTGAATGTTTGCAGTTGTTTCTTCTTCTTTTGAGTCATGTTACAGTGTTGATGGTATGTAAAACGTGAGTAACCTATATAAGATCATTTAAGAAGTAGTTTAGTTAGAAAAGGAATACATTCTAGGGTACGACTTTCTAGAGAGTGAAGAGACAGAGAAGGAATAACAAAGGAAATAAGGAGTAGAGAAAAAAAAACTGCTGTCATGTTAATTCTGATGCATAATGATCCTATAGGACAGAGTAGAACTGCCCCATAAGGTTTCCAAGAAGTGGCTGGTAGATGCAAACTTCCATCATTTTGGTTGGAATTCATAGCTCTTAACCACTGGGCTCTAAAGAGTGGCCAGTGACACAGAAATGAAGCCATGAGAAGGGGCGGAGCCAACATGGCAGACTAGACACACATCTCCTTAATTCCCTCTGAAAACTAAGGCCTGGATTGATAACTGAATGGAGCTTTCTGGACACCCAGTGAGCCCTAGGACATGGCATACGGCTGTCAGATTGGACTATCTGCCACTAAATGGGAAACTTCTTCTCTTTCACTGAACCCTGCTCTTGCCATATAACTGCTTGTGCAGACCAAAGGTACCAGTGCTTTTAATTTTTTTTTTCTTTTTGTTGGCCAGTAGGTAGGGGATGGACACAAGCTGTCAGATATGCTGAGTAGTGGTGCCAAAGTGAACAGCATGTGTCCCAGTAGAGAGACAGTGTGTGTGGTAGCCGTGTTTTGAGAGCCCGGTGGTGGACTGAGGGCACCACAGCCCCCCCACCCTCTCTTTTCTGAGCTCCACCATAGAGTCTGCTGTTTCTTTGTGTGGGGGGCAGCTTGACCTGGATGCCATCTGGGTCAGCTGGGAGGTGGAGTCACCCAACTGGAGGCCTCAGCAGGAGTTAATTCCCAGGCTGGGAGTCAGTGCCAGTCCAGGCAGCACTTTTCCAGCAGAAAGTCTGTGTTTGGCACAGTGTTGCCTTTCAGGTAAGGCCTGGCAGAGGATGGCAACAGGGCTATAGCTCCTCTGTACTTTGAACTGCATCATCACATCTGGGGACTGCTGAAGAGGTGCCTCCAAAGTCAGCCAGAATGCAGAGCCTGCCACAACTGATGGCCTGATTGATACTGGAAGCTGTCAAATAGCATTTAGGTTTTTAAAAGAAGATTGCCTGGAGAAATAACTACTGTGCATCCTGATGGCATCTCTTTCAGCCTTTACTGACCTACGTCATTGGATCAATTGACAGTCCCACAGCGATTACATAAGTATGGCAATGTCATTACCAGATAGAAGTTGGAGCCTGCTATCCCAGAAAGTCTGCTGGAGCAAGTCACTAGAGTACTCGGAGGTGGCTGTTGACCACCTCCCTTCTGAGAACAATGCCTCAGCAACTGTTAAGGCAACAGCAGACTAACTAAACAGCTTCTAGATGGACTGTGGGCAATGGAATATCACCAAGCATTTAAAGAAACAACCCAAAATGGCTCTAGAAAACTCCCAAAATAAAGATTCAAACAACTTCCCTGAAACTATTGGAGGTTGAGTATGAAAGAATTGCATGTAGAGAACTCCTGGAGAATAAACAAAATGCGACAGAGCAAAATGAAAAATTAAGCAAGCTAATTCAAACTGATGGAACATCAACGTTCTGAAATCCAACGGGTCAATTACAAAATTACAGAATTAGACAGTTCAGTTTGAAGCCAAAAGAGCACAATTGAGGAACTGGAGATCAGACTTAGTGATCTTCAGAACAGAGCAACTGATACCAACATTTGTGAAGAGAAATCATAGACAATCATAGAAAAGAAACAAGAAAAATGAAGAAGCATTAAGAAATATGTGGAAATCTATCAAGAATAATAATCTATGACTAACTGGAATTCCTGAACAGGGAGGGACAGCTGAAAACAGAGAGAGTTTTGTTGTTGGGTTGCTGGCAGAAAAATTCCTTGAAATTATTAAAGAACAGAACATTAATCTCCAAGGTGTGTATTGAATGCCACAAAAACTAGACCCCAAAAGAAAGACATGAAGACATATTATAATCAAACTTAACAAAATGAAACATAAGCAGAAACTCTTAAAGGCAGCGAGACTCAAAACAAAGCTGATATTTAGAGGGAAGCCCTGTAGACTTTCGTCTGACTTCTCAGCAGAAATGCTGTTGGCAAAGAGGCAGTGTGATGACACATTCAAAGCCTTGAAGGAGAAAAACTTCCAACCAAGAATTGTATATCCTGCAAAACTGTCTTTCAAATGTGAAGATTAAATTAAAACATTGGCAAATAAACATAAGCTTAGAGATTTTGTAAAAAAAACAAACCAAAACAATAAGAAACACTGAAAGAAGCTCTTTGCTTAGAAAACCAATACCATTAAGTGTACACTTAAGGACGCAATGCAAGCCACAACCATCCAGAAACATACTCGGGTAGGCAAGGCACAAAACTCAATCAAAGCAATAATATTAAAAGAAAGGATCCACTGATCATATCATGAAGACTATGACACCATCACATTAAAAATAAAGATATACCACAGTAGTAATAGTCCTTTCAGATGGAGAGGAAGTTAATAAGATACATGAAAGTTAAAATTGGATTTAAATTTAGACTATTAAGGGGGATCATAGGGACAGCCAGAAAGCACAATAATAATGTAACATATAAAAATAAGAAACACAACACAGGAGTCTCAACAAACACAAAATCAATACTGAAAAAGATGAAAAGGCAACTCATAAAGAGGAATGACACAGAACAGACTATTAAGAGCAACATAGAAAATAGTAATATAAAAGTAAACACATCAAAATGACAGCACTAAAAACATACCTATCAATAACTACTTTGAATGTAAATGGACTGGATGCTCCAATAAAGATACTACAAGTGACTTCTTGGATCAAAAGACACGATCCATCCATATGTTGCTTACAAGAAACACACCTTAGACTTAAAGTGCCAGGAGCCAGCCCCGGCGGGGGTTTCAGGAACACGAAGGTCTTGGGGGGTTAGGTGTTGGCAGAGGAAGAAACGAGACTGAGACAGGAAAAAGTTTTAGAGAACGGTAGCCCGACAGGTCTGTCTTGCTTTATTTTTTTATAGTCAGTGAGGTAGCTGTAACTTGACCACGTAGGTGATTGGCTAGGCAAGAAGCGGGTACCTCGTGGTCCCTTCATGTCAGTCACTAGGGTCTTCTAAATAATGGCCTGACACTAGTGTCTCTTTTTGTTAGCTATTAAGATCTTCTAAATAATGGCTGGAGACAGTGGTTCTCCTCTCTTGTTGACTGTTAGGGTTTCTCTGTTAGTTAGTAAAGAACAAATACTTTGTAATTCTTTTTCATGTTAACCATTAGGGCCCTCTAAAGGCTAATCCTGGAATTCTATTAACTACCTGAGCCTTGAGGTCAAAGGTGCAGGAAGAGAGAATAAACTCATCTTAAAAAGTTATACTTTGACAGTCTCTATTTGTCCCTTTTCTGCTCTTCCTTATCTCTTCCTGTGGGGACAATAAGTGTCCACCGTCCCTTACTCTAAGCTTCTCTTAAACTATTCTAAGAAGGATATTTCTTTAGCATTTGTCTGTTTGCCAAAGCCAAATATAATAAACTTGGGAACCTAGCTGTTTTCCTGAAGCAAGAAGCAGAATGTTCACTATCTAAGAGCCGAGAGAGGCGGAGGGTGGAAGCCGTCCCTGGGAAGCCTCTCAGAGCCTTCCTGCAATCTTGCTTATCTCATGTGAAAAAAGGGGGATGAGCAGTTGGGAGAAGTCAGTGGGGGTTGGGCTGGCCTTGATGCTTCCAAGCTGGCCATGTCAGAATTCATACCTCTGAGCTCTTTTCCCTAGAGATTCCTGTTCAGGTTTTCCCAATATTATTTCATAAACCGAGAGGGTAGTAAAGGTCCCTCTCAGAAGGCATCTCCCCAATTCTTGTGCCAGGAGAGGAGGGAGTATTTTTTTGAGGAAGATTTGATCAGGTTGCAAAATATTATCAAGGAGAATATGGCCAGAAAATATGTCACAGGTGAAATGCCTCCGCCTGTCACCACAGAAGCTTGTGACTTTTTTCACAGAGGCTTTGGTTGCCAGCCTCCACATTAAAGATGTGAACAAATTGAAGATTAAAGGATGGAATAATATATAGCAAGCTAATAACATAGAAAGAAGAGCAGGTGTGACTATAATAATCTCAGATAAAATAGATTTTAATTTAAAATCCACCACCGTGGACAAAGATGGTCACTATTTATTGCTGAAAGGTTCTATACACAAGCAAGACTTAACAATATTAAATCTTTATGCATCCAATACTAGAGTATCTATATACATCTAACAAATACTGATTACATTGAAAAATGAGATAGATCACTCCACAATAACAGCTGGAGACTTCAACACTCTCTTTTGTAATGGACAGATCATCCAGAAAAAAGCTCAGTAAAGACATAGAAGATCTTATTGGGACAATTAACCAATTAGACCTCATTGACATATACAGAACTTTTTATCCATCAACAGATAAGTACACCTTCTTCTCCAATGCACGTGGAACATTTTCCAGAATAGACCACATGTTAGCACATAAGGCAAGTCTCAACAAAATCCAAACAATTGAATTATTTCAAGGCATCGTATCAGAACATTAAGCCATAAAGTTAAAATCGATAGCAGAAAACACAAAGACAGAAATTGGAACTCATGGAACTGAACAACACAGTGCTCAAAAAGCAATGGGTAATAGAAGAAATCAAGAAAAAAATAAAGAAATTTATGTATTCATATGAGAATGAAAACATATCCTATCAGAACCCGTAGGATACAGCCAAACCCGTGCTCAGAGGTCAGTTTATCTCCATAAATGCACACATACAGAAGGAAGAAAGGACCCTAACCAAAGAACTAACCCTACAGCTTGAACAAGTAGAAAGAGAGCAACAGTAGAATCCTTCAGTCACCAGAAGAAAACAGATCATAAAGATTAGAACAGAACTAAACAAATTAGAGAATAAAAGAACAATTGAAAAAAATTGATGAAACAAAAAGCTGTTTTTTTGAAAAGCAACAAAATTGACAGACCATTGGCTAAACTTACAAATGAAAAACAGGAGAGGAAACAAATAACCCAAATAAGAAATGAGATGGGAGATGTCACAACAGACCCAAATGAAATCAACAGTGTCATAACAGAATACTATGAAAACTGTACTCTAGAGGAAATGGACAAAGTCCTTGATTCATATCACCTACCAAAATTATCACCAAGAGAAGTAGAACAACTTAATAAACCTATCACAAAGGAAGAGATAGAAAAAATCATCAGAAAAATACCAGCCAAAAAAACCTTGGCCCAGGTGGCTTCACCACAGAATTCTACCAAGCTTTTGGAGAAGAGTTAACTCCAATACTACTGAGACTATTTCACAGCATAGAAAGCAATGGAATACTCTCATATTCACTCTATGAAGCCAGCATAACCCTAATACCAAAGCCAAAGAAAGATCCCCAAAAAGGAAAATTGGAAACAAATATCACCTATGAACCTGGATGCAAAATTTTCAACAAAATCCTTGACAATAAAATTCAACAACATATCAAAAAAATAATTCATCATGACCGAGTTAGATTCATACCAGTGATGGAAGACTGGCTCAACATCAGAAAAACAATTAATGTGAGCAACCACATAAATAGCACACAAGAATCACCTGAATTGGTCAATTGACACAGAAAAGTCATTTAACCAAATCCAACACTTATTAATACTGAAAACTGTCAGCAAAATACAAACAGAAGGCAAATTCCCCAGTGAAATAAGGGGCATCTATACAAAACCAACTGCCTACATCATACTGAATGGAGAGAGACTTAAGGAATTACCCTTTAGAACAGGGACTAGACAAGGATGTCACTCTCACCACTTCTATTTAACATTGTACTTGAAGTTCTGGCCAGAGTAATCAGACAAGACCAAGAAATAAAGGGCATCCACACTGCCAAAGAAACAAAAACCTCCCTATTTGCAGATGATAGGATTGTATACACAGAGAATCCTAAACAATCCATTAGTAAACTACTCAAACTAATAGAAGAGTTCATTAGAGTATCAGGGTATAAGCATAAGTAAATCAGTAGCATTCCTTTATACCAACAAAGAGATCATCAAAGAAGAAATCACCAAATCAATACCATTTACTGTAGCCCCCAAGAAGATAAAATATGTAGGAATAAATCTAACTCAAGAAACAAGAGACCTATACAAAGAGAACTACAAGACCTTACTGCAAGAAACCAAAAGAGACTTACATAAATGGAGAAACCTACCCTGCTTACGGATAGGAAGATTTAAGATTGTGAAAATGTCTATTTTACTCAAAGCAACCTACATATACAATGCAATCTCAATACAAATTCCAGTGACATTATTTTTATTGAGATGGAGAAACAAATCACCAGCTTTGTTTGGAAGGGGAAGAAACCCCAGAGAAGCAAAGCACTACTGAAGAAGAGGAATTCAGTGGGAGGCCTCACACTATCTGACCTTAGAACATATTACACTGCCACAGTAGTCAAAACAGCCTGCTACTGGTATAAAAAGAGACATATAGACCAATGGAACAGATCTGAGGCCCCAGAGATGCCACCATCCTACTATGAACAATTGATATTCAACAAAGGCCTTAAGGTTGAAAACTGGGATAAAAACTGTCTCTGTAACAAATAGTGCTAGCAAAATCAGATATCAATCTGCAAAATTTGAAACAAGACCCATATCTCACACTGTTTTAGTCTGCTAGTGCTGCTGTAACAGAAATGCCACAGAGCGGGTGGCTTTAACAAAGGAAGATTATTCTTATACAGCCCAGTAGGTTACAAGTCTCAATTCAGGATGTCTGCTCCAGGGGAAGGTTTCCCCACTTGTCAGCTCTGCAGGAAAGTCTGGTATTGTGTCAGTCTTTGTCTGGGGTACATTTGGTGCAGGAACCTCAGGTCTAAAGGACACGCTCTTCTCCCAGTGCTGTTTTCTTGATGATATGAAGTTTCCAGTTCTCTGCCTGCTTCCTTTTCCTTTTATCTCTTCTAAGATGAAAGGATTAAGAGTGGTGCAAGCCACTCTCCAGGGAAACTCCCTTTATAGTGGAGCAGGGAGGTGGTTTTCTGAAGGGATTAACAGTTTCACCCTAATCCTTTAACATACATCTCAGCAAAATCACAAAATGGAAGACAATCATAGAATACAGGGAATCATGGCACAGCCACATGGGTACATCTATTTTGGGGGTGGGGGACACAATTCAATCCATGATATACACCTTACACAAAAAAAACAACTCAAATTGGATAAAAGACCTTAATATCAAACTTAAAACAACAAACATCATGCAAGAAAACATAGGATCCCTACGGAAGTTTTAATACACCACTTAGACTGACTTGAAAATCTGACAAAGTACGATCAACAGAAGAGAAAATAGATAAATGAGAACTACAAAGAATCAAACACTTTTGCTCATCCAGAGACTTTATCAAAAGAATTCAGAGAGCACTTACAGAATGGGAAAAAATATTTGGCAACTATATCTTGGCCCACCATCTGATCTCCATAATCTACAAGGTACCGCAAAATATGAAGAGGAAAAAGATAAAGAACCCAATTAAGCAATGGGCAAAGAAGATGGACAGACACTTCACCAAAGAGGACATCCAGACAGCCAAAATATACGTGAGAAAATGCTTACTGTCATTAGCTATCAGTGAAATTCAAATCGAAACTGCAGTGAGACATCAACTTATCCCAACAAGATTAGCCATAAACCAAAAAACACAACACAGAAAATGCTGGAGAGGCTGTGGAGAAATTGGAACTCTCCTACACTTCTAGTGAGATTGCAAAATGGCACCTCTTTGGAAAGCCATCTGTTACTTTCCTACAAAGCTGGAAATAGGTGCACCATTCGGTCCAGTAATCTCACTGCTCAGAATATACCCTGCAGAATCAAGGACAGTCACATGAACAGATACGTGCACACAAATGCTTATTGCAGCATAGTCTGCAATAACTAAAAGATGGAATCAAACCAGATGCCCAGCAACAGGTGAATGGATAAACGAACTATGGTACATATACTCAGTGCAATTCTATGCAATGATAAAGAACAATGATGGTTTTAGGAAGCATCTTATAACCTGGTTTCAGTTAGAAGACATTATGCTGAGCGAAATCAGTCAGTGGCAAAGGGACAAATATTGTATGAGTCCCCCTACTATAAGGACTTAAAAACAGACTCATGTACAGAAGAAAAGACTCTTTGACAGCTGCAAGGGAAGGGAAGGAGAGATGGAGACAGCTGGTTATAAATTAGATAGTTGATAGAAATTTGGTTGGGTGAAATCGGTGACAGCACACAGTAGAAAGAAGATTAACTTAATTGGACTTCAACGTAAACTGAAAATGCTTCTAATCTTAACCCAATAGTGCAAGGATAGAGTAGCAGAAGGAGGGCTCTGGAGACCATGCTCTCATGGGACATTGAGGCTAATTCGCATAACTAGCCTATTACTAACAGAGAATTCTTTACCCCTTATTGGGGTAAAGACCACATCTGTGGTCTTAAAAGCTAGCAAGCTGCCATCTGTGGTACACTAAATGGTCTCAACTCATGAAGAACAGATGATCGTCAAGGACAACGAAGACAAGAGGGAAAAAGAGCCAAGAAGACAGAGGGACCCATGTGCATGGGTGACTGTGTCAACATGTGACCAGAAGAACCAGACGGTGTCCAGCCACCATCAAAGACAGCCACGTTGGTAGATACAGTTTTGAATCCCAGTGGCAACACAAGCAAAACAGGGAAGTACATCAAGAACTCCACTAAAAGATTGCAACTGATGGTCTGAAGGCCTGAGAGTTCCCTGGGAGCACGGCCCAGAGACCTGCCGCTAGCCCTGACCAGCAAACATTACTGAGGTCAACTCTTCCGACAAAAATGGATTGGACTTGGGAAGACAATGTGACCATACGATGTGTGTACTTTAGGGTTCTATGCATCTATGGGGTGCCGTCCTACAGACCTCTTACTAGAAAGGTGAGAATGGAGAGGAGGGGACAGGAGATTACTAGGAGGATAATGACATACACAGAGTGGAAAGGAGGTATGTGCCATCACCAGGAAGGAGAGCAGAAGGAATTGCAGATGGGGGACAAGAAAATTTAATTTGGAGAAAGAAGTGAAGCCATGAGAATGTGGTGTCCTGAAAGTATTTTAAGAAAATACTTCAAGGAGAAAGGAATGCTTAACTGAGTTAGCACTGTTGTATGTGGAATACAGTCAAAATTGGTAACTGGATTTAGCAATGACCTGGTCATTTTGAACAGAACCCTTGTGATGCTCACATGTGTGAGGAGAGAGGTGAGGAAGAGTCGGGGAGAAGAGTACAGGATAGTGATAGTCTGTAGGATCAGTGTATTGTAAATCCTGGTGGGGTTGAAAGCCTAGAAATCCTAGAGAGAAAGAGATGGAACTGACAGAAATGCAAATAGTTTAAGATAAGAAAGGGGACAGTATCGTCAGCAAAGTCTGTATTTGTTACATTGGTCTCTCAAAATTGGGGACTAAAGAAAGCCTTATAAATGAAACATCACTTCCCCACTTATGTTTACTAGTGTTAGCTATTTTCCAGAGATAAGGTTCTTGAAATTCAGGTTTTGAGGAGTGGTGAAACTAAAGCTATCAGAGAAATGGGCTGGGCAGCTAAGTAACCATCAGTTAGGATAATTAAAAATATATTTGAGAAAGGAAGACACTTCACTGAATTGATAGTTACATTCAGACCAAAAATAAGGGAGGCTGCAGTTTAAGGCTAGGGTCTATATGTTATCTGTAGTGGAAATGTTCCAGACTTTCACTGTTGTTGTTACCACCAGCTCATGACAAGCTTCTGTGTAGCAGAACGAAATGTTGCTCTATCTTGTGTCATTCTCAAAATCTTTGATATGTTTGATCCTACTGTTGCAGTTATGGAGTCAATCCATCTCATGGAGGGCTTCCCTCTTTTTCACTGACCCTCTGCCTTACCAAACATGATGTTCTTTGCTAACAATTATTCTTTCCTAAATATGTGTCCAAAGTAAGTAAGACGAGGTCTCTCCATCTTCGCTTTTAAAGATCATTCGGTCAGTGCTTCCTCCTAGAGGGATCGGCTCATGCTTCAGGCAGTCTGTGGTATATTAACTGCTTTTTTCCAACAGCACAGTCATGATTCTTTTTGATCTTCCTCTTTCATTGTCCAGTTTTTGAAATTCATATGAGGTTGCTGAAAACATTAGGTGCACCTTGGTAATCAAAGTCACATCTTTCCTTTTTAACACTTCAAAGAGATATTAACATCAGATTTGCCTAATGCGTACATCATTTGATTTGTTGACTGCTGTAGAATAGGCAAATGTATACACATTGAAGTTCCCTATCTCGTGCAAAATTTAGTTATATCATTAATCATGTGCAGCCATTAATAAATTGATGCCAAATTTTTATCACCTTAAACAGAAATTCATTACTCTAAGCAGTGATTAACCTATTTATAGAGACCAAAGTTTATTTTTATTATGATTAAATGAAAGCATACCATTCAAGTCAATTTTGTGTGCCTGCCTCTATGCAACTCTATCTGATTTCCTCACCCTGTGACAGCACACTCCTCCTTTTCACTCTGCATTCGGTATCCACTTAATGAACACCTGTCATCTCCTGTCCACCCTTTCCTCTCTCCTCTAGAAAGAAACCAGTAGGACAGCCTCCTACATATGTATAAAACCATAAAGTACACATGACACATGCTCCCTCTGTGTCCCCAAGTCCAGTCCATTCTTTGTCTGAAGTGTTGACCTCAGTACTGGTTTCAGGTTTGGACTAGCAGCAAGTCTAGGGGCCATGTTCCCAGGGGAGCCTTCAGGCCATCAGACCATCAGTTCAGGTCTTTTAATAGAGTTCTTGATCTGCTCACCTCTTTTTCTTGCACTATTTCAGAGACTCTGTAGTGCGCTGCCTCTCAGGGCTGTCTTTGATGGAGGCTAGACACTCTCTGGTTCTTCTGGAGACAAAAGTTTATTAATGGTTAAGAAAGATATTAGAAGTGTTAGGAAACGGGAAAGTGGGAACCATTCCTCAGAGGCACTGAACTTCTGCTAAAAGTAATAAAAATATTTAGAAATGAAAGTGATGATGCCTATACAACATGATAAAGTTAATGTCACTGAACTGTATGTGTAAAAAATGTTGAAATGCCAAATATTTTGCTACACATATACAGTTAACAGGCTTTTTTTGGTTTGTTTTTGTTTTTTTAAGTCAATAACTACAAAATAAATAATAATTTCTTCTGGAAAGCATTTTTCTGAGGACCCTAGACTGAATTAGAAGATTCTTCACCTATGAATTCAAAGCTCCTGGAGACCTCTTTTAAATTTAAAGACATTGGATTAAAGTTGCATGCATACATACCTTTCTTCTCCACTAGATCAAAAGTTCTTGTAAAGCTGAGGCTGTATTTTATTCACTTTTGTGTCCTTAGTGTTTGCCAGCTAGTGAGTTCTCAATACACGCATGCTGAATAAATGAAAGAGTGGATTGCCAAAACTTCTAGCAATAGCTTTTGGTTTGTTTTAATTGATGGAGGGGGAATCTCCACAGTAACAGATGCAGCTGATTACATAGTAAATGAGCCCTGGTGTAGAGCTCACAGCCAAATTAGCATTTGGCTGATCTCTATTTACATGGAAGTGTCAGCCAACTTCTGTATCACTTGGGCAACATGTATTTTGTTTAAATACATTAAGATTTGCAACCATGATGACGAATCTAACTTTTTGGGACCTCATTATGACCCTTCTAGTTTTCCACTGATAATCCTCCTCTGGTTTTAAGAACTGTGAAACATATTTGTGTACTTCATTTTAATATTTAACACTAGCATGGGATACTTTTTGCTTTTTAATAAGCAAAATTGTAGAAACCTTCTGTAAAAAAGAAATCACTTTGAGTACTAAAGTGTTCCTGACACAGTTATTGTATTTTCAATCACCCCATACCTGTGTGAAAGCTAAACAATGAATAAAGAAGACCAAAGAAGAATCAATGCCTTTGAATTATGGTATTGGCAAAGAATACTGTAATATACCATGGATTGTCCAAAGAATAAACAGATCTGTCTGGAAAGTACAGCCAGAATGCTTCTTAAGAGCCAGGATGATAAGATCTCATCTCACGTGCTTTGGAAATGTCATCAGGAGGAAGACATCCCTGTGTTGACAGAACAGAGGGTCAGCAAAAAGAGGAAGACCCTTAAAAAGATGGCCTAACAGCCCTTCACAGTGGCTGTGTCCATGATTATAAGGATGGCACATAACCAGGCCGTGTTTCGTTTTCTTACAGACAGGGCTGCTATGTGCTGAACCATCTAGATGGCACCTAATAATACAACAACACGGCAGGCAGTTAAAATACAAAGCAACAGACTGCTGTGAGAAATACAAAGGTTCAGAGAGTACAGCTACAAACTACCGTAGAGGAAAACTCATTCTCTTTTTATTACTTTACACCTCGGGGTTCCAAAACTTGCATTTAATTCATGGTTTTAAGAGAGATTTTATGTCTAACCATAATGTGTTCTCATACAGTGTACTCAGGAGAGCTTAGCTATTTTCAGTTATAACTGATCCATGTTCACCAGACTTGTGGTCGAGCAGTGAAGATAAAAGTACATGAATCTCTTAATAACTCCTGATAGGCTTGGATTACACATGTCTCATTCATTATATGTGGCAAACATCTAAAAATATACTTGTTTAAGTTTCAGATAAATCATGTTAACTATTCACGGAATAGAAAATGTTACACCTAATTTGATACTTAACATCCAAAGTGACCAAAAAAAAGTCTTCTTGCATTACAAAATATCTCTGTGAGGCAGTATAAAGACTGTAAGTAATTTTAGTTATGAGAACGCATACGAGTGAAGATGAATTATTTTTATTTTTTATCTGAAATGGAGTTAGCATCAGCAAGTCCAAATTCCACTGTATCAGATACCCAGGACAAAAATGTCTTTAAAATATTTTCAAAACTAACAAGTACTCTAGGTCAACTGATGTTAGACATGAAAAAATTGTCCAGTTTTTTCCAATTCTTAGTTACTTGGAATGTATTATGGTTTTGTTTTTCTATTTTACTTATGAAACCCAAACACCAAACCCACTGCCGTCAAGTTGGGTCCAACTCATAGCAACCCTAGGAGTCACAGTAGAACTGTCCCATTGAGTTTCCATGAAGAAGCTGGTGGATTTGAACTGCCAAACTTTTGGTTAACAGACATAGCACTTAACTCACTACACCACCAGAGTTTATACTAATTCCTACCATGGAATTGGAGGACTGCCTTAATTGTTCGTGAACTCATCCTAGAAAAAGTGCTACTTACCTCACTGCTGAATATCTCTATGGTCACCTTTGACGTACTTCCCCTTGGGAAGCTATGCACTGATGCCAGCACCTAGTCCAGCCTTCAAAGCAATTTTGGAACTCTTTTTCTGGGATGTCCTTCAGCGCTGGCATTGTATTAACCTGGGTGTCCTGAAGTCATCAAAACAGCTTTGTTTCATTATTTCCTTTATCTTCAGATAAAGAAAAAAGTCACTGGAGACCAGATCAGGCGAGTAGGGAGGGTGTTCCAATGCATTTATTTGTTTACTGGCTAAAAAAATCCCTCACAGACAATTATACAGTTAAGTTCATGAACTTGCCACCATGCCAACATGCACAATGGCCATTCCAGAAAGAGTTCCAAAATTGCTTTGAAGGGTGGACTAGGTGCTAGCATCAGTGCACAGCTTCCCGAGGAGAGTACTTTGAAGGCGACCATCGTGATACTCAGCAATGAGATATGTAGCGCTTGAAACCTTTGTTTGCTGACTTAATAGACCTCATAAAGTAGAGTTAGTTCAACCTACTTGAGGGAGTGTATGTGCCTTCTCCAGGTCCAAACCTTAGGAATTAAAGTAAAATATGGGAAAGGTATTTTTCAGTAATTCCATAACAAAGAATTTCATGATAGTATCCCCATTTGATAAAGTTGTCATGTAAATTATAATAAAATCTTCAAAACACATTTCATCCAAATTTTTCATGTTGCAGAGTAAATCTGATTCCTTTTCAAAAACATGAGGCATAACTTACAAACTAGTCAAAATATATGTGCTGCGTTAGACGTATCTCCTACCACCTGATGAACACCCAATCTGTACTTACAGAATATGTGACAAGTTTTTAGTTTTTGTTTTTTTCTATTTTAAATAATAATGAAGGGACTCATCTAAGATATGTGAATGAATATTTTAATTTTAGGGTAAAGTCAAAAAAACTTAATTCTCAAATATTCCAGATGATGAAAGTAAATAAAACTGAGATTTTTGAGTCTCTCTCTTTCACCATCCCCCTGTCTTTCTCTTCCTTCCTTCCCCCGTCTTCTCTTTTCCCCCTTGCCCTCCTCCTTCTCTCCCTCCAAGCATCTCCATTCTTTATTTCCTACAGAGTCATAATCAGTAAAATTTATAGAAAATATTTTCAAAAATAAAAATGACATTTTAATTTTACCACTTTGAACGCAGTTCACATTTAGTGGCAGCTTCAAGGAAAAGGTCTTCCAAAGAAACAATGGGAGAAAAAAATCTCCTTACAATCTACTTTTTCTTTATTTTACAGAATATTCTGAAGATCTTCCTAGTCTCCCTACTTCATATGTTGCTTTGCTAAGAATTAAGAAAAGTTCATCTTCAGCCCTCTTTGGCTCAAAAACCAGACCACGTTACAGCAACCCTTCATTAGAAACACTGAGTGTTGCTTCACCCAGTTGGCGAGGGGCAGACCAACACTATTATTCCCCCATCAATCTCTATCACTCCTCAGAGGCCTTCAAACAAGACGGTAAGTTTATCCTCTACTTGCTTGACACGTCTTTCAGGATGCTTTATTCATTTCACTGTTGTTTAACTGTACCTTACATCAAAATCTAGTGTAGGATTAAGGTACAGTAAACTCTTATTTACTGAGAGTAAAAAATGGAAAATTTTCTGGAGGACATTTTGGTAATATGTATTAAGAAACTTAAAATAGTCATGTCTTTCAATCCAGTGGTTTCATTTCCAGAAATGTATTCTGCATAAGGAGATAGTAAGCAACTGAGACAAAATTTATGCCTGCAGTTAGCATTATATATATGACTGAAATATAAGAAGCAATCTAAATGCCTAACACTATTGGAGCCCTGCTGATACGATGTTAAGAGCTCAGCTGCCAACCGAAAGTTCAACAGTTCAAATCTACCAGCTGGCTCCTTGGAAACACTATGAGATACTTGTACTCTCTCCTATAGGGTCATTATAGGTTATATTCCACTTGACGGTAATGGGTTTGGTTTGTTTTGTGAGGGGAGGAGGCAGCTGTTAAAATATCGATGTGATAGACATCCTTTTGTAGATGTTCTCTAACTGTCAATTTTGATATACCAGTTAAACAATATAAAGTTATTTAAAAGTCAGTGAGAACCACTAGTGGTTATAACCTGGCTATGTATGGCAAAACAAGAAAACAAACCAGTAGCTGTTGAGTCAATTCCAGCTCACTGTGACCCTATAGTAAAGAGTAGAACTGCCCTGTAGGGTTTCCAAGATGTGCCTAGGAGATTTGAACTGCCCAACTTTTGGTTGGCAGCCATAGCTTTAATCACTAAACCACCAAGGTTTCTGGCTGTTAGACCCCTTTAATTCTCTCATTAAATATGAGGTCAATATTCTCAGTGCCTTTGTTTTTGTGTTTGTTATTTACAGAAACAGAAGGAGAGGATAAGTACCCTGTTTAATGTCACCTTGCTAATAAGCAGTAGAGCTAGTTTTCACTCACATTGTCTACTGATTTGAAGCCCAGTAGTCTTTGGGCTGCAGAATTCCTGAGTGGCATAATCAATTATGCACTCAACTACTAGTTGGAAATTTGGCAGGTTAAACCCACTCAGAAGTGCCTTGAAAGACAGACATGGTTCTCTGCTTTGAAAAGGTCACAGCCTTGAAAACCCTACAGAGCAGTTCTACTCTGCAAGCATGGGGTTGCCTTGTACTGGAATCGACTTGATGGCAACTAATAACAATAACACAATAACACTCTTTGGACTGCATTTCAGTTATGGCTGAACATTTGAAATATGCATTTTTCAAAAACCAAATTATATGGAGCAATTCTAAAAATGCTTAATTAGGTTGTAATGCCTAGCACAGATAAATTAATTCTGCATAATTATACCAATTGTAGGCTTGTAGAAAATCATCTCATAATGCTGAAATTGAAATTTTATTCAAGTAGAGTATTAGCATTCTATGTTTTATTTTTCAAATTATTTGTACTTCATATAAGACAACTTTTTAACTTCTCACTATATTAATTCTAATATCACACTGAATCAGGAGGAGATGTTTTTTAAGCACTATTATTCTACAGAATAACACCAGGGTAGAATGCATTATGTAACGAATAATAATGAGCTACTATAATACTGAAAAAAAAAAAATCTTTGCTGTAGGATTGATACTGACTCATAGTAACCTGATAATATTTGGTAGAGTTTGATACCAAATAGTTCTACTCCTTTGTTCTTTTCTTCTTGTTAAAATAACTCCCAATGATAACTAAAACACAGCTTTAAAAATATGAATTGAAATATATGAAAATGTTGAAAAACAGTAAACATGGGAACAAAGAAATCAAGCACGAAACTAATTCAAATTGTCTAGTATAGATGCCTACATAGTTGCTAAAGGATGGTCCCATTTCGACTGCAATTAGCAGTCAAGGAAAAGAAAAATTAAAAAAAAGAAAAATCTTACCAATGAAATGTTTCCTTGTGTTTCAAGATTAAAATGAAATAATTACTTAGTAGGAATACAGTTATCTCCAGCACTAAGGTCAGCTGGTTTTCTCTAGTAGTGTCTCGTTAAGAATTTATTTTTTGATGCAATGGTTGGTAACATGAACATTATTCCTAGTGTAAACATGATGAAGAACTTCATCTGGTTCAGTAAAGGCAGTTGAAACCTAATATCAATAACAGAAGTGATTCTCTGTGACAGTGCTTCTCAAATTGCTTGGGACTCTTGTTTACGTATCGAGTCTTTTTCAGCAGGTCTGGAGTAGTCTGCATTTATAACTCCCAGGTCATGCCAATGTTAGTCTGCAGACCATATTGTAAATAGAAAGGATCTAAACTAGGAACTAGTGTGATATAATTTCAGGTACTTTGTTAATCCGCTGTAATACAGACTAAAGTAGCAGGAATAATGAACATTCTACATGTTTTCCAAGCAGTCTTTCATAGCTATTTCTTTCTCATCGGAGCATTTGATAGATATTGGCTGGATCTAACACTGAGTTTCTTCTGACAGAAATCTGACATATGGCTCTTGTCAGGTAATTCCCCTTAGCTCTAATAGAAAGTAAAGCTGGGTTGACATGTGAAAAATGAGAAAATTAACAGAGCCTGAATAGAAAGTCATCTCATTTCTGCTCAGAATTAGGCCAAGAAGTACTCCAGGTAGAGCTAAGATTTTTCTGAGAAACTAAAATTCCAGTTTGCAGAACAACTTTGTGTCAGAGTAGAAGAGTGTTCTGTAGGCTTTTCAATGGTTGTTTTTTTTGTTTGTTTGTTTTTGTTTTTGTTTTTTTTTAAGTAGATATCCAGGTCTTCCTTTGAGTTCTCCTCTCAGTGGAGCACAACTGCCAGCTATGCACATTAACCATTTGTACCACCAAAGGACTCCGTAGGTGTTATGTAGAATGTTATCTTAGACATTAATAGAGGGATTCTTAGATTTGTCATGTATAACTTCATTTAACATCTTTCAAGGTAGTCGTACAAAGCATGCAAATAAGTTCTTAGAGCATTCAGTTAGAGACTCAGAATTAACAGTTAAATTACAGTGTTGTTCAATGGTTACAGTTCAAATCTTTAGACTTTAGGCCTTTACCTTCAAGGAGAAGTCTCTGGAGGAAAGCTTAACCACAGCTGAAACTCTAAAGACATTCCTAGTAGGTTGAATTCAAGGTCAATGGCAATGGACAGAATCTTAGTTCTACCTCTTCCTCCTCCAGTGAATGAGCAGAAACTTAAGATTTGCATGTGAGTTAGTCACCTTGGCCGTACACAACGAGAGTCAGTATAACATCAAAATGTAGTATTGTTAGTCTTTTATCCAGGGTTTAAGAGTAGCCAATTGACTCATCGCTTCTGTAGGTTAGAAATTAGGAAAGTTGTTTAAATTTATGCTTAAATGCTAGTTTATAATAATGAACCATGCAGTGTCTTGTTTAACACACATGTCAGGTCAAAGTGAGCTTAGAAGTTGTTATATCCTTAAAATACTTCATATGCTATGTTTCTATATCTAAGTTTAGTAATTTTGCAAATAACTTTCTTATGACCTACAGATTACCAACAACTTACAATTAATGTTAGAAAGTCTCAGTGTTATATGTATTTTTATTTCTGACTTCTTATTATATTTATACATACGTATTTTGAAAGCATAATAGTAACACTTTATAGAGCTTGAGATCATTATAGAAATATACAAGACAATAGAGAAGGCAGATGACTTCCATTTTGTTTGTGATATTTTATTTCTTTATAAGAAACTGAAAAAATATGGTATCTATAGTAAGCCGTCTACGGTACTGGTTTTTTTTTTTTTTTTTTCCTTATAGTAGGCAATTTCTAAAATATCTAGGAAAATTTTCAATACCTTGTATTTATGCTCTTGTGTAATCCCTTCCACTTGACTATGAGCTGGACCTAGTAACTTGCTTCTGGACAATTTATCAGTGGTAATGGAATGTAACATCAGACATTGGGCAGCATAAGACTGTGGCTTCTGTCTTGCTTGCCCCCTCCTGTTTTCTGGCTTGCTTACCTGATGGAAGCCAGCCGTCGTTTGAGCTGCCGATGGAAACGCCCGTGTCACAAGAGCTGCGACAGCTTCAGACAGCCCCTGAGTAATTGAGCACCTCAATCCAGGAGGAACAGGATAGAATTCTGCCAGTAGTCATGTGAGAGTGTTTGCAAGTGGGTCTTTACCCGGCAGAGACTTGGGATCAGACTGCAGCTCCATACTGTAAAAGACACAGAGGTGGAGAACCCAGTTAAGCCACAGCTGGTTTTAGTGACCTGCAGAAACTGTGAGATAATAAATTTGTAAACTTTGCTAATTTTGTTGATACTCTCTTTACCATCCTTACCATAATTCTGTATTTTCTCCAGAGGATTCTTCCCACATTATCATAGTTTGAAACCTTTCTTCATAAATTTTGTTTAGTTTTCCATCTTACCTTATGAACATCTCAAGAAGTTGATATTTTTCTCTAAGCAGGCAATCCTATTCATGCAAGACTTGCTGCTTCAGGCACTGATTATACATGGTTCTTTGTTTTTGTTTATGTTGTTCAAAAAGACCTACCTTGTAGGTTTATTTGTTATATTAGCAGATGATGTAGAAAACCTGGGAGGATAAAAAAGGCAAATGCTGAAAGTAGAAGAGATAAACTTCCTATCTTCTATTTTAGTGGTTAATAGTTTATATTAAATAAGTTCCCGTCTTCTTATTGTTTTGCTTGTTAATAGTTTATTTTAAATAGATTTAATTTCCATTTAGAGTCCTTGGGTAGGGCAACCAGTTAAATGCTGAACTGCTAACTAAAATGTCGGTGGCTCAAACCTATCTAGCGGCTGATCTGTTTCGGAAAGTAGCCTTGAAAATCCTATGAAGCACAGCTCTGTTCTGACATGTAGGGGACGGTCATGAGTCCGAATTGATGCAACAGCAACTATTTTACTTTCTATAGTCACTTATTATTAAAGTATTTCAAACATAAAGAAAATAATTTGATAAAAATATCTGTTGCCTGTACACTTGTTTATTACATCTTAATATTTTGACAATTTGCTTTTTTTTAGTAAAATAATAAATACAAATTTGAAAGCCTCCAAATATTTCTCTTAGAATTATCCATTCCTTTAGAGTCTTAAAAGAACCATCATATCGAATTTTGTCATTCACATGAATTAAGTTGCTATTATTTTTATGTCTCAATCTACAAAATACATGCATTGATCATTTAAAGTTTTATTTAAATGATATTACTGTATCTTTCATAACCCTTCTGTCCCTCAGAATTAGTCATGTTAATATATGCAGTTCTAAATTCAGTCCCTGTAAAGAAACCATACTACAGGTATGCTAAAATTGATTTTCCGGCTCACTTGTTGATGGGTACTTAAGTTGTTTTAAATCTCCTGCTGTTAAAAATAATGTAACAAGAGTGCTCCTTTGGCTCTTTAACAAATATGCTACATTTTCTTTAGGATAATTTTTATGTTGAAAAATGTTTGTAACACCAACTTTTCTGGATGTTGTCAGATTGCATTCTAAAGCAGCTGACACTTCTACCAAAGCTGTGAATGTGTTCCTGCTTCTTCATATCCTCACCAGCATAATAAACACCTTTTCCAATAATGCGGGGATATAGTTGTTGATGCTTTTAGCTGCCTTTGAGTCACAGCTCTAAAAGGAAGAACTGATAAGCATTTGAAGAAAAGCAGCAGCAATAGAAATGACAGGGAAGCAATAGACATTACTCAGATTTGGAAGTAAGAATGAGAAACACTAGAGTGGCAGTTCAGTTTTTGGTTTAGGCAACTGGGTAGAATTTTATGTCATTTCAGAGAAATGAACTACATGAAACATCTAGGCTAGATTGCTAAAATCAGTCTTGAGATTTAACAGTCAGCTTTGATTATCTAATTTATATCTACCTCTTTCCTATCTGACTGGAATCTCTTCACTTAAGCCGAACTGGTCAACATAGAAAGTGTCGGTATTAGTTCTTCCGAAATTTTTTTATGGTTAACTGACTTTAGTTGTCTCTGAGATGCTTTCCACACTGTATCTGCAATAGCCTGTTGTCTGCTGTGGAATTCCAACTGTGTGAGACTGAATTAAACAGGAATACATTTTTTAAAAAGATTAACTAAGTGAGAAACATGAACAACGTGTATTTTTGTCACATCTGTTTAAAGTCAGAAACGTGTTTTATATAGACAAAATATCTGCCTATAATAACTTACACATGGCTTTGTTTTAAACTTTTATAAGTATTTCTGCAGAAACGTGAAGGAATGGGCTCTAAAGAATGACTTGAGTTTCCCTTTTACACCATTTGACACATCTCCCTGAATTATGATGGTAACCATAATCAAGTGCTTTCTAGATATTTGTGGCCCACATACCTACATAGCTCTCTTTCCAACTTTTCTTAGATAAGGTTTGGTAAAATATGTAAGGTAGGGTTACCCCAGTGAGCAGAAAATGTCATCAGTACAACTAAAAAGACAAAAACCAAAACTATTCTTGTTGTGTCCATTCCAGTTCATAGCAATCATCAGTATACTTTCTGAAAAAGTTAAGTCCTTGCCTCTTGTACCCTTCTGTAAGAGGCACGGCAACTGCCATATTCTGTATTAGCTGCACGTTAATTGATCCCAGGTCACAGGTAGTAATATTGTAATCTCTAAAACTTAAAGGTATTTTAAAACTCTCTTGCTAGATATAATTATGATTATGTAGTTCCTTTATATTTTATCCTTTTTGCGCAAACCTAAAGAGGTATGTACAATGATTAAGGCCTGTCACGGACTAAATTGTGTCATCATCCCCACCCCACCAGACATGTATCAACTTGGTTAGCATATGATTCCCCAGTATTGTGCAGTTGCCCTTTCATTTTGTGATTGATATAATTTTCCTACATGTTGTAAATTCTCTTCTCTGGCTGTGGTTAATGAGGCAAGATCTGATTACACTGAAGAGGATTAGGGTGGGATGTAACATTCTTGCTCAGATCACATCCATGATACAATATAAACAGAGTTTCCTTGGAGTGTAGCCTGTACAACCTTTTATCTTAGGTAAAGGGAACAGGAAGCCAGCAGAGAGTGGGGGACTTATTACCACCAAGAAAGTAGTACGGGAACCGTGTATCCTTTGAACCAGAGCTCCTGAACAGAGAATCTCCTAGTCCAGGGAAACACTGATGAGAAAGACCTTCCTCCAGAGGCAACAGACGAAAAAAAGACTTCTCTGGAAGTGATGCCTTGGGTTTGTGCTTCTAGCCAACTAGACTGAGAAAAAATAAATTTCTCTGTGTTAAAGCCATTCACTTGTGGTATTTTAGTTATGGCAGCACCAGATAACTAAGACAGGACTTAATATTAAATCAGTATCATGAAAAGGATTACTGATTAAGAAGTGTTATTTGAAGATGAAAACTTAGTTACAAATCTTCAAATAATTGTTTCTTATTCCTTGTAAACCAATGATGTGTACCTTATGCTGTTTTATTAGATAGAATACAGTCAAGTATCACTCCATATAAAACATTTTTTCATTCACTCATGAGTACTCATAGAAAACTTTATCCCATTTTTAGTAAGGGGAATGGGAAAAGTCTTTGTATTCTGTGTTATTTCACATGAGACTTTGTGTAATCCTGTATCTTTTTCTTCAGTTGCCATCTCTGTATAATTCAGAGTTGAAACAAAAGTTATATTAAGCCAGTAACAGAAATAGATTGAAATTTACTGAATTTAAAATTTGTGTATCAAAGTAACATTTTAATTAGGGAATCAAAAAGTTTCTGAGGATGAGAATAACATCCAAAATTCATATACCACATTTCATCAGCATTGCTATGGAAACAGGGACCAGGAAAAGTGTTTATATAATAATATTTGCCCTACAACACAGCTTCCAGTCAGATCATAGAGTTTCTATTTTCCAGACTTGACTGAATTCTTTAAAAGATCACAATGTCAAAGTCAAGACTGTTGTTTGAGTGGACTCAAAGGACAAGTGTTTGATTGTTTGACTTAAAGGTGACTTTAAGAAACCAGTCTCTTCAAGGCTCAAGGTTCAAAAGGACATCTAAGAGCAATGGCCTGGGTGGGTTACTCCAGCTGTCATGGAATGAAAAATCTGGATTCTAGGAGAATTAAAACATTTCTTATTCATAACTTGACTATGAAATTCAAATACAGTATTCCATGAGGCAAATGCCAAATCTAACTGTGAGTTATTATAAACAAATTTTCCCATTCATGGAACATATCTGTGCCTTATATATTCTATATATCCATTTAGAATTACCAACTTTCAAAGTACCTGATTCAAATCAAACTGCTACCATAGCAGTTAGGTCAAGAGCTTGGTCAAGAGTTCTAATCCACCAGCCACTTCTAGAAAACCCTATGAGGTAGTCCTCCTTTGTCCACAAGATCCCTGTAAGTGGAAATTGACTCCATGGCTATAGTTTGAGTTTTAAAGTACCTGATTACAATCAAAGTTTTAGCATAGCAGTTATGTTGCATTAACTTCAAAAGTTATTTCAATTTAGAGTAAATTAAGCAATAGTAGTGCTTTGATATTTAATAATTTTGATTTGTGAGGAAACAGAAAAGCTTTTGGTTCTACTTCACTCTAAACATATTGTTCAGTAGATATTCTTAGGAGATAAAATTAAACAAATATTTTTTTCAATGATCAGAAACAGAAAAGCACTGTTGTGGTTTATTTCCTTTTTGAATATTCGACTATAGTTTGATCTGATAATCTGCTACAGATACGGTCTCATTCAGAAAGTATAGCTAAGGGCTGCCTGCAGAATTCCTGCTTTACATGACAATAAAACCTTATTTATGTTGTCAAAGGCACATATAGGCAAAGAGAATTAGAATGTCACACCTTGGTTTTCCCCAGGGTCAGACTACTCTATTATTGAGAATAGTCCAGAAGGTCACAATAGTCAGTCATTGGTATTTGATTCAGATGAGGAAGTAAAGACTATGAACTAAGATGTTTGAGCTAGAATCATGAAAGAGAAGAATTAAGCGGGGCATACCCAGAGGGGAGGGCAGAGTGTTGCTCAGAATTTCAGTTTGTTGTTCTAGAATCAATCAGAGAAATTTTCAAAAAATTGTGCTTTCAACATGGTATTGCTATTTTGAATCTCTAACAGCTGTGAATAACTCAAATTTATCAGTGTAAATGTCCCACAACTAGGAGATTTTTTTTTTAAATTTTGTATTGTGATTCAGTGAAAGGTTACAATCCAAGTCGATTTTCTGTATAAAAGCCCAAGTACCCAACTCTCTGCAACTCTATCTGCTCTCCTCACCCTCTAAGAGCACACTCTTCTTTTTCACCCTTTACTTCTAGTATTCACTCAGTGAGCACTTGTCCCCTCCTCTCCACCTTCTCCTCTCGCTTCTTCATTTTATATAAGGTCTAGAAAGGCTCTGTATATAATCATTTTGTATTCACTTTCTGGTGCTTTCATAAAACTTCCTTCATCTGGAAAACTACTTGGTTGCTTTGTTTGGGAGCCTTCTGAAGCCATAGATGATTTCTTGTCTGCCACAAGTGTCTGTTGCTTTTTGGGTCCCACATGAGTAAGTAGAGGCTGGAAGAGATACTGTGAGGATGGACTGCAGATGTTTCTCCAGGCTGTCTTAAAATGTAAAGCAAAAGGTATCCGACAACTTCCCAGGTCAGTCAGGTTTTCAGGTGTAGAGGTCCCTCTTCCCAGCTGGCAAAGTAAGCACCTCTATATCCAACCCCAGATGATACAAACTAGTTCAGAATACAGCAATGCTGCTGCCCTGTTGGCTTCTGCTGACAGGGCCCATCTCCTCTCATTTCTAAAGAGAAATTACTAGGACAATCTCATATGTATATTAAACCATAAAGTGAACAGATGACATGCATCACTCCAAGTCCCCAATTCCAGTCCATTCCTTGAAGTGTTGCCTTCAGTACTGATTTCAGCTCTGGATGTGCAGCAAGTCCAGGGACAATGTTCTCAGGAGACCCTTCAGGTTGTTGGACCATCAAGTCTGTCCTTGCAATACAGTTCTAGGTCTGCACAACCCTTTTTCTCCTGCTGCATCAGGAACTCCATATTGTGTCCCCTAACACAGCTGTGTTTGGTGGTTCTTGTGGTCTAACGCTGCTACAGTCTCCCAATCATATGGATCCTTCTGTCTCTTATTCTCATTTTGACACACGGCTTCAGTGTTTTTGGTTGTCATCTGTTTCAAGTGGGTTGGAACCAACTGATATTCCTCAGATGGCAGTTTGCTGGGTTTTAAGACCCTAGATGCCACTCACCAATATGAGGTGCAGAAGACTCTCTTAAGAACAAGACTAGTTATGCTAGTTGATCTCAATGTCCTCTGAAAACATGGTCCCCAGACTCCTGTCCATGTTACTCTGTCCTTTGAAATCTTGGGTTAAATTTAGAAAATCATTTAGCTTGTGGTGTAGTCCAGTTATGCTGACTTGCCTTCTACTCTGTACCATCACTCCCTTTGCCTAACCAAATTCCTACTTTGGAAACTCTGGTGCTGCAATGGTTAAGAGCTATATTTGCTAACCAAAAGGTCAGCAGTTTGAATCTGCCAGGTGCTCCTTGGAAACTCTGTGGAGTAGTTCTACTCTGTCCTGTGAGTTGGAATCAACTTGACCTAGGAACTATGGGTTGCTATGAGTTGGGATCAATTCAACTGTACTTTTTTGTTTCTTTTTTAATAGTGAGATATACTTTTAAAAACCAACTGAGTTGTTAGAAATTGAAGTAGTTGTTTAAATACAAAGAGTGTCCCTGAAATAATTTTAAAAACTAAGTTTCAAACTAAAAATTTTTGATAATACACATTAATTGAGAGTCTATATGGATCAGTACCTTACACTTCTACAGTATATATATATATATATATACGTATATATATATATACATATTTAATTTCATGATGTAGGCAAGGGTTATTAAGCACCTTCAGCAATATATCTATCTCTACATAAACAAGCATTCATTAAACTGGTCTTTGACTTAATCTCTTTTTGTTGTTGTGTAATTGTAGTGGCAAGAAAATTAATTTTAACAGTATTTCATTCTTATGTTTTTGCCCCGACCCGCGGGGTGAATCAACGGAGGGACGAGGGGGAGCCTGTGAAAATGAAAGTGGAGCAAGGGATGCGAAGAAATGGAGGCAAGACAAAATTCTGATCAAGCCTTAAGGTTTTATTGTAGCAGAGTAATATATATAGAAGTTGGGGAGGGGAAGGGCTTAGGACCGGAAGATAGCTGGTATGAGACAGTTGGCATTCTATGATTGGGCAGACAGTATACCTGTACAGTTGACGTTAGGCAGTGACGCGGGGGGTGGTTTGAGAACGCGCGTGCATTCTCAGGGACTATCCAGACTTCCTGTTTGTTAGGGGCCTGAGGCTTCCTCATGGCCCCTGACATCTCCTCCCTTTTTGTTTTGTTTGTTGGGAGGTGGGCTTTAATCGGGAGAGGGGGTATTGACCACGGCTCCTCCAAGTAATTTTTGGCCCTTGGTATCTTTTGGGGAGGAGAGGTAGAGCCGCCTTGATTTTGTGATAGATACCAACCTCTATGCAAGCCAGGTGTGCCCCAGGGAAAGGTAGAGGAGTTTATGATAACTTTCCCTTGCAATGCTTTGCTTCGCACTTCTCCCGATGCCCATACCTCTCTTGCACACTGGTGAGGAGGTAAGCATGCCTCTACTTCTCATGCTGTTCCCTGAGGAAGGAAGTCGGAGTATCCGTTATTGGTGGCATATTCTTCATCAACTGCCAGGTGATGATAGTGAACCTGGATAGGTTTAGCTAAAGCGGAGTCTATCTGCTGTTTCATAAGGCTTGTAAGTCTTTTGAAGGCCCAAGGGCCAAAAGACAGAATTAACATTAAACCGAGAAGGGGGCCGAGGATGGGGAGGAGATAGGGAAGGAATCTGTTCAGTCCAGTCCAAAATGGATTTTCTTGTAGTTTTCTTCATCTGTTTTGTAGATCTTCTTGTAAATCCTTTATCTTGTTTCGGACAATCCTGGATTTATTGGCATAGAAGCAGCAGTGTTCCTGTAAAACTAAACAGATACCGCCTTTTTCTGCAGTAAGAAGGTCTAAGCCTCTTCGATTTTGTAAGGCTACCTCAGCTAAAGAGTCAATTTGATCTTGTAAATCATTGATAGTACCGGAGAGGGTTTGGACATCGTCTGTTAATTGATGGGATAACTTATTGTATTTGTCTATGGCGATGCCCAGGCCGGCAGAGCCGGTGGCTGTAGCCCCAGCAACTCTCAGGCCCACAAGAAGGGGTATGAATCGGAGGGCTCGTTTTAATCGTCCGGCTATGTAATCGAAACTGGGGACAGGGACAGGGGTGTCTCCTGATATGATAGAAATATCTGGGAGGAGGTTAGCCTGAACACAGAGTCCTGTCCAGTTTCTGGGTAAGGCTGTATGGGCTAAGTTATTTCCACATATAAAAACCTGTCCAGGGGCTGGACAGAGGGGCTCTGTATGGTTGGTGGTATTGGTACAATTATTAAATGTTATAAATCCGACATCTAGATCAAAGCTGTTATTTTGGAATGACCCTTGGTAGCAGTGGGAAGAATTAAAGCCAACAGGCTGTGTTTGAAAAGTTGGGCTGAGGCTACAGTTACTGGATGAAAGTGTAGAGGAGTTGTTTGTGGGAATAGCTGTTGGCATGGGAGACCCAAGAGTCATGCATAGCCAACAATTGCTAGCCAGGGAGGGGTTGGAGGAATTCAAGACTTTATGGGTGGTTTTAAGAACGTTATCAGTTTCAGTATCCAAGTTAATAGCCGAGGCTTTGGGAGAGCCAAGGGGTGATAATTAAGAGAAGGATACTGCTGGACAATGAGTTGATTGATTTTTGCTTGTACTACAGCCTCCCTGGCTCTGTCTGATGGCCCACCACCGTCTGACACGTGAATAGGTTGTTTTGGAGGCCAGCATACATGGTCACCGACTTTTCCTGCACAAGAGGCTTGACTATATTTACTGCCACCTCCTGGTGACGTGTCCCAGTCACCCCCTGTGGAGCCCCGATATTGCTTTTCTTGGACAGCAGTTAGATATACTTGGCCGTCTTTACTACAGGATTGGGAAGTTTGGTAACAAGTGGAGTGCATTTGGGTCAGTATCGAGCACTTATCGGGACAAGGCCCTGGCTGGCCGTTTACTGAGGGGATGGTTCGAGGTTTGGTCACACATGTCCACTCCTGTTTGTATCCCCCTCCAAGTTGGGATGAATGGGTTAAGAAAGCGGTTTTATCTCCACAGTCAGTTGAGCGGGTATAACTAGTGGGCTGATTCCTTTGGGTACCTCCTCCACAGTCACAGGGGTTACCGAACAAGGCGTTGATGCGTTGTTGTTTGTTCACAGGGCCTCCGAATCCTCCATGCACCGGCGGAGTGAGGATTATTAACAGGATGACAATTTTCATGATCTAGAAACAAGAACAATCTTTCTCAGGGGTTCTTTCCCTGGATGGGGGTTTATCATTAATAGGCTTAACAAAACGTTTGGGTAACCACCGAGGGGCCCCCTCTGGGGTATCATACACACAGGCGTGGCCTCTTCCCCAGATAAGAACCGGATCAGGACCGTGCCATTTGTGGGTTATAGGATCTTTCCACATAACCTTGGCATATTGATTTTTAGTTTCTTGGTGCCAAAAGCGATCTGCTGAAGATTTTTCATTAAGATCCAATTGTAGGAAATTAAGGATGAACAATGCATGATTTAGGAGGTTACGAGGGGAAACTTTAGTCGAGTAAACAGTGTTTGTTTTAAGTTTGGACATGGTGTTCTTAAGGGTCTGGTGAGCTCGTTCTATTATGCCCTGTCCCTGAGGATTATAGGGAATGCCAGTTACATGTTTAATCTGGAATTGACTACAGAAGTTTTTAAAGGTTTGTGATGTATAGTCTGGCCCATTGTCTGTTTTGATTTGTTGGGGCTTTCCCGTGATGGCAATACATTGGAGAACATGTGCTATAACATTTTTAGAGGCCTCACCACTGTGGAGGGTGGCATGGAGGAACCAACTATAGGTGTCAATGGTTACATGGGTATATTTGAGATTACCAAATTCAGGAATGTGGGTGACATCCATTTGCCAGATTTCATTGGGGAGTAGGCCCCTTGGGTTAACCCCCAGATGGGGGAGTGGCAAGAGAGTAACACATGCTGGACAGTCTTTAACGATTTGTCTAGCCTGTTCTCTGGAAATCTTAAACATAATGCAGAGTGTGCGGGCATTGAGATGGTGAAGGGCATGGCTTTGTGTAGCCCTAGTGATAGGGTCAGTGGTAATTGAGAGGACAAGGCGGGTTTGTTTGTCTGCAAGATCATTACCCTGTGAAAGTGGAGCAGGTAGGTCCGCGTGGGCCCGCAAGTGTCCAATAAAGAAAGGAGTATGTCTTTTTAAAACGAGGGATTGGAGTTGTTGAAAAAGAGACACAGCATTGGAAGATGGTTTGATATAAGGAACTGTCTCTAACACTGGGACTGAGAGAGCTATGTAAGCACTGTCAGTGTAAAGATTGAAGGGGACATCGTGTAGTATTGTGAAGACCTGTAAGATAGCGAAAAGTTCCACAAGCTGGGCTGACTTAAAGGGAGATTGGGCACTGTAAGGCTGTGAATTTATGACCCATGCTGCAATGCCAGAGGAGGATCCATCTGAGAAGACCAGAGAGGCTTCTTTCAAAGGACTTAAAGAGGTTATTTTGGGGAAGGTAAAAGGATGTAGCCGCGCGAACTGAAGGAGTTTATGGAACGGATAGTGGTTATCAACCGTACCTAGAAACGTGGATAGGGTTATTATCCAATCATCATCATTTTGGGAAAGCCAGTCTATTTGTTCCTTGGTGTAAGGAAGGATAAGTTGGTCAGGGTCCCTGCCGAAATGTTGGCGGCTCTTTTCTCGGCCCAGTCTTATAAGTTTGGCCACTAGGGAGGGATAGGTGAGGAGAACTTTAGTTGGGGTGGAGGATAGATGTATCCACAAGAGGGGGCCATTCTGCCACAAAACCCCCGTGGGTGTATGTTGTGTGGCACAGACAATAAGGGCAAAGGGCTGCTCATAAGTTATGAAGGTAACCTGTTGTTGTTGTATGGCCTTTTCAACAATGTGAAGGGCCCTTTTTGCCTCAGGGTTAAGGTGACGGGGAGAGAGGGGGCTGGCATCTCCATGAAGAGTATCAAACAATGGTTTTAATTCCCCTGTTGTAAGTTTGAGGTAGGGTCGGAGCCAATTAATATCTCCCAGGAACTTGTGAAAATCATTAAGTGTATGTAGATGAGAGGTTTTTAGGTTAAGTTTTTGAGTGGTGATTTGATTATTATTTAATTCAAAACCGAGGTAATAATAAGGGTCAGTAAGCTGTATTTTGTTCGGGGCAATTTGAAGTCCAAGGGAAGTTAGTTGGCAAGTTAGGTCCTGGCTGCACTTAAGTACCTCTAAACCGGAGGCCCCCACCAGTAAAATATCATCCATGTAATGAATGATATAAATGGAAGACCACCGGCACCTAAGAGGGTCTACAGCCTGAGCAACAAATTTTTGACACAGAGTGGGACTATTGGCCATGCCCTGAGGGAGAACTTTCCACTGATAGCGCTGCATTGGTCCTTTAAAATTAATAACTGGGAGGCTAAACGCAAAGCGTTCTCTATCAAGTGGGTGAAGAGGGATGGTAAAGAAGCAATCTTTGAGATCAATAATGATTTTAAAATAGTTAGCTGGAATGGCAATGGGGGAGGGGAGTCCAGGTTGGAGAGCCCCCATTGTAAACATGGTTTTATTAATTTCTCTGAGGTCCTGAAGGAGTAGCCATGACCCATTTTTCTTTTTGATCACAAATATAGGAGTATTCCAGGGAGAGGTGGCTGGTTCTAAATGTCCAGCAGCCAGCTGTTCCTGCACTAAAGCTGTGGCAGCTGCGAGTTTTTGTTCAGTCAAGGGCCATTGATCTACCCACACTGGAGACTCAGATTTCCACTTAATCTTATCAGCGTGGGGTGCAGGGGAGTCAATGACTGCTAAGGAAAATTTTCACTTCCCAAGCCTGAACGATTCTTTTTAGGTGTTACAGGAAGAGGCTGCTTTATACCTTGATTATTTTTTCCCAGTCCTTGTCCCGGTAGGAAGCCTAGGTTAAGCATCTGTTGGGTAATTATCTCATTTGGGCTACACATGATGACCTCCAGCTGGGATAAGACATTACGACCCCATAGATTTAACAGGTAAACCCGGAAAAATGTAAGGTTGAATCTGTCCTGAGTTACCCTCAGAGTCCTTCCAAGTAAGAATTTTTGAGCTTTGTTTAGGGTTGACAGACTGGCCAATGCCTTCAAGATGAGTTATTGAGGCCTCACAGGGCCAGTTGGAAGGCCAATATTTAGCTGAAATTACTGTGGCATCTGCCCCTGTATCCACTATCCCTTCAAAGGCCTTACCATCTAATTGGAGGGTGAGTCTTGGCCTATCAGGGGTTACTAGTTGCACCCAATAGGTGTTGGAAGACCCAAAGGCAGAATTCAACCTAATGGACTGTATGTGTTTGGTGGGTGTGGAATCTAAGGGAAGTAATATAAGTTGTGCTATTCTCTTTCCTTTTGGAACAGACAGGGGCCCCAACGGAGCCGAGGCCAAAAGAGTAATTTGTCCTGTGTAGTCATTATCAATGACCCCAGGGATGACATGAAGGCCGGCCAATGAGGAACTGCCACACCCTAAGATCAAACCAAACATTCCCGGGGGTAGCGGCCCATAGACCCCTGTAGGGATGAGTTGAACACCCTGATCGGGCACTAATATTGTCTCGGTGGCGAACAGAGTTCCAATCCTGCACTTCCAGGGGTGGCACGGCAGAGGGAGCTGATACTTGTCTTTGTGTCTGTTTCTGGGGGACGAACCTGACTGCCCCTAGGTTCTGTCCCAAGGGTGGGGCCAGGGGCTGGCCCCTCTGGGAGTTTCCCTGTTTTGGGGGGAGAGGCTGACCGTTGATGTCAGTTTTAGAAAAACAATCTGCGGCCCAGTGTTTGCCCTTCTTACATCGGGGGCACACTGAAGTAGGAGGTCCCCGATTCTGTTTACCTGTGGGACACTCGTGTATATAATGTCCGGGCCATTTGCAATTGAAGCAAGTTTTTTGTTGTTTATCATGGTCAAGACCTTTGAGAGCGGCCCCTATAGCTATACCAATGGCATGAGAAGCTCCTATTCCTGAACAAAGTTTAACATAATCAGAAAGGCTACCACTGTGGTGGGGTCTTAGAGCCTGTTGACAAAAAGGATTAGCATTTTCAAAGGCAAGATGTTTAATGAAGGCACTATCGGTTTCTCCTTCCCCCACCAAACGCTCAGTGGCATCAGTTAGGCGGCTGACAAAGCTACTGTAGGACTCATCAGGGCCTTGAAGGATTTTAGCTAAGGAGGTGGTGGCTGAACCCTTTGGGGGAAGACGCCTCCAGGCCTTGAGGCTGGCGTTTTGTATTTGTGCTAATAAACCAGGGGGAAAATTTGCCTGTTTCTCATTAGTATCATAGGGAGTTCGCCCCAAGAGTTTATCTCTTGTCCAAGAGCGGTACGTCCTGCTTTCACTATTTACGCTGGGCAGTCTCGCGGCAGTTTTCTGCAAAATCGGTGCGCCAGAGTACGAAATCACCCCCGGATAAGGTGGCTCGTGCCAAGAAATGCCAATCATTAGGGGTTAGCCATCGCTCACTTAGGCTTTCCAGTATGGCCAGGCTGTAGGGGGCAGTAGGGCCATAATTATTAACAGCTGCCTTTAAGTCTTTTAAATGTTTGAGGTATAGGCGGCTGTATTTTTGTCTGTCTGAACTACTCTCTTCCGGGGCAGGGTTCTCTTCGTCAGAAGCCTCTCCCCCCGAGCCTAGGCCTTCACCAGGCTCGCTACTTACTTCCTCTTCTTCAGTATCATGTTGAGGCCTTTGACTGCGGGTTACGGGAAATGTGAAAAGGGGGCCTTTGGGACTTGAGCCCTGGGGGGTTTTCTTTGAAACCTGGCTGAGCGTTGTGGAAGCAAGCTCCGCCTCAAGGGCTCAGATTTCTTTGATAAGCCTTAAGTGTTCGCGTTTCTGAGTCAGCAGTTCTCTTAAGGAGGAAACTTCTTGAGTGAGGGAGATTTTAGCCTGCCGAATGGGGTATGAAACCATGATTGTGCTGTGCTCTGTGTTAAGGGGTGAGGTGAGGGGAGCTGAGGAACCCTGGAGATATGGAGGAGGTTGTAGAGTTTCATTAGGGGGACCGCGGAAAGCAGGGGCAGTGAAAGCCCAACGGTCGCCGCTGCCCTGATATTGTGCAGCCTGACTTTCTAATATTTCCCGGTCTTCGGGGGACAACTGGCCCACATCAGAATTGTCCCTAAAGGGTTTTAAAGATGGGTAAATCAGGCTAGGTGGGTCAGGATTTGTTTGGGGGATTTCTTTTATATCAGCTGTCTGAGGCTCCTCTGGAACATTTATAGACACTGATGGGCAAGCGGGGGGGGGAGCTAGAGCTATTTCAAAGGACCGTCTCCCCAATGTGAGCAAGTTTTTGAATATCTGGGTCTTTAAGGGAGCTTTGTAACACATCATTAATCAAATTCCAATATGAAAAGGCAGTTAGAGGGAACTTATCAGGTCCAAAAGTTCTATAGTAATCATTTAAGCAATCTCCAACTCTTCTCCAACATTTAGAGTCTATTGTCCCCTGCTGGGGAAACCAAGGACAAACATCAGACAAAAATATAAAGAATTGCGCAAGATCTTTTTTCTTAGCCTTAATCCTTCGCATCTTGAAGGAATCTTTGATTCCAGTGAGAAAGAGCTCATGTGAACTCAATTCTTGCCCCATGCTTTTTACCCACTTACCTCTAACAGATCAATCTCGCAGGGCGGCTAGTCCGGCAGTGATCAGGAACGAGTCTTCTCATGGGTCAATACCGTGTGGTAACTCAGGATGAGCCAAACTCACACCTCGTGGAGGCTCAAGGGGTGCCTGGCCAGGGCTTTTCAAGCGGGTCTTTTCAGCAGCTCTGTACCTCGGGCCCCCACGCTGGGAGCCAGTTTTGCCCCGACCCGTGGGGAGAATCAACGGAGGGACGAGGGGGAGCCTGTGAAAATGAAAGTGGAGCAAGGGATGCGAAGAATTGGAGGCAAGACAAAATTCTGATCAAGCCTCAAGGTTTTATTGTAGCAGAGTAATATATATAGAAGTTGGGGAGAGGAAGGGCTTAGGACCAGAAGATAGCTGGTATGAGACAGTTGGCGTTCTATGATTGGGCAGACAGTATGCCTGTACAGTTGACGTTAGGCAGTGACGCGGGGGGTGGTTTGAGAACGCGCGCGCGTTCTCAGGGACTATCTGGACTTCCTGTTTGTTAGGGGCCTGAGGCTTCCTCATGGCCCCTGACGTGTTTTGTGACGAGATGGTTAAGATACTTTTAATTTCTCTGGAGCCCTGAAAGTGCAGTAGTTAAGAGATCAACTGGGAACCAAAAAGTCAGCTGTTTCAATCCACCAGTCACTTCTCGGAAACCCTATTAGGCAGTTCTACTCTTATTCCATAGGGTCACTGATTTAGAATCAACTCAATCCCAGGGTTTTTTGTTGTTGTTGTTGTTGTTGTTGTTGTTGTTTGTTTGTTTTCGCACAGAGGCAGTTCAGATTGGGGCTAGGAATTTCAGATTTCTACAAAGAGAGACACTTCTTGAGGCTCAGAGACCATTAAGGCTACCTCATATATAAAAGGCCTTTGGAGTATCTTGAAGGAAATTGTTTCTTATAAAGGTGATACATACAAAACTGAATCTCTTTAATTCCATTATGAGTAAGTAAGCACAATCAGCAATTTACATAAACCAATGAAGCTATCCGTGTTGCCAGGTGGAAACCCCAAGTTCTGTTCAGCAAAACTGATCTCACACAATAAACAAGAGAATGAAGTGGGAAAATTCATTTTACAAGAAAGGAAACAGTTGGAGCTGCCACCACCAAATCTGGTCAACAAGGGCAAGGGGGAAGATCACCTTTAAGGATTTTTTAAGTAGGAAGTTTATACAAGTTACTTCAGCAACAGTTTTAGTCAGACTGCACAGGCACAATGGGTTTTACATATGATCAGAAAATGTCAGTTAAACTCTATGCAGAGGCAGGAAAGTTACTGCGTATCAGGGATTTAATGAGCTGAAATGTTATATTGAATGTCAGCATGTTCCTAAACCAGTTTCCACCAATTTCATCCAGTCTTGGCCAGCAGTTACAGAAGGAAATCAGGATCTTAATTGTAAAGCTGGGGAATTGCAGGTACCAAACAAACTGCCTGAGGCAATGGAATTTTCCACAGATTTGGGGCATCTGTATTATCCAGGGTTTGGGATTTCTAGCACTGGCTTATGACACTTACCAAATTGATTGTGGCATATCCTTAGCATCTTTGGCTAAATTTATAACGAAAATGGTTTATTTCCAGATCTTACTTGATGTTATAGATTGAATTGTGCTCTCCCAAAATATATGTTGTAAATTCTAATCCTATTCCAGTAATTATAAACCCATCAGGGAATGGTTTTCTTTGTTATGGTAATAAGGTAGTGTTAGTGGAGCATGTGTTTAAGTCAGTCTGTTTTGAGATACTAAAAAAAAATAAAATTGAGAAAGCAATCAACCAAGCAATCAGAGATAGGGGAAGATGATGCCATATTAAATCTGTTTTTTAAGGATACAACAAATCAACTAAAATAAATAAGGGCCTTCCCCAATAACCAACAGAGAGAGCAAGCCTTTTCCTAAAGACATCACCCTGAATTCAGACATTTCTAGTCTCCTAAATGGGGAGAAAGTAAATTTCTGTTTGTTAAATCCTCAAACTTGGGATGTTTACACTATAACAGTGCTAGCTACCTAAGACACTTGGAAATGTCTCATCTTCTTTTTTTATTGTAATTAAGTGAAAGCATACAACCCAAATCAATTTTTACACCTTCCTATCTACTGTTCCTTCTGTTCTCCTTGCCCCATAACAGCACGCTCCTTCTTTTCATTTTATACTTGTCATAGCCTCTTAAAAAGCTCCTGCTCCCTCCTCTCCACCCTCTTCTCAGCCATCTAGAAAGAGACTATAGGACAGCCTCCTATACATGCCTAGAACCATAAAGTACACACACCATATGGTCACATTATGTCCCCAAGTATAGTCCACTTTCATCCAAAGAGTTAACGTCAGTAGTGTTTTCTAGACAAGGGCAGCAGCACGGCTAGAGACCACGGTCCCAGAGGATGTGTCTTTTAGTAGAGTTCTTGAGCTGAATCCTTCTTTTTCTCGTGTTGTCACAGGAACTCAACACTGTGTGCCCTATCACGGCTGTTTTTGGTGGTGGCTGGGCACTGTCTGGTTTTTCTGGCCACATGTTGATGTGGTCTCCCATTCACATGGGTCCTTCTGTCTCTTGGGCTCTTTTTCTTCCTCATGTTTTTGGTGTTCTCAGTCATCATCTGTTCCCAATAAGTTGGGACCATATGGTGTATGTCAGGTGGCAGCTTTCTAGGACACATTGCGATTTCTGATATAAATACAGGGAATGACATCATGGCTCAAAGCAGCACCTGTGTTAAGGATTTTCCATTGTTTCCTCAAAATATTTTTGGTTAATAAATTGTTTGGGGGGACTCAAAATAGAAATTTAAATGATCTTTTGTGGAAATGAGAATTCCCTCAGGAGAAAGAAAACACTAATTCACTTGGAAAATATTCTTCTGTATAAATCAAATCACTCTTCTTTCTACCAATTTAAAAGTAGAGACCATATTCTAATATGAGCTTTACAGTTTCATGACCATTCATTAAAACTTTCTTACTTTATATTCTTAATTTTTAGTGCTGTTGTTATTGTTTCGTATTAGTATGCTTTCCTCTCCAATTTAAGTAGAGACCATTTTATCAAAGACCATCTCATAGTCTTTTTCCTTTTTTAGCACTTAGAATAGTGCAAGGCTTAGCAGGAGCTTGATGAATGTTGTTAAATAAGAGAGCATCCAGTTGGAAGACTATTTCTTGGCTCTTAAAAATCTACGTTTAGGCTGAATTCATAAGTGATCAAATATATGCTTGATTACTTTTTGACCAACTGTGTCTTTTCCATTACAAGTGGAAAGGAAAAAATAATATTCTTCCTCTGTTGACGGTGGCTTGGCTTCTTATGAGTGGAATATTGCAAAGTATGGATTGGTCTATGTTCAGTATTTCAGGAAGCAATATAAGACCAAGAACCATTGATACTAAAAAACAAAGTTCAAACAGCACTGGAAGCATTGATAAAAACAAGCCTCCAGGAATGAATAGAATACCAATTAAGATGATTTAACAAATGGATGCAATTCTGGAAGTGCTAATTTGTGTACGTGAAAAAAATTTGCAAGAGAGCTAACTGGCCAACTGATTGGAGAAGATACATTTTTGTTCCCATTCTAAAGAGAAAAGTGATGAAACAAAATGTGAGAATTATGAAACAATATCACTGAAATGACATGCTAGCAAAATTTTGCTAATGATAATTACAACCCAGTTGCAGCCATACATCAACAGGGAACTTTGCCAAGTTCAAGACCAATTCAGAGAAGATCATGAATGCTGGTGTCAGTTAGATCTTGACTGACAACAGATAATTGCAGATGTTTACCTGTGTTTTAGTAAATATATGAAGGTGTTCTGCTGTGTGTATCACTACAGATTATGAGAAAAATTACAAAGAATGGGAATCTAAAGATATTTAATTGTGCTCGCACAGAATCAGTGCACGAATCAAGAGGCAAACATTCAAATACTACAAGATGAAACTGCCTATTTGAAATTGGAAAAGGCATGTGGCAGAGTTGTATCCTCTTACCATAATTAGTCTGTAAACCCAATAAATAATCTGAGAAGACATACTATATGAAGAAGATTGCAGCATCAGGACTAGAGGAAGACTCATTAATGACCTGTAATATGCGGATGAGACAACCACACTTGCTGATAAAGAAGAGGACTGGAAGCACTCACTGATACAGATGAAACACGCTAGCCTTCATTGTGGATTTGACCTGCACACAAATAAAACAAATATCTTCAGTACTAAACCAATAAGCAACTATCATGATAAATGGAAAAGACAAAGAAGTGGCCATTTTACTTGTATTAGGAGCAGTCGAGAAATCAAATGCCACATTGCACTAGGCAAATATGTTACGAGACCTTTTTGAAGTTTTAAAAAGCAAAGGTATTCACTTCAATAACTGAGGTATGCCTGACCCAAGCTACAGACTATTCAGTTGCCTAATACTCACTGGTTGTGCACTGGTTAAGAGCTTGGCTGCTAACCAAAAGGTCAGCAATTTGAACCTACCAGCCTATCCTTACAAACCCTTTGGGAGCAGTTCTACTGTATCATATAAGATCACTATGAGTCAGAATCAACTCCACAACAATAGGTTGAAGATGTATGCGAAAGCTGTATAATAATAAAAAAAAAAAAGACAGAAGAAGAATTGGTGAAATTGTATTCTGTTGTTGGCAAATAATATTGAATATACTGTGGACTGCCAGAAAATCAGTCTTAGAAGAATTAAAATGGAAACGCTCCTTAGAAATGAGTATGGCAAAACTTCAAAGTGTTTGCTTTAAACATATCATTAGGAAAGGCTAGTCCCTAGAAAAGAACATCGTATTTGATAGAAGGTCAGAAGAAATGAAGGAAATTCATAATGAAATGGCTTAACAGAAGAGGTACAACAATGGACTGCAAGACATCAAAGAGCGTGAAGATGGCAGAGGACAGGGCACCATTTCTTTCTGTTATACATAAGGTCACCATCAATAAAAACAATTCAAGGGCAACCAGCCATAGGATGTGGTGTTCATACACTTTAGTATTCCTGAAAAACATCTGATCACTCTTTCATAGCCACTTCAATATTGTTCTTTAAATTATGATTACATGAAAATATATAATCCAAGTCAATTTTGCATGTGTTCCCATCCTGTCACTGCACACTCCTCCTTTTCTCTCTTAATGAACACCTGTCTCCTCCTCTCCATCCTCTTCCCTTCAGGAAGAAACCAGTAGAATAGCCTCCTACAAATGTATAAAACCATAAAGTACACATACCACATGCTTACTCTGTGTCCCCAGGTTCAGTCCATTCTGGATCTGGAGTGTTGACCTCAGTAGTGGTTTCAGGTCTGGGCCAGTGACAAGTCTATGAGCCGTGTTTTCCAGGGGACCCTCTAGGTTTTTGGACCATCAGTTCTGGTCTTTCAATGGAGTTCCTGATTGTATCCCTCTTTTTCTCTCACGTTACGTAAGGGAGTCTATGTTGTGTCCCTTATCTTTGGTGGTAGCTGGGTACCATCTGGCTCATGTGATCTCATGCTGATGCAGTCTCCAAATCATGTAGGTTCTTTTGTTTCCTAGGCACATTTTTCCCTGGTCAGCATCTGTTTCAGGTGTATTGGGACCAAATGATGTTCCTCAGATGTCAGTTTGTTGGCTATTAAGACCAGACCAGAAAAGATTTTGTTTTTAATCTATTACTCTCTCATTTATTTATATCGTGTGTACATTATTAATGTCACAACCTGTGAAACACTCATTACACAGCTTTTTAATAAATAATGGTCTCTGATTTTTAGGAACCATGAAAAGTTTTATAATGACAGTTTACACTTCAGTTTTCACAAAGAAAGTTGATTTCAGTGTTTGAAGGCAATTTACAATTAAGAGAAGGCTTTAATATTTTCCTTAGTAATTTATCTTAGCTCACATTGTAAGAAAAAGTTTTTTCACAGCCTTCAGTATGGGTTGCACTGCAACAGCAGGAAAACAAAGTCCTCACAGTCGGGCTAGTAAGCAATAGTGTGGAAAGCTGACAAAGGATTGAGGTTGTGAAGGATTTCATTTTACTTGATTCCACAATCAACACTGATGGAAGCAGCAATTAAGAAATCAAAAGATGCATTACACGGGGAAAACATGCTGCAAAGAACCTCTTTAAGATGTTGAAAACTAAAGATGCCACCTTGAAAATTAAGGCACACCTGACCCAAGCCATGGTGTTTTCAGCCACATTACATGAAATGCAAAACTGAACAATAGGTAAGAAAGACAGAAGAAAAACTGATGTCTTTGAATTGTGGTGATGGAGAAAACTGAATGCACCATAGATTGCCAAATAAACAGACAGATCTTTTCTGGAAGTACAACCAGAGTGCTCTTTGGAAGCAAAGATAGCAAGACTGTATCTCACATACTTTGGACACGTTGTCAGGAGGGATCAACCCGTGCAGAAGGACATCCTGCTGGGTAGAGTTGAGGGTCAATGAAAACGAAGAAAACCCTCAACAAGACTGATTGACACAATAGTTTCAACAATGGGCTTAAGCCTAAAAAACGATTGTGGGTATGATGCACGACCTGTCAATTTTTCATTTCACTTTGTTGTGTATAGTGTCTCTGTGAATGCAACTGATTCGATGGCATGTAACAACAAGAGCAATGGAGAAAGTCATCATACAATTCAATTTCTAATTAAATATTTCAGGCTCTGGAAATTCTCACATGCAAAATATTAATGATCATGAAAAGTATTTCTTGTAACTGTATTCAACATCATAGGTTGGTATTTTCTCTAGATTATATTACTAATATTCTTAAGTCACATTTTATAAATAAGCTAGACTGGGCCATCAATTAGAGCTAACCACTAGATGTAGAGTGTTCAAATCTGGTAAGTGAGCTAATTCTTGAGAAAAATAGACATAAAAACAGTTGTTTAGAAATTGATTTTAGTCTGAGAGGTAAGTTTAAAACTTAAGAAGAACTAATAGTCTCCAGTCATTATCTATGAAAACAGAATGATCTAGCACCATAAAGTACCTAGGAGGCTCAGAGTTGGTCATACTTAAGTGTCTTGGCAGGAAGGAAGGACAGAACCTTCTAGGAGGGTTAACAAAAGAGAACTGATGAATAGAATAGGTTGAAAGCATATTTTCAAAACTTGGTATACATAGAAAGATTAGAGCTCAGGGATCCGACAAAAAAATCAGTTATAAAAAAATGGAGCACTACAACTGGCCAAGCTAGACATAAGCTTAACTGATTGAATATGTCCTATCACAAGCTTTAGACCTAAAAACATACTTCAGTTACATAGTAATCAACAGACCTCAACTGGGAGGAAGAATAAAAGAAGTGCCCTATAATCTAATGAAGAAATGTTAATGAAATTACAACTTCTTCAGTAGTTTGAAAATGACTTTACTTTTAAATGTGACATTAGTCAGCATAAGAAATTCTAGATGCTGTAACAGTTGCTTAGCATAATTCGCATCTATTTCTCATTCATATCACTTTCCACTTGGTTGTTCAATGATTATTTTACGTGTGGAGAGTTTGGGAGCCATTCATTTGAAATGCAATTAAAACAAGCAAAACCAAAAAGCATGTAAAAAAAAAAAAAAAAACATGAAATGTTACTTTCATCAAAACAAAGAGAAGAGGGACAAGAGATTGTTAAGAGGATATGACATGTATAGAACAGAAAGGAGGAGTGTGCTCTCACTGGGCAAGGAGAGCAGTAAGAGCTGCACATAGGCAGGCATGAGAATTTAATACTGGGTTGTACATTTTCACTCAGTCACAATAAATAAAAATAAATTTAAAAATAAAGAAAGACTTTTTATACTTATCCAACAAAGATCTTTGTTCCTAGACTTAGGCCAGAGGTCAGTTTCCTTAAAAAGAAGTATTACATTCTGAAAAAAAAAAATGCTTATCCAATTATTCTTTAACAAGTGTTGATTTAAAAAAAAAAAAAAAAAAAAAAAGTTGTTGGAGGAAGACCATGAAGAAATGGAGATAGAAATCTAAATAGGAGACTAGAAATGGAAAACCATGGAGAAGAGACCATAAATACATGTCTAATTTCTTAGTAGTAAGACTATGAGTCTAAAGCTAGAAACTGTGTGAACTATAATTAACAAACATAACTAAGAAAACTTAGTAAGTAGAATGGGAAAAAGTGAGAGAAAGTGAGTTGATTTCACCATTGATTGTAGAAGAGAACCAATAGATCATTTCTAAACTGAAATGATTCTCTTCTGAAGAAAGGACTCTTTGAGGAATGAATTTGACAATAACATGTGATAACCACAAATGTCATAGGTTCCACCCACTACAGATATTTAACCATTTGTTAATAAGAAGGACTGAAAGACTACAACCACTAAAAAATACTGCTTATGTGAGAAATGAGTACTGTATGCGATGGCATCTGCCTGATACACAAATGTCTTAGTGTTTTCTTAAACAAGGATCAAGATCTTTGCTATGCTTTAATTTTATAAAGATTTATGTATGTATAGGAGTCGGATCTGACTCGACCGCACTTGGCTGGCTTGGCATGTTAGGGATTTCTTCAAGAGAAAAAGTACAGCATTTAAGAACATTACTGTAGACAACGTATCATCAGCAGCAATAGATGGCACAAATAGATTTCAATGTACCTGTGATACTTTGTTGACATGGACTGGATGGCACACAACAAAAGCTTTAAAAACTATACTCTTTGGAAATAACATCACAATGATTACCTTTTCTAGGGTCTCAGAAGCCATACATAGACACATGCTGTTTTGTGACTTACTATGAACTTCACTTGTAAGAGAGGAGAAAAAGGAGGGACCGAAGGTAAAATGATTGCCTATCTACTTGGCTTTAAAATACTTCCTTTTTTTTCAGTTTTCCTGGTTGTCATTTGGGTTAGAGATTCCTGGTGTCACAGTGGTTAAGTGCTTGGCTGTTAACTAACCAAAAGTTCTGTGGATATAACTCACCAGCTGCTCCATAGCAGAAAGATGCAGCAGTCTGTTTCCATAAAGATTTGCAGCCTTGGAAACACTCTGGGGAAGTTCTACTCTGTTCTATGAATTATGGAGTCAGAATTGACTCCACATCAATGGGTTTATTTTTTTTTTTTTAAGCTACTTTAGAAAGTGACCAAAATCAAGAAAACAATTGCCATTGAGTCTATTCTGACTCACAGCAACTCTGTAAGACAGAGTAGAACAACCCAAATGGGTTTCCATGGAATGGTTGATAGATTCAAACTGCCAGCCAACCTTTTAGTTAGCAGCTGTGTTCTTAACCACTGCACCACCCATGCTCCTTGGAAAGTGATAGTGAGTAACAAACAGATGTCTCACACAATATGGGTACTCATAATGGGAGTCATGTTGGTCACTACTGGTCCACAATTAAGGAGTCTTTACCATTCTAATTTAGCTCATCCTGGTAATTTTGTTTTTGAGTCTTTTACTGTTCTTGTTGATAGGTGCCATCCAGTTGGTTCCAGCTCATAGTGACCCTATGGAAAACAGGACAAAACACTACCTGGTCTTACACGATGTCCACAATTGTTTCTTATGTATAAGCCCATTGTTGCAACCACTGTTTCAATCCATCTCGTCTTGTCAAAGGTTTTCCTCTTTTTTGCTGAGCCTCCACTGTACTTAGCATGATGCCCTTCTTCAGGGACTGATCTTTTCTGGCAACATGTCCAAAGTATGTAAGATGCAGTCTTGTCATCTTTGCTTCCAAGGAGCATTCCTGTTGGACTTCTTCCAGAATAGATTTGTTTGTTCTTTTGGTGGTCCATGGTGCATTCAACATTCTTCTCCAACAGCACAATTCAAAGGCATCAATTCTTCTTCTGTCTTCTTTGTTCATTGTCCAGCTTTCACATGAATATGTTATGATTGAAAATATGATGGCTTGGGTCAGACACACTGTGGTCTTCATGGTGACATCTTTGCTTTTCACTACTTTAGAGTTCCTTTGCAACAGATTGTCACAATGCAATGGGTCTTTTGATTTCTTAACTGCTGTTTCCATAGGCATTGACTATGGGACCCGATGACAACCTCAATCCTTTCTGCACTTATGACAACATTCCTTACTGGTCCAGTTGTGAGGATATTTATTTTCTTAATATTGAGTTGCAATCTATACTGAAGGCTGTGGTCCATGATCTTCATCAATGTTTCGAATCTTCACTTCCTGCGAGTAGGGTGTTGTCTTCTGTGCAATGCAGGTTGATAATGAGTCATCCTCCAATCCTGATGCCTCCTTCTTCTTTGTATAATCCAGCTTCTTGGAATATTTGCTCAGAATACAGATTGAAAAATTATGGTGAAATGATACAACCCTGATGCATGCCTTTCCTGACTCTAAACCATGCAGTGTCCTCCTGCTCCATTTGCATGAATGCCTCTTGATCCACATACAGATTCCTTAAGAGCACAGTTAAGTGTTCTGGAATGCCCATTTTAAGCAATGTTAGCCACAATTTATTATGATCCACGCAATGATTACCTTTGCATAGTCAATGAAACACAAGTAAACATCTTTCTGGTATTCTATGTTTTCAGCCAAGATCCATCTGACATCAGCCACAATATTCCTGGTTCCACATCCTCTTCTGAATCCAGCTTGAATTTTTGGCAGTTCCTTGTCAATATACTGTTGCAGTTGATTTTGAATGGCCTTGAACAAAATTTTATTTTCATGTGATGTTAACAATATTGTTCAGTAATTTCCACATTTGGTTGGATCACCTTTCTTTGGAATGGGCATAAATATGAATCTCTTCCAGTCGGTTGGACAGGTAGCTGTCCTCAAAATTTCTTGGCATAGATTAGTGAGCACTTGCAGCAATGCATCTGTTTGTTGAAATATCTCCAATAATATGCCATCAATTCCTAGAGCCTTGCTTTTTTTGCCAATGACTTCAATGTAGCTTCTCCTTCTTCCTTTAGTACCACTGGTTCCTGATCAGATGCTGTCTCTTTAAATGGCTGAACACTGAGCAGTTCTTTCTGGTATAATTACACTGTGTACTCTCCATCTTCTATGATCCTCCCTGAGTCATTTAATATTTTCCCTGTAGAATCCTTCATCATTATAATTTGAGGCTAGAAGATTTTCTTCAGTTCCTTAAGCTTGAGAAATGCAGAATGTGTTCTTCCCTTCTGGTTGTCCATTTCCAGCTCTTTGCACATGTCATTATAAGACCTTATTTTGTCTTATTGAGCTATGCTTTGAAATCTTCTGTTTAGGTCTTTGACTTTGCCAGTCCTTCCTTTTGCTTTAGCTGCTCAAAGTTCAAAAGCAAGTTTGAGAGTCTCTTCTGACATCCAATTTGGTCTTTTCTTTCTTCCCTGTCTTTTTAATGACCTCTTGCTCTCTTCGTGGATGATAACTTCAAGATCTTTCCAAAATTCATCTGGTCTTCCGTCATTAGTGGTCAACACATCAGATCTGTTGTTGAGATGGTCTTTAAGCTCAGGATGGGTATACTCAAGGTCATACTTGGCTCTCGTGGACTTATTCTAATTTTCTTCTGTTTCAGTTTGAATTTGCATGTGAGCAATTGATGATTTGTGCCACAATCAGCACCTTGTTTTGTTCTGATTGCTGATATGGAGTTTTTCCATTATTTTTTTCCACAGATATAGTTTATTTGATTCCTGTGTATTCCATCTGGTGAGTTCTATGTGTAGCATTGCTGTTTGTGTTAAAAAAAGATATTTGCAATGAAGAAGTTGTTAGTCTCGCCAAATTCTATCATGTGATCTCTGACATTATTTCTGTCACCAAGACTGTATTTTCCGACTACTGATCCTTCTTTGTTTCCAACTTTCGCATTCCAGTTGCCAGTCATTGTAAGTGCATCCTGATTGCATGCTCAGTCAATTTCAGACTGCAGCTGGTAAAAATCTTCATTCTCTTCATCTTTGGTGTTAGTAGTTGGTGGAAAAATTTAAATAATAATAGTATTAAATGGCCTTCCTTGTAGGTGTATGGATATTCTATCACTGACAGCATTGTACTTTAAGACATATCTTAAAATATTCTCTTTGAGGGTGAACACAGCACTGTTCCTCTTCAAGTTGTCATTCCCAGCATAGTAGATCATATAATTGTCAGATTCAAAATTGCCAGTACCAGTCTATTTCAGTTCACTAATGCCTAGGATATCAATGTTTACACATTCATTTCATTTTTGATGATTTCCTATTTTCCTAGATTCATGCTTTGTACATCCCATGTCCCAATTATTAATGGGTGTTTACAGCTGTTTCTTCTCATTTTGGGCTGTGCCACATCAACGAATGAAGATCCTGAAGGCTTTACTCCATCCATGTCATTAAGGTCGACACTACTCTGAGGAGACAGCTCATCCCCAGTTGTCTTCTGAGTGCCTTCCAATCTGGAAGGGCTCATTTTCTTGCGCCACATCTGACAGTGTTCCTCTGCTATGCGTAAGGTTTTCCCTGGCTAATTCTTTTCAAAGTAGAGTGCCGGGTCCTTCTTCCTAGTCTGTTTTAGTCTGGAAGTTCAGCTGAAACTTGTCTACCATGGGTGACCGTGCTGGTACTTAAGCACCAGTGACATAGCTTCCAGTGTCACAGCAACAAGCAAGCTTCTACTGACAGATAAGTGCGGGCTGCTCACTCTATCTTCACCCTCCTTACCATGCTGTTATCCTCCTTACCTGATCCTGTTATCCTCCCTACCTGATGCTGTTATCCTCCCTACCCTCCCTACCTGAATTTTTTGCTACTTTCACTATTTTAAGAATATGAGACTTGGAACCAGAGAACCTATGCTTAAATCAGCTATTTACAATGCAAATGATTTGAGAGACATCTAGAAATTTTCACTGGTGAGTGTAAAATAATACTGAGTGCAGAGAATTAAATAATAATGAAATTACTTTATGAATGTCAGAATATAAATATAATCATAATAAGCAGCAGCAGTATCATATTTTTCATTTATAACACAGCAATGCAAATAATGTATCCATAAATGTGATGTGTGAAAATGATAAAATTAAGTTAAACAGATCTGGCATAGCATTTCCATGCATATAGCATGCATATATCATGACATTTTTGAAAGTGAAGTTTGCCACATTCACCTGTTATTCCATATTTTGGGTAAATCATATCATTTTGTTCATTTTCTTTCTTTCTGCTCATTTTCTTTGGACTCCTACTTACATGTATAAAAATAGTCCAACAATGTTGTTTTTGATAGTCATATAATAAAGGTATAAGCCATGGTCAAGAAGTCATGCATTGACTTTGGTAGTCCCCAGGTGAGTTGAAAATAAGCAGTCAAAAATCTGCATTAGTTTCTGTTAATTTAAGAAGCTACTTACAGAACATTAGCCCAACAGTTGAGTGAGATAAGCTTATCAGATCTCCTCAAGTGAAACTGTTATGTTAGGTCTCCTTATTTCATAGTTTACTTATTGTCTTGCTAGAGTCAACTGAAGTCATCAGCATATAAAAAAGTTTGCCATAACAGGCTATGAAAATAAGGCATGAGTGAACTGCACAGTTGGCAGAAAAAGAAAAACATACATTTGTGAGAAAATACTGTACTAGTGGTAGCAATTAGATTCTGGCTTCAGTAGCCCTAGACTTATATCCCAGGTCGGATATTTAATTGGTATATAAATTAATTGTTCTCTGCCTCAAATTTAATCATCTACAAGACAGGGAGAATTAATCTAGCCACACGGTTGTTGTGAGAGTTAAACAAGATACTGCGTGTAAATTGTTCAGGATAATACTTGGCGTGATTATACTCCAAGTGAATGTTAGCTATAATTATTATTATTATCTCTAACTTATCTGTGTACCTACAGTATACTGGACATTTAAAAATGTTAATGTCAATTAATTTTCCTGAAAATACTGAGTAGAAAACATTATTATCCACAATTAATAAATACAGCAGCGACAGCTCAGTGAGTAATTGGTCCACGGTTAGAAAGTGGTTGTACTAGAATTTGACCCAAGTGAGACTGATTCTAAAGTCCAAGGGTGTTCTGTTACAAAAAGTTAAAAGACTACTTATTAGATAACTTTATAGATCACATGGATCAGTTTATAATATTAACTTAAATAATCACATTTTCAGTTTGTGAGGATCAGAGTGTATTATTTTTCCTAATTATCTGTGTTTTATTAATTTTAATTGGGCTTTTACAGGAGTTATATATTCTTTCCCTAATTGTCATAAATTCATTGTGATTCAACAATAGATACATTTGGCAATAATTTCTCCTAGTTATTTATTATTAGACTTTTTTTTTTCATTTCCTGGCTGAATAGGAGTTTTTAGTTGCGGCAGCAATATAATTTGTTGCAGAGAAACATGGTTTACTTTTTGAAAAACTTCAGCCATTTTTTTTAGAATTGTAAGAAAATACTTGTTAAAAGTACTTGGTATCCGAAACAAGCACCTGTCCTTTATAAGTACTGAGTTTTCATTTGATGAATGTTTAGATTATCATCAACACTTTTTTTGGCCTAAAGAAGAGAAAAAGAATAGTTTAAAGACAAAACAATTTGCTTTGAATCTATTTTTCCAAGGTGTACCTCTTTTCAGTTCTATTTTTCAGAAACATTTGTTTTTGCCTTTCTTTCTTGATATTTTCTTGTGGCTTTCTACTGAGGATGAAATTATCTGACTGTTTAGTCTAACCATTAGAAGTATGTTATTCCTGCAGTCTTCTTTCTTCATCTACCTAAAGCAATGGTTTTCAATGAATTTTCTCCCCAAGGTAAATTTAGCAATGTCTGCTTTGATTATTGCACCTTGGGAAATGCTGCTACCAGCATCCAGTGGGTAAACAAACAACAATAACAACAACAAACACTGCTGTCAAGTCCATTCTGGCTCAGAGTGATCCTGTAAGACAGTAGAACTGCTCCATAGAGTTTCCAAGGAGCATCTGGTGGATTAAAACTGCTAACATTTTGCTTAGCAAACGTAGTGCTTAACCACTATACCATTAGCAAACATAGCAATTAACCCCTACACCACTAAGTTTTCCTTCTAGTGAGTAGGGGCCAACAATGTTTCTAAGCATCCACAATTTATCAGACATACAAGTACAACAAAAAATTCTCTGATCAAAAATGTTAACGGTGCCAAGGTTGAGCCATCTTGACCTCAGACCACCATGTTATAATATGCATGATTAATAAAAATAAAGGAGACTATTTTACATTTTCACTAGTTATAATTCAGATTACTAGAGAATGTAGTTGGGTACATGACTACACCCTGATGGCTCAACAGTTAAGTATTGGGCTGCTAGTGGAAAGGTTATCACTTTGAACCCACCTAGTAGCTCCACAGTACAAAGACCTGGCTACCTGCTTCCATAATAAACCAGAAAAATAGCAAATCCTTTGCCCATCAAGTCAGTTCTCACTCAGTGTGATCCTATACAATAGGGTAAAACTGCTCCATAGGGTTTCCAATGAGCAGCTGGTAGATTTGAACTGTTGTCCCTTTGTTGAATAGCTGAGCTCTTAGTCACTATGCAACCAGAGCTCCACTTTCATAATGATAACAGCTGAAATAACCCTATAGGATAGTTTGACTCTGTTATAAGGAATTGTTGTGAGTTTTAATGGATTGAGTTTTTTACTCCCACCATGTATTTATTCATCATTTCCCCAGGAGAGGTATCCCAAAACTCTTCAAATCCACATCAACATTTAAGATCAGTTTCTATTTCCAGTTTTTTCATGAAATTTTCATTAATTTCAGATTTTCTCTATCAAAAGATTCAGCAGATTATTTAGTAAATTACATTAGATAAAATCTGCTATCTGCTTGCAAAATAGGCACTCACTAGGTTTAAGCACTTTCTGTTTCCTATTCTAGCTTTTTCTCTTCTGATCTTCTATTGGCTATATTTTCTTACTGATGAATGCTTTGTTTTATATTGTTTTCACATTTTATTTTGATGACATTCCGCATCCCTTCTATGAGAATATACTCATCTTAAAGGCAGGGATTACTTTTTATAGTGATTTGCATTACCTGATTTTTTTCTTGTACTCCAGCATCATTAGTACCAAATAGATAACACTTGATTGAAAAAGTTAAGGAAGATAAAAAAGAATAGCCAAGCCAAAGCCAGCCAAGTGCTGTCGAGTCAATATTTTGATATCTATAGTTCTCAAGTGGTGATAGTATTAACTTATGACTTTTTCTTGATTGTACATTATCTTTAAAATTATAAGGTGTTTAAATACTTTGAAGTTTCTAAAAACTATGGTTAGCATAATTTTTGTTAGCTTTGTTGTTTTTATCTCTTAAAAGATAAAAACAAAGATATTTATATTCATATATATATTTGGAGAGTTTTAATATGAAGCATCAATGTTATAGACACATCACATCTTTCAAAGTTTATTCATTTATATCAATTGAAAAAACAATCAGCTTGGGTCTTTCAATAAACTAAAGAAATATGACCTGTTAGCTATCTATTGGTACTTTGTCTATTAATTATGAGGAAAGAGCAAGAATTTTGAATAGAAATAGTGAAAAAAAATGCAATACCATAATATTTTGAGGAATTTTAAAGTGTGTCCCTTTTGTCCTTACAGAAAGTGTGGACTATGGGCCGGTGTTTGTACAAGAACCTGATGATGTCATTTTCCCAACTGATTCTGAAGAAAAGAAAGTAGCATTTAATTGTGAAGTTCGTGGCAACCCAGTTCCCAATTACAGGTAGAAAGTCATTATTAATAATTTTTCTTAAGCCTTAAAAAATTCCTTTGAATAATATTCTGATACTCCAAAGGAACATTACCATGCCTCCAGTAATTTGTATGTACTTGTCTTTTGATTTTTCCTAAGATGGTTTCGAAATGGAACTGAAATAGACTTAGAAAGTGATTATCGCTACAGTTTGATAGATGGCACCTTCATCATAAGCAATCCAATTGAAGCAAAGGATTCTGGTCATTATCAATGTTTAGCAACCAACACTTTTGGAAGTATTTTAAGTAGAGAAGCCATTCTTCAGTTTGCCTGTGAGTAAAGTCTTTGCCTTTTCCGTATATATACATATATAAGTTGCATACATGTACATAGTTAATATGCATAATTTTAATTTTTAAGTGAAAGATTGAGACTTCAAACTTAAAAGTAGGAGCAAAAACTTGGCAAGGATTACGACTCTGCAAAGCTTTCTCCTGGAGTATTTTGAAATTCTTTGAAATGTTTGCTGTCTACTAACTATACTTGATGTACTAGTCTGAGAAATTAAAAGTTCCATTCATGAAAGGAGACGAAGTTTTAGATTTTAAATATGTTTAGAAATCTAGTTTTAAAAAAGAGAGATTTTCTAATTCTTCTTGCTTTTTAAAATGTCTATTTTCATTCTTCAACTGTTTGCTACAGACATTATTTGCAATAGAATCTTCAAGACATGTACCAAACCAAAAAAACCAAGCCCCCTGCCACTGAGTCAATTCCAACTTATGCAGACCCACAGGACAGGGTAGAGACGTCCTGTAGAATTTCCATGGAGTGCCTGGTGGATATGAACTTCTGACCTTTTGGTTAGCAGACTTAGCACTTAACCATCACACCATGGACATATCGCATATATATATATATATATATATAGGTTAGTCTGGTAATGAAAGGCAATATATATAGGTTTGTCTGGTAATGAAAGGAAGAATCTCTTCCAATCATTTCACTTATGATAAAGGCTTATACCAAATTTAGGATACACTACTATGTGAAAAAAATTAGCATAATTTATTAGTAAATCTTACTACTTAAATTTAAATTCTTAATGATTATGATCTCTTAAAAAAAAAAAAAAACTGATAGGGAGGCCAGAAATCTTTGTGTGAATAATTCACATGTAATTATATTGGCTATAAAATTTATCATAAAGTGATTTTTAACTTAAAGCTATACCCCCAAAATTGTAATATCTGATTTTTCTCTATATAGTGTTCCATGTATACCCATTTTATTTAACTCAGAATCCAGATAGTTTTTATAGAAAAAGAAAAGAATAAAGTAATCAGAATAGATATAGTCTGTAGAACACTATGCTATTTCTGGTAATATCTAACTATTATTTAAATTTTATGTAAATATCTAAAACATTTTTTAAAGATTTGTCTAAGAAAATCATAAATGTGTATTACAATACCTCAAATATGCCATCATGAAAGCTAAATAAACTTTTAATTCAGAAAATATTATGTAGTATAGTACAGAATTTAAAAAAATTCAGTACACACATTAACAAAGTAACTTGATAAAACAATTCTTCTAATCACTTCTTTGTTCGGTAGACAGTCTTTTTTCAAGACAGATACAGCAAATATAGACAATGTGACATATACCTTGCATTTTGGTCTATATTATGTAATTCAGTCCCACCAATTGGTGATTGATTTTCCCCTAAATAGTGACAGTAAACTATGCCAAGTGTTTTTCCACATATACCAGAGTATAATTGTATGTACCAGAAGATCTTAGGTGTCTGTAGGTCCATTTTTCCTGAAAGACTACTGAAAATATGAGGCACAGCCATCAGAAACTCTCCCCAATTCAGATGAAGGACACTGGCACTGATATTCACACCAGTGACTACACAGGGAAAGGACAGCATCATCTATTCAACTCAAGGTCTTCTAAATGTGGTTTAGAGTGACATTTGCTATCTTTTTTACCAATATTTTGCATGATATATATACATACATTCTTTGACAATAACTTAAAACCCTGTCACTTCTCATGCCCATCCCATGAGACTCAATATTATATTCTGGAGGACACTGTTCAGTCGGATATGGATCAAACATGCAGTAAATATGCCCTGATAATTACTTGTGCCTGGATTGTAAGAGTTGGAAACAAATAAAAGGACCAGTAGTTAGAAAATATAGCATTAATGTTAGAAACAACACCAGAAATCACATAATAGAATTTCCCAAGAAAAATGATTTCTTCATTACAAATACCTTTTCTCAATTACATAAATGGTGACTACACACAATAGCCTCACCGGATGAACTACACAGAACTCAAATAGACTAACTCTGTGAAAAACAGATGATGGAGAATCTCAATGTTATTGGTCAGAAAAAAGTCAGGCGCCAACCATGGAACCATCAGCTGATCATATGCAAGCAGGTTCAAGCTAAAGGTGTAGAAAATTAGAGCAAGCCCATGACAGAAAGTATGACCTTGAGTTTAGAGACTATCTCAAGAACAGATTAAATAAATTGTATTCTAATGAACAAAGACAAGACAAGTGGTAGGATGATATTAAGGATATCATACCCAAGGAAAGCAAAAGATAGTTAAAAAGACACAAAAGAAGAAAAAACAAAAATGTATGTTAGAGAAGGCTCTGAAACTCACTCTTGAATGTAAAGTAGATGAAGTGAAAGGAAGAAATGATGAAATAAAAGAGCTGAAATGAAGATTTCAAAGGGCAGTTTAAGAGGCCAAAGTGAAGTATTATAATGCAGTGTGCAAAAACTTAGGAACCACAACAGAAGAACATAGCATTGCTCAGACTGACAGAACCAAGGGAAGAGAAAAGATCAAGCCTTAAGTTGCAATATTGGTAAGTTCTACCTGAAAAATACTGAAGGACACAGGAAACATTGAAACAAGATGGCAGAAATAAAGTACAGAGTTACTGTGTCAAAAAGAATCAACATTCAGCCTGTTCAGGAGGCGGCAAATGATCAAGAACTGATGGTATTGAAGGAAGAAATTCAAGCTGAATTTAAAGTATTGATGAGAAACAAGGCACCAGAAATTGTAAAGGGATAAGTGACAATGTTTCAACTAATAGATACAGTACTGGAAGTCTCACTTGTCTAAGCCAAGAAATTTGAAAAACAGTAACCTGGCCAACCAACTAGAAGAGATCCATATTTGTACCTGTCTTAGTCATCAAGTACTGCTGTGACAGAAATACTGAAAGTGAATGGTTTTAACAAAGAGAAATTTATTTTCTCACAGAAGAGCAGGCTAGCGCCAGGGGAAAGCATGAGCTCCAGGGGAAATCTTTCTCTGTTGGCTCTGGAGGAAGATGCTTGTCATCCATCTTCCCCTGCACTTGTTGCTTCTGAGGTACAAGGACCCCAAATTCTTTATGAAGGATGAGCTCTGCTCCCACCATTGCTTCTTGGTGGCATGAAGTTCCCAACTTTTTGCTTTGCTTCTCTATCCTTTGTATGCCAAGAGATGGCCTCAAGGTACAACACAAACTTATAAATTGAGTTCTGCCTCAACAACAGGACAGTCACCCATCCTCCCTCATCAGCTTCATAGGATAAGGATATACAATATATAGGGCCATCAACAATGCCAGGAAGAATGGCATGGCCAAACTACAGCACAGATTTTTGGGGGGACACAGTTCAGCCCATGACAGTATCCATACCAAAGAATGGCAATACAAGAAAATCCAGAAATTATCACACAATATTGTCAGTATCACACACAAGTAGAAGTTTGCTGAAGATCATTCAAAAGCAACTGCAGTGGCGCATGGCTAGGGAATTGCCAGAAATTCAAGCTGGATTCCAAAGAGGACATAGAATGAATGATATCATTGCTAATGTCAGACGGCTCTTGACTGAAAGCGGAGAACACAAGAAAGATATTTACTGTGTTTTATTGACTGTGAAAAGGCACAACGGATCATAACAAATATTGTGAAGGATGCGAATTTGAGAACACTTAGCTGTGCTCATGAGGAAACTACACAAACCAAGACACAGTTGTTCAAACAGAACAAGAGAATACTTGTTCTAAGTTTAAAGTCAACAAAGGTGTGCATTTTGCCATAATTATTTGATCTATATGCTGAGCAAATAATCTGAAAAGCCAGACTGTTTGAAGAAGAAAGTGACATCTGGATTGGAGGAAGGCTCATTAACAACCTGAGATATGCAGATAGCACAAATTTGCATGTGGAAAGCTAAGAGAACTTGAAACATTTACTGATAGATATCACAGAGGACAGCCTTTATTATGAATTGCACCTCAATAAAATTAAAACAAAAATACTGATAACTGGGCCAATAAGGAACATCATGATAAATGGAGAAAAAAAAAATACTGAAGTTTTCAATGATTCCACTTTACATTGGTTCACAACCAACACCCTTGGAAGCAGCAGTCAGTAAATCAATGTTCACCAAAACAGACGTTCAGGTGGCTAACACATGCTTCAGAAAATGTTTGAAAAATGTGAATCATTATAAAAATGCAAATCAAGAGAAGAGTTAACAGAAACTATTTCATGGCATAGAAAGGGATGGAATACTCCAAGATTCATTCTATGAAGCCAGAATAACCCTGATATGAAATCCAAGGAAAGATCCCACAAAAGAGGAAAATTACAGACCAATTTCACTCATGAACCTAGACACAAAAATCTTCAACAAAATCCTTGCCAATAGAATTCAACAACATATCAAAAAAATAATTCATTATGACCAAGGGATGCAAGGCTGTTCAACATCAGAAAAACAATTGATGTGATGAACCACATAAATAGCACAAGAGGAAGAATCACTTGATTTTGTCAACTGATGCAGAAAAGGCATTTGACAAAGTCCAACACCAACTCATGTTGAAAACTCTCAGCAAATTAGGAATAGAAGGCAAATTCCTCAACATAATAAGGGAAATCTATGCAGCAACAACTGCCTACATTGTTCTGAATAGAGAGAGACTGAAAGAATTCCCCTTGAGAATGGAAACTAGACAAGGATGCCCACTTTCACCACTTCTATTCGACATTGTACTAGAAGTTCTGGCCACAGCAATTAGACAAGACAAAGAAATAAAGGGCATCTGCATCAGCAAAGAAGATGAAAAATCTCCTCATTTGCAGACAATATGATTGCACAAGCAGAGAATCCCAAAGAATACATAAGTAAACTACTGGAACTAATAGAAGAGTTCAGCAAAATATCAGGATATAAGATAAATGTAAGTAAATCAGTAGGGTTCATTTATACCAACAGACAGATCATCAAAGAAGAAATCACCAAATCAATATCATTTACTATAGCCCCCAAGAAGATAACATGCCTAGGAATAAATCTAACTAGAGAAATAAGAGACCTATACAAAGAGAACTACAAGACTTTACAGCAATAAACCAAGAGAGACTTATATAAATGGAGAAACCTACCCTGTTCATGGATAGGAAGACTTAACAATGTGAAAATGTCTATTCTACGCAAAGCAATCTACATAGACAATGCAATCCCCAAACAAATTCCAGTGACATTTTTTAAAGAGATAAGGAAACAAATCACTAACTTTGTCTGGAAAGGGAAGAAACCCTTGATATGCAAAGCACTATGGAAAAAGAGCAACACAGTGAGAGGTCTCATACTACCCAACCTCAGAATCTATTACACTGCCATAGTAGTAAAAAAACAGTCTGATACCTGTACAAAAAGAGACATATAGTCCAATGGAACAGAGTTGAGTCTCCAGAGATGCCACCATCCTTTAATGAAGAGTTAATATTCGACAAAGGACCTAAGATTGTAAACTGGGGTGAAAACAGTCTCTTTAACAAATGGTGTAGGCAAAATTGGATATCCATCTGCAAAAAAACTGAAACAAGATTGATGTCTCACACCTTACACCAAAACTAACTCTAACTGGATGCCAAGCCACTCTAACTGGATAAAAGACCTAAAAAGCAAACCTAAAATGATAAAGATCATGCAAGAAAAAATAAGATCAATAATGGAAATTCTAACACACAGCTTAGAAAGACTTCAAAATCTGACAAAACACGACCAACAGAAGAGAAAATAGATAAATGGGAACTAATAAGGAACAAACACTCTTGCTCATCCATAGACTTTATCAACAGAATTAAAAGACCACCTACAGAATGGGAAAAAATATTTGGCAACTGTATGTCAGACCAAAGTCTGATCTCCCTAATCTATGCCAGCCAAGTGCCATTGAGTCGGAGCCATCTATAAAGTACTACAAAATATCAACAAGAAAAGGATAAGTAATTGAGTTAAGCAATGGGTGAAGGAGATGGGCAAATACTTCTCTAAAGACGATATCCAGGCAGCCAAAAGACACATGAAGAATTGCTCATGATCATTAGCTATTAAAGAAATTCAAATTAAAACTACAAAATGAGATATCATCTCACCCCAACAAGGTTGGCCATAATTCAAAAAAGACAAAACAACAAATGCTGGAAAGGCTGTGGAGAAATTGGAACTGTCCTACACTGCTGGTGAGATTGCAAAATGGTACAACCTCTTTGGAAAGCAATCTGGTACTTTCTTAAAAAGCTGGAAAAGGATAGACCATGTGACCCAGTAATTTCACTGTTTGGAACATATCCTGCAGAAGCAAAGTCAGTCACATGAACAGATACATGTAGATGAATGTCTGTCGCAGAACAGTCCACAACAGCAAAAAGATGGAATCAGTCTAGATGCCCAACAGATGGATAAACTAGCATATGTATACTCAGTGGAACACTATGCAATGATAAAGAACAATGATGATTTTAGGAAGCATCTCATAACCTGGTTTCAACTGGAAGACGTTATGATGAGTAAAATCAGTCAGCATCACAAAGACAAATATTGTATAAGACCTCTACTATAAGGACTTAAAAACAGACTCAGGTACAGAAGAAAAGACTCTTTAATGGCTGCAAGGGAGGAGAGGGAGAGAGGGAGACGGCTGGTTATAGATGAGATAGTTGATAGAAACTTGATTGGGTGAAGTCAGTGACAGCATACTTTAGAAAGAAGATCAGTTTAACTGGATTCCAACATAACCTGAAATGTCTTCCAGTCTTAATCCAGTACAGCAAGGACAGAGTAGCAGAGGCAGGGGTCCAGGGACTATGCTTTCAGGGGACATCAAAGTCAACTGGCATATCTAGCTTATTGCTAAGAGAGTCTTCTCCACCTCATATTGGTGAGTGGCATCTGGGGTCTTAAAAGCTAGCAAGCTGACATCTGAGATACACCAAATTGTTCCAACTCAGCAGAAACAGATGATCACCAGAGACCAAATGACATGCTCAAAACAGACCCCAGAAGACAGAAAGACCCATGTAAATGACTACATTCAACATGCGACCAGAAGAACCAGATGTTAAACAGCCACCTCTAGTGACAGCCGTGATGGAGCTCACAAAGTTAAGTCTCAGTGGCAATACAAGCATAAAAAGGGGTGCACCCTAAGAACTCTACTAAAGAACCACAAGTGATGGTCCAAAGACTTTAGGGTTTTCTGGAAGTATGGCCCCTAGACTTGATCCTAGATCCTACCCCTGATCGTAAATCATTGCTGAGGTCAACTCCCAGGACAGGAATGGGTTGGATTTGCAGACATAGAGTTTCCGTATTGTGTGTGCACATTGTGGTCCTGTGCATCTACAGGATGTGGTCCTACTGGCCTTTTGCTAGAAGAAAGTGGAGAGGGTAGAGAAGAGGGGACAGGAGATTGTTAAGAGGATATGATTTGTATAGAACAGAAAGGAGTGTGATGTCACCAAGCAAGGAGAGCAGTAGGAGCTGCACATACGTGGGCATTTAAATTTAAAACAGATGGTACACTTATCATTCTATCACAATAAATAAATAAATAAGTAAAAAAGAATTAAAAGAGCACCTACAGATTGGGAAAAAAGGTATTTGATAACTACAAGTAAAAATGAAGTAAAAGACCACCTACAGAACGGGAAAAAATATTTGGCAACTACATGTCGGACCAACGTCTGATCTCTGTAATCTACAAGGTACTGCAAAATATCAGCAATAAAAAGGTATATTACCCAATTAAGTGATGGGCAAAGGAGATGGACAGACAGTTCACCAAAGGGGATATCCAGGTAGCCAAAGGACACATGAGGAAATGCTCATAATCACTAGCTATCAGAGAAATCCAAATCAAAATACAGTGAGATGCCATCTCATCCCAGCAAGGTAGGCAATGGTCCAAAAAACACAAAACAGCAAATACTGGAGAGGCTATGGAGAGATGAGACCTCTCCAACATTGCTGATGGGATTGAAAAATGGTACAACCTCTTTGGAAAGCAATCTGGCAATTCCTTAAAAAGCTGGAAATGGATACACCATTTGATCCAGTAATCCCACTGCTCAGACTATGTCCTACGGAATCCAGAGCAGTCACATGAACAGGCACATGCCCACGAATGTCTGTTGCAGCACAGTCCACAATAACTAAAAAATAGAATCAACCCAGTGCCCCAACAACAGGTGAAGGAATAAACACTATGCTGCATATACTCAGTGGAGCACCGTGCAATGTTAAAGAGCAATGATGGTTTTAGGAAGCATCTCGTAACCTGGTTTCAACTGGAAGACATTATGCTGAGAGAAATCAGCCAGCTGCACAAGAACAAACATTGTATGAGACCCCTACTGTAAGGACTTAAAAACAGACTCACGTGCAGATAAAAGACTCTGATAGCTGCAAGGGAAGAGAGGGAGGGAGGGAGAGGGCTGGTTATAGATAAGATAGTTGATAGAAACTTGGTTGAGTGAAAGCAGTGACAGCACACTAGAGAAAGAAGATCAACTTAACTGGACTTCATCATAAACTGAAAACCCTTCTAATCATAATCCAGTATTGCAAGATTAGAGTAGCAGGGTCAGGAGTCTGGGAACTGTGCTCTCACAGGACATTGAGGCCAATTGGCATAAATAGCCTATAGCTAGGAGAGTCTTTTGCACCCCATAACGGTGAGTGGCATCTGGGGTCTTAAAAGTTAGCAAGCTGCCATCGCACAAAGTTGGGTCAGAGTGGCAACTCAAGAAAAAGAAGGGAGCCCCTCAAGAACTCTACTGAAAGACTACAATTTATGCTCCAGCATCCTGTGTGTTCCCCTGTGAGGCTGGCCCCTAGGCCTGCTGCTGCCCCAGACCAGAAGACATTGCTGAGGTCAGCTCTTCAGACAGAAATGAACTGGACTTCCCCAGTGTGACCATATGGTGTGTATACTTTGTGATTCTATGCGTCTATAGGAAGCTGTCTTACTGACCTCTTACTAGAATGGAGAGGAGAGGATGCAGAGGAGGGGGTAGGAGATTGTTAAGAGGATATGGCCTATATAGAACGAAAATGAGAAGTGTTCTGTCTCCGGGCAAAGAGAGCAGAGGGATCTACAGATAGGTGCACATGCAAGTTTAATCTGGATTGTATACTTTTACTTAATCACAATAAAAAATAAAAATAAAATGCAAATCGAAACTACAGTGGAATACCATCTTACCCCAGCACTGCTGGCGTGAATCAAAAAACAGAAGATAACAAATGTTGGAGAGGCTGTGGGGAGCTTAGAATTCTTAAGCACTGTTTGTGAGAATGTAAAATGTTACATTTTGGGAAACAATGTGGCACTTCCTTAGAAATCTCATAATAGAAATACCAAAAGATCCAGCAATCGCACTCCTAGGTATATATTCTAGACAAAGAAGAGCCACTGCATGAGTAGACACTGCACGCCTATGTTCACACAGCACTGTTCACAATAGCAAAAAGATAGAAGGAACATACGTAGCCAAGAAGAGGCAAACAATTAGTCAGAAAAGGATAAATATTGTTTGAGACTGCTATTATAAACACTCAAGGAAAAGTTTAACCACAGAAGAATATCAGCTTTGATGGCTACAAGAGAGGGAAGGCAGGGAGATGGGTATTCATAGATCAAATAGTAGATAGGAATTAGGTTAGGTGAAGGCAGTGACAGCATGCAGTAGAAGGGAGATTAACACTGCTAGACTACACCAAAATCTAAGAACCAAAAAACGAATTTACTGCTCTTGAGTTGATTCCAACTCATATGACACTATAGGACAGAGAAGAACTGCTCTACAGAGTTTCCAAGGAGCACCTGGAGGATACAAACTGCCAACTTTTTGATTAGCAGACATAGCACTTAACTACTAGGCCACCAGGGTTTCCCCAAAAGCAAAAAGTTTTCCAAATACAACCAAACATTTTGAAGGACAGTTTAGTAGGGCCAAGGGTTTGTGAACCATGGTTTTGGAGGACATACAGGTCTGTTTGTGTAACTAACTTTTTTAAAAGAATAACTAAGCTTAAAGTTTAAAAGAATAACTAAAAAGTATAACTAAGTTTTAGAAGGAATGTTTGGTGACTGACATCTGGGGTCTTGAAAGCTAGCAAGCTGCCATCTAAGTAGCATCAGTTGGTTCTAATCCACCTGGAACAGAGGAAAATGAAGGGCATCGAAAACATGAGAAAAATACGAGCCTAGGAGACAGAAGGAGCCGTATGTTTGGGTGACTACAATCAGTATGAGGACAGAAGAATTAGATGGTTCCTGGCCACCACCAATGACTGCCCTGATGGGGAACACAATGTAGAGTCCCTGATGGAGTGGACAAAAATGAGGTTGCGGATCTAGAGCACTAATAAAAGCCTAGACTTGGAAGTCTGACATTCTAGAGGGTCCCAGAGGACATGGCTCCCAGACTCTCTGCTGGCCCAGAGCTGAAACGCATACCAAAGCCAGCACTCCAGACAAATGTTGAAGTGAACCACCAGACACAGAATGATAGTGGTCAAAGATGTTCTTCTTGGCTTCAATACATACATGAGGCTGTCTGAGCAGCTTCAGCCCAGAGGCAAGATGGGAGGATGTAGAGACCGAGAGATAAGAGTTGGTTGACTAAATACAGGAAGTACAAGGTAGAAAGAAGGGGCGTTCTGTCACAGGGTGGGGAGAGCAGCTAGAGTTATATAATGGTTTGTGTGTGGGTGGGGGTATATGACAAATTGACTTGGATTGTAAACTTTCCCTTAAAGCACAATAAAGTATTTTTAAAAGGAGATGAATGGATGAACAAGCTATAACACATACACACAGTGGAATACTGCCAAGTGCCAAGTGCCGTCAAGAACAATAAAATAACAACGATGAATCTGCAAAACATCTCACAGCATGGATGAACCTGGAGGGCATTATGCTGAGTGAAGTAAGTCAATCACAAAAGGACAACTATTACCTGAGACCACTCTTATGAAAACTTATGAAAAGGTTTACACACAAAAAGAAACAATCTTGGATTGTTACTGTAGAGGTGAGAAGTCGAAAAGAAAAAACACCAACTAGACATAGGTAAGTGATAACTTTGTGAAGTGTAGGACAGTACACAATGTCGGGGAAGTCAGCACAAGATCATGACGAGATCATAGAAGCTTCATAGATACATCCAGACTCCCTGCAGGATGAAATTACTGCCCTGAGGGCTGGAGACCATGGGTTTCATGGGACATCCAGCTCAACCGGCATAACACAGTTTATAAAGAAAGTGTTCTGCATCTTTCTCCCTTAAGTATGCTCTGGGGTCTTAAACGCTTGTGAACAACCATCTAAGATACTCCACTGATCTTACTCCAGAGAACAAGGGAGAATGAAGAAAATAAAAACACGGAGAAAAATGAGTCTAAAGGATGAATGGCCCACAGCTACCACAGCCTCCACCAGACTCCAGCACAACTAGGTGGTGCCCGGTTACGATCACCAACTGCTGTAACAGAGATAAAAATAGAGGTTTCAGGATAGAGTTGGGAGAAAAATATAGAACAAAATTCTAACTCACAAAAAGGGATCATACTTACCAGTCTGACAGAGACTAGGGAAACCATGAGAGTATGGCCCCCAAGACACCCTTTTAACTCAATACTGAAGTCTCTCCTGAAGCACACCATTCAGCCAATTTGGGACAGGCCCATAAGATAAAATGAGGCTAACTGGGTACACTAACCCAAGGGCAACAACGAGAAAGCAAGAGGGAGTAGGAAAGCTGGTAATGCAGAATCCAAGGTCACGAACGGAAGCAAGTTGACACGTGCTGGTGCTCACCAATTCCACAAAACAGTATATGTGTTATATGTTTAGTAAGAAACTAATTTATTTTGCAGACCTTCATCTAGATCCGACTCGACGGCACTTGGCTTGGCTTTGGCTCATCTAGATCACAATAAAAAAACAAATGATGTTTTGTATTGGGCAAATCTACTGCAGTAGACCTCTGTAAAGTGTTAAAAGCAAAGATGTCACTTTGAGGACTAAAGTGCTCCTGAGCAAGCCGGGGTATGCATATGCATGTGAAAGCTGGACAGTGAATATGGAAAATGGAAGAAGAGTTGATGCCTTTGAAACACAGTGTTGACAGAAAATACTGAATATGCCTTGGACAGACAGAAGAATGAACAAATCTATCTTGGATGAAGCATACCCAGAATGGTCCTTGAAAGCAAGAATGGCAAGACTAAGTCTCACATACTTTGGACACGTTATGAAGAGGGACCAGTCCCCGGAGAAGGACATCATGCTGGATAAAGTAGACGGTCAGCAAAAAAGAGGAAGACCTTCAACTGACACAGTGACTGCAATAATAGCCTCTAGCATAACAATTGTGAGGATGGCCCACAAAACAGTGTTTTGTTTTGTTGTGCGTAGGGTCATTATGAATCAGAACCAACCTGAAGCACCTAACAACAACAACAAATGTGTTTGTCTCTTAAATATTCTAAAAGTCTTAAAATTAGATAAAAATTTACCAAAATGATTATGAACCTTTTTTTTTTTTTTTTTAACTTTCTCAGAATTTACTTCAATCTCTAAATGCAAAAGAGGTATTATATGTTTGGGAAGAAATACAAAGTATACAAAGTACAGAAAGATATCTTTCACCATCCAAATCCCATTCCCCCAAAGTAATTACATTAGAACTACAGGCTGCTCTTTCCAGATTTTTCCTATTTGCTCAAGTCCATACCCCTGTACATTATACTTTAATTTTGTCATGTATTATAGAATAACTTGATCAGATTTTTTTGTTCTACACCTTACTAAAATCAAATGGAAAGGAAGACCATATCACCCAATCCAATGTCATTTTCTGATTTATTAACAGACTGAATTCTTGTTTTTCTCTGTTTAATGCATCTGTTTAACAGACTAGGCCTTTTTTGTTAAAAACAAAAACAATAATCAGTTGTTATCACTGACTGTGGAGCTCTGGTGGTGCAGTGGTTAAGAGCTATAATGAACTACAACTGCCAGCCAAAAGGCTGGCAGTTTGAATCCAAAAACTACCCCTTGGAAACCCTATGGCACAATTTTACTCTGTCCTATAGGGCAGCTGTGAGTCAGAAATGGCTCACTGGCAATGGTGTGTGTGTGCGTGTCCAGGTTTTATTTGTATCACTGACTCCAACTCATGAGAACCCATTGCATGTCAGAGTAGAACTATTCTCTGTATTGTATTCCCCGAAACAACAAACTAAACCCATTGGCATGCAACTGTGTGGCTGAGTTTTTAGAAGTAGTTGGCCAGGCCTTTCCTCTGAAGTGCATCCGGGCAGACTTGAACCTCCAACCTTTTGTTTAGCAGCTGAATCTGTTAATCATTTGCATCATTCAAGGACTTCAGGTGTCTTATAATTGAACTTTATCTTTAATATATCATTAACACTTTTAAAACCGATACCTTTCACATAGGCTTTTGCCATTTGGGATATGGTATCTTTGCTTGAAATGGTATGACTGTAGGACTCCTCGGCTGATGCCATATAGCCATCAGATCCACTCATTGCTGTCAAGTCAATTCCAACTCATAGCCGCCCTAAAGGACAGAGCAGAGCTACACGCTAGTGTTTCCAAGGAGCCATAGCAGCTGTAGCACTTGAGCACTATGCCATCAGGTTTTCCAGTTATCAGATAGGTGTCTATATTTGTAGTAAAAAGTATTAATCTGTTATTTTACAAATAGCTAGTTATCTAAATGAACAATAAATTTATACATATACTAACACTCCTATTGCATTAAATTTAATAAGATTTAAACATATTTATTAAGTCATCTTTTGTATGAAATTTGCACACATATGCACATATAATGTATTAAACTTGCTAGGTTTGAGGATTATTAGAGTCCCATGGATTTTTAAAAATTCACCTTACTTGTATACATGTATAAATTATCATGATTTAACTGTTGGGACTTCCTTAATTCCAGATTCCACGCTTTGTTATTAAACCAGAAATACATTTAAAAATATTCTGGCTGTCCACTAACAACGTCTTGATCCTGCTTCACCAGCTACTTTGATTCAGCTAATTTGCATTGACTATCATGTTATAGAGCCTAAAATCTAGGTGTTAGAGGTGCATATCAGTGTGTGTCAAAAAAACTGTAAACTAGAGTGGATTTGAACTGCTGACCTTTTGTGTAGCAGCTGTAGCTCTTACACGCTATAACACCAGGGTTTCCTAATCAGCTCTAACCCCCCTAAAATCAAGTCCATTTTACAGATGACACCTCTAATGTAACTTTAATAATGCTCAATTCTAACATAAAAGTGTATTGTATTCCATTTATGACATAATTTGATTTTTAATGTTTCTTCCAAATTTGAATGATATTGTAATCTTTCAAGTAATCTTCCTATGCTTCATCAACCATTTTTCAAAAATTTATTAACATCTATGAAATATAACAAAAATAAACACTAGACACAGCAGTCAGTGTGTAATCATAGTGTTCTGCCTAATCTTCTCATTGCTCAAGTTTAATGAATAAGCCATTTACCTCATCTTTCTTATTGACATTTAGGAGTTCAAGAGACACCAGGTCACCTTATAGATCTAAAACTTGGGGTTTATAGTAATTTCGATGTATAGTTATTTCTTATCATCATATTTTCTCTTTTAATACCACATGTTTTACATATATAATGTACATGTCCTACTTTTTTTTAAACCCTGGTGGCATAGTGGGTTAAGTGTTATATCTGCTAACCAAAAGGTCGGCAGTTCGAATCCACCACGTGCTCCTTGGAAACTCTATGGGGCAGTTCTACTCTGACCTCTAGGGTTGCTATGAGTCGGACCCGACTTGACGGCAGTGAGTGAGTAAACACTAGCATAATGTGAGTATGCAAATACCTTTGGGATGGGCTAAATAATGGTTGAAAAAAAAGCAGAATCTTCATGCTACTTGCTTAAAAATGCAGTAAACCTTTTCATCATAATTTTCTTTCTTCATCTATTAGATTATCTAAAGTTACAGTGTAGTGCTAAATTTTGTAAGCAAACTTGAGGTAAGACAAAGATAATTGTGGCCAGTATCACAAGATGATGATGTCATCATAGCTCCTGGCCTTAGCAGGAAATGGCAATAAGGACGTGAGCGTTAGCACCTTTTGCCTGGTGATGTAGCAATAATAAAATACATATATCTGGCACTGGAGCTATTAAGTAAGTGTAAAGCATATTAAATTTCTTGTTTTAAACTTTTGTTCCAGTCACTTGTCACTCAGTAAATGAACAGAGGCAATGTAGCAAATGTATTTGTTTAATAATTATATTATTTTATTAAAATATTTAATCTCTACTTCATTGCAAGGAAATTCATGTGATCTGTTATGTAAAGTTTTGTATGATAAGCATAAATATGCAAAAATAACCAAATCCGTTGCCTCTGTGTCTATTCCAACTAGTAGCTACACTATAGGGCGGAGTAGAAGGGCCCCGTGGGATTTCTAAGGCTGTGACCTTTACAGAAGCAGACTGCTACATCTTTCTTCTGCAGAGCAGCTGATGGGTTTGAACCATTGACCTTTTGTTTAGCGGATGAGCAGTTAACCACTGTATCACCAGGACTCTCTAAACATAAATGTGGAAACACAATACCAGTAAAAACAACTTTCATAGTAAGTCAAAATAGAGCAGGCCGTAATATCTCAGTTGTTATTGTTGAGGCATAAATGTTTCTCTGGGACTTCTCGTGGTTAAAACAAAAAGAAAAATGCAAAGACTTCAGGAAGTCTAATTTCCTCAAGGGAAGAATATCTCTTCTTGGCGTTTAATTCTCACAGAAACTTATCAAGTGTGGTTTTATATAGAGATCTCAACAACGTCTTTACATAAACTCAGTAGCAAGTTTAATTAGGCTGACATGAAACCATACTGATTCCTAAAATATAACAAGAATTTTATCGTGAAGCTATTCACTTCATTCATTTATCAAGTTTTTTTCTTTCTTTTTGCTTTTTGATTTGAGCAGCTAGAGGACTCGAGCAGCTGTTGCACACTTGCTGACCTCCCTCCTTTAACCTACCCCTCATGTTTCTAAATGTTGACCCATGAAGATCTTTCATTTGAAGTTCTCTGTAAATGAATATTTAAAACTATGGTTCACTTTAGTTAACGTTAATACTATAATTTAGCATTAATAAATTTATACCTCAGAAACAAAAAACCATTGCTGTTGAGTCAATTCTAACTCATAGTGGCCACATCGGACAGAGCAGAACTGTCCCATAGAGTTTCTAAGGAGTTCCTGGTGGATTTGAACTCCTGACTTTTTGTTTGCCAACCATAGTTCTTAACCAGCATGGCAGTAGGGTTTCCATACCTTACAGGCTAAAAACCAAACCCACTGTCACTGAGTCGATTCTAACTCATAGTAACATCTTAGTCTTTGCTTTAACCAAAATACCACAAAGGGATGGTTTTAAAAAGAAAAGTTTTATTTTGCACAGTCCAGTAGGTTAAAAGTCCAAATCAGGGTGTTAGCTCTGAGGGGAAACTTTCTTTGCTGGATCTGGAGGAAGGTCCTTGTTGTCAGTGTACCCCTGGAGTGGAAGCTTTTGGGGCACAGGGACCCCAGTTCTTTCCAAAGAATAGGCTCAGCTTCACTCACGGCCTCTCGGTGGTAGGAAGTTCCCAAACCACTTTGCTGGCTTCTTTCCCTTATAAATTAAGAGACTGTCTCAACTTGACAGCACTGGGCTGGCTTGGCTCAAATCAAAAAGCAGTCTTACACTTCAGTCCTGCTCCACCAACATCCCTGCTGCCCATCCTCCCTCATTCAAATCACAGTGCCAGGATTTACAAGAGGGAACATCACAGTCTAGCTAAATTGAAACAGATTTTTGGAAGAACACAATTCAATCCATGTCAGAGACCCTATAGACAGAGTAGAACTGCCCCACAGAGTTTCCAAGGACTGCCTGGAAGATTTGAACTGCTGACCTTCTGGTTAGCAACCATAATACTTAACCACTACACTACCTGGGTTTTCATATCTTAGAAGAGTATAGTAAAAATTAATGAGGGGGAGAAATATTTGTAAACTCATTTTTGCATTTGAAAAGGAAGTATAAGGACAAACTATAGTGTTACTGCTAGTAATGACTGCTACTGGTTATCAATAAGATTGTGTTAGACAAAACATATTTTTGGTCCTTGTAGCTTATGTTCACGACAAGGATCGTTTTCTCAGCTAGGGCAGTGATTTCTCTTCAGTGACAAGAAAGAATACATCATATAAAACTTTGTCACCCTATTAGCTTATTATGAAACTGATGAGAATCTGGAATTGATAATGAGACACTGCGTATTTCTCTTACATCCTTCAGAAATCCAAAGCTTGGAGCAATCTCTCCAAAATTTGGATTTGTAGAAATAATTAATGCCAGCAAGTCAAACATAAAATGAATCAAGAATAAAATCTCCTCCTGCTGTCTCTTGTTGCAAAGATATTTTTATATGCCAACCCTGGGAAATTGATAGCCAAGCCAAGCCAAGTGCCGTTCATATCGAAATTTGAACATACTGCTTTTCAGAGCATTTAGATGACTTAGATCCAAAATATTCCATTAGTTTTCCTTAAAGCAATTGATTAAAATAAAATCCTTAGCTCTTTGAGAGGTTGTATGACTTTTGTAGACTTTGCATTTAAATCCTTTAATTTAACCTTTCATTTTCATATAAACTCAAAAAATTACTTCTCTGATTTTTTTTAATAACTTTTTCTCCTGAAGCAAATTTGACCTTAGGCTTAAAAAAAAACTGCACCCTCCTAGTGTTTGACAGCTAATGAAATTATTTTAATAATTTCTAACTCTACTATATATCCAAAGCTTTATTTTACCAGTCTGTCTTCATAATAACTGTATTAAATCATTTGGATATTATTCTGAAAGAAATAACCACACTAACATGGATGATATTATTAGTCGTACTATTACCAGATTTTATTACAAATTGGTTCTTCTTTGTAACTTATCTTCCACACGTAGAGCAACTCTGCTTTTCTTAAATAAAATCACTTCAAAAATATAATTTGAGTCTTCTTCAAAAAAGATAATTATTATGAGTGTAATAGGTTTAAAAAGCTCTGATTGTATGACCCTTTAACCTGCTACAATATAGATTATTATATTTAGAAGACTAAAGACAGAAAAAAATTAAAATGTATAATGAGATTCTTTAATGAGAAATAACAGTGAATCAAAGTTGGTATCTGTAGTATTTGTCATCAAATCCTTAATTCTTTTAAATGAATTATAAATGTGTGAGTATTATATTTATCATAATTCTCCTAAGCATTTACTATATTTATGGAAATTATGAATTACTCTGTCCATATGTGACAAATGACTCCCAACAAAACAGTTAACGTTTCCCTACTTATCACAGGGCACTTAGTTTTTTGTTGTGTTTTTTACTATAATGTATATACACCAACACATACAGCATTTAACTAATGTCTACATGTACACTAATTGTGTACCCATTTTCTCTCTTTTTCCAAGCTATCCCACCACCATTACTATACCAACACAGCACTCCAAAAAAAAAAAAAAAAAAAAAACCCTTTTTTCTCCCCCCTTCAGCCCTTGGTAACCACTAATTACTTTTCATTTCTCTGCATTTGGCACAGGGTATTCCTGATCTCATTGACACTCTTTTTGTTGTTGGAAATACACATACTCAGTTCTTCTCTCAGGTTGTGTGAAGCAACAGAAAAAGGCCAGGATCAGGGGGTCCATAAATCCTCTGACCTTTACTGCTCAAGCACTTTACCTAATTCATTGCCCTTTAATCCTCAGCAGTGTCTCTGGGGACCTTTCCCAGGAGCAAGAATTTTCTAGGCAAAGGTATACAATAGATGTTTTAAATCTCATTGACCTGCTAGGTCCATGTAATAAAAAAGTAGTTTCAACTCAGAACAACTCATAATCCTAGTGAATATAAAAATATTAATGTAAGAGTATATTACCTGATAATAACTAAGAGCAACAGAGCTGCATGGGCATCCATTACATCTGTCTGAGTGGACGGGGTGGATTCAGCAAAAACTTACTCTTCTTTATCTTGTTTTTTTTCTACTAACCAAGGAAGAGAGGAAAGTGAAAAAAATGCACTAGCAAAGAAGCGTTTATGGAATGAGTACTTTCTAAGCTCATTTTATCACATGACAACTATTTCTATGAAGGACAAGATAGAGCAGATTTAGTATTACCCAGCTGGAGTTTTTCATTACAAATTCTAATGAATGTGCCCATGTATCTGGGTGGGGGGAGGAGCCTCTTATAATAGGCTTCCTAAGTTTATTGCAATTCCTGGCTTATTTTAAACTGTAAATGATGCTCTATGAGTCTGTATAGGAGGCTCAGATTAAAACACCCTTAATTGTCTTTCACAGCTTGGAATAGAATAAGCTCATACTTTGGATGTAAAATCTGGTCTGTAAGAAGTTAGAGATGATTGTATCTCCTTTAAAAAAACAAAAAAATCTTTTCTCCCCTTTTTTTGATATATTAACAGTTATTTATTTTAACCTATTACCTGTATTTTAGTGATTATGCAAAGTCATTTGACTGTGTGGATCATAACAAATTGTGGGCATTGTTGCAAATAATAGGAATTCCAGAACACTTAACTGTGCTCATGAGGAACCTATTCTTAGAGAAAGGGGCAGGCATTCAAACAAAACAAGAGAATATTGCATGGTTTAAGATCCAAAAAGTTGTACATCAGGGATATATCCTTTCCCTGAAATTATTCAATGCATACGTTGAGCAAACCATCCAAGAAGTTGTGCTATATGATGAAGAACGTGGCACCAGGATTACAGGAAGACTCACTAACAATCTGCAATATGCAGATGATACAGCCTTGCTTGCTGAAAGTGAAGAAAACTTGAAGCACTTACTGATGAAGATCCAAGACCACAGCCTTTATTATGGATTACAGCTCCTGCACATAATGAAAGCAACTAGGCCAATAGGCAACATCATGATAAATGGAGAAAATATTGAAGCTGTCAAGGATTTCGTTGTACTTGGATCCACCATCAATACCCATGGAAGCAGCAGTCAAGAAATCAAAAGATACATTGCATTGGGGAAATCTGCTGGAGAAGATCTCTTGAACATGTTAAAAAGCAAAAATATCACCTTGAGGACAAGTGGACACCTAACCTAGGCCGCAGTATTTTCAACTGTCATTGTATTTTCAGTGCATACTAATGAAGATGCATGAGAAAGCTTGGCAGTAAGTAAGGAAACCTGACGAAGAAATGATGTCTTGGATTTATAATGTTGGCAAGAATGTTGAACACACCATGGTCTGACAGAACAAACAACTATGTTGGAAAAAAGTACACCCAGAATGTTCCTTAGAATCGAGGATGGTGAAACTTTGTCTCACTTACTTACGATATATTATTTCAGTCCCTGGTTGAGGACAACATGCTTCACAAGGTACACAGTGAGCAAAACAGAGGAAGACCATCAATGAAATGGATTAACACAGTGGCTGCAACAGTGGGCTCGGCTATTTTGAGGATGGCACAGGACAAGAAAGTATTTCTTTCTGTTGTTTAGAGAGTTACTGTATACGACCTTGCAAGAACAACATTGGAGCCTGCAAAGTATATTTATTATATTTACAGTATAAGTTTAGGCTTACCTTTAGGCCTGAATGACTTCTCTCTCTTAAGGTATTGTTCTTTCAATTCTGTGGAATTTGGGGTGCAAATGCGGGCCAAGGTAGCTGATTAGGTTGGGTTCCTGTGCAGCACACATAAGGTCAAATGCTGATCTGTTAGCTCAGTGTTTGGTAGTTCAGACTCACCCAGAGGTGCCTGGAAAGACAAGTCTGGAGACCGGGTTCTGAAAGGTCACAGCCTTGAGAATACAATCAACACGGATGGGGTCACATCTGCTGGAGCTGACCTGATAACAACTATCAACAGCAAAACTACATGGGCATCCACTAAGTCTGTCTCTGTAGATGGGGTGCACTCAGATTTCCCTAACATTACAACAGAGAACCAAAATAAATAAGATAATGTATGCAGAAAAAGCCCACATAGTTTCTGGGATTATTACTAAATATAAATGAGTATTAAAACCAATAATAAAATTAATGATTAAAGTTAATATTAATATCTATACATGTATTAATATCCATTTTATATCTGGTAATATTATGTTTACATATTTTCTGTGCTACTAGTAATATCTTCCAATTAATAGTAGATATCTGAGATAAACTGAGGTATCCCAGAGAAATTTGTAAAAATTTCCTTTCTTTAAAGTGATTTTGGATGCATCCCTGACTTAAGCAGAAGAAAACTCTGTGATTTTTCTTTAAAATCATAATTCTAGAAGTGAAATCATAACTCTGCATTGATCCTGGTAGCAATAAAAGTTTTCTTTTTTTTTAAATCCATTTCATTGCTTTGTGTTACATGCTTAGAATCAGGATATAGTGACAGGAGTTGTAAAACTAAGCGACAAACCTTGCTCTCAAGTTATTTGGGAACATATGTGCAAATGTCATTCTATCTCAGTTGTCAACACTTATGGTGTCTATCCACTGCCACTGCCATAACATGTCAGATATCCAGAAACAATACTTTACTCTTTTTGTCAGATTTTTCAAAAACTTGTTTTTCAGACCATTGTAAGGGATGGAGTGGGGAAAGTGTTTACTTCCTCACTCTTCATAAGTAGACGAATTTAGAGAACTGTCTTTCCTAAGTATGTCACTAGAAATGAAATAATATTTTAAAAGGATAAAATCTGTCACAACAGAATTACTGAAAATATGTCTAAAACTGTCAGTAAAGAGCATCAAATGAGGTCGTTAATATCAATTCTGTATTCATAAGCATAATAAATCATCCACCTAGGAAATCACAGCTGTAGCCAGCTTGTTTAAATTGTAATTCATGGAATTTCATAAACAGTCATTAAATTCAAAAAAATAACAAATAGTGTAATTGCTGAGATGGAACTAGCATGTTTATTAAGTATAATTTCTGAGTCCCTATGCACCAGTATGCAAGCAGGTTAAGAAACTTGACTTATTATTATTTTTAATCCTATTGTATAGCTCTCTCTTTCTCAGTGGGAAAGCTGTCAGTGTTTTAGTAGCTTTCATTTAAAAAAAAAAATTAAATCAGATGATGCCTTTTCCTTTAAAAAAAAACATTCTTTACAGTGTTTTTATGACCTAATTTAGTGGTGTTTTACATTATAGAGATTTTTCCAGAAGTTACTTCTTGAAATGATCTCTAAACATTTTTGTCTCAGTAGTCATTCACTTGTAGAAATGAGGAAAGCAAGACAATCTTTATTAATGAACACTATAATGAAAATAATTATTGTTTTCAAATTTTACATTGAAAATCTATTTTGTTAATTATATTTACATAGTATTTATATTTAATGATACAAACATCAATAATATTTAATGATAATAACTGCTTTTCAAGTAATATATTTTTACAGGTAAGATTTTTGCATGTAGTCTCATGTTGAATTACAAAAAAAAAAACCCACATTAGACATTATTTCTAATTAAAAATATTTAGAAATTATGAAATTTTTTCTGAGGGAGGTAACTCACTTGCCCAAGGTAACACATGCATTAGGAGATGAAATTGGAATTCGAGTCTTGCTCTGACTGTAGATCTACTCTCTTAATAAAATTAAAAGGATATTTCCCTAATGTTTATAGAATTTTTGCATGAATATCCCATTAAATCATTTGAGCAATGCTGAGGTTATACTGAATTTCAAAACCCTAATTTTGATATTACAAAATTGAATATGATAAACTTCATCTAATCTTCCTATAGTCACACGACTCAGATTCAAAGACTTGAACTCCATCTATGTAAACTATCTTATGTATCTTGCACATTTCAGTCATGCTTGTTTTTGATCTTCAGTGTTCTCACAGAAGACTGTCCTTTGTTTTATCTCAGATGCTTACCTAATCACCTGAACTATGCCAATAAAACACTATAAAGAGGACATGGATGCCAATTATTTTCATATTAATTTTATTTTTATCCAGGGACACATAATTGTAGATTTTTATATAAAAATCAATGAACAGACACTTCACCAAAGAAGACATCCAGACAGCTAGCAGATACTTGAGGAAATGCCCGTGATTGTTAGCCATTAGAGAACTCCAAATCAAAAGTGAAGTGAGATACCATCTCACCCCAACATGGCTGTAATTAATGCAAAAAACACAAAAATAATAAATGTTGAAGAGGCTATAGAGAGACTGGAACAGTTCTACAATGTGGGTTGGAACATAAAATGGTACAACAACTTTGGAAGTTAATTTGTCACTTTCTTAAAAAGCTAGAAATAGAAATACCATATGATCCAGCAGTTCAACTTTTTGGAACAGCAAAAAATATGGGATCAACCTAGATGCCCGTTGGTGCAAGAAGGGACAAACAAACTATCTTATAGTCACACAATGCAATGTTATATAATGATAAAGAAAAACAATGAATTTGGCAAACAGCTCTTAAAACAGAAGGATCTGGAAGGCATTATGCTGACCAAAATTAGTCCATGGCAAAAGGACAAATACTGTTTGAGACCACTATTATAAGAACTCAAAAATTGGTTTAAACACAAAAGAAAACATTCTTCAGTGTTTACAAGGGGCCGTGGGAGGTAGAACAGTATTCACTAATTAGAGTATCCAATAATTAGATAATTGACAAGAACTATTTCAGGTGAAGAGAGACAACACACAGCAGAGGAGAAGTCAGCACAAACAGAATCAACCAAAAGCTTAGAAGTATTCTAAATAAAACCAAACACTTCCAGGGACAAAGTGTCAGGGCTTAGGGTCTGGACCATGGCTTTAGGTGACATTTAGGTCAACTGGCATAACACAAGCAAGTGTTCTACATCCTGCTTTGATCTGAATGGTGAATGTCTGAACTAGCAAGTGGCCATCTAAGAAGCATTAACTGTCTCACCCCACCTGCAGCATCAACCACAGGAGGAAAGTGCAAGCTCAAGAGACAGAAAGGGCCACATATACCAGAGACTACATCAACACATGACCAGAAGAACTGATGTGCCTGACCACCTCCAAAGACTGCCCTTAGAGGGAACTCAACAAACTGTTCCTGATGGAGCTAGAGAAATCTGGGATGCAGAACACAAACTCTAATGAAAAGATCAGACTTGCCATACTGATAGACTGAAGGATCTGCAGAAGACAGGGCCCCCAGCCTCTGTTAACGCAGAACTACAACTATTCTGGAAGCCAGCTCTTCCAGCAAACATCAAACTAATAGATAACACGTAAAATAATACTGGTGCAGAATATACTTCTTGGCTTGTGTGCATACAGAAGACTCACTGGGAAACTCCTGTTTCGAGGTGTGAGGGAATGACAGAGGAGTACAGGAGCTGGTTAAATGGACATGATAAATGGGAGTGGGAGGGGAAGAGTGTGCTGTCATACTGTGGGAAGAGTAGCTCCGGCTGCTTGTCAAAGTGTGTCTAAGTTTTTGTATAAGAAACTGACTGTAATTGCAAATTTGCACTTACAACGCAATGAGAAAAATGTTCATAGTTAAAAAAGCTTGGAAGGAGCCCCCCCCCCCCAAAAAATAGCATTATCAAGCATGAATACTCCCTTGTAACTGACACTTACACTTGTCTAGGAAACCCTGGTGACATAGTGGCTAAGTACTACGGCTGCTAACCAAAAAATCAGCAGTTCAAATCTGCCAGGCACTCCTTGGGGCTATTCTGTTTACAGGGTCACTATAAGTCAGATCAATGTTAAGGCAGTAGGCTTGGGTTTTTTGTTTGTTTGTTTGTTTGGTACTTGTCTATACTATTGAATGACTCAGAGAGCATCAAAAGAAGACGGAAGGAATATACAGAGTCATTATACCAGAAAGAGCTAGTCAGTGTTCAGCAATCTGAAGAGTTAGCATAGCATCAGGAACCAATGGTACTGAAGGAAGAAGTCGAAACTGCTTTGAAGGCATTGGCATAAAAACAAGGCTTCAGGAATTGATGGAATATCAATTGAGATATTTCAACAAACAGAGAAGCTCTGGAAGTGCTCACTTGTCTATGCCAAGAAATTTGGAGGACAGCTCCCCGGCCAACTCACTGGAATAGATCCATATTTATGCCCATTCCAAAGAAAGGTGATCCAACCAAATGTGGAAATTACTGAGCAATATCTTTGATATCACACGAAAGTAAAATGCTGCTCAAGATCATTCAAAAGCAACTACAACAATATATTGACAAGGAACTTCCAGAAATGCAAGCTGGGTTCTGAAGATGCCGTGGAACCAGGGATGTCATTGCTGATGTCAGATGGATCTTCACTGAAAGCAAAGAATACCATCAAGATGTTTATTTGTGTTTCATTGACTATGCAAAAGCATTCGACTGTGTGCATCATACTAATTTATGGCTAATGTTGTAGAGACTGGGAGTTCCAGAACACTTAACTGTGCTCTTAAGCAATCTGTATATAGATCAAGATATAGTCATATGAACAGAACAAGGGGACATTGCATGGTTTAAAGTCAGGAAAGGCATGTTTCAGGGTTGTATCCTTTCACCATACCTTTCTAATGTATATGCCGAGCAAATAATCTGATAAACTAGATTATACAAAGAATAACAAGGCATCAGGAATGGAGGATGACTCATTAACAACCTGCATTACACAGACAACACCACCTTACTTGCTGGAAATGGAGAACATTTGAGACATTTGCTGATGAAGATCAAGGACCACAGCCTTTAGTATGAATTGCACCTCAACATCAGGAAAACAAAGATACTTACAACTGGACCAGTGAGCAACATTGTCATAAATGGAGAAAGGATTGAGATTCTCAAAGATTTCATTTTACTTGAGTCCATAATCAATGCCATTGGAAGCATGAGTCAATAAATCAAAAGACACACTGCATTGTAAAAATCTGCTGCAAAGGACCTCTTCAAAGTATTCAAAAGTAGGTTGGCCGTGATCCAAAAACCACAAAACAACAAATGCTGCAGAGGCTGTGGGGAGACTGGAACTCTTCTACAGTGTTGGTGGGGTTGCAAAATGGTCCAGCCTCTTTGGAAAGCAATCTGTCGCTTCCTTAAAAAATGGATATAGATATACCATTTGACCCAGTAATTCCACCATTTGGAATATAGCCTACAGAATCAAGGCCTTTCACACCAATGGACACATGCACAAGAATGTTTATAGCAGCACAGTGCACAATAGCAAAAAGATGGAATCAACCCAGATGCCCAACAACAGAGGAATGGAGAGGTAAACTATGGTACATATACTCAATGGAGAACTAAGCAATGATAAAGAATACTGATGATTTCAGGAAACATCTGAAAACCTGGTTTCAGCTGGAAGACATTATGTTAAGTGAAAGTAGTCAACGACAAAAGGACAGATATTGTATGAGACCCCTACGATAAGATCTCAAAAACAGACCTATGTATAGAAGAAAAGACTCTTTGACAGCTGCAAGGGAGGGGAGGGAGGCGGTTAGGGTTTAGATTAGATAGTTGCTAGAAATCTGGTTGCGTGAAATTGGTGATAGCACATATTAGAAACAAGAACATTATTAAGTGGACTTCAGCATAACTTGAATACTCCTTCCATCTTAACCCAATATTGCAAGGATAGAGTAGCAGGGGCAGGAGGCAGGGGACCACGCTCTTAAGTGAAATCGAGGCCAATTGGCACAACTAGCATTTTGCTAAGAGGGCTCCCTGCACCCCACACTGGTGAGCGGCGTCTGGAGTCTTAAAAGCTGCCAAGCTGTCATTCGAGGGCACAGCAAATGGTCCCAACTCAGCAGGAATGGATGCTCACCGAGGACCAAAATGACATGGGGTAAAGACAACCCAGAAGATAGAGAGACCCACATGAGTGGGTGCCTACATCAACTTGGGACAGGAAGAACCGGATGGTGCCCAGCCACCACCATTAATAGCTGCAATGGAGCTCACAGAGTTGAGTCTCACTGGCAACACAAGAATAAAAAGGGGTGCATCCCTTTTTATTCCACTAAAAGACCACAACTGATAGTGCCAGGGTTTTGGGGTCCCCCTGAGAGCATGGACCCTGGCCCTGATGCTGCCCTTGCCCATAAATCATAACAAAGGTCGACTGTTTGAACACAAATAGATTGGACTTGGCAATGCAGAGTGACCATATATTGGATGCACTTTATGGTTCTATACATCTATAGGATATCATCCTGCTGACCTCTGGTTGGAGGAAGGAGAGTGGGTGGAGAGGAGGGGAAAGGAGACTGTTGGGAGGATGAGACATGTATGGAGCAGAGAGGAGTAGTGTGCTGACACCAAATAGGGAGAGCAATGGAAGCTGCGTATAGGTGGGCATGTAAATTTATACGGGAATGCACATTTTCACTCAGTCATATTAAATAAAAAATAATAATAATAAATAAAAAAAAAAGAATTGATGCCTTTGAACTGTAGTGTTGGAGATGAATGTTGAACGTATGATGGACCACCAAAAGAACAAACAGATCTGTTCTGGAAGAAGTCCAACACGAGTGCTCCTTGGAAGCAAAGATGGAAAGACTGCGTCTTACATACTTTGGATGTGTTGCCAGAAAAGGTCAATCCCTGGAGTAGGACATCACCCTCAGCAGAGTGGAGGATCAGTGAAACAGAGGAAGATTGTCGAAGAGATGGTTTGACACAATGGCCACAACAATGCACTTAATCATAAAAATGATTGTGGACATGCTGCAAGACCAGGCAGTGTGTTGTTCTGTTGTTCATAGAGTCACAATGAGTCAGAATCAACTCAATGACACCTAACAACAACTTGTCTATACATTTCCTTTTAAGGCTCTTTCTCGTCATATGTAGCTTTGAATTACCTTCTAGTGTCTTTTGTCTTCAATCTAGAGAGCACACATTAGTAGTTTTTGTAGGGTCATTCTGGTGGGCATGACCTCTCTCAGCTTCTGTTTGTTGTGGAATGTATTAATTTCACCCTAATTCTTGAAGAATAGTTTCCCTGGGTATAGTATTCTTAGTTGACAGTTTTTCTTTTGTTTCTTTCTTTTAGCACTTTAAATGTATTACTCGGTTGCCTGTGGTCACCAGCATTTCTGAGAAGATATTTGCACTAATTATTAGAGATCTTTTCCATTTGACTCTTTGCTTCTTTTACTGTTTTCAGGATTCTTTATGAAAGTTTAACTATGATGTATAAATCTCTTTGGATTTATCCTGCTTGGGGTTCTTTGAGCTTTTTGGATTTGTAGATTTCTGCCGTTCATTTCACTGGGGAAATTTTCTGTGATAATTTCTTTAGATAGTCTTTCTTCCCTTTCTATAACTCATCTCCTTCTTGAATTCCCATGATGTATGTATCAGGATTCTTCTTGTTGTTCCATAATTGTATTGACTGTGGTCAGTTTCTTGGAGCCTCCATACTTATTGCCCTTTGGAATCTGGCATTTTAACTCTCTTACCTCTAGTTCACTGATTCTTTCTTTTACCTGATTAAACATGTTGTTAAATCGTTGTACTGTGTTTCCTATTTCAATTATTGTGCCTCTCAGTTTCAATATCTCTTGTTTTGTATCCTTGTTTGTGCCTTATTTGCCTTATTTCTTTTAGCTCTCTATGTTTTCCCTTAGTTCTTTAAATATGTTTAATGTTTTGTATTATATTTTTCATTGTTATTAGTCTTCCTTAGATTCACTTTCACTGTCTTTGTCATTTTCATTTGAATAGGTCATTATTTCTGTGTTCTTTGTGTATTTTGTGATTTTTTTTGTGTTTGTTGTTGTTTGAACACTGGAACTGTTTAGAGCATTAACTTTTTCAGTTTTCTACAGTAATTGATGTTATTGCCCATCCTACTTTTTGCAAAAAATAATCAGGCAGGCAGAGCCTTCAGCCTTTGCTTACCATTTTCTCTCCTTCTCATTGATAGCTTCTTCTCCCTCCCTAGTTTCATGAGGATTCAGAAGTTAGAGACCTGGGTTCTCAACTTTTGTTCTTTCACAAACACACCAGAGAACACTCTGTGGTCAGTTTGTCCACCAGCTATCACCACCACTGAAGAAAAAAGGTTGTGTATTAGTCAATCTGCCCACCAGGGAGGCACACTACTCTGTCTTTTGTTATTATCTCTTTCCTTCTTTGTTTCTGAAACCACGTTTTTAGTTGGAAAACTCATACCCAATGTCTATCTGTAAGGCTGAGTGTTTCCTCAAGCATATTTTCTTCCATCTGAGGGTAGGCAAGAGTGCAGAGCACTGGCACAACCCAGAGGGAACTCTGAGAGATCTAGCTTGTTGGTTTTAGAGCCCCAAGTGACCCTCTGTTGCTTGGCGGAACAGTCACCACTTAGGTGGCCCACCTCCTGACTCCACTGTAGGAAACCTTCAGTAGGAGTTTATACCAGTCCCGAAGCCAAGAGTTACCAGTTACAGGAGGCTTGTCACACTGAGCAGACCCCCAGGGAAGTTGGTCTTGTTCCAATCAGTGTCATTTACAAGGAAACATTATCTATTGTGTGTCAGCTGTGTGTGTAGACTCCACTGAAGACGCTTGCTTCCTAGCACACAGCAGCCTCAGTCAGCAGTCCTCAGTGCTGACTGGAAAAGGGAGCAGACAAACCCAAACTGTTCCCAAGAGGGATCTGCGCTTGCTGGTCTCAGAGGCCTGAGCTACTCGGTACACAAGCAGGCAGTTAAAGTGGTGTGGATGCCTCTTTGGGCATTTTTCTGTAGCAGTTTGCAGTCAACAATTACTGAGTGGGGTGCACAATGTCCCACTCTGATCAGATAGCCACGGAGGTGCACCTTGTTACTGTCACAATCCAGCTGGTTGACGATGTGTGCCATCTTGATTCAAGTGTACTGCTTTCTAGTACACAGCCGACTTAGTCAGCAGTCCTCAGCACCAACCAGAAGTGGACAGACTAACCCTAAGTGACAGCTGGGGAGGTCTGGCCTGTCAGTTTCAGAGGCCTGAGGTGTGGGGTATGCAGGGAGGTAGGTGGAGTGCTGACTACTGGAGCAGATTTCACTGCAGGAACCTTCTGTAGCAACTCAGAGTCAGCTTGCGAGGAGCAGTGTCTGGACTGGAAGGGGTTGCAATCAAAGCCTCTTCCTGAAGAGTGTTGACTGGGGGTGTAGTCGCCCCTGAAGGTGCCTGCTTCTTAGCACAGGGGTCAGCAGTCCTTAGCATTGACCAAAATGGTAACAGAAAAGCTTTAATTGATTGCCCAGGATGTCTGTCTTGTTCAGAAGCCTGAGCTATGGGGTGCCAGGTGAGGCTGATAGACGATTTACTATGTCAGCCAACTTCACTGACCGGACACTCTGTGACAATTTACAATAGACATTCAGCCAACAGTGTCTCGGTGAGGGAGGTGCTGCCACACTCCAAATGGACCCCCAAGGATGTTTGTCTGGTTGATCTTAGAGGAGAAGCTTAAGGTCTTGTATCTTTATACAAGCTGGGGCTGTGGTGCTTAAGGAAGCAGCCTCCGTTCCTGGGGGCCATTTTCACAGTTTATGGCAGCCGGTGGCCTAATGACTGTAGGAGGGGCAGTATTGGTGGCAGAAGTGATTTTTGTACCACAAGCAGCTGTTGTTGGTTTGTTGATTCTCGCCTGTTGGCAGCTCCCTACTGCTTTCCTCTCCTCCCCGCTTCAGAGGCTCTCAAAGCTGGTCACTGGTCCCTTGTTGTATTTGTGGGGAAACATCACAGCAGTGTTCTGTTTTCACTCCCATCTTCCCAGAATGCCGAATCATTGTTTTTATTTACGTATTTTCCATCAATGTGTGTCATCATGAATCTTCTTGCCTCAAAGAGTTTAGAAATTTGATATGGCTCTAATATATTACTAAACTAATAAAACAAATAGAATCTGTGTTTACCATGTAATAATTTACATGATAATGGTTTATATACAACTCTTCTCCTGAAGCTGTATTCTTATGATAGAATTATTGTTTGTCTTCACAGAGAACATAAATTACTCAGTTATTGCAATAATACTTTTGAGCCCTTAAAAATAAGAACAATTATTGACATAATAAATATGTATCAGATTAACAAGCAAACACTAGTTACAGAAAGAGGAGTCAGGTACCTCTGCCTTGATCTTTACAAAAATTTTAGCAAAACACCTGTTTTGTGTCAGGCTTTGTAATGGGTACCTTCTGTCTCTTTACCTTGAGGCTTGTCCTCATCCTTCAAGATTTGCTTCAAATGTCACATCTAATGTCACATCCTATCTGAAATCACCTCCCATCAATAGAACATCATGTCATTGCTGTTGTGAGCCATTGAGTAGATTCCAGTTCATAGGGATCCTGTATGCGAGAGTAGAGCTGCCCACATAGAGTTTTCTAAGCTCTAATCTTCACAGGATCGGATCACGAGGCCTTTACACATTGAGCCACTGGTGTGTTCACACTGCATAACTTTGAGCTTGGGGATATCTGCTAGTTCACAGCCAGTACTGAAACATCATACCACTAGGTCTCCTTATAGCAAATCATGTAGCAATTTCCATATATTGAACTACTACCTGTATATACTGTGAGAATATAAATACTTCAAAGAATGGGATGAAATCCCTGAATCCTAATGAATGAAGACTAGTTACTGGGCATAACAAATGTATGTTTTTTGTTTTTTTTTTACTTATTGTTTTTTGTTTGTTTGTTTGTTTATTTTCTTTTTATTTAACATAACTGAGTGAAAATGTACATTCACGTATAAATTTACACGCCCACCTATATGCAGCTTCCACTGCTCTCCCTGTCCGGTGACTGCACACTATTCCTCTCTGCTCCATACATGTCTCATCCTCCCAACAGCCTCCTTTCCCCTCCTCTCCGTCCACTCCCCTTCCTCCAGCAAGAGGTCAGCAAGATGATATCCTGTAGATGTATAGAACAACAAAGTGCTTCCAATATATGGTCACTCTGCATTACCAAGTCCAATCCATTCCTGTCCAAAGAGTGGACCTTTGTTATAATTTATGGGAAAGGGCAGCATCAGGGCTGGGGGCCATGCTCTCAGAGGAACCCCCAAACCGCTGGACTATCAATTGAGGTCTTTTAGTGGAGATCTCATGATGCACCCCTTTTTATTCTTGTGCTGCCAGTGAGACTCCTCTCTGTGAGCTCCATCGTGGTGATCGCTGGTGGTGGCCGGGCACCATCTGGTTCTTCCAGTCCCAAGTCGATGTAGGCACCCACTCTTGTGGGTCTCTCTGTCTTCTCGGTTGTCTTTACTGCATGCCATTTTTGTCCTCGGTGAGCATCCGTTCCTGCTGAGTTGGGACCACTTGCTGTGTCCTCGGATGGCAGCTTGGCAGCTTTTAAGACCCCAGACGCCACTGACAATGTGGGGTGCAGAGAGCTCTCTTAGCAAAATGCTAGTTGTGCCAATTGGCCTGGAATTCGCCTAACAGCATGGTCTCCCGCCCCCTGCCCCAGCTACTCTACCCTTGCAGTATTGAGTCAAGATGGAAGGAGTACTCAAGTTATGGTGAAGTCCACTTAATGTTGTTCTTGTTTCTAATGTGTGCTATCACCGCTTTCTCCCAACTAGATTTCTAGTAACTATCTAAACTAAACCGTCCCCCCCACCCTCCCTCACTCCCCTCTCTTGCAGCTGTCAAAGAGTCTTTTCTTCTATACACAAGTCTGTTTTTGAGGTCTTATTGTAGAGGTCTCATACAGTATTTGTCCCTTTGTCACTGACTACTTTCACTCAACATAATGTCTTCCAGTTGAAACCAGGTTAGTAGATGTTTCCTGGAATCATCGCCATTCTTTATCATTGCGTAGTGCTCCATTGAGTATATGTACCATAGTTTACCTATCCATTCTTCTGTTGTTGGGCATCTGGGTTGAGTCCATCTTTTTGCTATCGTGGACTGTGCTGTGGTAAACATTCTGGTGCATGTGTCCGTTGGTGTGAAAGGCCTTGAATCTGTAGGGTATATTCCAAGTAGTGGAATTACTGGGTCAAATGGTATATCGATATCCATTTTTTTAAGAAAGCGCCAGATTGCCTTCCAAAGAGACTGGACCATTTTGCAACCCCACCAACAGTGTAGAAGGGTTCCACTTTCTCCACAGCCTCTCCAGCATTTGTTGTTTTGTGTTTTCTGGATCATGGCCAATCTTGTTGGGGGGAGATGGTATCTCATTGTTGTCTTGATTTGAATTTCTTTAATAACTAAAGATCGTGAACATGTCTGCATGTGTTTTTTGGCTGCCTAGATCTCGTCTTTAGTGAAGTGTCTGTCCATATCCTTTGCCCATCACTTAATTGGATAGTTTATCTTCTTCTTATTGATATTTTGTAGTATCTTATAGCTTATGGAGATCAGGCGTCGGTCTGACATAGAGTTGCCAAATATGTTTTCCCATTCTGTGGGTGTTCTTTTAATTCTATTAATAAAGTCTTTGGTGTAATTGTCTGCTGATGGGTGGAAAGTTCTATATATATCAATGAGGTTTAGTTGGTTAATTGTGTCAATGAGATCTTCTGTATCTTTACTGAGCTTTTTTCTAGATGATCTGTCTAGTAATGAGAGTGGAGTGTTAAAGTCTCCCACTATTATTGTGGAGTCATGTAACTCTCTTTTGAGCGTAGTCAGTGTTTCTTTGACATATTTAGGTGCTCTGGCATTAGGTGCATAAATATTTAATATAGTTAAGTCTTGCTTGTGTACTGAACCTTTCAGCAATAAATAGTGACCATCTTTGTCCACGATGGTGGATTTGACATTAAAATTGATTTTGTCTGAGATTAGAATTGCCACCTCTGCTCTTCTTTGTTCATTGTTAGCTTGATATATATTCTTCCATCCTTTAATTTTCAGTTTGTTCCTGTCTTTATGTCTCAAGTGAGTTTCTTGTAGACAACACATGGATGGGTCATGTCTTTTGATCCAAGATGACACTCAGTGTCTCTTTACTGGAGCATTCAGTCCATTCACATTCAATGTGATTATTGATAGGTATGTGTTCACTGCTGCCATTGTGATATGTTTATTTCTATGTTGATGTTTTCTCTGTTGTTCTTATTAGTCTGTTCTGGGACACTTTTTTGTCAGTTGATTTTTTACCTTTTTCAGAACTGGTTTTATAGTTGTTGAGAGTCATGTGTTAGATTTCTTGAAATGGTATGATACATCTTTGTTGTGCTTTACAGCTGCCCCATGAACCCGCTTAATAAACTATTTATAAACCCAGCTTTAATGACTACCAGTCTGGTCATCTTCCTCTCCATCTGGAAGGACTATAAGAACTGTAGTACATCCCTCTTTTTATTATGATGACACCATAGTTTTCATGATCATCACTGGATTGCTTCTTTCCATATCAAAGCTGTGATTTACTTTGGAGCCTTCCCTAAATGAGTAGAGTATTGAGTAGTGTGTCATTCTAAAATATAAAGTTAGTGGTTTTGTTCTTCTAAGCCAAAGCCAAGAACTTCTTTCAGTATTTCTTGTAGTTTGGGTTTGATTTTTACAAAGTCTCTTAGTTTCTGTTTATCTGGGAATGCCTTAATTTCATTTTTGTATTTGAAAGACAGTTTTGCAGGATATATAATTCTTGGGTGGAAGTTCTTCTCCTTCAAGACTTTGAATGTGTCGTGCCACTATCTCCGTGCCAGCATGGTTTCTGCTGAGAAAACTGACGAGAGCCTACAGGGTTTCCCTCTGAATGTTAGCTTTGCCTTGAGTCTTGCTGCCTTTAAGAGTTGCTGCTTATGTTTCATTTTGTTAACCTTGATTATAATGTGTCTTGGAGTCTCTCTTTTGAGATCTATATTGGGTGGCGTACGATATACATCTGAGATGTCTATATTCTCTTCCTTCATGATTTCTGGGAAGTTTTCTTTAAGCAGCTCAGCAACAATACTCTCTGTGTTCTCAGATGTCTCACCCTGTTCAGGGACTCCAATTAATCGCAGGTTGTTCCTCTTAATAGAGTCTCACATGCTTCTTAATGTATCTTCATTTTTCTTGTTTCTTTTTTCTGATTTCTGCTCATAGATGCTGGCCTCAGTAGCTCTGTCTTCCAAGTCAGAAATTCTTTTTTCCATTTGTTCCATTCTGTTTTCTTGGCTTTGCATGGAAGTTTCTATGTCTTTGATTTTCTTCTTGATCTGTTGGATTTCAGAGTACTGGTGTTCCAGTAGATCGAACAACTTGCTTAATTTTTCATTTTGTTCTGCTGCATTTTGTATAAGGTCTAGAAGGGCTCTATATATAATCAATTTTTATTTACTTCCTGAAGCTTTCATAATAGTTTCTTCATCTGGAAAACTCCTTGGTTGCTTTGTTTGGGAGCCTTCTGAAGCCATGAGTGATTGCTTGTATGCCACAATTGTCTGTTGCTTTTTGGGTCCCATGTGAATATATAGAGGCTGGAAGAGGTATTGTGAGGATGGATTGCAAATGTTTCTCTAGGCTGTCTTAAAATGTAAAGCAAAAGGTATCTGACCAGTTCACAAGTCAGTTAGGTTTTCAGGTGTAGAGGTCCCTCTTCTCATCTGACAAAGTAAGTGCCACTATATCCAACCCCAGATGATAACAAACTAGTTCAGAATACAACAATGCTACTGCCCTGGTGGCCTCTGCTGACAGGGCCTAGCCTTAGCCAACACTGCGTCGAGTACTGGTTTTGTGATAGGAAAGCGCTCTCCTGTGGGCAAGCTCTGGCTCCCAAGCTAAGAATTAGGTCCAGCTGCGGCCACCGTACCCAAGATGGTGTCCTCCACACAGGCAGCAGACAGAGGGGCTAAAGGTGCCGAGAGGTAGTGATTCCTCTGCTTCTGTTGCAGGGCCCCCAATGTAGGTAGCACTGTGCAAAATCACCACTTTTCTGATGGAGAAGCGCTGTCCCGTTTACAGGCGCTGGCTCCCAGGCTAAGAACGAGGTCCCGCTAAAATCTCGGTACCAACATGGCGTCCCGCACCCTGACCATGGAGTTCCGCACAAACCCCGCTGAGGCAGCTACAAAACAAAAGGCTCAAAGTGGCTAGATTGTAGAGTCCCGAGCCTGGCTCTCAGAATATGGGAATTTCGCCTGCCTATCCCCCCAGCAGCGCGTCTGAGTCCAGCCGCCAGGCAAGGCCCAGCTCCGCCCGCCGGCCGAGACCGAGGAAAAAAAAAGTCAAAGTGGTGCATTTACCTTCCGTCTGTGAGAGCCGCGGCTAGCCAGGAGTGGGAGTCAGCGAGAGAGAGGAGGTTTTTCGCCGAGTGGTAGGAAGTCCCAATTAACAGCTCTGTGCGGTGTCCTGAGGCTGATTAGGTGACCAGAAGGCTCTGTTTGATTGTCAATTCAGATCTTGGTGTCCAGAGGGATGTAAGGAGAAGGGTGCTTAGTCCGCCATCTTGACTCTGCCCCGCCCCCCATATGTTGTTTTAAACAAAGAATGCTTTATACAGGAAAAGGCATTGAAATAACTTCTGTATATAGTTATTAGAATTAAATAATATAATAATTATAACAATGTAGCAGTTAATAAAATCTCATATTTCTAGGAGAACATTATTATGACATAATATTTATGGAAACTCTGGTGGTGTAGCGGTTAAGTGTTATATCTGTTAATCAAAAGGTCGACAGTTGGAATCCTCCCGGTACTCCTTGGAAACTCTATGGAGCAGTTTTACTCTGTCCTTTAGGGTCACTATGAGCTGGAATACACTGAACAGCAGTGGGTTTGGTTTGTGGTTTTTAATATTTATGTCTAAAAATGAATATAATTTGACACATAAGAGTTGATAAGTCATATGTGAACATAATTTTATGTAAGTAAGAATAGATGTTTTAAGTAATCTGAATAAACATCTACAATTGAACAGAGACATCAGAGTTACATAGAAGTAGCTAAGTTATATTTATCTCATAATTACCAAAGGTTTTCCTTCTTCTAAACAATAAAATAAAAATTCTTATTTACTAAGGCACCTGGAAGTCTTTTACAGCCCATTAATTAATAGTAATATGTGATTTGTTTAATTTACTACATTTTCCACAGTTCATTAAATCTGGACTTATATGAACTTGTAGTCTGCTTTGGTTTCACTTGTTTTAATTATTTGTTGATAATTTAAGACACTAGCCATATGGACTCATTTTTTTTATTTTAACTACAATGAGTCGGATCCGACTCGACGGTACTTGGCTTGACTGGTGCTATAATGGAAATATTCGTATTTATATTTTCTTTAAAAATACAGGGTTTTTTTTGGTTGAGATTTTGCTGCTTATGTTTACATTTTAATAGCATACTTCAGTAATTTCACACATTACCAGCAACTAGGTCAATGCAGCAACAAAAGCAACCTGTTGTAAGAAGTAATGTGCTCTCACAGACTATTTGGAGTTTTCTAGTCGGCTTATTTGAAGTGGTCTTGCTCTGAAGTGAACTTCTGAGTGCACAAAAGAACTTGGGAATGAGTCAGCTCAACAATTTTCTTCACACATTTTGTAAGACTGCTGAAATATGGGTTCCTTCTCATGAATTATTAGTATTTGACTGTTGAAAATAAAGATTTATCTCTTATTAATTACCTACATTGTGCTTGGCACACGGCTTCTTTTATTTCTCAATATAACAGTGCAAGAATCATTTTTTATAGTTATTTCTTGCTAGGAAAACTGAGACTTGGAGAGATCTAGATTTTACTTCATTGTGTTTAAATTCTCCCCAAACTCAGAGTGCCTGCTGTCCCAAGACAGTTTAGGTTTCTTAGATACTTGGTGCTGACAGGTGCATCTCATGACACTTGACATGACCATCAGCCACTAGTGCTAGTCCAGCAACTAGGGCTAAATCCAGAAAAGTAATATTGCGTGAATCAGACTCAGGGCTATTAATTTGCTGCTATGGCCATTGTGGAGGAAGTCTCACAGGGTAACTGGGACCTCCTAGGCTAATTCCATAAATTCCAAGGCTAGGCTATATTTTAGCTGCTGAGGCTTTCCCACTGTGTGACATGTCTCTTCCCCAAGAGACACATTGTGGTACAATATTTATCAATTCATATCACAACTTCCTATAACATTTCTAAAGTAATACAGTTGCTTATGGGACAGAAATACAGAGGCTATTTGGAATTGAACAGGCAAGATTTTTTACCATTGTAGGTAGGTGGGAACACACATTTACTGATGAAAGTGACACGGAAAGTATATTGAGGGAGTCTCCAGCTCCAAAGGGTCACCCGGGTATTTAAAACTAAACCTGAGGTTGCTACTCTGATGTGGGTGACTTCAAAGTTGGTTGTCTTTTCAACTAATTCTCTCTTTAAAGAAATAGCAATAAGCATGTTGCATCTTAAAGTTGTAATCACTGTTTTCTAGATCAAGAGCATTTAGAAGGAGACTATTCTCCCTTCCTCACCTTTATACTCTATTTTAGCATGGCAATGAAGCGGCATAAGAATAGGTTTTTAAATAAACATATGTTTATTGAGTGTCTACTATGTGCTAATGTCATGCTGGGTGCCATTCTAAAAAACAGTAGGGTCAGTTTCATTTTACTATTATAACAAGTTATTACAAACTTAGTGGCTTAAATAACACAGATTTATTTTCTTACAATTCTGTCAAACTGAAACCCAGATGGGCCTCACTGGGCTAAAATGAAGATGTTGGAATGGGACATTTTTTTCTGTAGAGACTATAGGGAAGTATCTATCCGAGTGCCTTTTTCAGATCTGAGAGCTCACATGCATTCCCTAGCTCTTGGCCCCATTCTTATATCTCCAGAGTGAGCAACTTCACGTCTCACTGATATTGCTTCCATTGTCACATCTTTCTCTGATGTTCTTCATCAGCTTCCCTACCTCTTCCACTTTTAAGATCCTTGAAATTATGTTGGACCTACTGGATAATGCAAGATAATCTTCCTGTTTTAAGATCAGCTGAATGTTGTTGCTTGGTGCTGTCAAGTCAGTTCCTACTCATAGCAACCCTATGCACAACAGAATGAAACACTGCACAGTCTTGTGCGATGTCCACAATTGTTTTATGCTTAACCCCATCGTTGCAGCCACTGTTTCAGTCCATCTAGTTGAGGGTCTTCCTCTTTTCTGCTGACCTTTCACAGTACCGAGCATGATGTGTTTTTCCAGGGATTGGTCCCTCCTGATAACGTGTCCAAAGTATGTAAGACACAGTTTCACTATCTTTACTTTCAAGGAACACTGGTTGTGCTTCTTCCAGAACGGATCTGTTTGTTCTATGGCAGTCCATAGTGCATTCAGTATTCTACAACACCGCAATTCAAAGCCATCAATTCTTCTGTCTTTCTTGTTCATTGTCCAGGTGTTTCATACATATGATGTAACTGAAAATATCATGGCTTGGGTCAGGTGCACCTTAATCTTCAAGGTGACATCTTTACTTTTCAGTACTTAAAAGAGATCTTTTACAGCAGATTTTCCCAGTGCAATGCATCTTTTGATTTCTTTACTGCTGCTTACATGGGCATTAATTGTGGAACAAGTGAAATAAAATCCTTGACAAGCTCAGTCTTTTCTTCATTCATTGTGATGTTGCTTACCGGTCCAGTTGTGAGGATTTTTGTTTTCTTGAAGTTGGGCTGCAATGCGTACTGAGGGCTGTGGTCTTTGATCTTCATCAGTAAGTGTTTCAAATCCATCACTTCCAGCAAGTAAGGTGGTGCCATCTGCATAACGCAGGCTATTCCTCCAATCCTGATGCCTCACTCTTCTTCACATAGTCTGGCTTTTTGGATTATTTGCTCAACATACAGACTGAAAAGGAATGGTGAAATGATACAAATTGATGCCCACTTGTCCTGACTTTAAACCATGCAGTGTCCCTTTGTTCTGTTCATACGACTGCACCTTGATCCGTGTACAGAATTCGTAAGGGCACAATTAAATGTTGTGGAATTCCCATTCTCCACAGTATTGGCCGTAATTTGTTATTATCCACACAGGCAAATGCCTTTGCATAGTTTGGGCAATACAGGTAAATATTTTTTTGATACTCTCCGCTTTCAGTCAAGATCCATCTGACATCAGCAATATCTCTGAATACACATCCTCTTTGAATCCAGCTTGAAATTCTGACAGTTTCTTGTTAGTATACTGTTGCAGTGACTTTTGAATGATCTTGGGCTAAATTTTACTTGTGTGTGATATTAATGCTGTTGTTCAGTAAATTATGAACTTTGTTGGATCAGCTTTCTTTGGAATGGGCCTAAATATGGATCTCTTCCAGTCAGCTGGCCAGGTAGCTGTCCTCCAGATTTCTTGGCATAGAAAAGTAAGCACTTCCAACTCTGCATCCATTTGTTGAAATATCTCAACTGATATTTCATCAGTTCTTGGAGCCTTGTTTTTTGCCAGTGCAATGCATCGTTTGATTTCTTGACTGCTGCTTACATGACTGTTGACTGCAGATCCAAGTAAAATGAAATCCTTGATGACATAAATCTACTCCTCGTTTCTCAGGTTGTTGCTTGTTGGTCCAGTTGTGAGGATTTCTGTTTTGTTTATGTTATGGCATATTCCATACTAGAGGCTGTGGTCTTTGATCTTCATCAGTAAGTGTTTCAAGTCCTCTTCACTTTCAGCAAGCAAGGGTGTGTCACCTGCATACTGCATGTTGTTAATGAGTTTTCCTCTAACCCTGATGCCCCTTTCTTCTTCATATAGTACATCTTCTCTGATTATTTTCTTGGCCAACAGATTGCATCAGTATGGTGAAAGTATATAGCCCTGATGCACACCTTTCCCGACTTTAAACCATGCAGTATCCTCCTGTTCTGTTTGTATGACTGTCTCTTGATCCACATGCGGATTTCTCGTGAGTACAATTAAGTGTTCTAGAATTCCCATTCTTCACAATGTTTTCTATAATTTATTATGAGCCACATAGTCAAATCCCTTTGCATCTTCCATAAAACACAGGTAAACATCTTTATGATATTACGTGCTTTCAGCCAAGACCCATCTAATATCAGCAATGATATGCCTGGTTCCATGTCGTCTTCTGAATTCATCCTGAATTTCTGTCCCTCCCTGTCAATTTAATGTTATAGCTGCTTTCGAGTGATCTTTACCAAAATTGTACATGTGTTGCGCAATAATTTCTACAATTGGTTTGATCACCTTTCTTGGAAATAGACATAAATATGGATCTCTTCCAGTCCATTGGCCAGGTAGCTGCAACCATTTATTGAAACATCTCAGTTGATATTCTCTCAATTCCTGGAGCTTTGTTTTTTACGAATGCATTCAGCACAGCTTGAATTCCTTCCTTCAGTACCGTTAGTTCCAATCATACACAACCTCTTGAAATGTTTGAATGTTGACCATTTCTTTTTGGTATAATGATTCTGTATATTCCTTCCATCTTCTTTTGATGCTTCCTGCGTTGTTCAGTATTTTCTCCACGGGATCTTCACTATTACAATTTGAGGCTTGAATATTTTGCAGTTTTTTTTCAGCTTGAGAAATGTAGCATTTTTGGTTTTCTATCTCTAGAACTTTGTATATGTCATTTTAATACTTTGTCTTCTCAAGCTGTCCTTTGGAATCTTCTGATCAATTCTTTTACTTGATCTTTTTTTTTTTTTTTTTTTTTTTTTTTACCTTTTACTTTAGCTACTCAGTGTTCTAAATTAAGTTTCAGAGTCTCTCCAGGCATCCATTTTGGTCTTTTTCTTTGTTTCCTGTCTTTTCAATGACCTCTTGCTTTCCTTATATATGATGTCCTAGATGTCATTCCCAAATTCATCTGATCTTTGGTCATTAATTTGCAACATGTCAATTCTATTCTTGAAATGGTTTTAAACTCACATGAGATATACTCAAGGTCTTACTTTGTATCTTTGGTACTTGTTATAATTTTCTTCAGCTTCAACTTGAACTTGCTTGTAAGAAATTGATTCTATCAGTTCTTGGCCTTGTTTGGACTAATGATATTGAGATTTTCCATCATCTCTTCCCATAGATGTCATCAATTTGAATTTAGTGTATTCCATTTGGCAATGTCAACGGGTATAGTGGCCATTTACGTTTGTGAAAAAAGGCATTTCTAATGAAGAAGTCCCCAGTCATGAAAAATTCAGTCATGTGATCTTTGGTATTGTGTCTGTCTCCAAGGCCATACTTTCCAACTACTGGTCCTTCTTCTTTATTTCTAACTTTTGCATTCCCACCAGCAATTATCAGTGCATCCTAACTGCATATCTAATTGATTTCAGCCTGCCGAAACTGTTAAAAATATTCAGTTTCCTTCATTTTTGGCCTTAGTGTTTGGTACATAAGTTTGAATAATAGTTGTATTCACTGATCCTCCTTATAAGTGTATGGATATTATTCTATCACTGACAGTATTGTACGTTAGGATACATCTTAAAATATTCTTTTCAAACAATTAATGCAGCACCATTGCTCTTCACGTTATCATTCCCAGAATTGTAGACCATATATGATTGGTAGATTCTAAATGGCCAATACCGGTTCATTTCAGTCCCTAATGCCTAGAATCTTGATGTTTGTTCCATTTCATTTTTTATGATTTCCAGTTTTCCTGGTTTCATACTACATATATTCCATGTTCCGGTTATTAATCAATGTCTGCAGCTGTTACTTCTCATTTTGAGTCATGCATCCCACATCAGCAAATGAAGGTACCAAAAGCTTGAATGCAGCCACATCATAAAATTCAACTTTACATTAGGAGACAGCTTTTCCCCAGTCATCTTTTGCTTTCCAATCTGGAGTGCTTATCTTATGGCACTGTATCAGACAATGTTTTGTGGCTATTCATAAGATTGTCACTGGCTAAGTCTTTTCAAAAGTAGACTTCTAGGTCTTTCTTCCTACTCAGTCTTCGTCTGGAAGCTCAGCTGAAACCTCTCTAGCATGAGTGATGCTACTCGCGTGTGAATACTGGTGGTATAGCTTCCAAGATCACAGGAGCCCACAAACTCCCACAGTGTGACACAGTGACACATCTGTGTGGGTCCATTTTAATAAATAAAGGTAAGTAACCAGGCTTAAGCTTGCCCAAGTTCTCCCAGCTAATAAGTATGGAAATGAGATTTCAGCTTAAGTTTCTGATTTCAATGGCTGTGCTCCACTCTGCAGGAATCTGAAGCAGAATTTCTAGGCAGATGATTCCAAGTCAGTGTACAGCACTGAAAAGTGCAGGTAAGATGTAGTGTGCAGTAAACTCCCAAAGAAATGGTTAAGGGGATGAACAGAAGTAAGAAAGGAGATCAACTGCACTGACACATGCAAGGTATTGTGAAGCAGTGTTAGAGAGATAAATACCAATACGAAAAACATGGGAGAATTTTGGTTGGTCTGTAATCCTTAGTCTTCACTGAACAGATACCCCAAAGGGAGACCTGTAAGTTTTCAAGGAAGTGAGAGACACAACGAAAAACATGTTTTAAGGGTGTCAGTCTGACAGTAACATGAAGGAGGACCAGGAAAGGCAGGTGAGAAAAGGTAAAAGCCGTTGACAGGAAATTGCTGTGATCTCAACAAGAAGTGACATGGGACTTTCAGAGCCAAGCCCCTCTGACAGATGGTCACTCCTCTAACTGACCGTTACTGAGTGCCACACATTTCATTTCTCTCTGCGTCTTAAGCCTAGTAATTTTGGAGATAAAACTAATTTGGCTACAAACTCTAGATTTCATCCTGGTTTTCAAACCCATACTGAAGGCATCTGGTAAGGAGGTGGCATTGAGAATGAAGGGGTAGGGGATGGCATTTGCTCGAAAACATCTAGCTTTATTTTTTTACTGTGGTAAATACATACGTAACAAAAACATTTGCCATTTCAACATCTACTTTCAAGGAAGTTCCAGAGATTATTTTCACACTTTTTTCTTAGGTTTCTGAAGTGTTTTCAGATGAATACTCCTCTCTGACCCTCTGAATTCACTGAGATACTTATTCTCAGACCCACTACACAGAAGAAAAGGAAAATCTGAGATACGATTTGTCAAAACAGCAGAATGGTGATTTTAATCCTAAATTTCTCATTCCTTTGCACTGGAGATACTGGGTTGTTGTTGCAAACCACTGAGTTGATTTTTGATTCATAGTGACCCTAGAAGACAAAGTAGAACTGACTCATACGAATTTCTTGGCTGTAAACTTTATGAAAGTAGAATGCCAGATATTTCTCTAACAGATGGGTGAATTCAAATTGCCAACCTTTCAGCTGCTGAGTGGCTAACCTTTGTACCATGGGTCTCCTTAGGTGCTGAGTTGTAGATAAATATGAATAAAACTGAAACTTTTTAAAATTAATCTTATGTGGAAGAGATAAAACATTTTATTTCTTTCTCATGAAGTTTTAGCAAGCACAAAAATAACCTCTTCAATCATCCATTCCCTGGAACTTTCCATCTGCCAAAATTCCAACTTCCGTGACTTCCTTAGAATAACAATAATCATTAATAATGCCAAAGAATACACAGGTGAAATCTATTAAATCTATTAATTTCTTGAAACTGCACATGAGAAAACAAGAGCACCAGCTGCAGCTTCCTGACAGGGCAAAAGACGATAGATTGATAATATATAGTCAGTTGATGTGGACTTGAGCAGTGTGCAGCTTCGACTATGACATGTTGCTTTTTGCAGACTTTATTTCGACTTAACTTGCCACTGCATTTAAGATATTCTATTGGATTTTTGTAGCAAAGATGATTAGCAAAGGGCAACTCCTCCGTTAAGGATCTATTTTAAAATGTCACAGTTAAAATCTTCCAAGTTTCAAGCAATATTAGCCTCCTGGCTGATACAATATATTCAGTAGCACTGTTAGCTTAAAGTTGTTGTCTTGAAGTGGAACTGATGATTTGCCCATGCTACCTGCCATGCCACCTAACTGGAAGGTATCACGCTTGGTGGTAGACACGCTAATATGTGAGTTTGCCGGTAGAGTTAGTAGAGCATAAGTGGCTTTGTGATTGGGGATGTATGCTGTGCCTGTATTTAGAAGGAGGAAAATGTTTAATTGCTCTCTAAATAAACTCAATTCTGCAAATGAATCTAGAAGTAAAGATGTGGGATTTTTTTTCCACAGAGAGCAAAAGTATACTTACTTAACCTTAACCTCTGAGTTTATAAGTCAACATAAGAGATAACCTTGTCCAAGGAAAAAGCAGTGGTTTCCAAGCAACCACTGTCACCCATCCCTTTATATCTTACCCTTCTCACTAAAGACTTTCAATACGTTTTTGACAATAGTGATGCAATCTGAACAACAAATAGTACGCTGTTCTGTTAGAGGAGATTGTGCTTATTAATGTAATTTGTATGTTTAAATCTTAACTAGGCATATCAAATATTGCTAAACTGATAAAAGAATAGTATTCATACATCATGACAAGACAAAAATATACCTGTTGTGCTCCTATTAAAGCAGCCTAACCAATTACTTCAATCATAAAGTATAATAGTAAAATAATAAATAATTAATAATAAAAATAAACAGTCTACCATCAAGTATTTAGACATATATCTTTGAGTCAGATTTTAAAATTTACCTTTCACATGGAACACTATTTCCAGATTTTAGTGATGCCTAATTGAAAACTCTTCTAACAAAAGGGCAATTAATCCACCAACTACTTCCCTTCCCTCAAAGTATTAGAAACGAGTAAATTTCAGGTGAACCCATCATATCTTTAGAAGAAATTCAATGACTAATATATTGGATTAGCGTTATCTGTTTCTGAACGTGCCTGGGTGGTGCAAACAGTTTGAACTCAACTTCTAAGTCAAAGGTTCACAGTTTGAACCCAATCATTGACCCTGTAGGACACAGGGTTGGTGATCTGCTTCCAGAAAGATTACAGCCGGAAAACCCTATGGAGCAGTTCTGTTTTGTAATATATGAGACCACTGTGATTCCATAGTGACTCAATAATGAGTAATGTTTTTTGGTTTTGTTGTTGTTTTTTAAGCATTTGGTATCTCAGATTTTTCAGTGTCGCAATAACTATATGTCAGCTAGAAGTGAATATGGTTGCAGTGATGATTTGGGTTTTTAACAGATACCTCTTATATGCATTCCTCCTTTAGCATCTGATCTTACTATAAAGTGTAAAATTTGGGACTACCTGGTATAATGCCCAACTTATTTTTGAGCAGAATTTTACTAATGATAGGATCAAAGCAATCTTAAAAATTACTGTGAATTTAAGAAACTGCCATACATTTGGACAATTACATGCCATTAATATCATTGATCTATTTGGGGGAGAACTCAGGGAATTTAATCTCTAAACCCTGAAATATCTAGTTTCTGAAGAAAATATGAAGACAAAGGAGAATAACTTTCAGTTTATGGAATGGTGCTAAAATTGACTAAATTTGTAGTTAGTAGAGGTTTTCAAAATCAAAACTCTACAATCTTTAATGAGAAATTTAGATTGATTAAAGTGCAGACTCTGGTTAAAATATTCATTATTCAGATGATCTTAACATTAACTAGCCTGATCTGAGTTGCTTGTGAGTAATTGCTGATCTTAATTGCTGTGAACTTAGGAAAAATGATTTTCTTCTCTCCAAATTGATCGTCAGGCTAGTGTTAATGAGAGTTTGGATATTAATGATAACAAATACAGAGACATTTCTCTTATAGCTGCTTGTATTCAGTGCTTGCTTAATTCCAGACCCTGAAAAACACACTTGTCATCATTCATGGCCCAGAAAACAGCAGAAGAACATATGAGGTCTGACTATTAAGTCCACAAACTTAATTGTTCTAAGTGCTACGTACCTCTTTGCTGAACATCACCACAGTCACCTTTGAACTACTCCCCTTGGGAAGCTATGCACCAACTCCATTGCCTAGTCCACCCTTGAGAGCAATTTTGGAACTCTGTTTTGCAATGACCATCAGAGCTGTCATCGTATTACCCCTTAAATTCTTCAATGTCATCAACCTGTCTTCCTTTCAATATTTCCTTTCTCTTCCAGTAAAGAAAAAAGTCACTGGGGGCCAGATCAGGTGAGTAGGGAAGGTGTTATTTGTTTACTGGCTAAAAACTCCCTCACAGACAGCTACACAATTAAGTTCACAAACTTGCCACCATACCACTGGTGCAATGGCCATTCCAGAAAGAGTTCCAAAATTGCTTTGAAGGGTGGACTAGGTGCTGGGATTGATGCATAGTTTCCAAAACAGAGTATTTCAAATGTGATTGTGGTGATATTGAGCAATGAGCTATGAAGCCCTTAGAACAATTAAGTCTGCGGACTTCATTGTCAGACACTCCACAGATATACAGTCGAAGTAAGGAGGAATATAATAAAGATTGTGATGGATTCATTGTCTTCTTTTCTCTTAGAAATGTCTTTGAGTTTGTCCATCATTTCAGAGACAGTTTTGAAAAAATACCGCATGTAAAGGTAAATTTGATTTTCTAACTCAAAAATTCCATGTTTAAATACCTGATGATGAAAGGTTTACTTCTGACTGAACCTAGTTATTCAAGTTATTAGCTTGGTTGACTTTCACAGAATAACATAGCAGATACATTTCTTATCTTACTATGGTATATAAATACTATTCTTTACATGCAGCAATATAAGATCATTATAAATTTATAAATATGTGAGTGTGTCCATATATACATAAAATGCTGATATCAGTGATGCTATATTATTATTAATCAAATATTTTTTATGTAATTTACTAAACAAAGATGCAGAACTCATAGAAAAAATATGGCCCCACACAGGAAAATAAAGTTAACATTTTACCTGACATACTGATGAATACTGTATTATTTTATTTCTGCTTAATCTTGCATCTACACAGTGGCAAAGTAGTAAGATCCTAAATACCTACATATACCATCAGAGCATTCTGTTACATACAGAAACTTGATTGTTCTTTACAGTGATTCCAGGATTCACCAACAGGAGCTACTTGTACATAAACACTATGAAATGAAAGAAAAACTTGGAACATAATCTTCTGTTTCTGTGCTCTAACTTAAATACATTTGAAGGCAGAACTTATGCCTTTATTTTTTATTTCCAGTAAAATTAATGCAGTATATACTTCATTTACACAGTGCCAATCTGATTGCAAAGGCACATTTAATGAAAATGTATAAAACAAATGAAAACATGATGTGTGACATTAAAATACTAAACCCACATCTGGAAGGAAATTTCTTGTATCATGCTTAAGGAGGGTCCACTCTGTTACTGTGGAGGTCTTTTGCCCCAAATTGCAACATATCATATGATTTCTGGACTGTTACTTACATGGGTGTTGATGGTGGATCCAAGAAAAAGGAAATTTTTGACAAAATCCATCTTTTCTCTGTTTATTATGATTATTAGTTGCTGGCCCAGTTGTGAGAATTTTTTGTTTTCATTATATTGAGATGTAATGCGTACTGAAGTCTGTAGTGTCTTAAAAGGGCTTTAAGAACTCTTCATCTTCAGTAGGCAAAATTATCTCATCTGAATGTCACAGGTTGTTAGTGAATCTTCCCCCAATCCTGATGCCTCATATAGTCCAGCTACTCTGGTTATTTGTTTAGCACACAGATTGACTAAGTATGGCGCAAGGATATAGCCTCAACATACTTTTCCTAACTCAATTTGTAATTTTAATTTTAGTAATAAACTACATCAGTTTGATGTTATATTTTATCTTATTCTGCTTTTAATCTTGCATCTTAAAGTAAACTACAGTTCCAGAAGACAACAAAACATACTTTATAGTTTAGTGAGTTATTATAAAGTCAACATCCTTGCAACTATAATACAGGACAAGAGCTAGACTTTTGCTTGTAATCCTAGAAGCTTCTTCCATGTACCTCCTTTTAATTTCAACATTCTCTACACACTTAAATTATCATCTTTTTAAATTTGTAGTAGTTATTTTCTTGAGCTGATTTAGTTTTATCATCTATGTGTGCATTTCTGTGCTTGGTTTGGCCTATTTTCTAAACATCTGGTATACCTTTTTAGTCCCTATTAAACCAAAGTCTCTACCCTGCTTTCCTTTCCTTGCTCAGCTCTTCAAAACTCTTGGTTGTTCGCTTTATAAAGTTTCCCAGTCTGGATTTCTAGTTATATACTCACGATGCAGTTGGACAGATTGCTCAATATGCTTTATTTCTCACAAACCGGCAAGTGGATCTAGAGGACTGACTAGACTCAAGTTTGATCCCTTTGGTGGTGATTCATCTTTTCTTCAGGGGAGAACATCCAGCTGTTTTTCTTTTGATGATGTTAGTAAGCTGCTGATGGGATGGCAAAACGCTGATACTCTGATTCTGTCATTTATTTTTCATTTATAATTGAAATGTTTTAATAAAGAAATACTACCTTTTCATCTGCTATTTGGTTACCAACTAGTAGAATTCATATTAAATATGTAGCACAAATGTTTCATTGATTCTTTCCCTTTATCAGTTTCAAAGATACTCAGCTGATAACCTTTTCATTCTCTGAAAATCCTCAGTTTATTTGGTAACAAAAGAATTCATGTACTTAAATATATTGAACGCTTCATTTACTTGGAATTATTCATTTTGAAGCTCTGTTTTTCCTGTTTTGGCCAGAGGGAGTCTATTCAAATTGATTCCTTGATTCTTTCCGTATGACCTGTGTAGCACTTGCTAGCTTCTTCAGTCTCTGGCATAACAACAATAGAAACAAATCCAGACTTAGAATCAGTTATTTCTCCTAGAAGTTCTTATTTCCTTTACTGGAAAATAATATTCAAGAACAAAATCAGGTTACTACAGGTATTCATTGTTGCTGGGGTTGTAAGAATAAAATATCTCAGGAGTAGATCAGACTGCTATTTAAAATTAAAATGCAGGGCTACATTGTTTTTTTGCTAAACATTAAGAATCTTGGTTCCAACAGCTACCAGTGATGACAGAATTAGACTGTCTCCCAATTATTCATTTATTTTATTCTGCATTATATGCTTGAGTCTCTGAAGGACCATAATACTAGCATTCTAAAATACTTACTCAGAAAAAAAGTTTTTATACATTGATTTTGATGTATTTCATAGATTTGTTTGAATGTAGATTTATGCAAACTTGAAATTTCTTAATTAGACTATTTTCTACACTTGTAGTGGAGCAAAGTAGCAACTCACCTATCAATTTTCTCATCACACTAAGACTAGCTAGAAACTAAAAGTGGCTCAAATATGTGTATCTCTCATTCTGACTGCATTATATTCCTGTGTGTATATATATATATATATAATTTTATACATTCCAGAAACATACTGTATGTCACCTTTGTAGAACTCAACATGCTTGCAATAAATCACTGCATGTTTTCTCTCTAAATATCTGTAAACTCAGGTATGTCCACCTTAAGCACATGCCTGGCAGATAGCAATCATTCAGTACACCTTTTTTTGAATAAATGATTGAATGAGTGAATAAGCCTCTTGAGAATTTACACAGTTGTAAAAAAAAAATTAGCTTACTTCTTTATTAGTGAACACATTCTGTATTTACTAAGTGCTTTCACACCACAGAAAGACAAATTACATATATTTAAAATATTTTTAATAAATTCAATTAGTACCACTTACCTTCTACTCTCTTAAAATTATGGAAAGTGAGAAACCTCATATCATTCTGCATGGAAAAGAATCTGAGCAGTGTTTTCATCCTTTTGGGGCTTTGTGACGTATAGTTGCTGTTGTCTACCTATCCTCTCACTTCTCACTGAGCTAAATTATCCCTGTGCCATGCAGACAACATCCATTTTAAAAATTTCTTGGTCTGTAAGTTGTTTAGGACCTGAATCTCGAACCTCATTCTTTCAGGTGGTTTTGCACACCGTCTGAACCTACTATTGGTTATGTTTCTTAACTTATTATTGAAACTCTTAATCCCTGACGTCTTGTTCTGTCTTTCCATGTTTTTTAAGCTGGTTAGTGATATCTGATGATTAATGTTCTCCCTTGACCTTTGGTCCTCCTTAGTGTTCGTGTTCACTACACAGACTGTGTATTTCTTCCTTCGCGCCGGGCAGCTCATGAGTCCTACGGCTTCATCCTCATGAGCCACACTAGGACCTATGGCTGGGTCCTAGTTACACTGAGGAATATAATGAGAAAAATGGTATCTGCATACATGTGCATTTAAGTTGTACGGTACAGTCAAACGATACACACAAGTTTTCAAGACTCTTGTGTCAGATGGGTATAAGAATGGTTAATGAATCTCTGTTGGGAGGCTGCCATAGAAGAGATAAAAATACCATATTTTATAAATGTAGTACTTTATAACTTAGCAAGTCTCCTTACAGATATAATCACCATGCCCCTGAAGCTTATAGTAAGCCTGGAAAGGGAAAGTTATTCAGTTTTACACAGGCTTAATGAGATTTAGAAATAGCAAATAATTTTCCAAGATTTCACAGAATTTAAAAGTGGGAGAATACGATTGAACCCCACCGCTGTATTCCTGTGTCAAGCAATAAATTTTATTCCTTCATCGCTAGTGACCATATTTAATAACTTTCATGTGCCTCAGTTTCTTTTATCCTGTTAAATGGTTTTCTCTGTCAAAGTAAGTTAACTATGTAAATTGCTTTGAACTTCTAGGAAAAAAAAAAGAGCTGTAGGAGTGATAATTAGATGCCATGGTATTATAAACGTTTTTAAAAGGAGTTGAAAGGTTCATGGAATAAAATTCCTTCCATATTTCATTAATATGGATTTTTAATACCCTTTGGAAGTTAACCTGAAAAGTATTGTCTTCTTTTTAGTACAAAAAGGAACTTTATTCTATTGATTCTGAAGTTCTTTATAAGAGAATATTCTAAGGGTTCATGATACCCAAAAGGAAAGTAAAAGTTTAAATATAGGTAGTCTCCAGGTTATGAATGTCTGACTTTCTAAAAACTGGCACCCAGGAACAAATTGCCATAAAGTCTGCAGTTTCAAAAGTTTGAATTAAATACAACAGTTCATAAGAAATGCAAGGGCTATGTTCTGATGCTCATGAAAACATTGTGCTGTCTAGAAGTGCTTTACGTGCATAGAAAGGTAAAATATATACTATATGTTAAGAGAAACATTTGACTAACTGACCTTAAATCAGAACCATATGTACCTATTCCAGCTTACCTGTAAATTTGACCTAAAGATAGACTTAGGAACATATCTCCTTAATAACCCAGGCACTGCCTTCATGTAGATTTGCCAATGAGCATATCTATGTCTAATTGGGCTACTCAGCCAGACCCTGTGGGAACAAAGATGTAGTTTGTTAAAGCCTTTAGAATTTTTCTTTCTAAATTTGGATATACTGGATCAACAGTTATATGCCTGAAAGGAAAGTAGTTCCACATGAACTTTCTACCTTTTTGAACTTTCCAGATCCAAGTTCTTGGCTTTTAAATGACAGACAAGTCCCATTCTGTGAATTCCAGGGCATTTATAAAAGCCTACATATAAAGTGATTTTATGTTTGCATTTCTAATCATCTATCAAAATGAGTTGATTTTTATGTTTTTTTAATGATCATTAATGCTATTTTTTTCACAAGTGCAGTACAATGATGGTTTGCCAGTATATAAACAACAACAATAATAAAAATACCAAACAAACTGCCATTGATTCAATTCCAACTCATAACAATCCTGTTGGACAGAGTAGAACTGCCCTACAGAATTTTCAAGGAGCACCACCTCGTTAATTTGAACTGCCAACCTTTTTAGTAGCTGTAATTCTTAAACAATAAGCCTCCAGAGTTTCCACTTCATAGACAGGGCATTTTTCTCATGTCTGAGGTATGTTTAATTATTTAAATTGCATTGTGCAGTAGTGTACAACACTGTGTAGCTTTATACTGGTAACAGAATAGTTTATATTTGCATTACAGATTTTTAATCTACCTGCTTATTAAATGCATCTCAGACACATTAAATCCATTCATATTGCCTGTGTGCTTTATAAATAATGTATACCTTTTCCATGTCAGTACAATATGGATTATTTTGCCATTTACCATTAGAGATTTCTAGAATACTCCAAAAAAAAAAATTCTCATTTTCCATTTGATTACCTTGAAGGGAAGAATTCTCTGACACTGCATGGTAACGAACTTCATACTCATCAGTCCACCTCACTTATTAAGCAATTTTATGATTTCCACACCAGTTATTTTCTGTAAAATAAATAGCATCCATTATATATTATAACAAAATATGACATTTAGAATCTTAGAGCAAAGAGGAACTTTGCCATAATTTCTTCCAGTCTCCTATCTGGGGGTAAACAAACTTAGGTCTAAGAAATTAAGTCTTTTCTAAAATGGCAAGCTGACTGGTGAGAGCTCTAAGATTAGAGCTAAATTAGGGGGAGCTCCTATTTGCTTCTTTCTGCTATTTCTGTTTTATGCTGCCTCTCCTATGAGTTTTACTGAGTAAGACAGGTGAGCTGACTTTACTTTGACTAAGGGGAAGCTATTGATGACAAGGGGCGAAAGGACCAAAGTGGACATGGATTATTATTACACGACTTAAGATTTTTTCATGTTCTTGCCAACAAGGCAAGCTAATGATTTACATGAAATTGGTGAAAGTGTGCCTTGTAAAAGGACAGATAAAAGTGACTCAAAGGAAACCCAAGGTGTTCTAAGAAACACAAAATTTTTGCAAAACTATTGTTTTGTGTATGCTTAGTTGATACTCCCAAAGTTTCTGGTCCTGGTCGTTATGATCAGGCAAAAGGAAAAAAAGCCAGAGTCTAGTTACATGGAAGAACAAGGAAGTTATCAAAAGCAGAAAAACAAAACATATAGGTGCTCTCCTTGCAAATCAATATAAAATCCAGCTTCGCTTGAGAACTGAATAACGTCATCAGACCAAACAATGCCTGGTGGTAGCTTTTAGGAAATCTTGGGAATTCTGGAATTGGATAGGACGCAGGAACATAGATTGGGTGTTATGCCCAGTCTTCATCAAGAGATTTAAAGACTGCAGATTTAAGAAATTTCCATCAATGTTTTTCCTAAAGACTTGGTAGGAACTTTTTTTTTTTTTTTAATCTGTGGCTGTGTATTTTGAAAGTGCAAAAATGCTACTAGTATTTATTGAGTTTATTTATGTTTCTGCTGTTTTTTAAATACTGGGAATACATTACTGCATGCAATGTTTATGACAACACTACATGAGCTGATAAAAATTATAGAGAACAATGAATTATTGAGAACAGGGAATTTAAGAAACTGGTCCAGGATCCTGTAAATGTGAGAGCTGGGATTTGAACCCATGTCCATCTAGAACGGAACTTTACTTTCTGTAAGCTAGTATTCACTAAGTGTTCTTAGGCACTACCTACTGCTGCCTATTCTAGTAGTAACTATTGGTAACAGCCCATGCAGTTTCAGGAGAAGCAGTATTTACTTAACTATTTATTCTCCTTAAGGACAAAAAATATCACTAAGGTCATCTTCAAAGCACTCCCCTTGGGAAGCTATGCACCGATGCCAGCATCTAGTCCACCCTTCAAAGCAATTTTGGAACTCTTTTTGGAATGGCCTTTGCTCACAGTGGCATGGTGGCAAGCTCGCAAACTTAATTGTAGCCTTGCTCTTTTACTATTGTGTTATTCATCCTAAATCCACTGAAACCAAACCCACTGCAGTTGCTCCTGACTCATAGCGACCCTACAGACAGAGTAGAACTGCCCTATAGAGTTTCCAAGGAGTGTCTGACGCATTTGAACTGGTGATCTTCTAGTTGACAGCATAGCACTTAAACACTGTGCCACCAGGGTTTCCGTTATTTATCTGAACTGGGTTATTTGGCTTTCTTAAATTATTCTTTCCATCTTTGTTCTTCCCCTCATCTGCTGCAAAGACTGGCCTTTGCCATTTGATGGATTTGGGGCTCTTGTCAATTATCAGGTAACCATAGGTGGGTAGATATACATCTGGGTTCTTAATTCTGTTTCAGTGGTCAGTGTATCTGTCATTGTACTAGTATCAGACATCTTTAAATTTCATCTCTTGTAAACAGCATATTGATTAACCTTGTTTTTTTGTTTTTTTTTAACCCATCCTGTCACTCTGCCTCTCTATAGGTGCATTTAAGTCATTTACATTCAGTACACTTGTTGATAGGTATGAGTTTATTGCTGTCATTTTGTAGTTTGCTTCGTTGGGGGGGTGGGTGTGACATTTTCTTTGTTCCTTTTACTCTTCTGTGCTGAATTCCTTTGGTTTTTGGATTTCTTTTTCTTTTTTTTGTTTTGAGACTTTATGTTTTCCTTCTTTGTTTTGAGACTTTATGTTTTCTTTCTTTATTTTGATAATTAGGTTTCTTAACTTTCTTTGCGGTTAAAATTTACCCTATCTTCCCAGGTTTGAATCAGCCTATTATTATTTGATGTCACCTTGCCTTTTACCCCACTCGGAAGTTGTATACCTATACCATTTATTCCCTCTTTCGTTATTCTGATGTTGCCATTTACATATTCATGATGCTGGTTCCCTGTTTTAATTTTTTTTTTTCCTGGTTTTAGACAGTACCTGAGAGTCATTTGCTAGGCTGCTATCTGGCTGGCACAATTTACACTGCGTTTTGTTATTCCTTCTCAAACCAAAGGAATCCCTTTAGTAATTCTTGTACATTGGCTTTGGTTTTTACATACTTCTCTAATTTCTGTTTATCTGGAAATGTCCTAGTTTTGCATCATATTTGAAAGAGAGTTTTGCAGGACATGTTACTCTTGGTTGGCATTTTTTTTTTTAACTGTTTAATATATTGATGTTGTCTGTTGTCTTCAGTCCTGTCAATAGTTATTTTCTTCATTTATCGATTGTAGATCTATTTGTTTTGTCCTGCTTTTTCATTTCATTGGCTTATCTCAGAGCAAGTAGGCTGCCGGTTGTTTCCGCATCTGTGCTCCTGACACTTTTCACCTGTGTGCCCAGTGGGCGGGGCTGTCGCCCAGCTGTGGTTCAGCAGGGGAGGTCCAGCGACGATCTGTGTTCCGCGGGGAGCTCCTGAAGGGGCTTTCACCTATTCCTCATCTGCCAGTTTCTGATGCGGATGTGATGGCTCCGAGCTGCACGGATGCTGCAGTTCCTGACCAGCCGAGACACAGCAGCTAGCCAGGAAGGGGAGGGGAAAAGGGTGGGGGAAAGCGTGCCTTGCTTGCCGCCAGGTGCTCTGTCCTCTGCGGAGTCCTCCTTAAATCTGTTCCGCTGTGCTCCCTGTCTGCCGATCTCCAGCACGCGTCCAATTGGCAGAAATCTTTGTATCTTCGTTTGACATTTTAGGTTCCCGGAAGGACTTTGGCTCTGTTTTACTTAGTTTTTCCGGTCTTTGCTGTGGAGGGACTATGTGGTAATTCTGTCTGTGGTGCCGCGGTGGCTAGAAGTACATACAGATGCTTACAAAGCACACATATAACTAACGGTTGTTACCGCATTACTCATAGGCATAGAAAATAAAATCTAAATACCAGGAAGAGTTGTTGTATTCTACTCCATTCATAGGCTTTCACTCATGGTCAACGACACATGGGGGGAAACAAAACAACAGAACTGACTCTAAGTAGCCTAAGAGCAGTTAAAGTTCAAAAACTCTTTCAGAGGTGAGGAAATCCTTATTTCATGCCAGAGCATATCTGATGACTATAATCTTGGGTCGTTTTCCAATTTTACAAAAATACTGTAACTGGAAGTCTCGTAAATAAAACCAGACCAGACCTGACTCGACGGCACTTAGCTGGCTTGGCTAGACTGACACCAGCCTCTTGCATGACATTATGAATTGCCTTTAACCTTCGCAAACTGCTGTTCTCTGGATCTGATAAGTAATCATTTGAGTCATAGTCTCAGATGAGAAGCCCAAAGATGATGTTATACAAAATTAGATATAATAGAATTGTCATCTTTTTTAGGTATAGAAAATATTGAAAATGAAAAATCACATGTATCACTTCAGACATCTATTTGTGAGAGACTTTTTGATGTTAAAAGAAAGTGATTGCTCTTTGAAATAAAACTTATAAAGTACATCTAAAAATTGTCGTGCTTCATTAGAAGGTTCTTAGTGAGAAAATTAAGGCCAACTATGAAGATATTAATTGACTTTAAGACTTGCAAGCTAGTTTTAATTAAAACCGACAGTAATTATTTAGCTCACATCTGTGATTTATCTAAAATTCAAACAGATTATGCAGCAGTGCCTGTTTCTTGGCATTGTTGTAAGTATGATGAGTGAGATTTCCTTTGTGTTGAAGGAAATCTAGAAACAAAAGTAATTGGAAAACACATATTTGATCTACACACCAAAGACATTGTAAAATAGGAACCACAATAGATGAAATAATCTTTCAGTTTCAGCAGCTGAATTATAATTATCATACAAAATAAAATTCTTGCTTCTAATTTTTAAAAATTGTGCACCAAATGGAGAATGTCTTTAGGTCCTTAAGAAGTGATTTATATATGTTGTTTAGAATTTTTATGTGGAGTAGTGTATGGTACATTTCCTGTGTAAAGTCACTTTGATTCTACATTAGTTATACTTTTTAAAAAGTCATTGAAATCCACTTTTATGAATTACAGCATCATTGTCTTTTATTAAGAGTAGACATTATGTCAAGCAAGATTTAAGTGCTGATAAAAAAGAAAACAAAAAGCTTGACTCCTCAGTGTCCTTATTTTTAAAAGAAAATAAAGGGCTAAAGCTTTCTTGGTAAGTGCGGTGTATAAACTAAATCTACCCTGAGGCAATATTTTTTTGTTTTTGTTTGGTTTGGTTTTCTTTTCTTTTTACTGGTACAGAAGCTGCTGGTGCTGGGTTTTTGGTCATTACCTTGATTTGTAGCAAAGGGAGCTCCCCTCCAGCCATGTTTTGCAGAGGTGGCAGCTTATTCAGCAGACTACTATCTGAGAGATGAACAGGGTTGTCTGATAACATTCCCTAGCTTCGCAGTAGATTACCAGTATCTAATCTTGTTCATCACAGTAAATCGCAACAGTTCTATCTATTATTGGTAATCAAACATGGCACTGAATTTAACACTGCTCTGCTAAGCCCAAATGGGCAAAACAGACCCCTGAAATATAAATTTAGATAGTGTATTTTAGTACCATGTACTGTGAAAATGGTGGGTGAGCATAGAAAGCCATCACGAATGAGTTACCTTATTTTAGTAAAGATCACTAAGAGCCCAGGGAGCTGAAAGGAAAAACACTAATAATGTCCACAGTGAATAAAAACTTTGATTTGCAGATATAGGAAGAATTCTTCCTCCTTAGATCACATCTTTAATGGCTACCTGGTTGTATTTGTATTTTAAAATGAATATTCATCAATAAATTAGCTAGACAATTTTGGGGAATTCTGTCTTTACAAAATATCCTTTATAAAATATCACTACTGCTCCATTTCTGGGCCTGTATGAAGTGAGTTAAATCTCTAAGAGTACATTGTTCACCCTTCCCCTCCCAGAAAGAAGGCAGAAAACTGTTCCTAAAAATATGAACTGTAAGCAATAAGCCTCTCAAGAAAGGACAGTTGGTGTAATGGTAGATGCACAATCAGTCATATAAGAAGTCCACAACTTACAATGCCTTGGAGTTACAACAAATCGCACTGACGACTGTTCATTTTTTGGTACTTCTTATCACTAGTAATATGTATGACTGTACAAAAATATGTGAAAAAAATATATACAGAAAAAATACAGCCATAGTGACCCTTGGAAATGAGAGTGGCGAGACTTCCTCTCCCTTACTTAGAACTTGTTATCAAGAGAGAATAGTCCCTAGAGAAGGACATCGTGCTCCGTAAAGTAGAAGGTCAGAAAAAGGGAAGACTTTGAAGGAGGTGAACTGACGTGTGTCTGCAACAATGGGATGAAACAACAATTGTGAAGACGTTGCAGGACCCAGCAGTGTTTAGTTCTGTTGTACATAGAGTAGCTGTGAGTTGGAACCAACTCAGGCATCTAACAACATATGTTAGAATACATTTGTAAGTTTATATGCAAGGCTTATAATCACCAAAGACAAAGATTGGATTTATAAAATGTTGATAATAAAAGGCAATGAAAACTAAGAGACAGAGAGATTTGACTTAGTTCAGAAGCAATTAGGACTTATGATGGATTCACTGAGGTAGAACACTGTCCTGTATTGGGGACTACCTGTGTGGCCAGAATCCTTAGCTTTGGCTGAGAAGCAAGACTTTCCAAATAAATATTTCAGAAAGATTAAAGAGAAGGAGGCTAATAACAGGCTCATAACTCATTCTTAGCTGCACAGGGAGTTTCTAGAAGCAGGGAGTTTCTAGAAGGAATGATTGACCTTGATCAGCCTTCCTTGTAAACATATTGATGGTTTTTACTAACAAAAAGATAATGGAGAGTTTCTATCCCCCAAAAATAAAGAACAAAAAGCCTAAACAATCAGGATATACCTAGTCTGTCTAGAGCACTTATCTAAATGAACCTGAACTTTGTGAAGCACAATTGGCTGGAGAATGAGAAAAATCAGTATTTTCTATTCTTGTAATTGGATGTAAACCTGGTGAGCCCCCAAACTGAAGCAACTTGTTTTGAGAACAATGTTTCACATGTGTTTTTAAACTTGCTGCTTTCTAATCAGAAACAAGGCATTTTTTATTGCAGAAAAAGGATAATGTTGCAAACTGTGTCAGATGCTTTCAAGTTTCTCTAGAAAAGAAATACTAATTTACAGGTTATTGCTTAAATCTTTTTAATCATTGATAAGGACTAGTATTAGATAGGATCCACAGTTTCAGTGATTCTGTTTTGATTCTTTGTGTTAAAACAACTTGGAAGGGTGGTAAAATGATGAAGCGATGGTAAAGTTAGCATGAAATGTGTATGAATTAGCAATCAAATGTCAGCCATCGTGTAGGAAATTAATGAATGTAAGTCAGTCAGATTTATGTCTGAAACTAAAATAGTATTTCAGATACAGAATATGACTATGTAGGTAATTATAAGGAAAATTATAAGAAAGTAAAACAAACAAGAAACAAGACACTAGCCATACTGCCTGAAGAGACTTCAAAAAGAGTCAAATTTAACTCTTGAAAAAATAAATTTTTTAATTGTAAAATTAAAAATTACAGGAATTAGTTAAAGGTAAGATAGCTAAATCGTAGACAAGACAATGATGGGGAATTTTTCAAAACTCCTAAAATTCTGAGTCCACAGATGTGGATAGTACAACATAGAACCGAGCAGCATGAATAAAAACAAAATTCATACCTAGAAGCACTGTAGTGAAAATGCAGAGCATGTAATACAAAAATCTTAAAAACAGAGAGCAAGAAAAGAAAAAGTACCCATAAAATAATGGCGACTAAGTTGATAGTCAACAGTTTGACAGCAACAGTAGAAAGCAGAAAATGGGGACAAAATTGTGCCAAGCAAAAAATAATTGTTAACCTGGAGTTGTATGCTAAAAAAAAAAAAAAAAAATCTGTCACAGCAATGACCAAACAAAGAAAAGAACAAGTATTGTAAATAAACAAAAGCTGAGAGAAGTTACAACCAGTGATTCTACACTACAGGAAAGATTAAAGACGATTTCGGGGGTGGAAGGGAGAAACAAAATGATCTCGGGAGGACAGTAGGAATAAATGGGGAGCACAGTGCTGGTAAATAGGTAGGCAATATAAATCTACATTATCATATTAAAACACAAGGATAACATGTCACTTTTGAACTCATAAAACAAACTTCCAGCAGGACTGAACAAAAAAAGAGAGAAAAAGTACTAGTGTATATTAAGAATGAAAAGGGAAACAACTTCAAATCTGATAGAGATTTGAAAAAGGAAGATGCTGTGAACAAATTTGCCAATAAAGTAAAAATTTTGTTACATTCTCAGAAAAGTAATTTTTTTCAAAACTCACTCAAGGAGAAATAAATTCTCACATAGAATTATAAGCATTAAGAATTCATCATTACTGTAAAACATTTTCCCATAGAAAGCATGAAGTGGTTATGTTGCTGTCAATTCTATTAAATTTGTGAGGAAAAACCTCACTAGAAAAATGGTTATTCATATTTTCAAAATCAACGTATTTAGCTACAAAAAATCAATTCCTGATAAATTTAAATCTTAAATGTATAAAATATTTAGAAACATAAATAAAGAAGTATCTTTATGAACTTGAGTTAGGGAAATCGAAAAATTCCTACTTTAAAATATTAATATATTCAATTGCATTAAAAGTAAAAACTTCTTTTATTGAAAATACACAATAAAGAAAGTATAAATACATGCCAGAATATGAGAAATGATATTTGAGCACATAAAGTGGACAAAGGAACAGTAACCAGACTATATAGAGAACTTCTACAAATTAATATATCCGTAAGTATATGTTGTTTTTAGGTGCCATCGACTTGGTTCCCACTCAGCAACCCAATGAACAATAGAACGAAATACCGCCCGGTCTTGCACCATTCCACAGTTGTTTTTACACTTAAGCCAGTTGTTGCGGCCACTGAGGCAGTCCATCTTGTTGACAGTCTTCGTCTTTTTTGCTGACCCTCTGCTTTACCAAGCATGATGTCCTTCTCCAGGGACTGATCTTTCCTGACAACATGTCCAAAGTATGTAAGACACAGTCTTGGCATCTTTGCTTCCCAGGAGCACTCTTGCTGTACTTCATCCAGAACAGATTTGCTTGTTCTTTTGCCAGTCCATGGTACATTTCACATTCTTCTCTAACACCACAATTCAGAGGCATCAATTCTTCTCCTGTCTTCTTTGTTCGTTGTCCAGCTTTTGCGTGCATATGATGTGACTTGGCCTAGGTCAGGCACACATTAGTTTTCAGGGTGACATCTTTATTTTTCAGTACTTTAAAGAGATCCTCTGCAGCAGATTTTCCCAATGCAATGCATCTTTTGATTTCTTCACTGCTACTTCCATAGGTGTTGATCGTGGAACCAAGTAGAATGAAATCACTGACAACCTCAATCCTTTCTCCATTTATCGTGATGCTTCTTACTGGCCCAGTTATGAGGATCTTTGTTTCCTTGATGCTGAGGTGCAATCCATACTGAAGGCTGTTGTCTTTAATCTTCATCAATAAATGTTTCAAATCTTCTTCACTTCCAGTAAGTAAGGTGGTGTCATCTGTGTAACACAACTTGTGAATGAGTCGTCCTCCAATCCTGATGCCTTTTTCTTCTTCATAGAGTCCAGCTTGTCAGATTGTTTGCTTGGCATACAGCTTGAAAAGGTATGATGAAAAGATACAACTCTGAGGCACACCTTTTCTGACTTTAACCCATGCAGTGTCCCCCTATTCTGTTCACATGACTACCTCTTGATCCATGTACAGATTTCTTAAGAGCACAATTACATGTTCTGTAATTCCCATTCTCTGAAATGTTAGCCGTAATTTGTTATGGTCCACACAGTCGAATGCCTTCGCATAGTCAATAAAACACAGGTAAACGTCTTTCTCTACTTTTATTCAGGATCCATCTGACATCAGCAATGATGGTTTCACATCCTCTTCTGAATCCAGCATGAATTTCTGGCAGTTCCTTGTCAATATACTGTTGCAGTCACTTTTGAATGATCTTGACCAAATTTTACTTTTGTGTGATGTTAATGATGTTGTTTGGTAATTTCCACATTCGGTTGGATCACCTTTCTTTGGAATGGGCATAGATCTGGATCTCTTCCAGTCAGTTCATGAGGTAGATGTCCTGCAAATGTCTTGGCATAGATGAAAGATTAGCTCCAGTGCTGCATCAGTTTGTTGAAATATCTGAATTGATATTTCATCAATTCCTGGAGGCTTGTTTTTTGCTGATGCCTTCAACGCAGCTTCAACTTCTTCCTTCAGTACTGTCGGTTCCTGATCACATGCTACCTCTTCAAACAGTTGAATATCAACCAGTTATTTCTAGTATAATGGCTGTGTGTCTTCCTTCCATCTTTTGATGTTTCCTGAGTCATTCAATAGTTCCCCTGTAGAATCCTTCACTATTGCAACTTGAGGCTTAAGTTTTTTCTTCAGTTCTTTCAGCTTGAGAAATGCAGAACTTGTTCTTCCCTTCTGGTTTTCCACTTCCAGCTCTTTGCACATGTCATTATAATAATTTCTTTTATCTCCTCTAGTTATGCTTTGAAATCTTGTTTAGGTCTTTTACTTTGCCAGTCCTTCCTTTTGCTTTTGCCGCTCAATGTTTGAGAGCAAGTTTCAGAGTCTCTTCTGACATCCAATTTGGTCTTTTCTTTCTTTCCTGTCTTTCTAATCACCACTTGCTCTCTTCATGGATGATGTCATTGATATCATTCCACAATTTGTCTGGTCTTTGGTCATTAGTGATCAACACTTCTCATCTGTTCTTGAGATGGTCTTTAAACTCAGGAGGGAGATACTCAAGGTCATACTTTGGCTCCTGTGACTTGTTCTAATTTTCTTAGGTTTCAGTTTGTATTTGCTATGAGTAATTTACGATCCATGCCACAGTCAGAATCTACTCTTGTTCTGACTGCTGATACAGAGATGTTCCATCAGCATTTTCCACAAATACAGTCTATTTGGTTTCTGTATATTCCATCTGGTGAGGTCCATGCATACAGTCACTGTTTGTTTTGGTTAAAAAAGGTCTTTGCAATGAAGAAGTTGTTAGTCTTGAAAAATTCTATCATGCGATCTCTGGCATTATTTCTATTACCAAGGCCATATTTTCCAACTACTAGTCTTTCTTCTTTGTTTCCAACTTTTGCATTCCAATCGCCAGTAACTATCAATGCATCCTGATTGCATGTTCAGTCAATTTCAATTGTAGAAGCTGATAAAAATCATCAGTCTCTTCATCTTTGGTCTCAATGTTGGTGTGTAAATTTGAATAACAGTCATATTAACTGGCCTTCCTCGTAGGTGTGTAGATATTATCCCATCACTGACAGCGTTGTACTTCAGGACAGATCTTGAAATGTTCTTTTTGATGATGAATACAACACCTACCTCTTCAAGTTTTTGTTTCCAGCATAGTAGACCATATGATTGTCAGATTCGGAATGGCCCAAACCAGTCCATTTTAGCTCACTAATGCCTAGGATATCTATGTTTAGGCATTCCATTTCATTTTTGATGATTTACAATTTTCCTAGATTCATACTTTACACATTCCATGTCCAAGTTATTAATGGATGTTTGCAGCTGTTTCTTCTCATTCTGAGTTGTGCCACATAAGCGAACGAAGATCTCAGGGGCCTTGCTCCATCCATGTCATTAAGATCAACTCTACTTTCAGGAGGCAGCTTTTGCCCAGTTGTCTTCCGAGCACCTTCCAGCTCGGAGGGCTCAATTCCGGCGCCATATCTGACAACATTCAGCTGCTACTCATAAGGTTTTCCCTGGCTAATTCTTTTCAGAAGTGGACTACAAAGTCCTTCTTCCTAGTCTGTCTTAGTCTGGAAGCTCTTCTGAAACCTGTCTACTGTGGGTGACCCTGCTGGGCTCTAAATACCAGTGGCGTAGCTTCCAGCATCACAGCAACAAGCAAGCCTCCGCTGACAGACAAATGTTGGCTGTTGACTCTATCCTTACCCTCCTTATATATATGTATATATACATATATTTCTTAAGGAGCAAACAAAATGGTCAATAAACATTGAAAAGCATTAACCTAATATAATAAAAAAAGTACAGATGCCCAAACTTATTCATATATAAAGAAGATGCATACAAGTTTATATATTTCCTTTTACAACTAGTAGCTTAACAAAAAAATAAAAATTTGATAATACCATATTTTTGAGAGGTTTGAGCTATTATTGAGAGTTCTTACACAATCATTGGTATACATCATTTAATTCTTTGAGAAATCATTTTGGAAAACAGTGTAATAGTATCTTGCAAATGTGTGTAATTGAGAATCTTACTTATACCATTTCATTAAATGAGGCTACCTTGGAGAATACCTGAACTGAGGCATATAGAATGCTCATATCAGCACTTGCAAAAACCAGCAGTGACGCAACTTCCTGTTAACAAAAAAAAATGGTTAAATCAATTTTAGCATATTTATAAAGAGTATTTTAAAGCGGAGAAAAATCAATGAGCCCAATTTATGTTCAATACTGTGAACGACTCTTACAAAGGAAATACTGAGCCAAACAAGTTGCAAACGACTTCATAAGAATCACATCGTTTTTATAAAATTAAAAGTATATTTCAGGATGGGCAAAAGACATGAAACTTTTTTTATTTTTTTAAGAAAAGCATAATAAACACAAAATTTAGAGTGTTATGTTGATAACAGGAAGGATGTAGAATAGAAAAGGAAAGGAATTAAAAAACCCCCATCATGCTAGTAAAGTTCAGCTTCTTAAATTCAGTAATGGTTTCTTGAGTGTTAATTCAGTTTTTAACTCATAATTATGTTACATATATGATTTTTATTAGACCAAATATTACATAATTAAGGTGTGATTAAAATGAAATGTTCCACTTCTTTTGGTTTTCACGTAAACTGGACACAGAGCTCCACATTCTCTCGTTGCATTTCCACCAGGGGAGCTAGTGATTGTAGTCGTCAGGGTTCTCACCATGGTTTTGACCTATGCTGTGGTCTGTGCTAATACGACTGGACAGAAAATCATTATTCAGATTGGTAGAGACAGAAATTTTCAAAATATGAACTGAGATTTTTTGAAATGTTTGTTTTTTGTTTTTCCATCAAGGAGGAAATGTTTGAATCTCAGCTTTGTTTCTTACTAGCTGAATGTTCTAAAGAAGTTTATTTATTTTCCTAAGGCTCAATGTTCTCTACTTTAAAATACTTACAGTAGTTCCTACCTCATAAGGTTACACTAAGACTAAAGACAATAATGCAAATAAAGCACCAGCACAGTGCCTGTTACAGTCTAATGATCAACAGATGTTAGATGTCACCATCTTCATTCCTACATGAATCTGTCATATGCTAAGAAACAGATGCTTTCTCTTCTGTGTCCCTTAACTGCAAAGGAATGTAGAGGTACAGGGTTTTCTTTTTCTTTTCTCCACTTTCTTCCTTTTTTTTTGTTTTTCCAACTAACACTGCTAGACTAGGTTGAATGTTTTTCTGTTATTGTAACAATATGTTAACTTTGATGCCTCCAAAGGATGCCAGAGACTCAGATACTAGAAAAGATCAATAGTCAACAGATAACAGCAGGCTATCTAATCAGCCTGTGGCACTGGTAACATCATGGCAGGGCATCAGCCAGGAAACATCTGGAATATCTTGAAAGAGACCTGGAATAGGCTTATTTTGATTTTTAAGATCAAAGACTCTGAAGCAGAATCACATTTGTTAGGCTTTGATTCATTCTTGATGGCACGTTGTTAGCTAAGGGCAACGTCCTGGGAAATAAATCCTGTGGAGAGAACAGAGATAAAGGGAGGGGGAAAAAAAAGAAAAAAAGAAAGAAATATCTAAAAGGACACACCTATCTCTGAGACACAAAAAACGTGATATTAATATAGTTAATATCACATACAAATAAAATTTTGCTTGTGTGTGATCATTCAAAAGCAGTTGCAACAGTACATTGACAGGAACTGCCAGAAATTCAGGTTGGATTCAGAAGAAGACTTGCAACAAGGGATGTCGTGGCTGATACCAGATGGATCTTGGCTGAAAGCAGAGAACAGCAGAAAGATAATTGACCTGCATTTTAATGACTATGCAAGGCATTTGACTGTGTGGATCATAACAAATTATGGATAACATTTCAAAGAAGGGAAATTCTAGAACACTTGATTGCAACCATGAGGAAAGTGTACATATACCAAAATGTAGCCATTCAAGCAGAACAAGTGGATATTCCATGGTTTTATGTAAAAATAGCTTGGCCTCTGGGTTGTATCCTTTCACCACGGTTATGCAACCTTATTCTTAGCAAATAATTCAAGAACTTGGACAATATGAAGAGACTATGGAATGAGACAGAATTGGAGGAAGACTCATTGACAACATGCGATATGCTGATGACACAACCTTGAATCCTGAAAGTGAAAAGGATTAGAAGCACTTATTGATGAAGATCAAAGGCCACAGTTTTCAGTATGGATTATACCTCAACATAAAGAAAACCAAAATCCTCACAACTGGACAACAAGCAACATCATGATAAATGGAAAAAAGATTGATGTTGTCAAGGATTTCATTTTACTTGGAGCCACAGTCAATACACGTGGAAGCTGAAGTCAAGAAATCAAAGAATGTATTGCATTGGGCAAATCTGCTGCAAGAGTCCTCCTTAAAGCGTTAAAAAAGCAAAGATATCACTTTAAGGACTAAGGTGTGTGTGACCCAAACCAAGGTGTTGCCTCAGATGTACGTGAAAACTGGACAATGAATGGGGGAGACCAAAGGATAGATGCCTTTGAATGATGGTGTTGGGGAAGAATATTAAAGAAGTACAAACAGAATGCTCTGTAGAAGCAAGCACGGTGATGTTTTCTCACCTACTTTGGACATGTTCTCAGGAGATGCACAAACCTCTGGGGAAGGACACTATGCCTGGAAAAGTAGAGGGTCAGTGAAAAAGAGGACGCCCTTCAATGAGATGGAATGACGCAGTGGCTGCAACAATGGGGTCAAGCAAAAAATGACTGTGAGAATGATACAGGGTTGGGCAATGTTTCCTTCTGCTGTACATGGGATTTATATGAGTTGGGACAGTTTCAACAGCACTTGATAACATTTCCAGTACTCTCTAAAACACAGAATGCTCAAAATGAGGAATTATGATGTAGTTGAGCATATGTGTTTTGGAGTCAAATGAGCCTGGGTTTGAATTCTGCCTCTGCCACATGTTTGCTGTCCAACTCTGGGAAAATACTTCCCCTAAGCTTCTACTATGTCATTTATAGATGGAGGATACTTACATTTTAGGGTTATTGAGAGGGTATTTCATGTAAAATACTAAACAATGTTATAGGAAAAAGCAAACATTTCCTAGACTTAGCTATCGTTTCTAGCACCATTGTCATTGTCATCATCGTCATTATTGTTATGTGATCTATGTAGAATTTTACCAGAATAGAAAGTAAAAAATGGAATTCTGCATCCAGCAAAAATCCCTTGTTTTGTGATAGCCTTAGGGAATAAGTGGGTATTGCAAGAAATATCAGCTGCACATATAACATATGGACATTAGCAAATCAGAGAGTCTGGATGGTGGGTTCCTGCCATGTTCTGGTTCTTTTTCCAAAGCAGACATAAATGTGAGTTATGAGTAATTATGACAAAGGAAATACACACTAAGCAATAAAGCATTACTATAACATTTAAAACCCTTGCACTAATAAACAGGTTTCATTTTCCTCTTCATCATAAAAAAAAAAAAGAATCCATTGAACTCAAAATAGTCTTAATACACTGAAATATATTCACTTGACATCCTTACACATCTAGCGTAACACTGGGCTTAGTCAGTTTGCAACATAACAAAATTATACTTCACTTTTTAAATCATTCTTCACGTCACATTCTACATGTAAAATGTGCCACATAACATCCCTTAAGGTAATGTTTACAACATGTAACTTCTTGGTAGTATAAAGTTGTTTTTGTTTTGTTTTGTTTTTAAGGAATGTGGCTCACCTTTTGTTTATTATTTCCTTCTAATGGTTTTAAAGTCCACAAACCCCCTGCAAGAACAAGGAGTGGGGCTCCAGGTGCATCTCAATTCCCTTTTCCACCTGTTGTCTTGGCTTCTCCTCCTTCTGGCTTCATCCCCCACTCAGCACCAAGAAGCCCCTCCCATGGCTCCTCTGTTCTGCTCTGGTGCCGGCTGAGAGCTGGATGTGACTCTGTGGCTGGGCCTGGTCCACTGAAGGGCTCCTGGCTCAGGGATGTAGTGGAAGCTGCATGTCATCAGGTTTCAGCTGCACCAACAGGGCAACAGCAGCCACGACCAGCTGCACTTGCAACATCTGCAACCTGCTCCCTGCCAGGTCACTGAAAGCACAGCTGCAAGCCCCACCTTTTTGTGCACTCTAAGCCCAAGTGTGCTCAAAGTCCAGCTCTGGCTTCTACTGCATCCCCCATCGTACACACAGCTGCACCCCTGCAAGGCTGGCTTCCGTTATCCAGTGGGTATACGGCACTTGGCTGGCTGGCATAGTTCTTGATAGAGGATTGTGGGTCCCAGGCTACTTCTGCACCTCAAGTGGATGTAACAGTGGCCACGACTGCTTGTAACCAGTACTCTCTCTGTATAATATGGTCTTTGCCTAATGTAGTACTTCACAGAACATATCATGGACGTTAAATGACGCACGACTATACTGATTTATTTGATCATCACTTCTGTAAATCTTTTCCATTACCAAATAGAAAGACTACTGTTAATGACCACAATTAATTATCATAGGTGTTTTCTTGTGTTCCTAACAATTCATTTAGCAAGGTCTTAAGGTTTCACTATCACAATCAAGCAAATAATTACCTTTTAATTGTAGGGAATAGGGGAAAAATATACATAGAAAATCTCTGTCCTTTCATCAGCTTGCGATGTATTTTACAAGCAAGGATAGAAATAGGTAGAAAAACACAAGATAAGGACCAGAAAGGAAAAAAATCTCAAGGTGAGGAAGGAGGCAGCACAATGGTGAGGGTATGTTGAAGGGACACAATGCCAATGGAAAAATCTCCTAATGGCAAAAATGGAATGCTTTGAGTGGCAAAATAAATTAGCATTGGATAGTAACCCAAAGTATAGTTATCTGTGAGTTGGTACTGATAGAAATAACTGATTGAATAAAGAAATACATGTATACATAAGTGGGGGAGAACTGATCAATCTTCCATGTAGGAGAATTCAGGGATTTATGTAGTTATTCTGCCCTCAGTGAGGTAGAGTGTCACTGTCCACTCTGTAAGTGTGAGAGTCCTTAGTGCTTTCCTTCCAAAATTGGAAGTTGAATGGATACCCATTCATAAGACCTCTATAAGACAGAACAGAAGTCCCTCATAGAATTTCCAAGGAGCACCTGGTGGATTTGAACTGCGACTCTTTGATTAGCAAACGTAGCACTTAACCACTATGCAACCGGGATTTCCATAAGGTACAGAAAGGGGTAAAAAGTAACTTTATAGTGTAGAACCCTGGCAAACACTAACTCAGCCAGGAGAACAAGGTCAGCATCAACAGTGATTTACGTCAGGCTGATTGCATGGTAGGTTGACATGATGTGATGAGAAGGGTACTTCAACTTTGTGGTTGTTCTCTCCAGAACCCACAGAGATAGATAGATAGAAAGCTGTGATTGAGTTGACTGTATATAGCAGAAGAAAGTATTGTCTGGTACGATGTCATCCTCACAATAGCTGGCATGTTCCAGTCTATCATTGCCAGTGATTACACTGGAAATCCATCTCACCTTGCTCTTGCTCACCCACTTCTTCACCAAACGTGATGTCATCTATTGGACAGAGGACAGAATAACTACACAAATAAAATCTCTGTCTTTTCATCAGCTTGCAATGTATTTTACAAGAAAGGATAAAAATAGGAAGAAAAACACATGATAGGGACCAGAAAGGAAAAAGCTACATAAAATAACTACATAAATCCCTGAATTCTTCTACGTGGAAGATTTGTCAGTTCTCTCCCGTTTATGTGTATATGTATTTCTTTATTCAATCAATTATTTATATCAGTACGGACTCATGAATAACTATACTTTGGGTTACTATCCAATGATTGTTCCTGATGACAATGAACCCAAAGCAAGTAAGTCAGACAATGTTCTGTTGTGATCACTGAAGTTTTGTCAGAGGTAGATCACCAAACCTTTCTTTGTAGTCTGCCGTAGTCTGGCAGGTCAACTGAAACCTGTCCACCGTGGATGATCTTGCTATTTTTTTTTTTTTAATATACGAGTGGCATAACTTCTAGTATCAATGCAACATGCAATTCACTACAGTACGACTAATTTAGAGAAAGGTGGCATCCAAAATCCAAGACTCCAGCCTAACATGGGAAAAATATCAAACAAATTCCATTTGAGAGACACTACAAAACACTCGAACAATACTCCTCAATACCGTTAAGGTCATCAAAAACAAGGACAGCCAAAAGCTATCACAGTCAACAGAAACTTAATGAGACGTGACAACTAAATGTACTGTGGTATTATGAATCTGATCTTTCAGTGGAAAAAAAGGCATTAGTTAAAAACTAAGAAAATCTCAATATGTGGACTTTAATTAATAGTACCATATAAAAATTTGTTCATTAAATGTAACAAATATACCATACATAAATAGATGATGATAATAATAAGGAAAATATGCCTTAAGATACTTGGGAACTTTCTGTACTACTTCTAATTTTGTCTATAATCTATAACTATTCTAAAATTTAAAAATACATGTATTTAAAAAACAATGCAAGCTACTTATATGATACAGTCAGTAAGCGCTGTATTCAGAGAAAGTATTTTCAACTGCAGCCTTGGCAAGGTTACTTGGAGGTGGTGAGGACTGAGCTAGTATTGAAAAATGAAAATGATCCTCTCTACAAATGTTCACATTATAGTAGGAAGAGTAGCACCATTCTCTTCATTCCTTAGCATTGGTCTATCCAATACTGCGTTGTATTTACATTTCTGTATATAAGCATGCCAAGGCCAAAGCCAAGTGCCGTCGAGTCGGATATACATATTTATATATTTGTAATTTATCTGGTTAGTGCAAGTAATGTGTTATTTGGTCTTTTTAAATTATCTCTGGTTTTACATAATTTACACATTTGGACCTGAAGATCTGGAGAGGCAGCATTCCTCTTTGTTATCTGGTGTTTGAGCAGCTGTTGCCATTCCTTTGCCAGGGTTTTTTTTCCAGGAGGGAGCTGCTTATATCCCTAATGCCAGCCAGTGGCATTCAGCTATTAAGTGGAATGAAAACAAAATTACCTCTTCCTGCTGTTGTTGCTATAGTAACTGTTGTGCCTACCATTTCCACCTACCTCCTATTAGGTAGTATTTAGTTTCTTCTGGAATCCAAATTTAGTCTTCATGGTGGCATATTTCACATTTCAAACAGATGCTTCCCTCACCAGTAAACTTTTCAGTGGCTACAAAGCAGGTAATCTTTCTGATTTTCACTTTCAAAGGAACAAAGTTTTGTACTCGGCAGAATCAATCTTCAAAATGTGAGCATTTAATTTCAATACTGTTAAACTTCATTCAATTTATAAAGGTCCTAGAGACATGATATGAATAGTTTTGGTTAACCAAAGCCTAAAGAGACAAGGAGGGAGTTTTATGGTTCATAAACTTTTCTTTACAAATGTTGTTTGTGTTTGCCACTTGCAAAAATGCAAGTAAAACTGAGAAAATGAATTCCCAGTGTAGTGTGACAGGTACTGGAAGCAAGAAAACATGAATTCAGAGCAGTTGGATCAGTAAGTCTTCAAAAATAAAAAAAAAACTGAACATTTTTAAAGTCAAAAATGTTCATGATAACTTTTTGCTAGCTGATTCTTAACATTTCTTCCTCACCTCATCAGTAGAATACCAGTAATTACTGAGAAAAACAAATATGCTATCTCTATGTCTAACATAATAATAACCTAAAAATCTGCCCAAATAGGAAGAGATTTATATGAAATATATATTATGCATTGCTGGAGTTAGAAACACCTAAATTTTTGCTCATGAGGTAGACTCGTCCTCTTATTAAAAGAAGATAGAAACGTATATCATAATGCAGCTGCTGCTGTCCAAAGTCACCAGAACATTTTTGTCTATATTTGCTCCTTACAGATACAATAATCCCTAAACAACCTCTCCTATAAATCTATAGAGTACAAAATAGAAATAGTTCTAAAGAAGGCACTGTGCATCTTGAATTATATACTGTTTTATTTATTTGCCAACCACGCCCTACCCCACAAGGTATTTTCATAAGTGCTATTAAGCCAATTCATTTACACATTGCTTGTAAAAATGGAATTTGCACAACACATCTAAGAAAATGACTCCCAGGGAAGAGTGCAGTTAGTGAATGAAAGCGGAAGGTGTGCATTATTTCCATAGATGCACTCTAATCATGCTGAGTATGGTTCTGAAGTTTACAGCATAACAATATTGAGAACCTTCATAACACTGAATGCTAAGATTTATAGGTTCTCTGCTTCCCAACTGTCATGGATTGAATTATGTCCTGCCAAAAATGAGTATATCAATTCGGCTAGGCCTTGATTCCCAGTATTGTGTGGTTGTCCTACACTTTGCATTGTAATTTTATATTAAAGAGGATTAGAGTGGCATTGTAATACCCTTACACAGATTACCTCCCCAATCCAATGTCAAGGGAGTTTTCTTGGAGTGTGGTCTATCTCTTGAGAAGTGAGCAGAGAGTTGAGGATGTCATACCACTAGAAAAGAAGCAACTGAAGCTGATTGTGTCCTTTGGAACCAGGATCTCTATGCCTGAGAAGCTCGTTGGCCAGCTCTTCCTAGAGAGCTGACAGAAAGAAAGTCTTCCTCTGGAGTTGACATCCTGAATCTGGACTTGTACCATAGTGAACTGTGAGACAATAAATTCTGCTGTTAAAGCCATCCATTTGTGGGGTTTCTACTATAGCAGAACTAGATAACTAAGTCACCATTATATCAGTATCAGACACCTAAGATAAGAGAAGATCTGAACTTAGTCCACAGAGCTACTTTAGATATGTGAGATACTGTTGGATACATGAGAATTGTGTAAGGGATCCTAATTATTGACTTGCTCTGTAATCAGTAACCCAAGAAGGGGACTTGATTGGCACCTAAATCCAAAATGAGTAAAATGAAAATCAATAATATATCCTATGTGCTGCAGATATCAAGTGCAGATATTTTCAATAAATAGTTGAAATAACCAACCACACGAATCTTATAGCAAAAGTACTACCAAGTAAGGAAGAGATAAAAATGAATGTGAATAATCAGAAGAGGAACAAGAAAATAACAATTATAAGGCTGAAACAGGCAAAACTGAATGTATAGACTGAAATGAAACAAGAATAGGATGTGATTCAAAGACAGCAAACAGATTAAAGTGAACACTGATGATCAGCAGAAAGGCTGTAAGAATCTGAACTGCTGAACTGGCGATTGCAAAGTGAAAACGCATAGTAATGATAGTAAAGACAGGACTGAAAGCTGAGAGAATGGAATTTCTGCTTTCAAGAATAAATTCGAGAAGATCTGTTAAAATATAGGAAAAAAGCAAGAACATAAAATATGAGGTCTGACAATTAAGTTTGTGAACTTAATTGTTCTAAGTGCTTGCTACACACCTCATTGGTGAGTATCACTAAGGTTACCTTCGAAGTACTCCCTTTGAGAAACTATGCACTGATGCCAGTGCCTAGTCCACCCTTCAAAGCAATTGTGGAAGTCTTTCTAGAATGGACATTGCACACAATGGCACAGTGGCAAGTTTGCCAGTGTCATTGTATAGTTGTTTGTGAGGGAACTTTTAGACAGTTAACAAATAACTGTGTGGGAACACCCTCCCTACCCACCTGATCTGGCTCCCAGTGATTTTTATTTTCCTTTACTCAAAGATAAAGCAAGTGTTTGTAAGGAAGAAGTTTTGATGACATTCAGGACATCAAGGTAATACGATGACAGCTCTGATGGCCACTCCAGAAAAAGAGTTCCATAATCATTTTGAAGGGTGAACCAGGCACTGGCATTGGTGCATAGCTTCTGAAGGGAAGTACTTAAAGGGTGACCTCAGTGATAGTCAGCAGTGAGGTGTGGAGCACTTTTCCTATGACAAGTTCACAAATGTAATTCTCAGACCTCCATACAGGAGAGAAAATAAAAGAGGTGGATAGGAGAGAGCTAACTTCAGAACCAAAAAGAGGAGTCACAACTGAAAGCAAAGCAATTAACAACAGAGTAAATTTTCAAACTAACATGTGCAGATAACATTGGTTTTACAATATTCTGTGAGAGAAAAAAATAAGAAGGGATCTGCACTTTGACACATAGTAGCAAATTTTAATGACAATGGTGAAAGACTTTACGTGGATTTAATTTTTTCAAAAGTGAACTACAAAGAGAAAAAAAAAAGCTCCAGAAAATTTTCTGTGCACTAAATGCTAAATAATAACGGAACAGTGTCTCATCTTTGAAGAACAGCATTACAACCCAAAAACATAAGTCAGAGAAGTTGACATCCATGTCTGACTGGAACAAGGAAGATATCTCCGCTGTACAAAGTTCTGTGAAAAACACTTTACACACAAGCACCTGAAGCTTAGGAAGATAACCACAATTTAAAATGTAAATATTAAAGTTTTGGTGTGAAGAGATTTAATATGTCTCTCAAGCTAGTTAATTCTAAAAGGCAGATGTTTAGTTGTGATAGTCAAAGGAAAAAACAATGTCAAAAAACACTTTAAACCCATTGCCATAGAATTGCTTCTGACTCATTGCAACCTTATAGGGTGGAGTGGAACTGTCCCACAGAGTTTCCAAGGAGCATCTGGTAGATTCAAACTGCTGACCTTTAGGTGAGAAGCTGCAGCACTTAACCACTGTGGCACTGGGGTTTCCAACAGAGGTACCTAATGTAAACACCAATAATCTAATAAAAAATGATTTTGATTTTAACCAGATTATACTAATAAAGCCAGAAAAATGCACTGAAGAGTAATGACTTAGAAATTTGTTATGTTTCTCATGTTGACCGAAGAGTGTCAAGGGAGGATATCATAGCACCAGAAAAGATGCATTTGAAGCTGAGGGTGTCCTTTGGAACCAAGGTCTCCATGCCTGAGAAGCTCCTTGGCCAGCTCTTCCTTGAGAGCTGACAGAAAGAAAGCCTTCCCCCAGAGCTGACACCCTGAATCTGGACTTGTACCCTAGTGAACTGTGAGACGATAAGTAACCATGCCATTCTTCACTAATAAAACTAATGCAATAGTATTTTCTTTCAACAACCATGGCAAAATTATTAAATAGAAACAAAGGTATTTGTAATAGTATAATATATTTAAATATATTGCATATTACAAGAAAATAAATACAACAAAGGAAATATAAGAATTGTGCAATTTTATGAGTCAATGGTAAAATAAGCAAAGCAAACACAATTAGAAAACCAAGGAGATATTGGCAAAAGGATGAAGAAGTGAAAAACTTTACTGCATGTATTTCAGTCTGAAATTTCTAGAAATCCAAAAAAGAGTTAATATTAGGAAATCTACCAGTATAACACAGAAATAGATCCATTAAAATACAATTCTCTTATCAGATGCTGAAAAAATCAACCGATTAAACTTGAACTCTGTATTTAATTATAAAAAGCATTTAGTGAAATAAAAAATTCTCCTGGAAACTCTTAGTTTTATTAACTCTAATTTGAAACAAAGGTCATCACACTTAATAGTTAACTTTGTTCTTCATAGAGAAATATCTGAGGCATTCCCATTAATGAAGCAAATCTAGTGTGGTGTCTCATCATATAATTTAACATTGTGGGCAATGACTTATGCCATGGTCTATGTTAGAAAAATATAAAATTAATAGATTTACAAGCCCTACAAAATTCCTACTCATTTGTTATTGTACAGTTAAGATTTGCAAATTTTTTTCTTTTGAATGCAAATATAACCTCAACGGCTGAAACAATTACAAATCAAAAATAAAAATCCAAAGATTACTACTATAATGAATTGATGACTAATGTGAGAAGTAGTTTTAGACAAAGTTTCATCGTGTAATTAATGGAAAATTTCCGCTGAAAAGTTACCTGTTTTCATAAGTGGTTTAAATATGAATTTGCCTTTAAAAAAATTCCTTCCTATAATTTCATGGAGATAAATCATATGGAAGCAGAATTAAGATTAAAACGGTTGAATCTGTAAATCCATGCCTTGATTAAAAAAAAAAGAAAAAAATACACCATTCATTCAATCAACCAATAATTGCTGAATACTTGGCATAGACAATCACTTGGTTTCTTAGCTAAAATGTTATTTAGTTTTCTCACCATAGAAATGCTGCCTAATATGTGAGTTGTTACCTGAATAAAACACCAGTCAGAGGGCAGAGGAAGGAGATTTGCTCTAAAACATGAAATTTTTAGCCAAGATCTAAAATGTGTTGAGTATTGATCACTATTCAGCTGAGTTATGAAGTGAAACAGGTTCCTAACATCTTTTTACTTAAATAGGGTCTGAATTATTTAGAGCCATTGAGGTTATATTTGCATTCAAAAGAAAAAAAAATTGCAAATCTTAACTGTACAATAACAAATGAGTGAAATGAATCAAGGAAGCAAGCCATCTCTATCTTTAAACATTTGGTCAGGGGGCCAGAACTGTTCTAAGTTAAACACTTCACTAATAAGGGGCAGAAGGTTTTAAGTTAAACATTTGATCAGGGGGCCAGAAGGTTTAAGTGCTCTACAGTGTTTACAATAATTGAAAACAAAGTTACCAAAGCAGAACATTCAAACACACCTATTAGTTAATTAAGAAAAATTCTCAGAAAAACCTAAATGAAAATGAAAAGAAACCACCTTTACAGAGATTCCCATGCAACTGAGATTGGGTTCGCTTTGAGAGGAGAAAAAAATTCATTGCTTTGCTAAAATATGCAGTTCCAAGATTGAAAAGTACAATTTTATATGCAAGAGTAAAGCAAACAAAAACAAGTTTAAGTCCTACTTAGCAGTTATTATTATATTTTCATTACATAATGTGGCAATAAAATACCTGCGTTGTCTAGAGGAACCATTCCAAGTAGGATAACTTGAAGCAATGGAGCTACAAACTATGCAGAGGAGTGGAAACACGCAGCTGAAAGGGGTTCGTGGAAGACAATGAAATAACTGAAACTTCCAGTGATAATATCACTAGCTGTGAAAATAACCCTGATCAGAAGATCAAATATTAATACCATTTTCATTAAGATCTGTCAGAGCTACCCTGAGATCACACAAAATGAGCTGATATTTCTATAGGGGTTAACTTCTGCTATGCTTCCTTGAAATATATAGACCATCTGGCTGCTAGAAGGTGCTAATGCATTGTTGCTTTCTCTGTGTCCTTTATGTGTCATCATAAAATTATAGAACAATGTGGCCTGAGGAATAAGTGGTATCCATGTTTATGCTGATAAATAACATTGTTTTCCTATTTCTGTTTATCAAGTCCATCATCAAAATGTAAATATCAAATTAAGAAATCAGTTGTGTTTGCTACTAATTATAGTAGTATGTATTGGGAATATTCTTTCATACACTGAAAAGAGATTATGAACAATAAAGTAGAATTAGAAACACAGGCTGTGAGTTAAAATCATGGAATATTTAGCACTTTGACATCATCTAGTTCAGGTGTGAAAACTAGTCTTCTTAAGTTCAATGTGGCCACTTAATTGTTCCTGTTGTCCTGCAAACTGGTTTTAAGTTTGTATCTGTATATATATGCCCCCATGCTTCTGTCAGCTTGTTGCACTCTGCAGCCTTGTGTGTCACTGTGATGTTAGAAGCTATGCCACTAATATTTAAATATCAGCAGGGTCACTCACCTATAGTGGCCAGTCAAGCCTCCAGATTAAGATAGACTAGAAAGAAGAAACTGGCATCCTGCTTATGAAAAGAATTACCTAATGAAAGCCTTATGAATAGCAGTGGAACATTGTCTGATACAGCACCAGAAGACCCACCCCTGAGGTTGGAAGGCACTCAAAATACAACTGGGGAAGAGCCATCTCCTTCAAGTGGAATTTACCTTAATGATATGGATAGAGTCAAGCTTTTAGGACTTTCATTTGCTGATGTGGCATGGCTCAAAATCGGAAGAATATCTACAAACGTCCATTAACAGTCAGAATGTGAATTGTATGAAGCATGAATCTAGGAAAACTGGAAATCATCAAAAATGAAATAGAAGGTATGAAGATCAATATCCTAGACATTATTGAAGTGAATGGACTGGTATTGACGACTTTGAAAAGGACAATCATGATCTAGTTGCCAAAAATGATAAACTGAAGAGGAACAAGTCCACGTTCATCCTCAAAATGAACATCTCAAGATTTATCCTGAAGTGTAGTCCTGTCAGTGATACGGGTAATACCCATCCATACACATACAAGGAAGACCAGATAACATGACTATTAACTCAAATTTACCAACAAAGGCCAAAGATGAGAAAATTGGAAGTTGAAGATTTTTACCAACTTCTGCACTCTGAAACTGAGTGAACATGCAATCAGGACAGATTGGTAATTACTGGTCATTGGAATGTGAAGAAAGAAGAAGGATCAGTAGTTGGAAAGTATGGTGCTGATGACAGAAATGATGCCCTCCTCTTCTGGTAATATTTTGCAAGACCAAGGATTTCTTCGCTGCAAATGCTTTTTTACCTCAACTTAAACAATGGCTATACACGTGGCCCTCACCAGATGGAATACACAGAAATGAAACCTACTAGCACATTTTTAGAATGAGATGATGGAAAAACTCAGTGTCAGCAGTCATAACAGGACAGGGACCAACTGCAGAACAGATTATCAGTTGCTCATATGCAAGTTCTAGTTGAAGCTGAAGAAAATTAGAACAAATCCACAAGAGCCAAAATATGACCTTGAATGTATCCCATCTGAAGTTAGAGACCATTTTTAAAAATACTTTATTGTGCTTTAAGTCAAAGTTTACAATCCAAGTCAATTTGTCCTACAAAAACGTTCTCATCCATTACTATGTAACTCTAGCTGCTCTATCTGCACTGAGACAGCATGTTCTCCTTGCCATCCTGTATTTCCCGTGTCCATTCAACTATCTCCTGTCCCCCTTCTGCCCTCTCATCTCACTTCTAGACAGGAACTGCCCGGTTAGTCTCATGTATCTACTTATTCAACATGTATGCTGAGCAAATACTGTGAGAAGCTGAACTATACGAAGAAGAATAGGTTATCAGTATCAGAGGAAGATGCGTTAACAACCTGCTTTATGCAGACGGTTGATGAAAGTACAAAGCACTTCAAGCTCTTACTGATATAGGTCGAATACTACTGAATTTAATGTTCTATTCATCTCTTTTCATAGCTTGACAACTCATTTCTTTTTATGGCTGCATTGTATGGATGTACCACAGTTTGTTTATCCATTCCTCTATTAAAGGAAATTGTGTTTTCTCTTAACTGTGGGCAACAGTGAATAAAGCTGCTATAAACATATATGTGCATAAAAAGAACAAAAATCCTTACAACTGAACCAATAAGCAACATGGTAAGTGGAGAAAAGACTGGCATTGCCAAGGATTTCATTTTACTTGCATTCACAATCAACTCTGCTGTAAGTAGCAGTCAAGAAATCAAGGAATGCAATGCATTAGGCAAATATGCTTTAAAAGACATCTTCAAGTGTTAAGGAGCAAAGATGTCACCTGTAGAGACCAAAGTGCATGTGATCTAAGCTATGACATTTTCAGTTGCCTCATATGCATGTGAAATTTGAATTATGAGCAACGAAAAATGAAGAGGAATTAATATCTTGGAATATGGGTGTTGGTGAATAATGTTGAATGTAGCATGGTCTACAAAAAGAACAAACAAATCTGTCTTAGATGAAGTGCAAGCAAAATGCTCATTAAAAACAAGGACGGCATAAGTAAACTATGGTATATATACTCAGTGAACACTGGGCAATGATAAACAACAATGATGATTTTAGGAAACATCTCACAACCTGGTTTCAAATGGACATTATGTTGAGTGAAAGTAGTCAGTAACAAAAGGACAAATATTGTATAAGACTCCTACAATCAGAACTTAAAAGCAGACTATGCATAGAAATAAAGACTCTTTGATGGCTGCAAGGGTGGGTTATAGATTAGATAGTTGATAGAAATTTGGTTGGGTGAAATCTGTGACAGCACACATTAGAAACAAGACCAATTTTAACTGGACTTCAACATAATATGATTACTCTTCCTGTCTTAACTCAATAGTGCAAGAACAAAGTAGCTGGGGCAGGGGACCAGGGACCATGCTCTCAGGGGAAATCGAGGCCAACTGGCACAACTAGAATTTTGCTAAGAGAGTCTTCTGTGCTCCAAATTGGTGAGTGGCATCTGGGGTCTTGAAAGCTGCCAAGCTGCCATCTGAGGTACACCAAATGGTCCCAACTTGGCAGGAACAGATGATCACCAAGGACCAAAACGACATGGGGGAAAGAAAACCCTCAAGACAGAAAGACCCACGTGAGTGGATGACTACACAGACATGTGACCACAAGAACCAGATGGTGCCCGGTCACCACCAGCAATAGCTGTGGTGGGACTCACAAAGTTTAGTCTCACTGGAAACACAAGAATAAAAAGGGTGCACCTTGAGATCTCCACTAAAAGACTGTAAATGATGGTCCAGGGGCCTCCGTGTTCCCCTGGAAGCGTGGCCACGGCCCTGATGCTGTCCTTGTCCATAAATCATAATGAAGGTCAACTCTTCAGACAGGAATGTATTGCACTTGGTAACACAGACTGGTATCGTGTGTCCTGTTTATAGTTCTGTATATCTATAGGACATTGTGCTGCTGTCCTCTTACTAGAGGTGGGGGAGAGGGTAGAGAGGAGGGGATAGGTAAAGACAGGAGATTGTTAAGAGGATATGACACACATAGAAAGGAGAGGAAAAGTGTGCTGTCACCAGGCAAGGAGAGCAGGGGGAGCCACACATAGGCGGGCATGTAAATTTATATGGGAATGTATATTTTCACTCAATCATAATAAAAAAAATATAAAAAAGGAGAAAAAAACCAAAAACAAATAATAATAATAAAAAAAAAAACAGGATGGCAAAACTTAGTCTCACATACTTTGGACATATTTTCCAAGAGGAATCAGTTGGTCCATGGAGAAAGATACCATGCTTGGTAAAGTATTTTTTTGTAAAAAGGAAAAAAAACACTGCCGTCGAGTTGATCCTGACTCATAGCAACCCTATAGGGCAGAGTAGAACTGCTCCAAAGATTTTTTAAGCCACACCTGGTAGATTTGAACTGCTGATCTTTTGGTTAGCAGATGTCACACTTAACCACTATGGCATCAGGGTTTCCTGGTAAAGAATAGGGTCAGCGAAAGAGAGGAAGGTCCTGAAGGAGACAGATGGATATAATGGCTGCAGCAGTGGAATCCAGCATAATGATTATGAGGATGGTGCATACCTAGACAGTGTTCTGTTCTGTTGACTTTTGCTATGAGTCAGAATTGACTAGAGTATACCTAACAACAACAAAATGAATGTATATACATGTGTGTGCATGTGTGTGCATTCACATACACACACAGTATGCTAGACTGTTTTATATAGAAGTATTAGATTTACAGAAAATTGCACAGATAATATAAAGTTCCTGTATATCCTCCTTTGACTAGAACAGTTTTTCCTGTTGTTAACATCTTGCCTTAACAGGTACATTTGTTACAACTGGTGAACCGACAGTGATACATTATGATTAACTGAAGTCCATAGTTTATATTATGGCTTACTCTTTTTTTTCTACAGTTCTGTGGGTTTTAAAAAATACACATGTCACCTTTCCATCATTATAGTGTCATACCCACCCACTGGGTTGAGTCAATTCTGACTCATAGCAACCATATAAGATAGAGTTGAACTGCCCTATAGTTTCCAAGGAGCACTTGGTAGATTTGAACTGCCAACCTTTGGTTAGCAGACATAGCACTAAACCACTACACCACCAGGGTTGCCATGTATCATGCAGAACAGTTTAATTATCCAAAACATACCCTGTGCTCTACCTATTCATCCCTTCTCCCTTTTTCTTCTCTTGGAAATCACTTATCTTTTTATTGCCTCTGTGGGTTTTTTTTGTTTGTTTGTTTAGAAAATGTCATAGAGTTGAAATCATACAGTATATGTTTTTCTTTTTTTTTTCCCAGACTGACTTCTTTTGCTTAGAAATGCACATTTAACTTCTCTTCATGTCTTTTCATAGCTTGCTAGCTCATTTCGTCTTATTGCTGAATGACACTGCATTGTATGGACATACCATACTTCATTTATCCATTCCTCTATTAAAGAAAATTGTGTTTTCTCCTGGCTGTAGGCAGTTCTAAATAAAGCTGCTATAAACACATATGTACAAGTTTTTCATGTGGACATAACTTTTCAAATCATTTGAGTTACGACTTATGGTAGCAACTGATAGAGTGTATTGTAAATCTATGTTTATCTTTATAAGACATTGCCAGACAATCATCCCAGGTGGCGGTACTATCTTGCATTCCTGTCAGCACCGAGAGTTCTTTCTGCTCCACATCTCATTAGCATTTGGTATTGCCAGTGTTCTGAGTTTTAACTAGCCTAATGGGTGTGTAGTGGGATCTTCACTGTTATTTTATTTTGCAATTCTTTAATGACCTATGGTAGTGACCATTTTTTACATACTTATTTGCAATCTGTATATATTTATGAGTAAACTGTTCAGATATTTTCCCCATTTTGTAATTGGGTTGTTTTCCTATGGTTGAATTTAAAAGGCTTTGCATATTTTCTGTACAAGGCCTTTTTCAAACAGTTTGTTTTGCATATATTTTCTCCCAGTCTCAGGCATGCCTTTCCTTTTCATTCTCTCAACACAGTTTTTTTTTTTTTTTTTTGTTAAATAGTAAAAGCCTTCATGTGAGGTGTGCTCTCTCGAGCTTACGTTAGCTCCCACCATGACTAGTATCTTACACTTGCAAATCCATGGGCATGTGAGTTAGTTTCTCTTGAGAACTAAATTCCTTTATTTATAGAAGAAGAAGCAAAGAAAGATTATACTGCTTGCATAGCTAACTAGTAGAAACTTTAAGATTAGAATTGATGTCTCATGATCCCACATCAGTCTTCTTTCTAACATTAATGATTATGATGAAGATAACTGCTTCCATTTACTGTGTTGTACCATTGTTGTACTAACACCTCTACATGCACTTTTTATGTTTTAAATCAGAACCACTCTGTGATGCTTTATTATCCTAATTTTAAATAAGAAGCTGAGATGTGAAAAGTGACTTGCCAAGTGTTGCTAACAGCAACTCTGTTCCTACTGGCTACCTTCAGTTGTCTCTTCTGTTTTGTAACATATATTCTATTGATTTGTATAACTTTGTAGATGGTGTCCAGATATTACAGTGTGAGAATATTTCATTCAATGTATTTCATGTTGTGAAGTCCAGTTAAAATTGATCATCTTGCTAATTTGTGCTGTCACTGATTTTACCCAACCAAATGTCTATCAACTATCTAATCTATAACTAGCCCTCTCCCTGCCTCCCTCCCCACCCATGCAGCCATCAAAGAGTCTTTTCTTCTATACATGAGTCTGTTTTAAGTTCTGATTGTAAGCGCCTCATACAATATTTGTCCTTTTGTCACTGACTACTTTCACTCAACATGATGTCCTCCAATTGAAACCAGGTTATAAGATGCTTCCTAAAATCATCATTGTTCTTTATCATTGCATAGTGTTCCACTGAGTATACAAATCATAGTTTACCTATCCATTCCTCTGTTGTTGGGCATCTGGGTTGATTCCATCTTTTTGCTATTGTGGACTGTGCTACAATAAACATTTGTGTGCATGTATCTGGTGGTGTGAATGCCCTTAATTCTGCAAGATGTAGTCCAAGCAGTGGAATACTGGGTCAAATGTTATATCTATTTCCAGCTTTTCAAAAAAACACCAGATTTCCTTCCAAAGACGCTGCACCATTTTGCAATCCCACCAGCAATGTAGGAGAGTTCTACTTTCTCCACGACCTCTCCCGCATTCATTGTTTTGCATTTTCTGGATCATGGCTAGCCTGTTTGGGTTAGATGGCATCTCATCGTAGTTTTGATTTGAATTTCTTTAATAACTAGTGCTCGTGGGTATATCTGCATGTGTTTTTTGGATGCCTGGATGTTGTGTTTAGAAGAGTGTCCATCCATCTTCTTTGCCCACTGCTTAATTGGATTGTTTATCTTTTTCTGATTGATATTTTGTAGTACCTTATAGATTATGGAGATCAGACGTCAGTCTGACATATAGTTGCCAAATGTTTTGTCCCATTTTATAGGTGGTCTTTTAATTCTTTTTCTTATTATTATGATTGAATGAAAATGTACAGTCCCATATAAATTTATATGCCCACCTACATGCAGCTCCCATTGCTCTCCCTGCCCGGTGAAAGCATACTCTTCCTCTCTGCTCCATACATGTCCTGTCCTCCCAACAATCTCCTGTCCCCTCCTCTCCACACACTCCCCTGCCCCCAGTAAGAGGTCAGCAGGATGACATCCTATAGATGCATAGACTATAAAGTGCCCACATGGTATGGTCACTCTGTATTGCCAAGTCCAATCCATTCCTGTCCAAAGCGTTGATCTCCATGATTTATGGACAGGGGCAGCATCATGGCCAGAGGCCATCCTCCTAAGGGAGCATCAGGGCCAGATAAAGTCTTTGGATGAGCAAACGTGTTTGATTCTTACTAGTTCCCATTTATCTATTTTCTCTTCTGTTGATTGTACTTTGTCAGATTTTGAAGTCTGTCTACATTGTCTATTAAAACTTTCGTTGTTAGTCCTATTTTTTCTTGGATGAGCTTTATCATTTTGTATTTGGTATGTAGGTCTTTTATCCAGTTTGAGTTGGTTTTTGTATAGGGTGTGAGATATGGATCTTGTTTCAGTTTTTTTGCAAATGGATATCCAATTTTGCCAGAAACATTTGCTGAAGAGATTGCTTTTACTCCAGTTTAACATCTTAGGGCCTTTGTCAAGAATCAACTCTTCATAAGAGGATGGTGGCATTTCTGGGGTCTCAGCTCTGTTCCATTGATCTATCTGTCTCTTTTTGTACCAGTACTATGCTGTTTTGACAACTGTGGCAGTGTAATATATTTTGAGGTTGGGTAGTGAAAGGCCTCCCAGTGTGTTTTTCTTCTTTAGTAGTGCTTTATTTATCTGGGGTTTCTTCCCTTTCCAGACAAAGTTAGTGATTTGTTTCTCCATCTCATTAAAAAATGTCACAGGAATTTGTATTGGGATTGCATCATATAAGTAGACTGCTTTGGGTAAAATAGACATTTTCGCAATGTTAAGTCTTCGAATCCATGAGCAGGGTAGGTTTCTCCATTATGTAACTCTCTCTTAGTTTCTCGTAGTAAGGTCTTGTAGTTCTCTTTGTAAAGGTCTGATGTTTCTCTGGTTAGATTTATTCATACATATTTTATCTTTTGAGTGGTGATAGTAAATGGTATTGACTTGGTGATTTCTTCTTTAACAACCTCATCATTAGTGTAAAGGAGTCCTACTGATTTACTTATGTTTATCTTGTATGAGGAGACTTTGCTGAACTCTTCTATCAGTTTGAGTAGTTTCCTTGGGGATTGTTTGAGATTCTCTGCATATACAATCATATCATCTGCAAATAGGGAGATTTTTAGTTCCTCTTTGCCGATATAGATGCCCTTTATTCTTTGGTCTTGTCTAATTGCTCTGGCTAGAACTTCTAGTACAATATTGAATAGAGAGGTGAAAGTGGGCATCTTTGTCTAGTTCCCGGTCTCAAGGGAAACTGTTTCAGTCTCTCTCCATTCAGGATGATGTAGACTGTTGGCTTTCTATAAATGGCCCTTATTGCATTGAGGAATTTGCTATCTATTCCCATTTTGCTGAGAATTTTCAACATGAATGGGTGTTGGACTTTATCAAATGCCTTTTCTGCATCAATAGACAAAATCAGGTGATTCTTATGCTTTGTGTTATTGATGTGGTTGATCACATTAATTGTTTTTCTGGTGTTGAACCAGCCTTGCACCCCTAGTATGAATCCAAGTTGGTAGTGAAGAATTATTTTTTTGATATGTTGTTATATTCTATTGGTGAGAATTTTGTTGAAGATTTTTGCATCTAGGTTCATGAGTATATTGGTCTGCAGTTCTCCTTTTTTTGTTGGGTCTTTCCCTGGCTTTGGTATCAGGATTATGCTGGTTTCATGGAATGAATCTGGGAGTATTCCATCCCTTTCTAAGCTGTGAAATAGTCTCAGTGGTATTGGAGATAACTCTTCTCTGAAAGCTTTGTAGAATTCTGCAGTGAAGCTATCTGGGGTAGGGCTTTATTTTTGGTTGGTAGATTTTTGGTGACTTTTTCAATCTCTTCCTTTGTGATTGGTTTATTTAGTTGTTCTGCTTCATCTTGTGATAATTTTGGTAGGTGATATGAATGCAGGAATTTGTCCATTTCCTCTAGGTTTTCAAATTTGTTAGAGTACAGTCTTTCATAGTATTCTGTTATGATATTTTTCATTTCTGTTGGATCTGTTGTGACAACTCCCCCCTCCTTTTTTATTTAGGTTCTTTGTTTCCTGTTTTTCTTTAGCAAGTTTAGCTAATGGTATGTCAATTTTGTTGATCATTTCCAAAAACCAGCTTTTGGTCTTTTTGATTTTTTCAATTGTTCCTCTATTTTGTAATTCATTTAGTTCTGCTCTAATCTTTATGATCTATTTTCTTCTAGCATCTGAGGCATACTCTGTTGCAATCTCTCTACTTGTTCAAGCTGTAGGGTTAGTTCTTCAGTTTGGGTTCTTTCTTCCTTCCAGATGCATGCATTTACAGAGATAAACTGACCCTTGAGCACTGTTTTGGCTGTATCCCATAGATTCTGGTGAGAAGTATTTGCATTCTCATTGGAATCCATAAATTTCTTTATTTCATTCTTGATTTCTTCTATAACCAATGGCCTTTTGAGCAAGATGTTGTTCAGTTTCCATGAGTTCCACTTTCTGTTTAAGTTTTATCTGCTATTGATTTTGACTTGTATGGCTTTATTGTCTGAGAAGATGCTTTGCAATAATTCAGTGGTACAGATTTTCTTGAGATTTGCTTTTGTACTAACACATAGTCTATTTTGGAAAATGTTCCATGTGCACTGTAGAGGAAGGTGTAGTTGATGATAGAAAGTTCTGTATATGTCGATGATGTCTAGTTAGCTAATTGTGGCAATAAAATCTTCTGTGTCTTTTTTGAGCTTTTTTCTAGAAGATCTGTCTGATATTGAGAGTAGAGTGTTGAAGTCTCCTGCTATTACTGTGGAGTGATCTATCCCATTTTTGAGTGTAGTCAATGTACTACAATGTTTCTTCAATGTACTTAGATACTCTAATATTAGATGCATAAATATTTAGTATTGTAAGTCCTCCTTGTGCATTGACCCTTTCAGCAATAGTGTCTATCCTGTTGATGATGGTAGAGTCTACATTAAAATCTATTTTTTTCTGAGATTAGCATTGCCACACCTGCTCTTCTTTAATTTTCATTTTGTTTATATTTTTAAGTCCAAGATGAGTTTCTTGTAAGCAACATATAGACGGGTCATGTCTTTTGATCCAAGACGTCACTCGTTGTCTCTTTACTGGAGAGTTCAGTGCATTCACATTCAGTGTAACTATTGATAGGTATATGTTTAGTGCTATCATTGTGATGTGTTTATTTCTGTGTTGATGTTTTCTCTGTTGTTCTTACTATTCTTTTCTGGGACATTCTTCTTTATGAGTTGATTTTTCACCTTTTTCAGTGTTGATTTTGTGGTTATTGAGACTCCTATATTATGTTTCCTGACTTGATTTATGTTGCATCTTTATTGTGCTTTGTGGCAACCCCAGTGATTCCCTTTAATAATTTATGTTTAAGCCCAATTTTAACTATTACAAATCTTATTTACATCCCCTGTATCTGGAAGGACTATAACTACTGCAGTACATCCCTCCTTTTAATTTGATATCATAGTTTTCATGATACGATCACTGTATCATTTCTTTTAATATTATAGCTTTGTCTGAGTTTGTAGCCTTCCCTATCTGAGTAGGTTTCTGGATGATGTTTCCTGTATTTCCTCTTAAAATATAGAGTTAATGATTATGTTCTTCTAAGCCAAGAGCTTCTTTCAGTATTTCTTAAAGTTTTGGTTTGGTTTTTACAAAGTCTGTGAGCATCTGTTTATCTGCAGTGTCTTAATTTCATTTTCATACTTGAAAGATAGTTTTACAGGATATATAATTCTTGGTTGGAAGTTTTTCTCCTTCAAGGCTTTGAATGTGTCTTCCCATTGCCTCCATGCCAGCATTGTTTCTGCTGAGAAGTCAGACGAAAGCCTACAGGGTTTCCTTCTGAACGTTAGCTTTGCTTTCAATCTCGCTGCCTTGAAGAGTTTCTGCTGATGTTTCATTTTGTTAAACTTGAATATAATATGTCTTGTAGTCTTTCTTTGGGGATCTACATTGAGTGGCATTTGATATGCATCTGGGATATCTCTGTTTTCTTCTTTCACCTTTCTTTCTTTCACCTCTATGTTACTCCAGTGACTGGGTCCAGTGGAATCTCTAGGGTAACAGAGTTCAATTCCTGACTGACAAAGACACAACACTACTTATGGAGTCACTGGGGGGCCATCAGCTGACCCTATGATGTGAGTCTTTAAGGGCTGGAAGGGATGCTGTCAGGATACACTGCAGTTATTTCTCTAGGCAGTCTTACACGGAAAGGTAAAAGAGATCTGACAGCTTCTACAATCAGTCAGGCTTTCATGTGTGCAATTTTTTCTTCCCAGCTGGCAAAGTAAGCACCTCTATACCCAAACCCCAGATGCTGCAAACTAGTTCAAAACATGGAAAGGCTACTGCCGTGCTGTCATCTGCTGTCGGGCCCTGCCCATCAGGCAACCCTGTGGAAAACATTGCTTTTCTGCCAGAAAAGCTCTCCCCAAGCAGGCACTGTCTTCCAGCCTGGGAATTAGGCCCTGCTGAGGTCTCCTTTTGGGTAAATCTGCCTCCCAGTAAACAAGATGGCATCCCACACAAGCTCTCCTGCTCACTATGAAGTAGGTGATTCAATAGCAGAGGTTTGGAGAGAGAGGTCAAAGGTGCCCAGGTGCACAGAGTCCAAAGCCAGGGTCTCAAAATGTGGCCATTCCAGCTGTCAATCCCATCAGCAGTGCATCTCAGCTTTGCTGCCAGTTAAGCCCCAGCCTCACCCACCAGCTAAGGCAGAGAAAAAAAGTTAAAATGACACATTACCTTCAGACTGCAAGAGCCAGCACTCAGCAAGTGTGGGGGTCAGCGAAACAGAAGGTTTCCTGTTCAGTGGTATGTAGTCTAAATTGACAGCCCTATACTATGTCCAAGGGCTCACTAGGTGTCCAAAAGGCTCCATTTAATTATCAGTTCAAGCCTTAGTTTCCAGAGGGAGTTATGTAGACACCTGCTTAGTCCGCCAGCTTTACCTTGGTTCGATCCTAGGTCTTTTTGTCTCCAGAGCCCATAATGTTCATGGCAATATTTTTAAATACAAATTTAGGATTTTCTGTTTCATTACTAATTTAAATAACCCCATCCATCAAGTTGATTGTGACCCAGAATGACTCTAAATAGAACAGCTCCAAAGTACTTCAAGGAGCAGCTGGTGGGTTTGAAATGCCAACCTTTTTGTTAGCAGCCAAGCTTGTAACCATAAAACCCTTAAAGCTCCATAGTTTATGTTAAAATATTGCATGCAGGTAAAATTTTTCCGCTAAAAGCATGTCAGGCAAATTAATTGAGCATATTTTTCCTCTTCAGAAGTCTTTTTTTTAACCATTCTCAGATCCGACTCGACGGCACTTGGCTTTAGCTATATAGTAAGAACACCTTACAGAAGTTAGTTGTATAGATTACAGGAAATATATTAGTATGTTATAAAATATTCAAATTACTTGCATGTGGTATATTTAGTGTTTGAAATTTAACACTGCCAACAACAACAACAAAACATTTTTTTTAAGTTTGCTTATCATCCATTTTCCATCTCAGCTAAAGATTAATATAATATACACATGACCATTTTGCTGATAACATAATTTATTCTTGAGTGGAATTCTACCCTGGAAATAGCATAAAATACATATTTTTAGTGTTATGTGTAAAATTCAGAATATGAATCTCATAACAGTATAATATTGAAAAAGATATAATGGAATAATACTTTGGTAAAATATCTTGAATATTCCAGATACTTTGTTAAAATATCTCAAGATTTAGAAACTTACTATAATTCCTCAAGTATCACTTAAAGATAAACATGCAGTTGTTTTTATAAATTCATTTATTCAATTATTACTTATCTGGTACCTACTGCACCAAGCATTATTTTAAGCAGTGACAAGATAAAATGCCTATTTCCAAGAAGAGTACATTCTAATGAGTTGGGAGAGAAGACAGTAAATTTCCAAACTCATTGTTATATGCCAGGTGGTGTGTTGTGAATGAAAAGGAATAAGAGTAAGAAGTACAGAAATAGGGAGCAAGAAAGGAAGAACCTAGTGATTAAAGAAATCCTCTCTGCAAAGATGATATTCCAGCAAAAACTTGACCAATGTTACAGATTAATGCAAACGCATTTATAAAGAGTATTCCTGGCATAGGGAACAGTTAGAGAGAGAATTTGGGAATGTTACAATAAACAAAGCAAACAAAAATCTCTAGTGGAGAGACAGGCAATAGACAAAATTAGGATGTAAATAATAGGAGGAGGATAAGTGCCAAAAAGAAAAATTAATTAGAGGAGGGAAATAGGAATGCATGAATAGGGTAGGGTTTCGCTGTTAGGTAAGATATCTGTGAGAAATCTCTCTGTGAAGGAGAAGTTAAGACAAAGACCTGAAGGAAGTGAAGGTGAGAGCCGCAATTATGTCTTGGAAGACAGTGACTGTTCTTTCATGTCTAAAGTTCAAAATCCCCCAAATGAAATGTTTTCCTGTATTTCTTTCACACCTTGTATACAATTCATGAGAAAATCCTGTGAATACTATTTCATAATATATCCAGAATCCAACAGATTCGAATGATCACTACAGATTTTGCCCAGCCATTTCTTACTTAGATTGCTGTGTAGTCACTCAACTAGTCTTCCTTCACCCTATGTGAGTCTATTGATAGAGCAACAGGCAGAGAGATTCTTCTGAAGCTGAGTTAGATGATATGCCCTAAATGACTTCCAGCCTTCCAATCTAAACTACTTACACTAGCCTACAGGTGGGATATATATATATATATATATGTTACCTTTTGAGTGGTGTTATTTGCTCTTTGAACAAAGCGGGAAGAAGTAGGGGCAAGGAAATGAAGTTGTTTTGAGACAGTAGATGTAAAATAACTGTCTGAGGAATTTTCAGAAAGCACAGCATTTATCTGAAAGCCATGATCATGAATCTGGAGGAAGGAACAAGTGCAAAGTTCTGATGTAAGAAAACAACTAGCATATTTGATTAGAAGGAAGAAAGCTGCCTAGTGTGCTGGGATGAAGTACTGAAAGAAGAGCACAGTAGAAGATAGTATGAAAGAGGAAACAAAAGCTAGAATCTATAGGGCATGTAGCCCATAGTAAATACTTTGGGTTTTACACTAAGATTAGAATGTGAAGATCTGACCCTTGAAGTTTCAGCTTTTGCGGTCATAAAACATTCAAGCTAATGAGTTTGCCATTTTGCTAAAGGCTAAATTTGGTGCACTTCCATGAGGTGTACCAGGCACTCCTTGGAAAACTTATAGTGCAGTTGTGTTCTGTCTTATAGGGTCTTTAAAAAGCCAGTATCAACTTGATGGCAATGGTGTTTTGGGGGGTTTTATCTAGAACATCTACTAGGATTCATAGATAATCTATACATTGGTTAAAAACACTTATATACAACATTCACATTTGAGATTATTTTGCCATGTATTATTTGCTGTTGATGTAGCTTTTTGTAGCACACATCAAGATACCAAAGAAGAAATCTAAAATCAATAACATTTTTATCACACATTATGGATAAATTTATCTTTTAACAAAAGCCATTACAATTTACTGTATTATTTATAATATAGTTAACATTGTCTCTTTCAAGGGAAGCATGAACTTGTTTGCTTTGTTTTCTCCTTTATAATCAGTGAAATCTTTGGTTGGGTGATTCATATCTGATATATGTAAAGTGGAAATGTCAAGTTACAGCAAGAAATTATTCATCTGATCTGCTTTATATAACCAGAGACAAAATGGAGCTGAAGGAGGTTTCATTAGAACTTATCATCTCTTACAGATTTAACTCACCATATCTCCAGCTGTGTCTCAATTCAATTCTTATCTTCATGTAATAGATAGGAGTGTACTTTTGAGATACCTATAATTAGATGTCAACTGACATTCTCTAAAGACCAATTTTATTAAATAATTAACACTTTTACAAGGTGATAACTCATTCACAGATAATCTATATCAAACATTTAAAAATTGTAACATCTCATGTGTAAATAGGAAAATGTTTCAAAGAAATAATTATACTGATAATAGATATTCTAAGAACATCAGAATAACTCTGGATTAAAAACATGTTAGTTCTAAAAGGGAATTAGTCATCTAGAAAAACCAAATACTTCCTCGGTGTGACTTTTTATTCTCATCACTTAACCTTAGTGAAGGCCAGCATCCCCATCAATAAATGAAGATGATAAACCCTTCCCCTTTTGCTTATAAATTATTTACTAGTTCACAAATTCATACTTGCCAATAAATTGCCTTGAATCTTCATGTTTCTATAACTTTCAGTCAAGGTTCTAGATCAGACTAAACATGAAAGAGTAAAAATAAAAATTTCTATTTTACTAAGTGCTATTAACAGCTCTGCTTGCTGTCAGGTATCTTATGACAGCTTATATATGCAAATGACTATGGATTAGAAGACACTAATTTTGCTCTCTCAAAATCAATTAAGAATTTTTTCACCACTGATGTTCTCATATCCATGTCTTTCATTTACAAGATTTTTAAGAAGAGATCCTTATGGGGATTATTTCTAAATTCCTGAGACTTTATATTTTTCTTCTTTATTTTGATCAGTAGTTTTGTTAACTTTGTTTACTATTACCGCTAGATTTACCTTTATCTTCCTAGGTTGGAACCAGTCTATTACTACTTGGTGTCATCTTGCCTTCCACTTCATTAGAAAGTTCTATTCCTTCTTTTATTACTATGATGTTCTTATCATTTACAGATTAATGTTTCTGGTACCCAGTTGTAATGCTTTTAGTTTTGGATAATCCTTGAGAATTAATTCCCTAGGCTTGTATCTGGCTGGTATAAATATGCATCTTAGATTCATGCTGTGGTCTGTTATCTTTTTTTCAGGACAAAGGACACCCTGTAAGAATTCTTGGAAGTTTGGTTTAGTTTCTACATATTTCCCTGAATTTCTGTTTGTCTGGAAACACAGTAATTTCACCATCATATCTGAACATTTTGTAGGATATATTATTTTTGGTCAGCAATTTTTTTTCCCCCTTCAAGGTTTTTCATGTTACCCCATTGCTTTCTTGCTTGCCTGGTTTCTGCTGAACAATCAGAGCTTAGCCTTATTGTTTCTTCTCTGTAAGTGACTTTCTATTTTTGTCTAGCTGCTTTCAGGTTTTGTTTTTTTTTTTTTTTTGTCTTTGGTTTTAGTGTGTGTGATATAATATGCCTTGATGATTTTATTTTAGTGTCTGTCCTATATGGAATTTGTTGAGTTTATTGGATGACTAGCTATTAATTTTTCATAATATTAGTGAAGTTTTCTATTAGCACGTTTTCATCGATCCTCTCTGTTTTCCATTTTCTCTCTGTTCCAGAACTCAAATCCCTGGAAAATTTTTGCTTTTGGTTATGTCCCATATATTTCTCAGTTTCTTCATTTTTCTTCATTCTTTTTTTCTGATATTTCCTCAGAGTAGTACCTAAGTATTTGCCTTCCATTTCACTCATCTTGTTTTTTATCATCTCAAACCTGCTCTTCAGCACTTCCATGACACTGTCCATTTTTTAAATCTTGTTGTTTATTTTTGGATTTCTAATTGTCATTTTTGTAAAATTTCTAGTTGTGAATTTATTTTGATACTTTGGCCCTGTATTATTTTCATGAAGTTTACCAAGACTTTGACTGTCTTTTCCATGAATTTGTCTGTTTTTCTTCATTTTGTCTACTATTTGATTTAACTCTTAGATGCCTCTGAATATAAGAAATTTAAATTCCTTGTGAGGTAATTCCAGTGCTTTTCTTCTATTAGACAGTCTTCTGGTGTTTCTGTTTGGGACACCTACTAGAACCAACCTGTCCTTTTTTTTTTTTAATGTTTTGATTTTTTTCAGCTGTCTTCGGGACTTTCTGTGGTTATTTTCTTTGTTTATTGATTGTAGATCTGTTTGTTTCATCCTGCTTCTTTATTTGATTATGTCAGAGTAGGCAGGCTGTGCATTCTTGGTTGTTTGCTTGCCTTGGGTTACAGTACTTTTCATTTCTTTGTCCAAGGGGCAGAGCCAATTGCCCAGGTATGGTACAGAAGGGAAGGCCCAGCAAAAGGGGAGGGCTCGAGATGGATTGTTTGTGGCAAGTAGGAAGGCCAACAGAGAAGGCCAGGAATAAGTGCTGGACAGGATCCAGCTGGCTGTTCTGTACTGCACAGAAGTTTGTTGTTCTACACAAGGTGCAGGTAAGCAGGAAGGACTGGGGAGGTTGTGGGGTATGCAGCTAAGATGAGTATCAGAAAGAAGTGTAGGGGGAGAGAAAAACAGGATCCAAAAAGAAAGAAAAATAGTGCTAAGAGAGCTCACCATTGGAATAGAGAGATAACAAACTGAGAAATGGAGAAAAACAAAATTGAAAATAGGAAAATAAAACAATAGCTGTTTGAAAATTTGGAAAAGAAGTCCCCCTGCCCCACAAGGGTTCTCACCGATACCGCTGCAAAGACCACAGAAGTGTTTTCAAGGCTACATGGTATAGCCTAATTAAAGTATAGTTTTCAGAGAGCATCCGGTATTTAACAGACAGAAAAAGAAGGCAAGCACAGGGAGACAAGGTCTGGGATATGAAGAGAAACAGGAAACACAAAAGAGAAAAAAAGAAAGAAATGCCCCCAGGTTGCCCACTGATGTGAGTGCAAAGACTGGGGCATGCGTACTAAACTGTGCAGTGCAGCCTAGGTAGAAGGGCTATGAAAAGAACGAGAGGACAAAAGAAAACACATAAAAAATACAAAAGATTACACTAGTGTGGCTCACAGGTTGGGAGAACGGTTTCTCTATTAAACAAGGCTTTGCACTCTTTCCAAAAGAGGCAAAGATTGCACATGGAGCCAGGTATTTCAGAGCAAGGAGAAAGAGGTGACAAGAGGTACGCAGAAGAACCAAAAGTAAAGCAAAAGGAACACCAGCAACAGATAAATGGCACTTCGGGGGCCAGACTTTTTTGGGGGTGGAAAGGAGGGAAGGCGAATCCAAGCAGCGAGAGCCGAAGCTGTTTCTTCTTTACCAAGAGACTAGGCCAGCGGGAAGCCGAGGAAGCCAAGGAGCACCTAAAGGGTGAGGTTACCTACGTGAAGATCGGTGTCCTGCTGGGAGCTCCTGATGTGCTTGGGCGTACTCTCCGTACGCCAGTCTCTGATGTGAGTGGGTCAATCCAAACGGCATGGGTGCTGCCTTTCCCTACTGGCTGAGCTACCACAGCCAGACAGGCGGTATTAGAGGTAGAGCAGCGGGGAGAGACTGGGAGTATGGGAAAGCTTGTCTCCCTCGTTACCAGGTTCTTTGTCTTCTGCTCTGAGATTTCCGTGCATCTGCTTTCGGGTGCTACCAATGGACTGTTCTCTGAGTTGCGCCAAGCGGCAAATCTTTGCTGGGTTAGCTGATAGGGGAATTCCTCTCATACCTCTTTTCCCTCTCTGTTCTCTGTCAGATTTTTATTGCATTCTGTGTTTGACTGAGAGCCTTATCTCATCACTGACACTTTGGTTTCCAGGATTGATGTTTGTCTCTGTTTTTAGTTAAGGGGGGGCGGGGTGGTCTTTGTCGTGGAGGGACAGTGTGGTGCTTCTGTCTGTAGGGTCACAGTGATTGGAAGCCTCTAGAAATTCTTAAAACCAGTATGGTCTAACTTCCAAATGTTGAGTTTCTCTTCTTATATACTTTCAAAAAAGCTTTAAAGCAATGACACTGAGTTTGACATCCCAACTCATTACTTATTAACTCTGTGACTGAAGCAAAATTATCCATTTGCTTTTTGCAAATAGATAGTAACCTTAAAAAGAGAGGCACAGAAATCTGTTTTGCAGGTGTACTGTGACTGTTTTAAAGTACCTTTCAGAATGCCTTTCACAGAGTTTATATGCTAGTACCTAGTGCAATTATTAATTACTCTTTCATTTTCTTTTATTTCCCCTTTATTTTTGAACGTTTTTTAATTATGATTGAGTAAAAATGTACGTTGTCATATAAATTTTCATGCCCACCTATGTGCAGTTCCGACTGCTCTCCCTGCCCAGTGACAGCACATTCTTCCTCTTCATTCTATATGTGTTGTACCCTCCAAACAATCTTCTATCCCCTCCTCTCCATCCACTGCTCCACCTCCAGTAAGAAGTCAGCAGGGTGACATCCCATAGATGCATAGAATCATAAAGTGCACACATGATATGGTCACTCTGTGTCACCAAGTCTATTTCATTCCTGTCTGACGAGTTGACCTCCACTATGATTTATGGACAGGAACAACATCATGGTCAGGGGCCATCCTCCCAGGGGAACCCTGAGGCCCCTGGACCATCAATTGCAGTCTTTTAGTGGAAATCTCAGGGTACACCCCTTTCAATTCTTGTGTTGCCAGTGAGACTCAACGTTGTGAGCCCCATCACGGCTTATTTTTGAACATTTTGAATGAGGTCTGATCTAGTTGTTTTATACATTATGAGACAAGAAAAAATCAAACACAAAAATCTGATGGTTATCTGCATAACCCCGATGAGAGATGGCAAGAACAACTATAACAAATACAAATACTGAAAGATTCAGTATACAGTCACTTTGCAAATGATGTGGCAATTGACAAATCAGTATTTGAAAACATGTCAGTCATTTTGGGGGACGTTAAATCATAGAATTTAAAACAAAGGAACTCAGAAAGTGCACCCTGCTCAGTTTCCAAATCTTACATATAATGAATGTGATACCCAAACGTGACTATGAATAAAACCAATTAAAACAAATGTCTGCTACCTCCTCCAATATGGTTTGCCTTTTTCAATAGTTTTACTTTTTTGTAAAAATTCAAAATACAAATTTTGTGAGAAAAAAGTTAGAGGCTGCTTGCATTCACAGCCTTTTTAAAATTATAGAGAATTAAATGAGAATGCTGGAACACTGACAGTCTAAAACTTTCTAGGACCAACCAAGGCAAGTGCCGTCAAGTCAGATCCAACTCATGGCGACACCAGCCACCTACAGGATAAATGTATAGCCAAAGGTACCTCAAAATGAACAAAGTACTTCCACCTCCTTTCCCATCCTATCTCACAACTCCTATAAGTCTAATATTTCCCCTTATTCAGAATGTAGTTATGACTAAGGAATTTAAGCCCAAGACAAAGATGGACCATGGCTCTTTACTGTGAATAGTAAAACATTTATTCTGTTCTCAGATAACTAAAGCAAATGTCCTAAGATCAAGACCTGGAACTCCTCATGCACTTTCCACGCTCCCAGTCTCTTGCACTCTCTTTCTCTCTACCACTTTAAAATAATTCTCCTTCTGGGTTTTTTTTTTTATTGTGATTAAGTGAAAGTGTACAATCCAAATCAATTGTGCACGTCCACCTACCCGCAGCTCCTTCTGCTCTCCTCACCCAGTGACAGCACACTTCTCCTTTTCATTCTATATTTGTGGTATCCTCTTAACAAACTCCTGTTCTCTCCTCTCCACCTTCTTCTCTCCCATCTAGAAAGAGACCAGTAGGACAGCCTCCTATAAATGCATAGAACCATGAAGTACACACACCACATGGTCACAGTATCCCCAGGTCCAGTCCATTTCTGTCCGAAGAGTTGATGTAAGTAGTGTTTTCTGGTCAGGCAAATATAGGGGCCATGCTCCCAGGGGACCCTCCAGGCCGTCAGACCATCACCTGTGGTTTTTGAGTAGAGTTCTTGAGCTACGCTCCTCTTTTTCGTGTGTTGCCACACAGATTCTACATATGTGCCTCATCACGACTGTGTTTGGTGTTGGCTGGCCTCCAGCTGGATCTTCTGGCCATATTGACTTGGTCTCCCATTCACATGGATCCTTCTGTCTCCTGAGCTCTTTTTGCCTCATGTCTTTGTTGTTCTCAGTCATCATCTGAATGAGTTGGGACCATATGGTGGACCTCATGTGGCATCTTGTTAGCTTGTAAAACCCCACAAATGACTCACCTGTATGGGGTGCAAAAGGTTCTCTTAGCAATAGGCTAGTAATGTCAGTTAGTGTCCACTGAAAGGATGGTCTCTAAACCCCTACCCCTGCTACTTGCAATATTGGGTTGAGATTAGAAGAGCTTTCAGTTTCTGGTGAAGTCCAGTTAAGGTGACCTATTTTCAACTGTATGCTGTCACTTCTTTCACCCAAACAGATTTCTATCAACTGTGTAGTCTATAACCAACACTCTCCTTCCCTTTTCACCCTTGTAGCTGTCAAAGAGTCTTCTGTGTGTAAGTCTGTTTTGAAGTCCTTGTAGCAGTGGTCTCGTAAAATACTTGTCCTTTTGCTGCTAAGTAATTTCACTCAGCATAATGCCTTCCAGTTGAAACCGGGTTATAAGATATTTCCTAAAATCGTTGTTGTTCTTTATCATTGCATGGTGTTCCACTGAGTATATGCACCAGAGTTTATTTATCCATTCATCTGTTATTGGGCATCTGGATTGACTCTGTCTTTTTGCTGCTGTGGACTGTGTTGCAATAAACATTTGTATTCATGTATCTGTTCGTGTGACAACTTTTGTTTCTGTAGGATATATTCCAAGCAGTAGGATTACTAGATTAAGTGGTATCTCTATTTCCAGCTTTTTAAGGAAGTGCTGGATTGCTCTCCAAAGAGGTTGTACAATTTTGCAGTCCCACCAGCAGTGTAGGAGAGTTACAATCTCTCCACAGCCTCTCCAGCATTTGTTGTTTTGTGTGTTTTGGATTATGGCCAACCTTGATGGGATGAGGTAGTATCTCACTGCAGTTTTGATTTGAATTTCTCCAGTAGCTAATGATCATGAGCCTTTCCTCATGTGTCTTTTGGCTGCCTGGATGTCTTCTTTGGTGAAATGTCTGCCCATTTCCTTTGCCCATTGTTTAATTGGGTTATTTAGCTTTTTCTTGTTGGTATTTTGCAATACCTTGTAGATTATGGAGATCAGACATCAATTTGACTTGTACTTGCTAGATATTATTTCACATTCTGTAGGTGGTCTTTTAACTCTTACGATAAAGTTTTTGGATGAACAAAAGTGTTTGATTCTTATTGGTTTCCCTTTATTTTCTTTTCTGTTGATTGTGCAGTTTCTCAAATTTTGGAGCCTAAACCATGTGTTAGAACTTCCATTTTTGACCCTACTTTTTCTTTCCCAATCTTTATCATTTTAGATTTGATATTGAGGCCTTTGATCCATTTTGATTTAGCTTTTGTGTAAAATGTGAGATATGGGTCTCATTTCAGTTTTTTTTTGCAGATGGATGTCTAATTTTGCCAGCACTGTTTGTTAAAGAGAATGTTTTTACTCCAGTTTACAATCTTAGAGTCTTTGTCAAATATCAACTGTTCATAAGAGGATGGAGGCATCTCTTATATCTCAACTGTGTTCTGTTGGTCTGTATGTCTCTTTTCATACCAGTACCAGGCTGTTTTGCATACTGTGGCAGTGTAATATATTCTAAGGTATTTTGAATCCTCCCACTGTGGTGTTCTTTTTCAGTAGTACTTTACTTATCCAGGGTTTCTTCCCTTTCCAAACAAAGTTGAATTTGTTTCTCCATCTCATTAAAAAATGACACTGAAACTTTTATTGGGATTGCATTCTATATGTAGATCGCTTTGGGTAAAAGAGACATTTTCATCATATTAAGTCTTCCTATCCATGAGTAGGGTAGGTTTGTCCACTTACGTAAGTTTTTTTTTCTTGCAGTAAGGTCTTGTAATTTCCTCTGTATAGGTCTTTTACTTTTCTGGTTAGATTTTTTCTCAAGTACTTTATCCTCTTGGAGGCTGTAGTAAATGGTATTGATTTGGTGACTTCTTCTTTGATGATCTCTGTGTTGATGTAAAGGAATGCTACCGATTTACTTATATTCATCTTATATCTTGATACTTTGCTGAACTCTTCTATTAGTTCAAGTAGTTTACTTATAAATTCTTTAGGATTCTCTGCGTGTACAATCATATCATCTGCAAATAGGCAGATTTTACTTATTTGGCAATATGGATGCCCTTTATTTCTTGGTCTTGTCTAATTGCTCTGGCTAGAACCTCTAGTACAATATTGAATAGAAGTGGTGAGAGTGGGCACCTTTGTTTAGTTCCCATTCTCAAAGGGAATTGTTTCAGTCCCTCTCCATTCAAGATAATGCAGGCAGTTGGCTTTACATAGATGCCCCTTATTTCACTGAGGAATTTGCCGTCTATTTCTATTTTGCTGAGAGTTTTTAGCATGAGTCGGTGTTGGACTTTGTCATATGCCTTTTCTGAATCAGTTGACAAAATCAAGTGATTCTTACTCTTTGTGTATTTATGTGTTTGATCACATTAATTGTTTTTCTGAACAGGGCTTGCATCCCTGGTATGATCCAACTTGGTCATGATGGATTATTTTTTGATATGTTGTTGTATTCTTTTGATAGGATTTTGTTGAAGATTCTTCCATCTAGTTTCATGAGTGATATCAGTCTATGATTTTCTTTTGGGGGGGAATCTTTCCCTTGTTTGGGTATCAAGTTTATGGTAGCTTCGTAAAATGAATTTGGGAGTATTCTACCTCTTCCTATGCTGTGAAACAGCCTCAGCATTCTTGGAATTAACTCCTCTCTAAAAATTTGACTTAATTCTCCAGTGAAGCCATCTGGGCCAGACATTTTTTGGTTGGTAGTTTTTTGATGACTTTTTCAATCTCTTCCTTTGTGATGGATTTATCATGTTCCACTTCTCATGATAATTTTAGTAGGTGATAGGAATCTAGAAAATTGTCCATTTCCTCTTAGTTTTCAAATATGTTAAAATACAGTCTTTTATACTATTCTGTTATGATAGTTTTGATTTCAGTTGGGTCTTTTGTGACATCTCCCATTTCATATCTTACTCGGATTATTTGTTTCCTCTCATGTTTTTCTTTTGTAAGTTTAGCCAGTGGTTTATCAATTTTGTTGATCTTTTCAAAGAACCACCTTTTGGCTTTGTTAATTTATTCAACTGTTCTATGCTCTGATTCATTTAGTTCTGCTCTAATCTTTATGATATGTTTTCTTCTGGTGTCTGAAGAGTCTTTCTGTTGCTGTCTTTCTACTTGTTTAAGCTGTAAGGTCAATTCTTTGATTTGGGTCCTGTCTTCATTCCAGATATCTGCATTTCTAGAGATAAATTGAGCTCTGGACACTGCTTTTGCTGTATCCCATAGGTTCTGGTGGGATGTGTTTTCATTCTCATTTGACTCCATGAATTTTTTTATTCCATCCTTGTTTCCTTCTATAACCTGTGAATTTTTTGAGCAAGGTGTTGTTCAATTTCTGTGAGTTCAAATTTCTATTTTTTGTGTGTTATTGATTTCAGCTGTTACGGCTTTATGGTCTGAAAAATGCTTTGTAATAATCCAGTGATTTGGATTTTGTTGAGACTTGCTTTATGTCCTAACACATGGTGTATTCTGGAAACTGTTCCATGTACACTGGAGAATAAGGTGTACTTCTTGAGGCATAAAAAGTCCTGTATTTGTTAATGAAGTCCAGTTGATTAATTTTCACAATAAGATCTGTATGCATCTTGACTGAGCTTTTTTTCTGAATGATCTGTCCATTACTGAAAGTGGAATGTTGAAGTCTCCAACTATTATTTTGAAGTGTTAGATCTCATTTTTCAATAATGTCAGTGTTGGTTCAATGTATTTAGGTGCTCTGGTATTGGGTGCATGAATATTTAATACTATTATGTCCTGATTATGTATCGAACCTTTCATCAGTCATCTATGATGGTGAATTTTACATTAAAGACTATTTTGTCTGAGATTCGTATTGCAGCTCTTGCTCTTCCTTCTATGTTGTTAGCTTGGTATACATATTTCTATCCTTTGATTTTCAGTTTGTTTATGTCTTTGAGTATAAGGTGTGCTTCTCATAAGCAACATATAGATGGATCATGTCTTTTGATCCAAGATGTCACTCACTGTCTATTTATTGCAGCATTCAGTCCATTTACATTCAGTGTAATTATTGATACATATGTGTTTAGTGCTGTCATTTTGATGCATTTATTCTGTGTTATTGATTTTTTTTCTATGCTGCTCTTAATCTTCTGTTCTGGGTCATTCTTTATGGCTTGACTTTTCATCTTTTTCAATGTTTTCTATTTAGTGAGACTCCTGTATTTTGCTTCTTGTTTTGATATGTCGCATTGTTATTTTGCTTTGCAGCTACCACTGTGATACCCCTTAATATTTTAAGTTTAAACTGGACTTTAACGTCTACATATCTTTTTAATTTCCTCTCCATCTGGAAAGGTTATACCTAGTGTAATATGTCCCTCTTGTTAGCGTGATGATGTTATAGTTTTCATGTTAAGATCACTGGTTCCCTTCTTTTAATATTGTAGGCTTGATTAAACTTTGTAACTTTCCTCGCTGAATAAGATTCTGTATGCTGTGTCCTGTATTGCCTCCATAAGTATACTCTTGATGTTTTTGTTTTTCTAAACAAAGAGCTTCTTTCAACACTTCTTGTAGTTTTGGTTTGTTTGTTTTTTTTACAAAGTCTCAAAGTTTCTGTTTATCTGTGAATGTCCTATTTCACCATCATATTTGAAAGACAATTTTTGCAGGATGTACAGTTCTTGGTTGGAAGTTTTTCTCCTTCAAGGCTTTGACTATGTCAGCCCACTGCCTTCTTGCCAACATTATGTCTATGGAGAAGTCAGATGAAAGCCTATCATACTTCCCTTTCTACATTAACTTTACTTTAAGCCTCACTGCCTTTTAGTGCCTCTCTTTATGATTCATTTTATTGTACTTAATTGTAGTTTGTCTTGGTTTCATTCTTTTGGGTCTAGTTTTTGTGGTATTTGATAATCATCTTGCATATCTATATTTTCTTCTTGCATAATTTTAGGTAAGTTTTCTGTCAGCACTTCTACAACACTGTCTATATTTTCAGCTATCCCTACATATTCAGGAACTCAAATTATTTGTAGATTATTCCTCTTAATATAGTCTCACATATTTCTTAGTTCTTCTTCATTTTTCTTATTTCTTTTCTCTGATGTCTTCCATAAATGCTGGTTTCAGTTGCTCTGTGCTCAAGCTCACTAACTCTGGCTTCTGTCTCCTCAGTTCTGCTCTTTTGGCTTTGGCTCGAATTGTCTAATTCTGTAATTTTATTACTGATCTGCTGGATTTCAGCTGGTTGATGTCCCATCAGTTCACATAGCTTAGCTAATTTTTTCTTTTGTTCAGCTGCATTTTGTTTAATCTCTAGAAGGGCTGTATACATAATTCTTTTGTACTCAACCTCCAATAATTTCAGAAAGGCTTCTTCACCTGGGAAGATTTTTTGATTCTTTATTTTGGGAGTTTTCCAGAACCATGATGGACTGCTTGTTTAAATGGTTAGTTACTGATAGTTGTCTTCACACCATCAGGAAGCTGTTCAGTTTCTCTAGTGTTACCAAAACAGGAGCTGACACATAGTTCTAAAAGGGGAGTAAGAGCACTAGTAGATTTGGTCACCAGCTGCCTCCGTGTACTCTAGTGACTGGCCCCCAGTGGACTTTCTAGAGTGGTGGGCCCCACCTCCTGGCTGCTAAACGTGGGAGTTACTTGCGGTGACTCTCTGTCATTACACCAGTGAAGCCTATGGTATAGTTCAGGGAATGGACGAAAGAAGGATTCTGCCCTACTTGGCTATCTGGGGCTGCTGTGCTCTGTGGATATGTTTAGCTTAAAAACTGCTTATTTATTGAGAGGAGCATGATGCAGTGTCCACTGAAGGCAGCTCAACCCTCAAGGGTGGCAGGCTCTGGCTCCTGGCTGGCAAAGACAGTGTCCTATTATGGAGTCTCTGGGGGGCCATTAGCTGACACTATAATGTGGGTCATTGAAGTGTGGTAGAAATCCAACCCACCCCCACCAGCAGTCAGTTCTCCAGATGTTCTTATTTTAAAAAGATGCTTTACTGCTATGGAAAGAGCTGTTCAACAGTGCCAAAATCAGTCAGGCCCTCAGGTGTGGCAGACCTTGCCTTCTGGCTGACAGCAAAAGCACCTCATAGGCCATCCACAGGTGCTATGACATGATTCAAAGACAAGAAGAGCTAGGGTATTGCCACCCACATCTACCAGACCTCACTCAGAATGCTAGGCAGAATTCTTGTAAACACAGTTTTTCTGCTAGAGAAGCGCTATTCAGAAAGAGATTGCTGCTCAGTATAAGAATTAGCCCCAACTGAGACCTCTGGGTGGCTGACTCTACCTCCTAGATGACCAAGATGGTATCCCTCCCAAGCTGACCTTCCTGTCATGAGACAACAGAATCTATGGCACAGCTCAGAAAAGAGAAGGTGGTACCCTCAGTCAGGAGCCAGGCTCTCAAGATGTGGCTATCCCAAGCAAAGTGTTACTGTTCCCCTATATGCTGCTTACTTAAGCACTAGAATTCAGCGTATTTGCCCGCTCAGCTCCCTTCCCTGCTTCATGGAGAACAAAGAAGGCATTGACACTTGCAGTCCCTCCCAAATGATGCATCAGTACAAACAGGACTCGGTGTGCTCCTATGTTGTCTTTGAAAGAAGTAGTTTCCCCCTTACTGGCACCTATTCCAATCTGACAACTCTGTGCCAGATCCTAGGGCTCCCAAGATGTCCATGCTGCTCCAATCAATTATCATTCCAGGCCTTTGTTCTCAGAGGAAATTGAGGAGATATTATGTGTAGTCTGCCACTTGGCTGTGCTGCCCAGGGCATTGTTTTAAAAAAACATTTTTTCAGATGTCAGTGTGTTTATGTGTTCATGTTTGTGTTTCTTGTAAGTGTGAACTGTGCCTTTATATAAATGAGCAGATATTAATCCTTGCAAAAGTTGCAATTAAGTAAGTCAAAGACCTCAGTCATAAACATCTTTATTCTTTTTTGTCTACTTGATATATAGATTTATAATGTGTTGCAATAATGAGATAAGCACCCAAACTGCATGCACTTCCACTGAATGTTTTCTCAGTTCTCTGATGAATCCCTTCAAAGAAAAGGACAGCTTTCTGTTCACAGTGAGATGCAAACCCCCAAAGGGATTTTAACTCAGACTATTTTCTCTAGCCACCATGCCCAGCCCAACTGAGAATTTTTTCACATAAAGCATCCTGCCTTAGATCAACTTGAATCTTTCCTAGCGTAAGGATCACTGATACATTACATGTAATAATGTCTCACCTTTCTTTTTTAACAGAGCAAGGAATTAAATGAGAAAAGTATATTTTCACAAAAGTACAGACTTCTCTTTAGCATTTCTTTATATCTTTCTGAAAAGAATAGAAAAATAAAGAAAAGGTTGCATTCACAATTGAAAATATCCATTTATCTTTGTGCTACTGGTGTCGTAGTTCTCTAGGAAATAATGACATAGAGATAATTCCATGAGGAAATGTTGAATTGTATTAATGGTTGATACAAAATAAAGCAGTTACAGCTGAGTATTATCTTTTAGGTCATTATAATCTCAAAACACAATTCAAATCATAATTATTCTGTGTATTTTTTTCCTTTTTGTGTGTCTGATTTCTAGGTCAGGCCTGTATTTCAATTTCTCAAAAAATAGTTATTAATTTGTGACTGTGTTCTATTTAGACATTCTTTAAACAGAATAAATTGATTTGAAATGTCACAATAAGTATAATATAAATGCAATCAGTATATTAGAAACTACACATATGCTTTTTAAAAACCAGTCAACAAATTCAGTTAGAATCAATTGATGTTCTACTAGCCTCCCAAACTTTATAGATCGAAGAGGATGAAGTGAGAAAGGTTTAAAGTTTCAAAATCCCTAAGGAGATAATTCCAGTCTTACCAGAAACCACTGTCTCATTCTGTGTTTCCTAAAAGTGGAAACCCTGATGGAGTGTGTTTAGAATTTGTGGCTGATCACCAACAATTCAGCTGTTCAAATTCACCAGGTGCTGCTTGGAAATTCCATGGCATAGTTCTACTCTATTGCTATGAGTCAGGAGCTACTCAGTGACGAAAGGTTTGGTTTCTAAGAACAGAATCAAAAGAAATATAAGTAGAAACCTTTGCATGCTTTGTTTTCACACTGAAATCATTTACTAGATAAAAGACAATGCCTAAGCCTCAAGGTCAATGAATATGAACTCAAAGTCATAAGTCGTATGTGTTTATATGTTAACAAACTTGATTATTTTGTAGAAGTGAGTTCCAATGTTTTTCAGATAACAATCACAATGGAACTAGGACTTTCTTTTTCCTAAACTGGGCTGAGTAAATTCAGTGTTTAAGTGACACATGTTATCTCTTCCTGGGTAGAAAGCTAAACAATTTACAAGGAAAAACAGAACTATATGTACAATCCTAAATTCTTTCTTAAATAATAAATACCTTCTGACTACTGGCATCACTCCTTGAATGTTTATTAGTCCTTCATGATTTGAGATGTATTTAAGATAATGTGGTTGTCAGTTCACCAAATAAGCAAACTGTTGTTTATTTCCCAAAATTAAATGAAGGATCCACTTTAGGCTGTTAAGGATTTGTTTCTACCACCCACCTGTTAGTTTGTTGTATTATAGCGCTTGCGTAGGGCTTTGGTGCTGGAAGCTATGCTACTGGTATTTCAAATGTATCAGTGTTACCCATGGAGGACAGGTTTCAAAGGAACAGAGGTTCCAGACTAACAAAGACTAGGAAGAAGCATGTGGCAATCTACTTCTAAACCAAATTGGCCAATGAAATCTTTGTGAATACTAGTGGGTCATTGTCTTATACACTGCTCAATGAGCACCTTATGTTGAAAACACTAAAGTAAAATTGGGAGAAAAGCTACCTCCTCAAATTAGAGTTATCTTTAATGACATTGATGAAGTAAAACTTTCAGAACCTTCATATGCTGGTATGACATGACTTAAAATGAGAAGCTATAGCTGCAAACATTTATAATAATCGGAATGTAGAATCTATAAAATTGAAGTGGAATGCATAAATATCAATATCTTAGCTATTAGTGAGCTTAAATGAACAGGTATTGGCCATTTTGAATCAGACAACCATACAGTCTAGTATGCTGAAAATAAAAAAATTAGGAGTTTTGTGTCACATTCATTATCAAAAAGAACATTTCAAGATCTATCCTGAAATATAATCATTTGAGTGATAGAATAGTATCCATATCCCTACAAGGATGACCAGTTAATACAAATACTATTGAAATCTATATGTCAACCACAAAGGCCAAAGTTGAAGAAAACTGAAGATTTTTATGAACTTCTATAGTCAGAAGTTGATCAAATGTGCAATGAAGATACATTGATAATTACTCATGATTGAAATGTGAAAGTTGAGAACAAAGAAGAGTAATCAGTAGTTAGAAAATATAGTTTTGCTGATAGATACAACACTAGCGATTGTATGATAGAATTTTTCAAGACCAATAACTTAGTCGTTGGAATCCCTTTTTCAAGAAGATAAAGAGCCACTATGCAGATGAATCTCACCAGATGGAAAACACAGAAATCAAATTGACTATGTCTGTGAAGAGATGGTAGAAAAGCTCAATATCATCAGTCAGAACAAGATCAGGGCCTGACTTCAGGACAGATCATGAATTACTCATGTGCAAGTTTAGGTTGAAGCTGGGAAACAAAATTAAAACAAGTCCTGAAGAACCAATGCATTCCTGGATCATATCCCACCTAATTTTAGAGACCATCTCAAGAACAGATTTGATGCATTAAGAACTAATGGTTGAAGATCACATGAGTTATGTGATGATATCAATGACATCATACATGAAGAAAGCAAAGATCATTAAAAAGAAAGGAAAGAAAAACAATACCGAAACTGACTTTGGAAGAGACTCTGCCAGTTGCTCTTGCTGTTGACTAGCTTAAACAAATGAAAGAAATGAAATAAAAGAGCAAAACAGAAGATTTCACAGGAGAGCTCAAGAAGGCAAAGTAAACTGTTATAATGACATGTGCAAAGACCTGAAGGTAGAAAATTTAAAGGGAAGAACACACTGGTCATTTCTCATGCTGAGAATACTGAAGGAAAAAATTAAGCCTCAGGTTGCAATGCCAAAGGATTGTGTGGGCAAGATACTGAATGACACAGGAAACACTAAAAAAAGATGACAGGTATATACAGAGTTACTGTACCAAAAGGAACTGGTCAGCATTCATTTCAGGAAAAAATATAATGAAGGAAGAAGTCCAAGCTGTACTGAAGGCATTGATGAAAAATAATTCTCCAGGAATTAACAGAACACCAGTTGAGATGTTTCCAAACTAGATGTAAAGCTAAAAGGGCTCACTCATCTATACAGAAAAATTTGGAAGTCAGCCACCTGTGCATCTGACTGGAAGAGATCCATACCTGCTCATTCTAAACAAAGCTGATCCAGCAGAATGGGGAAATTATTGAACAGTATCATTAATATCACACAAAAGTAAAATTTTTATGAAGATAATTCAAGAACAGTTTTAGCAGCATGTTGACAGGGAGCTGCTAGAAATTCAAACCAATTCAGAAGATAAGATAGAATGAGAATATCATTACTGATGTTAGATAGACTCTGGTTGAAAGCAGAGTATGCTGGGAAGATATTTGCCTGTATTTTATTGACTGTGCAAGGATATTTGACTCTGTATATCGTAACAAGTTATGAATAACATTGAAAATAATGAAAGTTCCAGAACAATTAATTGTGCTAATCAAGAATCTTTAGATAGATTAAGAGGCAGTTGTTTGAAGATAACATGGGGATACCGAATGCTTTAAAGTTAGGAAAGGTGTGCAGGCGTGTTGCATTATTTCACCTTGCCTGTTCAATTTGTATGCTGAGCAAACAATCTGAAAAGCTAGGGTATATGAAGAATGCGGCACCAGGAAGACTCATTAACAACTTGCAATATGCAGATGATACACTTTGCTTGCCAAAAGTGAAGAGGACTTGAAGCCCTTGCTGATGAATATCGAAGGCTACAGGAGGGATTATATCTCAACATAAAGAAAATAAAAATCCTCACAAATGGACCAATAAGCCATATCATGATAAATGGAGAAAACAAATTGAAGTTTTCATTTTACTTGGATCCACAGTCAACACACATGGAAGCTGAAGTCAAGAAATCAAGACACATTGTACTGGGAAAATCTGCTGCTGCTGCTGCAAAAAAAAAAAAAACATTTGTAAAGTGTTAAAAATCAAAGAAATCGCTTTGAGGACTAAGATGTGCCTGACCCAAGCCATGTTATTTTCAGTTGCCTTGCATGTGTGTTGCAGTTGGATAAGGAATAAAGGGAGACAGAAGAATTGATGTCTTTTAATTGTGATGTTGGCAAAGAATAATGAATATATTATATACTTCCAGAAGGATGAACATATCAATCTTGGAACAAGTATAGCCAAAATGCTGCTTAAAAGGAAGAATGGAAAGAGTCTGTAGTACTTTGAACATGTCATCAGGAGTGCACAAGTCCTGGAGAAAGACATTATGCTTGATAGAATAGAAATTCAGTAAAAAAATAGAAAGAACTTCAGTGACATGGATTGATTCGGTGGCTGCTGCAGTGGCCTCAAACACAGCATCTGTTGTGAGGCTGGTATAGTACTGCATGGTGTTTTGTTCTGTGACACATAAGATCTCTGAGTCACAACTAACTCAAAAGCACTTAATAACATTTCCTTCTTTTCCATTCATTGACTTGAATGTTTACTTTCATGATTTGTGAGATTAATAAAACATTAAATTTGAGTCTATCTTGTATAATTATAAAATATACTATTTTTTTAAAAAATGGATAAAAAGATTTAAAATAATTCTCTTTTCACACAAGAAAAGTAAGTGTGAATCCAAGAGACGGAAAGGGCCACATATATAAGAGACTATATCAACATGAGACCAGAAGAAATAAATGGTGCCTGGCTACCACCAAAGATTTCCCATATAGAGAAGTGAACAGAGTCCCTGATGGAGCAGGAGAAATGTGGGACTCAGAGCTCGAACTCTAGTGAAAAAAGACCTGATCTGATGGTCTGACAGACTGGAGAGTCTCTGGAAAACATGGACCCCAGAGTCTCTGTTAACACAGAACTGAAACCATTCCGGAAGCCAAGTGCTTAGACAAAGATTGAACAGGTATACAAGACATAAAATGATAAACTGGCAAAGGGCAGGCTTCATAGCCTGGGCAAATCCAGGAGAGTAAGCGAGCAGCTGCTGTTCAGAGGTGAGAATAAATGACAAAGGGTGACAGAAACTGGTTAAAAGGCCATGGGGAATATGGGTTAGAGCAGAGGAATATGCTGGCGCAGTGTGGGAAGTGTAGCTAGTGTCACATGGCAAAATGTGTGTAATTTTTTTATGCAAAACTGTCACTGTACTCTCACTTAAAAACAATGACAAAATAAAAATTCATAATAGTAATTATTCTCTTTTAGAAGCATTTCTCACTGTAGAAACGTGGCTATGAACTTAGAATTATGTGACAAGGCTAAATTATACAAAGTTTAAACTCCTACTGTCTATAAGAAATTATTGTAAAATTTGTGTCATTTGTCAACCCCACCCAAAAAAGAGGAAAGTGACGTATGTACTGAGATGGGAAGAGATCAATAAGCAATAACAGAAATACAAATAAAGTTTTCTACCATTCATTTTTGGACAGCTTTCTTTTTAGACGAGTCTTTTCAAGTTGTGCAAATGCACCTTGACTGAAGGAAAGGTAACAGAATCTTGATTTTGTAACTCTTCATACAAACAAGTGTGTATTCTGATAGCTCTTATACTCCCTAAGTAATCTAAATGGATGAGCATAGCTAATTTGTGCAGCCCATTTTTGGCTTTCATAAAATGAAAGTAACAAGACTTTCTCACCCACATTTATAGAAAAATAACACTTTATAGCCTCATTATATTTTGTTAGAGCACACAAGCCTCACTAACTTGGCAAATTCATACTCAGTTTTACACACCATTTCTGTAATGAGACAGTAGGCTGGACAGCAGACACACGTAACCACCTCTGTTTCTCTTGTCACAAACAGGCTTTGTTGGTAGGAGAAAGATCAATATGTAGGAAATATTCTAAAGAAATGAAAGAACAATTTAATGTGTTGTAAATGCTGTGTTGTCTAATTTGTCCTACACTGACAATATGCCTGCAGTATAAGTAGGAATAAACAGTGTGCATATAATCTGAATATCATGGTGTTTAAGAATGGATGGTGTAGATTTCATTTTAAGGCTCTCCTACTGCTACTTAACAAACAAAAAGAAACCCTGTTGGGATAATGGGTGAAAAGTAAGTACAAGCTACAACAGTATTAATTCTGTAAACTCATTTTTTACGCTGCATCTAAATGCTCTGTTATGTTGACAGATCTGGGGAACTTCAGTGGCCGGACGAGAAGCGCAGTGTCGGTGAGGGAAGGCCAGGGAGTTGTTCTGATGTGCTCTCCTCCGGCGCATTCACCAGGTCAGTCGGACCCCCTACTCTGTGGCGCGGCTGCTCTGTTTGTGTGCTCCTTTTAGACACTGTATTGACTGGGGAACGTAGCAGGTGAGATACCTATGATTTTCTTGACATGTATCAGAGTACCAGATGAGTAATTAAAGGTCATATACTTAAATAGCATTGGACAGGACATCAAGCTCCTCTGATAGCCTTGTATTGCCCTTCTAGCTGTTCGCTTGTCACGGTTATGTCTCTGCCTGCCACCAGCGAGAAATATATTGCCTGCAGCACAAGCAGCATGATAAGCTGAGAGAGTAGAAACTTCAAAATTGTTTCGAGTGTCAGAGTTGAGTTAGCTGAATACCAATGTGCAGCGGGTGTCAGAAGATAATATGGAAACTTGGTTGTTTTTATGGTGTTGTTTGGCACAGTGAAACAAAAATTTGATTTTCAGAACAAAATTATAATTTATTTATTGTTTTTTTTTTGGTTACTTGAACTCTTGCTCATAAAAGCCATGGAAACAGGTAAGTATTTCATGGGGTTTGGGAAACAGAATAGTAAACTATGCTCAGATAAATTATATGTCCTTTTGCCAATTTCTAGATAATTATGTTTATTTTGTTAGAGTCCTGCAATTTGAGATGAACATCACTTTGTGTCTCAGCCTAATTTTCCTAAGAATCTATTTATAATTTAAGAGAAACCAGCTCCAACTGAAAAGACAGATGATAGGAGCAGATAGAGATCCACATAGAAATAGAGATAAAAATAGAAAAGAGGGCAGAAGAAAGAGATCATGACAACCAAACACCTACTTCTTTCCATCTAAAAAAAGTATGAAGATCTCAGAACTAACAGCTGGAAACAGAACTCAGAGGCCTGGTTTCTAAACCAATTTTTCTCTTTAATTAGTGTGAAACTCATATTTATTTCAAGATTATAGTATCAGTGTAATAACAGGACCCAATGTGGTTCCATTGTGAATAATTCTTGTCATAAATAACAAAAGAATGGAAATCAATTTTCGTAAAGTTTCTCTCAAATGCTTCCAGTTTTTCTTGGAGTTGCAGGAAAAGTAAACTACATTTCAACAGGGGGATGTTTTTCAAAACGTGTTTCTTTGAAACTGAGATAACTATCACCGCAAAGAGTAACTATCCAGTTGCCTTCACTTCTTTTCCTGTGTCAATCCATTCACTCCAATCTGGCTGTCAGACGTTTGGAGAGTTTACAGTAAGCATAGCTTTATCTGTATTTTATTCCAATTTAGATTCTTCCTAGAAAAATATTTTACTTTTTTCCCTTTCTAATTGTGCTTTAGGTGAAAGTTTGCAGCACACACAAAAAACATATTCAGGAATGGTTTTGTGACATTGGTTACAGTCCCCACATTGGGTCAAGCATTCTCCCCTTCCCCTTACCATTCCAAATTCCCGGTGTCCGTTTGTCCAGTTTTTCTGTCCTTTCCTGCCTTCTCATCTTTGCTTTTGGGCAAGTGTTGCCATTTGGTTTCATGTACTCTACTGAAACAGACAGCATATTTCTCATACGTGTTATTGTTTTATAGTCCTGTCTAATCTTTGGCGGAAAGGTGGACTCTGGGAGTAGCTTCAATTTTAAATCAGTAGGGTGTCTGGAGGACACAGTCTCAGAGGTTTCTCTGGTCTTCTTTGTATATGTGTGGTGAATTTGAATTTATTTCTGCTTTTTTTTTCTTCCTACTCTGTCAGGGACCCTCTATTGCAATCTCTGTCAGAGCAGAAGGTGGCAGTAGCTGGATGCCATCTAGTTCTCATGGGCTCAGGCTGGTGGAGGCTGTGGTTCATGTGGTCCATCAGTCCTTCTGACTAATATTTTCTTTGCGTCTTGTTTTTTTCTACATTCTTCTTTGCTCCACATGGGATGGGACCAACAGATGTGTCTTAGATGGCTGCTCACAAGCTTTTAAGACCCCAGATCTATTCACTAAAACAGAATGTAGGATATTTTCTTTATGAATTATGTTATGCCAAATGAACCAGCTGTCACCCTAAACTACAATCTTCAGCTCTTAGCCCCATAAAGTTAATCCCTCAGTGTGTTTGGATTTGTCTAGAAAGCCTGTATGATTTTTACCTTGGTCAACTTGTGCTGACTTTTCCTGTATCGTGTGTTGTCTCTTCCTTCACCCGAGTTAATATTTTTCTACTGTTTAATTATTCCCCTCCCCACACCTTCGTCGCTTGTAACCATCAAAGATTGTTTTTTCCTCTGTGTACATCTTTTTGTAGGTTAGTATAATAGTGGCTTCATATAGTATCTGGCCTTTTGTGACTGACCTATTTTACTCTGTGTAAGACCTTCCAGATTCACCAGTGTTGGGAGACGTTTCACTGATTTGTCATTGTTCTTTATCATTATGCAGCGTTCCATTGTGTGTATGTGCCGTAATATGCATATCCGGTCATATGCTGATGGGCCCTTAGGTTGTTTCCATTTGTGCTGTTGTGAATCATGCTGCAGTGTACATGGATGTGCACGTTTCTATTTGTGTGACAGCTCTTATTCCTCTAGGAGTATTTCTAGGAGTAAAACTACTGGATATTTGTAACTTTTTCAGGAGGTACTACACTGTTTTCCATAGTGTACCATTTAACCTTCCCACCAGCAGAGCATAATAATTGCAGTCTCTCTGTAACCTCTCCAACATTTGTTAGTTTTTCTGATTTTTTGGTTCATGGTAGTAATGTCAAGGTGAGATGGTATCTCACTGCAAGTTTGATTTGTATTTCTCTGATGGCTAATGATCATGAACATTTTCTCATGTGGCTCTTAGCCACCTGATGTTCTTTCGTGAAGTGTCTGTTCATATCTTTTGCTCATTTTTTAAATTGGATTGTCTTTTTGTTGTTGAAATACTGAAACACTTCATATGTACTGATTAACCCTTTTCAGATATATGATAGCCAAATTTTTTTTTCCCAGTCTGTACGTGCTTGTTTTACTCTTTTGAAGTCTTTTGATAAGTGTTTAATTTCTAGGCACTTCCAGTTATCTTGTCTGTCTTCTGGTATTTGTACTTCATTGTTTTAATTTTTTAATAGGTAAGTATAACATTTATATAGGTTATGTCTATTGTTGGGTTATTAGACATATGTAGTTTGAAAAGCAGGAGTAGATGACTAATTGCTAGAGATAAAAAGAAAAGGAGAAAGGAAATAAGATAACAGTGTGTTCAATACAGGATGAAAGAGATAATCACCAGACTGACAAAATTAGTAACATGGAGTGATGCCAATTAAAAAATAAAAATTTCTGAGATTTAGTCTATAGTGCAAAGCTGTTAGAACATATGTAAAGTAAATAAATAAATGGAAGAAGATGATAGTAGGAGGCAAACTTCTGAGATTATACACAGACAAATTAACCAACAGGGAGGAAAAAAAAATGAGACAAACTGATAGCATAATTAATTAGATATGATAAAATAAGCATGAAACAAGAATATACATTAATAATTGAGTAAGTAACTAATAATGTGATTCCTGATTGAGATCAGTGTAAGTAAAGCATATATTTACATCATAAGAAATGTTAGACTGCTTGTATAATCTAAGATCATACGAGGGTCTCACTGTACAATACTGTGCATTCACTTTTGGGTGTATGTTAAATGATCCACTCACTGTTAGCACCATAAAGTTTTTAGGGGACACTTCATGTGCTTATACAAGCAGTCTGACATTTCTTATGATGTAAATATATGCTTTACTTACACTGATCTCAATCAGGAATCACATTATTAATTACTTACTCAATTATTAATGTATATTCTTGTTTCATGCTTATTTTATCATATCTAATTAATTATGCTATGACAGGAGTATCTCAGGACTCAAGGCAAGGCCTATAAGGTACTATACAGTCAGTAACCCCTGAGCAGCTAATTCTTACATAGCTTTAATTCTCCTGTTGAACATTGCCTTTATATTCTTGCCGCAGCTGAAAGTTGTATATTCCCAGAAGACTTGCCTTCTCCTGCAGCCCTTTGAAGTCCCATCTGTCTAGTTTTCCAAGCCCCATGTGCCACTGAAGCTGAGAACAGACAGCCTCCTCTCTCCATTCCCCGTTCTGTCTCCCCCACCTCGCCAGTTTTGAGTACTTTTTGTCTTTCTTTTTAAAAACTCTGTTTTGAACCAAAAACCATCAGACCCTCTACTCCTTGTTGCAGTCATTAATACAATGCCAGCTCATTTCTTTTCATTTCCTGAAGATTTTAAACTTGTTGGTCATTGTGACTTTCTTCAGTACTACTCCAGTCTTAGTACTTGAAGATTTCAGAGTCCCATGAGTAGTCTTTTCACGTTACTTCACCTTCTTTGATGGTCCCTTTTCTCCTTAATCATAATTTTCTTGCATACAATCTCGATTTCCTTATCCCCCTTGGCTGCATCACAGTGATTCAACAGAGGCTGGAAAACTTTAATCCTGATTAAATCCAGCTCTCAGCCTACTCCATTATCTGAATCTTTTTTAGTTTATATGGCTTTAAAAAAAAAACCAAAAAAGTTATATATAGACTAATTTCATTTTGAGTTCCAAATTATAAATCAAGTGGATTTTGATATTAAACAAAAATTTAAAAAGAAAAATAAATCAATCTTTTTGTGCTATGCGGACTCCCAGTTATGTTCATGAACTCATCCTAGACAAAGTGCTATATACCTCATTGCTGATTATCACTATGGTCACCTTTAAAGTATTTCCTTTGAGAAGCTATGCACTGATGGAAGTGCCTAGTCCATCCTTCAAAGCAGTTTTGGAACTGTTTTCCTGGAATGACCATCAGAGCTGTCATTGTATTATCCTTGATGTCTTGAATGTCATCGAAATGTCTTCCTTTCAATATTTCCTTTATCTTCAGGTAAAGAATAAAGTCTCTGAGGGCCAGATCAAGTGAGTAGGAAGGGTGTTCCATACAATGATTTGTATACTGGCTAAAACTCCCTCACAGTCAGCTATTCAGTTAAGTTCATGCACTTGCCACTTTGCCACTGTACACAATGACCATTCCAGAAAGAGTTCCACAGTGCTTTGAAGGGTGGACTAGGCACCAGCATCAGTGCATAGCTTCCCAAAAGGAATGCTTTAAAGGTGACCATAGTGATAATCAGCAATGAGGTATGTAGTACTTAGCACAATCAAGTTCACTGACTTAATTGTCAGAACTTGTATGTTGCTGTTTTCTTTAGGTGTCGTCTGATCAAATTTTACTCATAACAACTCCATGTGACAGTAGAATTACTGTTGAGTTTTCCAGATTTTAATCTTTATGGGAGAAAATTGCCAGCTCTTTCTCCCACAGTCATTTGGTGAGTTGAAGCAGCCAACCTTTTAGTCAGCTGTTATTCCCTGTCTTCGAGATCTCGAACAGCATTCAGATATGCTGTTATTTATTTGAATTTAAAGGAGGAAAGAAAAATCAATCTACTACCTATTTTTTTTTTGTTCTCCTTTGTAGTAAAATTCTTGAAAACTCTCCAAAACCTTATCTGTATTTAGTCAGTCCTACACTCATTTCCTTTTCTTTTTTTTTTTTCTGTCATTCAGTGGCTTCACTGAAGTATTAGAAATGTACAAGGCAGTGAGTCTCAGTAACTTATTCAGTTGTACAGCTATCACCAAAACCCAATCTCAGAACACTTTCATTCTTCCTAAAATTCACTATGTGACTATTGGCAATCAATCCATCTCTCATCTCATCCTTAATCAAGGGTGGACTTTCTGTCTCTATTTTTTTTTTCTTTTTCAAAATTTCTTCTCATTTGATTAATATAATAATATAGATAATATTATCTTTATCTAGCTTCTTTCACTTAGTATATTATTTCTGAAATTCATCCGTATTGTTGCATGTCAGTAGCTTTTCCTTGATGGTACCGATTGGTGTTCTGTTGAATGAAAAAAACACATTTTCCTCATTTATTCCTCCATTTGGTAACATTTCAATTATTTTACTTAGTCTTGGGATCTTACAAACAATGATGCTGTGAACATTTGTATGCAGGTCTTTGTGTGGACATGTTTCTACTTTTCCAGATAAATACCTAGGAGACCCAATCTCTTTGAAATTTGTTCTCATCAAGCTTTTATCCCCACCAGTGACCAGTCAAGTTCACCAGTGACCTCCTTTTCACTAAATTGAGTGAGCAATCCTCAATCCTCATGTTTATCACTACTTTCTCTATAAAGGGAAGCCCTAGAGGTGCAACAGTTAAAGCACTTGGCTGCTAGCTGAAAGGTTGACGGTTCAAAGCTGCCAATTGCTCCATGGGACAAAGAAGTGTCAGTGTGCTTCGCCTTAGAAACCCTATGGGGACAGTTCTGCTCTGTTCCGCGGGGTCATTAGGAGTCAGAACTGAGTCAATGGCAATGGGTTTAGTTTTGATTTTGGTCCTCTGTAAAACCCTTTCTTCACTGGGCTTACAGGACTCCACAGTGTCTGACTTTCCTGCTGCTTCAGTGCTCAAATTCTCATAGACCTGCATGTTTCAGTGCTTGATCTTCTTTTTTTTTTTCAGTATGTCTTCACTTTCTTCGATTTTACCTGAGAGTAAGACTTCAATACTGACATCTCACACACCTGTGTTTCCAACAAGGCCTTTAGCTTCTACATCCAGTTGCCTACTCAACATTTCTATTTGGAGGATTAGCAGCTACCTCAAGCATTACTTTGTCGAAAACTGATCTCCCGGTTACACCCTCCCCAAACCAGCTCCATTTTCAGTCTTTTCCACATCAATTAATAACAGCCCCATCCCTTACAGTTTATCAGAACTTAGAGTCATGCTTTACTTTTCTCTTTCTCTTCATCAATAGTTCTTTTGGCCCAGTCGCCAAACTTTATCCAGAGTCTGAGCACTTCGTAGCCCCACTGCTGTTAGCTCTCTCAGCAAAATCTATGATACCTCACCTGGAATACTGCAGTAACTTATCAGTTATTCTAACTCCCTTCTTTTTTTAAATCATTTTCAGACTATTCTCCACACAGTACCCAGAGTATTTCTTTGAAAGAAAGTTGTATCATGTTACCTCTTTACTAGTTCTCTAGAAACCTCCGTATTTCACGACATCTATTCCATTTCTACTAGCTTTTTTTAAAATTTCTTTTATATCTCAAAAGAGATTGATTCAAGATACACCCTACACTAAGCCTGTACCATTAACATAACAAAGATAACCCATCTCCAAATGGAATTATAACTACAGGAATGGAGGTTAGGATTTACAACACATATTTTGGGGGAAAACAGTTCAATCCATGACATTCTATCATTTAACTCCTCAAACTGTGTGTTTTTGACACTTATAAAACATAGTCATCCAATCACGTCATCCTCAAAGTCTTAAATCACCTCTAAGTTCAAAATCTCATCTTCTGAATTATCTAAATTAAATGTAGGTGAAACTTTATATATATTCTATCCTGGGCCCAAATTCCTTTTCATCTGTGAATCTATGAAATCTAGATTACCAGTTATCCGGTTCCAGAGTATAACAATGGAACAGCCAAAGGTAAATATTTCCATTAAAAATGGATAAATTGGAAAGAAAGAAGCAAGTCCAAAACTTAGCAGGACAATTTACATTAGCTATCAAGTTCTGAAATTAATCCTCTGTTCTCTGAAACCATCTGGGAAGTGTTGCTGCCCTCCAGACTCTGGGTGTTAGCCATGACCTTTGGGTTCTGAGTGGAGGCCTTAGCCCTGGGTTTCTGACCTGCCCTTCAGGCCCTCTGAAATGGCAACTCTGTTCCCTCAAATTTAGGTGGCCCCATTCTCCTAGTACATCTGACTGGCGACTCAACCTGGCAGAATATCATCTACTGCCACTTGGGTATCGCAGCTCCAACCCCTCAGGTTTGGATAGAATCTTCATCCACCTGGTGCAGCTAATGGAACTCCCACACTTTGAAACACAGATGGGGAAGATCAAACTCTTTAAAACCTAGGACACTGTGGCTCCGCCCTTTGAGATCCAGGACCCCATTGACCCACTCTTTGAAACCAAGGAGATCCTACTACTTGTATTGCTTTCAAGATTTATGATGATCTCTGAGCTTCTCTGTGGATGATCCCTTTCTTTTCTTGGAGGACAACAGAAGTAGCTCCTTTTGCCTGTATCCTGCACATTAAATTTCAAGAGATAGAGTGTTCTTTCCTTTTGTTTTTTCTCTGTCCCCTTCAGCCGAAGCTGATGAGCATTGTCCTGTGGTAGTTGGTTAGATTAATCAGTTATAACACTTAATCTCTTTAAGAAAAGATTATATAGCCATTTCCTTAGTGAACATTCTAGAACACATGCTCTTAGTTTATACAACAGAATTTTCCAAATCTTAAGGGTCTTTTCATTTTACACAGTTCATTTTAAGTCCATTTCTTTCATTTCACATTTTAAGTGGCAAGGAAAAACCATGTGGACCCTTTGAGATCCTGCTTAGAAATCTCATTATCTAAATACCCAAGTCCATTACTTACAAGTTCTACCTTCCCCTGGACATTTGAACACAGTTCAGACATTTTTTTTTGCCACTACATAAAAAGCATCAGCCTTCTTTCATTGTCCAATCACAGCTTCAGCATTTTCTTTTAAAGCCGCCAGAATTACTTTTAATGTCCATATTTCTAGCAGCATTCTGTGGCTTGTGCAATATGTATTGTTTCATACAATAGAGATTTGTCTATAGCTTTCCTTACTTCTGAGCCCTTACAAGAATTGTCTTTGACACCCGTAATTCTAACAAAAGTCTCTTCAAAGCAACCTACACATTTACTACTTGGCAGCTTAAAGTTCTAACAGCTTTATCCATTATCCACTTTTAAAACTGCTTCCACATTTTAGGCATCTGTTAGAGCAGCACTCTCCTCTTCCAGCATCAAATTCTGCTCTAGTTATTTAGTACTGCTATAACAGAAATACCACAGTGCATGGGTTGAACAAAGAGAAATTTATTTTCCCACAGTTAAGAAGGTTAGAAGCCTGGAGGCAAGACCAAGATGGCATAGTCAGCAGATACATCCTGTGATCCCTCTAACAACAAAGACTCAAATGAACAAATGATCTGAATACATATGACATTCTAAGAGCCTTGGACATCAAAGGGAAAGTTGAAAACTCAGGCGACAAGGGAGTGACAAGGAAGGAAGAGTAGGTCCGGAAGTACAGAGGACTGGCCAAACGTGACACTCTGGGAATTAGCTGCAGCCTGTATAGTGTACAGAGCAGTGGCATTTAGAGGGCATCCTCAGCAGTGCACTTACATCTCCAGAACCAGTGAACAGTGCCACTCCATTGTCAAAATCTAAGTGACTTGCATCTACCCTACTACACCTACCCTACTACACATGGATCTAATTCTTGCCTTTGGTATAAATCTCTCTCACTTTTACAAGCACTTCCCTCTCTCTTCACTGTCCTGCCTTTGACTCTGGAGTCTGATACTGTTACCTGAATTGGAACTACAACTGGTTAAGCCTGCCCTGACCTATTCTACTAAAAAAGCTAGAAGTGTGAATTCAGGGCACTGCTTTAGGGGAAGTCTTTTTTTTTTTCTGTTGGCTCTGAAGAAAGCTTATTATCTCTTCAGCTTCTGTTTTCTTATTCTTTGGAGATCTCTGTGTATCTTGGCATCACTTTATCCCATTTTTGCTTCTGGCTTGCATTTAACATCCTTTTCATATACAAAGAGATTGACTCAAGATACATCATACCCATTGCCATTGAGTAAATTCTGACTCATGGTGACCCTATAGGACAGAATAGAACCTCCTCATAGATTTTCAAGGCTATGAACCTTTACTGAAACAAACTACCACATCTTTCTCCCACAGAGAAGCTAATGGTTTTGAAATGCCAAACTTTTGGTTTGTAGCCAAATGCTTTAACCACTGTGTCATCAGGGCTCCTGACTTGATGTACTTTATAACAGTCTTTTGTCATTGACCTAACAAGGGTAAACAGTCCCAAATAGGATTATAAGGCATAGAGATTAGTATTGACAATACATATTTTGGGGGGGGAGGGGGGAGGACACAATTCAATCCATAACAACGTGTTGCAGGAATTTTGGTTAAGCTATGTGGTAATGTCACAGAGTAAATACTAACTAAGACTTACTTTTTTAAACAATGGAATTATCTACTTCTAAAGAATAGTGCTTATTTTATAATGTAAAATATTGAACTTACCATTCAACAAATATGTATTGAAAGCCTACTTATCTTTTAGCTAATGCTTTAGACCATTTCTAATCATTTCTATAATCTCATACTAGTTACCATGGGTATTTTTATGCTTCATTTTTCTCATTTTACTTTTGTTTTAATTAATGCAAGAGTTTTACTTGCATCTTTCCATTATATTGATTTTTAAATTACACATTATATTTTTTGTTATTTTAGAAATTACACATTAAATCTTTATATACTTGCTTAACATTATTTTGAATACTTTAATTATTATTGTTTTGGTGATTTAATTGATAAATTGATTCATTAGTTAAACAGAACCTAAAGAAGAAAGAGAACTCGCTCCACCCCCACTCCCCACCCTCACCTCCTCACCCCCGCCATCCCTACCTATGACTGTTGCAATCAACTAAGATATAAAGTTCATTTCGGACCAGAAATTATTAGTTGAACTGTAGATATGTTAGGTCTTAGGTACCTACAGGTTGCACAGAAAAGTGGATATATGCATCTTAGAACTTGGAAGGGATCTAGGCTGAAGAATAAAAACAGATGCATCATCAGCATAGCGGTTTAGATGTAATTGTAGAACTGGTTGGAATATCTTTGGGAGTAAATTAGAAATTTGAGTATCACAAATAATGAACAAAATCATATTTCTCTTTTTGTAGTAAAGAAAATAATCTGTGGAAAAAACAAAAACTGGTTCTTTCATTTCTCTGATATCAGCCCACTTAAATAATTGCCAATTATTGACAGTTTTGTCCATTTACATGGCATAGTTTAAATAAGTCTCACATTTACACTGAGAAAAATAATATCTATCCAAGCCAAGTGCCGTCGAGTTGGATAGTTACATTTTTAACCTCCAAATGGTTGTTAGGATTAAGGGCTTAGGTGCCCCCCCCAAAAAAATTGTTGCTTCTTTAAGGACTAAATTGTTATATTTCTCAAACTTACCTAGATCTCACACAAACATTTAGTGCCCTCACATCATGCTGAGTGAAATTAGTTAGCTGCAAAGGATAAATATTGCATGAGACCGCTATTAAAAGAACTCAAGAAAAGGTTTAAACAGAAGAAAACATTCTTTGATGGTTACAAGTATAGAGGGGAAGGGAAGAGAATATTCACTAACTGGATAATAGACAAAGATTATTTTAGGTGAAGGGAAAGACAATGCACAATATAGGAAAAGAAACTGGACTAAACCGTGAACTAAGAAGTTTCCTGAATACAGCCAAATACTTCAAGGGACAGAGTCTGGGGACCATGGTTTGAGGGGATATCTAGGTCAATTGGCATAACAAAGTTTACTAAGAAAATGTTCTGCATCACACTGTGGTGAGTGGTATCAGGGTCTTAAATCCTACCAGACAGCCATCTAAGAAACATCAATTGGTCTCAACTCTCCTAGAGCAGAGAAGAATGAAGAACACCAAAGACACTAAGAAAATATGAACCCAAGAGACAAAAACAGCCACAGACTCCTTCATTTTGAGACTGGAAGAACTAGATGGTGCCCAGCTACCACCAGTGACCAACCTAACATCAACAAGTCTCTAAATGAGTGAGAGAAAAGTGATGTGCAGAACTCAAAACTTAGTAACGACCAGACTTGATGGTCTGACAGACTGGAGACTCCCTAGAAGACATACCCCCTAGACTCTGTTAGCCTGGAGGTAAAACCATTCTCAATGCCTAATCCACAACGGTTAAACTAGGCTATAAGACATATAATGATACTGGTGAAAAGTATGATTCTTGACTCAAGTAGATACATGAGCCTAATAGGCAGCTTCTGTCCACAGGTAAGATGAGAAGGCAGAAGGGAAAGGAGCTGCTTGAATGGACATGGGAAATACAGAGTGTAGAAGAGGAATGTGCTGTCACATTGCAGGGAAAGAAATTTAGGGACACAGAACAATGCGTGTGTGAATTTTTGTATGACAAACTTACAAGACTTGTAAACTTTGAGATAAAGCAGAATTAAGAAAAAAAAATCTAGAAGCCTCACAAAGTTAAATCTTCTTCTTTGTGCCCATAAATACCAGGACCCCTATGATTGTGCTATGAGAAGAGCACATATCATCTAAAAAAATTTTTAAAAAGACAGCAAGAACCATTAATTGACATCTCAGTTGTTTGCAGAGAATTTTAGTTGGTCAGGAGACAATGTATAAGAAAAACATAAAAGGCATAAGCACTGTCTAGAGAAACTCAATACTCAGTGGGATAAAAAACACCACAATGCATAAAGCCATTTGTAGCAAGAAAAAAGCGAAAAATTTCTTTTCAAAAATTATCATTTTTTTTCCTATCTAGATCTCTAGATTGATTTTTATTGTACCATATTAATGTCATTTTGCCTTTCTGATTATGTGAAGTTCTTAGAAATTGAGTCCCAGGCATAAAAAGTAAGAAACCCTGGTCCTTGATCTATCTGACTCCCTATAAATCCCAAGTCATAGACACAGACTTGCTACCCTCAGGCGTGCTCTCTAGACAGACTAGTCCCTCTAGCATGACTCTTTCAGTGACAGGTAGGGTTGTGGTGGTGCTTCTGCTACTGTTGTTAGGTGCCATCCAGTCAGCTGTGACTCATAGTAACCCTGTACACAACAGAAGGAAACATTGCCTGGCCCCGAGCCATGCCCACAGCTGTTATGCTTGAGCACATTTCTGCAACCACTGTGTCAATCCAACTTGCTGAGTGTCTTTCTTTTCTTTTCTTTTTTTTAACTGACCCTCTATGTACCAAGCAGATGTCCTTCTCCAGTGACTTACCCCTCCTGACAGTATGTCCAAAATACGTAAGATGTAGTCTTTTCACCGTTGCTTCTAAGAATCACCTTGATTGTAATTTTTCCAGGGCAGATTTATTTGTTCTTTCTCATTCCATGATACATGTAGTATTCTTCTCTGGCACCACAATTCAAAGGTGTCAGTTCTTCCAGTTTTCACATGCATGTGATGTGATTGAAAATACCATGGCTTTGGTCAAGCTCAACTTAGTCTTCAAGGTGACATCTTTGCTTTTCAGCAATTTAAAGGGGTCTTTTATAGCAGATTTGACCAATGCAATATATCTTATGATTTCTTGACAACTGCTTCCATGGGCATTGATTGTGTATACAAGTAAAATGGAATCCTTGACACCTCAAACTTTTCTCCGTTTATTATGAGGTGGCTTATTGGTCTAAGTGTGAAGATTTGGGTTCTTTTTTTTTATGTTGAGACGTAATCCATGTTTCAAGTCCCCTTCACTTTCAGCAAGCAAGGTTGTATTATCTTCATAACACAGGTGGTTAATGAATCTTCCTCTGATACTGATGCCTCATCTTCTGCAGACAGCCTAGCTTCTCAGATCATTTGCTCAGTGTAGAGACTGAATAGGTATGGTGAATGGATACAGCCCTGACGCACACCTTTCCTGACTTGAAACCATTCAGTGTCCCCTCATTCTATTCAAATCACTGCCCGTTGATCTGTGTACAGATTCCTCATGAGCACAATTAAGTGTTCTGGATTGCCCATTCTTCACAATGTTATTCATAATTTGCTATGATCTACACAGTCAAATGCCTTTGCATATTCAATAGAAGACGAGAAAGCAACTTTCTCTTATTCCCTGCTGTCAGCTAGGATCCATCTGACATTAGCAGTGATATCCCTGTTTCCACATCCTGTTCTGAATTCGGCCTGAATTTCTAGCAATCCTTGTCACTATGCTGTTGTAGCTGCTTCTGAATAAACCAGCCGAGGGCCGTCTTCAGCAAAACACTTGCACCTGATGTTAACGATGGCACGCATGCTGCTCGTGAGAAGTAACAGTTAAGCCAGTGGCTATCAAGTCTAACCCAACTAATGGTGACCCCATGTGCTTCAGAGTAGAACCACCCCCCACAGGATTTTCGATGGCTGATGTTTTTGAAGTAGATCTACTTCAAAAGAATTTTTTATTCAAACCACCAAAGGACATTTTACACCACCAAGGACCTACTTGTGTTGAATGTGTACTGTGTTCAAGAGTGAAGAATAATGAAACCATAATGTTTGGCTGTATAGTCACACTGGGAAGGCTGAACTAAGGACGTTATGTGAAGCTTTGCAGACTAAGTTTATTATATTGCTGCATATATGTTTTGAGCTAACATAGAATATAGCTGAATTTATGAAGTAGTAAGTTATAGTAAAACATATCTGAACAGACCACAAATACAGAAGCATAATACATTTGGTTGTCTCTTTAACACTTTCTCAGTTTTAAGCAATCTATTCAATTGAAAAAAATACTCAAGTAGCAATGGACACAGGAGAACTGACAGCCCTAGTCCTATCTGGGGTGTTAAGCTGAAGCAATCCCTCATTCTTTATAGCCCTCAGACCCCTCTTTTGTGGAACATTAGGATAGAGCTGGGCAGGCCTCCACGTTCTGATGTTCTGAGCTGTAATGCTTCTTCACTTGGGACATTTCTTTGTAAAGGAAAAAAGGGGAAAGGAATTGTTTTCCTAATGTTTAAAGGATTTTTACCTCAAACTAATTTTAGACAAGTAGGCAAATTCACTAGCCTCAAGCCCATTGTGAAATCAAATACTGTGTAAACCAAGTGTATAGAATCCAAGCAGGTGGCCCCCTATACATCAAAGTGCTGGACAGTCATAGGGTTTCCAAGGAAACATTTTTGGCTAGTTGTTGCACCGCTAACTATCACACCATCAGGGCTCCTGTAAAGCTACAGTAAGCATGAAATTCGATTTTGTCTTGAAGGTGTCTGTCTTCAAGAATCCTCTTTAAAATGCAAATGCCTTTGAGAGGAGTGACACCTTAAATCATTATCTGCTAACACTAATTGGCAGTTGGCTGAGATTGGTTGACATCCAGCTGTCTACAAGGTTTCTGGAAGAAGAGTGGCACTTGAAAATGTGAAACTGAGGGTAGAGGTGGAGAAGGAACCACAAAAGAAAAAAATGGACCCTGACAGTCAAGTGAAAGGGCACCAAGTATCATTGCTATTTTCAAGGGACCTCTTTTTCCCAGGATAATTAGTGCCAGAAATTGTTCCCTTAAGGCAAGTCTACATAAGACTAGAATCAAAGTTCCCCAAGGGTGAAAGTAAAATATTTTGATAAACACTTTATCTCAATAAAATAAAATTTTACATTATAAACTGTAAAAATGATAATTTAAAACTATATAATTGCAACTATAAAAAGGATGATTCGAGAAATTTTTTGTATCATTTTTTTCTATAGAAACAGTAAAGTAGCCCAATACCCATCCTTCAAATTTAATTTTTGTGTAAGATTACAGAGTAATTATATCAAAGGTTAATGTTTGAGGAGGTCGGTAATTTTCCCAAGATCTCTCCTAACTGTTGGATTTCAAATCACCATATGTTGAGTCATGTAAAACCATTATTCTTGGGGTTTCTTGTAACTCAGTCAACTCTTCATTTGCTAGTAAATACCTTCTACATTACTGAGGCAGTTCTGCAAATTTGCCTTTATTGACTATGAAATTCAAGCTTTTTCAAAATTTTTAGTTTTGCTTTGTAATATTTTAGTGTTGTATTCTGCTATATTGTAAAAACTTGACCTAAAAGAAGTTGTCAGGATGGACCTGGATAAATTCTAGTGCTAACAAGGAAAGGATGTTTGAGTTGGGACTAGTTTTAAACATGATCAATTAATTCGTCATTATTGTCATGCTCTTATGATTTTTCTTGCCTAAAAAGATTTTGTAATCAAGGGATCTTGAAAAACAGATACTTAGACTCAGAGAACTCGTAAATTTTGCCTTAGCATCAGTCATCTCGGCAGATGTGTTAGGTTGGGTTCTCTGGAGGAGCCAAAATGGTGAAGTGTGTAATGTGTATATTTAGAGAGAGAGAGAGAAAGAGAGAGAGTGAGAGATTTTAAGGATATGGCTCACACAGTTGTGGAGACTGACGAGTCTCAAAGCTGTGGGTCAGCTATCAGGCTGGAGACTTCTCTGGACTCACATGGTTGCAGGGGCTGAAGAACCCCAAACTGGCAGGTCAAGTCATCGGCTGCAGCCAGCTCACCAGGCAGAGTCACAGGTCAGATGGTAAGCTGCTTCTGGCTCACATCCCAGGAACCAAAGGTCAGCGGATGACATATCAGGAGAAGACTGTCTTTGCCAGAATATCCGTATACATTGAATACAGGTTCTATCCCCAAATAACTCCCCTTTCAACTGATTGGCTTCTATCTGGCAAACCACTGAAAACATGGTCTAGCCAAGTGGACGCAACCATCACAGTAAGAGAAAGAGAAGGAAATGAAGTAAATATTTTTATTTTTCATACATTATCTTATTTCATCCTTACCTCTCCTTCGTAAGTCTATTATTGTTATCTCCATCGTGTAAACGGGAATATTGAGGTTCAGAGAATAATTTGCCTAAAGTCCCACAAATATTGTATGATGATCAAATTTAAGCCTATTTGATTTCAAGCCTTGTGTCTTTTAGGCTCTATCACATGGTGTTTTCACAACATCATTATGACATTTTGTTGGAAATTCCTCTTTTGTCAAAATGTGTAATTTTTCAACATATATTTGTTGTACCAATTCACATGAGCAAGTAATTTCGCCAATGATTTCGGTTGACTTGACCAATTTGACTGAACTGAACATTCACCACTGTCAAAATAAAATATACAAACAACATACTTGTACGAATATAAAACCTAAGGAGAGCTGGTGGTACAATGGTTAAGAGCTCAGCTGCTAACCAAAAGGTTGGTACTTAGGATTCATCAGCCACTTATTGTAAACCCTGTGGAGCACTTCTACTCTGTCCTGTTGGGTTTCTATGAGTAGGAATTGACAGAAACAGGATATGAATATAAATGATATGTATGTAGAAGTGTTAATATTTTTATCAAGTACCATAGTCCAGCGCTCAAGTATTTATCTCAGAAAGTATTCAAAGCCAGGTTGGATAGTTGAGAATACAGGTATTTTGATAAAATGATGGAGAAATAAAGAAACTATTTAATGTATGCTTTATTATGTATCTCCGACTCGACGGCACTTGGCTTGGCAATTATGCATCTTTCCCTACGTAAGTTTAAAGTAATGCAAATTGAATACCTCAATTTACACAGAAAAAGACTACTTCAACTCCACTTGCGTCTTCCTGTGTAACATTTGTAGCAAGAGTTTTACTGATTACTTGATAATTTTGGAACTTAAAACTTAAACCAACAGATATATTTTGACACTCGTAAAATTTTCACAAATCTGTTTTAGAATACATGTCTTTATTGTTTCCTTGCTGGGGCTCACTTTGTTGTAATACATCTCTAGATGTCACTGGAAAAAACTTAACGTCTTTTCTCAGCTTTGGTCTTTTAACTGTATCCAGCAAAATTTACTATCTCAATTCACATGAGAAGTAATTTCACCAGTTGTTTTGGTTGACTTGACCAATTTGACTGAATTGATTATTCAGCATTGTCAAAAATAAAACACACAAAGAATATATGAGTATAAAACCTAAGGCATCCTTGTGGCAAAGTGGTTAATAGCTCAGCTGCTAGCCAAAAGCTAAATATCACAAAGCAAACACTTCAACCTGGAACTTCTTTTAGAATAGTCACCAGCAGCAGAAAGGGAAATATTTAGAACATCTCAATAACTCTATGTTTTTTGATTCTTATATTGGCTTTTGCTTTCTGCGTAGAACGTCTCTGACTTATTTGTGCTTACTTCTATAATTGGATTTATCATGTATTTTAGTTTCTTTAAAATAGTCTTTTTTTTTGCCTCTTTATTAGAGAATTCACACAAAAGAGTGTAGGGAATAATGGGCCAAGAAAGCAAGCTGCTCAGTCCTTTGGTTACTGGCTCACAGTACCTGGAATAATCAGTGTTTTCATGTTGTGTTGGTGTGAATTCCTACTGTCATTTGATTTAGACAAGCTGGTCAGGCAGTCAAATTAACGTGCTGAAATGCATCCAGGTTTGACAGAATTGATAAGTTTACAAATTAAAAATACTTCAAGTTTCTAGTAAAGGAAACGTTCCTTTTCTCTCATATGTTATGATATACCAATGAAATAATATTGCATTGATTCTGACCCATTAAGCAAAGATGGTGAAAGAAGCACACACAGAACTGAGTCAGAACGGAGAATCTCAACTGTACCGTGTGTTAGTGTGTCGGATTAAAAGGAAAGGACTAGCAAATCTTTTAGCCTCAACTTATATTACTGAAAAAATAGGAACAATAAAAGCCCTGAACTTAAATAATACTTTGAAGAAGTTACCATTTTTCACAAACTTCTCAGGCAATTAGGTAGCAAAAACTTTGAAAACAGCAGACAGCAGTCAGACTGATTACAAACAAAGAAGAATGTAAATAGTATGTCTTGGCTTTAAAGAAGGAGTCCCTGGCTCATCAAAAGCTGCTAATCGAAAGGTTGGAGGTTTCAGTTTACCTAGAAGCACCTCAAAGCAAAGGCCTAACAATATACTTCCAAAAATTCAGCCATTGAAAACACCAGAACACAGTTTTACTTGATTCATGTGGGAGGCCCTTAGTCAGAATCAGTCTGACAGCAACTGCTTTGGGGTTTGATAATGGATACTGATCCACACAAAAGATAATAGAATCCACAATGCCAGAGTCAGTTCTTTGCCTTCTTCTCTGAGAAATCATAACACTCTTTCACTTTATTACATTTATCCTGCTTAAGTATAATCTCCTCCAAGTTAAATTCCTCTCAATAATGGATCAGATGAATAACAGATATTTTATGCAGGATGTATCTTAACAGCTCTGTTGTAAAGTGAAAGTAACCACAGACAATATGTAAATGAAGAAGTGTGGTTGTGTTGTAATACAACTTTATTTATGAACACTACACCAACACTAGAATTACACATACTTTTCAAGTATCATGAAATATTAATCTTTTGAATTTTTTTCCAGCACTTAAAACTGCAAAATCCATTGTTAGTTTACAAATTGTACAACCCCAAACCTGTCTCCATCCTGTCCATTCCAACTCATAGTGACCCTATAGGGCAGAGTACAACTACCTCAAAGGGTTTCCAAGTAGTGACTGGTAGAATCAAACTGACAACATTTCTGTGATAGCAGTCATAGCACTTAACCACTACGCCACCAGGGTTTCCTATGATGTACAAAAGCTGGTAACTCCAATTTGGTCTGTGGGTCATAGTTTGTAAACATTGATCTAAATCAAAATTCTCCTTCCAGCACTCTTTTTAAAAGGTTCTTTTGGTAATATCGTTTTTTACTTCTTTATTCTTCACAACCTTCTCATATTTTAAAATTATACAGACTGAACTGAGAGCAGGGAATAAACATACATTATTTAGGACATTTTAGTCGTACACAGGAGAAATCTACCTTAAAATAGTTTAAGCTTGATCCAAGCAGGGAATGCATCTGCTGTATACCTAGGCAGTTCTAGGAATTGAAAGTATATAATCAAAGCTCTGTTTGTCTCAGCTCTGCTTCTCTGTGTGTGTTGGTTACATTTTCCTCAATAGAGAGATATTCTATCTTATGCTGCTTAGGAAGGAGGAAAAATTGTTGGAAGAAGAGAAAAAAACCTTGAGCATTCTGCTGTCTGTCTCCAAAGAAGATACAATTTGTCTTACCCAGAGTCCATATACAAAATCCCTTCACAACTTGCACTAGTTTCAGTGTCTTAAGTATCATCATCTATTTGTTCCATTTATTATCAAAAGAGAGTAGCAAGGGGGACACAGAAAGACCGTATTTACTCATTGATTTCATTTAATTTGGGAAAGAAGGGAGAGCAAACTTACACATACTCAACATTTCTAGACTTAGCTGTTCTGAGGGCCTAGTAGGAACTCTGAGACCTGGCTGAGAGAATGCTTAGTAAATTATAAGACTATAAAGATAAAGATCACACTGTAAATAAAGATGAATATCATTTTAAAAAGACAATTTCAAAGAAGAGATCATAAAGAGACAATGATGTTAGGATTCTTAGAGGTATACTTCAAGCAGTGGTGTGAAGGAAGGGATTGAAATGGGAAAAGACAGGAAGCATTTCATTGTGCCTAGCCCAGTGGCAGGCAAACAGTAGGCCTTCAATCACTGAGTGAATAAATGGATGTCTCCACATTTTCTTCCTTGGGTGACTAAGTGATCGTAGACTAAGACACAATACAAGTAAGGAAAAAAGGGAGAAAGGACTAATGATTTTTTTTTTCTTTCTTTTTATTTTACTGTGCTTTAGATGAAAGTTTATAGCTCAGGTTAATTTCTCATTCACAAATTTATACTCACATTGTTTTGTCATATTATTTGGAATCCCTGAATGTGACAGCCCATTCCCTGTTTCCACCACAGGCTTCCCGTGTTCATTTGTCCAGTTGCTGTGCCCTCTTTGCTTTCTTACCTTGCTTTTGGACAGGAGTTGCCCCCTTGGTCTCATATACATGACTGAACCAAGAAGCACATTTCTTACAAGTGTTAGTTTTTGTTTGTGCTCTGGGAACGGTTTCAGTTCTGCGTTAGCCGAGTGTCTAGGTGCCATAGTTTCAGGCTTTCATCCAGTCTGTCAGATCAGTAAGCCTAGTCTTTTTTTTTTGAATTTGAATTCTGTTGTATTTTTTTTTTCCACTCTGTTCAGAACTCTTTGTTGCTATTACTGTCGAAGATGTGTTATGGTAGCCATGCACCATGTAGCTCTTCTGGTCTCAGGTTGGTTGAGTCTCTGTTTCATGTGGTACTTTGTTCTTTGGAATCGTATTGTTCTCGTGTCTTTAGATTTCTTTATTCTCTTTAGCTTTAAATGGGTAGTGACCCACGGGTGTATGGGTCACTTAGTTGGCCACTTGGAAGCTGTTAAGACCTCAGATGCTACTTATCAAAGTAGGATGTAGAACATTTTCTTTTCTTTTCTTTTTTATTTAACATGACCGAATGAAAATGTACATTTCCATATAAATTTACATGTCCACCTATATGCAGCTTCCACTGCTCTCCCTGTCCGGTGACAGCAAACTAGTCCTCTCTGCTCCATACATGTCTGATCCTCCCAACAGCCTCCTTTCCCCACCTATCCGTCCACTCCCCTTCCTCCAGCCAGAGGTCAGCACCATGATATCCTATAGATGTATAGAACCATAAAGTGCAACCAATATATGGCCACTCTGCATTGCTAAGTCCAATCCATTCCTGTCCAAAGAGTGGACCTTTGTTATAATTTATGGGTAAGGGCAGCATCAGGGCCAGGGGCCATGCTCTCAGGGGAACCCCGAAACTGCTGGACCATCAATTGAGGTCTTTTAGTGGAGATCTCAGGATGCACCCCTTTTGATTCTTGTGTTGCCAGTGAGACTCAACCTAGTGAGCTACATCGTGGCTATCACTGGTGGTGGCCGGGAAACATCTGGTTCTTCCAGTCCCAAGTGGTTGAAGGCACCCACTTTTGCGGGTCTCTCTGTCTTCTAGGTTGTCTTTACCACATGCCATTTTGGTCCTCGGTGAGCATCCATTCCTGCTGAGTTTGGACCATTTGCTGTGTCCTCGGATGGCAGCTTGGCAGCTTTTAAGACCCCAGATGCCACTCACCAATTTGGGGTGCAGAGAGCTCTCTTAGCAAAACGCTAGTTGTGCCAATTGGCCTCGATTTCACCGAAGATCGTGGTCCCCTGCCCCCCACCCCAGCTACTCTATCCTTGCAATATCGGGTGAAGATGGAAGGAGTACTCAAGTTATGCTGAAATCCACTTAATGTTGTTCTTGTTTCTAATGTATGCTATCACCGCTTTCTCCCAATCAGATTTCTAGCAACTATCTAAACTAAGCCCTCCCCCTTCACCCTCCCTTCCTCTCCTGCCTTGCAGCTGTCAAAGAGTCTTTTCTTCTATACACAACACTGTTTTTGAGATCTTATCATAGAGGTCTCATACAATATTTGTCTGTTTGTCGCTGACTACTTTCACTCAGCAGAATGTCTTCCAGTTGAAACCAGGTTAGGAGATGTTTCCTGGAATCATCGTTATTCTTTATCATTGCATAGTGCTCCATTGAGTATATATACCATAGATTACCTATGCATTCTTCTGTTGTTGGGCATCTGGGTTGATTCCATCTTTTTGCTATCGTGGACTATGCTGCGATAAACATTCTCGTGCATGTGTCCGTTGGTGTGAAAGGCCTTGATTCTGTAGGATATATTCCAAGTAGTGGAATTACTAGGTCAAATGGTATATCGATGTCTATTTATTTAAGGAAGTGCCAGATTGCTTTCCAAAGAGGCTGGACCCTTTTGCCACCCCACCAACAGAGTAGGAGGGTTCCACTTTCTCCACAGCCTCTCCAGCATTTGTTGTTTTGTGTTTTTTGGATCATGGCCAATCTTGTTGAGGTGAGATGGTATCTCATTGTCGTCTTGGTTTGAATTTCTTTAATAACTAAAGATCGTGAACATGTCCGCATGTGTTTTTTGACTGCCTGGATCTCCTCTTTAGTGAAATGTCTGTCCGTCTCCTTTGCCCATTGCTTAATTGGATGGTTTATCTTCTTCTTATTGATATTTTCTAGTATCTTATAGATTATGCAGATCAGGTGTTGGTCTGACATGGAGTTGCCAAATATTTTTTACCATTCTGTGGGTGTTCTTTTAATTCTATTAATAAAGTCTTTGGGTGAGCAAAAGTGTTTGATTCTTGATAGTTCCCATTTATCTATTTTCTCTTCTGTTGATTGAGGTTTCTTTGACAGATTTTGGAGTCTGTCCTCATTGTATATTAAAACTTCCATTGTTGTTCCTATCTTTTCTTGGATGAGCTTTATCGTTTTAGGTTTGATATTTAGGTCTTTTATCCAGTTGGAGTTGGTTTTTGTGTAAGGTGTAAGATATGGATCTTGATTCAGTTTATTGCAAATGGATAACCAATTTTGCCAGCACCATTTGTTGAAGAGACTGTTTTTACCCCAGTTTAATGTCTTAGGGCCTCTGTTGAATATTAACTGTTCATAGGCAGATGGTGTCATCTCTACGGTCTCAATTCTGTTCCATTGATCCATCTGTCTGTTCTTGTACCAGTACCAGGCTGTTTTGACCACTGTGGCAGTGTAGTATGTTCTAAGGTCGGGTAATGGGAGGCCTCCCAGTGTGTTCTTCTTCTTTAGCAGTACCTTACTTATCCGGGGCTTCTTCCCTTTCCAAACAAAATTGATGATTTGTTTCTCCATCTCATTAAAAAATGATGCTAGAACTTGTATTCGGATTGCATTATATAAATAAATTGCTTTGGGTAAGATAGACATTTTCAAAATGTTAAGTGTTTCTATCAATGAGCAGGGTAGGTTTTTCCATATATCTAAGTCTCTCTCAGTTTCTTGTAGTAAGGGCTTGTAGGTCTCTTTGTAAAGGTCTGTTGTTTCTCTGGTTAGATAAATTACTAGGTACCTTATCTTCTTAGGGGCTATCATAAATGGTATTGATTTGATAATTTCTTTCTTAACAGAATCATTGTTGGTATAAAGGAATCCTACTGATTTACTTACGTTTATCTTGTATCCTGAGACTGTGCTGAACTCTTCTATCAGTTTGAGTAGCTTACTTATAGATTCCTTGGGGTTCTCTTCATATGCAATCATATCATCTGCAAACGGAGATTTTAACTTCCTTTTTGGCGATGCTGATGCCCTTTATTTCTTGGTCTTGTCTAATTGCTCTGGCTAGAACTTCTAGCACAATGTTGAATAGGAGAGGTGAGAGTGGGCATCCTTGTCTAGTTCCTGATCTCAAGGGAAAGTCTTTCAGTCTGTCTCCATTCAGGAGGATGTGGACAATTGGCTTTGTATAAATGGCCCTTATTGTGTTGAAGAATCTGCCATCTATGCCCATTTTACTAAGAGTTTTTAGCATCAATGGGTGTTAGACTTTATCAAATGCCTTTTCTGCATCTATGGACAAAATAGGTAATCCTTGTCTTTTGTGTTATTTATGTGGTTAATCACATTAATTGTTTTTCTAATGTTAAACCAGCCTTGCATCCCTGGTATGAATCCCACTTGGTCATGATGGATTATTCTCTTGATATATTGTTGTATTCTATGGGCAAGAATTTTGTTGAAGATTTTTGCATCTAGATTCATGAGTGATATCGGTCTGTAGTTCTCTTTCTTTGTTGAGTCTTTCTCTGGCTTAGGTATTAGGGTTATGCTGGCTTCATAGAATGAGTTTGGGAGTACTCCATCCCTTTCTATACTGTGAAATAGTCTCAGTAGTATTGGAGATAACTTTTCTCTAAATGCTTGGTAGAATTCTGCAGTGAGGCCATCTGGGCCTGGACTTTTTTTTGGTTGGCAGTGTTTTGATGATCTTTTCAATCTCTTCCTTTGTGATGGGTTTATTAAGTTGTTCTACTTCACACTGTGATAATTTGGGTGGGTGGTATGAGTCAAGGAATTTGTCCATTTCCCCTAGGTTTTCAAATTTGTTACAGTACAGTTTTTCATAGTATTCTGTTATGATATTTTTGATTTCTGTTGCATTTGTGGTGACAACTCCCCTCTCATTTCTAATTTGGGTTATTTATTTCCTTTCCTGCTTTTCTTTAGTAACTTTAGCCAGTGGTTTGTCAATTTTGTTGATCTTTTCAAAAAACCAGCTTTGGGTCTTTTTAATTTTTTCAATTTTTTTTCTATTCTCTAATTCATTTAGCTCTGCTCCAATCTTCATGATCTCGTTTCTTCTGGTGCCTGAGGGGTTCCTCTGTTGTTCTCTTTCTACTTGTTCAAGCTGTAGAGTTAGTTCCTTGATTTGGTTTCTTTCTTCCTTCCAGATGTGTGCATTTATGGAGATAAACAGATCTCTGAGCACTGCTTTGGCTGTATCCCATAGGTTCTGGTAGGATGTGTTTTCGTTCTCGTTGGAAGCCATCAATTTCTTTATTTCATCCTTGATTTCCTCTATAACCCATGTTTTTTTGAGCAAGATGTTGTTCAGTTTCCAGGAGTTCCACTTTCTATCTATGTTTTTTCTGCTATTGATTTCAACTTTGATGGCTTTATGATCTGAGAATATGCTTTGCAATAATTCAGTGGTATGGATTTTGTTGAGCATTGCATTATGGCCTATCACATGGTCAATTCTGGAGAATGTTCCATGTGCACTGGAGAAGACAGTGTAGTTGTCTGCTGATGGGTGGAAAGTTATGCTGATGGGTGGAAAGTTCTGTACATATCAATGAGGTTTAGTAGGTTAATTGTGCCAGTGAGGTCTTCTGTATCTTTACTGAGCTTTATTCTAGATGATCTGTCTAGTAATGAGAGTGGAGTGTTAAAGTCTCCCACTATTATTGTGGAGTCATCTAACTCTCTTTTGAGCATAGTCAGTGTTCCTTCGACATATTTAGGTACTCTGATATTAGGTGTATAAATATTTAATATAGTTAAGTCTTGCTTGTGTACTGAACCTTTCAGCAATAAATAGTGTCCATCTTTGTCCACGATGGTGGATTTGACATCAAAATTGATTTTGTCTGAGATTAGAATTGCCACCCCTGCTCTTCTTTGTTCATTGTTAGCTTGATATATATTCTTCCATCCTTTAACTTTCAGTTTGTTCCTATATTTAGGTCTCTAGTGAGTTTCTTGTAGACAACATATGGATGGGTCATGTCTTTTGATCCAAGATGGCACTTGGTGTCTCTTTACTGGAGCATTCAGTCCATTCACATTCAATGTAATTATTGATAGGTATGTGTTCACTGATGCTATTGTGATATGTGTATTTTTATGTTGATGTTTTCTCTGTTGTTCTTGTTAGTCTGTTCTGAGACATTCTTTTTTGTCAGTTGATTTTTCACCTTTTACAGAGCGGGTTGTATAGTTGTTGAGACTCGTTTGTTACATTTCTTGAAATGGTATGATACAACCTTGTTGTGCTTTATAGCTGCCCCTGTGATCCCCCTTAATAAACTATATATAAACTCCATTTTAATTACTACCAGTCTTGTCATCTTCCTCTCCATCTGGAAGGACTATAACAACTGTAGTACATCCCTCTTTTTATTATGCTGACACCATACTTTTCATGATGATCACTTGATTGCTTCTTTCCGCATCAAAGCTGTGATTGACTTTGGAGCCTTCCCTAAAAGAGTAGAGTATTGAGTAGTGTGTCGTTCTAAAATATAAAGTTATTGGTTTTGTTCTACTAAGCCAGAGCTAAGAACTTCTTTCTGTATTTCTTGTAGTTTGGGTTTGGTTTTTACAAAGTCTCTGAGTTTCTGTTTATCTGGGAATGTCTTAATTTCATTTTTGTATTTGAAAGATAGTTTTGCAGGATGTATAATTCTTTGTTGGAAGTTCTTCTCCTTTAAGGCTTTGAATATGTCATGCCACTGTCTCCATTCCAGCATGGTTTCTGCTGAGAAATCTGTCGAGAGTCTATAGGGTTTCCCTCTGAATGTTAGCTTTGCTTTGAGTCTTGCTGCCTTTAAGAATTGCTGCTTATGTTTTATTTTGTTAAGCTTGATTATAATATGTCTTGGAGTCTTTCTTTTGAGATCTGTATTGGGTGGCGTACAAAATGCTTCTGAGATGTCTATATTCTCTTCCTTCATGATTTGTGGGAAGTTTTCTTTCAGCAGCTCAGCAGTGATACTCTCTGTGTTCTCAGATGTCTCACCCTGTTCAGGGACTCCAATTATTCAAAGGTTGTTCGTCTTAATAGAGTCCCACATACTTCTTAATATTTCTTCATTTTTCTTGTTTCTTTTTTCTGATTTCTGCTCATAGACGCTGGCCTCAGTAGCTCTGTCTTCCAAGTCAGAAATTCTTTTTTCCATTTGTTCCATTCTGTTTTCTTGGCTTTGCATGGAAGTTTCTGTGTCTTTGATTTTGTTCTTGATCTGTTGGATTTCAGACTACTGGTGTTCCATCAGATCAAACATCTTGCTTAATTTTTCATTTTGTTCTGCTGCATTTTGTATAAGGTCTAGAAGGGCTCTGTATATAATCATTTTGTATTCACTTCCTCAGGCTTTCATAAAAGTTTCTTCATCTGCAAAACTTCTTGGTTGCTTTGTTTGGGAGCCTTCTGAAGCCATGGGTGATTTCTCGTATGCCACAATTGTCTGTTGCTTTTTGGGTCCCATGTGAGTATGTAGAGGCTGGAAGAGGTACTGTGAGGATGGATTGCAAATATTTCTCTAGGCTGTCTTAAAATGTAAAGCAAAAGGTTTCTGACCACTTCACAAGTGAGTTAAGTTTTCAGGTGTAGAGGTCCCTCTCCTCAACTGACAAAGTAAGTGCCACTATATCCAACCCTAGATGATAACAAACTAGTTCAGAATGCAACAATGCTACTGCCCTGTTGGCCTCTCCTGACAGGGCCTAGCCTTCGGTGACACTGCGTCAAGTGCTGCTTTTGTGATAGAAAAGCGCTCTCTTGTGGGCAGGCTCTGGCTCCAAAGCTGCAGCCACCATAGCCAAGATGGCGTCCTCCACACAGGCAGCAGACAGTGGGGCTAAAGGTGCCGAGAGGTAGTGATTCCTCTGGTTCTGTTGCAGGGCCTGCAATGTAGGTGGCACTGGGAAAATTACTGCTTTTCTGTCAGAGAAGCACTGTCCTGTTTGCAGGTGCTGGCTCCCAGGCTAAGAATTAGGTCCCGCTAAAATCTCAGTACCAACATGGCATCCTGCACACTGGCTGTGGAATTCTGTACAAACCCCACTGACGCAGATATAAAACGAAAGGCTCAAAGTGGCTAGATTAACAGAGTCTTAGGCCTGGCTCTCAGAATATGGGAATTTCACCTGCCTATGCCCCCAGCAACGCATCTGAGTCTGGCCACTAGGCAAGACCCAGCTCTGCCCGCCAGCCGAGACAGAGAAAAAAAAAGTCAAAATAGTGTGTTTACCTTCCATCCGTGAGAGCCCGGGCTAGCCAGGAGCTGGAGTCAGCGAAAGACAGGAGGATTTTCGGTCAGTGGTATGAAGTCCCAATTAACAGCCCTGTGCTGTGTCCTGAGGCTGAGTAGGGGATCAGAAGGCTCCATTTGATTATCAATTCAGGTCTTGGTTTCCAGAGGGATATAAGGAGACATGTGCTTAGTCCACCATCTTCAGAACATTTTGTTTTTTGAAGTATGTTATGCCAGTTGGCCTAGATGTCCCTGGGACTATGGTCCCTAAGTCTTAGCTCCAGCTACTTGGTTCCTCAAAGTGCTTAGATGTATTTGGGACCATCTGTGTTTTTGCTTTGGTCCAGTTGTTCTGACTTCCCCTGTATTGTGTGTTGTCCTTCTCTTTACAGAAGTTGACATTTGTCTACTATCTAGCTCATGATTTCCCCTCACCCTCCCATGCTACCCTTATAACCATCAAGTAATGTTTTTCACCTAATCCTTTTATTGAGTTTTTATAACAGCAGTCCCATACATATTTGTCCTTTTGTAACTGACTTATTTCATCTTAATGCCCTCCAAATTCATCTATGTTGTCAGATGTTTCCTGAATTCATCATCATTCTTTATCAGTGCATGGTATTCTATTGCATGCATGTACCATAATCTGTTTATTCATTCATCTGTTAGTGGGCATTTAGTTTGTCTCCATCTTTTTGCTATTGTGAATAGTGCTGCAGTGAAAATGGCTGTGCATCTATTTGTGTGACAAGTCTTCTTACTCTAGGATATATTCCTAGGAGTAGAGTTACAGAATCATACGATATTTTGTTTTTCAGCATGATGAATTTAAAATACTATTAGAACATACTGAAAGAAACAGTGTGAAATCTAGTACAGAGGCTTTAAAAAGTGCAGTGTTTAAATATGTGTGTATTTAGCCACTAGGTAATAATAGTCATGACAGGAAAGTCAATGGAGCCAGGCAAGAGAGATGATGTCAGACTTTACATAACAATTACATCTGAGGGATATACTGAAAAAGAGTACAGTAGAGAGAAGGAAATGAAAATACAGATATGTGTAAAAAGTAAGAAAGAATGCCTTAGAAAATAAATGGTTTCATGAATGAAGTGTTCAACAATATTGAGTGCTATATCAAAGTAAAAGGAGAATAGAAAAGAGCCTATATGACTAGAAAGTTAAGGAACCATTGAAGATTAATGAGAAATCAGCTTCAGCACAGTGATATGGACTCCAGCCGTATTTCAGTTGCTTCAGGAATTGGTGGAAACAGTAAGAGCTGATTACTTTGTCAAGATGTTTGTTGGAGACAGAAAGAGATGTAGGGAAAGGCAGTATTCAAATGATTTTTTCTTTTTTTTAGTGATGAGTGGTGTCAAGGATAAAAAATTCCCGTTAAGAATGAAAAAAAGGGTAGTTTTATTGAGGAATAATGGAGCTCAAACTGGGCAGCACTTGACCATTCAAGCAAAGAGCCGGGTCTGTATACCTAGGAAACAAGGGAAAGGTAGGGAATTAATGGCCAACTGTAGATAAGATTAGCTTCATATTGGAATCCTTTGAAACATAAAGACAGGCCTCTTGGTTAGGAAGGAGGGACTCACCACCTTGGTGAGTGACACCAGCTGGCTTGGTTGTACAGGCATACTGTGTTTTACTGGACTTTACTTTATTGCATTCAGCAGATTCTGCATTTTTACAAATTGAAAGTTTGTGGCAACTCTGTGTCAAGCATTCTGTTGGCACTATTTTCCAGGAGCAAGTAGTCACTTCCAGTCTCTCAGTCACATTCTGTGTGTCTTACAATATTTGAAACTTCTCATTACTATTATATATCTGTTTTGGTGATCTGTGATCAGGGATCTTTGATGTTACTACTTTAATTGTTTTGGGACATCAGAACCATACACACATAAAACTTAATCATTGCATGTTGTGTGAGTTTTTATTGCCCCACCAACCTGCTGATTCCCCACTTCTCCCCCTCTGTGTGGGCTTCCCTATTCCATGAGACACAACAATATTGAAATTAAGCCAAGAAGTGCTCCTAAAATGATCACTAAGTGTTCAAGGGAAATGAAGAGTCACAAGTCTCACAGTTGAAATCAAAAGTTAGAAATGATTAAGCTTAGTAAGTCAGTCACACTGAAAATCAAGATAAGCCAAAATTAAGGCCTCTTGTGCCAAGCAGTTAGCCATACTGTAAATACACAGGAAAAGTTCTTGAAAGAAATTAAAGATGTTTCTCCAGTGAACATGACAGTAAGTAAGCAAAATAGCCTCACTAGTACTAGGGGGAAAGTTTCAGTGGTCTGGGTAGATTTTGAAACCAGCCACAACATTCCTGTGTACCAAAGCGTAACCCGGAGAAAAGCCTAGCTCGCTACAATTCTATAAAAGCATGAGGGAGCTGAAGAAGAAAAGTTTGAAGTTAGCAGAGTTTGGTTCATGACTTTAAGAAAACAAGCCATCTCCATAATATAAGAGTGCAAGATGAGGGAACAAGTACTAACATAAAAACTGCAGTAAGTTCTTCATAAGATCTAGTTGAGATGACTGATGAAGGTAGCTAGAGTAAACAACAGATTTTCAATGTAGATGAAACAACCCTGTATTGGAAGAAGATGCCATCTAGGACTTGTATAACTGGAGAGAAAAAATCAATACCTAGCTTCAAAGGCAGGCTGACTCTCTTGTTAGCGGCTAATGCAACTGGTAACTTTAAGTTGAAATGAAAACTCATTCACCATTCCAAAAAACCAAGAGCCTTTAAGAAGTATGTTAAATCTACTTTGTCTGTACTCTATAAATGGAACTGCAAAGCCTGGATGAGAGAACATTTGTTTAAATATCTGAAGCTCACTGTTTAGGCCCACTGCTCAGAAAAATGATTCTTTTCAAAATACATCTTGCCAGGATCCAGCCCCGGCAGGGTCTAGGATCACAGAGGGATGGGTGACGTCAGCGCAGAAGAAAGAAAGAAATGAGATTGAGACAACCAGGAATCTGGGGAACAGCAGCCTGCTAGGGTCTGCCTTACTTTAATTTTTATAATCAATTGAGGTGACGTAATTTCACCCTGGTCTTTTGCCATGTAAGCTGTTGACTAGTAAGAAACTGACACCTTGTGGTCTCTTTTCATGTTACTTGTCAAGGCCTTCTAGATAACCGCCCAAGGCAAGTATATTGTGGTGATAATTAACAGTAAAAACAAAGTTATGCTTTGAGCTCAATCAACTTTATTCATGTCTTGAGGTCAAGGGTACAGAAAGAAGGGTAGACTCTTCCAAAGCCAGATGTCTCTATGTGTTCCCTCTTTGTTCTTATTCTATCTCTTCCTGTGAGGATAGTAAGCGTCCACCATCCCCCATCCTTAAGCTGTTCTAAGATGGATATTTCTTTAGTATTTACTCATTTGTCATACCAGTTATAATGAACTTGGGAGTCTATCTATCTTCCTGATATAGGGAGTGGGATGTGTATTTCTAAGGGCTGTGTGGAGGGTTGTCCTTGGGAAGCTTCCAGGTCCTTTGTGTAACTTGTGTTTCACATGTGGAGGGGGAAGTGCAGTTGGGGGAAGCCAGTGGAGCCGGGCCGACCTCAGTATTCCCAGGCTGGGTGTCCTGTGTCGGAATTCATTAAGCAGAGGGGGTTGTAAAACCCTTCTTCTTTGATCCTTGTGCCAGAATATAAGAGGGTATTTTTGAGGAAATTTTAATTAGGGTGCAAAATATCATCAAGGAGAGCACGGTCAAAAATATACCAAGGGTAAGATGCCTTCACCCACCATCACATAGGCATGAGACTTTGCTTACAGAGGCTTCTGTGGGTGACGGGCCTTGGCAACATCTCATTGACAGTATATGTGTTTACCCAGGAGCTCTAATGGAGATGTACAAGGAGATCCCTATTGTGTCCATGTCCCTAACCCAAAATCCACTCTGTAGCCCATAGATCAAGTAGAATTTTAACTTTCAAGTCTTATTACTTAAGACCTACTTTTCATCAGGCTGTAGCTGCCATAGATACTGTTTCCTCTGGTGGATCTGAGGAAAGTAAATGGAAAACTTTCTGGAAAAGATTCACCATTTTACATAGCATTAAACCCAAATCAAACCAAACCCAAGTGAATTCCAACTCATAGCAGCCTTGTAAGACAGAGTAGAATTCCCCCATAGAGTTTCCAAGGAGTGACTGGTGGATTTGAACTGCCAATCTTTTAGTTAGCAGCCATAGTATTTAACCACTATACTATCAGGGTTTCCATTAAGACATTCATAATTCACAGAAGAATTCAAAATATCAACAGTAACAGGAGTCTGGAAGAAGTTGATTTTAACCCACATAGATGACTTTGAGGAGTTCAAGACTGCAGTGGAGAAGCCAAGCCTGCAAATGTACTGGAAACAGGATGAGAGCTAGAACTAAAGTCAGAAGATGTGATTGAATGGCTGTATTCTTAATGAATGCGGTGTTACTTCCCATGGTTGAGCAAACAGAGTGGTTTCTTGAGGTGAAATCTACTTGTGGCGAAGATGTTGGGAATGTTATTGAAATTACTACAAAGGATTTAGAATATTGCATAAACTTAGTTGATAAAGCAATGACAGGGTTTGAGAGGATAGTCTCCAGTTTTGAAAGAAGCTGTAACTTCGGTAAGAAACTAGCAAACATTGCATGCTACACAGAAATTTTTCATGAGTCAATCAATATGGAAAATTTCATTGCTGTCTTATTTTAACAAATTGCCACAGCCACCCACCCTGATCTGTCAACAGCCACCAACATCAAGGCAAGACCCTCCACCAGCAAAAGAGACTGCAACTTACTAAAGACTCAGACGATAGTTAGCATTTTTTAGCAATAAAGTATTTTTTTTTAACTAAGGTTAAAAACTGTACTTTCTTTTTTTAGCTCTTGTGCTGTTGTACACTTTAGTAGACAACAGTGCAGCATAAACATAACTTTTATATGAACTAGGAGCCCTGGTGGTATAATGTTTAAAAGCTCAGTTGCTAACCAAAGATCAGCAGTTCAAATCCACCAACTACTCCTCAGAAACCCGATGGGGCAGTTCCGCTCTGTCCTATAGGGTTCCTAGGAGTCAGAATATACTTGACAGCAGTGAGTTTTGTGTTTAGTTTGAGAAACCAAGAACCTGCCTTACTGTAAAAGAAAAGGAGTTTTTTTGAGGAATCATACAGCTTAAATTAGGCAGCACTAGGTAAAAACACAAGGTACTCCATTGTCTAAGTGCAGAGATGGGTCTATATACATAGAGAACAAAAGAAAAGTTGAAGCTTAATGACTGATTAGAGATAGGATCATTTTCAGCTTCAAGTCCCTTGAAATGTAAAGGTTGGCCACTTGATTAGGAAGGAATGAGTTACCTAAGTGAGTGACATCAGCTAGTTCAGATGTATATGACTGTAGTAGGTTATAATGATTAGAGTCAGTTATATGTGATTGGAGCCATAAATGCATTTATCTGGGAACACTCATTTAGATCTGGATCCATTCTTCCCATAAACAAATGGTTTATATCTTGAGCTCTTGCATCCCAGGGATGCGTGCTGGCCCTGTTATTCTGACATCTGAGGGGAGTGCCTCCTATTTGGCACTTTCTCGTTTATGTTAGATAATGGTTTGAGAACTGCACAAGGGAGTTCCATTCTGTTCTATAGAGCCACCGTGAGTTGGATTTGACTGGCAACACACAGCAACTACAGTAGAGCTGCAAATTGAAGAAACAGCAGAGAAAGAAATGGAGAGTCAGACAGGAGGCACCATACAGAAAAGTTCCAGAGCGAACAGGAGAAAATGCAATCAGGAGTAAAGCTAGAAAATTAAGTTTAGAAGGGGCACATCAAGTACCTAGAAGTAAAATAAACCAAAAAAGAAATGCATTGCCATTTATTCAGTTCAAACTCACAGAGACCCAACAGGACAGAGTAGAACTGCTCCATATAAGAAGCAGCTGGTGGATTTGAACTGCCGCCAACATTTTGGTTAGTAGCCAAGCTCATAACCACTGTACCACCAGGGCTCCAGATAAAACTGCGGTTACTTACAGCTTCACTTTTTAATAAGTAAGGTGTAAGGTCATCTGCTGAGATGAGAAACAACTGATCAGCAATTCAAAGTGAAGAGTAACTAATTTTTACGGACTCAAAGTAAAAAACAGGAGATGAAACAAGCCGTGGAGAAGACAATTAACAGAGAACAATGAGATCCAGCGGAGCTTGAAAATAAAAAGTTAGCAGCAGAATCATACTTATATGTGTGTGCATTTTTTCCCTAGCAGGGCTTCTCTAAAACTTAAAGCAGGAAGGAATAAATGGAGTGACTGATGTAAGATTTAGAAATAGTAATCTGGTATGTCAGAATGTCCAGACTATTATAACACCCTTCTAACTCCAAACAGTGCTGTAGCTGGTCCTCCTTGTATGTATATTGTTAGCTGCTGTTGAGTCAGTTGTAATTCACGGCAACCTCACGTCGGTGTGCAGAGTAGGACTGCTCTATAGGATTTTAAAGGCTGTCTGGCATTTTGGACATTGATGGCCAGGCCTGTTTTCTGAACCACGCTGGATTAAGTTCTACCTACCAGCCTTTGGATTGGTAGTCAAAAGCTTAACCATTTGTGCCCTCCAGGGTCTCCTCTGGGTACTGCACTGTGGTGTACACTGTAATATATTATGTATCAGTGTGATACACAGGATGATATCTGACTCTGCAGTATGATGTATATCCCGTTTTCCATATGAACTCATTGTAGAAGCATTCAAAGCTTCCCTATCACCTTTTATATTACTTTTAAGTTCCTTAACCTAGCATTCAATTATTCCTCTTTTCCTGATTTTTTCACTGTTTTGTTTCTGTATTCACCACTAAAGAAAACTTAAGTTCCTGCATCCTATATCACTCACTGCCTCAAAAACACATCTTCTGTTTTTCCTGCTTCCTTTCCTTCATCATGTCATCACCTGTCTCAGGACTGCCTTCTCCTCTCTTTATCCTTGTCTGCTGAACTTTGTTCTTTAACGTACGTGCCTTAAAAGACACATGGCATGAATATTTAGCACTCAGACTCTGGGGTAAGAAAGGTCCAACTCTGTTACTTAGCAGCAGTGAGACCTTGGGAAATAATATAGCCTTTCCTTAATTTGGAAACCCTGGTGGCGCAGAGTTCAGTGGCTGCTAACCAAAACACTGGCAATTCGAATCTACCAGGCACTCCTTGAAAACTCTATGAGGCTGTTCTACTCTGTCGTAATAGCGTTGGAATCAACTTGACAGCACTGGGTTTATTTTTTACAGAATTTTCTTCACTTTAATTTCTTATTAACAAAATTCCACCTCTGTATAAGAGCTGAAAAGATTTAATGAAATAATGTATATAAAATGATAAACACAGTGCTTGATGTATTGTAAATACTCAAAGACAGTATTATTGTGATAATGTACCACGTTTTATCTTTTTATGATCACAACAGTAAAATCAGTTGCCCTAGGATCGACTCTGACTCATGGTGAACCTTTGAGTGTAGGACCCGAACTTGTTCTAACCAGTTTTTGGTAGCTGATTTTTCAAAAGTTCACGGTGGGACCTTTCTTTTGAGCTGCCTTTGGATGGACTCCAGTGTCAACCAAATGCATTAGCCATTTGTACCACCAGGAACTCCTTTTACAATCAACTAAACAAGAAAGGGAAACCCTGGTGGCATAGTGGTTAAGTGCTACTGTTGCTAACCGAAAGGTTGCAATTTGAATCCACTAGGTGCTTCTTGGAAACTCTCTGGGGCAAGTACTGCTCTGTCCTATAGGGTTCATATGAGTTGGAATCAGGTTGACAGCACTAAGGTTGAGGTTTTTTTTTTTTCTTTTTCATTTTGGAAGTAAGAAAGTATTCACCTTTCTCTGCTGCCATCTTTGCCATTACCAGCATTCCTAAGTGCTCAGAAACAAATTTTCTTCTCATGTCTAGTTTATTACTTCACAGTCAATTGTGGTATCTTCCCTATTGGCTACCGAGACAGGCACTGAAACTGTACTTTTTATATGTTCTGGCATAGTCTTGGATGTGTCATGTACTCAATAAATACTGCTAGTTAATCCTAAATAAACTAATATGTCTTGCTCAACAAATTCATCTTAATTTTATTTAAAACATGCATGAATATAGTTATAAATGACACAATATAAAATTTGCTACAGAGAAATAGAAATAAATAGAAAATGTTACTGTCATTTAGAAATTTAATGCTGTCAGTTGGCCAATTAACACTTGATCCATTAATATTTTTTCCATGTTATATAATTTATTAAATATGTATTCTTTGTTTTAATTAACTTTATTGTAATATAATTAACATATGGTGAGCATTGGAAATATTTAGGGTGCAAGTCACTATGTTTTTTTTAATTTAATATGACTGAGTGAAAATATACATTTCTGTATAAATTTACATGCCCACCTATATGCAGCTTCCACTGCTCTCCCTGCCCAGTGACAGCACACTATTCCTCTCTGCTCCATACAAGTCTCATCCTCCCAACCATCACCTTTCCCCTCCTCTCCAACCACTCTCCTTCCTCCAACCAGAGGTCAGCCCATAAAGTACATACAATATATGATCACTCTGCATTGCCAAGTCCAATCCATTCATGTCCAAAGAGTGTATCTTCATTATGATTTATGGGCAAGGGCAGCATCAGGGCCAGGGGCCATGCTCCCAGGGGAACCACGAAACTGCTGGACCATCAGTTGAGGTCTTTTAGTGGAGATCTCAGGATGCACCCCTTTTGATTCTTGTGTTGCCAGTGAGACTCAACCTAGTGAGCTCCATCGTGGCTGTCACTGGTGGTGGCGGGGCACCATCTGGTTCTTCCGGTCCCAAGTCAATGTAGACACCCAATGATGTGGGTCTCTCTATCTTCTGGGTTGTCTTTACCCCATGTCATTTTGGTCCTTGGTGAGGATCCATTCCGGCTGAGTTGGGCCTATTTGCTGTGCCCTCGGATGGCAGCTTGGCAGCTTTTAAGACCCCAGACGCCACTCACCAATGTGGAGTGCAGAGAGCTCTCTTAGCAAAATGCTGATTGTGCCAATTGGCCTCGATTTTGCCTAAAAGCATGGTCCCGTGCCCCCTGCCCCAGCTACTATATCCTTGCAATATTGAGTTGAGATGGAAGGAGTACTCAAGTTATGCTGAAGTCCACTTAGTGTTGTTCTTGTTTCTAATGTGTGCTATCACCGATTTCTCCCAAACAGATTTCTAGCAACTATCTAATCTAAACCTTCCCCCCTCGCCCTCCCTCCCTCCCCTCCCTTGTAGCTGTCAAAGAGTTTTTTCTTCTATATACAGGTCTGCTTTTGAGTTCTTATCATAGAGCTCTCATATAGTATTTGTCCTTTTGTCTCTGACTACTTTCACTCAACATAATGTCTTCCAGTTGAAACCAGGTTATGAGGTGTTTCCTGGCATCATCGTTATTCTTCATCATTGCATAGTGCTCCATTGAGTATATGTACCACAGATTACCTATCCATTCTTCTGTTGTTGGGCATCTGGGTTGATTCCATCTTTTTGCTATCATAGACTGTGCTGTGATAAACATTCTGGTGCATGTGTCCATTGGTGTGAAAGGCCTTGATTCTGTAGGATATATTCCAAGCAGTGGAATTACTGGGTCAAATGATATATCAATATCCTTTTTTTAAGGAAGCGCCAGACTACTTTCCAAAGAGGCTGGACCATTCTGCAACCCCACCAACAGTGTAGGAGAGTTCCACTTTCTCCACAGCCTCTCCAGGATTTGTTGTTTTGTGTTTTTTGAATCATGGCCAATCTTGTTGGGGTGAGATGGTATCTCATTGTCGTCTTGATTTGAATTTCTTTTATAACTAAAGATCATGAACATGACCACATGTGTTTTTTAAAAAAAGAAGCATGGTAAAGTAACTACCACCATAATAGTCAAAGATTTCCACCACTACAACAAAGGCTTTAGTGCCTCTATCAGTCAGTTTCCTCCCCAACTCTAAAAAACTGGCATGTACTTATTTGCTTTCTATCCCTAAACTTTTTCATCTCCAGAAATAGTTTCAAAGGAAACCATACAATGTATTGTCTTTTGAATCTGCTTCTTTTATTTTGCCTGCATAATGTGTTTAAGATTCATCATGTTGATGAGTCAGTAGCTGGTTAGTTTTTATTCTTGAAATGTATTATTGTTTGGGTGCCTTGGTTTGTTTACCCGTTCCCCGGTTGATAGACATTTCACCTGTTTCTACTTTTAGGCTATTATGAGTAAAACATCTATGAGTATTTGAATATAAATCTTTGTGTGCAAAAGTATATGTCTTTGTGTGATTTGAATTCTTTTTCACATTACAGAATTGTGTATGACCTGCATTTCTCCATAAATATAACTTGTTTCCAACTTTTAGATCTGAGGAGATATATGAAGATCCAGTCCTTACCCTTGTTACATTGCTATATTTTTAGTGCTTGAGAATTTACACATGACATAAATGCCAGTATATATTGTTTCCTTTTGAATGAGACATACGTATTTCTTCTCTGTAAGTATAGGTTTTTTATGTCATACATATTCTTTCCTGTCATATTTTAGCTTCTTTCCATTTTAGAAAATGGAATAGAAGATGATTAATGTTGTTGCCATTGAAACGATTTTACAAATAATACAAATAATAGTAGTTATTTTCTTTCTTTTATTTGAAGAAGGGTTTTTTTTTTTGTTTTTTCCTTCCCTTAACACAGAAAGTTTAACTGTATTTACACAGTCTCTGGAAAAAAATCTTTTGAAATTTTAACCGGCTATTATTTTTATTAATGGGCACATCTTTTAGTCAAAATAGTAAATGATAATCAGTAAAGATTCTGCTTTATATAAGAGAATCATGCACAAATTATATAAGCAGTAAGAATGTTATATTTACTCCATATAAAAATCTAAATTAGTAATACCACTTTGCCTCCTACATCATTGGTTCAAAGAAATGGAAGACATAATTATTATATTTACAATAGTTTAAATAGAATTGCCAATAATCCATTGTTAAATTAGAAAATACACTAGAATGTAATGATTATTAATCCTGAAAAAAAGTATAATTGAAAAGCACCAACATCAAGAAAGGAGAAAGTACATCTCCAACTCATACTTAACTTTAAAAAAACAACAGCAAAAACAAGCCCATTGCTGTCAAGTCTGACTCATAGTGACCCTATAGGACAGAGTAGAACTGCCCTTGAGTTTCCAGGGAGCACCTGGTGGATTTGAAATTACTGACTTTTTGGCTCGCCGCTGTAGCACTTAACCACAATACCACCAGGGTTTTCATAGATGTATATTGAAGGAGCTAGAGAGGCACAATGGTTAAGACCTCAGCTGCTAACTGAAAGGTTGACAATTCAAACCTACTTAGCTGCTTCAGAGAAGAAAGATTTGGTGACTTTTCTTATAAAGATTATGGCCTAGAAAACCCATGGGCATTTCCATTCTGTCACTGAGTTGAAAATCAACTCACCAGCATCTAACAACAGCATGTACATTTATGTATATATATTTTTGTATTTCTTTTATAAGATATAAAGAACCAATAAGTCAGTAATAGTCTGATATTCTTCAGAGTCTGCAAAAATACAATCTGGAAGTAGTAGGTAGAAGCCAGTCTTTCTCAACCAGGATTCCAGAGGACAAAATGACTTGAGTGGCTGTTTTTCAGTTTTTTTTCAAGGACGGTGCAGAAATAGCACTGTTTTAAACACACCATAGAGAATTTAGTTTAGTACATGCAATGCATGCTTTTGAGCATTAGGGATTATATTTATGTCAATTAGTAATATATTTGAAACGTCTTGTTATGTCAAAATGATTATTCTCCAACTTTAATAGATGCCTAATATTCCAGCAGAATAATAAAATTTATGTTAATTTCTCCCCTAATGTTAAATATTTTTTATTTTTAATATTATTTTTATTATAGATACCCTTTTAGTAAACATTATTTCTATCTAGATATACATGGAGATTCTTTTATCTAGGTAATATTTTTATCTAGATATCCAAAAGATTCTTAATTATTTGTTTGAACCAAATCCCTAGAAATGAGTTTGTGTGTCAAAGAAATCACTATTTCAGGTTATTGATAAGTATTGTCAAAATGCCCTCTGAAAACCAGTACAGCGACGTTGTCATTTGTGCGGTAGTTCTGAAATCCTACTTACGCTAGTTCTTCTTAAGCCTACTTGTTCTCTATTTAGTATTATCTTTTGCAAAACCTCTGAACTTGGAAAATGAGGGACTTCAAAGTTAGTGCCCTGCAGAGGTGACTGTGTGTGGAGATGTGTTCCCTGGCTGCTCTTTTATCCTGCCTCTCTGCAATCATTGTACATTTGTAAAGGTCATCCACTGCTTTCAGCTCACACATGTTCTGACTCTTTTTCTCTAGTTTCATTTTATCCTTCCAGATTCCCTGTTCCTTCCATCAAACCTGTTTCAAGAAAGGTACTTTGCAAAGTAGAAGGCCTCCAGCTTCAGGGCTCTGCTCTGTGCAATATTCGGAACCGTTATTTTTACCTCCTGCTGAGGGCGTTTTCAGGGGGAAAAAAGTCTTTACCAAAGGATAATAAGCAGCAGGAGGTTCAGACTGAAACATCTGCCCGCCTACTGGCAGAGACACTTAAAATACAATTAGAATGTTACCTTAGCCAACGTCCAGTTAGCTTTCTTTCAGGCGTTTCAGTTTAGTCAAGTTCTGAGACTATCTATAGCTCGCTTGCTTTCTTTTAGAAACCAGGCAAGCATTGTGCACCTAATCCGCCAAAGACCTCTCTTTTTTCTTTTCCTTTCTTTAAAAAGACATTACCTGCTGTTAAGTTCTTAGCTGCTAGTAGCATTTTTGGACTAGATGAGAAGGCATCCCAACCATCCCATGACAGTGAAAGGGTTATATATGAACCTCGTTAAAAAGTCCAAAGTGTATCAAACAGCCAAGCCTTCTCTGGTTGGTTGGCATCCCGGTGAGTGTCAGGACGTATGAAGGGTAGCAGTCCCCGGGAATCAAGCAGCCAAATGTGATGAAGAATATGAAGAAAGTAAAACCTCAAGCACCGCTGTCGTCGTCTCATTGTCTTAATAGAAACACAGCCGTGGATGGGATGGAAGTACATCGTCTTAAGTGTGAAGTTCTCCCTATAAATATTAAGCATAGGTAAAGCAGGAATATATGACGGAAACCTAGTCTTTCATCCTTTAGTTATTCAATAAACAAAATCAAATAATACGTAGAGTTCTTACCACTTGAGAGGCACTGAGCCAAGCTCAAATATGGATCAATTAAGTTAATACTAGTATTTAAGATAGGCATTAGAATTATTATTTTCTTTTGTAGGTGGAAACACTAAGAGGCAGAAGGAGGAAAAGCGTATTTTTTTAGCTAATATTACCATCTTTTTCAAGTTATTTCGTATATTTAAGATAGCCCTTTTGAATGCGTACTTCCTTTTTAAACATCTTGTTAAACAGAAAACCTTTAGACTCATAAAAAATAATGAGCAGAGGGCCCTTAATTAAGATATTGCCATGTATGACCAGGAGAGGACAAGTCAGCTGCTAAGAGCTGCAATCCCATTTGCTTTGCAAAGCTGGTCTGGAGGTTAGCGATGTAAATGCTTTCTTTTATGCTGTTCTTATATATTGCAGAGGCATTACGCTAACAAGCACTGAAAACCAGTGCCCTTAGACATGGTGGATCATTCACTGGAACCATTCTTTGCCGCAGGGAGAATGCAAGTCTGGAGAGAGAAAACTGGCTGACCTCTCCCAATTAGTACAGTACCAGATGCAGGCAGAACGGTGGCCGTGACAGGGCTGTGTGTTGGGGATGCGTGTTCCTGGGCTGCAGTCCAGGTTATGTCAACAAGGATCACTCCATGTGCCATTTCAGTAGCTCCATATTGGTCATAAGAAAAAGACAGGAAAGGAATAAGGGAAAACTATGAACTTTATTTATTTATTTTGTGAGATACTTGAGAACTTTGCTTTTTCTTTCAGAAAGGACACTTTCTGAACCTGTGCACAGCTGTAGCCTGAATCCTGACTGGCAGGTCAGGGAAACGCGAATGCTCTGTGTAAGAGCAGTACTACTTCTCCGATTGAAAAATGATGCCCTTAAATGTTCTGGGGCTTCTGTCTGAAGTTTAATAATAGAATGTCATTAATTAAGAAACTGGGCCAGGCAGTAGTCAGTTATAAGAGGTCTAGCTGACCCTGGAATGTGTAATATTACATTTTATATTGTGTCTTACTTATAACAAGGAAAATGAAAACTTACACAAGCCTGTTATGGACATCTGTCCTGCTTTCGGTTTCTAGGTCTTGTTTGCATCATTTAAAATGGGCTCTAAAACCTTTAAAGTTTCAAAACTGAGTATCTTGTATTTGACCAAGAATTGGATCTAACAGATGAAACAGTGAAACAATTTTGGTTTTGAGTGATTTTCTGCGGAGTTAGTTTAATCTGTGCTAATACTTACAGGGAAATCCTGGTAGTGTAGTGGTTAAGAGCCACGGCTGCTAACCAAAAGGCCGGCAGCTCAAATCCACCAGGCATTCCCTGGAAACCCTGAGGGGCAATTCTACTCTGTCCTTTATAGGGTTGCTCTGTGTTGCAGTCAACTCGACAGTGCTGAGTTTGGTTTTGGTTTTAATACTTGCAGTCTCCAAATTTGTAAGCATATGTATTAAATGGCTCTCTGGATCCAGAAGTCTTCACTAGAATTCTAGTTGCAAGTCTACTCATGCCACTTGCTCTCTCTTTTGTATGGGGGAAAAATATTACTTTTATCATTCATTATTTCAATTGTATGAGACTGTAATAAGCAGGCATATTATTACAAATAATGGAGAATTCCTAGCAAATGTCTGGTGTAAGTAAATGCATCATTTATTGCTGGTATTAAAACAATTGCCATGTCACATATAAAGTATATTTTTTGGAGCAACAGGATCTAGCATTTCCTGAGGGCTTCCAAGTACGTAATGGGAAGTAATCAAAGCAAGTAATAGATGTGAATTATTGAAAACCAAATCACATGGGAAAAAAGTTATTCCTTCTCTGCCAATTAATTTGGAATAACCTTAGAAGTTCTGTCCATATGTAGACATTGCTTCTGCCTCAGTAATCTTCTTTACCTAAAGGATAGTCTGAAACTAATAACACAGAGTTCCATTTAGTAAATACTTGCTAGGCATCAGACATCAAGCTATGCACTTTATTATGTTACTCGTGTGTAGATGGCCAAGTGGGCAAGAGCTATGCTGAGCTACTGCTACTAAACAAAAGATTGACAGCTCAAATTCACCAGCTACTCCTTGGAAAACATATGAAACAGTTCTACTCTGTCCCATAGGGTCAGTTTGAGTCAAAATCAACTCAGTGGCAACAGGTTTGGTTTTAACTTGTATTTAATCTTTATAAAATTTATGAAGGAAAGTATATTCTTGTTTCAAAATTGAGCAACAAAGAATCAGTAACTTGGCCAAGATGACATAGAGAAAAGTGATAAAGCCAAGCTTTAAAGAATTGCAAAGAGGAAAACTAACTAAAAGATTTTAATTGTCTGTTTCATATCGACAGTGTGACTCCCTCCATGGGCTGGGAGTTCCTGTGGTACATTACACTTTGTAAATGTGGAGCTTTGTGTGACGGCTCAGAAGAGCACATTTTATTGAACTGATCTGCTCGTCATCCTGTGTTTTTAGATTAAGTCCTATATTCTAAATACAAGAGAAAGATATAGACTTTCACAGATCATTTCTGTAAAATACTAAAATAGTGATTTCATATTCTGAAATTTTCACTGACAACGTAAGAAATCAATTTATCTCTTTTATATTTAGTTCAGATATTAAATAACTTAAATATTCACGTACATTGTTTCCTCCTCCTATTGTATGTTGGCATTATCTTGAATTAACTGACATAAGCTTCATTTTTATGCAACCAAAAAAAACACTGCAAATAAGTATCTTAGTATATAAACACTGGGAGGAAAATAAGTGTTTTAGTTTTCTAGAGCTACTTTAACAGAAATACCATAAGCAGATGGCTTCAAAAAGAGAATTTTATTTGTCACAGTCTAGTAAGCTGAGTCTAAATTCAGGGTGTCAGCTCCAGAGGAAGGCTTTCTCTGCTGGCACTGGAGGAAGGTCTTTGTCATCGATCTTCCCTGGTGCTGGAAGCTTCTGAGGCTCCGGGGCCCTGATCCTTTCCAAAGGACAGAGTCAGCTCCTGACACTGCTTTATTTCTTGATGGTATGGGGTCCCCCACATCTCAGCTTGCCTCCATTTCTTTTATATTCTAAGAGGCCACCCCAAACCACAATACAGTCTCACACATTGAGTCCTGCCCAGCAACGCAGCTGCAGCCCATCCATCCTTATTAACATCACAGAGGCAGTAATTACAAGAGGAAGGATATCCGCACAATACCAGGAATCATGGCCCTGTCAAATTGCTACAAATTTCTGGGACAACAGAATTGTATCTATGACAGTAGCCAAAGCCAAGTGCTGTCGATCGGATGACAGTAAATAAGTTTAAAATGATTACATAAAAAGTAAATTAATTGTTTCATGTTTCACTCAACAGTTTACACATAAATCAGTACATCGCAACCTATTTATCCATAATCAAATAAATGAAGAGCTCAAGTAATGTACTTCTTCTATGCCATATACAGTTTTATGTGAAAAAAATGATCCTTTGAATTCATATGTGGCATTGCATCAATATATATTCACTTCAATCTTTGATATATTTTCAATAATCTTGACAATTAATACAAAGAACCTGGCCTCTAGCACTAGGAAAATATTAAGTTGTGATATTTTGATTTACTAAAGCAAAGCTAAGTAATTTTCATTGCAGCTTTGGCTGTCAGTATGATTGGTCTCTGATTCTAATTCAATTCAGTACAATACATTGAGTGCCTACGGTATGTGTGCATATTATGAGACTAAAATCATGTAGGAAGTGCTGTATCCTGCCCTTAAAAATAAAATTAACACTGCAGTTGAAGCACTTAGCTTTCATAATTTTGTCTGTCTATCTAATCTACCTACCTACCTAGGTATTATCTATCATCTATTTAATTATTTATGAAACATAAAGAAATATAAAAACCAGTAAATAACTCCCATAGTTGATTAACTAGAGTATGTAATTTCTAGATTAATCTACATCAGTGGCCATTCTAGAAAGACTTTCAGCCAAGAGTGAGTTTGCCTCCAGAAGACACTGACAGTGTCTGGAGACATTTTAAGTTGTCGTGAATGGGGAAGAGGATGCTGTGGGTGTCCTACTGCAGAAAGACCAGAAACACTGCTAAAGATTTTACGAAAGCATAAGGCATCCCCATAACAAAGGATTATTTCACAGAAACTATCAACATACCTACTTGAGAAACCTTGTCCTAGATAATATGAAGCCGACTGCATTGCAGTAATATTTTGTATTGATAATAAACATACAAAAGTTTTACTCTTGAGTTTTTGAACCCTTTACATATCAGTATTATTGAAGAGTAGATAGTCTCAGAAATAAGGATACTAAACAACTAATGAACCATCATTTACCAAAAGCAAAATTGGAAAAGGGAGGCATAGGAGATAAGCAAAGAGGACTATGGTTATTTCAAAGTTGTTATGAAAATCTGAATGGCTCCAGATAGGCCAGCACCCTAGTGTTCTCATAAAGATACAACCGTATCATCTAATCATAAAGTAATTTTAAGGCAAATATTACAGCAGCGTCATCATTATTAGTATCTCCTTGGTCACCTTCCACATAGATATATTCATTTTTCTCCCTGACACAACCACCGATGGAAATACTGGTGTAGGATAGAGTGCTTGTCCATGCGTGAGGCACAGCTACTGTGCCATGTGTGCAAATTACTGTGCTCCTCCTGGAGAGCTTCACTAGACAGTTAATAAAGTCAATGCTGTTGTTGCCTTTCTGCAATCAGCATCCACCACTGGAAAGCATGTGCCTTTTTTTCCCCCAGATAGATTAAAGCATCTACTGTGATGGCATTTCTTTGTAATTAAAGTGCAAGGTCAGTCTGAGTTCAAATTAATAATGTAAAACTTTATGAAGTGGCAAAATTCCAAAATGGTGTTCTGATAGTAAAGAAGTAGCAAGTCTGAAACAAGGATGGCTTTTATGAGCAACCACTTGTCACAAACAGAATTCCTTTTCTAGAATGAAATAAACAAGGCTTGAGAAATAGAACTCAGAACTGTTTATAGATTCTTCCAATTCATCCTTTAAATTTTTAAAATTTCATTTATTTTCTCTTCCACTTTGAGCAACACTTTTTTTAACGCATCTAATAGTTGTATTATTGTTTCTGTAAATTCTATTTTCTGTATGCCAACCTAACTGGTCTAAAACCCCACCCACTTCTGTCAAGTCAGTTCTGACTCATAGCAGCCCTAGAGACAGAGTAGAACTGCCTCATAGAGTTTCCAAGGAACACCTGGCAGATTTGAACCGAGGACTTCTGGCTAGCAGCCGTTTCACGTAACTACTATGCCACCAAGATTTTCAATTGGTCTAAAAGCTCTATAAAGTCCAGTTGATTGGTTAGCATGTTGGTATCTGATCAAGTCTCAAGTTCTTATCATATCGTATTAAAATACGTGAAATAATACATACATTTCCAAGAGTTCTGAAAAACCTAACAGATATATAAATTTTAGTATTTTATTAATTACTAAGAGGAAACATTCACCCAGTGTCTTACTTCCCAAAAGATTTATATTATGACACATAACATGGATTTTTACTTTCTGAATTCAGTCTCTCTGTATTCACTGAAAATTATTTATAACATGCCATTCACTTTTTGTGATACTGAGAGGTAGAGTGGTAAACAAAACAAAGTTGCTTCCCTAAAGAAGCTGGTATTTAGGTGCATGAGACAATAAAGTAAGTATATTCTCACACCCAGAAATTCACAACACACACCGTGCTCAATGGCCGTTCTAGAAAGACTTCCAGGATTGCTTTGAAGGGTAGAATAAGCACTGGCATTGGTACGTAGCTTCCTAAGGGGAATACTTCAAAGGTGATATTCACCGATGAGTTATATAACATTTTTTCTAGGATGAGTTCAGAAATTTAATTGTCAGGCCTCTTATGTTCATTATAATGTGTGCATGTATCTATATATGCATGTATATGTATGTGTATGAATACACACAGAGAGGCAGGATTAATGGTGCTGTTTCTGACAAGGTTGTCCCAGAGAACCTCTCAGCAGAGTCACTTGAGCAGAGCCCTGAAAGAAGTGCAATAGTAAGCCATTAAAGCATGTGGCAGAGAAAAGTATGTTTAAGGCTGTGGGAAACATTAATGCGCATATCATAAGTTGAGAACATAACAGTAACAGCAAGCAGACAAGTGTAGTGGGTGGAATGCATTAGAATATGTGGAGTGCCTATTCTGTATATGCATATGGTACTAAACTCATGGAGAAATACCGTTGCCAGAGTTTAGGGCTTCAACATATCTTTTCTGGAGGGCGCAATTAAAACCGTAGCTACATATATGCAGTTTAGATAATAATGACCGTTTCTGAGCATTTGTTATATTCCAGAAGTTATATTGACAATACTTTGCCTTATATAGTCCTTACAAGGTAAGGGTTACAATGCCCATGTTACAGATGAAGAATCAGACCTGAGGACTGCACAGTTGTGAGGTGACAGGGCAACATTCAAACTACTCGCATTGCTGTAAAATCCACGGTTTTCCTCAACGGTGCCAAGTTGCCTTACATCTTGTTCTCACTGGCCTCCGTGTGGCCTGGCCTATGCAGAGGTCCCAGCTGAAACAGAAAACCAAGGACTTAATACCCATCTTCATTTCACTCTACTGTGATATGTTGTAGAAACCCTGGTGGCATGGCAGTTAAGTGTATGCCTGCTCACCAAAAGGTTGACAGTTCAAATCCACCAGGCGCTTGTTGGAACCTCTATGGAGCAGTTCTACCCTGAATGAGTTGGAATCACTCGACAGCACTGGGTGTGGGTTTATGATATGTTGTCTGTTTGTCTACGAGTATTTTAAGCTTTTCCTTCCGTTATGAATAAAGGATAAAACTAGCATTTAAAAAAAAAAAAATCCTGCTCTGCCTATTCTCTAGTATAGCTAATATAATTTTGAATAAACCTCTTGGGTTCCTAGAAAAAATCATAGTACTTTTTGTTTCAGCTATTATAGTTCCAAGTAATCTAGAGATTTTAGAAGACTATCACTTAGTCAACTGCCAGAATTATTTATTACCAAACTAGGAAGAGAGGCTTAGTGGAGAAAATCCATCACAGAGTCTGTGCTTGCAGAGATGATGCAGAACTCATCTGAATAGTCAATATTCAAAAAAGAAGTCTGAAACAAGTTTGGGCTTTTAAGAAATCCTTCTGTATCCTGGAATTAGAAAAAGTGTTAAATGTTAAGACAGTGTGGCGGTGGACTAGGGGGAAACACTTGAGAGAAGTAAATTCTAGGAAGCTTGTGGGTGGATAAGTAAAAAGAAAAAGGAAAAAAGAAGTGGAACAATTACTGACTCAGTCCAACCAACACATTATTTTTCCACTCCAGCCTGTGTTACCAGCGTGCATACATGTGTGCCAAGTGTTCCTGGTAGCTATGAATATTGGGATAAAAAGAATAGCTTCTCTTAATTAAATAAATCCATTTATTTCAAGACACATCCCCTTTTAAAATAGCTCATTTGCCGTTATTACTTAATATTACACTCCGTCATAATGTCTAACTCATCACTATGTTTTGGCGGTGATTTGATAATTTCATAAAATTAGCTGCTTGGAGAGTAAAAGAAACACAACTGTAAAACTTAAAAACATCAGATTTTTTACAGAGAAATGTCTTGCAGAATTAGACAGAAAATGACTTTAAACAGTTCTTAGACCACTTATATTACTAGTATAATTCACAAGAATCCATTGTTTCAGATAACTGAACAACAAAAAGAAGTTTAGCCAAAAATTTAATGCTATTTGAACTCAAATGAACAGGAATTTGAAGATTTATTACAGTGATTACATATCAACAGAGATAAATATGTGTTTATGATTCATTTTTTCTTTTTGTATTTCTAAAGTAGGTGAGCCATAGGGACAAACTGTTAGAGCAGAAAATAAACCATTTCAGTGCCTCTTGATAAATAGACAATATCCACTGTTTCTATGTGGTGCGTGGCAATGTGACAAATAAATTACCTTCATTAAAGATTTGCATGAAGGATTAATGAGTACTAGTTAAGTCATAAAAGCACAAAGAACATCTATGAAAAATTATGTTGAGTTTAAGTAGAAGTTGAGCAGGAAATCTTGTTATAATAATTTATCTTATCTGAAGATTCTCTATTGCATCTACGTGATAATGATAATCCACAGGCAAACAAACTTTAGGCAAATCACAATGCTACAGGGTTTTGTCCTTTTTGAGTCACCTACCTTGAGGGGAGATAATTTATAAAACTCACATTTGTTTCTGTTAATATTTTTCCTGCAATAAATCTTCAAAATATACTATAAAAGATACAAAGTGACTTTGTCAACCTAGAGTTTGATTTTTCTTCCTTTGGAATATTATCCAGAGTTTCTCCTTTTTATTCATCAAGCACTGCCATCTCGTGGGCTTCTGTTGATTCCAGATAATGTTGGTTAATTTGAAAATTATTGCCTATGAGACTTTTCCTGTTTAAATATTTTGGAAACTCTGTAAATTTTAATGTAAGAGGCAATCACGAGTAGTATCTGTGTTTGTAATCATGAAACGCTATCATTTTTACCCCCATGGAACATCTGCAGCTCGTACACACTGCACCTGACTCCTCCGTATCATCTCACCTAGGTAAGAGCCAGATGGCTCTATGGCTGGGATTTGCCTAGACTATGACTCACCTGTTAGCTGAAATAATCAGCAACCAGCTTCTATTCTGGGAAGCGGGAATCAGAGACCCCTCTGATTAGTTACTACTATAAACCTCAGATTTTTAAGTGGAAAGCCAAGCCAAGTGCCGTACATATACAATACAATGTAATAAATATTTGAAACAACTATAAATCAGAAGATCTTTAAAATAAATAAAGATCTACACTCAATAATAATCCTTTGTCAAGTTATTTAACTTCTCTGGGCCATAGTTTTCCCACTTGTAAAATGAAGTCATCTATTCCTGAATGATAAAATACATTCATATACATAAACTAAACCAAACCCGTTGAGTTAATTCTGACTCACAGTGACCCTAAAGGATAGAGTAGAACTGCTCCATAGAGTTTCAAAGGAGTGCGGGGTGGATTTGAACTGGTAACCTTCTGGTTAGCAGCCATAGCCATTAACCACTACACCACCAGGGTTTTCTTAATATACTGGAGTACTTCAAATAAGGCTTGGCATATACTAAATGCTATGCATTTGTAATTGATGCTATTGGTGCCCTGCCCACATCTTTTTCACCTGGCAGATGTACTCATCCAGCCCCTGTTATGCAGCCCATTATCCCTTCTCCAGAATATTTCCCTCCAGCTCACAGGTGGTCATCTTGTGTGCGAAATTGTGCCAGGCTCTCACTTTGCCTACCTTCCTCCAGCTAGTGGCCAATAACCAAATGACATGGGGTGGGGATACACAAGAGGCTGACTCTATTTGCATCTTGATGGGACCAATTCTGCAATGCACAATGTGCTCTGGAGCACCCAGTGGAATCCGTCTTAAATTCATCTCTGGAAGAGACCTTGCTTAGCATCTGTTTTTCCTTACCTTATCCTCCTTCTCTTACATTCTGCTGGGAATGTTCCCTGAATAAATCACTTTCAAAAGAATGCCCTGCTCAGACTCTGTAGGAACCTGACCTCAGACACTAAATGTCCACTATTATTATTTTTTATTATTGTTACAGTTTGGGGGTTTTCTATTGTCCTGGTTTAATACCAGGACAAAGTATTAGATTATCTAGACCATAATGGCCTGGCTATATCATCTTCTAATAATTCTCCGTGTCTATCTTTTCTTTAAGCAAGCCTCTTTTTATTAATTTTGATAAACATATTAAGGTCATATTCTCTGGCAGGATTCTAGAACATCGATTTTCTACTGTTGATTCAAAGGCTGTTACTAGCGGGCTTTAACAGTAAATTGTGTGAAGCCTAGATGCTTTCTAACGCAGAGTTCAGGACTGTGTTGAACTCGTGCCAAACTCTCTTGCACATTGTAGGGTAAATACTGGTCCCTGTCCTGATGGAGTTTGTAATTCAACAAAAAATTGTTTTAAAAAGCAAGAAAAAAGCAAAGCAAGAAATTTGTGTTATGTTTCAAAAAGAGTTACCAATGACCTTTACATTTAGACTCAGGACTCCAGGGATTTAAAAGTCCACCACAGTGTGAAGCTACTGTCATCCAGCTGTTGTAATCACTTGAACTGCAGAACTTGAGTTCACTAGCTAGGAGGTATTTGAATTATGAATCACAAGAGAATACCAACTTACTACTGTTTCTGTTTTAAACAATCTTTTCTTTATCTTCTGTGTTGCTAAAGGTGTTTTGAATTATATGCACATAAAATTTTATTTTGTCTTCATGATATAATTCTGAAGCAGAGCTCTGCTTCTTCTGACTTTAGATAACAAACGTAATGAAAATATATGCCTCCAAATCTAAATTAAAATAAAAAAGATGGGGCAAGAGAAGGAATTAATGCTTTCTTCTCTTCAGCTAGAAAACTGAAATTCCTTGTAAATATACAGCCTGTCTTTGTATTAAACTGATTTCATTTGACAAGTGTTCTCTCCTGTCTTCTTTACATCATCTTTAAAAAAATTTTTGATTCTTTTAGCACTCTCAGCTAGGCAGCTTTATTCTATCATCACGTTCGGGGTCCTTGCTTCTGGATGTGTTTTAGGGGTGAATCTTTTGTTGCTTACAGACCTAAATCCAGTTGTCCAAGGTGCAAGGTAAATCTGCACTGTGTCAAATCCTGAATTAGATTAGGTCATTTATCCCAAGCCACTGTGTACCCTTACTGAGCAGTTGCTGCATGGTGAACACTCATTTGAGTATAAGTCTCAGCACAATCATATAATTAAGGCATTCTTGTCATGTTTTTTGGATACTGAAATTGAGGTTCAGAAACATTAGAATACAGTAATTGAGATAATTTTAACATAATCATAAAACATATACTTGGGGTGAGAGATAAATTTAAACTTTCTTGACACATATTAATGCTACCCGCTAGTACGTATGTAGTGTGTGTGTGTGTGTGAGAGAGAGAGAGAGTGACACCTAAAAGAAACAAAGTCTACAAAGCATCTAACTCATAGGAAACTCTCAAGGAGTTCATATGTTAATTTCCTGTGTGCCAGCATCACTCCAATCTCTACCTTCTTCTTCACACGGTATTGTCACCTGTGTCTGTATCCTTTCCCCTTAGTTTTAAGGACATTTGTTATTGGATATAGGGACCCACTGTAAATCCAGGGTAGTATTCTCTCAAAATCCTTAACTGAATTACTTCAGCAAAGACCATGTTTCCAAACATCACATTCCAGAGGTAAGAACTTGAACTTACGTTTTGGGGGACCACAGTCTAAATTCACTACATTTCTTTTCCTGGCCCCATGCTACATCCAGATAATATGCTGAACAGTGCATTGCATGTCATAATTTATCACTACTTACTCCTACTTTCCTTGATCTTACAGTCATCAAAAATCTATCAGTCTCATCCAAAAAAAAAAAAAGAAAAGAAAAGAAAGTATGATTGTTCAACAAACTGAATGAATATGTTTAAGCAAAAACTTAGTGATTGACATCCTCAGCAGCTACTAACCTGAGAGACAGGCTGGTGGACTTTAAATGTAATGTTATATTCAGCATCTAAGATTCTTTCCAACTGACCTAGCCAACTAAATCATGAAAATATCTCAAGCATATTTGTAAATATAAGCCTTTTTCTTTAGTTTAGAGTGACAGCACATTCCGTGTCTTTGAAATTGCTCAGTGTCTGTATTTAATCCAACTGCAAACTTAACGTTTGACTTATATTCTCAAGACCGAAAAAAGCCCATGTGGATCTTAGAAAATTTTCAGCAAAGTTTCAAATGTGAAAAATTTCTCTTGTTCTAAAAATGTAGGTGCTTATGTAAATACATGTATAGATATTTTTATTCTATTTGTTTATTTACCAAATATGTACTTAACAGCTATACGTGAGCTTTTAAATTTGATTATAAAGATATTGTTACAAAGTCAGTGATATACCATATGCTCTTCTAAGAGGACTTAGTATAGTAAATAATGACATTGTCATGATGAAGGCAAGAAGTCAGCAATATAAAAAGATATTTCTTACTTCTGTAACTATAACAACAGTGGATAATTAGTAGAACAGTTCTCTATAATTCTGTTCATGATATCTTAATTCAAACAGTCCTAAATGACATCACTACAAGCTTTCTAAAAAAACAGTAATTGTAGTGCCAATTATTTAAGCCCTACTGTTTCTGCCAGTAAATTCCATTATTCAAATATCTTCAACTGAATTAATTCTTCCAGCAAGAGATAGGAAACAACAATAGATAATGAAAATTATAAAAATAAATATTATTATGAAGCCTAGAATTTTATAAGTAATATTTTATCATGCTTATGGTGCAAGTTAGGTTCTCCTTGGACAATTTCTGCATGAACTGATTAGGACATTAGTTACTTTTTTTTCACATTGTGTCAACATTTTTATTAATTGTATTGTGTTTGTTCCATTTCCAGTACTCTACTTTCCCTGCCCTTTTATTGTCTCATCTTTGCTTGAGATTAAATGTTGGCCTTTTGGAATCATATAATCTTTTTTTTTTTAGTAGAGCATCAATCTAACAGATAATATCTTTTATTTTGTGTGTCACTCTGCTTTTTCATTTAAAGGGAATCTCAGGAGATAGTTTCTGTTCAAGGATTAAGTAGCATCTCAGGTTGATGAACTCTAGTTCTGTGGTCCAGTTAGTATGGCCATTTTTGAGAATTTGAGTTTGTTCAGCATTTTCCTCCTATTCTAACCGGGACCATTGACCATGTCTCCAGTCACGTCAGTGGTGATTCCTGGGCATCATCTAGTTATTCTGGACTCAGGGTAGCTGAAGTCATAGCTCATACAAGCTATAAGTATAAGGCATAAGATTCTAAAAAACACAGTATTAAATCTCACATTAGAAATGACCAGAAGAGAATAATATCAAGGATTTTGGTAATCAAAGCCCATTAACTTGTCTGTCAAACACTTTTACCATAAACCATAAAAGTATGCATTTCATTAAAACAAAAGAAAATGTCATTTTTAGATTTTCTTTTTTGTAAGTGCTTTTAGTAAGAAAGCGGGCCTTTTGAGACAGTTACATCACTGCTTGGGGCAGCGAAGGATCGAAATACGACAGCCACTGTTTTCTCTGCAAATTCTTTGACCTAAAATTTTCTGTGTGTACATGTATCTTTACAAAGAATGATTATTTCCTAACTTGTAGTTACATTAAAAAATGTTAAAGTGAATTGCATGATTATTCACTGACACTGTTTTCAAGAATTTTAGAAAGCCCGGTATACACTTTCCTTTCCCTTCCTTATACTTTGGTTAGCTAATGGCACTGCAGTTGTGAGAAATTAGCACCATTGCCCGTATCATTACTCCTGTTCTCATACCCTGTAGACGTGGAAATATATCATTTAGGTAATTCGATGGCACTTGGCTTGGCAATGATCTTATTTGTCAGGGGAGTAAAGAGAAGATATTTTGTTTTTGTGACACTGAATCAATTGCAGCAATTGTTTTGAAACTCTGCAATATATAACACCATAAAACCAGGACATTCACTTTGAGCAATAGACAGATAACATCAACCTGGAGACTTTCCCACTGTCCAGATTTAGAAATTATGAATAAAGTAATGCAAAAAAAAAAAAAATTAAATACATGCTGAGCTCATAGGAAAGAAAAGTACATCTGCAGGTATCAGGAAAAGAGGACAGGTCTTTGGGCTCACTTGAGAGCAGAGGTTGGAACAGCAATGTCTGGGTCAATCCAGGCCCCAAAGGGATATATGATCAGTGAAGCAGAATGCCTCTCACTGACTGAGAAGGAAAGACAAATGATTTCCCATGAGAAACCAAGCCTTCAAGCCTACATAGCACATAGGTTTATAGGCAAAATGTATATTGTGACATAGTATTAAAAATGGACTAGTGAAATTTAATACAAAAATTGATCCCAGGTGGGTTTTTGCTTGAAGCAAGTGCAAAAACACTCTCAAGGGACACTTCCACCATCTAGATTGAACAGCATGTCTCAAAATGTGGTCACTCCTGAAATAGGAGTAGTTACTGGAGAAGCATTCCAAGTAATTCTAAAACATTTTAACTTAGCTAAATGTATTAAAAGAGAATCTAGGAAATGTAAAAATCATATTTGCTTACTAGCATCTCACTATATAAAATTAGTAATTATAATTAATAACAGAAATTTTATAATCAATAACTCACAATTATTAAATTATTTCTGTGAAACAGAATAGTATATGGACCCAGTGGCAATGCTATCAAAACTAATTATGTTTTGATTATCTTTGTGCACTGTTGTATAATCTTTAGACTATTACTTTTTTTATATATACTTTTTTTGATAGTAAAGATTGCAAAAAGATATTAAATAAGTGCTAATGGAAAATTGAAAAGCTTTACAGGAAAAAGTAAACAAGAATCTTAAAATTACAGATATTTAGTATACTTAAATAGTTTCATGTTTGGCACTGAAAGGAAATCCAATCCAAATTCAGACTGACAGTTTGTCTATTGCATTACCCCTTCTACTTTCTGTCCATCTTGGAACAATGTGATGCTTTGCTCTGTGAAACTCTGTGTTTAACCTAGTTAAACACTTTTGAACCTCCAAATACTCATTTATCCATAAAAGTTGAGAATATGCCAATTTTTGTGTAATAACTGTATTTGGAAAGTATTTTATAAGGCATTGATTCAACAAATATTACCACTGAGGCAAAAGTCATGTTGAAATAAATTATAACCTTTAATTCATTTGGTCATGCCATTTATGTCTCCATAATTTCAAGTGATGAAACCAAAAAAAATTATCTAAAAGTAATGGTAATTAAATAAAATAATTAAAAATATTAAAACCTCTGTGGATGCTGTGTGAACCACAAATCTAATTCCCATCATAATAATTAGAAGAAAAACATGTTTAAAAATGTGAGCAGCCTCTGAATTTAGAACCTGCTTGTAAAGTTTGAGATTCAAGTATTTTGATTATACTCTATGAACTTTCTTTGAGTAAAACCACATAGATGTTTTTAATTCATTCCCAATAAAGTTTGAAGCAAATTAAAGCTTTCCAACAAGGTAACTGTGATTATAACAAGTAGTTCTCTTTGTAAAGTACTTATAAAGATAGTGGAATGTTTTTACACTGTGCATGTATGCTGTGTTTATAAGCTAATGGATTATAACATAACATTTTCAAATTCTCAGTCATTTTCTAGAACTATGTGAACTTAAAAGTAAGAAAAATTTGTTAACAATTGCATAAACCAAAAACCAAACCAACCCCATTGCCATCAAGTTGATTCTGACTCATAGTGACTCTATAGGACAGAGTAGAACTTCCCCATAGAATTTCTAAGGAGTGCCTGGTGGATTCAAACTACTGACATTTTTGGTTAGCAACCGTAGCACTTAACCACTACACCTCCAGAGTTTCTAAGAATTAGCATTTAACTGATAATTAAAATTCTGTATGGAAAACAGATCAGAATATATTGCTGTTTGCTTTTGATGTTTAAACCTAGTGCCTTCAAGTCAGTTCTGACTCAGTGACCCTATAAGGCAGTGTAGAACAAGCTCAAAGAATTTCCAAGGAACATCTGGCAGATTCAAACTGTGAACTTTTGGTTATCAGACTTAGCACTTAACCACTAAGCCACCAGTATATTTAAGTACTTATAATTCCTCAAATATTGTTTTAAATCCTTTTTACTATATTCCTTGTATTTGAATGAAACACAAAGATGTTCCTAAACTTAGTAATTGTGAGAGGAAGGAAGATCACAGAAATGTTCTTTTTTCAAACACAGCACTTAATACGTGTTAGATTTTCCCCTATATTTTCACATCTGAAGTCATTTGAAGTAGTTGTAATGGTACTCCCTATTTTATAAATGAGAAAACTGAATATCAAAGAGGTTAAATACTTGCTCAATTTAAACGGTCTACAAGTAGCTGAGTCAGGGCCTGACTAGACTGCCTCTTCAAGTTCTAAAGTACTTTAGGACCAGTGGAAGTAAATTTAGTGAAGAAAGCTGACACAAGGGACTTAGACATGGAATTTTAAAAGAAAGAATAGCAATTACACTGTTCATCACTTGATTTCACTGGATATACATTACTAAGCTGATGTCTATGAAATTTAATCCTATGATTTTACCTTCTTGAGTGGAAATTTCCCTCACTTCTCTGTCAGTTTTTCCTGCTGTGGCTACTTGTGTATTTCTGTGAACCTGGAAGCTATGCTACTAGAATTCAGATACTAGGAGGGTCACTTACGGAGGACAGGTTTTAGCTGAGCTTCCAGTCTAAGGTAGACTGGGAAGAATGATCCAGCAGTCTACTTCTAAAAAGAATTAGGCAGCAAAATCCTTGTGAAGAGCAGGAAGGTGAGCCCTTAGGTTGAAAGACATTGACTGGGGAAGACCTGCCTCTTCAAAGTAGAGTCTACCTTAATAATGGAGGATGTAATAAAGCTTTTAAGACTTTCACTTGTTGATGAAGCATGACTCAAAAAGGGTAGAAACAGCTTCAAACACCCATTCATAATCAGAATGTGAAATGTAACAAAGTATGAATCTAGGCAAATTGGAAGTTGTCTAAAATGAAGTGGAATGCACAGAGATTCACATCTTAGGCATTACTGAGCTGAAATGACCTGGTATTGGCCATTTTGAATCAAACAATCATATGGTCTACTATGCTGTGAATGACAACTTGAAGAAAAATGGCATTGCTTTTATTGTCCAAAAGAACATTTCAAGATCTATCCTGAAGCACAAGGCTGTCAGTGATAGGATAATATCCATATGCCTACAAGGAAGACTAGTTAATATGACTATTACTCAAGTTTACACACCAACCACTAAGACCAAAGAGGAAAAACTTGAAGGTTTTGCCAGCTTGGCAGTCTGAAACAGAGTGAACACGCAGTCAGGATGCATTCATAACTACTGGTGATTGGAATGCAAGTGTTTGAAACAAAGAAGAAAGATTGGTAGTTGTAATACATGACATTGGTAATAGAAACGATGCCAGAGATCACACGACATAATGTGGCAAGACCAATGACTTCTACATTGAAAATACCTTTTTCACCAACAGAAATGGTGACTATACACATGGACCTCATCAGATGGAAGACACAGGATTCAAATTGATTATATTTGTGGAAAGAGACAATGGAAAACTCAGAATCGATAGCTGGAACAAGGCCAGGGGCCAAGAGGGGCACAGATCATCAATTGCTGTGTGCAAGCTCCAAGTAAAGGTGAAAAAATTAGAAGCAATCCACAAGAGCCAAAATACAGCCCTGAGTATATCCCATCTAAGTTTAGAGACCATCTCAAAAATAGATTTGATGTGCTGAACACTAACGAATGAAGACCAGTCAAGTTGTGCAGTGACACGAAGGACACTATAAATGAGGAAAGAGGGAAAGCAAAGACCAAATATCACAAGAGACTCTGAAACTTGCTTTTGAACATCAGGTAGGTAAAGCCACAGGAAGAAATTGTGAAGTAAAAGAACTGAACAGAAGGTTGCAAAGAGTAGCTTGGGAAAACAAAGTATTATAATTGTAATAACAAAGTATTCTAAGTAAATTATCATAATAACAGTATTTCTAGGAGATGAAAAACTGAAAGGGAAGAACACATTCTTCATTTATTAAGCTGAAAGAGTTAAAGAAAAAACTAAACCCAGAGGTGCAATATTGAAGGATTCTACAGGGAAAGTACTAAAACGGAAGTATCAAAGAAAGACAGAACAAATACACACATGATTAGGCCAAAAAGAAATCATTGGCATTCAACCATGTAAAGAGGAACTGATCAGAAACTGGTGGTACCGAAAGAATAAGTTGAAACTACATTGAAGTCACTGGTGAAACACATGGCTCCAGGAACTGATGGAATTTCAGTTGAGATGCTTCAACAAAGGGATTCAGTGCTAGGTGTGTTCATTCACATATGACAAGAAATTTGGAAGAAAACTGCCTAGTCAATAGACTGGGAGAGATCCATATTTATGCTTGAGTTCCCAAGAAAGGTGATCTAATCAAATGTAGAAGTTATCAAACAATATCGCACACAAGTTAATATCGCACACAAGTTAAATTTTGCTAAAGATTATTCAAAAGCAGCTACAGCAGTGTATTGACCAGAAACAGCCAGAAATTCTGGCGGGATTCACAAAAGGATATAAAACAAGGGATATAATTGCTGATGTCAGATGGATCTTTGCAGAAAGCAGAGGATACATGAAAGATGTTTACTTGTGTTTTATTAACTATGCAAAAGCATATGGCTATGTGGATCATAAAAAAATATTATGGGTAACTCTGTGGAAAATGGGAATTCCAAAACACTTAACTGTAGTCATAAGGAATCTATACGTGGATAAAGAAGCAGTCATTAGAACAAGGGACTACGTCGTGGTTTAAAGTCAGGAAAGGTGTGCATCAGGGTTGTATCTTTTCACCATACTTGTTCAGTCTGTATGCCTAGGCAGTAATCTGAGAAGCTGGACTATATGAAGAAGAACAGGGCATCAGGATTGGAGGAAAATTCGGTAAAAATCCCGTGATGTGCCGACGACACACCCTTGTTTACTGAAAGTGAAGAGGACTTGAAACACTTACTGATGAAGAACAAAGACTACAACCCGTGGTACGAATTACACATCAACATCAAGAAACAAAAATCCTCAAGATTGGACCGATAGGCAACATTATGATGAGTGGAGAAAAGACTGAGGTTGTCAAGGATACCATTTTACTTGGAGCCGCAATCATTGCCTATAAAAGCAGCAGTCCAGAAATCAAAAGGTGCTTCCACTGGGCAAGTCATGCTGCAAAAGATCTCTTTAAAGTGTTGAGAAGCAAAGATATCACCTTGAGGACCAAGGTGCACGTGACCCAAGACATGGTGATTTCAACCACATCAGATGCATGTGAAAACCGGACAATGAGTGAGGAAAACGGAAGAAAAATTGACGCGTTTGAATTGTGGCATGAGAAGAGTACTATATATACGTGCACTGCAAATAAATGAATAGGTCATTCTTGGAGGAAGTACAACCAAAGTGCTGCTTAGAAGCAAGGATGGAGAGCCTATGTCTTTCATACTTTGGACATGTTGCCAAGAGAGACCAGTCCCTGGAAAAGGATATCTTTCTTGGTACGTTAGAAAGTCAGTGAAAAAGAGGAAGACCCTCAACAAGGCGGTTTGACCTAGTGAGTGCCACAGTGAACTGAAGTGTATCAATGACTGTGGTCATAACACAGGACAGGCAGTGTTTCATTGTGTTGTACGCAGGCTTGCTGCGAGTAAGAACCGCCTCAACACACCTAGCGACAACAAAATTTGTATCACCTGCACAGATCTCTCGTCTGTCCTTTGTATTCAAATGTACAACTGTCTTCTTAATTTCTGTAACTTAATGTCTAATAAAATATTACTTAAAATTTAATCTGTCATAAACTCCTGTTTTCACTATACCTACATGTTCAAAAGAGACACACTCTTTTTGTACAAGCAACTACATTCTTCTAGTTGTGTAGTTACTCAGGTCCAAGAACCATTATCCTTGTCTCTTCTCATCTCATATTTCATAATCCAGCCATCAGCAATTCTTGTCAACTCCACTATCACATTTCACCACCATCCCAGTGCAAACCGTTTACATCTCCCATGGCTGTTTTGAAAAGAGCTTTCTAGACTAGTGAGCAGTATTCACTCTGTTCCCTACTCCGCTACTCTTTCATCCTTGTACTTTCTCTTCTCAACCCAGAAGTCAGTGAAAGCTTTGAAGATATAAATCCATATATTTTTCTCAATGCTGTAAGTCTAGTTCTCTTTTTATGCTTTACTTTTCCTTGCGGCAGTTATTACCACTTGACATATACTTATTTGTTTGTATGTTCTTAGGTCCTTCTCAGTAAATGAGAGCTCAGCCTTTTTTCTTCCACTTAGAACAATGCATACCCTATAGTGACCCTCAACTAATATGCATTGAATAAATCAGTAACGATCATAACTCAGGTATCTCCTACTCCGGGAAGTTTTTACTAATTAACACAATTGCTGCAATACGTCTCTCCCGTGCTTTCATTGTTATATACTGCAGTATAGATCTTTGAGAAAGGGAAACAATCTCTCTCGTCTTTTTATTTTGGGTGTTATAGTAACAAGAATCTAATAAATATTAAATATACATGGAAATTGAATGAATGCTAAGCAACCCTAAGAAATATTTTATACATTCTGTGATTATTACGAATAACAGCCCTCATAATATCATCTTTGAATGTAAAATATTATGTTCTATAGGCATCTGTACCAAATTTCTGTGGATTTATGATATGTATAGCATTCAGTAAAAGGGTTTGTTGTTTGTGTTTCGTTTGTTAGTGAAATAATCTGTGTCTTTCATCAACTGAATTTTGTGTATTTTCAGAAATCATCTATAGCTGGGTATTTAATGAGTTCCCTTCCTTTGTGGCGGAAGACAGCCGGCGCTTCATTTCCCAGGAGACAGGCAACCTCTACATTTCCAAAGTCCAAACATCAGATGTTGGCAGCTATATATGCCTGGTAAAAAACGCAGTGACAAATGCTCGAGTGCTTAGTCCTCCGACTCCACTCACACTCCGTAATGACGGTAAGTTGTAGTTCCAGGTTTAGTCAACCGTGTCAAATGTGAAAATAAAAATGTGTTACTGTTTTTCTCACCACTTGAATCTAGTACAAAGAAAATCGAATGGCATTTGCTGTGTTTGGAAGCGATATTTTTAGACAAAGATTATGCACACCTTAGAAGAAAAACTTTGACATAGGAAAGTGATGATGCATGGATGAGAATACCCCCATAATGCTGCTTTAGTGCTGAAAAGGGAGTGAAAATCTGAAAAGTGTAATAACGATTCTACAGTCCTTTCCTTGGCTCTTTAGTGCCTCTGTAAAGCATATGTGTATGAATTGCTAGCGTTTTATGGGTTCACTTTTCATTACATTTTTATTTTAGCTGCCTTCAAATTGAATGTTCGGCTTTTAATACTTCATGGTATAGTTATAATTGTTATTATTGCTTTTCCAATAATAGGACCAGTTGGAACTTTAAGTGTAATTCAGGCAAAAGTGATGATTCTATAATTATAGGTATGGCCATCTATCTAAAGTATGTTCACATTTAAACACCTCATTTGTAGTTATAGACATTTACAGTTAACCACTGCATTAAAGAAGTCAAGTGCTATATTTCAGTTGATACATGATATGCAGCTGTCATGCAGTAAAAATATCTATGGAGGCAGTATGAAGAAGTGAGCTTGTGCATCCTGATTGGTTGTAAAGTTTTAAAAATATTCGACTGTAAAAAAATTCTATTTCAATTCTATCCTTTCAATGCTTGTTATTAGAATTTGTGTTGCTAGAATGTATGATCAAAAGGTATATGACAAGGATTTTTGCTTACCACTTGATTTCTTATTTTCTGTATTTAAAGTTCATAGTTCATATATATTAAAGCAATAAACCTATGAGGTAAGGAGTACAAATGGCATGTTCACTATAAAGATGAGGAAACTAATGTTAGAGAGATTAAGTGACTGTGAAAGGCAGTGTAGCTAGATGGTATGGAGGAATTAGCTGGAAACAAGAATGGAGGTGAAAAGACCAATCCAGCAGCTAATAAATTAGCCAACCAAGATGTCATGAGGGACTGGACAAAATTAGTGGTCATAGCACTATTGGGGATAGCACTATAAGGAATGTGACTGACATATTAAGAAGGTAGAATTACCAAGGTTTGACGCTTAACTATATATGGGGCTTTGAAATAGGAAGAAGCTAGCAAATGAAACAATTTCAAGGTATTGGTATAGTTTTCTCAGTGAGTAATGATTCTCTTCTCTAGGAGAGGTAATACAGGAGAAAGATTAGGCTAAGCGCTGAGTGAGCATGAGAAATTTCTGTTTTAAATAAGAAGAGATGAAGTGTTCTTAGGAAACCCATGTAAAAATATGCAGTGAGATTTGGATATGGATATCTAATACTCGTAAGTGAGGGCTGGGCTATTGTTATACTTACGCTATGAGTGTGTATATTATGCCAACATCAAGATTATCTCATCGTTGCCTAAGGTATTTATAAACCATTTCCATAAAATTTCTGAGTATTTTCTCATTTGTTTTTTGAGAGTTTAGAACAGCCTTATCTGAAAGCTGACTAACAACTTGTTCCATTGTGCTGTTTTTGTACTCTTATTTGGTAAAGCCCCAACATCCAACGAACTTGACTATCCCCTTTCTCTGTGATTGCTTTGAGAATCTGAGTTGCTTGAAGAAATTACACCCATCCTAGATTTATGACTACCAATGTCAAATGGGTCTTCAACACTGGCTGTTCTCCTAAATTTCTGTAGGTGGTTCATCTTCTTCTTCCCCAAAAGGTTTCTAAAGCTTTTCATTTTCCACTCAGCTGGACTGTCCTACCACTACCATTTCACACACACACATAAAATTATATACATTATCTAACTGAAGTTCCTTCATCTTCTCAGTATTAAATTCAAACCTACTACAACTCCATCCACATGATTCTTTCCCTATCGTATTTCAGTAGAGAAATTGCCTCTCTTCCTATTAAAACTAGTGCCTCTACCCTGACCTTAGATTTTCACTCTCTATAAGCTTTTCAGATCATTATATGATTACTAACTCTTCCTTATACAATCAGTGCTAAGTCACTAAACAGTTTTTGTGATCATATTAATTGAATAACAGCAGTTGATGTTGATGACTACTTTTGCAGGCATCAATTTTTCTCAACATATCTTTATTTTATGAGTACTATATGGAAGATTATCTAAGGCAATTATTAATAGTAAGATGTGCCTGTTATTTTAAAGCTAATATTTAAGTTAAAAACAAAAACAGGTGTGAAACATCTACTAAATTTCACATTATTTAGTGACAGTACTATTTAGGATTTTACCAGAACAGTAACAAAACAGTTCTTTTTTTCTATAAATTACCTAAGGTTATTGTTTCCTTGGTGGGTCTTTGTATATTATTTTTTACTTTTTATTAAAGGTATGTATCTGTATGCAATAAATCTAATATCATATGAGTACTAATGGGGAAAACATATGCACACAGACTTTCCATTCACCCATCCATTATCAAATCCCTTTCCCTTAAACCAGCAACTAGCCTTTAACCTGCCACTTTATCTCTTCATATTTTTCAAATATTATGCTAGAATATATATGTACTTTTTCATTAAGTTTAGACAATAACTGTTGACTCTGATATGAGAGGTACATATACCCATATGCTTTTCCACTATCTGTCTCTAATTTGTGTGTCTTTTGCTATTGCTTGCCTTTTAACTTAAATGATACACTTAAATTTTGATAGTTGACATACAGATAATTCTGTTTCTTACTTCATAAAATGAAGACTTTTTTTATATTCCTGCTATTTCCTTCACTTTTTCTGCCTCCTGTCCCTTTTTTCCTGTCACTTTTCAGAGTCACCCATGCAGATAGAACCAAATATTCTCTTATTTGCTACAGGTGAAATCTAAGAATTGAAAATCTATACATATTTTCAAATTGTTACTATATAATTACTATACAATTATTTTTTCAATATTATATTATCTCTGATTTCTAAGATAATTTCTAGATATGTCTACTACACTGGAAGTGTTTTTCACAATATGTGATATTTTGAATTGAATATGACATAAAGCAAAATGTGACTAACAACATTAATAAGGTTGTGTTATACTTAGGATGTAGTTCTCATTTTTTAATTCCACTACTGAAAAGATGAATAGTTTGAATAATAGCATTGAGATTAAGTGGGAGCTATCACAGTGTACATGGTAATTGCAACCAATGGTGTGGTTAAAGATAGCTAGTAGAGAGAATATGAAATATGAGGAAAAATGGGCTTAGCAGTAAGTCTTGAGTAATCCAAATTTCACTAGAAGACAGAAGAATGAAAATCCTACAAATGAGAATGAGAATGGTAAGTCGGAAAGGTAGTAGGAAAAGAATATAGTCTCCAGTGGAGCCTCATACATGAATTTTTTCCACTAGAAGTCGATGTGCAACTTAAGATGGTGAGTTGAGTACAAAGGTTTGCTGCCTCCCCATTTCTGAGATTTACAAGAAAAAAAAATGCATATCATCAATGAGAATACCGAACAGTAGGAAGATCACTAAGAGATGAGAACTTTTGATGCCATTCTGGAAGAATAAGCATGAATGTGTATTAAAGGATTAAACAGATAGAGAAAACTAAGACTGGGTTAAAGTTTAAGGAATCTGAAGCAGAAGCTGAAGAACAGGTGCCTAATGGAAGCCCAGTGAAGCTCTGAAATCAGTTAACCAAACAAAGGAGGGTGGAAGGTTTGTATGTGAAAACAATTATTTCAATAGAATGTTGGAATCTCTTTCCCTTCCTCACCCCTGAATGCAAGGGGTTTATTTTCTTACTAATTTCAATGAACTTCTCATGGAAAGCTAACATTTTTAATACGACTGGTGACACCATAAAGCAAAACCTTCTCATTCTGAAATTTGAAAACCACAGGCTAATACTCATGTCTTTTCCTTCACATAAGTCCCTTATAGTCAACACATTCTAATCAGACATCAGAAGGGAATCTGTTCTTTAAATGTGTCTTTGATGGGAAACCACACCAGGCTCCTAGCTTTTCCAACTTAATATTTATGCCAAGTTTCAAGTTACTCTCTACAAGGAAGAGTTACTGAGATCATCAAGTGGTTGGAGAATTCAAAGAATGGCATAGAGCAGACTGGAGTCATTTTATAAATTAAAATTCTTAGTATCACTGTATGATCTCTATTCAAGAAATGTAGTTGAAAAGTATGTATATAAGAAAGATACATTTCTAAAAATGCCTTCATGTAGAGGTCACGTATTAAGTACTTCTTCTGAATATAAATATATAATAATATAGTTGTGGATGAATCTATTTATTGCACCATTGTGAGTTACAATTCCTACAGGGTTTTATAAATTTTCAGTGAAGAGACAGTCGTTATGATGGTTGTTTCTGCAGACTTGGCAAGTACTTCCTCAGGAGTTTCATTATAAAAATTGTATTTAATCTGCTGTGACCATAGAGTTAGTTGTAAAAATCCTTCCAAGAAAATTGTGTTTTTATGCTTCTCTAAAAAAAATAGAAGAAGAATGTAGTGCTTTCTAAAAAAAATAGACTATTTAGGTATAGACAATTTTTATTCCTTTGCGTATAAATAAAATTTTACTTAATAAACTCTCTAGAGTTAAATATATTGTCGTAGTTTGGAGTCCCCTACAGCAAAGTCTGAGATAAAATTTGCCTATGAGGGTAATTTCTTTGAAATATATCCCAGAGATCAGGAGAAAGAAATGGGGGAAAGGTGGCTGAAGTTTGATCCCATCAGATGTGAGCTTCACAAAATGCATTTAGAATTCTGTCCTTGAAGGATGTGTCCATGGACTTAATCGTCCCATTCCATGAGGATCCACAAATGATTTGGTGGTGGAAAGTCTGATGGGACTATGAATTTGTCCTTTTGTGTCTGGCTTATTTCTCTGAGCAAAATATTTTCAAGGTTCAACCATGTTGCAGCATATAACAGAACTTCATTTCTCTTTGTGACTGAGTAGTATTTCATTGTATGTATGTAACACATTGTGTTTATACATCTACCTGTTTATGGACATTTGGATTATTTCCATCTTTGGGGTATTGTGAATAATGTAGCAATGAATATTGGAGTACAAGATTTAGTATTTGCTTTCAAGTCTCTGGGGCCTGAACATAAAACATCTGTGCCATAAGGTAATTGCTTCATCTAACTTTTCAAAGAACAACCATACTGTTTCACACAGTAACTGTGTCATTTTACATTCCCACCAGTAATGCACGAGGGTTTCAATTTCTCTACATATTCACCAACATTGCTATTTTCCTTTTTTTTTTGTAATAGTACCTATTCTAGTAGGTATGAAGTGATATTTCATTGCAGTTTAGATTTGTATTTCCCTAATGATGGATAATGTTGATCATATATTGGCTATTTGTGTATCTTATTCGGAAAACCAAACCAAACCCATTGCTGTCAACTCAATTCTGAGTCATAGCAACCCTACAGAACAAATAGTACTGTCATATAGAGTTTCCAAGGAGTGCCTTGTGGATTTGAACTGCTGACCTTCTAGTTAGCAGCCTTAACACTTAACCACTGTGCCACCAGGGTTTCCTGTTTGGAGAAATGACTATTCAGGGGGATGAAGTCAAGCTGGTGGACTAAACAAATGTCTCCCTAAGTCCCTCTGGAAACCAAGACCTGAATTGATAACTAAACAGAGACTTCTGGGCACCTAGTGAGCCCTAGGACATGACATAGGGCTGTTAATTTGGACTTCATACCACTGAATGGAGAACTTCCTCTATTTCACTGACCCCTGCTCTTGGTGAGTACTGGCTTTCACAGATGGAGGGTAACTTGCCATTTAAACCTTTTTTTTTCCTCTGTCTTGGCCAATGGGTGAAGCTGGAACTTGACTGGCAGCTGGCTCAGGCTCACTGCTGGTGGGATTGGCAGGCAAAATTGCCACACTTTGAGAGCCAGGCTTTGGACTCTGTGCATCTCTGTATCTTTGTCCTCTCTTTCCACCTTTGCCATTGAGTGGCCTCTGCTGTGGCAGGCCGGGAGCTTGTGCAGGATGCCATCTTGTTCCACAGGGAGGCAGAAATACCTACAGAGAGGACTCAGCTAGACCTCAACCCTAGGCTGGGAGGCAGCACCTGCCAAGAGAAGAGCTCGTTTCTGGCAGAAAAGAAGTATTCTACAGTGTTGCCTAGGGCTGGGTCCTGGCAGCAGTGGCCAGCAGGGCAGTAGCCATTCTGTATTTTGAACTTGTTTATAGCATCTGGAGTTGGATACAGAGGTGCTTACTTTGCCAGCTGGGAAGAGGAACGTGTACACCTGAAACCTGACTGACTTTGGAAGTTCTCAAATACCTTTTGCCTTTCACTTTAAGGCAGCCTAGAGAAACAATTGCAGTCCATCCTCATAGCATCTCTCCCAGCCTTTATTGACTCACATGATGCCCCCAAATCAACAAGCCAAGCCAAGTGCAAATCAACAAACTCTGGAGAAAACTGTAACCAAGAAATCACCCATGGTTTTAGAAAGCTTCCAAAACAATGAACCAAAGAACTTCCCAGATGTAGAAACCTTTATGAAACTACTGGAGGGTGAATATGAAAGGATTATATAGAGAATCGTCATAAACCTTATACAAAATGAAAATGCAGCGGAGCCAAATGAAAAAATAAGCAAACTGTTCAATCTGATGAAACACCAGTACTCTGAAATCCAGCAGATTAAGAACAAAATTAAAGACATAGAAAATTCACTTCAAAGCCCAGAAAACAGAATGGAACACATGGAAAAGAGACTTTCTGATTTGGAAGACAGAGTTACTGACTCCAACATCTATGAGGAGACTTCAGAAAAAAAAGAGACAAGAAAAATGAAAAAGTATTAAGAAGCATGTGGGACTCTATTAAGAGGAACAATCTATAATTAATTGCAGTTTCTGAACAGGGCCAGACACCTGAGAACACAAAGAGTATTGCTGCTGAGCTGCTGGCAGAAAACTTCCCAAAAACTAGGAAAGAAGAGAATATGGATATCCAAGATGCATATCTAACGTCACTCAATATAGATCTCAAAAAAGACTCCAAGACATATTATAAACAAGCTTAATAAAATGAAATATAAGCAGAAACTCTTAAAGGCAACAAGACTCAAACCAAAACTAACATTCAGAGGGAAACCCTGGAGGCTTTCATCAGATATCTCAGCAGAAACAATGCTGGCACAGAGCCTTGAAGAAGAAGAACTTCCAACCAAGAATTACATATCCTGCAAAAGTGTCTTTCAAATATAAAAATAAAATGAAGACATTTGCAGATAAACAGAAACTCAGAGACTTTGTAAAACCTAAACCAAAGCTACAAGAAATACTGAAGAAATCTCTTAGCTTAGAAGAACAAAATCACTAACTTTGTATTTTAAAAGCAAATACGGGACACATCACCCAGAAACCTACTCAGATAGGGATGGCTCCAAACTCAATCAAAGCTATAATAGTGAAAGAAATGATTCAGTGATCATATCATGAAAACAATGATCTCATCATACTAAAAAGAGGGATGTACTACAGTTGTTGCAATCCTTCCAGATGGAGAGGAAGTTAATAAGCCTGGTAGTAATTAAAATCAGGTTTATACATAGTTTATTAAGAGGGATCATAGGGGCAGCCATAAAACACAGTAAAGAAACAACATATCACAGGAAGAAATGTAATACAGGAGTCTCAACAACCACAAAACCAAACGTAAAAAAGGTGAAAGATCAACTGACAAAGAAGAATGTCCCAGAACAGATTAATAAGAACAACAGAGGAAACTTCAACACAAAAATAAACATATCACAATGACAGCACTAAACACATACCTATCAATAATTACATTGAATGTGAATGGACTGAATGCCCCAGTAAAGAGACATCAAGTGACGCCTTGGATCAAAAGACATGACCCATCCATATGTTGCCTACAAGAAGCTCACCTCAGACTTAAACATATGAACAAAACCGAAAATTAAAGGATGGCAGAATATATATCAAGCTAGCAATGAACAAAGAAGAGCAGTTGTGGCAATTCTAATCTCAGATAAAATAGATTTTAATGTAAAATCTATCATCGTGGACAAGGATAGACATTATTGCTGAAAGGTTCAATACACAAACAGGATTTAACATTAAATATTTATGCACCTAGTACTAAAAACCCTGTGCCGTAGAGTCCTAACTACATCAAAGAAACACTGACTACACTCAAAAATGAGATAGATCACTCCACAGTTACAGTGGGAGACTTCAACACTACACTCTCAATATTGGACAGATCTTCTAGAAAAATCTTAGTAAAGATACAGAAGACCTTATTGCCACAATTAACCAACTAGACCTCATCAAGATATACAGAGCTTTCTATCCATCGACAGACAACTACACCTTCTTCTCTAATAAAAAGAACAACAATGATTTTAGGAAACATCTCATAGCCTGGTTTCAACTGGAGGACATTATGCTGAGTAAAAGTGGTCAGCGACAAAAGGGCAAATATTGTATGAGATCCCTATGATAAGAACTTAAAAACAGACTTATGCATAGAAGAAAAGACTCTTTGACAGCTACAGTGTTAGGGAGGGAGGGAGCAAAAGGGTGGGGTATAACTTAGATAGTTGATAGAAATTTGGTTGGGTGAAATCTGTGACAGCACATGTTAGAAAGAAGATCAATATCAACTGGACTACAACATAACATGATTACTCCTCCTATCTTAATCCAATATTAGAAGGACAAGCAGCTGAGGCGGGGGGCCAGAGACCATGCTGTCAGAGGAAATCGTGCCCAAATTGGCACAACTAGTGTTTTGCCAAGAGATCTTTCTGTATCCCAAATTGCTGAGTGGCATTAAGAATCTTAAAAGCTGCCAAGCTACCATCTGAGAGTACAGCAAATGGTCCCAGTTCAACAGGACCGTTTGATCACCAAGGACCAAAATGACATGGGGAAAAGAAAACCCAGAAGACAGAGAGACCCACGTGAATGAGTGACTACATCGACTTGTGACCGGAAGAATCGAATGGTGCCCAGCCACCACCAATGATAATTGTGATAGAGCTCACAAAATTGAATCTCACTGGCAAGACAAGAATAAAAAGGGGCGCACCCTGAGATCTCCACTAAAAGACCACAACTGATGGTCCAGGGGACTTGGGGTTCCCCTGGGAGCATGGCCCCTGGCTCTGATCCTGCCCTGTCCGTAACTCATAATGGAGGTCAACTTTTTGGACAGAAATGGACTGGACTTAGTGACACAGAGTGACCATATCGTGTTTGCACTTTATGGTTCTACACATATATAGGATGTCATCCTGCTGACCTCTTACTGGAGGTGGAGGAGTGGGTGGAGAGAAGGGGATAGGAGATTTGGGGGAGGAGAAGACATGGACGGAGTGGAGAAGAAAAGCGTGCTGTCACCAGGCAGGGAGAGCAACGGGAGCTGCATATAGGTGGGCATGTGAATTTATGTGGGAATGTACATTTTCACTCAATCATAATAAAAAAAAAAAAAAAGAAATGACTATTCAAATAGTTTGTCAGTTTTCAATTGGATTATTTGTCTTCATGTTCTATTGTAGGAGTTCTTTTTAATGCTCTAGATATTAAACCCTTAATAATTAAACTGCATATGATTTCCAAATGCTTTCTTATTCTGTAGATTCTTTCTTTTCATTCACTCTCTTTATAATGTCCTTTGATATATGAAAGCTTTTGATTTTGATCATATCCAGGTTGTCTATTTTTTCTTTTGTTTCTCATGATTTTGGTGTTCTGTCAGAGAATTTCTCTGAACATGATCAAAGGTAGGGGCAATGCTGAGGATTATAAAGAAACAAGGCAAGCTAAAGTGGGATCAGGGGGCTAATGACCATCACTGTTAACAGCCCAGAACTGAGTTTTATTGAAGTATTTATAGCATTTACTGGAGTAGGTTAAGCTCTTTAAAGTTAAAGAACTGAAGATATTCAGATGTGTCTAGTTCCTTATCTTCATGGGAGCAGTTTTCCACGCCCTTTATTTTCCCATGGTTTTCCTTGTCCCTACGTGACTTATCTCTGTGATCTGGAGGTGCTACTAGGTCACTTCTAGGTTAAAGGACTCAAGATGTTAATATCATGTCCCCAGTATAAAATGTTAGGCAGAGTTGTGATAAGCAACACTATGGTGGTTCAGGATGGCTACGGTCATGTCAGGAGTGTTAGTATATTTCCTACAGAGTGTTAGTATATTTCCCACAGTGTTCTATCTAAGAATTGATTACCAAAACCAGTGTCTTAAAGATTTACTCTCTCTGTTTTCTTCTAAAAGTTTTGTGGGTTTTAGCTGATATATTTAGGTCATTTATCCATTTTTACTAAACATGGATATATGGTGTGAAATAGGAATCCAAATTTTTTCTTTTGCATGTGGAAATCTAGTCGACCCAGAAGCATGTTTATTTTTAGGACAAGGGTGGGATCAACAAGGAAAATATGCACAGAATTACCTAATTACAGAACCCACAAATCAGTTGCATTAATATACTACTGAATTATGCAGGACTTAAAAGTAATGGAAAAATATGAAATTAACATGGCCTTGAAGTCTGTAGTAAACTGAATAATGTCCCACCATGAGATGTTCACTCCCTAGTCCCTGCTGTCTGAGAATATTACCTTATTTGGTAACAAGACTTTGCAGATTCTAAGGAAACCCTGGTGGTGTAGTGGGTACGTACGACTTTTGCTAACCAAAAGGTTAGCAGTTCAAGTCCATCAGGTCTCTTTGGAAACTCTGGAGGAGTTCTAATTTGTCCTATAGTACCAGTATGAGTAGGAATCAACTTGACAGCAACGAGCTTGGTTTTTGAGTTTTATTAAACAGATGATCTTGAGATGAAGAGGTTTCCCTGTATTATTTGTGTTGGAGATTTAACCACAGAAGAGGAAATGGTGCTATGATGATGGAAATAGAGACTGGAGTGATGCCTATTGATGAGACCGTGAGCAGGGAATGCAAGGAATACAAAACTAGATGGTAGAAGAGGCAAGGTAGTAGTCTTCCTACAGCTTCCACAAAGAGGGCAACTCTGCTAATACCTTGATTTCAGCCTAGTAAAACTGATTTTGAACATTTACATCCAGAATTGTAAGAGAATATATGTGTGCAATTTTAAGCCAAAAACGTTGCGATTGTTACGGTAACTGACAGGTTGGTTGTGGTTCACATCTACACAGCACGGAAGAAAGGCCTGGCAATTTACTTCCGTACGATCACTATCGTTGAAAACCCTATGAAGTGCAGTTTGCTTGTGCACTTGTGGGATGACTGTGATTTGGAGCTGAGTCAGTGGCAATGGGTTTACTACGGGACATCAATTCAAAGACCCAGACAGAAGCTGGGTCTTTTTTTTCCCCTGATTTTTCTTGTCAAATATTCATGCAATGCTAGTCAGTTTCTTTCTGTTTTAAAGAATTGATTGTGAGCATTACGTCCCAAAGTGGCAACTTGAAATCAGTCATGATGGGATTACTGATACTACAAAAATCAGCAAAATCTACATATCAGGACTATATTACACCCCTTGATGTCTGGCTGTTAAATAACGCCTCACTTGTAACTAAGCACATAAAATCTCAGTCATTACTGAGTTAAACACAACAGCATTTGATAGACTGAACCTCTGCATTAAATGTATTCCCATTCTAGTTCAGTCTTGTCTACCTGTTTAGTCCAAGACAAAAGACAGACAAAATGGTTTCCACATTTCTCTCTCTGATCCCAAAGATTTGATATGGCACTCAGCAATGAGATGCAGCAGGTTGCTGTCATTTCCTGAACAGTCTATTTTTCATGAAAGAATATTGTAATTGCAATGGCCACGTGTATGGTTAATTTTTTCATGTCCTCCTCCCACTGCTTCTCCTTAGGTATTGAAATTCCTTCCACAAACACAGGAGTTTTTTCTTCTAATCATTGTTCATAATTTTCAATGATTAGAAATTGTGTGACAAGAACATTCCTTTCATAACTTTCTAGTATATTTATCTCTGCTAAAGAAGTTGAATGATATTAAAACTTTATATCAAACTGCAGGAATATAGAAACTTACTTGGCTTTTATTAATCTTTTACTTATTTTTATATGTGTCTCAGTAGAAAGTTTATCATTTTGATAAAAACAAATTAAATAAAAACTTCAAGAAATCATTGGATGGCTTCTGAATAAAATGATTACCTTGCTTGCTGAGATATCCTTGGCAATCATTCATTCCATACAACTCAATTTTTTCTCCAGCAGACTTATAAAAGCCATTTTAAATTCTGTCTGTTGAGATAACAAAATTTTATCAAGAAAAACAATGCACATCATTTCATTAACTGTCTTAATATGCCTTAGAAACTTTGAGATTATTTACTAAGTGCTTACAAATAATAAGATGAATTTGCTAAATACATGTCTAACTTAGGCTTTTTCTCGATTTCCTACATGAAAACTTGCCATTTGTAATTCAGGAAATAAAATCTTCAAGGACATAAACTTTTGATAAGTAGCCTTGTAGCAGTGAATACATCATTCTTAATATGAGAAAGCAAAATGTGAACACTGAGTTGTGTTTTTGCATCAGTGAGAAATGCATTTTCAGTGATGTTTGTCTGGCTTTCTTTTTCTATTTTCATAGTTCTTAAGAGAATACATTCATTGTCTCCTACACCTTCTCCCTCCATCAAATAACCTGCAGTGTTATCGGTGCGGAGCCTCACCACACCACTCAGTGTGTTTTCTCGTCACCAAGTATCTGCCTATTAATGTATGGGCACTTTTGCAATTTTCGTCATTCTTGATATCTTTGCAGTCCGTAATTAAACCTGAGAGGTTTTTCTTTTCCTAGCTGATAGTATTCTGTCTAGAACTGTTTCTTCAGTGCCTCCTGTTAATCTCTTCCCTAAATCAATCTGTATATCCATCTATGTATCCATCCATCCGTTAATCTCATTTATTTATACTTATCTTTTCTCCAGCAAGGATGTAAGGAAGCTAGTACTCCTAAATATAGCTGTTCCTTAGAGATTCTACTCCTGATCCACATTTATATCCCTGAATATCTTTCTGAACGGTGACTATGAGTTGGAATCAACACAGTGGCACATAGTAGGTCTTGTTTCTATATCCATTTCCAGTTTAGAATCTTCCCACAAAATAATTTCCCCAACAGATATCTGTATTGTTATCATCTTTAGCTTAGTCATCAGTATAAACATATCTGTGTCACCTGATATCTTCCTAATCTCATGCTCACATTTTGGTAGATTTAGTAAGCTCCATGAATTCTACATCGACAATGTGATTCTCATCCCCCCCCCCCCCGCTTTCCACTCCTAATTATGGCATATCTATAACCTACATCAGTGACTTTGAACTAGTTTCTTTTTTTCTACAGTAACCAATAAAGTGAGTAGAATTCATACCCAGAATTTTCCCTGAAACCCTGCCATATTCCACTCTGTAGCAGAAAAAGGCTGCAGATACAATGCCAGGAAACTAGCTGTACCATCTCCATTGCCACCAATCAAAAAGGCCATTGGACAAGCCAGTTAATGAATACAGCGTTATTACAGAGATCTAAAGTCAAATCCATTTAAATTGTTGTTGTGTGCTGTTGAGTTCATTCCACCTCCTAGTCATTCTACAGGATGGAGTAGAACTAGGGTTTCCTAGGCTGTAATGTTCAGTGGAACAGATTGCCAGGTGTTTTCTCCCATAAAGCCATTGGCAAGTGTGAGAAGCCAACCATTCAGGTAGCAGGTGAGTACTTAACCGTTGTGCCACCAATACTCCTTTGAATTTCATTTTAAATTAAATTAGTCACATACTTAGATTCGATTTACGAGGTACTTGATTGTGGACAAAATACTTAATCCTATGTGACTCATTTTATTCATCTGAACACAGGTATTACATGCTATATCTGTCTGAGGGTTACTGCAATGGTTGAATACATTAATACATGCTAAGCACTTAGAAGAGTTCCTGTTACATAGAAAGCTGTAATAAAGATTAGCTGTTAACAGTACTTCTGACACGTGCCCTCAATAGGTATCACTTATGTGTGGATCACTGTAGTTAGGAACTCTTTTCCTAGACTGTGGCTGTTGCTGTAATGTTTGTTTACTGTGTTATTGTTTGCTGAGTAAGTTTAAATTCCTCTGTCTGGAACTGAAGATGTAACGGAGATGAAAGAGTAAAGGGGTGGAGCAACAAATAGCATTGGGAGGAGCTTTCTACTCCGTTTGCCTGAAGTCTTTCTTCCCCCATTGCAAATCTGCTCCAGAATGTTCTGACTCCATTGCTTTTGTTTCTGCACTTTCTTCTTGAAATGCCTTAAATCTGTAAGTCTTTGAGTGACTTGTCTAAGATCATACAACTAGTTAGGTGCAGTAAATAGAAATAAAATCTGCCATATAGGAAGCACAGTTTAGATTTCACTCTAAAAACATGTCTTTATATTTGTCGGTATTGAAATTCATCTGCCACTTTCATTATACTTACCCACACAGCCTTATGGCATCTTCATGCAAGCTATGTTTGCGAGATTGACATTTCACTACCCAGTAGAATTGCATATATCACCTGAAAATCTGTAAATTGTATCAGACACTTCTATATTAAGATACAATTCAAAATAATCAAACACTGGCCTAGAGATCAGCTTTTGGAGACTATTCCATTTTGCCAACCATTGCTTCCTGTAGTTCAGATATTTCACTAGCTATGATGAAACACTGTTTCCATCTTATTTCATTTCAGTATTTGTTTCACTTAAAAAGCAGAATGAATCGCAAAATGTCTCAAAAGCTTTTAGATGTCTACATAAATCAGGTCTAATACTCCACTTGGATTAAAATGATCTAGGAGCCCTGGTGTTGCAATAGTTACTTATTAGACTGCTAAATGAAAGGTTGATGATTCAAATCCACAAGCAGCTCTATGAGAAAAAAAACTTGGTGATCTACTTCCTGGAAAGCAGTAGGGGCAGTTCTGTTGTATCCTACAGGTGGCTATGAGCTGGTGTTGCCTTGACTGCACACAACAGACTGCTCGTAAAGAAAATAAATAAACAAACATATTCAGCCATATCATAGATCTACCAAATCACAGTGTCTAGGAAGTTGACCTAGGAATCAATATTTTTAATCCTGTATTATGAGGTAAAAATAATAATAATAATCAATAAGCACTCACTCTGCTGAGACACCAGAAGTGTCCTCGTTCTCCTTCCTCCCTAGGTGAAGCATAAGTCCTTTCAGATGTAAGCGCTAGAACTAATTTAAATTAGGTTATTTACCTTGACAAGGTGCAAAGGAACTTCCTTTCCCGTGTTCAGAGAGTCCTCAGGAGCTCCTGTAATCATGCTCATCTAGGTACTGTAGTGCCCCAAAGAATATTTATGTGGCTCTTCAGGATGAGTCCTGAGAACAGTTCCAAAGAATACAAAGATCTAGACTTACTGTGTCCATGGAAAGTCTCAGGAGAACCTAAATCTTCAAAGGACCCAAGGGCATGGTGTCCTCATCCTGCTATTCATTCAGAGAGAGAATTGGGAGGAAGAAACAGTCAAGCATCTGCACCCATGTTACTTTCATCCTGTAAACTCTAGGAATTTACTTTCATATTTCACATATATTTCCAAGGCATTTCATTTATCCTTTTGAGAACTGCTACACTGATCATTACTTGCCAAATGTTTTCTTTCGTCCTTTGATTTTTGTTTACTGTTGTAGTATGTATGTAAATATATATATAAAGCACATGTGCCAATTTAGTATTTTTCAGGTGTACAATTTAGTGTTATCATTTACAGTAGTCATGTTGTGCAACCATTACTCATATATTGCCAAATGCTGGAGAAATTAGAACCTTTATCTGTTGCTCGTGAGGATGCACCGTGGTACAGCTGCTGTGGAGAACAGTTTGGCAGTTCCTCAAAAAATAGTACATAGAACTATCACATGACCCATAAAATTCCTCTCCTATGTATATATGGAAAGCCAGGTGGCATAGGGGTTAAGTGCTACAGCTGCTAACCAGAAGATTGGCAGTTCACATCTTCTAGGGTGCCCTTTGGAAACTCTATGGGGTAGATCTACTCTGCCCTATGAGGTTGTTCTGAGTTGGAATCAACTCGACAGCAGAGCTTTTTTGTTTTTTTGTTTGTTTTTTATGTGTATGTACCCAAGAGATGTGAAAGCAGCCATATAAACAGATGCACGTACAACAGTTTCCTGCAACACACTTTCAATAGACAGAAGCTAGAATCAACCTAAATATTTTGTTTTCTTTTTAATCTTCCATATTTTTTAAAACTCACTCACATATACAACATGGCTTCCAAATAAAGGGTGAGGGAAAAGTTACCATGAAATTGTGTTGGGAAGAATCATGCTAAAAATACAGATACCTGGATCACACCCCTAGATATTCTAATTCAGTGAGTCTAAAGTGGTGATTAAAGGTATTTATTCCTATCAAGCATTACTGTACATTTTTATGTGCAGTCAGATTAGAGAACTTCTGAGATTTTTATTTTATATTTATCTCAGTAAGAAAATATTTTCATAATCAAGCTGATATATGTGCTGCCCTTTTCACATAAACAGACATTTCGTTATGACCATACTTTTTTGCAAATAACACTCACATTCTAAGTTTGTTTGCCTACAATTTCCTTACCTCAGAAGGTATTTTCTTAGCTGCTGCTTTGGCACTTTTATGTACTACTGTTTAAAAAAACTTAGCATAGTACACTTACGAAATACCTCACAATGGGAGGCCAAGGGAGCAGTTAGTAAACAAACATAGATGGTATACATTATTTTGCATAAAAATCTAGTAATAAAGTACCCATATTCCTTTGGTTGACAGTTTCCTTATCTTGCTTTACACCTCTGTCGTTAATATGATCTACTTGATTTTTCTCTGAGTTTTCAATCAAATATTTAAAAATAACCTTACAGTTAACCTGTGAGTCATTTTAAATTATTTCCTTCTTATTTTTTTCCTCCTAAACTAATTCTCACATTTTGTCTCAGTTAAATTGATCAGATCTATGGTGGGTATTTTAAGTGTCACCTTATGCTGCAAGCATGTTGAATTTATTATTTTGTGATCACTTTTATTATTCAGTACTAAGAATCACATCCAGGGTATTGAAGGTTCTAAAACTCTTTATTATGAAAACCAATTTGTAATATTTAGAAATATTTCCTTTGCAGTTCATCCCAAGGAAATATTTCTCCAACTTGTCGTAAAATAACAAGACTTAACAAATGTACTGCAACTCGTGTGTTTGCGTGAGTGTTGTGTTCTTCAAAGTAGACAAAATGGGGGGCAATTCACTTATGCCAGCATAGTCTTGCAAACTGTTTCACAATTCACTGATTCATCCCATTGCTTTACAGTCCTTGTCAGTGCCGCAGAGGAGAGAGATCAGCTGCATAAGTGGAAGTTGATAATGATGAACATTGTTCCTTTGCAACAGGCACTGTGTTAAAATCTTTTCATACATTTTCTCACTTAGTCCTCACAACAAAACAGCACAAGAGCTTATCCTTTGTTAGTAAAGACCCTACGATTTAGATAGGTGAGGTAACTTGTCCAGAACTGCATAACTGAAAATGGATAAGTGGGGACTCTTACTAGTGTTTGACTGCAAAGCTAAACCTCCCAACCACTATGTTTTATCGATCAGTTACAACTGGTTAAGAAACTAAACTAAGGTGGGAGATGTGGATCTAGAGCTCTCTCTTGCAACTGACTGTGGTTTCTATGTACGCTGCTTCCTTTGTAGTATTAGAGCAATGCTTGGGTCTTGGATGAAATTCATCAGCATTAAACCAACCAGTTACTGTGGAGTCAACTATAACTCAAGGTGACCCCGTGTGTATCAAAGTAAAACTGAGCTCCAAACAGTTTTCAGTGGCTGAATTTTCAGAAGTAGATTACAGGCCTTTTGGCCAAGGCACCTCCGGGTGGACTCAAGCTTCCTGGTGCTCAGCATTCAAGCATGCTAACCATTTGGACCACTCAAGACCCCATATCTGTATTACCGAGAATCAGATTGGTAGGTCATGGCTAGAAATGATCTTCTACATGAATACCATGCCCGTCACAGAGCAGTATTTACTTCTTCACAATTTACTGGAATAAGTATTGTGCAAAATTTATTCTCAATTCACCAAGAGGAAAAAAAAAAAAAAAAGAATTAATCAAATCTATGCAACTAGACAGAATGCAAGTTGTAACCCATGAAAGTAAAATTGGGGTTATGCTGATCTTTGGGAATGACAAAATTCATCTATAGAGAATATAAGGTTACCCGCTGCATAGTGTGTTAATTATCGGTCCCAGTATCTGTCAAGAGAATACATAGCCTAATTTTCTTAATATTAAGGGTCTACTTAAGATTGCAACACACTTTTTTTTTTCCTCCATAAAACATAGGCTTTCTTTTAAAATGTCAGAATGTTAATCCTTTTTAATTATCAAAGAGACAGAAAACACAGAGGGTGCCAAATCTGGAAACTTAGAGTATTTCCATCACTCACTGGTTTAATAAAATAAATGAAATATAATATGAAGAAATATTTTGCTGTCATCCTCCCATCATGATGATCAAATACACATAGTATAAGTTTTACAGATGGCTGACTTTCAAATGACTCATGTCTGCAAACTGCTGCTCTACCCCAAAGTCCACCACCGTCATGGGCCGTTCTGTTTGTGCCTTGTTTCAACAAGACATATCTAAAGTAGCTTTTGGAAAATTTGAAGGTCAGAAGTGAAGGAAGAAAACAAGGAAAAATAGTTGGGGCCAATTTGGAGGCTCTCGCTTGAGAACTTGGGCTCTCGGGATGATCTAGCCCAATGAGCCAGACACCACACTGTCCCAAACCTCTCCATCCTCTATGGCATAAAGGCTAAAGTTCCACCCATTAAGCATTCATTTGGGTGTGTAAACATTGTTTTAAAAAAGATTATGATCCAGAGAAAAATTACAGCTCAGTAACTTTCACTTTAGTTTATGTTACTTAAATCATATCTTTTTGCTCTGAATATCTTCCCAAGACAGCTGCCCAAGAGAGTTTGACGTATATAAAAGGTGAAGTAGGATAGTGTTAAGCAGGAGGACACCATGAGGGAACTTGGACATCACTTTAAAATTTATTCATTTTGTATGTCAAATCAGCTTGAGGTCAGGCCAAGAGAATCTGACGCAGACTTAATTAGGTTGTAATCCCAAGTCTATCTCTTTTTAATTATGATCCACCTTCTCTAAAACTTAGTTTCTTGATTCCTGTAACAGTGATAATAATGTGTGCATTTCACGTTGTTGTGAAGATTAGAAAAATGATCCATGTGAAGAATCTGGCAGTTTCTTTGGTGCTAGGAATTCAAGAGGAAACAGGTTGGCAGAGAAAGTAAGCAAAGTGATGGTCCAATAACAAGAAGTCACAGAAGCACATGTGAAGGGTAAAATAAGGGTGTCCCTTAGGTCAGCAGCAGGAAGATGGGAACCAAAGTCTACAGGAGAGTTTCCACAGCAGAGGTGACATCTGAACAAAGTTGAAGAGCACAAAAGGAGTTTGCCAGCTGCCCCAGTTCTGGGCTTGCATTGCAGACAGAGGGAATGATATATTCAAAGAAACTGGGAAGGGAAGTTAAGTAAAGAGGGGTGGCTGTGCCAAAGAAAAAATTCCTTTTCCACTGTCTGTCGGAGGATGGGTCTACATCAAAGAAAGAAACTATATAAAGGAAGGAGAGATGACTGTTTTTCTCTTTTCTGCTTCACCATAAGGATCCTTGCCTGTAGAACTAAGAACCCTGAATAGCTGTGTCAGAACCTAGATCACTGGGCATAGGCTAGGTAGTATTTTGTAGGTCAAAAAGCAACCAAACCATTACTTACAAGTTCTATGTGAAAGATATCAGTGGCTCTAAAACACTAGTTCACCTTAGAATACATTGAATAGAACTGCTCTATTTAACATTGTTAGTAAAACATGAGTCAGATCCGACTCGACGGCACTTGGCTTGGCAGTAAAACATGGAGTCTACCCAAATGTCATGCATTCAAATCCTGGCTCCAACTTTTGATAACCACATAACTTTTTCCTTTAGACTTCTAAGTCTCAGTTCCCCCATAGGTAAAATGAAATTAATAATAAGAACTAACTAAAATAATTGTGAGGTTTAGAGTTTATATATATATGTATACACACATATACATATATATGTACATATACACATGTATACATATATATACATATACATACAGTTACAAGTTTTAGGAGAGTGGCACATATGTAAGGATTGAGTATTATTTTCATAATTATTATACATGTGACACTGATCATACATGACTTGAGATGTCATGTTGGATCCCTAATTGTCATTTTAGATATTATTCTTGTAGCTTTAGAAACCTTTTAGGAAAGTGATTTAAAAATTAAGTAGGATTAAAACCTACAAAAAAGTTCATATGAAGAATTGCAATGGGACTGGAAATGAGAAACAGGACCTTCAAGATTAAATTTGCATTTATTGTTAAATTGCTTACTTCTTTGCACCTGGATTTCACTAAGTCTCCTTAAGCCTGTGGAACCAACAGAATGTGTGACTTTTTTTTTTCTTTAATGAATTTGTAAAGACTTCTTAGGGTAAGGCATTGAATAATGGTATAAACAATTCATTTACAATGAACACTGTAGATATAACCTTGCCACAGGTTTTCTTCTAAAAGGCTTTACTCTTAACTGAACAAAACTAGATGATTTGTAGAGGAGGGTCCTCTTTTTACTGCAAGTATTCTGCTGAGCTCTGCTTCTTTTTCAAAGGAAGCCAAAAAAGAAAAGTATAATTTTGTAGTCTAGAGCTGTAAGCTCCTAGTTGCTGTTGCTTCTTAAAGAGAATAATTATGCTTAGTTAGTAGTCAAATTCTTTTTATCTTTTATTTCAGTTTAATTCTGGATAATATATTCAGCTAAGAAGGAAATAAAAAAATTGACTAATTTTGCCCTATTATGGTATATTTCCAAGAGAAATCGATTCTATTGTGGAAGAAAAGACTACTGAAAATTCAGGTGCATTGCAATTTACTTGTCATCATTAATAACATTAAGACAGAATTTTCATTTCATCAATATTAGAGACCTTACATAAGTATCCTTAGTGTTGAAGCATAAATAGAACTACAAGTATTAATGGTTTAATCCATTTCTAAATGTTTCATTTTTGTTATGTATACATGTACATAGTGATAAATTCAGATTTTAACAGATTATCAAATTATATTGAAATTTTTAAAATCTCTATAAAAGTCTCTATCAATATTTTGGAAACCCTGGTGGTGTAGTGGTGACGCGCTATGTCTGCTAACCAAGAGGTCATCAGTTCGAATCTGCCAGGTGCTCCTTGGAAACACTGTGGAGCAGTTCTACTCTGTCACTATGATTTGGAATCTGCTCAACGGCAGTGGGATTTTTTGGTGTACGAGGGCTTGGGGAAAATCCTAGAAGCTTTATGATGTTTTTCCAGTTCTGAATAGTGAAAAATTCTTAAATGTATTCAAAGATTAGCCATCATTCTATGCTATGTGTATAACAAGTGTTTAATAAGTAGTTTTTCATTCTACTTCTAGCAGACAAGGACTAAACACGCAAAATATACCACAGTCAGGACACAGTGGTGATGTAGTTGTTAAGTGCTATGGCTTTTTACTAAAAAGTTGGCTGCTCAAATCCTCCAGACACTCCTTAGAAAATATGAGGCTGTTCTGTTCTGTCCTATAGGGTCACTATATGATGGCAACAGGTTTGGGTTTTTTGGTTTAACTCGGTGTAAGACATAAATTTGGCCACCAATGAGTTATATGTGTCATTACAGAAACAAGTTGTACACACAAAAAGTTTAACTAAAATATGACTAAATCAAGGTGAAAACTGTAAATAGTATGGAGTTCCTGGATGATACAGATAGTTAGTGTTGCTAACTGAAAGGTCATAGGTTCAAGTCCACCAAGAGAAACCTTGGTAGAAAGGTTGCTGATCTACTGCTGATCAACTTCTGAAAAATTAGACAGAAAATCCTATGGAACACAGTTCTACTCTGACATACACTGTAAGTCAGAGTCAACTGGAAAGCAAATAGCTTGCTATAGGAATTTATAGGATGGATCCACCACTGTGGCTACTGTGGTCATAAAAGTTGTTCTCAAGGGAAAGGAATTTCAGCCAGCTTTGCTAATGGAGAATACAGGAGTGGATATATTGGTTGATAACCATGGTATAGTGAACAAGTAAGTGCCATTTAGAAGGCAGTCTCATCAGAGTAGTGGGTTTAGGACTGTCCAGTGGAAATTAAGATTGAAAAGTTAGCTTCAAGGCAGATTTTCAAGGATACATGTCAAACTGATGAGCTAAAACTGTATCAAAAAGCAATGAAGCTGCACTTTTTTTTTTTTCTAATTCCAGAAAAGAGAATAAATGATTAAAACATACTTAAGAAAGGCTAACCTGGAGTCATTGTACAGAATGAACCAGAGGGACAATCTCAGTCAGGGGACTAAGTACATCAGTGATTACAGTGAAGGTAGTGAAGATTTGAATTAAAATTATGTCTATGGAAACCTTCCTCCCCCCCAAAAATTCAAACCCACTGTCATCGAGTACATTCAACTCATGGAAACCCTAAGGACAGAAGAGAACTGCCCCATAGAGTTTCTAAAGAGCACCTGGCAGATTCACACTCCAACCTTTTGGATAGCAGCCCAGCAACTGCAGCTGTTAACCACTACACCACTGGAGTTTCCTGTCCATATAAGGGAAGAAGAAAAGTCACAAGCAAGAGGCATTAGCTCTGCTGTTATAAAATTCCTTAGCTTGTTCCTGAAACACAGACTTCAAACACCAAGTAAATACTTGTCAGAAGCAAGCCAATATAGTAGATCAGAGCTTAAATAGGGTAATAAAATCAAGTGTTTTGTGTGAGAAACCTGTGGACCGTGGATTCCAGGCTGGCATGAAAAATGGCACATACCCAGAGAGAAACTAGGGAAAATGTGTTCAGGCACTGTAAGTGCAAAGAAAAAGAAACTTCACTTTCTCACTGCTAGAAACTGCAGCTCAGCGAAGGGTGTAGACAAGTAAATATTGTTGAAATGCAATGAGATATACAGTAAAATAATGGTCTGAACTGAGTACAGTGAAAATCCAGAATAGAATAACTACTTCATTTGTAAAATGGGGATTTAAAATATGAGTCTGTTTTGAAAGATGAGTGGCAGTTTGTTAAATAAAGGAAAAAGTCAAGAAGAGGCAGAAGCATGTAGTTCTAAACTGTCACAGTTTGGGGAATGGAGAAAAATTGGGAGGAGCTGCAGTGTGAGACTTGTGAGGGGAAAACTAACTAAGTATGTGGCTGAAGACAGTGAGAAGGTTCAAACTGTGAGTGACTTTTAACAATGTTAGCTGGGTTGGAATTTGTTGTAAAAATATTAAGTAAACAGGGTTCTTGACGCAGGTAGTGAGAATAAAAAAGGTTTAACATTTTCTTGTTGGTGTTGCTGTGTGTTACATATGTGTTTGATTTAAGCACACTAACTTCGGTAATGTTAGGGTGATCAAACAAACAGAATGAAGTGTTAATCTGCCGTTTTGAATGACTTTTAGAAAAAGGAAAGCATTGACCCACTGAATGTCAGTAGAGTAAAAATATGTCATGGTCCTTTTCTTCTGTAGACTAGTGGAGGCTAAATGAATATGATGTGGGGAAAGGAGGAAACCAGAATTAATTTGTAACAAGAAGATAGGGTGAAGAATTAAGGAAATGGTTGTGCAAAATGTTGATTTTGCTTATAATAGCCTGGTTCTGCAAAGGACATCAGAAAGAGAGAAAGGATAAAGGAGAATTAGAAGTAAGAATGCACTAGATAGTGTTCAGCTTTGATGATTATGGTGCTTGTCTGTATGGTGAGTTCAATTACTGCATAAGAAGTGTAATAAAAGGCAGAAGATGATATTTTTCTTAAGAAATAAAACAGCATAGGAATCTAGATGTGGACAAGATTTCTTGCTGAAGGAGTCACAGAGCTTTTGTTGTTTTAATTTGGTTTGATTTTTGTTATTGAAGGTGCACTATTTTTTTGTTTGTTTTTATGTGAGTTTCTTTGTTTCTTTTTTTTAATGAGATACACTTTAAGGTAAAGCTTATTGATAAATTGCGTTTTAGTGTGAATCGAATGATATAACACAATTTTCAGGCCAGTGTGAAAGTTCATTGTCATGGTTAAGGTTGTGTGTTAACTTAGTTGGGCCTTAACTATCAGTACTTTGGCATTCATGATCTCCACCATCATTAGATCTGGTATAATGCAGCTACCTGCATGATGAGATCTTTATGCTCAGCCATGCAGTTAAAAGGGAATCTACTTGGGGATGTGGCCTGCATCCAATATAGGTCAACTTTCTGGTGAGACTTATGGGTTTTTGCTCACTCTGGTCTGCAGTTGTATTCCGTTTGTTTGACTCTGGTTCTTGGGACTTGAGCTAGCATTTTACCTGCCATCTTACCAACCAATGTTGGGATCCATTGGCCTCTGCAGCCTGTGAACCAGAGGCATGCTGTCTGATCTGTCTTGGATTCCGCAGCCCCTGCAGTTATCTGAGTCAGTAAAAGACTCCAATTTCAACCACGGACTTGAGACTTTCCAGCCTCTACAAACAGATGAGCCATTTCCTTGATGTAAATTTCTGTGTACACACACACACACACACACACACACACACACACACACACACACACACACACACACACACACACACACACACACACACACACACACACACACACACACAAAGTGTCTTCCAAAAGGGTATACTATCTTTGAACTTGAATAAAACAAGTTGTGTAAATGATACAGTTTTAATTGTTTTCTTATTTCAAAGTACATTTGATGGCATTATTTGTGGAAAAGAACTTTGGGTAAATGATCCCCATGGCACCTTCCAAATGGGGCCAAAAATAATCAGTTACTGTCGCCCAATACTTTTTGCCACTGACAGACACAGCCTCTTCTCATTCATCTTGGAAAAACCAAGGGCCAGTGATTCTTCCAGACCAAACTCCACACCAAACGGCAACTCTTTGGGGATGAAGTGGATGTTTCTGAATCTCCATTGGGTTCTCATCACTCCAAATGTGACAGTTTGACTTGTTAACAAAACCACTCAGTGAAAACTGAGCCTCATCGCTGAAGAACATTTTTCAACCAAAAGTAGAGCCAACTTCCAGTTTGCTCCAGTGCCCAGTCAGCAAATGTACAACTCAGTCTGTAGTTTTTGAACTTCAGTTCCTGAGTTAAAACAGTTTTATAAGGGTAAAGCTTCAAGTCCAGATGCAAAATCTGTTCAATTATGGTCAATATACTCCAAGACAAATTGATTGGGATGGATTCTCAAGTACACTCTGAATGCTGGTGATGTGTTCATTGGAACATGTGGTTTGTTGATGCACAGGTGTCCAATTGGCATCAGACAGCATTGTTTAAAATTTGTTGATTAAATATGGAGTTGGTCTCTAGATGGAACAATTATGCACATTGTAAATTTCATGGAATGTTTAGCTAACAAAATATCAATTTTAATAATAAACTAATAATTTCTATGTGTTGTAGAAATATGTAAGTTTTCATAGTTGTTTGTCAAGACTAATTTTAAAAATGTGATAAATACACCAGCTATAGCTTCACAAATATTGCTGCTGTGAGATGTCAAAAATAGGACATCCTTATTGAAAGACCTTTTATGTATGCTGATTTTAGAATTAGGCATTTATATACAAATACACACACACTCATGCACAAGCTCTGACAATTAAGTTCATAAACTCATCCTAGAAAAAGTGCTACTTACCTCATTGCTGACTATCACTTCAGTCACCTTTGAAATACTCTCCTTGGGAAGCTATGCACCGATATCAGTGCCTAGTCGACCCTTCAAAGCAATTTTGGAACTTTTTTTCTGGAATGGCCATCAGAGCTATCCTCATATTATCCTTGATGTCCTAAATGTCATCAAAATGTCTTTCTTTCAATATTTACTTTACCTTCAGGTAAAGAAAAAAGTCACTGGGGACCAGAAAGGGTGAGTAGGGAGGTCTGTCTATAGTCTTAGTACCTCAGTTTTTTTTTACCTCTTTATTTCATATAAATTTGTAATCCACTCTACCTTAGACAACCACTTTGTGAAAATACTGAGCATCTTACCTTTATCAGTTGTTCTTCCTTCATCAAACTCTCAATTTCAAGTAACCTATTGTTTGTTTGTAACCACTGTTCTGTTCAAATAATTCTTTTTTTTTAATTGTGATTTATTGAAAGTGTACAATCCAGTGTAAACTTGCATGCCTGCCTATGTGCAGCTCCCACTGCTCTCCCTGCCTGGTGACAGTGCACTTCTCCTATCCATTCTGTACGTGTCATATCCTCCTAACAATCTCCAATCCCCTCCCCTCTAGCCTCTCCACCACCTCTAATAAGAGGTCAGCAGGACCACATCCGGTAGATGGATAGAACCATAAAGTGCACACGCAATATGGTCACTCTGTGTTGCTGAATCCAGTCCATTCCTGTCTGAAGAGTTGACCTCCATTATTATTTATGGACAGAGGCAGCATCAGGACTAGGGGCCATGTTCCAATGGGAACCCTGAAGCCCCTGGACCATCAATTGTGGTCTTTTAGTGGAGTTTTCAGGGTGCACCTCTATTTATTCTCTTGTTGCCAATGAGCCTCAGCTTTGTGAGCTCCATCATGACTATCACTGGTGGTGGCTTCACACCATCTGGTTCCTCTGGTCACATGTCGATGTCGTCAGCCACTCATGTGGGTCTCTCAGTCTGCTGGGTTCTCTTTCCCCATGTTGTTTTGGTCCTTGGTGATTGTCGGTTCCTGCTGAGTTGGGACCATTTGGTGTGCCTCAGAAGGCAGCTTGCTAGCTTTTAAGATCCCAGATGCAACTCACCAATATGTGGTGCAAAGACTCTCTTAGCAATATGCTAGTTATGCCAGTTGGCCTTGATGTCACCTAACAGTATGGTCTTCAGCCCCCTGGCCCTGCTACTCCATCCTTGCAATATTGGGTTCAGATTGGTGGAGTATTCATGTTATGTTGAAGTCCAGTTAAATTGATATTCTTTCTAATGTGTGCTGTCACTGATTTTACCCAATCAAATTTCTACCAACTATCTAATTTATAGCCCACTCTTTCCATCCCTCCCTCCCCACCCTTGTGGCTGTCAAAGAGTCTTTTCTTTTGTACATGAGTCTGTTTTGAAGTTCTTATTGTAGGGGTCTCATACAATATTTATCCTTTTGCCACTGACTACTTTCACTTAACATAATGTCTTCCAATTCAAACCAGGTTATGAGATGCTTTCTAAAATCATCGTTGTTCTTTATCATTGCATAGTGTTCCACTGAGTATATATCCCATAGTTTACCTATCCATTCCTCTGTTGTTGGACATCTGGGTTGATTCCAACTTTTTGCTATTGTTGACTGTGATGTAATAAACATTTGTGTGCATGTATCTGTTGGTGTGAATAGCCTGGTTTCTGTAGGATATATTCCAAGCAATAGAATTACTAAGTCAAATGGTATATCTATTTCCATTTTTTTTAAGAAAGTGCCAGATTACTTTCCAAAGAGGCTGTACTATTTTGCAATCCCATCAACAGTGTCAGATAGTTTCAATTTCTCCAAAGCCTCTCCAGCATTTGTTGCTTTGTGTTTTTTGGATCATGGCCAACCTTGTTTGGGAGAGATGATATCTCATTATAGTTTTGATCTGAATTTCTTTAACGGCTAACGATCATGAGCATTTCTGCATGTGTTTTTTTGGCTTCCTGGATATCCTCTTTAGAGAAGTGTCTGTCCGTCACCTTCACCCATTGCTTAACTGGATTATTTATCCTTTTCTTATTGATATTTTGTAGTACTTAATAGATTATAGAGATCAGATGTCAGTCTGACATATAGTTGCCCAATATTTTTCCCATTACATAGATGATCTTTTAATTGTTTTAATAAAGTCTCAAATGATTCTTTTATACAATTGTCTACTCAAATAATTGTTGAACCATTCATACTCTCATGTTCCCAGTGCCTTCCTCTTCTAGTTTAAATTACATGGTCATTATAATTCAATTCTCTGTTCTCTCAATCTCTCCATCACATTTATATTCACTTCACAATCTCCAGTCCCAATAGAATGAATCACTGCCCATTCCTGTGCCATCCTCGCAGTGCTTATTATGCTGGAGCCCAATGTTGCAACCACTGTATTGAGCCATCTCATTGAGAGTTTTTCTCTTTTTTTGATAACCCTGTAATTTACCAAGCATGATGTCCTTCTCCAAGGACTGATTTCTTCTGATAATATGTCCAAGTTATAAGAGATGTAGTCTCATCCTTGCTTCAGAGGAACATTCTGGTAGTATTTCTTCCAAGACAGATTGTTCTTTTTGCAGTCCATTGTATATTCAGCATTCTTTGCCTAAATCATAATTCTTCTTTCATCTTTTATATTAGTTGTCCAGCTTTCACATGCATATGAAGTTATTGAAAGCACCATGGCTTGGGTTAAACACACCTTAGCCTTCAAAGTGACACCTTTGCTTTTTAACACTTTAAAGTCTTTTGCATCCATTCAATGGATTACACTGTGTCCCTGAAAAATATTTGCCAACTTGGCTAGGCCGTGATTCCCAGTACTGTATGATTGTCTGCCGCTTTGTCATTTGATGTGATTACCTATGTGTTGTAAGTCTTATCATTATGATACAATGAGACGGACTAGTGGCAGTTATATTGATTAGATACACAAAGTTAGGCAGCATCTTGAGATAGAAAAGAGAAAAGCGAGCAGGGAGATGGGGACCTATACCACAAGAAAGCAGCACCAGAAGCAAAGCACATCCTTTGGGTCTGGAGTTCTTCTGTAGAGAAGGTCCCAGTCTAGGGAGAGATTGATTACACAGACCTTCCTCAGAGCCAGTGCAGAAATCCTGTCCCTGAATCTGGATGCCCTGAAATTGGACTTTTAGCATACCAGACTGTGAGAAAGTAGGCTGCCCACTTGTGATATTCCTGCTTTAGCAGCACTAGATTTATCAGACAAACTATTTGTCCAGTGCATCCTTCATTTTCTTGACTGCTGCTTCTGTGAGTGTTAACTGTTGATCCAAGTAAAATGAAATCCTTAATAACATAAATCTTTTCTTCATTTATCATGATGTTGCTCACTGATCCAGTTATGATGATTCTTATTGTTTTCATGTTGAGGTGTAGTCCATACTGAAGCCTTTGTCATTTATCCTCATCAGTAAGAGCTTCAAGGCCTCTTTACTTTCAGCAAGCTTGGTTGTGTCACCTGCATTACACCTGTTATTAATGAGTCTGCCTCCAGTCCTCGTGCTCCGTTGTTCTTTATACAGTCCAGCTTCTCAGATTATTTGCTCAGCATACAGATTGAATACGTATGGTGAAAGGATAGAACACTGACACACGCCTTTCCTGACCTCAAATCATGTAGCATACTCTCTTTCTGCTCAGGTAACCGTGTCTTGATCTACCTACAGGTTCCTTATGAGCATGATTAAATGTCCTGGAATTTCCCTTTTTTTTTTTGCAGTGTTATTCATAATTTGTTATGATCCACACAGCCAAATGTCTTTGCATAGCCAATAAAACACCAATAAACATGTTTCTGATATTGCCTGCTTTCAGCCAGAATCCATACCAGCAAATTGTTGTTAGCAGTACTGCGTACCAGATCCCATCTCTTCTTAGCTAACTCAAGGAGTTTGCTTCTGCAGTTACCTTCTCTTTTTCCTGCAAACATCATTTTTTCCTTCCTCACTTTATCATCTTTATCAGGTAATATTAGCCCTTGAGTCTACTCAGCTCTCCAACTCCCTTCTCATTTTTCTCTGCCCCTATTTATAGCAAACTTCTGAAAAGAGTTGTCTAAGCTCTAAAATTTCTTTCGTATTTTCTGTCACAGATGTTAAACAAAGGAATACTAATATGCTCAGATAGAATACAGGATTATAATTGTGATTAAAAACTCTGTTTGCCATTGAGTCGATTCCAACTCATAATGACCCTCTGGGACATAGTAAAACTGCCTCATAGGGTTTCCAGGGTTTTATCTTTACGGAAGTAGATTCACGAGAGAATGGTTTGAACCTCAGACCCCGGACCCTTCAGTTAGCAGCTGAGCACTTATCCATTACACCACCAGGGATCCTATAATTGTTATTAGCTTAAAAAAAATAAATAAACAGTGCTATGTAAACTCTGAATACTTATGGATAGATGATAGAAGAGAAAGAGAAAGAGAGAGAATCTACCTAGTTATGGGTAGAAAGTCAGAAAGGCTTTCCTGAAAAAGTAATCTTTGAAATAGAAGTTAATTCTCAACATAGTTTGAGATGATCAAATGAATTCTGCTTTGCAAACAACAGGACTTTTTATTCCTGGTGGGAACATACAATAATGAGAGGACTGTAGTATTTGAATAGCCCTAGATTTGAATCTCTTATCTGTCCCTTAATAGCTCAGTGGTGTCAACCGAATTACTTAACTTCTCTAGTTCTCAATTCCTTCTTATTTAAACATAAGGATAACCACATCATACTGCATTTTGTAAAACTTAACTAACAATTTTTTGCATACACTTAACACAATGACAGAATGGTTTGAAACTCAGACCTTTCAGCAGGTGTTCAAAGTGTATTCCTTTCTTCCTTAGAGAAAGCTCTAAAATGGGGCTGTGACAATCAACATTTCCTGTCTGGAAAAATGTATCATTTTCACTATATCATGCATACAGCCTTTGAAATAAGAGTTTATAAAACAAAATGTGTGTTGAATTGTTTACAAAGAAAATCAGGAGCTGGTATGTTCAGGATCTCAAATGTGAGTGCTAACAGCAGGAATGCTGCATTCTCAATAACAAGACTGCAGTGAGAAAATGATCTGTGCAGAGTAAAGTGTAAAAATAAACTTTCAGCAATAATTTAAAACAACTCATTTGTCACGTTTTATCCCAGAGCTATGCAACCAACCAGCTGATCAACTTATCTGACAGAACTAATTCCTTAAGGATATTACAAATACCATTGACTTCTTTGTGGTTACTGTATGGGGTGGTGGACCGTTGTGGATGAGAAAATTTTCTAGAGGGGACAGTCACTTCAAAGAATGTTAAAAATTTAGAAAGAAAAAGCAATGTTGGTAAATATTTCAGGGTCCCTCAGACTGACATACTGAAAACCTAAGCCTTGGCAGCTGTGAACGTGAACTCATTTGCAGTAGGATCTTTGAAGATATTGTCAGTTCAATTAATGTGATGTCATTCTGAGGTAAGGTCCTAATCCAACGTAAGAGTAGGTAAAGGGCACAGAGAAAAGACAACTTTGTGAAGCTGCACCTTCAAGTCAATGAAAATTCTGGAGCTACCAGAAACATGAAGGGATGAGAAAGAATACTCTAGAACATGGTCCTGAATCCAGACCCCTAGTCTCCAGAACTGAGATAAAGAATCTGTTATTTCAGGTCACCCATCTTGTGGTAGCTTGTTACGGCAATCTAAGAAATGAAAACAGGGCTTTAATTTTCAGGAAATATACGACAAGAAAAGAAAAATGGAGAATCAGAGAAAATAACAGGTTCTATAATACAACTCGACATCATGGAGTCTAAAACTGGAGGTTACCTGAGTACAAATCACCAATAGGAGTTTGTGGCTGTTCTTTTTACTTACCCCCAATAAGATGATTTGGTTATGATAACACAGCTGTTCTTCTTTTCTGTTGACTTAGTTTAACATTACAATTTGAATATATCCTCCCTACCTGTAGGTGGTGTGTGTGCATGTGTGTGTTTGTAGAAACTGCTTCTTCATAACTTAGATTTACCTTGCCCCACTTTCATTGTGCCCTTTCACATTCTTCAAACTTCTTACAGTATTCAGTGTATGGTGACTTATGATCAATGTGTTTAATATACAGAATAATATATACTGAGACATTTAATGTTCAGAAATGACAGGTTTTTTTGTTAAATCACAATTGAAAAATAATTGACTCTAATTAGGGTATGTCTTAGACTGGGTTCTTTAGAGGAACTAATGAAGCAAGTATATGTAAATGTATAAAGAGATTTATATCAAGGAAATACCTCATGCAGTTATAGAAGCTGTCAAATCCAAAAACTGCAGATTAGGCATCAGGCTAGAGGCTTCTCCTGATTGATGGAGCTGAAGGGGCTGAGCGACACAGAATCAGCAGGTTGAGGAGAAAGAAGGCTCCTGCCTCCAAAGATTGCAGGAACTGGTGAATCCAAAGATCTGAAGGCCAGGTTTCAGGCTGCTAGCTTATGTCCTGTCCTAAGAACTGGAGGACAGAGGATGACAAATCAGATGTACGATCCAGACAGAGCTTTAACAGAACACTCATGGTTCAGGCCACACCTCAGAGGAAACTGATGAGCTTACAACTGATTGGTTTTGGCTAATTTGCCTTTCAACTGTTTGGTTGCTTGCATCGGATCACAAAGTGGAGGATAATTACATAATATCTGCCACACCAGAGAATCATGGCCTTGCCACATTGACACATATCCTTACCTATTGTAATCCATCGCTTATTAACTTGGTACCTGCACATATAATGTCCGAACAAAGAAGTATAAAGTCATACTTGCACCTAACATAATACAACTAACACACATGCAACCAAAAAAGCAAAAACTATTCCCGTTTACATCTTATATTTTATGTTACAGATTAAAGAGAAAAAAAGAATATTTGTGTTATATATGTATAAAACAAAACCAAAACCAAACCAACTTCCATCAAGTTGGGTCAATTCATAGCAACTCTAGAGGTCAGAGTAGAATTGCCCCATAGAGCTTCCAAGGAGCATTTGGTGAGTTTGAGCTGCTGAGCTTTTGTTTAGCAAACACAGCACTTAACCCACTATGCCACCAGAGTTTCCATATATGTATACATGCATACATATATTAAAAAAAAAGGAATATTAAGAACAGTTATACAGTCCTCATTTTTGCAACTTGTCACATGGTCATACCTGGTATTTAAGACTAACTTCTTTTACTATCTACTCTGTATTCCCTTTGCCCTCAGCAAACATCTCATCTGGTTGTGATTCTTTGCCTGGTGGGGTGACCCAAACCCTCATTACTGAAGAATCTGAGCTGTTAGTAATCATGTCAGAATTGGGATGCTGTAACCTTCCATTGGCTTTAATCACAGGGCTTAGTAGTACTAAGAGACGTCCTAAGGAATCTCCAGTATTCTATATATACTCTTTACTACCTCTGTTATATAATATCAACCCAATTTCCTCTTGATTAGGATTGATCACATCAGCCAATATAGTAACTACCTTCTTTGCCTGTTGGTCCAGAGTCATGGGGAACCCAAAGTGACTGGGTGACATTCTTAACTTCCATTCAATGGACTCAATGTTATGTCTCCAGGTAGGAGCATTACCCCTTTTGGAATTAAGACCTCATTTTCTGTGAAGTGAGTCCCTTGATTCAAAGTGATGTGATGTCAGATAGCTTGACAGTGAATAAGGCTTTCCCTAAGTCTATAAATGCTACTTTTGGTGGAAGCATTGCATGCAGGGAAGGCAAATCCGTATCCATACTAAATGCCTATTCCAGTAAGAACAAAATATGGCCCTTTCTATGATGGAAGTACTTCATTGTAAATGTGCCAAATGGCTGCTGGCTGGTCGCCCGGAGAATTGAGTCCACAGTGGGAACTCACTGTTGGTCTGTGTTGCTGGCAGATTAGGCACTCAGCAGGGCCTGTAGCCAAGGTGGCCTTAAATAGTGGAAGTCCATGTTGCTGAGCTCATGCATAACCTACACCACTGTCAATGATAATGACGAGAGTAACTGGGAAACGACAGGAGTGTCTGGGGAAAGAGAATGCCTATCCATTTGGTTGTTAAAATTTCCGTGTTGCTGAGGTCGCCATTTGGTGACCATTCACTTGAGACACAAATATCTTTACTTCTTTGGCTCAGTCATAGAGGTCTATCTGCAAACTTCTTCCCCAAACCGTCTTTTCACCAATTTTACGGCCATGTTCCTGTGATGGTCCGAATCATCTAACGAAACCAGTAGACACAGCTCATGGATCAATGTATAGTGACATATCTATCAATTTCTTCTTCTAAGCAAAGTGAACAACTAGGTATACTGCTTGAATTTCTGCCCATTGGGAGTATTAACTTTCACTGCTCTCCTTCAGGAAGGTGCCAGAAAGAGGTTGCAGTGCTGCCATCGGGCACTTTGTAATGATACCTGCATATCATGCAAAACTATCTGTAAGCCAGGTATGACTTTTCTTTTCCTTAGTCAACTGGTTATAAGGAACACCCCGTGAGGCCATAGTGCAGCCTGGCAGAGGGAAGGTAATTGACAAGAGTGAAAACTCTAGGCTTTTGGGCCACTTCCTTGTGTAACTTACTTGTGTCTCATGTAACCTACTTTTGTTTGAACTCAATTTCATATATACCACTTCTGTTTAATGATGGGATACTATTGTGCATATCCAACTTCATTATTCTGTGAGTCAGATAGCACCTAGCTCAATCTACATGGTGACTTGATGGTCTGTGGTTAAACATTCAGTCTCTACTGAGGCCTAATGATTAGCCAAAAGCTCTTTCACAAAATAAGAGTAGTTAATTATTTGCAAAGGATGACAGGGGCTTGCTCAAAACTCCTAAAGGTCTGTGCTATGATTCACCAATAGGGGCTTGCCAAAGATCCTGCCATTGAAACTTCAAGCACCATTGGATCAGCTGGTTGACATGTCCCAAGTGACAAAGGAGCTGGCACAGCAGCCTGAACCTTTTATAGAGCCTTTCCTTGCTCTGGAATCCATTCAGATCTGGGAGCATTTTGAGTTGGTTGATAGATGGGCTAGAATAGCACACTCAAATGAGGGATATCTGCCTTCAAAATCCAAAGAGGCCCACTAGACCTAGCACCTCATTGTTAGTTGTGAGGAGGTCCAGATTCAACAACTTATCCTCTTCTGCAGAAGTGATATCTTGATGTGCTCCGCATCATGGGATGCCTAGAAATTTCACCAAGGTAGAAGATGCCTGAACTTTTGTTGGGTTAATTTCCCATGCTCTAGCATGCATACAGGAATGCTGGTGGTGTAGTGATTAAGAGATTAACTACTAACCTAAAGTTTGGCAGTTTGAAGCCACCACGCACTTCTCAAAAAGATTATGGGGTCATTATGAGTTGAAATTGACTCAACCGAAACAGTTATTTTGGGGTTTTTGGTTTTGTTTTTGTTTTTTAGGAATGAATATGTCTTACCAAAAAGTCTAGAGTCATTGAACTTCTTCCTTACCAGGTCTAGTCAGCATAATGCCATCAATGTAATGGAGTAGTATGATATCTTGTGGAAAGGAAAGTCAATCAAGTTCCCTGCAGACTAAATTATTACACAGATCTGGAAAGTTGATATACTTCTGAGGTAGGACAATGAAGACATACTGCCAGCCTTGCCAGCTGAAGGAAAATTGCTTCTCGTGTTCCTTTAGAACCATAGTCCAGAAAAATACATTGGTCAGATCAATATTGCCTACCAAATACTAGAAGGTGTGTTAATTTGCTCAAACAACAGAAATCACATCTGGAAAGAAGGTGCGTTTGGAGTCAACAGCTGGTAAGCTTATAAAAATCTATTGTAATTCTCCAACTGCCAGATATGCAAATATTTGGAGAGATCAGATAGGTAAATTGAATGGGAATCATTACCGTTCCATTCTTAAAATCCTTGACTATAACATTAATCTCTGCAGTCCTTCCGGTAATGCAGGATTACTTTTGGTTTACTATTTTCCTAGGTAGAGGCTGTTTGAAGACCTTTCACTTGGCTTTCCTTCCATAATAGTCTTTATTTCACATGTGGAGGTTCTGCTTCTTCTTGAGTATGTCTATTCAAATTACGCATTCTAGGACTGGGAAAATCACTACAAGATGGGCTTAGGACTCACTGTGTTGCTGAGATTTGGACCAGAGCTAAGAGTCTATTAGTTACGTGACCTCCATTTGTCCCCACACTGATGGCTGGGCCCCAGTGTCATTTTGGGTCTCCTGGAATTAGTGTCAATTCAGAGCCAGTGTCCAGTAGTCCCTGAAAAATCCCCCAATGAACAGTCACTCTTTTAAAATGCCATAAATACCTTAAGGGAAGACTGGGAGAAAACTTAATAGTATAAATTTTTGACAGTGTAGTGTTGCCCTTCCTCAAGGGGACCTGGCCTCCCCATTTTTTAAGGGATTGTGGATATGTAAACTGGCTCAAGTTTGGAAATTCACTGAGAGGCAGTGGCTCTGTTCTGGTGCTTTGAGTTACAATGCCACTTACTTGACCTAGAATTCTTCTGCTTTACAGAGCAAGTGAGTAATAGATTTCCTATGTATTTTACTCTTAGGGACACCATGACTAGGTAGTCAGTTCTGTAAGTCCACGTAAGTCAAGCTATTCTGACTACTGTTTTGACTTTTTTGTCCATTATGGAAACCCTGGCCAGATTGTCTTTGTTGATTAAATACTGTCACTTAGGCCCTACCACCATGAGCCTGATCAATCACAGTGTAGTTAAGTGTCTTAATGTAGTTAGGGAAATTCCCACTGTCAAATCTGATTTATGTAAAATAGCAATTAGAACAATCTTCAGGGATACTGGACCTCCCTTCACAAATTTGTTTGTTATCATTTTGGTAAAAGATTCATTCTCTGAGCATTCTGTGGATGGTTATGTGAGTCCAGCCAGATAAATCCACTATAACATGCCAACTTCTCTAAGCCTTTGGATACCTTCTTCTGTAGTATACCAAGGCAAGTCTGGCATTTTAACTTGATTTAGTATAGGTTGCCATTTAATTGATGCTTCAGTGAACTGATAACAAACTATTAGATCCTTTCCCAACCTTCTGAGCTGAAACATTGAATGAAGAATCTATGCTTAGTGGCCCATATCAATAAATTAAGACTGATCCAACTTTATGCTCCTTGAACCATTATACTACAACTTTAGTAGCCATTTCTGTACATGTTCTCCAGGTTTCTGTTTCTGCATATTAAGAAAAACCAGTAAGTTCTTTTGGAATGTAATGTATCTCCTTCTGGGTTGCACTTGGTATTTGACCTCTTGGGGCTTGCTGGGACTTATTGCTGCAACTCCAATTATAAGTCTAAAAGCAAAAATAGGTGATGAAGTTGGTCGTAGGGATATTCAGCAATGACCTGTAAGGATTTCTGCCTCCCACAGTGACCCCAGACAGTGTCCCAGACACTACTACCCCAGGCTATAGACTCTTTAGGCACACACAAAGACTCTTTGGGAACAAGTTTAGGTAATCTCATCATATGGGGTTGCTAGAGATCATGGTTTTACTGGAAAGGGTGGTTTAGTAGACAAAGATGGAGTAATCTCTTCAGACAAGTGTGAGAGGGATAGTTCTTTTGGTGAACAGAAATCAGGGGCTCAGTGTCCCCACCTACCTGATTGTCTATCCCTATGTCTCCATCTTAAGTTTTAGGATCTCATTTGTTCCCAGTCAGTGCCCTAACTTTAACTTCAGACACAACTGGTGGCTGGGAGTTCAGTTGTTTGTAATTTTACTATAATAACTTGGATTTTCTCCCCCCAGTTTCAACTCAGTTACTAAAAGAAATAAGACTTTCTTTTAGGTGCAAGTGGCAAATTTAATGTCTTTTATGCAGCACTTGATCTGTGACACTAAAGCCTGAGCTCATCTCTTTCTTTCAGTACTTCGTCTAGGTCCAAAACAGGACCAGCCAATAAGCCTCCCTATATTTGTCTTTGTGGCAAAATTGTTGGAAAGTATCACATATGCAATTACTCAGAATCTTTCTGCTGACGTATATTTGGCCGATTGATGGTGATATTTTGTATATTTCTGTTGCCATCTCACTCCATAGACAAGTAGTGCCCTCCATACCACTGGAGGCCAAGTTATCATCTTTTAAGACTAGCCAGACTTGAGAAACAACTGAAAAAAAAATCATCCTTACAACTTTGTTCCTCTGGAACCACCATCGGTATCAAATCCACTGGTTTCTCCAGAAGCAAGTGAAGCGTATTTATGTATATAGAGAGATCTGCAGGTCAGGCAGCAGGTAGTTGTCTCATGTCCCAAGAACTAGAGTTCAGAAGATGAGTTAGATGCAGAATCCACAGAGAGTTCTGCCAGAACATCCATGTATATTTGATGTAGGGCTCACACCCCCAAAAGCTGATTGGTTTTCAGCTGATTGGCTTTTGACCGATTGACCTATCAGTTGATTGGCTGATCACATTAGATCAAAAAATGGAGGATGATTATATGTTGTATACCAAACCACGGAGAATCATGGCCTATTTAAGTGGGTAGATAACCTTAACTATCACAGGGTGGAAGATTCTCATGATTATTTAGAAATTTTCGAAGTGTTTCACTATAGAATTTAGCATCCATTTATTTGGAATCCTCATATTTTTTATTTAATTGTAGCCAATGTATCTTCACTCATGGCCCATTCATACTAATTTTGAAAAAGTTTCTTCAGCCATCGAAATGAGGACCTTAGTCTATTCAATATCTCATCTGTTGTTCTGATACTTAATCACATTGATTCTTAATGATATCTTGTAAAAATCTAAAATTATAAAATTATGCAGCCACCAAATTTTCTTACTTTTATTTAAAAACAATAGGAAAAAAGAAGTTTGTCCTGTTACTACACCTACAGATGGACAGCCACACACTTATTTCGCAAAGTCAAAGTCTTAAGTAAAAACAAACAATAAACAAACAAAATACCAGTAAGAGTTTTACGTGAAGAGTGAAGAATTCATGAAGCCTGGTATCAAAATTTCTCTTTGTTTTACAGATATGTTTACAGAGGATGTCGTATGGTCTTTTTTGTTTATAACCCATTGCCATTGATTTCTAACTCATGGTGACCCTATAGGAAAAAGTAAAACTGTCCCATAGAGTTTCCAAGGAGTGAATGATGAATTCAAACTGCTGACCTTTTGCTTTGCAGGTGCAGCACTCAGCCACAACACCACCGGGGTTTCCTATTTGTTTATACGATTTTATTAAAATAACAAACTTTTACTTTTCTAAAAACAAAACAAATCTTGTTTCTACATACTTCTCATTCAAAATGAATATTCTACTCTCTTACCACATTTTCAAAGTTTACTCTCTTAAGGTTGTTGTTTTAACGTTATCAAAAGTTTAGATACTTGTGTGGAAAAAAACCTAGTTGCTTTCTTCATAACTTACTTTCTCTAAGTCACTGATACATGTGGAATGAGCTCTCATATGACAGTGGAAAGAGATGTATGCATTTCCCTAAATCATAGTTGCAAGAAAATAAGTCTTGAAGATCAGTGTCAGGGTAAAAAAATTACATAGTGAATCAGGATTTGGTCAATTTGTTCTTGATGCTTAGGAAAGGTGAAAAAAACTTTTGGCTTCTATGATTTCCAGAATATATATAATAGTCAAAAAAACATTTTCTTCTAGTAGTAAACATATCTAGTTTTTCTCAGTCTCTCTAATGTAGACAATAACCATAATGGTATATTTACTTGAAGGTAATATATCATTTATTTATTCTTTCAGAAGAACCATCAAGCCCTTTATTTACACAGCAATGACATCTCAAAAAACTGTGAATCAGGGTAATATATATTTGTTGAGGTGAAAAAACAATATGTTGTCCATCTATCTGGCTAATAAAATTAATACCTATCAATGGCATGTAAGGGAATTGAGAATAAGAAGCCATCAAGACACTTTTGTAAGTGATAAAAATTGCTAGTATTACATTTATCTGAATACAGTAAGGAAAGAGAGCTCTACTGATATGTAATAGAATCAACCCTATGGTAGTGAGTTTAGTTTTTTCTTTTTTTCTTTTGGTTATATCACTGGATTTCTCAAATCATAAGAGCATCAGTTTTCTCATTTACCCATGAGATAATTGAGATGCAAAGAAGTTCTTTTGCTGGCTCAGTATTTGAAAAAGGCAGGACTGAAGTTTGGAATTGCTCTTGTTTATCTAAGATTGGAAGGCCCTCAAAATATAACTGAAACAGGGTTGCCTCCTCAAAGTAGAGCTGACCTTAGTGACATGGAGGGAATGCAGCTTTTGGGAAATTCATTTGGTAATGTGGCATAACTCAAAATGAGAAGAAATAGCTGCAAACATCCATTAATATGAAGTATGAATCTAGGAAACTTGGAAGTCATCAAAAATGAAATGGAATGCATAAACATCAATTTCCTACATCACTATATTGACAGAGAACTGCCAGAAATTCATACCAGTTTAGAAAAGGACATGGAATGAGGAATGTCATTGCTGATGTCAGCTGGACTTAGCTAAAAGCAGAGAATACCATACAGATGTTTACCTGTGTTTTCTTGATTATACAAAGGCATTCAACTGTGTGGATCATAACAAATTATGGATAGCATTTCAAAGAATGGAAATTCCAGAACACTTCATTGTTTTCTGGAACCTGCACTTAGACCAAGAGGCATCCATTCAAACGGAGCAAGAGGACACCACATAGTTTAAAATCAAGAAAGATGTCTCACTGTACTTAGTCAATTCATATAATGAGCAAATAATCAGGGAAGCTAGATTATATAAAGAAGAATGTGGCATCAGGGTTGGCGGAAGATTCATTAGCAACATGTGATATGCAGATGACACACCACCTTGCTTATTGAAAGCAAAAAAAGGTCTTTAAGCACTTTCTGATGAAGATCAAAGACTACAACGTTCATTACAGAGTACACCTCACTGTAAAAGAAAAATTCTAACAACTGGACGAATAAGCGATATCATAATAAATGTAGAAGTGTTTGACATTGTCAAGGATTACATTTTATTTGAATCCATAATCAACTCCCATGGAAGAGAAATGAAAGCAAATCCCTTTCTATTCCTACTCACGGTGACTGCATAAATAGAGTAGAACTGCCCCAGGTTTCTAAAGAGCAGCTGGTGGATTTAAACTGCCAACATTACGGTAAGCAGCCAAACTTTTAACCACCCTGCCACCAAGGTGGCCAGCAGTTGTGAAATTTAACAACGCATTGCATTGGGCAAATTTGCTTCTAACGACCTTTATAGAGTATTAGAAAGCAAAGCTGTCACTTCAAAAGCCATAGTACATATGACCTGAGCCACAATATTTTCAGTCACCTCATGTGCATCCAAAAGCTGGACAACAAATGAGGAAGACTGAAGAAAAATGGTTGCCTTTGAATTATGATATTGGCAAAGAATATTGTATATACTGTGTTTTACCAGAAGGAACAAATCTATCTTAAAAGAAATACAGCCAGAGTGTTCCTTAAAAGTGAGGATGGCCAGACTTTGCTCACATACTTTGAACATGTTATCAGAAGGGACTACTTCCCGGAGAAGGACATCATGCTTGGTAAAGCGTGGGGTCAGTGAAAAAGAGGAAGATCTTCAATGAACTGAAATGATACAGTGGCTGCAACAGTGGGCTGAAATATAGCAATTGTAAGGGTGCTGTAGGACTAGACACTGTTTTGTGCTATTGTACAGAAAGTCTCTGAGTCAGAGCCAACTCCGTATCACCTAGCAACAGGTCTAAGAATCACAGATCAAACATCCCGAGTGAATAAGTACAGTAATGTGCCTTATCATCTCTAAGTATAATGTCAACATTCAACCATTTCCTTTCTTCCCTATTTGCATTTTTGTAATTATTATTGTTGTCATTTATTTTTATTTGCCCTTTCTTTACCAGGAAGCTTACGTATATTCTGATTCCAAAAGACTATAAGAAAAATAGTTACAAATGAAGCAGCTATTGAAACTCAGTGAAGGAACTCTAGTACCACCTACATTTCTGAGGAATTAAGAGAAAATCCCAAAACATTTCTGTCATGAGTTGAACTGAGTCCATCAAAAATATGCATCAACTTGTTTAGGCCATGATTCCCAGTATTTTATAAGAGATAAAAGGAAAGCAAAGCAAAACAGAATGAGGACCTCATACCACCAACAGAGAAGCACCGGGACATGAGCTGGTCTTCTGAACTCAGAGCTCCTGCATGGAGAAGCTCCTGGTCCAAGAGAGGACTGATGGGAAGGACCTTCTTCCAGAGCAGACAGAGAGAGAAAGCCCTCTCCTGGAAGTGATGCCCTGAATTTGTGCTTCTAGCCTACCAAAGTGTGAGAAAATAAATTTCCCTTTGTTAACACCATCCATTTGTGGGGTATTTCTGTTATAATAGCAGTAGATAAGGAAGACAATTTAATTGAATGATTTTTATTCCTTTTATATGTTTATACATTTTAATATATAATATATATGATGATTAAATTAGACCTAGGGCCTTTATTTTTATGTTTATTCTAGGTACATCTTCATTACATAGATTGTGTGTTCAATTAACTATTACATAATTACTGATGGTAATAAATTTCTATAATATTAATTCCAAGTGCTATCTCTAAACAAAATCAGATGCCTATTAGTTGTTGAAATTATGTTTCCAAATGACCACTCCTACAAACTTATCAAGCTATTCCTAAGTATATTAACAGAAAAATAAAATACAACACCATTAGATATTATTTATTATCTGTCCAGTTATGCAAATGGTTCATCCACTGCTAACCAAAAAGGTTAGAAGTTTTAGTCCACCTAGAGGCTCCTAGGAAGAAACGCCTGATGCTGTACTTCTGAGAAATCAACCACTGAAACTTGATGGAGCAAAGTTCTACATTGATACACATATGATTAACAGAGATTTAATAACTATAACCAGGAAAGCAAACTTGGAGAAAAATAGAAGCTCTCATTCAGCTCTCACGGTTAGAGAATACAGAAGACATGTTTCTCGGAAGATCGGAAGAGATGGCTGCAGCTCTAGGAAGACAAGCAACAGATGGAGAGAACAGTGGAAGATGCTGAAGACGAAACATAAACACCTGTTATTTGAACATAAGAAGAAAGATGAACAAAACCTTTCCAGCTCATTGTTTTCATTGTTAGGTGCTCTCATGTTGGTTCCTCAGTAGAAAAGCCAAATTCTCAAGCTGTGTTGGACGTAAGTTTTTCACTCTGAACATGAATATTACTATGTATGTTAAAAAAAAAAAAAAAAGACCATTGTGACCATTGCCATAAGTCATTTCCAATTCATAGCGACCCTATAGGACAGAGTAGAACTGCCCCATAGAGTTTCCAAGGAGCACCTGGTGGATCCAAACTGCCAAGCTTTTGGTTAGCAGCCATCGTTCTTAATCAGTATGCTACCGGGGTTGCCAAAGACCTATTTTTGTCAAGTCAGTTCCTACTCATAGCAACGCTATAGGACAAAGTAAAACTGTGTCATAGAGTTTCCAAGACAGTATCATTTGAAATACGTAAAAGTACAGACACTTGCCATTAAGGGCTGATGCCCAGCTACTCAGAAGAAAACCTGGAGCTGGAAAGAGTACTAATGCATACAGTTTAAATATAATTTCCTCTACTGTTAGGGAAAGACACTAAAGATTGTAACATGCTTTTAGGCATTCCTTATATATAATTTTTTTTCAAGTATGTTAGTCCACTGCCCTGTAGTTCTATGAATGTCAGGTAACATGAAGAAAATCAGAGCCAAGGCAGGTTCAACCCTGAATCTAAAATGCTGTAGAAAAACTATCTAAATGTAGAGCCCAGGACCCAACTTCAAAAATTCTGTATCACTGGGTTTGTAATAACCCTGTAACCCTGAAATTTTGATAAGTTTTCCAGATTTTCCTGATATCAATGACTGTTTGTTCTCCAATGCTTGGAATGATACTATTCTACACCGCATTTCACTTAATGAAAAAAAAAAAAAAAGGAAAAATTACTTACTTTGTAAGTAATTAGAACAAATAATAAAATCAACAACCATGAAGTCATAGAAGAAGAGTAATATGCTTTTGGCTGGAAGACTTCAGCTTATTAGGAATTATGGTAATTTAGGGTCATATTCTAACAATAGGTAGTTCCAAAGTAGGACAGACAAGTAAGCCAGGAGACACAGGTGTGGGAAACAGGTGAAGATACATTGAAGTGTCTCCTGGGTGATACTTATCTCAATACTGTGAGCAACCAAAGGATCAGAGAGCCACCTTAACTGAAGAGACAAGACCCATATTTTGATCTGCAACTATGTATCTTAGGAAGCTATCTCCCTTTACTTAGGGCATCCGTCCCTGCCCAACAAATGAAATTAAAAGCCATGCTACATATGATGACATAGTTAAAATTGTAGCTGTAATAAACCAAGTAACCACATCAAGACAATCAATGACTGATGTAGCATATGTGATGCGGTTGGACTGTTACACTTTGTCACTGAAATTCCTCAAGAGTATGGTGTGAAAAAAAAAATAGTTCTAGATTTGAGGCCAGAAAACCCCTTTTTGTTCAAATTCTGACAGTGTTTTCTATTGGAACTTGGACAAGTTTCTTAACCCCTTTGATTTTCAGTTCCCTCATCTTAAAAAAAAAAAAAAAAGTATTAATTACAGAGACTGTGGTCAACTTTAGCTCTGATAATGCCATGAAGATTAAAGCAAAACTTAATCCCTAAATACCATTACTTGTTAAATAGTAAAACATATCTAATGAGCTTTCTTACCTGTCCTTATATAGTCACTGTCAGAGTAAAAAATATATATATGCATATATACATATATATGTAATTCCTTGAGGCTTAAATTAAGTAATACAGCTTAAAATCTTTGATTCAAAGCTTTAAACTTTACTTTTAATATCTAGTTTAGATATTCACACACTCTTGGGCCATGCAGTGAGGCTCACCTTTAGACACAGTGAACATCATTTAAGGGCATCCTAAGCCAAGCTGCATATGAATTGAGTTATACCTGGGGAAAACATACTTTCCACATATCACTAAGAGTGCTTATCCTTTGAGTCATTCTTGGGAATGAAAATTATAAAAGAATGTCTTTTTTGTGAATTCACAACTGTTATTTAGAAGAAAAGAGAAGACATAGACATAGCTCCTATTAGCCAATACCATTGGAATTTGGTGTTATTTGGAGACATGTACAGGTTTTGAGGGGCCTGAAGTGCTGTACAGTTATAGAACCCTCTAACAAAAAGAGTATGAAAGTATTAATATGTGAAAAACTCATTGCTGTCCAGTTGATTCCCACTCAGAGAACACAAAGAGCTGCCCCCATAGGGTTGTCAAGGAGCTGTTCATGGGCTTGAGGTGTTGACTTTTTGGTCAGCAGCTGAGCACTTACCCAGTGCACCACCAGGGCTCCATTGAGAATAGAAACATACTCAAGTTGAATTACTCAAGATTTCAGGATCAGGTTAATTTCTTTTGAGCTCCTTTTAGGTAATTTTCTGCAAATGATTATATAGGAATATTTCCTAAATGCAGCCTGTCTCCACTGCCCATCTAAAACATTCTACATGACTCAAAGAGGCCTGTGCAAGTGAAGGGCTGATGTTAATAAGCTTAAGTTCAGTAAGTATCATGATAAATTAAATATAATTTACTTATGAAATTAACAGGCAGGTAAGGAACAAGAATACTATAGAATTAATTTTTAGTGTAGATGGGGGTCATAGCTGACTTTAGAATTTACTTCTGGTGGACAGTAAAAGATAGCCACTGAACAGAATGTCTTGGAGTCCCTTTACGGAAGAACAGAAGTCAGAGAATGTTGCACATAAACTTTCATCATTAGATAAACTCAGCTGAGTTTGTAGGTATCATTAAGAGACCAAATCTTACTATTCAGTTAGATAGATGAGAAGACAAGAGAAGGAAATGAGAAGAGTTAGAAAGTATGTACAAAATGAAGAAGAGGAAAAATATAACTGAGAAAGAGAAGCAATGGTCAAACATCAGCTTTACGTGATGTAATGATACTGACCACACAATACACTTTTAGGTATCAAGACCTTGATGTGCAGCAAATATACAAGAAGCAAGTGTGGGAATTAGCCTGTTAAAGTAGGATATTACGTTAATGGTAATTCCTTTCTATCCTCTCAGGTGACATATTGTTGTTGTTAGATGTCATGGAGTCAGTTCTGACTCTTGGAGACCCTGTGTACAACAGAATGAAACACTGATCTTTAGCAACTAGCTTAAATTGACAGATTAGAAAACTCCATCACAGAGGTCAATGACCTGTCAAAGATGGTACTGTCCATCTGGTACTGGTGTTAGTAGACCCTAGCCTAGAAGCTCAATCTTTTTGATAAAACATGAGTGATATTTTCTCAGTAATGATTGCTTAGGGAAAAAAACTAACAAAGGAAAGACAGTGTTCCTATTCTCAGTGAGTTTAAAATACTCGCTGTATCAGGTTGTTTACATTCTTCTTGCAGTGCCCATACCTGCTGTCATCGAGTCAACTTCAACCCATATAAGCTACCATATAAGACAGTAGAACTGCCCCCACAGAATTTACAAGGAGTGCCTGGAGGGTTGGAACTGCTGAGCTTTTGGTAAACAACTGTAGCTCTTAGCTCTTACACCACCACAGCTTCCATATGCGACATTCTTTATAAAGGTTCTCTGTCAGTGCACACAGTTCTGCTTTTGCATCTCCAGTTCAGCTTATTTTCACTGTTGTTGTTGTTGTTGTTATGTGCCATTAAGTCAGTGCTGACTCACAGGGACCCTATGTATGGCAGAACACACTGCCTGGTTCTGTGCCATTCTCACAGTGGTTATGCTGAGCCATTATTGTAGCCACTGTGTCAGTTCATTTCATCGGAGGTCTTCTTCCTCTTCATCACCAGGCATGATGTCTTTCTCCAAGGACTAGACCCTCCTGATGATGTGTCCAAACTATGCCATCCTTGCTTCTAAGGAACACTCTGGCTATACTTCTTACAAGAGTTTCCTTTGCTCTTCTGACAGCCCATAATATGCCAGATACGCTTTGCCAGCACCATCATTCAAAGGCATCGGTTCTTCAGTCTTCCTTATCTGTTGTTTTGTTTTTACATGCTTATGAAGCAGTTGGAAACACCATACCTTGGGTCAGGTACACCTTAGTCCTTGAAGTGATGTCTTTATTTTTCAGCACTTCAGAGAAGTCTTGAAGACTTACCCAGTGTCATACGTCATTTGCTTTTTCTTGACTACTGTTTTCATGGGCACTGTTTGTGGATTCAAGCAAAATTAAATGTCAATATTTTCTCCTTCTATCATGATGTTGCTTGTTGGTCCACTTGAGAGGACTTTTGTTTTGTTGATGTTGAGGTGTAATCCATACTGTAGGCTGTGGTCTTTGATCTTCATCTATTCATTTTCAGCAAGCAAGACTGTGTCATCTGCATATCACAGACTGTTAAAGAGTCTTCTTCCAATTGTGATGCCAAAGTTCTTTTTTACATAGTCCAACTTTTTGGATTATTTGTCCCGCATACAGAATGAATTAGTATGGTGAAAGTATATGCATCTCAGGGAGGCACCTGTGCTTTTTTTTGGAGAAAATTACAGAGCTCCAGTGCTACCAAATGGCACTAGCAGCAGAATTTGACAGCTCTCAGCTTATGTGTTGTTTTAACAGGTAAAAGCAGACTGCCTTATCAAAACCAAGTCTTCAACTATCCACTCCAGATGATAATGTTAAGTATTACCTGTCCAGAACTCATGCTTAGCATCATTTTCTTATTTGCGTTACTTGGTTAGACACTTTCTCCTAATTTTCTTGTATTTCAGACACAATACTGCTAAAACAAAAGTAAGCAGTTTTCTTACTAAAGCTGACCACTTTTTATTTTATTATCATTACCCAGTACCCCAAGCCAGAACACTTACAGTTGTTATGGACACTGCCAACACTCTATCCCTAGTATCCCGTATGTGCCAAGTTCTGTCAATTCAGTTGTTGCTTGGTTTTTCCTGTGAGTATCTTTACTCTTTTTTATTTTCGTAATTTGAGTTCAAGCCTTTTTTACTTCTATCTTGCACTAATAATCTCCTAATTGATTTACTGCTCCCCGCCGTAATTCCAAAATATGTCTCTCGGTGTTATGCAAATTTCCTATTCAAAACCCATGATGGCTGCAAATTACTTATGAATTAAAGTCCAAATGCCTTGGGTTGATAATCAAGTCCCTCTATCCTTTGGCTTGCATCTGTGTTTTCTAATATACTTACTAATATTTCCATTCAAATGTCAACATGCTGGAAAAATTGATTGATAGTCCTGTTTCTGGTAATTTCATGTTTGCCTTTGTTCCTGTAATTCTGTTTGCTAGGTCTCCCAAATTATTCTCACAATGCCAGTTAAAAGTGTCTCCTCCAATAAACCTTTCTGATCAACAGAATCCTTGCCCCTTTTTGTCAAGTCCACTTTCTACTTTAAGGATATTTATAATGATATTCATCATTTCCTATCTCCCATTACAGTTATTTAAAATGATAGTTAGCACTTCTCTATATTTGAGGATGTACTGTTTCTCTTGTTAAGAATATGGGCACACATCAGAGATATTTCAGGTTCATTTCCACAACAATGAAGTGAATATGGCAATAAATGTGAGTCACACAATTTTTTTGGTTTCCCAGTGCATGTAAGTTATGTTTACAGTATATTATAGTCTATTAAGTGTGCAGTAGCATTGTCTAAAACATATTTTATTGCTAAAACTATGCTAAATATTATCATAACATTTAGCAAGTCATAATGTTTTTTGCTGGTGGGGGGATCTTGACTTGGTGTTGATGGGGGCTAACTGATTAGGATAGTAGCTGTTGAAAGTTGGGATGGCTGTGGTGATTTCTTAAAGCAAGACAACAATGAAGTTTGCCACATCAGTTGACTCCCTTTTGTTAAACATTTCTCTGTAGAATGTGATGCTGTTTGAAAGTATTTCACCACAAAATTGAAACAAATCCTTTCAAACCCTGCCACTGCTTCACCAACTAAGTTTACGTAATATTCTACTTTTTTTTCATTTCAGTTGTGTCGATAGGGCCTTCACTAGGAGTAGAGTCTGTCTCAAAAAATCACTTTTTTTGTCTGTCTGTTAAAGCAGCTTTTCATCTATTAAAGTTTTTCCTGCAATTCCAGCAATTTAGTCACATCTGTAGCCTCTGTCTGTATTGCAATTCACTTGCTGTTCCTACCACATCTGCAGTTACTTTCTCCACTGAAGGCTTGAACACCTGAAAGTAATTCGTGAATGTTGGAATCAACTCCGTCCTAACTCCTGTTGATATGGATATTTTGACCACTTTCCATGAATCACAAATCTTTTTATTGATTTGTTGAACGGTGAATCCTTCCCAGAAGATTTTCAGTTAACTTTTCCCAGATCCATCAGGGAAATCATAATCTATGGCAGTTATAGCCTTACAAAACGTATTTCTTCAATAATAAAACTTGAAATTTAAAATTACTCCATGATCTGTGGGCCTCAGAATGACTGTTGAGTTAGCAAATGTGAAAACAACAATAATCTGCTTGTATATTTCCATCAGGACTCTTGAGAGACCAGGTTTGTTGTCAAGGACCAGTATTATTTTGAAAGAAATCTATTTTTTTTTTCTTTTTTTTGAGCAGTAGGTCTCAACAGTGGGCTTAAAATACTCAGTTTTCCATGATATAAACATATGGTCTGGCATCCTGGCTTTGTTGTTCCATTTATAGAGCACGAGCTGAGTAGATTTCACGTAATTCTTAAGGATTCTAGAGTTTTCAAAATAGTAAATGCACATTGGCTTCAATTTAAATTCACCAGCTGCATTAGCTCTTATCCAGAGAGTCAGGCTGTTCTTTGAAGCTTTGCAGTCAAGTGTTGACTTCTCTGTAGCTGTGGAAGTCCTAGGTGGCATCCCAGGTGGCTGTCTTGGCTACATCAAAAATGTGTTGTTTAGTGTAGCTGCCTTCATCAATTATATTAGCTGGGTCTTCTGGATAACTTGCTGCAACCTCAACATCAACAATTGATGCTTCATTTTGTACTTTACATTATGGAAAAAGCTTTTTCTTACACCTCATGGAACAACCTTTGCTAAATTCATACTTTTTTCCTGCATCTTCCTCGCTTCTTTCATAGAATTGGAGGGAGTTAGGGGCTTGCACTAGGTTAGGCTTTGGCTTAAGAGGGAATGTTGTGGCTGGTTTGATCTTTTACCTAAACCACAAAAATTTTCACCATATAGGCAATAAACTTGTTTTACTTTCTTATCCTGTGAGTGCTCACTGGTGTAGCACTTGTAACTTACTTTAAGAATTTTTCATTTTCATCACAACTTGGCTAACTTTGGTGAGAGACCTAGCTTTTGGCCTATCTCAACTTGTAGCTTGCCTTTCTCACTAAGCTTAATAATTTCTAGCTCTTGATTTAATGTGAAAGATGAACACTTCATTTGAACACTTGGAAGCCATTGAAGAGTTATTGATTGGCCTGATTTTAACATTATTGTTTCTCAGGAAATAAGTAGGCCAGAGAAAAGGGAGAAAAATGAGGGAATGGCCATTTGGTGGAACAGTCGCAGCACTCACAACATTTATCGATTAAGTTTTCTGTCTTGCATGGGTATGGTTCATGACACCCTAGAACAATTACAATAGCAACATCAAGGATCATTGATCACAGATTTCCATAAGAAATATAATAATAACATAAAGTTTTATAATATTGTGACAGTTACCAAAATGTGATACAGAGACATGAAATCAGCACATGCTGTTGAAAAAATAGCACCTATAGACTCATTGGATGTAAGATTGCCACAGACCTTCAATTTTTAAAACACACAGTATCTACAAGCACAATAAAGCAATGTGTAATAAAAACAAGTTATGCCTGTACTATTGTTGAATACTTGAGAACACAGTCTGTGCTGATTTATCTTTGTAACTCTTATGATGCATGCCATAATGTGTTGCATATTATAGCTATTCAATAAATATATGCTGAATTACTAAATGGATGTTTGTTTATTTGTCAGTAACTCAGAAAGTTTTATTATTTGTTATTTTTTAAACATCAGCACAATTACTTACCATGGAAATATTCTTGGTTAATTATTTCCTTTGGAGATTAATCAGTAGCTGAACTACTGATGTTGATTAACATTTTCAATAATTATTATTTAAATTATATTGAGTATACATGCAGTCCAGCTCTTAAGGGAAGGATAGAATTTCATCCTAATGATTGAGCTTGAGTATAGTTCTTATTTCAATACACCAAGAAATTTAGCAGTCATTAAACAGTTATTGTAGCCCTGGTGGCACAATAATTAAGAGCTGTGTTGTTAACCATAGGGGGGGCAGTTTGAATCCACCAGCTACTCCTTGGAAACCCTAAGGAGCAGTTCTACTATGTCCTATAGAGTTGCTATGAATAAAAAAATGGCTCAATGGCAACAGGTTTTATTTTTTCTTTTTTGAAACAGACATTAATAAAACAAACCACAGTCATTTTCAGTGTAACATCTCTAGAATTAGAAATAAATTGTGACATTCATTTTATGTTTAAACTTTTTTTCTCCCCCCCAGGTGTGATGGGAGAATATGAGCCCAAAATTGAGGTCCATTTTCCTTTTACAGTTACAGCTGCTAAGGGGACAACTGTAAAGATGGAGTGTTTTGCACTTGGCAAGTAAGTACATACTCTTCCATAAGTAGACACAATTGATTATTAAAATGTGACATATCTTATTTTTGGATGGATCACTTATTTTGCTAAGTTTCATGTTTCCAGAATCTCCTTGGTGGATATTTATTTATTTACTTCTTTTAAGAGGGGTAAATGGGAGTTGATGAAGTAAACAAACTTAGTTATCTTCCAAATCAAATTTGTCAGTCTTCTATGGACAATAATTTTGCCATTTTAACATAAAGAAACATCTCTAAGTAAAATCAGAGTTTTACATCTTTGAGCCTGAGTGTCTTAAATTTTATGTCTCAACCCTAAAGTTCATTCTATAATAATGTAAATGAATGAGGATAAAGGGATCAAGTAGATTCTGCTAAGTTATAACAAAACAAGAATATAAAAATCATAAGAATTGGGGGCAAAGTCAAGATAACTAACTAAACACACATTTTCCTAAATCCCTCTGAAAACCAAGGCCTGAATTGATAATTAAACAGAGCCTTTTGGACACCTAGTGAGCTCTAGGACATAGCTTAGGGCTGTCTATTTGTGCTGCGTACCACTTAGCAGAAAACTACTTCTCTTTGACCAATTGCTGCCCTTGTTCAGTGCCGGCCCTCGTGGAGCAAAAGTAACTTGCCATTTTAACTTTTTTTCTCTGTCTTGGCAAGTGGGTGGGCTGGGCCTTCACTGGTGGCAGGGCACAGATACACAGCTGATGCGATCGGGGAATGGGGTCGCCACATTTTGAGGGCCTGGCCTTGGAATCTGTGCACCTCTGCACTTTTGTCTACTCTCTCCTGCCATCGAATAGCCTATTCTGAAGACAGCAGGAGAGCTTGTGCAGGATGCCATCTTGATTGACTGTGAGGTAGAGTTACACATACAGAGGCCTCAGCTGGACCTAATTCCCAGGCTGGGAAGCAGTGCCTGCCCGGAGAACATTTTTCTGGCAGAAAAGCAGTCTTCTCCACAGGGTGGCCCTGAAGCTGAAGATGGCAGGGCAGTAGGCTTTCTGTATTGTGAACTAGTTTACAGTATCTGGGGATGGATATAGAGGTGCTTACTCTGCCATCTGGGAAGAGGGACTTGCATACCTGAAAGCCTGACTATTTTTGGAAGCTGTCGGATACCTTTTACCTTTCAATATACGACTGACTAGAGAAATGACTATGGTACATCCTCATGGCATCTCTTCCAGCCTTTACTGACTTACATTAAAGGATCAGCTGATGGTTCCCTAGTGAACCTGTGAGTAGGGCCATGTCTTTGCCAATCAGGAGGTGGAGCATGCCACCCCAGAGATTCCACTGAATCCAATCACTGGAGTACATAGCTTCCTTTTCAGACTGAGCTTTAGATCCTGTTGAGGTAACACTGGAGAAACAAAACAATCTCCAGATGCCCAAAAAGCAACAAACTTTGGACAAAAGCATTAAGAAGAATTCACCTGTGATTTCAGAAGGCCTACAAAAGAGAGAACTAAAGAACTTCCCTGATAAAAAAGCCTGTCTGAAACTATCAGAGAGCGAGTACAAAAGTATTACATATAGAGCCCCCCTAGACCTTATACAAAATGCAACAGAGCAAAATAAAAAGTTAACCAAGCTGTTCGGTCTGATGGAACACCAGTACTCTGAAATCCAGCAGATCGAGAACAAAATCAAAGATATAGAGACTTAAATTCAAAGCCAAGAAAACAGAATGGAACAAATGGAAAAGAGACTTTCTGACTTGGAAGACAGAGCTACTGACTCAAGCATGTGTGAGGAGAAATCAGGAAAAAGAAACAAAAGAAATGAAGAAGAATTAAGAAGCATGTAGGACTCTATTAAGGGGAACAATCTATGATTAATTAGTGTTTTAGTCAGCTAGGGCTACTCTAACAGAAATACCACAGAGTGGATGGCTTTAACAAAAGAAGGTTTATTCTTACACAGTCTGGTAGGTTGCAAGTCCATATTCAGGGTGTCTGCTCCAGGGGAGGCTTTCCCCTTGTCGGCTCTGGAGGAAAGTCTGGTATTGCATCAGTCTTTATCCAGGGAGCGTCTTGGCGCAGGAACCTCAGGTCTGAAGGATGCGCTGTTTTCCCGGTGCAGATTTCTTGATGGTGTGAGGTTCCCATTCTCTGCTTGCTTCTCTTTCCTTTTATCTCTTGCAGGCTGAAAGGATTAAGGGTGGGGCAAGTCATACTCCAGGGAAACTCCCCCTACAGCAGAGCAGGGAAGTAATCCTATGCAGGAATTTACAGCCCCACCCTAACCTTCAACATACAGTTTAGGGAAACCACAAAATGGAAGACAGTCCCAAGATACTGGGAATCATATCCTAGCCACGTGCTACACATATTTTTGGGGGCACACAATTCAACCCATGACAATTAGAGTTCCTGAACAAAGAAGACACCTGAGAACACAGAGAGTATAGTTGCTGAGCTGCTGACAAAAAAACTTCCCAGAAATTATGAAAGAAGAGAATATAGCTATCAAAGATACATATCAAACACTACTCAATATAGATCTCAAAAGACAGACTCCAAGACATATTATAATCAAGCTTAATAAAATGAAATGTAAGCAGAAACTCTTACAGGCAGCAAGACTCAAAGCAAAGCTAATATTCAGAGGGAAACCCTATAGGCTTTCATCGGATTTCTTAGCAGAAATAATGCTGGCACAGAGACAATGGGATGACACATTCAAAACCTTTAAGGACAAGAACTTCCAACCAAGAAATGTATATCCTGCAAAACTATCTTTCAACTATGAAAATGAAATCAAGACATTCATGGATAAACAGAAACTCAGAGACTTTGTAAAAACCAAACAAAAGCTACAAGAAGTACTGAAAGAAGCTATTGGCTTAGAACAACAAAACCATCAACTACCTATTTTAGAAGGAAAAACAGAACACATCATCCATAAACCTACTCAGTTATAGAAGGCTCCAAACTCAATCAAAACTATATTAAAAGAAGTGATCCAGTGATCATATCATGAAAACTATGAAGTCATCACGTTATAAAGAGGGATGTACTACAGTCATTATAGTCCTTCCAGATGGATAGGAAGTTAATAAGACTTGTAGTATTTAAAACTGGGTTTAAATATAGATTATTAAGGGGGATCACAGGGACAGCTGCAAAGCGCACTAAAGATGCAACATATCAAGTCAAGAAAGGTAATACAGGAGTCTCAACAACCAGAAAACCAACACTGAAAAAGGTGAAAAATCAACTCACAAAGAAGAATGTCCCAGAACAGAACAGAACAGTAAGAATGGAGAAAAATTCCACACAAAAATAAACATAGCACAATGACAGCACTAAACATATATTTATCAATAATTACATGGAATGTGAATGGACTGAATGCTCCAGTAAAGAGACAACGAGTGACATCTTGGGTCAAAAGACATGACCTGTCCATAAGTTGCTTACAAGAAACTCACTTTAGACCTGAAAATATGAGCAAACTGAAAATTAAAGGATCGAAGAATATGTATCAAGTTAACTATACACAAATAAGAGGAGGTTGGCAATATTAATCTCAGATAAAATAGATTTTCATGTAAAATACACCATCATGGACAAGAATGGATGCTATTGTTGAAAGGTTTAATACATAAGCAGACTTAACAATTAAATATTTATGCACCAATAATAGAACATCTAAATACATCAAAGAAACACTGACTACACTCAAAAATGAGATAGATCACTCCACAGTAATAGTGGGAGACTTCAACACTCCATTCTCAATATTGGACTGATCGTCTAGAAAAAAGCTCAATAAAGACACAGAAGATCTTATCGCCACAACTAACCAACTAGAACTCGTTGACATATACAGAACTTTCTATCCATCAGCAGATAACTACACCTGACAAGCAAACCACAGTCAACAGCAGAGAAAATAGATAAATGGGAACTACTAAGAATCAAACATTTTTGCTCTTCCAAAGACTTTATCAATAGAATTAAAAGATCACCTATAGAATGGGTAAAAATATTTGGCAACTATATGTCAGACTGATGTCTGATCCCCATAATCTATAAGGTACTACAAAATATCAACAAGAAAAACATTAATCATCCAATTAAGAGACGGGCAAAGGAGATGGACAGACACTTCTCTAAAGAGGAGATCCAGACAGCCCAAAAACACATGTGGACATGCTCATGATCATTACCTATTAAAGAAATTCAAATCAAAACCAGGGTGAGATACCATCTCACACCAACAAGGTTGGCCATGATCCAAAAAGCATAAAACAACAAATGCTGGAGAGGCTGTAGAGAAATTGGAACTCTCCTACATCATTGGTGGGGTTGAAAAATGGTGCAATCTCTTTGGAAAGCAATCTGGTGCTTCCTTAAAAAGCTAGAAACAGGTATATCACTGGAGCCAGTAATTTCACTGCTTGGAGTACATCCTACAGAATCAAGGCCACTCACACCAATCGATACATGCACAGGAACGTTTATCACAGCGCAAACCACTATAGCTAAAAGATGGAATCAACCCAGATGCCCAGCAACAAAGGGATGGATAGGTAAGCAATGGTATATATACTCAATGGAACACTATGCAATGATAAAGAACAATGATGATTTTAGGCAGCATCTCATAACCTTGTTTCAGTTGGAAGACATAACGTTGAGTGAAAGTGGTCAGCGACAAAAGGATAAATATTGTATGAGATCCCTACAATAGGAACTTACAAAGAGACTCATGCATAGAAGAAAAGACTCTTTGACAGCTGCAGAGGTGGGGAGGGAGGGAAGAAAAGGGTGGGGTATAGATTAGATAGTTGATAGAAATTTGGTTGGGTGAAATCTGTGACAGCACACATTAGAAAGAAGATCAGTTTTAACTGGAATTCAACATAACATGACTTCTCTTCCCCTTAACCCAATATTTCAAGGACAGAGTAGATGGGGCAGGGGTCAAGGGACCATGCTCTCAGGGGAAATCGAGGCCAGTTGGCATAACTAGAGTTTTGCTAAGAGTCTTCTGCTCTCCACATTGGTGAGTGGCGTCTGGGGTCTTAAAAGCTGCAAGCTACCATCTGAGGTACACCAAATTGTCCCAACTAAGTAGGAATGGGTGTTAAACAAGGACCAAAACAACATGAGGGAAAAAGAATCCAGAAGACAGAGAGGCCCACGTGAGTGGGCGTCTACATCGACTTGTGACCATATGAACCTGATGGTGCCTGGCCACCACCTGTGATAGCCTAATGGGGCTCACAAAGTCGAGTTTCACTTGCAACATGAGAATAAATAGGGGTGCACCCTGAGATTTCCAATAAAAGATCACAACTGATGGTCCAGGGGCCTTGGGGTTTCCCTGGGAGTATGACCCCTAGCCCTGTTCCTTCCCCTGTCTGTAAATCATAATGGAGGTCAACTCTTTGGACAGGAATGGATAGGACTTGGTGACACAGAGTGACCATATCATGTGTGCACTTTATGATTCTATGCGGCTATAGGATGTCATCCTGCTGACCTCTTACTGGAGACGGGAGAGAGGGTGGAGAGGGGGAGATAAGAGATTGTTAGGAGGATATGACATGTACAGAATGGAGAGGAGGAGTGTGCTTTCTCCAAGCAGGAAGAGCAATGGGAGCTGCACATAGGCAGGCATGCAAATTTATATGGAGCTGTACATTTTCACTCAATCATAATAAAGAAATATAAAAATAAATTTAAAAAACAAAAATAAAAATGGTAAGAATAGTTGTAGTGAGCCAAGTTGTTACTTCAGTATCTTCTGAAGTAATGATAAAATGATAGCAACAGCTATCAATATGAACATAATTGTTCTCCAAATCAGCAAGATGATTGATGTAATGATATAATGTCAGCTATACTTAAACAGTGTATTTATGAAAGCTTAAATTCCATGATGTATAGTCACCTGTCAATGATGGTTGCAGTGTGGATCCTAGGAGTAGGAGAAGTGGGCTTTTTCTTATATTTGGTGAAAGTATGATGATTCATTTAAACAGAATGTTGTTGTTTTTAGGGTAAGACCACAGCATCCTTTATAGACTCTGTAATTTGAATTTGCATAAATACATCTCCACCAAGAGTTCCAGTTATGCTCCATCAGTTATGAGATAACTTCTAAAACATAACCATAAATTATTTGGAGATAAAATGCATGCTATGTAAATTAGCTTATCAAAGTAGGTCTAGGCTATGGATGGCTGGAGCCTTGGTGTCACATTGATTAAGAGCTATGGCTGCTAACCTAAAGGTCAGCAGTTCAAATCCACCAGCTGATCCATGGAAACTCCACTGGCCAATGCTACTGTGTCCTATATGGTCCCTGAATTGCAATCAATTTGACAGAAACAGGTTGGATAGTTATCGGTGAGAAAAATATTAATAAATATGAAAAATCTAAGCTGGTGAGTGGAGGATTAAGAGATGACTCTAGTAAGTATCATACTTGCTCATTTCAAGACTGATTAAAGTAAGATGTTTGCAGTTGTACTCAATCCTGAATAGAAATAGCATCATACTGGACTAAAAACATAATAAATTGTGTGGCCCATCTTTTAAGCAAAAATACCTGTAAGCAGAAGTGTATTACAGGAACTTTAATCCATCTAGGAGATACTTGGGCAAATACCTAAGGAAGATTTTTAAAACCAAAGATGATATTTAAACCAAAACCAAACCTGTTGCCAGCAAGTCTATTCTGAATCAACCTGATCCTGTAGCACAGAGTAGAACTGCCCTGTAGGGTTTCCAAGTCTGTAACCCTTATGGAAGCAGACTGCCATATCTTTCTCCTGCAGAGTGACTGATGGATTCGGACCACCAATCTTTTGGTGCTAGCAGCAGTGTATTTAACCACAGTGCCACCAGGGCTCCTTAACATAGTAGTTAAATGCATAAAATTAATATCTTAAAAATTTTATGTTTCATCATATGCCCATGTTATCATGTCATGTATGCCTTAAAAGATGAAATAAGAAGTTTAATTCACACAAAAAATTTATCTTGGCTCAATACCAAATGTTTTATTACATTCTACAGTTACATTTTCTTAAATTCTAAAGCCACAAACAAAGGAAGGTCATATTGTGAAAGAAATTATAGAACTAGATGGATACCGGGAAAAAAATATATAGATAATAGGATAGTTCCCCAGGCAAGCTTATTTAATAAGTCAGTTGTGTTTGCTTTTGAAAATCTGGAGAAACATTTGTTAAGTTAATTCTTGAATTTCCTTTGATTCAAGATAAGATCCAACAGTCAAGTTATTAACTTTCTTTTATTAATACTTCATCTTACTTCAACTGTAAGATGGGCTTGGCTTGGCTATTTCAACTTTACCAGTCCTTCTTTGCTCTCTCATAAAAAAGGTGAGATGAGGTTAAGAAGACTGACAATCTCAGTCAAACTGGTTTGTTTTTCACCTGGTATCTTTTCTGTGAAATATCACAATTCTGAAAAAAAAAAAAAATGGTGTCATGAAGCTATCTGTCTGCCATCCCGGTTAAGTAAACAAAATCAGAGCCATAACAACTTTATATGCATTCATTCCTTTGCAGCTTTATGGCATGCGGAATAGGTCATTACTTCCTGACGTGAAAACAGCAGTTTCAAATTAATACTCAAGCATCTGTTTAGTTCCCACAGCTCATCTGATCTGCTTCTTAACTTAGTTTAATGACTATATGCCACTCTGATGGGTTTTTGTCTGTTCTGAGAACTTTTAGTGTCTGGCATTAGAGATCAGTCAAGATCTTGCTTCCCAGGCTGACTTGTCCCTGCTCTGTCTGTCATCACAGAGTGTTGTAACAAAATGTTCCTTACAAAGTTTTATAACCAAATTCTGGTATGAGTCTATCAAGCTTCCTCTACCTCATAAACGTTGATGTCCCCTCTATCTGGAACACTCTGTCTGTTCTTTCCATGCTGGCTCCCACTTGTCTCTGGCCTCAGCTTGAATGTTATCTCCCTAAGGAGCCCTAGTAGTGCAATGATTAGCTGCTCAGCCGCTAGCCTAAAGGTTGTTAGTTCAAACTAACCCAGAAGCTTTGCAGGACAAAGGTGTGGTAATCTGATCCTGTAGTTACTGCAGACTAGAAAACCCTGTAAGGCAGTTGTACTGTGTCCTATGGAAGCTTTTATAGTTGAAATCACCCAACAACATCAGTAAAGAGCCATTCGTGATCAACTTATCTAGTTCAAATCCATTATTATCTATCGAAACATTTGATCTCTAATGTCATTTCAATTATTTTTACCTATGCATTTCTCTATTTTTTTTTCTTAAAGTCAGTATCATTCTGTATCAGTCTGGGAAAAGGATCTAATTCATATTGTTCCAAAGAGTTTGATGAAAGGATGACTTACAGATTGATAAACAGGGTAAAGGCAACCAAGATGAGACGTTGACTAGCAGGAAGTCATTTTCATACTTAAGACTGAAAGAGCCAGGGATAGGAAGCAATGTTAACCAGAATCAAGGAGAACTAGAGACAGGAAGTAGGCAGGGAGTCCCCACCAGGAGCTATAGTCCCTGTAGTTTGAAGAGATACAGTAAGTTCACAGATAAAGAAGGAATCAGGGAATGCATATCCAGACTTAATGTTTTCTCACTCCTTCTGATCTCCTCTGTCGTTTCCCATAGTAAAAGCCAACTAGAAGCCATCCTACAAGCCTGGAAAAATGGAGTCTATAGTGCACGAAGCAGGCAGAGCTAGAGGTGGGGCGTCTGAAGAGGCTGGTTATAGGCAAGGGAGGCAAACAGAATAACCAGCACAACTCCGTTATCAGATTTTAAGACCCATAACGGAAGGTATCATGGCTGTATTCTTTCTCTGAGTAGCTCTAGTGCCTCCCAGAGTGCTTGGCACTTGGACAAAAAAAAAAAAAAAAAAAAAGAACTCAGTGCCATCGAGTTGATCCCAACTCATAGCGATCCCATAAGACACAGTAGAACTGCTCTATACATAGAGTTTCCAAGGAGTGCTTGGCAGATTTGAACTGAAGACCTTTGGGCTAGCAGACATAGCACTAAGCCACTATGCCACCAGTGTGACGCTAGATAACATTCAAGAAATATTTGTTGAATGAAAGAATGGACTCAGAAATGCTATGCCTATTTAATCCAATCAACTCTTTGTTATTAAGGGATGATAAAATAATAACTTCCTTATTCACAAAGCTTTTTAGCTAACTTCTGTTCTGCTCGAATCATCAAAATCTAACTCATGCCTTTCATTACCTTTTACTTTCCAGTTGTGCCTTTGACCCTACATTTTCCTGACTATTCTGACTTTACTTCATCAAGTATCTGTTTCTCTGAGACCTATAATTTCTCCCTCTCTTATGATTTTATTCTCAAGGTTTATTGTTATGCATGAGGTCGTCAGTTCAAATCCACCAGGCACTCCTTGAATATGCTGGGGTTCAGTTCTACTCTGGTTCCTAGGGTCACCAGGAGTCGGATCCAACTCGACAGCGCTTGGCTTGGCCAAGTACCTCTTACTGTTTAATGAGAAACCTTGGTGGTGTAGTGTGTTAAGTGCTACGTCTGTTAACCGAAAGGTCAGCAGTTCAAATCTGGGGCTGTTCTATTCTGACCTCTAAGGTCTCTAGAGTCACTGTAAGTCAGATGCAACTGACGGTAGTGGGTGGGTGCTATATAGTGAAACAAATCCAAATGCCTCATTCAATTTATTGTCCTATAAACCATTCTCACGAGTCCATTCTGACTCATAGTGACCCTGTGGAACAGAGTAGAACTGCCCTATAGGGTTTCTAAGGAGCAACCAGTAGACTGAACTGCCACTCCCGATTAACAGCCATAGCTTATCATAGCCCTTAACTATTGCACCAATACCTGTTGCTATCAAGAAGATTTTGACTCAACAACTCATAGGATAGAGTAGAACTGCCCGACAGAGTTTTCAAGGAGCATTTAGTAGATTTGAACTTCTGACCTTTAGGTTAGCAGCCATGGGTTTTAACCTCTGTGCTACCTGGGATTTCCACTGTACCAACAGGAGAGTTATTTATGCTTTCTTTCTTCTTTTTTTTCTTTTTAGCATTGAAGTAAGGGTAAAAATGAGAAAAAATTTAAGGCTAGGGTGAAGGAGAGAGTGAAAAATACCTACTTCAAATATTTGATATAATACTGTCTTGAGTGACAAATAAGGAGATGACTGTGAGCACAACATTTTGCTGTTTCACTCCTCACTTCTACTGGAACAATGCATTCTACTAGAAATCACCATTTTTATCATATTGTTTGTAGAATCAAGCACCTCCTTCTCATAAGGAAAAATGATCCATTTGTCAGTGCAGAGATGCCAAAAAGTAAGTGGTAGTCTTTGTGTAGGTCATGTCATAATTTTATTTTATTTTATTTATTTATTCTTTTTTTTTATTGTGACCAAGAGAAAGTGTACAATCCAAATTAATTTCACATGCCCACCTATCTGCACCTCCCTATGCTCTCCTTGCTTGGTGACAGCACAGTCCACTTTCTCACTCCACACTTGTCTTATCCTCAGAACAATCTCCTATCCTCCCTTCTCCACCCTTTTCCCTCCCATCTAGAAAGAGACCAGTAGTACAGCATCCCATAAATGCCTATAACCGTAAAGTACACCCACCATTTTGTCACCTTGTGTCCACAACTCCATTCCATTCTTGTCCAAAGAATTGACTTCAGTAGTGTTTTCTGGACATGGGAAGCAGCAGGTCTAGGGGCCATGATCCCGGGGGATCCTACTTGTAGTGTGGTGGTTGAGTAATATGGCTGCTAACCAAAAGATCAGCAGTTCAAATCTATCAACCTCTCCTTGGAAACTCTATGGGACAGTTCTACTGTGTCCTATGGGTTGGCTATGATCGATTTAATGGCAGTGGGTTTGGTTAATTTTTTGTATACGAAAAATGAGAGTTGTGTTTTTTATCCAGTCTGATGATCTCTAATTTTAATTAGGGTATTTAGGTCATTTATACTTAGTGTGCCTTTTATATGGTTGAGCTAAATCTACCATAATGCTGTTTGTTTTTTTTTTTGTCCATCAATTTTTTTCTTTTCTTTCTTTTTTTATTATTATGATTGAATGAAAATGTATATTCCCAAATAAATTTGCATGCCCACCTATATGCAGCTCCCATTGCTCTCCCTGCCCATTGACAGCACACCCTTCCTCTGTGCTCCATACATGTATGTCTTCCTCTCCCAACAATCTGCTATCCCCTCCTTTCCACCCATTCCCCTTCCTCCACTAAGAGGTCAGCAAGATGACAACCTGTAGATGCCTAGAACCACAGAGTGCAAACATGATATGGTTACTCTGTGTCACCAAGTCCAATCCATTCCTGTCCAAGAGTTGGCCTCCATTATGATTTATGGACAAGGGCAGCATTAGGGCCAGGGGCCATGCTCCCAGGGCCGTGTTCCAGCCCCTGGAACATCAACTGTGGTCTTTTATTGGAGAGCTCAGGATGCACACCTATTTATTCTCTGTTGCCAGTGAGACTGAACTTCATGAGCTCCATCACAGCTATCACTGGTGGTGGCCAGGCACTATTTAATTCTTCTGGTCACAAGTCATAGTAGTCACCCACTCACATGGGTCTATCTGTCTTCTGGGTTCTCTTTCCCACATGTTGTTTTGATCCTTGGTGATCATCCATTCCTGCTAAATTGGGACTATTTGCTGTACCCTCAGATGGAAGCTTGGCAACTTTTAAGACCCCAGACACCACTCAACAATGTGCAGTGCAGAGGGCTCTCTTAGGAAAATGCTAGTTGTGGACATTGTCCTCGATTTCCTCTGAGAGCATGGTCCCCGGTCCCCTTGCCCAGCTACTTTCTCCTTTTAATATTGGATTAAGATGGGAGGAGTAATCATGTTATGTTGAAGTCCAGTTAGTATTGATCTTCTTTCTAATGTGTTCTGTTCCAGATCTCACCCAACCGAGTTTCTATCAACTATCTAACCTAAACCCTCCCTCCCCCATGCCCCCTGTCACCCCTTGAGACTGTCAAAGAGTCTTTTCTTCTAAGCATGAGTCTCTTTTTAAGTTCTTGTAGTAGGGATCTCATACAATATTTGTCCTTTTGTCGCTGACTACTTTCACTCAACATAATGCCCTCCAGTTGAAACCAGGTTAACAGGTGTTTCCTGCAATCATCATTGTTCTTTATCATTGCATAGTGTTCCATTGAGTATATATACCATTGTTTACCTATGCATTCCTCTGTTGCTGGGCATCGGGGTTGATTCCATCTTTTTGCTATTGTGGACTGCACTGTGATGAACAGCATGTATCAATTGGTGTGAATGGCCTTGATTCTGTACAATATTTTCCAAACAGTGGAATTATTGGGTCAAATGGTATATCTGTATCCATTTTTTTAAAGGAGAGCCAGTTGCTTTCCAAAGAGGTTGCACCGTTTTGCAATCCCACCAACAGTGTAGGAGAGTTCCAATCTCCCCGCAGCCTTTCTCCGGCTTTTGTTGTTTTGCCTTTTTTGGATCATGGCTAACCTTGTTGGGGTGAGATGGTATCTCATTGTTGTTTTGATTTGAATTTCTTTAGTAGCTAATGATCGTGAGCATGTCTGCATGTGTTTTGGGGCTGCCTGGATGGATCTCCTCTTTAAAGAAGTCTCTGTCCATCTCCTTTGCCCGTCATTTAATTGGATGATTAATGTTTTTCTTATTGATTATTTTGTAGCACCTTATACATTGTGGAGATTAGGCATCTGTCTGACATATGGTTGTCAAATATTTTCTTCCCAATCTATAGGTGACCTTTTAATTCTATTGATAAAGTCTTCGGAAGAGCAAAAGTGTTTGCTTCTTAATTGTTCCCATTTATCTATGTTGTCTTCTGTTGTTTGTGGTTTATCAGATTTTGAAGTTGTCTACATTGTGTATTAAACTTTCCATTGTTGTTCCTAAGTTTTTGGGATGAGCTTTATCATTTTAGGTTTGATATTTAGATGTTTTATCCACTTTCAGTTGGTTTTTGTATAAGGTGTAAGAGATGGGTCTTATTTCAGTTTTTTGCAGATGAATATCCAATTTTGCCAGCACCATTTGTTAAAGAGACCATTCTTACCCCAGTTTAAAATCTTGGGGCCTTTGTCAAATATCAACTCTTCATACGAGGATGATGACATCTCTGGGATCTCTATTCTGTTCCATTGGTCTATATGTCTCTTTTTGTACCAGTACCAGGCTGTTTTGACAACTGTGGCAGTATAATAGTTCTAAAGTCGGGTAGTGAGAGACCTCCCAGTGTGTTCTTCTTCAGTAGTGCTTTACTTATCCGGGGCTTTTTTCCTTTCCAAACAAAGTTGGTGATTTGTTTCTCCATCTCTTTAAAAATTGTCACTGGAATTTGTATTGGGATTGCATTATGTAAGTAGATTGCTTTAGGCAAAATAGACATTTTCACTATGTTAAGACTTCCTCTCCATGTTCAGGGAAGGTTTCTCCGATTATGTAAGTCTCTCTTAGTTTTGTGTAGTAAGGGCTTGCAGTTCTCTTTGTAAAGGTCTGTTATTTCTCTGATTAGATTTGTTCCAAGATACTTTATCTTCTTAGGGGCTATATTAAATGGTATTGATTTGGTGATTTCTTCCTTAATAATCTCGTTGTTGGTATAAAGAAATCCTGCTGATTTACTTACGTTTATCTTGGATCCTAAGACTTTGCCAAACTCTTCTATCAGTTTCAGTAGTTTACTTATGGATTCTTTTGGATTCTCTGCTTATATAATCATATCATCAGCAAATAGGGAGATTTTTACTTCTTTGCCAATGCAGATGCCTTTATTTCTTGGTCTTGTCTAATTGCTCTAGCTAGAACTTCTAGTATGATGTTGAATAGGAGAGGTGAGATTGGGCATCCTTGTCTAGTTCCTGTTCTCAAGGGAAACTGTTTCAGTCTCTCTCCATTCAGGATGACGTAGGCAGTAGGCTTTGAATATATGGCCCTTATTGCATTGATGAATTTGCCCTCTATTCCTAGTCTGATGAGAGTATTTAGTATGAATGAGTGTTTGACTTTATCAAATGCCTTTTTTGCATCAGTAGGCAAAATCAGATGATTCTTACCTTTTGTGTTATTTATGTGGTTGATCACATTAATTGTTTTTTCTGATGTTGAAACAGCCTTGCATCCCTGGTATGAATCCAACTTGATCATGATGGATTATTTTTTGGACATGTGGTTGTATTCTGTTAGCTAGTATTTTGTTGAACATTTTTACTAGATTCATCAGTGATATTGGTCTGTAGTTCTCCTTTTTTGTTGGGCATTTCCCTGGCTTTGTTACCAGTGTTATGCTGGCTTTATAGAATGAATTGGGGAGTATTTCATCCCTTTCTATACTGTGAAATAGTCTCAGTAGTGTTGGAGATAACTGTTCTCTAAAGGCTTGGTAGAATTCTGCAGTGTAGCCATCTGGGCCCAGGCTATTCTTCATTGGTAGTTGTTTGATGACTTTTTTAATCTCTTCCTTTGTGATACGTTTATTAAGTGTTCTACTTCAGCTTGTGATAATTTTGGTAAGTGATATGAATCAAAAAATTTTTCCATTTCCTCTAGGTTTTCAAATTTGTTAGAGTACAGTCTTTCATAGTATTTTGTTATGATATTTTTCATTTCTGTTGGATCTGTTGTGACAACTCCTCCTTTCTTATTTGGGTTATTTGTTTCCTTTCCTGATTTTATTTAGTAAGTTTAGCCAATGGTTTATCAATTTTCTTGATCTTTTCAAAAAACCAGCTTTTGATCTTTTCAGTTTTATGATTATTCTTCTATTCTCTAATTCTTTTAGTTCTGCTCTAATATTTATGATCTGTTTTCTTCTGGTGGTTGAGGATTTCCTATGTTGTTCAAGCTGTAGGGTTAGTTCTCTGATTTGGTTTCTTTCTTCCTTCCAGATGTGTGCATTTGTGGAGATAAAGTGACTTCTCAGCACTGCTTGGCTGTATCCCATGGGTTCTGGTAGGAAGTGTTTCCATTCTCACTGGAATCCATAAATTTCTTCATTTCATCCTTGATTTCTCCTATAACCCATGTTTTTTTGAGCAACATGTTGTTTAGTTTCTACTAGTTCCACTTTCTAGCTATGTTTTTTCTGCTGTTCATTTTGACTTTTATGGCTTTATGATCTGAGAAGATGCTTTACATTAATTCACTGGTATGGATTTTGTTGAGAATTGCTTTATATCCTAACATGGTCTATTCTGGAGAATGTTCCATGTGTATTGGAGAAGAAGGTGTAGCTGTCTGCTGATGGATAGAAAGTTCCGTGTATGTCGATGATGTCTAGTTGGTTAATTGTGACAATTTATTGAGCTTTTTTCTAGACAATCTGTCCAAAATTGAGAGTGGAGTGTTGAAGTCTCCCACTATAGTTGTGGAATGATCCATTTCCTTTTTGAGTGAGTCAGTGTTTCTCTGATGAATTTAGGTGCTCTAATAGTGGGTGCATAAATATTTAATATTGTTAAGTCCTGTTTGTATATTGAAACTTTCAGCAATGAATAGTGTCCATCCTTGTCCGCAATGCTGGATTTTACATTAAAATCCATTTTATCTGAGATCAGAATTGTGCTCTTCTTTGTTCATTGTTGGCTTGATATATATTCTTCCATCCTCTAATTTTCAGTTTGTTCATATCTTTAAGTCTAAGGCACGTTTCTTGTAAGCAACATATGGATAGGTCATGTCTTTTGATCCAAGATGTCACTTGATGTCTCTTTACTGGAGTGTTCCGTCCACTCACATTCAGTGTGATTATTGATCGGTATGTGGTTAGTGCTCCCATTATGTTATGTTTATTTTTGTGTTGATGTTTTCTCTGTTGTTTTTATAACTCTGTTCTGGGAAATTCTTCTGTGTGAGCTAATTTTTCACCTTTTTCAGGATTGGTTTTGTGGTTGTTGAGACTCCTGTGTTATGTTTCTTGATTGCATATGTTACATCTTTATCATGCTTTATGGCTGCCCCTAAAGTCTCCCTTAATAAACTATGTATAAACCCAATTTCAGTTACTACCAATCTTATCAACTTCCTCTCCATCTGAAAGGACTGTAACAACTGTATTACATCCCTGTTTTCAATATGCTGATATCATAGTTTTCATGATATGGTCACTGGATCATTTCTTTCACTGTTATAGCTTTGATTATGTTTGGAGCCTTGGCTACCTGAGTAGAATTCTGGGTGATGTGTTCTGTAATTCCTTCTAAAATATAGAGTTAGTGGTTTTGTTCTTCTAAGCCAAGAGCTTCTTTCAGTATTTCTTGTAGCTTTGGTTTGGTTTTTACAAAGTTTCTGAGTTCTGCGAGTGTCTTAATTTCATTTCCATATTTGAAAGGTAGTTTTGTAGGATATATAATTCTTGGTTAGAAGTTCTTCTCCTTCAGGGCTTTGTATGTGTCATGCCACTGTTTCCTTGTCAGCATTGTTTCTGCTGTGAGATCTGACGAAAGCCTACATGATTTCCCTCTGAATGTTAGCTTTACTTTGAGTCTTGCTGCCTTTAAGAGTTTCTGCTTATGTTTTATTTTGTTAAGCTTGATTATAATATGTCTTGGAGTCTTTCTTTTGAGATCTATATTGAGTAGTGTTTGTTATGTATCTTTGATGTCTATATTCTCTTCTTTTATAATTTCTGGGAAGTTTTCTGTCAGCAGCTCAGCAACACCTGTGTTCTCAGGTGTCTTGCCTTGTTCAGGGACTCTAATTAATTGTAGATTGTTCTTCTTTATAGAGCCCCACACGCTTCTTAATGTTTCTTCATTTTCTTGTTTCTTTTTTCTGATGTCTCCTCATGGATTCTGGAGTTGGTAGCTCTGTCTACCAAATCAGAAAGTCTATTTTCCATTTGTTGCATTCTGTTTTCTTGGCTTTGAATTGAAGCTTCTGTGTCTTTGATTTTGTTCTTGATCTGTTGGATTTCAGAGTACTGATGTTCCATCAGATGAAACAGCTTGCTTAATTTTTTACTATGCTCTGTTACATTTTGTATAAGGTCTAGGAGGGCTCCATATATAATCCTTTTGTATTCACCTTCTGATAGTTTCAGAAAAGCTTCTTTGTTGGGGAAGTTCTGAGGTGATTTCTTTTGGGGGCTTTCTGAAGCCATGGGTGATTCCTTGGTTACAGTTTTCTCTGGAGTTTGTTGCTTTGGGGGCTTCATATGAGTCAATAGAGGCTAGGAGAGATGCTGTGCGGAAGGATTGTAGTTGTTTCTCTAGGCCACCTTAAAATGAGAGGTAAAAAGTATCTGACCACTTCCAAAGTCAGTCAGGTTTTCAGGTGTAGAGGTCCCTCTTCCCAGCTGGCAAAGGAAGCACCTCTATATCAAACCCCAGATGTTATAAACTAGCTCAAAATATAGAAAGGCTACTGCCTTGTTGGCCTCTGATGTCTCACCTCAACTATAAGTGACACTGTAAAATTCTGCTTTTCTGGCAGAAAAGCACTCTCTTCCAGGCAGGCACTGCCTCCCACTGCAGGAATTATGTCCAGCTGAGGCTTCTGTATGGGTAAATCTGCCTCCCAGTGGAACAAGATGGTGTCCTGCACAAGCTTGCCACCTGGCTGGGATCAGGCTACTGGTGGAAAGAGAGGCCGAAGGTGCTGAGATGCTCAGAGTCCACAGCCTCTGTTGCTGGGCCCAGCCTCAGGGGTGGCACTGTGCAAAGTGCTGCCTCTCTGCCAGGCAGGCACTGCTTCTCAGCCTAGGAACTAAGTCCAGCTAAGGCCTCTGTGTGGATGTCTCAATGGATCATGGCATCTCGCACAAGCTTGCCACTGCCTCTGTACAGCTACTATATGGTGGAAGTAGAAAGACAGGCCAAAGGTGCTGAGATGCATGAAGTCCAAAGCTGGGCTCTCAGAATATGCCAATTGAACTTGCCGATCCCAGTAGTAGTGTGTCTGAGATTAGAGGCTAGTCAAGTCCCAGGTCTGAACACTGGATAAGACAGAGAAAAAAAAATTAAAATGGTGAGTTACCTTTGGCCCATGCAAGCCTGTGCTCACCAAGAGTGGGGTCAGCAAAAGAGAGGAGGTTTTGCGTTCAGTGGTATGAAGTCCAAATTAAAAGTCCTATGCCACATCCTAGGGCTCACTAGGTGTCGAGAAGCCTCTGTTTAATTATCAATTCAGGTCTTTGTTTCTAGAGGTATTTAGGGATACGTGTTTTTAGTCCTCCATCTTGACTCCGCCTCATGTCATAATTTTATATGGACTAAAGTACTTTGAAAAAGAGAAAGACCCTCAGTGAGCTGGATTGACATATTGTGTACAACACTGGGCTCAAGCATGACAACATTCTTAAGAATGGCACAGGGCTGGTCACTGTCTTGTTGTGTTATGGAGAGGATCTGGGAGTTGGAATTGACTTGATGACAGCTAGCAAGAAAGTACTTTCAACAAATCTTAGACTGAATTACAGGGCTGAAGATATTGAAAGCCAACTTTCTGCCAACTATTGTACTAACCATCAAGGATTTTATGATGAAAGGTCCTAGCCTTTCTTCTCACAAAACTTTATTTCTGTCTTTATACTAGAATGAGGTCTCAATGTTAGATTCATTCACCTAGATCTGACATCATATTCTCTGGAGTCCAGTCCTAGTCATTACATGAGCAGCAGTTTCATGCTCTGATCAAGCTATTCTCCCCTCCCACCTCAGTCAAACTTTATCTCTAGAAATATTTACTGCCCTTATTTTTTATTCTTAGAGAGTTTCCAAGAAGCACCTGATGAATTTGAACTACTGACCTTCTGATTAGCAGCCATGACTCTTAACCACTAAACCACCACGGTTCCCATATATGCTGTTGAGTCAGAATCAACTCAGTGGCAGTGGGTGTGGTCTGGTTTCTTTTTATTCCAATTTTAATTTTAAATCAAACTACAAAATGGTAGGTGTTCTGCCTTTTGCACTTTCTCAGTTTAATAACTTGATCATATGAACCCTTCTAGCTCAAAACTAGAAAATTTCTCTGGCTGTTAAAGAATATATCTCAAGTATGTAATGATACCGTTCCATCGCTCATATACTGTTTTCTACTCCTGTTGTAAAGCAATCTAGCCAAGTGCTGTCTAGTTGGATCTAAATGACCTATATCTGTCTTTATCTGTCCCGACAAATGTTCAGTTCTTGTAACGTAAAGGATACAAATTATGCTGTTACATTTGCACAAATAATTTTAAACCACATAACCTGAGTGTCTTCTGTATTCTTAAATGAAAGTAGCAGAGCCAGAAAGATAAAAGATTTTTGTTATTGAATTGTATTGACTTTTGGTATTACCCAAGTTCACTAACCTGCCTTACTCATCCAGTGCTGCTATAACAGATAACACAAGTGGATGGCTTTGATGAAGAACAGCTTATTTTCTCATGGAAATTAGATTAGAAGTCCAAATTTCAGGCATCATCTCCAGGAGATGTATTTCTCTGTTGGCTCTGGAGAAAGGTCCTGTGTCACTCTTCCTCTGAACAGAAAGCTTCTGTGGCACAGAACTCTAGGTTCAAAAGACTTCCTCTGATCTCAGCACTGCTTCTTGGTGATATGAGGTCCCCGGCTCTCACTGCTAGCTTCTTTTTTTCGTATTTCAGAAGATTGCCTCAAGACACAATACACTCTTATAGATTCAGTTCTGCCTTACTAAAACAGCCATCACCCTCCTCCTGTATTAACATTATAAAAACAAGATTTACAACATAGTGTAGTGGTTAGTTGCTGTGGCTGGTAACTAAAAAGGTCAGCAGTTGGAACCCACCAGGGTCTGTTTGGAAACTTTATGGGGAAGTTCTGCTCTGTCCCATAGCGTTGCTGTGAATTGGAATTAACCGCAGAACATTGGGTTTGTTTTTGTTTTTGTTTTCATTTTGGGGATGGGCATGGGGGACATCACACAATACCAGGAACTGTGGCCTAGCCAGATTGCTACACAAATTTTTTTGAAGGACACAGTTCAATCCTTGACATTGCTTAATTTGCACTTACATAAAATACAATAGGAAAGCTGCCAGCTGCAAAGTTTCCCCCAAAGAAACTCCTGCTTTGAATCTGAATTTAGCAAACATCAAATGATTTCTCAATAAGGGTGTACTAGTTACAGTCCTAGAAATCTCCCTTAATATATATTTGCACAATACTGAATACAGACCTTTTAACATGAAGTAACTGCGACATGGTATATTTGTATTGGTCAATTCTACAAAGGTGTTATACCCTAGAAAGTATGAGAAATATCCCCCATAAAGAATGAGAAATGGTTAAGGGGTATGCATGGGAAGACAAAGCTGTATCAACGTTTGGGAAATAAAGCAAAATGTGAAAAAGGTCAGGGAGGGAATCAATTACTTCGAAAAAAAGAGGCTATTTTATTTATTGCTCTTTAAGTGGGCATTTACAATCCAGAAAAGACTATTTAAACTTGTGCAGGTTTATTAAAAGTGCTCACAAGCTGCTCTCTAATTTCAACAAAGGAGATGGGTAGGAGCAGTATTCTAACATTTTGGAATTAAACTAGCCCGGTAGGATGGATGTAATATATAGGTTCTTGACAAAGAGTTGAGAATGGTTTATCAGGAGAAACAGAAGTTCTCTCCCTGCACAGCTTTAAGAATATGATAATAACCATTTGTCTTCTAATAATTTAGATGTAATATGCCCTGAAAGGAGAGAAATAGTGTAAGTCATGGTTGGAAATGAGAGTTTTAAACATTCTCTTTTGCTGGTCACTCATCTACCCTCACTCAGGCTGAATATTAAGAATAGAAAGATAGCACCACGCAGACTTAATTAGCTGCCTCTTGACAGCTGTATCATTATATAACATTTTAAAATGGTTGATGGCATGTACAGAAAGTAGAAATAAAGAGCATTGTCTTTTCTCAGTGAACATTCAGCCCAGAGATCTTAGTTAGGGAAGAAAGTGTCTCTGATATTTTTCAGGTCTGCTTTTAAGCATTAGACACAACACTTTCAAGAGGAAATGCCAGAGAAGGAGTCAAAGGGCAATGTAAGGAAACCCTTAGCGCTCCAGCAAATATTTCTTCTCTATGGTTGTATCTAAATGTGGTATGTATTGAAAACTGGTGATATTTTCAACTGCTTGTGCTCAGTTTTATGTCTAGCTTACATGAAGAAGGTTCCAATCTCAGACTACCAACTCAGAATCTCTGATCATCCCGGATCTGGACAATTAAGTCCACGAGCTTAATCATTCTAAGTGCTACTACATACCTCATTGCTGAATATCTCTACAGTCACTTTCAAAGCACTCCATTAGGGAAGCTATGCACTGATGCCAGTGCCTAGTCTACCCTTCAGAGCAATTTTGGAACTCTTCTGGAATGGCTATTATACATGGTGGCAAGGTGGCAAGTTCACAAACTTAATTGTATAGTGGTCTGTGAAGGAATTTTTAGCCAGTAAAGAAATAACTGTATTGGAATGCCCTCCCTACTCACCTGATTTGGCTCCTAGTGACTTTTTTTCCTTACCTGAAGATAAAGGAAATATTGACAGACATTTTGATGACATTCAGGACATCAAGGGTAGTACAACAATAGCTCTGATGGCCATTCCAGAAAAAAGAGTTCCGAAATTGCTATGAAGGGTGGACTAGGTGCTGGCATCAGTGTATAGCTTCCCAAGGGGAGTACTTTGAAAGTAACTATAGTAATTTACAGCAGTGAGATATATAGCACTTTGTCTAGGATGAGTTTGTGAACTTAATTATACAATGTCCTAGCTACATATAGTTTACTTGCTCTGGATTTGTGACTTTCAGATATAAGCCTTGGTCATCATTGTAATCCTCTTCCCTCTGACATGTCTCTGACATTTCTAGCTTTATAGCCTATCTCACAACTCTGGTTGCCTAGTGGTTAATGCTACCTCTGCTAACCTGAAACTTGGTGGTTTGAATATGCCAGGTTTTCCTTGGAAACTCTATGAGACAGTTCTACTCTGCCCTATATGGTCGCTATCAGTTGGAATTGACTCGATGGCAGTGGATTTGTTTTTATTTTTAATAGCTTATCTACTAACCTGGATCCCCTGTGGAACTGTTTCAGTCCACGTTTTCACCCCTTGAGTTTCCACTTACTTTGCTATCTATCTATTTTCTTGGTTCCCGGATGCCTCTAGACAGCTTTCACATGACTTGGCCCTGAAAATTCTGACCACGTTACTTTAGCAACAGTTTTCTGGCAGGTTTCATTTCACCATGTGACCTTTCACAGACCCCAGAAAGATCACTAGATATGTCATATAGCCTCCAACAGAAAAGAAGTAAAATTTGGTCACTGAGGCTTAAATGACCCTGTTCACGAGGGCAAATGTGGGGTTATTCTGTAATAATAGTAAAAAAAAGTCATATGCTATAAAGCAATACTGGTTTATCTATCACGACAATTTTGTCTGCTAATAATGTTACAGGTAGATTTATATATACATATACATATATATATATATAACTTTACATGGTCCTTATCTTGCTTTTGCAGACATTAACACACAATCAGATCAGCTGTGCTCAAAAGGCCTTGTACTGGTTGCTGTAATAATTATGTGAATGACCTCTCTATACTCATCTGAAACCTGCTAGAGGTGGGAAGGAAGCAGACATTCAATTTCCTGTTCTTTTTAGTTGCTGCTTATCTATCTTTCAGATAGCATTTACAAGTCATCTTTTGTTATACTCCATCAAATGCCTATTAGGGAACCAGAGCATTAAGTTTGTTTGGTCTTTTAATTCTTTTTTTATATGTTTATTGCAAATAAGAAACATTAGTTATCTACTCATAAAGTCATTTTTGCTGTAGTTTATGTTTTCATTTCCTTAGTCCTAAACCAAGCTGTCTCAGATAGCTGCTCTTCTGTCCCTTTGTAACTGTGATAATGACAAATATTCCTCTGAGATGTCCCACAGTCTGCAACTGGCAAATGTTTCTGAAAGAATGTGATCTAGTTACAGGTTGATAACTTATTAATACTGTTTATTTGGAACTGCCAGTTACTAAGGGCTGTAGAATTAAATGTAAATTGGAGTTGTGTGCTATTTGCCTGTCAAACTAGAATGAAATTACTTAATTATTAGATTGACAGAAGATCCGGGGAGAGGAGTTAGTCACTGGGCTTAGGATTCAATGAATGTTTAGGGTCTCACAGGTTAGTGGACATAAAGGGTCAAAAAATGACTCTTGTGAGCTGTTGGTTGTTTCGGCAGTATTGAGACCAAGGACACATCCTCGTTTCGGGTGATGCCTGAATTTAGAGATCACGTAGTCCAACATCAGTTCGTAAATGAAAAATAGACTTCAAGGAAGTACCAGACCAAGACATATGGCCATGCTACTCACACTAAAGGTTTTATGTCTCTCCTTTGATGCTTTTTACATTTTCAGCACTCTTCCATCATGTCAGTAAGAAGTGTTTTATTTATACGTTATGTTTGCACGCGGAGGCATTGTATATTTCTAGGAAACAGACAAATTTATTATATACACTGGAAACACAGTTAACTGGAATCATGTTTTGAACTTTTCCAGGGCTGTTTTAGGATGAGTTAATCTACCTCAGCAGAGAAACTGTAGACATGAGTCTGGCCCCACATCAAACAAGCAAAAGAAATGAGTCTAAGAACTAGGTCTACCGATCATTAAACTGGTTCTCTTCTTAATTTACCACACCTCTTTTCTGTAGTTAACAGTAATTTATGCTTTATCATAGCAAAGATTTTTCTGAATGCACTTTGGTATCTCTACAAACTAAAACACAAAAAGTAAAAAGGTGAGAGAGAATCCTGAAATGACCAAGCATTTTGACTAGATCAAGTTAGCCTGATCTAACTACTTTATTTCTAGTGTATGTCCTTGGAGTTTTCATGGATTCTCCTTTTCCATACGTCAATTGCGGCAGCTGAACCTGATTTAGTGCTAAGACTCATAAAGAGGATGTAAGGAATCAATATATTCTCCTTGAGTTTCTACCTTCATTCTACTTTTTCCTTTTCCTGACCCCCCAAATTTGACCATATCCATAATCTTGGCATCTGAATAAGCACTTGGTGGAACAATAGTAACAAAAAAATAAGAAAAGAAAGAATTTTAACTCAAAATACATTTCAAAATGAACTTCTGTTTGCACCAGATGGTTCCCATATCTCATTTGGATTCCAATAACATTTCTTACTCTCAATGGATTAAACACAGGAGGTGATTTAAGCAAATCCTTTATTCTTTCTGGACTTAGTGTGTCATTTGAAAGTCTCACAGCTTAGGATTCCTGTAAGCTTTATATAATAATTACCCACAAATTCCCTTTAAGTGTTACAATAGAAATTTAAATTTTTGTTCAATGTTTATGTCCTCTAAAGGTGCTTTAATATCCGGGATACTTCTTTTAATATTGATTTATACAACAACAAACTTGCTATGATCTCTTTATTTTGCTTTTTATTCTAGCTGCTGTGTATGATGACAACATTTAATTTTCAAATGCGTCATAGTACACAAACTCTTAAGTAGTATGTGTCTTACTGAATTATTATATTATGAATTAAACCTACTTGTTGTGTGACATATTGGCACTGGTTGAGCAAGGATAGCAACAAAACCTATCCACTAAAAAAAATATGAATTTAGAATTGTGAAATATTTTCATATTCAATTCTTTGAATGACTTGATACCAATTACAAAATTCAAGTACCAAGCATAAGTAATATGTATAACATTATTATTTTATGCATTTTTACATTTTTGTGTATATGATTTCAATTACTTGAAATTTTGAGTATGTCACAGTCAAGTATGACTTATTGTATGCCATCCGTGAAATCTCCTTTTTCCTAACTCTAATATTCAAATATTCTATCTCAAAATATTGGCATCATCATTGACCTCCCTTAAAACTTTTGATCTAAAACAGTCAGCTATTGAAAATCCTTCAGGTTCAATGATTTCTTTCATTCTATTCTATCTGCCATGCCATAACTCAGGTCTATTACTATTGATTCAGTGTAGCCTCCTTAACTCTGCTGAAAAGAAGACTAGCGTAAGATAGTACCCAATACTAAGGAAGTCAGCACACAACTTGACCAGAGCAAAGTCACAGGTGCTTCATAGACACATTCTGGTGCCCTGAGGGACCAAGCTACTGGCCTGAGGTCTGAGGATCAGGGTCTTAGGGGACATCTAACTCAGTTTTCATAACATAGTCTAGAAAGAATATTTCTACATTCTACAGTAGTGAGTAGTGTCTTGGGTCTTAAAAGCCTGTGAGTGACCATCTAAGATACACCAACTATTCCCATTCCAGATGGGACAAAGGAGAATGACCAAAGACACAGGGAAAGATTAGTCCAAAAGACTAAAGAGCCACAGCTGCCACAACCTCCACAAGATTGAGCCCAGGAAAACTAGTTGGTGTCCAGTTACCACCACTGCTTGCTCTGGCAGCGATCATGGTGGAGGTTCCCATGTACAGCAGGAGAAGAATGTAGAACGAAATTCAGATTTACAAAAAAAAAAAGGCTTGCTAATCTGCCAAAGACTGAAGAAACCCCCGAGAATATGGCCCCCAGAAACTCTTAACTCAGTACTGAATCCTTACCTGAGGTTTATCCTTTAGCCAAAGATTAGACAAGGCCCCAGAGCGAACAATAATAACACACGTGCAGGATTACTTCATAGTTCAGGCATGTAGAGGAGGTTAATGGGAAAACCAGTATGATGGTAAAGACAAGCAGGAAGGAACAGGGAAAACTGGACAAATGGAAATAGAGATACTGAGGTGGAGAAGGGGAGAGTGTTGACACATCATAGTTATGGCAACTGGTATTATACAATTTGCGTATTAACTGTTTAATGAAAAACTAATCTTGCTTTATAAACTCCCACCTAGATCACAATAAAAAAGACTAGAGATATACATAAAGAAATAATAATAGTATCATATTGACATGCTTTTAGCTTTAAGAATTCTTCCAAGTGCTGCTTTTCAGTAACTGATACATGCACTTCATGTGCTCCGTTGTCACAGTTCCTGTGGCCTTGTTCCTAGTTTGCCTTATCACCCCTACCCTGTTCCATTTGATGCTTCTTTTGTAATTTCCATTTGATCCTTGACTCCAGAGTGACATCTTAGTCTAGTTCATGTTCTTCAACCCCTACTCCCACAGCCTGTGGACTGAGGCTTGGTTCCTGCAACTGCAACACAAATATAGCTTCCTATTGTCCCCATCTGCCTGTATAAGGACATTGAGCCATAACTGGATACTTAGGAGACTGTGATGGCCTTATAACAACATCTAGTAAAATGCACAATAAATTACATGTACTTCTAAAGTATTATAATTTTTTTTCCATTGAGTCATCTTAAATAGCACTGACCAAGTAGTATTCCTGAACACAGTTTGATCATGTCCTGATTTTAATAATAGTAATAAATATTTGATATAAAAGAGAGCAAGTACTTTGCGGTTTTTTTCTCTCCCTTTTTCCTTCCCTTCTTTCCACCCTCCCTCTCTCCCTTTCTTCTCTCCTCTCCTTCTCTTTTTAAACCAAGCTTTGGATATTGCTATTCCACCTACTTTAATTTTTTTTTTTTTTAAGATCCTTTTCTCTCTAAAACAGTTAATACTTGTCTATCAAAGTCTATCGTAAACCCTGTGCCTTCCATAGAAATGTTAAGAATTCCACAGGGGTCTGGGCACCATGTTTTCAGGGGATATTGAGATAAATTGGCCTAGCTATTCTTTAGCTAAGAGAGTCTTCTGCACCCCACATTGGTAGGTGGTATCTGGGGTCTTAAAAGCTAACAAGCTGCCATATGAGATACACTAAATTGTCCCAACCCATTTGGAACAGATGACAACCGGGAATGTCAAAGACATTCTGACTCCTAAGTCCAGGAGGCAGAAGTACTCATAGGTATGGGAATCTGCATCAACATGAGACCAGAAGAACAAGATGGTGCCTGGACACCACCAAAGGCAGCCGCAATGGGAAACACAATGTAGAGTCTCTGAGACAACATGATAAAAAGAGCTGTGCAGCTCAAGAACTTTGCTAAAAGACCTGAATTGATGGTCTGACAGCCCGGAGGGTCCCCTGGGAACATGGCCCCTAGACTTGCTGCTGGCCCTCACCTGAAACCAGTACTGAAGTCAACTCTTCAGACAAGAATGAACTGGACTCATGGACACAGTGTGAGCATGTGGTATGTGTACTTTATGGTTTTCTACATTTATAGGAAGCTGTCCTGTTGGTTTATTTCTAGATGGAGGAGAAGAGGGTGAAGAGGAGGGGACAGATGCTCCTTAAGAGGATACTAGAAGGATAGAGTGAAAAGCAGGAATGTGCTGTCACAGGGCGAGGAGCGCAGATGGAGCTGCAGATAGCCAGGCATGCAGTGTTGATTTGGATTGTATATTTTCACTGAATCATAATAAATAAATAAATTTTTTACCAGTTAAGAATTTCAGCATAAAATTGTTGAGTACCATTCAAACAACCACTTCTATTGAGTACGTTGAAGGTGCTGGTTATTGTACTAGGTATACAGGACAGGACAACGTGCTACTATGGCAGAGTAATTACTGTAATAAACCTCAGTTCTCAGTAGCTTAAGACATTTAGGGACTCATGTACCTTTCATAGACTATGCATGGGATTATGCCATCCTCTGGAGCTGTTACTTTCTCCAGATTCAAACAGTGGATTGAGGAAAAGCATATATATGGGGGATAATGTGTACCACTCTACAGCCAGTCCTGAAGGTGGTGTGCGTCACTTTCACTCCTCCCATCACTGATGTTCAGCAACATAGCCGTCTAACTCCAAAGGAAGCCAGTAAATGTCATACCACTGTAGACCCAAAAGAGAAAACATACGGCACTTGACACGTTATCTTCTACTTAGCATAACTGAAAGCCAAACTTATTATTATCTCCACTTCTTCAGGGAAATGTCTACTTCTCCCATTATACTTTGGTTTAGCCCAGAACAATACTTAGCAGACACCAAATACTTAATGTATATTTGTCTTTTTCTTCTTTTTCATCTCTTCTGTTAAATCATCGTAAGCCTCCCCTAAATGAATTCTCACTAAGTTGATTCACAGAGATATTTTGGTGATTAAATTCAACATATAAATAATGTCCCTGAGTAATACAACAGTTAGTGTGCTTGACTGTTAACCAAAAGCTTGGGGGTTCAAGTTGATCCAAAGGCAAGCATAATAAAGGCCTGGTGATCTGCTTCCAAAAAATCATTCATTAGATACCCAATGAAGCATAGTTCCACTCTGACACACACTGGATTGGCATGAGTTAGGAGGACTCCATGACAATTCTTTTCATTGGTTTTTATATGAACTCAAGTAGAAGTTGAAATAAACTCAAGTATTGAGTCTAAGACAGAGACCGTGTGTGTGAAGGCACTGAGGTGGGAAAAAATAACAGTTGAGTGGCTCTGTGAGGCTACATCACATAGAATGTATTTATGTATTTACTTTGGTGGTGTCCCATGCAGTAGTATCTATGTCCAAGCTTCATATACCCTTTTTTTTTTTTTTTGGGCTATTGATATATGGGTTCTAGCATGACTGACTTGCCCTAACAGTCACACTGCTGAATCAGAGAAAAAAGATAATAATTTACCAGTAACCAGGACTGATTATCAAATAACGATAGCTGGCATATCCTAAACAATAAAGTGAGTTGAACTTCTCTATCAGTTGTTACTGTCAAGTCACCCTTCCCCTCTTTTAATATTATCTATCTTATAGCACCTGTCAACAAAATTAAGGAAATCTTTCTGTGGGTGGTGTTAAAGAAAAGCTACTTATCATCATCATCACCATCATTCCCTATTTTTGATATACTTTATCAATTATTGAAAGCTTTTAGTATTATATAACTTCCTAACTAGATATAAAAATTTCCAAAAGCATGTTTTTTTTCTTTCATTAATTTCATATTTAATTTGGTGGTTGTCTTTGGATTTTTAAAGAGGCACCTTAGCTTCATTGGACACAAGTTTATAAGTTACATTATAGAATCTGGTGTCTGAAATATTTCTACAGATACCTTAATCCTGTAAATTCTAGTGCAAACTCTTATTTTTCCCAATTCAGAATTCATCCTGAAATTCACAGGATGTGTGATAGCAATATGTCTTTAGTCTTTTTTATGAGATAGCCAATAATAGAAAAATTTTCCCATATTTCTGATACCTATGACAGCTAAGACATAGAAAACTGTATAAAGTTTATTTGTTCATGCTTGTGTTCTTACAAAATGAGCAGCCAGAGACTTACAGTTCCATCTTTGTCTTTACAACGTCTCTTTAAGGACGTCATACAACCTAGAAGAGGTATTATAGAAATAGGGTAAGGAGTGCAGTCACTAGGAAAAGAGAGTTAACTGCATTGCATTTTTTGAAACAAACCATCTCCTGCATCTGTGTCTTAAAGTTAACACTAACTAGCTGTAATTTCTTTCTGCAATAATACAACAAAATTTTAATGTTAATTATTGCAAGTTCATATTTTTCATTCCCAGATTGTAAATATAATCTATTTTTTTAAACATGTGATTAAATCAGATATAACATTATGCACAGTACACAATGTCATATCATATTCCCTATTGACTCATGTAGCCTAATTAACTCATTTTATAATCGATTTTTCATAATATCTAAGCATTTTCTGTTTCATATCACAGGGAAGAGAGTTTCGTTTTTTTTTTTGATTTGGTACTTTTTTCATTCATTGTCCATGATGTTGAGTAATATCTACATGATGAAGTATGCTGCAATAAGATTTATATATGTATGTGTGTGTGTGTATACATGTGTGTATGTGAAACCTGTGTTATGTATGTATGTGAATAAATGACTGTATCCACAAAAAATATTTCTATATCTAAATAACAGAAAATCTTCTGGCATAAACTAAAAATCTTCCATCTTGATTTTTCTTTCTTCCTTTTTTTTTTTAAATTTTCAATTCCCTACAGCAGTCATCTCCCGTCTGTTATGTTAGCTGTATGGTGCAGAAGTATTTCATGTCAAACCACTACAGTAATTATTTTTAGTCTGAAAAATAATTTCATCTAATAGCCAATAGATATAAAATACGTTCTATGGGAATACGTATCAGCTGTTGTATGTAAGTGTATAAGGCAAATGATAAGTACATTAGGTAAAATCTATTCCACATTCTTCTTTGGGGAATCGAATCAATTCACATTACAACTTCTAGAATGTCTTATTTATGGCCTTTTTCTCAAAGGAAAGTGCATTATGAAATCGGGTCACTTGTTTTGTACATCCCTATAAAGAAATGCAGCCACCTCCATACTTCTGACACAAGAGAGCACATCACTGTTTCCTACACAACCTTGCCTCCACCTTCATGTCGTTCCGTTACACTTAGCCTCACTCTGTTGACAGAAAACATAGCTATATTAGACTCCAAGACTCACTGCTTTTTTTTTCTTCCTCATTTCAATGCCTGTGAAATCCAGACATACATTACAGTGTGTTGGTGTGTGTAGCTTAGTTGGCAGCATTTTCTCTCATAGTGATTCATAAAATAATGGTGTGTTTTGCAGTTGGAGATATCATAGATGTGGTGAACTAGAACAATTCAGGATGAAGAGGCATACTTCAAACCCTAACTGAGAGATGAAGTTACACTTGAATGATGAACCTAACTGATAACGTGTTTAGATGTGCTTCCATTCTGGAGGCATGTAATTTGTAGCAGCTGGCTTAGTAAACAAAATCTCTTTGTTCTGAAATCAGTTTTGTGTATTACTAATACAACCTTTCCAACTTTCATGTAATGAATGTTAGCATGGTATATCTTTTTGCATCCAGTAACATTTAAACTAAGTCTTCATATTTACAATGCATTTTTGTAGCTGGTATATAGTTATTATTTTTTTAACTATATGGCAATACCTTTCTTTTATTGTGTTGATATATTTATGTTTAAATCTAGCATCTGATACTTTTTTTTTCCTGTTTCCATTTTTCTGTCTTCTTTTGTGTTAACTGCACATTTTTATTATTCTATTTTGTCTCCTTTGCTGTTTTTTAGATAAAAGTCTTTATTGTCTTAATGTAATGGTTAGTGTATAGCTTATGATGTTGACCATATCAGTCTACCTTCTAGTGACGTTATACTGTTTCACAGTGTGTGAAGCTTAAATTCGTGTACTTCCATCTCTCTGCTCCCAGACTTTGTAGTAATATTGTTAAACATTTTATTTATTCATGTGTTATAAACTCAACACAGTTACACTTTTATTTTCAACAATTGATTAGTCTTCAAAGAGACATAAATGAACAAAATTCTGTCTGTTTACCAATGTTGTTGTTAGGTTCCATCGAGTTGATTTCAACTCATAATGACCATATGTACAACAAAACAAAACACTGCTGGGTCCTCTGCCATCCTTGTGATTGTTGCTATGCTTTAGTCTGTTGGTGAAGCCGCTGTGTCAGTCCATGTCTTTGAGGGTCTTCCTCTCTTTCTCTGATCCTCTACATTACCAAGCATGATATCCTTTTCCAAGAACTGGTCCCTCCTGATAGCATGTCCAAAGTATGTGCCAGGAATTCTTGCCATCTTTGTATCTAAGGAGCATTCTGGCTATACTTCTTCTAAGACAGATTTTTTTCTCTCTGGAAGTCTGTGCTATATTCAGTATTTTTCACCAACATCATAATTCAAGGGCATTGTCCTCCTTATTCATTATCTAGCTTTCACATGAGTATAAGGTGATTAAAAATGCTGTAAGGTCAGAGACACCTTAGTCTTCAAACTGACATCTTTGTTTTTAGTAATTTGGGGAGGTCTTTTGCAGCAGACTTGCCCAATGCAGTGTGTTTAATTTCTTGATTATTCCTTCCATTGGTATTAATTATACACCAAAGTAAACTGAAATCCTGTGTAACTTCATTTTTTTTCTCTGTTCATCATTGTATTGTTAACTGATCCAGTTGTGAGGATTTCTGTTTTCCTTTTGTTTGGGTATAAGCCATCCTGTAGCTATAGTCTTTGATTTTCATCATAAATTCTTCAAGTCCTTTTCAAATTTGGTAAGCAACTTTGGGTCATCCACATGTCTCAGATTGTTAGAGACATCCTCCAATGCTGATGATCTGTTCGTATTTATACAGTTGAATTTCTCAGATTGTTTGTTTGGCATACAGATTGAACACCTGTGGTAAAAAGACACAGCAAAGATGCACACTTTTCCTGATTTTAAACCACGCCATATCCACTTGTTTTGTTCTAATGACTGCCTATAGATAGCTATACAGATTCCTCAGTAGCACAGTAAAATGTTCTAGAATTCCATTGATCACATCATTACATGTAATTTTTTATGAACTACATGGTCAAATACTTTTATATAGTCAATAAAACACAAATAAATTTATTTCTAGTATTTTCTTTCAGCCAAGATCTGTTTGACATTAATAATGATATCCCCATTCCACAGTCCTCTTCTGAATCCGTCTTGAATTTGTATCAGTTGCCTGTAAATGGACCGCTGCAACTGTTTTGTAATTATCTTCAGCAAAATTTTACTTGTGTGTGATATTAATATTGTTTGATAATTTTCACTCTGTTGGATCACTTTTTTTTGGAATGGACACAAAAATGGATCTCTTCTAGCCAGCTGGCCAGACAGCAGACTTCCAAATTTTTTGCTAGAGACCAGTGATTGCTTCCACCATTACCTCCCTTTCTTGAAACATCTCAGTTGGTGCCCTGTGTCTTCCTGAAGCCTTTGAATGAAACCTTAATTTCCTGAAATGGTGGACTCAGAGTGTCGCAATGAGTTGGAATCAACTCAACAGCAGTGAGGGGTTTTTTGGGAAGTAGTGGAATATTTACTAAATCTTCTTTAGATGCTTCCTGCATCGGTCAATGTTTTTCCTATAGAATCCTTCAATATGATTACGCATGGCTTGAGTTTTTTTTTTCATTTTTTTTCAGCTTGAGAAATGCCAAGCCTTGGCTGGCTTGGCTGCTTCCTCTTTGGTTTTCTGACTCCAAAGTGTTCACATATTTCATTATAATGTTTTGTCTTCTTGAGCTGTCCTTTGAAATCATCTGTTCAGCATTTTACTTCATTATTTCTACCATTTCATTTGAGTTATTCTGCGTTCAAGAGCTAGTTTCAGAATCTCTTATGACATCCTTTTTGGTCTTTTCTTAATTTCTTGTCTTTTTAATGACTTTTTGCTTTCCACACACATGATCTCATTGGTGTCACTCAGTAATTTGTCTGGTCTGTAGTGATTTGTGTTCTTTTTGTCAAATCTATGCTTTTCATGGCCTCTAAATTCAGGAGGGATATACTCAAGGTAGTACTTTGGCTCTCATGACCTTGTTTTTTATTTTCTTCAGCTTCAACTTGAATTTACATACAACAAATTGATGGTCTGTTCCATGGTCATCTTCTAACTTTGTTATATTAATATTAAGTAATATTAAGCTACATTATCTTTTTGCACAGATGCAGGTGACTTGATTTCTGTGTACTTCATCAGGCGAGATCCACATATATCATTGCCATCATGTTGTTGGAAAAAGATACCTGCAATGAAGAAGTTGTTAGTCTTGCAAAATCCTATCACGTGATCTCTAGTGTCATTTCTATTACCAAGGCCAGATTTTCCAGTGATTAGTCCTTCTTCTTTGTTTCAAATATCCCATTCAATCACTTATTTATCAGCGCATCTTGATTCATGTTAGATAAAGCTCAGCTGCAAAAGCTGGTAAGAATCTTCAAATTATTCATGTTTAGCATTAGTGATTGGTGTGTAAATTTGAATAATAATCCTATTTAACTGGTCTCTCTTGTAGATTTATGAATGTTATCCTATCATTGAAAGAATTGTACTTCAGGATAGATCTTGAATGCTCTTTTTAAGAATGAATGCAATATCATTTCTCTTCAATTTGTCATTTCTGGCACAGTAGATCATAAGCTTTTCCATTTCAAAATGGCTTATACCAATGATGTCAGATCACTAATTCCTAGGATATTGATCTTTATGCATTCTTACAATTTCCCCAGCTTCATATTTCATCATTTCACATTCTGGTAATTAATGGATGCTTACAACTGTTTCTTCTCCTTTTAGTTCATTCCACATTAGCAAATGAAGGCCTCAAAAGCTTTATTCCTTCCACATCATTAAGGTTGACTTTACTTTGTCCAGGCAACTCTTCTTCAGTTGTATGTGGAGTGTCTTTGAACCTGAGGTACTCATCTTTCAACATTTGTATCAGGCAATATTCTGCTACTATTCGTAAGGTTTTCCCTGACCAGTTTTTTTCAGAAGTAGATGGCCAAGTCTTTCTTCCCAGTCTGTCTTAGTCTAGAAGCTCAGCTCAAATCTATTCACCATGGTAACGCTGGTGGTATTTGAAATACTGATGGCATAGCTTCCAGTATCACAGCAACACACAAGCCACCACAGTGTGACAAATGACCAGATGAGTGATTACCATTTTCATTGCTCTTCATCCTTTATTTAGATCTAGTGTTCCAACTGCTATTGTTTTCCTTCTGCCTGATGTAATTCTGTGAATCACAATCTACTTGATGGCAGTAGGTTTGGTTTGGTTTGAAGTAGTTCCTTTAACATCATCTTAATTCAGGAACCAAAGTACCAGCTTTTAGTATATTTTAGAATTTTACCTGTTCATGAATACTTTGAACTGTTATATGTCTCAAAAAGGCTTTATTTCTGCTTTGTCTTTGAAACATATCTTCACTGGATAAAGAATTCCACGCTAATAGAATTTTTTATTCAGTACTTGAAATATTTTGCTTCACTGTCTTCTATTTTGATGAGAAATCTACTGTCATTCTTCTCTTTATTCCTCTATCTGATGTCTTTTCCTATGGTTGTTTTTCAGATTATCCCTTACCATTTGTTTAAGCAATATGATTGTTGTGTTCTTTGGTTGAATTTTCCTTGTTTCTTGTGTTTTTGTTTGGGTCAATTTCTTGAATCTGAAATTTATTGTTATTTCTTTATTTTTTGCCTACTTTACTCTTTTTCTGTTGAGTTGATTGTGATTAATAGTGATTCTATAGAATAAAGTAGAAGAACCCTATATAGGTTCCAAAAAACAGCTGGTAGACTTGAACTGCCAAACTTTAGATTAATAGTCAAGCTCTTAACCACTAAGCCACCAGAACTCCAGGGAACTATAAACAAAACCCATTGCCATCAAGTCTCTTCTGACTCACAGCAACCCT